>JAMWYP010000031.1:949735-3769735 GCA_025563575.1 Acacia pycnantha | reverse complement strand
TTGTTTCGTAGTTAGAATCTTGACACAAACTGAACCTAGATTAGTCAGTAATACAATGATTACTGTTTCAAGCTACCTTGAGAAATATGGGGACAGGACGATCCCTGTTCATAGTGGAATGATCAACCAGAATGTCAATATGAGAGAACCTGTTGTTGTTATTAATGTTACTATTGGCAAGGTAAGGAGGCTTAGACATCAACTCTATGCTGTGACCAAAGCTATTGCTTGCTGCTGCAATCTGCAGAGAAATCTCCTGAGAATCACCATCACCATCACCATCACCATCCTCCCTCTTGATTTCCATGAGACCAAAATTTCTCAATGAGAGACAAAGAAAAAGCAAGCAATGGGATTGAATTGAACTTAGTTGAAGCTAAATTAATTTGAGGTGTGAATGTTTTTTTTCCTCCTTGTTTTGAAGAGATTCAGATGTTGTGAGTCAACTGCATTGTGTATATAAAGGGTGACAGGCTTCTGTTTGGTATGCAACATACTTTTCATGTCATCTTCTTTTGCACTCACATCACACACCCTTTTAACCCCACTTTTATTATTGCTTTTCTTAGTTTTACTTAATTTTGTTTTATTTATTAACAAATATTATGTCAAAGTCTGGTGCACCATTAAGTACTGTTATAGATTTTAAGAATTGTACTTATGTTCTCTATTCTTGAGATGCTATTTTATATTGTTATTATCCATATCGTTATTGTAGGAACAGATGTAGATTGTCCAACATTAATTTGCACCATCCAAATTATATGAGTGTGTATGTGTGTGTTTGTGATTAGATGCTTTTTTATTGGCATGTTGCATAAAATTTAACATGAATAGCATAGCCAGGGGCGGATTTAGGAATTTTATGAAGGGTGGGCACCAATGGCGGGGAATTCGGGGGTTCAGGGGCATCGCCCCAGATTTTTTTTTTTCCAAAGTTTTAAATGCATTAAAAAATAAAAGAATATAAACAAGAAAAAAAAAGAATTTTTTTATGTTAAAACAAGCATGATATCATCAAAAATAATTCTTAACTATAACTCTTAAATTAATTGTAATTTAAGATAAAAAAAGTAATAAATACAAATAATATAATCATTTATATTTAAAATGAGATGATCATCATGCTAATTTAATCTTTTTATCTTTGTGTGAGTGATCCCTTTTTATTTCACCAAAAAATTATTCTAACTAAATTAAAGGACAAGGTTTCTTTGATTAAAACATGTAATAAGCAAATGATATATCAGTGGCCTGAAACATTTTTTCAATAGACGAGAGGTCCGAAGGTTGCAAGTTTGATGTGGAAGAGGATACTCTCATTCTCTTCTCATTATCCTATATTGACTCTTAGATCATGAAATGGATGGTTTAAATTTAATATTTATAAAATTATTATTATTATTATATTTTATAAATTACTTTTTTTTGTATTGAAATTATGAATAGTATAAATCGAATTTTAAGAGTTTAAATTAAACTATTTATGTTTAGAGTAATAATTTTATAAAATATTGAATCTGAACCATTTAATTTTTTAATTTTACGGTAGATATAAGATTATGAGAGGAAAATGAGAATGAAGACTAACCCATCCCATGCACAGTATGTGTGAGTTGAGTTAGTGGATAGGTGAATAGCTATGTGAGTGTCAAAATTAAAAGGAAAAATTAATCCAGGATGTTATAATGTACATCAATTTTAAATTAGGTCCTTCTAATTTATTTCTTTTAAATTGAGTCCTTATATTTTAATTCGTGAAGCCTGTTAAATATTTTATTTTTTATTTGGTTGCACATCCGGTTCACCGGAACCTTTGTTTCTGACTTATCCGGATTCGCTCTGAATCAGGCCTACGGTTATGAGGGAAGAGCTCCCAATACCATTTTCTTCTTCTTCACATTTTGAATCAAAGACGTGGTTAAGGGTGAACAAGATCTTTTTTTTTTTTTGAACAATTCTTAACTTATATTCATAGAGACAAACGGATTACAGATACGAAGAAGTACACTCGAGGAAAAACAAACAGAGGCCAAGACTCGAAAAACAAAGGGACCTGATTTTAATGGCATAACAGATCCTTTTCACTTATTCTACTGTGGGTTCATTAAAATTAATGGCATAACAGGCTTCACGAATTAAAATATAAGGACTCAATTCAAAAGAAACAAACTACAAGGACCTGATTTAAAATTGAGATAAACATGCGAATCAATTTTTTTCAAATTAAAAGTACTGTTTAAATTTAATCATGTAACTATTTTCCTCTTTTTGTCACTCTTCTTTTGGGCTTTGCCTTTAAGCCTCCCGGGTAAAAAATAAAAATAAAATTGATCAAAGGCCAACTTAATTTCTTAATACCCCTCGTCCTTGGATTTAACTGACGAAGGGGTCAGACTTCCTCACTTCAAGGGAGGGGGTTCGATCCCTGCGTAAGTCAATGCGCTGGGGGAGGCATCCTAGGGGTCTAGGAAGCAATGGAAACGGTGGTAGAGGTGAAGACATGTGTACTCTCTGTCTAGTATGCCCTGTGGACTGGGCTCCAAGCGCCCTGCCATTGGATTGTGGGTGAACCCAACCCCTTTCCTGAAATTTATTTATCAAAAAAAAAAACTTAATTTCTTAATTCTAATTACCTAATTCAATCTTTTATGAGTTAATTTTTTTATATATATTTTCAAATGATTAAGGTATAGTAAGAACAATGTTTAAGATTTAATGTCACATAATATAAGTATTTATTTTATGCCCATCAAATTAAAGGAAGTACGTGATTCATAAATAAAGAGCCTTACTATTTATAAATTATGAAAAATTACGTTTATTTTTCAAACTCTGCCGCCATTTTGTTTTTTCTTGTTTTTTAAACCTTTTTTAGGCAATAGGAACACCTCCACTGAAATTGAACAAGAATGGAACTTGTACATCAAACCTGCAACCAAACTTTTTAATGCTACCAACCAGTCGGTGGATCTCTTCATATTAAAATCAAAATCAAAATATTATAATTTGAAAAAATTTTACAATGAAAATAAATAATAATAATTTTTATAGCTAAATTCTCTCGTAAGTTAATTGTTGAGTGAGATCTTATTTATTTAGTAAATCGCTGCTTCTACATTACACTTCATCATGTGCCCTAAATCTTCATTTACAAAATTCTGCTTGAGAACTTTCTAGGTCAATTACACGTGTCACCAAATTGTAGACATTTCAATTTTTTATTTTTTAACTCTATATTAATATTGAATATCTTTTATAACTTTTCATCATTTATATACATACACATACACATTCATACACTTTAATGTAAAGTCTTCAAGAACAGTTTACAAATTAATTTGATGTGGGGACTTGTATAAAGAACCAAAAAAAAAAAATTATCTCCTAAATAAGACCATAATAGTACATTAACAATTCATATTATCCACTTTTTTATTCATCATAACCCAAACAATATTTAATAAGTAATAAGGGTGAAAATAGGCTAGATCAGGCTTTGCTAAATAGGTTTGAGCCTGTAACAGAGGCCTAAAGTCTGAGCCTATGCCTATATACAATTCTTTTTTTAAACTTAGGTCTGAGTCGTCAAAAGGCTTTATCAGGCCTGAAGCCTTTTTACCGTCCTACTTATAATGTAGGTTTTTAAATAGGTTTAAAAATTAGGACTTAAAGGCTTATAATTTAAAGCCTAGATTAAAATAAAATTTAATTCTTATAATTTAATAATTCTAAATCTAAATTAATTCAAAAGGCTATTATTTGAGTTTTAAATTATAGATAACCAACCCATTATGATAATTTAATAATTCTATCTTTAAATTAAAATGATAACAATGATGAAAATAAAAATATAACATAGACACATAGAAATTATATTTTAAAATATGTAAACAGACGTGAAGGCTTACAGGTTATACATTTATAAAATAGGCTTACAGGCTAGGCCTTCATAAAATAGATCTGATATATTTATATATTTAGGCCTCTAAATAAGCCTTAGCCTAACCTTTCTGTTAAACAGACTCGACCGTAAGCTGCCTAATGGAGGCCTGACCTATTTCCACCCATAAATAAATATTATGAGAGAAGCTATCTAATTAATTCTCCTTTTTTATCCATGTAAAACACGTATCATGTGTATTAATTATCATTGCATGTAAATCAAAGATTGTTGCTTACCAGTCATACTTGTTCCGTTCCTTCTAAGTTCTAAGGTAAGTGGCTTCTTTTATATCTATATACTATACTGACTTAATTATAAAAAATTTCTTGAATAAAACACAAAGGCAAAAAGCATCTCCTGAGGCTTCCTTTTTCTTTTTCTCTTTAATTTTCTTTTGATTTTTGATCATCATGTGCGCTCGTAAAATCCCTCCCTGAAGAATGTGACTCCTTGCATTATAAGCAACTTCAACTTCAATCATTATCTTCATCTAATTCTCATATATCATATCTGTGAATCCTTTTTTTTTTCCTTCTCCTCTTGGATCGGTGAATGCAATCGTTGCAAAATCGTTTTCATCGTTCCACCTTCATTTTCGGTTTAAATATGTGATTTCCCGGTAGATTCATACAGATTTTTTGTGTTGCTATGGGTTGGTTCGATTCGTTTTTCGGATCTGAAGCACGCAAAGCCATCAAAAGAAAGGATAGCGATGCAGGCGAAGCTGGTTCGTTTCTCTCCAATGATCGCGAGTTAATGCTTCGTTTTCGTTTTTTTCATTCTTGATTCTGTTTTTCTTTCTTATTGATTCATTGTTTTATTGATTTTCTGAGATCTGGAAGTTCAAAAGATTAAAGCGCTCACTGCTCTGTTTTAAAGATTAGACGAGTGCTCTGTTTTTAGTAATTGATCTTTGCTTCTTCTTTTTTTTATTTTTTTGGCCCAGTCGCTACCTTAAGAGATGATCTATCTGTTATATATGGTAATTCCATTGCAGGACCTTGGATCAAAGACACTATCTCATAAAACGTAGAATTGAAACCAATGATAGCAAAGAAAAACTCAGGTTCCTTTTGAGTATGATGAGTGACTAGAGACTTTTGAATTCTAAAGAATTGAAACTGAATTATACAAGTACGTGCTAATGTCTGCAAATTTAGCTGATGTTCAACGTCTATTGTCGTCTTTCAATAGGTAAGGCATTGGAAGAGTTGAGAGCATCTCTTTACAATGAGCTTCGAACGTCAGAAGGAGCGAAGCGGCAACAACAACGATATTGTGGACCAGCGATCGCATTGTCGTTCAACTTCATCGTTTCTGTTTGCATCATATTGGCTAATAAATTGGTTCGTATTCTTCCCCTTCCTTTTCTTCTTCCATTAAATTATTGCATGTTGCCTCGGTGTTGAGTTCTAATTGAATCAAAATAGTTCAAATGATTTACGCAATCTTAATTACGTGTATATATAAATTAATTACGTTTATATGTTGACAGGTTATGGGGAGAGTGGGATTCAACTACCCAATATTTTTGACACTTGTTCACTACGTCACTGCTTGGCTTCTGCTTGCATTCTTCAAGGCAATTTCAGTGCTTCCTGTTGCTCCTCCGGCCAAAACCACTCCTTACTCTTCTATATTCACTCTTGGTGCCATCATGGCTTTTGCCTCTGGCCTTGCCAACACCAGTCTCAAGTATAACAGGTTCCTCCTTCTCATCTTTCTCCATCATCTTTTTATATACATATATATATACTCGGTTCTTAATATAAGACATATTTATCTAATTTTATCATATTAAAATAGTTAGTTAACTTAGTTATGACATATTTTTTCTAAAATGTTATAATCATCTTCTTTCATTCCCTCCATATCTTTGTTAGTTGATTATGGTTGAAGGAGCATCAAAAAGAATAAATTAGAAAAAAATTAACAAATATAAGATAACAATTTTACATTTAGAACCAAGATCAACTACACAATTAGGTTCTACATTAAGGATGGGAGGGAGTATAAAAACTTACTTTCCTTTTCACTGACCATCCTGCTCTTGCAGTGTTGGTTTCTACCAAATGGCAAAGATTGCAGTCACCCCCACAATTGTTCTTGCGGAATTCATGCTTTTCGGGAAAACCATTTCCACGGAGAAGGTCAAGAATTCAATTTCCTTTCCTCATCACTTGAATGGAAAAACAGAGGAAAAAGAATTGAACAATCGCCAAGGAATACTTGCACCTTTCTTTCTTTTGCTTTTTTTCTCTTTTCTTCTTTTGGAGAATTTTTAATATATGACTGTTATTGAAATGATGCAGGCTTTGGCTCTGGTTGTGGTGTCAGTAGGGGTAGCAATCGCAACTGTGTCAGATTTAGAGTTCAATTTATTTGGCGCTATAGTTGCTACTGCATGGATAATTCCAAGTGCCACAAATAAGATTCTATGGTCTACTTTACAACAGCAAGGCAACTGGACAGCTCTTGCGTATGTACTAGCAACCAATCAAAACATTCATAACCATGAACACACGCACGCACAAGCACTGTCATTGCCTAAGAATCAATATGAAGCTATGAACAACTGGGTTAACTAAAACTTTGTCATTCAAGGTTGATGTGGAGAACAACTCCAGTCACAATTTTCTTTCTGGTGCCTTTGATGCCCTTGTTGGATCCCCCAGGAGTGTTATCCTTCAACTGGGATGTTAACAATACCACTGCCATTATGATATCTGCACTGCTGGGCTTTCTCCTACAATGGTCAGGAGCCTTGGCTCTTGGGTGAGTCTTTCTTTCTCTTCCAATTAAGAACAACACTAACACAACACAGTAAAACATGAAATATGTGTGTTATTCAAAGGGTTCAACAAGTGTAGGACACAAAAGCTTCATAGCTCCCTCCTATTATGCTGCAAGATTTTGGTTTTCTTTCTTTATTTTTTAGCTGAAGGAAGAATTTTTTGTCGGTCGGCTGACACCGTGGTATGGAATCTATGCATGCAGGGCTACTTCTGCAACTTCTCATGTTGTTTTAGGACAGTTTAAGACCTGCGTGATTCTGCTGGGAGGCTATCTGATACTGGATTCAGATCCTGGGATTGTGAGTCTAGGTGGTGCTCTCATTGCTCTAACAGGAATGTCAGTTTATACATCATTGAACTTGAAACAAAAATCTCAGGAAAAGCAGCTTCCAAAAGAAAGCACTGATGATAGCACACAATTGGATGTAAAGATCACCTCCACTGTCGTCGTCTAAGTTAAGTCACGAGTCATATAGAGCTAGG
Source organism: Acacia pycnantha (assembly GCA_025563575.1). Lineage (NCBI taxonomy): Eukaryota > Viridiplantae > Streptophyta > Magnoliopsida > Fabales > Fabaceae > Acacia > Acacia pycnantha. Next base: position 3,762,511 of record JAMWYP010000031.1, on the reverse strand, counting down.
AACACCAAATTTTTAGACACTTTTCTCACAAAACAACCCAAATGCTAGGAAGTTATATCCAATTTCGGTTTGCAACATGCATTTTTGTGTGGGCAGACTGATCACAGTAATACAATCACACGAAGGAAAAAATATATGATTCATAACGGGTTTTGTGTATAGGCTTAACAAACTCACGTTACTGTTGATAGTTGACTGAGCAATTTAACTTTGTTGAACTATTCGGCTTTTCTCAAATCCTTCATTCCATACAAATTCCTCAAAGGCTTGAGGAATTGGTTGCTGGATATGCAATTCCAACTCTACCAAACATACTACAAGGCTCTACAATGGTTCTTACTTAAGTTTCTATCATATTAATTACTACCCTAGTCCATAATAGAAGATTTCCTTACATAATCTGTGTAAATTAAGGAAATTGGTTTAATTAATTATTTACCAAAAATGTGTTTTCCCTAAAATACCCTTGTAAATTTAGTTCAAAAAAAGTACCCTTATAAATCATTTGCATTAAAACTACCTTTGATATAAACTCCCTTGACATTTGCAATGAATGAGAATAGTTTAGAACACAAAAAAAAAGTGATAAATAAGAGACAAAGTAAATTAAAGTCTCATATTTAAAACTAAATCCAACCCCAACTAGCTCTTGTATTAAAGACCAGAGGTAGTAAAATCATAACTAATGAGTAAACTCAATGTGGGAAAAATTAATGGAGTTGACAGGAAGCCTTCTGGCAAATGTTAGACAGACGCAGGATTCAAGAACATTCATGCAAATATAAGCCTACCATTAAAATATAGACAGATGGGCACATCAGCAACATAACCTCAAAGAGGTTGGAAATTGTGATAAGTGTAATAAAAGATCATGAAGAGTATGGCCTGGTAAGTTGAATAAAAACATTTGCATGTGCTTTCTCATATGTTGAATATGAAGCCTTACTTGATAAAGTTCAAAACTCCCACCAAGCCAAGAGAAATCACAATATATTATCATCGTTTTAAACCATGACAAACATGGAGGCTTACAGTGTTACTGAAGAAAACTACATATCACAATTTCCATGTACTGAACTGAACTGTATAATTCAATGTCTTTCCGTCAAAATGTAATATACAGGTGAGACATGAGAAAGGAAAATTTGGAAAATCTCACCTACTCTATTTTAACTCTTGGCTTCCTATAATATCACTTGGAAGGAAGTACAACGTTACACATAGCAACAGTCAAATTCTAAGGGCCAAAAGAATAGGTAAGGAATAACTCGACCCAATCAATTTTTTTTTCCTTGAATACCAAAGGAAGGAAACCTTCAACTAGCACCCCTCAAAATCGTTAGTGTTGTTTATTCCAACTGAATATATTGCTTAATATTGTCCCTCTTTTGGCCGCATTTTGTATTTACACTCAGATCAGGCCTGTTCTTCATACTACCTAGAGATTATCACATAAAGCGTGCTTTCGAACATTTCCCAGATATGTTTCCAGCCTAAAAATTAGAATTCCAATTCATCTGCACGTGTTGAGGCTGCTGATAAGCAACAGAAGGGGCTCCTGCAGTTTCGACTGACCCAGTGACAGACTGAGACGGTTGCAAGAGGGTTGAAGGTGAAGGTACTGTCTGCCCTGGTTGATAGATACCAGCAAATGCATGACCAGCCTGAGTTGGGGGGAACATAAGATGTCCCTGGTGGTTAAAATTATACATAGAATTAAGTTGCAAGTTGGATATTTCTTGGCCTGGAGCAGGTATCCACATAGCTGAACCTTCACTCTGCAACAGAGAAAAATGAACAATAACTAGACAAGACAAGAATTTCAAAGTTCACGAAACAACAAATTGATGATAGGATGAGAGGGGCACTGTTGCATTTATAGCAAAGTATGGTCTCCTATTGTATCAAGAAACTGTCTAGGGTGAAAGAATTAAGGGGGGAAAAGAAGACCAACCAGCTGTCCAGTTGTAAAGACGTGATTTTCCTTTAACTGAGACATAGTAAGATCTTCATTTCCAGGCAAGTTGCCTGAACTCACTGTCTGATTAGGTGCATATCCAACGGGCGGAGAGATAAATGATCCAGGCGAAATTCCAATATGGGTTGTATTTCCAGTATTTGCTCCAGCCTTTAATTGTTGGAGAGGGAATTTGATACCAGGAGCTGCAGCAGGTACATAGATGTTGCCAGTTGATGGTTGTTGAGGGAAGCCATTGTGGTTTACATATTGGTGTATTGGTGACACATAAATTGGGGGGTAATAAGGATATGGGATAAAGTTGGGAGGGTACGGTGGCCTGAAGAAAGAAATTGGTTGGGGAGCTGTGGGTAAAGAGCTCTGCAGAGGTGGAGTTGGACTAGGGCTTGGGCTAGGGCTAGACACAGAATGAGAATTTGCACTCTACATTTTAAAGACAATCAAAGAAACATTAGTAATGATTAACTGAAAGAAAATAAAAAATGAGTAAATAGCGGCCAACTTCACAACAGAAAAAGAATTAGTTCAAAAGATGGAGACACTAACAACATAGTTTGGAAGGCCAGTTGTTTCTTGTGCCTGAGGCTCAGCTCCCTTGAACTGAACTTGCTGAGTCCTTAACATGGGTGACATGAAATTCAAACCAAAGCTCTGACCATCCATAGTAGTTGGGATTGGTTTACCCACTGGAGCCAACTGTACCTCCTGCTTTGACTGATCAGCCATCGGTTCAGTACCAGAGACAGCATTAACTTCTGAAACTGATGGCTTTTCATTAAGATCAGATGGAGAATGTGTATAATCAGAATGATCTCCTGGTTCAGTTGATGATGCGCTTTGATTACTGCACCAAAATATGAAGTACCATCAAAATAGAGATAATGGTAGGACACCATGGCACAATGACACCTTGAATCAAAGGGGGGAAAACAAGAATGCAGACTTGTGACAATCAAAGATCTTGAAAAAGGTTTTAAACGTTCAAAAATAGAAATTTTCAACTTTTAGCACCAGTAAAGGGAAAGATTTGACAAGTTTCAACCCCAACCCACATGCGGTCCCTGCCAGCTTCAGGGGCAGAGTCCACAAGAGAAGGGGACAGAAATCTGAAAAATTGACATGCACTCCAACAGCATACATTAACCACAAACCTAGAAGTAGCAGTTTTGTCACTCCCTTGAGAAGAATGAAGAGCAGATGAAGTATTATTGTCACCACCGGTTCTGCTAAACATCTCCCTCTTATCGAAATCAGAATCAAAGCTTCCAAATATTAGACCACTTTTTAAAGCCTCAGGTACTTGGAAATGATTCGGAAAAGTAACAATAACATGTTGCTTCGACTCATCTGACGATTGCATACAAACTTCAGAAGTTGAAACCTCTGAGATATTGAATGTTTCAGATACACAACAAAAAGAATTATGTAGAGGTTAAATCAAAGAAATATTGATAATCAATAACTACTGATAAAAAGCAGAAAGATTTGGATTATTACAAATTTCTTAGTAAGGAGAGGAGCAATGAAGGAAATAAAATTTCTACAAATAAAATTTTGGGGATTATTTACAGAAGAATCTAGACACAACGGACTGGGCTTTAAAATTACATTCAAATTACAGACTTAGTCCTGGTGGTTCTCCCTAGACAAATTTTAATAAATTCCCATGCACTTTCAATGATTCTTCTCATTGACTTATCTCCTTCAAATTGTGTAGGCTTCTTTTTCACTCTCTTAACATATTCTCGATCTCTCTATACTAGGTTGACCTAAAATAAAACCTGCTTGAAAAAAGTGATACACCAGAAAATTTTATGAAGATTTAAAGCAGTATTAGAAAGTGAAAATGGAAAACAAGATACATAAAGCAATCATGTTGCTGCTCATAAGAATTAACTAGCAGAATGATAGTCATACCTGGAGGTGCCTGGCTACCACAACTGGAAGGTCTCGTCGAATAAGAGTGGGGGGAGGACTGTGCGGCCTCAGATAACTGGTTCTCCTCTGCTTCATTTGACTTGTTTTGGCTTTTCTTATTGTTTGTTAAATTCAAAGACCCAGATCCTTCACTCTCAGATGCTGGTAACTCACCAACTTCATGAGGAAGAGCTTTGTTTCCGTCAACATGATTCAATCCATCAGTTAACTGTTGGCCCCCAACTTCCCCATCATTTGCACTGTTAATAGCAGAGTTCAGCAAGATAGATGGTTCCAGCACAGAATCTGAAGAAGGATGAACACTGGACACAGAAGAAGCAGAAATTGGAAGTTGATCAGAACTTGGGATGGACTTTGCATGTTCAGTTCTGGTAACTGACTCAAAAGCCTGACTACGAGAAGATACTGCAGCAACCGCAGCATAAGGTTGGGTATTTTCACGTTTGCTAGAGCTGTCAGGAGCGGGACTTCCATTCAAGCTCCCCGTGAGCAATTGGCCTGCTAAACCATGACTAGCACTCCCATTGGATTGATTTGCAGGACTAGATGCAACAGCAGAAACTCTAGAGTGCACATGCATATGAAACATTTGACACTTGTAAGATTAATTCAGAGGGAAACTTTTTTTCAAAAAAATGACAAAATAAAAACATGTTATGATAAATTTATTTTTTTGAAAAGTACAAGTTATGAGATTTTTATTCCAGCATCTGCGACTATTTAAAAAAATAAAACATGTAATGATATCACTGTTTCGCCCTTTTTTCACTTTTCTTCCATGTTACTCTTTATAATCAATAAATAGGGAAGCAATTAAGGTTCATTTCAACAATATATTTTATATCCAGGGAAAAAAAACACTTGAAGCAAGATGAAGAACAAGAGAACCAAAACAGTAACAAAAAAACACAACTCTCAAATTATCAATTCTGTAAAAGATACTGAGATCGATGTCAAGAGGATTTACTGAGCTATTCCAGGCAAGAAACAGAGTGATCCTCAAGAAATACACAAACAAGAAAAAACCTAAAATAGGAATAGAAATATCACTATCCAAACAAAGGATGACATCTCGAATAGCTAGTTGACATTTACAAGTGAAAAATGAAAAGTTAATAACAAAAAAATCTTAGATCTGAAAGGGAAAAAACATATGTATAGTTATTTGGTGTTTTTGATCATTTCCCCAATAAAAAAAATGTATGAGTGAAATTTTTTTACAGGTCAGCATCACAATATTAAGCCTTTCCAAACATCATAAAAAAATATTATGTTTTTACAGGGGACTTGATGACAAAAGCAGAACTTTACTTACATATTGTCCAAACTAAAACATCATAAACTTAATTAACATCAATTTCTTCTTCTCATGCTGGGTTCAAAATTAGTTACCTTGTGATATGTGATGCTCCGTTACTTTTTGTTTTTTGTGCAGCAGACTTAGTAGTGGGAGCATGGTTTCTCTCTGCAACGTGATTGACTCCAATTTCCTTACGGTTATTGGCATTCCTCCCACCACTACCATCTACCAAGAAATATTAACGAGGCATCAAGTCATTAAAAATAACATAAAATTTGCTGATGCTCAAGGTAGGCTGCATGGATCGCATAGAAACCATGGTGCTCTATCAAAAAACCTAAGTGCAAGGGTATGGAAAAAGCTAAATTGGATGACATCATCTATGGCTCTATGTATATGGTTCCTTAATGCACTTATATGGAAATAACTCTAATTAAAGGCAAAAAGGGATGAAACAAATACCAGTAAAATTAGAGGAATAGCCCCCAGAAGCACCCCTTCCTCCTCTCCCTTGGCCACCTTGCTTTGGCTTAGAATCCACAGAAGCCCAGCTGCTCTGCAATGGTTGATAGAAATTCGAATAGACCAGTTAGAGTAAATATGGACTAAATGAAAAACAACGGGAGGATACAATCACATTCAGCTACACATAGACAATTACCCAAAAACAATAAACTAAAGGCACACACAAAGTTAGTATACCTATACCTAATCATTACAAAAATATGCGCTCTATAAGTTTAACTCTCAGAAAGTTATACCGCAAGATTACATGCTGCCATATGTTACAAACAAACAGCAATTTGACTACATGCTCCAACCAGATATATTAGGACGTTCCAACAAAATGAGGCTTGCTATATAGTTCAAACACGAAGTCTACCGGTTATTCTGATTGTAAGCTCCCACCCACAACTTCATCTCATAATAGACCGCCGAGAAATCTAGCAAAACTAGTAAAATTAAAAGGCTGGTTGAATCATACCTCCTTCTTCCGGTCTCGTCTCCTTCTAACCTCATGAAAAGTATCTGCGAGCAAAAACAACAGATTAATGAACAAGTATATTGTTTCCGAGAACAATAAAAAATAAAGGAATTCTAAAAAAGACAAGTTTATTTTTCAACGGATACAAACTAGGATAAAATGCGTCGTGATTAGTGGTACATGCAATATGAGAAATCTATATCCATTCCTACAAACAAGATAAATGAGCACGAAGCATAGATAACAGATAAGCCATTAAACCAAGCACATTATGCAGACTAAATGAGGATCGGAAGAACATAACAAGAATGAGAAGTTATGCTGGATTAGGCACATCTTAACTTCAAGACCCTTTAAAGCAAATGAATCAACCACTCATCACGACACTAAATACCTAACGTGCAGAAACTTTCCCTTGAGCAGACATCACTGTGACGAATATAGAGCGGAGAACCGAGGAACTGACTTCAATTTTTTCAAGCGTTATTCAGACCCCACAAAAAGCCAGAAAGCTACCCCAGTTCGATAATCAAATGGCAGTACGCATAAAAAACAATGATCTTGAGCTAAAATAGATGAATGAAAACATAAACTCAGCCGTCACAATCACCAGCTTTGCTAACTTCAACTAATGTTTATGAGTTGCCATCATTTCTTCAATTTCTTATTAAAACAAAAACGACTAAATTTTAGATTAAAAGCTAAAACCCCCACTTGATCGCAGGCACGAACTTAAAACCCCAGACGATGTTCATGTGAAGAAGTGAGTGATTAAAAGGAAAACGAAGAGAGGTTCGAACCTAAATGCAAAAGCTTCTGGGCAGTCTCATTGGGATCCATAGAGCATTCCTTAAGGACGGCGTATATGTCATCGTCACTGTGCTGCTTGCCGGTGATCTCCCTAATGTCCTGGATAACTTTTCGTGAATGGCTGGGGATCGGAACCCTAACAGACCCGCCGCCGCCGCTCATGGTTTTGATGTCGCTGTGCAAGGGAGGGAAGGAGAGTGTGACATAAAAAGGGGAGAGACAGTAACAGTAGAGAAGAAAGGTTAGTAATGATAATGGCGATGGGATTGTATTTAAAGGGCAACAAATTTGCAAAATCAACAAAATATGTTTTTTTTAAAATAATTTTTCAGAAAATAGATATAATTAAAAAATCAATTCCAATCAATTAGGAACAATTATAATTAATGGCAATCTGGTAAGCCGGAGTATTAATTATGACCAGTTTCTCTTTTCTATAATTATAGCTATGAACAAGTGTAGCCATATATTAACAAAATTAATTGTTGGTCAAATAGATATTGACTATAGTTGATTTGAATATAACTGGCAAAAAAAAAAAGTTAATTTGAATATAAACAGCTGTAATAGAAATTACGAATTTTCGAGTCAAAAAAAAACGAATTAACGATCATAGTTTCTAACGTCATTTTTAAAAGAATTAAATATTGAGTTCGATGAAATTGTTTATCACTTTATTATGAATTTTACTATAATATAAGTTGAAATTAATTAATTAATTAATATTAATGTTGATGATATTTTCTATATATTTGAAGACAGGAGTTTTTGAAAGTCTTTTGACAAGTAATATGTGGTGTTAATATAAATTAATAGAGATTGTTTAATTTGATAAAAAAAAAATGGCCAATAATAAAAAATAATGAATACTATAGTGAATTCAGTATTGACATCAATAACTTATGGATCATAAAAGTAGGTAGTACTTTTATTTTTACTTATTTTTAAATAGTAAATAATGTGACTATTTATTGAATTGCGACTTTTATTTGTTTTAATAGTGATGGGGTCAAAGATTGTGTAATTAAATTCAGTATCCAATTTGGGAAGTATGAATAAAAACATACAACCAACTAAAATTACGAGTCCACATTATATGCTTATGTTTATGTGCTTATTAGGTACTTATACCTCTAATTAGAGGTATAAGCATATTTTTTAAAATTTTGTGTATATTGTATTTATTTAGATTTAAATTGTATGCTGTTTTTTGAAAAAAAAAAAAAATTATATCCAGTATCTCAAATTAATTAATTTCAATAATACTCGTGTTACAGACAAATGTAAAATTAGAAGTTAATTAATTTGAGATACTGGATGCAAAAAGAATCTTAGAAAGCAGTATATAATTTAGATCTAAATAAATACAATATATAAAAAAATTAAAAAAAATTAAAAAAATATATTTATATATCTAATTAGAGGTATAAGCATCTAATAAGCACATAAATATAAACATATAAGCATGTAATGTGGACTACTAGAATTACATGGCTATTTGTCTCCTTTTTTTTTTTTTTTGAGGCGGTGTTGCCACATGCACAGCAGTAGGCACATCCCCTAGTAATAGTGTCTCTCAAGAGTAGAAAGCACAATCTTAAAAACAAAATGAAAAAACGAAGGAGCAAGAGAGATGTCTTTTTAAAATATCTTGAAAAAAAAAATGTCAATATAGAGTTATAGACTATAGAGAGAGAGAGCATTAAAATGCTCCTCTAGTCTTATTTATAAGGTAGAGAGTAGTTTTTTTGTCTTTTTTATAAAGCACCTCATTAAAGTTTTAAGGTAAATGTACAATTTAACCCCTCACTTTTATTGCATTTGTTTTCATTTTATATTATGTATATTAAGTAGTGATAGAATTGAAAAATTGTTGAATTTTATAGTAGAGTTAATAAATTTTAATATTTTCCTTGATTTATGTAAAAAATGTTGTATTACCTATTTTACAAATACGACGAGAGGAGTAAAACTTACCATGTATTTAGAGTAATTATTTGTTATTTATTGGGTTAAAGGGCAATTTTAATCATTTGTTGACTAAATATCGTGTGTTAACGGTCTAAATGTCATCCACAACATTTTTGTTAAAATGCAATTTTTTTTATGGAAGTTCATGTGTGATATACTTCATTTTTTTTCAAAGTTAGAACTAAAACTTCCAGTACAATTTTGCAACTTAATAAAAATGGCACGGATGACATGTGGGCTACTTGCTTAATATATTTAGTCAGCTAATTGTCAAAATTAATTGAGATAACAACTAGAGCAAAATTGCTCTATTTTGTATACTTTCAAGACAAAATACCCCTCAGTGAACGTTTAGACTGTGTTTGGTTTGAGGGGAGGGGAGGAAGGGGAACTTCCCTCCTTGGTGTGAAAAATCAGATATAACCACAATGTGGAATGTTTGTGAGGGAAAACGATGTGAATTTAATATTTCACATCTTGATCATATCTGACTTTTCACATCAAGAAGAAAAGACCCCCTCCCTTCAAACCAAACACAGCCTTTTCAGAACAAAAATGCCCCCCTAACCCTTATTTATTTAGTATTCGAGTTATATAAGCTAGCATCATTGAATTTGTCAAATTTTTTTGGGTAAATGTGCAAAAATACACATGTACTTTACATTCGGGAGTAACCAGCACCATATGTTTTTTTTTTTGTGCAAAAATACACATGTGGTTACCAAATGGGTGCAAAAGTCACACTGGACGTTAGTTGACCAGACGGTCAACATCAAGTTGGATGGAGTGAACAGTAACGATGACGTGGATGCTAAAATGGAGTGCGAAGTGGCCACCTGGGAGCTCAATTGATGATTAGTATAAAATATAATTTTTGATCTGGATAAAATGTTAAAAAAAATAGCTTAGGGACGGAGCTTCTTCTCCTTTTTAATCTTCACAGCGTCATGGCAGAAGTTTGAACCAGAGAGAGCTTGAAACCAGAGAGATCACAGTAGAAGAGCGCCGACGACCTGAAATAGAGAAGTGTCGCGGACCTTCACAATTTCAGAGATCGCGTCACAGTCTTCTACTTCACCGGAATCCGCTGTTCGTATTTCCAACGCCACCATTGACCACTTTTTCTTCTTCCTTCTCACTCCACCACCATCAGACCCATCTCTATTTCAACTCCGAACAAACATTCCTTCTTCTCATGACAGACTCCTCGTTCCTTGCTTCTCATCGAAATGGAAATTGGGGACAAAAGAAAAACATTAAAACCTAACCTAAAGAGATCTTTGGATGACCACAAATCGATCGCTGACTGAGGCTATTAACCTTAATTTTAGATCAAAGCAAGGAATTACTAATTACTCGGATGAATCATCGTGTTTGAGGACATCGGGGACGACGATGTGCGCGCTTTGGCCGCCGGGTGTAGCAGGTTGTCCGAAGTTTTGCTCTGGAGAAGAAGGAACATTGGGAACGACGGAGTTGCCCACTTGAAGCAATTTCTTGCTTGATTTGCTGCGATTTCGATTCACATTTCAGTTGCTTTCAATTTATTTGCTTTGATTTCAGTTGATTTGGTTCCCAATCTTCGTCAATGTGAACCGTCAGCTATATCCTAAGCAGCAAAAAAAAAATCTCATTTGCCTTCTTCTCACTCCAATTCAACGTCCACGTCATCATTATTATTCACTCCATCCAACTTGACGTTGACCGTCTGGTCAACTAATGTCCAGTGTGACTTTTGCACTCATTTAGTAACCACATGTGTATTTTTGCAACAAAAAAAAGCATATGGTATTGGGCGCTCCTGAAAGTAAAGTACATGTGTATTTTTGCACATTTACCCAATATTTTTATATCCAACCTGTACCAATCAACAACAAAAGAACAATGGATTGCTTGAAAACAATATCATTATATGTTTTGTGTAGATATTTGAATTTGAACGTGACAAGAATTTTTGAGGCCAATATGCCATGATCTCTTGGACTAATCAAGGATTAGTCTCCAAGTAATTTCCTAAAGTGACAAGGCAGATACACACAGAAAAAAATATAATAACAATGATGATGATAATTTATTACTCTTCCTCTTTATTACTCTTCCTCATTCTAAATGTATGGGATGGTTGAGACTTGAGATAGGTTTGGTCTAGTCTTAAATCTTGCATATATCATAGGAATTTTTCAATCAGTAGGGGCAATAATTAAAAAAATTATTTTAGATAAATCAATACACATTTGTCAGTTGTCACTAATAACAAATTTTATTAATATATGTAAAATAGTTATTTAGTTCTTACATTTAAAGAGCAGAGTAAGTTAAAAAAAAAAAATTATCACTTCTTGAACCATTTATATTCTCTTAGTTGCATTTATTTTATTTGTAAGTGTCTTTTTAGTCTTTCAATCCTACCAACATTAACAAATAATGTTTTTATTGAGTTTTAAAGTTTTTTTTTTAAAAAAAAAAAACTTTTCAGATGTTAACATGTAAAGTTTATTTCTTAAAAATAACAACGATCCTTGCGAAAAAAAATAAAATCATTCGAGACTTGCGATATCAAGGTTAATGGAATTAGAACATGGTTTTAAAAATGAAAAGACCAGACTGAAACTTTATAAAGCTAAACAACCAAATGTGTTTGATTTCTTTTTAATTTATAAGTGTATTTTTACAAATTAATACACACTGGTTTCTTCATAAAAATGAAAAAAAAAAAAAAGTTGCTATTTTTTAAGAGACACTCTTTATTATTCTACCACTAATAATAATTAGCTTGTGAAGAGTAAGTAGTTTTTCAGACTACATAATTCACTCGTTTTTGTTTAATTGTTTGAATGGTTGAGTGATTTAAATTTGATTTGTTTAAAGTTAATAAATGACATTCTCGTTTTTTTTTTGTCAACAGACATTCTCGTATTTAATGTCATGGATAGGTCACTCGTTTTAGCTAGACTCACAAAAATGGAATATTGATCACGAGGTTGTTTGTGTGGACTCTGGAATATTAGAAGAACACAAAACAGGTTCAAACTTTATAGCTATTCAAAGGCTAATAGCATCGCTAAAAGAAGATACTATTTCAACAGGGAAAAGGCTACTCATGTTTGGGCTGGCTTTTTGCTTAAAAGCTATGTGATTTTTAAAAAAAGTTCGATCAAGTTATAGATAATGATTTGTTTTTGGATTGATGGTGATAGAAGTGGCGGGGCCCACGGTAAATTTTTTGGTGGCTTTTAAACCAACCAACCAGTGAGGAAAAAAGTCCAACGAGTCCTGTTTGGATTGCCCAGAGTGTTGACTTAACTTTAAGTCAAAAAAACTCAAAAAGTTAGTTAAGGAAAAAGCTCCACAATCTAGCTTTTTCCAAAACGCTCTCAGCTTTTTGACGTGGGCCCCGCCACTTCTACCACCATCAATCCAATCACAAATAATTATCTATAACCTGACTTTTTTCCTACCGAGCTTTTTTAAAAGTCAGATAGCTTTTAAGCCACCGCTCCTACCGCCAACCCAAACAAGCTCGAATCGGCTCGATTCTATTAAGATCGAGACAGACATATACTTCGTTCTTTTTAATTTAAATAAAAATGGCAAAAGGAAAATCGGCCATTTTGATTAAAGAAATAATGACTTACCAAACAATAAATCAATAAGTTTGCAGAGAAAAAAATCACTGATTTTGCACAATTTTGTTTTTTAAAAAGAGGAATTACTATAAGATCTCAAGTGAGGGACTTAATTACGAGTCCACATTCTATGCTTAGAGTTATATGCTTATTAGGTGTTTATCCCTCTAATTAGAAGTATAAACATATTTTTTAAATTTTTTATATATTATATTTATTTAGATCTAAATTATATGTTGTTTTTTGAGATGTTTTTTCCGTCCAGTATCTCAAATTAATTAATTTTAAGTTCTGCGTTTGTATGTAACATCAATATTATGAAAATTTATTAATTTGAGATATTGGGTGTAAAAAAACATATCAGAAAACAACATATAATTTAAATATAAATAAATATAATATATAAAAAATTTAAAAAAAATATGTTTATACCTCTAATTAGAGGTATAAACACCTAATAAGCATATAACTCTAAACATAGAATGTGGACACCTTAATTACAGGCCTGGAAAACAAGTGGGGTGTCATCCTTTTTTTACACCGAAACTTATCATCGTATGTTTTGAATTATCATTAAGACTTTTTAGTAATTAAGTCAATTTATTAGATTCTCATAGTAATTCCCAAAGAAATGGTTGAAAATATTTTATACATTTTCACTTACATTATACTTGGGTCTCGTATATTACCATATTACCCCCATGGAAAATACACCAGTGTACTGTGTTTATGTAATCACTAATGAGTTGATTTTATTAAAAAGTGAGTTAAGTGTAAATTATGGCAATTGGTATCCATAAATATTTAAAAGCACAACATTTTCCCTAATGTTCTAAAAACAGGGCAATGTGCTTACATGGTGGACCCATGCATATCAACTCACTTTTTTAAAAAAATATCAAGAACCAAGAGTCCAGTACTAATATTTAACAAAAGCATTTGAATTTTTAATAAAGTAACAACGTATACATTTTATTTTATAATTTTCTTATGAAATACAAAATAATAGTATAATAAAAGAACAAAGTTAAGAGCTAGTAATATGGGTTAAACCCGTCAATCCTTTCATGCGGGCTTGAGTTGGCAAAATATCAGCCCCCAATATGTGAGCTTTTTTAGCCCACTCGTAATAACAAGTGGCATTGTGGGCTATCCTTACCTTACAGGTTGGCCCACTTTACCTAATTGTTACGATACAAGTATATATAGAGAGAGCAAACTACCAGCGGAAGTTAGCCTGAATGAAATGAGCTCTGATCGCTTAAGTAAGAGGTCTCAGTTTCAAACCCTTATGAATGCAAAAAACTTACTTGAAAGAGGTCCCCGCTTTGACGCCCAACAGAATCTCGGAGTGATTGCACACTTTGCCTTCATTTTTAATATAAGAGAGAGGGAGAGAGAACTAGGATTATAACTGAAATTCGTCAAGTTTTAGGATCTCTTTTAGTTATGAGAGAGCTAACATTGATAGAATCTCCGGTCAAGTAACACGCTTCTAATCAGAATTAGAGTCATTCAATTGAATGAATTGTTTCTTGATGCAATTAACATCCCCATTGAATTTTCTTGAAGAATTAAAAAAAATGCTTTGTTTAAGACGGAAACACAAATTATTATGGAAGCAGTGAATTAAAAAGGCGTTATGATATGTGTATCGGTGTATGTATTGTTTCTGCCATATGAACTGCTAAGAAGGTAATCCACGACATGGGGAAGATAGAAATTATTATTTTTGGTTGTCCAGTTCACCAGAGTTTCTCTCTGACTAATCCGGATCCAACCCGCATCGCACACCTGGTTATTGTAGGAGAGTCTCCCAGCGGAGCTTTTTTACATTCACAAGGCTCGAACTCGAGACCTTGCTTAAGCGACACAAATTGCTTACCACTAGTGTCAACCCTCATTAATAGGAAGATAGAAATTATGATACTCCAGTCATCAACCAATAAATGATTTATTGACAAGTTGGGCCTAATTTGTTGATATTTCCTGACAGGAAACTCTTGGTTAGAATATGCTTAATTAATATAACTCTAGTTCTATCTATAAGTCCACTTTGACAAAAAAAAAAAAAAAATTGGTCCTATTTATAAGTCTGGTTTCATGTAATAAATGAGATTGTGACAATTTTACCCATATTAATTATACCAATGAAGATAGAGAGAGAAGAAACAGTTGAAAAATACTCAATCATAAATGAGGGCAAAGTTGAAAATATACCCTCATAATCATTGTGTGAACTGCCTCTCCTTGGTATGTGAGATTTAGTCAAAAAGACTTATAAATAGGACCATACTAGTAAAGTTTAAGGAATCATTAATTTCTTATATGACACCGTGCGACTTGTAAATGGTTCTATTCATGCCAAATGATTTGTCATTCATGAGCACCCATATCCTGCCTAACTCACAAGGAACGACAACCGAGGGCTTACATAAACTGATTGGAGTTAGTGTCTATTTGGGATAACTTTAGAAAAATATGTTCATGTAAGTCGAAATAAAACTTTTCTTACACACTTCTTTTATAGGTAAAACCATTAATTATGTTGAAAAAATAACTTCTACCGCTAACCCAAACAGATAGATAAAAATGATAATTTTAGGCAAGAGTTGATGGAGCCCATCTTTATGAAGCTAGTGCTTTGCATTCACACTGTTTTTTTTTTTTCTAAAAAAATTTTAAAAGAAGGGTTGGGTTCACCGTTCACCCACAGTCCAAGGATAGGGTGCTATGACTTTGCTTCCCAGGGCATACAAGATTGAGAGTACACATGTCTCTACCTTATCCTACGTTTCCACAAGTTCACATTACCTATGATGTCTCCCCTAACACCTTAACCACCTCTAAGATCGAACCCTATCCGACCCCTTTGTCAATTGAGCCACGAGGGTTTTGCATTCACACTGTTGATAGATGCAATTCATGTTTTTGTCCCAAGCATAAGCCCATTCCTCGAACCTGACGATGAGAAGATTTTCTTCTTCTTCTGCCAACAGTATTTTTTCGGTGGAATGGATGTGGCAGATTTTAATTTTTTTCGTTTTTGACAAAGTATGGAGATTTTTGTTTTAGGGTTAAGGTATAAAAATATCCATGAATTTTTATTAAAAGTGCATCCAGCATCATATATTTTTTGCATGTGCAAAACTACCATCAATACTCAAAATGAGAGCAACAATGTTAGAACCGTTAAATTTAACCTAACATTATTAAATTTAATGTGGATTGTTATTTTTGCTCTTTTGTTTTGAATGTTATGGGTGTTTTTCAATGTTCTAAAACTTGGAGAGGACCGGACCGGACCGAAATCAGTCAATAAACTTGCCCTACATCAATATGGTTTGTTATTTTTCAATTGATTTTTTTTAAAAAAATTATTTAGAATTTTATTTAATTACTGTGAAATCTTCAATTTCTCATCGGTTTGACCTCGAATTAGCTCCGGTTTGACTCTAGTTTGATTCACTAACCCTTAACCCAATACCCGATCAATTTAGTGACCGATATGAGTTTCAAAACCATAATATTTTTCCACCTCTAAAAAAAAATATAGTACTTAACCTACTCATGGTAAAAGCTAATGAGTATTTTTACACTTCACCCGGGCCTGTTTGAGTTAGCGGTCTTTTAACGATGACCTATTTTCTATTTGACTTTTTTAGAAGCTTGATAGAAAAAAAGTCTGGTTGTAAATATGATTTTTGTTTGAATTGATGTTAGTAGAACTATCGAGGTTCACGTCAAAAAACTGAGAGCTTTTTAGAAAAAACTACCTCATAGAACTTTTTCTTTAACTTACTTTTATGAGTTTTTTTTTTAAAGTCCAGTAAACTTAAAGCCCAACCCAAATATTCCACATCTGATTTTTTTCTACTGTTACTTCTGATTTTATGTTCTGTAATCTTTGGTAACTTCAGCGTTTATAATTCTATACGGCGTCGTTGCGGTCCTCTTCCAAAACAATTGTAAAGTTCATATCTCCTTCTCGATCTTCGGGCTCTTCACTTTATTATCTCTGTTTACCGCCGCGGCCGCGCTCTGTGGGTGGCGATCTGAGTTTTCCCGATTGAGCTAGGTGAGTGAGAACGAGCCATGGGCAGCGAGTTTAGGTACGAGATCGCTCAGAACGCGTACATAAAGCTTGTACTCCACTCCCTCAAGCACAGGACATCCGCCGTCAACGGCATCTTGATCGGCCGCGTCTCTTCAAACGATGTCGTTGAGATCGCCGATGCAGTCCCTCTTTTCCACTCTGGCCTCGGGCTTCTCCCACAACTCGAGATCTCCCTTATATTGGTTACTTCTCTCGCTTCTTAACGCTTTTTTTGTATGATTTTATGAATTACGAATTGGGCTCATTCAATTCTGATTGATAGTGGTATAAAGAATGAAGTTTGTCGGATTATGAACTCATTTTTGGTTTTGAAAAATGCATCTTCTGATCAATTGGTTTTGGCTTCATTTGGTTTGCAGCAAAAATTGCTTCATTTTAGCTCTGATTTTTCAACTTTATGTGTATTTTTTTCAGTTTATTTGTAGTTGACTTTATACTTATAGATTCTCAGCTGAATTCTGTTTATTTTGCAATGAACGGTTTGGGAGACAGATCGAGGAGTACTTTTCTGCTAAAGGCTTGAACATAGTTGGCTATTTTCACGCAAATGAGAGGTCTGATGATTATGCACTTGGTGGTTTGGCAAAGAACGTTGGCGATCACATCTGCCGGTACTTTCCCCAAGCAGCCACTCTTTTGGTATGTGCTGAATTAAAGTGTTCAAACGATTTAACTTACATGTTGCTCTAGTAACATCCTTGTTCTCTTTCTTGAATTATTTGCAGTTGGATAACAAGAAGCTTGAGGCTTTAAAAACTAGCAAGGAGCATGGTCCCATAACGCAGGTTATTAGCATTTTTAGCATTTTGAAACTATATTCACTAAGGTTTCAATCTTTGGTGGTTTTTTCTCATCCTTTTTGCGTTAGATTATGTGCAACTTGTTTTTTGTGTGTTTTGTTTTGTCTCTTTTCATTCTCCCCCACATGTTTAAAATTGGGGGTTATCTTTCTCCATATGTGGATTTAATTGTGTGTATTAGTTCATACCTGATGGCTAGTGTTGCTGAATTTCATGGTTGAATCTACACTCCCTATTTTTTTTTATAGCATTCACTGTCCTGCACTGTGTTGTTAAATGGCATGATCTTTAACCTAAAGTTACTAACTAATCAGATAACAAATATTCACTGGTCTGATTATGAACAGTAATTAACATCCTTCTCACTCATAATTTAATAATTAATCAGGATTGCCCGCTCCTATGTCCTAGTTTAGTTTATTGGCCTTCCTTGTCTGTGCTTGTGGATGTCCTAGTTTAGTTTATTGGTGAACTTCTTCTTAGGTGCTTGTCTGTTTAAATTTAGCTTACTGTTAGGATATCTGCTTCAAAATCCAGGGGATCTCCATTTGTGTAAAAAGTTAACTAAACATGATCTGGCTGTTCTTAATTTGTATTTCATTTTTGTGAACTTCCTTAAATTTTGCTTAGGTGCTAGCATGCTCTGTTTAAATTTAGGAGCAAGGATCAAACACTACTGCTTAGGGCTACAAGCTTCGCCCATCTGCTTTCCCTTGCCTCCCAAAATACTGCAGGGGATCTCCAAATTTGTGTAAAAAGATTTTTCTTTTGTGCAATAACTAAACTTTCATTCACAATCTAAAATCAAAAGTACAGAAAAAGAAGCAAAATATTTTTTCAACATAACCCACCTCAATGCTACTAGTGTAAAAAGATTTCAAGTTGTTTGTTTCTCACCTGTTGTAAATAACAACATGTTAAGAAAGGACCTAGCAAATTACCATCACTCAAAGAATAAGATTGCATAATGATGGTTTAAGTTTTGCTGACCATACATGATTGTAGTGTCCATCTTCTCTTTCTCCATCTCTAGTTTTTGTATCATATAGGCCATTGATCACCCAAAGCCACACATGTCAATCCACTTTTGGATGAATCTTTCCGGTATCATCCTGTGTTTTATTTATTTTTATTGGATGCCAATGATTTATGATGCTGGTAGCATGATGTCCAATGTGTCCTTATGGATTTATTTATGGTGTGTTTGGTTCAACGGAAGTGACATTAGGTGAGGTTCATTAAAGTTAAGTTAGGGGAGGTATGAGCTTTGTTTGGTTCAAGAAGAGGGGAGGTCAGGTTTGGTTTCTTGTTTGGTTCAAGAGGGTAGGTGAGGAGAGCTTATTATAAGTGGACAAGTATACCCTTTTCTCTTTATCTATACATTTTCCTTCTTCTTTACAATTGTTTTTTTTTAATAAAATGAGTACCTCTGTGATTTTGACGTAAAAGAAGAAGATTATAGAGAGTGTCTTCTTCGCTTGGTGATCTGAAACTGAAAAATCTCACGCGAGGGGCTTGAGGAGCAGGCAGTGGCAGTGTCAGAGGAGGAGAGGACCAAAGTGAAGAAGCCATGCTGGAGGAGAAGAGGACTGAAGTTTCTGGAGGAGGAGTGGAGCACGATCCATTGCATCTGATGAGGGAAAAAAATGTTTTTATGTTATAGGGTTAGATGTGGAATATAAAAAAATTACCATGGGCAATTTGGTCAGAATGAGTCAACTTTTCTCTCACCTAGGAAAAACCCCAAATTTTGGAGGTTTGAGAAAGGAGGGGAGGGAGCACTACATGACAAAAAATTTTCCCACCCCTCCCCTCCCCTCCTTCCAACCAAACAAGATTTTTTTATCTTCAACCCTCACTTAACCTAGAAAAAACCCCAACCAAACACACCCTAAGGCTTCATAGTTGATTTCATTGTTAAAATCTTTATACTTAATTCATGGGTATGTCTATATACATGTGTATGCTTGCTGGTATGATGTATATATAGCTTGAATGGTTCCTACTTGCCCATTATGATTAATAGTCATGGTTTGGCTGGATATTTTAACCAAGATTATCTTGTTCTTGTGTTTTAGGTTTATACTAGGGATGCATCTAAGAACTGGAAGCTGGTACGGTCAGATGGAAACCCAACATTCACTTTCAAGGAGCCAGCAGCAAATGTGATCTTATTGGACTATATTTCATCTGAGAAATGGAGCGACGTAGTGGATTTTGATGATCACCTCGATGACATTAGCAAGTGAGCACTTCTGTACTACCACTTTCGTTTCTGCCCCTGGATTTTCTCATGTCTGCATTTTACATTACAAGGTTTATATACTTCTTTTCAGGGATTGGCTAAATCCTGGACTCTTCAACTGATCCAATCTCGATAGTTCTTTTCTTATTCATTTTATTAGTGAATGAAGTTGGTGCTTATTTATGGTGCTTATGCTGAATTCTCAATGGTGAGAAAGCTAAGAAAGAGCCTTAAGCTTCAGGTAAGTTACTTTTTTAGGAAGTTTTTTCCGATCTATAAACCAGAAATTCACATCCTAGGGAACAATTTTCAGTGTCTGATTCAGTAAAGCACTTTGTTTTCCATGATTGTGGCTGCATTTGCAGGCTCAACTCTATCATCATGGATGCAAGATTTAAAGTGTATATTTGAAGTATTTATATTTGAATTTCCTTGCTTTGCTTGCAACAAGTAAGTGGGAGAACAAACATTTGATGTGGCCACTTCCACCATCTTGCGTAATCTGGACTTATTACTGAGATAGACTCGTTCGGAGATCAAAATCTGTGTCTGATAGCGTCTGAGATTGGTCTATTAGTTTGAATTAGCTTTGGTTTTCTATAGTCAGTTTATTATCTGACAGCTTATTTGTGATATTGTTTCGTCAATCGTTATCAGAACACCCGTCTTGCTCTTTAAATGGCGTTGGTTAAATGGGGTCTAGTGATAAGATTTTGCTTGCACAACGTTCGTGCCAAATGAAAGAAGTGATGTCTTAAAGGGCATGTTTGGATTAGCGGTGGGTGGAGTGACTGTTTTCCAATATGACTTTTGTAAACTTAAGACATGATAAAAAAGTCAGATTGTAAATGTGATTTATATTTTGATTGAATGGTTATAGAAGTCCATTGCACTGTGAAAAATAGGTCTTAGTGGTTTCTTCTTTAAAAATAGCTTTCGGTCTTTGAAGCCTATTTGAGAAAATGTCAACCCAAACACTTCATTTTACTTATATTATGTTTTTCTCTTCCTACTGTGCCTTTTCAGTCCCCCAACGCCTTCCCAAACAAGCCTCTTGTGTGCCACAATTGTTATTTAGGATTTGCCATTAAATTGTGAGAATATGCAGCCATATTCCAAAATTTAGCACTACATATTTTAGAAAAACATCTTTAGTAAAGATTAGTTAATATAACCAAGTGGATGGATTTCAGTTACTTCCCAAATCCCGTGGCACTCAGATGCAATAATTTGTAGTTTATGATCTAAAGTCCCATTTGGTTGGCGAAAAGCATTTTGATAAAAGTGAAAATAAAAATGAAAAATAATTATGTTTACAAATATGCTTGGTATGATCGAAAAGTTTCATGCAAATTAGAGTCAGATCGGTTGCTAGTTGGGACTTGGGACAAAGGGAGAATGAGAATATAAATAAAGTAGGTTTAGGTTTAGTTCGAGAGCATGTTTGGATGGAGGTTTTTGAGAATAGCTTTTAGGATTTACGAGGTAAAAATATCTTTTGGGATTTACGAGGTAAAAATAGTTTTGGAGAATAGCTTTTAAATAAAAATGATAATGTTTGGATATTGTTATCAAAATAGCTTTTTCAGGATCAAATTTACCAAAAAGGACATTAACTTTTTGTATAATTGCATATCAAGAATAAGGTTATATATTTTTTTTTTGGGTTGCCCATCCGTATCCAGAATTTCGCCCTGCCTAATCCGAATCCGACCCGGGTTGTGCACCTGACTATGGTGGATGAGTCTCCCAGCAGGGCTTTTCTGCATTCACAAGTCTCGAACTCGAAACCTTATTCAAGCAACACAAGCCGCTTACTGCTTGTACCAACCCCCGTTGGTGATAAGGTTATATTTTAAATATTATAAAAATTGTATTTCATAATAAATACCAAAAATTACATAAATTTGTGTATAAAAATAAAATATTTAAGGATATTGACTTGTACTGAAAAAAATACTTCATGATCTTCAAAATTTATTTTAGGATATTAAAAAAATATTTTAGGGTAATGACTGATCTTGGAAAAAAATTTCATGGTACTGACGAGTACTAAAAAGATAGTTAAGGATACTAAAAAATACTTCATGATCTTGAAAAATTATTTTAGGATATTGGAAAAATATTTCAGGATAATAATTGATCTTGAAAAAATATTTCAAGGTATTAACGGGTAATGACTGATTTTGAAAAAATATTTCAGGCTACTATGGGTGTTAAAAAGATATTTAAGGATATTGAAAAAATCCGTCTTTCATAACCGTCTTACTTTTTATTTTTTATTGAGATCTCTAAAAGGGAATAATCAAAATATTAAATTAAATATTTAGTACCTACTATCCCCATTATTAATTTACAAAATATTGTGTAATTACCTTTCTCATTATTCATCTCTTATAACTGCCATATTTTTTATTTTTATTGTTGTGTTTTGAGCTTGCTATTTTTTTTTTGGTAAAGATACGGGCCAGAGGCCCATCCCTTATTTCCTCAAAATATAACGTGGGTACAAAGTACCCATAGCATCCCTGTATGCATGCCTATTTACACAAACAAAATGTACAAACACAGCAGAAGGAACATCCATTACAAATGAAAAACCAGCAAGAGCATCTGCACATGAGTTTCCCTCGCGATAGACATGAACAACAGATAGACTAGAGAACTTTAATACAATATAGCCAATAACAGATAAGAGAGTTGACCCCGAGCTCCCCTCCTCCTGCGCCTGTAGCTTATTTATCAGTTGGACAGCAGCAAGTGAATCACTTTCTACAATTAAATTCTCCAGCTGATATTCCAAGGCTAACTTCATTCCTACTAGCACCGCCCATAATTCAGCCTTTAAAGCCAAACACTTGCCTAGTTTCTTAGCAAATCCCAAGATCCAGCATCCATCAGCTCCCCGGATAATCCCTCCACATCCAGCAAGGCCATCTCCACCCTTAGCAGCTCCATCCACATTTAGCTTGCTCCAACCCCTCAAAGGAGGTTCCCATCCAATGTGAACTTCCTGCATTGCACCTTTCAAACAACCATACTCTTGTTTTGCCCTTTGAACTTCTTTAACATACCATCGCACTATATTGCTACGGTTGTCAGCCAACACAAAATCCTCAACAAACATGCTTTTATTCCTCCAGCTCCACAGTAGCCAGCAGTAATCCCAAAGGTCAGATCCCAGTGCCCCTTTTTTTGCTTTAGATTCCAGTTAAACCAGTCCATACCCTGCAAGCTCAAAAACTCATAATCAAAACGCCCTTGTTTTAACGCTTGCCATACTGAAACAGCTTCGCTACAGTCCCGTAGCACATGCATCAGCGTCTCAACAACACTTGCGCACTTATAACAGCACAGATTACCCCCCAAGATTCTACTCTTCCTTGTTTTGAGCTTGCTATTTTGTTGATGTGTTGGTTAGGGAAATGCTTATTGTCTATTTTTATATAGTTAAGATTGTACCTAGGTCCCGAACAAAGAAAAATACGATAAAATGATCATTTGAAATCTCAAAATTATAGTAAAGTCTTGTGAGATATTTTTTCATTATTTTTCATATGTGAAAAAACACAAATACCCCATGAAGGCTAATGGTTTTGTCAAAACATATTCATAGAATTCTCAACATATGCACATGGACTTATCAAAATATACTCATGGACTTGTCAAAACAGGTTTATAAACTTGTTAACACAGGCACATGGTGGCCTTTGTGCCTTTTCACTAATGAAAAATAGTGCAAAAAGGCCTCCCAAGATTTCACAACAATTTTGAGATTTTAATGAATCATTTTATTTTGTCCGTATTCCCTTGCTTCGACAATTTTCCCAAAATCTTATCATTTTTTCTTCTGTTTTCTTTCTCCTGTCCAAGTCGACAAAGAATGGCCCTGACCCTGAGGATTGGAAAAGAGTCAGATGAGATAAGGAATCAAAGATCGCAGTTCTTATTACAACTCCAGAGAAGAATCGGTTTAGTCTCGCAGATAAGAGTTTTATCCCTTCTTCACCCATGAATATGTTCCCTCTTTCTTGAAATCTTTTTTTTTTTTTTTTATGTATAAATTTTAGGAAAGGGGTTGAGTTCACCCACGATCCAAGGGTAGTGCAGAATCTCACTTTCTCTTAGGTGATACCTATGTTGAGTAGGGCGAGCCATCTATTATCCTCAGGCGTTTACCTAGGCACCTAGGAGCTAGGATACCTCCCTAGCATCTTGATCAGCTAGGATGTCTCCCCCAGCATCTTGACCAACTCTAGGATCGAATCCCCTTCCTTTGGTGAGAGTGTCCGGTTTTGCCAGTTGAGGACGAGGGGTTGAAATCTTTCTTTTTTGGTTGCTCACCCGGTTCACCAGAGCTTCGCCCTGACTAATCCGGATTCGACCCACGTCGCACACCTAGTTATGGTGGGAGAGTCTCCCCTTCAAATCTTTCTTTTGATCCCTTCTACCTTATGTTTACTTAATGGGCTCTAAATCCATGAAAGCCCAATTAATTTCGACCCCCTCTTGCAGGCCTAGACCAAATGTTAAAACAAGTCCATAAAGCCCACTATTCCCTGTCTGTAGGGTTTAACGAACTCGTGTCCGCTATTTGGGACTTCTGTTATTTTTATTTCCCGCAAAAACCCTAAACCCTAGTCGTATTCCGTAGACGTTGATCGGACTTCATTCGCGTCTTTCTCTCTCCCCCAGAGGCGATATGGCCCCCGCAGCTATTGAGAATGACGCTTCCGATTACTCTGATAGTGAAGACGAGGAAATGTTAGGATCCGACAAGACCGAAGGAGAAGAACTAGAAGGCGATTCTGGGTCTGCCTCCGAAGATTCTTTTGACGGCGATAATCCTCTGGCTAATGATATCTTCCAAGGAAGTGACGATGAAGGTATGTTCTGCTACTTTTAGGTTTGCTATTGTCGCTCTGTGGCCTCTGGTGTTCTCTCACTGTTTTTTTTTTTTATTACAACTGGCTAGCAACAACGCTTGAGATGTAAACTTAATACTGCACCGAAATAACTAGAGAGAGATTAGATTCCCTCCAGCCACTCGTGCTTCCTCCAAAATCTGATCCCTGCAGCATGTAGCAATCTGTGGAAGTAACCACGGAAGAACTTTCCATATGTCCATTCCGTGAAAGACTGTCTGCACACCTCAATATCTCCCTGTCTGCATGAATTATTTTCACATGCCAACCCTCGTAAATAAGTTGCCTTGTCGCTTCAATGATCTGCCTGAACGGATGATTGTCTCCAGTGTTCCCTCACGTTTTAATTTCTTTCTATGGCAGGTACTGCTGAGGAAAGGGATGACTCGGGTCCTAGTACGGACTCGAATTCTGATTCTGATCATGATATTGAGAAAAAGTCAAGAGCTATTGATGAGGAAAGGGCGCGAGAAGAAGAAGATGCAGAAGCTGAAATGAAGCTCAATATTCAAGGGGAATCTGATGAATTTAGATTGCCGACCAAGGAGGTTTTCCCCATTGACAGATAGTTTATGATGCTCAGAATGTTATGTTTGGCGAATGTTCTATAATCCATGCGAAATATTTAGTATTGTGCTCACTTTTTTGTTCATGTTTCTAATTCTTAGGAACTCGAGGAAGAGGCTTTACGTCCACCTGATCTTCCAAGTCTCCAGAGAAGAATCAAAGAGAGTGAGTTTACCGATGAACACTATCTGTGCTTCAGGCATCGTTTTCACTTTGTCTTCTTTGTCACTATTCTTATCATTTAAATGTTTACACTGTTCTAGTTGTTCGTGTTCTTTCCAATTTTAAGGCTTTGAGGGAAGAAGGCTCAACAAGAAAGGATTACATTAACCAGCTAAAGAAAGATTTATGTTCATATTATGGGTATAACGAGTTTCTTATTGGCGCTCTGGTTGAGGTTTGTATTATTCAATTGTAATTCCGCATCCCTTTCTCTTTGCTTCCACCCTACCTTTGCCTAGGAGGGAAGCGTTATTTTTTTTTGAGAAGGTTTGTGCGAGATTTGAACATTTTGTGTTTAATTTGTCAGCTGTTTCCAGTCGTTGAACTGATGGAATTGATTGAAGCATTTGAAAAGTCACGGCCTTTATGTCTAAGGACTAACACTTTGAAGGTAGAATAGCCTGCTCTCAGTTTCTGTCATCCTGAGTTGATATGTTAATTTGATTATAACCTTGTTTCCTAGTGATTCCTTTTTGCATTAAACTAAAAACTTGTCCTTTTTGTACACTTAGACACGCAGACGGGATTTAGCGGATGTTTTAATAAACAGAGGAGTAAATCTAGATCCTTTGAGTAAATGGTCAAAAGTAAGTACTCATCTCTTACATAGTGTTTCTCTGTCTTATTTTATTATCATGAATACAAGTAACTTTCTAATTTTGTGAAAGGTTGGACTTGTTGTGTATGAATCTCAAGTGCCAATTGGTGCCACTCCTGAGTACATGGCTGGTTTCTATATGGTAGGTGGTATTATCCTCCTATGGTTTCTTGTGGCATTACATTTAATATTGCATATCGACTTAGGATTAGCTCATTCATTATTTGCAGCTTCAAAGTGCTAGTTCTTTTCTGCCTGTGATGGCCTTGGCTCCTCAAGAGAAGGAACGGGTTGTTGATATGGCGTAAGTAATACTTTATTTTCTGAAGCCTGCGCACAGTGAATTTTTATGCTATTTCATTGTGATATTCTATTGTTGCTCAATATTAATTGAGCAAGTCATGACATATCATACCCTCTGGAGTGCTTCCCTAAACTATTGGCAAGTTACAGTTCAGGTGGGAATGACTTAATCTTCTATATATTGGGAGTGAGATGTCAATCTCTTGATAGTTATTACCCTTGTCATTTATTCTTTATGAACCAATACTCATTTGCATCTTGTGTTCTGTATGAAGCATTTAATTATTTGAATCCTGCCATTCCAACTATTGCCACTTTTAGGAAGTGGTTGATATGCGTTCCAGCTAGCTCAAAGCCTTTCTTGATCCATTGCAGGCTGCCAATTTCGGAACTTGAAATCCAGCTTGCTGTTTAATAGTGTCTTGCTTATTTACTGACATTTGATATGCATTGTCGTATGCTAATAATTAGGGTAAAACTTTATTTCTAGAAGCATGTGTTGATAACTATGGATGATCTGGCTACCTAAAGATATTGCTTTGTATGGGTGCAGTAGCAGTATCATATTTCATGTCATTTGATTTTGAGTCTATTTGAGCAAAAGTTTCAGCTTATTGCCTTTTTTGAATCTAGTTGCCCTTTGCTCTTCGTCTGCCCCTATTCAGTGTAAGAGTACATAGAATGATTTGAATTAATTTTTTTCTGAGATGCAAGAGTACATAGAAAACAAAATCTTTTATTTCTTAAGCATGTCTAGTCTTTAGTTGCAGTGCACAATATGCTTCCTTTCCTTCAAGTATGATCTTTTACAGGTTTCTGCTGGTAAATGCTCTTGCTGATTGTAATATATTCTTCTTGCAGAGCTGCACCTGGTGGTAAAACAACTTATATTGCTGCTCTTATGAAGAATTCTGGTATGTTGACATATCTTGCTGAATCTTTATTGTTCTTTGTTAACTGATGCTCTAGCAATCTAAGCAAGATTTTAGCACTATAATATATTATTAATATTAATTTCTTTTCATGCATATAAATTATAGACAAGCGGTCAAAATATAGTTCTTTCAAATAAATTTGTAGTTGATTTATGGTGGTGGTGTATCGAAAGATGCATTGCAATTCATGCATGTTATTTCAGGCATTATAACAAAATATTATTTTTTTGAATGTTTTCCATCTTATGTGTGATGGACACTTAAAACTGTGGTCCTGTTCTTTGAAGGACTGATCTTTTGCCAGTGTATCTTTTATAATGGTTTTCCTATTTTTTGCCCATATGATATTACTTTAGCAAGGTGTTATTTTTTTTAATGAAAGAAATCATAAGGCAGAAGAGGGTGCAATGACTTCACACTTTAGTTTCAATGTTAAGCCCTTTGTTTTCAACAGAAATTAAAACTGGTAGGGGTTTTCTTTTTATGAGGAAACGATTATGCATCTTTTTCAACGACTATGCATCTCTGCATAAGCTATGTGGAAATTGAGTATAGGATGGGTAAGCTGTAGTGCATCCTTTTTCTTTTTGATCTAGTGCTGCTTCTGTCTATTTGAGTATCAGAATTAAGTGGCCATTCCTTATTTACTGTGAGCTTAAATTTTCTACAAGTTTTGCTTGTTTATACATGGTTGTTTTCTTATAATAATTCTATCATTTGCAGGAATTATTTTTGCAAACGAAATGAAGGTGGCCCGGCTTAAATCACTTACTGCAAATTTGCATCGTATGGGAGTGTCAAACACTGTAGTCTGTAACTACGATGGAAAGGAGGTTAGCAAATATAATAAACCGTCCCTTATTTATGCCATAGAGAATTCTTTTACTCTGATTTTACATCTATTGTTGTTTGAATCGTTCATTCCCTTTAATAATGAGCCTGGCTTGTGCAATTCTCCTGTGTAATTTGTATGATTTTGCAACATCATTTGATTGCTATGAAGACGAGATTATATATTTATAAATCTGTTGCGTCTAAATTTTTCTTTTTCAGCTCCCCAAGGTCTTGGGTCTCAATTCTGTTGATAGGGTGTTATTGGATGCTCCTTGCAGTGGTACTGGGGTAAGACTGTGTAAAATACAATATTTATTCTTCCACCTAGTAGATGTCTTGTTTTTTATCCTTCTAAATATCTAGAATACCACTAAGGGGTTCTCTTTGCAGGTTATATCTAAGGATGAGTCTGTGAAAACCTCTAAAAATCTGGAAGATATAAAAAAGTGTTCCCATCTACAAAAGGTAATTTTATCTTTATTGAAGTTTTATTTGAGGGAGATGAGAGAAATGGATGAAGTGAGAATCAGGTTGTGGCTTTCAATTTTTCCTATATTTGAAAATCAAATATAACTGAGACAGATTAAGATCAGTAAACTGGTCCTGTAACTGCCAGCTGGCCATAACATAATTGTTAAAGTTTTCATTTCGCTCTCTAGGAATACTTCTCTTGGTTCATGCAACCGTATGTTAAAGATATATGGTTGACTTTTTTTTTAAAGCTATGTTCTATTACTTTCTTAGTTATTCTGAATTTAACAAATTTCTTTCTATTTCCTATAGCAATTGATTCTTGCTGCTATTGACATGGTGGATGCTAATTCAAAATCTGGGGGTTATATTGTTTATTCGACATGCTCCATCATGGTGGCAGAGGTTAGTTATTTGGTGTAAACTGTGAAATTCAGTGTTTTTTTAATAATGTATCTTTAACATTTATTTCTTTTCAATCATCTTCAGAATGAAGCAGTCATTGACTATGCTCTTAAAAATAGGGATGTTAAACTTGTGCCATGTGGTCTTGACTTTGGGCGACCTGGGTAATGATTGTGTTCCTTTTCTTTCTCACATTTGTTTTTTATTGTTGAGTATTTCTCATGCCTTTGACGATTTTTTTCTGTCAGGTATATAAAGTTTAGGGAACTGCGTTTTCACCCTTCATTGGAAAAGACTAGGCGTTTCTATCCTCATGTTCACAATATGGATGGGTTTTTTGTTGCAAAGGTATAAATATTATTTTTCCTATTAAACATTGCCAACAGTGTTATGTGCCATGATATATGAAATGACACTTAAAATCTCATTTAAACACTACTATCTCGTAATGTCAGTTTCTGTTGTTTCATGTAATCATGTCCTGTACCTGATTTAGTAATATTTCTTCTGTGGTGTTTATGCATGCTCATGTATTTTCTGATGCTTACTTTCAACTCACTGCCCTGCAGAGAATTGTCATGGGGATGTACAAACAATTAAGTCGGTACTGTCTGTATGCATATGTGATGTGAGCAATGTACCCTTACATTGTAGGCCTGCCTAGTTGGGTGAAATGTTCATGTATGATAAATTTGTCTGAGATTTTTTAAATTCTTTGGAATACATATCAAATAATAGATCACTTCCTAATTCCTATTTTTCTTTCCTAACAATTAATAAATTCATCTTCATGGGTTGCCAAGGTTGCTAGCTAGAATATATTTTCTTCTTTGTTGATGAGATTAGCAGGTAAAATGGGTGCTGTTTCGGTCTGGGGCTCAAGATATATTAGTTCTGCCCACATAAATTTGTTAATTTTAATTTTCTGTAGGATGTGCTGTAGTTGAGTTGCGAATATAATTGGAAATTGGGAATGCTTATATGAGTGTTTAAAGTGTGATGGCCCATAATTCAGATTGGCTCAAAAATAAACTCTGATGTTTATATTCCTTGTATCTGTATTTGGTAGTTGAAAAAAATGAGCAACTCAAAGCGAAGTGCAAAACCATTAGAACCGGCAGAACAGGAGGAAGGTACCAAGCTTGTGAATGGAGGGGAGATTACAAGTAATGGCGAGATGCAAGATGCAGCTGGCAAAAAGCAAAATGCAAATGGCAAAAAGCAAACTGCAAATGCCAAAAAGCAAAATGTAATTGGTAAAATACAAACTGCAAACGGTGAACAAGCAGCTGAAACCAAAAAGAGGAAGAAAAGGCAATTTCCATCTAGAGAGGAAATTTCAAAAGTCAGGTGAAATTTTTCTTCATGTTTTAACAATTTTGTCTGTACTAGCACTACGGCCTGATCGGATGGGGGAGAGTGGATTTAAATAAAACCGTTCTTTCCATTCTTTGCTCCATTTTCCCCAATCCAAAGATGATGGCAATGAAGAACATCTCTTGTTCATATTCAATAACTTGCAGTATTTGATTGTCTATTCATAATCCCTGCAGGGAGGAGAAGAGGAGAGCTTTAAGAGACAATAAAGGAAAGAAGGCAGGAAGCAAAAAGGCTAAAACTGGGGATTGACCTGAGGCAACAAGCCAAGGAGCGGAGGTTGCTATACATAGTTTCTGGAACGGATAAATTACTGGTGTGGTTTAGTTAGTACAGAGCAAGGCCCCAGAATGATGAGTACCAGGTGCTTGCTCGTCATTGGAGCATATTTTGGAGCATGCCCTAAAAATTAATGTTAGGGCTCAGTTTTGTAGTGTTTTCTTTCCCCTTTATTATTGTTGTTGTTGTTGTTGTTGTTGTGTATGGGTTCTACCCAGGGTATCCTATTTGTTATATCAAAATGTATATTGGATATTATATGAAAAGAATGTAAATTGGGGAGCATATGCATTGCTTTTCTTTTGTGGTTCTGATGGTGCTTTGGTTCCTTGTATGTATTCAATGTTTCTAATGTTAGTCTCGTACTTCTGATTCATCACAAAATGCCTCCCATTTTTAGTAGAAGATCTACTTAATTAATTTGGGAGGATTAAGAAAATTAGTTAAATCTCCAAACTAGTGTAAAAAATTTGGGTTGATTTTTCTAAAATACTCTATTAGATCCTTTACATTGACAATATCATTTGATACAAATTCCCTTAACATATGCTATGATAAATATGGGAACAGAGACAGTTAATGTCTTATGATTAAATTCAAATCCTAGCTTACTCTTGTAGTGGAGAGTACAAGTAGCATTTTCTTGAGGTTCTCTGCCATGTCGCCTTTACTAAAAGCTCTGTTTTTTCATCGCTATATTTATTTGAAGCAACAATACTTGATACAGACTAGTACGTGGGTGATAAGGCATGGATCAACATTCAGCATCGTTTCAGCAAACTTAGAACCTATGCAAATGGAAATGCAATTGGCAAGGCATCACTGCATTTTGGGTGAATAGAATAGATTTTCAAGAGAATCACTGCATTTCTGTTCACAACAGTAAAAAATTTCTCTAAATATTGCAGTTGTCCTCTTCTGTAAAGGTGCTTATACTTTTAGGCTATGTTTGGTTGGGGTTCTCATTCCATGCACATAATTATGTGCTTCTTAGGTGCACATACTTCTAATTAGAGGTATGTGAATATTTTTTTTTTAATTTTTTTATATATTGTATTTATTTAGATTTAAATTATATAAAATTAAAAAAAATCAAAAAAAATATTCACATACCTCTAATTAGAAGTATGTGCACCTAAGAAGCACATAATTATGTGCATGGAATGAGAATTCGTTTGGTTGGAGGTGAGGGAGGGAGGGGAGGTGCCCCTCCCTAGTGTGAAAAGTCAAATATGTTCATGATGTGACATGCTTCCAAAGTTAATGTGCGGAAAACGATGCAAAAAGTTATGTAATTTTTAAAATTTCTCATGGGTAATTTGGTCAAAATTTTTCCTCCCTTCCCTCAAACCAAACATAGGCTTAAAGTTGTTTTGGTTGATTTAACATATACACTATCGCAGTGTAAATGAGATTATGAGTTTCTATCACTCAAAGAATAAGATTGCATTTTAATATGCCAAGCTTATTGTGAATGAAAAAGAGATTTTATGGCCTAGTTTGTGTAGTCAATTTTGGCCTTTAATGTAAGACATTGACTTTGGATATTTGTCTATGGCATTGTAATACCAGGAGGGTTCATATTCAAGTTTGAAAGAGACCAACTTGCTGTAACATAATGTAGCATGATCATTAGCTTGACCAACAAATTCAGAGTGATAAAATTCCGAATACAACACCAATAAGCCTTATCAGATTATGACTAAATTTTCTTGTGTAGGATAACTAAATTATAAACTTCTGTCCCAATGATAACAATATTAAACGAAGTTACACTTCTTAATCAGTATTCATGGTAGCCTTAATTATCAGATTATGACTGAGGAATCTAGGAAAGATTATAGAAATTTGATTAAAAATTAAGTGAAAATATAAAGAATAAAATCATTTGAAAACTTAATTTGCTGTTGTTGTACTTGGCTAGCATCCCATCCGCTGCCGTCCTAAAATAATTTTTCAAGATCATGAAGTATTTTTTCAATACTGCTCAATAGCCTGAAGTATATTTTTAGTGTGTGTATATATATATATTAAAAGCAAAGGTTACCTCAAAACGGCACAGTTTTGAGTATAGGATGGCAGCGGACGCTAGCCAAGTCCGTTGTTGTTAGCCATAATAACATAATCTCTCCTTCTAAATATAAGATATATTTATGAGGAAGCTAGCTAGTTAAATTAGTTTATATAACATTTATTTTCTAAAACGTCATGTCATCTTTTTTAATTCCTTTTTTCTCTCTTCTCATTGATTATGTCAAAAAACATCAATAGAGGTAAATTAGAAAATGATTGATAAATATAAAAACTATATCTTATATATAGGAGATTAGGATCAAGATAAACTCCAAATGGAGTATTTACTACTCCCTCCGGTCCTAATTATAGGACAAGATTTGAGAGTTAATCTTGATTATAATTATAGGACAAAGTTCTAATTTTTGTTAATTTCTTTCCAAAATATCCCTAAACACAATAATAATTTAATAATGGACCTATATATTACATAAAGTAAGTAATGCTTACAACTCATTAATGTCACATGCACCTTAATTCTATTTTTTTTTTTTTTAATAAAATAATTTTGAGCAACTTTTTTCATATTTAATTATAACATCACTATTAAATTATATTTCCAACCTCCAAGAGTAGATTGGAAGTTGTTGAGAGAGATCGATAACGCTGGACTGTGTGAGAGCTTGGAGAGGTCATGTGTGAAGTAGGAGAGGTGCGACAAAGAACAGAGAATCAAAATAATTAGATGTCATTTTAAACTTTAAATAAAGGCATTTCAAGAAAATAAATATAATTAAATAATTTAATTATTATCCTTAATCTCTTCAAAAATAAGTAATTATGTCCTAGTATAATTAGGACAATGAAAATAGTGTATAGTATATTTGATAACTTTTCAGCTTCGCGTTTGTGATTCGCCCATCACTACCATTGCTCAAGGATCAAACGGCACCGTTTAAGGGCCACCGGAGACGCAGGCGCAAAGGTGGGAAGCCGGACGATTTACGACATATAACCGTCATCGCTAAACCCTAAACCCCATTTGGTCACTACTGGACGCTGAGAGGAAGGAGGAAGGAGGAAGTGGAAGATACCCAGGGGAAAGCTACAATGTCCTCTTCCGAAGATGAATCGATGTCAGAAGTGGACGAACAGGAAGAACAGAGAAAGCAGACCAAGTCTGAAGGATCCGTACTTGATTATATCATGAGCTTGGAAAGTGTTCCGTCCAAGCTCCCCCCACATATTGACCTGATGAGGACGCGGGTTTTCTGCAATAACGACGCTCCTAATCATGTATGGTTTAGTTTCTTTCAATAAATAATGGACATCCAAATTTTGAATTACAGAGTCCTGGTTTTTTTTTTTTTTGTTCACTTCTTATTTTCTTTGGCAACTTTGTAATTACAAAAGATGTATAACTTTTCCCAAGCATTTATCCGTGCTCCTCACTTTGGCCTCAGTTTCCTTCTGATAAAACAGAAATCGAATTCTGAGTTTTGGGAGTTGGATTGGCCTTTGTGTCCTAATTTCATTCGTTTTATATTTTTAGACAGAAACCATACAGTACTCTGGCGCCTATGCTGCGTTAGGAGTTGATAATAGTATACGATTAGATAATTTCTGTCAGAACTTCAAAGTTCAGGTGAATCGACTTACAGAGGATGACATAGAGTTCGATATGATGGGGATTGATCCTGCGCTGGCCAATGCATTTCGAAGAATTCTTATAGCAGAGGTGAAGTCTTTGTGTTCTCCATATTTAGTCCAAAATACCCCTCTCCTATATCTAATTGGATTTAGGAGATTTTCAGAGTTGGAAGCTATACTTTTGAATTATCGATGCTTGTTGTAATGTATTTTAGCTGGTCATTACTGTTGGAGATATTCAATTTTGATATGATTGCTGTACATTCAGGTTCCAACAATGGCTATTGAAAGAGTATATATAGCAAACAATACGTCAGTTATACAAGACGAAGTTCTTTCCCATCGATTGGGTCTTATTCCGATCAAAGCTGACCCCAGGCTGTTTGAATACCCTGGTATCCAACTATGCATATCCACTGAAACAAACATTAAATTGTATGACATATCAATTATCACATGCATGGCTTTCCTATTTGATAATTCTCTTTATGTTGTTTGATATGATCCCTTGCTGTGGGGTGAATTATGAAGTTGAGTATTTCTTATATGATTTTTTTTCCTTATTATCATAATTAGAAAATGCGGGAAATGACAAGAATGAAAAGAACACTATTGTCTTTAAACTCCATGTTCGATGTGAAAAAGGGCAGCCTCGAATTACTGGTAAGAGAATTGGAACTCATAATTACATTGTCTATAGCATTTTCCTTCTTTTGACTTTTTGACTCCAATGCAGTAAAATCAAATGAACTGAAATGGTTACCTAATGGGAGTGAACTTCCTGCTGAAGATGTCAAACCAAATTCTGGTTCAAAACCAAGAACATTTACTTCATTTAGTTGCGGTCAAGATTCCCTTCCTGAATTTTCTACCAATCCAATTGCTCCCAAAAATTTGGATATTATATTAGCTAAACTTGGACCTGGTCAGGTAACCCTTTTTGCTATTTGCTTATTGGTATATTGTTATACTCTGTATTTTGTAACAAAGAAACAGGTTTAAGGAGGTAAATTATGGTGCATTATTATGTGTGTGTGAGTTCTGTGTCTAAGAAAAAGGAGATTCAACTTATGTTATCTCGTGCATAGCTACTTCAGTAGTTATGTTCTTTGAGCCTGGATTGAGATTTAATCAAGTCTAGCACTTGAACCAGCTGCTCTAAACCATTCCTTTGCTTTATGTTAAAAATATAAACTTTATTGTTAGCTTTTGATCATTGATTGTAATGTAATTTAAGGTTCAGCAATCAGAATAATTTAGGACAGAACACTGGATATTATCAGATATCGTATTCATTACCATGTGTGTCTGTAGGAAATTGAACTTGAAACTCATGCTGTTAAAGGCATTGGTAAGACACATGCAAAATGGTCCCCAGTCGCCACTGCTTGGTATCGGATGCTTCCAGAGGTAAGAAATTGACTGTATCAGATGCAAAATGTTCACATTCAAGCACTGCAATAGAAATACAAAAACCTGACATTCGTATGCTTGGCTTATTTTTTTCCCTCTAGGTTGTTCTCTTGAAAGAGGTTAAGGATGAGCTTGCTGAAGAACTCAAAAATAAATGTCCAGTTGGAGTATTTGATATTGAAGATATTGAAAAAGGTAGCTGGTCTTTTATTTCTTTTATGTTACTGGCACCAGAATCTGCATTTGTTGACTATGATAGTTGATGATTCTAGTGTCCATGATTTAGCCTTATAGGAAAAGCTAATTTTGCATCCATCCCTAACTTGTGTTGTATTGTACCCAAGTAGTTTAGGTGGGGATTACAAATGTGGTCTCAAGTTCCTTTATCTTTAATTCTTTCTTTGCTTTGCTGGATTGGCTGTTGAGTAGGTAGAAGGGCAACTGTTGCCAACCCACGAGCGTGCACTCTATGCAGGGAATGCATCAGAGGGGGGAAAGAATGGGAGGATCGTGTGTCCTTGCGCCGTGTAAAAGATCACTTCATTTGTAAGTAATGTGTGAGATGTATGAGTTTTATGAAATTTTAACATCTAATTTGTTTGAAGGTAGAAATCACTGTAGCACCAGGGCATCATCTTTTATATTTGAGGTAATTATGTTTTGTTGTGGGCGATTGAGAAGTAATTATGATTGCCTAGAGCAGCACATGACCCAGACTCCAAAGTAATCATATCTGCTCAAGTGAGAAGTACATGATCCACAGGCTAGTTTAAACTTTATTGGTAGATTAAGATCATAATCTATTGATAAATGTATCTAATAACCAAATATTTTTCAGTAGGTGCTAATTTTTTAGATGCATGCAACATTTACTTCAATTCAAATTTTTTTATTGGAATTTGAGAATTTTTCCCACTAGATTATGTGAGATTTTAGTCTTGAAATATCATTGAAGGTAACTTGTTAATGCATCCTAGTGAGCTGCCATATACTAGTGATTAAGTGATGCTTCAGTCTGTTTGTATTGAAAACTTAAAATTATTCAAAACCACTCATGAGAATTTTTTTTTTTTTTTTTGGTTCTTCTCCAGTTACTGTGGAGTCAACTGGAGCATTACCACCTGAACTGCTCTTTACTGAAGCTGTGAAAATTCTGGAAGAGAAGTGTGAGCGTGTGATTATTGAGCTTTCTTGATGCAATATTGGCCTTAAATTCGGGATGAAACAGAAAAAAGGGATGTAAATGTTCCTTTGATTAATATTTAAGAGTTTTGTGAGAACACATTTCTTTTATGATATGAAAGCTCTTTTCATGTCCATGATAAAGCTGTTGATCATCTATCCTGTTTTTCTTTGTTCTTTTTTTTTTTTCTTGGAAATTAATTTTGGATAATTAGATCCACAAAGCATAGACTTTCTTTGTTAGTAGAAAACATGGAGAACCAAGGTTGATTCCAGATATATATTTTTTGGTCCCCTTCCTCTTTGAGGAGATGATCAGTATGAAACCTGCGTTTATAATCTTAATAAAAAAATCTTAAAAAATTGGAATTTGAATTTTATTCTAGTAACACCAAGCAACTCATCAAATTCAGAGAGATGTAATAAAATTCCCGCTTGAAAATTACTCCATCATATTTTTTAACAATTTTATTAAAAGTATAACATAAATAAGGCTAATCATATGGCATAAATATAGCAATTTAATTTTTGAATTGATAAAGTAGTAATAATAATATTGAAATTTTTATAATAGGTTGAGTTTGCACTTGACACTCCTCCTCCTCCCGAGCTGTTTTTTTTTTTAAATATTTTTTTGTCAATTAAACTTCATTTCTCATTTTTAAACCTTAATTATTCTTTTTACAATTTTCAAGGGATTAAGGGGAAAATGGATTTTCTCCTTATATTATAGTAGACCAAAGAGATTCTAAAAGACTTCTATATATGGAGGGAGGGGGCATTATATTTAAATTCGATTTTTGTTAAAGGGATCTACTTAATAATTACTAGAGCCGCGAAATTAGGTCGACCAGTTTAGGCCTTGGCCCTTTAAAGGCAGTGTTTGTAAAGTGGAACTTCTAAATGAAGTCGAGGGCTTATAATGGCTGGCTCGTTAGGCCCTTTAAATTTTTTTTGTTTGTTTCGATAATTTGACTTGACCGTTTAATTTACTAATGGCTAAAGTATACGTTTGGTCCTTTATGTTTGTCTCTGATATCAGTTTAGTCCCTTAAGTTTGTAAACTACACGTTTGGTCCCTGAAAGTTAACACCGTTAGTTTAACCTAACGGAAAATACTAACTCAACAATTTTTAGTGATGACTGTGCAATTAAATGCTGACTAAACATACTTATATGTTAGTATTTTAATAAATTAATGTTATATAAGCATGTTTGGTCAGCATTTAATTGCACAATCATCACTAAAAATTGTTGAATTAGTATTTTCCGTTAGGTTAAACTAACGGTGTTAACTTTCAGGGACCAAACGTGTACTTTACAAACTTAAGGGACTAAACTGATACTAGAGGCAAACATAAAGGACCAAACGTATACTTTAACCTTTACTAATTTATATGTATTTTGTATTTGTTATAGGGTTATTTATTGATTTAATTACAAATACATAATAACTATACTTTGATTTTATTATTTGTTGCAGATAAAGATTAGGGATGTATTCATGATGTGAGAGAAAATATTCTTGATATTTATACCCACGAAGCAAAGCTTACTACTAAACACAATCAAATATCTTTGAAATTGATGAAAGTGATGAAGAAGATGAAAATGATAATCATTGTACTTATGTTGCTTAGTGGTAAGTTTGTTATGCTTTGTATAAGTTACTTGTGGACAATAATTTATTCTTAATTATGAATTAGTGACTGCGTTTGTTTATTGCATTAAGTGTGTTGTGTAGACATTAATATTGACAATATTTATTTGATAAATTAAAACTTCTGTATTTTACTAATTTTATTTCTTTAAAAAATAATTTTAATTCATAAAAATGTCTTCCGGCCTTGGCCAGCATGCTCTCGAGTCAGACTTTGAAAAACAAACTTTTTTCTTACTCTTGTTCAGAGAGCCGACCCAGCTCTGGTCCTTAAGAGGGGTCTTGACTCTTGATTCCCAACTCTAATAATTACTGACTGAAATCTGAATAATAAAAATCAATAATTTTAATATATGTAATCACCATTATAAATTGCATATACACGATGTGAGGACGTGATATGCTCTCACAAGCCCTGTTGTGTGTGTGTGTGTGTGATTGGGTGATTTGCCGACCTATATTAAATGATGTGTCATTACATTAATAATGGCCATACACGTATGGTAACAAAAATTGACTTAAATCACAAAAAAGAAAAAAAAAAAGAATATTCTAGCATTATTTTTCTCCCAGCATCTGCTCACCACGTGTCTTTGTTCAATATTAAATGATATGATTCCCTTTTAGCCAACAAGGAAAATAACACTCTTATTCTCAATTATTTAACTATTTGAGCATCCACTCACGTGAAAAAGTATACCATTTTGGCATCATTGAACTTGTTTTCTTCCTTTTAAAAAAAAAAACATTTATTATTTTAATTATTTTCGCCACTATATAAGTTTGGTGGCCATACGAGACTTGAAAGCAAAGAAAATAAGGTGAACATATCTAATGTCAAATTAACTATCCACTAAGTTTTGTTCATGCCATCATATTGAAAGGTACATTGGTTATTATAAGAGAGCTTTTGGATACCTTTTAGAGGAAAAAAGCCCGTGACGTTAGCAATAGAAAGAAAGCTCACTCAAAAGTGTTCGGGATAGTTTTTTTAATGTGTGCATGGTAACGCTCCCAAAATGAGTTTTTCTTTCATTTCTGTTCTCAAAAACAAAATTGGATAGGAATTGTGTTTGGTAAATCCGGTTTTTTTTTTTTTGTTCCCGGGATGAACCGGTTTCTTTTTTGTGCTGGGGAATAAAAAAAAGAAGCAGAAAATTTCTGCTTTTCTATTCCATGGCACAAAGTCAGGATCTATTTTTCCCCTTCTCTCTTCCCCGCCACCACCACCGCCACCACCACCGCTGCTGCCATCGCCATCGCCGCCCAGGCACAAAATTAGAAAAAACTGTTTCATCTCAGAATCAGTACTGGAGAACAGAATAGTTCCCATGCAGTCATGCACACCCTTAGCTACTGGGCTTTTGAAAGAAATGCCTGTTGAAGCAAAAGCTTAGATCCTGTTTGGCATGGCTTTAAAAGTCAAAATAAGCCCACTAAAAGTTCATTAAAAGGAGAAGCCAGAATATTTAGTGTTTGGTATGGCTTCATATCCTGATGAGCTTTAGGCTTTGAAGTTGCTTTTCTCATGAAGCCACATTTCCTAGCTTATTATCCCATCAAAAGCCACAACATTTTTTTTGGACCATTTGCCCAAAAAGAAAAAGTAACATGCTTTTCTCTTAGGTGCTTCTTATGTACTTTTCCCTCTAATTAGAGGGATTAGGCATTTTTATTTTTATTTTTTTATATATTCTATTTATTAAGATTAAATTATATGCTGCATCTTGAATTTTTTTTACACCCAATATCTCAAATTAATTAATTTTCAGATATTAGAGTTATAGAAAAAATATTTCTGAATGCAGAACTGGAAATTAATTAATTTGAGATACTGGGTGAAAAAAAATAATTCACGATGCAACATATATATATATATATATATATATATATATATATATATATATAAAATTTGATTCATGTCCTTTTCTGTCATTTTCCATGTCATCTACCTTTTTAAAAGCTATGCCAAACAAGTGCTAAAAACAAAAGTCACTTCTGTCACCGCTATCCCAAACACAAATCACATTAAAAAAAGTCCATCAGAAAATAAGTCCATTAAGAAAAGTCCATCAGAAACAAAAGTTACTTCTACCAAAGCTATCCTAAACGGGCCCAACCAAGCATCTGCACAACGTTGGCTATTTGGGTTTGAGCGTGGGTCCCGCCATTTTTTTATTGTATATATATGCGGGTGTTTGCGAGGGAAGAAGTGAGTTATAAACTAGAGCTCGGAACGGCCCAACAGGGCCTGGCTCTATAGGATCAGGGCCTAACAAAGCCGGCCCTATAGGACCTAGAGTAAGAAAAATATATGTTCTTCAAAGCCCGGTCTGATAGTACCAGGGCCGGTCCTACAGGACCTGAAAATTACTATTTCAAATTTTAATTATTTTTCCTTTGATTTTTTTTCAAAGAAATATAATTAATAAATTACAACCATTAAAGTTCTAATCTATCAAATAAATGTTATCAACATTAATATCTAAACAATATAAATCATTCAACAAATAAACACATTCATTAATTCGTAATAAAAAATAAATAAACACAAAGAATATGTTTTTTCCTTTTTTTTCAAAAAATATTAAACAAAGGAATTGTTTTATGTATGCCCACGACAAAATGTCTTTCCCTATCGTAATTGTGTGTGTTTCTGCAGATTCCTTCGGTTTATGGATGATTTTACTGACAAGTAAAAATAATTATACTTATTTTACACAAAATATATTTATAATTTATTACTTATATAATATTGTAATATCAAAGTATGTGTTATTTAATATGAAAATATCACTTCTTTAAAATTTATAATAACTAATTATGTGTTTTAATACAGGATAATAATAAACATAAAAAAAGGTTATAATTTAAACTAAAAAAAATCTAAGTAATTACAAATAAACACATTCATTAAGTGGAAGTCTAGGTAATTAATTACATTTTTTTAAAAAACTACAGTTAAACGGGTCTAACGGGTCGGCCCGAGACCCTATTGGGCCGGCCCGATTAAGCCCGAGGCCTTGCAGGGCCAATTTCAAATTTTTGGCCTATTTTTCAAGCCCAAGCCCTGCAGGACCAGGGCTTAAACGGGCCGGTTCGACGGGCTTGGCCTGATTTCTCAGCTCTATTACAAACACAGATGGCGGTTGTTGAGTGTGGGCCCACCACCAAGTGTTTTTTTTTTTTTTTTTACTTTAGTAATTATTTTCTTGTCTTTTCCTTTTAACAATTTCTATATTTATTCTCTCCCTTTCTTCTAAAAATATAATTTAGGATTATATCTCCAAAATTTAAATCCTTCCGTGTAAATTTTTTATACTGAATTAATATATGTAAATATAAATTTAAATAATAAATAAAATTTTATCTATTAAATATATTTAATTAATTTTTTAATAATCATTTAACTTGTTTTTCAAATTAAAATTTTTATATTCAATTATCTAAATATATACAACTAATATGTATATATAGTATTCAATAAGATTCATGTAATTTTCAATCATTTTTCATCTTAACTCACTTTCAAATAATAATTTAAACACTCTTCAATTTGAAAAAAAAAAATATATCACTTGTACCACTATCAATCTATACACAAATCATATTTACAACTTGACTTTTTTCCATCGGGCTTCTGCAAAAGTCAGATAGAAAATAAGTAACCGCTCCTACCTATAGTCAGGAAATCAGACCGAGCCTGTTGGGCCAACCCTTTTAAGCCTTGGCCCTTCAAGGGCTGGGCTTGTAAATTGGAGCTTCAAAGTGAAGTTGGCACTACAAGGCTGGTCCTATAGGGCCGGGGACCTAAAACGGTCGGTTTGTTAAGCCCTTTAAATATTTTTTTTTTCGTTTCATTAACTTGACTTGACCATTTAGTTTATTAATTTATATGTATTTTGTATTTGTTATAGAGTTATTTATGCATTTAATTACAAATACATAATAATTATACTTTAATTTTATGATTTGGTTTAATATTTGTTGCAGATAAAGATTATGAATGTATTCATTATGTGAGAGAAGATATTCTTGATATTTTTACCTATGAAGCAGAGCCTACTACTCGAAGTGAAGCACAATCAAATGTCTTTGAAATTGATGATATTAGTGAGAAGATGAAAATAATACTCATCATACTCACGTTGCTTAATGGTAAGTTTGTTATGCTTTTGTGTGAATTACTTGTGGACAGTAGTTCACTCTTAATTATGAATTAGTAACTGCATTTGTTTATTGTATTAAGTGTGTTAGGTAGACATTAATGTTGACAACATTTATTTAATAAAATAGAACTGTAATTGTTTTAATTTACTAATTAAATTTCTCTAAAAAAACGGAGGAAAAATAATTAAAATTTGGAATGGTAACTTCCGGGTACTGTTGGGCCGACCCTGACCCTGGTGCTCTCAAGCTGAACTTTGAAAAACATATGTTTTTCTTACTTCGGGCCTTGTAGGGCCGACCCTCATCCTATAAGGGCCCTACAAGGCCGGGCCAGCCCTGATTCTCAACTCCACCGCTAACCTATCATTATTAATTATTTAATACTATATAATGAAATATTCTTTTTCTTTTATAGAAATATGCCAAACTCTAGGTTCATGTTGGAATTTCTAGTGTATAAAGAAAGATTATGAGTATTGCTGCATTGATTCGTTGATTAAAATAATTTTTAAAAAAATCTTTGGTCTTTAAGCCAATGGCTTTATAGGCCGACATGAAAATACCCAGGAAGCGAGCGGTCACGATTTCATCCCTGATATCCTGCCAGTAATATAAGATTATTAGTGTCTGCCCCTCTAATTTTTTTAAGAAATCGATCCTTTAACTTTAAACAATATTTCAGTTTGGTTTCTTTATTTTATAAAATATTATTATTTCATTTTAACCGTAGTGGTCTCAAATGATGATTTTTTTTTTCGCCAATCATTATTATTTTTGAAAATTAAACTTATTATACCCGTATTTGAAAATGTTTTGCCAATATTTTAAATTTCAATGTTAGCATATCTTTTATGAACAACATTGGGGTTAGAGGATTAAAAAATACTTTATGAAATTAAATTATCAAAATAAAACTTTGTGTACATTAAAGGACTGAAACCACATTATCAAGGGATTAAAAATTTGTATTGAAAGAGAATTTCAGAATATTAATGTGATACACTATTGTGCTTGGTGACAAATATTAAAGTGCAGATTGGCCAACAAACTATTATCTGAGGAGCATCTGGCACAAATATTAATTGAGGGTACCTTAATTATCAATCAACAATTAAAAAGTGGAAAAAAAATACAATGCCGTTAAACTACCCCGTCACTGTCTTAGTGTCTCCCTCTTTCATTAATTGTCACAGTGTCGACGATGTCGGCGTCTCCAAAGCTTCCATTGTTGCTGGGTGTTCCACTCACCCTCTTGAACTCATTAAGGTCCATATGCAGCTTTAGGGTGAGAATCATGCACCGAAACCAAATCCAGCAGTCCACAGCTTCCGACTGGCATGCGCCTTGCACCCTGATTCCGTCCCTCCGATGCCATAGGCAGCAGCTGCGCTGCCACAACGCCTGATCGCATGAGTCTCATCTCTGTTGGTATTTTCCTTATCCAACAAGAAGGCATAACCGCTCTTTTCTCTGGCGTCTCCGCCACCGTCCTCCGCCAGTACCTTATATTTTAACGTAATTGTGATAGTTGTTTTTTTAAAATTGTTATTTGGTACTTATTTTCACTTTTTAATTGTTGATTGATAATTAAAGTACTCTCAATTAATATTTGTGTGAGATGTTTCTGGGGTAATAGTTCCTTGACCCTTCTTTATCTTAACTCTTAATTTATTTATATAATTGACTTAATCCACTCACAATCACATGAGGTGTCGTGTTTGTTTGTACGTGTGTGAATGTGAAACCACATCTCAAAGCCTATGAATACGACGAGCTTCACAAGATGGGATACATCATAGATGCATACAACTGTAAAAAGTGAGAAAGTTGAAGGAAAAGAATCTCTATTAGGGTTTGTTTGGTTGGACGGAGGGAGGGAAGGGATTTTAATGGAGGGAGAAGAGGGATTTTAATATTATCTTATTTGAATTGATCAAATTGGACACGATGGATTTTAATGTTATCTTGTTTAGTTTAAGAAGATAGAGGAGGCAGATTATTTTCACAGGGAAAACTTTACCCTTATGTTATAAGATGAATTTTAAACATGGTTGCTTATATTGACATCAACATAATATAAATAAATTAATTAAAGAAATCAAGAGAAAAAGAAAAAGGGAAAAATCCCTTTAAGTCCCAAGAGACCAAAAAAATGTAAAAAAA
This sequence comes from Acacia pycnantha, assembly GCA_025563575.1. Taxonomy (NCBI): domain Eukaryota; kingdom Viridiplantae; phylum Streptophyta; class Magnoliopsida; order Fabales; family Fabaceae; genus Acacia; species Acacia pycnantha. The sequence goes on along the minus strand of JAMWYP010000031.1, from coordinate 3,717,574 downwards.
AAAAAAATCCTAGAGAAAATTCTGATATCAAAAAAGTCTTAAAGAATTGTTAAAACTCATATATGGAGTTGTTAATGCCCTATTAAAAGAGTTGTTAATGAAAACTTTTTTATATCAGAATTTTCTCTGAAACATTTTTGATATTTTCTTGGTTCTTAAGACCTTAAAAGAGATTTTCCCAAGAAAAAACTGCCCACCGTACACGGCACTAGTTAGCTGGTAGTTACCCATGCATCTACCACCGACAGAGAACACTTCTCCCACCGACAGAGAACACTTGAAAGTGGTATTATATTTATATAAGCAAAAATATGGAACAGACCTGTTTGGGCAACACAAATGAAGAGGTGTGTGTTCATGTGGATGTATTATATCCTACATATTCCAAACATGGCTGAAAGATTAGCGGAGCCGAAGAGGCTCGACAATAACACAGCCGCCGCGGCCACCATAGCCTCCGACGGCCGACGGTGTGTGGCGCCGTTTCTGTTAAAGACGTATGATTTGGTGGAAGAAGCCGAAGGCAAGGAAGAAGAAGAAAGGAAGAGATCAGTAACAGTATAATGGAATAAGGAAGGAGATGGTTTTGTGTGTTCTCGGAGGTCATTCAGCGAAATAGCGAACAGCTTATATCGTCGGACCTTCAGCATGAGGTGACAAGGATGAAGGGTATTTTGGGGGGAGAGAGGAAAACTTAAAAAAAGATTGGGATAAAGACCAATTTTGTCATGGAAGTTTTGAGTTTGGAGCACCCAGCACCCGAAAGTTTTTTTGGTATCATTTTTGCCCCGGAAGTTTACAAATGTAGCAATCTTGCCCATCAGTTGATATTAACCGTTGGATTTGATCATTTGTGGTATCATTTTTGCCCCGGAAGTTTACGCAAATTTACTCCTAAAAAAAACTTTCAGGATAAATTTGCTCATAAAAAAACTTCCAGGACATATTTGCTCCTTTTTATAAACTTCCGGGGCAAAAATGATACCAAGAAAACTTCCGGGTGTTGATGCCCCCAAGTCAAAACTTTCGTGACAAAAATGATATTTAACCCAAAAAGATTTCCCTGTACTCCTACATTTCTTGATACACTATCTTAGGTCTTAATAATAGGAATTGTAACATCCCAATTTCAGAGCAAATTTTTTTTTTTGTACATCAGAGTAGAGCATTGTAACGAATAGAGCAGTGAGTTGCTGATACAAATTTAGCTGTGGCGTAGCTGCCTGTTCATAAAGAATAGTACATTTTCTGTTCAGAACTTTAATATTCTCGATCAATCATTACTTGGTCTTCACGTGTGCTGTCCTGTCCACTCGGCTTACTCTTATCCTCCGTCCTTGGTATCTCGTATACTGATGCTATAGTAAGAGCTGAGATCCAATGCCCATCGGATCTCAGGTAACGGTTAACCTCATGCTTATATAACAATATATGTTTAACAGATATTTCTAAAATTACAGCAATGATCTTGACAGTTCAATATATGATCATTTAATAACAACTACCCACAAGCAAAGTTATTTGTCTGCACTTTAACCATGTGCCACGATGTACGGTCGTGTCCTCAGCGCTAGGAAAACGTATCGGCATTATCAAAACCATAACCCAAGTAAAGCTGTAATAGTGATTATCTAGGTTTTCATACCTTAGTCACTGTGCATGACCCGGAACAGAGTCCCGCTCATGGCTTATGAAATTATCCATATCATATATAAGCATACTATAAGCATCAGAGTCAGTATTACAGTACGCCACGAACGTACCTTCGTTGATGGTACTTCTGGCGGAAAATCGTATTTTTGACGGAAAACAGCGAAACGTCCAACAGCGGCACGTCGAACAGCGTAACGACAGCAGATCAAGGTTACTGATGTCCTATAAGAGTAATATCACATTTATTAGTGATTTGACATCATAACAGGCATTTTAGGTAAAAATTACCATTTTGCCCCTATTCCCCTTCTCACTTAAAATACCCCAAGCATATGATATCTAATCATACTCGAAAGATTAAAGACTAATCCAACATTTCTACTCTAACTACCGAAAGAACTACGAAAGCTTAAGACTAAGTACCGAAAAACTTACTCAGAGCTTCGCTACAAAATTCCCCAGACTCCTTCCTTCTTCCTTTGCTCCTCCAAATTTCGAAATGCTCAAGAGTGGATTGTGAGAAAATATGAAAGGGGAAGCTCCTATTTATAGAGGTTTTTCAAGCACTATTCACACTTTATCATATCGGACCACAACCGTCGGATCTTGCTTCATTTGAAAGTCTTCTTTTTGGCCCTTAGATTGCCTTGGTCGACATCTTTACCCTAGGTGGCAGCTTGTGACATCATCTTTGATGATGTCATGAGTTGCTTTATGCCTTTGATCCGACAGAAATTCCCCGATCGGTGTCCGAATCGCGTAATCTCAGAAAATCTCAAAAATCCAGAATTACAACTTTGAAGAAATTTTCTCACTCATTAGAAATGTCCGGGATAAATAAATTTTTGATTCCATACAGGGTTCCAACGGTCCTGCGGAAGTTTCTCGAAAAACGTGCTCGGTTACGGAAATCGTTTCCGGAATCATCATCTTCTGGACAAAAATTCACTGATTCCAAATATGTCCAGATAATTATCATCCCTAGATGTTGAGTTATAATTTATTTCCTTCAAATTTCCAATTTGTGATTATCTGTCTTTTTCACAGATTACCCTATTTCGTCTTATTACCTAAGTATTCTACCGATCTCGGAAATAACTTCCGGAACAGTCTACTTCAAGATAAAAATCCACTCTCTCATATTCTTTACTGACTTTAGAAATCATGTTCCTGGTTCTCTAGATAAGATTCAATTCCTATCGGTGTTTATTTACTTTTTTACTTTTTACTCTAATTATTTTTAAATTAGGTGTTTATTATTTACACTCCATCATAATTAATCCTATTTTTTTTTTCTTTTTCCATCCCCCATGTCGGCACACACACACAATTTATATTTATATTTATATTTTATTTTTTAATTAATTATTATATAATTTAATAATTATTTTTACATAATTTTCTACAAATTTTTCCTATTGGTCCATACTTGTATTTAGGCTCAAAATTACTTAATCTCATTTATTTTTCTCAATATTTTCTAATTAATTAGCAAATATATTTATGCTAATTTTCTAGCCATAAACCATTAATTATAGAGTTCCATATAATTTATCACAATTATTCCATTGTTCATGCTTAAATAATTAACCAATAATTATTTAATCAATCACTTATTATTTGTTGATAATTTTCTTATTTAGAACTAATTACTTCCTCACAAAATCTGAACTAACATTGCTATTTTATCTCCCATATAAAATATTACTAATTATGGGGTTAGTTATGATCTCCAAATACTTTATGATCTTTCTCCTTTAATTTTCCCAAGTCTATAATTTATTAAATTACCAAAATTAGAGACAATGTACTCTCTCAATTTTAATAATTATTTTACTACCTTTCAGGATTTTTTATAATTTTCTTAAGCCACTATATGCTCCATAAGGGTGTTTTGGTCATTTTGGCCCTTTATTATGTTTTCCTAATTTCCGAGAGAATTTTCCCTCATAAAATACAATAACTATATCACAGATATGAAGACTACATATTCACTTATCCAAAAATAGCTATCTCATTTGTCCGGGTATTACAGGAATACTTTTATAATATAAATTACACTATAAAAGTATTTCTATAATTAGGACCGAAAAGAGTACTAAATAAGGGAGCGGCTACGGTCCACTGCAGTGGACGTCTGCTGCCTCCTCTGCATGGTGGATAGATCAATTTATCATATTTAATTTTTCTAAAAATTAATTAATCATAGATTAATTGAATAGAAGCTGACGTGCTTTATCAGTAATATAGATATTAGTGTCTAAACGTATGGTTTACACATGTTTGGTTATTTACCACTTTTTCGGTTGTTAGAGTTATTCCAAAATAGGTTGCTTCCACTTTAAAGTCTTAATTGTTGTTTGGTAGGAAAATAAGAGTAACTCATGGCGCGATAAAATATTAAAATATAATGGGTTAAGTAGTAAATCTATCTCGGAAGTACTTTTTTTAGCTCAATGTTGACCTAAAAGTCTAAAAACATAGCAATATTGTCTTTTTCCGTTAAAAAGTAAATGATCAATGTCAATTTTTTAATGGTCAACATAAGTTTTTTAACAGAAAAAAGGTAAGATTGTTACGTTTTTAGACTCTTAGGGCAACATTGAGCCAAAAAAACTTTCAGGGCAAAATTGCTCATGACCGTGTGATTTGCTACTTAACCCAAATATAATTATAATGTGAATTTATATAGAGAAAGAACATTAAAAATGTTTAATATATTTATATAAAGAATTAATATTTTAATTGAAGTATAAACTTACTATTTTTGTTTTTTTTTTAAAGATGATTTTATATAAAATGTCCTTATCCTGAAGTCTCACGTTATCAATAAAATAAAATAAAAAGGAAGAAATCTCTCGCTTTAAATGATTGATGAAACCGTCAATTTAGGAAAAGTTGGCGGAATATTTGACAAGTCTAAATTTTTTTTCGGTCCAACTTCATGTTGACTTTAATTTTTATTAAGAAATTATATTAATTTATTTATTGCCAACATTAAAAAAATATTTTTTTGTTGTCCATCCGGTATCCAGAACTTCGTGATTAATCCAGATTTAACCCGCGTCGAGATACCCATGTGCACAATATATTATTATTATTGCTTTAGAATCTAATGCCCAACTCCCTATCAATTATTCTTGGCAAAGCATCCACCATCATTGATCCATCTAACAACAAAATATTTAAAAGGTAATTAATTTCGGATTTTAAAAAAAGTAGTATTAATTGGGTAGATTAGTACTTATTCCCCACATGTTTTCCGGCGTGTAACAAAAGTACTTATTCGGTTATTCCCTCTTCATTTCAATGTGAATGGTTTGTTTTAAAAAGTAAATAAATAAATCCGCTGAAAAGCACATGAATAAGTTTAATTTATAATTAGAGTAAATACTCTTTCTGGTCCCTGACAAAAAACACGAACCCTATTTTGGTCCCTGACAAAAAACCCGACTGTTATTCATCTTTTTTATAGGACTAAGAATGACCTTTTGGAAATTTGTGAGGGATCAAAATGTCCATCAATCGACCCTTATTCGTCCTTTTTATGAACTAAAAATGACCTTTTTTTTTCAGGGACCAAAATGGGGTCCATGTTTTTTGTCAGGGACCAGAAAAGGTATTTACTCTTATAATTATAATTGCCTATTTGGTTCACAGAGTCAAAGGTAATGTTATGTAATGTAATGACGATTACATAATTTGTTTAGTCCGTCATTAGGGCAAGATAATACATATGCGTATTTGATTGGATTATATGAAACATGAGAATAATATAGCAAATGACAAAATTATCCCTATCTACACATATAATAATATACACGTTGGATTCATGATAATTTTTTCATTTTGTGCCGTATACACATTGAGTTCATAGTAATTTTTTAATATTTAATGGTGGGAATATTATTGGTTAATGTTAATTTTTAATATTTAATGATGAGAATATTAGTTAATAGGATATTTTTAAGTATTATTTTAGAGGTGGAATATAATTTTTTAAATTTTTTAATGGGAGAATATTTCTTAAAATTTATATTATTAATTAATTTCTTAATGGTGGTAATTAAAATTGTTTAATATTTAATAGCATTTATAGGTGGGCACTTTTGTCAATTTAAAAAATTATAATGACAATAGTGTCATTTTCATCTGATTACAAGTGTAATCCTTATTACATCATTTGATATAGGCAAGATTACAAAATGTAGTCCTCTTTACATTACATAAGCACAATCAAACACTGTAATTAACCTATTACATTAGGATTACATAGAATTACTAAATTACATGTAGATGTAATCTCCTCTTGTGGGATTGAATCAAATGGGTTATAAATTCTCTGAACTAATTGCAATAACAACAAATATGCACGCACCACAACCTTTTAAAGCGAGTTAAAATTTAATTTAATGTAATTTTTTCTTATAAAAAACATGAGAGTTAATAAAAGGATTTATTTTAGTCTCAAATATAATATCACAATCTATTTTGTTTCCCAAATTTATAATATTTTCTCTCTCTTACATTTGAAATTTTACCAAGCATGCTTGACTTCTGCTTTCCATGTCGGAGCAAAGTCACTCATTGTTATCAGAAAATCCTTTTGACTCCCTAAGATAAGAAAAGAAGCCTCTCACTTTCTTTTAAGAGTAAATACTTTTTCTGATCCCTGACAAAAGATACGGACCCCATTTTGGTCCCTTAAAAAAAAAGTCCATTATTCGTCCTTTTTTAGAAACTAAAAAGAACTTTTTGGAAATTTGTGAGGGATCAAAATGTCAACCAATCGATCCTTATTCATCATTTTTATAGACTAAAAATGACCTTTTTTTGTAAGGGATCAAAATGGAGATCACATTTTTTATTAGAGACCAAAAAAAATATTTACTCTTCTTTTAAACTTGAGACCCTGCATTTAAACAAGCCAATACCACTTCTATTATAACGTTCATCTCTTGGCAGATATTTTATTTTATTTTTGATTTTTATGAATCAAACATCCACTACATTATACAAGAGAATTTGAACTACTTCATGTCTTTGATAAAATTTGAGAGTAAAACTTGACAACATTAGGCTATGAGTGTTGGTAGAACTGGTTCTTTGAAGAGCACAAAGAGCATAGATGGAATTTTTTTTAGGAAAATTCCTTTCAGGTTCCACAAGACCAAGAAAATTTTAAAAAAGTCCCAAATAAAGTTTAGATGTCAAAAAAGTTCAATTAACAATTCCATCTGTGGGATTAACAACTCTCATCTATGGGATTAACAACTCTTTGAGACTTTTCTGACATCTGAATTTTTCTTATGACTTTTTCAAGATTTTCTTGATCCCTTGAGACTTGAAAGGAATTTTCCCAATTTTTTAATTCCTATTGTTGTGTGATTTGTGATATTGTATTGTAGTTCTTCTTGAAAAATCAACACAACCTTTCACTAAGTAGTAGTTACTACATCTCTTTTTAGTTGTCTTTAGAAACTAAAGAGACATGACATTGGTGACTTGTAATCAGGGGCAGGACCAGGAATGAATTTTTTTTTGGGGGTGAAAATTACATAATAGAACTTAGGTGTTCAAGAAACTACATTCAACCCTATAAATATTTCAATACTTTCACTTTAGTCCCTCCAAGAAATTTTTAATGAGGACTAAAGTGAAAAAATTAAACATTTTATAAGACTGATATAATTTTCTAAAAATTTGAGTTACATCGTATAGTTGTAGGGAGACGAGGCCACCCCTAGCCCCCTTAGGTTTGTCCCTGCTTGTAATATTATAACTCTCTACAAAACATTCATATAAATTCCTTCATTTATAAGGATATATCTTTTTAACAAACATGTCTTTTCAATTTAAAATATTTCAACATCTTTAACTGAAAACATTTAATTATAACCTTTCATCTATATCTTTAAAAATTAAAAAGACTACTTTAACGGCGGCTTTTAGTATGATAATTCCCCACAAAATCTTTCATATATATTTCTTTAATTTACAAGGAGGTGACTTACTCAAAACAAATTCATTTTAAATTATTCCCACAAAGGCCGGACAGTTTTAATATTCATATTATTCTTATGCCGCGGATAGCAACACTGTTCATGCTGATTTGCCCTTAGTGACAATTTGAACTGTGCCCCTATTAGTAGGGGGTGAGTATTCGGTTTTCGGTTCGATTTTTCGGTTAAAACCGAAAAATGCATATTTTAAAAACCGAAACCGAAGAACAGAAAAAACCGAAATATTTCGGTTAATTCGGTTTAACTGAAAAAGAACTTATGGCAGCAACATTTCTCCATTAAAAAAAAAATGAACCGATTTTTTTTTTTTTTTTGCAAAAACCGAACCGAAAACCGAAAGATAGGAAAATCTGAGTTTTAAAGGTTGTACTGGCAGCGAAAATTGATGCTATTATTTTATGTATGAAATGAAGTCATAAAGTTATGAAATTTTACATGAATAAAGTAGGCATATAGGGCTTTCTAAATATATAAATTATGTAGCATTTTGATTTCTACACAAGTAGTAACATATTTTTGAAGTTAAACCTCATTTATGGAGTTATAAAGCAAGGCGCGTTGAGAAAATATTAAACTGGGAATGATCCGTGACTTTCTTGCTTCTGGGAATATTTTTTCTTGAAAATAGACATGTGAAGGGTCATGAGGAATTTTGAAGCACTCAGAAAACGATTTTTGTAAAATTAATTATGATTTTTTAACAATTTTTTTCTTAACAAAATCGATTTTTGGGTTGTAACTGATTTTTTTTTTTACAAAAACCGAACCGAAAACGAACTAAGCTAGTTTGAAAAACAAACCGAACAGAAAGACCGAACACCGAATTATTCGATTTCGGTTTTGATTTGCTCACCCCTACCTATTAAGCCATATTATTCTTATTCAAACACGGTGAAACAACCGAATATATTTTTTTATACGTATTATTCCCGTAGTGGAAGTCAAAAATCTATGAGTTGACCCAATAATCGACCAATTTTCTCTTAAAAGAAAAAACTTTTTTCTCCCTCCTCACATTGTTTTTTTTTTTTGGCTGTATGCCATTCTTTCTTACAGATTCTCTCCGTCACACAAAAAATCCATGGGAAGCTGCATATAATTAAGGCCAAAAGAATACATACCGCCATGCTTTGCTTTTTACCAGAGGGGGTGGTGGACAAAACAGAGCTAGAATCTGCATCCCACCTTCTCCTTCGCTCCTTTTCTTCTGTCTCCCACCTTGTAGTTCTGGATCACTCAGTTTAAATTCCATGTAACTTGTTGCTATTCAGTATCACCGTCTCTCTTAAGGTAGATTGGAGGATCAGCAATTCGAATAATTGAAACTCAGTTGCTGATTTTTCAGCTTGTTAGCTTCAGAGATTTTTGTTCTAAAGCTACCTGAGCTGAATAACAAGATGGGTATTGGTAACCAGGAGGCTATCAGGCAGATGCAATCTCTGATGGAAAACGGTAGGCAAAATAACTCATCTTGTGTTCTGCCGCTTTATGTGATCTCTGCTGATTACTTACTAATTTCTTCGTCTTTGTTGTTGTTGTTGTTTTATATCTTGTTAAAGTGGATGAGGAGCTGAAGAACACGTTTCAGGTTTGGCTTTTCGTTCTTATTATGCTGTAGCTTGATCTCTTCTGTGAGAATGCTTAGAGAGATAGGGGAAAACATCGATAGAAGTTGTACTTAATGATCTGAATCTTTTTCATCTCATGACATTAGTCAAATTATGATTCCTTGTTATAACTATTTGGGGTTTGGGTGGTTTGATTGAGTCCAAAAAATTTGTTATTCAAACAATCTGATCCGGATCACTGGTACTTCGGAGTTGTTAAAGCAGTCAAATTTGGGTCATAGAAGGATGTTTTCTACTTTGGTCATATAACTGATGAGCAATAGTTCTAAACTTATTATGCTTGAACTGAAGTACAAAATAGGTTTATATTTTGCCAACAATTTTCAGGCATATGGTGATTATTGTACCAAATTAAGGCTCTGTTTGGTACAGGTAAACTTTGCTCTATATCATAGAATGCATCATGTCGAAATAGAATACCAAGATATAGAAGGATGGGAATGGTTCAAGTTGTTTGTTATGTATTTTAGCCTACTATTAGTCCATCAAAATTGTGCAATTAATGTGAACAACTGAGGCTGGACAATTTTATTCTTGCAATAGTTTTACCGCAATTGTGAATATTTCTTTTCCTCTGAAAGTTTGGTCCTTTTTATTTCAGAATATGCACCAGGGCTATCCAACTGAATCATATATTCAGTTTCTCAAAGCAAGGGACTGGAATGTTGCCAAGACCCATAAAATGGTTAGATCTGTAATGTTCAGTAGAGTGTTTTTGTAGTAATTCTTTTCCTATTAGAAGCTGTACTGATTGTTTTAAATTTTGCAGTTGGTTGATTGTTTAAAATGGAGAGTGCAAAATGAGATTGATAATGTCTTAACGGTGAGTCCCTTCATCATGCGGTTTTTATGTTTGTATTTTCTTGTCCGGTATCCATTCCTTAAATTTCTGTGCTGAAGTTTGTCGATTTTTAATATCTCAGTTTGTGTTAGAAAAACTTGCCTCTGAGATTTACAGAATGATGGAAGTTTACATGTCTCAAAAACTCTTCTTATTCCATATATGTTGGATTCTGTCTTTGAACAAATCATAAGGCATCCAATGCTTTAATGTTCCTTCATTCATCACATCATCCAGATATTGTCAATCTCTGCATATTATATATTGCTTCTCCTCTATGCTAATGTCATATTTCTGTTATGCCCAAACCTGAATTGCACATCTAAACCTTCAGTAAAGCAAAGAACAATTATAACTAGTATGGTTCAACTTTATAATCCCATGAATCTGGTTATCATTAGTCTACATGTACTCATGCATTAGAGATTGGAATGTAAGTGATAGGCAAGGGCTATAGAAAACTTATATCTGGTATTGTAGTTTGGGTTAACATCCTTATAAACTTTAATATATACATCATAGTAGCATAATTTTTATGTTTTTTTTAATTCGTGAACATTTTTTATTTAATGTTCTAAAATTATTGGCCTTTATGTTTTTGTTTTAACAGATACTGATCCCCGCTGACTTGTATAGAGCTGTACGAGATTCTCAACTCATAGGAATGTCTGGTTACACAAATGAGGTATTCCTGTTTTTAGATAGATCTCATGCGAGCTCAATTTCTGCAATACCTAGAAGGGCCAAAAACAAGTGCCTTCTGGAGTAATTATTTATACTCTTCCTCCCTTGTGGACCTTCCATGTATAAATTATGTTGATAAACTGGCTGCATGACATCTCTGTAGAAAATATACAGTTGGTTCTAATTAATATATGATTGTTAATTTATTGCCTTTTCCATTTAATGATGCCAGGGCTTACCAGTCATTGCTGTTGGTGTTGGGCTCAGCACATATGACAAGGCACCAGTAAGGAGGATCACATACCTTTACATTATGATGCATAAACGGTGCCAGATAATTAAGAAAAATTGCTCATTGGACACTAACAGTATGAGGAAATAATGGGATCACTTGCACAACTTAAATAAATTTCAATGTTTGTGAATTGAAATCTAATTTTAAGTTATGATTGATTGTGCACTGATTTTTAACTTCTCTTCTGTGCACCACATATTTGACTTGGCCGATAGGGTTGGGTCAGATCTAGTTCTTCAAAGTTCAATATCAACAGTTCTTTCTTCTTTTCTGAGTTTTTGTAATTTCTTGGTGTAACTTTGTGCATAAGAAAGTTTCTACAAGAGACAAATAGTTGCATAGCTGAATAATGATGCTCAGTATTTATTGTTTCTTTTTGTTTGTTTGTGTGTGTGTATCTCAACACGGCATCTGGAATCTGGACCTATTTTTAACCTATTTCATATTGAACATTTAGGAGCGATACTATGTACAGTCACACATCCAAATGAACGAGTATAGAGATCGAGTGATATTGGTAAGTATCTACAATATGATTTTAATTAAACTTGCGATGCCAATTCTTCGGTTCCTTGCCTGCTTATTTGACTTTTTCTGTCTTAGCCAATGGCTACAAAGAAGCATGGCCGATTCATTGGCACCTGTGTGAAAGTCTTTGACATGACCGGTTTAAAGATATCAGCATTGAACCAATTGAGGGTATGGCTAGAACTCTGAAGCTTGTATTTCTTTCCTTTCACCTTTCCGTTGATTCCTTTCATCATTTGAAAGTCCCTTGTTTAGAGTTTGTCTTCATTGATGTTCTTCTAGCTAACACTTTCTGGTTGAACACCTGCAGCTTCTGACAGCAATATCTACCATAGATGACCTGAACTACCCAGAAAAGACAGATACATACTATATAGTAAACACGCCATATGTATTCTCTGCATGTTGGAAGGTTTGTGCCTCATGATGTTTTCAAGAGTTTGGTACTGCTCCTGTCCAAGTTTAATAGCTACAGCATTGTTATTTCAAAAAACAATTGGCAGATTGTAAAGCCTCTTTTGCAAGAAAGAACAAGGAAGAAGATCCAGGTGCTGCAAGGTTGTGGGAGAGATGAGTTGCTCAAGGTAAACAATATATTACCTTTCTTGAGCTCTAATACTATTGTCTATCTTCTGTCTTTCGTTGTTCATATGAAATTGATGCTGAGAAATAGAAGTTTCATTATCAAGCCACTTGGGGCTTTTGTTTGGGAGGATGGATAGGATGGGCAAGTGGTAAAAAGGTAGTGGAGTGGGGTGAATTGAGATGGGTTTTCCAATCGCTTCTCTGATTCTCCCCCAATCACACTCTGTCCAAACCAACTGTGGAGTTTAGAATGGTTTGGCTCCCTCTTGTATTTCCCCATTATTGTTTTACCCTTTGTCATCCAAATAATCTTCACTTTCCTTTTCTTCTATAAGGATGATATTGTAGAACCAGATTTAAGCTTTAGACTCATGCAATTTATGAACAAGTATTGGTTGTGGTTGAGAGGGTGAGCCTCAGAGTAACAGTAAGGTTGCTACTATGTGACTTGAAGGTCATGGGTTCAAATCTTGGAAACAGCCTCTCTACTTTCAGGGTTGTTAAGGTAGGGTATATCCATCCCTTCTCAAATCCCATCTGATTACAGTCCTGTGCACTGGGCCATCGTTTAGTTGTGACTGGCCAATAGCCTTATAGCCTTGTGGCATGAAAGCTCCCTTATAAGTGGGAGGTTGCAGATCAATCATACTTGTAATGTTATGCCTGCCCTTTAAGTAAAAAAAGGTGTTGGTTCAATGCCCGTCACCCATATAGACAGATTAGTTTTTATTTTCTTGTATTTGATTAAATCCATCGTTTTATTGAGTTCTAGCATGGAGAAATCGACATTCTAAACCATTTTTGAGCTCGGAAGCAGGTTATGGACTTTGCATCCCTCCCACATTTCTGCAGAAAAGAGAGTTCGAAGTCATCTAGACACAACAATGCGGCATCAACCACTGAAAATTGCTTCTCCTTGGATCACGCCTTCCATCAAGAACTCTACAATTTCATAAAGCAGCAGCAAGCTGCAGTTAGGGATCAGTCCATAGCAGCCCCGATGAGACAGGGTTCTTTCCATGTAGACATACCAGAGCCAGACCCTGATGATGCCAGAATTGCCAGAACCATTGAAACACAGTTACAGAGGTTGGGAAATTTGAATGGTCTTGTCGTTAATAGTAACTGAAAAAGCCATTGAAGAAGCTCTGACAATACTTACTGGCTACACTCTCTCTCTACTATTTCAGACCTCCAAGACGCTGACAATTAAACACTTTAGGACCCTTTTTGATGGAAGGTGCTACACTAAAAAAAGAAGAGAAGAGTTATACCAATCTGTTGGATGTAATACTGAAATGTTTGCATCAGCTCGGGCAGGCTATATATATGTTCCCAATTTTACTTTTTCCCATTTTACCTTTATAAAACTTGTGAAGCATTGGTATCTCAATAAAGAATTCCCTTCTGAGCAAAAAAAAAATAAAGAATTCCTAGAGTTTATTTACGAAATATATATGTACATTGATACAATTGTAATTTGACATATTTTTATGGGAAATATACTTCTCATGTTGTAGGAGAAGTGTAACCTCATGTAGTGTTATGGGAAACACACTTCTCATGTTTTCTTGAGTTTTTGTTTTGTTTTTTTGAAAAAAAAAAAGATGTGGGTCCCACCATTTCTTGTGTGTGTAGGAATCTTCTTCTTCTCATGTAACATAAGAAGTTTAAACCCCTATTTTTATATATGGTATGGTGGAATGAATACTACAGGAATAGGATGGAAATATATTAAAATCTTGTTTGATAGGTTTGGAATAAAATAAAGGGAAATAGGAATACTCTTATATTATTATGTTTGGTAAGATAGAAATATAATAGGAATAAAAAAATGGGAAAAACACTTCTCATGTTGTAGGAGAAGTGTATTCTCATGTCACACACACATGAAATGGTGGGACCCACATATATATATATATATGTGTGTGTGGGTTCTACCATTTCATGTGTGTGTAGGAATTTTTTCCTTCTCATGTAACATGAGAAATTTAAACCCCCAAAAAAATATAGGGTTAAGGGGTAATTTTACCATGAAAGTTTTTATCTAGAAACAATTTTGACCTGAAAGCTTTTCAAAGGCAATTTTGCCTCGAAAATTTAAAAAATGGAGTAATTTTGCCATTGACCGTTATCTCAATTAATATTGACCGTTAGTTGACTAAATATGTAAAGCTAATTGTCCATATGTTATCCAAGTTATTTTTGTTAAGATGCAAATTTGCCTCAGGTGTTCATGTGTTATCTTCATTTTTTAAAGTTAGAGTTAAAACTTCTGAGGCAAATTTTCATTTTAACAAAAATGACGTGAATGACATATGACCTATTAGCTCAACATATTTGATCAACTAACAGTCAAAGGCAAAATTGCTCTACTTTTGAAACTCCGGAGGTAAAATTGTCCCTTAACCCAAAACAATAATACTTCTTGATGTTTGATGTTTAGGGGCAATTTAGACCTCACACATTACCTATTCCATCTCCATTATACTATTGAACTCTTTTAAAACAAACACACCTGAAAGTTGATTAAGTGCTTATTTGGGAAATACAAAAAAAGTGTATTTTAAATTACTTTTTAGCAAATTGATACAACATTTTTCTCACATATTTATCTCAAATACAGTAAAATTACTTTTAAAAATACACAAATAAATCAGCACCAAATTTACATCCCTAAATCTTCGAGAGACTTGAAATATGGAGAATTGAATTCTCTATTTGCCAGTTGCCTTTAGATTATCAATCCAGCCATAATTCGATGTTTGGATTAGAGGTAAAATCTGCTTTTCTAACCTGATTAATAACATACGAGATAAGTTTGTCAGAGTCTAGTTTTATCTCAACTTACGTGAACGTACTTTTCCAACGCCAACTCAAACAGGCCCTAATCGTTCTTCTACAATTTACAAATGGAATGATAATACAAATTAAACAGTAAGTAATAATTTGTTGACATAAAGTTTATGTTTTGGATTATATTCAATATGAAAGATGGGAACCCATAAATAGTTGAAATTTTGGAAGATTCACAAGTAAAATTTTGAGAATGTGTTTAGATGCCCGTTTAGTCATCTCAAAAGTAGATTTTTAATGTCTAAACGTGCTTATAGGTGATTTTGGCTTTTTGAAGATGTTTGTTATAATTTGTTTTTAATTGGGCTCTTGGAAGAAGAAAAAAACAACTTAAGTCTAAGCCAAAATTTCTTACTTTTGGCTTTTCCACCGTGGAGAGAGAAAAAGAAAAGTGTTTGATTTCACTTTTTTTTAATTGAAATGCTATTATGGTCTTTATTATAAATCCTTATAGATAAATTTTTTTGTCATAAATATAAATTCACTTAAAAGTTAATAATCATTACAGTATTCTGATTTCGATCCATGAGAAATTTAATTAGTGATAATTACTTGATAATTTTTTATATAAAAATCATGACAATACTTTAATTTATGTTATCCTCACCAATTAAAATTTCAGCAGATTTTTCCCCAATTTTCCTAAAAAATGTAAGTAGTTTAATATTGTAATTTTTTTTTTCCAAATAATACATTACCTATTGAAAAAAATATCATAGTGTAGATGAAGAGCCTTCCTCAACAAATTATGTTACATCATCTTCAACAATCATATGCGTGACACAATTAGAGGCCAAATTTTACACGGCATGTGGTCCAATTAGTTATGTAATATTATTTGATCAAATTATGTATTTTAACATTGCCAAATTTTCTAAGTTAACATTTTTCACTTTTCTGTAATTTTAATTTTAGTTTTTCTCTTAAAATTATCTCAAAAGTCACTTATCTACGCTATTCCAAACAAGTTTCAGTTTCAAAAAAGCTATTTAATTATTTATGCTACCATGAATCCAAACATAAATCATATTACACAATTTGACTTTTATCTTGTTTTTGCATAAGTTAAATTATAAATAAATCACTTTTATCACCGCTATCCCAAACACTCACTGGATGGAGATACAAGAACAAGTTCATTAAAAATAGACTTCATACTTTTGGTATTTTTTATTACACTACAATTCTAAATCCAACAATTCAAAATATAATGATTGGGTCGGTTACGTGATTTAGCTTAAATTATGATTTGTTAAAAGAAGTAATTGTCGGTGCACGTTACACATAAGATATTCGTTAGTGAGAGGGAAGTCACGGGAAAGCTGCTTGCACATGCTGGTGAAGTCAGAAACGACAAGTAGTTTTTGAACAAAAAAAGAAAAGAAAAGAAACGACAAGTAGTAAAAGTACAGAATGAATCAGCATATAATTATATCATGTTTTTAACGTTGTTTATTCCTTCTCTGAAAGAGATAGACTCGTTGACGTTTAGACAATTCGAGGAAAAGAAAAAAGAAAAAAAAATGAACAACATTCAAAGCAAAAATAAATAAGTGGACGGTTATTCGATAACAACCACACTCTATCCAAAGTTTGTTAGAATACTTATACTTTTAATGTGATATGTATATTTTGATTAATAGTAGAAATTACTTTTCCAACGTGATTTACTGTATACGATGTACAAGGTAAGCATGTGAAAGAAATTTTATATCTATTAGCGTATATATACTTTTTGAACGTCAACTCAAACATATGTTAACATGATTAATAGTAGAAATTACTTTTCCAACGTGATTTACTGTATATGATGTACAAGGTAAGCATGTGAAAGAAATTTTATATCAAAATCTTTAAAAATAGTCTTTCAATCGTGTATGAGATAAGTATGAAAGAAGAATTTTATCTCAATCTATATGAACAAGTGCATTTGGAGTGTTCAATTGTTCTTCCAAATACCAAATGATCTTTGGTAGTATTTCTTAGTGTTTTCTTTTAATACTTTACTACCCTCCACTTTGCATATGGTTCAAGTTTTTATAACTTTCAATTTATTTTTACTCAGTAAATTTTTCAATTGATTGAAGAAGAAATATGTCCTTCTTGTGTACAAAAATGATAAGGGTGTTATGACCCTTTAAGGGCTTGTTTAGATGGTGATTAAGGGCTTTTAAAGCAGGTTTTTTTTTTTTTTTTGCATCATTCAAAAGTATGATTTCTTACCTATGAAATAATTATGTAAGAAGAATTGTATCGACTCAGCTCTAAACAAGTATGGAGGGTTTAATTTGGAAAAAAAAAAGTAAATACATGAAGAACATGAGAATTTGGTCAAATATGGACTGCATGGTGCGTGATTTTCAAATTGTAAATAGTTGAGAGAAAGTTTGAGTTTTAATTATTTAGGGAATTAGAGATTGTTTTTGGATCACAAAGAAAAAAAAAAGGAGGGTTTTAACAAATTCCATCACAATATAGTGTTTCCTTATTTATAAATCTAATTTAGAAAAAATGAAGTGGATCACACATGAATTAACTAGATAAATCTATTTGACCAATTCATGTCAAAGTAGAATTGTTACGATTTTAAAATTTTTGAGGTAAAATAAATCTTGAGCGAAAATTTTTGGGACAACTTTACATCTGAACCCCAAAATATAACATATATGACATGTGATCTCGTTGGCTTAGCATATTTGATTAATCAACAGTCGATAATAGTTTCAATTTGGAAGGCATTGCCGTTGAAAAAAAAAATTCCAAACAAAATTAAGATTTTGTGAAAACATCTTGAATTAACAAACGTATTTGATACAGACATCACAACTTGAACCACAAAACACAAACTATAATTTTGTCCTATAAAATTCAATGAAAAGATCCACTGGGCCTTGGCCAACTGATTGGACATGTCACTGCAAGCACAAACCATCGGTAAGATTCGATATAACCATTTGCCAGATAATGATTTGACAAAGCATTCAAGTCAAATCAACCATCCAAAATAAAATAAAACCCAAGTACAGAAAAAACATGTAAAACTCGAGGCATTTTTTTTGGTACAACACAACTCACCACAAACGTCTTTTATCTCTTGAAAATTGATCCAGCCTTCATGGTTCTGTCTGAAAAGTGAAAATCTCTCGGCATAATTATGGTGTACAGTTTAAGAAATATGTTGCCAACATGCAAATTCTGGGACATGAACATCAAAGTTGTAGACTTTGATATTGAAAATGATGGGTATTACATATAAGTTCCTCCCAGACTCTATTGATGTTCTTATCTTGATCATTCAGATTTTCCCCCAAAAATAGTTACCCAGAAACAAAAAAGTTGATCCTTAAGTAGAATAACTGCTATACACAAGCACTGCCCTAGCATTAGACTATACAATTTACAGAGACATTAGAAGTTATCTATCCCACCATACTAAATCACACAGCAAACCAAATTGTTCCTTCTTCCTATTTCAGCCGTTTGTAGCAGCTATAGGCAATTGCCACAGACGCAGCAGCACAAACAACAGCAAGAGCAGCATAGGTATCTTCTCGCTCCCAGCCATCAAGCCACATTGGCTTGGACCAGAGTTTTTGCCGTGATGCTCTTTTGCCGCTATTTACTTGAGAAACCAGTCTCTTGATGCTGCTGCCTCTGCTGCTATTATTGTCAGCTGAAAGTTTTGCTTCTGTCTCCAGGACATCAGAATTACTTACGTTTTCCACAAACTCGTCGTCCCGGCAGCATGAGGAGTTCCCATTTTGCTGGCAGCAGCTCACAGAGCTGTCTTGAGATCTACAAACAGTGACGCATGTCTTAGAATTTTGAGTCAGAATTGAGGCGTTGTGGCTTTCTGCTGCATTTCTTGTGCTCTTCAGCTGAAGCCTCTGTTCTTGGTTTTTCTTCTGCACATCTTCCGGTATACCCATCTGACCCCTAATGGCAATATACAAAGTTGCATCAAATGCAAAGTCAGAATCTTCCCCAGAGCCAATAATTGGATGATTTTGAGAAGAGAGGGTGTGTATAAGTCTGAAAGATCGATATTTTCTCCCTCCTCAAGAAGAGTAGGAAGCATGAGGCACCCTTGATAAGTCGTGGGTTAAACAAAGATTTTTGAACATAACAATAAGGAGAACGCAAGCTATTGTCTTGTCTAGGATACAACTTAGAGCAGAAGCAGAACTGTTAAAATTAAATCATCAATAGAGGCATTATAATATATTTACCTCCACAGTGAGTCCCAAATCTCCCCCTTTATAATATGCTGTTGAAGCAAAACAGGCACATCATCGGGAGTAACATACCCATACCTATGCATATAAATTGAAATGAATACTAATCAATTCAATATTTGGTATATAACAGACTAAGTTAAAAATGGTGATTCCAAAACAAGAAAACGAAAAATTCAGTCACCAAAAGGCAGTCCTCCTCCTTACCAGTGCCCCATGATTTCTCCATTGATGCTTGATCCAAATATAATGACATTTCCTGCGTACTTATGCCCCCCAATGTGTGAGCATGGGCTAACAAACACTTTACCTTGAAGACCACGTAACTCAGTCTCTTCCCTGAATTTATTTACCAAGACAGGTCCACAAACACCACATCTACGGTCACGGGATCCATGTGAACACACAAAAATGTGTGAACCTCCTAAGGGTTCAGGAGTTCCTGGAAACCATTCTCCATCCTTTACAAGCACTTCTTCAACAAATGTTTCAACATCAAAATGAGTCAATCTCCTGCAATTTCACTAAAACAGTTGTTGGTTATGAATCAGGGCAAAAAAAAAAAAAAAAATGAAGACTATTCAGAATCCAAAGCTGAAACACTGAACCTGTGCTAACCTGTATCTGATCATGTCCGGAAAGATTAATACATCTCCATTTGATGTTTCAGTCCCATCATGTCCCTCGCATATTGTTAAATGAGTCTACCAAAAGGAGAAGTTGAAGACAGTCAGACACAAGTGTCACACAACTAACATAATGATAAAAGGGTGAATAACAATATAATTAAAAGAAAACAACAGCTTCCCAGGATGTTAACAAATTATGCAGTTAATAATTTAATTGACTTAAAAAGTGTCACTCGAATCCACATCAAGTTATTCATTCATTTTCTAAGACAGCCAACCTCCAAGTAGAACTGTAATGTAAGAGGTAACTCCTCCTGCTTGATCTCATCATATCACTTATTTCATTTATGCACAAAACCATAGACCTAAAAGAAACATTTAAGTCAGGATTGCTTGAACCCAAAGCTGCGATTATTCTTTAAGATATTAACTGAAAACACAAACAGAGATGCCAAAAGGAAGAGTTCCTTCTTTTCAATTACTTGGAGTTATGTCATGCCAAAAAAAAAAAGAACTTTAAAATTATGCCATGGGCTATCTATACAGCATCATGTCATAGCTTTTCATTGCATAACAGAACATAAGTCCTACACCGCACAGATATATTTGTTTCATCCAATAATTAAGATTTGACAATAATGTTGCATTATGACAATTAATCCATCCTAGAATAAAAGAACCAGAACCCAAATTTACTACCGATATGATGTTTCTTCTAAATTGAAACAAATCTAAAAGGACAATGGTCATGGAACTACATGATACAACTAAATAAGATTGACTTAACAAATCCTTAAAAAAAAAAAAAAAGCTAGGCAGCAAGCAGATTAATAGTGGTAACAACAAATGTTTTCGTTTAACTCTAGAACAAGAAAAGAACCTCAACCCATATATGTTACTGTCAGTTACCAATATGATCAAGGAAATAAAAAATCCTTGCCTCGGCAAGTTCTCCTCAAATAAACCCTACATCAAATTCAAAGCCAGATCCTTCTTAGCGAATTTTCTACTACAGAACAAACAGGATATCGGTCCTAGAAAATCATTTTCTTTCTAGATCAATCCTGGAATTTGCATGCATTGTAAAAGTGACTCACACATTGGACACAAGAAAACGTTCTGAAGGACTATGAAACAGAATCAAATATCCATTACAGCAAATCACTTAAAAACCAACTCAGAGGCGCAGAAGAATGAAAGACCAACAACAAAACTCGAAACATTTTAAGAATGAAATTATATAAATTAGAATGTAGCATTACCTCCTTCATATCGCTCTTTCTGGCCATGACGGCGGCATAAAGCAACCTAGGCAAGCGATCAAACTCGGAAGCCTCAATTCTTGCAGGCCAAAACCGTGGATTTTTGTAACAAAGAAAGACATGCCGTTGATAGAACTCGACGGTCCCAGCAAGCGGGCTCTGCCGGAAATATGGTCTGGAGAAGCCGAAGTCTAGGTCGAGATTGGTGCTGAGGGGTTCGCTGGCGCCAAGAAGACTGTCGCTTTGGAAACTTCCGGAGGCGCTTCCGAGGGAAGTGGGGTCGTTGAGATAGCAGTCGAGCTGGTCAGAGACGGTGATTGGAGAAGGAGAAGAAGAAGATGATGGGTGGGTGATGAATGTGAGAGCCTCTTCTCGGTCTCTGTTGTTGCTGCCCATCGTCGTCACCATCAAGAGACAACGACTTCTCTCTCTCTCAGTATCCAAGTGAGAGCCAGCGAAAGCGGAGTGTGCTTTAATGATGACAGAACCGAAACGCCACGGCCAAAAAAACCTGAAATGTTAGGCCCGGTCCGGAAAAATGCTGGAACCGGTTCAACTAACCAAAATGACGTTGTTTCGATGTGGTCCTTCTTTCACTTTGCTGTGAGGAAGAGAGCATTGACCTCACCCTAGGCCCCAAATTCCCGCCGCAGAGCCTCTACCATCGCCTCATTCTCACTCTCGCTCCTCCAGCCACCGCCGCCTGCTCTCCTCTGTGATTCTTTTGATTTTTCGGTAAGTCTACGGAATCTGATCTGCATCACATTCTCGCTCTTCTACGACTTATTGCTTGCCAATGTTGATTCTCTGCTGAAAAGTAATACGAAACTTATCAAGGGCTTCGCCGTAGCTTTTTTTGTTGAATGCTTCATTCAGGCATGGCTTCCAACAATTCTTACGTCTTCACTCATGTATTCGAAATTTGGATAACTGACCTTCAAAATTGTATATTTCTACCTGGTCTTTGCAAATGACTACCAGGTTCCTTTTCAGGCCAATTTCATCCCTCAGATAGACACTGGCCTCTTCCTCCGTATTGGCAATCCTCTACAGTTGAATGCCAAATTCTGAAATCCACATCCATATTTGAAAAAATTAGCTACACAGTTGTTATATTTTGACGAGAGATCTTAGTTTGTGGTTGCTCTGATAGTGTAAAATCGTCCTTTAAAATGCATATAAAAAATATTTTATCATTACAAGTTCTTGGATTATTATCCATGTTCCTTGGTTGTTGTGTGCTAGGCCTATCTAAATTTTGTGTAGTTCACAAATCAGGAGCCCTGGTCATGACTAAAACCATTACGTGTGCTGTTAAGCATTCAATAAAATTCTCATACTGGGAGGGGAATGGGAACCATTTTGGCCCCTCCCTTGCACCCTTGTTTGGCTGATTATATGAGTGGCCGTTTGAGATAACAGTGGCATGAATGATTTATTTTTAATCTAACTTTTACAAACATAAGATATGATAAAAGTTAGATTGTAAATGTGAGTAGGATAAAAGTCATATTTTAAAGTGATTTGTGTTTGAGATAACGATAACAAATGTGACTTTTCTTCAAATGGGATATTGGTGGGAAATATGACTTATGGAAACGTCAGATTTGGCAAAAGTCTGATTGTGTTTGAATTAGTGGTTGCATAAATAGATTTCATTCCATAAGCCAGATTCAAATAAGGAGCTTTTACTCTATAAACCAGGAAAACTGGCTTTTCAAATAAGCTGGTTTTGATTTGGAATTTTTTTATCCAAACGCAAAAAAAAAAAAATATAAGTCTGATTAAAATAGTAAATAAGCCTACTTAAAAGCTATGCCATGCACAATATACAGATATTTGATGAGAAGTAGATCATTGTTATCTTTCTTTATCATTGGCAACAGTAATAATTCTTCTCCATCAGTCAAGCGTCGTTCCCTTTTAGGACCCGTTTGTTTTAAAGAAAGTTTGGGGAGGGAAATGAACTTTGGAGGAGGAAAAGGAAAGGAAATGAAGATTTGAAAGATGAGGGAAGATGACTTGAGTTGTTTGGTAGGAAAAAAATAAAGAGGGAAAGTTGGTAAGGAATTAGGAAATGTCTATTTTACCCTCAAAAGAAATTAATTCAAAATAAATAAAAATTTTTTTTTGCTAAAATATATTTTAAAAAAATATTTTATTGTTAAGTTCGAACTTTTGAAGAAAAAAAATTCGCCAAATTTGAACTTTCCCGCTAAGTTTGAACTTTCCCGCCAAGTTCGAACTTCCCGCCAAATTTGAATTTCAGGGGTAAATCTGTCAAAAAACCATCTTCTGGAAGATGGCGCCTTTCCTTCCATTTTCGGAGGAAAGCATCTTCCCTCAAATAAGGAAAATGTCAATTTAGGTGAGTTCTTACTGACTTTCTTTCAGAATAAACACTCAATCCATGGGAAGATTGAGATCTTCCCTTTCCCTCCCTAGACTTTCTTTGTAACAGACGGGTCCTTAGTGACACACACTCTCTCTCTCTCCTATCTCCTCTTTTGAAATCAAAATCTAGTTACCCTACCTCCATAGCCACGACCTGCAATTCAAGAAACACTCGCTAGGGCCTCCAAAATTCAAACTCTCCACAGAGGAGGGGGGGGGGGGGATCATGGTGGGTCTCTCTCATCTTTCTTCTTCCTTTCGTCTTTCCCTTCAAATTTGTCGCTTATATTTTGTTCTGTGTAAGCCTGAGAGTTAACTGATAGCAATTTTCATGTTCATGTATTTATGCAGTTGTTTTCTTCTTCACATGTTCCTCTTCTCAATTAAAATCCCTCCCTTCCCTTCCCCTTTGTTTTACCATTTAACCAAACAGACCCTTAGGTAAATACCTAGTTATAGCCATGTTTGTATAATTACATATCCAAAAGAAAAATATTTCATTTAACTTAAACTCACGAGTCCTAGTCATGAGTTTTTATTTCACACATCAAAATTCAAATGTGCCCCATCTGTTTGCATTTTCAATGATTTTATAGTTCCAGGTTTTCAGCATTTCCAAGTTCCAACATAAGCTCCCAGGGTGGAAATAGGCGAGGGATCTGTTAGGCCACATCTGTTAGGGCCTGTGGCCTAGCCTGGCCTGTTAAAAACGTGGTTAGGCCTGCTCTGTCAGGCTAAAAGGTCAAGCCAATGCCTAATTTAAGGCCTGTTTGTCTTAACAGGCTAGACCAAGGCCTTTGAATAGACCTGTAAAGCCTGTCAGGCCGGCCTGAAGAGTAAAAGTATAATTGTGTATTTTTGTTTTTTGTTTTTTTATGTCTGCCTCGAAATAAGCCCAGGCAGTAATTAAAACAAAAAGTCATTCACATTTGCTCTCATCTCCATTTCCGCCTCGACCTGAAGGATTCTGAGCAAAAAAAAAAAACCTAATTCTCTAAACGATCCAGATCGACCTCACCGTGCTCACCGTCGGCCGTCGCACCTCTCAGGATCTCAGGCCTCAGCTCGTCGAGTCATCCTCGTCAGTGAGCATAGGCGCAGCACACAGCGAGTTCTCGACGGCGGCGCACCTCTCAGGATCTCACTCTCGGCCTGTTCTCGACGGCGGTCTGGTTAGGGGTGGATTCTTTTTCGAATAATTTCTATGATGAAATTCTTCTTTTTCTTCTGTATTTATGGACTTTCATCGAGAATAAATAATATTCTGGTTTATGCTAAAGTAGACTATGGCAACATGTACCCTGATAAGCATTAGGTTTGGAAAATTCTTGATAATGCTTCTTTGTACTTTGCCGAGATTTTCAAGTCTTTGATGTGCTTTCTTCTACAATTAAAAATTTCTTCTAGGAATTTTGGCATTTGCAAGGTTTAGGTATCAAGTACTTGCGTGATTAATTGGGTGCTGTTGATTTACATGTCTGCTCTCTTTGCTTTGTAAGTTGTAATTCATGAATCTAATTGGGAGTCCCATGATAAATTACCCTGTTCAGTTGGAGTAGTTAGGTACACAGATGCTAGGGCTTGAGAAGAAGTTCAGTTTTAATTGTTTTATGTCATACATGGAATTTCCAGTTCAATGGCCACATGCCCTCAAAATGGCTTTTGCATAGCTACTAATTTTCTTGTAGCTTCCTTTGATTTTTAGTCATTATCCTTTTCTCATCTTTCTTAGTGCTTTACTAATTTAATGCCCTGCCAAGTTGTTCTGTAGGATAAAATGGATGCTTTTAAAGCTTTCAAAGCATGTGTTCCCATAGCCTGCAGCCCAAAACTATATATTACCCTTGTAAGGGGAATCCCAGGCACCAGGAGACTCCACAGACGTACTTTAGAGGCTTTATGTCTTCGCAAATGTAACCGTACTGTTGTGCGTCAGAACAATCCCAGTATCAGGGGAATGCTCCAACAGGTTTCTACTAACATACATATATTGTTTTGGTGGCAGATTTTTCTATTTGTCCTTATATGCTTGTGGTAACTTTCTGGTTTGTTATAGGTGAAAAGGTTGATCGTGGTAGAAACAGAAGAGATGCATAAAGCTCGCAAGCAAAAAGAGGCAAATCACAAGGCTTTGCGTCCACCTTTGGTTATAAGCCACCCCATGAGACCTTCTGCTTCTGAATCTGCTTAGGCCATAGCAATTTGCTTCACAAGTTGTTAAGCTCTGCTTTCATATGAATTTCGGTACCCTAATTAGTAAAGCAGCGATATATTCAAGAGTAGGACTGGCCATGTGATTTTCTTCATCTCAGTGGATTCCTCTGTTGAATATCATTAATTTACTGATGAATCCTATCACTTGATTCGAGGGGTTGAAATCTGCAGTTGGAAACAAGAACATTCTGCAGCAAAATTCTGGTAGTTTGCATGTTCCCAGAATAAGTGATTTGAAACAAATGGTAGAATTAAATTTTTCATAAGTGAATTTCCCCCCTACACATCTTTCATATATTCAGAATTCAGTACTCATTTTTTTATTTGTTTGTTAGTTATCTTAATTTTCAATACTCATCTTCCATGTTTTCAACGCTTATATTTGATTCTTTTCAGCATTGAAAATATCTAAAATGATTATAAAAATATTTAAAAATTGAGTATGAAAAAAAGATTAAATTGAATATTGGAAATGTGAAAAATGAGTAGTTTTTTCTTCACTTTGAAGTGTAATTAATATTGCTGGAGATTTCTTAAATGTTACTTCAATTATAAGACATTTGAAGTGTAATTAAATTGCTTTAGAATATTTTTATTTTTTTCCTCAAAGTAATTAGTTTGACTAATAAACTAATATATAATCTAAAGTTATAAAATGATTAAGTAACATTTAGTTTATTTGAAGAGCATCGAATTGAAGAGAATCGAATGAGATGACAACAGCCATATGTTTCAATAAAGTGAGAAGTGCCCATTTGAATGACCCAACCAACTAAACAAAATTGAATTGCCTCTTCACCTTAATCTGCCATCTACATTTCCTCACAACCTCCACACAATGTTTCTTCCGCAATTATTAATCATCCTACTTATTCACCTGAACATTTTTATAACAAAATAATAATAATCATACTACTTATTCAAGAGGATCCTCACATATTACAAAGTCGTAGTACTCACTTTGATCTCTCATGTAACCATTTCACCACCAAAACTAAGAAGTAATGTTAAGTTGTTGATACTCCCTCCGTCTCTATATAATGTATAAAGTTCATTTTTTTTAAAAAAATAAGTTCGTCTGTTTTTATAAGGTCTCATTTGAATTAATATGAATAATAAATGCATTTTTACTCATTTTACCCTTAATTAATTTCATATATTGCATTAATTAAAATATTGACTCATTCTCTTTATTCCCTCACATCATCTTTCCCTTATTTTAATTAATTTTAGTTATTTTCTAGAACGTTGCAATTTTGGTTAAAGGACCTTATATGGGACGGAGGGAGTGTTATCTAAAAATGAAATAATTTTTTTATTTTAAATTACAACACATGCAATATATTAAAATATATATCTGCTAAATTATTGATTGAAACAACAAAAATCATTGTCTATCATATATGCAATCTCTTTCTCCTTTTATGCCAAATATTGTGTATAACAAACATGCATCCGATCTTACAGGTGAAAACAAATTATGTAAAGAGCTAAAAAATGTTACCACGAAATTAGAATCTCAGGAAAAATGAATCTAATTATTACTATTATTTTTTACCAGGAATGAATCTAATCAATTGTAGAAGCATTTGGAAGGCCATTATAACTGTACGTATCCCAACATTCTACAGTCTGTCTTAAATTTCTAAGCATCAAGGACGTGGCTAGAGATTGCTTCAACCCTACATCTCACAGGAGAGAGACAAAAGGGTCAGAGAGTGGTTAAAACTTAAAAGACAAGTTTAATAGTCATCATCAAGAGCCCACTGAAAGAACTCCTTCCTACCTGCATGAAAGATCAATAGCAGCTTCAAAATACCAATATATAACAATACTACTTGGTTCCATTTACAGAGAGAACTATGGACATTACACAATTATTTCCCTCAAACACTGCCACCACAATCTGTTCACATTGATCTCAACTACACACAAGCCAATATGCTTCTCACATTCATGAACCGTACAACCATAAAAGTTTCACACTGGGTTTTCACCGGGCAGGTAAGATGGAGATCCGCCCTCGACCTGGTTCTTTTTCCGGTGGAAGATGCCAGATATATTAGGCAGGAGTACCTTCTTTGAAATTGAAACCTTTTCTTTCTCCAACTTGCGCACCTCAACAGCTTTAGGAGGCTGAACTGGCTTTTGGATCGTATAATGGAGTGGAGATGACTGTGATGAAATCTGTGTTTCAGCCAATATACGTGATGCAGCTTCTGCTGCTTTCTTCTGCTCCCGTTCACGCCATTTGCGAAGCTCATTCTCCACGACTCTCTTTGCAGCTTCAGCCATCTCAGCCTTTTTCAAGGCCTCCTGTGTAGCAGCCTTCATGTCATCGATCTCCTTCTGAGTTGCCTCTAGCCTTTGGATTGCCTCCTGCTCACTAGCCTTCACAGCTTCAACTTGTGCCACGGCAGCAGCTACTTTCATTTCTGCTAATTTATCAGACTCCTCAACTTTTCGACTTAGTGATTCAAACTCCTCCTTTGAAATTCTAATTTTAGCACCAGATTCAGAAGTTGATGCCCGTGCGGCACTAGTCCTCTCAGATAAGACTCTGATCTGATCAAGAGCACTTGCCTCAGCTGCTTTTGCTGCTTCTGCTTCTTCCAGGGCGACTCTCAGCTTTTTCTCTGCATCTTCTAACGCAACTTTGGTCATTCCAGCTTCCTTCTTCAATTCTTCGGCCTTAGCCTTCATATCTTCCGCTTCCCTCCGTGCATTTTCAGTTTCAGATAACAAGTGGTCCAGTGTTGAGACCATTTCCTCAGACGCACCTCCAACCTTGGACTCTTCGGCCATGCATGCTTCCAGCTCAGACTTACTTTTCCGGAGTTGGACGTGCAGACTCCCCACAACAGATTCAGTTTCTGATTCTTTCTCCTTCAATTCAGAATGCTCCCTTTTCACATTATCCAGTTCCACCTTAAGAGCTTCCACCAAACTTCTAAGAGACATTTCCTCTTCCGCAACTTTCTGCAGTGATTCCTTAGCATCATCAAGCTCCATTGTGACACTTTTCACGGTATCTAAGTCTGAAGTCTTCTTACTTTCCAT
This sequence comes from Acacia pycnantha, assembly GCA_025563575.1. Lineage (NCBI taxonomy): Eukaryota > Viridiplantae > Streptophyta > Magnoliopsida > Fabales > Fabaceae > Acacia > Acacia pycnantha. The sequence continues at coordinate 3,688,687 of JAMWYP010000031.1, read as the reverse complement.
TTCTTTTTGCAGAGCCCCAATTTCATTCATTGTCTCGCTCAGCTGCACCTCAAGATTTTTGGTGAGCTCAGGATTGAATTCCTTTTTCAAAGCAAGCAATTTCTTCTGCGAATTTTCAAGGGTGGCTTTATATGACTGTCTCAGTACATCTTTCTCAGCTAATATCCTAGCTTGATCTTGCTGTGCTTGCACAGTAGCAAGCTTCATTTGCTCAATTGATTCATGCACAGCCGAAATTTCTTTAGACAGCTCAGTTGCTCTTTCTGTGTTTGCCTTCATCAAATCTTCAGCTTCTGATGCTAGCTTGAAAGCAGAAAGTTTTGCTTCCAAGGATGAATCACACTCCTGACGAATCTTCCTCAGTTCTTGCTTAGAAGCATCAAGTTCTGTGATAACAGATGCATACTTCATAACTGCAGTTTCTAACTCTTCTTTCCAAGCACCATTATTTCCAACAGGGTCACCATACTTTTCTCCTTTAAGCTGTTGTGCCTGATTTTTGGCAGCTTCAGTAGCCTTAATGGATAGTTCCCGGGATTCATTCAGAGTCTTTAATTTTCCTGTCAGATCATCGACTGTTCTTTTAGCCTTTTCAAGCTCCACTTGGGCTTGAGCTTTAGTGGTTTCAGCATTCTTCAGTTGATCCTTTAACTTGTTCAGCTCTTTCTGGGCTAAGTGAAGTTGTGTCTCCTTGGCCAAAACTCTCTACATGAAACAACCAACTTAGAAAATTAAACTTTTTTTGGGGAAAAAAACAGTGAAGTGAATTTGCAGCTAAGCATAAAAGGGATACACCAAAAAAAACCATGATTAGAAACTTAAAATTAGTGGGTTCTCATTGGACACAAGATCCATCAGGTAATTGAGTATCAGATATGTAGGAAATAATGCTTCCTATGTATTTATTTGAGTAGATGAAGCTACCCCAGAGTATACCAAAACTTGTCCCAATCGCTTCGCATACATGAAGCATCCTAGGAATAAATGCTTCATATGCATGAGGCATCCTAGTGGGATAAGGCTTATTGTATTTCTTTCTTTCTCTAGAGTTATATATAAAGCTCCCTCTGAAAGTGAAAGGCAACTTAGAGTGAATGTTGGGTTATAATTACAAACTCTCCCCCTTCCCTCTATCGTTGGATATATTTTCTACTGATTCTGCATTAGAGTTCACACCACTTACAACTTCCATAATCGTTGTTATTTCAAATGAAGAATAAAAAATACCACAAATGTGAGAGGAAGAGTGGAAGACTAATGAATAGATGTTAGAATAGTAAATAACATAATGATATTTAGATATATTATCTCACGCATGCTTTCATAGCGTTGACAAAAAATACTATACCTTCAGATAAAATCATTTATCATTAAAAATACTGTAGCTATTAAAACTAAAATTCATCCTGATTCCTGTTAGATGTCAAGTTGGGCCACATTGAGAAGATGACCAAAGGTCCTTTGACACCGAAGAACCAACTCGTCACAGGAAGATTTAGCTCAAGTCAAGATTAATGGAGTAATTTATGATTTATGATACCTAAGTCTGATCAGAAAATAATATAATTCCTTCTTGGGAAAATCCCTAGAAAATATTGAATTTCAAAATGCCAAATAAGTGATTTCTCAACAAAACGAGTTGTCAATTGCTTTATTGTTCTTGTTAATCCCATTATTGTTTTTGTCAAAGGGATTTTGAAATTCAAATGATATTTTTTTGTCATTTTCCCTCTTTCTTATTGAATTGGCATGCTAATAACTAGAAATAGTTTTGATTGGAAAGAATACCAGCCTAAAACAGCAGTGTTGTCCCAGGAATACAATATCAAACATTTTCCATCATGATACACACTAGGATCACAAAATTGGATTCAGAACTTCTAGACCAATTCTAGGACAGAGCTTTACACTAAGAATATTAGTAAGACTAGCATTATATATTTACAGGAAACAGTTACATGAAATGCAATTTACAGAAATAGTTTTACAATTTCATATCAGATTTATATATTATAGATATTATAATCCACATTTCACACAACTACAAAACCAATATTACCTCAGCAGAATAAGCCTTTGACTTTCTAATAGCAGGTTTTTCGCCAGAAAATGATCCTTCACCGAATAGAGAGACAGCATCCTTAACAGACTGAAAAGGTGGGCTGGTATCAATCTCTCCAACTTCTGGTTTTGCACTTGGAGAGTTAGTAGCATTCTGCTGATTTTTTGCTACCATAGTGTGTTCTATGTGAATATTAGACTTGGAAACCAATCAATCAAAAACCTGTTACAAGAAAGAAATTGAACTATAGATTATGATTGAAACTGCAAAGAATGACCATCTGCATATAGAACTTCAGATGCCATAGTCATTTACTAGTATGCTGTTTCTCTCCCCCTTCCCTCTGACAGGCAAACAAGGGTTAACTTTAGTGCGTAAGATCAGTTGTCAACTATGGAAGAAATTCTGATACTGTAAATAGAATTTAAATTTAGAATGATCTAATACAGAATTACAGATTACTTGAACCAAAAGAATATTGGGTAAAAAAGAACTTAATGCTGGAAAATGGAAATAATAATCCCATTGGTTAAGGTTTTCACTGACAGGACCCAGGTGCTATCCACTCTCGATCTCAATTCCCGAAAAGTTTCAGCTTAAACAATCAAAGACGACCAAATATAACGGAAAAAATATGGACTTTATTTCCAAATTTCCACAGAATTTTTCCAACACTTACAAGACTGCAGAATGAAGACTGATACCATATGAATTCGCTCGGAGCATAAAAAAAGCTCATCAAACGGCCTGAAAATGACAGAAGTAACACAAGAAAGCTAAAGATGATCAGCAAGCAAGCAAAACATTGCAAAGATTCAGCTCCAAAAATTATCATAGGGGAGATAAACAGACCTGTAAAATAGCTTATTCCAAAAATCCTAGGAAAACCCCAAGAAGACAAACCGATGATAAACCCTAAAACAATGAACGTCAAAATCAGAAAGCCACCGCGAACAGTCACTTCCCTTCTCCAAACATCCAATCACCGGCGACTTCAAAAACACGTCAACGATCTTCGCTTTCCCTCAAAACTCCAAATACCGACGAAACCAAGAAACCGAACAAGAAATCAGCGCGAATCCGGTCGAAAATTCTTCGTGGAACGGGGGAAAAAAAAAAACCAAAAAAGATTCTCCTTTCAAAGCCTCGAAAGCAGCCTCTTAAAGTACCAAGATACTAGAAAATCTTCGGAATTGAATCGTACAATGAATTTTTGGAGTAGAAATCTAGAAACGCCTACGGAGGGGAACAAGAGAGAGAAAGGGAGAGAGTGAGAGATGGGGTTTAAAGTTTTAAGTTTGAATATGCGAAAGCTGTTGAGGACAAATTTTTTTTTCCATGAGCAAGTCAGATTCCCCTGGAGAGAGGAAAATAAAAAAGGAAAAAGCTTTGTCCTGTTCAATTGATGATTTAAGACGACGTGGATTTTTGGACAATACTGTCCTTGAATATACCGGTGGAAATATCGTATATACCCTTATGTTCGATGCGAACGAACGGAATGATGAGAGAGAAAAGCGTAGAACACAATAGGACTAGCCGAGTAGGAAGAGTGAGAAAAAGTTGGAAGAGCGACAGTGTGCCACGTCAGCAGTAGCCCCGTCCAACAAGACACAAGACCGGCGACAACGACGAGGAAAAGCAGATACAGGAAAACGAAAGCGTGAGGGGAAGACAGCAATATCGCAGTCCCTTTCAATTAATTTGATAATTTTGCTTTAGTTAAAATATTAATACATAATACAGGTATCAGGTATATATTCATATCTTATCCTTATTATAAGGCACCAATTAACCATTATCATAAATTAATAAAAATAGTTAAAGTCATTAAATTTATTCTAAAATTTAAGTAATTTTCAATAATACCCCTACTAATTGCATTAAACTCTAATATCATATTAATTATTACTTTCACCCATTGCCCTTATTAATTATGGGCATACATGATAAAAAATATTTAATACACTTTGGATCAAGCAAGTACCTTATAAAAAGGACCAGATACACTTATTAATTTGTATTACTCCCTCCGGTCCTAATTATAAGAGCTAGTTGACTTTTTTGGAGAGATTAAGGAAGCTAATTAAATTACTTTAGAGTATTTTGATTTTGATTTTTTTCTTTAAATTATTTAGTTTGACTAATAAAGTAATATATAATCTATTGATACACAACATAAAAAATGATTAAGTATCTTATTTAGCTTCCTTAATCTTTTCAAAAAAGTCAACTAGCTTTTATAATTAGGACCGGAGGAGGTAGTACTTTGTAATAAGGATTAGGGCGAGGACATTTGAAGCAAAATATATGAAAATTATTTATCAATTAATAATTAAGTTTGAAAAACTATTTATTCCATTTGTTTTTTATACAGTGATTGCACGTGTAAAGGAAAATTTTCTAGTTTTGTGTTAACAGTTGTGTTTTTGGGGGAATAAAAGATCGCAGAATAGCATGGTAGATAGAAATCATTATCTAAATTTGAGAGTGATGAGGTGGGGTGAGACAAAAGTTGTTTGACCAACAAATGGATAGGTTTTGGAATGGACGGTTGTTAATTATTACTATCTCGGGTCCTACTTATATAAATACTTTTATAATATAAATTATATTATAAAAGTGTTCCTATAATTAAGATCGGAGAAAATATTACTTAATATATATCACATCCATTTCTTAATAAAAGATCTAATTTGAATCCCCTATTTTAAGATATACTAGTAATCAATCGAACTAATAATCTCTTGCTCAGTTTTGAGTTTGAAACAAAGAAGACTAGAATTACCAGTAATATACTCCATCTGGTTCTTATTATAAGGTATCAACTAACTTTTCTCACAAACCAATAAAAGTAATTAAAGTCAATAAAGTTGTCCTAAAATCTAAATAATTTCCAATATTACCCCTACTAATTGCCATAAACTCTAATATTATATTAATTATTACTCTCACCCACTACTCTTATTAATTATGGGCAGACATAGAAAAAAATAATTAATGCTCATTGGGAATAAGCTAGTGCCTTATAAAAAGGACTAAATAAACTTGCTAGTAAGTGCCTTATAATAAAGACCAGAGGAAGTAAAATATTATTGGTAGTGGAAACTATGGAGGAGATCTTGTTAGTATAGTACACTCATTTCGTCCCTTATTATAAACTTTAAATTTGTAAATGTGTATGTTCCAAAATACAGGTGCATGTCATTTTAGTTTTACCTAAACATTTGTTGCATTTTTTCAACTTTACACCTTGTTGACAATTTTATTGTATTGATTCCCTTTCACTTATTTTAATCTTATAATAAGAGATGAATGGAGTATATATGTGGGGTGTGTATATTCCCTCCAGTTCATAATATAAATCACTTTAACTAACTCATCAAAATCAAGAAATGATACTCCCTCTTATCTTAAATATAGGATAAAGTTTTTAGTGCAATTTAACTAACTCATCAAAATCAAGAAATGATACTCCCTCTGATCTTAAATATAAGATAAAGTTTGTAGTGCAAATTGTATTAGAAACTTTATCTTATATTTATGACATGAGGTAGTAGTTAACTTTTAAATTTGCCTTAAATTGAAAGAAATTTCCAATTTTACTCATATTAAATGAGGTACTAAAGAAGAGGGAAAAAAAATAATGAATCATATTTAAACATTAATTATAGGGTAAAATTGACAAATAAGCATTAGTTGCTCTCTAAATGACTTACCACTATGGTCTTATTTATAAGTCCAGTTTGACCAAATCTCACATACCAAGAAAAAGTAGTTAACTCAATAATTATGGGGTAAATTTTAAACTTTACCCTCATTTATGATTGGGTATTTTTTAAATGTTTCTTCTCTCTCTATCTTTATGAGTTAATTAGTATGGGTAAAATTGTCACAATTTCATTTATTACATGAAACTGGACTTATAAATAGGACCAGAGTGATCTATTGTAGATCAAGTCATTTTTCTAGAACTGACTTATATTGTGAATTGGAAGGAATACGGATTTAAAAAAAATTGGTGAAATGTATGCTTCAAAAGTAATTTTGTTGGTGAGAAAGATATGAGACATTTATTTAGCTGTATATATCTTATCTTTAACCATGTGTAGAAGTCTTCAAAACAGAAATCATTTGTACATAGCTAAAGAATAGTTGCACCCTCTTAATTTCAGGGCTTTTGACCAATAAAATCTCATAACAAGTTGGCAACATATAATAACAATATATGATACAAAAAATAGCAACAATTTCATCTTACTTACTTGTTATTGAACTTTTTACCCGTTGTTTTTTTAAGAGTTCATAATGATTCTCTCTAAGATTTTTTTTTTTTGTTAGTATTCCACCCGGTTCATTAGAACTTTCGGTTCTAACTAATCCAGATTCATGTTCTCTCTAAGATCTTTAAACAAGTACTTTAACCAACTTTTTTTTTTCCTTTTTTATTCATGTAGTTTCACATATAAATATAGCACATAATGTGAAGCAGATTTGCGCTCAGCCACTAACTTCATAAGTTGGACTATATACAGATACTGTTCAAAATTCTGCTGCAGCGATTTCTTTGGCTTTTTAAAACTTTTCCTTTTATGTCGTGCATTACTCGTTGAACGTTATTATCGTGCATACCAAACTTATAACTACTTCAAAAGTTTCTCATTATTCCCAAAAAAAAAAAAAAAAGGCTCAAACTCGTAGGGTGATATGCTCGGACCTAGCTTTGGTCCTTTGCTAAGCCAGGTCCGTATGCCGTTTTGATGCAGTTGACCACACACCTGGTCCTTTTTTAAAAAAAAAAAAGAAAGAAAAGAAAAATTCAGGCACTGCAGCATAGGAAAAATAATAATTCATGATTTAAAAAAAACATAGGCTCTTGTAAAAATAATTCAGTTACTCACAGCTACTAAAAATATTATTGAAGATGTTTTTTCAAGATTCTAAAATAATTTTTATGATCATAAATTATTTTTTCAGTACAAGTCGATATCCTAAAATATCTTTTTAATACCTGTCAGTACCTTGAAATATTTTTTCAAGATCCTAAAATAATCTTCTAAGATCATGAATTATTATTTTTTTATCCCGCAATGTATGATTTTTTTTTTTAAAAAAAAAGACCTGAATTTTTGTCTTTTTTAAAAGGACTAGGTGTGTAGTCCCGCGCACGCAGAATGCTCACCTAACCCAGCAGATCTGCAGCCTCATAGGATAAGGAAAAAGGTCATCTCTTGCTTTTAAGTAATTGGACATAAGCCTAGGACTCAAAACTTGGACTTGAGCCTATTGGATATATATATATATATATATATATATACTCCCAGCTCTTAACCTACTGAGTGTGGTATAGGCTTAAACTTTTTTAAAAATCTACTTAAAATGGGTAGGCTTTTAAATATATTTAAGAAATTATATTAAGTACGCTTTAAATTTATCAAATGCTTTGACATTAAAGATTTTGTGTTTGTTTTTAAGATAAGCTTGAGTATATATATTGAAGTGAATGAAATTATCATTTAAAATCTTACTTAAAACTTTAAATTTAAACCACACAAATTCAATATGTACAATTAAAATCTCATCTAAAAACGGAACATAGTTGAGATAAGTACTGAGGACTGAACAAGTAGTTGATCTCTTGCTTTCCTCAGTCAAAAGTACACTCAGGTCTAAAAAAAAAAAAAAACTCACCCCAATTCAAAAATATAAGACCTTCATCTATTTTATCTCTCATCTAATGCCTTTTCTAAATCATATTATGAGATATCTGAGCAACCGACTACTCCAGTTTTGGGGTTTGTGACTGAGCACAAGTTTCTTTTTTGGGATTTGAATTCAAGAACCAAAGGAATCTAGTGGCAGGGGCAGACCCAAAAAAATACTTGGGGGGTACCATTAATAGGGGATGCAGGGGTTTGGGGGCAGCGCCCTTGAATTTTTTTTTAAAGAAATTTTTAAATGCATTAAAAAAATAAAAGAATATAAACAAGAAAAAAAAAATATCAAAAAAATATTCATAAAATCAAGTGAATATTGATGATGTAATAAGAGAGACAATTATTTTACAAACCTGTCATTTAGAAAAGTAAGGCTAAGTGCGGTTAGAAATGCAGCTACATAAATTACAATGAAGGGTGATCACTCAATAAGTTTAAATACATATATTTTAGTAACAAAAAGTATATTACAATAAAAATAATTACAATGTCATCCTTCTAAGCCTTATTTTTTGGAATTTCATCATAATTGTCTTATTATCAATGCTATCAAATACATCTTTTTCAATATAAGACACTAAACAATCATTCAACCATTCATCCCCCATCCGATTACGAAGTGCAATCTTGATGTATTAAGAGTGAGTACTTAATTTAAGGGTGTCCAATCATTTAAACATGTATTTATTTTTTATTATTTTTTAAAAAGTTTCCCAAATTCAAAGGGGGGCACTTGCCCCCTTCTCTATAACCTCGGTCCGCCATTGTCTAGCGAGACCTTACACCGCTAGACCAATTATGTGTTTGTTATATTTATCATTTTTCTCTAAATTAATTTAACAAACTTATAAATTGATATATAATTTAAGGTTAAGTAGCAAATTCACCCCAGAAGTATATGCTCAGAAACAATGTTACCCTATATGTTTTTTTTGTCTCAATGTGGCCCCGAAAGTCTAAAAATGTAGCAATATTACCCTTCAGTTAACAGCTTTAACAGTCAAACGTTAGATGACCCCATTATACTAATGTGGCATGTCTATATGACATCTTCATCACTTTTTTTTTGGCTAAAATTTGATTTACAAGTCAGATTTAAAAAAATAGGGAAAAAATAAAAAAAAATTATACCCCTCATCCTATTAGATCTAGAGCCTGCTACCAACGATGACGCCGACAAGCACAGGGATGACAAGGGACATGTTAGTGAGGCCCATGCCGGCAACGCCACATCCGGTGCTGATTTTGACGGCGCACTTGGATTGGAAATTATAGGAGGTCAGAGTAAGGGTTGGGAGTGTTGAGGTATGAATCTGCAGGAAGGGGTGGGGCCCAACGTTCGACGAGTTTGAAGAGGACAAGAGAACAAGGCCAAACCGAAGTGGTTCCTGATTGTCCTAACTTGTTGTTTCTGGCGGTGGTTCTTAATTTTTTTTTGAAGTGTTTTAGTAGTTAGAGTATTTCTCTTGTATTTCCTTTGATTTTCATTGTGCTAAATCTTAGAAATTTAGGATTATGCTTGTTTAGTAGGAAACGATTGTTAAGTTTTGCTTTTCCCTACTGTATATGGTTTGCCTTTGATGATTGTAGCAGACTGTAAAGGGACATTCGACAATGACGGCATAGCCAACATCACCAAGATCCTAAGATCGATTGGGCAGAGCCAATTCACTTCGCTTCCTTGATTCTTCTTCTCTACCCGTTCAGACGCATTGACGTTATCAATCGAGACGATGGGACCAATAGCTATGAGCCTTTGATCTCTTTTGAGAAGACCTCTTGTTCTCGTCTTCATCGATTGCAATTGCTTCATTGGGGAACTCAACAATTGAACCATGGTCGACGTGGACGTGGCTGCTGGTGATGGAAATGGGAGCAAAGGGACCGATGATGAGAGTTAGAGAGAGCCAAATTAGGATAGATCAGAAGGGTTCATATTGGAGTAGAAATGGAGAGAGCGAAGAAAAGGCAAGAAAGTGAGATGGTGAAGAAGAGGAATGGCTTGTTGGGCTTATGATAAGCTTGTGATTATGATGCAGAAGAAGATTTTGCTTAAGATTGGAAGATGAACCTTGGCTTAGTGTCGTCGTCTAGGAACTCCAATATTTCATTAGTATTTGTCGAGCTCTCATTTTGTTGTGGCCGCCGATAGGTGGGAAGGTGGTGGTGGGTGGGAGCGATGGTGACCATAGGATATAAGGAAGAAGGAGTAGCCTATGTATACTCTTTTTTTTAGGAAAAAAAAAAATAAAAAAAAATGTCACTCCTACTTTATAAATCTGAATTGTAAATCAGATTTTAGAAAAAAAGTGATATAGATGCCACATAAACATGTCACATTATCATAACAAGGTCAACTAACGTTTGACCGTTAGGATAGTTAACTGAGGGCCAACATTGTTACGTTTTCAGACTTTTCAAGCGACATTGAAATAAAAAAAACTTCCAAGGTAATATTGCTTGTAGGTGTATATTTTCAGAATGAATTTATTACCTAACCTTAGAATTTAATGTTAACATATAAATATTTTTGAGAGATTATGCATATATATTATAATTAAGTAATTTATTTAATTTTATTAATCTTATCAAATTAACCAAAAATATCTCACGTTAAGGACAAGGGATAATACCAACATCACTCCAAAGTTTGTTGTGGTTAGAAAGGTTTGATCTTTTTCCACCCCTTTTAAAACGCCATGACGAAGTCATATGAAAAGGAAGATGACAAGAGGTTCATCCATCTGCTACGTTCCAAAAATCCCTCTTTTAAATCAGTCGAGTTTTCAGAAGTAGAAAAATAAACTTAAAAAGTACCGATATCAAAAATTTCATCAAACAACTTTTTAATTTCTTTTTTTTGGACAAAAATCATAATTCATAGCCATCTCAAATGAAAAATCTCGATAATCAGTTGTTTTTCCAGCCTTGAGCTTCGCTTTGAAATGTACTCCATCTGTTTCCCTTACGGGTAGTCTTAATTTTTATAAATATTTTTCTTTTTATTGAACCCAATCCTTCCGTCATTGAAGCCGTCAAATTAACTTGAGAGGCGATGACGTGGCACTAATTATCTGAGCGCATCATCTTCCTCAGTCCTCCTTCCAGCTTCTCTCTCTCTCACGCCCTTCTCTTCTCTTTCTCTCTCTTTCAACTCCATAGCCTCTTCGGTGAGTTTCTTAATTTATAGTTTTCTTTAATTCTCTCCTGCAATTTTGCCTCAAATTTCTTCACTGATACCGGCTACCCGCCGGCAAATGTGATCTTGCTCGTGCCTCCTCATCTGCAGAATGGGGACTTAAATGGCTGACACTTCACCATTGTGGGACCCATAATGGAGAAAAAGTAACGCCGTTTATGCGGTTATCATAGTTAACAGTCAGTCGTTATATATTTTTCCCGTTTTTTAAAGTTTAAAGACAGCTTTGCATCTAAGTAAATTTTAGAAAATATTCATGATTATTTTTATCCCTTAGCCTACACACACTCCTCTATTTTTTATTATAAAACATCAATTAATAAATATATTTATCCTTTTTATAAGGTACTTGTTTATTTTCAAAGAGTATTAAATATTTTTTTTTCATTTATACCCATAATTAGGAGCAGAACTAGGGGTGACCCTCGTCTCCTAAAATTACAAAATAGAACCCAGATGTTCAGGAGATTACATTTTACCCTCATAAAAATTTCAATATTTTCACTTTAGTCTCCCCTAGAAGTTTCGTGGAGGGATTAAAATGAAAATCTTGAAATGTTTATGGAGCTAAAATGAAATGTCATAAACATCTAGGTTTTATTTTGTAATTTTCACCCCATTACAATTCCGGGCTTCGTTGCCCATAATAATGTGCATGGCAACCATTCTGTTCTCCAAAGACGGCCAGCTTTCGAGATGGAAAGCTTTTTTCGATTCGTGCACGGGAAGAGTTCGAGAATCGAATTACGTTTGTTAACTCATTTTATTTTTACCCTGAGAATCAGAATTACGTTTGTTAACACATTTTATTTTTATTTATGTAATTTTTATATTCAAAAAATTATTTATGTGGTGGTGGTGGTGGTGGTGGTGGTGGCGGCGATGAGGTGGGGGTGGCGGTGGCGAGGTGGTGGCGGTGGGGGTGGCGGTGGTGGCGATGAGGTGGGGGCGGCGGCGAGGTGGTGGTGGTGGCGGTGGGGGTGGTGGTGGTGGCGGTGGGGGTGGTGGTGGTGGCGATGAGGTGGGGCGGCGGCGAGGGTGGTGGTGGTGGCGGTGGGGGTGGTGGTGGTGGCGATGAGGTGGGGGTGGCGGCGAGGGTGGTGTGGTGGCGGTGGGGTGGGGCGGCGACGGTGAGGGTGGTGGTGGCGGTGGCGGCGGCGGTGGCGATCATGGTGGTGGTAGTGGTGGCGATGAGGTGGGGGCGCGGCGAGGGTGGTGGTGGTGGCGGTGGGGTGGTGGTGGTGGTGGTGAGGTGGGGGTGGCGGCGGCGAGGGTGGTGGTGGTGGTGGCGGTGGGAGTGGGGGTGGTAGTGGCGGCGAGGTGGGGGTGGTGGTGGCGGCGGCGGCGGCGTGGCAGTGACGGTGACGGTCATGGTGGTGGCAGTGGTGGCAGTGAGGTGGGGGCGGCGGCGAGGGTGGTGGTGGTGGTGGCGGTGGGGGTGGTGGTGGCGGTGGCGGCGGTGAGGTGGGGGTGGCAGCGGTTGGGGTGGTGGCGGCGGTGGCGGTGGGGGTGGGGAGGGTAGTTGACACTGCGAAAGGTTTTCAAGAGAAAGAAGAGAGGTTGTAGGTTAAGGAATAAATTCGATTTTGTGCCCGAAATAGAAAAGCATGAATTTTCGCTTTTTTTTCTATTCCCAAGACACAAAAAGGAAAGGTTCATCCAGGAACAAATAAAAACCGGATTTACCAAACAGATTTCTCATCCATTTGTGTTCCGGGGAACAGAAATTAACAAAAAAACAATTCTGGGAGCGTTACCATGCACACCCTAAGAGTAATGAGTGAGAATAATAATTAATATGATATTAGAATTTAGTGCAATTTGTATGGGTAATATTGAAAATTATTTAAATTTTAAGATAAATTCAATGACGTTAACTATTTTTATTGATTTATAAGAATTATTGATTGATGCTTTTATATATATATATATATTCGTTTTAGGTGCATATTCTTTGCTTGAGAATGAAAAAGAAAAGGCAAATAATATTTTGAGCCTTCCAATGATGAAAAAACACGTAAAGGGATTAAAGGAACGTGCAATATTAAGAAATTGAATTTAGTGCATCTTTACTCACAAAACCCAAAAAACACAAATTAGTATATCAGTTTATGTGATTCATATATGCAAAAACTTGATAATATTCTAGTGCTTATGGACTATTTTTATTTTTGACACAAATATGATTTTTTTTTTCATTTTTAAAAATAATTTAAAGAAATATTTTTTCCAAAAAAAAAATTCATATAGTTTAAATTTTACCACCTAATAGTTTGATGTCGATGTCATCAACATCAGTTGGGAAAATATTATCCAATATAGTTAATAAAAATTCTTCGACAACAAATCATTATGAAAATTTATTAATTGAAAAACTAATTTTATAAACGTAAAATATTTTTTTTTTGCTCCAACAAATTTTAAGAAAGGGGTTGAGTTCACCCACGATCCAATGGCAGGGTGGAATCTCTTTTCCTCCTAGGTGATATCGATGTTGGGCATGGTGAACCGTCTATTATCCTCAGGTGTTAACCTAAATACCTAGGAGCTAAGATGCCTCCTCCAACGCCTTAACCAACTCCAAATGAATCTTGGGCAAATGAATCTTGGCTCATTATTAGCTGTATTTTTTTTGGACCTTGGCCATTATTAGCTTTATGACAGCTTGCATTATATTGGGCTCTGGCCCCGATATAATTTTAAATTTTAAACCAACGCATAATTAGCCCAAATTTTTTGGCAAATAAAAAAAAGTTAGCCCACTTTTAATTAATTTAACTCAGGTCCCGACTCCCACTTTCTGAGAGATTTCATTTCAAGGTGGCCCCTAATTGCATTATTATGGTCAAGATGGCATTTTTGGGATTGGCAGGGATAACTTTGTCTTTTCTCAGTCTAGTTCTAAAATGTTGTTTTATCCTTTTGGAATTACCTATATCGTTTTGGATGGGAAAAGAATTGAGTACGATGGGAAATTTAAAAATAATAGAGGAAGAAAAAAAAATGAATTTTCTATTGCTTAAATAATGAGAAAAAATTAGAAGGAAGAAAAAGTTGAGAAATAAAAATGGGACTCACATAGTCACATGGTTACCCCAAAATGTCTCTCCTATTCAATTAAAAGTTACAAAAAAAAAAAAGAGCTCATGACACCCTGTTATTTCCCAATAAAATCCAAAATTGTAATTTCATGCATCCAAATTTATTATTGTTGGCATGACTTATTTAATCATCTGAGTCATATATATGATATATGCAATAAATTATAAAATATTATGTATTAACATCCATTGAAGAACCAAAAGATTCTTCATGAATAACCAACATATTATATGATTACGAGAGTATAATTGTTTATGATTTGGAATCGATCTCCAAAATTCTGGAAATAAATCAAACTAAAATATATGCGCTCATTCAAATAGCATGTAAATCATATCAATATTAAAAATTTTTGATAGATGCATATATAAGATGGTTACATGTGAAATTACTATTAATTTGCAACCTAAAGTTTGCAAGAATGTTTGAATAAATTATTATGTTAAGTGCAATTTTCAGATTATATGATTCATTTATTGAAGCTTCCATAAATAACTAGATTAATACTTATGAGAACAAAATTTGTATTTCAGTGTAATCATATTTGATCTTACATATTGTTACATTTATACTGGCCAACCAAATCCTCCCCATAAAAATTGGCTTTTGGTCAGGAGTCAGGTGTATTTCATCTTAAAAAGTTTGAATGTGCATTCCTATTATATTGATTTACTACAATGCACATAAATGGATATCTAAAAGAAATTGAGATAAATGTTGGATAATGACCTTATTCTTTATTCTTCTTGTTTGTCAAACAAGGGACAAAAACACAAGGGAACCATAATTAATGATGGATAGGGATGGTGAGAGTAGTTATGTAGCATTGTTTGAGACGGAGAGACGCAGATAGAGGAAAGGTCATCATCTACAGGATCTTCTCCCTCACATTATTCGCCGGAATATTCTCCATCTGGGCTTACAGATTCTCTAACTTGTTCATTATCCATGGCGGTGATGGTCAGCAACAAGAAGATGGTGGTGGCGGTGCGAACAAATCTTATTGGGTTCTGTGGGTTGCTTTGTTTGGAGCTGAGCTTTGGTTTGGCTTCTACTGGATCCTCACTCAAGCTCTCCGATGGAACCTTGTCTTCAGCCATCCCTTCAACAACCGTCTCTCTCTCCCCCCCCCCTCTCCTCCTCATCTCTAAACAGTGTTCCCTTAACTTAGACGACCCTTTTGTGGGAGGGTTAGGCATTAATAGGCACTTGCAGCCTTTGATTACAAGCGAGATCAGACTAACAATCTCCCACTAACATGGAAGCTTTGGAATACAAGGCTATTCACTGTTGTTTTCCCCAAGGGAAGGCTATTCACCTTTTTTTTAACTTTATTAACATGAAAGAGACTATAACCCATACTCCGTCCTCTCCTTATTATAATGTGTTTTGCATAAAAAACCTTTAGATTTATGTAAAGATATAGTAGTTTTGGTTCTTAATATTAAAGGTAGTTGATTAACTTGGTAGATTAATGAAGTTAATTATGTTAGCTATTTGAAATAAATATAGATTGATTTTCCTAAAATACCATCTTTCATTTTGATTGCCCTTGGATAGATTAATATGTCAATCTATAGAGATACCTTAAGAAAAAACTTATAAATTTGTGAGATAAAGTGGATTGACGTCTTATATTTAGAATCAAATTTAATCCAAACTATCTTATATTAAGGACATGAAGTAATATATTGTTTTCTTATATTTTCCTACAGTAGGTAGATGTTTTATATTTCTTTTTATTGATAAGGGTATGATTGAATTTTTAAGATTTTTTTGACAAATTAATAATATATATTTTTTTTTTAAAAAAATACATGAAAATATTAAAAACATAATAGTATTACTAGTATTATTATGAGAGACGGACAAGAGTATTTCAATCGAAAGGTGTTTAGAAAAGGGAAAATCCATTTCAGGGCCCTTTTAGGATTGACAATCCCAAAAAAGGCCCTAAGATTATGACAATCCCAGAAAAGGCCCCAGGGCCTTTTTTGGGATTTTCATAATTTTTGGTGAGTTGTCAACGGGGCTGATATTGTTGTTAACGGGTAGGTTTTAACAACTAAATCAGCCCCGTTAACAACACTCTGCTAACAACTATATCAGCCTCGTTGACAACTATATCGATTCCCATTAACAACTATATCGGCCCGTTGACAACTCACCCAAGATTTGAAAATCCCAGAAAAGGCCCTAGGGCCTTTTTTGGGATTATCAGAATCTTGAGGCCTTTTTTGGGATTGTCAGCCTTAAAAGGGCCTTGAAAATGATTTTTCCTTTAGAAAATATCAAGTGGTACTGTTATATATTTCCTCAATTATCCTGTGTACTTCAGTACTAGAATCTATATGTTCTATATAGACTGAAGGAAGCATGGTGGAACCGGTTTCCCTACTAAGTGCTTTGCTCAGCACAAAGAGCTAAGCATATGTGGATATTGTCAAAATCTGATCTAAAAATGGTCAACATTTGATTTTTTTAAATAATGATATTTTTTAAATAAAACTTATTTCAATGAGTATATAATCTAAAATAAAGATAATATTTTAACTATTATTATTTTGAAAAATAATTTTTTATTTAAAAACGGGTATTTTTTTTTAAAAAAATCAAATTTGAACTGTCCTGATTGAATTTGGACAATCCACACATGCTTAGCTCTCCTGGCGAAGCGCCTTGCAGGGAACTAGTTCCGTGATTACATGTGTATAAGTATGTATACCTTTATATGTACACATGTACCCTTAACATGGGGGTGTTTTTAATAGGTCTGAGCATAGTTTATCAAGAGGGGACGTATTTGTGTGCACAACAGACCCAGAGATAGAGCCACCAACGATTGTGATGAACACTGTGTCATCAGTAATGGCTTATGATTACCCCTCTGAGAAGCTCAACGTGTATCTCTCTGACGACGCTGCCTCAGAGATAACCTTCTACGATTTACTAGAAGCTTCTTTCGCTAAGCATTGGCTTCCCCCTTCTGCAAGAGATTCAACGTTGAACCCAGGTCCCCTTCTGCTTATTTTAACTCTTTGTCGTCCTTCTCTACTTCAAATGACTTTGTTTGGACCAAAGAGTTGGCACATATTAAGGTAATTTACATAATTCAGACCTACTATATAACATGTGTTTGAGCCTTAGCTAATTCCTTAGTCTGCAACTAGAAATTGTACCAAGATATGGAAAGACGAACCGAAGATGCGACAAAGTTGGGAAAAGTACCCAGAGATAGATGTACGTCCAAAGCACAAGGCATTTTCTCAGTGGGATTGCTTTTCGTCTTGACGTGACCATCATACTACTATTCTTCAGGTATGTGTGTGTGTGTATTATGTGGGGAACTTATAATTTCACAAACATCATTTTATTTTATTTTTAACGTTTATCTGATTGGATCATATTCGGGGACTGGTTGGACCCAATTGATAGTAGCTCCCAAAGGTTTTTTTTGTGTTCACACAAACTCGTACTTGAGGCCTTGTGCCTCCCAAAAAAAAAAAAATCGTTTTAACCTGCTCTCTATATCATACACAAGTAACTTTTATTTTTTTACTGCAGATATTACTTCAAAGAAAAGAGGCAGAGAATTCAAAAGATATAGAAGGAACTGTTAGTACGAGTTCATGAACTCTTTGGTACTGTATCATTTATATATCATTTCACGTTTATAATGTGAGAGAGAGAGAGAGGGAGAGAGAGAGATGAACAAGTCATGGAGGTTGTTGCTTTTTCAAAATATGCAGATAAGGGTGTCTTCAAGGATTAGCAACGGAAAGATAATAATGAACGTACGTGGACTATGACATGTACTCCAACCATTCAGAACAGTGAGAGATGCTTTGTGTTTCTTCATGGATGAAGAGAACGTTGGAAATATAGACAATCTAATCATGCTTAATAACTAAATAGCAATTAGATCAATGCGGAATTAAAAATAAAGATCTGACATACCTCCAGCCATTGATTTATTCTCAGATAAAGAAGAAATTAACTCTCGGTTTTGGCTCTTCTAAACCTTCTCTCTCACTAGATGGTGTAAGATTTGAATGTGTGAGTAGACTTAGGGGATCAAAACCATATATATACACGTCTTAATTAACCTCTAGCCATTACAGAGGTGGATCATAATTGTGCACAAAAAGTGGGTAGTTATAGAAGAGTAATGGGTTAGTGGGCCTGAACATGGACCGCATAAAATCCATACACGTGGACCACTTAATAGAATTTTCAGAATTAAAATATCCAAATATTAATTCAAAATTCTATCATTCTCCCACTTGGTCCACACATTTCATCATATACCACAAGGAAAAACAAAATGCATGGATCATAGCGATAAGTCTTCTTAAAGCGAGTATTATCTTCCATGTATCATAGTGCATCATGTCTCCTAGGCCCATGTGACTTAATGAATAAACTCAATGTTTATTCTAGGTCCAAACTTTAATGATATTTCTCAAACTGCAGAATATGTGCACAAAACTGAATGGGAAAATATCGCAAATAGAGTTTCATAAATAATATCGTTCTTACAACGAAAATCACATAAAGGAACCAAGTCCCATTCTTTCTGCATGATCCTGAAATTTCAATGTAGGCAAGCCTTTAGTTAAAGGATCGGCAATCATCAATCATCAATTCAGTGCTCATGTATTGAATAACCACTGTTTTATTTTTAACATGCTCTCTTATGGCTAGACACTTAATGTCGATATGCTTGATTCGACTACCACCTTTATTGTTCTTAGCCATAAAAACAGTAACTGAATTATCACAATATAACCTCAATGGCCCAGAAATTGGATCCATAATTCTAAGCCTAGAAATGAAACTCTTCATTCATACACCATGTGAGGTAGCCTCAAAACAATATACAAACTCAACTTACATAGTGGAAGTAATAATTAAAGATTGCTTTTTATTACTTCATGATACAACTCTATTGGCTAGTATGAAAATATATCATGAAGTGGATTTTCTTAAGTCAATGCAGCCAGCATAATCTGAATCGTAGTAACCAGTCACTTATTTCAATTCCTTTGTACTTAAGCATGTACTCTTTAGTCCCTTGAAGGTATCTCAACAATTCTTTGCAGCTCTCCAGTGGTGTATACCTGGATTACTCTGATATCTCCCTAGCATTCCAACAACAAATGCAATGTCAGGTTTTATGCAGACCTGAACATACATATATAAGGCTTCTTACTGCTGAAGCATATATAAGGAATGTTTTTCATTTGTTCCCGCTCAAAATCATTCTTTGGGCAGCGGTCCAAATCGAACCTATCACCTTTCACAATGGGAGCTACAATTGGTGAACAATTTCTCATCTAAAATATTTCCAAAACTTTGTTGATATAGGTCTCTTGAGACAAACCTAGAATACTGTCTCTATGTATCTTAATGCCAATGGCATAAGATGCATCCCCCATATCCTTCATATTAGAGTTTTCAGAAAGGAATTGTTTCACCTCACATAATAAACCATTATCATTAGTTGCAAGTAAAATATCATCCACATATAGAATAAGCTAAGGAAACAAATATTGCTCCCACTAACCTTGTGGTATATACATTCATCCATAATGTTCTCTACAAAACTAAATAAAGAGATAACATTATGAACTTTTTGTGCATAAAAAGTGGGAAATTAAAGAAGGGTAGTGGGTTAGTGGGCCTGAACGTGGACCACATAAAATCCTTACACGTGGACCACTTAATAGAATTTTCAGAATTAAAATATCCAAATATTAATTCAAAATTCTAACAGAGAAAGGCCATGAAATAGCTTATGTGCAGTTCCCACAGTACTTCGTGGGTGTCACCAAGAATTACTTGTACAGTAGTGATCTACGAGTAATTTCTGAGGTTAGTTTACACATTATATATACTTTTAACAATGGAGCCTTATGTGTAATAAGTTTTAAAGTTGTCTCCAACATTGTACTGATGAATCGTATCTGTCATACAACTTGAATATTGCAGGGGTCAATTTCTTGTAGTTGGAATTTCATGGTGCAGATGGTTGTGGGGGCCCATTTTATATTGGATCAGGCTGTTTTCACAGAAGAGAAGTTCTTTGAGGGAAGAAATTCAGCGATCAACGCAAGGTTATTGACTGGAACAGGGAGGACGATGGCCTATTCATGGAAGAAGAAGCAAACTTGCAGAAACTAGAACAAGAATCAAAGGCTCTTGCTAGCTGCACCTATGAACATAACACAACCTGGGGAACAGAGGTCTCTCTTATACTACCTCCATTCTCTAACATAGGAGCTAGTTGACGGGTTGAATTTGTTCTTAAACATAACACCTCAAGCCACTTTGTCTATCAAATTTATATTACCTCCGATTTTTAATATAAGAGTTAGTTGACTAATTTAAGTAAATCAAGAAAGTTAGTTATTTATAACAAATATATGTTGGTTTTCTAAAATACCAAATTTTGTCATAACTATCCTTAAATAGAAACTCCTTAATGTGTGCAATTCATTCTTAAAGCAAATGGGGTTGGTATATGGGTGTGCGCGGGAGGATCTGATAACAGGATTAAGCATACAGAGCAAAGGATGGAAATCAGTGTATTACAATCCAAAGAGGAAGGCATTCTTAGGGGTGGCTCCAAACACATTGGGCCAAACACTAGTGCAGCACAAGAGATGGCCAGAGGGTCAACTTCAGATTGCTGTTTCAAAGTACAATCCTTCTTTGTATGGTTATGGCAAACTTAGTTTGGGCCTTCAAATGGTGTGCTCCTCCTATAACTTGTGGGCACCAAACTGTTTGGCCTCTCTTTGCCTCCTTAAGGGCATTCCCTTGTTTCCAAAGGTATGATCTCTCTCTCTCTCTCTCTCTCTCTCTCTCTACACACACATACAAATATATATAGACACACACATATATATCCATTAATTAGCCTAGTTATAAGCATTGTAGTTGCCTTATCATCTTTGTTTCTACACCCCATTATAAAATAGATAATAGCTCCATGTATATGTGAAGTTTGGCAGAGTTTTATATTGATGATGGTCACGGGACCCTCCTATTTAGGCTTGGGGACTTGTCATGAAATAAAGGCACAATTAAATTGCATGTTTAATAAATTCTCTCTTTTATTAGTCCTAAATATACCATGACCATTACAATATGCTAAATCTCCTTTAGTATGTTAAGTTGGTTATTTGTAATAAAAGTATGTTAGTCTTCCTAAAATACCCTTTTAATCATTTACATTAAGGAAAATTATTTAAATTTATCAAAAATTCCTTTAGCTAGTATGTTCAATCAATATGGTTTTTTGGGAAAATAATTATAAATTTGTGAGACAAAATTAGCCGAGGTCTTACATTTATAACCAAAGCAAACTTCTCAATTTTTATATTTAGAATTGGATGGAATATTATATATTTTGAGTAAATTAATCAATTAGCTCCTGTATTTTTGACTTATTAACAACTCAATCTTTAAAGTTTAAGCGAATGCAACTCAATTCCCCAATTTTAGCCATTAATCTGTTGGTCCATACATTTTATGACTATGATACAATTTAGCTTCTGATGAACTAAATATTTTCAAAAAGTGTAAGGACCAATTTATTAAATAGTTGAAATTTGAGAGATTGATGAATTGAACTAGTTAAACTTCAAGAATAAAGTAGTGAGCAAGTCAAGACTATAAAAAGTACTACTTCCGGTGCTTAATATAAGATTTTGCTCGTAGTGAATCAGTGCATGATCAAAATGAATTGTGGGGATCAAATTAACTAGGAGAACTTTGAAGGTGGATTTAAATACGTTGCAGAATTTTCAGTCGTAGAACTCAAGTATGTTCGCATATGGGATAGGTTATATGACAATTGGATTGTGTAGTTACACCACACGTACTTAGAAAATATTAGATGTGCGAATTTTTTTGGCTTGGGAAGGTCACAATGGCTTCTCAGAATTGGTGTTTGTACTAGTTATTCCAAATGGTTTGCTTAAGCATGTTTTTGGAATATAAGCAAGGATACTGCTAAATCTCTAGGTGTGGTCCTGTAATACCCTAAAAATCTATATCATAATTTGGTAAAGTTAAACCTATAGAAAGTAGGTGAATATGAGATATCAAATATTAAGTTATAATTATTTTATTTTCTAAGGAAAAATCTCTTGGAAATTAGAGAATTTAAGGGCCAAAGTGCCAAAATGACAGAAATGCCCCTACGGGACATAAATAACTTAGGAAAATTGTGAAAAATCCTAAAAGGCAAGGAAATAATTATTAAAATTGAGAGAGTATATTATCTCTAATTATGGTAATTTAATAATTATGAACTTGGATAAATTGAATAAGAATGCTCAAAAAGTATTGAAATGACTAAATTACCCTTGTAAATTCTAATATAATGCAGAAGACATGAAAACAAAAATGTCAGGGCAAAAGTTATGAGGTAATGTGGCATTCTAAGTAAGAAAATTATCAATTTGTGATAATTAAGTAATTAGGTAATATTGGGCTAATTACTTAAGCATCAAAAAAGGAAATTCACAGTAATTATGTAAAACCCTAAAATTGGTGGTTTTTGTTTTAAAATTAGTAAAAATATGTTTACTAATTAATTGGAAATTTTGGAGAAAAATAGTTGAGTTTAGGTATTTTTAAGCCTAAATGCAAGAATAGACCAATAGGAAATTTTTGTAAAAAAATTATGTAAAAAAATTATGTAATTAATTATTAAATTAATTAAATAATTAAATTAAAAAAAACGAAATTAAAAAAAAAGGGGCAGAGAAAAAAAAAGAGGAAGAAAAAAAAATGAAAATGAAAAGGAAAAATAAATTATGCAACTTGCTAATATTATATATTATAATTAATTAAAGTAAAATAGAGTGAATAGTAATTTAGAAATTAGGAAACGGATCCTATCTAGAGATCTAGGAATGAGATTTCCAAAGTCGGGGTAGAATAATGATCAGTGGAATTTTATCTTCCGTTAGACTCTTACGGAAGTTAATTCTGAAGCCGTTTGTGCTTTTTCCTAATAAGACGAAATAAGGAAATTCTGAGAAAATGCCAGATAACCAAGAGGACGAAAAGGTTATGTTGTGACAGTTGAAAAATAATTGGGAATTTTCATGGACATATTTGGAATCAGTGAATTTTTCTCTAGAGATTGGTGATTCTGAAAACGAGTTTCGTAATTGGCTCACCTTTGGCTTGGAGAAGGGGCAGCACGTTTTGGTGTGTTGTGTGGCCAAGAATCACTCTTCAAAATATTAAAGGGAAAATTACAACTTTGGACCCAAAATTCGAGAAGGGAAAATTACACTTTAGGACCCAAAAATTCTCTATAAATAAGAGGCCTTGCCTCTTGAATTCTCACACCATTTCCTCCTTCCTTGGCTGATCCTAGAGGGAGAAAGAAGAGAGAAAGCTCTGGAGAAATTCTGCAGAAGTCTTCAACGGGTAAGTCCTTCGGTCTTTAGTCTTTAGTTCTTTCGGTAGTTAGTAGAATTGTTAGATAGTTTTAGTAAGTAGGGAGTGAAATTCCTACTATTGTTTTAGGCCTCATTGCATTGAAAGATGCTTAAAGAGGTAAAACTTGGTAGGGATTGAGTCCCCGAAAAGCTAAAATAGCAAGCTTTAAGCTTTCGTAGTTCTTTCAAAAGTTAGAATAGTACTACTAGTATAGCCTTTAATTTTTCAAGCATGATTGGGTATCATATGATAGGGCTATATTAGTCTAGAATTTCGAAAATTATCATTGGGTCGAAGTTCTGGCAAAATTTTGGGAAAAATCAGAGCCAAAGTAACGAAGTGCTGGCGAAATTCCGCAAATTAGGGGTATAGGGGCAAAATGGTAATTTTTACCTAAAATGCCAGTTATTGTGTCAAATCACTAATGGAAGTGATATTACTCTTATAGGACATCAAAAACTCGATTTCTTTGCCGTTACTGTTGTCCGACGTGTGCATTGTTGGACGTTTCGCCGTTTTTAAGTAAACGTGCCATTTCCGTCAAAATACCGAAGTACCATCAAACGAAGGTACGTTCGCGGCATCTTTGTAATACGACTCGATGCTTATAGTCTGCTTATATATGATCTTGATAGTTTCATAAGCCATGGGTGGAACTACATTCAGGCCATGCACGTGACTAAGGTAATAAACTTAGATAATCACTATACTGACTTCACGGGTTATGGTTTTGATAATACCGTTATGTTTTCCTAGCGGCGAGGACACGACCGATCATCGTGGCACCGGTGAATAGTGCGGGCAGATAACTTTGCTTGTAGGGTAGTTGTTATTAAATGATCAAGGATCATTCTTTGTATTTTCTAGAAATATCTGTTGATCATATACTGTTATATAAGCATGAGGTTAACCGTTACCTGAGATCCGATGGGCATTGGATCTCAGCTCTTACTATAGCATCACATCAAGGTCTGGAGAGAGAGACCAAGGACGGAGGATAAGAGTAAGCAGAGCGGACAAGTACACATGAAGATGAAGACCACGTGAAGACCGAGTAATGATCGGCCGAGAAGATTTAAAGTCGTAAACAGATAATGTATTAATCTTTATGAACATGCGGATACGCCACTGTTATTGTTATAATCAGTTACTCAATGTTTTATTCCGATGCTCTACTCTGATTGAAAAAAAAATTTGGCTCTGAAATTGGGATGTTACAGGTCCTAGGAATTTCTCCTATTTTTTGTAATGCAAGCCTGCCTTCTTATTAAGGAAAAAAAAATTGAAGTACCAATACTATGTAAATTTTCTTCACACAGAAATTCTCACAAATAAAATACTTAATGCAGACATGTAATTTCCCTAATATTACTACAATAAACATATAACTCAAAGGTATTCAAATTATTTCATTTGAAACAATTATGACTTTAATCAACAGTAATTAATTAAGGGTTCAAGAAGTACCCAAGCTTTACTTATGCATATGTCATCTTAATCAGATGTATTTTGGGGAATAAATAATCAATTTTTTAGCCACAGGAAAAAAAAAGGATTTTTTTTAGTAATGAAAGAAGTGTATTTTTGTAATATAAGAGCCCCAAACAGGATCCATGAAGTTGAAGCATACAAGGGAGGAAATTAGTTGATTCTAAATAGGTGTTTTGATTAAATTGAGGTTAAGGGAGCTAAATATATTTCTTAATTACAATATGTGTTGTATATCAATAGATTATATATCAATTTATAAATCAGGTTAATTAATTTGAAGAAAAACGATAGATATAATTACTTTAAAATAATTTATTTAGCTTCCTTAATTTTTTCAAAAAAGTCAACTGGATCTTATATATATGATCGGGAATAGTATAATATTAGCGGTTGATGATGATAATGGAAGTGAAAATGATATTGATATTATCTGTAAGTAATTCATACCCATCACTCTCAAGCAATGCTTTGATAAGAGCTTCATTAGCTGCAGTGGCGGAGCTAGGATTTAGAGTTTATGGGTACACAATTAGTATAGGGGTTCAGGTGCAGCACCCCCGATTTTTTTTTTTAATGAAAGCTTTAAATGCATTAAGATTGTATCGTTGACATTTTCTGGAAGGAAAAAAGTTTGACAAGATTAGAGAACATATTTAAATAAACTTCCCTCCCCATGCCTTAGCTATACACAAATCTCTCAAGCCTCATTCTTCTTTCACACAATTCATCAAACACCTTATAGGCATTAAAAAATAACCCAATAAGCATGCCTCTTAATTATCAAGCTACACGTCATAAACTACCAATCATCTTTGCCAAAAGGGAAAACATGTTTTCTTAAGTATTATCCAAACCACCTAACGCATAAAAACAAACTCATGGGACTTGATCATCCTTACATTCATTAATAAATGCAAAATCCTTAAATTCTAGATACAATTGAACATTAAAAGAGAATGAAATCCAACTTGAAAAAAAAATGATTTTATCTTTCTGATTTTCCTCATGACAGTCCAAAAAAATGGTAATAAAATACCTCACAATTGAAGCTCTTTCCCCCTCAACGTTTAAGCTAATGGAAAAAGGGATAACCAAGGCATCCGAACCCGGGACCTTTACACAGATGGCGAAAGCTTTAACCAATTAATCCAACTAGATTTATTGTAATAAAATTCCTTCACAAAATATATATTTTTTAAATTTTTTATGGGTTAACTTGCCCCCATAGAAAATAGTGTTCCTCCGCCAATGATTAGCTGGCTGATAATGGAAGCGAAAATGATTTTGATATTATCAGTAAGCATATCATGAATGAAAGGAACAGCCACCAAACAGCTGCCGACGATAAAGTAGTATCAATTATTTATGCTGTCATGCATCCTCATTTCTCTCGGAATGTAAAAATTACCCTCTTTCCTATCTTTAATATAAGACTATTTGCCTAATTTAATTAGGTTAAAGAAATTTGTTAATATGACATTTTTTAAAATACCCTAGTCATCTTCCTTAATTCCCTCATTTCCTCTCCTTTTTAATTATTTTTGAGGGAGCATCAATAGAGGTAAATTAACAAAAAATTGAGCAATATGAAAAATATGTCTTATATTTAGAATCAAGATTAGCTCTCCAAATATGTGTTATATTAAGGACCAGATGGAGTACCAGTAATTGGTACTCCCTCCTCCCGTCCTTAATACAAAACTTAATTGGGAGTTGACGTTGGTCTTGACACTACAAAAAAATTGTCATTTTGTAGCGATTAAAATGATGCATTCGCAGCAGTCAGAAAAATCACTACAAAATACATTGGTGCAAAGGGTTTTGTAGCTGTTTTTAAGAACCGCTACTCACATAAACAAAACCACTATTGTATTTGTAGTGTTTTGTCACACCGTTACAAGATGCTTATGTAAATAACACATTATCTAAACATCTTTGTAGTGATTTTAAAACCCTACAAACGTTGACGCCAAAACTTTGGTGTGGCGAGAAATGAAAATTGAAAATTTGGCGCCAACATTGTAGGTTCTGAAATCGCTACTAAGTAGGTCTAGTAATTTGAAAAAATTGATGCCAAAATATTTATAGTGGTTATGAAATCACTACTAATATTGGATGAAATTTTAAAAGTTGTGTCAAAAATTTAATCTTAATTTGGATTTAAATTTGTAGCGGTTTGAAACCGCTACTAAATATTGCACAAGTTAAAAAAACCAAAATAATAATTTGAGTACATTTTTCCAATATTATGTTGAATAATTGATTATTTAAGTAAAATTTAAATGATAGTAATTAATATTTGAGAAGAATGATTAAATTAAGTTAGACAAGTATAAAAATTATGTAAGTTTAATATTGAGAATATGTATAGGTAATAATGACCTATGTTGTCCACTAGATGTTATTTGATTATGGAAGGAATGTTGAACATGTTGGGGAAAATTCTTTAAATTTGTGGAGAAGAAGAAAAAATAATTAGTATAAGTATTATAAGAAGAAAAAAAATAAATGTTGAAATCACGATTTAATTTTTTTTACCATATTTGATCAGCTTGTTTAGCTCTTCAGGAAATCTTTACTAGATGAGAGAAAATGAGAGAGATCGAAGAGGGGTAGGAAGAGATGGAAAAGTATTTGAAATGAGGTGTGGTGGGGATATTATAGCGATATGCATAATGCTTGTAGCGGTTAAGGTGACGGTTTTTGTAGCGGTTTATATTTCTAGTGGTTGAGGTGACAGTTCTGTAACGGTTATAAAACCG
Source organism: Acacia pycnantha (assembly GCA_025563575.1). Lineage (NCBI taxonomy): Eukaryota > Viridiplantae > Streptophyta > Magnoliopsida > Fabales > Fabaceae > Acacia > Acacia pycnantha. The sequence goes on along the minus strand of JAMWYP010000031.1, from coordinate 3,660,889 downwards.
CTACAAATATTAGCTGGACTTTTAAAAAAAATATAAATTGAGGTTTATAAGAACAAATGTATAATTTGTTTAATCATTCTTCGTCGCCATCCCTACAAAAAATGTATAGAAAAAATGTTAGTTGTGAGTTTATTATTTTATATAAAAATTAAATTTAAATTAAGTGATAGTAAAGCATAACTTATAAATTTTAGTTATCTAGCTAGTTCCAAAGGATCAAAGGAGTAATTTTGTTAACTCAATTTCTCACTAGTATCATATTATCTATTATCTTTTTCTTAATTTAATTTCTCTTATAATAGGAAAAATTAATATCTCAATCCTTTTAACTCAACTATAATTAATTTCTGAAATTTTTAACTCTATTAAAACTCAATCCCTATTCTTTTCTCTTTCATCGCCCAGTCATCCTATATGTCAAAAGAAGTTGCTAATGTGGCTTTCCCATAAGCTCTTCATTTCACATTAATTAACCATTCATAACTGAGTTAAAACTCGAAGGATAAAAAGATTAATTTCTCTATGTTATATATACAATTACGATAATAAAAAAGAGTTATATATGACTAAATAATATTGAAATTATTAATTGAATATATATGGTGCTGATAATTAATTGAGCAGCATGCAGCAGCTTTTGTTTGTAGTGAGGAGTGGTCCATATGGTGTGTGTAAGGCTAATAATTATGTCTCTCCCACTTAATAAATATTGTGACGCCCTACTATACACAATTTTTTCTAACTTTTAGTTTTTAGCTTTTATTCGCATTTGAACCTTCTTTTTAGGATGTACTATTACAATATGCTTATCATGGTTCTCAGACTCGGACCGAACCGGTCGAACCGGTGGGTAAACCAGTCAGGTCCAGGGGTCAAACCGGTTCGATTATTTTAAAAAATAAAAATAAAAAAATTACTTTTTATTTTATTTTCTTTAGAATTTCATACTAATAACTTTAAAATCTTTCATTTTTCACCAGTTTGACACCGGTTTAGTTCCAGTTTGACTCCGGTCTGACCCACTAACCTTTGACCCAGTACCTGAACCGGTCTGGTGACCGGTCCAGGTTTCAGAACCTTGATGCTTATAGATAGCAACACATAACCGCATAGCAAAGATATGGATCAATAACTCATTCGACCTTCTTATTGGATGTGTGATTTTAGTGGACCAAGATTGTGAGGGATTTAATTCCCCCGCTAGTTAGGGCGAATTAATAAAAAAGGATTTGAACCTCTTTAAACTAACTATGAAGGTACATCTACGTCTATAGATACCTCCTTGTATACAACATTTTTTATTGTGCTGATGCCCTCATATATATGCTCTTCCAAAACTATCTTCAAACCTTCCATGCTTCTTACTCTAACAATGCAATATATAATTGGACACATGCGAAAATAAGTTTTGAAAGATATAATCCAACATGAAGCAAATCTTGTCCTTAACTTTTGTTTATGGTCATGGAAAAAGAAAGTGTAATTGAGAATTGTCTCCTCTGCATGCAAAATAACCATCTAGATTCAGACGAATGGTTCATTTCTATTCTATGAATGAGCACACCTTTTCATTTAATTGATATTGATCCATTGCATGCTATTGCCTTGATAACTTTCTTACCTATCACAGATATATACAAACCTATGAAAATTTTTGCGTTTAGAAATTTAAGAGTCTTAACAATAAAATGAAAAATAATATAAATTTAATCTTAAGCAAATTGATAACAAAATAAAGGATTTAATGGGATAAAAAATGTCTTTAATTAATATATAACTAATATTAATCTTATACATTATTTCACATATAAACACATTATGTGTCTTCGCATATTTTTCTCTTAATTATTTTATGTTTTTCAAAAGAAATTTAACGAAGAAATCAGATTCTGTCTGGCATGGTTGGTGCAGTTTTAATTCTCCAGATCAAACAGCTCAATTTTATTACAATGTTCATTTAATACGACTGAAATAATGCACGTGCTTTGAGGTGGAGGAATGGGCACTAAATTAAGAAAGGTCATAGTCCCATTTCAATTTTTGTTGTCGTATTATAAGTGTAACATCCCGTTTTTCAAAAGCAGTATAAAATTTTTTCATCAGAGTAGAGCATCGGAGCGGAAGAGTAACTGATATATATATCAGTTACACTCTTACTCCGATGCTCTACTCTGATGAAAAAAATTTATACTGCTTTTGAAAACGAGATGTTACAATTTTGGTATCAGAACAGTAGTCCTGGCATAGATCTAACTATGTTATAAACAAACCATTGGTGCCGAAGGCAAGGCTAGTCTATGTGGGTAAGCCAATTAGTCGCCGTGAACTCGGTGAGGCCCTCATGATAGACACTTACCTGGCCAATTGGTTTGAGTAACGGAGTTAGGCTCTACGCCTTTTTAAGAGCATGTTTTGAAAATGAGTGCGATATAGCCCCGAGTCAATGTACCACCCTATTTCGATACCGGTTTGAACCGGTGTACCATCCTGAATCGGTGTACCACTTTCTGTGGGTGCATCACTCTAACCCAGAGCTTATATGAGAAGCTGGGTCACGTTAGATGAAATTCTGCGACCAACAAAGATAAGTACATGCAGTATTTGACTCATGTAGAACTTCCGATACGTATTTCCGTATCCTTTTTTGAGTGTAAAGATCCAACGAGATTCTGACGAAGGAAAAGGAGAAGACCTCTGTGGTTTGAAGTCGATAATCATATGTTGCTACGAAAATCCTTGGTGGTCGGTGTCAGTAGAACACTTCAAAGGCGAACAAATAGTCCGTATTACGACAAACCACCTCCATAACGCGTTCCACGTTTCTTCGTTATTACTATTCGACCACGATCGTGTCATTGAGTAGGAGGTATTTTGTGTTACCATGGTGTATGGGAGCCATGGAAACATTTAAAGTATCTTGCGTTGCCATGGTATAATCCATGGAGACATTTTGGTATTTGTGGTGTTGACCGCGGTGTATGGGAACCACAGGAAACACTATATATCAAAGTACGATATGACAAGATCATTGCGGTCAAACCAGAGCGAATTCTCAATCACCAAAAGGAGTGGCTGGCAGACAAAGTAAAGATCCGACGCGTATAGTCCGAAAACAAGATAGTATGAAGTTTAGTGGGTAGAGTGCAAATTTCGAGGACGAAATTTTGTTTAACGGGGGGAGAAATGTAATACCCGGATAATTATTTATCTGGAATATTATATTTTAATACATAAAACCTATTGGAAATAGGTGAATATGTGGTGTCAAAACCTTGTAGAATACTTATTCTATTTTCTAGGGAAATTTCTAATGAAATTAGAGGGTCAAAATCCCTAAGTGAGTTTGGGGGCCATAAAATGTCCTGAAAATATCATGATAAATCCTAAATGGTAACAAAATAATTGTTAAAAATTAGAGAGTATGTTGTCTCTAATTTAGGGAATTTTTGGGATTATTTTCCTGGAAAATAATGAGGGAAAAATCAAAGTATTGTGGGGCCATAATTGACCCCATGATTTTTAATATTTTGCATGGGACATAAAGTACCAATGTCAGTGCAATAGTTGTGAGAAAATAATTAATACTAATTAATAAAATTATCAACAATTAGTGAGGGATTAAATAAGGAATTATTGGCTAATTATTAAGCATAAGTTAAAAGGAAATCCATGTAATAATGAAGGAACCAATGGGAGAATTCTTGCAAAATAAATATAAGATAATTAGAGAATAATGTAAATTAATATAAAAACTAAATTGAAGAGCAAAAGGGGGAGCATATACGGTTTTGCAAACTAATAATGGAAGTAAAGATTTGTTTAATATTTAACATATTACAAATAAAGCAAAGTTGAAAAAGTCAAAGTTTGCAAATAAGCCAATGAAAACACAAGAGGCAAGGGGTATTTGTGCAAGTTGATAGGCATATTCCTTGGTCAAAAAGGGACCATGTATTTCGAAATTAATTGTGTGGATGGAGGAAGTTTTGCTTAGTAATATCTTGATATTTTGTCAAAAGTTGCCACTAGCCAATAAGAATACTAGAACATGGGTTATTTGCAAAAGAGAAAAGCAACATCTTTTTGCCAAAAGATGCTAAACATTTCGAAAGTTTGAAAAGGAAAGAGAGAGAAAAGGTGTTGAATATATGTGCATGTGCAAGTGGACGGAGGAAAGAGAAAAAGAAGAAAAATGGTGATATTTTATGAAAAAGCATATAAGATAATTGAGAACCAATAGAAAATAAATCATAACTCAATATCTGGGAATGAGTTGGTAAACATCTGGACATTTTATGAATCAGTGTAATTTTGTCCAGAAGTTGATATTACCCGAAGCGATTTCCGTAACCGGCGGAACGGTTAGGGAATAAGATGAAAATCTTCGGTGAAATAGGAGGTGCCCTGAATGGGATAAAAAATTTAGTTAACCCAAGTATTTTGAAAGAGGAAGAAAAGATCTTCAGGGTTGTGTTCCCGGAATTTTGAGATTTTACAAGATTACGCGATTAGGACACCGAACAGGGACTTTATCGGTATAAAACTTCTTGAGGAAGTAAGAGACATCATCAAAGTACATGGGTGACATCATCGGCATGACATCATGGCCTTGAATGATGATGTAAGGAGGTGGGTTGGATGGCCAAGATTGTGTCATCTCAAAGAAGTGCGATCCGACGGTCCAGAATCCGTCTGATAAAGCATGAATAGTACCTAGATTTTTGCCTATAAATAGCCTCCATGCTCTTTGCAAAATCCTCACACCAATTCCTTGAGCATATTTTCGAAATAGAGAGAGAGTGTAGAGAGAAGGAGGAGCCGGGAAAAGTTGTAGTGAAGTTCTTCAACGGGTAAGTTCTTCGGTTCATAGTTTTAGTTTGGTAGTTCTTGAAGTTCTAGAGTAGATGTTGTTTTGATCTTTAATCTTCCAAGTATGATTAGATATCATGTTTTAGGGGTAATTAAGGAATTTATTTCGAAAATAATGTTGGAGGAAGAGTTTTGGCAAAATTTTGGAAGATTAGAGTCAAAGTAACAAAGTGCTGGCGAAATTCCGCCGATTAGAGGGTCAGGGGTAAAATGGTCATTTATGACTAAAATGTCCGTCGTAATGATAGATCCTTAACAAATACGTTGTTATCTTGATAGGATATCCCTGAATACGTTCTGACCAACTGTCGTACCGTATTCTGCCAGAAATACCGTATATCGTCAACGGAGGTATGTTCGCGTGATGTTTATGGTATGCATATATGTGGAATGTATGTTGTATGTGTGGAGAGGTTATACTGTTGAGTGTATATAGAGGTTAGAAGATATGTCTGAATGCTGGGGGCAATATGTCCGTATGCTGGGGGCAATATGACTGCATGCTGGGGGCAATATGTCTGCATTGGTTGTGATAGAGCGATTGTATGTGCTGTGATATTGTGAATGCCTGTTGTCTGTATATGTATATATAAACATGAGGTTAACCGTTACCTGGGGTCCGTATGCATTGGACCTCAGCCCTTAACATAGCTTCAGGGTCGGGAGGACCGAGGACCGAGATTAGAGGCAAGCAGACCGCATAGAAGATCCGGCTGAAGACTTCCCTTTTGATGTTTCGGCAGAAGCCTTCCTTTTGTTGTTGTACATCACTTTTGAAATACTCGGTTACTGTACCGCTGTTGTAATTAGCCAGTGGGCATTTTGAATATATATATCAGTTACACTCTTGCTCCGATGCTCTACTCTGATGAAAAAATTTTATACTGCTTTTAAAAACGGAATGTTACAACAAGTGTATGGGTAATTTTTTGGTTCCATACGTGAGACCGTTGCAATCCATTTTGGCTTGTAAATTCATTACTATTTCTTAAAAAATTCCTAATGATTTATATGAGATATAAATGTGTATAGATATGGTGAAGAGAGCTAGGCTACCCGGCGTTGACTTATTTGTGTGCACGGCGGATCCAATGTTGGAGCCACCAAGCTAAGCATGGTGGTGAAGAGTGTTAGCAGCAATGTCATACAATTATCCTTCAAAGAAGCTAATTAGTGTTTATCTTTCTGATGATGGAGGCTCTGAGCTCACTTTCTATGCAATTCTAAGGGCTTCTCTTTTCTCCGAGCAGTGGATTCCTTTCTGCAAGAGATTCAACATTCAAACCAGATCTCCTGAGGCGTACTTTTCCCACCTTTCTGATGGGGCCATGCCTCAGAATGATCAACAATGGTCATCTATGAAGGTACTTAATTAATTACTCCTTCTCCTTCCAGTGCTATAGTGCTTATATGCTACAGTTACTTTCAACGTACTCCTGCGTTTCTTTTTATAAGAAATAACCGCCTTCTTATTTATAAAAAACGTTAGTGTCTTAATTTTTGTTAGTTACGTTCTTATTTTACTCCTATTTAATTAGACATATTTCTCACACTCCCTTCCCGCCACACATTCTCTATATTCTACAATCATATTTATTACTCCTACAATATTAATTTTCTTACTATCTCTATTCTACAATCCTTTTTATTGTAATAAATTCTCTATCTACTGATAAATAAGGGTATTTTTATCAAAATAGTTACAATTTTTATATATTCATTATCCTTAAGTGCCACTTTGATCTTTATTCAGTTAAGTGTTCTTTATAAAGTAGTATCAATTGTTTATTATGCTATCATGCATCCACATTCCTGTCGGAATTGAAGATAAAAATTACACTCTTTCCAATTTTTAATATAAAACATATTTATCTAATTTGATTAAGTTAAGGAAGTTAGTTAATATGATATATTTTTTTTAAAAACCCTAGTCATCTTCCTTAATTCCCTCATTTCCTTTCATTCTTAATTATTGTTGAGGGAGCATCAATAGAGGTAAATTAAAAAAAGATTGACAAATATGTCTTATATTTAGGACAAAGATAAACTCTCCAAATATGTCTTAAATTAAGGACCAGATGGAGTACAAGTAATTGGTACTCCCTCCTCATGTCCTTAATACAGAACTTAACTTGGGAGTTGACGTTGGTCTTAAAACTACTAAAAAATTGTCGTTTTATAGAGATTAAAATGGTGTATCCGCAGCGGTTGGAAAACCACTACAAAATACATTGCTGCAAAAGATTTTGTAGCAATTTTTAAGAACATCTACTCACGTAAATAAAACCGCTATTATATTTGTAGCGTGGTTTCGTCACACTGCTACAAGATGCATATATAGATAACACATTATTTGATTATCTTGTAGCAATTTTAAAACCACTACAAACGTTGGCACCAAAATTTTGGTGTGTGGGAAATGAAAATTGAAAATTTGGCGCCAACATTGTAGCGGTTTTGAAGCCGCTACTAAGTAGACCTAGGAATTTGAAAAACATGTCATCAAAATATTTGTAGTGGTTATGAAACCTGTAACATCCCAAATTTTGGGACGAGAATGTTAGAAATAAAACTGAGATAAGAAGGTTGTTAGGCTAGAAAGAGCCAAAGTCTTAAGCTTATCATGAGGGAAATCTTAAGATAATTATTGAAATTATTTTGGACTTTCAAAATTTGAGGATATAGAAATATTATGAGGGGATTAACTACAGAAAATTTGGCCTAAATAGTTTTAAAACTATTATTTGAAATTTAAGGTCTATTTTCCCGAAAATTCAAGAAAAAATAGTAAGGGGATAATTTTGGCCTAAAACTTTTAGAGTCAATACTCTATAGCCTAGAGAAGCTAAGTGAGGAAGAAAAATCCTTATTTGGGATTAAGGATTTATTTTGGGAATTTATTTGATAACCAAACACCAATAAAGAAGGATAAAATATTACAAAATAAAGCCTGTGGAATAAGTTTTTGTGAGATGGGGTCTTAGAGGTAATTTAACCGTTCTTATCTTTCATAAAGTGAAACAACACGTGACCCTCCCTATTTCAACATACATATGACAGCACCTTCTTATTTCCCTCTCCAAAACATGACACGCACACCCCTCAACCTCGATGCATGTGTGATACCTCTCTAGCTCTCACTCGGCCAATACACATTCACACCCTTACACACATACACTTGTTCTCCATTTGTGCTTTCGGCCAGAATACCAGAAAATCAAAGGGTGAGAGTGAGAGAGGTCCTGAAGGTCACTGGAGAAGATGAAGGTGGCCGAAAACCTACATGCAATTCTAGAATCCTCTCCTAATCCCATTTCTAGCTTCATTTCAGAAGATTGGCATTTTTCTAGAGGTCAAGTGGGTGGTGGAAGTTGAGACATGTCGGTGAAAAGCTTCTTTCATCATGTTTTGTCATAAAGTGTCATTGCATGTCAGTTTTGAGTTTTTTTTTTTAGGTTCTTTGGCTCTGTAACGAAGCATGCACCAAAACCGTGCATGCAATGTTGAGTTGAATGGTGTCAAATTTCTACAAGATATGTCATGGTTTGAGGTTCATGTCCTTCCTTTTATCTTTGTTTCTTGACAGAAAAACATAGCGTTCTGTGCATGTTAATTCCAGAAGCTAAAGTCTGAGTTTTTCTAAAAAAATTCGTCAGGGTATAATATACACCTTCTAAGCTTTAAAACAAGTTCTAGATCATGTTAATCAGGGGTCTAGAACTCAAGTTATGAATTTTCGAAGTTAGACAAGGAAAATTGTAAAGCCTCTGTTTCCATATTCGGGTTCTAATTTTGTGTGAGGTTTTGACCCAGAAAATGACCCTCTCTGTTTGTGAAATTTGGCGTGTAGATAATACACCTCTTAAACTTTAAAATAATTCCAAGAACACATTAATTGGATATTTATATTGAAATTTATGGATTTTCTAAGTTTGGTCAAGAAAACTAGAAAGATTCTGTTTTCCAGATTCATATTCGGGTTCATGCGAGGATTTGAACAAGTAAATAGCTTTGTCTATCTCTGAAATTTGGACAAGTAGATAGTACTCCTCCTAGGTTTTAAAACGAGTTCTAGATTATGTTAATTGGAGGTTTACAACCCAAGTTATATATTTTTTCAAAGATAGACTGGGGAAAACTGGGAAAAATCATGTTTCCAGTTTGAGTTTTGATTTTGCACCGCTTTGACCGACTAGATAATTTTGAATGGTTATGAAACTTCACTACTAGAAAATGTCATATTTGCGACGGAATTTGCGAGGGAAAATATTCCCTCGCAAATATTTGACATTTTGCGATGGAAAAAAGTTTCCCTCGCAAAATGGTAATTTTTGCGAGGGAAATTATTTTTCCCTCGCAAAAATGACACTTTTGCGAGGGAAAACAACTTCCCTCGCAAAATGGTGATTTTTGCGAGGGAAATTAACTTTCCCTCGCAAAAATGACACTTTTGCGAGGGAAAAAATGTCCCCTCGCAAAATGGGGGGAAATTGTCCCCCATTTTTTCTGCCAATTCCCCCTAATTTGCGAGGGAAATAATTTTCCCTCGCAATTTTTGCGAGGGAAAATAATTTTCCCTCACAAATGTACTTCCTTTTGTGAGGAAAAAGTGTTTTCCCTCGCAAAAGTTCGGATTTTTTTTTTTTAATTTTTAAAAAATCACAGACTTAGGTTTATCTTCTTGCGTCTTCAATTCTGTCGGAGTCTCAAGGTCAGGCGACTCAGGCTCTCCACCCTCGGAGTCTCACGGTCAGGCGACTCAGGCTCTCCTCTCTCGGCGTCTCCACCCTCGGCTCTCCACCGTAGATCCGGACTCCGTCTCCACTCTCCACCTTAGGCTCAGGCTCTCGACACTCCGTCTCTCGCTCAGGCTCTTGGCACTCCACTCTCAGTGCTCAATAATCTCGATTTGTATATCTGGTAAGTTCTGCAACATTTGTGAGCGCCTTGATCCTCTTTTCTAATTTGAAGCATGTCTGACCCTTAGGTTGTTGATTCCGTTGTCGGTTTACTTGTTTCTATGCTTTTCTGTGTGGATTTTGAATTTTTGTCAATATTTGTTTACCAATGTGCCTGCTTGCAGAACAATCCCTCTCCCCCTCTCAGTTCCAAGTTTCGGCTATTGAATTTTTTTTTTTCAAATCTGGTTGAAATTAAAATAAACGCCTCTCGGAGAATAAGGCTTGTTGTTGTTGTTCTTGGATTATTTGGTTTGTAATTACTTGTCTCTCTGATATGTGTTATGATATTATAAACAGGTGCAAGGAAAAGATCGCTCAACTGTAAAATGCATAGCCCAGCAGCTTGGCATGGAAGGTTCCTATATTGCTCGTACATACATTGAGCAAATACAATTGGAAAAGATTGTAGATGAGGTTATGGTACGACTATTTCTCATCTGCTAATGCCTTTTTCCTTTGTCAATGCTCTGTATCTAACTATTGCACAGGCCCTTCCAGATGATTTAAAAACAAAGCTTGGCCTAGATGGTGTCTAGCCCAAAAGAAGCAATTTCTAAAGCCTTTGCAGATAGAATTCCTGTGAGAAAAACGCCCATGAGGTGAAAATTTATGTGCTTCTATTTATTTTCTGAGATCAAAACATTATTGACACTCACACTGGCTTGAAGAATGCATTCATGTTCTTGTAATTTAATAAGTAGGTAAGTGCTTATATATGTAGATTTAGTCCATAAATTTAACATCTAAGGTATTTTCATTACCATGTTACAGTAATCAGTAACGTTAGTTTAGAGAGTTCTGCTTGTAGTGGTCATAATAGAAAATGGAAGATATGTGATGCATCAACTGCATTATTCTTCATAGCTTGTCATGTTTTTTGGAGAAGCACTTTCTTGAAGTATCATTGCATTGTAGTTCAAGAGTTCTGCTTCTTGGTTGAACTATGGAGGAAAAGATGAATATTAGTGGTCAATAGATCATGTTCTTTTGAATTTTGAAGTAAGGGGAAGGCACATGGGAGTTCTGTTAAATTTACTCATAGAAAGGTGTCAATCTTATACTACTTGAAAGTAAGTATATTTTGCCCTTATCTAATTGATTGACTAATGACTAATGACTAATGGGCATCTTCAACAGTGGTATGTCCCGGTCGTATACAAGCCAAATGGACAAAAAGCTACTTAAACATACTCAATATGGTGCCGGCAACAAAGGGTCTGGTGAAAGAAATCCAGATTCCTCCATAGCGCTAACAAATGAGGTAAATGCATTTAAAACAATTACTTCTGAGCATGTTGCAGTTGATTTGAACCTTCACTTGTCTGTCTATTTTCAAATTATTCTTCTATTTTTTTTTCTTTCTCCATTATTTTAATATATTGTCTGGCCAAAAAAAATTCTCTTAATATATTCCACGGGGCCTTCACACAGCTTTCAGGACAAATTTCTGGTGGTTGTTTAGTCTCCTTCTTTTCTCCTTAGTGAAATAATAACACAAGGAGGGGTGCAATAATAAAACTTGACTGGCAACAGAGATTTGGTTTTTAAAATAGCTTACTTGGGATTTTTAAAATCAGCAACATATGTTATTTGCTTATGGATAGAACTTGAGGCACAAGTCTGGAAACTTGGAGTGAGATGTTAACAATAGAGAAAAGCTGAAAATTACATTGCTAAGAACTTGAAGCTCAGAATATCTTAAGATGGAAAGGAGAACCAATTAATGTAATATAATTGTTATAGTTTTATTAGATTGCCTCACCTTAGTGTTGGTCCCCCAATGAATGTCGCACCATTTTATGGCAGGATATTTGGTTTTGTCTACATGATTTGGAAATGTGAATTAGTGAAAGAAAAATCCTTTTCCTCCAATTTTGAAGGTGTAATGTTGTATGCACCAATACGTTGAAGTCTGGAAATATGACTTTTTGACTAGAGGAGATTGATGAAGATGCTTGCTGGTTCAAACCTTCATAATGTTATCTGAATTGACCAATGCCACTTACTTGTTACTTATTCATGGAGAGATATTATTCAACTATTTCATTGAAAATCTTACTTGGATTACATCATGGTTATGACATGCTTAATTCCTCTAATATGTTTTAAGGTTTCCATCCACTTCCAATAATAGAAGGCTTGTCTATGAGTCTTTGATGTGAGTTGTAATTGTTAAGTTGGTTTTATATGCTATGCTTACATATGTGGTTTACTTTAGCCAATTTTTACTATAGCAATTGGGGTAGTATGGGATCCGTGGTAGGTGAGAAAATCATCCGTTTGATTGAATATAGTGCCAATTTTTACTTATCCATGGATTGCTAATAGGTGTAAATAAATTTATTACAATCTAAAATGTTTAGGATACCATATAACTAGACAAAGTGACCAGAAAATTTGAGTTGAACTGAGTGCGTAAGGATGAAAAAGAAAAGTGAGTAAATGAGATTATAGACTTGACTTTGCACATTAAATTCACTAATTTCATTTTGCTGTTATAATGATAAGTTGGGGGCTATTTTGCAGGAATTTATCAATTTCTAGGCGTCCCCCAGAAAAAGGACATTAAATGTACAAAAAATTGGACGTCGTATCCCTTTTTTTTGTAGTAGTGACATAATTTGTAATATTTTGTTTTTCTTGTTATGTAAAATCTTATGATTGTTATAATTTATTTTTATGATATATATATAAATATTTTTATTTCTTAATTTTTAATATATTTTTTGTAATTATTTTATTTTTTCTGATTTTTTATATATTTTTTAAAAATAAATTGAAATTTGCGAGGGAAAATTTTTTCCCTCGCAAATCCTCGATTTTGCGAGGGAACATTGTTCCCTCGCAAAATCCATGGATTTGCGAGGGAAAAGTTTGCCCTCGCAAAAATCCAGGATTTGCGAGGGAACAAATTTTCCCTCGCAAAATCTTGGATTTTGCGAGGGAAAAAATTTTCCCTCGCAAATTCTAGGATTTGCGAGGGAAAATTCTTCCCTCGCAAAATCCAGAATTTGCGAGGGAAAATGGAATTTTTCCGTCGCAAAATTATTTGCGAGGAACTTTTTTGCGAGGGAATTTTTTCCGCCGCAAATTCCGCCGCAAACCAACTTTGCGACGGAAAATAGCTTTTTTGCGAGGGAATTTTTCCGCCGCAAAAAACAGTTTTTTTAGTAGTGCTTTCCACATTTCAAATAAACATGGTAGTATCTAAAATGATATATAATATGAGGCAAATGGATTAGCATATTAGAAGTTATGAATTTTTGAAGTTAGGTACTAAATCTGGAATGTTTTCTGGACTAACGAGTATTATATTGATTGATAATTCTGGAACAATTTGAGTGTCTTTTGCAGTGTAAGACATTTTCCCCTAAAAATGGACTTAAGCATAGACACATGGAAGTTTGAACCACATAATTTGGATATTTATAGAAAAAGATATGAATTTTCAAAGTTGATTGAAAATCTGCCAACTTTTAACTCCAGCAAAAATCAGAAAGTACGTAATGACACTTAAGGTAATTTGGGATAAGTATGGGTCCAAAGATATGAGACATGTCTTAAAGGCTAATGTAGCCACATAGGATATTCATTTTTCATGACTCTAATAGTGTAATCATATGCCTAGGGTCATGATTTGACAAAAAAGAAGGGATTAAAGGATCCCAAACAACTTTAGTAGTTGGAAGAAAAGATATAAGAGGAGGACACAAGCCAAAGATAGTAAAACGTTCCTAGCTTGCATTTACTTGATATGTATGCTTATATGTTGATGTGTATGACTGTTTTTATGAATTGTATGGAGCACATGTGAATGATTGAAGCTTTGTTTTTGTTTGTACTGTGGCCATATGTATTGAGCAAAGAGACACTCTGATAGCTATGAGGACGACCCTTAAGAATATTGACGTTTCCATATAAGACAGGGCCACTACTAATATTGGATGAAATTTCAAAAGTTGAGCCAAAAATTTAATCTGAATTTGGATTTAAATTTGTAGCGGTTTTATTGCGTAATTTTTTTTTTTATAAAAGTCAAAATAATATTTTGAGTCCATTGTTCCAATATTATGTTGAATGTTTTATTATTTAAGTAACAATTTAAATGATAGTAATTAATATTTGAGAAGGATGATTAAATTAAGTTAGATAAGTATAAATATTATGTAGGTTTAATATTGAGAATGTGCAGGTAATAAGGACCTATGTTGTCCTCTAGATGTTATTTGATTATAGAAGGAACGTGGATGATTATGGAAGGAATGCTGAACATGTTGAGGAAAAGTCTTTAAATTTATGGAGAAGAAGAAGAAATAAGTAGTATAAGTATTATAAGAAGGAAAAAAAAATAAAATGTTGATTTTTGTTTTATTTAAAAAATTATCATATTTGAATAGCTTGCTCAGCTCTTCATGAAATCTTTACTAAAGGAGGGTTTGAAATGAGTTGTGGTGGCGGTGTATTATAAGGATCTGCAGCACGCTTGTAGCGGTTAAGGTGATGGTTTTTGTAGTATTTTATATTTCTAGTGGTTGAGGTGACAGTTTTGTAGTAATTATAAAACTGCTACAAATATTGGTTCGACTTTTTAAAAAATATATATAAATTGAAGTTTATTACAAGAACAAAAGTATAATTTGGTTAATCATTATTCGTCGTCAAACAAAAAATGTGTGGAAAAAATGTTAGTAGTGAGGTTATTATTTTGTACAAAAATTAAATTTAAATTAAATAATAATAAAGCGCAACTTATAAATTTTAGTTATCTAGTTCCAAAGGATCGGAAGGAGTAATTTTGTTAAACGCAATTTCTCACTAGTATCTTATTTATCTATTATCTTCTTCTAAATCTATATCTTGTAATATGGAAAATTAATATCTCGATCCTTTTAACTTAACTATGACTTAATTTCTGAAATTTTAACTCTATGAAAACACAATCCCTATATTTTGACAAAAAGAAAAGAAAAAGAAAAACACAATCCCTATTCTTTTCTCTTTCATCACTCAATCATCCTATATGTCAAAAGAAGTTGCTAATGTGGCTTTCCCATAAGCTCTTCATTTCATTAGCCATTCATAACTGAGTTGAAACTCAAAGGATATATAAAAAGATTAATTAATTCTGTATATTATATATATAATTACGATAATAAAAAAAGAGTTACATATGAATAAATAATGTTGAAATTATTAATTGAATACATATGGTGCTAATTATTATTTGATCAGCAGCAGCTTTTGTTTGTAGTGAGGAGTGGTCCATATGGTGTGTGTAAGGCTAATAATTATGTCTCTCCCACACATGCTTATAGATAGCAAAACATAACCGTATAGCAAAGATATGGATCAATAACTCATTCGACCTTCTTATTGGATGTGTGATAGATTTTGGTGGACCTGCAAGATTGTGAGGGATTTAATTCCGCAGCTAGTTTGATTTATTTTAAATTTTAGGGCGAATTAATAAAAAAAAAAAGATTTTTGAACCTCGTTAAACTAACTTTCGATATATTATTGAAATAATTTCTTGTTGGACTGACAAACATTTTTTTTAATAAAAACATACATAAACATAAATCACACACATTAATTGACTCTTAACCCAACTTCAATTTGTAGTAATGAGTTAGGATAAAAGACATTTTCACCGTAACCAGAATCCAAACCAGCGAAATTAATTCTCACCTAATTCTTACACATATATATACCACACGTAGGTACACTCACTATATTCATCCATGTGAAACCGCCACAGAAACGTACTGCACACATCAGACTTCACACACACACACACACACTTAGAGTTGGAGAGTTATATTGATTGATACATATACATAGAGAGAGAGATAGAGATAGAGAGAGAGAGAGAGAGAGGAGAATGGGAAGGGTAGGTGAAAAGAGGGAAGTAGGCGATGAAGATCTAGAGGAAGCTTGTTTGTTATTTGAGACGAAGCAAGCCATATTTGAGACGAAGCAAGCCAAATGGAGAGGAACTTATAAATTATTTTCATGCACAATTTTTGCAGGTACGTCTGTATATATATTCTTTTTCTTTTATGACGAACTTATATATATGTATGTATATGGTGACTGGGTGTGTGTGTGTGAAGGGATATGTATGATATGGTGGTACAGGATAAGGAAGATGATATCTGGAGAAGGAGGAGGAGGAGGGAGGAGTTGGGTTGATATAGGGGTGATGTGGTCGGAGATATGCTTTGGAATGTTCTGGATTCTCACCCAATCTCTTCGTTGGACCATTCTCCACCACTTCCCCTTCAAACACATCCTCTCCCACAGGTATCTCTCTATTTCATTCATTCATTCATATATGCACAGGTTAATTTCACAAGTCAATTTTGATTCTTATATTAAATACAGAAGATAGTGTATATATCTTCTCATCATATTATCATAATACAAATCAGCACAAAGGGATGGTTTTTGGAATGAATATATAATATCAATTAAGTAATGAAAGTCTGGAATGAGAGGAGGAGAGAGACCAAATGGACGATGACATACGGTGAGGTTGAGATTAACATCATGTCTTAAAACTTTTTAGAATCAAGTTTACGTGCTATTAATTATTTCACAATATTTATAGATTTAGAGATTTTACTCCGTTTGATCCTCTCTCTCTCTCTATATACATATATACACACCAGATACAGATTTTTGGGTGACTTAGTTCTCTGTTTATAAGAAATTCTACAAATTTTCTACCCCAATTAATTATATATACCACAACATTAATTATCACTCACATGTATTCTTTTATTACTCATTCACCAACTCTCCCCAGTCCCCCACAAATAATAGGGTAGGTATTCTTGAAAAATGAATGCATTTGTTTTTTACACATTTACTGTGTTCAATTAATTTTTTTAATATCCGTAATCTGATTATTTGTATATTTTCTGTTCATATATTTATAGTATTTTATAAAACAATTTTAACATGTTTCAATGGAATCAAAAAAATTTATCTTAAACCTAATTAAATCCACCTCAAAATTTAACAACTTTCAAACTTTATTCATATTTAATATACACTATACTTCATGAGAATAAAATCTATACAATAATAAATAAAGGATAAAATTGTACATTCATGTAAAAAAATTAATGTTCTTACTTATAAATATGACAATAAAAGCCTCTCTACCTTATAGATAAAAGGGTTAAGGTGCAAAAATACACATGTGTTTTTCTCCAAGGAGCACCCAGTAGCAAGTGTTTTTTTTAGGTGCAAAAGTACACACATGGTTACAAATTAGGTGCAAAAATACCGTTTGACCGTTAAGTTTCACTTTGACCATTAAGTTTGACTTTTTTTGCTGACTGGAGAATGACATGGCATTTCAAAGCTGCAAAAATACACATATGGTTTGTCAAGAAGAGCGTCCAACACTAAATTTTTTTTTAATTTAATAATTTTATTTTTAATACCCTGAAAGTTTTTCAGTATCAGTCAGTATCCTTTTAGTACCGGTCAATACCTGAAATATTTTTTCAAGATCCTAAAATAACTTTTCAAGATTATGAAGTATTTTTTACTGAAAAAAATGTTTCAGGTACTGATTGGTGAAAAATACTTTCAGGATACTAAAAATAAAATTATTAAATAAAAAAAAAGGTGTTCGACGCTCTTGTTGACAAACCGCATATGTATTTTTGCACATTTGAAATGCCACGTCATCATCCAGTCAGCAAAAAAAGTCAAACTTAACGGTCAAAATCAAACTTAACGGTCAAACGGTATTATTGCACCTAATTTATAACCACATAATCACTTTTACACCTAAAAAAACACTTGCTACTGGGTGCTCCTCAGAAAAAAGGACATGTGTATTTTTGCACCTTAACCCTATATAAAACATGAGGAGTATTATATATTGGACTAGAGTGAAAATTTATCAAATCTAATTTCTTCCTACTTCAACTCAAATTCACTGGAATTTATCACAGAATACCCAAATATACTAAGTGCTTATTTGAATTGGCTTGCTTTAAGTGTTTTTAATTTGCACGGTATGAAATAAATATTTGAGAGGAATTTTATCTGGATGATTGTGTAAATAATTAAGTGCTTTTGGAATATTCCAATCATAATCCTCCTAAACAAGCACTAAAGCTATTTCACATCTTAATTAGAAAGCCATAGAAAACATAATATATATGTGGTTTTATTGATGAGTTATACTATTGTTTAGGTCTCTCCAATATAAAACAATAAAACTTACAGACGAGTACTTTTTAGTTTTTACTTTTGTAAATAATCAACGATATGATTTATTCTTTATATTTTATATATGCTGTGTAGTACAGCTAGCCTGCACAAACCTGACACGGCACAATGCTTCATTCATTACTCCTTTTCTTCTGATAACATAGTCCTTCAATGTGGGGTCAACCTCTGTTATGGTTGTATATTTACATACATAACCATTCTGTTCGTTCCTTGCACAGAACTACACCCTCCAGGTCATAATACAAGAGTCCAAATAACTTATAAAAAAACCGCAGCCCCTCACAAATTTTGATTCGAGTCTTGCTTGCGGACACTGTAATCCTTTTCTAAACCGAACAATGAAGACTTAAATGCTGACAATCATAATAAATAAAGGGTTGAAAGGTAAAAACACTCAAAAACTTTAATCAAAAGTACTCCTAAACACTATAAACTTTTTTTTTTCAAATTTCTCAAAATAGGATAAAAATTTCCCAAGTAAAGTTTATGGTGCCAAATACACTTTTGAGAAAAATTTATGGGCACTTTTGCACCTAAATTTATGATGCCACTTACACTTTTTAGAAAAGTTCATAGATATTTTTGCCTCTTAACTCTTAAACAAAAGATAACTTAGTTAAAGTAGTTTACATCAATACAGATAATAACAAAAGTAGGATAAGATTTTTATCAAAACACACTATGATGGTACATCTACGTCCATAAATACCTCATTGTATACAACATTTTTTATTGTGCTCATGCCCTCATATTCATGCTCTTCCAAAACTATCTTCAAACCTTCCATGCTTCTTACTCTAGATAATGCAACATATAATTGGCCATGTGTGAAAATAAGTTTTGAAAGATATAATCCAACATGATGAAAATATTGTCCTTAATTTTTGTTTATGGTCATGACAAATGGTAAAATTGAGAATTGTCTCCTATGCATGCAAAATGACCATCTAGATTTAGACAAACGGTTCATTTCCATTCTATGAATAAGCGCACCTTTTCATTTGGTATTGCTCCATTCCATTTTATTGCCTCAATAACTTTCTTACCTATCGCTGATACATGCAAACCTAAGCAACCTTTTGTGTTTGGAAATTTAAGAGTCTTAAAAATAATATGATAACATATATAAATTTAATCTTAAGCAAATTGATCACAAAATAAAGGATTTAATGGGATAAAAACGTCTTTAATTAATATATAACTCATATTTATCTTATACATCATTTCACATATAAACACATAATGTGTCTTTCGCTTATTTTTCTCTTAATTATTTTATGTTTTTCAAAAGAAATTTAACGATCAAATCAGATTCTGTCTAGCATTGCAGTTTTAATTCCCCATATCTACAAAATTTGGCCAAGCTATAAGATCAAACAGCTCAATTTTATTACTATGTTCATTTAATACGACTGAAATAATGCACGTGCTTTAATTAAGGTGGAGGAATGGGCACTAAATTAAGAAAGGTCATAGTCCCATTTCAATTTTTGTTGTCGTATTATAAGTGTATGAGGTAATTTTTTGGTTCCATACGTGAGACCGTTGCAATCCATTTTGGCTTGTAAATTCATTACTATTTCTTAAAAAATTCCTAATGATTTATATGAGATACAAATGTGTATAGATATGGTGAAGAGAGGCTACCCGGCGTTGACATATTTGTGTGCACGGCGGATCCAATGTTGGAGCCACCAAGCATGGTGGTGAACACAGTGTTATCAGCAATGTCATACAATTATCCTTCAAGGAAGCTAAGTGTTTATCTTTCTGATGATGGAGGCTCTGAGCTCACTTTCTATGCAATTCTAAGGGCTTCTCTTTTCTCCGAGCATTGGATTCCTTTCTGCAAGAGATTCAACATTCAAACCAGATCTCCTGAGGCGTACTTTTCTCACCTTCCTGATGGGGCCATGCTTCAGAATGGTCAACAATGGTCATCTATGAAGGTACTTAATTAATTACTCCTTCTCCTTCTCCTTCCAGTACTATAGTGCTATATATGCTACGGTTACCTTCAACGTAGTCCGGCGTTTCTTTTTATATCAAAATAACCGACTTCTTATTTATTAAAAACATTGATGTCTTAATTTTTGTTTGTTACATTCTCATTTTACCACTATTTAATTAGACATATTTCTCACACTCCCTTCCCACCACACATTCTCTCTATTCTATAATCATATTTATTAGGGTTAAGGTCCAGATTTATCAACGAACTATTACCCGAGAAGCATATAACACAAACATTAATTGAGGGTACCTTAATTACCAATCAACAATTAAAAAGTGAAAAAAGTACCAAATAACTATTTTAAAAAAAACACAACTATCACAATTACGTTAAAATATGAGGCACTGGCGTAGGACGGTGGCGGAGACGTTGGAGAAAAGAGCTATTAAGTCTTCTTGTTGGATAAGGTAAACACCAATAGAGATGGGACCCATGCAAGCAGGCGCTGTGGCAGTAGGACTGCTGCTTGTGGCATCAGAGGGATTGAACCAGGGTGCAAGGCGCGTGCCCGTCGAAAGCTGTGGACTATTAGATTTGGTTTCGGTGCGTGATTCTCGCCCTAAAGCTGCATACGGACCTTGATGAGTTTAAGAGGGTGAGTGGAACACCCAGCAACAATGGAAGCTTTGGAGACGCCAACGTCGCCGACACTGTGACAGTCAATGGAAGACGGAGACACCAAGACAGTGAATGGGTAATAGTTTGTTGGCTAATCTACACCTTAATTGTGTTTTTTTCACTTTTTAATTGTTGATTGGTAATTAAGGTACCCTCAATTAATGTTTGTGCTAGATGCTCCTCGATAATAGTTCGTTGGCAAATCTGCACCTTAACCTTATTTATTACTCCTACATATCGATTTTCTTATTATCTCTCTTCTACCATCCTCTTTATTGTAATTTGTAATAATTCCCTTATTCTCTATCTCCTTATAAATAAGGGTATTTTTATCAAAATAGTTACAATTTTTACATATTTAATTTATTATCCGACACTTTGATCTTTATTTCTTTATAAAAAGAAACATAGGGAGTGTTTTATAGAAACTAAGAACAACTTTAGACCTTATTAACTTTGTCTTAAAATTGAATAACTTTTCAATTTTAACCCCTTTTTATTTATACATTTTTTAAAGAAAATAACAGTCTAGCTTTCCTCTCCAAGTGTTTAAGAATTTCAGTATTCTAGATTCGTAAGTCTAGCATGATAGCACCAAATGCAAAGCCGCCTCTCACAATCTATTGTGTCAAAAAATGCTTCATGTGTATTACTAGTCACAATTTATTTTCTTCAGTTGTTTAGTTTTAATAGTGGTGTTCTAACTATAGCTACGTACTTTGTAAAACTTGTTTTTACTTAAGTATCATTTTGTTTTGAATAAAAAAAAAAAGTCTACACAATAATAAATAAAGGGCAAAATTGTACTTTCATGATTCATTAATAAAATTTGATGGCGTGATTTACAAATAGAACGACGGAAACCCTTCTCCCTCCGAGTTATAAATAGGACTTGAGGAATAAATTGCAATTTTTGGGATAAGAATGGTTCTTTTATAAGTTATATTTTGTACTTGTTTGAAAATTTAATTCACTTTTTCCATATATAACCCCAATTGATTACACATGTATCCAGTGGCGGAAGTATGTTATGGCCAGCTGGGGCCTTGGCCCCAGCTGGCTTTTTCTTATCTTATGTATTTTTATATATGTATTATATAATATTTTATTTTGGCCATTAATTTGGCCCCAGCTAATCTCTTATCTTTTGTATAATTATACTCTTTTTTTTATTAAGACAATGTTTGTTTCGTTACTCATTGGGTTGAGAGGAAAGTAAAATCATTGTTTGAGATGTCTGCTGAAAAGGTTAGTATCATCTTATATCCGACGCTATTCATCTTCATTTTAAGGACTAAATAGGTATTCAAAATCACTTTTGTTCACCTCACTCCTTTTATGAAAGTTATTCTACATATTTTTTTCTTTCTAATGAGGGTAATATTGTGTTGATTAGTGAAAATTTTGGGGTTATGATTTTGAGAGAGTCTTGAGTATTGGCAATAGAAGACTATATATATATGTAGAGGATGATTAATGGTTACTTTTAATCTGTTTGGATTTATTATTTGGTTGTCTTATGATTTTATAATAAATTTCTATTTTAAAAAAATTAATTATAATAGGTTATTTGCTTAGCTGAAATTGAATTAGATTTGTATTTTTTTTTTATTTAATCTTTTTGGGGTTCATATTATATTTCTTTTATTTTCGCCAATTATTTTATTTTGAGGTAGGTGGAATGTACATTTAAGTGTTTGTTTTGTGGATTGAGTAGTACTATAAAAATTAATGTTTAGTGACAAAAAATACTAATTAACACTGACAACAATATATATTCTGGGTCACTAAATTTGTTGTAGGTTGAAAAAGATGAGTAAGGATAAACAGAAAATCATAGATGTGCTCTTTAAGAAGAAAATAACTTCAAAAAATGATATTTCTAAGAAAATAATTTCTGAAAGTGATGCACCTTATAATGAGTTTCCTTTCAAACATCATCGAATTTTGTTTATCATGTTATCTTTTGATTTATAATTGTCGGTTATTATTTATTTATATTTTTAATGTTATCTGATATTATTTAGTAAATAATTCGATATGTTTATTTTTTGGCCCGGGCTAAAATAATTTCCTAGTTCCGCCACTGCATGTATCTGTATTAATTATCACACCTGGACCCAGAATTAACCATTTATTCTCCCTCTTCAGGTGAAATATCTCTTATATCTTATTCTCAGTCATTTTCTCACCTAATGTTAATTAGTTATTCGTAGCTAATATATAACACTGAAAATAGTAGTAGAAATGGGGAAGGTTATATATAGGACCCTAAAAAATAGGTGGATAAAACCCACTTATATATGTGATTTAATTTTCAGAAATTATACGAAGATATGAAAGGAGAGATAGAATCAGTAGTAGAAAAGGGGAAGGTTCCAGATTCAGTAAGGAACCAACACAGAGGATTTTCAGAATGGAATGACAAAACAACAAAGCAGAACCATCAGCCTATTGTGCAGGTAAACAAAGTATTGAAACATGCATACACAACACCCCAATACAGTCTTTTGCATAGCTTATAAAGTTCTTCAACATTTTACTGTTTTTTTTTTTGGGGGGGGCAGATTATAATTGATGGAAGGGACACAAATGCTATAGATGATGATGGATTTCAATTACCAACCCTTGTTTACATGGCACGAGAGAAGCGTCCCAACTTCCCTCACCACTTCAAAGCCGGAGCCATGAACGCACTCGTAAGTAATACTACCAACTATCGGAAATCCTTAATATAAGAGTCAGTTGAATTTTTTTGGAGAGATTAAGGAAGATAAATAACTTAGCTTAAATAATTTATATATATTTATTGTTTCTCTTGAAACTGATTTATCTGACTTATAAACTGATATATAACCTAGATGTATTATACACTTAAATATTTCACAAAGATCAGGTATAATATGTTATAATTAAATAATTTATTTAACTTGCTTAAATCTTTCCAAATTAATCAAATGGGTCTTATATTATTAAAGAACAGAGGTAGTAATTAATTTTTATATCAAGCAGTGAACTTCTTAAACAGGATTGTTTGTATTTTCTAACCGTGTGTGTGTGTATAACGGACAGAAACTTGTGCATGTGTATATGCAGATAAGAGTGTCGTCAGAGATAAGCAATGGACCTATAATTCTCAACTTGGACTGTGACATGTGCCCCAATAGTGCAGATACAATACAGGAAACACTTTGTTTCTTCATGGACGAGACAAGAGGCCACCAGATAGCTTATGTGCAATTTCCTCAAAGCTTCAAAAATATCACCAAGAATGACCTCTTTTCAAATTCTCTTCTTGTGGTCAATGAGGTGAACTTAATTAAACGCTTAGTCGATCTCTCATTTTAAATTAATTAAACTCCTCTTTTTATTTTCAGACCATGAAAGACTAATTAATTAAAACCATCTGTTCTATACATTAATATTTCTTAAGATTGAGCTTGCCGGCTTATGTGGAAATGGAGGAACCTTGTACTGTGGAACTGGGTGTTTCCACAGAAGAGAAAGTCTCTCAGGAATGCACTTCAAACATTATCACAAAGCCAAATGGGACAACACCAAACCTAAGACACAAGACAAAAGAACATCTGCTGAATTAATTGAAGCAACAAAACCTCTTGCTAGCTGCACCTACGAGAAGGGCACTCAGTGGGGCAAAGAGGTGTGTGTTTGAATATATACTACCTTTAGTCTACAATATAAGTCTCTTATAGAAGAATCGTTTGGTCCACAATAAAAGTAATTTGAAGAGCCATTAACGCTTATTTATTAATTTTGCCCACATAATTAATGGTTAAATATGGCTCATTGTATTTTTCTCTTTCCTTCAAAACCTCTTTTAATAAAAGTAAAGTTGGAAAAAAAATCAATTTAAGGAAAATTTAATGATTTAACTACTATTTCTTAGTTTTGATGCATGTGTTGAAGTGACTTATATTGTGGACTAAAGTGAGTATATATACTTCCTCTAGTCCTTAATCTAAGGTCCAATTAACTTTTTTTGAAGAGATTAAGGAAGTTAAACAAATTACTTTAAATTATTTATATTGATTGTTTTTCTTCAAACAAATAATTTGTCCGATTTATAAACTGATATATAATTAAATGATACACAAATATGCTATGATTAAACACTTTATTTAGCTTCCTTAATATCATTAAAAAACAATTGGGTCTTATATTAAGGATCATAGGAGACAGTATATATAAAACATACATATATGCTTGTGTGTGTGATATAAGCTAAGAGTACCAAATGATGATTGTGCAGATGGGATTGGTGTATGGGATGCCAGCAGAAGACGCAGTCACAGGGCTTGTGATTTCATGCAGAGGGTGGAAATCTATTTACTATAACCCGCAAAGAAAGGCATTCTTGGGGTTAGCTCCGACAACCTTGGACGTGCTTCTTGTTCAGCACAAGAGGTGGGGACATGGGTTGTCTCAGATCTTCTTCTCCAAGTATTGCCCTTTCATTTATGGCTACAACAAGTTAAGCTTAGGTTTACAAATGGGATGCTGTGTCTACTTTCTATGGGCTTTTATGTCTCTTCCAACTCTATATTATCTTGTCGTCCTTCCCATTTCCACACTTCGTGGCATTCCATTGTTCCCGCAGGTACGTAATCTCCTACTAATCCCTCTTGTCTTATCTTTTCCAATCCTTATATAGTACGTACCATCCAGACTCAATGAACAATAATAATGTGGTTTCTAGCTAGTAGATAGCTTAGTGATGATTATAAAATATTACACTCTCTTATCAAATAAAAGCATGAAGTATATATCAACACACGGATATGTAAACATGATTAAAAGTACATAATTGGTGTTTGAAAACTTTTTTCCCTATTCTGTCCATCGTTGAAGGAGTTCAGTTAATCTATCTTTACCGTTATTTACATGATAAAATGAAAAATACAGTAGTGATATTTTTTAAAAAACTATTAAATATTAATTAAACTATGCCATATCGCCACAATTAATTCCATACAGTTATATATAAGCATAGTGCCATGAACGCATTTTTATAAGTGGGAGGTCACAGTTAATTCCATACAGTTTCTAATATCATGTTGTTTTGCCTACCTCTTTAATTCGAAAGTGTTACAATTTGGAATCAAACCACCCGACCTCTGATATCGACCCTAATTAATACATGTCGAGCCGAATGTACCAAAAGGACATTGAGACTCTCCCAACAAGTATTTAGTGCAATTGCATACCATTATCATCAATAGTCAATATCACTAATTAAGTCAGCACACCCAGTTGAGCTATTTCCTCAGCTCGTTGCACAATATTTCTTTTCTGAAGATTGATAACCCAAAAACCCTCGAAAAGTAATGCTTATATATTTGGTAACGGAGGCAAAAATTATTATAATTATAAAATTCTTGAAATCATTATCCCCTCTTGTTTGCTTGCAGCTTCCAAGCCCTTGGATCGTTCCATTCTTATATGCATTTCTGGCAAATAACGCCTACAGCTTCTTGGAGTATGTGAGCTGCGGTGGCAAATGCAAAGCATGGTGGAACCAACAACGAATGACGCTGTTCCGAAGGACCACCTCGTATTTCTTCGGCTTCATCGACACCATCTCCATGAACCTCAATCTCTCCCAAACAAAGTTTGATGTCACAGACAAAGCTGTGTCCCAAGAAACCCTCGACTACTACGAAAGAGAGGTCTTTTATTTTGGAAGCTCTTCGTTCTTGTTCACCATCATAGCCACACTCGCATTGCTCAATCTATTTGGAGCAGTTTGGGGCATTAAGAGACTCATTCTTGAGGGGTCATCGTCATCATGGTGGGGCCATCATTTAGGGTTACAGATTGCGCTCTGCGTTTTCATTGTGCTTCTGAATAAACCTGTTTATGAGGCTCTCTTTATTCGCACTGATAAAGGAAGCTTACCGTTGCAGGTTTTGCTCAAGTCTATTGCTTATGCTTCCTTGGCTTGCTTTCTAGCACCTTTTATCTGTTGAGAATATTATGTATGCAAAGTGTTAGATTATAACTGTGTCGACATGTTTCAGTTAATTTATGTTTGATGAATAAAAGGGCCATGAATGTTTAATAATTAGCTATATTTAGATTAGACTCTGTTTTTGCTGCGCCACTGAAGTAATTGCTAGCTAGTTAATTCCATAATTAAATCTCTATTTGGATTATAGTATTACTACTAGGTCAAGTTTCAGTATTATTGGTACATTATTGAGATTTTTTTTTTTTTTGATGAGATATTTTGGTATGGTTATTTGAATGGGTTATATTCGAAAATTGTCAGACCTATTCATGGAGCTTTTTTCTACACATAAGTTTTGGATTACTGACCTTTTTTAATTGAGTTCTCAACTCAACCATCATTGATTTTGCGTTTAGAGACATATATTGTATCTGTGACTCCTAGGGAACATGCATGAGTATATTGCTATAACAACCAGATAGGCCAGTTTGTTGGGTCAGGCAAGCGCATTTCCAATTGTTTATGTTTGCATTTTTATTAGCCCAATACTATGGGCTCTCTTTACCTATTGACTTGGCCTACAATACCCACTTGTTACAAAGAAAGGCAATGTGTTATATGCAAGCAAAATAATTTCAAAAATTTTACGGTGCCGACCCCTCGCCCTCGGCTCAACGGGCAAAGGGGTTGGACACTCTCACCAAAAGAAAGGGGTTTCCTGGAGTTGTTCAAGACGCTAGGGAGGTATCCTAGGTGATGTGAACTTGTGGAAAGCAGGCTGAGGTGGAGACATGTGTACTCTTAGCCCTGTATGCCCTGGGGAGCAAAGTCATAGCGCTTTGGACTATGAGTGAACCCAACCTCTCTCCTAAAATTTCTGTAGCCAAAAAAAAAAAGTATGGTGCCTAGAATAAGATTGCTTTAAATAAGAGAAAAATTGTATCTAACAAAAAAGAATTTATTTTTTTTAAAAAAAAAATATTCCATTTGCTTGGCCTAATCTGGCATCTCCATCCTGGACTCGATCTCATGCTGAACAAATATTTTGATGGAAATCAATTCCAATTTCATTTCTATACCCTCGATTCCATCATATCAATGGGGGAAAAGTGGTTTTTACTGTGTAATATTGTGGGTTTGACCTCCTTCTATGTATATATATGCGTGAGTTTCTTTGGCTTGGAAACAGGTAAAGGATGGAAAAAATAAAGAAAGAAAGAAGGTTGTTATAAAAACTTGTTTAAATATATAAATGAAAAAAACAACAAAAGCCGTGTTGAACTTATTGACAAACTGTGACGAAAGATTTTAAAGACGAGACGACAATGTAAAGTTTATCCGATCGTTTTTATAATTTATCCAATCATTTAATTTAGGGAGACTTTCAAAGTTTGAAAAACACAGCTGAAATTTTTGCTGTCAAGTAAAGGATTGAGAAGTTTAGTAAGTGACAAAAGCAAAAGAAAGGAATTGGGAAAAAATTAAAATATATATCGTGGAAAAATCAACGTAAAGTTGATCCGACCGTCTTTGTTGACCAATTTTGATGAAAATATTAAAATTGTTATGAAACTAAGGCTCTGTTTGGTTGGTTGGGGGTAGGGGAGGGGAAATAGAGAGAAAATAGGAGAAAAGTTATTTATGATGGGGTCCACAAAAATTTTCTTCCTTTTTAAATTTTTTCCCATTTTCCCTCCCCTCCACTACCCCAACCAAACAGGGATCCGGATTCTCTCAGAATCCCTCCCCTCCTCATCCCTCAGTATCTCTTCATCTGAGCCGTTCAAAAAGTGATCTAAGGGCTGAAAATCATTAATGTCAAAAACCGCATGTGGTGCCAGTACCGCATGCGGTAAATATAAAAATTTTAAAACTCTCTCTCCAGCCGTTGGATTCATTTTTGGACGGCCCAGATTGGATACTGAGGGAAAAGGAGAAGCGGGCTTATGAGGAAATCCGCTTCCGAGTTGAGACCACTTGCTAAATCCTTCGAGACAGAATTCAACAGCCAAGAAAGTACTATTGCGTTGCAACGTTCCCACTGGTCCTTCAAATTATCAGCTTGGTTGGCCTTCGTACAAGAGCCATCAATAAAACCAACCTTATGTTTACCCTTCAGTGCGACCCTCATTGAGCGACTCCAGATCTCGTAATTATAAGCTCCAGTCAAAGCTTGAGGAATGATTGTAGTACCTTGAGTCTCCGATGGGTGCAGGAATAAGGGGTGAGAAAAGGGCAAGTTTTCCGGATCAACAGTTTTCTCAGACGCCATATCAAGTTATTACCGTTCAGGACGAAGTTGAAGAATCGTCTGTTCGCAGCGGAAATCGTGACGTTCTTATTGCTCAGTTTAGAAATCACAGGGGCGAAGATGAAAGAAACTGGAATCTCAAATCGCCTTATCGTGCGTTTGCAGCGGAGATCATGGCGGATCGTGATTCTTGGTTCAGAGATCGCAAGCGCGAAAGTGAGAGAACTGGAATCTCAAATTGCCTTTCGTGGTTTCTGGCGGTGGTTCTTTGTGTCTCAGCGAGAAGGGGTTGCACCGATCTTGATGGTGAGAAATCACAGCGGTGGTTCTTTGTGTCTCAGTGAGAAGGAGGTTCACGGATATTGATATTGATAGTGAAAAAATCACCGATTTCTTCAGATCATGTATCTCCGTAGTGTCTCTTGTCTCTTTCTTCTTTTTTTCTTGATGCTAGTGTCTTCACGTGCTTGCTTCACGTGATACTTCCTTGAGACTAGGGTCTTCACATGGCTTTGCCTGAGGCTAACGTGGCTCTTTCTTTTAGGGGAAAATCCATTTCAGGGCCCTTTTAGGACTGACAATCCCAAAAAAGGCCCTAAGATTCGATATCCTTAAAAGGCCCCAGGGCCTTTTCTGAGATTTTTATAATTTTTGGTGAGTTGTCAACGGGGCTGATATAGTTGTCAACGGGTAGGTTTTAACAACTAAATCAACCCCGTTAACAACACTCTGCTAACAACTATATCAGTACCCCATTAACAACTATATCAGCCCCGTTGACAACTCACCCAAGATTTGAAAATCCAGAAAAGGCCTTAGGGCCTTTTTTGGGATTATCAGAATTTTGGGGCATTTTTTGGTATTGTCAGCCTTAAAAGGGCCCTGAAAATGATTTTCCCTTCTTTTAGCCTAGCTACTCATCTCACTTTCTCTCTCTCTCTCTCTTTTTTTTTTTTAAATTTTTTTTGCTAAAAAAAAGTTTTGGAGGGGTTAGACATCAGTCCCCCACCAAGGCCAGGGCACGGCCCCGGACTCTATGAGCACTTACTGGGGACTTACGAGATCGCCTACCAAAGGAGTCCCAGCGACGGCAGAGAGGATCGAACCCACGACCCAAGGGCCTAATCCTGAATCCCTTACCATCTATGCCAACTCTCATTGGCTCACTTTCTCTCTCTTCTCCTTCACTTTTCATTCTCATGGGGTAGGAAAAGAAAATGGGTCTTTAAGTGTAATTGGCTGCGGCCAGTTTGTCCACTTGCTGCGGCCAGTTGTACAGGTCCCTTCTAACTTTGTATTACTTCACTTCCTTTATTTCTTCCCTTGTTTCTTGGTTCTTATAGAGCTTCAAAACTTGACTCCATCCTCCTACAAAAGAGAAAGGAATTATCAATTCTCACTTGAATTACAAACTCTACAAGATGTAACAAGAATTTCTTTGATTTTCCTTGATACTTTGATATGCACATTTTCTTCTATACACTTCATTTTCTATGCATACTTAAAGCCCAAAATAGGTAAAAGAGACAGAAAATGTGTTGGAATGTTGTCAATTTCTAAGAGTTAACACACCCCCAAACTTAAATATTTGCTTGTCCTCAAGCAAAACGTATATCTTCACAAAATTTCTTCAAGATTTGCCATTGATGCATGAGTAAACTTTCCTCATCTACTGCTCAAAGAGTTATATAAAACAGAAACCAAGTAAACATGCACAAATGAACACTTCATAGATTTAAAACATGCTTTTCAAGAATTTCTAAATGCGAGTGTGTGAATGGAGTTGACATGTACTCTTTTGCACTTGCTAAAGTTAAAAGCAACAATTCAAGTCATATAACTATATTCAAACCATCAATTCCATCATTCTCTAATTCCTTCCTCTTTTCTTCTAATTCACTTCACTTGACCTAAAAATCAAAGGGACTTTTCACTTGTAATGGGCTAGGGTTAAGGTTCTCAAAAGAAAAGGTAAAAGATAATCAACAAATACCTCAAGATAGATGATAACCACTCAAGGGGTTTCTTCCTTTTCTCATTAGACATACTTCCCCAAACTTAAGACAAATTGATCTTTTCCATATCAAGCCTTCTTGGACAACTACTTTTTTTTTTTATGCACATTTTTTTTGTCATTTTTTTGTTTTTTTGTTTTTTTGTTTTTTTTTTTTGGCTTGATTTCTATACATTGTGAACCCTTTTACTTTCTACCCTCCTTTTTCTGATCATTTGAATTTCACATATCACCAAATTCCACATCTCAATCAATTATCATCTATCTCAAAGCAAGGGAATCATGGTTTTTCATACGGCTAAGGTAGGTAGATGTTAGGTCTTTCAAAAAGAATCTTTAATTGGTTTTTCAATTAGGCTCAAAATAAGGGTTCAAAAAGGAATAGAATCAATTAGGTAGGCTTGAAAGGCTCAATCGCATTTTATGAAGTGCCCTAATCCTTTCTTTAAGTCTTATGAAACGAATCAAAAGTTTTGAAGAATTCCAAAGATTATTTTGAAATTAACAGCTTGAAACAAAAGGCATATAACCTAATTTGCCACAAAGCCCTTCAACAAGAACATCCGTAATACAATTAACTCCAATAAGTGCTTTCTAGTTTAAAAATTCCTGAATAACATGATTTATCACTACAAAACCTCCATCAATGCACATTAAACAAAATTTCCTATCTAACATAGAAGATTGAGCAGTGATTTACATCATCGGATTTATTCAAGCAACTTTGACAAATAACAATTCATTTTAACCTTCTTCACAAACAAAAATTTAAGCATGAGAGATTTCAAACATTCCAACAATTTTCTTTTAGAAACTATTCAAAATTTTCACTGTGCACTCATCAAAGTTTCAAAAAATCAGAATTGCAGCAAACTTTCACCCCCAAACTTAAAACTGACAATGTCCTCATTGTCAACTAAAAGGATGGAAAAGTAAGGAAGTAGCATATGTACCTGATCCAGCTCATATCCACAGCAAGAACAAAGAAAAACAAGCACACAATGGTGAGAATAAATCCTGTCGGGCTTTCACCAGTAGCCAACAATTATGAACACAAAGAAAACAACACCATCATGGTGGAAAGATGAGTGGCACAACCGGTAACCGATCAATTTGCTGTATATAAAAGTCTTAGAATATGCACAAAGACGAGATTGACACACCAAAAACAAGGCTAGGAGTAATCTCAAAACAGTGCTAGCCACATACATTCGAAAAAATATGCTATTCAGTGCCGCAAAATCATATTAGTGAGTTCCCAAGGCAAAACATAGCAGGAATGATCACAGTGACCATCAATGGTCACCACAAAAATATGCCACAAGAATGTACAACCAACACAGATCATTCAAGCATGATACAACAGAATTTCACACGCTAACAATAAACAGAAAGTCAAGCACAACGTCAAAATAGCGGTTAGAAACAATAGCATCAGTCATCCGCACTGTTCTTCCCCCATCTCCTCATCATCACGAGCACTACTCTCAAGATCCGTGCTACAAATGTCATTGTTATCACTCTCATCTTGCTTGTCACCATTCGCATTTTCGTCCCGTTCATACTATGATTGATTGGGAGGCCTTGATGATGGGCCGTGCGAGTAACAAGGGAAGTGAGGTGTCTAATGGCAAGGCTGAGCGTGTGTTCCACCTATCAACTCGATCACCATGGCCTCAAATTGCGTTCCACTCTCGAGCGAGGGCCTTCATGTCGAGTCCTCTTTGTCTCTCTTTGTTTAGGACTTGGTTGTGACCCCAAATTAGTGTAGGTGAATGGACGGTCAGGATCAACAAGGCGGTCATCGTGCAATTGTTCAACCTTGGCTTGCAGGAAAAAGAAGTAATGGTATGGGAAAGATTAGGCGTGTATGATGTTTTGCCCGCACTTAGAGAGGGCTTTGTACATGATTTTGCCAAGATTGATAGGTCAAGTTGGTGTGCAAAAGGAAAATGAGGAGGGCCAATTTGCTGGAGATGTAAGTGAGGTGGGAAGTGGGCTTAATGTTATTGGCTACCAAATGGAGCCAACATTTTGCTTCCTGTGTTAAATCACCTCGGGCCGTATTGCTTCGCGAAGCGAACAAACCAAGCGTTCTCACCATTTACCACTATCTTCTTAGCTATGTCCTCATAGGGAAACAACTCCTTCTGGGTTGTGAGCTTCTGATACATACAGTTAGCATCTGATACTCTAGGTAAGTTGAAGTGTTGGTTTAGTGTATCGGCATTGATGACAATCGTCTTGCCCCTAAGGTCACAAGCTCATCATAGAAGATGTGTTGAGTGTAGAATTGGTGGACAAACTCAACATTCACCTTCCTCATCCTTGTCATGAGTCTCCCAAGACGCTGAGCAATAGCTTGCTTATAAAAATCATATTGAGCCGTCTTACGAAACTCACGCTCCCTATGAAGCTTTCGGTCACGGATCAAAACTTCTTTTTCTTGCCAACGTGGTCATAATCTGCACACAAAAGAAGGCCAAACAAAGCAGAACACATTGCACACTCATCAGTTAACATGCAAAACAGAAAAGGAACTTATTTAACCTATCCTAAGAAGAACAAAAGATCCCCAAACGTAAATTATATCTAATGCCAAAGCTTTCAACTAGAATTCCAAGCCTAAGCCTACTCCTCACTGCCTTAGAAAACCATTCACTTTCTCCAACTGAAATTTCAAACATTGCAGAGGCAGCTGATCAATCCAGTTCATTGTGGTAAACTAAGGAAACCATTTTAGTTCAAGAATGGACCAATGCAATAATCAAGAGTGAGCCAAAAGCTCTTTTTTTTTTTTTTCATATCAAAATCATATGATGCAAAACAGAAACAGGTTCCACAATTTCAATCATCAATAATTGCAAACAAGTAGGCTCGTGGTATTGCCAAAACCATGCTGAACTCAGTGAGTGATAATTTAGTTTTCCACAATGAACAGATTTGAGCATAGTTGAAGAGCACATCAAATTAATTGAACATAAGTGCACATGGTTGCCAAATTCAACAATGACAATGTGATTTGCCGTAACATGAATCAGCCGCTCAAGATAGTTTTTCAAGCGATCCTCAGTAATTGCTCAAGACTAAACCTCAAATCACAAACCCAATTCAAGCTTAAAAGCCAGCATGCACAGAAACCTTTCGTGTTCATTTATAGCAAGAATTCAAGGGAATTTCAGAATTGAATTGTGCAAAAGAACATTGAACTCTGGCTATAAATTATAGAAACCTAATCTCAGTGCAAAATTCTTTGAAATTCCTCCTTATCAATTTCAAGTTGCAGGCAGTAATAGTATCTCATTTAGTTCGCATGATAACCAAGCAGAAACAAGCAGATACAGAGCAATCCAGAAAATTAAGAACTTGGATTCATGCCATTCAGAGATTAGCTAAGCCAGCAATGTACAAGCAACAGTTTAGCATGCTGTAAACACTAAATCAGAACCCAAGAAAATGAGTTCAAATCAACCACATTTAACCACACTTAATCAGAACCACAGCAATAATATTCGAATCCTCAACTCAAAACGCATCAGTTCAGGCCTCAGCTAGCATGATTAAATTCGGAATCAAAATCACAGCCTATCACAATGCACCCTACTCATGTTTCCCTATGAAACTGCCCAAAACCAAAATAACCCAGGGGAAAAGAGATGAAGTAATCCACAGGGAAGATAAACTTGTCAACTTTTACTAGGACATCTTCAATGATTCCTCTCGGTTGAGAAATGCTACGATCGGCCAAGAGCAAAGATACCGTAGTAGGTCTTGGCTCTCCCAAGCCCAATTGGTTAAAAACAAACTAGAGGCATCAAGTTAATGCTTGCACCCGATCACAAAGAGCTTTACCATTAAAATTTGTCCCAATGTTGCGGGGATGTAGAAGCTTCCCGGATCTTTAAGCTTAGCCGGTAACTTCCTTTGAATGACCGCACTACACTCTTCTGATAATGCCACGCCTCAAATTCATTGAATCGTCGCTTCTTAGACAAAACATCTTTAAGGAACTTGGCATATTTAGGCATGCTCTCCAAAGCTTCAGCAAAAGGAATGTTCACATGGAGTTGTTTGAACATGTTCACAAACTTTTTGAATTGAGCATCTTCCTCCTTCTTGAATCTTTGAGGAAAAGGTAGCGGTGGCATAAAAGTAGGAGTGGTTGGCTTTCTCTTTTTCATCATTCATTTCTTGCTCTACCTTCTTGTCTTTGCCAACATCATGCGAATTTTCTTCAATTTGCTTTCTCTTCTTAGTGACATCTTCTTCC
Organism: Acacia pycnantha; assembly: GCA_025563575.1. Classification (NCBI taxonomy): domain Eukaryota; kingdom Viridiplantae; phylum Streptophyta; class Magnoliopsida; order Fabales; family Fabaceae; genus Acacia; species Acacia pycnantha. Next base: position 3,625,668 of record JAMWYP010000031.1, on the reverse strand, counting down.
ATTGCACTTTCTTCATCAACATCTTGCTTTGGTTGAGAAGTACTTGAGCTAGGCACATCCGGTAGTACTTTTCCGCTTCTCAAGTTAATGGCATGACATTCCTCTTTTCCAACTCGTTTTGGATTAGGAATTGTGTCACTAGGAAGATTGCTTCTTGATAAAACATTTACCAGTAATGCTAATTGCCCCATTTGCACTTCAAGATTTTTAATAGCAGTTTCATGGAGAGAAAAAGTAGCCTTAGTTTCAACTCTTGAAGATTCCACCTCAGACAAGATTCGAGCTAGCATTTTGTCGGTTTTAGATTCCTCTTCCTTAATAGGAATTTGCCTTGATTGCATTTGAAAACTGGGTGGAATAGGCTTAGTACCGGATGTAGACCCATGTGCTTGATTCAAATTGTTACCTTGACTCCAAGAAAAGTTTGGATGAGTTCTCCAAGCACTATTGTAGGTTTGTGAATAGGGGTTGCCTTGAGGATGTTGAAACTTGCCCATGTAGTTGACAGATTCAGTGGCCATGTAAAGAGGACAATAGTCAGGCATATGGACATCATGGCATTGATCACATACAATTGGTGTGGCATGAACAGAATGCACACTTTGAGAGGTGCTCTTTTGCATTTGAGACTCTAGCACATCAAAACGCTTATTCATAGCGGATAAGAGAGTTGCAATTTGTGAGGAGGAGTCTTCTTTTGTATTAAGCATAGCTTGGTTAGTCCTCCTATCATTGCCTTGAGTATTGTTTGCAGACAACTGATCCAACAACCGAATCACCTCATTCACAGGAACATTCCGGTATCCTCCATTGGTCATAGAATCAACCATTGCTTTAGATGGAGGATTAAGTCGAGTACAAAAAATTTGGACCACAACCCATTTGTCCACCCCATGATTAGGGCATTGCTTCATTAACATCTTGTATCTCTCCCAAGCGGCATAAAGATGCTCATCGGGATGTTGTTTAAAGCTTAAAATTCATCCCTAGCTTCCACGATTTGTCATCGAAAAGAATCGAGCTCTAAACTTAGCCTCAAGATCGGCCCAAGAAGTGATAGATCCTTCCAGAAGATTGTTGAACCAATCTCTAGCCTTGCCTTGTAGAGAAAGAGGGAATAACCGTAGCTTCAAAACATCTTGGGGAACTCCATTTTGCTTGAAATCTCTTCTTCAATGAGAGGCACTTCGTCAAGTACTACTACCAATCCGTCCGGATGCAAGTTTTGCATATACTGAAATGGTACCTACAAGAGAAACAAGCAAGAGCGAGTATCAAACTAAAACAAAAAATCAATAAAAGACAAAAAGAAAGAAAAATTGTAAACCTAACTAAAAGCTCAAGCAAAGTTTACTAACACAAGCCTGTTGTTGACCAAAGGATTTGTTTACACAAATCCCAACGGCGCCAAAAACTTGTTCGCCTCGCAAGTGTACGAGTTTCGCAAGTAATAAAGTGATAAATAAAGTATCGTTCCCACGAGGATTTGTTTAACAAATTGGTCAAGCAAGAGGCTTAGTGAATTTCATCAAGTTGAGCTAGAACAAAGTTTTGATTTGGAATGAGAATTTTAAAAGACTATTTTTAAAACTTAAAATTGAGAAAGGCAAATGACTCTTTGACTTCAAGGATAATAAAGCCTAGGATTCTTTTTCCCCTTTTGCATTTCATAAAACTTGGTTAATTTCCTCTCTAGTAGCATTTCAATACATATATGTGTTAGTCTAAGGTTCTAAAACACTTGACCCGCTCTCTCAAGTCAAAATCAAGTTTCTCTTCTCATTAAAATGCACAATCTCTTGCTACAATTAATGAGAATCAATATTTAAGCAACAACCCTAATGTGACAATGCAAGGTTAGTAAATATATCTCTATTTTACCAACAAACCATCCATTTATCAAGTAAACTTCAAGACAAGCATGATTTCAATCAAGTTCTACACCTAGATTAGCTCTCTCAAGTCAAAACCTAAGTGAATAAATCATCTAAATGGAGGCCAATCACTTAGAAGCATTAAGCCAAGGTTGAAATCAACACATACATATATTAATCCACCAAAAGAGAGGAATATTCAAGTCTTAATCCATACAAAGGGTCAAAAGAACCCTAGAACAAAAGATTTAGCTACTCATGTTCAAATACAAAGAGAGGCTAAGCAAAGATACTGAATACATGAAGAATGTAAGAGGAGAAGAGGAGAAAAGAGGAAGAACCAAGGTGAAATCCCCAAAATCTCTTCTAGGTTGAGCACCCAAGCCTCCGAAGCTCCAAGATCTCTCTCCCAAGCTCTCTCCTTTGTTTCCCACTTGTTCCCTTGTGCAAAAAGTGTATTTTTCGGCCCTTCCCTTTAGGTTAAATAGGGTTTTTCTGTTTCTAAAGTGAAAACGCGCAGCTGTACTTTCGCACTTTTTCACGATCAAGCTGCGCCGCTGGCCCACTTTCCGCGGCGGCTTCGGCGCGCGCTGGCCCACTTTCATGCGGCGATCTTGCCGCGCGCGCTTGTCCACTTGCTGCGCCGGTTATACGTGTCCCTTCTAACTTTGTATTACTTCACTTCCTTTATTTCTTCCCTTGTTTCTTGGTTCTTATAGAGCTTCAAAACTTGACTCCATCCTCCTACAAAAGAGAAAGGAATTATCAATTCTCACTTGAATTACAAACTCTACAAGATGTAACAAGAATTTCTTTGATTTTCCTTGATACTTTGATATGCACATTTTCTTCTATACACTTCATTTTCTATGCATACTTAAAGCCCAAAATAGGTAAAAGAGACAGAAAATGTGCTGGAATGTTGTCAATTTCTAAGAGTTAACAGTAATACTATGAGTCATTTGATGTAATTTTCCCTTTGCCAATTTTTCAAACCCTTCACGAGATAAAGCCTGTTTGGCATAGCTTTGAAAGTTAAAATAAGCTCACTAAAAGTCCTTTAAAAGGAGAAGCAATAAATATTGCTGTTTGGTATGGCTTTGAAATTTAATGGGCTTTAGGATTTGAAGTAGGTTTTTTGATGAAGCTACCTTTACTAGCTTATTATCCCATTAAAAGCCAGTCCATTTTTTTCGGACCATTTTACCCCCAAAAGAAAAAGCATATGCCTTCTCTCTCCTCTCCTCTCATCTTCAATAATTGCGTGGCCTGCCTCATCTACCTCATCTTCTCAGCAATTACTCCCTCCTGTCCTCATATTCAATTTCACCCTCATCTTCTCAGCAATTACTCCCTCCTATCCTCATATTCAATTTCACTTGTTACTTTGAGCTCCATTTTGAAATCCCCCGACCTACCATCCACGAGCTACCAATCGCCATTAAACTCCCCCACCTACCATCGGCGAGCTACCTCCTCTGCAATCGCCGGATCTCGTCGTCCTTCACCGGATCTCACACCATTGATAAAGTGGCTGAAGGAGAAAACATCGTCTTTGGTCCCACACCTTTTATATATTATATTATATTATATAATATAATATTCCACAGACGTAATATAAAAGATTAAGAATAAATGAACATCCACATAATTAATATATTCCCAACAAAAATATATCTACCCATCAAAGCTATATACATATTCAGGTCAAAAAAAGAAAAAAGAAAACTATATACATAGTGGAGATTGCCATTGGCCGCAAAAATTGGTAAACTATACTTTTTTTTTTTTTATTTGCCATGTGTCCTAGCGACTATCTCGATCTAGTCTCTAAATATATGACAGCCGTCTGATCAAATTTATAATAAAACATATGTATTTTTTAAGAAAATCTCTCAATTAATAATTAACATTTCTTCTTATGATCCCAATTTCCAAAAGCATAAAAAAAAGGGCTGAAAAATATCGCATGGTTTAAGGTTTAAACCACCAAAACATTACTCTCTAAGTATATTTATAAGTTAAATTATTAAATTTATTATATAAATGGACAATTTTATCATTAACTTATTGTCTTAAACTTCTCAGTCCCAACTCTCACCTATTACTTCATATTAAATAGTGATAAAGTTAATAGAGTAAATTAGATTTAAAACGTAACTTTGTCATTTTAGTTAATTATGTTCAGAGTGCCTTATAAATAATTAACTTACTATTTTGAGTAGGGAGCTCGTTATTGTACAGTACTACATTTAGTCTTTAATGTAAGACTCAATTGATTAATTTTGAGAGATTAAGAAAATTAAATAAAATGTTTTAAAATAGTTGTTTTTATTATTTTTCTTTAAACTAATTTGTTTAATTTATAAATTAATATATGATTTAATGATATACATAAATATTTCAAGAAAATCACGTAACACATGTTAAGTATAATTAAGTAATTTATTTTACTTTATCAATCTCTGCAAATTAGTCAAGTCAGTCTTAATATATATTAAGGGCTGAGAATGAGCAGGAGAGAGTAGAGTATTATAAAATGTCAAGTTGATCATAAGCCAACCACCAAGCTGCCCTAATAAGACCTGCAAGCTCATATGGATTGGATATATTATTAAAATAAACAAATGGACAGAACCACTAATAACCATGTCGGTCAAACTCGGTGGCGGCGGAATCATTTATATATATATCATATTAAAGCTGCATGTTAATGAGCAGGGAAAGAAACACAAGGGAACCATAATTAATGATGGAAAGAGATAGTGAGAGTTATGTAGCATTGTTTGAGACGGAGAGACGCAGAGGAAAGGTCATCGTCTACAGGCTCTTCTCCGTCACATTATTCGCCGGAATATTCTCCATCTGGGCTTACAGATTCTCTAACTTGTTCATCATCCATGGCGGTGCTGGTGGTCAGCAACAAGAATATGATGGCGGTGGTGCGAACAAATCTTATTGGGTTCTGTGGGTTGTTTTGTTTGGAGCTGAGCTTTGGTTCGGCTTCTACTGGATCCTCACTCAAGCTCTCCGATGGAACCCTGTCTTCAGACATCCCTTCAACAACCGTCTCTCTCTAAGGTTCCTCTCTCTCTCTCTCTCCCCTCCCTCCTCCTCCCTAAACATTTTTCCCTTAATTTAGACGACCCTTTTGTGGGAGGGTTAGGCAATAGGAACTTGCAGCATGTGATTACAAGCGAGATCAGATTAACAATAACCCACTAACTATGGAAACTTTGGAATACAAGGCTATTCACTTTTTTTCCCCCAAGTGAAGGCCAATCACCATTTTTTAACTTTACTAACATGAAAGAGAATATAATCCATACTCCATCCTCTTCTTATTATAATTTGTTTTCATAAAAAACCTTTAGATTTATGTAAAAATATAGTAGTGTTGGTTCTTAATATTAGTTGACTAATTTAGGTAGATTAGTAAAGTTGGTTATGTAAGTTATTTATAAAGAATATAGATTGGTTTTCCTAAAATAACATTTTTCATAATGATTGCTTTGAATAAATTAATGTGTCAATATAGAGACAAAATGGGTTGACGTCTTATATTTAGAATCAAATTTAATCTCTTTAGTGGATCTAATATATATTAGGAACATGATGCAATATAATGTTTTCGTACTTTTGCCTATCCTAGGTAGATGTTTTATATTTTTTTTATTGATAAGGGTATGATTGAATTTTAGAGAGTTTTTGACAAATTAATAATATAACAATTTTTTTAAAAAATACATGAAAATATTAAAAACATAGTAGTAGTAGTATGAGAGACGGACAAGAGTATTTAAATCGAAAGGTGTCTAGAAACTATCAAGGGATACTAATTATATATTTCCTCGTTTATCCTGTACTTCAGTTCTCCATCCTTATCTTTTAGCTGTTTGACTGGTTCAAACAAACAAACAAAAGTTTTTTTCCCAAAGTTGTCTAACCGCAGTAATCGGAACATATTTGAGAATCATGGGATCCAATCAAGAGTAGCTTTGTTCTCTGCATTTAGACACTCTCCAACCTGGGACTTTAACATGTTATAGCCTCTTCCCCTATTGGACCGGAGGTAGTAGCAGTATTGACTTTTACTAGCGTAATGTAATTTAAGATTAGGGTAAAAGTGCAAAAATACACATGTGTTTTACTTGGAGGAGCGCCCAACACCACGTGCTTTTTTTAGGAGCAAAAATACACATGTGGTTAGAAAAAAGGTGCAAAAGTCACACTACCTTTAAATCTGACCTGACGGTGTTAACTTTGGAGGTGGGGCCCACATTTTTTTTTTATGAAAAATACCAAAAAGTCCCTAATTTAAAAAAAAAAAAAACCTGTTCATCTGGACCTCACCTTCGATCTGGCCGCCGCTCCCCCCCCCCCATTCGATTTGGAGCCGTCGTCCCCCCATCTCGATCTGGCCCCCCCCCCATTCGATTTGGACCATCGTCCCCCCCATCTCGATCCGGCAGTACACGACAACCGCGATTCGACGGTGCTCCGATTTGGCCGACACTCTTCTTGTCTCAAGAGTCCAAAGGTGTTCTCTACTTTTTTTCAAACTCTGTTTCGATTTGGTTAGCATAGTGTTTGATTGAGTTTTTTTTTTTGGGAGTTAGGGGTATTTGGCTCCACATTGTTCTATACTGGTTCATATGTTTCACTGCAACTGCAATTCTGTTCTGGCTGAACTTTTGATGTTGAATGTTCATTTTTATGGTACTGTCTATCTCTCTGGTAGTTTCGAGCTCGCATGGGTAATAGAATAGGCGAAGGTTGCCGGCGACGGTGAAGGATTGTCACCGGCGACCAAGAAGGGACGGTGATGGAACGAAGCTTCGGATTGTTCATGGCTTTGTTCTGGATCGAAGAATCACAGATGTGGGGGGTGAGGGCATTTTGGTATTTTCATGAAAATAGTGTGGGCCCCACCTCCAAAGTTAACACCGTCAGGTCAGTTTTAACGGTGGTGTGACTTTTGCACCTTTTTTCTAACCACATGTGTATTTTTGCTCCTAAAAATAGCACGTGGTGTTGGGCGCTCCTCGGGGTAAAACACATGTGTATTTTGCACCTTTACTCTTAAGATTGATATATGACTTTTTAAATAAAAATAGCATCCCCCAATTCTGCAATACCATGGCACGAGTTTTGACTTTTTCCCATTACATTTTGTCTCTTCCATGGAAAAACAAAAACTACTCTGTTGAATATTTTAGGCTTAGCAGCCTTCAACTCTAGGTTTCTCGGTGAATTTTAAATGGATACGATAAATATATTTAATCTTTTATATTTAGGTAAACAATCAATATGTTCATTATATTTCTCTAAAAAAATATTGAAATAGAGGTTTTATTAGCATATGATTTGAAGCTTATAATGCTCATTGGCAATGAGTTATCTAATAAAGGGTTTAAGTTTCATTAGTGATTATTGGATAAATTTGAAAGTTTAGACTTTACTTTAGAGAGCTTTGGCTGCGTGGCGGCCCCACCAACACCCACTCCATCCACCTAATTCATTCTCCTCTCATATATAAATAATTTGTAATTAATTTACGCACACTAATAGAGAAAAGTCCCTCATTAAAAATTTTATGGGTGGCGATGACCTACATTAGAATACTAATATCTTTTGTGTACAAAATTTATAGAATACTGGTACTACTTTATACTTTATATATGTAGAAAAAGTCATTAATCCTCAGCAATAAAACTTTCAGTGGGAGATTTTTTTTCATCCCCAATTTTTCTAGAAACAGCCAAAAATGTTATTAAATTTGTCATAAAGCTTAGCTAATTTTTAAGTTTACTTTTATTAAACACACTCACACACACCATATTAATTTTTATTCACTCTCACTAGCCTTATCACACACACACACACCATATTTATTTATATTCACTCTCACTAGCCTTATATATCACACACACATATGAAAGAAAAATATTTAATACTCCTTAAAACTATTAAATGCCTTGTAAAAAGATCTAAAACACCCTCTAGAATCTATATGTCCTATATATGGGATATGAGGAAACATGGTGAAACCGTTTCCCGACTAAGCGCTATGCTTAGCAGAAAGAGTTAGGCATATATAGACTGTCTAGATCTAATCTAAATGGTCCATATTTGATTTTTTAAATAGTAATTTTTTAAAATAAAAATTATTTTGATGAGTATAAAATCTAAAATAAAGATAATATCTAAACTATTATTATTTTATTTAAAAGTTGCTATTTTTAAAAAATCAAATCTAGACAGTCCTAATGAAATCTAGACAATCCATACATGCTTAGCTCCCCCGGCTAAGTGCTTAGCAGGGGAACCAGTAGTTCTGTGATTACATGTGTATATGTATAAGTATGTATACCTCTATATGTACACACGGACCCTTAACATGGGGGTGTTTTGAATAGGTATGAGCATAGTTTACCAAGAGTAGACGTATTTGTGTGCACAGCAGACCCAGAGATAGAGCCACCCATGATGGTGATGAACACTGTGCTATCAGTAATGGCTTATGATTATCCCTCTGAGAAGCTTAGTGTGTATCTCTCTGATGACGCTGCCTCAGAGATAACCTTCTACGCTTTACTTGAAGCTTCTTCTTTCGCAAAGCATTGGCTTCCCTTCTGTAAGAGATTCAATGTTGAACCCAGGTCCCCTTCTGCTTATTTTAACTCTTTGTCGTCCTTCTCTACTTCTTCAAATGACTCTGTTTGGACCAAAGAGTTGGCACATATTAAGGTAATATAATTTACATAATTCAGACCAACTATATAATATGTGTTTGAGCTTTATCTAATTCCTTAGTCTGCAACTAGAAAATGTACCAAGATATGGAAAGACGAATCGAAGATGTGACCAAGTCGGGAAAAGTACCCAGAGATGTACGTTCAAAGCACAAGGCATTTTCTCAGTGGGATTCCTTTTCATCTCGACGTGACCATGATACTATGCTTCAGGTATCTCTCTGTCTGTCTGTATTATATGGTGAACTTATAATTTCACAAACGTCATTTTATTTTATTTTTAATGTCTATCTCACTAGATCATATTTCAAGCACTAGTTGGACCCAATTGAGAGTAACTTCCAAAGGCGTTTTTTGTGTTCACACAAACTCGTACTTGAGACCTTAAAAGCTCCTTCCAAAAGAAAATTGTTTTAACCTTCTCTCTATATCATACACAAGTAACTTTTTTTTTTTTTTACTGCAGATATTACTTCATAGCAAAGATGCAGAGAATTCGAAAGATCTAGAAGGATCTATTATGCCAACTCTAGTGTACTTAGCTCGCGAGAAGAGACCCCAATATCCTCACCATTTTAAAGCTGGAGCCATGAACTCTTTGGTACAATATCATTTATATCATTTCACGTATATAATGTGTGTGTGTGTGTGTGTGAGAGAGAGAGAGAGAGAGGGATGAACAACTCATGGAGGTTGTTGCTTTTTCAAAATATGCAGATAAGGGTGTCTTCCAGGGTTAGCAACGGAAAGATAATAATGAACGTGGACTGTGACATGTACTCCAACAATTCAGAATCATTGAGAGATGCTTTGTGCTTCTTCATGGATGAAGAGAAAGGCCATGAAATAGCTTATGTGCAGTTCCCACAGTCTTTCGTGGGTGTCACCAAGAATGACTTGTATGGCAGTGATCTACGAGTAATTTCTGAGGTTAGTTTACACATTATATATACTTTTAACAATGGAGCCTTATGTGTAATAAGTTTTAAAGTTGTCTCCAACGTCGTACTGATGACACATATCTGTCATACAACTTGAATATTGTTGGGGTCCATTTATTGTAGTTGGAATTTCATGGTGCGGATGGTTGTGGGGGCCCATTGTATATTGGATCAGGCTGTTTTCACAGGAGAGAAGTTCTTTGTGGGAAGAAATTCAACGATCAACGCAAGGTTATTGACTGGAACAGCGAGGACAATGGCCTATTCATGGAAGAAGAAGCAAGCTTGCAGAAACTAGAACAAGAATCGAAGACTCTTGCTAGCTGCACCTATGAACATAACACAACCTGGGGAACAGAGGTCTCTCTCTCTCTCTCTCTCTCTCTCTCTCTATATATATATATATATATATATATATATGTATGTACGCGTTTATCGTTTGTCATATCACTTGATATAAGATTATGTCAAGTGAGCCCAAAACTATGTCGTTTTGGGAGTTAAGAAAATTAATGAAGGGTGTTTTTGTATTTTTTTTAATATTTATTATATGAATTTTATTAAAAGATCATTCATTAATTCCCCTGACCCAAAACTACGTCGTTTTGAGAGTTCATTAATTCCTCTAACCCTAAAACGACGTAGTTTCGGAGTGACTTGACATAACCTTATGTCAAGTGACATGACAAATGATAACCCTACCTATCTCCATTCTCTAACATAGGAGCTAGTTGAAGGGTTGACCATTCTCTAACATAGGAGCTAGTTGAAGGGTTGAATTTGGTCTTAAACATAACACCTCAAGGCACTTTGTCTATCAAATTTATACCACCTCCAAGTTTTAATGTAAGAGTTAGTTGATTGATTTAAGTAGATCAATAAAGTTAAAGTTAGTTATGTTAGCTATTTATAACAAATATCTGTTGGTTTTCTTAAAATAATTTCATTGTGCTTATCCTTAAATAGAAACTCCTTAATCCTTAATGTATGCAATTCGTCATTTGAGAGCAGATGGGGCTGGTGTATGGGTGTGCGGTGGAGGATGTGATAACAGGATTAAGCATACAGAGCAAAGGATGGAAATCAGTGTATTGCAATCCAAAGAGGAAGGCATTCTTAGGGGTGGCTCCAAACACATTGGGCCAAACACTGGTGCAACACAAGAGATGGTCAGAGGGTCAACTTCAGATTGCGCTTTCAAAGTACAGCCCTGCTTTGTATGGTTATGGCAAACTTAGTTTGGGCCTTCAAATGGTATGTTCCTCCTATAACATGTGGGCACCCAATTGTTTGGCCACCCTCTGTTTCTCCCTCGTCCCTTCTCTTTGCCTCCTTAAGGGCATTCCCTTGTTTCCAAAGGTATGATCTCTCTCTCTCTCTCTCTCTCTCTCTCTCTATATATATATATATATATATATATATTAATTAGCCTAGTTATAAGCATCGTAGTTGCTTTATCAGATAAAATGAGTGCATGATCAAAATGAATTGTGGTGGTGGATATTGTTTAATCAGATGTCAAGCCCATGGTTCATACCTTTCGCATATGTAATAGTTGCGGAAACCACTTACAGCTTGTTTGAGTTTCTAAGCTGTGGAGGCACACTTAAGGGTTGGTGGAACGAGCAAAGAATGTGGCTTTACAAGAGAACAAGCTCTTACTTCTTCGCTTTCATGGATACCACCTTGAAGCTTCTAGGGTTTTCATCTGATTCAGGATTCATAGTCACATCTAAAGTTGCAGAAGAAGAAGTCTCGCAACGCTACAAGGAAGAAGTTATGGAGTTTGGAGCCTCTTCTCCAATGTTCACTCTCTTGGCAACACTTGCTATGCTCAATTTGTTTTGCTTTCTTTGCGTATTAATGGAAGCTCTTATAAATGAAGGCGGCTTTGTTAGGGTTTCGGAGAAGATGATGTTGCAGATTACATTATGTGGGGTTCTTGTTCTCATCAATGTGCCTATATACCAAGGCCTTTTCTTTAGGAAGGACAAGGGAAGATTGCCTACCTCCGTCGCCATTAAATCTACGATATTTGCTTTAAGTGCATGTGTTATCTTCAAGGCCTTGCACTTAACTTAATTAGGCTCTTATTATCTTTGCAATGAGTATGATTATTATATGTAATGTTAAGTGAGATATATATGTTTTGTTAGAACCACTTTTATATAATCGTGATAATTTATCACTTAATATACTTGACGGTCACTTAGAACCATCAAACATAGTACCCTAATATTTGACGATTAAGAATCATCAACTATTTGGTCAAAAAATATTTAATTTGTCCATATTTGACGGTTCGGAAGTGTCAAGTGTAAGCAAAAATAACCCTTAAGTATGAACTTTTATGTGATAATGGATGTTTGATTACTACTTTACGACCTGTATGTGAACTTATTGTAGCCAATAGCATCATTGTTTTAAGAATACTTCCTATTCCACCGTCGGCCTTCAAAATCTAAATTCTCATTTTATTTCTCACTGCCTTCATTATTAAAATCATAGGGATATTATTTTTAGTTTCATTTCAACAATGCCTATTTTTGTTTATAAATTAGGTAGGTTTCCGTTGCACATGAAAAGTTGGAAAAATGAGTTATTTCCTTTACAACTTGTGATAATGTTATTTCTTTCTAGATTTTATATTGATATCTTCATCTATTAATAATGATATACTCTTTATGTTCTAAATATAAGACCCAGTTGACTTTTTTTTAGAAAGGTTAAAGAAGTTAAATATATTACTTAATCACAATATATATGTAGTGTATCAATAGAGTATATACCAATTTATAGGTCAGACTAATTAATTTGAAGAAAAACGATAGATATAATTACTCCTCCGGTCCTAATTATAAGACAACATATGAGAGTTGGTTTTGGTCCTAATTATAAAACAACATTCTAATAATTGTCAATTTTTTCCTAAAATGCCTCTATTTTATTCTCTCAAGTGTGTTTGATTTTTTGTGAGTAGATATATGTGAACGTGTATACTCTTCCAGTCAACGAAACTTTTAGATATATATGTGTGTGTGTATCTATGTATGTATATATGTGTGTGTCTACACACAAATATCTATAGACACTATAACACACACACATATATGTTTGTGTCTACATATATATATGTATGTATATATGTGTGTGTGCGCGCGCTCACATATATGTGTGTATCTACATATATGTATGTATATATGTGTGTGTGTGCACACAAATATATATAGACACACACCCACACACACATATATATGTGGGTGTGTGTACTGTGTGTGTACATATATGTATATTTGAGTGTGTCTGTCAATATGTGTGTGTACAAATATAAACACATACACATATATACATGTATATCTTTGTGTGTGTGTGTGTGTTTATATGTGTGTGGGGTGTGTGTGCCTATATGTGTCTATATGTGCACACACACACACACACATATATATATGTGTGTGTGTATCTATATGTATACATATATATATGTATATATAGTTAGACCATTATTTCAATTAGATAGCATGTGAAAAAAAAAAAATAGATTGGAGAGGCATGTGGTAGGAGTTATTGATTTACTTTTACTTAGGTCATTTTAAATTTATATAAGGACATTTTAGGAAAATGAGTAAAATTAACTAATTTAATTTCTTTCCTTAATCTCCCCAAAATCGGTTAAATATGTCTTATAATTAGGACCGGAGGGAGTATTTTAAAATAATTTATTTAGCTTTCTTAATTTCTTTAAAAAATGTCAACTAGATTTTTATATATAGGATCGGGAATAGTATAATATTAGCAATTGATGATCATAATGGAAGTGAAAGTGGTATTGATATTATTAGTAAGTAATTCATACCCATCACTCTCAGGTAGTGATTTCATAAGAGCTTCTTTAGTTGACCTGTTTTAACCACATTGTGTGTGTTTAGAATAGCGACGACAAACCCTTTGTCTGTGGGTTCAGCGGTTAAGGATTTGGGATCTCACAAATGGAGAGGGTTCGAATCCTGACACCATCACGACATTGGGGGAGGCATCCCAGAGCTTGGGAAGCAGGGGTAACTGCACGAGTCACGCAAGTAATAAAGTGATAAGGAAAGTATCATTCCCACGAGAATTTGTATAACAAATTAGTCAAACAAGAGGCTTACACTACTACAAAAAAGCTATTTAACTTCTTATTTTCCCCCCCTTCGGCGTCCTTTTTTGTAGGGACGCCTATTTAGGGGGCGTAGAAAGTACAAGGTTTTCGGCGTCCTAGAACTGAATAGGACGTCATATTTCAAAGCTTAAGGCGTCTAAGACCTTTTAGGACGCCAAATTGTTGTTTTTTTTTTTAAAAAACCCAATCCAGATCGATCTCCACCACGACTTCCCTTAACCTTCACTGCTATCCTTCCCTTCCCTTCCCTTCGATTTGGATCACAAAATGGTGAATATTGCATTAAAAAAAACAGAGAGAGCATTCACATTCCAGATCACACATTCCAAATATATATAAACACACATTGGAGAAGGAAGAAACACATATTCCAGATCTACATTCCAGATCCACAAATTCCAAATATATATAAACAATCCAAAAATCAAAATCATCCTAAAACAAAGAAATAAAAAAGTTTCAGAGGAGAAGGAAGAGTTGTATTGTGCAGATCGAACTTGGGATGGCGATTGATCTAACGAGCTAGCGACGACGGTGAGCGAGCGACGGTGATGAGCGAGTGACGGTGACGAGCGACGACGGTGAGCGAGTGACGGTGACGAGCGAGCGACGGTGAGCCAACGAGGGATGGACGGCGAGGAAGGTGAGAGAGATGTGAAGAAAGCTAAGAGAGGAGAGGGTCGGCGAATTCGAAGGTGCAGAGAGGAAAGAAAGAGGAAAGAGGAAAAAAGAAAAAAGAAAGAGGAAAGAAGAAGAAAGAAAGAAGAAAGAGGAAAGAGGAAAAAAGAAAAAAGAAAGAAGAAAGGACGTGATGCTTGACGTGGTGCAGGCAGGCATTTAATTTAGAGGAGGTAGGTGGAATTTTGAATGTGTTTTGGCGTCTAATATTTAAACTTAGACGTTAAAGTGTCCATTTTTGGCGTCTAATTATCTAACTTAGACGTCAAAAGTGTTGCTTTTGGCGCCAGGACTTCATATTTTTGGCGCTAATTTCATTTTTAGCGTCTAAATATTAAACTTAGACGCCAAAAGTATTACATTTGGCGTCTAATTATAATACTTAGACGCCAAAAGTCAATTTTTCTTACATATAATTACAAAAATGACACCGCCTTTTTTTTCTACTTCCGTTTTTTAGAATAGGACGTCAATTAGGGACGCAAAAGCCATATTTTGTAGTAGTGTTAGTGAATTTAATCAAGTTGAGCTAAAACAAAGTTTTGATGTGGAATGAGAATTTTTAAAACTATTTCTAAAACTAAAAATTAATAAAGGCAAATAATTCTTTGACTTTAAATATTAAATGGAGCCTACGATTATTCTTCCCCTTTTACATTTCATAAGACTTTATTAATTTCCTCTCTATTAGTTTTTCAATAAATGTAAGTGTTAGTCTAAGGTTCAAAATTAAACACTTGACAAGCTTTCTCAAGTCAAAATCAAGTTTCTCTTCTCATTAAGATGCACAATCTCTTGCCATAATTAATGAGAATAAATCTTTATGCAACAACTCTAATGTGACAATGTAAGATTAGTAAATATATCTCAATTTTACTAACAAACCATCCATTTATCAAGTAAACTTCAAGACAAGCATGATTTCAATCAAGTTCTACACCTATATTAGCTTTCTTAAGTCAAACCCAAGTGAATAAATCATCTAAATGGAGGCCAATCACTTAGAAGCATTAAATCAAAGTTGAAATCAACACACACATATATATATATCACTACTAGAAAACAGATGATTAGCGACAGAATTTTTTCCGTTGCAAATTTAGGGGTAATTCCGTCGCAAAACCAAGCTTTTTGCGACAGAATTCCAATTCCATCACAAAATCTCTTTTGGGTTTTGCTAAAACCAAGCTTTTTGCGACGGAATTTTCTTCAAATGGTTGATCATTGATCTCACCTTCACCATCGTTCTGTTTCTTCAATTTCTTACACTCTCCCGTATAGCGTTTCACTCTTCCTATTTTCTTCCCCAATTTTGGAACTATCTGAACCAGATTCCATCCATAGCAACACTGCCTACTTTGCGTTGTATCTGTTTGGTGAGAGCACTGGTGCGTCCTGAAATCACATCTCCCTTGTACCTCATGGGCAGCCCTGGTCCTGTTTGGCTTTCGTACTGAATCTGCGGTTTTATTTTTTTCGCCCATGCTAATGCCCAAAGCAGGAGGAATGAAGATCCTTACTAGGTTATAGAGTTTAGCTTGGTACTGATATTTTCCCCCCTTGTTACTGATCAGCACAGTCTGCTTCGGGTGTAAATTGTTTGAAGAATAGTACTTGGCAATAGTCTGAAGGTTTCAACCGATTTGAACTGTAACTTCAGTAGCTTTGGGTTAAAATGTCTACCGGACAAGTACTTAAGCGCGCCAAATACAAAACTTCCCTGAAAGATCCTGGCATTGATGGGGTGCTGAAATTGGTATGATCATTTTAAGCACCATTAACATTCTCTCATTTTTTCTTTGCTGTTTTCCATTATTCGTTATTATACCTTGGAAAATGACTAGAAACAAAATATGTTTCAAATCTTGATATGATGTCTTGTAAAATATATTAATGAAGTTTAGTTGTTGTTTGATAAAGACTAGATTGTTTTTCAAATTTATCTTTAACTCCCGATGGCTCAACTTCATAGATTTGTTATAGACATACTTGTCACCGGCTCTTGTTGCATAGCAATTGTTGAAATGTTCTGCATTTTTATGAGACTGAGGAGAAGCTATTTTTTAGGCCTAATGATCCAACGTCAAGTATGAAGCTCGAAGTCGACTTTAAATCTATACAGAGTACTTAAGATTTTATGCTTTTGTTTTGTTGTTGTCAGTATTTGTTTTGAAGTCTTTCATGGTCGTTTTATTTAATGCAATCTGATCCATCTCGGTGCTACCAAAGCCTTTTTATATTGTAATCAATAAATTATTTTTCTATTTTTTATATTTTTTTAAGCAATTTTTATATTTTTTAAAGCAATTTTTATATATTTTTTGATTTTTTTAAAAAAAAATCAAAATTTGCGACGGAATTTGTTTTCCGTCGCAAATTTCGAAATTTGCAACAGAATTTTTGTTTTCCGCGCAATTGCGACGCAACTTTTTGCGACGGACAAATTCCGTCGCAAAAATCGTTTGCGACGGAAGATGCCTTTTTTGCGACGGAATTTTTCCATCGCAAAAAATGACTTTTTTGTAGTGTATTTATCTACCAAAAGAGAGAAATATTCAAGTATTAATCCATACAAAGGGTCAATAGAATCCTATAATGAAATATTTAGCTACTCATGTCCAAATACAAAGAGATTCTAAACAAAGTTACTGAATACATGAAGAAACTAAGTGAAAAAGAGGAGAAAAGAGGAAGAAACCAATGTGAAAACCCTAAAATCTCTCTTGAGAAGAGCACCCAAGCCTCCAAAGTTATCAAGATCTCTCTCCCAAGCTCTTCCTTTTCGTGCTCCAATGTTCCCTTATGCAAAGAATGTGTTTTTCCGACCCTTTCCTCTAGGTTAAGTAGTGTTTTTTCTGCTGCTAAAATCAAAACGCACAACTGTACTGTTCACGACTGGCTACGACCAATTTACACAGAGAGCTATTTTCTTGACTTAATACAACAAGTTTGTCAACTTGTTGAGGCCAGTTACACAGAGAGTATACTTTAAATAACATAAATGTTTAAAGTACAATGACTTACCCCTAGGGCATAATTTCCAACAGGTAACTAACCAAGCATAACTCGAAGCCATGAAGCAAGTATGGATACATAGGATAACTAACCAAACATGGCTTAATGTCATGAAACAAGCATGGACACACAGTCCATGAAACAAGCGCAGCACGAAGCTACGAAACAAGCACATATACAAAACCTACGAATAACAAACATGAGAACCAATCTCATGAATATCAAGCGAGCTCGAGGTTAACCGTGGTGCACCAAGAACTAACAGTAGTGCTGTTAGTAACCAGCGTTCTGTATTTAATCATCTCCAAAATATTTTCAAGCATGCTTGGGGTCAATTTATCAAAGTAATAAAAAAAAATCCTTCAAGATAATAACATCTCTGTCTCATACTTCATAATCAAATCTCTCAGCATGAAGTTTCACAAACAATATTTCAAAACTTTCCTTCAAATTCCTTTTAAAATATCAAGAACTCGCAGAAAAAACATTCCAATTCAAATAATAAATTATAGCTTATAAACATTCCAAGATCATTTTAATATAAAATTTATGAAAAAATATCTCAAACGTCTCATTTCCATTTAACTGCATAAACCATGAATTATGCTCTAAAACAATTGGAAGAAAATACATAATAACAAATAAAATCACCATTCTTTATTCATATACTATCAATAAATATTCCTTCACAAAATCATACTTTTAAATATGGAAATAAACATAAAGATTCAACAATCAAAATATCATTTATAAAAATTAGGGACGCTATTCACTCACCTGTTGCTCTTTCCTAAACTGTACCTTTACCAAAATCCTTTGGATTCACTTTTCTCTTGAGCTGAAGCAATTGTCAATTCCGATAAATTTTGAAATTCGTAGAGATAGGTCATCATTGGTAATTTTTTATCCTTATACATATATACTCACCAAGACATAATTAAATTTCTATTATCCTATCCAAAACTCTCAACTCATGACTAGATATATTTATCCAAAAATATTATCATTTTCAGACTTAACAGAAAATCTGACTATAATTTTTGAAGGAATTTGTAAAAATCATAACTTAATCTAGGATACTCCAAATGAGATTATGGGAAAATCCATACAGGGGCCCAATTAAGGCCCAGAATCTCATAAAGTACCCCAACAACTTTCAGATCCCAGAAGAAGCCCTAGGGCCCTTTTTGACATATGAATGTTAAATGAAAAGATTTAAAAAAAAAAAACCCATGAAACTAATGCTGAAAAAGGAAGGGATTTTCCCAAATTCTAAATCTCTTTCTCTCGTCTCTATCTCTCTCTCGCGCATCTGGTCTCCATCACCGCTCGCGTCTTTAACCATGCTGGAGTCGACGCCGCCGCCGGGCCTGGATCTACCATGAACACTTTTTTAATGATTGGGGCCATCTAAATATCTGAGGGAAAGTGGGACCCAACTGAGCTGAGTCGGACAGACGAGCGGGTGAGAGAGATTAACAAAAAGCCTCATCTCCACTGCATGAACAGCCTAGGCCACTCATCTCTGCTGTTGCTTCCACTCGCTCCACCAGGTAATTCCTCCGCTAATGTTTGTGCTTATGCTTTCCCATATTTGATTATATGCTTGTTTTCATAATCACTGTTTTGTTTTTCCCTTTTCTTTGGATAAATTAATTTATACTCGTTACTCATTAGGCTACTGCAAAGCTATGTTTGAGCTAAAGCTTCCTTTCGAATTAATTTTCTTCCTTCATTGACTTTGGTTGGAATTTAGCGATAAAATAGTTCGTTAGTGCATATGAGGACCTTTTCTAAAAAAAAATCGGTATTATTTTAGTAGTCTAGGGATTCTGAAAAAAGTTATAAAATATATGGAAGAAAAGTCAGGTTACCCTTGTCCCTTGTTGCCCATTCTAGCTCTTCAAAAAATATTTTTACAAATCCAAACTACGGTCCTTTTTATAAAGGAAACTTTGTGTTTGTGTATGTTTTGGTTTTGGCCAAGTTTTTTGATATTATGTCATAGTTCTTCTAACGTCTTGTTTTTTCTGGTTATTTCCGTTCTACAGGATCTGAGAGAAAAAGATGGTATTCCGGATCGTCGGCGGGCTGCACGGTTTCGTTATGCGAGTGTAACTCCACTAGAGGTTAGTTTTCTATTTCCATTTATGTTTCAATTGCTGTCCTGAATTAGGTGTTATGGATTTGTGGATATGTTGTAGGCTTTATTATGCTAAAATTGGCATTGGAACACCTTCAAAGGATTATTATTTACAGGTAGATACTGGAAGTGATATTATGTGGGTTAACTGCATCCAATGCAAAGAAAAGGCGGGAATCTCAGTTTCAAAACAAGAAGGTTTATCATTGTGGTAGATGCTATAAGGAGGGACACTCCGTCAAGACTTGCAAGAATCCAAATCCAAGTTGATCATTAATGGTGCTTGGGTTTTTATCTTTTTTGGGCATTGCGTCCACACTCTTTTGTTGTATATGTCTTTAGATAGAAATGCACACCGTATTATTTTTGGAGATGGTGTGTGATGTTGTCAATATGAATTTGTAGATGCATTTGGTATTGTAAATGAAGGTTGGATATTATTATCACAATTGTAGCCAAGTCTCATTTATGTACACATATTCATATTATCTTGCAAATGTAAATGACGTTGAAAAGTATATGCAGCTGGATATTGTTGTTATTAGAGACTGTTGTTGTTGTTATTGGGGACTGATATTGTTGTTATAAGGGACTAATATTGTTGTTATTCTAACTGAAACTATTGTTATAAGTTCCCACTGTTATTGTTGTCAGTGACCCCTGTTATTGTTGTAAACACCTCCTGTTATTATTGTTAGCGACTCCTGTTATTGTTGTTACTATCCCTGATTAGAAAAGGTCCTCATATGCACTAACGAACTATTTTATCGCTAAATTCCAACCAAAGTCAATGAAGGAAGAAAATCAATTCGAAAGGAAGCTTTAGCTCAAACATAGATTTTGCAGTAGCCTAGTGACTAGTGAGTAATGAGTATAAATTAATTTATCCAAAGAAAAGGGAAAAACAAAACAGTGATTATGAAAACAAGCATATAATCAAATATGGGAAAGCATAAGCACAAACATTAGCGGAGGAATTACCTGGTGGAGCGAGTGGAAGCAACAACAGAGATGAGTGGCCTAGGCCGTTCATGCAGTGGAGATGAGGCTTTTCGTTAATCTCTCTCACCCGCTCGTCTGTCCGACTCAGCTCAGTTGGGTCCCACTTTCCCTCAGATATTTAGATGGCCCCAAGCATTAAAAAAGTGTTCATGGTAGATCCAGGCCGGCCGGCGGCGTCGACTCCGGCATGGTCAAAGACGCGAGCGGTGACGGAGACCAGATGCGCGAGAGAGAGATAGAGACGAGAGAGAGAGAGAGATTTAGAATTTGGGAAAATCCCTTCCTTTTTCAGCATTAGTTTCATGGTTTTTTTTTTTCTTTTCATTTAACATTCATATGTCAAAAAGGGCCCTAGGGCCTCTTCTGGGATTTAAAAGTTGTTGGGGCCTTTTCTGAGATTCTGGGCCTTAATTGGGCCCCTGTATGGATTTTCCCTTTTTTTTAGCATCCCGAATTTTGAGACGAAGAGTTTATGAATAAGACTGAGATAAATAGACTTCTAAGGCAGTAGTAAGAGTCTAAAGTTTTAAGTTTATCATGAGGAAAGACTTAAGATAATTATTAAATATTATTTTGGAGATCTATAATTATTATGAAGGGATTAATTATGAAAAATTTGTCCTAACTAATGTTAAAACTATTATTTGAAATTTGGGGCCTATTTTCCCAGTTATTCAAGGAAAAATAGTCAGAGGATGAATATTGGCCTAGAAATTTAGAGTCTATTTTATTGCATAGAGAAGCTAATTGAGGAAGAAAAATCTTTATATGGAATTAAAGATTAAATTCTAACACCTATCAAATATTTGCAATAAAATAAGTAAAGGACCTGGTTGCAAATAAAAGTCTTGTAGAAGATCAAATAAGATTATATTGGTGTGGGACCTACAACACTCACCTCCCCTATCAATTCATTGTGACACCTCCACTAGTGCAAAAAAGGCTTTTAAGACCGGACGAAACAGGTACATTAGGACCGGACCCGCGACCAGTCTTGTTCCAGGCGGTATTAAAAGTCGACCTTTAAGACCGGACTTTTACACGGTCTTAAAGAGTTTCTTTAAGACCTGGACATTTTAAACATCCGGTCTTAAAAGTGTTTCAAAATAATAATAAAAAAAAACTCAAATGAAACAATCGGTCCCAAATCACCGATCTCGGCAACATTTTGAATGTCCCTCCGTCATCAACGACAGAGAACCAAGAGAAGATTGGAAGCAACAACAACAAGAAGAAAAACAAAAAGATGATTACAAAGTCCGAAATAAACAAAAATAACAAGAAACAAAATCATTCACCATGAAAATCGAATTTGAAGTCCAGATCTACAAAAAAGTCACAAGCTTAAATCAACCAAATGAAAGCAGATCCTCTTGTCGGTGCTAGCAAAGCTTCAAGCAACCAAAATCGAAATCCGGATCCGAGCAGAGCTGGCCAATGTAGGAAATAAACAAACTTAAGCAAGAAGATATCTGGGTTTGATTTCAAACCGGATCTATACGAAGGCGGCGTGGAAGGACCCATAGATCGAAGAGGAAGGAGCCGTCGTCATCCAGAATCCTCAAAGTAGTACGCTTTCACTGTTGCTGAGGATTGGAGTCGACGCCATCGCAAAACCCTCGAAGCATCTCACTGCCAACGTTGCCAAGGATTTGATTGTGCGACTCTTATGATGACTTACGAAGATTGCGAGTAGGTTAGAGGAAGAGGATGACATTCTTGCGGAGGATTTGCTCGTAAGGCTCTTGGGACACTCGTTGAATCTATAACTAAGAAAATGTTATATCACCAAGAAGACAAAGCAAACTCACGGACTTAACAGGTTTAGCGAATGTAGTTTTTTTTTAAACACTTTTAAGACCGGTTTTTTGAAACAACCGGTCTTAAAAGTGTAAAAAAAAAAAAAAAAAAATTGACCTATGGCAATTTCAGAATATATAGAACATTTTTAAGACCGTCTGTTTGAAACAACCTGGCCTTAAAAGTGTTCTATATAATTTTTTTTTTTACACTTTTAAGACCGTCTTTTTCAAACAGACGGTTTAAAAGTATTTTAAGACCGTCTGTTTGAAACAAATGGTCTTAAAAGTGTTCTATATAATTTTTTTTTACACTTTTAAGACCGTCTGTTTCAAACAAACGGTCTTAAAAGTGTTCTATATAAATTTTTTTACACTTTTAAGACCGTCTGTTTCAAACAGACGGTCTTAAAAGTGTTCTATATAATTTTTTTTTCACTTTTAAGACCGTCTGTTTCAAACAGACGGTTTAAAGTATTTTTAAGACCGTCTTTTGAAACAAATTTGGTCTTAAAAGTTTTCTATTTATTTAATTAGTTAGCGTATACGATTATATTGTGCAATTATCTTAATTAAGTTGTTAGAGAGATTTTAGGAATTAAGTTAGCGAGATCAATGTTTTTGAATTTCGTAATTAAATTCCTGATTGTAATCATCTTAATTAAGTTGTTAGAGAGATTTTAGGAATTAAGTTAGCAGATCATGATTTTTTGAATTTCGTAATTAAATTCTTGATTGTAATCATCTTAATTAAGATGTTAGAGAGATTTTAGGAATTAAGTTAGCAGATCATGGTTTTATGAATTTCGTAATATATTCCTGATTATAATCCCTAAATTATAGGAACCGCCTAGGTTTATTTACTTATTAGCATCTCGTATATAATTTCAATTAAGCGAAGGAATAAATCATCGCATTCTCGGACTTGATCAGCGTCTTCTCACAATATTTACGAAATTGCCACCGGTCATACTTTTAAGACCGGATATTTGTTAGCCCGGTCTTAAAAGTGTTCTATATATTTACAAAATTGCCACCGGTCATACTTTTAAGACCGGATCTTTTATAGTCCGGTCTTAAAAGTGTTCTATATATTTACGAAAGTGCCACCGGTCATATTTTTAAGACCGGATCTTTTATAATCCGGTCCAAAAAGTTCATTATATTTACGAAACTGCCACCGGTCATACTTTTAAGACCTGATTCTCTATAATCCGGTCTAAATGAGACGGTCTTAAAGCCCTTTTTTGCACTAGTGCTCACCCCTCTCATTCTTAGAGGAGAGAAATTTTTTTTGAAAATTGAGTGTAGTGGGGCCCACATATTTTCTTTTCCCCTCCTTTTTTTTCTCTCCCCCTCCCTCCCCTCCCCTCCCCTCCCCTCAAACCAAACATACCCCACTCTTGTCTCTAATTAAACATACGGACATCACACACAATATGCCCCTCAATTTAACCATTTCGGTCAGCCTAATTTTCATTTCCCATTCTCATTTTCCACCAGTAGAAAATATTATAATAGCGACGGGACATAATTTGCGATGGAAAAAAATCCATCGCAATTTTGCCACAGAAACGAAAATCTGTCACAAATTATGATGGAAAAATAAATCCGTCGTAAAGTTTTGAGATGGAAAAAAAATTTATGTCGCAAAAATAAAACAAAATGCCCCATTTGCGACGGAAAATAAATTCCATCGCAAAAAAAAAAAAAAAAAAAAATTCCCATTTCGCAGAAATTTAAAAAAATCCCCATTTGCGATGGAAAACAAATTCCGTCGCAAAAAAAAAAAAAAATCCCATTTGCGACGTAAAACAAATTCCGTTGCAAATTGCAATCTACTATTTTTTTAAAGCATAAATCGCTGAGAAACCAAAACCCATAACCTTACCCATCCATCTAAAACATTTCGACCTCCCTTCTCTCGGCCACTTTCTCCCTTCTCTCACTTCGCGGTACATGGCGCCGTCAGCATCAACCTAGGTTCTTATGAAGTTCTCGTGCTTCGTAGCTTCTCTCTTTCTTCTTTCGAGTCTAGCCGAATAAGAGTTCTCTTGACTCTTCAACGACTCGATCCTCATTAGGGTTGGCCGTCTTTTCCTTTTATAGTCAAGGTTCCTTGTGGCATACGTTCAGTGAGCTGTGGGCTGTGCCTTTCCAAATCTGTCAGGTCCAACTAGTCTACTTTCCAAATTTGGTTGAGTAATTCTACTGATATTGCGGAATTCTCCAAATCTTAGCCTCGATCTTCCGCATCTTCTAATTTCGTGCGTCAGCAACCAACCATTATCTAACGTCTGTCCAACGACCTGTACCTAATTTCCTGAAACAACCTTGAGAAAACGTCAGAATACCTAGCGCATAGCATTGCCTCTCTTACGCTGCTATTGCTTTCGGGATGCATTGTATTGCGGCTTGCTATGGCTGGCCCAATGCTATAGCATTGTATCGGCTATGCTATGCGCTTTTCACATAAAACCTCAAATTTGTTCCTTTCTTATGCACACTTTTCTTATGCACATGTATGGGATGCTTATACAATTACCATAATTTCTGAGATTCATCCTACATTTTCCTATATGCGTGAAATATGAAATATTTGCTCAAATCAAATGCATTTAAGCTCATATTTACTATACAAAACATGCACACATCATAGGAAAAATATGGCATAAATTGTGCTCATCAGTAGCCAAAGTTTATTAGCAAATTAACAAGATTTTTCAACGGGCGGTGGCTTCACTCTCTCAATCTCAGACCTCAAATGGCCTTCTGTTACTCATATGTCATTTTTTTTAAGAATCTAATATTTGATTGATCTTTGGAGTAGTTTTTTGTCTATGTCTAGTAAGTTAACATCTTTGAAATTTGGTTAAATCAAGAGTCTCGTATTGATCAGGAGGTATTAGATTCTTTTTGAATATGGTACTTTTTTCGTTTCTTCAGAGTAATTTGGTTGGATATGTTACATATATATGTTATTTCTACAATCACATCTGCGATCTGCTGAGGTTGTAGTGATGGCCGTTTAGAAATATCAAGGGCATATGTTGTTGTAAAATTTTCAGTATAGAGTAACTTTTGGTGTCATCTTGTAGGCAGACACTCTCTTTGGCAGCTTATACTATAAACTTTCCTATTATTTAGATAACAACGTACGTATTAAATTCCCTATAAGGAGTGAAGAGTGAGATAGAGGATGCTTTGGAAAGTCTTGATATTCTAGGAGGCATTTGTTACTTATATTTATAGTTGGAAAATGATTTTATAGTTTGAGATATAACCAACATGTACCTCTTCTCTGATTTTACAGCAGAAATCTTTTTGTGTAAATTTAAGGCTTTGTTCTGTTGGTTATTGATGTGATTCTCAAAAAATAGTTTTGCTGGTATGTTTGTTTATGGATTATATATAGAAGCATTGTCAACGTTGCCATATTTGTAAATCAGGAAAACCTTGCTACCAAATTTTACAGGTTAGATCAGCTTGCTAGTTGATCAAGACATGAGTGATTTTTATAATAGTTGCAGAATTCCGCTTTATGTGCTTTCATTTTGAATTACTTTTATATAATCAATCCTTCTGTTAAACATATATGATCTTATTCTTCCTTGTTCAATACGTCCGTATTTTTATATATGCACCACTTTACATTGTAGGCCCAATAGTTAACTTCAATGCCTTTTCCTCTCAAGTTTGTGACCAAGTTACTTTTTTAATATAACCTTGTTCTGGTTGTTTGCTTATTTAAAAATCAAGGAATTGATATTAACCATAAATGTTTTTAAAACTACAATCTGATTGCTGGGTTATTTATAGCATGATGTGTTCTTAATGTTTCATGTGTCTCAACTTGCTGTCAATAGTTTTGTATGATTGTTTAAATATATGTTTTGTCAATGATCCTTGTTCTGTTCGTGCAGCTAAATGCCCCAGAGTAGTAATTTAAACACAAATGTGATTTGCTATAATGAGATGAATGCAATAATAGCACATTGTATTTCAGTTGCTTAATCTCTTTTCAGCTGTATACCTTTGTAGAACTTCGGCTACATATATGACTACATACTTCTATACAAGGTTCTTACGTTAAAAATTGATGTCTTAGCTGTCATTTAATAACCAAGACATAAGAATATTTGCACACATTTGTTTTAAAACATTCTTTTTCCTTCAACTTTTGTCACTAAATTTGTTTTTATTGTCTGTAGGCAACTATTGAATATGAATTTAACTAGAACTTTGGCAATGGAGATTGAAGACTTCAAGCTCACAATTACAAACTCAGGCAACCGAGCAATTCAAAGCTCCTAACTTGAGTAATGAAAGATTGAAGACTTCATGAAGCTGTGTTCATAAATTTTCAAGATATTTGAAGAGTTAAAAAACTGTTTTTTTTCCTTTTATAGCTACTGTATAACTTATTTATGATTTTTGTGTTTTTTAAATTTATTTTGTCGGCAACATTAATGTTTATAGGGTTAAGGTGCAAATTTGCCAACGATCTATTACCTAAGGAGCGTCTGGCACAAAAAACAATTGAAGGGACCAAATTGGCCAACGAACTATTAAAAAGTGAAAAAAAAAAATACCAGATAACTATTAAAAAATAACTATCACTATTACGTTAAAATATAAGGCACTGGCGTAGGACGATGGAGGAGACGCTAGAGAAAAGAGCGGTTAAGCCTTATTGTTGGATAAGGCAAACACCAACAGAGATGGGACCCATGCGAGCAGGCGCTGTGGCAGCAGCGGTTGCTGCTTGTGGCATCGGAGGGACGAAACCAGGGTGCAAGGCATGTGTCGGTCGAAAGCTGTGGACTGCTGGATAAGTTCAAGAGGGTGAGTGGAACACCCAACAACAATGAAAGCTTTGGAGACGCTGACGTCGCCGATACTGTGACAATCAATGGAAGACGAAGACACCAAGACAATGACGGGGTAGTAGTTTGTTGGCGAATCTGCTCAAAATTGTGTTTTTTTCACTTTTTAATAGTTCGTTGGCCAATTTGGTCCTTTCAATTGTTTTTTGTGCCAGACGCTCCTCAGGTAATAATTCGTTGGCAAATCTACACCTTAACCCATGTTTATATTTCGTTTTGTTTATTTATAATTTTTTTAGGATTGCTATTGTATATATTTCTACATATACACTTTTTTAATACAATATTTAGTATTATTTATATACATTTTTTTTATTTCGTAATTTTTCTATTTTTTTATTTAGTAATTGTTTATATTTTTTATTTTATTTTTATTTTATTTTTTTCAAAAAAATCCATTTTTGCGACGGAATCAAATTTCGTCGCAAAAAATGGAATTTAATTTTCCGTCGCAAAAAATATTTTGTGACTCCATTTTTTGCGACGGACGTAATTCCGTCGCAAATCAATTTTGCGACGGAAAAAGTATTTTGTGACGGATTTTATCCGTCGCAAATTTTGACTTTTTTTGTAGTGTTCAGCCCTTCACATAACAGAAAGAGTGGTGAGAGCAAGAGGGGGGAGGGGGCTGTGAGTGAGAGAGGTCACGAAGGTTGCTGGAGAAGAGGAAGGTGGCTGGAAACATACATGCAACCATGGATTCTGATTTAAGTGAGTCTTCTAATCCCTCTCACATCTTCATTTCAGCTAATTGATGGTATTTTCAGAGGTCCAAAGGTTGCTGAAAGTTGAGTGTTCTTGGGTAGAGTTTTGGTCACTTTGCAAGAAGAGTTGCTAAGTATGATCTTAGTGCTTGCATGTCGGGTTTGAGTCCGATTTTGAGGTGTCTTTGAGGTTCTTTAGTTCTATCATTGAAGTAGAGCTGAGAATTAGGGTCGGGCCGGCCCTATAGGGCTTGGGGTAAGGAAAACATATGTTTTTCAAAGCCTGGTCCGATAATACCAGGGTCAGGGTCGGCCTTACAGGGCCTGAAAAATACTATTCCAAATTTTAACTATTTTTCCTTTGATTTTTTTCAAAGAAATATAATTATTCAATTGCAACCATTAAAGTTTTAATCTATCAAATAAATGTTATCAACATTAATATCCAAACAATATAAATCATTCAACAAATAAACACATTCATTAATTCGTAATAAAAAACAAATAAACACAAAGAATATGTTTTTTCCTTTTTTTCAAAAAATATTAAACAAAGAAATTGCTTTATGTATGCCCACGACAAAATGTGGCTTTCCCTCTCATAATTTTGTGTGTGTCTGCAGATTCATTCGGTTCATGCATGATTTAACTGACATGTAAAAATAATTATACTCATTTTTCACAAAATATATTTATAATTTATTACTTCTATAATATTGTTATACCAAAGTATGTGTTTATTTAATATGAAAACATCTCTTCTTTAAAATTTATAATAACTAATTATGCGTTTTAATACAGAATAATAATAAACATAAAAAAAGGGTTATAGTTTAAACTGCAAAAATTTAAGTAATTACGAATAAACACATTCATTAAGTGGAAGTCTAAGTAATTATTTTTTTTAAAAAAAAAAAACTACAGTTAAACGGGCCTAACAGGCCGGCCCGAGGCCCTACAGGTAGGGGTGGAAAAAGGCCAGGGGCCTGGCCTGTTTCGAGCCTGGTTAGGCCTGGCCTGTTAGGCTAAAAGGCAGGCCAAGGCCTCTTTGAAGGCCTGTTTTGCATAACAGGCCAGGCCTAGGCTTGTTAATAAGCCTGTTAGGCCTGTCAAGACGGCCTATTATAAGGGTAAAATTGTAATTTCCTTATTTACTCCATTGAGAGTGTGACACGTGTATAGTATCAAAAAACCCTAAACTTCATTCTTGGCCGCCCAGTGAATCACGCAACGTAAGCTTCCGACTTCCAAGTTCCATCTCTCCTCCTCCTCCTCATTCTCGCCTTCTTCTTCCTTCTTCTCTTGCATTTTCCTCTCTCGTTTATCCCTTTCTCTTTTTATTTTGTGTGTTTTCCCGTGATACCTCGCTGATCTCACGATGAAGAAGATGAAAGGGGTTGTTCCTATGGAGTCTTCGTATGCTTTGTACAAAGATCATAGGTCAAGGCTTCGGCATCAGAGCCTCTTGTAGGACTACAAAGAGTGGATCATGGTAAATTTTTCATCTCGTTTTTTAGGATTCGAGAATTTCCTTAGGGTTTCGTTAGATCTGGTGGTTTCTTTCAAATCTTTGTGTGAATTTTGATGATTCTGGCTATATAGTGTTTCTCATCCAGAAAATTGAGGATTTGTTAGTGATAACGATGTATCATGTATGGATCTATTGTTCTAATTTGCTTGATCGTTTTTCCCCTTTGAAGAAATTAGTTGCCTGTAATCTTGAAATAAGGAATTATGTTTCGATCTGTTGGAACAAAGCTGGGAGGTGTTATTGAATGGAGTTTTTCTTGAAAGAATCCTCTACTCCACGTCGTCTCTCTCTCTCTCCCTCACTCATCGTTTTTGAAATTTTCTTCTATTCTATGGAGTTTTTCTTGAAAGAATCCTCTACTCCACGTCGTCTCTCTCTCTCTCCCTCACTCATCGTTTTTGAAATTTTCTTCTATTCTTCGTTGATTGTTTAATGGCATGAAAAGCCTCCCATGCAAACTTGTTTTTTTTTTCATCTTCTTGTCCTTTTGATATTCCCAATTAGGGATTCCGACTATTTTTCCTTCTGATTGAGTTTTGCATCTGCAGGATGACAAGGTGTTGGCATTTCAGGATATCAATCCATCAGCTTTCAGGTACTGAGATTTATTGCCAATGTATTTTATGATGTATTTGATTTCATTTTTTATGATGTATTTTTTATCATTAGGAATAATTAATGTAATTTGGCCTGTTTACGGCCTGATTACAGTTGAGGCCTGTGGCCTGTTAGCCTGAGTACAAGATTTTAAAAAATACAGGCCTTTTAACCGGTTACAGGCCAGGCCAGGCCTATATACAGGCCAGACTTAGGCCAAAAAATAAGCCTGTTAAAGGCCATAAGTCAGGCTCAGACCACTTCCTTGCATAACATGTCAGGCCTGTTAAAGATGAAGTCTGGCCTAGCCTGGCCTGTTTCTACCCCTACCTACAGGCAGGGGCGGATCCAGAAAAATAGTGAAGAGGGGGCACCATTGGTGGGGGGATGCGGGGGTTTGGGGGCAACGCACCTGAAAATTTTTTTTAAAGAAATTTTTAAACGCATTAAAAAATAAAAGAATATAAACAAGAAAAAAATATCAAAAAAATATTTATGAAATCAAGTGAATATTAATGATGTAATAAGAGAGGCAATTATTTTAAAACCTGTCATTTAAAAAGTAAGGCTAAGTGTTGTTAGAAATGCAGCTATATAAATTACAATGAAATGTGGACATTCAATAAGTTCAAGTACTTATATTTTAATAACAAAGTATATTACAATAAAAATAATTACATTGTCATCATTCTAGGCTTTATTTTTTGGAATTTCATCATAATTGCCTTATTATTAATGCTATCAAATATATCTTTTTCAATATAAGACACTAAACAATCATTCAACCATGCATCTCACATCTGATTACGAAGTGCAATATTGATGTATTAAGAGTAGGCACTAAACAATCATGCAATCATTCAAATATATTATATATATATATCGATTTTTTTCTCAAATTTAAGGGGGGCACTTGCCCCCCTTCTCTTATACCTCCATCCGCCTATGCCTACAGGGCCGGCCCGATTAAGCTCGAGGCCCTACAGGGCCAATTTCAAATTTCTGGCCTATTTTTCAAGCCCGAGCCCTACAAGGTTAGGGCTTAGATGGGCCGACCCGACGGCCTCGGCCCAATTTCCCGGCTCTACATTGAAGTAATGAAACAAAGCTCTCATACATGTCAAGTTTCTGGAATGTTAGGCTTAAGTTTGAGGTACTTGTACTCTATTTTATCTCTATTTCTTGACAGAAAAACAGAGGATCATTTGCATGTCAATTTCAGGAGCTAGAGTTTGAGGTTTTCTGTAAAAATTGGTCTCCCTAAGATTTAAAAAGAGTCTTAGATCATTTTAATTGGAGGTCTAAAACTCAAGTTATGATTTTTTCAAAGTATGACAATGAAAATAGTAGAAATTCTGTTTTTCATATTTTAGCTTCGTTTTCATTCAAGGTTTTGACCGATTAAATATTTTCCAATGGATATGAAACTTTCCAGATTTTAAATAGACATGATGATAAGCTTTAAAATGATATATAATATGAGGCAAATGGATTAATATATTAGAAGTTATAAATTTTTGAAGTTAGGTATTGAATCTTGTATGTTTTTTGGACCAGTGAGGTTTTATGCATAGTTCTTGAATTCTGTAGCAAGAGTTGGCTATGGGTAATATTTTATTTTTAATATATACTCAAATATTTTTAATAGGAATTTGAACCACCCCAATTGGAATTATATAGAATTAATTATGATTTTTTTAAGTTTGGTTAGGAAAATTGGAAAATCCTGTCTTCAAATTCAAGTAGTATCTATTCTGCAAAATTCTAAGAAGGTTTCGGCCTCAAATTGGTTTGGTGATTATTTTTCATCTAAAATAGACTTACAGAGCTTTAATTAAGAACTAGAATCACCTCATTTGGAGTTTCCTAGATTAAGTTATGATTTTTCCAAGTTTCCTGAAAAATTATAGTCAGATTTTCTATTAAGTCTGAAAATGATAATATTTTTAGATAATTGCAACTAGCTATAAGTTGAAAATTTTGGATAGGATAATAGGCATTTAAATATGTATTAGAGATTATATAATATATAAGGATAAAATATTATCAATGATGACCTATCTCTATATGAATTTTAAAATTTATAGGAATTAGCAATTGTCATAGCTCAAGAGAAAAGCGAACTAAAAATGATTATGGTAAGGGTACAATTTCAGAAAAGTCAACATGGTATTGATGAGTGGCCATACATGTGAAGCAGGGGTATATTGTATATATGCAATAGCAACAGGTGAGTGAATAATATCCATATAATTTTTATAAATGATATTTTTACTAATTGTTGTACTTTAATGTTAATTACTATATTTAAAAGTATGATTTTATGAAGGAAAGTTTATTATATTTGTTTCGTTTTCTTATTGATATTACATTAGCAAAGATTGATGATTTTATTCATTATTATGTATTTTCTTTCAATTGTTTCAGAGCATAATTCATGATTATGCACTTAAATGGTAAGGAGACTTTTGAGATATTTTTCATAAATTTTATATTGAAAATGATTTCTGTTGTCATATTGAATTTGATGGAAAGTTTTGAAATATTGTTTATGAACCTTCATGCTGGAGAATTCAATTATGAAGTATTAGATACAAGCTGTTATTATCTTGAAAGAACAATTTTTATTGCTTTGATAAATTGACCTCAAACATGCTTGAAAATGTTTTGGAGATGACTAAATACAGAACGCTAGTTACTAACAACAGTACTGTTAGTTCTTGGTGCACCATAGTAACCTCAAGCTCGCTTGATATTCATGAGATTTGTTCTTATGCTTGTTATTCGTAGGTTTTGTACCTACGCTTGTTTCATAGCTTCGTGTTACGCTTGTTTCATGGGTTATGTGTCCATGTTTGTTTCATAGTTTTGAGCCATGCTTAGTTATTTACCTTCATGGACTGTGTATCCATGCTTGGTTTTGTGGCCTTGAGTTACGCTTGGGTAGTTACCCTCATGAACTGTGTGGCCACACTTGTCATCCGTTCTGTAAGAAGTCATACGAGTAAGATGAGAATTGAGATTTACTGTTTTAAATTGGTTTTGTCAAACAAAACAATTTATTACATATTTCAAGGTATTTGATTGATAATCATATAAAGAGTTTTATTTTTATTCATGATCATATGATATAAAGATTGAAGTTATTGTCATATTGTTATTATCAAAAGATAAAAATGTTTAAATTATTTACTTTTGTAATTTACTAAATTATAAGAGTGAGACATTATTCACCGGAAAATTTGCTTTGGTTCAAATGATATTGTTGACCTTGAATCTTCTACTCAACAGTGAAGAGCCTCCTTAATGATTTAAAGTTCACTAATCCAATTTATAGTACTATTAGTTGATGTAATCATAACTCTAGACTAGACTTTTGTATTATTAATCAAACTTTGAGAGTGAGGAGCTTCATAAACGAGGGAGGGATGTTGGAGAGGAGTACAACTAAGCCTAAGTTTGAAAAAGTGTCCACCTAAACTATAATAATAGGCTAATAGATTAATGATGCGTATAGTAGGCAAGTACAAGTGCTATAGAAGGAGTTCAGTAAAGTGCACGAGTCATTTATTTTTATAAGTAATATATTTATAAAATAATATATTTATTAAACAAGTACCCATATAATTAACGTCATTAGGAGAAATCTAATACGAATTAATATGGATAGAGATGAAGGGTGGGTTTTTAATTTAATACCAGCCTGACTCCGGTTTAACTCTGGTCTGACCCACTGACCCTTATGTTGGAATCCGTACACGAGCGGAATTATAAAATTTTACGAATCCCATCCAAGGATCCATCAATGGCATTTAAATCAAGGTTTAGGGTTTCTGAATCGTACCTATGCCGAACTATTTGGACTGGTGAGCTACCTTCTTGATCAGCAGAAGTCAACTCTTCGAATCTTCTTCCTCTACCGGTATCCACACGAATAACCTCGAACACAGACGGCAGCGTGCTAGCTCCTTCAGTATTCTCGCGTCTCTTTATTTTCTCTAGGGTTTCTCACGGCTTTCTAATACGCTTGACAAAAGTCCCGTAGGTTTTTCTAAACCTGGTAGGCGTATTATATTCAAAATTAATCCTCATTAATTTCGAAATTCGAATTTTGAATCTGGATTAAAAATATATATTAATTAAATCTATCTGATAGATCTAATTTAATTTATTTATTTAATCCAAATTAAAAGCCTTCTGATTTAATTTATCTCTATAAATTAAATCCGAGAAATGATATCTATCTATTTAATTAAATCTAAGATACTATATCTCAATTTAAATTAAATTAAATATATAACATCTTTATTCGAAAATTAAATCTGAGATACAATATCTCTATTTATTTTAGATATTTAATTTATCAAATAAGTTAAATACAAACAAATATTATATAATAATATTATAATCTTCATTAAATAATATTATAATATTAATTTTGAATTTAATATATATATATATATATATATATATATATATATATATATATATATATATATATATATATATCCTAGACTAAATATATTATTCATTAAATCTTAGACATATCTAAGATTCAATGAATCTAGACACTTTGCTCATGTTGGACTATTCTTGTGCGACCTGCACTCCACATGAGATTGGCAGCAGACCAATACTGTATCAGCCCACAAGTCGCAAGTGGCCTCTAGCAAGACATTGCGACTACCCAATTCATATGGGGATCGATGATACGATACAACCTATCGTACAACCATATCACGTCCCTTTTGTCACGCGATAATTTGGTCAAGGATGAGGCATGGAGAATGTCAACTTCTTGTTCTTGACCATTACTTTCTCGATTCTTGAGTAGTCTAATTGAAATGGAAACTCCTTTCCATCGTAGTATGGCGGTATGGCCATACATTTCTCAGACTGACTCATCGAGGGGCCTAGTATTATCTCTCTACAAATGTGAGGGACAAATTTCATCTTGACCATTCACATTTCTCTGCATGAAAATCACTGATCCCGATCATAGCCTTTATCATCACCCGGTCAAAGGTGACTTTTGACTAAGTCAAATATCAGCGACTCATCATGTAGGAATCCATGATGATCTTAGGTCGACGGGCGTTGTGACGCGGTTAAACATGAGAAAAACTTATGACTTATTCCATACAGTTTTCTCATAGTGGGTCGGTCCAGCACCTTGTACTCTTACAAGTGTCTATGATTTTGACTCGTATCTTCATACTCATCAAAGTCATACTGGTCTTATTTCATCTTCGCTCCCACGCAGATGACCGACCAGAGACATTTAGGATAATCTATAAGATATATCTAAGGATCAGTTATCACTATAAACATGCAAATAAAATGATAACTAAAGGAGAATACTTTAACATAAACATCTAAAGTACAATGATTTGCCCCTAAGGCATAATTCCAACACCTTAACCCAATACGCTTACCAGTTTAGTGACCGATCCAGTTTTAGGAACCTTGATAATTAGTCATCTATCCAATTGTAACAATTAGACCAGTTGGTTAGAATATAACCAAGTCTGTTAGAATAGAACTAGTAAAACGGTTCTCAATACAGTCATAACTATAGTACACTGAACAATATAAATATATGGACATATCACAGTAAACCGTACTGTGAATTCTCTCTCATCCATTATTTTCTCTGCTCTTTCTGTCTTTTCTATACACACAATTCATTGGAGCTCTGCTTTCTCTCTCTCTCTCTCTTCATATATATACACAAACACACACTCGTATAAAGCACATGGGGAGAAGAGTACAGGGGAAAAAAAACAAGGATATGGCTAAAAAGGAGGGAGAAATTTCTTATCCATTATTTGAGACAAGGAGAGCCACAAGTGGGTGGCTCATCATATACAGATTCTTCTCTCTCTCATTATTCCTCGGCATATTCTCAATCTCCCTTTACAGATTTTCATACTTGCTCAATATCGTCGTCATCCATGGTGGTAAAGAAGAAGAAGAAGATAATGAATATGGCAAATCTTGGGTCATCTTCTCCGTTGGCTTGCTTGGTGCTGAACTATTTTTTGGACTCTACTGGGTTTTCACTCAAGCCCTCAGATGGAACCCTGTTTTCAGACAAACCTTCAAGCACAGACTCTCTCAAAGGTTACATATAATATACACACATACACACACCTATCAATAAATAAATAAATAAATATATATATATATATATATATAAAATAAAAAAGGTCGTGAAAGACTGAAGCAAAAACTTATAGAACGGGATCTTTAGATTAATAATCTATTGATGTAGTTTTCAATAGAGTATAATGGCGTCTGCGATCATCTAGCCGACCTTAATTAGTGGGATAAGACTCTGTTATTATTGTTGTTGTTGGATATGTTGTTGTTGCTAATTTGTGTGTTTTGAACAGGTATGAGCATAGTTTACCAAGAGTAGACGTGTTTGTGTGCACGGCGGACCCAGAGAAAGAGCCAGCGATGATGGTGATGAACACTGTGTTATCAGTAATGGCTTATGATTACCCCACTGAGAAGCTAAGTGTGTATCTCTCAGACGACGCTGCCTCAGAGATAACCTTCTATGCTTTACTTGAAGCATCTTCTTTTGCTAAACACTGGCTTCCCTTCTGTAAGAGATTCAATGTTGAACCCAGGTCCCCTTCGGCTTATTTCAACACTTTATCCTTTCCTACTTCTTCAGAGGACTCTGTTTGGACCAAAGAGTTGGCACATATTAAGGTAATATACGTAAATATGATCCATATTTATGTTTGTGTTTTTGAACATTTACACTATTTCTTAAGGTTTCTTTTGACTAACGGTCAAATAATGACACTTTGTTTCACAGTTAAAAACTTTGAAGAACAGTGGAACCAAAATAACCGTTAAGAACAGGTTTACAGTTAAAATGGTGCATGAATACTTAAACATATAATAACCGTAGAAGACAAAAATAATAATAATACTCGCAGTACTTTAAGTTCTTAATATAATAATATAATAGTAAATTCACTTTTTTTTAAGAGATTAAGAAAATTAAATAAATAATATTAAAATATTCATATTTATTGTTTTTTTAAATTAATTTAACTGACTTATAAACATGATGATATATATAATCTAATAATACATAATATCTTTCATAATCTCTCTGAAAAAAGGCTGAAAAAAGGCAATTGACTTTTATAAAGAGGACTTAAGTATGGCCTTTTCTTAGTAATGTATGAGAGGCTTCTCTGTTTTCTTACTCTGCAACTAGAAACTGTACGAAGATATGGAAAGACGAATCGAAGATGCAGCCAAGTCGGGACAAGTACCCAGATATGTACGTTTGAAGCACAAGGGATTTTCTCAATGGGATTCATTTTCCTCTCGACGTGACCATGATACAATTCTTCAGGTATGTGTGTGTGTGTTATATTGTCAATTATAATTTCACAAACATCATTTTAATCTACTCTATATCATACTCATATAACTTTTATTTTAATGCAGATATTACTTCATAGAAAAGATGCACAGAATTCGAAAGATGTAGAAGAATCTGTTATGCCAACTCTGGTGTACTTAGCTCGCGAGAAGAGACCCCAATCTCCTCACCATTTTAAAGCTGGAGCCATGAATTCTTTGGTACTGTATCAATCATATCATTTCACGTAATGTGTGTGTGAGAGAGAGAGAGAGAGAGATATGAACAACTCATGAAGATTGTTGTTGGTTCAAAATGCAGATAAGGGTGTCTTCAAAGATTAGCAACGGAAAGATAATAATGAATGTGGACTGTGACATGTACTCCAACAATTCAAAATCAGTGAGAGATGCACTGTGCTTCTTCATGGATGAAGAGAAAGGCCATGAAATAGCTTTTGTGCAGTTCCCTCAGAACTTCGTGGGTGTCACCAAGAATGATTTGTATGGGAGTCATATGGTAGTATTCAGCGAGGTCAGTTAGTTAACAATGACATTTATGAAACCAAATTACGGTCGCAGTCTTTTTTATCCCCTTCATCGTTTCTTATTGTAAAGCTTGAAACTGCAATAGATTTGGTTCAATTAATTATATGTTGTAACCCATAAGCAGAATTGATGATTGGTTTTAATTTGTGCATGCGAAGTTGGAGGCTCATGGCTCTGATGGTTGTGGAGGCCCATTGTATATTGGAACAGGCTGCTTTCACAGGAGAGATATTCTTTGTGGAAGGAAGTTCAGTGATCAACAAAATGCTATCATCAATGACTGCAACAATGATAATGATGACTTACTCACCATGGAACAAAGCTTGCAAAAACAAGAACAAGAATCAAAGCCTCTTGCTAGTTGCACCTATGAAGAACAAAACACACTCTGGGGATCACAGGTCCCTTTCCCTCTCTCATTTATCTATCAACCAATCTATCTATCTATCTATCTACTCCCTCTAGTCTTTATTATAGAGCATCTTCCATAAGCAATTTTTGCCCCAAATTTAAGTCACCGACCGACTCTTTAATTAACTTCTTCTCATTTTACCGTTGTTGTTAACTGAGGTTCAAAATTAGAAAAATTAAATCACATCATTTCAAGAGAGGTACAGAGGGTGAGCCTTGGAGCAATCGTAAAAGTTGCTGCCATTATGATCTAAAAGTTATGGGTTCAAATTCTAGAAATAATCTCTCTGTTTATGGTGTAAGACTGTGTACACCTGGCCCTCCTCAAACTCCACATAATGGGAGCCTTATGCACCAGCTAGCCCCTCTTCTATCATTTAAAGAGGGGGAAAGTTGGAAAAAATGTATCAATTTAACTATCATTCCTTAGTATATGAGAATTAGTTAGAAAAGTATTATAATAAGGACTAAAGGGAGTATCTATATCTATCTATCTATATATCTATTGTAACTTGTATAACACACAGTTTACAAAATATTGATAAAGAATAAAAATTTTGAATGCAGATGGGGTTACTATATGGATGTGCGGTGGAGGATGTGATAACAGGATTAAGCATACAGTACAAAGGGTGGAAATCAGTGTATTACAATCCAGAAAGGAAGGCATTCTTAGGGGCACCATTAATGACATTGGGACAAGCACTGGTTCAGCAAAAGAGATGGGCTGAGGGTGAGTTTCAGATTCTGGTTTCTAAGTACAGTCCTCCATGGCATGCTTATGGCAAACTCAGTGTTGGCCTCCAGTTGGTTTACTGCTACTATTGCTTTTGGGCACCTAAGTCCTTGCCTACTCTCTATTACTGCATTGTCCCTTCGCTTTGTCTGCTCAAGGGCATTCCCTTGTTTCCAAAGGTATCTTCATATCTCTACTTAATTAGCTTGATGATTGAGTTGATCATCTTCCCTTCCCCATGTTAGATAAACCCCTTTCAATGATCTTTTTCTGCACCTTGATCTGTCATATATATATATATATATATATATGTACTCCTTTATCCGGTTCTGAATATCAGGTATTACCTTTGATCTTTAATATAAGACTCTATTGATTTTTTTAGAAAAATTAAGTTAAATAAATTACTTAATCAAAACATATGTTGTGTACCATTAGATTATATATTATTTTATAAGTCAAAAAAATGAATTCAGAGAAAAACGATAAATATAGATACTTTTAAAGTGATTTATTTAGCTTGTTTAATCTCTTTAAAAAAAAAAAGTCAACCGAGTCTTATACTAAGAACCGGAGATATAGTATATTCTAAAATATTTTCTTGGTCCTTAAATACTTAATACTCTCCTCCATCCCTAAATATAGATCCCAATTCTCACCTTCCTTTTGTCTCTAAATATAAGTCCTAAAAGTTAGGTATAATTAATGCTTATTTGACAAATATACCAATTTTTATAGTAGATGCGCTCTTGCTCGTGGCATTAAACAGAGGGTAAAAATGTAAATACATATAGATTTTGATACCTCCTTAGTTAATTGTGTGCTTTTAATATTATGGCTTATATTAAGGAATAGGAGAAGTATAGGGTGCATACTATGTAATAATGTTAATGTAAGAGCAGAATAAAGTGTTGGTTTTGGATTGTTTGATCAGATATCAAGCCCATGGTTCATACCATTCGCATATGTAGTAGTTGCTGAAAGCACTTACAGCTTGTTGGAGTTTTTGAGGTGTGGAGGCACAGTACAGGGATGGTGGAATGAACAAAGAATGTGGCTTTACAAGAGAACAAGCTCTTACTTCTTTGCTTTCATGGAGAGCGTCTTGAAGCTTCTAGGGTTTCCTCTAGCTTCAGGCTTCGCAATCACAGCTAAAGTTTCAGAACAAGAAGCTTCCCAACGCTACGAGAAGGAGATCATGGAGTTTGGAGCCTCTTCTCCTATGTTTACTCACTTAGCAACAATTGCTATGCTCAATCTGTTTTGCTTTCTTGGTGTATCAGTGGAAGCTCTTATAACTGAAGGTGGGTTTGTTAGGGTTTTGGAGAAGATGGTGTTGCAGATTATATTATGTGTGGTTCTTGTTCTCATCAATGTGCCTATATATGAAGGCCTTTTCTTTAGGAAGGACAAAGGAAGATTGCCTACCTCAGTGGCCATTAAATCTACAGTATTCGCTTTAAGTGCATGTGGTCTCTTCAAAGCCTTGCTCTAAAAACTGAGGCTCTTATGTATTATACCTTTGCCAAAGTTTTTAATTAGTTTATGTTATGTTTTTGACATGACATTTGCCAAAAGAAAGCTTAATGACTATGGTAGAGGCCTAACTTGTATTCTGATGTAAGATCAATGAACTGAGCCACGTAGACTTGTTTTATCTTCCTGTAGAAAAAGCAAAGTGACATTGAAGATATTCGAATGACAGCGTTTGGGCAAAAAAAACCTAGTGAAAAAGTTACGTAGAGAAAAAGTCCGATGGTCTTTGGAGTGTTTTTTCTTAACTAGGTTTTTACAAAAAAAAGCTCCATTATTCCAAAAGCTAGCGGCAAATGCTTTTAAGCATTGTATATTGGTGTGGGTTTGCATTAATGGATTGTTTGATCGTTCTGACACATATATACATAGTAATGATTTAGCCCACTTTTAATGATTTTTTAAATTAAAAAAAAAATCCTTTTCTTTCTTTTTCCTTTTTATTTCTTTAACTTTTTTTAATAATTTTTTATCATATATGTATGTAGTATTTAATCAAATTCATGTCATTTTTCAGTCATTTTTCATCTCAACTAACTTTTAAAATAATAATTCAAGCACTCATCAATTTTTTTTTTTTTTTAAACATTTCTGCAAAAGTCAAACAAGTACTCCAAACACAAATCACAAATTGTGTATGTTTGATATAGCTTTTAGGAGGGGCAATCAGGCTTAAGTGTTTTTTTTTCGTTTGGATGAAAAAATTTCCGAATCAAGCTTATGGTAAAAGGAGTTTATTTGAAAAGCCAGTTTTCCTAGCTTATGGAGTAAAAGCTCCTTATTTGAATCTAGCTTATGGAGTAAAAACTATTTATACAACTATCAATCCAAACATAAAATTATATTTCTCAATCTGACTTTTCCATAAGTCATTTTTCCCACCAGTATCCCAAATAAGCCCATGTGTACAACCCTATTTTGTTTTTCTATTGAGCTTCTGCAAAAGTCAGATAGAAAATAAACCACCGCTCTCACTACTAACCCAAACAGGCCGATATGTAAAACTATTTTGCTGGCCTCTATACTCACTCACGTAATTTTTAATTTGGTATCTGTGTGTTTCTTTTTTTGATAAATAATTAATTGTGCTCTGTTAACACATTTAGCTCCTATATAAAAGCTAACAGTTCTAACACAAAATTAAATTAATGTACTTAATTTAGAGAGAAAAATAGGCAAGTACCAAATTAAAAATTGAAAAAAATAAATAATAAAGTATAGGTGGCAGCAAATGAGTTTTCCCAATCAATAAAGAAGAGTATTACATTGATTTTTTTTAATAATGGGTGGTGACAAAATAAGGATATGATCACATGATAAAGTGTATGAATTTCTTCAAGTTATAAGAAAAAATATTGCTTCAAGTAAAATTTAATAATTTAATCATATTAGACCGATTCAGAATTATTCGAAGTAATATTTATTATAATAATAAAAAATTAGATTATTCACATTAGTTCACGGTACAGACAAGAATCAGAATGAGAGAATCCAAAACCACATAACCCACTAGGAAAAGCTTTATTGGGGTTAGCTCCAATTAGCATATTCCAAGTTAAAAAGCAGAGATCGTGTTAAAGTGGCTTCCAAACTTTTCATTTTTTTCAGCCAGAAGTGGCTTTCTGTAAAAGGAAAGGCAAAAATATCAGTTTTACGACTGCTTTGGGTAGTATCTCTTCAAAGTGACAATGGAGAGAGAAGTATATTACTGTGAGATACCCTGAGCCCTGAGGAATACTATGCCTCTTGATTCTGGAGACAAAAATAAAAAAGAAATATAGCATTTTATTTTATTGATGTCGTTATATTCTTCTTTAATCTTTATGCATTGTTCTTGGCTTCTGACTTTTGGCTGAGTGGTCTAGTGGTTGGGAAGCACAAAGGGTCGCTATATCTAGAGGACAAAGGCCAAGGGAAGTCAGGGCCCCTAGTGCACGTGTTCAGTGTTCTCTTCACTGCCTTGCCTTAATAGGAAGTCTCTAAATATTATACTCATTCCTTGGATAAATAATTACTGGACATTAAGAAAATTAATTTAATTCTTTGTAAAAGATGTAAGTTGATTTCACTAATATACTCCCTCAGGTTCTTATAATTAGTTGACTCTTTAAGAGAGAGGTTAAAGAAATTAAATAAATTACATCAACATATTTATATTGATCATTTTTCTCTAAACTAATTAATTTATATGTCTTATAAACTGATATATAATCTAATTATACATAACGTATTATATGATTAGATAATTTATGCAGTTTCATTAATCTATTCAAAAGAAAACATCAACCGATGCTTATATTAACTACAAGGGATTGTACTACCTTCTATTGTAATTATTAAATCCTGTTGACCATTTTTTTAGAGATTAAGGGAGATAATTAAATTACTTTAAATTATTTTTATTTTTTCTCCAAATTAATTTGTCTAACTTATAAACTACTGTATAACTTAATAATACACAATATATTATATGATTAAATAACTTATTTAGCTTCATTAATCTTTTCGAGAAAAAAAAATCAATTGAGTTTTATATTTAAAATTAGAGGGAGTATGTATGTGTGTGTGTCTAACGGAATGAAACGTCTCCCGTTTTATTACGTCAAACAAGGCCCAGAAGATTCCAAGTGTAACTCAATAATTCCTGATAGCAGAATGAAAAATAGGCACCAACGGGGGTTGGCACGGCTTATGTCGCTTAAGTAAGGTCTCGAATTCGAGCCTTATGAATGCAGAAAATCCCCACTAGGAGACTCACCCACCATAGCTAGGTGCGCGACCCGGGTCGAATCCGGACTAGTCAAAGCGAATCTGGTGAACCGGGTGGGCAACCAAAAAAAAAAAGAATGAAAAATAGGCACATCACAGGCAGTTTGCTTGGCCCCAAACCAATTATCTCTAACCACTTGATTCAATGATTTTGTTCTAATTAGAAACATCTCCAATTAATTTGGTAACCAACCAAAAATAATCTACCTCCCCAATCTGAAATCAAAGTATGAGCTGGGAAAAGACAGCCAGCTAATGACAACCAACCAATAATGATAGAAACAAGGTAAGAGAGGTATAAAATGCTAAGCTTTATCCAGGCAGCAAAACCAAGTAAATAAAATAAGTTCATAAAATAAAACAAGACCTCGGTCGATGGTCCAACAAGACAAGGCGCCACTTAGAGTCCTCTATAGTTCATAACAAAAGACGAGGCAAAACAGTAAGCAATCTGAGATTCTAACAATAAACCACAACATTAATACACATAGATACAAATAATAATAATAATAGTCTGTCTTCTTTGCACACCCCCAAACTGCAACTCAGTACTATGGAAAATAATCTCAAACCCCCAGCAGAATTCATCTAAAGCTCCAATATCTTCGAGATAATTTAGGGGTGGAGCTAGTTACACAAATATTTTCTTCTGTTCAAAGCTTTTACACTGGGGCAACCATTGCTATGACTCTGCAGGAGGTTGCATGCAGCAGAACCATTTTTTCTGAAAATCAAAAGAACCATTCAAGAAGGGGTGTAAGTGAGTCCGTGCGGCCTGATTGATAATTATTTCTTTCTATTTCAACATCTAAACTCTCATAAAACCAACTGCAGTAAGTAAAACGATAAACCCCACCCCTCCCCCAAGGAAAGAATGAACAAAAGAAGAAAAGCGACAAGTATAACAGATGGAAACATGCACAACTATCAATACTAACAGTA
This sequence comes from Acacia pycnantha, assembly GCA_025563575.1. Taxonomy (NCBI): domain Eukaryota; kingdom Viridiplantae; phylum Streptophyta; class Magnoliopsida; order Fabales; family Fabaceae; genus Acacia; species Acacia pycnantha. Next base: position 3,581,252 of record JAMWYP010000031.1, on the reverse strand, counting down.
TTCCGATAAACTATACAGAGACTAAAATAGTAGTTTCATCAGGCACAACCTGTTTTTCTTTTCTTCTGGATTTTGACACTCACCATCTCACCTCATTCTAACTACAGTTTATTATAAGGGACTAAGTTATATCTCATTCATATGCAACAGTATCGTTGATGCACCCTCAATAAAGTTGGAAGGCATAGAGATTTAATTTAGTTATAAACTGTACCAACAAAGAAAACAGTAGAGGTTGTAACCTATATGGATCACTGTATCAACAACAGGTCTTGGATCCAGTTGGCACAGGCTTGGGTCCTGACTATCTTCTCTGTCAATATATATATCACTTTGACCACTATCTTGTTTCTCCAATGCATGCATGCATGCAAACATATAAATTAATAGTAGAATCAGCATACATGTAAGCTAAAACAGTTTCATCTAATCAAACCAGCATCTTCAAGAAGACAAAATACATCTCATTCAACAACTTGAATGAGCTCAGAAACAAACAATTCAGAGGAAAAATAAGACTTAATCAAGAATATCTTACACTCTGAGGTTTAGCAGGTTCTACTGCAGGCCTGCTCTGAGGATCAGCCTTTCCAGGTGACTCAGGTTTGCCACCTGTCTTTTTCTCATCCCTGGCTTTGTTAAAGATCACAGTGAATCCTTCAGCTGAGGCAGGATCGTTGACATCCCATTCACCAAATTTTGGTAGTGGCCGACCCTTTTCCTGAGGGATGATCAGACAAGTAAGCATTAAATAAAAGACTCCAAAAGCAGAACAGGTATCCTTGTTACGCTTAGGCATTTGAAAATTTAGAAAATTTTCAAAGATAGCCTTTATTGGCAAGGAAGCCAGCCATCAGATTAGGTTCTTGAAAGTACAAAAATAACTAAATATGAGCCAAACAGTACAGAACTAGTAATTTAAAAACCTGCAAACCAAATAAAAAGTTCTAAACAATTCATTAAAGGAGAATTTTACGTAAAACCAAAGTTTCTACCGCAAAACTCATTACAATTGTAATCAACTATGGAACAGAAGATTCATTATGAAACACAGAACTTTTTTCCAATCTACTAAGGATAAGGAATCTACAATCATTTAGTTCCCAACCATAATCTGCATGATGATTCTGCCATCTAAACTCTGAGCAAAGTTTTTGCACATTACAACCAATACCAATTAATTTTATTCATAAAAAGACAACAACTGCATGTGAGACCAGCAGATTGTTTGTAAATGGTGAACTAAGCCAAGAGCCATTAATTGTTCGGTCCAGAACTAAAAACATCTCACAAACTTTATTTGACAGCATAGCCACACATATAAAAGGTAGTATCCTACTAAGTTCCAGTCCCAATTATGAAGACCACTGACACAGAAAAATAAAGCTAATAAATGAAATTGGACTACTCAATGATTTCAGAACTAAAGAAACTATCCCTGTCAGTTTAAACCAAATAATAAAAATCAGGTCTCTAACTATCTAACTAGGTACAGAGGATCCTACAATTTTAGTGAAGAGACAAACAAAAAATCAAGAGTGATCTAACTCAGAATTTAGTTTTAAGCAAACGAAATTGATACCTCAGAACCACAATTTTTCCCCCTTCAAAGACAACAAAACTGTATATGAAAAATAGTATGTTGAACCCAAATCAAACATATAATATGGTTATACTACCTAAAAAATCTTAAAAATTAGATTAAATTTTTACATTTACTTCTGTAAACCTCAAACCCCAAGAATAATTTGTTCTGTCACTACACAATTTCAGTTCAGGTACATAAACTCAAAACGTGGCATCCTTGCTAATTAGTAGAAGCCATAATCTTCCGTATTCTTATCATGTAGTATCAGATCAAAACTCGTCAAAATTCTTTGGAAAAAATGATACAACTTCTCGAGTATCATAACCAATAAAAAAAATGTTGAAAAATCTTAGGGGAATTCGAACTTGCTTCATTAATCACACGATCATAATTTAGCTCAAAAACAAGAACAGCTTCGACAATCCAAGAAATTACATATACATCCCCACCGAGTGAAAAACAAATGAATGAAATTTAGAGTTAACCATCGACGTCTTCAAACATCAACTCAAATACTGAAAAGAGGATCGTATTAGGAAAATCCAGAAATTAAAATATATATAAATAAATCGAAACATCATTTAAACGAAAAATCCATAATAGATATAAAAACGGAACATCTAAAAAAACTGGAAAATAAGCGAACATGAATCTTCGATCAGAAATCGTATGGAACGGAGCCATACAAATGGTAACAATCAGATAGGAAATCATACCAATACATCAATACATAGTCAAAAGAAGAGCTAAAGAAAATACAAATGATTAGAAAGATTCCACATACCGACATCAATCCTGAAGAGAGAAAACTTTTCCGGTGAAGGAAAAAGAAAAGAGTTCGAAATGGCAATATATAAAAGGAATCAGGAAGAAAATTCAGAGAGGGAGAGAGAAGATGCACTATGACATGTAACAACATGATTTATGTAAGTTTGGGCCAAAAATGGGCCTGTCCCAACGGAGTGTTGGGGTGTTGCACGGTTTTTAGGAAACGGCGTTACGTTGTTCTTCAAATTTGGCTTGACACGAACGTCGTCATGTGTGAAACGGGAACGGAAATATGGAAATCTGCCGTTATATCCAGAGTCAGCACTGCAAGGAGACAGATACCGAGGAAGGTTAGAAAATAACGGAATTGATGAGCTGGCAAACGGTAATCATCGACGACGATTTATTTTTCTTTTCTTGGAAGGTGAGGCGTCTTGGGGCTCACCTCTGTGGGCAGCCTGTCCATATCGATTCATTTAAATTTATAGACTTTAGAATCAGAATTAGAATTCTTTGATAAAAAAAAAAAAAAATCAGAATCAGAATTTAGAAGTTAGACTTTATTATTTATCTATATCCAATTATCCATGATAAATTTAGAGAAAATTAATTGGTTCCTATATAACTAGTTAAAGTAATTAATTATGCAACTCATTTCTATAATTTTGACTCTCCATAAACTTTAACTCATTATAATACGATCTTTATTATATCAATCATTTAAAATTTTAGTCTCCAAATGTTTTAAAAAAAGTAATTTATTTTTATAAAATATAAGAACTAATTTTTTAAATGGTTAAATTATAGGGATTTAATTATATCAAGTCAGAATTCAAGAATTAAGTTATAATCGTGTTATAACTATAACTATGTCAAGTTAAAGTTTAGGGAGTGGGATACAAATATATAATCAAGTTAAAATTAGAGTAAATACCTTTTTTGGTTTCTGACAAAAACCACGGACCCCATTTTGGTCCTGACAAAAAAATCGATCATTATTCGTCCTTTTTATGGGACTAAAAAGGACCCTTTAGAAATTTGTAAGGGATCAAAATGTCCACTAATCGACCCTTATTCGTCCTTTTCATGGGCAAAAAATGACATTTTTTTTTTGTCAGGGACCAAAATAGGGTCCGTATTTTTTGTCAGGGACCAAAAAGGGTATTTACTCTTAAAATTATAATAAGAAAAAAATTAATTTTTCCATAAATTTATGCAAAAACTCTTGTCCTCCATAAACCTCAACACTTACAAGTAGAATTTATGTAACAGTTATCATATTTTTATTGTGATTATTGTGTTATAATTTCCTCATGAAAAAATTACTATTTTAAAAATGAAGTTATGTTGGGATTTTCATGGAAAAATTTATTGGGATTTAATTTAAATTATTGAATAAATAAGGAGTATATGCTAAATTTTGTCTTTTTACAGAATTATTTTTCTAAGAAATGGGTACTGTCTTCCACGTCCTTCTAGGCATTTCGTGGATTGCAATGCAATATTGGTATTTGTATCGATAAAGGTATTTTATATTATTAATTAAACAAAATGGATTCCAAATTTTCTTCAAAGACAGCCTGTGATGGAAATTGGGATTTGCATTCGAATAATGGAAATTGATTCTTTCACACCAAAATTTCACAAAAAAAAAAAAAAAAAAATCTATAGACAGATCTGAAATAGTTGGTTCTATTAATGACTGAGTGTAATTAAAATATTTACAAATTTACTGTTGGATTTGAGTTTCCTCGAGCTCTTTTAAAATTATTACATGTTAGTCATTCTTCTTTTTCTTTTGGGAACTGATGATTCATTCATAGTACATACATACTTTTTTTTTTTTTTTTTTTTGCTAAAAAAGGTTTTGGAGGGTTCAACATCGTCCCCACCAAGGCCAGGCACGGCCCGGGCTCTATGAGTACTTACTGGGGACTTACGAGATCGCCTACCAAAGGAGTCCCAGCGACGGCAGAGGGGATCGAACCCACGACCCAAGGGCCTAGTCCTGGATCCCTTACCATCTATGCCAACTCACATTGGTAGTACATACATACATATAATCATGTTCGAGATTGTTAAGGACATGTACTAGGCCCAATAGCGGCGAAGCCCAACAATATAGATAAGGTATACCTAATTATATCTAATATCAAGGAAGATTCTAACCCCCTCTAATCTAGGAACATCTCTAGATATGGTAGAGTAGTCAGGATCCTTGGGCCGGAGATCACGTCAGGCCCAGAATATTCTACCTAAGGTACACTCTATAAATACTGAGGTTAAACCCTAAGGTACACACGTTCTAATCTCTGAACTATTTATATACTGTCACACTGTGCACACACCCCACCCCCTTGGCGAAGAGCCTGATTGTGTACAGTGATATCAGCCCATCAGGTTGGACATCTGTGTTCTACACCAGAATAGAGATATTATTAAGTAGGCACCTCTTTCAACATGGATTTGAATATTAATTTATCATATTATAAGATATTAATTAGTAAGGTTGTTAAACTCATGAGTTTAAATAAATCTGTGATAGTGACGTAAATTAGTATGGTAAACACATAAGAGTTTGTTTTTATTATTAAATATGTATTAATAGTATATAATTAAATAATTAAAATATAAAATTGACAACAATTTGATTTAAATATATTTTAAATCTAAATAATTGAAATTAAATCCATCAACATTCATTGTTTATCATATTTAACAAAGAAATTTCTAAAAAAATTATATATAAATCCGCTAAGCATGATTAAATCAAAAAAAGTTAACATGAGTTTAATAGTAAGCTAACATGATTTTGTAAGCTAGCTATAAACGTAAAAATAGTAAACTTGATGTCTAAACTCATGAGTTTAACTTAGTTTGCAACTGACACGAGTTTACCAGTGACTCGACTCATTTTTATAAGGTAGAAATGTAAAACCGGTAAATTTAAAGAGTTAACTATAAATGTAAGCTATAAACGTAAAAACGGTGACTCATTTTGTAAGCTATAAACGTAAAAACAGTAAACTTGATGTCTAAACTTATGAGTTTAACTTAGTTTACAACTGATACGAGTTTACCAGTGACTTGACTCATTTTTGTAAGTTAGAAATGTAAAAACGGTAAACTTAAAGAGTTAACTCACGAATTTGACAACAATGGATGTTAGTCCATTCCGTCAAATTTCGGTTTGTCTAAATTAGTCATTTAATAAAACCAAAGAAGAAGATTTAGACGTGGAATGTTTTTTTTTTTTTGGCCAATTGACCAATCCTAGGTCTTGTAATCATTCTTAATGGATAAAAGTTTTAATCTTTTGTTAAAAAAATCGTAAATCAATGATGACTATTTTTTGTGACATATTATATTGAAAGTGTGAGTACATTATTTTTTTAATAAATTATATACCAATTTTTTCAAAGTTTGATTTGAGGATATATATTTGGAAAGTCGCGCACAACAAAAGTTTGGTAAAATAAATTAAACAAATAGATTTAATCACTTAGGTTCAAGAACAGAGCTAGCCTAACTCAACTACTGTTCAATTTTGTCCAGAGATTAAATAAATAAGTTGCTTTGAAATTTATTAACTTCACTAGCATTAATATTACTCTTTTTATTTCAAAATATTAATTTTTTAAGATATTTTTATACACAGCTTAATAAATGCATAAAAATCTTGATTAGATTATCAAATTTGCTCCTAAAACTTAAATGAAACACACTCATTACAACACACAAACACATTACTCAGGATCGACCCTGTGACCTCTCCCACAGAGGTAGAGGTGGGTATCATGTGAAGATATCCATATATAACATTATATGATCCAATTGGAGAGAGTTCATTTTGATCATAAATATAAGTTATTTTGCATGCCAATGAGAATTAACATAATTGGCTAAAGCATCGGCCTTTACCCTAAAAAGGAAAGGGTTCGATACCTGCTGGTTGATGTGAGGGCCTTGTTGGTGGGCAATCTGTAAGTACCTCTATAAGCACTCTTTGAGCCTGGAGGCATACCCTGACCCTGGTGGGGTATCCGTGTCTACCCCTACCTAAACTTTATTTTAGCAAAAATAAAAAGTTACCATATTTTTTATTCTTTCCCAAATTAGCTTAATTAATTTCCTTAATAAATGATCAAGGTGTTTTATTAGGAAAAATATGTCATATTAACCAACTTAATTAATTTCCTTAATAAATGATCAAGGTGTTTTATTAGGAAAAATATGTCATATTAACCAACTTAATTAATTTCCTTAATCTAACCAAATTAATTAATTAGGTTCTGTATTAACGATCAAAGGAGTATCATATATAAGTTTATAAGTCAGGCTGAAAAATGATGAACTTGGGAGAAAAATGAATCTAGATCTTATGCTTTACTAAGTGGTATATTAATAAAGGAGGTTGTAACAAATACTGATTTGAACTTATTTTTTAATTTGATAACTCTTTGAGCCACCTGGTGTTTAATGCTCTGGATCTTATTTTTAGATATTTGAGCTGCCAATATAATTTAAATTGAGACTTTATGACCTAAGTGCCTCTTCCCAATTTTTGTTAACAATAAAAGATTTGAACTCAGTTCGTGCATTTTGTGATTTAATTAGTTAAGGTTATCAAACTCGTGAGTTTAAGTAAACTCGTGACAATAACGTAAACTCGTATCGTGAACTCAAATCGTAGAATCGTAAGAGTTTACTTTCATTATTAAATAGGTATTAATAATGTATAATAAATAATAATAATATAAAAAATGACAACAATTTGATTTAAATATATTTTAAATCAAAATAATTGAAATTAAATCCATCAATATTTAAAATTTACCATATTTAACAAAAAAAAATTATATAACCCACATCTAAAGCCGTTGAGCATGATCAAATAAAAAAAGTTAATACAAGTTTAAGGATGAGTTAACATGATTTTGTAAGTTTGAAACGTAAAAACGGTAAACTCGGTGTACAAACTCGTAAGTTTAACCGATTTTACAACGGTTACGGGTTTACCAGTGACTCGACTCGATTTGGTAAACTAGAAACGTAAAAACGGTAAACTCGGAGAGTCAACTCGCGAGTTTGACAACAATCCATATTAAACACCTTTTGTTTATTTTAAATTATAAATAGGCGTATAGATAAAATGAAACAAAATCTTTCTTTTCACAAAGACTTTTATTAAGTATGAAAGATTGGATAGTTAATAAGCCGATCGATTAATTGTCTCTTATGAAAAGAGAAAGAAGGGAGTACACTAAAGAGTTCAAGTTGTTATTTTGGATGAGCATGAGGATGTTAATAATTAACAAGTGGGATCAATATTCCTTGTTTGATTTAATACCGTAGCCACTTATTTTTTTTTTTTTAAAAAACAGAGAGATAAAAGAGATTGTTCTGTTTAAGATAAAAAGATAGAGACATGGTCAATATGCATTCTGCTTTGTTTTTGAACTTGATTGATGTTGAATTTTGTAGAAGAAATTGAGAAGCGGTTTCCAAACTTGTTTGGGCAACCTTTTGCAATGTTGGTGCCTAGTGATTATGATTTAGGGCTTCCAGATAACAAGTTGAATATTGGTGTGGTATTGTCAAGGGATCAAGCTCCTAGCAGTCACAATGTGTTATCTGGAATTTTTGGTGAGGATCATTTTGTTTGAATTGAATGGGATGTCTAGGTATCTTTTGGTTCGATTTGTGTTGTGGAACTTAATTTGTATAATTTTCTTCTTAAATTTTTTGTTTTGAGATTACCTGCAACAACGTCCAGAAGGAAAACATGTTATATGGTTTCAAGGGTGGTCTTGCTGGCATCATGCATCAATTTCAGTGCAAATACATTGAACTGAACTCTGACTATATTTATCCATACAAAAATTAGGTTTATCTTCCTCACCTGTTGTACATGCATCAAACCTATCCTAAATTTTGTAAAAACTCTTGAAAATAAATGTCATGTTCCAATTTCATTGTTTTTACATCAGAGATGGTTAATTGAACCCTTAAAACGTTACATGCTTTCTTTTACGAGTACTGTACCATGCTTGTTGAAGTTTTTGCAAAATATTATCGCCCCCGTAATTAAAATTCTTGGGTCCACCACTGGTTGGATTTTAGGACTCATCAAAGCTAGTGCATTTCTCTAGACTCAAATAGTGCTTATAAATATATCTACAGATCACTCACTAATAAAATTCTCACATTATAAGTATGATTTGAAGTCACAACATTATGTGTTTTAAGTCAACCCACCTCAGGCTCTGTTAGGCTAAATGTCACCCCGTCTTGAGGTGGCCGTTTTTAGCTCGTTTCATCAGGCCCACATCATGAGGCTGGACTGCATTACCTCCCTATTTTATGGGATAAGAATAATTAAGGGTTAAGGAGCAATTTTAATAGCTGCATTACCTCCCTATTTTATGGGATAAGAATAATTAAATCTCAAAACTTCAAGTTAATAATAGTTAGATTTAAAAAAAAACATAAATTTGAGAATATTGATTTAGATAATTGCAAATATGAGAGTTTGTGATAAAAATTAGGAAAAATTCCATTTTTTTAAATAAAGAAAAAACAGATCATGGATTACAATATCACCAATTCCAAGTCAGCAATGTGGGAGGAACCTGAGATTAGCAAATGTTTGCAAAGGACCCTTCAGCCCTTGAGTTATGTGGCAAATAAAGAATAAAAGAGAAGGTGCAAGTAGTCAATATAAATACTAAAATTGTCAATTTCAATTCTTAAGTAATCATTCTCTATATGTAATTGTCAATGATGCATTACAATGGTGGCTTCAAAAATTGTTACAAGGTTGTTAACATTTAAGGCACCAAATTAGTCAATATGGATACTTAAGTTGTTAGCTGCGATTCTTAAGTAGTCATATTCCCTATAAATTAGTAGTCAATGGTGCGTTACCGTGGTGACTTACTCAAAGGTAAATGTGTTTTTTTGGTAAGATTTCATAATCCCATATTCCTTTTACATCTCTGACCTAAGATTTTTGATATTGGAATCCTCAAAGGATTTTCCCAAAAAAATTATGAATTGGAAACAGTTAACAGTTAAATATCATAATTTGCATAAAAATTTGTATATTCAATTTTTTAACTGAATTAGCGACCTATTTTTTTTTTTGGAGCTTATAAGAACTAACTATTGTTCTCCTTAATATTTTAATCCTTTCTACATCTCCAAAATTCACATAAGCACAAATTACACCATACATTCATCGAGTTACATATCAATTTTTTTTTTTTTTGAATATCTAATTGGTTGCTCTAATATTCAACTATATACTTAATTTAACGAAGGAGTTGGAAATGTTAAATTTAATTACTTAATTTTTATTGGTACGAGGCTATGAGCCTTCAATCTCCATTTGAGAAGAATTTTGTTTTGTAAAGAAGTACACCTTCTTTAATATAAGATTCAATTAATTTTTTTTAGAGAAATTAAAGAATCTAAATAAGTTATTTAATTATATAATATATTGTGTATTATTTTATAAGTCAAACAAATTAGTTTAAAGAAAAATAATAAATGATATAAAAAATAAATAAATATAACTATTTTAAAAAATTATTTTACTTTCCTAACCTCTCAAAAAAAAAACTATGTTTTATATTTTGTAAACGACTAGTAATTTTTCAAGTGTTCTCTAAATTGGTTCAAAATTCGTAAATCAATCCAAAATTGCTCCAATATCGTAATGATGACTGAAATATATCGACCCAAAGTGACATGCCATCGACACTGGAGACGAGAAGATAGAAGCTATGGCGCAATTGCTGTACCTCGGCCTCTCTTTCCCCGCGCAACCCCAAAAAATTTCAGCCTCTTCTTCCAAGACCCTGAAGCTTGTTGAGTCAACTCACGGGTCAAAGATATCCATTTCCACAACTAGAAAAGGTAGCTCAAGTTCCATAAAAAAAACAAAAACCATTTCTCGGATTCTAGCTTCTATTTAGTGTATGAGAATTATAATTTCATTGAATTCTTCAGCTTCACCGCTCATTACTACTGAAATTGACTGAACTCCAGGTTCTGCCAATCACTTGCCCAAAACCCAGAAGCTGAATTTAGAGGTTTCTCCTCACAGAGCAGGTATACTTGTCTTTCTCTCTTTTTGTCTCTGCCCTGATACTACTGACTCTTACTATTTAGCTAGAGTCTCGCTTGCTTAAGGAGATTGTCATTTGTTAGTTGGATTCATCCATTTTCAATTTTATTTACCACTTGCAGTATCAGCGGTTAGGTTGATGAGGATAGAGTTTGGAGGTGCATTTGCTGGCCTTCTCAATGAGAGAGGGAAAGGCTCAGGTAAGAATGAGATGGCATATGTTGAAAGGACGCTTGGTTTCCGCACCCGGGAGTTAAATGATCAAGATCTCAGGCTGGTTATAACTTCTACTTCATTCTCTGGTTTTCATTTTGTACATTGATTACTACTATTTAGTCATTAGACTGAAACTAGGTAAACTATTTTCAAACCTGGTATATTATGGTGGATCCATTAAGTTCTAATCTGTCCTGTAACACTCATGATTCATTGTATTGATTTTTTTTTTTTTTTTTTAATTCTTGTTTTCAACTAAGGTTACAGACATTGTAGGGGGAACAATTCGTTGGAAAAGATATCTTGATCATTTGATTAGCTCAATAAGTCACGACAAAGATATATCTAGCATGGAACCTCTACTGTTGCAGGTGATTTAAGGCTCTGTACTTCTTTTGAGCATTTTTATATAAGTCATCTAAACCATGGAATTTGTCAAGTACTCCTTGAGCACCTAATTACTAATCTTAGTGCTTTTTTATTCTCAGATTCTACGGGTTGGCTTCTATGAGATTGTCAAGTTAGAGATGCCACATTATGCTGTTGTGGATGAGGTAGTTTACTTGCACATTTGTGCATTATTTCCTAGGAGAATAAGTTAGGTTGTTATTTGAGCAGATATCAGAAAACAAATAGAATTTCTGTTTTAGAGGATTCTTCTTTGTTGAATCTTCAAATTTTTGCTGATGTAATCTACTCTAGGATGATATATATTTTGATAATTACATATTCATTGTTGGTTTAAAGGTCAGTTTGTATTTTATTTTAATAAATAATCAATTCCCAGTTGTAAAATCATATAGCATTTTAAGGTTAACTTAAGTTTTATTGGCTAATTATATGACTGACTCAAAAAACTTACTTACAGGGCATTTGTTATTACCACTTTTTATTGCCACAAATTGGTGATGAATGAAGTTGGTTATAAATTATTATTATTATTAATTAGTATAACAAGTCTTTTATATCTTGAAATCTGCACTGTATAGTCCTCTTGATTTGCTCTTGTATAGTCTTTTTTGCTTTCTATTTTCCCACTTTCCTTCTTTCTTCTCCTCAATTGTTTTGTCTGGTATGTGGATTGCAGAATGTTAGGCTTGCCAAAGTTGCTCTCAGACCTGGTGCTGGAAACATGGTCAATGGAATCCTTCGAAAGCTTGCGGTGCTTAAGGTCTTCTTTCTGCCAAGTTATAAACTGTGGTGAAATGAGTTGAAAGCTATAAATAATTTTATAACTCCACTATAATTTTGCACACAGGAAAATGAAAGCCTTCCTTTGCCCAAAGTGGAGGGTGATGATCGTGCTCAAGCGCGTGCTCTTGCTACTTTGCATTCTCATCCAGTAGTGAGTTTGTGATTCTCTCATTTCTTTTCATCACCCTGGTTTTGATAATTCTAGAATTGGAAACTTATGCCTTATAAGGAACAGACTGATATTTTTCTGGCCAGCATTTCTACTAGCTCTCAGTATCACTGGATTGATTGAGCATTTTATTTTATGAAACTTTACCATGCTCACTTAAAGCTAATTATCATATTTTATGGTAAACATTCTCATAAAAAAGGAGGCTAGATTTACTTCTTATTATTTCTTTCTTAGTGGATGGTAAGAAGATGGACAAGGTATCTTGGGCAGGAAGAAGCTATCAAATTGATGATCTGGAACAACAGTGAACCCAGTTTCAGCTTAAGGTTAGTGACTGCTTCTTCCTGTATTCTCTGCTCCTCCCAAAATAGTACAAGGCCTATGACAGAGTAAATGAAGTATTCAAGCTCTATGTTTATACAAATTTTAGGGCAAATCATGCAAGAGGTTTTTCAGGAGCTGACCTTGTGACACAGCTTAATGCATTGAAGGTGCTACCATTATTCGTGCGGTGATACCTTCTGCTGAAAATTATAACCCTCACACTGTTTCTGTACTTTTAGAGTTGTTATCAAAATATCACATTTCTTCTTCCTCGAATTTCTTTGGAATGAATTGCTTTTTCTCTATGGGGTGTGACTAATGTATCTGCTAGACCTTCATCTGATAATTGTAATTTGCATATTGCCCTTTTGTAATCTGTTTCACTTCCAAGTTTAAGTCTGTTTTGTTGAACTTCAGGTCCCACACAAGCCTTCATCACATTTGGATGAATTTGTTCGTGTCAAAACTGGGTTACAGGTATGAAAATGAGATAATGAGTTGATTATAAGGTCGTTTTAAACTTTGACTTTTCTGACTGGGATTGTAACTTTTTAAGGAGCCATAAACTGATAAATGGAGAAAATCCAGAGAGATGAGGGGTAGAATAAGTAAAGTAGGTGGCGAATAGATGATAAAGAAAATTTCTTGCTTCTAATTGATAGTTGATGGGGCAGGACTTTATGTATTGCATGCTTTCTACTTTCTGCAATAGCCTAAAAGGTTTATTAGATAGTGTTATTTCTGCCTCAGCTGTCTACTTTGGGTATTGACTCCTTCTTATTTCCTTAACCTCCCTTAGTTTCATATTGGAGACATTGGAGCCATGTTATTCTTCAGGTTGTTGACTATTTATACTTCTTTTTCCCTATAGATTGTCATTCATGCTGGTCTGCTCAGGAAGGGCTTATGTTCAGTTCAGGATGAGAGTGCAGGTCAACCATTCATCTCATCTGATAGAAAAAATAACTATAATGTTCAAGCTTCTTTTCTCTCAGAAAACTGGCCTTTGCCGTATTTTGATGATCTATTGGAAAAAATCAGCTGTAAATATTTGTGGTTATTTATAAGTAGGTTTGTAGTTTTACGAAGGATTTTCTCATATAATGGATTGCACATTCTCCATTGCAGGTCTTGTTGTTTCTGTTGCGAATCCTCAGCCTGGTGAAGTCATCGTTGATTGTTGTGCTGCTCCTGGTGGAAAGACTCTGTACATGGCCTCTCTCTTACGTGGTCAAGGTATCATTAGCTCTAATGAAAAAGAGATTGAACATCTGAAAACCATGTGGGATTTATTTTTGGTTTAGAGACTATGATAACCAGGATCTCCCCTCATATGATAGCTCTACTTAGGGTGTGTTTGGTTTGAGGGGAGAGGATGGGAGGGGAGGGTATGTTATCTTGTTTGGTTTGTTAGAGGGAAGGGGAGGGGAAAAAAATCCTTGTTTACAATAAAGGGAGGGAAGGGAATTTAACCCAAAATTTTGCCTTCCCTTCCACCTAAAAATTTAAACCAAATGAAGGAAAGAGGTCCCCTCCCGTCCCCTTCTCTTAAACCAAACACACTCTTAGTCGAGTGAAGTCAGTGGGGCTCTTTAAAATTGGCCATGCCAGGCCTTTTCCTATATTAGTGAGACTCAAAGTAGGGCAGGTAAGGCTAAGAAGAATAGAAGTACAATACGCAACTAGCGGCCTTCACCTTCAGGTAGTAATTTTTTGTTCTCCATAAAACAGATCCATCCTTAGGAATTTTAATAAATTTTCCCCTAGTTAGCTCTTTGTCCTTGGCAACCAGAATTATTTGCATAATCTCTTTATATCAGAGCAGTTTAAATTTTCACCCATTTATATGCCCCAAATATTAAACTTTACTGTCTGTAATGGTAGCTACTTTCAGATATTACTTTCCTTAGTTATATAAGCTGCCTGGCAGTGTGTTAGTTTCAAATTTCAATGATCTGACTTGCTGAGATGTTGAATCATTAGTATCTGTACGCCCAGCAAATTCGTCTGTTAAAAAGAGATTATTTGTTTCCAGGTATGGTGTATGCAGTTGATATAAATCGTGGTAGATTGAGAATTCTTAAAGAGACAGCAAAAACGCACCAAGTTGATGGTGTCATTACCACCATCCATGCTGATCTTCGTGAATTACCTGTAAGTTATTGAACCTCTACTTTAAATCTTAGAATTTTTATTTATAAGTTGGCTTTGTATTGAAATTCTAGGATAGCAAACCGCTTAAATGCAATAAAGTTTTGCTGGATGCTCCTTGCTCCGGACTCGGTGTTCTTTCCAAGGTATTATTCTAAAAATCTTGCAATTATCCATCATGCTTCCTGTTTCTTTTCTTGCTGATGAACTTTTTTTTTTTTAAATCACTGGTTCAAGAGAGCGGACTTACGCTGGAACCGGAACATAGAGGACATGGAAGAATTAAAGAAATTACAGGATGAGCTGCTAGACGCAGCATCCAAGTAAGGCCAAAAGTTTTCTTTAATGTCCTCTATTCGTCTATTAATTCACGAGAGGTGCATGGATTTGTAAAGATATGATTTCTTTGTCTTGATAGCTACTATATTGAACTTCTTACAAGGTTTTAGAATTTTTTTCTGATGCAGCAGCAAAGAATCTCGATTTATGAGTTATAACTACAGATTAGGTTTAGGAAACCAGTTTCAGCTGTTATATACTCATCATGAGAGTCAGTTCTGGTTTTGAAAATTGCCTTCTATGAATCTTTGAATGAAGAACTCTATATAATGGTGACTAGTGATAAAGTTGAGTGAGGTGGATCAATTCATTTTTATTTTCTTTCACGTAATAATATCTTTTTGCTTTGTGTAGATTGGTAAACCCAGGTGGTGTGTTAATCTACAGTACCTGCTCCATAGATCCTGAAGAGAATGATGAGAGGGTGGATGCTTTTCTTGCAAGACATCCAGTAAGTTGTCATTTTTGTCTAAAATCTTCAAATACTTTTATTTCCAGTTTTTGGATCCACTTGCCCTTTGTACTGCTATGAATTTATCCCTTCTGTGTCTCTTGTATTCATGATCATGATCCACGACTTCTATGCTAGCTGATTAATCGCTAAGTCGTCTTGAGCTTCTTGTGAGATTTATAGAGTAATTGAATACTATGTGCATGATGATACAGGAAAGCTGTTGAATAAAAATAATGGACCATCAAAATGCTTTGGCTTGGGTTTCTATTACGAGGTTATGACATAAAATGCTGACTTACTGTTCTCGATGGGATTCAGGATTTCCGCATCGATGCCGTAGATAGGTTTGTTCCTCCTGATTTTGTGACAGACCGCGGCTTCTATTTCTCCAACCCAGTAAAACACTCACTGGATGGCTCCTTTGCTGCTCGATTGGTTCGTGGTTCGTAAAATGAATCCAGGGTAACAAATTCTCAGTATCTCCATTGTCTCCTGAGGGTAAATTGAGTTGAAAACCGAATCCTAGTACTGCCGCTTATGTTGGTGCCGGTCTTCTCTCCAATTGTTGCAAGCACTGAAATCAGGCATTCTCCTTCTACGGGATATATTTCACATTCAGAGCAGGAAATCTGCAAATTTCTCCCAATTGTTCCATTGTTGAAGGATAACGATCTAAAAGCAAGTATGGAAGTCAGAGGTTATACAAAATTAACAATAAGGTGCAAGTTTCCTCCAGATTCATGTCCTAATTTCAGGTAAAAGTAAAACACCTAACTTCCACTGGAAAATTTTGTAGGTGATGGTCATGTTATGTATATTTTTGCTCCAGTTGCCTCATAAAGTTTTTATTTTTGTCCTGGATCTGGTACATTGCTGGACTCCAATTTTTTCAGAGGGCCTTATGAAGTAAAATGGTTAATGGATGTAAATAAGAAAATGCCACTATTGTTCTTGTAAGTACTTGATTCCAGTTGAGACTGGTGCAGCTCTTGCCAAATGAAATTCAGAAATTGCTTCTGAAAAGTTGATTTTAGGGAAAATCCCTTTAAGGTCCTAAGAGACCAAGAAAATGTCAAAAAAATCTCACAGAAAATCCTGATGTCAAAAAAGTCTCATTGACAACTCCTTCAGTAAGTGATTAATAACTATATCGGTAGGTTTTAACAACTCTTTTTTTTGACATCATAATTTTCTGTGGGACTTTATATGACATTTTCTTGGTTCCTTATGAAGGAAGCTATATTCACAACAAAATCTAAACACTTGAATTTTGATATATGATTTTGGGTTGAGACTTTTTTAATATTTTGTATGTTCCTTGTAATCTAGTTGTCATTTTCCCAAAATTTGATTATGAATTAAATTTAAGACTAAAAGAAAAGGCACTCATTTACCAAAACCAACTCTTCCTTCCAAGTTGGCTTTTCTCCCTCACTTCTCATTTACCCTCCCGTTTTCTTTATCATTAGATTGAAATTTTAATGGTTCAGATTTAACATCTTTTAAAAATATTGTTATAAGTTTTGCTTTAAAAAAATACATAATAGAACAGGCAAAAGCATGTGACCCCAAGAGTCATTAGGAGCGACATTGAACCTCTTGCATGCCCTGCAGCCTCCACGGTCCTTTATTTGTCTCTGTCTGAAACCATAAAAATTTATGGGTTAAGGACTAAAAATACCAACGAACTATTGGGCCAGGACCACCCAGCACAACAAACTATTTTTTGGACCAAAAATACCAACAAACATTTTAAAGAGGAGCGCTCAGCACAACGCCATTAACACCGTTAAAAAAGTTAACCTCCGTTATCTAAAGTGCAGATTGGCCAACGAACTCTTATTCCAGGAGCGCCCAGCACAAAATTCTAAATTTTACTAAATTAAATAATTTTTTCTCAATTGTCATTATTCAAAACTACTTGTATAGATATCTATGGACAAAAATTATTCATTATTTAATTTTTTCAAAATTATAATTTGCTAAAATAAACAAAAGTTTTAATTAAAAATATAATTATATGATTTAAATAAAACTCAAGGTGTTTTATATTATTTTCTTTCGATTTTGCCGTTAACTTAATATCATTATATTCAAGATAGATAATGTATCGTTGGGAATAAGTTATACGGCAATTGACACAATTGAGCTTTAAGAACTACTAACCTAAATTTCTTGCTATAATTTAAAGAGGGAAACAAATTATACTTATAAATTTAGATTAATAAGACTTATATTTAGAAATAAAATAAAAATAACAATCATGATAGAGTAAAAATACATACATAAATTTACTCTAATTTATTTGATTAATGAGTTCACTTTTACATATTTTACTCTAATTCTCTCATATCATTTACTCCCTCTGGTCCTTATTATAAGGCACCAACCACCAACATTTTTTGGTCCTTATTATAAGGCACCAACTTACTTTAACTAACTCATTTATTACTATTTTTCCATTATGCCCTCATTTTTAACTAACTCATTTAAACCTACATCATTAAAGTAGGGATAAAGTTGGAAACATTTATTACTTTTAGACTTCATTAATGACTTAACCTTCATTCCTTGGTCCGCGAGAAATTGGTAGTTGGTGCCTTATAATAAGGACCAGAAGGAGTATCATACATTCTTTTTCTCATAAAAATTATTATTTTATTTTAGAAGAAATTTATGTGAGTTTTATTATAAAAATAAATCATATAATTTTTTGTTTAACATATATAATAAATTATAAAACACCTTGAGTTTTATTTAAATCATATAATTATATTTTTAATTAAAAATTTTGTTTATTTTAGCAAATTATAATTTTGACAAAATTAAAGAATGAATAATTTTTGTCCATAGATATCTATACAAGTAGTTTTGAATAATCACAATTGAGAAAAATTATTTAATTTAGTAAAATTTAGAATTTTGTGTTGGGCGCTCCTGGAATAAGAGTTCGTTGGCCAATCTGCACATTAGATAACGGAGGTTAACTTTTTGTTAACGGTGTTAATGGCGTTGTGCTGAGCGCTCCTCTTTAAAATGTTTGTTGGTATTTTTGGTCCAAAAAATAGTTTGCTGTGCTGGGTGGTCCTGACCCAATAGTTCGTTGGTATTTTTGGTCCTTAACCCAAAATTTATTAATGTTATAGTTAGCCGTTTCACTCATAATTAATGCATGGGATCCCGAGGAGTTAGTTACTCCGTCCGTTCCTAAGGTATAAAATAAAATTGATTTTTTTGAAGAAATTAAGGAAGTTAATTAAATTACTTTAAAGTACTTATTTTTTTCCCTAAACTAATTAATTTAACTAATAAAATAATATATAATATATGGATACACAACATATGATATGATTAAGTAATTTATTTAACTTGTTTAATATCTCTAAAAAAATTCAACTGTTTTATATTTAGGATGGGAGGGAGTATTTATTAATGTTTTTTTAAAAAAACATAGTCAAAATCTTAACATTTTTATTATCATAGGCAGATGGATCGCCCACAAAAATTCGAGTTCAGTTTCTCTCACCAGTGGCTCTCTCCTCATCCCTCATTATCTCCACATTTTGACGTATAATTTTGATCCAAGCGTCTAGAGAGAGACATATCATCTATTTCAAATTACCGCATGAGAGATGAGGAGAGAGTCGCCGGTGAGAGTATCTACATCCCAAAAATTCAAAATTGGTTTGGGTGCTTATATATATATATATATATATATATTGAATCAGCCTTTATGGTATAGAATCATGGAAATTATTGATTGAGATCTATAACATAATCAACCTCATATAATAGAATAAAGCTTGTTGTTGCTTGTGCACCTCGTTGCAAATGACATTAAGCTAAGCTTATTAAACCCGGACTGACCACTAAACCGGTTTGGGTAGTGGGTCAAAGATTAGATCAGAGTCAAAGTGGAGCTGAACCAGAGCTAGACTGGTGAGGAAGTAAACTTGAATGAGAATATTTTTTGGAATTGTTTAGGATCAAATGATAATATTTTTGAGTGATTATTTTTACATTAGAAAGTAGACATCTCAAGCTTTCTCTAAAGTCTTAATTTAAAATTTTTGGAATAAATTATATATGAATTTTTCAAATGAGGAAATTCTAAATAAATATTAAACCGGATCCAACCGGTTAGATAACCGGTTTAATGGTTTCATAGTCAAACCGACCAGTCTGATTTTACTAACATGGCATCAAACACACTTCCTCAGCTCTGTCAAGAAAAAGTTTATAGTCAGGCTCAATGTTGTGTATTGTGTGTGTTATGAGTAAAAAAACGATAAAGAAAAATTAGCTGTGTACTACTCCCTCTGGTCCTTATTATAAGACACTAACTAACAAGTTTATTTGGTCCTTTTTATAAGACACTTGCTTATTCCCGAGGAGCATTGATTATTTTTTTCCATGTCTGTCCCTAATTAATAAAGATAATGGGTGGGAGTAAGTGTAGTTCAATTAGTAAGGGTAATATTAGAAATTACTTAGATTAAATGACAACTTTATTGACTTTAACTACTTTTATTGGTTTGTGCGAAAAGTTAGTTGGTGCCTTATAATAAGGACAAGAGGGAGTACAAGAAAACAGAAAGTGACATATTTCATACTCGTATTTGATTGTGATGGACCCATTTCATTAATTTACACACAACTCAATTTTTTTGTATCTACTGTGTCTCATTTATACACACACACACATATATATATACCAGCATATATACAATAAAATAATTAACTGCTGTTGATGATCATGACTGTACATTCTTGAATAATTGGGGGAGAGTTGAGGTGCGGCAGAAATAATTGGCAATAGCTCTGAAGAAGAAGGGAACAGTTGTTGAAGCATTGTGCATGTCCTCTACGTGTCATCATGCTTTTCTCTTTCATTTTTTATTTCACATATGTCTTCTCTCTCCTCACAAACTCAACCTCACACATCTTGAGAGAGAGAGACACACACACGCAGGGCACAATTGGTGGGTTTAAATTAAATATTTACGATGATAATTTTATCTAGCTGGACCAATCATATATGATGTACGTAATACAAATATTTTTCTTTAGAAACCTATCAGCTTTGAGTCTATCTACAACAACAACAGGCTATAGTGGGGATTTAGCTTCTCTCCTTTTATTTTCTTGTCCGTTCTGATTTTTTACTTCTTTTATGATTATTGGATCAAGACGGATGGTTCACATTTAATATTTTATAAAAATATTATTACAAGGGAAGGATGTGAAGGAAATATTAAATGTTGACTGTTGGATCAAGTTATATAGAGGGTAAAGGATGTGGAAAAAGAAAAAGGAAAGAAGCAAGTTTCTTTAAGTGTGGCCAACTACATGAATTGTGTGGTGTCACAATACTCTAACAATTAACCATCAAATCAAAATATTTAAATAAATTGTTAGCCAAAAAATTCCACTTAATAATAACTTCATTGATCGAAATCTTTAGTCTTTCTCTACTCATTTTTAGAGGAGTTCATCATAGTGTTTGATCAATTCTCTTCATCGGCACCTTCAATAAAATTCTTTGAGCATGCATGAATCTTGAATCATCTCAACTCTCAAGTGATTTTCTATCAATAGATGTTACTTCAACCCTTATTTTTAATGAATCCTATTTTTATCTAGTATGAGTATATATCCATTTTAACATCTACGTACGTATATATTTTTTTTTGGTTCAAAAGCTATTTATATTATTACTGCAAACTGGTACAATACATGAAAACAGACTGAAGATGAAATACAAACAAAGTCAAATCAAAGATAACAAAATAAGCCAAATACAAGAATAACCAATCACCATACATTAAAGGTGTAAGAGTAGAAGTAGAAGCATGGACAAAACCGGTCTTCTCGATATCCAAGGTTAGAAGTGACGTGAAAGAAATTGTTGGTTGTAAAACCCACCCTAACGGGCACACCTCCTTATAAGCATTAACTGCAATTAGAGCAGCTACACAGAAACCCTGTCTTGGAGTAAAGATAAAAAAAAAAACCAACATTGGAAGGAAGAAAACCCATGAGAGCCTTAAGAACACTTCTACTCCTCCGTTCAAGCAAATATGGTGACCTCGACCACACACCGAACAACACCTCTTGAAATCTTCCCCCAAGAACGCAGATCCAAGCCAACAGATGATAGTCGAATCTAATAACGTTCAAATAATTATCCAACCAATAGGATTTTATACTTAGATCTCACAAATCTGTTTATTTCCTGAGAAAACAAGAACACTACCACAAAACCCAGCACCACAAAAACAGAAACAAAAGACAGATAGCTCTCACTGCCACAGAACAGATCTGAAGAAGG
The DNA here is from genome assembly GCA_025563575.1 of Acacia pycnantha. Lineage (NCBI taxonomy): Eukaryota > Viridiplantae > Streptophyta > Magnoliopsida > Fabales > Fabaceae > Acacia > Acacia pycnantha. Next base: position 3,559,584 of record JAMWYP010000031.1, on the reverse strand, counting down.
AGAGCAAAAAACTCGCCACAAGGGCGAGAGAAATCCACAACCGCCATAAATCAGAGGGAGAAGGCCACAAATCAAAGATTTGGGAACCGATCTACCACTTTGACGCAGTTGTGGTATAAAATGATACTCGCAGGCGGCTTATGATGGTGCCGCAAGCCGCCGGCGAGAAAGAGATAAAGAAGGGTCGTGAGGCAGACGTACGTATATCTTAACTACCTTGTTATCCATTTAGAGCCTAACATTATTACTATTATCCCGAACGCTATTTATTCTCTATATTTTTTATTATAAGCACTACAAAAAAAACCCTCTTTTGTCGCGGTTTATTAGTCGCGGTCCAAAATACCCGTTAGTAAATTCCACTTTGTAGCGGTTCTATCCCTAAACCGTCACTAAATAGTAACGGAAGCCATGACGACATGACTTCGGCTATATTTGTAGCGGTTGACTCGAAAAAAACCGCAACAAATTTGGGGCCACCTTGGCGCGCAATGGCGGGAATGTTTGTGGCAGTAAATTTGTAGCGGTTATTTGAGTCTAACCGCTACAAAGTTGGCGCCAAGGTTCGCGCCAACTTTGTTGCCGTGATTTTGTAGCGGTTTATTCACCATAACCGCTACAAATAAACGAAAAGACACAATTTTGTCGCGGACACCGGAAGAGCGACGTCAACCGCGGCACAAGTTACATTTTTGTAGCGGTTCCACGTTAACCGCTACAAATTTTGACATTATAAATAAAGTTTAGGGACCGTACATCGATTATAAAAATTAAAGAAATTACTAAATCTTTGCTTGTAATTGAATGAACTATCTCGCTTGGTCGTCGAAGACATGCACATATCAGCAGCTCTGATCTCCTATCTCGGGTGATAAGAGCTGCAGATATTTGCCTCTCTCTTCCTTGCGAGGAAATTCGTTCAGTGACAAGCGAAGGTTTACTCATTTCTTTGCCGTTTAGACTTCTACTCTTCTGAGAACAGTCCAACAAGCGATCGGAGATTGGGTTCCATTATAGCCACCGTTGTCTCACGAAAATATCTCTGATGAAAATGACTCAGCAAGTTTTTCGTGGGAGATCGGCGGCTATACTGAATCCGAATCCCCACGGACATGTTGGATTATTTTCGGTTACGTCATTATGTATAATTTATTAGTGTGGACACTTTTAGAAAAATTAAAGAAAAAAAATAAATGAATTGAAGGTTTGTTTTTAAATATTTGTAACAAACCAATTAGTTTGATTCTTAAAGTTTATGAATCAAACTAATCAGTTTGAAATTTTTTTTTCAAAAAAACTCATTTTGTAGCGGTTAATAAGAATAACCGCGACAAGATGTGGATAAATTGTAGCGGTTAAAACTTAACCGCTACAGAATCTGAAGGGTCTTCTTTTTTGTAGCGGTTGTTGTAACGGTTTCATAATAACCGCTACAGAATATCAACGGTCAACTATTTTGTAGCGGTTTTTGTGGCGGTTATTTTGCAACCGTTACAATTATGTAAACTTTGTAACGGTTCCTTTGTATAACCGCTACAAAATCGTACGGCTTTATAAGCCGAACACGCCATTTTCAAAGTCACTTGTAACGGTTTGAGTTTTCACCGTTTCTACCTTTACCCAACGGTTTGAGTTTTCACCGTTCTTACTGTTAAACTTACACCTCTCTACATTATGGACTCGGACGAGGTAAGGGAAAGGGAAAAGTAACCGGCCCACCGAGAAGGGGTTTAAGGGGCGGTAGTAGTAGAGGGACCGAGACGAGAGGCGTGTGACCCGACATATACCTCCGCCTCTCTCGGGGCGGGCGAGTTTGCCTCGCTCTTCGCCGATGAAGAAATTCCAAACACGGGGGCGTAGGGGAGATCGAGAAGCAAGTTTGTCGTTCGACGATTTAGACGACGAGAATGAGGACATCCATCTTAATATTCCCTAGCGATGTAGAGCGGTTCATCGACGGGAAAACCAGCGGGAGCACGGGAACCCCGACCAGGCGTCTTCGCGTTCCACCGGATTTATTGTGGATGTCGAAGGTATATGTAATTAGTTATTTTGTGAGAAATTAATTTAATTTCGGTACGTTTAATTCAATTTTTTGTAAACTTGCGAGATAGTCACGGAACATCGGCAGAGGACGCTGGATGTTTCCGCTCTCACTCAGACGGATCGGGAGATGGCGGGTGTCGGGTCGTAGTCCCGTGGAACGACTGCATGACTCAGCGATTGGCAACGGCGGTCACCGATGAACCGATTCTGTCCGAGTTTGGTGGCCATTGGGGTGGTTCCCAATTTATTTCAAGGATTGGAAGAAAGTGACAAAGGACACAAAGAACAAGGAGTTTACGAGGTTCTACGGGTAGTCAATATTGTTTAATTAAATTGTACATGTTAATAGTTATAAGTTTTAGTTTATTTCTTTCCTTATTTGTTTGTTAATTCATTAATAATTAATAATGAAATTATGATATAGAAAAAGTTTAAACTGCGCGAACAACACAAGAGGTACGTTATGATGAAAGTGGGGAAGGGTGGAAGAGCCGGAGGAACCGTCTCTACAATATTATGAATGGAGACGGCACTATTCCTCTGCAGCGGCTGATCGAGAGAGTCCCGGACGGCGTGGATCCGGATCGGTGGCGGCTTTCGTCGGGGTGCTGACGGGCAGGTACATTTTATTAAATTAATTAATTGTTTCACTTAATTGATAATTTAAATTGAGTTTAGGGTTTAATTTTAAATTTTGTTTCCTCCTCCTTGCAGGCTTTGTCGCAAAGGAACACAAGAAGCCGCGCACAGCAGAGAGTCCATCACACCGAGGGACCAAGACGTTTGCGGTGACATACGAGGAGATGGTATGTTATTATTTAACATGATCATTGTTTTGTTTTTGAAATAACAAAGTTTATATTGTTTTAATTCTTTCAATGGAGAAGGCTCGGGAGGAGAACACACACACGGACTATGGGAAGTTGTGGACACGCACCCATAGACACGTAGATGGGACGCCGACCTCTGAGGCAGTAGAGGAGATAATAGTAAGATAAAAACATTATTTATATAATGAATGTTGTATATTTAAATTGATCGTCCGTTATTTTATTAATGGTTCATGAACTCTGTTGGTCAGGCCCGGATTGAGAATACCGAGGCGAGCTACGAGCGCCGCAGACTCAGAGTCACAGGGTCAGCGTGAATCCTACGGCCCCATTGAAAGCCGCTCTGGGCCCGGTCGAGCATCCCGGCCGCGTTAGGGGTTTTGGCCTTGGCGCCCAGGCCTAGCATGGTGTACCCGAGACAGGGCTCCTCCTCCGCTCCCGGACCCTCCGGCTCGAGGAGGCCACCACGGGAGATTTCGAGGCGATCATTGCCGAGAAGGTTGCCGAGCAGGTTGCCGCAATTGAGGCCGCACGGAGGGCCGACGAGGAGGCCAGAATAGGCGCAGCGTGAGACCATCGACCGTTGGTGGGACCGTCATAACTCGAATCGGACTTGTTTGTGGCGTCTTGAACAAGCCGTGTCCCGACGCACGCCTTCCAGCCTCCCGAGCCTCCCCCTCCGTTCCTCTTTGATGATTCCAGCACACGTGCTGCTGATGACGACGACGCTGTCAACTCTGGTCGTGGACCACCCCCTCCTGAGACAGACCCCCCTGAGACAAACCCCCATCAGAGAGGACTTGATGATCATGCTCTTGAAATGTAGACCTTTTTTTTTTTTCTCTTTTCATGTCCAAACAGAGTTGATTGAGATAACTATATTTAATTATATTGTTTTCTTGTTGATCACGTTTCTTTTCTTGTTGATGGACTTTTTTCCATTGCTTTTTAAAAAGTGCTTTAATTATGGATTAAGCACTTCTAATGTTTGGATATACCATTTAACTCATGATTGACTAATCGGTAATATATTAACTCAATTAATCAAATGATTTGTTGAGACACATATGATTAATTAAGCAAAAGCAAATTTTGGCATCAAAGCTTTGTGCTTTTTTACTAATTTTGTGCGCAAAAGCAAATTATTCCATGACTAACCAGTTTTATATTAACTTATAATTCGTGATTTTTCGCTATTTTTTTCCAAAGCTTGTCGCGGTTCAAGAGAATGTAACCGCAACAAAGATGAATTTTGGCGCCAAGATTTGTCACGGTTTCTTCCTCAAACCGCTACAAAATTTGTGTTTGTAGCTTTGTCACGGTTTATTCCTCAAACCGCTACAAATTTTGTGTTCGTTGAACAAAATTGAATTTTGGCGCCAAGATTTGTGACGGTTTATTCCTTAACCGCTACAAATTGTGTAGCGGTTATTGTCGCGGTTCATTTTTGAAACCGTGACAAAGGTGATGTTTGCAACGGTTGTTGTAGCGGTTATTTAACCGCTACAAACCAATCGATGCATTTAAAGATCCCAATTTTTGCTTCGGATGTAATTAAAGTGAGTCGTCCACATTTATGTTCTATCCTAAATTTGTTTGTTACATATGGATAAGTCATGGATCAAGATGCCGCGTAGTTCTCCTGTGTATTTAGCGGGATTGAACACTTTCTTAGATTTCGCCTTCTCTCACGCTAGCATTAATGGCAAGATCGTGTGTCCTTGTTTACGATGCAAGTTTAAGAAGTGGCAAACACGGATTGTGCTTTGGAACATCTTCTTGTAAAGCCTTTCCCGAAGCATATACATTCGGGAGGTTCATGGTGAGCAACGTGGTATGGGATATGGGCTTCATCTTCCTCGAACCTCACAAGTAGGAAATCAAGTACATCAAGATGATCCGGTTAATGAAGCTGTTCGTGATGATTTTGGTGTTCGGGACGACAACTTCACAGCGAAGTGCGGGGTCCGAACCTGTTTTCTTCAGAATGATGCAGCTCGGGAATTTTTCAGCCTCATGGATGAGAGCGATCGTCCTTTGTATCAAGGTTGTCATAAATACTCAAAGTTATCTTTTCTGATCAAATTGTACCATATCAAGTGCATGTGTGGGATCACTGATAAGGCAATGTCGATGTTCCTGGAATTACTTCGAGATGCGTTCCTTGACGCGGACATCCTCTCATCCTTCTACGAGGCGAAGAAGATAATCAACAGATTAGGCTTGAACTACCAAAAAATAGATGCCTGCCCAAACGACTGTATGCTTTATTGGGGAGAGGACGATCGGAGGGAGACTTGTAAGAAGTGTCACACATCGAGGTTCAGGACAGTTCGGAAAGGGAAGAAGCATAAGAAGAAACCCGCAAAGATTCTAAGGTACTTTCCTTTAAAACCTCGTTTGCAAAGATTGTTTATGTCGTCTAAGACAGCTGAGCATATGAGGTGGCATCAAGATGATAAGAATCAAGATGGCAAACTCAGACATCCACGTGATGCTGAAGCGTGGAAAGCGTTCGACACAGGCTTTCCCGATTTCGCGCGGACCCTAGGAATGTCCGTCTTGCTTTGGCGACCGAGCGGTTTAATCCGTTTGGGAATCTTAGCACAAGCTACGATATATGGCCGTTATGTTGATACCCTACAACTTGCCCCCGTGGATGTGCATGAAACAAAGCTCCTTCATTATGTCCATGATCATTCCAGGGAAAAAGGCACCGGGAAATGACATTGATGTGTATCTCCAACCGCTGATCAAGGAGTTGGTGGAGCTGTGGAATGTAGGTGTGGAGACGTACGACGCGCACGAGAAGACACTTTTCAACTTGCGTGCGGCCTTGATTTGGACGATAAGCGACTTTCCTGGCCTCGGGACATTATCCGGGTGGAATGTGCATACCGGCCTTGCGTGCCCAACTTGCAATTTTGACTCTGACTCAGTGCGCCTTCCCCACAGCCGTAAGTGGTGCTTCATGGGTCATCGGAGGTTTCTCGATGGTACGCACAGGTTTAGGTTGCAACGCAATCGTTTTAATGGGCAACAGGAAAAAAGAGGACCCCTCGAAATTTATCTGGTGAAGAAATCATAGAGCGACTTCGGGATGTTGATGTTGAGTTTGGGAAAAGAACGATCCGGCAAGGGCCGGACAAAGATCTGCCAGGCTTCGGTTCTATGCCCCAAAGAATGGCGAAAGGTTAGTGTCTTCTTCACTCTTCCGTATTGGAAAGATAATTTGCTCCGACACGGTCTGGATGTCATGCACATTGAAAAGAATGTGTGCGACAATGTGTTGTACACGATTCTCAACGAACTGTGCAAGTCCAAAGATCATCTGCAGCCAGAAAGATCTACGGGAGATGGGCGTTCGTGGAGACGCGTGGCCGGATGAGCATGATGATTTCAACCGGCAAGGTTTACCCCGACAAAGCCGAATAAGGAAATCTTTCTCGCTACCTTGAAGAAAATAAAAGTTCCCGACGGGTATTCAAGCAACATATCACGATGTATTGACTTGCGTGCTCGAAAGGTTACTGGGTGAAGAGTCATGACTCACATGTGCTTATGCAACAGCTTACTTCCGCCGGCCATGAAAATACGCTGCATCTCGATGTGTCTCTCGTTTGGTCGAGCTTTGTACTTTCTTCCGCAAGCCGTGTTCCAAGGTTTTGATAGTGGAGGAGCTCGACCAGTGCAGCAGAAAATCATTCTTACGCTTTGTCATTTGGAGATGCTCTTTCCTCCGTCATTCTTCACGGTCATGGTTCACCCGACAAGACACCTTGTTCAAGAGACAAAGCTTGCTGGCCCGGTTCAAGACCGATGGATGTATCCTATTGAGAGGTACTTGTTTAAAAATAATTACTTTAGCATTACAAGATATTCGCATGTTTAACCATTGATGCATCATATCGAAATTTTTCCTTGTCTACTCTACGAGGTTTCTTGGGAAACTTAAATCTTACGTGAGGAATAAGGCGTGGCACGAAGGTTCAATAGCGAAAGGTTATATCGGGATGAGGTCTTGTATTTTTGTTCCGTACTTCGATGACATTGAGACGTCATTCAACCGACCGCCTCGTGTAGACGATTGTCCCGAGCCCGAGCTCGAGCCGGAGGCAACAGAGTTGTTAATCCCTCGTGTTGGTAGAGCGGTTGGCGGGAGTGAGAAATTCAAACTCACGGCACTTGAGAAGTTTCAAGCACACCAACATGTCTTGATTAACTCGCACCAAAGTTGAACCGTACCTTCGATGGGATTTCATTGCATACTATATATTTCCTTACATTTTATACATACTCACATGTCATTGCATGTTTAATTGCAGGAATTCAGGAGTCATGTGAAGCGTGAACCGAGGATCCGTACACGTACATCCTCCGAAATTGATAGAAAGGTCCACAGAGAATTCCGAGTTGGTTTAGGAGGAGAATAATGAACGACCACAACCCGCACTCGCCAGACCCGAGCTCTCGCTAGGCCCTCTTGACCACGCCCTAAGATATACGGCATACAATGTCAATGGTTTTAAGTTTTGCACCGTCGCACGAGATCGTGGATTGTTGACCCAAAACTCGGTGTATATGGCACGTTTGGGACGAGGAGTTATGCGAGCAGCGGTGACGGAACATGCGGTTCGGTGACGTCCGTATTATGGAAAGCCGCTTGATGTGGTCGATAAGTTACACAGTGCCTTTTCACCGTGACGTTGTTCAAGTGTTTGTGGGCGAATACCACAACGTCCGTGGGACTCACGACCGACGACTTAGGGATCACATCGCTGAATTTCTCCCGCCTATTCACAAGTGGTCGGTCCGAAGATGACGAGCCGTATATTCTTGCATCGAGGCCCATCGGAGTTTATTATGTGGCCGATGAGAGGCACAAGGATTGGAATATGGTGGTTCACTTAAAGCCTCGGGACCTTTACGACATGGGCGATGGTGATAACGTCGCATACGATTGTGAGCCGCTCCAGCCCGCCACCTTCAAGACTTCTTCCCAGACGGCGATGACAATTTACCTATAGTTCTAAGACGTTTTTAAATTTATGCTTTATAAAATAGTAAGATTTAATTAAAGTTTTAATTGTGTTCAAACATATTGACCTCACGCGTAACATTTTATGCAAACTTTCCTTGTAGGGATGGTGAAGAAGATTGAGAGAAACACTTAATGCCTATGTTGTAATATGAAATCTTTTTAATATTATGTTTTTTAAAAAAAAAACTCAGAAATTAATTTGTAGCGGTTATATAACCGCTACAAACACTTAAAAACCGCGACAAATTAAACCGCTACAGTAACCGCTACAATATAACCGCTACAAAAACATAAAAACCGCGACAAATTAAATCGCTACAGTAACCGCTACAAACACCTTCAAAACCGCTACTAAATACAATAACCGCTACAAAAAAGTGAGACACCAACCGCTACAAAATGATGCGCAGACCCCACCATAAATAGCCCCACCCAACCTCATTTAATATGCCTCAACTTCTTTTCTACCCACGTTTTCTCTCAGTCATCTCAAATATTTTTACGTTTCAGAACATCGTGAGTTTGAAAGGGGTAAGTACTATGTAACCGGATCAATTCTAATGTTTCTCATACTAATTTATAGTTCTTGTACTAATTAAAGTTTGTTATTTTGCAGTTGAACGGGATATATCTTTCAACTTTCCCTATTCTTTCATATACATTATTCAATTGATTTGTACATATAATTTTTAAATATTGAGTATTGTTTTAATCACCTCATTTCTTAGTACTTATTCTACTTACATAATCTTATTATTTTGTTTCTATACATGCACCTTATATATTTAAATTTCATAATTTACTACCTTTTATTTTTAATAAAAAATATATTAATAATAATTACCAATTACGCTGATAAATGATTTTTTTTTAAAAAATCGTAATGAATTTGTAGCGGTTACAATAACCGATACAAAATTGAAAAATAAAATGGCGGGTTGTTTGTAGCGGTTGTAGTAGTGGTTTGAAACCGCTACAAATATTCAAAATCACATGATGGCGGGAATATTTGTAGCGGTTTCAAAACCGCTACAAATATTCGATGGCGGCAAATTTTTTTGGTGAAAATGGCGGGAATATTTGTAGCGGTTTGTAACCGCGACAAATATTCAAAATAATAAAAATGCAAAATTATCAACACATTATTCTGTAGCGGTTATGAAATCGTTACTACAACCGCTACAAGTTTATTTGTTCTGTAGCGGTTATTAAAACGTTACTAAAACCGCTACAATTTTATTTGTAACGGTTAACAACCGTGACTAATGTCTCGAAACACACGTTAAACCCGCTCATTTAGTGACGGTGTTTTTGAACCGCAACAGAGTTTGTAGCGGTTTTTGTATATGTAGTATCGGTTTTTTTTAACCGTTACAAATCGTCTTGCCACATGCGTTTTTGTAGCGGTTTCGCTAACCGCTACAAATGTCGTTTGTCACGTCAAAAACCGTTACAAATAGGTCATTTTAACCGCTACTAATCATCGTTTTTTTTGTAGTGAAGGTATCAACTAAAAATTCACACAAACCAATAAAAGTAGTTAAAGTCAATAAGGTTGTCCTAGAATCTAAGTAATTTCCAATATTTCCCCTACTAATTGCACTAAACTTTAATATAATATTAATTATTACTCTCACTCATTACCTTTATTAATTATGGACATAAAATAATATATGCTCAAAAAAGCATTTAACAATGACTTTAAAACAAGTTGATGCTTTATAAAAAGGGAGTATCATTTTAATTATTACTTTCGTCTACTATTCTTATTAATTGATGTCTTATAATAATGACAAGAGGGAGTACTATATAAAAATTAGATATATAGATGTTAAAAAAGACCATAGTTATACAAACATCATCTAATAAGAAGTGGGAACCAGACTGGAAAACAATTATTATAAGGTCAAAATCAAGTGTACATGAAATATTTCTATAAGCTGATAAATCATTCAAATTTAATATATTGAAGATCTAGCTAGATGCTTAAGCTTAATGAGGAAAAAACATTTATTTTGGCAGATAGACACTAAGAAGGGATATATATAAAAAAAGCCACAAAAAAAGTGTTGAAGGACAAATTGGTCATTGCAATAAACAAAAAAGGTTGCAATATACAATGTATCAGTTTCTATTTATGTTGAAATATTAGCAATTGTGGGGAAGAGATAAGTTGCCGTTGAAATTAGGAAAGATATATTATATGAGAAACTGCCAAAAATATTTAACATACATTGTATATTTGTTACAACCACCACTAGTTCTTTTTCTACTTTATCTCTTCCTACTCCTATTCATATAAATGGTTCCCATTTCAATTAATATACAAATATAAAATTTATTAAAAAAAATTTGCTCATACTTATCCTAGCTTTACAACTCAATTCGCCTAAATTTTCATAAGAAAATCATAAATAAATAAATAAAAACTGAAATTATTAAAATTTGATTTTTAAAAAAATTAAGCTTCACATCTGAGCAGAGGAATTTTTTAGGGGAAATCCCATATAAAGAAGGTTGAATTATTTAAATTCTAATTTAGATCATTGAACTTAACAAATTAATTATATATCGGGTTATGCATCACAATGAGAGATTTAAAATTTGGGTCAAATTATTCTGATAAATTATTTTATAAAACTGAATATTGCAAATAAAAGAATATTGTGATAATTAAGGGATATGGAGGTAATTTGATTCAAATTTAAATCTTTAATTATGACGCATAACTTGATATTAATTTGTTAAGTTCAGCGACCCAAATTAGAATTTGGGTAATTCAACAGTCTTTATTTGGATTTTCCCAATTTCTTATTAACAAAAAAAAGTGAAAATGAGAGAAAACTTGCTGCCTCATATAGATGTTTTTTAATTGTTTTTGGCCATGAAAGCGCGCTCATAAATAAATTAATGCATTAACGGGCTGAACCTGTGACCGGTCAAATAATCAGTTACGTCTCGGGAAGCAACTTGACGTTGTATAATTAATTACAACGAAGGGCCTATTAGCTCGTCTCTTCGTTTCTGATGAAAATTTCTGGTTCATACGTTTCTTTCTGATCCTCTGATCTGTGCCTTCCACTCATCCTTCTCTCTCATCGGAAACTCATCTTCTGGTGTACTCAAGTCATCAGAACATACATGCATCTCTCATTTTCCAGATCACTATGAACGGATCGGAGATGAGCGCGCACATCAGCGATCGATATGAAGGTGAGTCTCGGTCCTTTATGAATTAGTTGGAGTTGTTTTTCAGCGTTTTGAAATTCTGTTGCGATCGAGATTATAATAAGTGCATACATTAAGTCATAGCTTGATGATGTGTGTGTGTGAGAGAGAGAGAGTTTTGGAGGTGCATGCAGTTAGATGACGTGATTCTAACGAATAATATAATCTTGGTGGTTTTTGAAGAAGATGACGACAAAGACGATAACGATGCGTGGAAATTTGAAGAGATAAGCATTATGTGTTGACAGAAGAGAGAGAGCACAATCCGGGAATGACTAAAACATGTGTTTAGTGTTGCTGGGAGTGTGCTCTCTCTTCTTCTGTCAACAAACAACCTCTGTTCTTTTTTCTTCTACACAGTACACCTTCAAGGTAACGCAATCTCTTAACCTAATTTACACTCCTCGGTTCCTATTTTGCCTAATTGATTTAATTATTTTTTTAAAAATCAACTTTATTTTATATTTAGAATCAGATGGTGGGGTGATTCGTTTTCGTCAATATAAATTCTATATTTCAGTCTCCCTTCAAGGCTTGTTTTGGGTTTTGATTTGCGATTCAGAAACCCTAAATTGAATTTGGGTTATTGACACATATTGGCGATTCGTTACTTTTAACGTGAAGATAAACTGTTCGGTTGGGTTGTCTAAAAAATCCAACGGTTTGGTTGGTCTGATCTGACTCGGTCCGACTTGACTTGGTTTGGGGTAAAAAATATTTTGGTCCAAGACAATTTTACTGGACCGGACTTCAGTCCAAGGGTTTAAACCCCTTGGACGAGTTCAGTCTGACCTGATTTTATTATTTATTAATTTTGTAAATCACTACGGCACTTAGCCATTCACGGGAGTCTGAACATTCTAATGTGCTTTTTAACTTATAGAAATCACTTTTCACTTTATCGCTTTTTATTACTTTTGGAAGTCCGATGAAACCAAAGCTAAAATATTGCCTCCCAAGAGGACAAAAAAAACTAGATTGCCGCTGGTCTGGTCAAGCTCGACCTTGGGCTGGTACTAGACCGGACCGGACCTCGGGCTGACTTTTCCAACCCGAGGTCCTATCGGGCCAGACCTTAGGTTGACCTCTAACCCGGTCTGACCCGATCCATATACATCCCTACTGTTCGGAATGTTTCTAATATTACAAACTTTAAATTTTATCTGAAAACATACTTTTTCATGCACCATTTTAAATATATTTTATCCAATGAATTACGTCAATAATATTATTTATTTGTTATTTTTTTAAATTGATCTTCTTATTGATTAGTCATTTTGTGTGTACATATATATGGACCTAAGTGGCTTTATTCATTTCTAACTTGTATGGGGAAATTTGGTTTTCTCAATGAATTAGTGTTATTTTGTTTTTCTTTTCAGCCTGTGGGATACTAATGATGTAATTCTGTTATTAATGCGATTAGATGACAAAATATCTAAATTGATTATTTTATTGGATGTAAAACTATATAACTCAATTTTTCATATGATGACAAATATATAAGGAAGAATTGAATATTTGCAACAACAAAAAAACACATTCTATCAAAAACTTAATTTTATTGAAATAGCGAACTAAAGCTAAGTTAAATTCAATTTTCCAACCTCTTCTTGAACTGATAAAGGGGTTGAACTATCTTTCGGGTTTATCGTAACAGAAAATCAACTCGTATCAATCAATCGAATTTGTTGAATAAATAGTATTAATTAGAAAAATTGGAATTTAGAATTGAAATTCGAATATTTATCAATTCAAATACGCATGTTGAGGAAGACATCTTAGGGGTTTACGAAGCAACGGTAACCTAGGCTAAGGTGGAGATATGTGTACTCTTAGTTCTGAATTCTCTGCAAAGTGGGCTCCAAGCGCCCTACCTTTGGACTATGAGTGAGTCCAACCCCTCTCATAGAATTTAGGTATATAAAAAAAGTAAAATAATTCAATTGTCCAAAAGAAATTAAAAGATTTTGCCAAACTTTAAAGTGAACAATATACCTTTAATAGTTTACACATTTCTTGAAGAAGTTTTGTTATTAAAAATATGGGTTTAATGTTTCTACTCTTTTATTGCAAAAATATTTTTTCTACACATAAAAGTGGGTAGGTTCCACTAATATTTTTTCTCTTTTTTCTTTACAATAGGATCTACTCACTTTTATAAGAAGAAAACTCAAACAACATATTTTTCACACTACCAAATCCATCTAAACTATAAATATCAAATTAACAGTAATATCAGTCGTAAAATCATATATTAAAAGAAGGAAATTCAAATATATAACTCTAAACTACTATAACTAGAATGATAGAAAAACTTCTCTATATATTATATATATAGTCTATTGAGTTCAAACATAAATCTCCAACCAAGAGCACAAAATTACCTAGCCGCTCATGAAAATAACTTCAAGAAGCATAATCACTCTTGATTCAAATACCCACCATAAAATCACCAATTAAAATGATAAATTAACACTGAATAATAGAAATTGGTGGCTGATAGTGAACCGAAGCTATGGTGAAGGACGAGAGGAAACGATTCCGGCGACGGTGGTGAAGGAAGTCATCAGTGATCGTAGTGGGTGGTGATCTCAGTCCGATTTTCTCCTCAAATCTTCGACAAATTCGTCTCCAAGTTGTAGCTCTGAGGTCTGATAGAATGGAGGTCACCGGTGGTGGTGAGAGGGAAGACCGACGGAGACGAAGGAGGTGGGGAAGGTGGGCAACGGTGATGATCGGAGGTGAAGTGATGAATGGTGATTGTCTCTCTCCGTTGCTCACTTCCTCTACCCTCCGCGTCGACTCTGTTTCTTCACTGCAGCTCGGATTTGGAGTAGATGAAGAACGGCGGAGGTGGAGAAGATCGCTGGCTACGGAGAAGGGTGAGTAAAGGTATGGAAGACGATGGAATGAATGTAAAGAAGGTCCCTTGCTTTTTCGTTCATTCGCGGCTGTGACCTACAACGCTGCTGGAATTTGTCAAAGCTCCAACAGGTAAAGTCAAGGAGAAGTTGCTTTTTTGTTTTAAGTCTAGTAGAAAATCAGCCAATCTAGGCACCTCCCACTGGGATTTTTTTGTCACTGAAATTTGTTTCAACGGCCAGTGGAATTTTTTTGTCACTGATTTTTTTTTTTTTTTGGATAATAGAAGAGGCACAAACGCGAGGTTACATAACAAGGAAATTACAAAGAAAAGGGAATGAATCCCAGATCAGCAAGAGACCTCAAGAAAAGAGGGCAATGGCTGAAAATACCAAGGTTCTGAAACCCGAACCGGTGATCGAAAAAATTCAGAGTATTGAAAATAAGGGTTAGTGGGTCGAATAGGAGTCAAAAATAAAAAAGGTGAGGTATAAAAAAATTGGAAGTTACTTAAAGTGTAGGGCAACTTTATTGACTTTGACTAATTTTATTGGTTTGTGAAATTTGTTAGTTGATATCTTATAATAAGGACCAGAGGGAATATTATATATCATTTTAATACTTTAGATCAGTAGTAAAATAACCATATACTTCAATACTTGTGACATATTCAGATATTCAAAACAGATTGCCTTTAAAAATAAAACATTTTAAAAAAATTTAAAAATACTGGAACCGGGTTGAACCTGTAACCCGGCCGGTTTACACCGGGTCAACCCGGGTTCACCGGGTCAGACCGGTTTTGCACCAAACCGGACCGGTTTCACAGCCGGTTGGCCAGTTCCCGGTCTGAACCGGCCGGTCCGGTCCGGTTTCACAAACCATGGAAAATACCAGAATTAGATTGTCACTGAATTTTTTTTTTTTTTGATATAATTGTCACTGAAATTTGTTTAAACGGCCAGTGGAATTTGTTGCTTGCAACACTCTCATGACGCCAGCCCATACATCATTGGGCCTCTTTGAAGCGTTCGAGGCAAAAATATATGGCTAGACGTTAGGAAAAAAAGCCAATGTGGTAGAACAATTTTAATGTTCCCTTGTCATTAAATATGTAACACTAAAGTCGTTATTATAAATTCTCATGTTGTTAACCTATATACAGATGTTATTATTGATCTCTAAAACTTGTGCTTTGACAATTATACCTGGATATAAGTGTTGGCTTTTGGGATAGGAAGTTGTAAAACATGATACTATGTTGTTAATTTATATACCGATGTTGTTATTGATTCCTAAAACTTGTGCCCTAAAAATTCAAAATAAGCTTGGTGTTGTTAATCTATATATAAATGTTGTTATTGAATCTATATATAGATGTTGTTATTGATCCCTGAAACTTATACCTTATACCTAGGTATAAGTGTTAGTTTTTGAGATATGAAGTTATGAAATACGATACTGAAATCATTAATTTAAATTTTCATGTTGTTGATCTCTACACGGAAGTTGTTAATTGCAATTCTTAATTATTTGTCTTCTCTAAGAGCCAAGACACAATCGCTATATCGAAATTTGTTGTGGGTTTCTCTCTCTTTTTAAATTTTACTCAGGGCAATTGGGTATTTTGATCAGATTCGAAGATCCCAAATCAAATCTGACATGTGATTCCATATATTGGCTACACTTATTTATCTTTTACCTATTTTAATAGTGTTTTTTTGGGATCTTCCCTAGAAAATATCTTCTTAATTTTTTGAATTTAAGGAAAAATCATTTTTAAAATTTTAAAATAAAAAATATTATCTTTACATGAAATAAAAAAGGAAAATGACAGAAAAATACTGTTAAAACATATAAAAGACAAATAAGGGCATTGAATTCTAATAATTCCAAATTAAACTTATTTGTAATTTTGAAATGTTGACAAATGTAATAAATTACTTAATTATCCTTAGTTTTTTTATTTTAAAAAAAAATCCTCAAACCCTCTTAGAGGAACTCCAAAGGCTTAAAAGTAGTCCATATGTATGCTTAAGCAGCTAATAGCGAAACAAAAGTATCTAACAGGAAATCTTTAACCAAAGTAGCTATTATGAAATCTTCAACTAATACCTTGTTTACTACTTTAATTTCATTATTTATAACTCAAGTATACCGACCACTTTTACTTCAAAAATGAAAAGACAAAAAAGATTAGATCGCCACCCCTCGCCACCGTGCTTATCGCCGATCCGATGAACCGATACTTTCTCAGCACGGCATCCCACTCCACTCCTTTCGTTTCATCAATCGTTCCCTTTTCGGCAACGAACTAACGATTCTCAAGAGTTTAACATCTTCCCAATCCAACTTCCATCTTGTGCACACCCAAATTTCTCTTCAACGGTGCTCTGAGAACTGGTACGGTTTTTGTTTTTCCTTTTTCTCATTTATTAATCTAAGGGCTATTTTGTCTTTCTCTCCTCACCCTTATTTGCTTAGAATGACCTCAGGCTTTCTCATATTTCAGGGACACCCATTGACTTTTTGCCCTTTAAAACAGGAATTTAAATTAATTAAGTTTTTTCAAAAAAATAAAAATTAGAGCAGTGATTGTGTCGGAAAGATCCAAATCCAATAGAAGAAAAGTAACATAATAGCAGAATCAGTGAAAATGAATATACATTTCATCGCATCATCATTTTCCAATTACCGTGTAGACTTCGCTCAAAATGTCTGGGATTCAATATTTTGACTCGGTGATTCATCCATATTGGGGCGTGAGATCGACGCTGCTAGGCTCTGCTATAAAAGGAGGGGTTTCGACGTCGAAGAAGCTGTCTCTGCATTTGTTCTCGCTTTCTCTCCTATAATCACCTCTTTCCCCTGGTTTGTGCTCGTTCAATTTTCCCAGTGTATTTTCTTTAGCATTTGCTCTTCTTTGTTATTTTTAAGATTCCTGATAATTAGGAAAGCAAAACTGGTTCTGCTTGATATTAGTTAGAAGTAGTAATTTTTTATTCAATTTCTGTCCCAAGTGTTAGTTGTCAAACGATTGCTTGATTCAGAAAGGGAAACGCTTTGGTATTGGCAGGTGTAATTTGAGCTTGAAATTCCATGTTTAATTCATGAAAACATGTTTTGGTTTGCACAGTTGTTATGATGTAGCATCTGTCGTTATCAACCCTGAATTTGATTCCTCTGAGCTAACATGGAGGAGTGCGCCTAGGGAAGTAATTTAACTCAGAAAAATTCCAATGGTACCACTAACCATATCAATAAGAAAACAATGTTTAGTTGATTAAGAAACTAAACCGTTTGGCAATGGCATTGATAGTTGTAATTTGATATTGGCATTCCAAGAGTAATCACACAATTCATCTTGTTTCATCTCTATATAGTAACATTGCTGGTTTCTTATATCTCCAGGGAGTCATGGATGTCCCTCTGCCATTTGATAAACTGGCTTTAGGACTAATTAATGAAAAGGCCCTGCATGGAACCACGAGCAAGTAAAGTTTTCTTGTTCCTCTTCCATACATACATACTTATATATATACTCCCTCTGGTCCTTATTATAAGGCACCAACCACCAACATTTTTTAGTCCTTATTATAAGGCACCAACTTACTTTAACTAACTAATTTATTACTACTTTTTCATTATACCCTCATTTTTAACTAACTCATTTAAACCTACATCATTAAAGTAGGGGTAAAGTTGGAAACATTTATTACTTTTAGACCTCATTAATGACTTAACTTCCATTCCTTGGTCCGCGAGAAATTGGTAGTTGGTGCCTTATAATAAGGACCAGAGGGAGTATATATATATATATATAGGCTTTTCTTTTTCTTATCCTTCTCTGAAACGTTTGATTTTTATCTTTATCCACATTTGGCGAGTCAGCGGCAAGACATATGTTGTTCTGGTAGCAACTGGAAGTTTCAATCCTCCAACTTTCATGCATTTACGCATGTTTGGTGAGTTACTTGAAGAGCTCTAGTAGTTTCGTTTATTTCCATTTGCTGAATTCAGAGCTGTGTCTTTCCTTGGTGTTCTTAAAAACCCAATATAAATGTGTAAAATAAAAATAAAAAATTTGCAGAATGAAAAAGACCCCATATAAATTTATACTATCCGATTATCCACACAATGTTGGTCCAGCTAAAAGCTTGCCTTTCACGCCTCTTTCGTTTTCTGTTTTAAAGTTTTAGATCATGAATAATGATGCAAGATACGATTATTCCAAAATAGAAACATAGGCATAAACATAAAAGTTCAAATATCACTATTTAGAGTGAGTGATTTTTAGTAGCAAGAGTAGTTTGGACTGTAGAAGACTCTGGTAATGGATCCCCTGCAAGGAGAATGGAGAATATCATCTGAAAATACAAAGTACAGCAATTCCTTTGGCATTTACTGTTGACGCATTCATTAAGCAGTAATTGAGTACAGGTGTCATTTACAGCTGAGATATGCTGTATGCATATATTGTATAGCAGACCCGGGCGCCTGACCCTGTTTTGTGTAATTTTCAAGCCTAGTGCTTGCCTTTGTAATCCCCCAAAAAATTGATGTCCTATCAACTATATAAATGAAATAATTGCTACTGGAATTCTAATGTTTCAAACGAGTTGGGTTTCACGAGAATCAATATAAAAGTATGGTGTCTTCCTGCATTCTTACTTCCTTAAATTATTATTTTCAGATAATATTTGCTCCCCTAAAATATAATATCGTAGTTTCTTCTCTTTGAAAATAAGAAGGTAGAGAGGGATTCTCCATTTCTGATTTTTCTTGGCAAACAGATGTCATGTTGCTAATTTTTCTTTGCTTCCCTAAACAGATTTATTGTAATGTTAGACAATCCACTTACTGTTCTAGAGATACAAAAACTTGGCAAAGTAAAATCTTCACCATATTTTTAAGTTATTGGCTCTGGTTCATTGACATAATTCTTTTAATTAGCATATTTTAATTGTTAAATTTCATTTTTTTTCTGCTTTCTTTTTTTAAAATATTTTCTCAGAGCTTGCAAGAGACGCTTTGAATTCTGAAGGCTACTGTATTATTGGTGGTTATATGTCACCTGTTAATGATGCATACAAGAAAAAGGTAATGTTAGTAAACGTGTTTGAGCATCCTGCAAAACTATAATGGAATAATTCATTAGGGACCTCCATTAGCTTCAATTACTATTTCAAGGCGTTACCCCCATTCTCTTTTACAGTCTGCGGGATAGATCTGCTTTAGCATTTTAACATTGAGATGCTCAAGTATATTCATATGTACATCTTTTCAAATTTAAATTGGCAAACTATAGGATTGATGAAGGACAATAAAGTATAAACAATTTGCATGTAATTGTAAAGTTTCTATGAAAATCAAAGAGTAATCTTTTAAAGCTTTGAGACTGACCTAAGTGCACATTTATAATTTTCCTGCAGTTATAGTAGGAGAGGTATCCTAAGAACTTCTATCTTAAAAAACTTTTACCTATTTTTTTACATTCTGTTTCATGGCTGTAAATTGGTCTCATTGCTTATCACTTGAAATATTGATGAAGGGCCTTGTTTCTGCTGAACATCGGATACACTTGTGTCATTTAGCCTGCAAAAGTTCAGAATTTATAATGGTTGATCCATGGGAAGTAAGCTACTTTCTCCCTCCTACCCTAGATGTGTCTGTCCATGCAATTGACTTTCATCTTGCAAAAATTTGAAGTTAAGAGATAATGATATGGATTTGTTTTGTTTAAATAGACGATGACCAAGGTGAAAAAAACAAAGTTCTTCTTGATCTTGTTTGGTCTAGTTTTGCATTTTATATGGTTAAGACTTGTAGACTTATCTTGCAGGCAACTCAAGGTACATATCAGCGCACTTTAACTGTTTTATCTAGAGTCCAGAATTGTATTTGTGAGGCAGGGCTGGTACCCAGAGGTGAGTAACTGAGTTCTCCAAACAATTTTTAAGCAAAAGCAAAATAATCTTGAAACTTCTGTCAAGTGAGTTAATGCTCACAGGCGCTGGCCATTGATAAAATACAGTTCATTGCACTAGGTGTTCAATAAGAATGCTGTATCATCATTTAAATGAGTGATATTCTTTCTCTGATTTAAGGGGTCCATTGACTTAAGTACGGAGTATTTTCAAATTCCATTTACTGAGTGGGTTATTTAGTAGGTTGCTTTCTGTGTGTGTTTCTGTTGATGACGTGGAAATAAAAACTAGAATTTGCTTTTGAACTGATTGGTGTAGAATCCGTCAAGGTCATGCTCGTCTGTGGGTCTGATCTCCTTCACTCCTTTGGCATTCCTGGAGTATGGATTTCTGAGCAGGTATTTTTTACAGTCTAAGTGAAAAATCTAACAGCACTGACAAAAGGAGTGATTTTAACCTTTCTGATTATTTCTATCATAGTTACAATGAAGAGTGACGTTTTGGGCTACACATTAGTGATTTTAACCTTTCTGATTATTGTTTAGGTTAAGGCCATATGCAAAGATTATGGAATAGTTTGCATCCGCAGAGGAGGACAAGATGTTGAGAAGACTATCTCTGATAATGACATTCTGAATGAAAATCGGGTAATCATGCATCCTGATCTTCCTCCTGTTATTTTCTCGTGTATAAGAAATGAACTGCGATGAGTAGGAAACAATAAAAAGAACTATGGCCATGCAATCTAAAACTTGATTTCCCCTGTGCGTGTGTATTAACTACTATCATTTTAGCAGGCTAATATCAAAGTTGTGGATGAAATTATACCAAATCAAATCAGCTCAACCAGACTAAGGTAAATATGTGAGTGATTGGGTCTCTTGAGTTGTGCAAAATCATTGGGATGCTTTTTTCCTTGTGAAACTTGAACTTAATTTATTGTTGAAAATTTTTCAGGGAATGCATTGCAAGAAGATTGTCCATAAAATATCTGACTGTGGATGAAGTGATCGATTACATCAGAGAGCATCAACTATATGTAACTTAGACGGAAAGTAATATTTGTAATGCATCGTATAGTGCATGCTATTTATATCATTTATTTTTTCTTTTTTAAAAAAATCATATAGGAGTTTCTACGATTGGAAGTTCTGGGGTGGAAAAAAGAAGGCCAAAAATTTTGTGAACAATGGAGTATTGTTTGTTGATCCTCTCAGAGATAGAATAAGATGATAATTTCTAAACTCACAGAAAGTTGTAAACATCTAAGCTCATATATGTAGAGTACTACTGCATGCACACACAGAAATCAGCCCGCATGTGAAAATACTGTGTTTTTAGTTTTTTCCTCCCAATGTGAACCATTTACACTTACCATCTGAGCCCACGTGTGATCTGATATCCTTATCCTTATGCAAGATAATATCTTGCAGCTCTACCATGGAGTTTTATGGAGTTGAGTAAATCAATGACGCGGGGCCCTCCATTTTAACGCTTCAGCTAATACCACCTCAGCCCACATTGTGATATACTACTATTTCCCGTCCCAAGTACTTCTGTGATTGTTTGAATTAGCGGTGGAAGTTTCTTTTCTAATATGATTTACGGTGTACGAGGTAAGTATATAAGATGAGTTTTATTTCTGTTCATGTGAACGTGTTTTTTGAACGCTAATTCAAACATGCTTTCGAGTTAGATAAGACGTTTTTCCTTGTCTTATACTCGCTTCGTCCGAGTTTTTCAATTGAATCATGAGATTTCAATTAAAAGTAGTTAAATGAAATAATTATGTAGGAAATTTAAATTTTTTCAAAAAATGCCCCTATTTATAAATGATTGAGAGAGAGTAACAATGAGAAAATGATGAAACATAATATAATAATTAATTGAGAGTAAAATGAGAAAAATATATTTATTATTAAGAAGGACTCAAAATGAATATTATATTTAGAGGCAAATCCGTTAAAAAAAAAAAAAAACCCCTCATATATAGAGATAGGGATTGAAGGAGTAGTAAGTCCAGGCACAATACTTGAACGAAAATTCATTATTACGATGGAAATCAGGCACGCGTCCCTTTAGCGTCTCAAATTCAACTTATCACGAAAAACTCATTGTAAGTTGAACTTTTTCCTGTTTTGGTTTTATTTAAAAAAAGTTTCCTTTTGAATAATTATATGCTGTTTGGGCAATTCTGACCCATGCATGCACCTTGGAATTAATTAAGAAAGAGAGTTTCAACCTTCATTTATCTCAGAGCAAATTCTAAACCTGTTGGATCCACAGCGATTTCCTCCCTCCTTCTCTTTCTCTCTCTATACAAAGCCAACAAGAGTGGACTCGAGCTTCACGAAATTGCACAAAGAGCCCCTCCTTTCAATGCAGATGCTTGTATATATAGAGTTCCTCCTTCAATTAACAGAGAGAGGTTTTATACCCCAACGGTTCTTCAAGTCGACTCAGCTGCATGAATCGGGAATGAAGTTCAGTTGCAGTTCCACTTGCAGTTCAACTCAGTACATGTGGATACGCAATGTAATGGCACATATGGATACCACTGATGAGTATCCATATGTGCCATTACATTGCGTATCCATATGTAGTATTAACGAATTCCGGAGGTCTGGACATTCATCAGTGGTCCTCGTTCATAAATATGTATGGGCTTTTCTTATTTCTTATCCTTCTCTGGAACTTCTGCATTATATCTTTATTCACATGTGTTGTTCTGATAGTCACTGCAAGTTTCAATCCTCCCCATGCTTGTTTGGTGACTTACTTGAACAAGAGCTCTATTAGTTTTGATTATTTCCATTATTTGCTTCACTTGAGAGCTCTAGTAGTTTTGATTCAATTTCTGTGCCAAGTGTGCAAAATACATATTTACCACTAGAGATTTCGTGTCTGTTGAGAGAAAATTAGAGGAGAAAATAAGATAGGGAAGACAGTTTCCTGAACACCTGAAGTTCTGTTTATTAATTACTATTGGTACTTATTTTCTTGTTCCACTTTTGGGTACAGGGTCTTGGGGAGGGGTGGTTCTAGTGGAAGTGTAACTATGAACTGGAAATGATTTGATGGCAAGTTCATTCATTGTTTTTAATGCTCTTCCAGAATTTCTTTCCTATATTTTTTTGGTTTGATTTCTTTCTGTGAATAGTAACAATCAGTTCAGTGCCTCTATCATGTCCAATAGACTTGTAATGCGATACCCTTGAATTAAATTTGATAATTGTCACATTGCTCTGGTCTCTGGATAGTATTGGTGAAAAATATGTATGAGATTTGCAGGAATGTGTTTGATCATCAGGATAGAACATGTTTAAGTAGCTCTGTTTCTATTTGATGCCTTATTTTTTGTAGCAAAAAGTTCTGAAGTTTGTTATATGTCTCTCTCAGTAATAAGCGGGAGAAGCCATTGATTATAGACCAAAAGGTTGTATAGCCACAATAAATCAGAAATTTGGTGGGTATCCAAACAGAAGAGTCTACCAACAGCTTTTAAATTTGGTATTGATAGGTGAAATTTGAGCTTGAAATTCCATGTTTAATTGCTCTCCTATCACGTGGGCTCTGTCAAGTCAAATCTGAGTGCCCAATAGTTTAGAACTAGGGGCTTCTTCTAGTTTGGGATGTCTTATAGGCAACTTTGTGTTGCTGATGATGATACAACAGAGGAATTCAAAGTACCAAATAATCTCTTTGCATTCTGAATGGGTAACCATCAAATAAAGCTAGAGGAATTATTGGTGGCCAACCAATGCTTTACTTCAGCTGATTTTTTGTAACTTATTTTTAATGGTTTATCGTTGCTTTCATAATTAATGCACATATTAATATTAGTATGTCTTACTGAATTTCTCAACCCTTTAGCAAATACATTCTCATTATTCTTAGGGAAAAAGACATGTAAAGACCATTTAAAATGGTAAAGGACATAGAGATATTTCCAATTTCAATAATCCCTATGAGATGCTATGTTTTTTTGAATTAAAAGAAAATGACAAAAATAACCTCACATTTTTTTTAAATAAACATTAACCCTCACCTCCCCGGTTGATGGTCGCTAGCCGCCGCGGCCAAAACCCCTTTAATTGCTTTTGGATGTAATTAAAATACTCTCTAAATATATCTTATATTAAGGACTGAAAAAGTAATATGTAAACCCTTAATTACTTTTACCCCCAAAACCTCTCCACTTCAAATTCTTAACCCGCCACCTTTAGACCCATTTAATGTTAATAAAAGCCCCTATTTATCTATTTTCATAATTTAATTTTGTTATTATTATACCTACATGCAATTCTTTGTAAGTGTCTCATTTGCAAATGTGTTCACAACCAATTTTTGGGCTTCTTGTCAGTTGTCTCTTTTTACGCGTCCGGTTTCTCTCACCGGTGGCTCTCTCCCCAACCATAATTATCTTCAAATCCTAATCGTCTATTTTTTTATTCAAGTGTTCAAAGGAAAACACATCATCTATTTCAAACTAACGTATGTGGTAATTTTTACCGCATGCGGTAGTTTGAAATATTACCGCATGCGGTAGATTGAAATAGATGATGTGTCTCCATCTGGACGTTTGGATAAAAAATGGACGATTGGGATTTGAAGATAATGAGGGATGGGGAAAGAACCCTTAGAGAGAGTATCTGCTTCCCTCTTTTTACTATTCATAAGGAGCATGTGCCTTGGAGTAGACTTCTTAAAATCTTATCAAATCTTTAAATATATAATTATTTTTGGATATGTTATAATTGTTTTAAGAAAATGGACCTAAAAACACGTGCAACAATACCCAATAACCTAGGTGTCCTTGCATCATCAATTTGACAGATAAAGTCTCGCTGAATACTTGTTATATTTGAAGAATAGAACAATTGTTCTATTTTTCAATTGTTTAATCATTTGCCTCCCAATTTGTCGGATGGCAGAGGTTTGACAATGTTTTAATTGGGAAATTTTTTTCTTCACTATTTCTTATACCCAATCGGCCAATCCTCAACTCTAATCATTTCCCCCAATGTTAGTCTCCTAATTGATGGAATGTGAAAAGGACTTGCTGACAATTCTGTTTTTAAATAAAAAAAAAGGTATGCCTTTGGAATATGAGAGCTGGTTTGGCAATTTTTTATTTTTTTTAATTGGGAATTTTTTTCCTTTAAAATGTTGCTACCTCCGAAGGAATTGCCACGCCACAGCTATTATTACAATTACAAATTGCAATTATAATATACTACATGTAGTTTTAAATATAAGATACAGTTGACTTTTTTTAGAAATATTAAGGAAACTAATTAAATTAGTTTAAAATATTTTTTTATTTTATTTTTTTCTCCAAACTATTTTTTTTATTTATAAAATGAAATATAATATAATAAAATACAATATATGATATGATCAGATAACTTGTTTAGCTTCCTTAATCTCTTAAAAAAAGTCAACTGGGTCTTATATTTAAGACATGAGGGAGTATGTTTGAAAGGTCCGTAAAATTTGCACTAATATTTTTTTGACATTATTTTTTTCTTTTGTTATGGGGGTTTATATATATGTTTGTTCCTCAAGTTATTTTTTATTCTGTTTTGTTTGGTTTTTAATCGGTGGCTATATTATTGGATTTCAATAATGCAAATGTCCCTTTTTTTTTGGCAGTGGCAATATTAAGACATTTCAATATTCATAATACTATAAGATAAGAATCATCATTTTTATTATGAAATTTCAATAATGGGTAGGTCCCTTTTTTTTTCCGTGACATTTCATTATGCATAATAATACATGTTGGGAATTGTTAGAATATAGGGTGATATTAAATAGATTAGTTAGTTAGTTAGTGATTAGTTAGTTGGTTAGAGGGTAAGTTAGGGACCCTAGTCTATATAAAGTATAAAGGGATCCACCCTCACTATTACTATCAATCAATATACATTGTAAGAGCATTATGCTCCTATTGTGAATAATACATCATTTTCACATTATCCTTTCTTCCTAATTATTCTTCCTAATTTGATTACTTAACAGGAATCATTAGTTTTCAATGCATAATATATATGATGCTGTAGGGTACGATTTTTTTCAACATATATATATAGGCATAAACATAAAAAATATTCTTGTGCTGCTACCTGGCTTCAATCGGGACCATCTATGGTTGTGTGTGGGTGTGTGTTTATTAATTAATGATATAATTTGTGGTGGTTCTGTTCTTCTTCTTCCTATTCTCGTGCTGTTGAAAGTGACATGAAATTAACTGTTAAGGGGCGCCTTGTTGATCTGTTCGCTTCTGATGAGGCTATGATTACCCACCCAGCTGTTCTTGTTACTTAAATTAATAACGTAAATCAGTTGCATTAAACATCATATTTAGGTTCACACAGTTTTAGCACATTAAGTGCAAGAGAAGAATTCAAAAAAGAAAAAAGAAAAAGAAAAAGCCTTTTCAGTTGACACTGTGCCGTACGTTATAGTATTGAGATCATGACAAAGCAGGCATGACATAAAGAAAAGGGGAAATGCACCACAGTTCATTGGATCTATGGTTTGCATGGAGAAGGATGAACAAATTAAAGATTAATAAACTAGAGATATCTAAAAATATTCATGTTATTGGTGGGCTTTTTTGTCGTGAAAGCTGCACATATATATAATTTCATTACTATTCCTACTTTAGAAGGGAAACAAATAGCCTAATTATGAAAACGGATGGTCTTATATTAATCTTAGTAAAAGCATTGCAATTGCATGCACGCGTATTTAAAACTGTGTCTCATCATGTACCCTGCTCCCAAGTAGTGTAGCTGAGTAGTGGCACCTTCAAATTATCTAATTTTCACCAAGTTAATTCAATAAATATAAACTAGATTGATATATTTTTTCAATGTTGTCGTCCTTTATTAATGAAT
This sequence comes from Acacia pycnantha, assembly GCA_025563575.1. Taxonomy (NCBI): domain Eukaryota; kingdom Viridiplantae; phylum Streptophyta; class Magnoliopsida; order Fabales; family Fabaceae; genus Acacia; species Acacia pycnantha. Next base: position 3,532,742 of record JAMWYP010000031.1, on the reverse strand, counting down.
ACTTTTCACACATTTCTTCTATCTCACTGCTACAGATTTGCACATTTATAATGTTTAATACATAACGGTTACAACTAATAAACGTTAGGTATGTCGTTAGGTATGTCGAGACGGAAGTTGCACAAGGATATATATATAACGCTTGAACTGGTTAGTTTTTATACAACATAAATACTTCCTCTTATTCAAAATATAAGAGCTAAACTTGTGAGATAAAAAATTGACAGCAACTAAACGAGTTTGAGTGATATTTTAGATGCGCCGGCAATATATTTATAAAATATATATAAATGAGAGATCCCAATCCTCCTCCACGTCGTGATAAACAAGATTTTGCGCCCAATTTCATGGTAGCAGTATCAGTGGGATCCATGCGTCACGCACCAAGCCATGAAAAGGCTCTAATTAAGGTATTTTTGGTTTGGAGGTTTACTATGTATGTAAGTGGCTATTTCATTTTGCAGAGCTTTATATATATATGACCGCAAGGAAGGAAGCACAAAAATTGGAGGCAGCTGGAGTATGGGTTATTGATGACATGAAAGTGATAAATAGAGGTTTAAAGAGAGGAATGAAGAACATGCAGGAAGGTGAATAATAAAGAGGAAAAGTGAACCAATTGTGTGAGTGATGTTTCATGGGAAGAGGGAAGAAGGCTAATCAAGAGGGAGGGGTATGCATGTACTGTACTACATAGGAGGAAAAAGCATTCATTAAACTTCATCATTATAGCCCCGTAACTTTCTGAAACATCATTGCAGTCTTGTAGGGGGCAGTAAAATTAATTTCAGGAAGGAATGGGCAAAAATAACCCTCGTAAAAAATTTCAGACATTCCAATTGTAGATCTTGCAAATTAGTTTATTTATTTTGCAAATTCACACATGTTGCAAAGCGTAACATTTGTCTTGTTAAGTCTCTCTTTTCTTGTAAATAACACTAGTACCATTGTTATTTCAGTTGCAAGTTTTGGAAATTAGTTCAGTTGTATTGTAAATTTTGCAAATGCTTATTGTAAAACGTCGCACTTGTCGATCTTGTGTATGCTCTCTTATCTTGTAAATATCAATATCACTAGTGTGTCATTGTGATTCCATCCAATTGTAATTTGTCTTGTAAACTCGTACATCCATCTTGAAAAGAGTCACACTTGTGAATTCCCTCTCGTGTTGTAAATAGCGTGCCAGTCATTTTTTGAGGAGGGTCATTTTTGTCCATTCCCTCCTAAAATTAATTTCACTGCCCTATCTTATATTGCTGGTGTATATATTAACTAGTAGTATAATGTGAACAGGCTAGTCATCAATTATGTCAAATTGTCCTTATTCTTGAACCGCAATAATCTAAGACTGAAGAATAATACTTTGAGCTTTTTACTTCTTGTCTTAGCTGTGATTTTATTTATTTTTCACATATAGAAGCATTAGATGCGTCCCGTATATATGGCAGTATTCTTAAAATCTTAAGATACATGCAAACCTGTGGACAAGGTTTCTTGCTATGCTGACCTTTGAAGTCCATCCTGAAACTGCTGAGTTTTGCAAAGAAGTGGGTGCCCTTCTGCAAAAAGATTCAACCTTCATTTTGAAATTCAGAAGATAGATTACTTGAAGGACAAGATTCAACATTCATTTGTGCCGAGCAATGAAGGTTGTTCTTTTTAATGGAGAATGTGTTCAATCTTTTATTTTGAAATTTAGATCTTTTAAACATTAGGGGTGGAAATAGGTCAAACGACCTGATTAGGGTCTGATGAGGCTTACTGTAATACCCTAAAAAACACACTTAGGGTAAATATCAAAATTTGGAAATATACTTATTGAAAATAGGTGAATATAAGGTTTCAAACACCTTGTATTGAGTTTACCTTGTTGTTAGGGTAATCTCCATTGAAATTAGATAAATTGCAATTAGGTCCCTAAAATGTTGAAAATTGCATATAGGTCCCTAAAATACATTATGGGTTATAAATACCCTGTGAAAGCTATAAAGGAGGCAAGTAAAAATCTATTTGAAATAGGGAAGGATATTGTCCCTAATTTAGGTAATTTATTAAATTACAAACTTGGAGAAATTGTAGAAGAATACCCAAAAAGTAAGGAAATGACCTAAATACCCCCGTAAATGCTAAGATAATGCAGGAGACATGAAAACAAAGATGTCAATACAGAAGTTATGAGGTAATGAGGCATTCTAATTAAGAAAATTATCAACTATTGATAAGAAAGTAATTAGGTAATTATTGGCTAATTACTTAAGCATAAGCAAAGGAAATTCGTGAATAATTATGTAAAACCCTAAAATTAGTGGTTTTTGACTTAAAATTAGTAAAAAAATATTTTTTAATTAATTGGAAATTTTGGGGAAAAATAGTTGAGTTTAGGTATTTTTAAGCCTAAATGCAAGAATGGACCAATAGGGAAATTTTGTAAAAAATTATATAAAATAGTTATTAAATAATTATTTTATATAATATTAATTAATTAAATAATTAATAAAATCGAAAATTAAAAGAAGAGGACCAGATTTTTGACCGAAATTATTGAGCAAGAGTGGATAGAATTTTGGTTTGAAATATCATGATGTTTTACAAGTTGTATTATTTAAATAATATAATTAATTATAGTGAATAGTAATAAAATAAATAGGAAATGGATCCTATCTAGTGATCCAGGAATAGGATTTCTAAAGTTAAGGTAAAATATTGATCAGTGAGTTTTTACCTTCAAGTGACCTCTTCCGGAAGTTAATTCCGAGGCCGTTAGCGCATTTTCCTAATAAAACGAAATAGGGAAAAATGCAGATAGTCACATTTTGGATTCGAAGAAAATAAATTATAACTCAACATCTAGGAATGAGTTTGAATTTATCTGGACATATTTGGAATCAGTGAATTTTTCTGAAGAAGTTGATGATTTCAGAAATGCGTTCTGAAACCGGACATGTTCGGACACGTTTTTCGAGGAACTTCAGACGGACAGTTGGAGCCCTATATGGAATCAAAATTTAGGTTAACTTGGACATTTCTAGTAAGTGAGAACATGTCTTCAAAGTTGTAATTCCAGATTTCTAAGATTTTACAAGATTTCACGATTCGAACACTGATCAGGGGATTTTATCGGTAAAATCCCATAAAGCAAAATGAAAGGAGCAGAAGAGGCCAACAAGGCCATACTCTTGGCCAAGTATTTTGCATGGAGGAGAATTAGCCACATAGAAACCCTAGAATGTGTGGCCACAATTGAAAGAAGAAAATTGGAAAAAGACCGTTTTGCCCTCGCGTATTTGCCTATAAATAGGCATGCACCCTTCTTCATATTTTCACACCAAGAGCTCTTGCTCATTTCGAAATTAGAGAGAAGGTAGAGAGAAGGAGGAGTCCGGGGAATTCTGCAGCGAAGCTCTGAGTAAGTTTTTCGGTACCTAAGCTTTCGTAGTTCTTTCGGTAGATAGGGTAGAAATGCTAGTTTAGTCTTTAATCTTCCAAGTATGATTAGATATCATATGTTAGGGGTATTTTAGTCATTATTTCGAAAATCATGATGGGGTCAGAGTTCTGGCAAAATTTTGGAAGATTAGAGTTAAAATAGCGAAGCTCTACCGAAATTCCGCCGATTAGGGGTATCAGGGGCAAAATGGTAATTTTTACCTAAAATGCATGTTATGATGTAAATCATTAATTAATATGATTTATATTTCGAAAATGATGTTGGAGTAAGAGTTATGTTGAAATTTTGGAAAATCGGAGTCAAAGTAACGAAGTGCGCGAATTTCGCCAATTAGGGGTCAGGGTAAAATGGTCATTTTGACTAAAAACGTCTGTCGTAATGATAGATCCTTAACAAGTACGTTGTTATATTGATAGGATATCCTGATTACGTTTTGACCTACTGTCGTGCCGTATACCGACAGCAGTACCGAATTTCCATCAACGAAGGTACGTTCGCGTACTGTAACACTAACTCTGATGTTTACTATATGCGGGTATGTAGTATGAGTATTGTTATGGTATGTTTATTGAATGAAAATATGTTAGAACAATTTGGTGCCGAAGGAAAGGCTAGTCTATGTGGGTAAGCCATTAAGTCGCCGTGAACTCGGTGAGGCCCCCATGATAGACACTTACCTGGCCATTCTGCTTTTATTTAAAGTATGTACGTCCGCGCATCGTAACACTAACTCGATATTTATGGTATGCATGTATGTGCTATGTGTATTGTATGTGGTATTTGATAGCTCTGTCATATGTTTTGTACTGTTGATATGTTGGTGTTTGCTACGGGCGATACATATGCATGCTATGGGCGATACATCAGTATGCTATGGGCGATACATCTGAATGCTAGGGGCGATACATTTGCATAGGTTGCGTGCTTATATACTGTTGATGATATGAATACTTGTAGTTCATATGTTGTGTATGTAAATATGAGGTTAACCGTTACCTAAGATCCGGTGCGGATCTCAGCTCTTAATATAGCGTCAGGGTCAGGAGGACCGAGTGCCGAGGAGAGAGGCAAGTAGCCCGCATAGAAGATCCAGCTGAAGACTTCCTTTCGTTGTTCCGGCGGAAGCTTTCCTTTTGCTATTGTATATCACTTTTGAAATACTTGCATCGTATCATGTTGTAACCAAATTTGACTTACGGCGTTTTATATATACATATCAGTTACTCAATCGCTTTGTTGCTCTACTCTGATGATTTTGAAATAATATTATGAAAAAAAAAAATTATACTGCTTTTAAAAGTTGGGATGTTACACTTACTCTGTTTATAAAAAAGGCTAGGTCTATGCTTTTTTTAAATGCTTATTTTTCTTAATAGGCCAAACCTAGACTTATTGAAAAGCCTATTAGGCCTGGCAAGCCGGTCTAGCCTATTATTTTATTGTTAGAAAAATTAGTTTTAATATTATGGAAGTAAATCCTCCCTGATACTGAATTAAGCATTTGTTCTTGCACTTTTATGCAGTCAGAGTAAGTGAAATAGAAGCACTTTATGAGCTCTTCAAGAAAATCAGATGTGCGGTGATTGATGATGGGCTGATTAGCAAGGTTTGTCTGATCATGGGGCTACCGTATTTTGGACACATCATATTAGCTTAAGTTAGCTTTTACTTTTTGTCCTGTGATAGAAATTATACTCTCATATTTGATGATTCTCTCTCATATTATTATATATCTAGGTTTCAATATTCTATTTTGAAGCCGGTTCATTTTTCAGTTTTTACTCCAACATCAGTTAACATCTTGTGCAGGAGGAGTTCCAGTTAGCATTATTCAAGACAAACAAAAAGGAGAGTTTATTTGCCGATCAATTTGTCAAATTATTTAATATTTTTATTTTATCATATCTTTAGTTTAAATCAACAAAAAATTTCGCTTCTATCATATTAATATTAATACCCAAATACACACACCATGTAGAACTACATACAAAGTACGAATTCTGGTTCTTTCTAATCGAAAGCCTGAAAGTTTGGTTCTGCTCATCTTCTTTCCTGTCCACTCTCTTTTGGTTGTTATTTTGGGCTGTTGTGATCTTGCAACACATCTTTGTTAATTGTTATACATTTCTAATCAGTTCGAATAACCAACTCTGGTCCTCAGTTTGACCACTTTTCTTCCTTTTTGGCCACGAAATAGCCTAGAGAGGAAGAGTTCGAATTACTGAGCGGTGTATTTTATACGCTGATAATAAAGTATTATATATATATATATATATATATATATATATATATATATAGATATATATATATATATAGGGGTTATCGTTTGTCATGTCACTTGACATAAGGTTATGTCAAGTCACTCCAAAACTACGTCGTTTTAGGGTTAGAGGAATTAATGAAATTTCAAAACAACATAGTTTTGAGTCAGGGGAATTAATGAAGGATCTTATAATAAAATTCATATAATAAATACTAAAACAAAAATACAAAAACACCCTTCATTAATTTCCTTAACTCCTAAAACGACGTAGTTTTGGGCTCACTTGACATAATCTTATGTCAAGTGACATGACAAACGATAAACCCATATATATATATATATATATTAATATACTGTCGTCAATGACTTATCAAACATAAGAATATTATGTTCTATATTACACTGTCCATACTGATGTTTACATACAATGAATATTAGGGTACCTATGAACTGTAGTGATTAGAATGTTGTTGTATGTTAAATGTAAATTGTGTTTCCAATCTTGTTTTCATGTTTGATAACTTCATAGTTAACGTTTATATTGAGTTGCTGCACCTTGAAGCTTTTATTACATGGTACACGTTTCTTAGGTAGTTTGCTTAAACATATTTCTGTTTTAGTTTGAATGCTGAACTTCCTTTTTTGTCGTTCCTTGCTTGTTTATTTAGAAGACATTTTGTGGTTTGCTTCTTATATGAGCTTCTCTCTGTGTATTTCTTTTAGCTATTTGATTTGTTTGACACAAAGCACAATGGTATACTAGGCTTTGAAGAATTTGCTCGTGCTCTATCTGTTTTCGATTCGAATGCCCCTATTGATGAAAAGATTGAATGTAGGTTTGAAAAAATATTTGCTTTATAATATATAATCATCTTAGATGAATTTCCAATGCTTCAAATTTTAAGTTGATATTCTATTTGAATTTAATTTCTTAATTTACTTTGATGGACCTCTCTTCATACGAGACAAAGTTAAACCCACATAATCATGTGTTTCAGTTTCTTTTCAACTATATGATCTCAAGCAACAAGCTTTTATTGAAAGGCAGGAGGTAAAAAAACTAATATTTTATTTTATTATTATTTTATTTTATTGAATTGTCCAAGTCTAAATTTTAGTTTGGCATCTTCTGGAAAAGCGAAGCAAATGGTAGTAGCTACACTTGCTGAATCTGGTATGAACCTATCTAGCTGATGATATAATAGAAAGTATAATCGATAAGGTGTGATTCTCTTTTCTTTTTCTTGTTCTTGGGCCTTTTTTGGTCACTTTGTTGGAATGAAGTTTTAGCTGTTTTTTTACTGTTATTTCTCCAGACTTTTGAGGAATCAGATACGAAGCAAGATGGCAAAAGTTGACGAGGAGTGGAGAAACCTTGTTTTACGCCATCAGTCACTTTTGAAGAATACAATCCTTAAATATCTGAAGTAATTTTTAAATTATCCCCAGTACATTAGAAGTCAAATTTGACTAATTATACCTACTCATTTGCATGCATGCAATTGCTCTCTGTGGCTGGTATATCATAAAACCATACTCACTAAGACTTGTGATTTTGGCTATAACATTTGATTTCCCACATCCAGGAAAAGAAAACCATTCTTTCTTCCAATTTTCACTGGCCTATCTAACATTATCTTTCATATGTTTTGAGCACGGACATCACCACCACCACAAAGTTAATGATCGGCAGGCATTTGTTTCGAAGACCAAATTACAAAGACGAGAGAGAATGTAAAAGGGCAGCTGATTTTCTAACAGGAGATCATTTATTAGGTGGGCCCATCTCCATTTTTTCAGAACTTTTTTACCTCCTCATCGTGGGTGAAGAAACCAAAAATAAAACATTATTATTCTTACCAGCTGGGACTGAGTTCCACGAACAATTCTTAAGCAAAAGCAAAATAATCTTGCTACAATATCAGCTATATATATAAGGAAAAAACAATCTTATGTTTCTGTCTTGTTGGAAGTTGAAACTACAGTTATTGGTAAGCAATTGGAATGAGATTGATTCTGTGATGTTTATATTTCTAAAACTGAGAAGCTTATTGAGTTGATGAGTTTTACTTCTTCCTACAGATATGAAGTGATATTGGGCAATACATTAGTGATTTTAACCTTTGTGATTAATATATAGTTAAGGTTAAGGCCATATGCAAAGATTATGGAATAGTTTGCATCCGCAGAGAAGGACAAGATGCTGAGTGGACTATCTCTGATAATGACATTTTGAATGAAAATCTGGTAATCATACTTCCTGATCTCCTGGTGTATAAGAATTGAACTGTGATTAGTAGGAAGTACTAAATCAAATCAGCTCATCAACCAAACTAAGGTAAATATGTGATTGGGGCCCCTTGAGTTATGCAAAATGATTACCATTGGGAGGCTTTTTCATTTATTCCTTGTGAAAACTGAAAAATTTCTTGAAAAATTTTCAGGGAATGCATTGTGAGAAGACTTTCCACAAAATTTCAGCCGGTGGATGGAGTGATCGATTAATTAAATCATAGTGTTGGATTTTGGTCTTCCAAAAAGATTTGTGTCTCACTTATTTAAGTGGAGTCATTAGGGTTTGGTTGGAGAGAGGTCTAATTTAGAGGAAAAATGAGTCCACGTTAGGTGCCCAATAATTAGGTGCTTCTTATGTGCTCATACTTCTATTAGAGGTATGAGTATATATATATATATATAAAATTTAGATTTAGATTATATATATTTATAAATGTTTTTATATATATATATCAAATTAATTAGATTATATCCTGCATTCTAAAATATTTGTCACCTAATATATCAGACTAAAAACTAATTAATTTGAAATATTTGTCTGCAAAAACATTTCTGAAAACTAATATAATTTAAATCTAAATAAAAACATATATATATATATATATATATATATATATATATATATATATATATATATATATATAAATATAAAATATGCTCATAACTCTAATAGAGGTATGAGCACATAAGAAGCACCTAATTAATGTGTACCCAGGAAAAACGTGGCCATTTAATAGAGAAGAGAGAAAGCTATTTTCATATATTCACAAGACAGTTTTGATCAGACTGGTTGTTTGGCTTGTTGTTTACAAGTGTTTGTACATCTGATTGAGATTCTCTTGTAGCTTATTTTGATCAAAGTGAAAATGATTTTCATTAGTCTGGACGACCTGTGGTTTTTACCCTTGAATTGAGGGGTTTTCCAGGTTAAAAATTCTAATGTCTCTTAATTATGCTATTTAATTTGTCATATATTTGTTTATTTGTTTCCTTTGAAACTCTTGCAAGTAAAAGGAAGATTTAACATCTTCTGTTCTCTTCCTAACACAGAGATTATCAACTATGTTCAATCTCACAGAAAGTAATATTTGTAATGCATCATATATAGTGCATACTGTTCGCATCAGTTTTTTAATATGTACACACACGTGGGGCACAACGATTAGAAGTTCTGGGGGTGGAAAAAAGGCCAAAAATTTTGTGAACAATATAATGGAGTAGAATTCGTTGATTCTCTAAGAGAGGTAGAATAAGAAAAGATCTAAACTCGAAGGTCATTTGTCTGTGGCATTTAAGTTCAAAGAAAGCTAAGGGTCACTTGAACTAAAATAAGTGATGATTGTAATTTCTAAGTTTATGCAATTTGGTAGGATAATACTTTTTGTCCTTGAAGTCTTAATTATTCAAGTGATGAGTTTTATTTTTCTTTTGTTGAAAAAATGAAGTGTTAATTTTTCTCCTGAACTTGTTGGTTGATAATTCTTACCATCCTTTATGTTTTAAAAATATTGAATACGACTTCCAGTTAAGAGATATTTGATTTTTTGGAGCAATTCAAGAAGCTAAATAAATTATTTTAGTCATAATATATTAAATTATAAGTCAAACAAATTAATTTGGAGAAATATGATAAATATAAATATTTTAATATAACTTATTCTAGGAAGAAAGGGAGATAGAGAGAAAGAGAGAGACCATAAAGAGAGTACTTCTTATTCAACATAGCCAAGTAATACATGTGTGTGAGTATTTATTCACTAACCCATGTGGTTAATCTGCTTAACCTTCATCATAACCATCTCAGTTACATTTGTCCATCTATAGCTAACTAAGCCCAAATATCACTACTATTTATTAGGCCACATAACACATTTTTCAAGATCAATGTACAAAAACCCCTGGTTCTTGGTTCAACTGGCAAGGGGGTCGGACTTCCTCACCTCAAGGGAGGGGGTTCGATCCCTGCGTTGGTCAAGGCGCTGGGGGAGGCATCCTAGCTAGGGGTCTAGGAAGCAGTGGAAAGCTGGTAGAGGTGGATGCATGTATACTCTCTGTCCAGTATGCCCTGCGGACTGGGCTCCAAGCGCCCCTGCCCTTGGATTGTGGGTGAGCCCAACCCCTTTCCTAAAATTTTTATATCAAAAAAAAAAAAAAAGATTAATGTACAAAATTACTCATGAATTTTTCTTAAACGGCCGTTTGGCGCTTAAAACTTTTTTAAGGATGTAAAAGTGCCCTTGAACTTCTTTAAATAGGTAAAAATACCAACTCCGTTATCTTATGCAAACTTACTGTTTTTGTTTCGTGGGTCCTACAATAATTGTTTTTAAATGATTATTAAGAAAAATCACCCTCCCCCCTCTCTTTCCCCCACCCTCTTCAGACGCTCACCGTCGTTGTTTCCTACCGAGCAGTCTCACGACTCATCCACCATTCACTCCACCAAACCCACAAACTCTGCCCCCTCCACTGCTTGGACGCCTCCTTCTTCGTCCTCAGTAACGCCGGAAACATCAACAATGAATCCATGGAGAAAGAAACTGAAGGAGTGGGGGAAGGGGAGTGAGTTTTTTAAATACCAGTCAGTGACTATATATATAAGTCATTTGTACTCAAAAAGTTTTGTTTAATATATAGATCACTTATATTAAATGAGGTTTTGTCAATTTTACCAATGTTAACTACCACCCTGGTCCTATTTATAAGTTCACTTTGACCAAAAAAATTTGATCATATTTATAAGTCCAGTTTCATGTAATAAATGAGATTTTGACAATTTTACCTATATTAATTATACCCATAAAGATAGAGAGAAGAAACAATTAAAAAATACTCAATCTTTTGAAGTTATGCAAATACACATGAATACATGATTAATTATGACAAGACTTATTTCGTTCAATTTTTTTCGATGGTGTGAAATTTTTTATAGAAAAATGTGCCGAATATGACATACTAATTTTTCTTCTATTTTATTTTAATTACTATTTTTATTCTCGAAATATATATAGACTTCACCAACAACAGGATTGAGTCTAACAAAAAGGACTAATGACTCATAAAATAACAAATTAGGGTTCAAATTTTTATTGGGAGAGATACTCATATTTAATGCCGGACAATGACAATGCCTTGGATCAGTTTTTTTTTCCTACACGGAGCCCCTTGTGCCTGCCAATATATATAGAGAATTTCTTTGAAAAAATGTCATACAATTCAATATAGAACTCCATTTTATTTTTACTTACTTAATGTTAAATTGATCATTAAATCACATATCTTTTAAATTAAAATACTTCTATTTGACATAAATAGTAGTATTTAAGAATTCTTTAAGTAACAAAAATACTTTTAATAACATATATGTTTAAATTTTTATCATATCATGAGGCTGATTAATTAATTAGATAATTCAAAATTCTTAGACACATATTTATTTAGTAATTTGGTTTCTGTTCATATCCTAACAAAATCTTTTGAACATGTATATAAGTGTAGTTTATATACATACAAAGAAGCTTACTGAAGTAGAATTTTGATGTAAAGAGGAATAAATTAGTTAATATAATTTATAATTTAGATTAACTTGTATATCCTATATTTTCGTGTGTGAAATTTTACCCTTGATTTTATTATTTATATTATATTATTCTTAAAACATTCATTTAAACATTATCATAATTGATTAAATGAAAAAGAAAGGGTAGATGTTCTGGTGTAGAACTCAGATGTCCGGCCTATTGAAGGTCCGGTGGTTTGATATAGGATCTGTGTGCCCTTCCTGTATGCTTATGGGTCAAGCGTTCAGGAGAGGGTATGATCACGGTTCCCTTGGCCGCCACACCGTACGTGTCATGTGCGTGTCCAGGATCGTGTGCGCATGTCCGTGATCGCGGTGCATGTCTGTGGATCGCGGGTGCATGTCCAAGGTCATGGCCGGGTCCCACGGATGGTGGGTTGCCCCCGTACTAGCCAATGAGATAATGGGCCTAGACTAGGTCCGTAACAGCTGCCCAAGCTCGGTTGCTCGTGTCTCTCGTGGTACTGAGTTTAGATGTTCGCTTGACCAAGAACGCAAGTTCGAGTCTTTGTTGAAGTCTCGAGTCTTTGTTGATCGCGGGCAACATGATGTCCTTGCCCCCCACCGGGTTGTCTGTGTCTCTCGGTCAACCAGGTGGACATGTTGTTGATCCTCTAGTTGTATCTGAGCCGCCCCGTCTTATTTTGATAAGGTGTCTATCGAGTTTCAAGCAACCTCTAACTACAAGTCTTCTCGGGTTGAATTGCCCTTGCACTGTGGTCCGGTTATGTTTGTTTAAATTTTGTTGTTCTTCGACCTTCCGGCTCGCTTCTTGCACCTGGCCGAAGACTCCCAACGCGGGTCCTTTCTCGAGGCCGATTAGCCTAACGAGCGAGCCGGATAATTGATCGTGACTCGCTCCTTGTGCCCTGGATCCGGGCCGCCGATTCCTCTTCTACGTTATCATTTGCCTCGCACCGGGCGTCCCGATCGACCGCTGTAGCCGAATTGAGGGGGTGCTGCCTATACGGCTTTGGCGTATTAATGCCTCGATGACGCGCATTAAATGAAAAGGTCACGTCATCCTTTCTCGACGGATGGAAAAGGCGCTTTTGCCCCCGTCGATTGGGTTTAAAGGTTTATACCCGCCAAGTCTCCTTCCTTGTCATTTTATCAAAGTTGTTTTGAAGAACTTCTCTCCCGACGATTCTCGCTTCCGAGGATAACCTGCTTGTGAACCATCTTCGCTCCACAACTTCCATTGATCATCTCCATATTTTAGGTAGGTATTCTTGTTTCCTTGCCTCTTTCTTTTGTTCTCGCTCCGATCCGCCGTTTCCTTTAATAGAGTGGTTCGTATTTAGTTGAAATTCTCGGGTAAATTCCTTGTTGAGTGGGTTTTCGCGTAGTCCCGTTTTCGTTCCTTCATTTGTGCAAAACTCCCCGCTTTTTCGAGCGAGCCGTTTCCTTTTCGTTAATACCTTTAGTAGAGTGGCTCCCAATGTCAAAGGACATAAAGAATATGACCCTCGAAGAATCAAGGAACTACGCCACACCGTCAAGGGAAAAAGCCGCTGGTGGCTTTGGGGCGATGAATCTTCCCGTCCAACGCCGCAAACCGTTGCTTTAACCGATCACCGGAGGCAAGGGAAAACTTCTGGTGGGCCGACGAAAATCCGAGACGATGCACCGCTTGTTAGGGAAGTCCGAATGTTTCCTTCCCGCTTCTTCCTAATCCAAGGGAGTTTAACCCGAGTTTCGACGTGTCCACTTCTCCGGCCTTCCGAATAGCCGCCTAACAAAGTGGCCAGCTCTGGGTCCTAGGGCCGAGGTTGATTCCTACATCGGGCCTTGCACGACTGCTTGTATGAGTGCTCCCGACTTATCTCTTGTGGGATTCCTCCACACCGACTTAATTTTGGGCTCTTGCCGACACAATTTGGTCCCTGCCCTCAAGCAATATCGCCGAGTCCCGTTGACTTGATTTTAATCTTACCACAACCGTAGAGTCCCGCCTTCAATTATTGACATCAATGTATGCTAGGAAGATTCTGATCTTGCTTACATTTTTATTTGTGTTAGGTATAATGGCGTCGTCTTCTTCTTCCCACGCGGCGAGTCGAACTGGAAATGCCAACCGCGCTAGCCCCCACAAGACTTAATTGACCAATTCCCTTGGGTTACCCGAGAAGTGTTATCCTATCGGTCGAAGCGACCATGGAAGACTTGGAAGGTCTTCCAGCTTCGAGATACTAACACCTACTCGCTTGTCTCCCGAAGAGGAAGAGCCTGTGTGCTCAGTGAAGGGGAGGGGAGCCACAACTCCTTTTTCTTTTTCTATGCCGACTATATCACCAAGCTGGGATTCGATTCCCTTTTCCGAATTTCAAATGGCCACCCTTCGCTTCTTAGTATAGCTCCTCGCAATTACACCCCAATGGACGGGGTTACTCGATTGCCTTTGAGTGGTTTTGCCCGAGCCTTGACTCGCCTTGCACCACTTCTATGTTCTTCTACTTCTTCAGCCCCCACACCTCTCGCCTCGGGAAGGAACCGCCGAGCTCAAGGGCTGGACCTCCATTCGGGAATAGCCAATCGGCGCTTGTTTACCCCGCCTCGTACTTTTAAACGCTTCAAGGGTAACTTTTCAAAGTCGTCGCTAAAACGGTACAACTCCTCGTTCCTCAAAGGGCCGGACTCGCAAAGTCGATCGGGAGTTTAACTTGTATTGGTGTCAAGATCACCACAATGTGTCCCCTAGCGCCTATAAGGCGGAGCGGTCCAATCGCCGAAGCCCGAAAGGAAGGCCATTGATGCCATAATAGACCACGTTCGAGCGAACGGTACTGTAGGCCGGCTCCTTAGTAGCCCAATATCGGGCCGAGGCACACTGGGTCAAGATGAGATGGCGTCGTGGCCGAGTATGGCATTTTTGTTATTTAACATCGAAGTTGTTCCGCGTCTTAGTATTGTATTGATCGTCTTTGCTTTCCTAGTAGCTAACATGGTGTATGTGTTTTGTACAGTGTCTTAAGATGAAAGAGCCGCAATATCTTTCTCGGGATCCCCGAGCCCGCCGCCAAGGGGAGAAAGAGGTCGGCCAAGGAGGCGGGCAAGTCGAAGGTCTCGAGAGTCTTCGGCGCGTGCCGAGCCAAAGAAGCCTAAGGTCGGGAGTCGTCCAAGCCCCGAACCGAAGTCAGCCCCGTCTCTCCTATCCGAGCCTCCCCGTCCCGAAATCGCCGCTTCCTAAGTCGACCGACGCCGAGCCCCTCTCCATGCCTCGATACCCCGGTTCCCCTCGTCCTTCCACCGTCATTCCCGCTCACATTTGTGGAGTAAGGGTATTACCGAAGAACTCAGCCGTCGCACTCCCGCCCTCCACCCGTTATCAAGAGCCAAGAGCCTCTGCGGGAAGTAGTGACGTACGAGAGGTCCAGCATTGGGAAATGCTTTCCCGAAAGGTGCTGGTTTGACCCAATCTTTTCTCACCCCGCACCATAAGTATGCGGAGGTCGCCACTGAGCCAAGCGTGCCCAACAGTACCGCGATGAAGCTCAAACAATGGCAAATTGCTTCGAACGAGTTCCGTGCTCGTGAGGTCCACTGAGAAAGTGGAGTTTCGACTAAAAGAGACCGAGGGGCTCTTGGCGGACTCCAATGTAATAATTGAAGGCTTTAAGGCGGCTCTGCTAGAAGCGAAGAGCAGCTTAAAAGCCATGACAAACTGAGAGGACTGTTCAGAGCCGAAGTGGACAGGATCAAAGCCGAGGGGAGGCGTCCTCAACATATCTGTCCGCGGAGATAACCCGGCTCGTGGAGTTGCTACCGGGTTCGCAGGGTGAGGCGTTTGAGAATTCTCTTGCCTGATCCGGCTTTGAACCCGGATCGAGCTCAACACTACAGGCATCATTTCCGGCCTTATGTGACCGACGGGCGATTGTCCCCTATGTGGAACCTCCCGCCGGCCCGAGACCCTGATAGATGGCGATGCCGTGCCGTGCCGGAGGCCGAGCAGGGCGAGGAAGTCTCGACCGCCCCAAGCACGTGGATTGATTTCCTTTTTCTTTTTCTCTTTTTAATTTGTATAATCTATCCTATTGTTTTACCTAAGCAATGACTTTATTGAACAGATTGGCCAATATGGCCACTTTTGGCTACGATTAACAATAGATGGTAACTTAGCAACCATAATGCATCGTATAAGAATATAACTTTACCGCTTATCGCGCCGACCCGCCAAGGTCATATGAAGGTAAGCGAATCCGCGAACGCGCTTTTGGTCATAAGACCATAATGTTTTAAAGTGCTAGTGTTTGCACTGCTTTATAAAATTCTGTATAGTAACCGGGTCATCCAAAGGTAAATGAAAATTGCCACCGCCCGGTTCGGTTTTGTCCCGATAGCGCCCGAGCATTTTGACTCGATCGTGGTCGGCATGACATTTTCTATTGATACCCCTGAGTAAATTAGCGTGTCTGGCTGCGATAGCTATCGACGTGTTTTCTTCAAATTGAAAAGCTAATAACAATTGAATCTTGAAAAAGACAATGTTTGGAATTCAATAGATACCCTCGAACGAGAGTTTCATTCATATTTGGCACAACAATTGTTGCGAAGGGAAAAGCCAGCAGGCCAACGTTGAACAAAGAACATAATGGAAAACGATGCTTTAAGAAAAACAACAGATAAGCCTAACTGAAATATGCCTTTAATTTGTCCGCATTCCATGTTCGCTTGATAGGGTTCCATCCAAATTTTCCGTAATGTAAGCTCCTCTCTCAAGAGTTTCCCGAACGCGATAAGGTCCGTCCCAATTAGCCGCAAGCTTGCTGCCTTTGGAGTTCTTGTTCCCGATGTCGGCCCTTCTAAGTACCAAGCAACCGGCCGGAATCTTCTTGGTCTAACCTTCTTGTTATAACGAGCCGCGATCACCGCTTCATTGCAATATCCCGACAATGGGAGGTGACCCAGCCTCATCGCCGATCCAACTCAATCGCTAACGCCTCACTATTGGCAATTTCACCTTGTGATAAAATGCTCTTCCCGCGCCAAGACATCATCCCTATTTCCACAGAATCATAGATTCACAACCGTAGGCGCCTATAAGGAGTTTCTTGGGTGGATGTCTCAGCAGCTTGTTCGATTTCCCAAAGGACAAAAGGTAGTTGATCGGCCCAAGAGGTGTCACCTCCAACATACGTTTCTTCAAACCATCAAGGATGACCTTATTGGCGGCCTCGGCTTGCCCGTTGACTGCGGGTGTTCCACGGAAGCAAAGTGATGCCGTATTCCGTATTCATAAATCAAGTCACGAAATCCGACTCCGGTGAACGAGTTCCGTTGTGGCTACTATCTCACTGTGGTGCTCCGAAGCGCGTAATTATATTAACTTCAACAAATCGCTGCACACGAGCCGAGGAGATCGTTGTGAGAGGTTCGGCCTCAATCCACTTGGTGAAATAGTCTCTGCGCCACGATTAGCCGTTAGCTTGCCGGGTCTTTGTCTTGAATGGCCCCGAATGTCCATGCCCCATTTGTAAAATGGCCAGGGGCCGTGATGGAATGAAGCTCTACTGGGGCGCCCAAATAACTCTGCATGTTTCGACAACTATCACATTGTCTTACAAGGGTCTTTGAATCTCGCTCCAACGTCGCCGCAATAGCTGCGCGAAGGGTTTTTCGGGCGCGCCTTAGCCCCATATGCTGACCATTGGCCCTCCATGAATCTCGGCAGACATACCCCGCTTCATTTGGGTTCAAACACCTCGGCATGGGAGAATGTAATCCTTTTCGGTAAAGTTGATCCTCCACCATTGTGTACTTGGCCGCGTCACGAATCAACATTTTTGCTTCCATTGCATCGTCTGGGATGAGTCCACGTTCAAGGTAGTCTTCTATCGGCTTTTTCCAGTGCAACGAATGCTCAATTGTAACCCCTCTCGACTCTCAATAATGACTCCGCTCCACTTCCTTTCGTGTTCGACGATCCGTCGACATACACCTTCCATTCGCCCGCGGTGTCTCGTCGGACTTAGAAGCCGGGGTGAGCTCTCGATGAAGTCGGCCAACGCCCGTGACTTGATTGCATGGCGAGCCAGAGGTGATGTCGAACTCGGAGAGTTCTATCGCCCAATAGTCATCCTCCCGCTAGGTCCGGCTTATGTAAGACTTGTCGAATTGGCCGGCTTGTTCTAACAACGATATGGTGACCCCAGGAAATAAGGTCTTAACCGACGGGCCGCAATAAGCGGAGCGAATGCCACTTTTTCTAGCTTCGGTATCGGATCTCGGCATTCTCGCAGGGTTCGCCGACAAAATACACAGGAATTTGTCCGTGTTCCGCTCTCTTACTAAGGCCGCGCCGACCGCTTCCTCGCCGATCGACAAGTAAAGGAAAAGACTCTCGCCAGCCGAGGTTTTGAGAGGACTGGAGGATTGGCCGACATTGCTTTATGTCTTCAAATGCGTCATCGCACTTTGAATTCCATTCCACCGATGCCTCCTTCTTTAAGAGCTCGAACATGGGTAAAGCCTTCTCCGCCGATTTTGGCAAAAACCTAGTTAGGCGGCCAATCTTCCGGTTAACCTGTTGGACTTCTTTTTTTATTACTCGGAGCCTTCATCTCCATCACCGCCCTACATTTGTCCCTGGTTGGCCTCAATGCCCCGGTTAGTCGGCATGAAACCCAGGAACTTCCGGTGGGACGCCAAAAGCACATTTGGCCTGTTCGAGTCGGATTCGGTAGGTTCTCGAGTTTGGCGAATGTCCGCTCCAGGTCTTGTATATGACGTTGCTGGTCCAAGGTTTTGACGATCATGTCATCTATATACACTTCCACATTGCGGCCGATCTGGTCCGCAAAGACCTTATTCATCATCCTTTGATATGTAGCTCCCGCATTCTTCAATCCGAAAGGCATGACATTATAGCAATAGTTAGCTCTTTCGGTAATGAAGGCTGTTTTTTCCGATCCTCCGGGTACATCGCTATCTCGATTATATCCGAGTACGCGTCCATAAAGGATAGGAGCTGGGATCCTGAGGCGTTGTCGACCAGTTGGTCGATGTTTGGCATTGGGTAGGAGTCCTTCGGGCATACCTTGTTCAAGTTCTTGTAATCGGTACACACTCTCCACTTCCCATTTGACTTTTTTACCATCACCACATTTGATAACCAGGTTGTATACTGTATTTCCCGAATAAATCCCGCTTCGAGCAATTCTTGGATGTGAATTTCCAGCGCTTTCCTTTTTCTCTCGGTCCGTGGTTCCTCTTTCTCTCGCGACACGGGATTGAGCCCTGATAGACTTCTAGCTTGTGACAACAAAATTTTGGGTCTATTCCGTGTACCCGAGATGAATCCTGTGCGAAGACATCCCTGTTTTCCTTCAGGAATTCCTCCAACCGACTTCTAAGTTCGAAGATAGGTGTTTGCCAATCTTAGTGGTCTCGGAGAGGGTCTCCGATCACCAGATCTTCCAGTCTCCCGCCGGTTCTCGGCGAGCCTCATCGTCTCGGATGTCTAATTCCACAGTATTAACTTCTTCGTCTGGAGAATCCCGGTCCGAACGGTCCAGATAGCTGATTCTTTGGGGCTGCGATGAAGATCCGCCCTCCCCAATTCTCACGGTTTCAAAATAGCACTGTCGAGATTCTCTTTGATCCCCACTCTTTCGAACTTAAAGGCGTCTTTGACTCCAAGGGTGAACCTGAGGTCGATAAACCCTTCGGACGAGATTGTTCTCCATTAAACCCGATGAGGGTTGTCTTGCAAGGCTTTAAGTCGTCCCGGTCCAGGCTCATTCTTTTGAACGCTTCCCGCCTTAGTATGTCGGCCGAGCTACCGCATCCACAAATATCCGCTTGACTCGGCAGTTGACGACCCTATTCCGGTTATCACTAGCCCATCTTGATGGCCGGGGACAACGTCCTTGAGGTCGTCTCTTGTGAAAAACAAAGGCGGTCGTGCTACCTCAGTGTGATGTTCCTTGAATTTAGGTCGGTCCTTGACGGACAGGACTTCTCGAAGGTATTTCCTTCGCTGGCTTATAGTATCACCGCCACCGCCCATTGCTCCGCTGATCACATTACAGTCAAATTCCGCTTCTGGAAATTCGTCATCGGCTTCAGGAGGGGTCCTACTGCGGTTCTTGGTCTTTCGTTTCCCACCTTTTCCTTGATGCTCTATGACGTACTGTTGAAGTTTGCCTTCCCGAACAAATCGTTCGATTGCATCCCGAGCTCGTAACATTCGTCGGTTGTATGACCTCGACCATCATGGAACGAGCAATATTTAGACCGGTCTATCCCGATCTTCGGTAGGACGACGAGGCCGATCGACCTTCTTCATCTCGGTCGTTGATACCTCCTTCCAAACTTGAGATCGAGGCACCGTCGGGGCCGAATATTTCGTACTTGCTCCGCTGATCAAATTTGCCACCTCGGCTCTTGCTTTCATTCCCCTTCTCCGGGAATCCCTATTCCTGTTGTCAGAGAAGTCTCAACCCCTGGGAGGGGAGGTTCTATCTTGGTCCCGCCTCAAATTGGGATTGTTTGCCATTCGCATCTGCTCGACGTCCAAGTACTTCTTTGAACGAGATATGAAGTCGTTGAGATTCTTTGCCCGCTCCTTTAAAAAGGATTCTCGCCAAAGGGACTCTTTATCGAGGCCGCCCACCAATAAGTGAACGTGTACGTCTTCGTTAAGTCCGCGCACCTGCAGCACCGCATGATTGAAGCGGTCCAGTAACTTGGAGCAGCTCTCCCAGCCGCTGTCTGATTTTTGAGAGAGAATACTGGGATTTTGGTTGCCGTTTGCTAGTCGCGAAGTGCAACTCAAAGGCCTCGGCCAGGTCTTCAAAGTTGTGGATCGACCCAAAGGGAAGAGTGTGAAGCCATTTCAACGCCGGCCCTTTAACGTCGCGGCGAAGATCCGGGGCACAATTGGTTCCTTGAGACCTCTAACCGACATGTGAACGTCAAAGTCTTCTAAATGAGTCGTCGGGTCTTGTGTGCCATCATACTTTGTCAACTCGCCCAAATTCAGCTTCTCGTGAATCGGGCGTCTGGATCTCCTTGAGAAAAAGCTATTGTGCATTTGGCCGACATATCTCCGTCGCTGAAACCACTTGGGGGAACCGTCCCGTCACCTCGATGGTTCCTCGCCCGAGGTCGACCTCTTCATCCCGGTTCGGTTCCTCCTATTGGCCCTCCCGCTGCCGACGGTTTCCGCCTTCGCCCGTCGCTGCGATGAGCCGAGCTCTCGTCATCGCCGTCCTCTCTCCAAGTTTTATCTTCCCGCCTCCTCGCCGGAAAGGGTGTGGGTCCGCCTTTTCTCCCGCTCTTCCGCTCGCCGATAGTGAAGGGTATGGCGCTTGTCTATGTTGTCCACCCGTCTCATTATCGCAAGCATCCCGCTTGAAGAGATCGAAAGTCCGGCTCGGCATGTGGGATGTCCCGCCTCCTCACTGGAATTCGTGGTCCACGGTCTTGGTTTCGTGGAGCCGAGGACTCCGTGTCGGACAGGTTGTCCTTTGATGTCGTTCATTGTTGGGAATCAATGGTTCTTCTGGCCGAGAAAGCCGATCTTCTCCTTCCGATGGTCTCCATCGTCATCAGTTAATCGGCTGCTCATTACGGGGTGGTTGACGCGGTGGTTGACGGTTGTCCCCCGCTTGATCCGCCTCCGATTGTCTTTGGCCTGAAGCACGAGTGCTTATCCTCATGGTCACGGGAATAGAAGTTTATTGATCCCCACGGTCGGCGCCACTGTTCTGGTGTAGAACTCAGATGTCCGGCCTATTGAAGGTCCGGTGGTTTGATATAGGATCTGGTGCCCTTCCTGTATGCTTATGGGTCAAGCGTTCAGAGAGGGTATGATCACGGTACACAAGGGCGTTTCGCCTAAGGGGTGCTTGTGTGTGTGCCGTGTACCGTATGTAGATAAGTCAAGGCTTAGAATGAATGTACACGGCGCCCGTCTCCTTCCTCTCGTATATATAGAGTATACCCGGTTAGTTAGTCCCTTGGCCGCCACACCGTACGTGTCATGTGCGTGTCCGGGATCGTGTGCGCATGTCCGTGGATCGTGGGTGCATGTCCAGGATCGTGGGTGCATGTCCAAGGTCATGGCTGGGTCCCACGGATGGTGGGTTGCCCCCTGTACTAGCCAGTGAGATAATGGGCCTAGACTAGGTCCGTAACAGTAGACAACTGGATTATGAAGATAAATTAGTAATTTTAAAGTTTTATTATAATGATTTATTTTTTTAAATATATATATATATATATATATATATATATATTTTTTTTTGTAATTTTAGCAAAATTAAAGAAAGACGACGTTAATATATCTTGTTGGAATAATGTCGCATGAATTAGAAAAAATATATATAAAAATATGAGACATATATAAGAGTGCTATATAAAGTTATAATAAATAAATAAGTTTATATTCGACGAATAATTTTAGGGGAGAAAAGCAAATAAAAACATAAGATAGAAATTCATATATATGACCACTCATGATCACACATCCAAGATAGTCTCCCTCTTTACAACCTTTCACACTGTAATTAAAATAAAAAAGAAGAAAAGAAAATAAACATCCAAATACAAATTACCACTACCATATATTTTTTCATGATTTTCTTTTTCTTTTTAATTTTTTTTTTTAAATATTTGAAAGGCGGCATTATTGTTTAAAAGCTTCTTCATGCATGGGCCTCCTTCTCAGAATATCTTCCCTCCCAATATTTCCATCTCAGAAACGGTCATTTCTCAGGTGACCAAACGGGTCATAATACGCCGGACCGCCGCCACCAGTGCCGCTTGAGCTACCCGCACCAGAGCCCATCTGATTCGGCCCCACCGGATAATTATAACCCGACCCGTAATAGTACGATGACTGCGGAGGTGGCGGTTGCATTACCACTGGTGCGGGCTCCGGTGGTGCCGGCACTTGCTGTGGCCGTGAGACATAGTGGCTACCACCGGAACCACCGTCACCGTTACGGTAACGCTGGAGGTAGAGAGAGAGAGGGCCGACGTAGTCGTCAAAACCGAGCTTCTCCATGGCCCACAGCAAGTCATCTGCCGTCACCGTCTTGCGCTGCTCTTGCTGGCACCGCTGGTTAGCCTCGCTGGTGATGAAGCTTATGTACTCGGAGACACACTCTTGGATAGTCTCTTTGGCTTCGTCGGAGATCTTAGCGTGCGGCGGAAGGATCCGTCGCATTATCCTGATGACATTCGCCACCGGCATGTACTGGTCCTGCTCTCTCATCATCACGCGCTGCGGCTGAATCTGGTTTGGGTTCACCGGAGCTCCTCCGTGTCCGGCTGGGTTGGCTGCGCCCATGAGATTCGAACCTCAAACATGGAAAAAAAAATGTCTGTCAGAATCATCGCCACACAAAATCTCTGTCCCAAGAAAGCTTGTCATAATGCTTTCACTGACATTATACATTTTAATAAAAAATGTAATTATATATAATTTGCTCAGGAGGCCCACAAAACACATGAAAACTCACTCTCTTCTAATTGGTTTATACTCCTATTATCTTATCAAAAAAAAAAAAAAAATTGGTTTATATTATTGTGTTTAATTAATTTCTGTGAGTAGGATGTAGGCTGTGTGTAGGACTGCAATCGTTTTTAGGTAATCTAAACACGAGACCTTTTAAGTCAAAGCCCTTTTTATTTGCTTCATTTTCATTTCAATTTCCAATTGCCTCTCATTTATGGCTTTCGCCTTTCATATCTCTCTCTCTCTCTCTCTCCTTTTGCTTCCTCTAATTAATGACACAACATAAGTTTCATATTTGTTTCTTTCCATAAACACGTATCCTTCATTCTTCATCCCTAGAAGATTCAATCCCTGTACACATTTCTGAATAGTTATGAACTTGGTTAGTTCAGATATATATAGAGCAAGCAGAATAACAAAAAAGGAAAAAAAAAAAAGGATGATTCAGAACAGAAAACAAGTTTATAAACAAGATCCATGTATCAGTATGAAGAAGAAGAGAAGAACCCAAGAAGAAGGTAGATAAGACAGATTTTTGGATCGGTGAAAGAAAAAACGTTTCTGGTTAAAACCAGAGCACAGCCTGTACTTCCTATAATCTAATCAGCTTAGTACTGTAATCTTCAGAATCTGAGATTCAAGAAATGCATGAACATACATATCTACACACACATATGTACAAGTACCCCACAAAAATTTCAGATCTTCCTGGATTTCATATAGAGTTGATTTAGTGGTGTAAATTAAGACCCGTTAGATCCCTCTAGATCTCAAGCTCAAATTCCAGAGGAAACACCTATGTTAGGAGGAGTAGCCACGGACACCAAATCGAATACAAGAAGAATATATCAAAATCTACATATATATATATATCCATCTCACACACCGCATGAAGAAGAAGCAAACAGAAAAACCTAAAAGCAATATATGTAAGGAGGAAGAAAAATCTGTGTTTATATATATGAGTATTGAGAGAATGAGAAACTAGGGCAATGGAAGAGGTATGAATGTTGATAATACCAGAGCTTGCAGGTTGGTGGTGGTGGTGGTGGCTGGAGGGAAAGAAGGGACCTCTTGAACCTTCCATGGCTGTTTTCTGAATCAGTCTGAGAAAAATGAGAAGAGAAGAGCAGAGAGTAATGGAGCAGTACAGTAGTGAGGTTTTATTCTACAATACAGCCTTGTTTTTATAGGTTGGAAAAGGAAGATGACAAGGCTTCCCAAGCAACCAAAAATATTATTTATTTTATTAATTTCTATTTTACCTTTCATAAATTAATTAGTTGGTAATGAAAATTGCTTATCATAACATCAAATGCTTAATATTACACACACACACACACTCCTTTCCCCTCTCATTTCTTTCTTCTTCTTCTTTTTTCTTTTCAATTTGTCTTCTTCGTGAGCATCATATAATTTTAGGCAGTAATTATTGAAATTTTTTTTATTTTGTAAAAATGAAAATAACAAAGATAAATCTCCTGTCACTTGAATAATAAATAAATATGTAATTATTATTTTAACTACAATTAATGAAATGAGCATAATTAAATTGCATCTCTGGATTTGTGCCGATCGAGGAAATTAATCATGATATTAAAAAAATGATGGTATTGATTATAGTTAATCATTTGAAAATTGGCTGTCAATATTATTTTCACATCTCATTGGAAAATATAGAATTTAACCTGTTCAATTAAGCACCTTCTTTCTTATATCTTAAGTCCAATATCACCTATCTAGCTACTTCATTCATTTCAATCCTTATATCAATAACAACTAAGCATTACAAATAGTTGATTATGTTTTGAGGTAAACATTCTACAAATGAATTTTTAATTTATTAGCTATGAAAGATAATTTAACATTTAATAATCAATTGAATTTTCACTTATGTAATATTACTTATGTAATTTTTATTATTAGAATGATGAATTAATTATGGGGATAAAATGAAAGAACAGTGGTTCTCTTTGGTATGGTCATTTTATGAGTGATAAATTGGCAGCACATACAAATTTTTGTCATAACATCAAGTTTATAAATAACCTAAACTTAAGCGTTTTAATTTGTCACTTTGAGAATAATTGTTTCCTTCAATTTGTAGATCTTGTGCCTATAAACCAAAATGCCATTTTTTGCCAATCTGGTTTTTAAGCCATGCATGCAGGCTACGTCCTTTAATTTGCTTTTTGTATTCTTGATTTGATGTTACATAAGTTCCTTTATGATCTTAATTTTTGAAAGAAAATTTTAGTTAGCCAAAAAAAGAAAAAAAGAAAAGAAAAGGAAGTATATGTAAAGTTTTCCAATACTTGTGTCTTCTTTATGTGTGTCTCTCTACTGATACTACTCTCACAAGTCCTTTTATAAGTAATTTCCTCTCTCTTTGTGTTAGTTCTTTTTATAAGCAATTTTCTTCTTATGTCTCAAAATGTAAACTACTTTTTTTATACCCCTATTAAATATACATCTTTATATTAATATTATCATCCACTCACCACTAATTCTCTTTTATTTACTCATTTATTACACATTCTCTCTCATATTTTATACTCATATTTGTTACTCATCCTCTCTCCTATGCTCTTTTCATAAATAGGGGTATATTTGGAAGAAGCATGACACTTTTCACACATTTATTTTTTTTAACTAATCTTAACGGGAAATGGGTGTCTCCACTTAATGTTTTACCCATTGGATCATGTTTTAATTGGTATAATTTAACGCTATGTAAAAATTATTATTGCTATATTACATTTAAGAAAAATCTACAATTAAATATCACCCGTTAAAACGTAAACCATTGATTGTGACATTAAGTGGAGAGAAAGTTGAGAGAATGGTTAGATTACTCTCTCAATCTTAACCGCCAATTTGTTTTACGTAATAAGTATAAAAGATGCTTATAAAAAAGACGGGAGGGAGTAAATGATTGACGTCGCGACAAATATTTGCTTTACGGGAGCATTTTTATGATCCTTTCATAGAAGAGAATCCAAACTTAATTTTTATCAAGATTGTTTCAAAAGGAAAATATTTCAAAATAATTTTGAGAGAGTAAAAAAGATAAATGAAGAGTATCATATCATGAATCACTAATATGAAATGTTTACTAGGCTCTTTTATAACATGAGATATTATTCAATGGTTAGCTAGTAACAACTAGTAAGTACATTAGCTTTAGTTCCCATTTCAAGTCACTTAATGATCGATCACAAGCTCCCAAGGGTATTTAATTATATATATACTCTTAAAATTGATACACTACATATTAATATCAATTTAATTAAGGGAATTAATGTATTTTAAAATTTTCATTATTAAGAAAGTATTAATTCAATGTCTGTATGTTAATCTTAATCTTAAGAATAAGCCAACAACTACCTCACTCTTTATAATTGGTGAATAATGTAATACTCTATAAATATTATTTTAGATGTGCCTAAAAGAAGGTTCGAATGAGGAATAACAATGAAGAATGACATGAACGATCCTCGTGTGAGGGACCCACATCATTGAGGATCTTTTTGTCATCTATAAACACATGAAAAAACACTTAACTTCTCTTACTTTTATGTAAAACATAACGTTTGCACTCTTACATGTGTTCCTTGCTCACAAAGGTTTAATCTTTATACAAAGATTACTTATTATAACCCCATGAACTTTTGAAATTTTTTTAAATAAATTTCTCAATCGTAACTGAACTTGGGAGAAATAAATAATTTTAAATTACCTCTCTAAGACCATCATGCACACTAATTTTATTCCTCTTATTGGATAGCTCCTGTCATTATTAATCTTGTTAGTACGAGAGGGTTCTAGTTTTAACATCAAATTAAAATAATATACTCCCCCCGGTCCTAATTATAGGAGCAAATTACCAAAATTTGAGGAGATTAATGAAGGAAGTTAAATTAGTTAATTATGTGTATTTTCCAAAAATACCCCACTAAAAAATTAAAAGTATAAATATTGTTATTGTCTAATTAGTTAAAGGCACATGCACATCAATAAAACGAATGGAAACCCGGATATACAATCTACCTGCCAACGTTTTCGTCGACCCACCATTTCCAACTCCATATATATATCTAGTAATATAATAGATACATGAATGAGTACGTATACCTTCTCTTCCGAGTCCAGCAATTCCAAAGGACGATAATTAGTTAATTATAACATTCTAACAATTATTATTGAGAAAGTATAAATAGGGGTTGTTACGGACCTAGTCTAGGCCCATTATCTCACTGGCTAGTACAGGGGGCAACCCACCATCCGTGGGACCCAGCCATGACCTTGGACATGCACCCACGATCCTCGACATGCACCCACGATCCGACATGCGCACACGATCCCGACACGCACATGACACGTACGGTGTGGCGCCAAGGACTAACTAACCGATACTCTATATATACAGAGGAAGGAGACGGGCGCCGTGTACATTCATTCTAAGCCTTGACTTATCTACATACAAATGCACACGCACACACAGACCCCTTAGGCGAAACGCCCGCTTGTGTACCGTGATCATACCCTCTCCCGAACGCTTGACCCAAGGGCACATGATCCTATATCAAACCACCTGACCTTCAATAGGCCTGACATCCGAGTTCTACACTGCAACGCTGGCGCCGACCGTGGGGATCAATAAACTTCTATTCCCGTGACCATGAGGATAAGCACTCGTGCTTCGTGCCAAAGACAATCGGAGGCGGATCAGCGGGGGACAACCGTCAACCACCGCGCCAACCACCCCGTAATGAGCAGATGATTAACCGATGCGATGGAGACCATCGAAGGAGAAGATCGGCTTTCTCAAATGTAAGAACCATTGATTCCCAACAATGAACGACATCAAAAGGACAACCCGTCCGACACGGAGTCCTCGGCTCCACGAAACCAAGACCGTGGACCACGAATTCCACTCGGAGGAGGCCGGACATCCCACATGCCGAGCCGACTTTCGATCTCTTCAAGCCGGGATGCTTGCGATAATGAGACGGGTGGACAACATAGACAAGCGCCATACCCTTCACTATCGCCGAGCGGAAGAGCGGGAGAAAAGGCGGACCCACACCCTTTCCAAATGAGGACTCGGGAAGATAAAACTTGGAGAGAGGACGACGATGACGAGAGCTCGGCTCATCGCACCGACAAAGCGTAAGGCGGAAACCGTCGACAGCAGGAGGGCCAATAGGAGGAACCGAACCGGGATGAAGAGGGTCGACCTCGGGCGAGGAACCATCGAGGTGACAGGACGGTTCCCCAAGTGGTTTCCAGCGACGGAGATATGTCACCAAATGCACAATAGCTTTTTCTCCAAGGAGATCCGTAACGCCCGATTCCCCGAGAAGCCGAATTTGGGCGAGTTGACAAAGTATGATGGCACACAAGACCCGACGACTCATTTAGAAGACTTTGACGTTCACATGTCGGTTAGAGGTCTCAAGGAACCAATTGTGCCCGGATCTTCGCCGCGACGTTAAAGGGGCCGGCGTTGAAATGGCTTCACACTCTTCCCTTTGGGTCGATCCACAACTTTGAAGACTGGCCGAGGCCTTTGAGTTGCACTTCGCGACTAGCAAACGGCAACCAAAATCCCAGATTCTCTCTCAAAATCGACAATGGTCGGAGAGCTGCTCCAAAGTTACCTCGGACCGCTTCAATCATGCGGCTACCGCAGTGCGCGGACTTAACGAAGACGTACACGTTCACTTATTGGTGGACGGCCTCGATAAAGAGTCCCGCCCGGCGTAATCCTTTTAAAGGAGCGGGCAAAGAATCTCAACGACTTCATATCTCGTTCAAAGAAGTACTTGGACGTCGAGCGATGCGAATGGCAAACAATCCCACCCGAGGCGGGACCAAGATAGAACCTCCCTCCCGTGGGTCGAGACTTCTCGACAACAGAATAGGGATTCCTGAGAAGGGGAATGAAAGCAAGAGCCGAGGTGGCAAATTTGATCACGGAGCAAGTACGAGAAATATTCGGCCCGACGCGTGCCTCGATCTCAAGTTTGGAAGGAGGTATCAACGACCGAGATGAAGAAGGTCGATCGGCCTCGTCTCGTCCTACCGAAGATCCGGATAGACCAGCCTAAATATTGCTCGTTCCATGATGGTCGAGGTCATACAACCGACGAATGTTACGAGCTCCGGATGCAATCGAACGATTTGTTCGGGAAGGCAAACTTCAACAAGACGTCATAGAGCATCAAGGAAAAGGTGGAAACGAAAGACCAAGAACCGCAGTAGGACCCCTCCTCGAAAGTTCAAAAAGCAAGAAGATAAACGAAAGGCTCCTGAAGCCGATGACGAATTTCCAGAAGCGGAATTCGACTGTAATGTAATCGCCGGAGCAATGGGCGGTGGCGGTGATACTATAAGCCGAAGGAAATACCTTCGAGAAGTCCCGTCCGTCGTGGACCGACCTAAATTCAAGGAACATCACACCGAGGTAGCACGACCGCCTTTGTTTTTCACAAGAGACGACCTCAAGGACGTTGTCCCCGCCATCAAGATGGGCTAGTGATAACCGAACAGTCGTCAACCGCCGAGTCAAGCGGATATTTGTGGATGCCGTAGCTCGGCCGACATACTAAGCCGGGAAGCGTTCAAAAGAATGAGCCTGGACCGGACGACTTAAAGCCTTGCAAGACAACCCTTATCGGGTTTAATGGAGAACAATCTCGTCCGAAGGGGTTTATCGACCTCGGTTCACCCTTGGAGTCAAAGACGCCTTTAAGTCCGAAAGAGTGCGGTTCATAGTGGCCGAGTTCGTTTCACCTTATAACATAATATTGGGAAGGCCAACCATCCACAAGTGGGACATGTTGGTGTCTACAAAGCATCAAAAGCTCAAGGTGATAGGCAACCAAGGAACCGTGGTCACGGTAACTGGGGATCAAAGAGAATCTCGACAGTGCTATTTTGAAACCGTGAGAATTGGGGAGGGCGGATCTTCATCGCAGCCCCAAAGAATCAGCTATCTGGACCATTCGGACCGGGATTCTCCTGACGAAGAAGTTAATACTGTGGAATTAGACATCCGAGACGATGAGGCTCGCCCAGAACCGGCAGGAGACCTTGTCACAAGCTAGAAGTCTATCCGGCTCAATCCCAGTGTCGCAGAAAGAGGAACCACGGACCTTAAAAGGAAAGCGCTGGAAATTCACATCCAAGAATTGCTCAAGCGGATTTATTCGGGAAATACAAGATACAACCCGGTTATCAAATGTGGTGATGGTAAAAAGCCAAATGGGAAGTGGAGAGTGTGTACCGATTACAAGAACTTGAACAAGGTATGCCCGAAGGACTCCTACCCAATGCCAAACATCGACCAACCGGTCGACAACGCCTCAGATCCCGGCTCCTATCCTTTATGGACGCGCATCTGGATATAATCGATAGCGATGTACCCAGAGGATCAGGAAAACAGCCTTCATTACGAAAGAGCTAACTATTGCTATAATGTCATGCCTTTCGGATTGAAGAATGCGGGAGCTACATATCAAAGGATGATGAATAAGGTCTTTGCACCGAGATCGGCCGCAATGTGGAAGTGTATATAGATGACATGATCGTCAAAACCTTGGACCAAAGAACGCCATATACAAGACCTGGAGCAGACATTCGCCAAACTCGAACCTACCGAATCCGATCGAACCCGCCAAATGTGCTTTTGGCGTCCTCGCTGGGAAGTTCTTGGTTTCATGCCGACTAACCGGGCATTGAGGCCAACCCGACAAATGTAGGGCGGTGATGGAGATGAAGGCTCCGAGTAATAAAAAGAAGTCCAACAGCTTAACCGGAAGATTGGCCGCCCTAACTAGGTTTTTGCCAAAATCAGCGGAGAAGGCTTTACCCATGTTCAAGCTCTTAAAGAAGGAGGCATCGGTGGAATGGAATTCAAAGTGCGATGACGCATTTGAAGACATAAAGCAATGTCCGGCCAATCCTCCAGTCCTCTCAAAACCTCACTGGCGAGAGTCTTTTCCTTTACTTGTCGATCGGCGAGGAAGCAAGCAGCGGCCTTAGTAAGAGAGGCGGAACACGGACAAATTCCTGTGTATTTTGTCAGCAGAACCCTGCAGAATGCCGAGATCCGATACCGAAGCTAGAAAAGTGGCATTCGCTCCGCTTATTGCGGCCGTCGGTTAAGACCTTATTTCCGTGGTCACCATATCGTTGTTAGAACAAGCGCCCAATTCGACAAGTCTTACATAAGCCGGACCTAGCGGGAGGATGACTAATGGGCGATAGAACTCTCCGAGTTCGACATCACCTACGGCTCGCCATGCAATCAAGTCACGGGCGTTGGCCGACTTCATCGAGAGCTCACCCCGCTTCTAAGTCCGACGAGACACCGGCGGGCGAATGGAAGGTGTATGTCGACGGATCGTCGAACACGAAAGGAAGTGGAGCCGAGTCATTATTGAGAGTCCGAGAGGGGTTACAATTGAGCATTCGTTGCATCTCAACTTCCCAACTTCGAACAATCAAGCAGAATACGAGGCCTTGATAGCCGGGCTTCTTCAAGCCAAGGAAAATGAGGCCACAAGAGTTAAGGTTTTCACCGACTCCCAACTTGTGGCGGCTCAGATCGAGGGTACGTATCGTGCTAAAGGCCCGCTAATGGCCAAGTATCTCCTAAAGGCAAAGGACTTGATGTCGGGTTTCGATGAAGCAACCGTTACTCACATTCCCGAGGAGAAAACGCAAGAGCCGACATTTTATCAAAATTGGCAAGCACTAAGCGGTGGTTGTCATCGCACGGTTGTCCAGCAAAATCTCGAAGATCCGGTATGCATGATGGCTATTTCGGTCGAATCTGACCGGAAAAAGCCGATAGAAGACTACCTTGAACGTGGACTCATCCTGCACGATGCAATGGAAGCAAAAATGTTGATTCGTGACGCGGCCAAGTACACAATGGTGGAGGATCAACTTTACCGAAAAGGATTACATTCTCCCATGCTTGAGGTGTTTGAACCCAAATGAAGCGGGGTATGTCCCGGCCGAGATTCATGGAGGGGCCAATGGTCGCATATGGGGCTAAGGCGCTGCCCGAAAACCCTTCGAGCGAGGCTATTACGGCCGACGTTGGAGGCAGATTCAAAGACCCTTGTAAGACAATGTGATAGTTGTCGAAACATGCCGAGTTATTTGGGCGCCCCACCGAGCTTCATTCCATCACGGCCCCCGGCCATTTTACAAATGGGGCATGGACATTCTGGGCCATTCAAGACAAGACCAGGCAATGCGCATGGCTAATCGTGGCGAGACTATTTCACCAAGTGGATTGAGGCCGAACCTCTCACAACGATCTCCTCGGCTCGTGTGCAGCGATTTGTTGAAGTTAATATAATTACGCGCCGGAGCACCAGCCGAGATAGTAATGTACAACGGAACTCGGTTCACCGGAGTCGGATTTCGTGACTTGATTTATGAATACGGAATACAGCATCACTTTGCTTCCGTGGAACACCCGCAGTCCAACGGGCAAGCTGAGGCCGCCAATAAGGTCATCCTTGATGGTTTGAAGAAACGTATGTTGGAGGCTGACACCTCTTGGGCCGATCAACTACCTTTTGTCCTTTGGGGAAATCGAACAACTGCTCAGACATCCACCCAAGAAACTCCTTATAGACTGGCCTACGGTTGTGAATCTATGATTCCCGTGGAAATAGGGATGATGTCTTGGCGCAGGAAGAGCATTTTATCACAAGGTGAAATTGCCAATAGTGAGGCGTTAGCAGTTGAGTTGGATCTGGCCGATGAGGCCCGGGTCACCTCCCATTGTCGGGATATTGCAATGAAGCAGCTGATCGCGGCTCGTTATAACAAGAAGGTTAGACCAAGAAGATTCCAGCCCGGTTGCTTGGTACTTAGAAGGGCCGACATCGGGAACAAGAACTCCAAAGACGGCAAGCTTGCAGCTAATTGGGACGGACCTTATCGCGTTCGGGAAACTCTCGAGAGAGGAGCTTACATTCTGGAAAATTTGGATGGAACCCTATCAAGCGAACATGGAATGCGGACAAATTAAAGGCATATTTCAGTTAGGCTTATCTGTTGTTTTTCTTAAAGCATCGTTTTCCATTATGTT
The DNA here is from genome assembly GCA_025563575.1 of Acacia pycnantha. Classification (NCBI taxonomy): domain Eukaryota; kingdom Viridiplantae; phylum Streptophyta; class Magnoliopsida; order Fabales; family Fabaceae; genus Acacia; species Acacia pycnantha. The sequence goes on along the minus strand of JAMWYP010000031.1, from coordinate 3,499,569 downwards.
CTTTGTTCAACGTTGGCCTGCTGGCTTTTCCCTTCGCAACAATTGCTGTGCCAAATATGAATGAAACTCTCGTTCGAGGGTATCTATTGAATTCCAAACATTGTCTTTTTCAAGATTCAATTGTTATTAGCTTTTCAGCTGAAGAAAACACGTCTGATAGCTATCGCAGCCTGACACGCTAATTTACTCCGGGTATCAATAGAAAATGTCATGCCGACCCCGATCAGTCAAAATGCTCGGACGCTATCGGGACAAAACCGAACCCGGCAGGTGGCAATTTTCATTTACCTTTGGATGACCGGTTACTATACCAGGAATTTTATAAAACAGTGCAAACACTAGCACTTTAAAACATTATGGTCTTATGACCAAAAAGCGCGTTCGCAGATTCTGCTTACCTTCATATGACCTTGGCCAGGTCGACCGCGATAACTGGTAAAGTTATATTCTTATACGATGCATTATGGTTGCTAAGTTACCATCTATTGTTAATCGTAGCCAAAAGTGGCCATATTGGCCAATCTGTTCAATAAAGTCATTCTGGTAAAACAACCGGATAGATTATACAAATTAAAAAGAGAAAGAAAAAAGGGAAATCAATCCACGTGCTTGGGGGCGGTCGAGACCTCCTCACCCTGCTCAGCCTCCAGCACGGCCGCATCGCCATCTATCCGGGTCTCGGAGCCAGCAGGAGGTTCCACATAGGGGACAATCTGCCCGTCAGTCACATAAGACCTAAATGATGCCCGTAGTGTTGAGCTCGATCCCGGGTTCAAAGCCCGGATCTGGGCAAGAGAATTCTCAAACGCCTCCACCACTGAACCCAGCAGCAACTCCTGAAGCCGGGTTATCTCCGCGGACAGATATGTTGAGGACGCCTCCCCCTCGGCTTTGATCCTGTCCACTTCGGCTCTGAACCCGTCCCTCTCAGCTGTCATGGCTTTTAACTGCTCTTCGCTTCTAGCTTGAGCCGCCTTAAAGCCTTCAATTATTACATTGGAGTCCGCCAAGAGCCCCTCGGTCTCTTTTAGTCGAAACTCCACTTTCTCCAGCTGGACCTCACGAGCTCGGAACTCGTTCGAAGCGATTTGCCATTGTTTGAGCTTCATCGCGGTCTGTTCGGGCACGCTTCGCCTCCGTGGCAGCCTCCGCATACTTATGGTGCGGGTGAGAAAAGATTGGGTCAAACCAGCACCTTTCAGAAAGCATTTCCCAATGCCCGACCTCTCGTACGTCTACTTCCCGCAAGGCTACCGGCTCTTGATAACGGGCCGAGGCGGGAGTGCGACGCCGAGTTCTTCGGTAATACCCTTACTCCACAAATGTGAACGGGAATGACGGTGGAAGGACGAGGGGAACCGGGTATCGTATGGAGAGGGGCTCGACGTCGGTCGACTTAGGAAGCGGCGATTTCGGGACAGGGAGGCTCGGATAGGAGAGACGGGTGCTGACTTCGGTTCGGGCTTGGACGACTCCCGACCTTAGGCTTCTTTGGCTCGGCCCGCTCGAAGACTCTCCGACCTTCGACTTGCCCGCCTCCTTGGCCGACCTCTTCTCCCCTTGGCGGCAGGCTCGGGGATCCCGAAAAGATATTGCGGCTCTTTCATCTTAAGACCTGTACGAAACACATACACCATGTTAGCTACTAGGAAAGCAAAGACGATCAATACAATACTAAGACGCGAACAACGCCGATGTTAAATAACGAAATGCCATACTCGGCCCCGACGCCATCTCATCTTGACGCCGTGCCTCGGCCCGATATTGGGCTACTAAGGAGCCGGCCTACAGCATGCGCTCGCTCGAACGTGGTCTATTATGGCATCAATGGCCTTCCTTTCGGGCTTCGGCAGATTGGACCGCTCCACCTTATAGGCGCTAGGGGACACATTGTGGTGATCTTGACACCAATACAAGTTAAACTCCCGATCGACTTTTGCGAGTCCGGCCCTTTGAGGAACCAAGGAGTTGTACCAGTTTTAGCGACGACTTTGAAAAAGTTGCCCTTGAAGCGTTTGAAAGAGTCTGAGACGGGGTAAACAAGCGCCGATTGGCTATTCCCGAATGGAGGTCCAGCCCTTGAGCTCCGGCGGTTCCTTCCTGAGCGAGAGGTGTGGGGGCTGAAGAAGTAGAAGAACATAGAAGTGGTGCAAGGCAGTCCAAGGCTCGTGCAAAACCACTCAAAGGCAATCAGTAACCCCATCCATTGGGGTGTAATTGCGAGGGAGCTATACTAAGAAACTGAAGGGTGGCCATTTGAAATTCGGAAAAGGGGAATCGAATCCCAAGCCTGGTGATATAGTCAGCATAGAAAAAGAAAAAGGAGTTGTGGCTCCCCTCCCTCACTGAGCACACAGGCTCTTCCTCTTCAGGGAGACAAAGCGAGTAGGTGTTAGTATCTCGAACTGGAAGACCTTCCAAGTCTTCCATGGTCAGCTTCGACCGATAGGATAACACTTCTCGGGTAACCCAAGGGAATTGGTCAATTAAGTCTTGTGGGGGGCTAGCGCGGTTGGCATTTCCAGTTCGACTCAGCCGCGTAGGAAGAAGAAGACGACGCCATTATACCTAACACAAATAAAAATATAAGCAAGATCAGAATCTTCCTAGCATACCTGATGTCAATAATTGAAGGCGGGACTCTACAGTTGTGGTAAGATTAAAATCCAAGTCAACAGGACTCGGCGATATTGCTTGAGGAGCCGGGCCACCAGAAGTTTTCCCTTGCCTCCACGGTGATCGGTTAAAGCAACGGTTTGCAGCGTTGGACGGGAAGATTCATCGCCCCAAAGCCACCAACGGCTTTTTCCCTTGACGGTGTGGCGTAGTTCCGCCAGTTCTTCGGGGGTCATATTCTTTATGTCCTTTGACATTGGGAGCCACTCTACTAAAGGTATTAACGAAAAGGAAACGGCTCACTCGAAAAACAGGGGAGTTTTGCACAAATGAAGGAACTGAAACAGGACTACGCGAAAACCCACTCAACAAGGGAATTTACCCAAATTTCAACTAAATACGGAGCCACTCTATTAAAGGGAAACGGCAGATCAGAGCAGAACAAAAGAAAGAGGCAAGGAAACAAGAATACCTACCTAAAATATGGAGATGATCAATGGAAGTTGTGGAACGAAGATGGTTCACGAAACAGGTTATCCTCCGGAAAGCGAGAATCGTCGGGAGAGAAGTTCTTCAAAACAACTTTGATAAAATGACAAGGAAGGAGACTTGGCGGGTATAAACCTTTCGAAACCCAATCGACGGGGGCAAAAGCGCCTTTTCCATCCGTCAGAAAGGATGACGTGACCTTTTCATTTAATGCGCGTCGTCGAGGCATTAATTACGCCAAAGCCCGTATAGGCCAGCACCCCAATTCGGCTTCACGACGGTCGAGGGACGCCACCGGCATAGGCAAATGATAACGTAGAAGAGGAATCGACAGCCCAGATCCGGGCACAAGGAGCGGAGTCACAGTCAATGGGGGCAATTCAACCAGAAGACTTGTAGTTCCGAGGTTGCTTGAAACTCTGATAGACACCTTATCAAAGTAAGACGGGGGGCAGCTCCGATACAACTAGAGGATCCAGCAACATGTCCACCCCGGTTGACCAGAGACCTGGACAACCCGGCTGGGGGGCAAGGACATCATGTTACTTCGCGATCAACAAAGACTCAGACTTCAACAAAGACTCGAACTTGCGTTCTTCAGTCAAGCGAACATCTAAACTCGGCTGCACAGAGACCTGAGCAACCGAGCTTGGGGGCAACTGTTACGGACCTAGTCTAGGCCCATTATCTCACTGGCTAGTACAGGGGGCAACCCACCATCCGTGGGACCCAGCCATGACCTTGGACATGCACCCACGATCCTGGACATGCACCCACGATCCTGGACATGCGCACACGATCCCGGACACGCACATGACACGTACGGTGTGGCAGCCAAGGGACTAACTAACCAGGTATACTCTATATATACAGAGGAAGGAGACGGGCGCCAGGTACATTCATGCTAAGCCTTGACTTATCTACATACAGTCACACGGCACACACAGCACCCCTTAGGCGAAACGCCTGCTTGTGTACCGTGATCATACCCTCTCCTGAACGCTTGACCCATAAGCATACAGGAAGGGCACACAGATCCTATATCAAACCACCGGACCTTCAATAGGCCGGACATCTGAGTTCTACACCAGAACAGGGGTATTATAGAAAAAAATTGATAAAAGTTAAAACTTGCTCTTATAATTAGGATCAAAACCAACTCTAAAATTTGCTTCTATAATTAGGACCGTAGGGAGTAGTTCTCTGTCGGGAAAAATCGTTTGGCAAGTACATATAATTTTTCTCAATTTTTAGTTTGATACCTGAGTGTTTTTCTCTCTTAATTAATTTTTTTTTTTAAAAAAAATTGAATTTTGCACCGTTAGTCCCTGCGACTTTGTTCTGTTAATACCGTTAGCCTAGGTAAATGAGCTAATGGTGCAAGAAGGGGAAAAAAAAAAATTAAAGAGATAAAAATGTATAGGTGCTAATTTAATTAAAATTTAAGAAAATGTGTAAATACCAGCCAAATAGTTTCATTATTAGTTAATTTAACACAAATACAATCATGCATGGAATTGTATATCAATGTGAATTGGATTTTTGATTTGGATTTTATATATATTTAATATAAGAGCTAGTTAACTAATAATTTGGATAGATTAAGAAAATTAATTATGTCAAGGTTGATTTTCCTACAATACAGTCATTCATTGTGAATACTACTAGATATAAACTTTTTAACGTGTGCAATCAATATGGATACTTTGAAAAAAAAAAATTATGGAATTTGAAGACAAAGTGAATTGAAATATTAAATTTAGGACTAAATTTAATCATTAACTACTCTCTACGGTCCTTATTATAAGACACCAATTAACAATTCTCATAAACCAATAAAAACAGTTAATTAAATCAATAAAGTTGTCTTAAAATTTAAGTAATTTCTAATATTACCCCTACTAATTGCACTAAACTTTAATATCATATTAATTATTACTCTCACCCACTACCCTAATTAATTAGGGGCATATATATATATAAAATAAAAATTAATGTTAGTTGGGAACAAATAAGTGCCTTATAAAAAAAATTAAATACACTTACTAATTTATACCTTATAATAAAGAATAGAGGGAGCAGTTCTTATATTAAAGCCAGGATATACTATATATATAATAGTCATGCTTGAGATTCCAGCTACAATAGGACTGAGGGGTCACACATATAGAAGGAAGAAAGTGATGTTATGCGAGTGAGGAATTTAAGGAGCATAATGCATATACGAGTGAGGAATAGAAGAATGACATGTAAAAAAGAAGCATCTTTTATCTTGTCTCTATCTTGGAGACACACGAAGTATGAGCCTTTCGAAAATAAAGTTTTCGTTTTTTTTTCCCAGTTTTATTGCTACATCAATAGCTTTAATTAAGTAGGTCCCTCCTTCTCACACATACTAAACTTCGAGACCATATTATATTATATGCGTCTAATTATGTGATTTTTATGTGCTTATATATATATATATATATATATATATAGTATTTATTTATATTTAAATTATATGCTGCTTTCTGATATGTTTTTTACACCGAATATCTCAAATTAATTAGTTTACAGTTCTGCATTTGTCTGTAATATCAGTATTATGAAAATTAATTAATTTAAGATACTAGGTGCAAAAAACATCTCAGAAAACAATATATAATTTAAATCTAAATAAATAAAATATAAAAAAATATACTCATACATCTAATAGAGGTATGAACACATAAAAAACATATAATTGTGTGCACATAATATGGACTCCTAAACTTCAGTGTTGGTCAGGTGACTCTCAAGAGCAATTTCTGCTAATTTCTCTCATGATATGTTGCATTTTAATGTGAATAATCAGACCTAATTTGGTCATAATTAAACTATATATATATATATATATATATATATATATATATATATATATATATATATATATATATATATATATATATATATATATATAAGATTTGTCACACGGAGTGGTTTCTCTTTAGTATGGTCAATTTATAAGATAATTTGTCAATACAAAGATTTGTCACTAAATTAAGTTTATAAAAGCATATATATGTAAATCTTATGTCGCTAAATTGCAATTTGTACCTATGATGTTGGAGCCACTACAAAAAACTTTAGATTACCCACGAAATTAAGAAATTACTCACAGAATTCCGTGGGTAAATTAGACTTATCGACGAAATTTTTTTGTGGCAAAAAAAAAATGAAGGTAAAATTTCGGTAATTACCTATGGCTTTTTTTCAACGGAAATTTTTCATTGGTAATTTTAATTACCAACATAAATTACCCATGAAATTCCGTGGGTAATTTCCGACGGAATTTTTTCTGTCGGTAATTCCGTAGGTAATCTGAAATTTTTTTGTAGTAAGACATTCACTTGCATTTTACATGCAACTATGCAAGTTTGGATCAAACCTTTGAATCAGGTATGTTTATTTATGTTATTAATTTTTAAAAGAAAAGTTCACCCAACAAATAAAATGCAAAAGAAAAGGAAGCATCGCCTTTTTTTTTCACTATTTTTGTATGCCTATTTCTCTTCATACCGTACGATTAATGCTAGCTTGTCGATCACGACAGATTTTCACTTTACGAGAGCATTCTATCATGGGAGATGATCCAAACAACTTACTTATAAAATAAAAAGTACTTTTTTCTTAGCCCTATTATTTATTTTAGGGTTAAGGAGCAATAATACACATGGGTTTTGTCTCAGGGAGCGTCCAGCACCACGTGGTTTTTTTTGGATCAAAAATACACATGTGGTTAACTTATAGGAGCAAAAGTCCCACTAGCTGTTAAATACAATCGGTTGACCTTTAGTTTGACCAAAATGGCTGAGGTGGACGCTGACGTCAGCACTATGGCCTGAGGAAATCTGAATAAGAAATGATAAAAATACCAAAATGCCCTCCCAAAGAAAAACTTTCCACCTTCAGCCCCACCATCGTCGACCCCCACCATTGCCAGAAACAGAACCACTAGAACCACCATCGCCGACCCCCAGCCACCAGAACCATCGTCGACCCCCACCATCGCCGACCCCCAGCCACCCCCACCATCGTCGACCCCCACCATTGCCAGAAACAGAAAAATAAGAAGAAAGAAAAAGAACCAGAACTAGAAATAAGTCATCAGAACCAGAAAAATAAGAAAAAAGAAGAAGAACCATAAACCACCATTTGCAGATTAACTCAAAACTATGGCCAAAATAGAACAAAGATTCAGAAATCGCACCAATCGCACCTTACCCATCGAATCGCACCAATCTCTTGAAAAGAAATTATGAAAAGTATAGGAAGTGCAAATGGTCAAAATCATACCAATGTTACCGATATTTCCACCTAAAAACACAGTATGAGATCCCCAGGGGGTACTTACCCACTCATCTTCCTCGGGTCCAAAACCAGCAAATCAGAGCGCCGCGAACGAGAACTTGGACGCTTGGACCTTCGACGATCATCTTCACCTTCCTCTTCCTTTCGCGCTGGCGGCGCTCATCTTCCTCAGCTTGCCGCCGAAGACCTTCGTCACCCACCGTCACCGTGAGCTGAGGGAACGAGAGAGCACAGCGCCGACTCCACTGCTTCCTTTGTTTCTTTTTCCCAAATTCCATTTTCAACGCCAGCTGCCATGTTTTTTTTTTTGCTCGAACCCTTTGCCACGTGTAAAGCATATGTGGAGACCATTTAACCCTAACTAACAGACGTTTCCTTCCGTTACTGTTATGTGTGACTTTTGCTCCTATAAATTAACCACATGTGTACTTTTGATCCAAAAAAAACCACGTGGTGCTGGACGCTCCTTGAGACAAAGCCCATGTGTATTATTGCTCCTTAACCCTTTATTTTAAAATGAAAATAATTTTAAGAAAATTAAGAGATCTGAAATGAATAGAAGCAAAATTTATTGTCTATGACTCATGAGACACATAAATCTTACCTCTTATTTATTACCTCCTAGAATTACTCTTAAATTAACATAAAAAACTCTCTTTAATACTTGTACCTTTTTCTAACAAAGTTTCTAAAGCTTCCATAATATATCAAAAATAAAATAAAAATGGAAAATGACATTTAAATACCATATGAAATTTCAAAACTCTAAATTAAAACGTCTATTAAAATTTGTAAATGATATAAAGGTGACAAGAATTAAATTGAAATTTAAAATGTTGGTGAATTTACCATTATGTCCTCTCTTTCTCTCTCCTCTCACTCTCTTCCTCCTCCTCTTCCCACTGCCATGTCCGAGATCTCTCTCTCTCTCTCTCTCTCTCTTGACGGTGGTGTTGTTGATCATTATGACCGAGTGATAGTTGTCCCAAGTGAAGAAAAGAGGAGGAGGAAGAGGAAGGTTAAAATTGGTGTTTTTGGAGGAAGCCAAAAGGCTGAGGAAGAAGAAGGTGAACAGTAAAAAAAAGAGGCTGAGGAAGAAGATGATGAATAGTAAATAATGTGTTTGACAAGTTTATTCTAATGAGAATAATAAGTTGATTAATGGGAATAACAAATTTAGTAATGGGTTTAATAAGTGCATTCGTCAGTTGGAAAACATGTCACTCTAGTAAAAACAAAATCTGAGCGCTATGAACAAAAATCGTAATGGGAATAATAAGTTCATTAATAGGATTCACAAGTTCAGATTTTGTTTTCACTAAAGTGACATATTTTCCATATAGCGAATGCACTTGTTAAACTCATTACTAAACTTGTTATTCTCATTAATAAACTTGTTGTTCTTATTACGATTTTTGTTCATAGCGCTTAGATTTTGTTTTAACCAGAGTGACATGTTTTCCACTTTACAAATGCATTTGTTAAACTCATTACTGAACTTGTTATTCCCATTAATGAGCTTCCTATTCCCATTACGAAACTTGTCAAACTCATTATTTACTGTTCATCATCTTCTTCCTCACCCTCTTCTTCCTCCACCTCCTGACTTCCTTCAAAGACACCAATTTCAACCTTCCTCCACCTTCACCTCTTTTCCTCATTAGGGACAACTATTACTTGACCATAACAACCAACAACCGTTGAGAGAGAGAGATAGAGGGCTCGAACATGGTAGCGGGAAGAGAAGGAGGAAGAAAGGGAGAGGAGAGAAAAAGACGAAGAGAGCTCGGACATGGCGACGCGAAGAGAAGGAGGCAAAGAGAAGAGGAGAGAGGTCATACATGGCGTGCGAAGAGGAGGAGGCAGAGAGGGAGAGGAGAGAGAAAAAAAGAGAGAGTTCATAATGATAAATTCATCAACATTTTAAAATCCAAATTTGATCCTTGTCATTTTTATGTCATTTAGAAATTTTAACAGACATTTTGCGGTTTTGGAATTTCATATGGCATTTAAATGATATTTTCCCAAATAAAAACGAAGAGTATTATTTTAGATAAGGTTGAAATGGAGAAAAAGAAAGAGGGACCCACAACACAGGCCGGAAAATAGAGATGGGGCCCACTCTTATGGGATCCACATGATTGAGGATTTTGTTGCTTCCTAGTAGGAGTACCTCACATGAAAGATCATTCTCTATTCTGCTTCTTCTTTATAATGTAACGTATACCTTCCTAGATGATCCTTGCTTACGAAGCTTTCACATTTACAGCGCACACTCAACATTATTTTCCAAAAGTGTCTTTATAAATAATTTTTTTAAATTTTATTCTGAAGTAAGAAACTGATGATATGTGAGTGAGAATTGAGAAAACAAACAAAATGAGTCACCACAGAAAAGAAGCATCTTAATCCTTATCTTATCTCTATGTTGGAGCCACATGAACAATATGCCCTTAGAATTTAAACTTATTTTTCTTTTTCATTTTTATTTACATCGAAGTTCAGTGTCTTAAACTTGTGAAGTTGGTCACAGGGTCTCTAGAGCAATTTCAATTTCTGACATTTATTATCAGCATAAGCCAAAATAATTTTTAATCCTTATATTATAAGGATATGGGCTTTAATTAATTAAGTTAAAGTAAAAGCCCAATATAAAGGGTCTAGAAAATCATTCGATGTGACATACACATCATTGAATTGAATGTACATTTTTTTTTGGAAGGTAACTTTCACTTGTTTTATTACAAACCTTCACATGCATATTTTCTTCTGAAGTAATGTACACATTTTTTTAAATAACTATTTACCAAAATGCCCCTATCAGAAAACTATTTCCCAAAATGTCCCTGTCAGAAAACTATTTCTCAATCTGCCCCTGTTTAGTCAACTAAATCGCGGGCAAATTTTTTTTTTTCAGACCCCCGACATTTAGTCGACTAAAACTTAAGTTTTAGTCGACTAAACCCATTTAGTCGACTAAATCATTAAAAAAGTTAAAACTTGAAAGGCCATAACCGGGCTCGGGAGTCCGAATCAAGCGATTCTTTTTTGATTCCACATAACTTTTTGAGATCTATGCACCGATATAAAAATTATCTTCAGATTTAATGAAGAGAAAGGAGAAAAACAAATGATTCTTTATTGCGCAGGAAATACCAACAATTCATTAAATATAATCAAGTGATTCTTTAATTATATATATAGTTTTCTTTTATTTGATGTTTTCTTTTTTATTAGATCATATAATATCTCTGGTACAATAAAGATAAGATATGTGTGTGTCATACACAGTTGATCGCGGGAGAGAGGCGGTGCCACAATATATTCAAAATTGAGATTTTCTCTCCATTAATAATATGGATTTTAAAAGAAAAGAGAAATAGGAAAAATATCGACACTTAATTTGTGGGGCTTGATTTTAGGGGGAATAACAGTGTTTGGAAGTTATGCATGAGATCATATGTTGTGATAGCACGGTGGTCAATCTAGCTAAAATCTAGGATCATAGCTAATATCTAGGATCACTAACCAACAGACTCGGTAAAACAAATTAAAATGCTAACAATACTAACAATTCATTAAATATAGCAAATTGGGAAAAAAGCCCATGATATATATTTAATGAATTGTTAGTATTGTTGAAGTTAATAATCCCAGCTTTTTCTCTACGTGGTTCATGTCGCTGATTTCCGCACGTTGCTGATTCCACGATAAGAAGGATTAAGTTATTTATTTTTTAATTGTTTATTGTGTTGAGTGTGCTGATTCCACAATTTTGAATATATTGTATTTTGAAAATCCAGTATTAATTGTTACGTTGAAATTCAAAGTTTACCAAATACATGGTAGAAAAATAAAGATATTAAAATCTAAAATAAGATCAATTAATTATTATTAGATAATAATATTAGAAATAATGATTAATTAATTTTACAATAAATATCTCTCAATTAAATATAATTAATTTCCTCCATCCTGACAAAACCCTAGGATTGGTGCCATCATTTCCCACTCTATCTCTTTTTCCTTGTGGCATCGCCCCTCTCCCGCGATCAACTGTGTACACACACACATATCTTATCTTTATTGTACCGGAGATATTATATGATCTAATAAAAAAGAAAACTATATATACATATACACACACATATATATATATTTATAAAAAAGAAAACATCAAATAAAAGAAAACTATATATATAAAATTAAAGAATCACTTTATTATATTTAATGAATTGTTAGTATTTCCTGCGTAATAAAGAATCACTTGTTTTTCCTCCTTTCTCTTCATTAAATCTGAAGATAATTTTTATATCAGTGCATAGATCTCAAAAAGTTAGGTGGAATGAAAAAAAGAATCGCTTGATTCAGACTCCCGAACCAGAAGTTATGGCCTTCCGAAGTTTTAACTTTTTTTTAATGATTTATACTACTAGAAAAGTGTCAATTTGCGACGGACTTTGCGAGGGAAAAAAATTCCCTCGCAAATTTGGGTTAATTTGCGAGGGAAAAAAATTCCCTCGCAAATTTGGGTTATTTGCGAGGGAATTATTTTTCCCTCGCAAAATGGGTATTTTTGCGAGGGAAAAAAAATTCCCTCGCAAAATGGGTAAAAATACTAATTTTTGCGAGGAAAAAGTTTTCCCTCGCAAAATCACTAACTTTGCGAGGGAAAAATAGTTCCCTCGCAAAAGTTACTCATTTTTGCGAGGGAACGGATGTCCCCTCGCAAAATCACCCGCAAAAATTAGTGACGTTTGCGAGGGAGCGGTTGTTCCCTCGCAAAAATGTGTGAATTTTGCGAGGGAAACAAGTTTTCCTCGCAAATTTAAGTTATTTTGCGAGGGAACCTATTTTCCCTCGCAAAATGACTTGATTTTGCAAGGGAAAATAGTTTCCTCGCAAAATGACTTTAAGTTCTGCTTCTGGAAACCTATTTTCCCCACCGCGCCTCCGTCTCCGAGTAGCGTATCAGTTTGTGCCCACAAAGTTCTGTCTCTTCGGCCAATGGCCACGGCGGTAGCTGCACCGTGGTCGGGTCCCATCTCCTCGGTGCGGGCCACCAGAGCGGCGTCGCCGTCGAAAGGCCAGCAGAACAAGAAGCGAGATGCGGGGAATTTCAGTCACTTTACTAAGTTGATTTGCACTACATTATGTAGAAAAAGAACTCTTGCTTAAGTATTGCCTTAATTTTATGCTACTATTATTCATCATTCCTCTTTTATAGTAGAAATCATTAGTTTCTCTCTCTTTGAATATGTATCTGGGTCCTTCATAAATAGAATATTTGTTACAGTATGGACATAGAAACTTATCCTAGTTTGCTTTCCCCCCTAATTTCCTTGTCAATTATGCTTTGTTCTGTTTAGAATTATAGTTATAAGTCTAAATATACTAACTTATGTTTTATGCATTTTAGAGACTTAAGGAGGAAATTGACTATTTCATACCCTTGTGTCATGATTAATGTTTATGTGGCAAGGAACAATACAAATGATCAGTATCAGGTCAGCTTATAATTTTATTTCTGAATTATTTAAATGTATTGATTTGCCTTTTCATACATGTGTATGATTTGCGTTTTCATACATGTGTTTTCATACAATTCATTTTCCTCTAGATTATCCCTTCAAGCCACCAAAGGTTTGTGATTCATTCGCTCATCTATTTATTGTTGTACTAGTATTGTTTTTCTTGTTTCCTTCCTCACTGTCTTTACATGTTCGCCAATTCAGTTTTACTTCATGATTGCATTTGACTTACATTTAGTTTGTATTTTGCCTCCTGAGGCAGGGATATGAATTTTAAACCTGACATTTTTGTCACTAGAACACTAATTCCTTAATGCTAATATCAAAATTATAATCAGTAGATTGTTTTACATTGGCACATCATAGGCAAGCAAATATTTCCTCTTGAGATGCCTTCATATCCAAAATTGTGGAAAGGCTCATATACAAAGTGGGAACGTTATACTGTAGAGGATGCTTATGAAATTGTCAAGTAAGATGCAGTAATTACCAGATTTAAAGGTTCCTACTAAGTCATTGAACACTTATTGTCCTTCTCAAAACTTTATTGGCAGAGGGATGTATAATTTGGTCACAACATTATAATTTGTAATATTTTGTTTTTCTTGTTATGTAAACTCTTATGATTGTTATAATTTATTTTTATGATATATATATAAATATTTTTATTTCTTCATTTTTAATATATTTTTTTGAAATTATTTTATTTTTTCTGATTTTTTATATTTTTTTTTTAAAAAATAAATTGAAATTTGCGAGGGAAAATTTGTTCCCTCGCAAATCCTGGAATTTTGCGAGGGAACATTTTTCCCTCGCAAAATCCATGGATTTGCGAGGGACAAGTTTTCCCTCGCAAAATTCCAGATTTGCGAGGGAACAAATTTTCCCTCGCAAAATCTTGGATTTTGCGAGGGAAACCTTTTTCCCTCGCAAATTCTCCCTCACAAAATCCAGAATTTGTGAGGGAAAATGGAATTTTTCCGTCGCAAAATGATTTGCGAGGCCCAGTTTTGCGACGGAACGTTTTCCGCCGCAAACCAATTTTGCGACGGAAAATAGCTGTTTTGCGAGGGAATTTTTCTGCCGCAAAAAACAGTTTTTTTAGTAGTGTTAGTCGACTAAATGGGTTTTTTAGTCGACTAAATGGGTTTAGTCGACTAAAACTTAAGTTTTAGTCGACTAAATGTCGAGGGTCTGAAAAAAAAATTTTGCCCGCGATTTAGTCGACTAAACCATATGGTTTAGTCGACTAAACCATATGGTTTAGTCGACTAAACAGGGGCAGATTGAGAAATAGTTTTCTGACAGGGACATTTTGGGAAATAGTTTTCTGACAGGGGCATTTTGGTAAATAGTTATTTAATAAGGGGAAAATTCAGAAATTAGCCCATTTTTTTATGTAGATGGAGATTATTGATGAGTCACTCATGATAAGGGAGCCTAAAGAAAGCAGAAGCCAAGTAATGATAGATAATGAGATGCCAAGCAACATAAGCAAATGAACATTTTTCTAACAACGTCATCTAAAACCAAATGGATATTTAAAGTTGTCACTTCGAATATTCCCCCGTGGAACACAATGTCATTTCTCTTTTAAAAAAAAGGGTTAACAGTCTATTTGCGAATGAGCTTTTGGTGTCTAGAAGTTTTTTGATCATTATAACTCTAAAAGTATTAAAAAAATGAGCAATGTTGCCCTGAGTAAAAAAAACATTGACAATCAAAATTAGTTTTTTAACTGTTAGAGTGATATTGATTCTTTTTTAACCTTTCCCGAGGTGTCACTTGGCCAAAAGAATTTTTGGATATCGAAGGTGAAAATAATATGTGGTTGGTTTAGCAGAATGTGGCGCTGGATTCCCTTAAAAGGTCTAGGATTCGAGCTGCGGTAAAACCACTTTTAATCCGCCTTGTATGGAGCTACCACTGTTAGGAGGGTCGTCCTTGCCACTGCAGAACCCGGAGTGGTTGCACACTTGCCACCATTTTATCTACCAGAAGATTTCCGCCATGGCTTTTTTTTTTGCTAGTTAGTCTCTCAGTTTTGACGAGTTGTTTTATTTTGGGGGAAAAAAAACCGTGATTCAAGTCATCAACTGTATTCCTACAAAATTTACAAGCATCATAGAGAGAAAAGGACAAAAGAGAGTAAATGAATTGCCCAATGGATAATCATCCCTTAGGTCACTGTGCTTTATATAGACTGAATAGATATTAGGGTATTGTTACAAATGAATCATGGCCATACATGTGGCAGACTATAGCTAGTGCATCTGTATATAATATTGACACTTATATACAAATTACTAATCACCTATTATTCCTAACATTCCCCCTCAAACGAGAGGGTGTGGGACACACACCAAGTTTGTGCCTAAAATAAGAAAACGAGAATGAGTAAGTGCTTTAGTCAAACAATCAGCAATTTGATGTCTTTGAAGGAACATAGCGGACTCGAATGGCACCGGATAAGACTTGGTCTCTAATGAAATGAACATCAATCTCTATATGCTTGCTTCTGGCATGATGAACCGGGTTTGAAGCAAGAGCTTGAGCACTTAAGTTGTCACACCAAATTGTTGAAGGCTGCCGAATATGAAGACCAATCTCTGATAGTAGAGAATGCACCCATTTAAGTTCAGCTGCCCCATCAGAAAGAGACCGATATTCAGATTCTGAGCTTGCTCTAGAAACAACCTTTTGCTTCTTGGAGCACCAAGAGACAAGTGTTCCTCCCAAGTAAACACAATAACCACCCATGGATTTTCTATCATCAAGATCAGTGGCCCAATCAGCATCTGTAAAAGCCATAAGTTGAAGAGAACCTATAGGTTTAACATGTAAGCCATAGTGAACAGTGCCCTTCAGATATCTGAGAATCCTTTTGACCCCTTGAAAATGTACCTCAGTTGGTTGAGAAAGGAATTGACTAAGCTTATTAACAGAGTAAGCTATATCAGGTCTGGATGTCGTTAAATATTGTAGAGAGCCAATTGCTCTTCTATATAATGAAGGATCAGATAAAACTTGACCATCCTGAGCAGAAAATTTTCGACCAGTAATCATGGGTGTAGGCATTGGGGCACAATCAGACATTTGAAACCTTTTCAATAAATCAAGAATGTATTTGGTTTGATTCACATAAAAACCAGAACAATCTCTATGAATTTCTAATCCCAGAAAGTAGTAAATAGGACCTAAATCCTTGAGAGCAAACACCTCATTAAGTCTGATAATAAACTTTTGAACAGAGGCAGCATTATTTCCAGTGATTAAAATATCATCAACATAAATGAGGATAAAGACCATTAAACGCTTACTCTTGAGAAAGAATAAGGAGATATCAGTGCAGGCATGTTGAAAGCCCCAGCTGATCAAAACTTGTCTTAATCTCTCAAACCATGCCCGTGGAGCCTGCTTGAGACCATAGAGTGCTTTGGTGAGTTGACAGATGTATCCTGGTTTAGCAGAATCTTGAAAGCCAGGGGGCTGATTCATGAACACCTGTTCTTTCAAAATGCCATTCAGGAAAGCATTATTCACATCGAGCTGACGGATTTCCCAATTAAATTTGAGAGCTAACGTGAGGATGAGGCGAATGGTTGTTGGCTTGACAACAGGACTGAAAGTTTCTCCATAATCAATGCCGGCAGACTGCTGAAAACCTTTGGCAACCAAACGAGCTTTGTGCTTCAAAATTGAACCGTCAGCCTTGAATTTGGTTTTGAACACCCATTTGCAATCCACTAACTTCTGTCCCTGATAAGGAACAAGAACCCATGTTTTGTTACGCCGGAGGGCTTCACACTCATCCTGCATAGCCTGAAACCAATGAGCAGAGGATAAGGCTTCGGTAAGAGAATGAGGTTCGGCTGCCTGGGAAATGGAATGTGGTGTTTCTGTAGTAAGTAATCCGATATAGGGATATTTGGGTGTGACGATGCCTGATTTGGCTCGTGTGACCATTGGGTGAATATTTGGTGGAGAGGTAGGGGAGGACAAGGTAGAGGATTGAGATGAGGAGTCGGGTGCCGACAAAATAGAAGAACCAGGAGATGGTGGAATAGAAGGGGATGGTTCGTGGGAGTGGGCTTGAGTGGAGGTGATGTGAGTGAAAGGTAGGTGAATAGGGGAGGTGGGCCGAGAGGAGGGTAGAGGGTTTGATTGATTTAATGGTGTAGTGGTAGGTGGGTGAGGAGTATAAAGGTTGTCTTTGTCACGTAGTGGGCCAGCCATGTCTAAAGAAAAAGGAATAGCATCACCAGAGAAGCCTTTTGAACATGGAGAACCTGTAGAAAAAGGAAACACACTAGGATCAAAAATCACATGCCTAGAGATATAAAATCTTCCAGTTGGGCCTAGACATTTGAAGCCTTTTTGATTTGAAGCTGGACCAAGATAAACACATTTCTTACTGTGATACTCCAATTTGTGAGAATTGTAAGGCTTTAAGCAAGGGTAGCAAGCACATCCAAAAGGTTTTAAGGAGTTATAATCTGGTGTGATTTTATATAAGGTAACCAAAGGAGACTTTCCTTTTAAAACCGGAGTAGGAAGGCGATTAATCAAATAAACAGCCGTTTGAAAAGCCTCAGTCCAATAATCAGGAGAAATATTTGCTTGAGCCAAAAGTGTTAACCCCATTTCCACAATATGTCTATGTTTTCTCTCAGCTCTTCCATTTTGAGAGGAAGTGTAGGGACAAGTAAAACGCATGAGAATACCGAGTTGGTTGCAATTGGAATGAGAGGTTTATATTCAGTCCCATTGTCACATTGGATGGTCTTGATCTTAGTATGAAATTGAGTTTCAACCATTTTGTGAAAATGTTGAAAAGCAGTAACAGTTTCTCCTTTACTTTTGAGAGGATATAACCATGTGTATCGACTGTAGTCGTCAATAAAATGAATATAGTAACGATGGCCATGAACAGACGGTATAGGAGAAGGACCCCATAAATCAGTATGAACTAATTCAAATGGTAAAGAGGCATGAGATAAGGACTTGGAAAAAGACAGTTTCCTAGATTTACCAGATTGACAAGCTTCACAAACAAAAGAGTCATTAATATGAAGTTTGACATTACAATCATTCAAAATTTGCTGCAAAATCTTATTGCTTGGGTGTCCAAGCTTGTAATGCCAATTTAGAAAATCCTCATAAGTCTTTGAAGTAACTGCAGAATGAGCCTCGGCTTTAATGGTGGTCACTGGGTATAGCCCTTGTCTTGGAGTGCCTTTCATCAGTAGGGACCCTGTGTTCTGATCCTTCACAACATACCCCTGATTAGTAAAGAGAACTGAAACAGGATTATCTGAAACAAGCCTATTCACACTTAACAGATTTTTAGTAGCATGTGGGACGATTAGCACATCATTAAGTTGCAGATGGGAGTCAGCACAGGGAACAGAAGCAGAACCAATTCCATGAACATTAGCAGATGAACCAGTGCAAGTAAAAAGACGGTTTCGGGACTTACCCACTGGTTGAACCGAATCCAAAGGAGAAGAATCAGCAGAAACATGATGATTGGCTCCGCTATCAAGATACCAATCAGAATCATCCAGAGCGTCTACATGATACGCTTGAGGTGGAGACCGAGATGGAGGACGGAAAGAACGATCAAATCGTTTGAAACAATTGGAGACCCGATGTCCTGGTTTCTCGCATAAATCACAAAAGGGGCGTCCAGAGTTGCTGCCATTGGAGCGTCCCCGACCACGTTGTTGTCGGCCACCTCTACCACCGCGAGATGGAGCTCGAGCAGACGGAGCAAAGGGCCGAGAAGAATCAGAGGTGGGAACAGCAAAGTTGGCCGTTGGCTGGAGAGAAAGGGAGGAGAAATTGGTAAGTTGCTCCAGGCGAGCATCAAAAGCAAGAAGGGCTGATTGAGCATCAACCCACGTCAATCCGTCTTGATCGACGAGCTTAACCACCACGGCATTATAGTCACCATCCAAACCATTGAGAGTGTGCAGGATCAACTCATCAGTGGAGATGGGAGCGCCAGCCAGAGCTAAGTGATCGGAAATGCGCTTCATACGGGATAGATAGTCTGCCATGGCTTGACCATTCTTCCTGGTGCTATGGAGTTCGGAACGATAGATCATAAGACGAGACTTGGAAACGGCTGAAGTCAGAGAGCGAGCCTCAGCCCAGAGCTCAAACGCAGTCCTACAATGGAGGAGCTGTGTAGCAACATCTTGTGTCATAGTGTTGCGGAGCCATCCCAGAAGCATACGATCGACGGCGAACCACTCTTCAAAGGCAGGGTTCGAAACAACCTCAGTAGAGGGAGGGACCACCGTGGTCATCGGTGGAACAGGGGAAGCTGCGTTGAGGTGGTTTTGAAGGCGATTACCTTCGATGAGAGGGAGGACCACCGACGCCCAGACCAGATAGTTCGTCCGATCCAGCTTGATCGACGACGTCTGGCTGGAGGAGTGAAATAGGGCATATGTGTGGGAAGGGGCGGCGGAAGAAGGAGTCTGTGTGGAGATGGGGGAGGTGGTGCCCGAAGAGGGAGACTGTGTGGCCATCGAATAAAAAAAACAAGAAAACCTGATGCTCTGATGCCAAGAGAGAAAAGGACAAAAGAGAGTAAATGAATTGCCCAATGGATAATCATCCCTTAGGTCACTGTGCTTTATATAGACTGAATAGATATTAGGGTATTGTTACAAATGAATCATGGCCATACATGTGGCAGACTATAGCTAGTGCATCTGTATATAATATTGACACTTATATACAAATTACTAATCACCTATTATTCCTAACATCCTTGAACACTCTTCTCTCCTTTTCTGTATCCTTGTGAGACAACCAAAGAAAAGTTATGATTCTTTGGGTATCAAGCCACTTCCCCACTAAATCCCATTTATTATTGCTTTAATTTCTTCTCAAATATTTGACATCTTAGCTGCTGGTTTGGAACAGCGACTTGAGCATTCAAAAATAGCTTTTCAATTGTAATTTAGAGAATACAAGGTAAGTATGTGAGAGGAGTATTGTCTCAACTTATGTACATAAATACTTATAGGCATCCCAATCACTCAACCTCTGTAGATACCACTTTCAGCATCATCACTGTCATCATTGGAGCTAAGAGGTTTAAAACTCATTAGATCTATTTGAAAATGATTTTTCCCCCTTTTCATTTCTGCCTTTATTTAAACTCATATGGTGTAACTTTGGAAAGAAATTATGCCTGATGTGGAGAGGTAGATGCAATTTCATTTGGAGTGTCATGACTATGAGGAAGTAAACATTTGAAACTACTCCAATTCTACTACTTGTTGGAGTCACAGTCAGAAATGGACGTCCATTAATATCAACATCTTCCCAAGCATTTACTGAGACTTCTCCAAAGATAAGGAGTAAGAGGCATGAGTTATCTTTTCACTTCTAACCAAGGTTATCAAACGAGACCGGCCTCTGAACCAGTCAAAACAATTGGTCAAAGATCAATGGGTTAGTTCGGAGTCAACCGGGGCCAGACCAATGGAGAATAAAAAATTTAAAAATAATTTACATTCTCATCATAATATCATACAATTCAAAATTAATTCTACTTTAAATCACTAACAAAATAATCATATACTTATCTAACGTTCTTTACAATTTCTTTATCATATTGAATCTGGTATCAATCAACTATCCAATGATACTATATCAACAATTATAAATATTTTGCCTAGCAAATTATCAAAATAGATAGATGATAACAAAATATTCATACCCACATTTAATCATTAACTAATAGTCATTAACACAAAAATTATCATTAACTATAACTAATATTGTCATCAACCTCATAAAAAATTAATTTTTTCTTAAAAAAATGGCAATCATGTCAACCCATCGACCCGCCCAGGTTGACTGGGTTGAGCCGAGGTCACACCAGGTTACATGAAAATCTAGGTTAGGGACCTACTCGGACCGGTTTCATGGGCGGGTCGCCGAATTCCGAGATGACCCAACCTGTTCGGTCTGAGTTTGATAACCCTGCTTCTAACATACAAGTTCTTAAGGGTGTGATCATACCAATACTAATACACCAAATTCCATCAGCACGTACGGATTCTTGATCATACAAGTAAAACAATTTTTTTTGAAAAAGAAAAAGTAACAATCATACAATGCGGGGGAAAGAATAAACTAACTTGTATTGAAAAATGTAATAATATATTCTTGTACAATCATGTTTCTAACTTTGGTCATATTTCTTCCCTGATCTAATCAAAAGATGTTATATTGACAATCCTAGAGTTAGTAATCTAGATTTACTCAGATCTCTTCCCATGTGATTTTCTACTATATACACTTCTTTTTCTTTTCTTAAGATGGCCATTACTAAGAGATTCAGGACATGTTTTATACCCTTTGCTGTACTGAACAAGATTGGTTACAACAGCATACACAGTGATATTGCCTTTTGGTGCCAATATTCTCTCTATAACAGCATTCTGCCCGCATTTTGATTCAACGATTGCTTTGTCTCTCAGCTTTTGGAATATCAAATCCTTATCAAACCTAAAGCTGTCACTTGAAACCTGCAGTGAAGATGTTTTTGTAAAGTTTCACGACAAAAATTGACACAGAATGCGATGCCGTTCTAACAATAAAAGACAAATATGGCATAAACAGAAGATAAACAAAGAACTCCTACATGAAAGAAGATTTTCATTTAGGGTTAATACAATTTTTGGTCATTATAGTTTGCTTACATTTTGGTTTTAGTCCCTATAGTTTCAGATCATAAGTTTTGATCCCTCAAGTTTCTTTCTGTTTAAAATGTGAGTCCCTATATTTTAATAAAACCCCGACCATTTGGCCCCTTGAGGGACCAGAACTTATAATTTAAAACTATAGAGACTAAAACCAAAATAAAGGCAAATTATAATGACCAAACATTATATTAACCCTTTGTTATAAGAAATGTCGCTCTGGAAAACTCAACATGTAGTCACATGTCATTGGCCTGTCTCACCTTAAAATCAACTAGGACATCGATTTCGATGGAGGAGCAACCACAACCTTCACTGAAGCTGATTTTCAGAACCATTTCAAATGCTTTGTTCAGTGCTGTTCTCCTGATACACCAATTATCATACTAATTGCATCTCAAATGGTTCAACACTATTCCCTCTGGTCCTATTTATAAGAGCCCAATAACTGAATTATGCAGTTTAAAAAAGTGATTAAAATTAATTAAAAACAATGTGAATATTTTTTCCAGGTATGTCTTTATTTATGTGGTTAAGTAGCAAATCCGCCCCAGAAGTATAAACCTAAGAGCAATGTTGTCCTGGAAGTTTTTCTTGTCTCAATGTTGCCCCAAAAGTTTCAAAACGTAGCAATGTTGCCCTATTCCGTTAAAAAACTAACGTTGACCGTTAACTTTTTAACAAAAATGGGCAATATTGTTACGTTTTAAAACTTTCAAGGCAATATTGAGACAAAAAAAACTTACAGGGTAACATTGCTCTTTAGCGAAAACTTCCGAGGCAAATTTGCTACTTAATCCCTATTTATGAGGGGCAAGTAAGAGAGAGAAATTGAGTAAATATATGTATCATCAACCTTTTAACTAATGCAATATATATAATTAATGAGGCAAAAATGGAAAAATTCATTAAATGTTTAGATAACTCTTGTCGGACTCTTATAAAAAGGACAGGAGGGAGTATAAGATATGATTTTCGTTCTAGATATCCTGACTTTTAATGCATATTTTTACAAATCATCCCAATTCATTTAAATCTCATTTAACATGGAGGAGTTGTGACCAATTAACTGACAAAAGAGTGCATGTTACTACTGATTCTGACACCATTATTAATTCCATAAAGTGCAAGGCAGAGGCATGCTGTGGCACCTTTTAAGCCGAAATGGTTGTGTATTCAGTATGGCTGCTTTGTAATCTCCTTTGTCTAAGAAGGAGACCTGCAACACAGATAACTATGCTAGTCAATTTTTTCTCAATATAGTACAACACATTGGTTTTCACAGCTTTACTCACTAAAACAGTCACCCATAAATGGGACAACGAGCATGGGACCCAGCACCAGGGTATCCAAAAAAGCAGAATGAAGTGATTTAGCCATAGATGAAGAAACAACCACGAGAAGTTCCAAGCATAAATTCACCTCAACGGACTTGATAAATGGCAATGCAGCTTTGCGCCAATGTGCACTTGTAACCCAGAGAGTCCAGTTCACGTATTTTTTATCTGTGATTCAAATGAAGGGACTATGATTAAAAGGCAAGTGATTCTCACAGACAGGACCAAATGTTTCCAGAAGCAGAAATATAACAAGCAATGAAGAGATATGCCGACATATCAATTTTATTAACATGGTACTTCGTTCCAGTCTAGGGAATTTGAAAATGACGTGCAATCTATGAGGCCCTTCATTCTAAGTCTTGTAAGTTTATCATAAAGCAGTGGAGTTGTCGTCTATGACTCTATGTTATAGATTCATGTCAATATGAAAAGCCAAAGAGGGAAGATGTAAATTCATTATAATAGAATGATGGTTACCATTGCTCAAAGCTTGATTTAGACTGATCTGGAAAAGATCAATCCTGACAAACGGAGGAATCTGTAGATTAAGCAAGTTCATGACTCCTTCAATTACCTGCTCCAGTTTGAACTAACATTATAGTAAATTGCAGAAACCAGTATAGAAAATTATTCAGGAAAAAAAGAATATATAGAACAGTTCAGATTCCTATATATGCAAGGGCAGTAAACAAAGAAAAACTAAGGAGCAAAGACAAAGAAAACAGTTAATAACCAACTCTTTTCAAATTGTTTGTGTTAACAAGTGAATTCATAGTTAAACTTCGCAATTTTGCATTTGTTAATGGTGCCCTGCCTCATTTTTTTTTTCCTGAAAAAGGGGTAAAAAGAAAATATCTTCTGCACTCAAGGATTCAGATGAAAATACCTTATCTACTGGCCCATGGATGACCAAGCTGGCCTTTTTGTCCTTTGTAGTTTTCTGTGGATTTCAGGGGGACAAAAAATACACGTTAGGTGAATTGAATCCTAAGGAATCATCAAACTACAAAAAAAGAAAAACAGATAAAGAAACAAGAAACAGAAGAAAGT
The DNA here is from genome assembly GCA_025563575.1 of Acacia pycnantha. Lineage (NCBI taxonomy): Eukaryota > Viridiplantae > Streptophyta > Magnoliopsida > Fabales > Fabaceae > Acacia > Acacia pycnantha. The sequence continues at coordinate 3,475,482 of JAMWYP010000031.1, read as the reverse complement.
TTGACAATCTGATCTCATTCTTCTCAGGCTGTGATAGGTTCAATGTTGTAAGAGCCCTGTGATTCCCCATTATATTAGGATATTCTAATTCTACAGTCATCAGGATATATGTTGGCTCGACTTGAGTTCGGATTTGTTTAACTAATAGCCATTTAGACCACTCTTCTGTTTACCTAAGATTCTTAACATGCATAAGTTTATTGAGGCAACCAATGCTTAGTACATAGCACTAAAACTGAAAACGGTAAGATCATGATCATTGCTTAGAGATGGTGATAATAATGGAGTAAGTAGTTGATATGAAATTGTAATACTAATTCTATATTGTGAATGTTAGGAAAGTTAGTTAGGGAAGAGCAATGTTAGTTGAGAGTGGAATTAGCTCTTATTAGAATAGCATTAGCCAAACACAACACTAATTGTGTCCCTTAGCTAATTATGTAGGATTAGAGCATTATTACCCCTGATTCCTGAACCCTTAAACTTTATGAGGTATCCCTCTCACATTGTAAGGTTGTTGCCTATTGTAAATGAATGCATATTCAGTGTGACTCCTGTGTCTCTCTCTTCTCTCTTCTCTCAACTCTCTCTCTCTAATCTCTCTTCTACTCAATCTCTCTTCTTCCTAAATTCTTCACATCAGTTCTGTCTAGATTACAGCACTGATAACAGTAGTGGGTAGAGTTCTAACTTCAAAGCCTCCTAATATAACCCAAAACAAAAAAAATCGACAAATATTTTTTTAGAAAGACAAATAGCATATTGAACTTGGGGCTTACTAGTGAAAGTATTTGGCCTTCACATGTGAGCTTATGAGTTTGAATTGGCAGTCACACTCAAAAAAATTTAGAAAGACAAAAAGAGAAATTTAAGTTGACATATGGAGCAATAACCCAAATGAATATACAGAAACTGGTGAGAAAATAAAAGAGAGATACCTGGAGATTTACAATGACAACTTTACCCCCACCAGGAAGTGCTTTTAGTGGCAAGTTGCAAGCTGGAGTTATTTGCAGACTGCGTGACAAAAGAAAAAACACATAATGTGGTAAAAGATTTAGAATATGAACACAACAGTACAAATTTAAAAGATATTTGTCATTCTAGAGCAAGTTGGTGTTTAGTCCAATCAGAATTACACAAGTTTCAGCCACCTATCTACTACAAGTGTAGACAAGCAGGTGGCAGGGAAAGCAATATACTGCTTTCTTAAACTGACAAGAAATAAAATATTTTGTTACCTTGTCCCTAAGCATAAAACGATATCTGCCTCTCTGCAGTGCTTCTCTGCAGGACCCATCTCTTTTGGAGGTAATGCATCCTGTCCATACACAGAGACATGCTTAGGCCAAGACACGATAATTTTCCCCAAGTTCTATTTCAAAAAAATCAGTAACTGAAAGTAACAATTAATCCGTACCAAGTTGGCTAACTTAACAGTTTCAACACGCTCTCAAAATAAAATCTTTTTTGGATTAAAAACAGCCTACATCTTTCGTACACCTCATAGTTTACATATGTTAGACTGTGTGTTCTGAGTCCCTCTTTCTAGAGTTTATATCCTAGCATATTATTTATTGAACAATCAGAAGCTAGAGGTGCAAAAGCAGAGCTTCCAAGTCAGACCACAAAATCTAGTATGCCTGTTACAAATGGACATAGAACTTTAAGCAAATAACAACTTGTTAATTTTATCTACTACACAAGGATCCTTCTTTACATGATCCACCTACCTTGAAGGCAATCAACCATACAGATTTGACCCTATAACAAGAGTTCACCATTTTTTATAAGGAATAAGCACTCAACAAATCCACTGACTCCAACCATCATCCACTATATGTAATTGCCAGTAGAAAAACAAGTAGGATCTCGTCAAAGCAGAGCTTTCTCAAGCATGGTTATAAGAGTATTCAAACCAGTACCTCCCAGTCAAGAACTGTATCCTTAAGTCTTTTTCGACATTTAGCATTTGAACAGCGCCTTGATGTCTTCTTCAATCCAATAGTTTCAACCTCAAAATCCCGAAAGTACCTTAAGAAGTTCAAGTCATAAAATTAGACTCATAAGATATTTAACATATAAACTTCTAAGAAATAAGTACGTGAATAAATGAAAATACATTAATGCTGACAACACAGAGACCAAAAGAAAGGGGGTTGCAGATTGTCTAGGGTAAGTTTTGTACAAAGGAGCTAGGTGGCTGTCCTTGATGAGATATTTGTTCTAGAATGTTAAAAGAAAATATTTGACAGAGAGCACAGAAGAAAGAATTCATATAGGCATGGTCCTACACTATGTATGAGGGACTTAATTCAATATCCTTGGCATGATATAGCAAAATCATTCGAGCTATGTCTATAACAGAATTTACAAAGATAAAGTTACAAACTACTAGCATTAAAATATACAAATTATGAAATAAAAATTTATTCGGGATATAAAAGTGTGGTTGCTCTTATTTTGCTCACACAAGTAGCATTTGTTCCATGGATCTTAATCTTAATATCATTTAAGATATTTAATTGAACATGCTAAGATAACCAAACATCAACAAAGATGGATCATGCCCTAAACTGGGATATAGATAGCAATAAAAATCTTACTCAGCTCCACAGGAAGGGCATGTTTCCCTAAAGGAATTCCCATGCAATTCTGCTAGTTTCTCCCTTGGTATTCCAGACCGAAGATGGAGACCATCAATATTCTACATGCAAAAATAGAATTCAATGACCTTTTAGACAGAAAAAATGACTAAAAACACCCATAAAAAGATGAGCTTATCAAAAGAATATAGATAGACCCAATTACTAATGAACAGAAAGTTGATGTAATGTAAACAAAGGACAAAAATATATAACAACAACAACAAGCCTCATCCACTAGGTGAGGTCGGCTACATGGATCGCATGACATCATTGTGCAAAGAACAAAAATGTATACTTAAACAAAATTGCAGTGCTGTTACCTGACTGATAACAAACTTTAATATACCAGCCTTTTCTAATTCTACCAGAGCCATGTGAGTCAAGCTTGGCACTGCACGATGAAACGGCAGAGATGCTTCGGGCAATGGTTTGCCATCACGCTGTAATGATACATCAACAAGAATGAGAATTTGAAAAGCCCCATATTGAAGTAATGATAACATGAAGTATCAAGACAAGTAAGCAAAGGCAATAAAAGACTGAAAAAAAACAGATCCTTACAAACACTAATGAAATAAGACCTTTTTGTTTTAAAGGTGCAATATAAAATTTGATTTACATCAATCGAAAACAAGTGATACCAATATACCTTCATACAATGGTAGACAACAAATCAGTAGTCAGATCTTGGCATAACATATCATTATATTAAGCAGATAAACTTGATGCATGTCATATTCACTGGGGTAGAAAAATATCTATCTGAACAAGTGCTCTTTCTTTCCCATGTTAGATAACAAATCGATTAAAATATTCTAGAGAAGGTATATAGTCCTTGTTTTTAAGGTTCAAAACGATTTCAAGTGGGGTATTTAAATAAACTGTAGCGACACAACAGTATGTACTTCAATTAACTTCCTTCTAGTATTTTGAGTAACCAAAGGTTAAGACAGAACAGCATGTAAAAGCAATTACGGAACATGAAGATCACCTGAAGTGTCCATATTCCCTTGGGGCCTCTGAAATCAGGTATACCACAAGAAGTTGATATTCCTGCACCTGTAAACACTACGAGATGCTTACTCTGCGAGTAGAATGAGAAAGGTATGAAGAGGCTGACTATATACATTATACAACACCAACACACAGCAAGGAAACTCCCTACTGTCAAAATTAATGAGTTTCTGCAAATTACCTTTTTTATCACAACAGCGAGTTGCTCAATCTGCCAGAAAAGGAATTAGTGAAAGAAATTTGCAGTTAGAAAACATAAAAATTACTTCTTATCCAAATAATCATTATGATCTCTCATGAAATCAGCCAAATGCAACAACTGAGTGGATGTTATAAGAATCAATAAACTTTTCAAACACATATCTGCATAGCCTATAACGCAGCATAGGTCAGAAACTATACAAGTTCTATAGATTTTAAATGCGTAATCAGGGTATTCTTTCCGATTTGATCACATTTATGTTTAATGAAAAACTATAATTTCTCGTTGACATGTCTTAGCCACTTTCAACAAATAACTCTGGCATCCAAGAGGCTTGCAGCTGTTCTAAACAACCAGAAATAAAAATTTTGAAAACCCCAACAATAACATTTAAAAAATAGAATTTAAGATATTTTATAAAACTGAACACCATAATTTGGTATTCAACAAAAGCGTTAACAGCTAACCATCCCAAAGCACACCACAAGAGGGGGAAATTAGCTGCAACCAAAACCAAACTACAAAACACAGCTTCCATTTTCAGGAGACAATTGGACTAAGGAATAAGCAATTTCAGGTGAGGAATGAATCATATATATATATATGACATTAAGTCGAACATATATCCTATTATCAAATCTTTAATTAATGCCTATTGAAAAATTGTTCTCTCAACCACAAACCCTGGAAATGGAACACATTCATTCATCTTATAAAGAGTGGCCTAACTCTGTATCGCTCATAAGAAATAATCATGCAAGTTGATGATCAAGACTACTACAACCAGATACAAAGACAATCCAGTAATGAGCTTCCCTAAATTTTCATCTTACCCAGCACAAAACATGTGAATTAAAGCAATGACCGATCAACCATAAAACTAAAACCCCGGTACTAGATTCCACAAGGCAACAAAGTTTCTCAGTATTAGACCCCAAATAGCAGCCATAAACGTCGAAGTTGCATAAGATCACCCGTGTTACGTGTAACAAGCACAAATAACAGTAACCAGAACCAGGACAAAACATGAAATTGGGAAGATTACGAGTGGAAAAAACTAAAGAAGTGACCCACCTTTTCTTGTAAAACATGAGCTGGTTCGAAATACTCTGTCATCCCCACACTGCCCACATCTTCAATGTACGAAAGCTTCTCCGCATATCCTAGCGACATGGCTCGTTGGTGAATGAGTGTTCTTCGCACTCAATAGCTCTCGGTTCTCTGATGCGAGTCTCTCTACTTCCTTACTTAATTTTTCTCCCTCAAGAAAATGAGGTCACCTTCGTTCAGAATTTGCTTCTTTTAAGGAGACTACGCAGCCAAATAGCCAATATAACGTTAATAAACATTTCCATCATCCCTGACCAGCCACGATTCTTGGCACTCACAACACACGCTTTCGATCAGTTTTGCATTTAATTAGAAGCAAGTCAGTATTCATTACTTGTAAGTAAATCAGTAATTAGTAAAGTAAAAGTATTTTTATTCCAACGGTGGTTCTCCAAACGTAAGCTAAATAAATATTACTCCATCCGGTCCTAATTATAATACAACATTTAAAGGTTTATTTTGATCCTAATTATAGGACAACATTCTAATTTTTGTCAATCTCTTCCTAAAACATCCCTATTGATATGAATGAGGGATTATGTGAAATCAACAAGATAATTGAAGTGTCAAATTTATATATGGGCATTTTAAAAAATGAGTAAAATTAACTAATTTAACTTCTATCATTAATCCCTCCAAAATCGGTTAAATATATCCTATAATTAGGACCAGAGGGAGTATTAATAATATACTCCATCCGATCCTAATTATAGAAACTATTTACCAGAATTTAGAGAAATTAAGGAGAGAAGTTAAATTAGTTAATTATAATTATTTTCTAAAAATACCTCTGCTTAAAATCGAAAATTACATCAAGGCAAACGAAGGATGATGAATCTGTCAACCACTTTCTTTTCACTCACTCCATTTCATATTTATCTATCACTGTGTTGTTTTCCATGTTTCACGATACTTGTCAATGTTATATTCCAAGCATGCATTAAATTAGGAGTAGTATTTATTTAAAGAAGGGAATTTTAGGAAAATACTACTAAAACTCCCTATTTAAAATTGAAAATTACATTAAGGCAAAATTATAAGCATGTTGTTAAATTAATTATTGTGGAGGAAGTATTAGTATGATTGATATAGGAAAAATATGACAAAAATTACTCAAAATTATTTTATAAAAAAAAAGTATAATTGAGGTATATATATGACATTAACGAGTTGCAAACATTAATTACTTTATAGAATATATAGGTATATTATTAAATTATTATTGAAAAAGTATAAATAGGGATATTATAGGAAAAAATTAACAAAAGTTAAAACTTGCTCTTATAATTAAAACCAAAACCAACTCCAAAATGTGTTCCTATAATTAGGACCGAGGGAGTAAGTTACATTCTAACATCTCACTAAGAAAAAGAGGGTAACTTGTTAAATCTACATTGAATTAAAACATTCCAAACTTTAGGGATTGTGAAGCCACATTTAAGCATTAATTATTAGAAAATTTTGATAAATAAATACTCCTTCAATCCTTAATATAAGACATATTTACCTAATTTGATTAGATTAGTTAAGTTAGTTAATATGACATGTACTTTCTAAAATACCATAGTCATTTTCCTCAAATCTCCCCATTTCGTGTCCTCCCTAATTATTGTTGAAGGAGTATCAATAGAAGTAAATTAGAAAAAGATTAACAAATATGAAAACTTTGTCTTATATTTAGTACCTAAACCAACTCCACAAATATGTTTTATATTAAGGATTGAAGGGAGTATTAATTATCCTTCAAGTAACTTACATTATGAATCAAATAATCCTTATAAAATGTGACTTATATTAGAAGTTAAGAATTGGAGTTATATTAAGACTCAAAGTATGAGTAAATAAGAGTTTGAATTCCTAACGAAAATGAATTCTAAATATTGATTCGAACAACTTTGCAGATAAAGCATTTAAGTTAGTCATTAATTTATTTTAATAAAAATTGTTGAAAAATCTCTTATTACAAATTTTATTGTCAAAAGATATATGAAACTTGTTTAAGAACCTAATCGCAACATGTCTTTATGGGGTGCACCCTTGTTTGGTGAAACCCATCTTCAATCTTCAATTATGAGCAAGACAAAACACATTTAAAGACAACTAAAGACATATTGCGCATATCTAAAGATAATGGATTTTTTTTTTTTTTTTAAAAAAGAACTTTAAAGATTTTAAAAGACAAAAAGGTGTTCCTAATATTCATAATATCAAAGAGGTGTGAGGGCTTGAGTTATCATTTTCAAAATTAAATGGAAATGGCAAAAATGTCTCTCTATACTTAAAAAATATGCTTCGATTATTTATAATGATTTTAATAAATTCAAATAAGATTTTAACAAGTTATGAGAAGATTTTCATAAATTCAAATTCAGAAATCATCACTTGCTATAGTGATAAGGTATTGATTCCTACTTCTGATAAGGGTTTCACAAATTCCAATAAGGTTTTAATAAGTTTTGACAAGATTTTCACAAATTCAAAAATCACCACTGGCTACAATGGCAAAGTACTATTGAGTTTTATTTCTGATAAGGCTTTCACAAGTTCTGATAAGATTTTTACAAATTTCAATTCAAAATTTACCATTTGCTAAAATTTGTAAGGTACTGATTCCCACTTTTGATAAGAGTTTCACAAGTTTAGAGAAGGTTCTAACAAGTCCTGATAAGATTTTTGCAAGTTTCAATTAAAAAATCACCAATTGCAAAAAAAAGGTAGGGCATTGATTCTCACTTCTAATAAGTATTTCATAAGTTCAAATAAGATTTTAACAAATTTTGATAAGATTTACACAAATTCCAATTCAAAATTCACTACTTGATACAATGGCAATGTATTGATTATCACTTATGATAAGTGTTTTACAAGTTCATATAAGATTTTAACAAGTTCTTATAACATTTTCATAAATTCCAATTTAAAAATTAGAGGCACCAACACCTACATAGAAGATTAAACTTCTTATTGAAGACAGGTACCAGATGATATAATCATCATAAAAAATTATTACTAGATAATCCTTTAGTAGAGTAGGAAAAACTAATACTATGTTTGGTCCTAAATATAAAATATAGTTTGTTGCACAACAAACTACAAACTATGTTCTATATTTAGGACTAGAAGAAGAAGAGTATATGATATTGTCTTAGGCATTGAACGAAGAATAAACACATGATCTTGTTTTGAGCATTGAACACAGCAACCATCCTGAGGTTATTGACTCGCGCTTCGATGATTATACTCATCTTTGCACAAGCCTTGGTTGTGTCTCCATCAAACCCTTTCAGAGAGAGCTTCTGTGGAATTCAATCTCATTAGCTTTTTTTCTCATAATCTTTCATGAACCCATCTATACTGTTGATTTAGAAAAGGAGAGAAAAATTAAAGTAGTATTGTGACATTTTAAATTGATTAGACGGATATGATTTAGAGATTATGAAGAATGTTGAGAAAAGAATGATGAAAAAAACTTGACCAAAAACTTGTTGGTAGCTAGCATTCCACAATTAACGAAAAGTTTATTCGAGTCATCCGAGCATAACCCATAAAGGAAATTCTAAAAAAATGTCCAAACACCTTTATGTCGGTGGTGCCGAAACAAGTTACCAAGAATAGCAAAGAAAGATACTCCGGAAGTGGACCAAATCTATCAAGGATGATTTGGGGACACAAGTCACTAAAAAATTTAGATTTGCAGCGGACACAAGCCGTCGTCATTGAAGGTCGCCTAAACAACTTACCAAGAGCAATCACCGTCATTAAAGGTTGCCGTCGCTGGAGAAGGCATTGCCACTTCTAGAGGAGAAGAGGAAGGAAGGATAGGGAGGGCGAGATTTGGACCAGAGAGAAAGAGAAGCAAAGGGTTTGATAGTAATGGATATTTTTGTCATTTTTATTTAATTTTAAAAATGACAAATCAAATCCTTATATCTCTCTAATATTTATAATATTAGGAGCACATTTTATCTTTTAATATATATAAAGTTCTTTTCATGAGATTTTCCAAAGATAAGTTACTAAAGCACGTCAAAGTCATGAGTCCTCGTTATCTTGATTCCTTAGCCATAAATTTTTGGAGCATTCTTCAGCCTTTTTTTTTAAAAAAAATTTTTTGGGACCTACAGTAAAATCTAGGAAAAAAAGATAGAAAATAAACTTTAAAATTATAAAACTTCAAATCAGTATATCTACAAAATGAGTCGTAAAATTATTTACCAAGTTTCGATATTCTCTTATTAACTTTAATAACAAGCCTGGTTTAAAATTTTATATTAAGTTCTTCTTCTTCCTTTTTTCCATTTTCCCTCAAATTTACTGTGAAATGACATTGAAAGGTATCGGGGGAAGTGAATAATAAGGACAAAGGAGGATGTCTTTTCCATGGTGGCTTCCAGTTACGGAGCATGGGGCAAGTGAAGCAAATGATGCTGTCTTCGTCATATCAATCCCTCAAAACATGAAATTCTTTGCCTTCTTTCAAACTTGCATCATTTCTCACACTCCCCCAAGGACGCAACTTGCTTTTCGTTCTCTTCAATTTTTCTTCTTCTTATTTTTCTTTTATACACACACACACACACACACTCATCACCACATCATTAACGTTGCACGTTATCTTCCCCAATATGCTTTGCAATTAAATATTAATAATATTATGTGTATGGGTGAAGTCCAATTTTATCCAAGAAGTTTGGCATATGAGCGTAGGCATCAAAAGTTTTTGTTGGATCCATTTTACTCTGAAAATATTTTTTTTAAAAAGCAATTTTTAAAAGCCAATGCTAGTTTCTTATTTATTATGGCGACTTTGCTCTTTTTAAAATATTCTCACAGCAAAATTAGTTCAATAAAGACTTCTGGATATTCATAGCTCGTGTAAAACTTTCAGGAGCTTAACACCACATATATATATTGATAACTTGAAGCATATTGCCCACATTCAAATGTGGAACCATATTCTCATTTTCTGTCTATATGTTGAAAATGACATGAATGTAATGGAATATGGGGTGATAATAAAGAAAGGGTTAAAATGTAGATTGGTCAAACAAGTTTTATGCTAAGAGTATCCAGCACAAATAGGTTTTAAGGGAGCAAAATTATCAATCAACAATTTAAAATGGAAAAAAAATACCAATGAACAATTTAAAAAGGGGCAAATAGCTAGCACAATCCCGTTAACTTCAACCTAACGGCCGTTTTATCTCTCCTCTAACGCATCTGACATCGCACCAAACGGTGGATTGGCTGATTTTAATGTCTTTGTGTTAGTTACTCATTTTTAATTGTTGATTGGTACTTTTAGTCTCTTTAGAACTTATTTGTCCTAGGTGCTCCTAACGTAAAATTTATTTGGCCAATCTGCGTCTTAACCCATAAAGGCAAAAAGAATAATAATAATTAAAGTATAATAATCACAAGCAAATTTTTGTAATAGGAGCCTCGCTCCTTATTAATGTCATCTCAACAATAATTAAGTAGAATCTAATTGTAGAATTAACATTGGTCCTAAATATAAGATCTATTTCCCATATCTATCAATCTTTTCCAAACTTACTCATATATGCTCCTTTAACAATAATTAAGTAAAAGAGAGATAGAAGAAAAAGAAAATGATTAGGGTGTTTTAGGATTTTTGGAGGGAGTATATATTTTTTTAATCCGGTAGCCATTCACACATATCCTCCTGTAGCTTCCACTCTCCATCCTCCCCCACCATATCAGCCACCTATACTCCTTTCCTTCCCTCCTCCAGTTCCCTAAAACATTCGCACATATGTATTTAATTTGTGTGTGTGTAGAATCCTGGTTTGCAAATTGCAGCTAGCTAGCATGGCGACTTTTTGTTTTTTTGTTGTCTTTTGAATTATGAGGGTAGGCACTAACAACCTAAATTACAACAAATATGATTGAACCCATGATCGACCTCCTATTAATAGGGAAGTATTCATATCACTAGGTTACAAATCATTTGGTGAGCATGCGCGACTCTGTTTATGCTTGGGTGATCAACTGAATTTGCTTGTAATATTCAGAGAGGGCCAACATTGGGAAGATGTTTCTATACATTGGATAATGCAGCAAGCAATTCCTCATGAATACTCCCTTGTTTCGTGCAAATAATTCACTCAACATTTTGTTAATTTCAAATTAAGTAATACTCACTTGCTGCGGCCACTCCCATCTTCTAATTGAGAATTAATTAGAACTTTAGCTCCTTGATGAAGAGGAGTCGGGTCTCTCTTTGCCTATATATATTTATATACACACACAACCAAATAAAATAAAATAATAAATAATATATTGGATAATACTTGAGATGCATGTCTTTAATTTGACACATGTTGAGAAAAAATGTAGTAAAGAATAATATTGATCACTTACTCGGTCAGATAAATAAGACCCATCATAGCGGAAGCTCCATACTACTATAAGAAAAAGGCTTGTTAGATCGGATAAAAACGTTTTTTAGATCGGTTTTGGAACCGTTCTCGATACAATAGGTCTTAAAAGTCTGTTATATATTTTTTAGACCGGTTAAAAATACCTTTTAGATCGAACTTTTAAGATTGAATTTTTAAAATATGAGGTCTCAAAAGTTTTACTTTTAAGACCGATTTTGTCTCTTTTGTCTCTTCGTCCTTCTTTCCCCTCACATCCTTCCTCCTTGAAACTCCATCCCCATTTCCCTCAACGACGAGCTCGACCATCTTGCTCTCTTTTGTCGTGCCACTACACAATCTTTCGCGTTGTCGACATACCAAGGGTTGAATATAGAAGAGGGGACCAGCAATTTGAGCAGGCCACTGGCCATCCTTAGATTGCAAAGCCGACAAGTAACGAGCTCCTCTTTTCACTGTGTTCATTACTTTCTCAGATGTCATTTCCTCTTCTTCATTTATCTTCACACTTGGTATTGTTTGCTTGAATTTCTTCTCTCTCAAAAACTGCATCCCATGTGTATTTTTGTTTCATATAAGAAACTATCAAAACTAAAAACTAATACCTCTAGTTCTTAATTAATATAAGAACTAGTTGATTTTTTTTTGAGAAATTAATGAAGCTAAATAAGCTACATTAAAATATTTATATTTACCGTTTGCACCATACTTACATCAAGTACTTTATATCCATTTGAAAAATCCCTATTTTTATTATATATTTTTATACTTTAATTAGGGATTTTGTCATAATAATTGAGCTTAAAATGCCTTTCTTCTATGTTAGATATTTTGTTACCATGATTTGTACTGTTACTTAAATAATCCTTGGCACATCAACTAACATAAAGTATTTGGCACAAGTGGGAGAGTTTTAGATATTTTATTTATTGATTATATTATTTTATATTCTATTGTTAATATTTTAATTATATCCGAATATTCTAGATATTTAGTTACTATCTTGATTTAAATAAAAAAAATTTAGTGTGACCCATTAATAAGTTTTGACTGAATCAAGGTTTAGGGTTTTACTTTAGTCTTATTTAAAGTTATTTATTTAGTTGAAATAACCTTGATAAGAGGCTAATAGATAATGTAACAACCCAATTTCCAAAAGCAGTATAATTTTTTTTTTCAAACAAACATCATTTGAAAACATCAGAGTAGAGCATCGGAGCATTGAGTAACTGATATGTACATATAAAATGCCGTAAGTCTGGCTGGATACAACAGCGGTACGAAAACCCATGTAGTTCAAAGGTAATATACAACAGGAAGAAATCTTCAACCGGATCTTCTACGTGACCTGCTTGCTCCTCTTCTCGGCTCTCTGGTCCTCCGAACCCTGAAGCTATAGCTGAGATCCAATTTAGCGCATTGGATCTCAGGTAACGGTTAACCTCATGCTTATAAACAGTATATGTCCAACAGTATTGCAAACTTTACAACATCGATCAAGCGGTACATGATCATTAAATAACAACATAAAAACTATAATAGTGATCTAAGTACGATACCTTAATCACAGTGTGTCTAAGTACGGTTCCATAGACATGGTGCATCTAAGTTCGGTTCCATAGACACGATGCGTCTAAGTACGGTTCCATAGACACGGTGCATCTAAGTACGGTTCCATAGACACGGAGTATCTAAGTACGATTCCTTAGACACGGGGTATCTAAGTACGGTTCCATAGATACGGTGCATCTAGCACCGAACAGAATGGCTGTAAGTGTCTATCATGGGGGCCTCACCGACTTTACTGGCGACTAAATGGCACACCCACATAGACTAGCCTTGCCTTCGGCACCAAACTATTCACATATCATATTATCACATATAATCATTCAATAATCATCGATTAGTGTTACGATGACGCGATCGTACCTTCGTTGGCAACGTTAGGTACTACCGGTGAAAACGTACTTTCTACGGAGAAACGTACAAAAGTCCTACTGACACGTCGGGCAACAGTAACGGCAGCAGAATCAGCTTTTCAGATATCCTATGAGAATAATGTCACTTCTATTAGTAATTTGACATTATAACTGGCATTTTAGGTAAAAATTACCATTTTGCCCTTCTACCCCTACTTGGCGGAATTTCGCCAGCGCTTCCGCTACATAGGCTATTTTCTTCCCAAAATTTTGCCAGAACTTCGACGCCATCATGATTTTTGAAAATAAAGACTAAAATAGCCCTCCCATATGATATCCAATCATAAAAATAAAGACTACTCTAGCCTTACTAACTATTGAACTAAAGACTAAAAACTAAAGACCGAAAGACTTACCCGTTGAAGACTTCGGCGGAACTTCCCCCAGAGCTTCTCTCTCTACTTTCTCTCCCTAGAATTTCGAAATAGGCAAAAAGGAATGGTGTGAAGAAAAGTGAAGGAGGGGGTATTTATAGAAACGGTGGTAGGGTTTCTGGTAGTCGGATCAACTTTGTGAGAAGCGATCCGGGCCGTCCAAAGCAACTTTTCAAAAACCCTTTCTTCCCCCTTTTGTGTTCACACTTGACCGAAATTCAAGGGGTTTGGCCAATGGGAGGTGGCCATGTGTCACCTTCCAGAAGCTTTCAGACCGATTTCTCCGATCGGTACCCGATTCGCGTGATTTCGGAAAAATCTCAAAATTCTGGATTTACAACTTTGAAAACATATTCTCACTTAGTAGAAATGTCCAAGTTAACCTATATTTTGATTCCATATAGGGCTCCAACAGTCCAGTTGAGTCTTTCTCGAAAACGTGTCCAAACGCGTCCTGTCGAAACTTGTTTTCGGAAACACCCATCTCTTCGAAAAATTCACTGAATCCAAATATGTTCATGAAAATTCCCAATTCTTTTCCAAATGTCACAACATAACCTTTTCGTCCTCTTGGCTATCGGCATTTTCTCGAATTTCCTATTTCGTCTTATTAGGAAAAAGCACAAACGGCTTGAATTAACTTCCGCAAGAGTTTAACGGAAGATAAAATCCCACTGATTAATATTTTACCTTGACTTTGGAATTCCCATTCCTAGATCTCTAGATAGGATCCGTTTCCTAATTCTCATTTTACTATTCACCCCTTTTCACTTTAATTAATTATATTATATAATATTATCAACTTGCATATATATCTTATACATATATATATATTTATTTTTCTCTTTTTCCTTTTCATTATTTTTTTTTCTGCCCTTTATTTTCGTTTTTTTTATTTATTATATTTTATTAATTATTTAATTAATTAAATAATTATTTTCACATAATTTTCCTATTGGTCCATTCTTGCATTTAGGCTCAAAAATACCTAAACTCAACTATTTTTCACAAAATTTTCCAATTAATTAGTAAATATATTTTTACTAATTTCAAACCATTTTCCACTAATTTTTGAGCTTTACATAATTATTTCATAATTTTCTTTGCTCAGGCTTAAGTAATTAGCTCAATATTACTTAATTACTTTATTATCACCTGTTGATAATTTTCTTAATTAAGACACTCCTTTATCTTCAAACTGTTGCCTTAACATTAGAATTTCCATGCCTCATGCATTATTTTATAATTTACACGGGTATTTTCCATAATTTTTCTAAGTCATTTATGTCCCTTAGGGGCATTTTCGTCATTTTGGCACTTTGGCCCTTAAATTCCCTAATTCAAATTTCGGGGTATTACAGATAAAGGCCAAGCTAAAGGCTAGCTGAGTTACAGCTGTGGGTTCCGAAAACCAAATTCTCTTATTTTCTCTCTGAGGGTGCCCTGATTGGTGAGGACTATTTCCAATTGTCATCATTATGCCTACGTGAGGTTAGAAGATTTCGTAACATATTCTTCTGACTATGTTCTCTATTTTTAATTTTCTAGTTTAAGTTGTAAACCCTGTAGATTACTGCTTCAAATTAAATCATCGTCTAGATATGGCAAGAGCTATTCTTAAAGTCTTCCATTGCTCCTCCGAGTTGAGAGATTTCTAGTGTGCTTGTATTTGGCTTTATTGAAATATGCTCTACAATATGAACAATCTAATAAGAAAGCAAACAATATATATCATATATGTGTTGGGTGTTAATTAAATAATTACATATCATGCATCGCCTTGGCACAAAGGTCGCGAGCTTTGTTGCAATCTATTTGACGATAATGTTGATTGGACACACAAATCTCGTTTCACACAAGTAAAGCATACGCTTGTAAACTGATCGGCGATAAAACCACATTTTATAGTTGGAAATAAAAAGACAAGAGTTGCAATGATAACTGTTGCTTATATATGCCTGGGTCGCAGCCATGGAATTTGCTTGTAATATTCAGAGAGAGCCCACAATGGGAAGATGCTCCTATACATTGGATAATGCATCACGCAATTCCTCATGAATACTCCCGTCGATTCCTAAAAGCAACTCAAATATTTAATTCCAAGTTCATAGTTAAATAATTACATTGATTAAATATGAGAGATCATCTAGAGAGTAACTCACTTGTTGTGGCCAGTCCCCGTCTTCTAATTGAGAATTAATCAAATTTTTTGCTCCACGATGAAGAGGAGTCGGGTCTCTCTCGGCCTAACCCAACCAAATAAAATTTAGTAATACATGCTAGTCAGAAACGGAATTAAGAATAGCTTTTTAGTTAATATCATTGTTGGCCCTTATAATTTGATCAAATTTTGACTTTGTTTGTAGTTTTAAATTGTTGGTTTTTATTCTTATAGTTTATAAGGATTTGGTCTAAATTTAAGTACAGGGATATCAAAACCAACAATTTAAAACTATAAAAATCAAAATCAAAATTCGATCAAGCTATATAAAGAGTACTAACATAGTTTTTTTTTTTTTGTGTAATTTGAACAATTTTCTACATCTTTATCAGCAAACACAAACACTCATCAGAAAATTTGGATCATGCTTCATTCAAGTTCGATTGTATACAAAAATAAACCTTAATTATGATAAGTTGGGTTGAATTTGGACACAATAATTTTTTTTAAGATTCTTTCTATGTCACTAGTTTGTCTAGATGAACTGAGGTATGCAAAATAGACTGATGCAGCAAGAACCAGTACATAGAGAGAAAATTGACCCAAAATAAGAACATGTCTATGATTAATTATATAGTCCCTCTAGTCCTAAATATGAGTTACATAACTAATTTATAGATATTAAGAAAATTAATTAAGTTAGTTCTTTGCAACAAAATTTTTATTGATAGTTTTTCTAAAATACTCTCTTTAATCACGATCCCTATTAATGAAAACCTCATTTAATATATGAAATTAATTAGGTTAGTTTGAGAAAAAAATTAAATTTAAAAGATAAAGTGGATTGGGGCTTTACATTTAGGATCAAAGAAAATCTCTCGAATAGCCATACATTTTGTATGGGAGGGAATACTTTCAAACCATGTTGACAAAAGTGTCCTAAAGATGAAGATTGATAGCTTACTTGGTCAGCATACATAAGACCCATCATAGCCCATGCTGTTTGTGCTACATTTGATCGGCTTCCTTCAAGTGGTACATATTTCTGCATCATCCATCAAAACGATCTTTAAACTAATTAATCTCACTAGGAAATTTAATCTTTTATTCCATATATTTTTGACTCAGTTGTAACCCAACATTTACATTTTGACTTGGTGCAACTCAATCTTTATAATTTTGACTTGCATTATATTGTAACTCAGTCCCTGAACCTTGACTATTATATCTCATAGTTTTAAACATAGGGACTGAATTATATAATGGTTAAAATTATAGGGATTGATCGTTGCAGTGAGTCAAAATTTAAGGATTTGATTACAATTAAATCAAAACTATAGAAACTAAGTTGTACCAAGTCAAAGTGTAGGTCCTGGGTTTCAACAGAGTCAAAAGTTTAGATATCAAAATATTAATATTTCCCACTAACTATTAACAATAAATATAATATTGTTGAAATCAAAGAGGCATTAATGAATCAATCCACCTTTTTAGGGCATGAAAGATAGCTCTCTCCCCATCCACCATCTTGTTTTTGAGTTGTGAGAAGGAAATTGACAGCTTTGCGAATGCAAACACAGTTTTCATAAGTTTTGCCAGCTGCAACAAGTCCACCAAGCGCAAACATTGTTCCATAGATGAAGCAAATTCCCCAGTTTCCATACCAACAACCATCTTCTGTTTGAGTTTCTTCAATGTATCTAACAGCATTCTCAATGAAATTCTCAATCTCTTTCTTTCTATGTGTTGGATATAACTCTTTAAACAAAACTAAAGCCTGTATTGCTGCCCCAGTGCACTCAACATATTCATGCTCCACTACTATATTCTCCAAAAACTCAATCGGATTCAGAACCTGCTCTAAAAAACAAGCCAATTCATGTATCATCATTTTATTTTTGAGTCCAACATATGTTTAGTTCACTTCAAATGTTAATAGACCATAGCTCTTACTTCTAACCAATCTTGACCTCTGATTGGTTCCCAAACTGCTAAACCACCTTTTTTGCTCTGCAAAACATGAACACGAAATTATCCATAAATTAGCACATGATCATATCAAATTGAATATTAATTCATTAGCTGATTCAAGTGATAAATAAAGTCACCTGAAATGACAATAGTATATTGACTGTATCAAACAATCTCTCAGGTTCCACATTTTCCCCGACAATCTCTGGAGGCAGCTTTGACAGAAGAAGACAACACTAAAACAAACAGTGATATATATATATATGATTGTATGTATGTATGGTAATTAGAAACATATAATGTGAAGAAGTCACATATATGATTTAACACAAGAGCATAATTAAGTTAATCACCTTCAAGGCTTCTGCTGTGCAATCTGAAACTGGCACTCCTTGGTCTTGATCAGAGAAGGTCCATGACCCTTTAGAAATGTGACGATACATACTCTTGAAGTCCCCAGAAGGATTGTTCTTAACCTAACCATATATTGTACTGTTATCCATCATGTTGTTTTTTAAAAAAATTACACTAGCTCATGAGAATATCTCTCTCTATATGAATACTAATTAAGTTATTGAATAGGTTTTCCCGTAAGGTTAAGGTAACAAACTTGAGATTCCTTGATGAAATAATGTGCTCTTGCAAGTGTGGAAGCAAGTTCTTCAATTAGGCCTGTGGCAAGCAAAGCTTGAGTAGTGAAGCCAGCATCCCATGTTTGGCTTCCAAAACTCTGCACATATATTGTTTCCAAAAGAAATTAAAAGTATTATTCAATGAAAATAACGTTCTGCTTAAGCAATAAGATTAATATTGGATCAGTGCCCCAATCTCTGACACACACCCACACACAAGCATCTCAAAATACGAAAAGATTAAAATAGGTTGCGAAGTTGAATTATTTAATTTAATAGTTTATTGCAATTAAATTCTCTAAATTTCACCTGCATGGTCATTCCATCCTCTGAAACCCATAAGTAATCAGGAACCCTGGCAAGATGCTTCTTGAAAGCTTCTCCATTTGGATCTTCAGCCCAACAAGCAACCATACTCAGAGACTGCGACAGTTATGACATTTTTTTAATAATAATAATAATTTTACTATTTCATATCTTAAATTAATTTCAATTCATTAGATTTTTAACTAGTTACCACGGTATATGGAATCAAGTGTTACCTTTTCCACACATCCACCTGTAAAGTATCGAGTATTCTCATCTTCATAGTGGACATGCTTTATTGCTTCCTTGAGTGCCTTCTCTCTAATCAATTTGTTGAAGGGCCAACGAGTAAGAAGTGGCTCACTTAGTATGTATAAACTATCCCAGATGAGATCTTGTATCAATGGATGAGGGGAATAAAGATCCTCCTGTAATATATATATATGGAATATGGTAAGTGTCACATATATTACGTGTGGGTGGTAATTAAATAATTGGAGGCAACTTATCACCTTGGCACAAAGGTGGCGGGCTTTGTTCCAATTAATTTGATGGTAAGATTGAACATGAAGTTCTTGTCTCAATTCAAGAATAAGTGGTGTTATTGGACCGACAAACCTTTTTCCATACAAGTAAGACGTAGGCATATAGATTGATCGGCAATAAAACCACATTTTAGCTGCAGTCATCCACAGAGGAGTAGTTGTCATGTATAGACCTTTTCCAATGTGCTATAAAGGTTGCATCGAGAGGAGAAGATATAATATATACTTCATTTCCAACTACTTCATCAGAATCAAGGAAGAGTGGTAAACCATTAAATCTGTCTTAAATTAAAAAAATATCTAACTTTACTTAAATTAGGTTTTAAATTAAAGAGAAAAATACGATGAGTCATATTTATTTTTTTTGGACAAAAATATTTTGAGCATTAATTATAAGGAAAATTGACATATAAAAATTAACTATTTTTTAAGTGACTATTATTATGAACCAGAGGAAATATACCGCCTAAGATTAGCTAGATGAATTAATTACCTGGATGCATGGGAAGAAATGAAGGCAAGAGCCAAAACTCAGGAGGCATTGGGTTGCTTCCAGACCATTCAAATACACCAAGTATCTGTAATTGAAACAACCAAAGAAAGAAAAGAAAAGAAACAACAAAGTTCATGAGAAGGACAAATTCATCGTATGCTAGCTAATTAAGTTTAGATTGAGAAATTAAACTATAATAGTAAATTCTGGAAACATACACAAAGCCAAGTCTTTCCCCAAGAGGGTATGTAAGTGACACCTCCACGATCTGTAATCCATTTTTGAGCTCTCATACAAACATTATCATCGCCTCCAAGAATGCGAATGCATATGTAGCTTAGTGCTGTGCAGAACATAGTGCTATGGCCCTCAATATGTAGCCCCCACCCTCCATCTTCATTCTTCAATAATTCCATATGTTCCATTCATATAGTAATTAACATTAATTATTTTTTTCATTTAAAAATGTTAACATTATGATAATTTAGTGAATAACTATGAGGTAATAAATTTGAAACTTCACCTGGTGATTGTATAAGAAACGTAGGATCTCTTTACAATACTCTCTAGGCAACACTCTTTCAAGTTGTCCTGTAATATACATACAAAATACCTACACCATATATAATCTTTAATCAACATGTCATAGGATATTTGACAGAGTTAAATAAAAATTCTGTTTTAAGTATAAACTTACAAAAGGTTGTATAAAGAAGAGGGGTCCTGCAATTTGAGCAGGCCAATGGCCATCCTTAGCTTGTAAAGCCGACAAGTAATGAGCTGCTCTTTTCACTGTGTTCATTACTTTCTCAGATGTTATTTCCTCTTCTTCATTTATCTTCACACTTGGTATTGTTTGCTTGAAATTCTTCTCTCTCAAAAACTTCATCGCATGTACCAAATTTAATAATTATAAGCACATGGTTGGTTATCGACTTTGGACTTCAAAGCAGTGGCGGACCCATAAATTTTACTGACGGGGGGCGAAAAATATACTATATCAAGGAATCATCAAGAAATTGGTTTTTCATGTTATTCTGAAGCCTATTCTTGATTATCTTCATAGCAGAGAAAGATCTTTCAGTAGTTGTGGTAGAAACTGGAAAAGTGAGTACAAGTCTAATCACTCTATTAATAAGAGGATAGATGATGGACTTTCCAATTCTTGCTGGCCCTTAACATAATAATTGATAAATTAATAAAATCTAGATATTTAAGAATATCAAGCTCAAAATATTGTAACTCAATTTTTAAATGTAATTTTTTCTGTTCTGTGTAATTTCTAGAATAAAATTTATTATCAAGTTTGCAAATTAATTCACAAAATTCCATATCACACATTCTATTTCCCATATAAATATAATTCACAAAATTTCATATCACACATTTCATTTCCAAATTCCATATCACAAGCTCCATATCATAAATAAAAAAAATTTCTACTTCATATGCAATATATACGTACACAGTATGATTCTAAACTTCTTTGCTCATTAAATTGTTTGAGCTGGCTCGTGCTTACAACGTGTGCAATAGCTTTGGATTAACCCATAATTTTTCATTTTTAATCAAGAGAGTTTTTGAAAAAAATTACAAATAATTCAAAATATTTATTTCCTTAGAAAAGTGGCAAAAATAGGTGAGGCAAATAAAAAATGGGAAGCTAAGTTCAGACATATAAAACTATCAATAAGATGAATTTAAGGGATGGAGCTGAGATTAAGAAATAAATATTGCAAACTACATCTTGCATTAATAATCGAAGCCTGTAATTGCATTGTATTAAGCTGAAGCTAGAGTAGTCAAAAGGACATATGCAAACGGTGCATTATGGGTTTTGGATATGCTACCATACAGCTAGCAAGCAAACGTATCCAGAAGAATCATGGTTTATACGTGCCGAACAAGCCTTCCATGATAACGGTGGGTGTACGTGTGCTTTTAAAACTACCGCAAACATGTATATATATATTTTTTTAAAAACAAAAAAAATTAGGGGGCCCACCCTAGCTAGCCCCCCTCTGTGTCCGCCTTTGACTTCAAAGCATGGATCAACCGCACAATAAATGTCCAACTTAATTATGCAAAAGTCATAACACTGTGTGTCCATATATATAAGAATATTATGGACTCAGAAAGATCAATATTTTAAAAGTTGACAGCGATGTTAGACCGAAAAGGCTAATAGATCTTAGTTTATATGTTGGTTAGGTGAGCGAAACCTGAAAGCGGAAGGAGAATGAAAAATCGTAAAACATAAAATCGTAACGTAGTAAAAACGTAAAAACACAAAAGCGTTTGAAAAATTAGTAAAATCGTTTTAATAAAAAAAAATCGTAAAAACGTAAAATCGCAGTGATAAAACGAGTTTTTAACTACCATGGTTAGGTGAGCGAAACCGGTGATGTCATATATATATATATATATATATATATATATATATATATATATTTCATTTAATTTTTATTTATTTATTGGTCAAAAGGGACTTATAAATAGGACCAGAGTGGTATACTCCCACCGATCTAAATATAAGTCGCTTCAAGAAGAATGACTTGATCCATAATATAAATTACCTAGAGAGTAATTAATACTTATTTGTAAATTTTACCCATATAGTTAATGTTTAAACATGACATATTGTATTTTTCTCTCTTTCAAAACATAATTTAATATGAATAAAGTTGAAAATTTCTTACAATTTAAGATAAATTTAATGTGTTAACTACCTTTTTTTTTTCCGATGAATTAGTTGAAATAACTTATATTATGGAATAGAGGGAGTATATTGGATACAAATGTTACCGTCACCAACTAATTAATTAACTAAGTGATTCACACTAACAATTAACAAACTAATCACCTTGGGCTAATTTAACCATTCAATACCTCGCATATTAAAAATATCATAAACAAATTAAAGTAATTAAAAACAGAACAAGGGACACACACCTCTTGTTTAGATTAATTAGCGATAAAAATTGTTTTTCCAACGTGATTTACAGAATAAAGGATACACACACATACTTCTTGTTTAGATTAATTAGCGATGGAAGTTGTTTTTTCAACATGATTTACGGTGGTGTATGAGGTAAGTAAGTGAGAGTTTTGTTTTGATAATTGGCATGAACGTGTGTTGTTGAAGCGCTAACTCAAACAGTTATATAGAAGATGGATTAAACAATATGGGTAAATTTGATGCCATGGCTATGAAGCTTTATGTTGGCACTGGCTTATAAGCAAAAGCATGCAGGAAATTCAGATCAATAAAACAAATATGAATCCAAATCAAATAAGAGGAACTATAACAAACAAAGACACAGACAGAGAGAGAGAGAGAGAGAGACCTGAAATCGCCATAAACGATCCCCACAGGCTCTGTAACACGAGCCATTAGAGAAGTTGCGACGAGCAGCTTCAACTTCATCTCTCTCTTGTTGGCTTCCATATTCACCATGAAACTCCCATGTTTGCCTCCCCACAAAGTTATTTGTACTGAATATGTACGGATCTTTCCCTCTTTCTCCTATCTTCAACTTCCACATTTTTCTCTCTCTCCCCCTCTATCCCTCACTCTCACTACTCTCACTATATATAAGCATGCATTTTCCCATGTTGTAAATTGCTCGCATTATTTCTTTCACTCTCAAGTCTTAATAAGTGCTAACACGCCCCTCCCTTATTTAACCGTTTAGATGACTTCTAGCTTATTAAAATGTTAGTGATACACTGATAGCTATATTTACTCTATTTCTCTATCTTATTTTTCCTTTCATAAATAAGGGTATACTTAAAAAAAAGGTTTATTTCAAATACAATTATTGTTTTTAACTAATTTTAATTATTTTCTTAAATTCTATAATTTGATTATCAGGCTCCTGTTAATAGGACTCGTGGGAGTAATATTTAATATGTTTAGTAACGTGCTGGCCTGAACATTAATCATCAAAATTAATAGTGTGTTTTTAATGACAAGTCACAAGACATGTATAACTAAGTCAATATAACTGAAATTTGTACAGTTGCTAAGATTACTGTTTAATTTAGTTTGTACAAATAATTAATGTGAGGATAGGCCTCTCATTTGTAATTTGTAATTTGAGAAATAAATTATACTAGTATTATTTGATGTAATAACAACACTGCTTTAATATATTCAATTAAATGTTAGTGAAGAATATTTCTGTCGTCTAAAATATGTACTAAATGAATTGAACTATGGTTCTCATAAAGGTAATGCCAAAAGTGTAGTGGTTGAAACATCAAGGCCACATGGTAAACTTGCATTTATATCGCGTCCAACTGCCACCGACTACAGTTACTTCCTCTTATCCTGAATAATGAATATAAGACAAAGTTATTATTATTATTTTTCTGAGATATTAAAAAAAATTATTTTATCGTATCATTTGTTGTGTATCCTATATTATATATCAGTTTATAAGTTAAGAAAAATAATTTAGAGAAAAATGATAAATATAAATATTTTAAAATAATTTAATTAGCTATATTAATATCTCAAAAAAAGTCAACTCTATCTTATATTTATGACAAAAAGTAGTAATATTTTTTTTCAGGTACTATATTGCTCTCTCTTTGTGGCTAGTTATAGTTGGAGTTGGCTTCTTTTCGCTGCCCAACTCCCTCTGTGTCTATCCTTTGCCATAGAATGGTGTCATTTTATGTCAAAAAAAGTTAGTGCTTTTTTTAAAATAAAAAAATAAAAAAATAAATATTTTAGGGTGCTAATTGGTTACTAAAAAAATATATTTCATGATCCTAAAAAATTATTGTAGGATCAATATTAATAATTCAAAATTAATATTAATATTGTATTGAATCTTAAAAAATATTTTAGGGTACCAACAATACTAAAAGGATACTTCAGGATACTGAATGGTACTGAAAAAAATACTTCAAGATCTTGAAAAATTGTTTTAGGATCTTGAAAAAATATCTTGAAATATATTTGTAGTACCATTAAGTACCCTGAAATATTTTTTCAAAATCCTAAAATAATTTTTCAAGATCATGCAGTATTTTTTAGTACCAGTCAGTATCCTGAAGTATATTTTTAGTACTAGTCAGTACCCTGAAATAATTTTCAAGATCACGAAGTATTTTTTCAGTATCAATCAGTGAAGTATCTTTTTAATATTAGTCAGTATCCTGGAATAATTTTTTAAAAATCCTACAATAATTTCTTAAGATCATAATTTTTTTTTTCAGTATTCTCAAGTGTCTTTTTAGTATTAATTAATACCCTATTTTTTTTTTTTTAAAAAGCACCAACTTCAGTTTTTTTTTTTCTTTCATAAAACGACGCCATTTTATGGTAAAGGATAGCAGCCGGAAGAGTTGGGCAGCAGAGAGAAGCCAACTCCGTTATAGTCATAGAAAGCAATTGTCAAAACACACGTACGTACTAGTAGATGAAGAAATTTATCTTCGTCGTCTGAAAAATCTTGCTCTATTAAAATGTATTTCCAACTCCTTCAATCTTTATAATATATAGTTTTAGTGTGGTCTTGTTATTTTTATAAAGATACATTTAAAGGATTAAAGTCTGAAATTTTAACCACATTTTTTCTCATTTTTGCCCATTAATTTTATATATTTTACTTCTCGTTCCTCTCTATATAAATAAAGTTCTTTTTGAAAATTTTAAAACTTTTTTTTATACATATTTATCGCCTTTTACAAAATTTAACTATTTTTTTTATCTTTGTATTATATTTAGGAAGAAAAATGGTAATTAATAAACTAAATTTTAATCAATCAAGCTTGCTATAAAGCTTGTAAGGTACTCCCTCAATCCCTTATTGTGTAAATATTTTTTATTAACATAAATAAGTTATTTTAAACTTATAATAAGAGATAGAGGGAATAGGCTAGCGTGGCATCCAAATCACCGTCACATTAACTTCTACTAGCTGGAGACATTTATTGCCCTGTTTGATACCTCTTGTAGAGGGTGAAAAGCCTATTCACTTCCAAAATGACGTGTAACATAAGTGTTTCGGCAAAGTGAATTTGTCACATTTCTTTAGATTAAAAAAAAAAAAAGGAAACATTTTAAAAACTGACTATTCAATATATGCCTTAAAAAAAATATTTAAAATTAAATTGCATTATACTAATTGAATTTTTATTTCAATTTTAATTAATAACAATCAGTTGGAATAAAATTCATTTCCACAAACAATATAAACCAATGGAAATTCTGAGATTTCCAAAGCCTCACATGTCTTCATTGGGAACCAGTTTCCCTGCTTATCCCATCAATGGGTAGGGAGAGTTCCTCTAATATGAGCCATCTAGATTTAATTTTTCTATTTTTTTAAAAAAAATTATGTTAATGGGTAAAGAATCTAAGATATATAATCTTTGAATTAACACTTTTTAAAAATGATTTTTCATTTAAAAATTACCAATTAAAAATAAATAAATTTGGATTATTAAGATCCAATCTGAACGGCTCAAATTGGAGGAGTTCTTCCTGCTCATAGGGTAACCGGTTCCGTCTTCATTGTGTCTGTCAAAAGGTTGGACTCTTTTTAGGATGCATGGTGGAGGGATTTTTTTTTTTTGGACCTTTTTTTTAACCCTAGCAGGGCCACAGCCCTTCCTACAGGTAATAGTTGAATAATTATACGCTATAAGCATATATTTAATTCTCTAAATTTACATTAAATTTTAGTCTAGTTTCTTAAAATTTATAAATTATGTTTTTAGTCTTTTTTTTTTTAATCTTTACACCATTAATTTCGGAAGTGGCTAGTGGACCATCCACTTTTCTTTTATACATTAAATTTTTACCGCATGCCGTAATAATTTAATGAGCAAAAGAGGGCAGTGGACGGTCTACTGCATTGGACTGTAACCACTCCTATTAATTTCAGCCTTCTCTCCTCCTACCTTCAGCCTCCACATGTTCTTCTCAGGTAGCAACGCCAGCAACAATAGACACACATATATACAAAGAGTAGGTCCGAAATAACGAGAGATATGTAAAAACCAGGTCCAATTATATATATATATCCTTCATCTACACTCACGTAAACACGTACACTTCATTATTTATAATAAGATTGAAGCTATGGCCCCACACCAACGACTTTGTTGTATTAACATGTAGCCACTCACTCGATCTCCTACATATATAGCTAGCAGGTGGCATTACAATAATTAATATATTAGCTATATAGAAGTATCGAGAGAGAGAGAGAGATTGCATGCAATTATATAAGCATATACAGTAGTTTCTGATATTTAAGACATCGCCATGAGGTGGCATGGGGCTCGAAGCAACGCACCCACCGCATATATATGAGCTACTCAGAATATTATTTGTTTTGGTCTTTCAATATATCACCTACTACCTCATCTCTCCACCTTATCTTTTGAATTTATAATTTTTTTTTTCTTAACCTATCAAGCTCTATTGCTTGCAGATGTGGAAGGAGATTTTTATTAATAGTTAGATAAATTAATACATATTTATTATAAATAATTAACTATTTCATTTCTATTATATTTATAAATTAGTTATTTAACTCCTATATTTAGGAAAGGAGAATGGTTATAATCAATTCAGTTAGGTCACATACTTGTATGACCAATTATGGGGGATATATATGTGGATGTGTGTGTATATATATGTATTAATAGACTCGTGAAAGTTTACTTTTATCAATAAACATGTATTAATAGTGTATAATTAAATAATTAAACTATAAAAAATCACAACAATTTGATTTAAATATATTTTAAATCCAAATAATTGAAATTAAATTCATCAACATTCATAATTTATCATACTCAACAAAGCATGTTTTATAAAATTCATATATAAAGTCAATAAGCATGATCAAGTCGAAAAAAGTTAGTATGAATTTAAGAGCGAGTTAACACGATTTTGTAACTTATAAATATAAAAATTGTAAACTTGGTGTGTGAACCTGCATGTTTGATTGAGTTTACAACTATCGAAAGCTTAATAGTGGCTTGGCACAATTTTGTCTGGTAGAAACATAAACACGGTTAACTTGTAGAGTCAATTCGTGAGTTTGACAATAATGGTTGAAGCGGAAAATTTTGTTGCCATATGGCCTTAAATGGCAAGAAGCTATCACTAACAATAAATTAAAGAGCCTTTTAAATGACAAGTAGGTTTAGAGCAGTCTATGCTTGTCAAGTACCGAACTTGGTGCATGGCTCATGGAGGGGGATACTGGATAGATAGAGAAGCAAGATTCGTTAAGGCTCTTTTAATAATCTCAATGTGACTCAGTCCCTCAAATTTAACCTAGTTTCTGAAATTTGGCTTGTTTAATAATTTCATCTTTACCGTTAGTTAATCAAACAAGACCATGCTTATGTATCACGAATAGTGTTAAAGTGTTAATCCATCTATCAAATCCTTGTCAGCATATAATTAGGATTACGTATAAGGATTATTGGATTTTTTTTTTTAATAAAAAAAATAGTTTGCTCCATGTTTGAAGAAAACAACAAAGAAAAAAAGAAGTTGAAAGCAAAAGACAAATAAAAGAACAGAACCCAGAATCCAGGTGCTGATGGGGCGCACACTATTCACTGTTTGGTTTTTGTTGTTGAATTAAAACGAGTACTAATTAAATACTGAACGAGAGGTATAGGAAAGGCATGGGGGTTGACAAGTTAATGGACTGGGGGATCGGTACTGATTAGTGATTCTACATCCAACTGCCTCCCAACTTTGTAATAATTTAATTTTTATTCCAAATTTTTTATGCCATCAATTTTTCTCCAACTTAATACATGCATAATTTTTGATATTTTAGTTATAGGCTAGTCAATTTTTTTTTTTAAAAAATTAATCTTATCCAATCGCATGGCTTTATTGAAACAATTCATGAACAATCTAAGGAAAATGTATTTTCAGCGCTTGATATTTAGCACCGTTTGTTGTAAATCTTGTGTATGAATGTGTCAAGGAAGAAGTCTCATCATATTGCTCAAAATTGAGAATGCTCTAGTATACAATTAAATATGAGGGTGAGTTAGTAAAAAGTCTTATAAGAGGAGTTTTTGAACTGACCATTGTAGATGACTGTTAGAGTTTTATTTACCGGTTTTAATGACATTTAAAAGGTTTTATTACATTAAATCATTATTAACACTTGTTTTGTAATTGTCATTAAACCGTCTTTAATGGCTATTATTAATACTCAACGGTCATATGTTTTCGGCCTATAAAAGGCAATGCACGGACTAAGGTTAGTACACTCGGAGGTTAGATGGCTGAAGTTAGATGACATTGAGCTCTATCCCTGAGCTCCCTCTTATATTTTCTTCTGAGTTACACTGTTATCTTTCTATTGTTCTGCCACGACCCTGCTTTAAAGCAAGATGGGTTCGTTTTATCCTAGAGAGTGCCACTTCTTAATTTACTAGAGGGTTGTGGAATATTTCCTAAGGACAATGCCCTTTGGCGTGACTCAAACTATACTTTTATTATGTTTTTGCAGGTGTTGTTGCCAACAAATTGTACAGTGTTTGGTGCAGGCGCCAACAATCTTAAGAGATATTTTCATGAGGATCTTGGATGAATTACCATACCGTTGGGTAAAGGTAATTAATTGTTAACGGTGATCTCTGGAAATAAGTTGCTGAGATTGAGATAAGTATATCCTCAGACGCATGGGATGCATTTAAAATTTAATGACTGTAATGATGGAATAAATATAGAATTATAGCTTTGGAAAAATATTATTGTTTTCTACACTGATTAGTGTTTGGAGATTGATTTTCTAAAGAAGACGTGTTATATTTCTAGAAGAGGTGTTTCTGAGGAGTAACAGACCATCATGCCATATGTAAGTAATTATTCCATGAGGAGATATTTAGCATTGTTGGTTTCGGTTAATGATTAATATATTAAATAAGTTTTAATAGTTTGTAACCTACTTGCTGTAATTGGGCCAACCGTAATTATTCTGAGAATGCCGCAACAGTCACCTCTTAGTGTAAAATTCCGACTTTTCAAAAGCAGTATAAATTTTTTTTTCATCAAACATCATTTCAAAATCATCAGAGTAGAGCAACAGAGCGATTGAGTAACTGATATGTATATATAAAACGCCGTAAGTCTGGCTGGTTACAACAGCGGTACAGAAACCGCGTGGTTCTAAAGTATATACAAAAGAAAGGCTTCCGCTGGAACAACAAAAAGAAATATTGCTCCCAGCATAAAGACATATTGCTCCCAGCATAAAGACATATTGCTCCCAGCATAAAGACATATTGCTCCCAGCATATAGACATATCTTCTAACCACTATATGCATTCAAACAGTACAACATCTATACAACACACCTACCACATACATGCATACCATAAACATCGAGTTAGTGTTACAAAGACGCGAACGTACCTTCGTTGACGACATTAGGTACTTCTGGCGGAAAACGTACTTTTACGGGAAAACGTGAAACAGCGGCACGTCGTCGGACAGCGTAACGGCAGTAAATCAGGATTTCTGATATCCTATAAGGGTAATATCACTTTCATTAGTGATTTGATACAATAACTGGCATTTTAGGTAAAAATTACCATTTTGCCCTTCTACCCCTAATTGGCGGAATTTCGCCAGCACTTCGTTACTCTGACTACTTTTCTTCCCAAAATTTCGCCAGAACTTCGACGCCATCTTGATTTTCGAAAATAATGACTAAAATAGCCCTCCCATATGATATCCAATCATACTTGAAAATTTAAAGGCTATTCTAGCATTATAACACCTACTTGTGAAAGAGCTATAAAAGCTTCAACTTTTCAGGTACTCGATCCCTACCAAGTTTTTTACCTCGTCAGGCATTTTTCAATGCAATGAGGCCTAAAAAAAAATAGTAGGAATCTCATTCCCTACTTCCTAAATCTGACCAACAATTCTACTAACTACCGAACTAAAACTCGAACTTAAAAACTAAAGCCCGAAAGACTTACCCGTTGAAGAACTTCCGGGACAATTTCTCCAGAGATTCTCTCTCTTCTTTCTCTCCCTAGGATTTCGGCCAAAGGAGGAGAGGATTTTGGTGTGAAGATTTCTCAAGGGCAAGCATCCTATTTATAGACTTTTCAAGGGACAAAGTTGGAATTTTTGAAGTTGTTACAACCTTGGAAATTCAATGCAAAATGGTGTATAACTCTTGTCCATGGATCATGTTTGGCCGAAAATAAGGTGATGTGGCTGCAAGGGAGTGGTCCAAAAATGGTGACTTATGTTGCTTTATAGCCCGGTCTAATAGAATTTCCCCGATCGGTACCCGATTCGCGTGATTTCGGAGAACTTTCAAAATTCTGGATTTACAACTTTGAAGACATGTTCTCTCTTACTAGAAATGTCCAAGTTAACCTAAATTTTGATTCCATATAGGGCTCCAACAGTCCAGTTGAAGTTTTCTCGAAAAACGTGTCCGATCGCGTCCGGTTTCAGAACGCATTTCTGAAATTACCAACTTCTTCAGAAAAATTCACTGATTCCAAATATGTCAAAATAAATTCAAACCCATGCCTAGATGTTGAGTTAGAATTTATTTTCTCTATATCCAAAAATATACCTATATGCATCTTTCCCTATTTTGTTTTATTAGGAAATGCACAACCGACTTCAGAATTTTCTTCCGGAAGAGTTTAACGGAAGATAAAATTCCACTGATCAATATTTTTCCTTGACTTTGGAAATCCCATTCCTAGATCTCTAGATAGGATCCGTTTCCTAATTTCTAAATTACTATTCACATTTTTTTGCTTTAATTAATTATAATATTAAAATAATACCACTTGCATATATTTATTTTTCATTTCATTTTCATTTTTTTTTTCTTTTTTTCTTCTGCCCCTTTTTTTTCGTTTTTTATTTATTTATTTTTGATTAATTATTTAATTAATTAAATACTTGTTTTCACATAATTTTTTACAAAATTTTCCTATTGGTCCATTCTTGCATTTAGGCTTAAAAATACCTAAACTCAACTATTTTTCTCAAAAATTTCCAATTAATCAGTAAATATACTTTTACTAATTTTCAACCATTTTCTACTAATTTTTGAGCTTTACATAATTATTTCTGAATTTCCTTTGCTTAAACTTAAGTAATTAGCCCAATATTACCTAATTACTTAATCACCACAAGTTGATAATTTTCTTAATTATAATACCATTACCTCATAACTTTAGCCCTGACATTTTTGTTCTCATGTCTTCTGCATTATATCAGAATTTTACAAGGGTAATTTGGTCATTTACCACTTATTGAGCATTCTTATTCAATTTCTCCAAGTTCGTAATTTATTAAATTACCCTAATTAGAGATAACATACTCTCATTATTCAAATAATTATTTCACTGACTTTTAGGATTTTTCACAATTTTCCTAAATCATTTATGTCCCTTAGGGGGATTTTGGTCATTTGGCACTTTGGCCCTTAAATTCTCTAATTTCCAAGAGATTTTTCCCTAGAAAATAAGATAATTATATCTTAACATTTGATATCCCATATTCACCCACTTTCTATAGGTATTATAATACGTATTTTTGGGGTATTACACTTAGCAAGCATATATATTGTGAGTATAGGTGTATTTGAATATGTTGGTGGGTTTTCAAATAAATGTAGTACTATTTGAAAGATATATGGTTTACTATGTGCCGTGGCGACATATCTATAGGAGACATGGAACTATAATGTTTTACCGTTACAGTGTCGGAGTTTTGGTCAATATATAGACTACCTTAATTGAATTTTAATATATAGTTTTGGTCAATGTATTTGAATATTTTGGTGGGTTATCAAATCTTTTGTTGCTTGAAACAAGCATTATGTGGTAAGAGGACTTAATCATTTATCTATATATATAGTAGATAAATGTGATTTTCATAATTTAAGGCTATATAAGTATCTTGGTACAAGGATATATATGTGAATATTCCTTATAATGCTAACACATTATTTGAAGTGATTTTGCAGCTCAATTTGGGTATGCTCAAAGTGTTGAGAATTTGCTGCATTAATGGATTTCAGTCCTTGTTGACATATCTTATGCTATAAAAAGATTGAGCATAAATAAATATGCATCTCCACGAGGAAAATGAAATATTTGAGAGGTATCATGTACAATGGATTCTGTTATATGAAATACACGGATGTCAATTGAATTTCAGTTTCATCTAAGAAAATCTGCTAGTAACAAAAATTTAAATATTGTGTGAGCCAGAGTTTAGTAAAATATTGTATGAGATACATCATACATAGATGTTAACTGAATTTCAGTTTTATCGAAAAAAAAAACTACTAGTAGTAAAAATTAAAATATTGTGTGAACCAGAGTTTATTACTTGGAAGATAGCTGCATTTGAAGGCTAAGTTGTTGGAACTTCTTAGCAAGTATTTTTTTGGTGTATAGCTCATACTTAGTGTCGATGATGTGAGTTGTGATTGCTTAATGGCAATAGCCTTTGTGAAAAAAACAACAATGGTGTAATTGAAAATCGTTTGACATATGATGTGAATAAGTTAGAATAAAAATTGTGAAGTTATCTCAATCGATTTTGTGAGGTGAAAAAGTTGACTTGCCGATCTGTTGATAAACCTTGTGAAGAATTAAATTAGCTGAGGGGAATGGGACTAAATCCAATTTGAATTAATAGCGATGACAACCCAACCTCTGTGATTGGTGATTTCATGAATGAGGTTCAATGGGTAAAAACAAATCATTTCTTAGTTTTGCTAGCACTGAAATAAATTACCAGTCCTTTCATATGGCATGAGAAAGTGCTAGAATGCATTATGGTGAGGTTGAACGAAAGCTCTTAATGATTATATAATCTTACATGATGGTGTGCTCATTGCAGATACATTTCATGGAATCACCTATATGAATGAGGAGTGGAGCCGCTCCTATGAGATAGTGGCAAATTCTCTAAAGCATTTGTTAAATACCAAGACATGCACATGGCTATTTTACTGTGCAAAAATGTGCTAACAACGGAAAATGAGAGGGTGTGATCTGACTCTTAATGCCTCTAGTATACGCCTAAGAGATGTTGGTTATAAGTTCATAGGACCACCAGCATCTCTGTGTACTAAGCGCTATCAGTCTAGGTCTAGTTTTAAGTTCAAAGGACCGCTAGATACAACAATTATATCCATGTGTGTAATTCAGCTAATGGGGCTACAAGATTCCTCTGACACATGTAGTGGGGGATTGTTATAAATATTGTATATGGGTGTGTCAAAGGAAGAAATCTCATATAACTCAAGATTAAGAACGCCCTAGTATACAATTAAATATAAGATTGAATTAGTAAATATGTTTATAAGAGGAGTCTTTCAATTGACATTGGAGATGACTGTTAGGAGTTTTAATTGACCGATTTTGATAACATTTAAAAGGTTTTATTATATTAAATCATCATAACACTTGTTTTATAACTATCATTTTAATTGTCATCAAACTGTTTTTAATGGCTATTATTAATTCTCAACGGTCATATGTTTTCATCCTATAAAAGGCATTGCATGGTTTTAGGTTAGTACACTTGGAGGTCAGATGATCGAGGTTAGGCAACATCAAGCTCTATCCTCAAGCTCCCCTCTCTCTCTTCTTCTAAGTTACACTATTATCTTTTTATTGTTTTGTCGCCTTACTTTATGGAAGGGTTCATTTTATCTTGGGGAGTGCCGCTTCCTAATTTATTAGGGGGTTACAAAATATCTCTAAAGGACAGTGCCTTTAGGCGCGACTTTAACTATACTTTTATTGTGTTTCTACAAGTGCTATTGCCAACAAACTATACGGTGTAAGGTGTTGACGCCAATACTGTTAATGTTAATAACGGAAAATATTAATAACTCAACCAATTTAAATGATTAATCTGCAATTAAATAATCTTGGGCCACTCCTTCCCCAAGTCAATTGATTAGCTAGATCAAGGAAGTGGTCGGATTATTGGTCCAAACGGTATTAATCCATATATACCCATGAAAAAAGTAATATTTATATAAATAAAAAGAATAGATTTATCCATGAGGAAAAGGAACATTTTTACATAAATCACACAAAGTCCAATAAAATTAAAGCACAAATCCAATAGGCTATTATATTTTAAACTTTAAAAAAAATATTTTTAGACTTGGCAAGGGAAATAATTATATAAAAAATCCAATCCAACTAACTTGTCTGATAAGCCAAGTTGCATGCATAAACTGGGTTGATCATGGGTTCTTTCTCGAGTTAATTGATTACTCAAACCGGCCAAGTCTTGGGATTATCCGTCGGAACAGCCAAGCCGGCCGGTCTGAATTTTCATACCACGACTACTGCATACAGTGGCGGAGCCAGGATTTAGAATTTATGGGTGCACAATTAGTATAGGGGTTCGGGGGCAGCGCCCCCGAAATTTTTTTTTTTAAGGAAAGTTTTAAATGCTTTAAGATTGTATCGTTGATATTTTCTGGAAGGAAAAAAGTTTGACAATATTAAAGAACATGTTGCAACCTATAAGAAATCAAAGAATGAAGAATTATTATATTTCGCATTTGTATGCAGCTACTAGGAATAACATCACAGAAGGTAAAATGATAAGCACACAAGAACTCGGGGAAGTCATGAAGTAGCACTAAGAGCACCCTAAGTGTGTCTTTATAGAGAAAATGAACCTGATGAACAAAAAGGAAAGAGAAACATGTAACAACCACTTAAAGAGTCAGTTGAGTACTGAACATGCCCTACATTTGCTAACCAAAACATGTAACAACCACTTATATTAAATGCCAACAAGCAAGTAAAGTATTTACTAACAGAGAAATAACGTTGGATACAAGCATACCATAATAACCAACAGCTGTTGCACTGACTAAAAATTTTGGCCGAATGTCATCTGGCGCGCTGTTTATGCATTCTACAACCTTTGCTTTTAGAGAAAGTGTCAGACAAAGAATAAGATTTTAAAACTCTATAGACCTCTTGATTCTTTTGATATGAACATTTTAGAAAGTAAAATACTTGTTTTTACTTATTTTCGTAAGAGAATCAAATGCTAACCTTTGACGTAACTCTAATTCTGCTTTCCTTGATCTCCTTTTTAATCTACAGCATTGGCATAAATATTACCAGTTTATTGTAATGCGTGTGCTCATATTAAAAGAAAGATATCCGTCATCTAATAATGACCACCACCTTGGCGTGGGAGTGGATCAAATAAGAATATGATTATATCTCAGAAGACCATCTTGTGCTTATGGGCATGCCATCCAAATTAACAACACCGGTTGAGCCATGAATGCACTCTTTCCATTCTGACTCGTATGCTATCTTGATTCCTGGAAAGTCTTTTGCTGTAAAACCGAAGGCGGAGTGATGTGAACAGCTAATTAGTTAAACCAGAGTGTTATATATGTAATTAAGATGTATCTTGGAATACAGAGAGAAGTTACTTTTTCTACCATTAGTCCATTACTAGGAAAATAATAGAATACCTCTAGGGAGGGACCCAAATGATCTATAAATGTTTAGTGACAATTTATAGATCATTCTTGAACCCCTGCCATTTCATTCTCATTCAAGTTTATGCCTCCATCTATAAGATAATACCGTGATAATTAAATATAAAATTCTCAAGTATGAAGTGAATCCACTTACATCACCCAGAAGATCCCTAGTCGCAGAAACAGATCTCATCCCGCTCTGGCATCCCTGGATTTAGTGGCGGAGCCACACTTGCGCCACAGTCCGCAGGTGCAGACACAAACATCTGGGCATGAAGGAAATTTGCAGGGTGGAGAAGCTTGCACTGTGCTGTGATAGCTGATGCAACCTTTGGCGCCTTTAAGAGCTCCAAGATAGCTCATTTTCGTTAAAACACACTTCCAATCCTTTCTTTCCCTCACGGTGGCTGACGTTCTATTCCTTCCGCCGCCGGCACCCCTTCCGACCTCCTTCTTGTCGGTTGGGGTTTTCTTTAGATCTGGGTTTTGATCTGTTATCGAGGAAGCCCTTTTGATTTTAAGATGACCATCCAGAGGGTCACCACTGTCGGTTCCGACTACCAGGAAGATGATTCTGAAAAGGGATCCCTCGGTTGTGGCCGGCATTGCCTCGGAAAATGCTACCTACCTGGTATTGCTTTTAGAATCACTTTCTTCTATATGAATTAAAACTTGATGATCAATTTATTTGGTTTATTTCATCGGCCATTTTTAAATAGTTATGTGAATCAAAACATATTTTGGACACTACCGGAAGAAAAATGAAGCAATCTAAGTATTTAATTGAGTTTCTTTTACCGTTTTAGGCTTTTAGCTCCTTAGTTCTCTGGCTTGAAATATTGCTTGAATTCTTATCTACTGTGGGAAGAGAATATTTCTATTCTTTCAAGTATATTTCCTTTGACAATATTCCTTCTTTTGGTGTCCTTTAGCTTCTTTTGGCAGCGCCTCGATTTTTTTTTATGTTAAGTTGATGTTTTCTTTTCTTTTCTTATTTATATTATTTTATATTTTAATGTATTTAAAATTTTCTTTAAAAAAAATCAGGGGCGCTGCCCCCGAACTTCCTCACTAATTGTGCGGACACAAATAAAAAATCCTAACTCCGCCACTGCCTGGATTACACGCACCTCATCACTACACAAATCCAAATAGCATTCTAACTTCCCAAAAGCCCACGCACAAAACAAAAATTTACCACGAGCAAATGATCTTCCTTGTTGCAAGCAGACGATACTTTGATCAGAAAATCTGCATTCTTCACCCTCCCTGTTGCCCCCCACAATGAATGCAACATTAACCAAATTAAACTAAACTGGGGGGGGGATAAGAAAATTACATTACCCTGTGGGGTGTTGAACATGTAAGGAATGTTTATGACCTTATCCGCATCCGGATGCCCTTTCTCGAACTCTTCCACTGTCCTGTTTACTTCCTCCGAACGGGTTAGGTTCATTTTCTCGGCGGAAAACACATAACCATAAAAATATAACTAAGAAAAATCTCCCATATGGTTCGTACTGTTAATTTTCACAAAGATCTGTACCTGACATCAAGATAAACATGGCCGGCATGGGTCAGACCCTTGGCTGTGTGCACGTTGACGGTGGAAGGTTGGTCGAAATAGGGATAGCCGTTGACGGAAATAGGGAGAATGGCTGTGTCGGCGGAGCTGCGGAGGAGAGGTGATCGGAAGAAAGGAATCTGGATCTGAGTTCTGAGGGTTGAATCGAAGAAAGGAAGAGAGGAAAGGATTTGGGCAAAAAAAGAAAAAGAATCGAAGAAAGGAAATGGTGGGTATGTGGGATGGGAAAATGAAATTGCCCAAAAAAGAGCATACCAAGCGTTTGAACCCAGGACCTTGAAGAGATATGACCAAATCTTTAACCAATGAAGCCAATTAGATCTATTGAAAAAAAATTCCTTCACAAAATATATATTTTTATGGGTTCACTTGCCCCCAGAAAAACTAGTGTGGCTCCGCCCCTGACTGCATAATTAAGGAAGCAAGATGAGCCTATTAAAGCCAAGAGATGGTTGGTAGTGATCGATCAAAGTCGCTTGTGACATTCCGAAAGTGCCCACATTGGAAATACATTTCTATACATTGGATAGTGTAAGATGCAATGTTTCAAAGATGCTCCTGTCACCTCCTGAACATATATATATACAAGTCACAAACCATATATTAATCATTTAATCAGTAAAATTGTAATTTATTTTAATAATTTATTAAATGCCAACTTTTCTGGGGGAAAACTCACTTGTTCTGGCCAATCCCCATCTTCTAACTGAGAATTTATCAGGAACTTTGCTCCACGGTGAACAGGAGTTGGGTCTCTATCAATCTGTCCAAATCAAATGAAATATATAAATAAATTAAACTCCCAAATTTCGTATATGCTTTTTATAATTGTGATTTATGATCGGAGAAATACAATTAATACACACACAGATATGTGTGTGGGTATATGTATGTATAAATATATAAAAGTTGCTTGTCCGCATTGAAATTTGAAATTAGGGCGGGCTTCATAATAACACAGTAATTTTTGGCAGCCCTTCCACAAGGCTAATCAATAATATTTCCTTTGAAATATACAAAGTATATAATGAAAATCAAAGTTTTCCTGACTTACTTGCCCAGCATGAATCAGCCCCATCATAGCCCACGCTGTTTGTACTACATGTGATCGATTTCCTTCGAGTGGAATAAATCTCTGAAACGTCAAACACGAGAGCATTTAATTAGATAAAGAAAATTAAACTAACGAATGTACACAGGATGATTTTTTTCCTACAAAAACTTAGGCCAAGTTGTTTATATCCATTGCATCAATTTCATTGGTGAATTTGCAAGCGCGCGCACACACATATATATATATATATGAAAATTTAAAAATCATAATTTACGTTATAAGAGCTTATACCTAATGGATATAAGCAGCTCGACATAAGTTTTTTCCATTTTTTTCCCTCTAGAATTCAAAGTGATAAAATGAAACCTTTTTAGCGCATGAAAGATAGCTCTCTCCCCAGCCACCATCGTCATTCTGTGTGGTACAAAGAAAATTCATAGCTTTGCGAATGGTATTAGAGTTGTGATAGGTCTCCCCAGCTGCAGCAAGTCCAGCAAGAGCAAACATTGTTCCATAAATAAAGCAAATTCCCCAGAATCCATACCATGAACCATCTTCTGTTTGTGTTTCTTCAAAGAATCCTATAGCTCTGCTAATGAAATTCTCAATCTCTTTCTTTCTATGTGTTGGATAAAACTTGCTAAACAAAACTAGAGCCTCCAGTGCTGATCCAGTACATTCAATAGTTTCATGCTCAACCATATTGTCCTCAAAAAACTCTATGGGATTCATCACCTACGTCCCCAAAAAATAAAAGAAAAATTCACATGTTTAATTAATACAATGAAGGAAGAAAATAATGCACCTTTATGTTTTCCATCCAGATTCAGATTATTTAGTTAGATTATAGTTCTTACTTCTAACCACTTTAGTCCGTTGATTGGTTCCCAGGCTGCTACACCACCATTTTTACTCTGAAAAAACAAAAATCATATTCAGAATGTCTTTGAATTTTTTTCTTCTCCATATTGAACCACCTTCAATTAATTCAATTTCAAAAAATACTCACTTGAAGTGACAATATTATATTGACAGAGTCATAAAATCTTTCAGGTTCCATCTTTTCACCCACAACCTGCGGTGGTAACTTGGATAACAGAAGACAACACTGAAACAAACAATAATATGGTAAAAACAATATACTCGTAGTATGTGAAAGGCTGAACATAATTCTAATGACATGATTAATAAGTGATTATAGTTAATCACCTTCAACGCTTCTGCTGTGCAATCAGAAACCTGCAATGCGTGGTCAGCATCAGAGAAGGTCCATGCCCCTTTAGAAATGTGACGATACATTCTCTTAAAGTCACCAGAAGGATTCTCTTTCACCTGAACAGATTGTTAATTCGTAATAAAAAAATTATTGTTTATTAGTGTTTGCAGGCATATAGATTTCACATATATATAAATATGTTTCTAGAGGATTGTTGAGTCAATGACAGATATACTCCTGTGGTCCTATTTATAGGGTAGAGAAAAAAAAATTTGGTCCTACTTATAGGGGTAGATCAAGTTGTTTGGAGCGAGTAAAAAAGGTAGAAAAAACTGAAGAGAATGCTCATTGAGGTAATTGAGCGAGACCTCTTAGTTAATGATTTATCTAGAGATCTAGTTTTTGTCTGAGCTCAATGACATCCAGTGATTCATGTAGTATATTCCACTTAGTGTGATAAGTCTTTCTTATGGTTATTGTTGTTTTTATAAGGTAGGGAGAGAAATTTGTATATGAATATGAGTGTACAATTTTACTTTTCATTTATTATTGTATTGACTTTATTCTCATATGGTATCATATATATTAAATAAGGATAAATTGAAAAGTTATTGAGTTTTAAGACATAATTAATGAAGTTTAAAGCTTTTCTTGGTATGACTAAAACATGCTAGAAGTGACTTATAAATAGGACCAAATAAGTAGCTTCCAAGTTAAAATGAAGCGAACCTGAGATTGCTTGAGAAAATAATGTCCTCTTGCAAGCGTGGGAGCAATTTCCTCAATTAGGTTAGTAGAAAGCAAAGCTTGGACAGCAAAACCAGCGTCCCATGTCTGGCTACCAAGACTCTGTATATAAATATAAAACTTAATTATTGAACTTTTATGGTTTACTCAAAAATCAGACTTTATTCATTTTTTGTTATCATTAATTATTTGTCTCTTAATTTCACTTGCATGGTCATTCCATCCTCTGAAACCCATAAAAAATCAGGAACCCTAGCAAGATGTTTTTTGAAGGCATCTCCATTTGGATCTTCAGCCCAACAAGCAACCATACAAAAAACCTGTGGCAATTGTAGAAGGGCATTTCTTAAATATATTATAAGTATTTTTCTTTTACCTATCTCAAGTTAATTATTTCAATATTCATCTGATGGAGGTTTATTTATTAATTGGAATATATGGAAATGAATACCTTCTCCACACATGAAGATGTTATGTATCGAGTATTCTCATTTTCATAGCGTATGTACTTTGTTGTAACTTGAAGGGCCCTTTCTCTAACCCACTTGTTGAATGGCCAACAAGTGAGAAGTGGTTCAATTACTAAATATAGACCATCCCATACGAGATCTTGTATGAAGGGTCGGTGTGAAAGAAGATCCTCCTGCGATATATATAAACATTGCAATATTCATTTTCATTATATTGGTCTAGCAGTATAGAAAATCAACTATATACTCACTCGGCTTCGTTTTATATGAGCTTGAAATTTGAATTGTCTTTGTATTTTTATAAGATCCTACTTCTATTGTCTAAGCATTTAATGTATTTTTTCTAAGTTTGCCCCTTATTAATTCTATTATCTCTCCTCATATCTTTTTCTCATGTTGCATTATCTTTCATACTTTCATTACCATTTTTTCCCTCTTACTTGCCCCTTAAGATAAAGGCATGCTTGGATAAAAAAAAATTCTGACATATTTTTTACTTTTGACTAATTTTAACTAATTTCTTAAACTACATAATTCGATTATTCAACTCTTATAAAATGGACCCGAGGGAGTACATGTGTGTATATAATTGCGCTAATTAAATTGAAGATGAATAATAATTAAGTCACCTTGGCACAAAGGTGGCGAGCTTTGTTCCAATTAATTTGATAGTAAGGTTGGACATGAAGTTCTTGTCTCAATTCAAGAATAAGTGGTGTGATTGGACCCACAAACCTTTTGCCATACAAGTAACTCATTGGCATGCAGACTGTTCGGATAAAGAACCACAGTTTATCTGCATTGATTAATTAAGGTACAACAGTAGAGTAAACAAGTTATAAAGAGCAGCTGAAAAATGTGACATAGAGATCATATAAAGTAGAGCCAAAACCATATATAGAGTACATAATGTGTGTGTGTGTGTGGTTTAATTTTAATTAAATGACTTACCATGAATATATGAAGGCAAGAGCCATAACTCAGGTATGTATGTGTGTGTGTGTGTGTGTGTGTGAGTGTGTGTGTGTGTGGTTTAATTTTAATTAAATGACTTACCATGAATATATGAAGGCAAGAGCCATAACTCAGGTTGTATTGGGTTGATTCCAGACCATTCATACACACCAAGTATCTATATAAAGAGTGGCATATATATCAAGACGATGGAGGTAACACAATTGAGTTGGGTTCAATTCCGTCCTGTATTAATTGCGATTGAGAAACTAAAGTAAAAAAAAATTAAGGGTAATTAGATTTTCAGATATAATTATATATTGGAGGCTGTGTCTTTCTGTCAAAATAGTTTAAGCCAATATGATAGGACTTCCCTTAACATTATATACTTTCAATCTTTTTTTCTAATTAGTCAAACGTGGGAGTCTTACATTTTGCTCCCTCCGTTCCTTTTATAAGATAAAAATAACCGAATTGCAGGTCAAAGAAGTTTGTTAAATTTGGTTATCAAAGACAATAAATATGTGG
The DNA here is from genome assembly GCA_025563575.1 of Acacia pycnantha. Taxonomy (NCBI): domain Eukaryota; kingdom Viridiplantae; phylum Streptophyta; class Magnoliopsida; order Fabales; family Fabaceae; genus Acacia; species Acacia pycnantha. The sequence continues at coordinate 3,432,560 of JAMWYP010000031.1, read as the reverse complement.
TATTTATAAAATTCAAATTATTTTCCAAAAACACCTTATTTATGGGAAAGGTGTGTGGGAGAGAGAATGAGTGAAAAAAGAGATAAGAGGGATCGGACATGTAATTAATTGAGAGTAAAAATAAAAAAATGTATTATTTAGATGTCTCCAAAATGTATCTTATAAAAAGAAACATTCATTCAAGAATTTGTACTCTATTTGGTCCTAAATATAAGATATATTTACTTAATCTGATTAAATTAAGGGAGCTAGTTAAGTTAGTTAATATGACATGTATTTTTTAAAACATCATAGTCATCTACCTTAATTCTCTCATTCGATCCCTATCCTCCTTAATTATTGTTTAAGAAGTATTAATAGAGGTAAATTAGAAAAAGATTGATAAACATAAAAATTATGTATTATAATTATGATCAAAATCAATTTCCTAAATATATCTTGTATTAAAGGACCAAGGAGCATCTTGTAAAAAGCAATGAAGGGAGTAGTTGAAGGAAATACAGAAAGCCAAGCCTTTCCCCAAGAGGGTATGTAGGTGACACCACCACGATCAAGAATCCATTTTCGAGCTCTAACACAAACATTATTGTCTTCATTTTCTCCTAAAATGCGAATACATATGTAGCTGAGTGCTGTACAAAACATGCAGCTTCGACTTTCTAGTTGCAGTCCCCACCCTCCATCTTCATTCTTCAGTTCCATCCATATATATATATATATATATATCACATCAGTTCAAATGTTCAAATTTTGAACGTGATGACTTAATAAAATGAATTAGATTTGAAACTTCACCTGGTGGTTGTATAAGAAACGTAGGATCTCCTTCTGGTACTCTTTAGGAAACACAGTATTAAGATGCCCTGTAACGTACATAACAAATACCTGCAAAACATTCACCATTCTGATTTTAATACTGCCTTTTGTTTATAATGTGTGAGTGTGTGTAAGAAATTAATATAACGTACATTTGACAAAGAGTTGAAGTGAGGATAAATGGAAATATACTGACCAAAGGTTGAATGTAGAAAAGAGGTCCGGCCATTTGAGCAGGCCAATGGCCATCGCTAGCTTGCAAAGCACACAAATAATGAGCTGCCCTTTTCACTGTGTTGTTCACTTTCTCATGTGTTATTTCCTCTTCATCCTTTATCTTCACATTTGGTATTGTTTGTTTGAATTTCTTCTCTCTCAAAAACTGCATCACATAAATCATGCATTAATGGTTTAATAATTACAAACACCCACTTTGCACTTTAAATACTATACAACAAAGCATTGAGCTCGATAAAAAACCAAATCTTTGGATAAGTTACTCCCTCTTGTCCTTATTATAAGGCACCAACTACCAACATTTTTTGGTCCTTATTATAAGGCATCAACTTACTTTAACTAACTCATTTATTACTATTTTTCTATTATGCCCTCATTTTTAACTAACTTATTTAAACCTACATCATTAAAGTAGGGGTAAAGTTGGAAACATTTATTACTTTTAGACCTAATTAATTACTTAACCTCCATTCCTTGGTCTGCGAGAAAGTGGTAGTTGGTGCCTTATAATAAGATCAGAGGGAATATTAACTAAGTGGTCACGCTCAATAACAAGTTTATTGAGCAAGTTTATTATTGATCGTTCTCTTCAATCTTTATCTACCATTTTTATTGCACCTAAAATACTTCAATAAAAAAAAGAAAAAGAAATTTGCGACAGAAATTTATGAAACATAGGAGGTCACCATAAAACACTATCACTAACACTATGCACTTAAAAGAAATAAATTAAGAAGAGAAGGAACCTGAAATCTCCAAAGGACGTCACCACAGGCTCTGAAATGTGAGCGATTAGAGGTGAAGTTATGACGAGCAGCTTTAACTTCATCTCTCTCCTCCTGAGTTCCTTCTTCACCATGAAACTCCCATGTCTGCCTACCCACAAAGTTATTTGTGCTGAATATGTACGGATTTTTCCCTCCTTCAGCTATCTTCAGCTTCCACATGTTCTTCCTCAGCTAGCAACGCCAACAATATAACAAAATATATATAATGTAGCATTCATCTACACACACGTAAACACGGACATTTCATTATTTATAATAAGATTGAAGCTATGACACCACACCAGTCACCAGCCACGTTGTTGTATTAACATGCAGCCACTCACTCGATCTCCCACATCTATATAACTAGCAGGGGGCATTGTAACAATTAATATATTAGCCATATAGAAGTATCGAGAGAGAGAGATTAATTGCACGCGTGTCATAGTGGTTATAAGGAAGAAGTCCTACCATATGTCACGCGTTCGAATCTTCCGACATTGAGAGAGAGAGGAAGGTGAATCGAGAAGTATCGAAAGAGAGAGATTAATTGCATGCCATCATTCTCCTTCCGGTCCATAATATAAGGAACTTCAACTAATTCATTTGAACCAATAAATGGTAGCTAACTCATTACATATGCCTTAAATTGATTTTTACCCCCAACTTTACCCATATTAAATTAGATTTCAAATGAGAGAACATACAAAAAGTCCTATTTAAGCATTAATTACATGGGCAAAATCGACAAATAACAATTAATTACTTTACAAATGACTTATATTGTGGACCTAAAACATAAATAGTTTCTGATATTTAAGACGTGCCCATGAGGTGGGATGGGGTTCAAAGCACCTCACCCACCGCATATATTTGAGCTACTCAGGATATTATTTGTTCTGGCCTGGTCTTTAACATATCACCACCTTATCTTTTGAATTTATAAATTCTTTTTCTTAACCTACCAAACTCTATTGATCGCAGAAGTGGAAGGAGGTTTTTATTAATAGTGTAATGATCAAATGGGATATTTTAGGTAAATTAATACATATTTATTATAAATAATTAACTCTCTTTTTTTGTTTACAAATAATTAACTCTTTTATTTCTATTATATGTGTAAATTAGTTATTTAATTGAGGAAGGGTTATTATCAATTCAGTTAGGTCACATATTTGTATGACCAATTATGGGGGACATATCTATATACAATCTATAAAAAATTATTTTTGTATTCCGCAGAGTTTTTGTTTTTTGTTTTGAAATAGATACATGAGCTGATTAATAGATACGTAATTTTTTATTGATGGCATATTAAGAAATTAAGAAATAAAAAATAAATGTCAACCGCCTTTTAACTTAGTGCCATCAAAAAGCTCTATAAATAACAAAGATCATTGGGTCTAGTGATACTTTGCCCTTTGTGGCATAAGGTCTAGGGTTCAATATTCACATATCAGGCAATATGGCTGCCGTCTAAACTAAACTTAAAAAAAAAAAAAAAAGGCTTTATAAATAGGTGGTTACCGTTTGATTGCCTAACAAAATCATGACCATGGTGTGAAATCGTATTGTATATTTGAATCATAAACTCGTTAGAATTTACATTTATCAATAAATAGGTTTTAATAGTATATAATTAAATAGTTAAAATATAAAAAATGTCAACAATTTGATTTAAATATATTTTAAATCCAAATCATTAAAATTAAATCGATTAATATTCATAAATTATCATACTCAACAAAAAATGTTTTATAAAATTCATATATAAAGTCACTAATAAGAATGATCAAATCAAAAGTTAGCACGAGTGAGTAAACATGAATTTGTAAGTTGGAAATGTAAAAACAGTAAACTCGATGTGTGAACTTGCAAGTTTGATTGAGTTTACAACTATTACAAGATTAAGAGTGACACGACACGATTTTGTATAGTAGAAATGTAAAAACAGTTAATTCTGAGAGTCAACTTGCAAGTTTGATAAAAATACTTGAGGCAGGAAATTTTGCCATATGGCCTTAAATGGCAAGAAGATATCACTAACAATAAATTGCCTTAAAGCCTTGAATGACTAGTAGATTTAGTGTAGTCAATGCTTGTCAACTACCGAACTAGGTGCATGGCTCATGTAGGTGGATTGAAGTAGCGTGTTGATTTACACCTTGCTAACTTTTTTAAAAGGGGTAAGAAGCAAATCTACTTTGAAAGTATAAGCCCATGAGTAATATTGTCTTGCAAGTTTTTTTTGGTCTCCATGTTGCCCATGAAATATAAAAACGTAGCAATGTTGGCCTTGAATTAATGGAGGTTAATTTTAATCGTTTTGTTTGACTAAAACTCCTATACGACATTCTGATGTGCCACATCAGCTAATCCCTTCCCCCTTTCTACCATGTATGCTTCAGGTTTTGAAAACAAACCTAGCGCCATAGGCCACTCGTCCCCTCTCTACCATGAATCGTCAACGATTTACAAAACAAGCCCCGTCGAAGCCATCGCCAAGACCGCTGCACCCTTCGCACTCCTCCTCCGTCCCATCCTTCCTCCATCTGGAACTCGCTTTCGACCATTTGTCCAAGCTCTTCCGGGTAATTGACAAGCCTTGCAATTTTGCTGCAATCGAGGGTTAATGGAGTGGGAGGGTACCTACTACTTTCCCCATTGATATTACCAACACTCCCATCCAGATCTACAAAGTCCTTTTCCTCACCATTTGGGTTGTGCGCGGCGGAGTGAGACACCGACCAAGAGTGTGACCGCCAAGTGTGTGAATAATCCTCTCTCAATCTTCTCTTTCCTTTTCTCTTCTGATCTTGCTGCAAGTTTTTCTTAGTTTCCCTTGTCAGTTCATCTCAAATCTTCGATTTCGAAGTTCTAGAAGGTTCCTATCAAGCTACTTTTCATGATCTTTGTGCCTTTCTGTTTCAGTGAATTTTGCATTGTCGTTCACTCAATGTGCTGATTCTTTGTTAAATTTCAATGGTTTTGGTTGTGGCTTCGATTTGAATCTCGTAAATCTTTAGGGCTCTATTTCTAATAGCTTCCTGATGAGCTATTTTATGTAATTTGTGCCTCTATGTTTCTCTGATTCTGTGTAAATTCTTAACTACGACTTCATTTTGAATCCATTGAAAATTTTAGAGATCAATTTTTATCAACTAATTACAAAGAAACTGCTACTTGTGCAATTTGAGCTTTCTTGTCTCTATGATTTTATAACTGTCTGTATAACGGTCTACGAACATATCTTAGACATATATGCATTTAAGCAGCACAAGATTAGTGTTACTGTACGCGTCCGTACCTTCGTTTGCTACGTTAGGTACCACCGGCGGAAAACGTACTTTTAAGGAAAAACGTGAACTTCAAACAACGGTTCATCGGGCAGGAGAGGCGCAGAAATCGTAGATTCGATATCCTATAAGAATAATATCACTTCTATTAGGAACTTCGACGCCATTTTGATTTTCAAAAATAAAGACTAAAATAGCCCTCCCATATGATATCCAATCATACTTGAAAATTAAAGGCTATTCTAGCATTACAACTCTAACTATTGAAAGAACTACGAAGACTTCAACTTTTCGTGCACTCGATCCCTACCAAGTTTTTACCTCGTCAGGAATTTTTCAATGCAATGAGGCCTAAAAACAATAGTAGGAATCTCATTCCCTACTTACTAAAACTATCTAACAATTCTACTAACTACCGAACTAAAAACTAAAGACCGAAAGACTTACCCGTTGAAGACTTCTTCAGAATTTTTTCCAGAGCTTCTCTCTCTTCTTTCTCCCTCTAAGATTTCGGCCAAGGCAAGGAGAGAATGGTGTGAAGAATTTGTGAAGAGCTCTTGGCTATTTATAGAAAACCAAAGGGATATGTTTGGAATTTTCAACTTTGTTTTCAACCTTGGAAAATCACACCAAAAATGGTGTAAAATTCTTGACCATGGGAGCATGTTGGTCGACATCTTTGAGTGATGTGGCTGCCCAAGATTGGTCCAAAAATCGTGACTTGGGTTGCTTTAAACCCGGTCTAATAGAATTTCCCCGATCGGTACCCGATTCGCGTGATTTCGGAGAAATCTCAAGATTCTGGATTTACAACTTTGGAAACAAGTTCTCACTTATTAGAAATGTCCAAGTTAACCTAAATTTTGATTCCATATAGGGCTCCAACAGTCCAGTTGAAGTTTCCTCGAAAAACGTGTCCGATCGCGTCCGGTTTCAGAACGCATTTCTGAAATCATCAACTTCTTCAGAAAAATTCACTGATTCCAAATATGTTTATATAAATTCAAACTCATTCCTAGATGTTGAGTTAGAATTTATTTTCCTTATATCCAAAAATATACCTATATGTATTTTTCCCTATTTTGTTTTATTAGGAAATGCACAAACGACTTCAGAATTTTCTTCCCAAGAGTCTAACGGAAGATAATAACTCACTGATCAATATTTTTCCTTGACTTTGGAAATCCCATTCCTAGATCTCTAGATAGGATCCGTTTCCTAATTTCTAAGTTACTATTCACATTTTTTTGCTTTAATTAATTATATTAATAAAATAATGTCAACTTGCACATATATTTTTCCTTTTCATTTTCATTTTTTTTTCTTCTTTTCTTGGCCCAATTTTCGGCTGGCCTCTTTTATTTTTAATAAATATGTATTTTTTTTAATTAATTATTTAATCATTTACTTTTTTAATTTTTTTCCAAAAATTCCACAAAATTATCTCATTGGTCCATTCTTGTATTTAGGCCTAAAAATACCTAAACTCAACTATTTTTCTCCAAAATTTCCAATTAATTAGTAAACATGTTTTTACTAATTTTAAGACAAAAACTACTAATTTTAGGGTTTTACATAATTACTTGTGAAATTTCCTTTGCTTATGCTTAAGTAATTAGCCCAATATTACTTAATTACTTAGTTATCACAAGTTGATAATTTTCCTACTTAAAATATCTCATTACCTTCATACTCTTGCATTAACATTAGCATTTCCATGCCTCTTACATTATTCTATAATTTGCAAGGGTATTTTGGTCTTTTTACGACTTTTTGGACATTCTTATACAATTTCTCCAAGTTCATAATTTATTAAATTACCATAGTTAGAGATAATATATTGTAACATCCCATGTTTGAAATGCGGAATTTTTTTTTTTCAAACAAACAATCAGAGTAGAGCAATAGAGCGAAAGAGTAATTGGATTCTTAGCCAAAACATCAACCATTGTGTAACATTGTAATGATTACAGTAATCCTAAGGTTTAGAAAGGAAATAACAGAAAGAAATAGAAAGCGATAAGATAGATAAATCTTCAGCTGCATGCCTACTCCGGGTACTTGCCTCGATCCACGAACCGTGGTCCTCCTGATCCTGAAGCTACAGCTGAGATTCAATTCAACGCATTGAATCTCAGGTAACTGTTAACCTCATACCCAAACAACACGTATATGGCCAACGGATATTCAAGAGCTAATACAACAAAGTATATCATAAGCATACTAGAGATGCATGATCATTATGCCGACAAAACATAAGCACAGAGCAATATTGTAATACCCCGAAATTTGAATTAGGGAATTTAAGGGCCAAAGTGCCAAAATGACGAAAATGCCCCTAAGGGACATAAATGACTTAGAAAAATTATGGAAAATACCCTTGTAAATTATAAAATAATGCATGAGGCATGGAAATTCTAATGTTAAGGCAAAAGTTTGAAGATAAAGGAGTGTCTTAATTAAGAAAATTATCAACAAGTGATAATAAAGTAATTAAGTAATATTGAGCTAATTACTTAAGCTCTGAGCAAAGAAAATTATGAAATAATTATGTAAAGCTCAAAAATTTGTGGAAAAAGGTTTAAAATTAGTAAAAATATGTTTACTAATTAATTGGAAATTTTGGAGAAAAATAGTTGAGTTTAGGTATTTTTAAGCCTAAATACAAGTATGGACCAATTAGGTAATTTTGTGAAATTTTTGGGAAAATTAAAATAAATCAATAATTAAGTAAATAATTAAATTAAAAATAAAATAAAAAGGGCCAGAGATGTTGACCGAAATATGGGAGCCTTAGGGGTTAAGTTTGAGAAAAATAATATCCAAAGATTTTATATGCAAGTGGCATTATTTTATATTATAATTAATTAAAGTGAAACTTTGTGAATAGTAATTTTAAAATTAGGAAACGGATCCTATCTAGAGATCTAGGAATAGGAATCCCAAGGTCAAGGTAAAATATTGATCAGTGAGTTTTTACCTTTAAGTGACCTCTTCCTAAGTTAATTAGAAGTCGTTTGTGCATTTCCTAATAAAACAAAATAGGGAAAAATGCATATAGGTATATTTTTGGATATAAGGAAAATAAATTCTAACTCAACATCTAGGCATGAGTTTGAATTTATTTTGACATATTTGGAATCAGTGAATTTTTCTGAAGAAGTTGATAATTTCAGAAATGCGTTCTGAAACCAGACGCGACCGGACACGTTTTTCGAGAAACTTCGGCTGAACACGGAATGCCCTGTATGGAACCAAAATTTAGGTTAACTTGGACATTTCTAGTAAGTGAGAACTTGTCTTCAAAGTTGTAAATCCAGAATTTTGAGATTTCTCCGAAATACGCGAATCGGAGTGCCGATCGGGGAATTGGGCTGGATGAGGACACGTGTCATCATCCAATTGGCTCATCTTTGGCTTGGAGAGGGGGCAGCACGTTTTGGTGTGTTGTATGGCCAAGAATCACTCTTCAAAATATTAAAGGGAAAATTACAACTTTGGACCCAAAATTTGAGAAGGAAAATTACACTTTAGGACCCAAAATTTGCCTATAAAAAGGCAAGAGCTCTCTTCATTTTCTCACCCCGTTCTCAAGTGAAAACCGAAATCCTTGAGTGAGAAAGAAGAGAGAGAAGCTCGGGGAAGTTACTAGAAGTCTTCAACGGGTAAGTCTTTCGGTCTTTAGTTTTTAGTCTTTAGTTCAATAGTTAGTAAGGCTAGAGTAGTCTTTATTTTTATGATTTGGGTATCATATGGGAGGGCTATTTTAGTCTTTATTTTCAAGAATCATAAATGCGTCGAAGTTACGCGAAATTTTGGGAAGAAAATAGCCTATGTAGCGAAGCGCTGGCGAAATTCCGCCAAGTAGGGGTATAGGGGCAAAATGGTAATTTTTACCTAAAATGCCGATTATAATGCCAAATCACTAATGAAAGTGATATTACTCCTATAGGGCGTCGAAATCCTAATCTGCTTGCCGTTCTGTTGCCGAAGTGCATTATTGGGCGTTTTCACGTTTTTGGTAGAAAAGTACGATTTAGACGAAGTGCGAGTCTACCAGTCAACGAAGGTACGTTCGCGTCTTGTAACATTAACTCTTATGTTTATGGTATGCATATATGTGCTATGTGTATTGTTATGGTATGTTTATTGAATACAAATATGTTAGAAACAGGTTTGGTGCAGAAGGAAAGGCTGAGTCATGTGGGTGTGCCATTAAGTCGCGTAGTGAACTCGGTGAGGCCCCATGATAGACACTTACAGCCATTACATTCGGTTTACGGAGGTATGTACGTTCGCGTACTGTAACACTAACTCTGATGTTTATGGTATGCATATATGTGGTAGGTGTGTTGTATAGATGTTATACTGTTTGAATGCATATAGTGGTTAGAGGTTATGTCTGTATGCTGGGTGCAATCTGTCTGTATGGATGGTATGTCTTGATGATGTAGTGGATGTACATCATTTGTATGTGTATACATAAACATGAGGTTAGCCGTTACACGAGATCCGGTGCGGCTGGATCTCGGCCCTTAACATAGCGTCGAGTTCGGGAGGACCGAGGAGGAGGAGAGAGGAAAGCAGCGAGGTTTGAGGATCCGTGAAGACTTTCCATTATTATTCTTTACTTTTTGGAAACTCTCGGTTAATATCTGTTTATGTAACTAGCCAGTGGGCATTTTATATCAATATATCAGTTACACTCTTGTTCCGGTGCTCTACTCTGATGAAAAAATTTTATACTGCTTTCGAAAAGTTGGGATGTTACAAATATGTAAAGCCCCATAGGGTAAATAACAACAACAGCCTGCACTATTCACCAGTGCCACGATAAACACTCGTGTCCTCAGCGCTAGGAAAACATAACGACATTCCAAACATAACCCGTTTAAAACTGTCTGTATAACGGTCTCGACATATCCTTGACATATATGCATTTAAGAAGCACAAGATTAGTGTTACGATGCGCGTCCGTACCTTCGTTAGCAACGTTAGGTACTACCGCGAAAACGTACTTTCACGGAAAAACGTGAACTTCAAACGGCGGTTCGTCGGGCGTGGTGGCGGCGGCAAATCGAGATTCGATATCCTATAAGAGTAATATCACTTCCATTAGTGATTTGACACAATATCTGGCATTTTAGGTAAAAATTACCATTTTGCCCTTCTACCCCTAATCGGCGAATTTCGCGACACTTCGTTACTCGACAAATTTTCTTCCGAAATTTTGCGAACTTCGACGCCATTATGATTTTCGAAAATAATGACTAAAATAGCCCTCCCATATGATACCCAATCATACTTGAAATTTAAAGGCTATTCTAACAAATTCTACCCTTACTTTTAAAAGAAGCTGCGAAAAGTTCAACTTTTCGGCGACTCGATCCCTACTATGTTTACACCTCTGCATATTTTTCAACGCAAACAAGGCTCTAAAACATTTGTAGGAATCTTGTCACCTACTTTCTAAATCTAACTAACAATTCTACTAACTACTAAACTAAAAACTAAAGACCGAAAGACTTACCCGTTGAAGACTTTCGGACAATTCTACAGAGCTTTTGCGCTGATTCCCCGAGCTCCTTTCTCTTCTTTCTCAACCAAAATTTCGCCAAGAGAAGGAAGAAAAGGTGTGAGAATTATGAAGGAGGGGGTATTTATAGGGTTTTGAAGGGACAAGGTGGGAATTTCCAAAATTGTTACTTTATGCCCTAGGTCCCATTTAGTTTTTCCCCGATCGGTACCCGATTCGCGTAATTTCGGAAAAATCTCAAAATTCTGGATTTACAACTTTGAAGACATGTTCTCACTTAGTAGAAATGTCCAAGTTAACCTAAATTTTGATTCCATATAGGCCTCCAACTGTCCAACTTCCGGAAGAGGTCACTTGAAGGTAAAAACTCACTGATCAACATTTTACCTTGACCTTGGGATTCCTATTCCTAGATCTCTAGATAGGATCCGTTTCCTAATTTTAAAATTACTATTCACATATTTTACTTTAATTAATTATATTATTATTTTAATGTTGCAACTTGCCAACTTGTTTTCTATTTCATTTTCATTTTTTCCTTTTTATTTGGCCCAAATTTCGGTTGGCCTTTTAATTATATTAATAAATATTTATTTTTATTTAATTAATTATTTTATCATTTATTTATTTACTTTTTCCCAAAAATTCCACAAAAATCCCTAATTGGTCCATTCTTGTATTTAGGCTTAAAAATACCTAAACTCAATGATTTTTCATAGAAATTTCCAATTAATTAGTAAATACATTTTTACTAATATTCCACTATTTTCCACTATTTTTTCCTTCATACACTTGTATTAACATTAGTATTTTCATGCCTCTTGCATTATTCCATAATTACAAGGGTATTTTGGTCTTTTACTTCTTTTTGAGTATTTTCCAACAATTTCTCCAATTTCATAATTTATAAAATTACCATAATTAGAGATTATCTACTCTCCTAACTCACTTGGTCATTTAAGCTGTCTTTTAGGATTTTTCCATAAATTTTCTAAGTTAATTACCCTTTCTAGGGCATTTTGGTCATTTTGGCACTTTGGCCCTTAAACTCCTAATTTCTTACAGAAATTCTACTTAGAAAATAGACTGTATTTATACAAGACCGGAGATTGAAATTTCACTTATCAGAAATATCCAACTTTTATTTATAATATTCCAGATAAATATCCGGGTATTACATATATTCTCCTAATTCACTTGGTTATTTTACTGCCTTTTAGGATTTTTCATAATTTTTCTAAGTTATTTACCCTTTCCAGGGGTATTTTGGTCATTTTGACACTTTGACCCTTAATTTCCCTAATTCCCTACAGAATTTAACCTAGAATAATAGACTAAATTCACACAAGTCTGGAGACATTAATTTCACTTATCAGAAATATCTAATTTATTCATAATATTCCAGATAATAAAATCTGGATATTACATTTCTCCCCCCCTTACACAAAATTTCGCCCTCAAAATTTAATCTATCCTAACTAAACTTCGGGCCATGAACTCTGGGTACTTCTCTTCCATGTCTTTCTCGGTTTCCCAAGTCGCTTCTTCGGGTGACAAACCCTTCCAAACCACCTTCACAATCAAAATAGTCTTGTTTCTGAGCCGTTTCTCTTTGTGATCGATGATCTGCTCTAGTTCGACTATGAAGGTATTATCATGCCGTACTTCAACGTCCTCGTACTCGATGACATGATCACGGTCTGGTTGGTACTTCTTCAATTGTGACACGTGGAAAACGTCGTGGAGATTACTCAGGTTCGGGGGTAAAGCTATCTGATAAGCTACTTCTCCGCGCTTAGCCAAAATTTCAAAGGGTCCCACATACCGTGGACTCAGTTTCTTCCTCTTAAGCGTTCTGCCGACACCAGTAACTGGAGATAACTTTAGAAATACATGGTCGCCGACATAGAACGTCAAGGGTCTCCTCCTTTTGTCAGCATAGCTCTTCTGTCTACTATGAGCAGCTAGGAGTCTCTTCTTGATTAATGCGATCTGCTCAGAGGTCTGCTCAAGCATATCCGGCCCAAGTAACTGCTTCTCGGACGAATCTGTCCAGCACAATGGTGATTGACACTTCCACCCATACAATGCCTCGAATGGGGCCATTTGTATACTAGCATGATAACTGTTGTTATATGCAAACTCAGCTAGCGAAAGATGTTGATCCCAACTTCCTTTGAAATCCAGGGCACATGCTCGCAGCATATCCTCCAACGTCTGTATGGTTCTTTCAGATTGACCGTCGGTTTGTGGGTGATAAGCCGAACTAAACTTCAACTTGGTCCCCATACCTTCATGTAACGATTGCCAGAAACGGGATTTGAACCGCGTATCCCGATCAGAGACAATGCTCGTAGGGACACCATGTAATCTCACTATCTCTTTGATATAAATCTCATGATCGTTCCGGAGAGTAGTGAATCTTGATGGGAATGAAGTGTCTTGACTTGGTTAATCTGTCAACAACTACCCAAATTGTATCATGATTTCGATTTTGGGCAAACCTACCACAAAATCCATGGTTATGTTCTCCCATTTCCATTCCTAAGCTCTAGTCCTTGCAAAAGACCAGGGGGTCGACGGTGTTCAATCTTTACTTTCTGGCAGGTCAAGCATTTGGCCACGTATTCTGCAACGTCTTTCTTCATTCCGGGCCACCAAAGTTCGGATTTCATACTCTGGTACATCTTGACCATGCCTGGATGTAGAGTGTACTTACTCTTATGAGCCTCATCCATTATTGTCCGCTTCAATTCATCAACTGGCGGTATGTAGACTCGCTGCTTATACCTGACCAAACCACTAAGTGATAGGTCATAATCCTGGGTCTCACCTCGAGTGATTTTCTCACGTATCTCTTTTGCCCAATCATCTTGCTTCTGAGCTTTCTCCACCTCATCTCTCAGATCATACTCCCTTGACTTGCAAGAAGTGTAGCAAGATAGGCATCACCGTGCGTGCGGACCCATGCGATTTGGTTGGATAGATTCGGTCTCGAAATCTTCCAGCGGTTTACGCTCTTGTATCATCATGTATGATACCTGCGACATCTTTCTACTAAGAGCATCAGCAACAACGTTTGCTTTACCCGGATGGTACTTGATCTCCAGGGTGTAGTCTTTAATCAGCTCCACCCAACGACGTTGTCTCATGTTGAGTTCTCGTTGATCGAACAAGTATTTCAGTCAAACAAAACGGTCAAGCTTAACCTCTATTAACTCAAGGGCATTGTAACATTGCTACGTTTTTAGATTTCATGGGCAACATTGCTCCTAGGCATGTATTTCCGGAGCATATTTGCTACTTAACCCTTTTTAAAATTAAACTAAGGATTGCAATTAAGGGTGCAATCCTGGATCGTATCTTGAGAAGTCTTTTATTAATTACCTAGTAACTAAATGTGATTATTGGCATAAAAATAATATAAAGAATTTTGAGCTTTTTATCTATCAACTAAGTTTCAGTTAAGCAAAAATGCTTCAATATAAATATTTTTGGATTTTTTTTGAATGAAAATGGATTGAATTGGAAATTGGTTTTGAAATTATGATGAAAACATCTCATAACAATGAATTTTATCTATCCTTGCTTCAAAATATTTGTAGGAGTGTGCTAGTTAGACAAAAATGCTCAAAAGACCATTTGAACAAGCTTAAGTTAGGTGAATTAATTTTCCCACACCGGGCAAGACTAAATCTCTCTAACCAAAACCTAATTTAAACTTTAGCAATTTGAATGAATGAAATGTAATGACACAAGTAACTAAGAACCCTTGCATTACAATCACATTTAGATATTTGTAACAACTCCAAGTATAAGCTTAACCAAGTCAATATACAAGAAATTACTACTAATGAAGTTCAAAGTGTCAATACATAACACTAAAATCCAAATAAACATATAATTTCAACACAAATGCATGGAACCCCAACTAGCTAATTTCAACACGTATAATTTCAACATATAAGTTCAAAGTGTCGAAATTTTGATCTAAGGGTCCAGATCATATTTTTCCGGTAGTTTGAAAAATATGATCTGGACCATTGGATCAAAATTTTGAAAGCCAGATCTAAAGATGAGGAGGGATGGGCAAAGTATCTACTTCCAATCTCCATACCGTTAGGTTACAAAACCTTTGGTTAGGATGGCGACTTTGTCCATGCTTGGCTCAGCAACTGAAGTTGCTTGTAATATTCAGAGAGGGCCCACATCGGGAAGATGTTTCTATACATTGGATAATGCAGCAAGCAATTCCTCATGAATACTCCCGTTGTTTCCTGCAAATAATTCACAAAACATTTTGTTAATTTAATTTCAAGTTTATATCTAATTAATTAAAAGAGGAAATTAATACTCACTTGCTGCGGCCAATCCCCATCTTCTAATTGAGAATTAATTAGAACTTTAGCTCCTTGATGAAGGGGAGTCGGGTCTCTCTTTGCCTATATATATGTATATGTCCAACCAAATAGAATAAAATAATAAATAATATCTTGGATAATACTTAAGATGCATATCTTTAATTTGACACGTGTTGAGAAAAAATGTAAGTAAAGAATAACATTGATGACTTACTCGGCCGGTATAAATAAGACCCATCATAGCCCAAGCTGTTTGTACCACATTTGATTGGCTTCCTTCAAGTGGTGTGTACTTCTGAATCATCCACCAAAGCATTAAATTAATTAATTTCTCCCATGGATCATTTCTAACTTTCTTTAAGGAACTCCAGCATGTATGCTTTATTTAAAGTATTAGTTTTTTGCCCTCATAGTATCCCTGATTAACTAAAAATCTTCTTAACTAATTAACCAAATTTCTCTACCTAATGACTTTTATAGAAGGTAATTTTGATATTTTACCTCCCTTTAGTATCTAATATAACAGTTACTTAAATAATTTGGGCATATTAAGAAAATAAAATAAAATAATTAATTTAAACAAATGTGACATAATCTCCCTAAAATATATGTGTGAAACATTAGATTATACTACCTCTAATCCTTAATATAAGAGTTGGATTTGGTCCAAATTAAAATGTAACATCATCCCAATCCAATCTTTCTCTTACATTTATCATTTTCCCCCAAACTAATTTATCTAACTTATAAATGGTTATATAATCTAATGTTTTGTATACTAAGGAATGAATATACTATAAATCAATGTTACACGTAGATATCAAGCAAAGATCATGTCTCATTTATTCAAATTAACCAATTTAATACATTTTCTTAATTCTTCCCAAATTAGTTTATTAGCAGATTTTGTATCAGGTGATAGAGGGGATATCCGTTTATAAGTTAATGAATTCATTTGGAGAAAATAATAAATATAGGAGATAAAGTATATGAAGATCATTATATTATATATTTTGAACTAAATCTGACCCCCTTTTAACTTTTACTCCCTGGTCTTATTTGTAAGGTAAAGAGAGAAGAATTTTTTTTGTCCTATTTATAAGGCATCTCATTAAATTTTTCATATGAATGTATAATTTTACCCTCTATTTATTATTGTATTGATTTTTTTCTCATGAGTATAATGTATATTAAATAGGAATAAAGAAAATTTGTTAAATTTTATGACAGAGTTAATTAATTTAAAGTTTTTATTGGTATGTGTAAAATATGCTAAAAGTGCCTATATATATGATCATATGAGCATATATAGACAAGAAAAGTACTATTTTAATGTGTGGGTAATAAAATATAATATGAATTACCTTATTGGGACATGAAAGATAACTCTCTCCCCACCCACCATTTTGTTTTTGTGTTGTGAGAAGAAAATTGACAGCTTTACGAATAGCAGCACAATTGTCATAAGTTCTGCCAGCTGCAACAAGTCCACCAATTGCAAACATTGTTCCATAAATGAAACAAACTCCCCAACTACCATACCAAGAGCCATCTTGTGTTTGTGTTTCTTCAATGAATCTCGCAGCCTTCTCAATACAATTCTCAATCTCTTCCTTTCTATGTGTTGGATATTGCTCCTTAAACTTCACTAGAGCTTCAATTACTGCCCCAGTGCATTCTACATATTCATGTTCCAGCACAATGTTCTCAAAAAATTCTATGGGATTCAAAACCTGCTCTCCCAACAAGCAAATTCATTCATTAATCATTCATTTAGTATCCACTATTGTGTTTTTAATTAAACATTAATATTTTGTGTCCTTAATATGAGTTGTTATTAAATACTACTATATATAATGGAGTAAGTAATATGAGTTGTTAGCTAAAAGTGTTTAGATAATGTATATGTGCTTTGAGATGAAAGCCAAATGACAATATTATATAATAAGTATCTTCTCATTCTAAATATTAGAGCTAGATAATTAATTTGCATATATTAAAAAAATTAGTGAGTTAATTATTTGTGAAAAAATGATAAATTTAGCTGACAAAGTAGATTAGGGTCTTATATTTAATTAAGATCAAAACAAGCTCTCTATACTAAATACTATATTTTGGTTCGGAGGGAGTATAACAATTAAGAGATTTAATTTAAAGACGTGAAGTTGTGATAATTTAAGTCTAAAACATCTTTAATTGACTTCTATCTAACATTAATAAAGTGTGTAGAATTCTTACTTCTAACCAATCTTGGGCTCTGACTGGTTCCCAAAGTGCTAAACCACCCTTTTTAGTCTACAAATAAATTATTAAGAAAAAGCGTAAATTAGTGCACACCACATCAAATCGAATATTCTGCAAAATTAATTGAATCAGATAAAAAAAAATCACCTGAAGTGATAGCATTATATTCACGGAATCAAACATTTTCTCAGGTTCCATCTTTTCACCCACAACCTCTGGAGGCAACTTCGATAAAAGAAGACAACACTGAAACAAACAATGATATATAATGTATATGGCAATAAAAAACACACACACACACATATAGATATATATGTGAAGTTAAGCATTACATATGTATGATTATCTAGTGAGTCAATCACCTTTAAAGCTTCTGCTGTGCAATCTGAAACCTGCAATCCTACGTCTTGATCTGTAAAGGTCCATGAACCTTTAGAAATGTGACGATACATGCTCTTGAAGTCACCAGAAGGATTGTTCTTAACCTGACCAAAGTATTAATTATTTAACATCAAATTTTTTAAAACATTAGTTTGAGTATGCTTATAAATCACAACACGTGCGCGCTCACACTTAAAAAAAAAAAAAACAAGAAGAAAAATATTCTATACTAAAATAATTAAAGAATATATTTTCCTGGTTAGATTGAAACACACTTGAGATTCCTTGATGAAATAATGTCCTCTTGCAAGTGTGGGAGCAATTTCTTCAATTAGGTTTGTAGCAAGTAAAGCTTGAATAGCAAAGCTAGCGTCCCATGTTTGACTTCCGATACTCTGCACATAAATTAAAATATCAAACCTCGAATTATTATGGTCTACAGAAGCAAGATAAATGTTAATTAATAATAATAAAGTCATGTCAAAATATAGAAATTTTGCATAAGAAAAGCATGGTAAATATGAATTGTTATGATTTAATTTGTCATAATTATTAAATTTCACCTGCATGATCATTCCATCTTCTGAAACCCATAAGTAATCAGGAACCCGGGCAAGGTGCTTCTTGAAAGCTTCTCCATTGGGATCTTCAGCCCAACAAGCAACCATGCATAAAGACTTCGGCAAGATACATATATAAAAGGACATATTTTAATATTAGAACTTTAGTATTTCCAATATAAAATTAACTTCAACTGTTTTGATGTTGTATTCGTTAACAAAGAAAAATTATTACCTTTTCTACACATCCAATAGTCATGTATAGAGTATTCTCGTCTTCATAGTGGATATGCTTCATTGTTTTTTGAAGGGCCTTCTCTCTAACCAATTTGTTGAAGGGCCAACGAGTAAGAAGTGGTTCACATAGTATGTATAAACTATCCCACATGAGGTCTTGTATAAAGGGATGTGGGGAATAAAGATCCTCCTATAATATATATAAATAGCATATGGTCATTGTTACACGATGATCAAATTATAAATTTATAGGGTTAAGTAGCTTCCATCACAGTAAATTATTTTTCTGGCTAGTAGCACATAGTATCCAAATTGTAATTGTTTTACATCCAACATCTTAAAGTACATTTTGTAATAGCACAGTATCCTAAATTTACAGCATTAGTTGCTAACAAGAAAAATTACTTTAAAGTTAAAATTGCATCAAAAAATAATTTAAAATATTGGGTGCTATTGAAAAAAATACTTTAGGATACTAAATGCACGAAAAGTTAATATAAGATAATGAATTCCATTAAAGAAAAACAAACTTCAGGGCCATTGGATGCTACTAAACCCTAAATTTATATATGTGGGGCAGTGATAAATACTATCTTTATTCTTAATATAAGATTTAGTTTGTAGTACAAATTGCAATATGAACGAGTTATTGTATTAAGGACCAGATGTAATGTAGTATTACAAACTAATTTTCATAATTATGACTAGAGGTAATAGGAGGCAACGCGTCACCTTGGCACAAAGGTGGCGGGCTTTGTTCCAATTAATTTGATGGTAAGGTTGAACGTGAAGTTCTTGTCTCAACTTAAGAATTAGTGGTGTGATTGGACCCACAAATCTTTTCCCATACAAGTAAGACATAGGCATGTAGACTGATCGGCAAAAAATCCACATATTAGCTGCATTTATTCATTATGGTAAAGGAGGGGTAAGCAAATTGTTATATAGAGAAACCCTAATTAATACTATATATGTGTGTGTGTGTGTTTGTGGCTCAACATTAACTAAATGAAATACCTGGATGCATAGGAATAAAAGATGGCAAGAGCCAAAATTCAGGAGGCATTGGGTTGCTTCCAGACCATTCAAATATACCAATTACCTGTGCTCATAGTAACATGTCAATAAGCTCGAGAATTGTATTAAGCAAAGCCAAATCAAAGTTAGTTAATGATATAAAGGAGACATACAGAAAGCCAAGTCTTTCCCCAAGAGGGAATGTAAGTGACACCTCCGCGATCTATAATCCATTTTCGAGCTCTCACACAAACATTGTCTTCACCTCCAAGAATGCGAATGCATATGTAGCTAAGTGCTGTGCAGAACATAGTGCTATGGCCCTCAATATGCAGTCCCCACCCTCCATCTTCATTCTTCAATTCCATTCATGAATATGCCAACAATAATACTCATAACATTCATAATTTGTTTCATTTCAAATGTTGATACTATATATGATACTCCCTCCAGTTCATAGATATAAGGCCTAGTTGACTTTTTTTAAGAAAGATTAAGGAAGCTAAATGAATTACTTAATTATAGTATATGTTGTGTATCATAGGTTATATATCAGTTTAGAAGTCAAGCAAATTAGTTTAGAGAAAAATCGATAAAAATAAATACTTTAAAGTAATTCATTTAGTTTTTTACCCTTTAAAAAAGTCAATTGATCATATTTAGGACCGGAGGTAGTAATTAGTTTGAAACTTCACCTGGTGATTGTACAAGTAACGTAGAGTCTCTTTCTGATGCTCTTTTGGAAACACGGTTTGAAGTTGCCCCGTAACATACAAACAAAATATCTGCACCGTTATTATCTTTAGTTTATATATATGCAAGAAATTACGTAGTATTTTTCATAATAAAGAATTGAGATGGAGTTAAGAAGAAACATACCAAGGGTTGAATATAGAAAAGGGGACCAGCAATTTGAGCAGGCCAGTGGCCATCCTTAGATTGCAAAGCCGACAAGTAATGAGCTGCTCTTTTCACTGTGTTCATTACTTTCTCAGATGTTATTTCCTCTTCTTCATTTATCTTCGTACTTGGTATCGTTTGCTTGAAATTCTTCTCTCTCAAAAACTTCATCGCATGTACCAAATTTAATAATTATAAGCACATGGTCGGCAATCGACTTTGGATTTCAAAGCATGGATCAACCGCACAATAAATGTCCAACTTAATTATTCATAACACTGTGTCCATATATATAAGAATATTATGGACTTAGAAAGATCAATATTTTAAAAGTTGAAAGCGATGTTAGACCAAAAAGGCTAATAGATCTTAGTTTATATGTTGGTTAGTTTATATATATATTATATTATTTATTTCGAATTAAAAGTAAGAATAATAATATAAAAATAAATATTTTAAATAAATTAATGACAAAAAGTTAAATAAAAATTAAAAATTAGAAATAAATAAATATTTAAATATTTTTACTTAAATTTTATTATATTTTAATAAAGGGAAAATTAAAAAAATCTCCCATTAAAAATTTTATTGGTGAACGTTCTCTTAAATTTTTTATTTTCACCTTCTCCTTCCCCCTCCTCTTTTTAACCCTTGGTATATAGGTTTCCTTCAAACCACTTTGGTTTCCCAGTTTAAATAAATCTGACCTTGGACTCAAGTTCTGAATTACTCAAGTGACCAGACCAACCCCTCAAATAGTCTAAAGCTGCAAAAGCAGCTTTTAAGGTACGTACATATGTGTAGCTTTTTTCCGGCTTGTTAATTTTCATTATACTATTTTAAGTCATATGTGATCGACTGATCAACCATGTTGGAAATTTACATAATACATTGTTATTATAAAACTGTAAAAGTCAAGGTTAAAAAACGTTTAATCTATATATGACAATACTTATCTAAGCACGTACATCAATGGTGAATTATGATTGAATTCTATCTTATTGTGTACTGTATTTTTACCCTAAGTAATTTAGATTTTCTTTTCTTGGATATTGTCTCAAATGATACTCGCTCCTGTTCTTTTTATAATTAAGAGCCTAATAATTGAATTTCCCAATTTAAATAACTAATTAAAATTAGTTAAAAGTAATAAATACGTAAAAAATGAACTTTATTTTTTAAGCATGCCCTTGTTCATAAGGGTATAGGTACTTGAAAAGGATGAGGAGATACTAAACTAGAATTAATTAAGGGCACACACATTAAATACTCAGAAAACCCTGAATAGGATCTTGTAAAATGTATTGGAGAGAGTACTAGATTTAAGGGGAAAGGATCTTGCTGCTTCTTGTTAATCATAGAGAAATAGAGAGGGGTTTCTCCACTAAAGTCGTAGGTTTTGGCTATTAATATGGCAACATATTGTTCAGAAATCAATCAAATAAAACAGAATGACTTATTTATGCAAATCCTCACCTAACGGCTAACGCCTTAATATGTGCCATGTTCAAGTAAAAGAAAAAATTGTTTCGAGGATATAATAGAAGAGAGAAGACTAGCTAGAAGAAAGAAACCAATTTGGCCTTTCAGAGCCATTTAGCTTCTTCTAAATTTATTAATTATAATCAAGCGATTCAACAATTCAAACATATCCTTCTTTGATCCTATATATAAAGTAGAGATAGAAGATTTTCTTAAATCCTATTTATAAGTTATTTCATTAAATTTTTCATCTAAATATACAATTTTACCATTTATTTATCATTGTTTGGACTTTGTTTTTATAGAGTATATTATACTAAACAGTTAAAATTAGTTAATAAGATTTAAAGTTTTTATTAGTTCCCGTGAAGTATGCTGATAATAATAGAGGAGTGTGTGTGTGTAATCATCCTAAGCACCTGCCAGGAAGATTAAGGGAAAGAGATATTTACAAAAAAGTGATGATCAAAAGTCAAAACCATTAATTAATCATCAACTAATGACAATGAAAACAACAAACCCTCAAACTCCTTGGAATAACACATGGATGAGGACCAATTAATTACCCACTTTTTACAGCCAAGAGCCGTATTATATATACTGCCATCGATCCATGATATAAGTCGCTTCTAGAAGAATGGGTTGGTCTATAATATAAGTCATTTGGAGAGCAATTACTGCTTATATGTCAATTTTACCCCTATAGGTAATGTTTAAACATTGCACATTGTATTTTTCTCTCTTTCAAAACAGCATTTAATATGCGTAAAGTTAAAAATTTATTACAATTTAAGATAAATTTAATGTGTTAACTATTATTTTTTGATTTCGATGAATTAGTTGAAATGACTTATATTATGGAACGGAGGGAGTATACAGTATACAAATTTTACTGTTACAACTAATTAACTAAATGATTCACACTAACAACAAACTAATCACCTTGGCTAATTTGACCATTCAACACCTTTCATATTAAAAATATCATAAACAAATTAAAGTAAATAAAAGTAATTAAAAACAGAACAAGGGACACACACACACACAAACTGCCTGTTTAGATTAATTAGTGTTAAAAATTACTTTTCCAACCTACTTTACAGTGTAAGAGGTAAGTAAGTGAGAGTTCGGCTCACGTGAACGTGCTGTTGAAACATTAACTCAAACTGGTATATAGAAGATGGATTAAACTATATAGGTAGATTTGATGCCACGGCTATGAAGCTTTATATTGGCACTGGCTTATAAGTAAAAGCATGCAGGAAATTCAGATCAATAAAACAAATATGGATCCAAATCAAATAAGAGGAACTATAACACACACACACATAGAGAGAGAGACCTGAAATCGCCATAAACGATCACCACAGGCTCTGTAACATGAGCGATTAGAGAAGTTGCGACGAGCAGCTTCAACTTCATCTCTCTCCTCCTGAGTTCCTTCTTCAGCATGAAACTCCCATGTCTGCCTCCCCACAAAGTTATTTGTACTGAATATGTACGGATCCTTCCCTCCTTCTCCTACCTTCAGCCTCCACATGTTCTTCCACAGCTAGCAACGCCAACAACAATATGACAATATATATATAATGTAGCATTCATCTACACACACGCAACCAATGCAAGTACACTTCTTCATTATTTATAATAAGATTGAAGCTATGGCACCACACCAACCACGTTGTTGTATTAACATGCATGTAGCCACTCACTCGATCTCCTACATTTATAGCTAGCAGGTGGCATTGCAATGATTAATATAATAGCTATATAGAAGGATCGAGAGAGAGAGAGAGAGTGAGAGAGATTAATTGCATGCAATATCATATGCATGTACAGTTTCTAATATTTAAGACATCGCCATGAGGTGGCACGGGGTTCAAAGCAACGCACCCACCGCTTACACACACACACACTACTACCACCTCATCACTCTATTGATTTGTTTTGGTTTTCAATATATATATCACCTACTACCTCATCACTCTACCTTATCTTTTGAATTTGTATATTTTTTTCTTAACCTATCAAACTCTGTTGATTGCAGATGTGGAAGGAGATTTTTATTAATAGCATAATGAGAAATGCGATACTTTAGATAAATTAATTCATATTTATTATAAATAATTAACTATTTTATTTCTATTATATTTATAAATTAGTTATTTAACTCTCAAGATCGAAGGAAGGGTTATAATCAATTCAGTTAGGTCATAGTTGTATGACCAATTATGGGGGATATGTGTGTGTGTTTGCCAGAAATAAGTATATAAAAACTATAAAAGACCCTTTTTGTATTGCGTAGAGATTTTTTTTTTTTTTTGAAATAGATACATGAGCTGATTAATAAATACGTAATTTTTTATTTATTTATGGCATATTAAGAAATGAACAAATAAAAAATAAATCCCAACGGCCTTTTAACTTAGTGATTAAAAAGCTCTATAAATAGGAGGTTACAGTTTGATTGTGCCATCAAAAAGCTCTATATATAGGAGGTTACGGTTTGAATGTTTGAGGCCAAGTGTCAAACTTACAAGTTTAAACAAATTTGTGACAATGATGTAAAATCATACTGTAGGCTTGAATCAAACTCGTAAGAGTTTACTTTGATCAATAATTAGATATTACTAGTGAATAATTAAATAATTAAACTATAAAAAATGACAACAAATTGATTTAAATATATTTTATATCCAAATAATTAAAATTAAATCCATCAACATATAATCTATCATACTCAACAAAGAATATTTTATAAAATTCATATATAAAGTCACTAAGCATTATCACGTCAAAAAAGTTAGCATGAGTTTAAAAATGAGTTAACACAATTCTCTAACCTAGAAATGTAAAAATTATAAACTCGGTGTGTGAATCTGTAAATTTGGTTGAGTTTACAATTATCACAAGCTTAAAAGTAACTCGACATGATTTTGTATGCTAGAAACATAAAAGCGCGGTTAACTCGGATAGTCAACTCGTGAGTTTGACGCTTGAGACGGAAAATTTTGCCATATGGTCTTAAATGTGTAACATCCCTATTTTCACGAACACTGTACAAAGCATGAATTAATAAAATATTGAGAG
Organism: Acacia pycnantha; assembly: GCA_025563575.1. Classification (NCBI taxonomy): domain Eukaryota; kingdom Viridiplantae; phylum Streptophyta; class Magnoliopsida; order Fabales; family Fabaceae; genus Acacia; species Acacia pycnantha. The sequence continues at coordinate 3,407,636 of JAMWYP010000031.1, read as the reverse complement.
GGTTTTGGTTACAATTAAATTGTTTAATTTTCATGGAACCTTTTTAATAGGAAAAACGGCATACTAAATCAATGATTTTAGAGACTTTGTGACAAAGTGAAAGTCACTATAATAGTGACTTAATTTTCGATCCAATGAGAAAGGAGGATGAGGAATTGACGTTTTTATTTTAATTAGGGCCAATAATGGTAAGTTGATTTGACAAATTGACAAGAACCTAAGGGACATTAGAGAATAAATTATTGGACCTTTAGAAAGGCCAAAATTTCGTCCCAAGTAAGGCCAAAAAGGGGAATGATAGTGAATCTTGGATAGCATGACATATAAAGTCAAATTCCCTAAGACTAAATATAACATGTTGTGTAAGAGTTAGGAAGCAACATTCTTATCTCCTTCTTGAAATTTTCGAACAATGAAGAGGAATAAGAGACAAAAGAACTTTGTATGTGAAAGGGGCACATGTAAATTGAAGAATTATGTAATAAAAGTATCACTAACTTGGAATCCTGTCAAGAAAGCTTATATCATTAAAGATGACATAAGATGGCTTATTGTGTAGGAGTCAAAGAAGCATCATGAAGGCACAAAATCTTCTCCTATAAGCCTTATAAATTTCCAAGCAAGGAGGGAAAGAAGAAGTCAAGAAAATGGATTATGCCATGTTTCTAGTTAAAAGACAACTAAAATTCCCTTGAATGCCAAATGTCACCATAGGGAATTAAGTTGGCTATGATAGTAGGATAAATTGGACACTTGGCAAAGGCTTTTGGAAGACAAAATACCTTCCCCAAGAAGCCATATGGCACGGTCAAGAAGAAGAAGCAAGAAGCCAAACATAAAATCACATGTGAAAAGCAAAAGTCAAAGAAATTTCCCTAGGTGGACAAGTGACAACTTAGGGAATTAAGTTTGACTTTTAATAGGAAATTGAACAAGTGAATTAAAAGCCATTAAAAGTCAAATAATCTTCCTTCCCAAGCCACCAATTTCGTACAGGCATGAGACAAGAGAGAAATAAGATGATTCAAGCAAATTTAAAGCCAATGTGAAAGCCAAACCAAGAGTCAATGACTTAGAAAAAATGGACCAATGAAAAAGGGCCAACAAGGGATAAATGAAGGCTTCTTTTTGAAGCAATTGGAGACAAAAATCCTTCCCCATTTCTGCCCAAATTTCGTCCAGCCATGAAGGATGAGAAAAATGAAGCAAAAGTCAAGCAATAATGATAGGAATCTTAGTCAAGAAGCTTGGAGTTGAAGCCAATCAAATTGCACCATGAATCAAACATAAACCTAAGCAAAAAGGGGCTTATGGAACAAGCCAAATCATGCCAAAGAAGAAGCAGATTTCGTCCAGCATAAAGGACCCAAGAAAAATTAAGAAAAACTCGGAGAAAAAGAAAGAAAAACAAGTCAAAACCCTAAGACAAACCATAGACCATTGGACATTAGCTTGCATGGATAATTCACATGGTCAATGAGGTTTATCAAAGGACTCTTCAGCCCTTATTTTGGCTGCCCAAAACCTTGCAAGATAGAGAGAATAGAGAGTGAAGAAGAGCTTGTGCACTAGGAAGAATAAGAAGCCCAACTTGGAGAACTAAGGTAAGTGAGTTCAAGTACTTGAACTTCATACTTCACTTACCTTACCTCACTAAGGTAAATGATGTAATAGCCTTATATCTTCTTCAAACTTCATGTATAACTCTAGGATACTTATGAAAAACTCTTCTATGGTGTCTTCATGCCCAAGGCCGATGCCACCAAGGAGCCAAAGAAGAAGAAATTCAAGTGGAACCAAGGCTCAAGTGAAGTAAGTCACCAAACTATCTTCTTGATGTGTCTTGGTAATCTGAATTTTTGGGTGATTTTCATGATATTAACTGATTAAGGAAGTGGTTTATTCTTAAGGAAGGATCTGCCCCAACCATTAAAATGAATTATCACAAGATTAAAGTCAAGTTCATGGTGTCAAAGGAAAGATTAAGCCAAGAAACGAAAGAATGAAAAGCTAAAATAGAAAATACAACTGTTATGTATGGGTTGTGATTTTCGTGCGGGGCTGTATACATGAAGTTTTGATATGATTTTAATGTTTTTTATGGCTTCAAATTTTTTAGGACGAAATTTTGTATGGGTCCAAGTGTTAAACATGATTTTGGAACTTGAAACCCTAAATTTTAAAGGAAAAGGCAATCTGCCAGTTTTGCTGAATTCTGGGCAGTCGAGCTTGGTAAATGGTTTTAACATAGTAAACGATGTCTGATGGACATGAAATTTTACAGGATTAAATAATGAATCCAGGCATTCATTTTTATATATAATTTTGTAATTTTTAGAGATTCCTACTAAGAGAAATGAATTTTTGAAAATAGCCCAAAAACTGGATTTTTGCCTCTGACCAGCGAGCAAAGTTTTAACACAGAAAAATGATATGAATTTTTGTGGCCTCTGGAAGTATTTTTAATAAACACTAGACATGTAAAGGGTTAAATGGCCACTAGAATCATGTCAATTTTATTTTTCTTGAATTAATTATGAATTTTTGAAGTCAAGGCATAATTTCTGGAATTTCTGGAAAATGGGCGAATTTCATGAAACTAAGAGGAAAGTTTGCATAAGTGAATAAAATAAGATATATTTGTTTTGCATAGGGCTAGCACGTATTCAGAGTATTTTACAGACGCCGGGAACATTTTTATAAATTTTGGACAATTGCCAGGTAGTATTGTTTACTCGCATACTCTATGTTACTTTGTATGTTTGTGATGCCATGATGATTGAGGAACATGTCTCGTGAGTGGGACATGCGTTTGGGCTGTAGGGCCTAGTGGACTATGTGTCTTTAGGTTGATACCGTAGGGCCTAATGGACTGTGTGTCCTTGAGTCACTACCGAGCCTGTGATGCATTCAGGGTAGTTAGGGTTTGAGGCCCTGGCTACCATTGTTTTCTTAGCACTATAGAATCGGGGTCTATGTTTATAGGCTGGCCTGTGTGATTGTGTGTTCTGAATGCATGTGGTAAGTTTACCATTATTGTTGTGATTTTTCGGATTGTGGAATGCTTACATGCATTGCATACATATTGTATATGAGTTTAACAGTTATTCTAGGATTCAACTTTGAATCCCAGACCGTTCGAAAAGGTACAGGTGGGTCCCATTGAGCTGTCAGAAGAGTAGAGGTAAGGGCATGAGCTGAGCGGGTGATTGAAGAAATGGGGAATGCCCTGTCGTCTTATGCATTTTATACTTTGGATGACTGTATATTTACTTTATGCCTAGTATTTACTTTGGATCATTGTACCCTAACCCTACGGGGACTAGTTACCGCTTACTTTTCATACTTTTACCACTATTACGTATTTGTCCAAATTGGTCATATGCTCTGCTGCATTCACTCTGATATACTCCCTCTAGTCCTTATTATAAGGCATCAACTAACAAATTTATTTGGTCCTTTTTATAAGACACTTGCTTGTTCCCAAGAAGCATTAATTATTCTTTTCCAAGTATGTCCCTAATAAATAAGGGTAGTGGGTGAGAGTAATAATTAATATAATATTAGAGTTTAGTGTAATTAGTAGGGGTAATATTGGAAGTTACTTAAATTGTAGGCTAACTTTATTGACTTTAACTGCTTTTATTGGTTTGTGAGAATTGTTAGTTGGTGCCTTATAATAAGGACCAGAAGGAGTATGTTAAAAAGGGATAAATTAACGAAGGCAAGGTAATAAATAAGAAGGAATCTCTATGTCTTCCACACGAGGCCGGTAGGGATGTAACAAAATGGCAAGAAGCTATCACTAACAATAAATAGCCTTTTAAATGACAAGTAGGTTTAGAGCAGTCTTTGCTTGTCAACTACCGAACTTGGTGCATGGCTCATGGAGGGGAATACTGGATAGATAGTGAAGCAAGATTCGTTAAGGCTCTCTTAATAATCTCAATGTGACTCAGACCCTCAAATTTAACCTAGTTTCTGAAATTTGGCTTGTTTAATAATTCATCTTTACCGTTAGTTAATCAAACAAGACCATGCTTATGTATCACGTATAGTGTTAAGTGTTAATCCATCTATCAAATACTTGTCAGCACATAATTAGGATTATGTATAAGGATGATTGGATTTTTTTTTTTAAAAAAAAGAGTTTGCTCCATGTTTGAAGAAAACAACAAAGAAAAAAAAAAGTTGAAAGCAAAAGAAAATAAAAGAACAGAACCCAGAATCCAGGTGCTGATGGGGCACCACCGGCAAAACTCCCTTGATCCCTAAGAATATGACTGTCATAATAAAAATAAATATTTAAATCTAAAGAAAAAGAACACACACACACATACATATACTCGCACACACTATTCACTTTTTGGTTTTTGTTGCTGAATTAAAACGAGTACTAATTAAATACTGAACGAGAGGTATGGCAAAGGCATGGGGGTTGACAAGTTAATGGACTGGGGAGCGATACGTACTGATTAGTGATTCTACATCCAACTGCCTCCCAACTTTGGAATAATTAAATTTTTCTCCCAACTACATGCATAATTTTTTATATTATAGTTATGGGCTAGACAATTTTTTTTTTTTAATTAATCTTATCCAATCGCATGGCTTTATTGACACAATTCATGAACAATCTAAAGAAAATGTATTTTGAGCCCTTGATATTTAGCACCGTTTGTTGTAAATCTTGTGTATGAATGTGTCAAAGGAAGAAGTCTCATATAACTCAAAATTGGGAATGTTCTAGTATACAATTACATATGAGGGTGAGTTAGTAAAAAGGCTTATAAGAGGAGTCTTCAAACTGACCATTGGAGACGACTGTTAGAGTTTTAATTGACCAATTTTAATGACATTTAAAAGGTTTTATTACATTAAATCATTATTAACACTTATTTTATAACTGTCATTTTAATTGTCATTAAACTGTCTTTAATGGCTATTATTAATACTCAACAGTCGTATGTTTTTGGCCTATAAAAGGCAATGCACGGTCTAAGGTTAGTACACTCGGGGGTTAGATGACATTGAGCTCTATCCCTGAGCTCTCTCCTATCTTTTCTTCTGAGTTACACTGTTATCTTTCTATTGTCCTACCACCCCTGCTTTATGCAGGTTTGTTTTATCCTGGAGAGTGCCGCTTCCTAATTTACTAGAGGGTTATGGAATATCTCCTAAGGACAGTGTCCTTAGGTGCGACTCGAACTATACTTTTATTGTGTTTCTGCAGGTGTTGCTGCCAATAAATTATATTGTGTATGGTGCAGGCGCCAACAATCTTAAGAGATATTTTCATGAGGATCTTGGATGAATTACCATACCGCGCGTTGGGTAAAGGTAATTAATTGTTAACGGTGACTTCTGGAAATAAGTTGCTGAGATTGAGATAAGTATATCCTCAGACGCATGGGATGCATTTAAAATTTAATGACTGTAATGATGGAATAAATATTATAGAATTATAGCTTTGGAAAAATATTATTGTTTTCTACACTGATTAGTGTTTGGAGATTAATTTTCTAAAGAAGACGTGTTATATTTCTAGAAGAGGTGTTTCTGAGGAGTAACTGCCATATGTAAGTAATTATTCCATGAGGAGATATTTAGCATTGTTGGTTTCGGTTAATGATTAATATATTAAATATGTTTTAATAGTTTGTAACCTACTTGCTGTAATTGGGCCAACCGTAATTTTTCTGAGAATGCCGCAACAGTCACCTCTTAGCAAGCATATATATTGTGAGTATAGGTGTATTTGAATATGTTGGTGGGTTTTCAAATAAATGTAGTACTATTTGAAAGATATATGTGCCGTGGCAACATATCTATAGGAGACGTGGAACTATAATGTTTTACCGTTGCAGTGTCGGAGTTTTGGTCAATATATAGATTACCTTAATTAAATTTTAATACTAAATGAATTAAGTTTTCATTAGCTGTGATGTTATTGCATTTTATATTTACCGTTGGTGAATTTTGGAGGTTTATTGATTGACAACTTTGTCAAGCTGTCAACAGTGAAAATGCTTTCGGTTAACAAATATATTAAATTGATTTTAATGGTTTGTAACCCCCTTTTCACAACTCCATTAATGGCATTTTCTGAGTATATACACTAATGGTCACCTCCTAGCAAGTACATATATGTTTGGCTGTATTTATATACGTTGGGTTCAAAGCATGAAATGTGGTTTTTTATAAACAATACTCCCTCCGGTCCTAATTATTGAATATTTTGTGAGAAGTTCTAATTTTTTGTTTTTGTTGAAAAGGGCTGATCAATAAAGATCAGGGTTTAATAGAACAGAGACGGGCTGATCAATTCGCCTCTAACTCTCTAGCTGTCTCCAAATCCTCCCTGAGCATTGCTATTGCGTCCTTAGAAATATGCTTGCCTGCGGACTTCCTGCGGACTTTTAGATTCCTACTAGAAGACGCTTGGAGTTTAATACCACGTTGATTCATATTTTCATAGCCACCTGACCAACGGCCTTATTCTCCTTGCCCGTACATAGACCATCATCCCCAGGCACATTCGTATGCTCCATGTTGGACGCGTACCTATTGGAAGGATTCACCTCTGCTAAGACGAGCCCCTGCCGCTGCAGCTTTTCGAGCTATCTAAAGTTTTTTTTTTTTTGCTACAAAGGATGGCGCGAAGCCTATATTCCAACGAAAGAAATTACATCCATGGGGAATTTAATCCCAAACTCTCCTGGATAATCCAGCTTCTCAAATTAGCAGGGCACTCGCTTAAAATGATAGAGGATGAAATGCCCCTCTTAGCAAGCGCATCCGCAATTCTATTGGCATTCCTAGAAACACTTCTAACATCAACCTGCTAATTAAGGGACAATAATTCCCTAGCTTTCAAAATAACATTACTACAAGATGTACAATCCTGATCTAACAGCAGATTAACCACAGCATCCGCATCTGTTTCCAAAATAACCTTTCTGACGCCCAGGTCCCTGACAGTCTGCAATCCTTCAACAATAGCCCACTCCTCAGCTTCATTGGCCTGGCAATCACCAATTTCCTTAGAGAATCCCAGCACCCACGTACCATACCAATCTCTGATCACCCCACCACAGCCGGCATGAGAAGTACTGATAGTACTCGCCCCATCCACATTTAACTTTAGGCATCCAATTGGAGGCTTTCCCACCATGACAGTTGATGCATAGAAGTCTGGATCGGTCCACCTGCAAGGTTAGTCAAAGAAATAAAACTGGACCACATCATGAAAATAGAAGCACCCGGGTTAGGAAGTTTAGTAAAATTACAATCGAAAATGCATTTATTCCTCCATTCCCACAGCTTCCAGATAGCCACCCCAAAGAATAAACTCCAGCACCTTCCCCACATGAATCCCACTTCCTGGTTTAGATTAAGGCTCAGCCAATCTCTCAGATTCAAGGAGAAAAAAGAAGCCACATACCTTAATTTAATCATAGGATACCACATATTTCTAGCATACATACAATCACAAAGAATATGTAAAATGTCCTCGACCTCCACCCTACACATACCACATACCGGAGAGACCTGGGACCACGAACTCCTCCATAAGTTTGTCGGAAGCTTGTTCAAGGCCACTTTCCACATAAAGACCCTGATTCGCTCCGCTCCACTCCATCTCCATATATCTTTAAAGATCTTATCCCTAACGTAAGAAGAATGCGACTCAAGAAGAAGATAAGCGCTCTTAATAGAGAAAACTCCATCTCCAGTAAGGCCCCATACCAATCTGTCATGCTGAGCATCAGCTCTTGGAGGGAGCACAGCCGCAATCTTCCTTAATCCCGCAAAATTGACAACCGAAGAGATTTTATGAACATCCCAACGGCCACCAACAGTCCAATCCGCAACAACAGAGTTCTCCTCTTCCGCAGTCAATTGACGTACACAGAAGTTCTGAACCGTCAAGTCATTCTCAATCCAGGGGTCATTAAAGAAACTAACAGTAGCTCCATTACGAACCAGCCATTTGGATCCTTTATCAATGATATCTTTTTGCTCACAAATGAACCGCCACAGCCTAGAATCCCCAGTCCTGAACTGAATGAGACACTCCTCCTCTCTGATCATATATTTATGAAAAAGAATGTCCGCCCATAAACCTTTGGTGCCTTTAATAAGATTCCATGCTAATTTAGCACCGCAAGCTTTATTAACCGACTTAAGTCTTCTAATCCCCAATCCCCCAAACTCCTTAGGTCGCGTGATTTGATCCCAACCAATAGGATGAAAATGGTTACCACCATCACCATGACCCCAAATAAAATTCCGCTGCAATCGCTCAATTTCACTACAAACACTTTGCGGCAGTTTGGCAACCAGCATAGTGTAAATAGGAATAGTGCTGATAACAGACTTAGCAAGCGTAATCCTTCCTGCCATAGAAAGGCTATTCGCTTTCCACACGCTCAACTTTGACTTAACTCTGTCAATCACATTTTGGAATTTCTCTTTAGGTCTTCTGTTCAGTGAAAGAGGAAAACCAAGATACCTTCCAATTTCACTCGAGATATGCATTTGAGTTATATCTTTAATTCGAAGCTTGGTATGTAAAGGAACTTTAGGAGAAAAGAATATGGAAGATTTACCCACATTAACCTTACCGCCTGAAGCTGACATAAACTTCTGAACACACTCCATCATAGTCAAAGCTTGCACTTCAGAGGCAACCCCAAAAAGGAGTAAATCATCTGCAAACATAAGATGAGAGACACTCGGACCATTCTTAGTCACAAAAATAGGCCTCCACTGACCATCCTCAACGTAATCACATATCAGATGCGAGAGTTTATCCATACAAAGGACAAAAAGAAGAGGAGAAATGGGATCTCCCTGACGAATCCCACTCATAGGTCTGAAAAACTCAATTTTCGAGCCATTCCATAAAACATTATAGGAAACAGAGGAAACACAATCCATAACCAAGTCAATAAAAGCATTGTCTAATCCTATTTCCAGTAAAACCTTTCTCAAGAAATCCCAACTTATCCTATCATAAGCTTTTTCCAGATCAATCTTCTAAGCCATAAGACCGTGCTTGCTTCTAGACTTGCCCATGATATGTAGAATTTCTTGCCCCACTATAATGTTATCATGTATACATCTCCCTTTAATAAAACTGGACTGGAAGGGAGACACAAGATCATTCATAACACCCCTTAGACGCATAGCAATTAATTTAGTGACACATTTAAAATGAACCGTACATAGAGCAATGGGCCTAAAGTGAGACACACGCTCCACAGTCTCCCTTTTAGGAATCAAAGAAATAATGGTCTTATTAGCCTCAGATAAGTCCACCTCCTTTCTAAAAACTTTTTTAACAAAGTCACAAAGAGCGGGTCCCACAATATCCAAATTAGATTTATAGAACAGGGGAGGGAAGCCATCAATACCTGGCGCTTTATAGCTACCCATAGCAAATAATGTTGCACGAATTTCCTCTTCATTGGGCACAACAGCGAGATCAGCAAGAATTCGTGAATCGACCACCGGAAAAGTAGTCTTAGTAATTAGATCAGCACCACTTCCAGGATTAGTACAGTAAATTGATTTGAAATGGTTTATCAATCCAATCTCCCACACCATTTTTCAGCATCAAAATCTTATTACGCCTATTTCTCATAGTGGCCTTTAGATGATAGTATCTGGTATTTCTATCTCCTTTAGTAATCCACTCACTCTTGGATTTTTGGAACCATTTAACTTCCTCAAGCCTTAAAATTCTCTCCAATTCTTCCTGTAAATCAGACTCCAAATTACAAAGGAATTCCGAATAAGGGTACCCAGCCGCTCTCTGAATACCTCCCAAACGATTTAGGATCTTTTGCTTCTTTTTCTCTATCATACCAAAAACTTCCCTATTCCATTGTCTAAGGAAAGGCTGCAAATTATCAAGTGCATAGTTAAGCTCGCCATCTCGTACCCAAGCATTGCCAAGGAAATCAGAATAGTTCTCATGCTTTGTCCACATAGCTTCAAAACGAAAAGGACGATCACCTCCACTTACCAAATTACAGTTCACGCATTTCAAACAGATGGGATTATGATCAGAGAACCGAGTACGAGGAAGAACTTGAACCAGACACTCAGAAAAGGTAGTCAGAAAATTCACGTTCCCAATAGCCCGATCCAATCTTTCATAAAGACGCCTACCATTATTTAATTTAGGGCCTTTCCAAGTAAATTTAGGACCAACAGCCCCTAAATCCATAAGATTGCAATTCCTCATACGATCAAAAAACAAAGAGAACCGAGATTGATTATTTCCCAAACCCCCAGTCCTCTCTTCCGAACAGGCTATGTCATTAAAATCACCAATAACAGTCCAAGGATAAACCATTGCAGAAGCGAAATTTGAAAGAGAGTTCTAAAGAACCTGTTTATGATCACGATCAGGAATTGCATACACCGCCGTGACACAAAACCACCGATCGTTAGGAAAACGACATATGAGATGGATCAACTGACGATCAAGATTGAGCACATCCACCTCAATTAATGAAGATTTCCAGGCCGCAAGAAGGCCCCCTGACCTGCCAACACTTGGCACACAGGATAAGCCATCAAATCCGAGCTTCGAGACACATCTAAGGCGATCCAACGTCTCACATTTAGTTTCTGCAAAAAAGACAAGAGAAGGAGTAGTCTTGGCACAAAGCAGACGGATATTATTATAAAAGTTACTTCCACATGCTCCACGCACATTCCAAAAAATAATATTTTTGCAAGACATTAAATTGGATAAGATTCCACCAATTCAATAGGTCAAAAAATAAAAAATAAAATAATTAAAACAACACAAGAAACCGAATACTTGGTCGCCAGATTAGGACTGCTTAGGTTGCGGCCCACATCCATCATCCATATAATCTCCTCCTGATTCAGCAACATGTGTAGCCTCAGGATCCATATATTCATCTTGTACCCAAAACTTTCCCTTTAATGCTAACCCAGGCCCACTTCCTCCACTCGGCCCGTCCTCCCCAGGGTCTAACGGGTCTGAAGCTTGATCCACCAAATGAGAAGGCACAGGCGGGACCAGCTGATTAGGAGAAGAGAGTTCCGATTGAATCAGATATGGACATCCTATCCGGTCACCATCTCCCATACCCTGCTTTGTCAGACCATCCATTGCATCACCATTAATGCTTCCCTGACCAAAATCCTTTTCCATCGAGATTACTCCCTCTTTCTTATATCCCCTGCTTCTTTTCTCAACTCGTTGTACTCCCTTGCTGCTCTCCCCAATATTCTCTTTCCTCCCTTGCTTCCCCATAGCCTTTCGGCTAAGCCTCCCTCCAATTTTCCCGTTGAACTGAACGATAGGCCTCCTCGGATTGTTCCCCATTTCTGTCACACCTACCCGCGTCACCTCCGGCGAAGCTCCCACAGCCACCAATTGCTTCCCTTCCATATCATTTGCTTCTCTCTCCTCCTCAACGTCTAACACTTCGAATCTCGAGCCAGAGGCCAAAGACGGATCAACAATTTTTTTCAGATTACTCTCCTTCTTCCTTCGTCTAGGTTTCTCAACAACTCACCAAACATCTGAGTTACTGGATTTTATTTCCCCCGAGGTGTTTGAACCCGTTGAGCATTCTCCCTCTTTTCGTTCTTGTTGAATCGGACTAACTTCAGCCTTGCTCCCTGATCTGCACTGATCGGCAATATGACCATATATACCACACGAAGAGCAAAGTCCATGCAGTCCCTCATACTCCACAAAGTACTCCTGACCATCAAGATTAAAGCTAGCCATGAGCTGCGTGCTTAGATCAACCAAGACACAAATCCGAGCGAAGTGTCCTCTAAGTTGATCAGATGTATTGATGTCAACTTTAATGATCTCTCCCAACTTATTTTCGATCCATGTAAGAGCCTCTCTATCATAATACTCCATTGAGATTTTTGGAATTCTAACCTACACCGCTACTTTGCTGATCGTTGCTCTCCAAGGATTGAACTGAGGTTCCCATGGCCTTACAGTTAGGTAATGATCAAATAACAACCAGGGGCCTTCAGTGAGAGCATGAACATAATCATCTTTATTTGTGAGCTTAACCACAAAGTACCCATTCCCAATATTGATTAGCCGAATGACCCCCTTTTTAGCCCATAGGGATTGGAGAATGGATAGCAAAATTTTATATCCTATAGTTTTCCCAAGAATTTTGACAATCACAGCCTTATCCCATGCTTTATAGAGGCGTTTTTTCATCTTATCTGAAAAAACAAAAGTGGGAAAGTTTCTATTTTTGTCCTCAGTGATCACACAAAGAGGTTCAGAATCCTCTTCCTCATATTCAGACAGAGAATTGTCAGACAACATATCTCTAGTTAGTGCATTATTATCCATGTTTCCATCCTCCCTCTCAGCATGCTTAATTCTCTACAAAATCTCAGAAAAGGATCTGCCTCCTTCTTTTTGGCTCTTCTCGTTAGTGCTCAACCTCGGCCATTCTTCATCCATCCTCTCTCCACAATCATTCTTGATTTTCTTAGAGCTCCTACTAATGAGATCATCTTCCTCAGTTGAAATTGGAACCAGCTCAGAGCTTTTCTTGCCAAGAATGATAGCCATTTTCTGTAGTGTTAGCTCTAGATGTAAGAGGTTGCGAAAATAGTTGCAAGGGCCATGTTTGACACAATCGGGTCTGTGGAGCAACCATCTTGAGGCAAGATCGAGCATGGGCTCACCCCTGATGGGTTCATCCCCTCTACGGAATCACCTTTAATAGCAACCGAGCTGATAGATTGAGCGAGTGACACCGTAGCTGACTGTGGGGGAGATTGGGCTCCTGGCCCATTAGAAGGAGCCTTCTTTCTGTATTCCTTGACAGGACTAGGCTTCCCACCCTTGGGCTTGGGCCGGCCCTGTTGAGTGGATACTCTCACATGAAGATCTGACGTACCCCTGGAACTCGCCCTGTGGTCAATAACTGGACCCACCCCATCAACCATTATAATCCTTTCATTAATTCCCGCAATATTCTCCTTAATAGCTTGTGTGGTAATGGCCGCCTCTTCCTCACAATCATAAAGTACATTATAACGAGATCCTCCTTTCACGTGGGATCCCCCTAATTTCGCATCCTTCCCCCATTCCTACTTATTTCCTTTCTTGGGATACCTCACCTGCATCCAGGCCCCGTAGGGTGTCGACTCTTGCTCCGGCGACCAGGTGACTGATGGACTTTGACAGGACACAGCCTGTTGCATCGTTGGAGAGCCATTATCCGAGCAGTCTTGTGCTCCATCCTTCGGCTGCTTCCTAGCCGGACATCTCTCCTTGGAGTGGCCGTATTTGCCACAATCAAAACAAATGATCGGCAAACCTTCATACTCGACTCCATAGGCTTTCCCATCAACCTTAATCCAGGGAACTAGCGGTTGCTGGAGATCAACTAGGATAGCTATGCGAGCGTACCTTCCTCTCCCTCGGGTTTCTTTCCTATAGTCAATCTTTACCACTTCCCCTAGCAATTTCCCAATCGCGCGTAACGTGCTCTTATGGTAATACCTGAAAGAGAGTCCTGGGACCCTTATCCAAGCCACAACCGTTGATATATTCGTCGAACGGTGATCAAAATCTATCGTCTATGGTTGCACCGTGAGGTAAGCACCAAAGATCACCCATGGCCCCCCAGTCAGAACCTTCAAATAGTCCTCCGCCAGATCAAAAGTGGCAAAAAAGAAGCCTCCGCCCACATCCACCAACTGATAAAAGCCTTTCACTTGCCAGATAGCCTGAGTTCTATTCAATAGATCACCATAGGTAATGGATCTGCCCAATAGCTTAATGACCAGCGTTTTTTCCATCCCTTTAGCCAACACATCCCGTACCTCCTTTGAAAACTCGATCGAAGGAATATCACCTTCTCTGGTGATTTGGAAATCCGCTTCCGTAATAACAACCTCTTCAACATCGCGGCGATCCCTACCCTTACTATCCAGGTTAAGTAATTTGTTACGATACGAGATCCCTCCGCTAGCTCCCTGCTCCTCCATTATAACATCAGCCACCGTGTCCTTACACCCCTCTCCTTCCTCTTCACCATTGGCCTGGATACGAACTTTCTTAGTCGAGCGTAGGCTTTCCTCCGGCAGCGGCGGAGGATCACCCTTCTCTTCACCCTTCTCCTCACCCTCTTTTTCAATAATCATTCTTCCAAAATATACTTCTAATTTAATTAGAATGGAAGGGAATAGTGATGTGAGATTCTAATTTAATTAGAACGACGAGGTATGAAAACATTTTAATTTCTTATATTTTATTGAAATATTTGAAAGTGTGGGGGTGCCTATCATCTGGGGTACCTTATAAAATATACTTCATTTTAAAGTTGCAAAATTATTACTAGCTTCATTTCATAAATGTCAAGTTTTGATTTAAAATTATGTGGAGGCTTTTTTTTATTTTTTATTTTTTTATTTGCTGCTTAAAGCAAATTTTGTGAGTTATCAAATCTTTGGTTGCTTGAAACAAGCATTATGTGGTATGAGAATTTAATCTTTTATCTATATAGTAGATAAATGTGATTTTCATAATTTAAGGCTATATAATTATCTTGGTATGTATAAGGATATATATGTGAATATTCCTTATGATGCTAACACATTATTTGAAGTGATTTTGCAGCTCAATTTGGGTATGCTCGAATTGTTGAGAATTTGCTGCATTAATGGATTTCAGTCCTTGTAGACATATCTTATGCTATAAAAAGATTGGGCTAATTTCTGAATTTGCCCCTTATTAAATAACTATTTCCCAAAATGCCCCTGTCAGAAACCTATTTCCCAATCTGCCCCTGTTTAGTCGACTAAATTTTTTGGTTTAGTCGACTAAATGGTGGGCAAAATTTTTTTTCCATGGCCTGACATTTAGTCGACTAAACCAAAAATTTAGTCGACTAAACCGGTCGAGGTTTTTAAAAAGCCCATACCGACATTTAGTCGACTAAACCAAATGGTTTAGTCGACTAAATGTCGGCAGAAGGGTTTAAAAAACCCCCAAATCGCGCCTCCTCTCACACACCCAGCCCTAATCGATTAAACCTGCCCCTTAACCTCTCCCTCGGTTTTTGCCCCAAATTCTTGTTGAATCCGTTGGTGGGTAGCGAAGAAAACTTGTTCTTGTGTCATTTGCGTCACTTTTGGTATGTTCTCATCTCCATTTTGAATTTCGACGGTTGTTTTTGCGTTTTTTGCTTTTTGGTGCGTTGGGTTATGTTTTTCTCCCATATTTCGTTGTTGTGTGTGATTTAAATGAGTCTCGATTGAATATATGTGGTTGGGTGTGGTGGATTCCCTATTCCAAATGAGTCTTGCTAGTGATGTATTGTTTCATTCTTATTTATTTGCAAAACTATATATTACTGATTGATTGGTGGTCCAATTCCTTGAAAGTGATATGATATGTGTGTGGGTATATAGCATTGATGCTCTCCCCATAAATGTGCTTTGTTGCATTGTGTACCTGTAAGTCAATGTTTTAGAGTTTGCTAAAATCATGAAAATCTGAAACTAAGACTGAAATAAGTTTTGTAGACTTATCTTGCTTTGAAATAAGTTTATAGACCATGGTTGAGAATAGATGGTTGTAGTTGTCTCTGGATGTTGTTAACTTGTTGTTGTTGTTGTTGTTGTTGTTGTTGTTGTTGTAGGTTATTGTTGTCGTCATGCCTCGTAGAGAATCTCCTTCTAACACCGGCAACGAGCATGGGAGGCGGGTTAAACGACGGGCTTGCCGCGGGGCATCCTCCTCTAGGGCACAACAATCACAACAACGGGATTCTGATTGCTGGAGGAGCTTATTGGGATATAACTTTGATGCATTGGAGACTCATATGTATGACGGGGATTACGCCACTGCACCTTCCCGGGATATAATCGGGAGGATGCCGTGCGTGAGGCCGGGAGGCTAGGACCTTGGAGACTGTCGTTTCGGTGGGCCGGATGACTATTGATGCCCGCATCCTCTTCTACGTCATGACTCACATTTTATCCCTCGACCTTTCAATCATTCAAGGATGTTGGAGGGTGACATACCTGTCATGTGGGCTATTCGGCATGCCATTAATGTCAATTGGAGGTACTACATTTGCTGGATGATGATGAAGGCCAAACAGAAGCCTAATGCTGCACTCCCATATGCCTATCTGGTTCAAAGGATATTGGAGTATTTTCGTGTTCCTATGGACAATGAGCAAATGGTGATTCAGAGGGCGTGGAATTCTAGATTTGGTCAGCGTCTAGTGGAGCAATGCAAGATCATGAAGGGGGAAAATGGTGTGGCATTACACCAATGTGCCCGAGGAGGATGCGATGTTGGCGAGGCTCCACCTATTGTTCCTCCTGAGGTTCAAGATGAGGATGATGAGGATGTTCATACGGAGGAAACAGTTGAACCGGAAGGTGGATTCTCCATTGGTGATGTCATGAGAGCCATCAATGCCATGGAGATGAAACAGAAAAAGAGGTGGAGGAAGGAGAATGAAAGGTGGAAGTGGATACAGGCCTCCATGCAGGGGATAGAGCATAGGCTTGGGCAGTTGCAGCTTGGTCGGGAGCAGGAGGCAGCCGATGATGAGGAGGGTGAGGAGGAGGCTGGCACATCTGAGGAGGAAGCTTAGATTTATTTGTTTTGTCATTGTTGTTTTTAGATTTGAAATTTGATGTAAGCGCGTCGGATACTATGTTTCTTTTATTCGAATAAATGAGTGGATTGATGTTTCAGTATAATGTGTTTACCTACTCTAAAGTTTGTCATTGTCTTTGTATGTTTCTTTGATTTTGTGGTTTTACTTGATGTTTCTTTGTTGTTGTAATGTCATGTGTGATTTTTACTGGTTTAGTCGACTAAACCATATGGTCTAGTCGACTAAGACCATCCAGAGACGAAATCATAGGTCTCTGGATGGTCTTATTCGACTAAACCAAATGGTTTAGTCGACTAAACCAGTAAAATAGACACAATATTTTACTGGTTTAGTCGACTAAACCATATGTTCTAGTCGACTAAGACCATCCGGAGACGAAATCATAGGTCTCTCGGATGGTCTTAGTCGACTAAACAAATGGTTTAGTCGACTAAACCAAGAAAAATAGACAATATTTTATTGGTTTAGTCGACTAAACCATTTGGTTTAGTCGACTAAGACCATCCGAGACCTATGATTTCGTCTCGGATGGTCTTAGTCGACTAGACCATATGGTTTAGTCGACTAAACCAAGAAAAATCACAATAGTTTCTTGGTTTAGTCGACTAGACCATATGGTTTAGTCGACTAAACCAGTAAAATATTGTGATTTTTACTGGTTTAGTCGACTAAACCATATGGTCTAGTCGACTAAACCAGTAAAAATCACACATGACATTACAACAACAAAGAAACATCTTGTAAAAACATATGTATATCTCGTTTATATAATAGTGCAAGATGAGGAATGTATTTTGAGCATAAATTAATGGTCTTACAACAAAACAAATTCTATTAAACTCAATACAAAACACGTTACATAGAATTCAAGCTTGTCTAATCCTCGTTGGACATGTACGTGCATTATGTCCGACTTGGTTACAACCTCTACATCTTTGCTGACTATTGTTCGGGGGTTGAGACTCCACCCAATCCATCTCATTTGCATCCTTGTAGACTTTGGCCTTCCCCTTTCGCGTGACCAAAATGTGTCAGGGACCACGAATGGGAATCCTCCTTGGTCAATCAACAATTCCGCCTATCGGATACCAGTGTGCGGCATACACCTGACTAATGTACGCGATAGTGAACACCGGGTCAACATAATCGTAGTAGTTCAAGTTTTCCGCTTTGCATACGCTAATACGTGGCTGCAAGGATACCTTCTAGTCGTGAACCTCCCACATTGGCATTTGCGATTGATCAAGTCGACCTCATGATGTCACCGGCCTCATGTGTTGATTGGTTGTATGCGTTCTCAACCTCATATAATCGTAAATCTCTATCATACAGTCGCACACGGTATGTGATTGTCAACTGGTCCATCTTTTGTATCGCGTCTTCTACCGATTTTGCGACTATCCTGCCTGCAGCCATATGTTTGCTAATTTCAACACGCCTTCTGACGAAATAGTCGACAAGTCTACTACAAGTCATCTTCACCAAAGCCAGTATCGGTAGATTATGAGCACCCCTGAAGACCTTGTTGACACACTCGACTAAGTTAGTTGTCATGTGACCAAACCTCCGGCTGTCTTCATCATAGGACCTGCACCATTTCTCCTTTGGAAGACGATCAAACCATGAGGCAACATGTGGGTTTGCATCAAGAAACTCTTGAAACTTCATGTCAAAGTGGATCTTTGAACTCATGTACCCTACGTTAAAGAGAATGTAAACTTATAACAATGGACACAAAGCATTAAACTTATAACAATGGACACAAAGCATTAAACTTATACCTAGTTTCATAACAGATTTCTTCAGTTGCGTGTCCCTAAATTTAGTATTAAAGTTGCTACCGACATGTCGTAGGCAATACACATGATACGCATGTGGAGGTTCAATACTTGAAGGCTTCAATGGTCCGGTGAAATGCCCAAAAACCCTACGAAGACGCGTTTGTCCGGCACCACACGACGTTGGATCCACAATTCATTAGTTTCAAGCTCGTAAATGTAACCCACGTTACACCGTGTCATGTATGACAACCAATTGGGCAACAATGCATATGATTCCTCCCAATCACCAAACAACTTCACAATGGCCTTCATTTTCGCCATCCAAGCCTTCTTGTATGTTATATTATATCCATGCAAACGTTGTATCCTCTCTTGTATCAGCACTGGTTTTAAAGATGGATCTTCTCTTAACATACCTAGTGAACACAAAGCAAATTCCAAATGTACCGTCAATAAACAAACCGAATGTAACTAAAACAAAAAGGACATGAAAACCTACTGATAATAGATGCACATATAACATCTCGTATCCAGTTGTCTATGATCACGGGTGAGACTCGATTCGTACATGTGTGCTCTTTACCCCACTTACTCACCACCCAACTATATCCATTCTTGGGAAAATTGCCCTCATATACCAGGGACAACCTTGAGCATTTAGTCGACACTTCATCACAAACCTTTGGTCATCGCTTTTTATAACCTTGGCTGTACGATGAGACTTCATGCAATATAATTTCACAGTTCACCTAGTGAAATAAACCTCTCATATTCGTCCTCCTCATCGTTGTCCATATTCTCATCTTCCTCATCCTCCTCTTTCTCATTCTCCTCTTCTTCCGTCAATGTTATCTGACTTAAGCCTTGTGAAGGTGCAGATAAACCGACAGGTCTTTCTTCTTCACCAAAATACTGTGGAGATCTTGTATGCATGGGTACGGTTGATGATTCACCAGATTCAATCTCAACATATATCTCAATAAAATTTTGTGATATCCGATTAGCAAATGCATCTATGACACAATCTACGTCTTCATCATCACATACATCGTTACTAATGTAGTATACACTATCCTTACCAACTATCTCCACTTTGGCCATTATTCGATGAATGCATTGGCTTCCATGTAGTCCCAATTTTTGGGAAATTCTTTCTTTGAGCTCGTTGTACGTAGTGCCCGTTTGATTTTCATCATTTTTGTTTTTCCTTCAAATTGAACACCATTGGAACCTTGAAAATGCCTCCCACTATAGTAGATTACAAGAACGAGTGTGTTTGAACTTGAACTCATCCTTCACACCACAATTTCAAGCTGTACAAGGGAGAGTTTTAGATTACAAACAAGAACAAAAGCTTAACAAAGTGAAACTACAAAGATTACACAACAATTATACCTTCAACAACGGATTGAACAAGGATTTGAGGCAAAAAACAGATGGGGAGAGGTTTGGGGAGAGGTTTTAGTCGATTAGGGTTCGTTCGTTTCGTTTAGGCGCGATTTGGGGGTTTTAAAAAAACCCCATACCCGACATTTAGTCGACTAAACCATTTGGTTTAGTCGACTAAATGTCGGGTATGGGCTTTTTTTAAAACATCGACCGGTTTAGTCGACTAAAAATTTTGGTTTAGTCGACTAAACATTTTGCCCACCATTTAGTCGACTAAACCAAAATTTTTAGTCGACTAAACAAAAAGATTGGGAAATAGGTTTCTGACAGGGGCATTTTGGGAAATAGGTTTCAAACAGGGGCATTTTGGTAAATAGTTATTTAATAAGGGGCAAATTCAGAAATTAGCCAAAAGATTGAGCATAAATAAATATGCATTCCTACGAGGAAAATGAAATATTTGAGGGGTATCATAAATGAAGGTATCATGTACAATGGATTTCGTTGTATGAAATACACGGATGTTAATTGAATTTCAGATTCCTCTAAGAAAACCCACTATTAGCCAAAATTAAAATATTGTATGAAATACATAGATGTTAACTGAATTTCAGTTTTATCTATAAAAAACCACTAGTAATCAAAATTAAAATATTGTGAGTCGGAGTTTATTAATTTGAAGATAGCTTCATTTGAAGGCTAAGTTGTTGAAACTTCTTAGCAAGTATTTTTGGTGTATGGCCGACATTTAGTGTTGATGTGAGTTGTGATTGCCCAATGGCAATAGCCATTGTGAAAAAAACAACAATGGTGTAGTTGAAAATCGTTTGAGATATGATGTGAATAAGCTAGCTTAAAAATTGTGAAGTTATCTCAATCGATTTTGTGAGTTGAAAAAGTTGACTCGCGGATCCGTTAATAAACCCTGGGAAGAAGTAAATTAGCCAAGGGGAATGGGACTAAAGCCAATTAGAATTAAAAGCGATGGCAACCCAACCTCTGTGATTGGTGATCCCATGAATGAGGTTCAATGGGTAAATATAAATCATTTGTTAGTTCTGCTAGCACTGAAATAAATTACCAGTCCCTTCATATGGCATGAGAAAGTGCTAGAATGCATTATGGTGAGGCTGAGCAAAAGCTCTTAATGATTTTATAATCTTACGGGATGGTGTGCTCATTGCAGATACATTTCATGGAATCACCTATAAGAATGAGGAGTGGGGCCGCTCCTATGAGATAGTGGCGAATTCTCTAAAGCATTCATTAAATACCAAGACATGCGCATGGCCATTTTACAGTGCAAAAACATGCTAACAATAGAAAATGTGAGGGTATAATCTGACTCTTAATGCTTCTAGTATACACCTAATAGATGTTGGTTTTAAGTTCATAGGACCACCAGCATCTGTATACTAAGTGATATCGTCTAGTCTAGTTTTAAGTTCAAAGGACCGCCAGATACAACGATATATCCATGTGAGTCATTCAGCTAATGGGACTACAAGCTTCCTTTGAAACTTTTGAGGGGTTGTTGTAAATATTGTGTACGGGTGTGTCAAAGAAAGAAATCTCATATAACTCAAGATTGGGAACACCCTAGTATACAATAAAATATAAGCTTGAGTTAGTAAGAAGGCTTATAAGAGGAGTCTTCCAATTGACCATTGGAGATTCCCGTTTTTGAGTTTTAATTGACTAATTTTAATGACATTTAAAAGGTTTTATTAAATTAAATCATCATTAACACTTATTTTGTAACTATCATTTTAATTGTCATTAAACCGTTTTTAATGGCTATTATTAATACTCAACGGTCATATGTTTTCGGCCTATAAAAGGCAATGCATGGTTTAAGGTCAGTATACTTGGAGGTTAGATGATCAAGGTTATGCGACATCGAGCTCTATCCTCGAGCTCCCTCCTCGCTCTTCTTCTGAGTTAAACTGTTATCTTTTTATTGTTCTGTCACCCTGCTTTATGGAAGAAGCTAAGGGTTCATATTATCCTGGGGAGTGCCGCTTCCAAGTCATTCATTTATATAAAGAAAATCCAATCTAACTAACTTGTCTGACAAGCTGATCAAACCATATTTTTATATGACTTTTCATAATTAAATTGGGATTTTTAATGCATTTTCTCGGACATTATTGCATGATTAAGCACTAATTTGAGTTAGGGACATTTGTATTGAATTAAATGTAATTAGGGGTAAAATGGTCATAATTTGTTAATTATTCATGCAATTGATTCTTTGGACTTTTGATACTACATTGTGTTTAATCTTGCATTGTAGGTGTTTAAGAAGGAAATTTGAGCTTTTTGAGGACCAGAATTAATGTCAGAAAAGGCCCTAAATCGCTGTCAGAAAATGATCCAAAATCAGAGATATTGACAGAGAGGGCCCAAACATGCTGTCAGAGAGGGCCCAAAAACGGAAACACTTCCCGAAAAGGCCCAATGCGAAAACACTGCGTTTTGCTTAAATTATTAGGTTTCCTTCTTCGCCAAAAAGAGGCCCGACAGTTTTTTGAGAGAGAGGACCCGGGACGCTGATTCAGAAACAGAACAGACGAACGAAATTGGAGGCGAGGGAAAAAACGAAAGAAGGAGACAAGGGACCTTGGACGATTCAGCACCTTCAACCTCTTCTCTTCCTTCCCTTCTTCGTTCCTCTCGCCGGCGGCCATCACCCCCACCACAAGTCCGCCGGCGAGCTCCACACTAACCAGAGATCCGAAGACGTGAACAGAAGGAACGAACCAGAGGGAGCAGGGAGAAGATTCAGGACTGGACGATTTCAGACCTTCACCTTCGTCTACCTTTTTCATCAACTTCCATTCACCCTTCATCGTCTTCTTTATTTTCCGGCGAGTTCCTAAATTTTCCGGCTAGAGTTTGAGTTTTCCGGCGAGTTCTTGAATTTTCCGGCGACTCTTTCCCAGATTCCGGCGACTTTTCAGATTGCAATGAGGGGCTGATTCCTCTGCTTCTTGGAGATGAGGATGTGTTCTTGAGTTTCAAAGCTTCAAAGGGGAGTTAATTTGTTCATTCTATTAGTCCAGATTTATATATTTAGATTGCCTAGTTTTAGGGATTATTGTGTATAAATTCTGGAACTGAGATTAATGTTTATTGTCTTTGTTAGTTTGACAATTGTGATTGGATTGAATTTTGTAGCTTGTTGGATATATATATATATATATATATATATATATATTTCCTTATTGATTCAATGATATTGTGTTGTCTATGTGGTATTGTTAGATAATATGATTGAATTGAATTAATTGAGTGGCGTGGTATTGCATTCATGTGAAGAGGAACCAAGTTACATTAATTTAATCCTAATCACACACTAAGTGGTTTTAAACAATATCTCAAGAGATAGTAGTTTCTTCAATTAAGTAGTAGGAGCTACTATTAATTGGGAATATTGGATTCAAGTGGATCTTGAGGTTTTTCATCTAGACTTAGTGAAAATTTACTCCTATATTTAATTGAACTATGATAGTTATATTCCATTTCCAAGGGCATTCATACTCATTTTCATACTCCATTCCATTTTATAAAGAAAATACCAAAAATAATAGTTTAGCATTTAATTTAATTGCATTCTTATTTTAGTTTATCAATTAAAAAATCCAAATTAACCAATTTTCCCCCTTGTTTTAATTGCATTTGCATGTCATTTAGATTATTTAGGATTCAATAAAAGGCTCCTCGAGAGAGAGAACGATCCTAGGTTTGCCTATACGCAATCCTTGGTTATTTTTTATTGTGGACCCCAAGGCTAAAGACAAAAAGGCCCTCATCAATGGCGCCGTTGCCGGGGAGCTAAGTAATTGGCTCCCTAGGTAATCTAATTGTCAAATTCACTTTTGACAAGGGGTTTCTCGTGTGAAGCTTGTTAGTTTTGCATTTTTGATTTTTCATTGTATATAGTTTAGGATTTTTGCATTTAGATAGTTTGCACAACATTCATTGCATTATTGCATTGTTTTGACTTGGTGGCTTCTGTGTGGTGTGTTTGCATTAAATTTGATATGATGTTGAGCTTAATTATTTGAATTCACCATGTC
The DNA here is from genome assembly GCA_025563575.1 of Acacia pycnantha. Lineage (NCBI taxonomy): Eukaryota > Viridiplantae > Streptophyta > Magnoliopsida > Fabales > Fabaceae > Acacia > Acacia pycnantha. The sequence goes on along the minus strand of JAMWYP010000031.1, from coordinate 3,383,699 downwards.
TCCAAGTTAATTCATAGATACTTGCATCTTTTGTCAATTTTTTTTTTTCTCAGGATTCATTTTCTTAGTTAGATAGATACTTGTAATTCATTTGGGAATTAACTGAATTGAACTTTCATGGCTTGGTTTAATGGTAATCAAGATTCACCATTTCAATCCCACTCTTTTGTAGCAGATTCAATCCGAAGGGAAGAGTCTATCTCTCAAAGCATCGAATCCATTCAACAAACAATACGGGCTCTTCAAGCTAACTTGAGAATTCAAGATGAGAATCCAATTGGTCAAGAATGTCATGGTCCATTCCACCACCCATACCATGAACCTTACCACCAACCTTCATTTCAACCAAATCACTCACCACACCTACCCTATAGATCATACCATGAGCCTTCTCCACCACCATACAACCCATATTATGAGCCTTCTCATAATCCTTTACCATACAACCGCATGCCATACCATGAACCTCCTCCTTCATTCCATACCACTTCCCGACCATGTCATCCATCTCATGAATCCCCATATCCATTTGAGCCACCTTATGGACCCCATTCTCAACCTTGTGTGCCAAACCAAGAACCTACCACTAGTGAAGTCTTTAGAAAATTGCAAAATCAAGTGACTCAAACGGTAGACGAGGAGCAGTCATACAAGGCCAACTTTGATAATTAAATGGACTCTATAATGAGACGAATGGAACATCAAGAGAATGAGAATGAGATAATGGAAAAGGAAATTGAGCGTCTCACTCAACAATCACAAGTGTTGAAGACTAATTTCCAAGAAAACCCTCTTCTCATGTTGTAACACCCCGGTTTTCACAACTGTTTTTATAGCGTTTTGATCAGAGTTTTGAGCGACAAATTTTTTTTTCATAATAAAGAGTAACTGAATAACATTGCTAACAGTGTATCTGGCTGTTCATAAGGCCGTCCATTCCTCCGAGTGTTTACATTTAATGTAAGTACAACAAAACTAAAGCGTCTCCATCTCGATCTTCATGCTAGCTCCTTCCTTGTCCTCGATCTACGTGGCTCGCTTGCTTATCTCCTCGGCCTCGGTCCTTCGGACCACGAATATAGCCGAGATCCAATTTAGCGCATTGATCTCGGGTAACAAGTTAACCTCATGCTTATAAACATGATATGTACAATGTATTTCCAATTTCACAAAGATTGATCAAGCCGCATACAACAACATAAAACCGTAATAGTGATCTAAGTACGATTCCTTAATCACAAGCAGTGTCTAAGTACGGTTCCATAGGCACGGAGTATCTAAGTACGGTTCCATAGACACGGTATCTAAGTACGGTTCCATAGACACGGGTATCTAAGTACGGCTCCATAGACACGGGTATCTAAGTACGGTTCCATAGACACGGGGTATCTAAGTACGGTTCCATAGACACGGGTATCTAAGTACGGTTCCATAGATACGGTGCATCTAGCACCGAAATGTAATGGCTGTAAGTGTCTATCATGGGGCCTCACCGACTTATACTGGCGACTAAATGACCTACCCACATAGACTAGCCTTGCCTTCGGCACCAAACTATTCACACAACATATTATCACATATAATCATTCAATAATCATCAGATTAGTGTTACAAGACGCGAACGCACCTTCGTTGGCAACGTTAGGTACTACCGCGAAACGCATTTTCTACGGAGAAACGTGCAAGAATCCTACAATGCACGTCGGGCGCAAACGTAACGGCAAAGCAGTAATCAACGCTTTCAGATATCCTATGAGAATAATGTCACTTCCATTAGTAATTTGACATTATAACTCGGCATTTTAGGTAAAAATTACCATTTTGCCCCTATACCCCTACTTAGCGGAATTTCGCCGCGTCTCGCTACATAGGCTATTTTCTTCCCAAAATTTCGCCAGAACTTCGACGCCATCATGATTTTCGAAAATAAAGACTAAAATAGCCCTCCCATCTAATATCAAAACATAAAAATAAAGACTACTCTAGCCTTACTAACTATTGAACTAAAGACTAAAAACTAAAGACCGAAAGACTTACCCGTTGAAGACTTCGGCGAACTTCCCTGCAGCTTCTCTCTTTCTTTCTCACTCAAGGATTTCGGTTTTCACTTGAGAATGGGGTGAGAGAAATGAAGAGAGCTCTTGCCTTTTTATAGGCAAATTTTGGGTCCTAAAGTGTAATTTTCCCTTCTCAAATTTTGGGTCCAAAGTTGTAATTTTCCTTTAATATTTTGAAGAGTGATTCTTGGCCATACAACACACCAAAACGTGCTGCCCCCTCTCCAAGCCAAAGATGAGCCAATTGGATGATGACACGTGTCCTCATCCAGTCCAATTTCCCGACGGCACCCGATTCGCGTAATTTCTGAGAAATCTCAAAATTCTGGATTTACAACTTTGAAGACAAGTTCTCACTTACTAGAAATGTCCAAGTTAACCTAAATTTTGGTTCCATACAGAGCATTCCGTGTTCACCAAGTTTCTCGAAAACGTGTCCGGCCGCGTCCGGTTTCGTAACGCATTTCGAAATTATCAACTTCTTCGTAAAATTCACCGATTCCAATATGTCAAAATAAATTCAAACTCATGCCTAGATGTTGAGTTAGAATTTATTTTCCTTATATCCAAAAATATACCTATATGCATTTTTCCCTATTTTGTTTTATTAGGAAATGCACCAACGACTTTAATTTTCTCCTGAAGAGTATAACTAAGACAAAATTCCACCGATCATTATTTTTCCCTGACTTTGGAAATCCTCTTCCGGTTCTCTAGATAGGATCCGTTTCCTAAATATAAGATTACTATTCACTAACTTTAATTATATATTAAAATATTCAAACATGTGCTAAATGTAAACAAATATCATGATATTATGATTTCACTCTTATCTTCATTCTTCTTGCAATTTTCGGTCAAAAATCTGATCCTATTTAATTTATATTTTCGTTTTTATTTTAATTAATAATTAATTAATATTATATAAAATAATTATTTAATAATTATTTTATATAATTTTTACAAAATTTTTCTATTGGTCAATACTTTGATTTAGGCTTAAAAATACCTAAACTCATCCATTTTTCTCAAAATTTCCAATTAATTAGTAAATATATTTTTACTAATATTCAACCACTTTCCACTAATTTTTGAGCTCTACATAATTATTACTGAATTTTCCTTGCTTATGCTTAAGTAATTAGCCCAATAATTACCTAAATTAGGGACAATATCCTTCCCTATTTTAAATAGATTTTTACTTGCTTCTTTTATAGCTTTCACAGGTATTTATAACCCACAATGTATTTAGGGACCTATTTGCAAATTCCCAAACGTTTTAGGGACCTAATTGCAAATTATCCAATTTCACTTATCAGAAATATCCATTATTTATAATTTTCCAGATAATAAATATCCGGGTATTACATTTCTCCCCCCGTTAAATAAAATTTCGTCCTCGAAATTTACGCGTATCACCTCGTAGAAATAACTTAGACCTTTTGTCTAACCCTTGTCCATGCATACTTACTTAGTATGCATCCCAACATTCCAACCGGTACTTCGGTTACATACAGGACTCACATGTCCATTCTTCGTGCTCTCTAGCCGTTGCACTAACCGCACTTCGAACCATACGCTACGGATACTTATTCTATCGTAACATTCTTAGATCATTTATTTCATGATCCGAGAAATCGTTTCGCTTGATTATAAAGTTTTTATCATGTTTTGGGTTGATATATAGTGTTTCCGTGGTGTCACAATACCACGTACTTTATATATATTGCTTCCGTGGCGCCCATAACACCGCGTACTTTAGTGTTTTAGCGTTTCCGTGGCGCCCATAACACCGCGTACGTAAGTGTTTCCGTGGCACCCATAATACCGCGTACTACACATTCATCATGTCGTATTTCGATATACTGTATCACCGTGGTTCCCATACACCGCGGCAATACCATATATCTCGTACTCATGGATATCACGTCGTACTTCGATATATTATGTCCCCATGGTTCCCATACACCGTGGTAACATAAGATACTTTAGACTTAATGATACTATCGGGATTTTTATGATAATGATTATTACTATGTTATGTGTGGATTGGTTTGACCTTAAGAGACTTGAGAGTGGTAAGTCATCACACTGTCATGCTGCAGCTAGACATATCCCGATCCATTCCTATTGGTACCATTATACAATCTACTTGGATTTGGGATAACCAATTTCTTGGTGTTGTGACCAACTTCTCTTCCAATTCATGAATTCTTGTCTCACAGTCTTGCTCCACACAAATGATTTTACTCGTGAGCTTTGTTACGAAAAATTCTTCATGAATCGGCGGTACTATCCTGCTAGACCCAAAACTACATATCGATGTTACTATTTCTGGCTGGTCTGATATTGGATTTATCCGAGGTTGTCTACCTCGTCCCACCTTGGCCTTTGCCTCGACCTCCGGGAGCTCCTACTCCTCTTAACTTTGCCATGTCTCGTTCTTATTCCTTCATTTAGGAAAACGTTAGATTTAGGGAGACGATGATTAGTCTATTGCGTACTTTACCGAACTAGTAATGACCCTACAAACGTTTAGATACCCGCAACATTTCCTCGCTCGGATTTCGTTGATTCTTTCCATTCAGCAATGGGTACGGGGAAAAGGATGAAGAGTGGATCTGATCCAGTCTTCCGGAGGGTACAGAAATATACTAGAAATTTCTCAACATGGGTCAAATACTGCATGTCTTTATCTTTGTCGGTCTCAGAGTTTTGTCCGGTGTGGCCAAGCTTCACATATAAGCTCTGCGCTAGGATAGAATTTCCGTTCAGGACAAGCTGGAGATTTTCAGAGTTATTTGATACGGGTATCGGCCTAACTTCGGGCGGCGGATATGCTGGATCTGGGTTCAATCCTAACCCCACCAACTCGGGAACTATACGTGCTGGGTTCAATCCTAACCCTACTAACTCGGGAACTACAGACATACGCACTGGTACATTTTCTTTGGCCGGAGGGAACATCATTCATGTCCCTCTCTAGAACATAACACCAGAGTTATCTCAGTACTCATTTTCAAAATACGCTCCTTTATAGAAAGGCGTTGAACCTAACTCCGTTACTCAAACCTATTGGCCAGGTAGGTGTCTATCATGGGAAGTCTCACCGAGTTCACGGCGACTGAATGACTTACCCACATAGACTAGCCCTTCCTTCGGCACCAACGGTTTGTTTATAACATAGTTAGAGTCATGCCAAGTAAAATGATCTGATGCCAGGAAAAACGCTCTGATACCAAAATGTAACACCCCGGTTTTCACAACTGTTTTTATAGCGTTTTGATCAGAGTTTTGAGCGACAAATTTTTTTTTCATAATAAAGAGTAACTGAATAACATTGCTAACATCTAAGTACGGTTCCATAGACACGGGGTATCTAAGTACGGTTCCATAGACACGGGTATCTAAGTACGGTTCCATAGACACGGGGTATCTAAGTACGGTTCCATAGACACGGGTATCTAAGTACGGTTCCATAGATACGGTGCATCTAGCACCGAACAGAATGGCCAGGTAAGTGTCTATCATGGGGGCCTCACCGACTTATACGGCGACTAAATGACCTACCCACATAGACTAGCCTTGCCTTCGGCACCAAACTATTCACACAACATATTATCACATATAATCATTCAATAATCATCGATTAGTGTTACAAGATCTGCGAACGTACCTTCGTTGGCAACGTTAGGTACTACCGCGGAAAACGTGCTTTCTACGGAGAAACGTGCAAGAATCCTACAATTGGCGTCGGGCGGTACAGAACGGCAGCAGAATCAACGCTTTCAGATATCCTATGAGAATAATGTCACTTCCATTAGTAATTTGACATTATAATCGGCATTTTAGGTAAAAATTACCATTTTGCCCTATACCCCTACTTAGCGGAATTTCGCCGGCGCTTCGCTACATAGGCTATTTTCTTCCCAAAATTTCGCCAGAACTTCGACGCCATCATGATTTTCGAAAATAAAGACTAAAATAGCCCTCCCATCTAATATCAAAACATAAAAATAAAGACTACTCTAGCCTTACTAACTATTGAACTAAAGACTAAAAACTAAAGACCGAAAGACTTACAGTTGAAGACTTGCAGTGAACTTCCCAGAGCTTCTCTCTCTTCTTTCTCCTCAAGGATTTCGGTTTTCACTTGAGAATGGGGTGAGAGAAATGAAGAGAGCTCTTGCCTTTTTATAGGCAAATTTTGGGTCCTAAAGTGTAATTTTCCCTTCTCAAATTTTGGGTCCAAAGTTGTAATTTTCCTTTAATATTTTGAAGAGTGATTCTTGGCCATACAACACACCAAAACGTGCTGCCCCTCTCCAAGCCAAAGATGAGCCAATTGGATGATGACACGTGTCCTCATCCAGTCCAATTTCCCAGATCGGTACCCGATTCGCGTAATTTCGGAGAAATCTCAAAATTCTGGATTTACAACTTTGAAGACAAGTTCTCACTTACTAGAAATGTCCAAGTTAACCTAAATTTTGGTTCCATACACCAAAAATATACCTATATGCATTTTTCCCTATTTTGTTTTATTAGGAAATGCACCAACGACTTCAGAATTTTCTCCCGGAAGAGTATAACGGAAGACAAAATTCCACCGATCATTATTTTTCCCTGACTTTGGAAATCCTCTTCCTGGTTCTCTAGATAGGATCCGTTTCCTAAATATAAGATTACTATTCACTAACTTTAATTATATATTAAAATATTCAAACATGTGCTAAATGTAAACAAATATCATGATATTATGATTTCACTCTTATCTTCATTCTTCTTGCAATTTTCGGTCAAAAATCTGATCCTATTTAATTTATATTTTCGTTTTTATTTTAATTAATAATTAATTAATATTATATAAAATAATTATTTAATAATTATTTTATATAATTTTTACAAAATTTTCCTATTGGTCAATACTTTGATTTAGGCTTAAAAATACCTAAACTCATCCATTTTTCTCAAAAATTTCCAATTAATTAGTAAATATATTTTTACTAATATTCAACCACTTTCCACTAATTTTTGAGCTCTACATAATTATTACTTGAATTTTCCTTGCTTATGCTTAAGTAATTAGCCCAATAATTACCTAAATTAGGGACAATATCCTTCCCTATTTTAAATAGATTTTTACTTGCTTCTTTTATAGCTTTCACAGGGTATTTATAACCCACAATGTATTTAGGGACCTATTTGCAAATTCCCAAACGTTTTAGGGACCTAATTGCAAATTATCCAATTTCACTTATCAGAAATATCCATTATTTATAATTTTCCAGATAATAAATATCCGGGTATTACACATGTTCACACATACACAAGAAGCGGAGCAATTGAAGAAAGAAAATGAGGAGTTGGAGAATGGAATGGAGTGGCCTACACGAGAGCCTTCTATGTGTCATACTCCACAAGAGGCTTGCTCATCACATACACTTCCACATGAGCCACCCACTCCACCATGCCTCGAACATCCATCCCAACCCTCTACTCCTCAACCTTCCGGACTTGATGCTTTCCTCACTTTGCCATATATGGATGCTCAAACCCTTGCCCTAAGAAAAATGTATGACGAACTAAAGGTTCGGCATCTACATTTATTCAATCTCAAAGAGGTACTTCCTCGTGAATTCTTTGATGAAATAGAAGAGGAAATGGAGGACATTGAAAAATTCAACAAGGCATTTGTTCACCATGTGCTATGGATTAAAACCGAATGAGAAGAAGGAGCTCCATGGTCATGTACCTCCAACGATGATGGGAAAACCGAAGAGCAACACCTAAATGCCACTTCACAAGTTGAAGTTTCCAATCCTTCGGTACCTATTCCCACACAAGCACAAGAGGTACAACAAGTACAAAAGAGCATTGAAGAGTCTTCTCTACCATTTGGTAATGATCATATCCGTATAGAAGTAGACTCTCCTACTACTTTAACTAGCGAAGCAATTAATGATTTGAGTGATAATGAGGTGGATGAGGAAATCATTGTTGAATCCCCTCAAATGTTTGAAAATGTAATTGCTCAACCCATTAGTTCTAGTAGTAGTGATTCAATTGTACTTGTTGATGAGTGTGCTCCTACTTCTTCATGTGATGCTTTAATTAATGAAAATGCTTCTCTTCATAGTACTAGGGATGATTGTGAAAAATTGAATAAAATATTTTCATGTTCTTGTGCGGAAGATCGAATATGTGTAGATTGTTATCTTGAAAAATGCCACTTACTTGTTGAGTTTCGAAAGAAAGCATTTAGTGAAGTGGTTGATTCTACGATTGATCATAATGTACCCTCTTGTACTATTGATGATTCTAAGCATGACAATTGCGAACATGTTGACTCTTGCATGGATGATAATGTGGTTGATTTTAGTGAAAAAGATCATAGCCTAGAATGCCAAATGCATGAAATTCCCATTGGATTACTTCCTTATAGCCTTGTTGATGACAAAGATTCTGAAATTGTTGATACCAAAAATAATAGTTTAGCATTTAATTTAATTGCATTCTTATTTTAGTTTATCAATTAAAAAATCCAAAACCAATTTTCCCCCTTGTTTTAATTGCATTTGCATGTCATTTAGATTACTTAGGATTCAATAAAAGGCTCCTCGAGAGAGAGAACGATACTAGGTTTTCCTATACGCAATCCTTGGTTATTTTTGATTGTGGACCCCAAGGCTAAAGACAAAAAGGCCCTCATCAATGAGTTTTAATTGACTAATTTTAATGACATTTAAAATGTTTTATTAAATTAAATCATCATTAACACTTATTTTGTAACTATCATTTTAATTGTCATTAAACCGTTTTTAATGGCTATTATTAATACTTAACGGTCATATGTTTTCGGCCTATAAAAGGCAATGCATGGTTTAAGGTCAGTACACTTGGAGGTTAGATGATCAAGGTTATGCGACATCGAGCTCTATCCTCGAGCTCCCTCCTCGCTCTTCTTCTGAGTTAAACTGTTATCTTTTTATTGTTCTGTCACCCTGCTTTATGGAAGAAGCTAAGGGTTCATATTATCCTGGGGAGTGCCGCTTCCAAGTCATTCATTTATATAAAAAAAATCCAATCCAACTAACTTGTCTGACAAGCCATGTGGCATGCATAAACTGGGTTGATCATGGTTTCTTTCCCGAGTTAATTGATTACTCAAACCGGCCAAGTGTTGGGATTATCAATCGGAACAGCCAAGCCGGCCGGTCTGCATAATTAAGGAAGCAAACCGACCATATTAAAGAGATGGTTGGTAGTGATCGATCAAAGTCGCTTGTGATATTCCGAAAGTGCCCACAATGGAAATACATTTCTATACATTGGATAGTGTAAGATGCAATGTTTCAAAGATGCTCCTGTCACTTCCTGAAGATATATATACAAGTCACAAACCATATATTAATCATTTAATCAGTAAAATTGTAATTTATTTTAATAATTTATTAAATGCCAACTTTTCTGGGGGAAAACTCACTTGTTGTGGCCAATCCCCATCTTCTAACTGAGAATTTATCAGGAACTTTGCTCCACGGTGAACAGGAGTTGGGTCTCTATCAATCTGTCCAAATCAAATGAAATATATAAATAAATTAAACTCCGAAATTTCGTATATGCTTTTTATAATTGTGATTTATGATCGGAGACATATAATTAATACACACACAGATATGTGTGTGTGTATATGTATGTATAAATATATAAAAGTTGCTTGTCCGCATTGAAATTTGAAATTAGGGCGGGCTTCATAATAACACAGTAATTTTTGGCAGCCCTTCCACAAGGCTAATCAATAATATTTCCTTTGAAATATACAAAGTATCTAATGAAAATCAAAGTTTTCTTGACTTACTTGCCCAGCATGAATCAGCCCCATCATAGCCCACGCTGTTTGTACTACATGTGATCGATTTCCTTCGAGTGGAATAAATTTCTGAAACGTCAAACACAAGAGCATTTAATTAGATAAAGAAAATTAAACTAACGAATGAACACAGGATGACTTTTTTCCTACAAAAACTTAGGCCAAGTTGTTTATATCCATTGCATCAATTTCATGTGTGTGTGTGTGAAAATTTACAAATCATAATTTACGTTATACCTAATGGATATAAGCAGCTCGACATAAGTTTTTTCCATTTTTTTTTTCCCTCTAGAATTAAAAGTGATAAAATGAAACCTTTTTAGCGCATGAAAGATAGCTCTCTCCCCAGCCACCATCGTCATTTTGTGTGGTACAAAGAAAATTCATAGCTTCGCGAATGGTATTAGAGTTGTGATAGGTCTTACCAGCTGCAGCAAGTCCAGCAAGAGCAAACATTGTTCCATAAATAAAGCAAATTCCCCAGAATCCATACCATGAACCATCTTCTGTTTGTGTTTCTTCAAAGAATCCTATAGCTCTGCTAATGAAATTCTCAATCTCTTTCTTTCTATGTGTTGGATAAAACTTGCTAAACAAAACTACAGCCTCCAGTGCTGATCCAGTACATTCAATAGTTTCATGCTCAACCATATTGTCCTCAAAAAACTCTATGGGATTCATCACCTACGTCCCCAAAAAATAAAAGAAAAATTCATATGTTTAATTAATACAATGAAGGAAGAAAATAATGCACCTTTATGTTTTCCATCCAGATTCAGATTATTTAGTTAGATTATAGTTCTTACTTCTAACCACTTTGGTCCGTTGATTGGTTCCCAGGCTGCTACACCACCATTTTTACTCTGAAAAAACAAAAATCATATTCAGAATGTCTTTGAATTTTTTTCTTTTCCATATTGAACCACCTTATTCAATTAATTCAATTTCAAAAAATACTCACTTGAAGTGACAATATTATATTGACAGAGTCATAAAATCTTTCAGGTTCCATCTTTTCACCCACAACCTGCGGTGGTAACTTGGATAACAGAAGACAACACTGAAACAAACAATAATATGGTAAAAACAATATACTCGTAACATGTGAAAGGCTGAACATAATTTTAATGACATGATTAATAAGTGATTATAGTTAATCACCTTCAACGCTTCTGCTGTGCAATCAGAAACCTGCAATGCGTGGTCAGCATCAGAGAAGGTCCATGCCCCTTTAGAAATGTGACGATACATTCTCTTAAAGTCACCAGACGGATTGTCTTTAACCTGAACAGATTGTTAATTCGTAATAAAAAAAATATTGTTTATTGGTGTTTGCATGCATATAGATTTCACATATATATAGATATGTTTCTAGAGGATTGTTGAGTCAATGATAGATACACTCCTGTGGTCCTACTTATAGGGTAGAGGAAAAAAAAAAGTGGTCCTACTTATAGGGGTAGATCAAGTTGTTTGGAACGGGTAAAAAGGGTAGAAAAAACTGAAGAGATCGCTGATTGAGGTAATTGAGCGAGACCTCTAAGTTAATGATTTATCTAGAGATTTGGTTTTTGACTGAGCTCAATGACATCGAGTGATTCATATAGTATATTCCACCTTGTGAGATAAGGCTTTCTTATAGTTGTTGTTGTTGTTGTTACAAGGCAGTAAGAGAAATTTTCATATGATTGATTTTATTATTGTATTGATTTTATTCCCATATGGTATCATGTATATTAAATAAGGATAAAATTGAAAAGTTATTCAATTTTAAGACAGAATTAATAAAGCTTAAAGTTTTTCTTGGTATGTGTAAAACATACTAGAAGTGAATTATAAATAGCAACAAATAAGTAGCTTCTTAGTGAAAATGAAGCGAACCTGAGATTGCTTGAGAAAATAATGTCCTCTTGCAAGCGTGGGAGCAATTTCCTCAATTAGGTTAGTAGAAAGCAAAGCTTGGACAGCAAAACCAGCGTCCCATGTCTGGCTACCAAGACCCTGTATATAAATATAAAACTTAATTATTGAACTTTTATGGTTTACTCAAAAATTATACTTTATTCATTTTTTGTTATCATTAATTATTTGTCTCTTAATTTCACCTGCATGGTCATTCCATCCTCTGAAACCCATAAAAAATCAGGAACCCTAGCAAGATGCTTTTTGAAGGCATCTCCATTTGGATCTTCAGCCCAACAAGCAACCATACAAAAAACCTGTGGCAAGTGTAGAAGGGCATTTCTTAAATATGTTAGAGTTATATTTCTTTTACCTATCTCAAGTTAATTATTTCACTATTCAATTGATGGAGGCGGTTTATTTATTAAATGGAATATATGGAAATGAATACCTTCTCCACACATGAAGATGTTATGTATCGAGTATTCTCATTTTCATAGCGTATGTACTTTGTTGTAACTTGAAGGGCCCTTTCTCTAACCCACTTGTTGAAGGGCCAACAAGTGAGAAGTGGTTCAATTACTAAATACAGACCATCCCATACGAGATCTTGTATGAAGGGACGGTGTGAAAGGAGATCCTCCTGCGATATAGATATAAACATTGCAATATTCATTTTCGTTATATTGGTTCAGATATAGTAGTATAGAAAATCAACTATATACTCACTCGACTCCTTTTTATAAGAGTTTGAAATTTGAATTGTCTTTATATTTCTATAAGATCCTACTTCGGTTGTCTAAGCATTTGATGTATTTTTACTAAGTTTACCCCTAATTAATTCTATTATCTCTTCTCATATCTTTTTCTCATGCTGCATTATCTTTCATACTTTCATTACCACTTTACTTATTTTTTCTCTTACTTGCCCCTTAAGATAAGGGCTTGCTTGGGGGAAAAAAACTGAGATATTTTTTACTTTTGACTAATTTTCACTAATTTCTTAAATTGCATAATTCAGTTATTCGACTCTTATAAAAAGGACCAAGGGAGTATATGTGTGAATATAATTGCGCTAATTAAATTGAAAATGAATAATAATTAAGTCACCTTGGCACAAAGGTGGCGAGCTTTGTTCCAATTAATTTGATAGTAAGGTTGGACATGAAGTTCTCGTCTCAATTCAAGAATAAGTGGTGTGATTGGACCCACAAACCTTTTGCCATACAAGTAACTCATTGGCATGCAGATTGTTCGGATAAAGAACCACAGTTTATCTGCATTGATTAATTAAGGTACAAGGGTAGAGTAAACAGGTTATAAAGAGCAGCTGAAAAATGTGACTTACCATATATAGAGTACATACTATATATATATGGTTGAATTTTAATTAAATGACTTACCATGAAGATATGAAGGCAAGAGCCATAACTCAGGTTGTATTGGGTTGATTCCAAACCATTCGTACACACCAAGTATCTATATAAAGAGTAACATATATATCAAGACGATGGAGGTGACACAATTGAGTTGGGTTCAATTCCGTCCTGTATTAATTGCGATTGAGAAACTAAAGTAAAAAAAAAAAAAAAAATTAAGGGTAATTAGCTTTTCAGATATAAAATTGGAGGCTGTGTCTTTCTGTCAAAATAGTTTAAGCCAATATGATAGGACTTCCCATAACATTATATACTTTAAATCTTTTTTTCTATTTAGTCACATGTGGGAGTCTTATATATATTTTGCTCCCTCCGTTCCTTTTATAAGATACAAATAACCGAATTACGTACAGGTCAAGAGGTTTGTTAAAATTGGTTATTAAAGACAATAAATGTGTGGTATTTATAAAATTCAAATTATTTTTCAAAAACACCCTTATTTATGGGAAAGGTGTGTGGGAGAGAGAATGAGTGAAAAGAGAGATAAAAGGGACATGTAATTAATGTATTAAGAAACATATTCATTCAAAAATTTGTACTCCAAAATGTATCTTATCAAAAGAAACATATTCATTCAAAAAGAAACATATTCATTCAAAAATTTGTACTCCATTTGGTCTTAAATGTAAAATATATTTATTTAATTTGATTAAATTAAGGGAGTTAGTTAAGTTAGTTAATATGACATGTATTTTCTAAAATATCATAGTCATCTACCTTAATTCTCTCATTCCCTATCCTCGTTGATTATTATTTAGGGAGTATCAATAAAGTGGAATTAGAAAAAAATTGACAAATATAAAATTATATGTTATATTTATGAGCAAAATCAATTTCCCAAATATATCTTGTATTAAAGATCAAGGAGTATCTTATAAAAAGCAACGAAGGGAGTAATAGAAGGAAATACAGAAAGCCAAGCCTTGCCCCAAGAGGGTATGTAGGTGACACCACCACGATCAAGAATCCATTTTCGAGCTCTAACACAAACATTATTGTCTTCATTTTCTCCTAAAATGCGAATACATATGTAGCTGAGTGCTGTACAAAACATGCAGCTTTGACTTTCTAGTTGTAGTCCCCACCCTCCATCTTCATTCTTCAGTTCCATCATATATATATATATATATATATATATATATATATATATATCACATCAGTTCAAATGTTCAAATTTTGAAAGTGATGACTTAATAAAATGAATTAGATTTGAAACTTCACCTGGTGGTTGTATAAGAAACGTAGGATCTCCTTCTGGTACTCTTAAGGAAACACAGTATTAAGATGCCCTGTAACGTACATAACAAATACCTGCAAAACATTCACCATTCTGATTTTAATACTGCCTTTTGTTTTTTAATTTGTGAGTGTGTGTAAGAAATTAATATAACATTTGACAAAGAGTTGAAGAGAAGATAAATGGAAATAGACTGACCGAAGGTTGAATATAGAAAAGAGGTCCGGCCATTTGAGCAGGCCAATGGCCATCGCTAGCTTGCAAAGCACACAAATAATGAGCTGCCCTTTTCACTGTGTTGTTCACTTTCTCATGTGTTATTTCCTCTACATCCTGTATCTTCACACTTGGTATTGTTTGTTTGAATTTCTTCTCTCTCAAAAACTGCATCACATAAATCATGCATTAATGTTTTAATAATAACAAACACCCACTTTGCACTTAAAATACTATAAAACAAATACAAAAAAGCATTGAGCTCGATAAAAAATCAAATCTTTGGATAAGTTATTAACTAGCGTTCTCTTCTATCTTTCTCTACCATTTTTACTGCACCTAAAATACTATAATAATAAAAAAGAAATTTGTGACAGAAATTTGTGAAACATAGGAGGTCACCATGAAACACTATCACAGACACTATGCACTTAAAAGAAAAAAATTAAGAAGAGAAGGAACCTGAAATCTCCAAAGGACGTCACCACAGGCTCTGAAATGTGAGCGATTAGAGGTGAAGTTATGACGAGCAGCTTCAACTTCGTCTCTCTCCTCCTGAGTTCCTTCTTCACCATGAAACTCCCATGTCTGCCTCCCCACAAAGTTATTTGTGCTGAATATGTACGGATCTTTCCCTCCTTCAGCTATCTTCAGCCTCCACATGTTCTTCCTCAGCTAGCAACGCCAACAACAATATAACAAAATATATATAATGTAGCATTCATCTACACACACACGTAAACACGTACATTTCATTATTTATAATAAGATTGAAGCTATGCCACCACACCTGCAGCCACGTTGTTGTATTATAACTAGCAGGGGGCATTGTAACTATTAATATATTAGCTATATAGAAGTATCGAGAGAGAGAGAGAGAGAGAGAGAGAGAGAGAGAGAGAGAGAGAGAGAGAGAGAGAGAGAGAGAGAGAGAGATTAATTGCATAAATAATACTTGTTATTAAATTATGGTTTTTGGAATATGGAGCGCTTAAAGGTGGTTAACAATAGATTAGTTTATAGGGTTTGTGTTAGAATAAAAGGTGATGAAAGGAACGCCCTATCATGTTCATTAATCTATATGCAAATATAATTTTAAAAAATAATTTAAATAAGTTCTAAAGATACACTAGAATAGGTGGCAAGACAAATTAATGAATAGAAATTAGGTTCAAAATCCTTCCAACAAAGATTTTCTCTCCAATTCACATTCACGAAGATTAATTAGATCACATATTTGTATGGCCAACTTGACAATAATAAATATGATTTAAAGGATATTTCTAGATATTCCTTTTATTAGGAAATCATATTTGTATTGACCATATATGTGATGTTTTTTTTAGTTTTGTATTCTATTAATTCAGACGAGTAAATAAACTCCGACATTGACAACGACAATCAATACTAAAGATTTAGTGGTTGAGAGTTGAAACATTATTCATGTATTAGAATATATTTGCAATTGCAATTTGTTCTGGTATAGAATACAGATGTCTAGCCTGGTAAGCCAGTGCTTTGATATTGGATCGATAGGCTCTTCCTGAATACCTATGAGGCAAGTATCCAGGAGAGCGTGGGATCACTGTGCACAAACGAGCTGGCTTTCGCCAAAGGGGGTGAGGTGTGTGCACAGTGTGACGATATGTAAATAGTTCAAGGTTTAGAACGTGTGTACCTTAGGATCTGACTCTATATTTATAGAGTGTACCTTAGGTCGGATATCGTGGGACTCGCATGATCTTTGGCCCGAGCATCCTAACTGCTCTATCATACCTACAGATATTCCTTGATTATGGGTGAGTTAGGATCCTCCTTTATATTAGATAGATTCTGATATGCATTATAACTACTGTTGGACCGTCCTGCTATTGGGCCTGACATAGGTCTGTAACAGTTGCCCCCCAACCCGGTAGTTCGAGTATTTGAGCTGCCGGGATATATGTTGCCCCTAGAATGATTTTCCGATATAGTTTGATGTGTCCCTGACTCTCTTGCGGTGATATCGTACTTTGCCGGGTTAGGTTACGCTGACCCCGGCTAGGAAGTCATTCACTCTGAGATTTGAGGCAATGTATAGAGGTCCAAGGTTCCGAGGTTTTGCCCAGAGGTTCGAGAGGCCGGGGTACCGAGGTACTTGCCAAGGGTGTCGGTTGACCACCCGCCAAAGGCTTCGAGGATTTGAGATGACCGCCAAGGGTTTCGCTTGACTTCTAGGTAATGGCCCTTCTGCATTAGCCATCATTGCCCCCTGACACCTGACTTCCCTGGATTGGCGATGGGTTATAACTGCCACGCCTAGCCGCCTGTGATTTTCGTGCGCATTTAATGCACCCATCGCGTACCGTACGTCACCCCTGCTTTTAGGGTGAATAGTCTCCTTTACCCTTGTCACTTGAGTATCATTTCATATTTTCCTCCATTCTTCTCACTTCATTCGTCCTAGGCGTTCTCTTCTCTACTCTGAAAAGCTCTAGTTTTCTTGCACCAACACTACTAGAAAATGCATTATTTACGACGGAATTTGCGAGGGAACTTTTTTCCGTCGCAAATTTTGGTTAATTTGCGAGGGAAGAATTTTTCCCTCGCAAAAATGAAATTCTTCCCTCGCAAAAAATGTCATTTTTGCGAGGGAACTTTTTTTCCCTCGCAAAAAGATCAATTTTTGCGAGGGAAACTTAGTTCCCTCGCAAAATGGGACAATTTGCTTCCGTCTTTTTGCGAGGGAAATAAGTTTCCCTCGCAAAAGGTCAATTTTTGCTCTCAAGAAGGCGGGATTTTTACTGCCAAATTGTCCCATTTTGCGAGGGAACTAAGTTTCCCTCGCAAAAAGATCAATTTTTGCGAGGGAAAAAAATTTCCCTCGCAAAAAGATCAATGTTTGCGAGGGAAAAAAATTTCCCTCGCAAAAAGATCAATGTCCGCGTCACTCCTTGTTCCAACCAAATCCCTAATTCTAATTCTGTCCTCCCTGCCTCCGAGCGTCGAGCTTCCGTCGACTCTGCTTCATCGTCATCGAGCAATTTCTTCCCCTTTTATCCTTAGCTCTCAAGAAACTCCAACTCCCGTTCAATCCGATCTGAATCTCTTTGTGTAAACTTTAAAGTGTTACTTAATAGTCTAATCTCCTTGGTTCACTGTTGTCCTAAAGTGTTCCCAAAGCTTTGCACCGCCGTCGCCACGCTTAGCCCCTTACACTCTACACGGATCCTCGCTTGATAATTCTGTGAAGAATGATTGCAAGAAGAAGGAGAGGTCGTTTATTTTCGTTCTTCCTTATACTATAACCGCTGTGTGATTTCTGATAGTTCTGTTATTATTAATATTTTAGGATCTTGTCTATTCTTCCTAAGGTTTTCGGATCGAAGCGAAGTGGAAGAGGGTCCCATGAAGACGAGTTCAAAGAAGATATAGATAGAATTGCTCAAGGTCCTTCATTTTTGTTGTTTTTTCGGGATCTTGTCGATTTCAACTTCTAGGTTTTCCTTTTAATAATGTTTCTCCTTCTTTTGAAAGTTTTAGAGAAGGTCGTTGATTTGAAGAGAAGAGCTTTCCACTATGCGCCGTTCCTTTTATGAGGGAGTTACTCAGGTATGACTTTTGACTGCCTTCCTAAACTACAATTATTTATTGATTTGTGATTATTATAAGATGATTCATGTTCATGATTATAAAATAATTAAATCAGATTCTGGGTGTTTAGTTTAAATAAAGTGTGGGTCAACACAATATTCAGGGTCCAACCGGTTTGGCTTCAGCTGCTGAAATTTAGAGTTTAAGGTACTATAAAAATGAGGTCCCACGCCATCTTCATGTCTTGAACGAATTTTTAGAGTATGAAAGTTGCAGGGTTTTTGTTGCTACATGGAATGTGGGAGGAAAGACACCAAATCAAGGCCTCAATCTTGAAGATTTCTTACTAGTGGAGGGCTCTGCACAAGGTGTTGCGTGGGTAAGGTAGCTTTGGGAGACATCTAGCAGTCTTGGATTATGCTAGAACCTATCTATTTTCTTAATTTGTTCCTTCCTTCTGTGAATTCATTTTTTTTTCTGGGGTTGGTGTTTGTAATCTGGTTCAGTGGAAAACCATAGGTACAATTAGCCTTAAACTCTATATTTCTTTGCTTACTGCTTCTATGAATTTGGGTTTGGCTCTCTATCAGCATATAAATTGCAATCATGTAAGAAAAGATTACATAGCTGCTTATATCACCAAAAAGCTGACATCATTGCATCTGTTTTCCGTTCACGGTATGTACAAGTGATATTAAGGGTTTTGATGCTTTCAATTTGAGTGAAATCGATGTGGGCACTTGTAGCTGAAATATGTTGCTTAACTTCATTTGTGACTTTGAATTTGTATAAAAGGTGCTCATGCATTGTGTGGTTCTCGGAAACTAATTTTAGGATGTAGTATTTAATGGAGTGAAGCAAAAGTTATGATAAGAAGAAAATGTGTGAATTAAGTAATTTGTGTGCAAATTTTTACTGAGATCACCTACTGTAGTTTATCTTTTACTGACATGATATTTTGGTGCTGATCCTTTATTTTTAAAATGATAATTTGTACTGTACTTAGTGAAGATCAGTTTTGTTGTGTGGGGAGTAGGATTATGACCTTGGACATATGGGACCATTGACCCTGCTCTTCTTTTGATGTTTCAAAACCAATTTAGCTACTTGTTTGATTTGCCATTGATAAGATCGATGCTGGCCATAATGCTAAAGGAAGGATATCATTGACCAAGAAGGATAGAGACTTGCACTTCCAGTACTATACAATCGGATATGATCCTGCTATTTCTAGGTAAATCCAAAGTGCACTCTGCTCTAATTTAAACTAGGACAATCCATAATGGGTTCTTAATGAATAAAATTTAGGATGAATTCTTATTATTGATACTGGACATTAAGTGTCAAATGATATAATCTCAACCACATTATGTAATAGATGATTGCTTATGTGCTCAATATTTTGTTTTTCAATATGTTTGTTTGATAGATATATTATTTATTGATTCATTTTTGTTATTTGCCATTTTTTATTGCGAAAAACTTCAAACCGAGTTTCTATTTTCTTTGAACCATTTTAAGATTAATAGTCTAGTGTTCTGATATTGTCCATGTAGGCAAATACAGTTTATGGCACGCTACGTGGATTGGAGGTATGTCTTATTAGTGTAAAATTTCTTCTCAAAATACATGGTGTCTGTATATGGTGTCATGTATTTCTAAATATTTTGATGTCCCTCATTTAGACTCTTTTTCTTTCCAGACTTCCCCCCTCTTTGGTGGTATCTGAAGTGGCAGAAGTGGATGACCGTGGTGGTGATAATGATGACCAGATTGCTGCTATTTTTTTTCTTTTTGCTTCTTCCTCCCCGTATCGTAGGTAGGCTTGTCTTTGGGTTTTCTAGGTGAGTTTTGTAATATCCCAATTTTTCTAATAGTAATTAAGGATTTTTTTAGGATGAGTTAGTATTTAAGGATTTAAGGAGATCTAGAAATATAAGATAAAAATTTATCAATAGATAAATAAAATATATATTATTATAATACTATATTATTATATTTAATTTTATTATAAATTATATTATTATATTTAATTATTATATTATATTATTATTATACTATAATATTATAATATTATTTTTATATTATTGTACTATATCTTTTAACATACTATTATTTTATTATTAACCGACGGTGTCTGCTTTTCTTCGTAGTATCTGGTAGTTTCTTCATTCTTCTAGTTAATTATAATATTATATTATTATATTATTAATATATTGTATTATTATATTATATTGTATATTATAATATAAAAACATGTTGGCATGAATGTGGAGTCACGGACGAAGAACAAAAGAAGAAAAGGAATTATTATTATATTACTATATTATACTATTATTATATTCTATTATATATATTATATTCTATAATAGTAGGCAAAAAGGAGTCACGGGTGAAGAAAAACATTAAAAACAAAACAAAACATGTGGGACCCACTGGAAAATATTTTCAAACCTCCCGACAGCCTTTCACGTGAAGTTTGAAAATTTGGCACGGGGAAAATTACATAGAATGACCCAGAAGTGTAAATTACGGTTAAGGACCCATTTTTCTCAACTATAAATACACACACAACGCACCCCTGTAAAACGTAGAAGAGGAAGGAAATAAAAGGGAAGAGAGAAAGGAAGAGAGAGAAAGAGAAAGGAAGGAAAGAGAGAAGGAGAGTAAGGTGATAATTATTTGGGGATACCGGTAGTTACTTTTTGGTGATTATTTGGGAGTTAGCAAGTAACAGGTAACTCTGGATATTTTTCCTTATACTTGTGAATTATGTATGATTATATTTTTATGCTTATACTATTTATTTTAGACTGATATATATGATACAATATTTTATGGGTTGTAAGGTTTTAAGATTCTGCTATGGAAATTTTAGATTGTATTTGTACATGGCACTAAATGCACGTATTATACATACCAATATACTATTCACTATTACTATTTATACTTTTTATTATTCTTTATTTACTTGTTTCTTTCGTTTACTATTTACTATTTTTACTATTTACTATTACTGTTTACTATTTACTGTTTACTATTTACTGTTTACTATTTACTATTGACTATTTACTATTTACTGTTTACTATTTACGAATGGTAAATTACTATTCACAAGTACATACAGTGATACTATTTATTGATCATGAATTTCTATGGTTTTATTTGATATTAATGGAAGCGTAATGCATTATTTTTGAATGAGTGCATTTATCATGGCGGTTGTATTTGTGATGGGATGGAGTTTGGAGGAATCTGATATGTTATGATTTTATGCCACCACTCGGTACACAGTGGATTGGTACTTTTCGGGCCCCTTCTTCCATGTTTTCCTCCGGCGGGATAGCATTGGAGTTGTGGGACATGTGACACCTCCTTTATTCTGATAAGGAGGGGAGCCATAGTCCATACTTAAGCTCTATACTTTTGGCCGGGTATATCTTGAGTTTTGGTGAGCTTGGAACAATTCAGTCACATGAATGTGTTTCTGTTGGACTATGTGTTAGCATATGGCTCCAGTCAGCGGTATAAGGATGGAAGAGGATATAAGGGTGATTGCATATTGCATGATATGTTAATGTACAGTTCAAAGATTGACAAAATGGTAAATACTTTTGTAAAGTCTTTTTATGAGAATTTTCGGTAAATATATATATGTATAAATCAATGTATTTTATCACCAGTTTTTGTCATATATGATTTGCTTGTGTACGGTAGAATATTCAGTAGTTACTGAGATGTGGAAATCTCATCCCATATTAACATTTTCAGGTGAATATCGTAGTAGGGAGCAAGGGAAGACACCTATGGAGTGAGCTTTGAAGGCTCTTTGTACTCCTGTAGTTTATGTTATGTTATTTATTATTTGCCATGACTCTAAGACTTCCGCTTTGTATTAAACTCTGAAATATTTCAGAAATCTATTTTGGCTTTGTATTATGAACTCTATTTGAAACGGTTATGTTTTTAAATGATTTGGTTGATGATTATCCTTGTGGGAGATATTCCAAATATTTTAGGCCAAGTTTTCGGGTGTTGGATTTGAGGTGTTACATTTTTTGTATCAGAGCTAAACGTTCCATGACAATTTTGTTTATTTTTGAAAATGATTTCTTTAAACTTTTAGAGGTCGTGGCAAATTAAATATCATAACATGTGCACTTCCCTTTATAGTTTAGATTTTATTTGCCTAAGTTTTATTGTGATATTTATGATAGGAGAAAAATGGGTTAATCCAAAATGTTCAAGTGGTTGATATGAAGATTTATGATTTGAAGATGGTGACAGAGACTGTAAAAGTACGGAGCGACTCCCACTAGATTTACACTTACCTAGCTAATTTATATAGTTAATTGATGGCAATATTAGAAAAGTATACTAGTATAGTTTTAATTATGCAATATGCTAGTAGATATATATATATATATAAATTCAGTATGTTGTAGTATATGCGAACTGACATGTTTCTGTCAGAATCTAAGGATTTTACGAAAAGTTATAAAAATGATAAATTCTTTTCCTTATAGTGAAAGAAATCAGAGCATCAGTTTTGACAAAGTTTTTGGACAAAGGGATTTAACAAAACTCAGTTATTTTGAAAACATGATGAGGATTTTTGATGGAGGCTTACCCCTCAACGTACCTTACGGGTTCTATTATACAAGTAGAAATTTTGGCTTTTGGCTAGTATGCACGGGTGATGTGAATAGTATTCATAATGAAAACTTGGATAATTATGAGTGACAAGTTGGAATTAGAAAAGAAATTTTGGTAATAGAATTATCTGCACAGAATTTAGAAGTTCAGTTAGAACATAAGTTTTGACAATAAAATAGAATTACCTGCTCGAGCTTAAACTGATGCGATACATTAGATTTGGCGGGAAAATATTCGAATTTGAACAGTCTCAAGAAAAGGCAATATTATTTCAAGTAGTAAGAGCAACAGTTGGTACAACCCCGCCACAAATCTGGACCATCTCATTCTGAAGCAACCTAATTTTATCTTGAATGTTAGCTCTTGATGTGAGATTTCGATTAGGTAACTTCTTTCTCAGAATAGAGACTTGCCTCATAAGACATTGAAGCTTTTGTGTGGCCATCTTTTTAACCCGTTCCTTCGATATATTCCTTTTATGGTAGTTCTTTTCAAATTAATCTGTTGGCTTGCCTCTTCAAGGGTTAGATGGAAAAGATCACTAAAATCTTTCAGTGACATTGATTTTATTCTCTGGCGTTGTTCAACTCCTGCCCTGTATGCTTCACTCAAAGCGAGGGTTGAATAATCATTTGGTAAATTATTTTCAACCGCGGGCTCTTTTCCTTTAGAAGATATATTTTCTGTGTTGATTGGGAATGAACTATTGAGGGTTTCATTTTGATTTATAGTCCATTCTAAACCAACACAGAGAGCTTCATAATAGGCAGATAAAGGATCTGACACCAAGACATAACCTAATGATTTTTGGTACGAGCAATGCTGTTCTAGGAAATGTTTGATTTCTTCTATATTTTTATTACTAAAATCAAACATTTGAAGATTATCAGCATTGGAAGAACCTCTTTGTACATCTTGGTGAAAGATAGCATGACATATCATACCTATTCTCCCATGAACCTCAAGTTTATGATATTGAAGTCCATTTGTATGGATGATCTCCGTAAAACGTGGCAAACTACATGAGAGAGGGTTGGTGGTTTCAGACAGGTTGGAAGCAGGATTCCTTGGTGCAGAAGGTCTCGTAGACTCCATAAGTTCTTTCATAATACGACATCTCTTGACAGGTCGCTTTGATGGACTGCTTGATTCTTCTCTGTTAGTAATCATAGGGTTAGAATCTTGAACCCTCGGAGGAGAAGTTGGAACATGAATTATTGAGGCAGAAGGAGGAACATTCATTTCTAAGGGATTATGAGAAAGTAAAGAGGAATAGGAAATTGGTACATTGTTAGACAAGTCAGCCAACATGTTAGACTGATTGTCATTTAGTAAAGCTTCAAGAAAGAAAGGGTTGTATGAATCAGAACTGGGAATGTAGTTGTTTGGACCTGCCATGTTTGAAGAAAGTAGGAAGTAGTAAGGAGAAAGAGATGAACGAAGGGAAACGTAAGAAAGTAAACTGGTATTCTCGGAAGTTTGAGAATGTATGAAACTGGTACCTTTGTCTTCCACGTTTTATAACTCAAAGTAATACCGTTTTATTTTTGAAATTGAGCAATACCGTATCCTAATCTATCGTTAGCTCAAAACCGTGTAAACTTTTGATCACGCGGAACTTTACAACGCCGCACCCTAAAGCACCTAATGCAACCTAGTAATTGCTAGACTTGCACCGTTTGGCCGTTTGTACTCCGCCTGGTAATTATTTATGATCTTGTCCCTAGGTAATTTAACTTGGAGTATACTGCCAATTCGAGATGTCATGTTGGCATTAAATATGGTAATTAGAGAGGATCTTAGAAGATTTAAAATGATCACATTTTAGTCTTATCTAATTGGAGAGCATCCTTCACTCCCTGAGTATCCGTAAAATTCTATGAATTTGTTAGAAATCATTGAGAGACCGATTCCTTCTGGATGAATGCATGTTAGGAGATTTACGGACGGTATGAAAAATGGTAATCCTTAGGAATGCCAGAGAATGTTATTATGAATGTAGGATATTCAATCTAAGCTAAGATAGTATGTTTAATTCATAAAAGTATGAATTGTGTAAACCTGGTGATAGATGCTACAATGATAGTATGTTATTTAAGTATGATTAATAGTTAACTATGAAGTGAACGAATGATGGTTAGTATATGTCTTTGTGATATTGTGAATTGAATTAGAACCCTGTGCATAATACTAAGGTTGTGAGAATAACATTTGAATGTTTTGAAGATTAGTCTAGGAATTGTGAATTATGATTTTAGAATGTCCTATGGGTATTGTTGAGGAAACATGATTTTTCAGGTTGACTGATGTTGAAATTCTGAGAGTTGATTTGTAATTTAACAGTTGATACTTTTAGGGAATGTTTGAGGATAGTTCCCGAATGTTATAAGCTATGAAGCATGATGATTATAGTATGATTATTTGGTATACTCGAGGTTTCAGAATTAGGAGGATGAACTTGAAATTTGTTTAGGTTTCCAGAGGATTGCTACCAGCTGAAATGTGACATTAGAATCTGATTTGATAATTGAATTGATTCTTTAGGCGTTTAATCGATTGAATAAATTGAGGTACTAGAATATGGTACTAGTTGATTGAATGCATTAAGGAACTAGAATGAGGTATCAATGTATATGAGGTATTTGGAGGTTACTAGTCGCCTATTTAATGTAGGAGATGATCTTAATCTCAGAATATTCCCTTAGGAAGAATGAACCGAGTATTCTATGGAAGTTAAGTAGTACGAATTGAAGCCTGAATTATATTCATAGTCGATGACCATTTAAAACAGCTTGTCCAGTTCCCGAGTATGTTTGAAGAAAAAAATTGGATTTTGAACTTGCTAGTGCACCCGCTATACTTAAGAATTATTGAACAAAATATTTTCAACAGATTTAAGATCAATTTGTAGTAGTCTATGTCGTCTCATGAAAAGGAATCCTATAAGACCGAGCTGAAATGAATTTTGAATTATGCATATGGTGGAAGCAGTACAAAGCTGGAGAAGGTCAGAAACTGTTGTATACATACTATTTGCTAAGCTCTGCCAAATGTATTTGGAATATTTGTTTTTGAATCGTTTGCCTTTTTTTTTAATACACATTTGATTAGTGAATTGAAAGGTGGTGCAGTTGGTGATTATGATGATAAAGAACAGAAACTGATAAGAATGGCCTAGAACTCTAAACTGATTAAGTCAAATAGATTTTGTTGGTTACAATGCTAGTAAAGAGGAATGCAGTATGAAAACTTAGTTTGGAGAAGCTCAAACACATGATAGACAAGAATAGAACTGAATGACTAAATCCCTAGAATCTGAGTTCTCGAAGGGATGTAGAGTAATGAAACTAGTTAACCGTAGTTTTGAGGTATTACTAAGAATTGGACCAGTAGCAAATTTCGAGGACGAAATTTATTTAACGGGGGAAGAAATGTAATATCCCAATTTTTCTAATAGTAATTAAGGATTTTTTTAGGATGAGTTAGTATTTAAGGATTTAAGGAGATCTAGAAATATAAGATAAAAATTTATCAATAGATAAATAAAATATATATTATTATAATACTATATTATTATATTTAATTTTATTATAAATTATATTATTATATTTAATTATTATATTATATTATTATTATACTATAATATTATAATATTATTTTTATATTACTGTACTATATCTTTTAACATACTATTATTTTATTATTAACCGACTGGTGTCTGCTTTTCTTCGTAGTATCTGGTAGTTTCTTCATTCTTCTAGTTAATTATAATATTATATTATTATATTATTAATATATTGTATTATTATATTATATTGTATATTATAATATAAAAACATGTTGGCATGAATGTGGAGTCACGGACGAAGAACAAAAGAAGAAAAGGAATTATTATTATATTACTATATTATACTATTATTATATTCTATTATATACATTATATTCTATAATAGTAGGCAAAAAGGAGTCACGGGTGAAGAAAAAACATTAAAAACAAAACAAAACATGTGGGACCCACTGGAAAATACTTTCAAACCTCCCGACAGCCTTTCACGTGAAGTTTGAAAATTTGGCACGGGGAAAATTACATAGAATGACCCAGAAGTGTAAATTACGGTTAAGGACCCATTTTTCTCAACTATAAATACACACACAACGCACCCCTGTGAAATGTAGAAGAGGAAGGAAATAAAAGGGAAGAGAGAAAGGAAGAGAGAGAAAGAGAAAACTATTCACAAATACATACAGTGATACTATTTATTGATCATGAATTTCTATGGTTTTATTTGATATTAATGGAAGCGTAATGCATTATTTTTGAATGAGTGCATTTATCATGGCGGTTGTATTTGTGATGGGATGGAGTTTGGAGGAATCTGATATGTTATGATTTTATGCCACCACTCGGTGCACGGTGGATTGGTACTTTTCAGGGCCCCTTCTTCCATGTTTTCCTCTGGCCGGGATAGCATTGGAGTTGTGGGACATGTGACACCTCCTTTATTCTGATAAGGAGGGGAGCCATAGTCCATACTTAAGCTCTATACTTTTGGCCGGGTATATCTTGAGTTTTGGTGAGCTTGGAACAATTCAGTCACATGAATGTGTTTCTGTTGGACTATGTGTTAGCCTATGGCTCCAGTCAACGGTATAAGGATGGAAGAGGATATAAGGGTGATTGCATATTGCATGATATGTTAATGTACAGTTCAAAGATTGACAAAATGGTAAATACTTTTGTAAAGTCTTTTTATGAGAATTTTCGGTAAATATATATATGTATAAATCAATGTATTTTATCACCAGTTTTTGTCATATATGATTTGCTTGTGTACGGTAGAATATTCGGTAGTTCTTGAGATGTGGAAATCTCATCCCATATTAACATTTTCAGTGAATATCGTAGTAGGGAGCAAGGGAAGACACCTATGGAGTGAGCTTTGAAGGCTCTTTGTACTCCTGTAGTTTATGTTATGTTATTTATTATTTGTCATGACTCTAAGACTTCC
Source organism: Acacia pycnantha (assembly GCA_025563575.1). Taxonomy (NCBI): domain Eukaryota; kingdom Viridiplantae; phylum Streptophyta; class Magnoliopsida; order Fabales; family Fabaceae; genus Acacia; species Acacia pycnantha. Next base: position 3,355,737 of record JAMWYP010000031.1, on the reverse strand, counting down.
GCTTTGTATTAAACTCTGAAATATTTCGGAAATCTATTTTGGCTTTGTATTATGAACTCTATTTGAAACGGTTATGTTTTTAAATGATTTGGTTGATGATTATCCTTGTGGGAGATATTCCAAATATTTTAGGCCAAGTTTTCGGGTGTTGGATTTGAGGTGTTACAAGTTTTGGTTAGAACTTCTGGGTAACCTCTAAGTTCTGGTTACATTCTCATAACTGTATACCCTTGTTCGTGGGGTATCCGTCGTCTAGTTTTGCTCATTTTGGCTTCCCCCACCCTCCTTATCAGACATTTTATGTCTCTTTAGGTTCGGTGTCGATGGGTAAGGTTAACCACTCGCCCTCTTCGAGTCAGCATTTAACTCCAGAAGAGGAAGAAGCACTGCGTGCACGTTATCCTCGAACTAGCTAGTTTTTGGTTGTTGGGCTCTCCTCTTTCTGAGGAGAAAAAGCTAGCCGCTATGCTCCGCGGTGGGTCTAGTAGGAGGAATGTTGAGGGGTCTCAACCTGTCGTCGTTAGGTCTCCTAACCCCGGTTCCGCCAACATTAGTCCTTGCCCCAGGAGTCGGGGTGAAACCAAGGCCCTCCTGGTACAGCCTATCAATTTTTATGAGGCTCCCCCTCGCGCAAGGTCAGAATCCCTTCGTGATGGATACCTCGGCCCCTGCTGGGACTATATTGCCTCAAGTTCCCATTATATCGCGAGTGGTGAAGATTCCCTGGCCGACATTGATCGAATCATATTTTGATGTGTTATTTCATGATTAATTTGGGATTTAATCGTGTTAATTGGACTAAAAATGTATTATTTATGATTAATTTGGATTAATGAGTAATTACATGAAAAATGTGTTAAAAAGGGTAAAATTGTCATAATTATTGTAATTACTCTTATTCAATGTTTTTTGGGAAGATTTGATGTTGGCTTGATTGGTTTAAATTGTAGGTGTTTGAAGAAATTGAATCAGATTTGAAAATGGAAGTTTGGGCTCAAGTTATAAAATTTTCAGTTTAGTCCCTCTGTAAATACTTTCAAAATTTTCACCTAGGTCCCTGCAACAAAACTCTGCGTTTTGGGCCATTGATTAATTAGGTCTGACCTTTCTTCATAAAAAACAGAACGGAGAAAAGAAGGAACAGTGCCGCAAACGAACCTGGACGGAGAAAAAGACGCAACTTTCGACCTTCTTCTTCTTTCATCTCGGGATTTTCTCTCTCGCCGGCGGCACAACCACCTCCTTCCGTCGCTGGCGAGCAATCGTCCTCCATCACCGGCGGCAAGAACACCATCGTCACTTCACCTCTTCTGCCATGGCTGTAGGATTTAGGCTTGTTGGAGAAGAATCTGAAATCATGTGTGGCTGATTTCCCTTGCTTCTTGGTGGTGTAGATTAACTTGAGTTCAGAGCTTCAAAGGGGAGTTAATTTGTTCATTCTATTAGTCCAGATTTATATATTTAGGTTGCCTAGTTTTAGGAATTATTGTGTATAAATTCTGGAACTGAGATTAATGTTTATTGTCTCTGTTGGTTTGATATTTGTGATTCAGATTGGATTTTGTAGTGTGAAGATTATATTTGTTTTAATTTCTTGTGGTTGCAATGAGATTATATTAATTAGCGTGTTATTGTCTAGTTAATGTGGTTGATTTGTACCCTTTGAGGGACTGTTATGTACTCAATTTCAAGAAGACTTATATTGCATTATTCCAATTTTAATTGCACATCAAGTGGTTTTTAACAATTTCTCAAGAGGTAGTAGTTAGCTATGTTTGTAGGAGCTACTATTTATTGAGAATATTGAACTCAAGTGTTATCTTGAGGTTTTCCTTAAGACTTGATGAATTCTAACTCCCATAATCTTTTATGAGCAATGATAGTTATTTCTTCATTACCAAGAACGTTCATCACTCATATTTTCACTTCATCCATTCCATTCACCATTTTATAAAGAAAATACCAAAAATAATAGTTTAGTATTTAATTAAATTGCATTCCTATTTTAGTTTATCAATTGAAAAATCCAAAACCAATTTTCCCCTTGTTTTAATTGCATTTGCATGTCATTTAGATTATCTAGAAATCAATAAAAGGCTCCTCGAAAAGAGAGAACGATCATCGGTTTGTCTATACGCAATCCTTGGTTTATTTTTGATTGTGGACCCCAAGGCTAAAGACAAAAAGGCCCTCATCAAATGTCACCCTAGGTTCCTGCCGTCATAGGTCGTCCTCTGAACCTAGCCCAGCTTCTGGGAGTCGCATTCTCCTGGTCCGTCCATTCCACCTTCTTCACGCAGTAGCATGCATATGTCAGGTATACCCCTTCATGCTGATTCTAGCCTTTCTGTTTTTGTTATCGGTAAATGGAGTCGTCGTCTTCATCCCATAGTTCTTGATCCGACGCCGGAGAGTCAGACTCCTCCAGTCATCCCAAAGTTTTGGTCGACAAATACTCCTAGGTGACACGCGAAGTCTTAAATACCCACTCCTTAATGACCGTTGTCGATATAGGCATCTTGGGTTTGGAGGAATTAGACGGATGCCTCCTGAGTCCTCCTGATGAGAACGAACCAATTTGCTCTACCCGGGAGGTAGGATGCACCAACTTCTTCTTTTTTTATAGGGATTACATGTCCCGGCTCGGTATTCGCTTTCCGTTTACCAAGTTCCAAATTGCTCCTTTGAACCACCTCCACTTGGCCCCCTTACAACTTCACCCTAATGGGTAGGCTTATCTAGTTGCCTTCGAGCGCCTGTGCAGCTCCTTCCAATAACCCATACTTTGTACTTCTACCCTATTCTTTTACTTCTTTTGTCCTTTTACTCCTGCCTCCGGTAAGGAACCAGCCAAGTTGAAAGGGTTGACTTCCCTCTGGGGTGATCCTGATAGAAAAATTTTCCCCGTCTATTCCAAATCTTTCAAATATTTCAAGATCGAATAGCTTATTCAAGGTGGTCGCCAAGCCTGGGGAACAACCTTGGTTTCTAAAAAGGGCCGAGTGCCAAGACGTGGAATGGAGGTTCCCTTTGTATTGGACTATTAACCATCACAAATTGACCTCCACTTCCTATCAAATCCAACCTAATGATATCCCAACCGAAGAGGTTTCCTCCGTAGATCGGCTAACTTCTTACGTCAATGCGCACGGCGTTAAAAGTGCGGCCTTTTATATTAACCGGGTTGGGGTTGGCAACTACTATGATCTCTTCTATTACTTGTCACACACTCGTGTTTATGCTTTTGCCTATACTATATCCAGCATGAATTTTGACTTCGGTGTTTGTTTTGTAGATCAAAATATAGAGGAGTTGTTGTGGTATCTGTCCTATGTGAACCCGAATGCCGGTGTGCCAAGTAAGAAGGTAATTAGGAAACGCGTCGCCCCAAAGTCTGGGAAAGGAAAGGACGACGCGACATCTCAAGCAGTCGCGGCCAAGAAAACGAAGACCTCGGACAAATAAGGAATTTCTCCCTCTCCCCCTACTGGCCAGATTTCTCGTCCAACCGACCTGGGTTCGACAGGGAAGGAGGTTTCCATTTCAGATCCGCTAGCTCCTCCACTTCAGATTCGGGGCTATTTTCAAAAATTTGGTTCTCTTAACACAAACTCAGAAATTTTCTTATTACCTATCAAATTAATCCTTGGGATGTCTACTTCCTTTCTGTAAAATTCCAGAATTTCGAGATCCGCTAGCTCCTCCACTTCAGATTCGGGGCTATTTTCAAAAATTTGGTTCTCTTAACACAAACTCAGAAATTTTCTTATTACCTATCAAATTAATCCTTGGGATGTCTAATTCCTTTCTGTAAAATTCCAGAATTTTCTAAGTCCATTTGATAGGTAAAAACGCATAAGAGATCTGACTGACTTCCACAAAATCTTCAACAAACATCTTTCAACGTTTTTTCTCATTAGCTCTTGATTCCAAAAAAGTATGATTCGAGTTCTATTATTCAAAATTTAAAGGCATTTGATGTTTCTCTTAACACAAACTCAGAAATTTTCTTATTACCTATCAAATTAATCCTTGGGATGTCTAATTCCTTTTTAAAATTCCAGAATTTTCTAAGTCCATTTGATAGGTATAAACGCATAAGAGATCGTGGCCCTTATATTCTCTAATTTCCTACTGACTTCCACAAAATCTTCAACAAACATCTTTCAACGTTTTTAAAACTTTTGCTCTTGATTCCAAAAATATGATTCGAGTTCATTCCTATACAAAATATCATTCTAAGCAATTTAAAGGCATTAAAAACACCAAAACGAATCATATCATGATGTTTCTAAGGCTGGCCGAAAATCTTTCCTTGGATCAAACAACCAAACTTTCATTTTCAACAACCAGCTTTTCTTATAACATACTAATCTTTCTTCCTAGGCCTTAAATCTTATGTTAGATCCTTTATTCATTCATTTTATCTATTAATCAGACTCATATTATGAACAAAAACGTAGGATACCACCCCTTTCCATTTTAGAAGCATGAAATCATAAGGTAGTTAAAATGATCACTTACTTGTTCTTGGTATCCTACCACCTTAAGCTTTAATCTTCAATGTGTCTTCTTCCTTCTTTCCGTCTTCACCTTCACGCACCAAGGGAGAAATTTCCTTAGAAATTTTTTTGACTTACATGAAAGGAAGTAGAAGAATGTGGAATAAATACCCAAATACCTCACCTTCCTCTTGAATGCTTGTTTGAGCTCTTCCTTACACCTTTTGTTAATTTTCTTCTTCTCTTCTTCACCACGCGTGGCAACAAATAGAGGCGGAGGTGATCCCCCTTTTAAATAGACCTCCAAAACTAATTCCTTTTGCCTCTTAATTTCTCTCCACTAATCTAGAAAATTCCACGAAATTATTTCTCTCTCTTTTTTTCCTCTCTTGGCCGTCGGTTTTTTTTTTTTTTTTTTTAGACTTGGAAAGAAATTTTCTTATCTCCATTGATCCCTTCTCACATCCGACGCTTCTGGAGGATTTTTGAAGAAAAATTTTTGTATCCCTTCTTTCACTCTCTCAGCATGTTCTTATCTCCATTGATCCCTTCTCACATCCGACGCTTCTGGAGGATTTTTGAAGAAAAATTTTTGTATCCCTTCTTTCACTCTCTCAGCATGTATCCGTCCCTTCTCCCTCTCATCTATTTAGTCTTAACTCATCCCTTATATCTCCCATAGGTTTAGGTGTACTTAGAATAGCCTAGCATTAGGTTAATAATGCTTTGATTCTACCCCCCTCAGGTCTGATGCCCATAAAAGATTGGATAAAAAATATGTGTTTCTCCGAGTCCACATTAGGTACTTAAATCTTATGTGCTTATTACATATTTATACCTCAATTAGAGTTATAAGCATATTTTTTTTAATTTTTTATATATTGTATTTATTTAGATTTAAATTATTTGCTGCTTTCTGCAAATTGTTTTGCACACAATATCTCAAGTTAATTTGTTTCTATGATACTGGTGTTACAGACAAATATTTCTGAATGCAGCACTGGATAACCGAATTACAAGGTCTAAGAAAATAGTTAAAATTAGTAAAAATAATAATAAGTATGTCTAATATATATATATATATATATATATATATATATATATATATTAGACATACTTATTATTATTTTTACTAATTTTAACTATTTTCTTAGACCTTGTAATATATATATATATATATATATATATATATATATATATATAGATATAATTTATTTATTTATTTATCAAACATGCCCTTATTTATGAAGGGCAAGTAAGAGAGAGAAATAGAGTAAATATAATATAGAGTTAAGGTGCAAAAATACACATGTGGTTTTTCCAAAGTATAATTGCATCCAATACCAAGTGCCTTACTTAGGTGCAAAAGTGATTATATGGTTACAAAAATGAAGTAAAAGTCACATATTCCGTTACTTTATGTTGGTGGGTTAAGGTGTAAAAATACATATGGGTTTTTTCAAAAGTACGTCCAACACCAAGTGTTTTTTTAGGTGCAAAAATAACTATGTGGTTACAAAATTGAAGCAAAAGCCACATATTCCGTTCTTTATGTTGGTGGGGTCCACCGTCACTTTAACGGAATATATGACTTTTGCTCCATTTTTGTAACCACATAGTCACTTTTGCACCCCAAAAAAGCACTTGATGTTGGATACACTTTTAGTAAAACCACATGTGTATATTTGCACATTACCTTTATTAAATATAAAAATGAGACATTTTCTATTGGTGTGTAGCTATGAATATACTATTCTCATCTTCATAGTGTACATTGTTACTTGAAGGGCCTTTTCTCTAATCCACTTATTGAAGAGCCATTGTAGGCCACAAACCCTTTGGTCTAGTGGTACTAGATGTGTCCTTTTTGGCACCGAGTCTAGAGTTCGATCCCCACATTCTTCAGGTGTATGTTGTGCCTACCACAACATGTAAGAAGTTGGTTCAGTTAATAAATACAGACTATCCTAGATAAGATTTTGTATCAAGGGATGGGGACAATTAAGATCCTCCTGTGATGTGAAAACAAGCTAGGAGACTATAGATTTCGCACAATGGTTACAAGTTGTATGCCAATTAAAGTGACACTACCACGGTCAATAATCCAATTTCGAGCTATCTCACACAAACATTGTTGTCTTCACCTCCAAGAATGTGAGTGCATGTGTAGTAGATAAGTGTTGTGGTGAACATGTAGCTAGGACTCTCTAAATGTAGCCCCCACCCTCCGTCTTCACTCTTCAATTCCATCCAAAATATATAACTCTTAATTCATTTTGACATAATATAAGTTAATGAAACAAGATACATTTGAAACTTCATCATATCACCTGGTGGTTGTACAAGTAGCGCAACATCTCTTTCTGATAATCTTTAGGAAACACATGATTAAGCTACCCTGTAATATATTTTCTTTGGTCTTTATTATAAGTCATCAACTACCAACAGTTTTTGGTCTTATTAAAGCACCAACTGTCTTTAACTAACTCTTTTATTACTATTTTCCCATTATACCCTCATTTTTAACTAATTTAAATCAACATCATTAAAGTACGGGTAAAGTTGGAAACATCTATTAATTTTGGATCAATTTAATGACTTAACTTTCATTCTTTTGTCCGCGAGAAATAGTAGTTGGAGCATTATAATAAGGATCAAAGGAAATATATTGTTGTCGAAAATATACTTAAACAGGTAGATATTGAATATACTATAAACATATACTACTGATATAGCATAACAAGAATCTGTATTATTGAAAAGCACATACAGCAAGCATACAATAGATCTGTATAATATGAAGAAACAATAAATGAACTCACAAAACTGCCGAATATGGTAATGAACTATGAAGAAATCTGGGCCCAACATACGTTGTTTCCTTAAGACAATTTTGCTCCCTCAATATAGATACCCAAGGTTTCTGAGCAATTGCCTCCCAAGATAGAGCGGATCCTTTCGTCTTCATAAAGATGACTCTCTCAGTCCAAAGCCAAAGTGAATCCAATGAGTCTGCTTTCAGAATCGCACAGACTATGTCTGTAAAATGTAATAGGTAGAGAGAAATGTTTGAAATTAATTTTAGATCTAGTTTTTTCTCTAAGATTTTCTATCACTAGCACATCCTATTTATAGATAACGGAAATTGATCGATCAGATGGACACCCGTTGGTGAACCGATGCGACTGTGGCGAACCGATGTGACCGGCGGTGGCGAACCAGTGAGACTTCTTATTCATAACCCAAAGGATTTGGATCCAAAATTCCAACATATATAACTAGGGCTGAGCAATGGGTAGGTTGAACAGTACATGCCTTAACCCGTAGACTGCCCATTTATCGATACACAAGTATGGGTTAGAATTGAACATACTCGTGCCTCAACCCGTCAGGGCCCAATCAAACGAGTTGGGACATAAATGGACGGGTTAAACAGATTATAGGAAAACCCATTCAGATGTTGACTCTTAAAAAAAACATTATAACCATATACAAATACCAATACATTCCATCGTGCTAAATTTCTAATCTTTAAATTTCAAAGTTCAATTATTACATTCAAATTGTTAATATCAAGGCCCTTGATTTTGGGGAATCTTTGATAGACAATTTTGGGCACACATGAGTGCCTAACCATTTTTGAAGATAAGAAGCTTATGTCATGCTCATTTTCCTTTTCAAAATTAAATCAAACTTAACAAGCAATAAAGATGATTCAGTAAGAAAATAGGAAAGCATGGATAGAAAAACATATTTCACACAAAAAGTAAAAAATTAATCTTAATATGACACCAATTAAGGTTTAAATTCATGACAACCACAAAAGAAAAACATACCGTCATTAGCAAGTTAGATGGTTTAATAAAGGGTTAGGGGGTAAAAATGTTCATATACTTTTTAAAAAAGAGAGCCTGACACGGTAAACTTTATTGGAAGCGGCTTTGGTCCGATGTAAAGGACCGTCCGCTGCGCTTTTTTGCCTAATAAATTACCGCATGAGGTAAATTATTAGATGTTTTTTGGGCAGCGGAGCGTCTTTTGCATCGGACCAAAGCCACGTCCAACTTTATTTGGGTGTAAAACTGCCCACAAACTACTTAAAAAGGGGCAAAAATAATGCAGCCGTTAAATGAAGCAAACCATCGTTACTTTTTGATGTAGTGGGACCCACGCTATACTTTTCAATGATTTTTGAGAAAATTCATTTCAGGGCCCTTTTAACAAGGGAAATTGTAAAAAATGTCCTAAGATTCTGATAATTCCAGAAAAGGCCCCAGGGTCTTTTCTGGGATTTTCAGAATTTTGGATGAGTTGTCAACGGGGCTGATATAGTTGTTAACGGGGTACTGATATAGTTGTTAAAGGTACTGATTTAGTTGTTGGCAAAGTGTTGTTAACGGGTCTAATTTAGTTGTTAAAAACCTACCTATTAACAACTATATAGTCCTGTTAACAACTCACCCAAGATTCTGAAAATCCCAAAAAAGGTTCTGGGGCCTTTTCTGTGATTGTAAGAATCTTGGGGCTTTTTTTTACAATTTCCCTTGTTAAAAGGGTCCTGAAATGAATTTTCCCATGATTTTTCCCCCCACAACCACTCTTCGCCCTCGGTGAAGCTTCAACTGCTTACATACATCTCTGGTTAGCTTGCATCTTTAAGAATTTATGCTTTGCCACGTAGATTGAGCAACTACCAGGGGGAGTCAAGTTGAGTTATAGAGAAGGAAAGGTAAAAGCTGCTTAGAATATGTTAGGGTATGCACCAATGGAGATCGTTGAATTCTTCTGCGGAAGAATCGAAGTTGAGGATTGCTTTTAATTTGTGCAAATCGTAGGGGAAGGGAAAATTTTAGACCAAAGATGCAAGTTGTCGAAGGCGCTGAAGCAAGATAGGCTTGAAGATGGCTTGTTGTATAAACTCTAGTCTTCCAAACCTAAGGCACCGAATATATTTGTTGGCGAAGTTTTTTATTTTGATTTTTTATATGGCAACTTTCAAATTAAAGGTCTGGTCAGACAGAAACATCATAAAATTCTCAACTTGGAATTAGTCAAGTGGCCAAACAGGAAATTCTTTTCTCATGCGCTTCAATTATTTTTCCCAAAGTTTAGCAATTTTAATTTGACTAGAATTATTTTTCCTTTTATAATTCAACATTTTTAATAATAATTTTATAAAAGATCAAATTTAACCCATTCAAATACTGATTTAATTGTTATATAAAAAGAAGAGAAAGGGATGGGAAGATGAATATGTTCCTCTCCTTAAATTTTCAAGCATATTCAAATCGTGTGATACATGGCTTTGTATCATTCACATGACATGCCCTCTTTAAATTTTAAAGAGACTAAACAAAGAATCACATATTTAAGCATTAATTATAAGGGTAGAATTGACAAATAAACATTGATTGCTCAATAAGTTATTACTTATATTATATTGAAGGGGGAAAAAAAACCTATTAGAAGGGACTTATAATATGAAGAAATTAAAAGAGTGTGGGAACTAGTTTTTCTCTTTGCATGGTGTAACCGTGATGTAGATTAGACAAATAATACTTTGGTCCTTGATAGTTGATATAATACCCACTCTAATAAAATTTGGAATTATAATTGGGTAATATATTAAGGACATGAAGTAGCAGCAAGTATATCATAATTTATATTTTATTGTGAATAGCAAGACTTAAAGTGTAAATGTTATTACACATTTCCATATATATTGACTACAATATCTCTTTATAAAAGCTGCTACACACATCGCTTGCGATATTCCGAAAGAGCCCACATTGGATATACATTTCTATACATTGGGTAATGTAACATGCAATGCCTTAAAGATGCACCCGTCAATTCCTAAAATTAACATAAGTCCACAACCATTTATTAGTTTCTATATATATATAAAGATTAATATTCTTAAATTTGATTTATTATTAAGAAAATATACTCACTTGTTGTGGCCAATCCCCGTCTTCTAACTGAGAATTGATTAGGAATTTCGCTCCACCATGAAGAGGAGTGGGGTCTCTCTCTGCCTAACCAACAAACATAAATTAACTTTGATTAGAACATATATCTTCACGATTAATATATGATTATAGTTTAGGACAAAACTTATGTCAAATTGCTCATATACATTAGGTCAATTTCATCTATAGGTGATCACTTTACAAGTGCACATACGCATTTTAACAATTAACAATAACAAAATAACATGTGCCTGTATGAAAATTTACAATCATAATTTTAACAACTAACAAAAGTAAAATTAATTTCCATATGAAAATTTACAAATCCTAATTTATTTTACAAGTGGACATACGCATTTTAATAACTACCAATAGAAAATAACAAGTGTGATTAAAGAACCTGACCTAATGGATATAAGCAATTTGTTTAAGTTTGTTAACTTACTTGCCCTCCATGAATTAGACTCATCATAGCCCAAGCTGTTTGTACCACATTTGATCGGTTTCCTTCAAGTGGAACAAATTTCTGCAACATAATCAAACAATTTGAATTAGAAAAATAATAATCAAACAAACTGAGAACAACCATATAATAATACACACAATGGTAAATTATAAATGAATTAAACCTTTGTAGGACATGAAAGATAGCTCTCTCCCCACCCACCATCCTCATTCTGTTTTGTACAAAGAAAGTTCACAGCTCTACGAATGGTTTTAGAATTTTCATAGGTCTCTCCAGCTGCAGCTAGTCCACCAAGTGCAAACCGTGTGGCATAAATGAAGCAAACCCCCCAATTTCCGTACCAAGAACCATCTTCTGTTTGTATCTCTTTAATGTATCTTATAGCTTTGGAAATAAAATTCTCAACCTCTTTCTTCCGATGTGTAGGATATAACTCTTTAAACAGCACTAAACCCTGTATTGCTGACCCTGTGCATTCCACAGCTTCATGCTCAACTACTATTTCTTCCAAAAATTCTATGGGATTCAAAACCTGAGATTTTGTCCAATGATAAGATTATATATAGTGCATTATTGACTAAATTTAAAGATTTATAGGGTCATTGGTAACACTTTACTTCAAACCACTCTCCTGCTCTGATTGGTTCCCAGGCTGCTAAACCGCCTCTTTTACTCTAAAAACAAAATCATAATCAAGTTATTTTAGAATTTTGTTGAATAGCTATATATTAATTGATTCAGATTTTTAAAAAAAATACTCACCTGAAGTGATAATATTAGATTTACAGAATCATATAATCTCTCAGGTTGTAAATGTTTACTCACAAGCTCTGGCGGTAGCTTGGATAGAAGAAGACCACACTGTAACAAACAATTATAACATCATATATATGGTAAAAATAAATAAGACATCAAAGTAGTTGAACATTCTAGGGATGACATAATAATTTAGCAGTAGAAATCACCTTCAAACCTTCTGCTGTGGTATCTGAAACCTGTACTCCTTGGTCTCTATCAGAGAAAGGCCACGCTCCTTTAGAAATGTGACGATACATGCTTTCAAAGTCACCGGAAGGGTTGTCTATTATCTAACCAGATTGTTATTTGTCATTATTAAAAAAAAAAAAAAAAGTATAGTTCACCATAGACATGAATCAACATATTAATGAATAAGATTCTGTGTTAGAATGAAACAAACTTGAGATTCCTTAATGAAATAATGTCCTCGTGCAAGTGTTGGAGCAATATCCTCAATAAGATCAGTGGCTATCAAAGCTTGAATGGCAAGGCTAGCATCCCATGTTTGGCTTCCAAAACTCTACATAAAAGTATCAAACCTCCAACTTTTGTTGTTGTTTAATTCTAAGAAATTAAATGTCATTCAATAAAAACAAACCTTTAATTATAGATTACGTTACACACACACATGTGTATCTTATTCTTATATATATATATATATTAAAACCTGCATGGTCATTCCATCTTCTGAAACCCATAGAAAATCAGGAATCCTAGCAAGATGCTTCTTGAAGGGATCTCCATTTGGATCTTCAACCCAACAAGCAATCGTTGCTAATGACTGTGACAAGCATAGAATATATATATATATATATATATATATATCAGTATTTTGTGAAAAATTAGAATTGTACTCTTACTAATCATAAATTATTTTATTTCAACTCGTTTGATGATTTATTTTTTAATTAAACATAGAAATGAATACCTTCTCCACACAAGCAGCAGTTATGTATCGAGTATTCTCATCTTCATAGTGAACATGTTTCATTGCTACTTGAAGGGCTTTTTCTCTAATCCACTTGTTTAGAGGCCAACGCGTAAGAAGTGGTTCAGTAAATATATATAGACCGTCCCACATAAGATCTTGTATAAAGGGATGGGGCAAAAGAAGATCCTCCTGTGATATGTACAGACAATTTTCATTATTAGCACGCGTAACAATGGAAAACCAACTAATCAAGTACATAATATTATTGGAGGTAATATAGGATACACCTTAGCACAAAGGTGGCGAGCTTTGTTCCAATTAATCTGGTCGTAAGGTTGAACATGAAGTTCTTGTCTCAGATTAAGAATAAGTGGTGTAATTTTACCCACAAACCTTTTTCCATATAAGTAAGACATTGGCATGTAGACAGATCGGCAATAAAACCACATTTTAGCTGCACAATTCATTGGAGAGTAACTCAAGTACAACATTGAAGTTAGATCAAGGTGTACAGTTTTAATATAATTAGTACTCCCTTTAGTCTTGTTTATCCGACTCTACCCATTACTTCTTGACACAAGACCCTTTACAAAATTTAATGAAACATTTATGACTCTTTATGAAAATAATGGCTTTTCACCATCTCTCTCCCCTCACAAATGAATCATATCAATCAAAAGGACCTTTTTCCGAGCAAAAAAAAAAAAAAAAATCAAAAGGACCTTTAAAGTTGTACAAAACATTTACTTTTAACTAACTTCCTTTAGAAGGACCGTAAGTAAGGGTGGTGGAAATATGCCAGAGTGAGCCTTTCATGCATGAATTTAGCTTGAGGCCTAGCTAAGGCTTTCTTTATGACTCAAGCCTGAGCCTACTAAAAGGCCTAACCTATTTAAAAATCCTACTTCAACTTACATTCTCAACCTGATTTGTTTTGCAGGAACAATATCCTAAATTATATTATATCGTATATATTAAATTTTAACTAATAATAGAATTAGATAACAATAATTTTAGATATTTATAATTTTTTGATAAAAAAAATTAAACAAGTTGGGTTCCGGGACTTACCTAAATGTTTTCATGTGTGTGTGTGTGTATATATTAATTAATAGGCAAATCTAGCTATAAGGCTGCTAATAGGCCAAGCTTTTGTAAAAATAAGGTTTGACATATTTTGCCTAAACAAACCTCACAATAGGGTTTGAGCGTAACCTACCCTGTTTACTAAATAGGCCAAGTCAAACTCAAACAAGATCAAATCATAAATTTTTGATAGGCCGTTTGGCCTATTTCCCCTCTTAACAGGAGGAAGCAGTTGGTTTTTTACCTGGATGCATGGGAAAATATGGGGGCAAGAGCCAAAATTCAGGAGGCATTGGGTTGCTTCCAGCCCATTCATACACACCAAGGATCTATATAAACAGTAACATGTTACTTGTTAGCAGATGATTATTGATGTGACAAATTTAAGAAGGACTAATAAACTCCTGAGTACGCTAAAGAAACTAAAATATAGTTAATAAATGCAAGAAATTGATTACATACACAAAGCCAAGTCTTTCCCCAAGAGGGTATGTAGGTGACCCCACCATGATCAAGAATCCATTTTCGAGCTATAACACAAGAATTGTCTTCACCTCCATCACCATCAGGCCCTTCTCCCAGAATGCGAAGGCATATGTAGCTAAGTGCTGTGCTAAACATGCAACTTGGACTCTCTATATGCAGCCCCCACCCTCCATCTTCATTCTTTAATTCCATCATTTATATATATAACACATTAGTTCAATTCAAATTTTGAACGTGATGAGTTAGTAAAATGAATTAGATTTGAAACTTCACCTGGTGGTTGTATAAGAAACGTAGGATTTCCTTTCGGTACTCTTTGGGAAACACAGTATCAAGATGTCCTGTAATATACATAACAAATACCTGCAGTACCATTCACCATTGTTTTTATTTTTAAACCCCTTTTTTTTATATGTAACATTTGACTAAAGTAGATAGGGAACATTTCATTCAGCCACATGGAACGAATAGACTTAATTCCAGTCAACTCCCAAAAGATTTTAAAACTTCACTGCACCGTCTTTAATCAAAATAAAATTAAGTTTTGTGGGTAAAAATGCAATGATGCCCTCCCTTTATTTTTCCATAAGAGCATCTACAAGATAAATAAGGGTATTTGTAAGGCAAATAAAGAGACTTATAAGACAAATATATAAAGGGATTCAAAAAAAACTAGGGAGTTAATAAGGATATTTTGGCCATTCACAAGACAAATAAGGAAATTTATAAGACAAATAAAAGCATTTATAAGACAAATAAATGGATTCAAAAGAACTCAAGGAATTAAAAATATTTTAATCATTTACAAGACAAATAAAGACATTCAAAAAAATAAAGTAAAGGCATAATTATCTTTTTACCCACAAAATTAATTTCATTGGGATGCAGTGAAGATTGATAATCTTTTGGGCGTGGATTGAAATTAAGTCTCTCTTCATTGAAGCTAAACAAAAAAAAAAATCCATACAGATAAATGGAAAGCTATAATAAGCAGAGGGGGGAAAAACACCAAAGTAGCAACTTTTAACAAAAATTATACCTAATCGGAGGAGTTTCATAAAATTTTTTCAAAATAAGGCAGTCAAAGGCGTCAGTTGACTAACGCCTCTGAACTAATGCCACCTCAGCATGCGGCGTCAGTTGACTGACGCCTCTACCCCCCCCCCCCCCAACACACACGTGTCCCCCCACCCCATGCCCCCCTCCCAAACACACACCCACGTCCCCCCCTGTGGCCCCCACCCCCCACATACCCAACACACACACACGCGTCCCCCCACCCCCAAACAATAATTTAATAATTATATTTAAATTTATAAATAATATTTAAAATTATAAATAATAATTCTAATTAATTATAAATTATAAAAAGAGTAAATAATAATTTTAATTAATAATTAGTGAATTAATAAAAATATTTTGTGAAATATGTTGTATATTTTTATTTATAGTAAATACCATTTTTGGTCCCTAACAAAAAACACGGACCCCATTTTAGTCCCTAACAAAAAAGTCGATCCTTATTCGTCCTTTTTATGGGACTAAAAAGAACCTTCTGAAAATTTGTGAGGAATCAAAATGTCCACCAATCGACCCTTATTCATCCTTTTTTATGGATTAAAAATGACATTTTTTTTTCAGGGACCAAAATGGGGTCCGTGTTTTTTGTTAGGGACTAGAAAGGGTATTTACTCTATTATTTATAGAGTACCATAAGATAGATAAGATAAACTTAAGAGTAAATATCATTTTTGGTCCCTGACAAAACACACGGACCCTATTTTTGTCCTTGACAAAAAAGAGGTCATTTTTAACCCATAAAAAGGACGAATAAGGGTCGATTGGTGGACATTTTGATCCCTCACAAATTTCCAAAATGTCTTTTTTAGTCCCATAAAAAGGACGAACAAGAATCGGTTTTTTTGTTAGGAACTAAAATGGGGTCCGTGTTTTTTGTTAGGGACCAAAAAGGGTATTTACTCTAAATAATAATATACAACATATTTCACATGCTGAGGTGGCGTCAGTCACTTGTCAGAGGTGTCAGTCAACTGACGCCTTTGACTGCTTTATTTTAGAAAAAAATTATGAAACTGGTTCGATTAGGTATAATTTTTGTTAAAAATTGCTACTTTGGTGCTTTTCCCAGAGGACTAACCAAAGGTTGAAGGTAGAAGAGGGGTCCAGCAATTTGAGCAGGCCAATGACCATCGCTAGCCTGCAATGCACACAAGTAATTTGCTGCTCTTTTCACTGTGTTGTTAACTTTCTCAGGTATTATTTCCTCTTCATCCTTTATCTTCACACTTGGTATATTTTGTTTGAATTTCTTCTCTCTCAAAAACTGCATCACATATATCAATCAAGCAATTATTATGTTTTAATAATTACAAACCCCCAACTTTTCTCTTGATGAAATAGATTAAGAAGAGAAGGAACTTACCTGAAATCGCCATAGGAGATCACCACAGGCTTTGAAACGTGAACGATTAAAAGAGAAGTTGTGACGAGCAGCTTCAACTTCATCTCTCTCCTCCTGAGTTCCTTCTTCACCATGAAACTCCCATGTCTGCCTCCCCACAAAATTATTTGTACTGAATATGTACGGATCCTTCCTTCCTTCTCCTATCTTCAACCTCCACATCTTTCACAGCTATAACAACGCCAATAACAATATATATATATAGATACTTCTATATATAGCTAATTAATATTGTTACTGCCACCTGGTAGCAAGTTATAGCTGCAGGCGATCGAGTGAGTGACTACACGTTAATACACTATATATATATATATAGAGAGAGAGAGAGAGAGTATGGAATCATGCATTTACGAAAAGTTTCTGTAATGTGTGTTCCTTTCTTCCACTTAGGAAACTCCCCCATTTATAACACCATTCCGCAATGGCAGGGGATTCAATATGTAATACCCTAAAATCACACTTAGGGTAAATATCAAAAATTGGGAAATGTACCTATTAAAAATAGGTGAATATGAGGTCTCAAATACCTTGTATTGAGTTTACCTTGTTGTCAGGGTAGTTTCCCTTGAAATTAGATAATTTGCAATTAGGTCCCTAAAACGTTTGGAAATTTGCAAATAGGTCCCTAAGCACATTATGGGTTATAAATACCCTGTGAAAGCTAAAAAGGAGGCAAGTAAAAATCTATTTGAAATAGGGAAGGATATTGTCCCTAATTTAGGTAATTTATTAAGTTACAAACTTGGAGGAATTGTAGAAGAATACTCAAAAGTAAGGAAATGACCGAAATACCCCGTAAGTGCTAAGATAATGCGAAGACATGAAAACAAAGATGTCAGGGCCAAAGTTATGAGGTAATGAGGCATTCTAATTAAGAAAATTATCAACTATTGATAAGAAAGTAATTAGGTAATTATTGGCTAATTACTTAAGTTTAAGCAAAGGAAATTCATGAATAATTGTGTAAAACCCTAAAATTAGTGGTTTTTGGCCAAAAATTAGTAAAAACGTATTTTTTTAATTAATTGGAAATTTTGGGGAAAAATAGATGAGATTAGGTATTTTTGAGCCTAAAAACAAGTATGGACCAATAGGAAAAAGTTATGAAAAATTATGTAAAAATAATTATTTAATTATATAATAATAATTAAATAATTAATTAAAAATACAATTATATATATATATATATATATATATATATATATATATATATATATGGCTGCCGACACCTTTGGGAAAAAGAAAATAAAATGAATTAAATAATATATAAGAGTTGTTAAAATAATAAACTCTATTAAAATAATAAATAGTGAATAGTAAAAATATAAATAGGAAACGGACCCTATCTAGAGAATCAGGAATAGGTTTTCCAAAGTCAAGGTAAAATATTGATCAGTGAGTTTTTACCTTCAAGTGACCTTTTCCGGAAGTTAATTCTGAAGCCGATTGTGCATTTTCCTAATAAAACAAAATAGGGAAAAATGTAGATAGGCACATTTTTGGATCTGAAGAAAATAAATTCTAACTCAACATCTAGAAATGAGTTTGAAATTATCTGGACATATTTGGAATCAGTGAATTTTTGTCCAGAAGTTGATGATTCCGATAACGAGTTTCGTAACCGGACCCGTACGGACACGTTTTTCGAGGAACTTCAGACTGACAGTTGGAGCCCTATATGGAATCAAAATTTAGGTTAACTTGGAAATTTCTAATAAGTGAGAAAATGTCTTCAAAGTTGTAATTCCGAATTTTTGAGATTTTCCGAGATTACGCGATTCGGACACCGATCGGGGAAATTCTATCGGTACGGGCAAAAATCAAATTGGAAAATTCCCTTTTTGTCCCCAAATTCTCCTATAAATACCCCACCCCTCCCTTTGGTTTTTCACACCATTTCTTTCCTCCTTGGCCGAATCTAGAGAGGGAAAGAAGAGAGAGAAGCTCTGGGCAAAATTGTGCAGAAGTCTTCAACGGGTAAGTCATTCGATCCTTAGTCTTTCGTTCTTTCGGTAGTTTTAGTAGAGCTGTTAGTTAGATTTAGGAAGTAGGAGATGAGATTCCTATTCTTGTTTTTAAGCCTCATTGCATTGAAAGATGCCTGACGAGGTAAAAACATAGTAGGGATTGAGTCTCTGAAAGTTGAAAGTTAAAATAGCAAGCTTTAAGCTTTCGTAGTTCTTTCAATAGTTAGAGTAGCCTTTATTTTTCAAAATATGATTAGATATCATATGATAGGGCTATTTTAGTCTAGAATTTCGAAAATTATCATTGGGTCGAAGTTCTGACAAAATTTTGGGAAGAAAATTTGCAAGAGTAACGAAGTGCTGGCGAAATTCCGCCGATTAGGGGGTCAGGGGTAAAATAGTCATTTTTGACTAAAATGTGTCAAAAGTTAATAAATGTGATATTATCCTTATAGGATATCTGTGAGCACGTACCGCTATCATAACGCTATCAATTTTCCGTTTTCCGTCAGAAATACCGACGACCGTCAACGAAGGTACGTTCGCGTACTGGTAACCTTAACACTGATGTTTATCGTATGCGTATATGTGTTAGGAATATTGTATGTATATATGTGGTGTATGTACGTTCGCGTACTAGTAACACTAACTCTGATATTTATGGTATGCGTGTATATTGTTTGGTGTATTGTATGAGCAAAGTTGTTATGTTGTTTAAGTATATAGTGTTGTTAGAGGATAATTGAACATATGCATGCACTGGGAGTGGTATATCTGTGTTCACTGGGAGTGGTATGTCCTGATTCACTGGGAGTGGTATATCTGCATTTGCTGGGAGCGGTACATTCACGTTGGTTAGGGGTGATTCGTTTGTTGTGTTTATATACTGATCGAGGACCAAGGAGAGAGGCAAGCGGCCGAGTAGAAGACCCGACCGAAGACTTCCTTTTGTTGTTCCAAATGGAAGCCTTTCTTTTGTTATATACTTTTGAACCACGCGGTTTCTGTACCGCTGTTGTAATTAGCCAGATTTACGGCATTCGAAATACAAGTATCAGTTACTCAATCGCTCCGGTGCTCTACTCTGATGATTTTAAATGAAAAAAAAAATTATACTGCTTTTGAAAAGTTGGGATGTTACACAATAATTCAAAGCACCACACCAAGCAGTCACTGTAGGGTGATTACTACTCCCTTCCATCAGTTAAGATTAATTAAACACAATATAAGAAAGGAAAAATTACTTGCAGTTCCCAAGGACAAAAAATAATTACAAAAAAATCTCTTGAAATCACCAAATTACATAGAAGTCCCAAGGGACTTTTTTGATATTATTTGTATTAACAACAAGAAAGGTTATATTTACAACAAAAAGTGTCATATTTACAACAACATTTAAATATCTAACCATTTGCAACAGAAAATGTCATATTTACAACAGAAAGTGTCATATTTACAACAACATTTAAACACCTGGATTTTAAACGTAGAGAGACCATTTACAACAGAAAAATGCTAGATTTACAACAGGAAGTGTTGTATTTACAACATAAAGTGTCATATTTACAACAACATTTAAATATCTGACCATTTACAACAGAAAATGTCATATTTACAACAGAAAGTGTCATATTTACAACAACATTTAAACACCTGGATTTTAAACGTAGAGAGGCCATTTACAACAGAAAAATGCTAGATTTACAACAGGAAGTGCTGTATTTACAGCAAAATTTAAAATCTGGTCATTTACAACAGAAAAATTCATATTTACAACAGAAAGTGTCATATTTACAACAACATTTAAACACCTGGATTTTGAACGTAGAGAGGTCATTTACAACAGAAAAAAACTAGATTTACAACAGGAAGTGCTGTATTTATAACAAAATTTAAAATCTGGTCATTTACAACAGAAAAATTTATATTTACAACAGGAAGTGTCATATTTACAACAAAAGTTAAAAACCTGGATTTTGTTTCCATACAAATAATATCAAAAAAGTCTCTAAGGATTTTTGTGTAATTTGGTGATTTCAATGTACATTTTTGTAATTATTTCTAGTCCTTGGGACTTACACGTAATTTTCCCTTTAAGAAATGTGTCAAAAAGTGATTAGAAAGTAATTTAGGAACAAAAAATTTAGAAAAATAATTAAATATGATTAAAAAGTGAATGCCGTATATATTTATTAATATTTAGTTGAGTTTATTTGAATTATTTTATGGTAATTGGAAATTACCATATAATTATGTGAGTAGAGTATTTACCCAAAAAGGGTAAAATTATAATTAATGGCTCAATACCAAATTATATTTTTCTTAAAAAAGAAAGAAAGAAAAAATTAAATAAAGTTTTATAGAACTAATATTATTCTCTCCCTCCCTCTAAACTCTTAACTTAAACCAATACTAATACCAACACCTTCCTATATAAGCATGCATTTCCCCATGAAAAAAAAAATATTTTTCCTTTTTGTTATTTCAATTTTTTAGCTCCAGCTATATTAGCTTTTGTCTGACTTTTTAGTTAGATGGGACCGGCCACCCACCTACTCTCTGAAGTAAAGCTGATGTACTCCTTTTCGAAAGTAATATATTCCATAGAATTGATTAAAAAAAAAACTCGCTCTTTCACAAAATTTATTATACTTAACAAAAATCAAATACAAATTTATAACAAATATAAGATAAACTTTTTCAATAAAATTTGATGCCTATAATGAAATAGTACAAAAATTTCACAACAAAATAAATTATAATTAATTATTTATTTTCAATTTAAAAATATTTATTATATTAGGAAATCATATTTCTATTGATGATATATTATTTTAAATATTTTTATAATATATATTAATTTTAAAATTTGAATTCAAATTTTGTATTATATTAAATTATAATAAACAAAATATTTGCAATGATTATTATTTATAATTTTCAACCCTAAGTTTTGTTGCTTGTTTCGTCCCCGTTTTACAACTGATTTTTTCTATGGGTTAAGGAGTAATTTTATACATGAAGTTTATCCTTGGGAGCGCCCAGCACCACGAAATTTTTTCAGGAGGAAAAATACCACGAGCCGTTAGTTGACTGTCAGTTGACCGTTAACTTGGATGGAATGCTGACGTGGCGCTTATTTGGACTGACATGCTGACATGGACGATGACGTGGATGCTGACGTGGACGATGATGTGGACATTGATGGTAAGTAAAACGAGAAAATTACCATTTTGCCCTTAGTTTTAAGTAAAAATTACACTTTTGCCCTTAGTTTTAACTAAAAAAAACTAAAAATACCCCCTCCGCCCGGTCGGCCCCACCACCGGCGGCCGACCTCCACCGCCGCCGCCAGCGGCGGTCGGCCGGTGGTGGGGGCCCACCGGGGGGCTAATTTTTGTTTTAATTTTTTTTTAAAAAAAACTTAGGGCAAAAGGGTATTTTCAACTAAAACTAAGGGTAAAAGTTTAATTTTACCCGCGTTACTGTTCACTTCCATCCAAGTTAACGGTCAACTAACAGCCCGTGGTATTTTTGCTCCCAAAACATAACGTCGTGTGTACTTTTGCTCCTTAAAAAACTTCGTGGTGCTGGGCGCTCCCGGAGGTAAATTTCATGTGTAAAATTGCACCTTAACCCTTTTTTCTATTGATGAAGCTCGAGCTCAAAACATTAGGCCAAGGGTATTCAATATCTTTTCATCTAAGTTCTCATCATCTTGCAACTTCAAAAAATTAAGTTCTTTTTAAGAATATTTTTTATTATGGCAACGTCAAAAAATTAAGTTCTTTTTTAGGCATATTTTTTATTAGTCGAGACAAAACTTTTATTATATACTTATTTTAAAAATCGTAAAATCACTTTTAAAAAAGTTAAAACATACATGCACTACCCCATAATCTTTAGTTATATAGTAATATTTAAGTTTAGCAGGGTGTTGGGGTGAACACTAATTATCAAAATTAATAGTGTTTTACTGTTACAAGCATGGTTATTAGACCCGGACCGGACCGGCCGGTTCGGACCGGAAACCGGCGAACCGGCCATGAGTCCGGTCCGGAAAACCTTAGAAACCGGAGTCACCAACCCAGTACTTAAAAAAAAAAAAAAGAATGGATGACGGAGAGGAAGAGGAACAAAAATCAACCTAGATCACGATCAATATTTTGTGCGACGATTTAGGCCTGTTCACTCTTGCTGATGATTCGGTTTCTCTTCTGATTTCTCCTCTCTTTGTCTTTCTCGCTCTCTCTCTCTCTGGTATGACGAAAAGGATGATAGAAGAAGATGAAGAAAGAAGAAGGCTCGGCTGCAAGGACTGCTTTCGCCACTCTACTTGACTCTCTCCAGTGTCCCCCATTCTCCTATATTTCTCCAATATATTATTATTTTTACAAAACTATCCTGGCATTGTTTATTTACTAAACACGCAATGACATCTGTTTTTACCTTTTGTCAAATCATGCTTCGACATATGACTATATGAGGTTTTCTTCTCTCATACTTTTTTATATTTTATTGATTATTGTAAATTTTAAATCATTTTTGTAATAAATATTAGTATGAATCCCAAGGAAGGGGAGAAGCATCGGGCCACTCATTTGACCTTTGGAGTGACATCTGTTGGGTTTGAACTTCCTGTTTGAAAATTTAAACCTCCTTTAAGTTTCGAAATTTGAACCTACTTTCTGCATTTTCTCTTTCTTTTTTTTTTAAAAAAATTTATGTAATTTTATATTAATGAGTAATAACCCTGGAATTTTTATATTCTGACCGGTTTAGCCCCGGTTTAGTCCCGGTTTGACTCCGGTCTGACCCACTGACCCTTAACCCAGTATCCCAACCGGTTCAATGACCGGTCCGGTTTTAATAACCTTGGTTACAAGTCATGTATATGTAGCTAACTTAAATATAACTCTGAATTTTGTGCAATTGTTCAGAGTCCTCTTTAATTTAGTTTGGTCAAATTAGGTGAGGATAGGCCTCTCATTTGTGATTTGAAATTTGAGAAATAAATTATATTATTTGATGTAAACCATACTGCTTTAAAAAATTTAATTAAATGTTAATATTATTTTTTTTGTAGCAGGTAATATAAATCCAAAAGTGTTAATCCTCCTGGTCCTTAATATAAGACATATTTAGGTAGTTAATCTTTATTCTAAAAATAAAATATAGTTTTTATATTTGTCAATCTTTTTTTAATTTATCCCTATTGATGCCCCTCAACAATAATCAAGGAGGAGAGGAAATTGGGGAGTTAAGGAAGATGATTAGAGTGTTTTAAAAAATACATGTTATATTAACTAATTTAACCAATTTTTTTAATCTAATCAAATTAAATAAATATGTCTTGTATTAAGGACTGAAATAGTATATGAACCCTGGCCTAGCCTTTACAAGGACAACATTAGTATTACAGTGTGTTAAGTTTGAGGAAAGGGAAGGGAGGGGAGCAGACCCTAAGTAGGATATTGGTCAAGTTATCATTAATGAAAAAAATATTTTTTTTTAGAGTGTATTTTTGGAATATTAAAATTTTTTCATAGGGTATTTAGTAAAGATGAGAGAAAAAATTTCTCCCTCCTCCCTCCCTCCCCTCAAACCAAACATAGCCTTAGTGAAGCATATTCCGGGTGTCTAAAAAAATGTATTCCCTACAATATAAACTGTTTAGAAGAATGGTTTGGTTCATAATATAAGTCACTTTGACAGCAATTAATAATAATTTGTCAATTTTACATATATAGTTAATGTTTAAACATGTCTCATTGTATTTTCTCTCTCCTTCAAAACCATATTTAAAACCATATTTAATATAAGTAAAGTTGGAAAGTTCATTGAATTTAAGGTAAATTTAATGATTTAATTATTATTTTTTAGTTTTGGTAAATTTGTTGAGGTGGCTTATATTGTAAATGTGAAGGAGTATTAAATGAACTCTGGCTCTAACAAGGACAATACCAATAGCTTAGTGGTTGAAACATTAAGGCCACGAATCATCCCCTGCTCCTCCATATGGACGAGTTTCTGACCATCCAGATCTGATCTAAACGGCCCAGATCTGATTTTTTTTCATAAAAAAATAATTTTAATAAGCAGATAATCTAAAATAAAGATAATATCTCAACCAACATTTTTTTTTAAAAAATGATTTTTTTCATGTAAAAAAATAATTAAAAAAATAAGATCTAGGCCGTCCAGATCTAAATCTAGTCGGCCAAGAGCTCGTTCGTACGGACGAGCTTCCCAAGAACGAACAGGGAAACTGGTTCCTTAAGGCTACATGGTCCAACTACAGTTATTTTAAGTCCAGCTGCCACCGACTTATTAGTAACATTTCTCCCAAAACTTAACCATAAAAAACTAGAATCGACGTTCAATGTTCATCCTTTCATGCTCATCCTGTGCTCATTTCCAAACAAAAAGAGTTTTTTTTTTTTTTTTTGAAAACTACTCCATGAACTAAAAATTAATTATTTTAATATACTAAGTGTTGAAAAAATATTTCAGATATTAGGTGCTACTAGAAAAATATTTCAAGATAATGATGTTACAAGAAAAATATTTCTAAATGCAAGATTAAAAATTAATTAATTTGAGATATTTGGTGCAAAAAATATTTCAGGATGCAACATGTAATTTAATCTAATAAATAAAATACATAAAAAAATAAAAATTCTCCCAACCCAAAATTAGAAGGATGAGCATGGAATGTGAAAAAAAAAGGGTATGGCTAACTCAGTGTATTACTCGCTTCATGGCTAGTTATAGTAAGTAATTGTCAAAACACGTACGTAGATGAAGAAAATTTCGTCTGAAAAATTTTGTTCTATTAAAATATAGGGAAAATTCATACAGGGGCCCAATTAAGGTCCATAATTGTAAAAAAGGCCCCAACAACTTTCACATACCAAAAAGGGTCCTAGGGGCTATTTTGGAATTTTTCATTAAAACGTTAGTTGTTAATGTGACTGATTTAGTTGTTAACCGGGGCTGATATTGTTGTTAATGTGACTGATTTAGTTGTTAAAATATTGTTGTTAATACGACTGATTTAGTTGTTAATGGGTATTGATTTTGTTGTTAATATGGCTATTTTAGTTGTTAACGTTTATACCAGAAAAGGTCATAGGGCCCTTTTTGGTATGTGAAAGTTGTTGGGCCTTTTTTGAAATTCTTGACCTTAATTAAGCCCCTGTATGGATTTTCCCTAAATTATACTCCTACTCCTACAATCTTTATATATATATATATATATAGTTTTAGTGTGATCTTGTTATGTTTATAAGATTCATTTAAAGGATCAATATCTGAAATTTTAACCACTTTTTTTCATTTTCGCCCATTAATTATACATTATATCATATTTTTTATTTGATAAAAGATTTTCCTTTTTGAGACTCAGAGCGCAAAAGTTATTCATCTTTCTCAACAAGTGAATTTCACAAGATTTGAACTTGTATTCTTTTTCTTACGGGGTGATGTCACTTACCACCTCAACCAATATGTTGTTGGTATATATTATATTATCACTCCCTTCAGCCCACAATATAAGTCACTTTAACTAATTCATCAAAAAAAAATATAGTTAACTCACTATATTTGTCATAAAATTGAAAAAAATTTATAATTTTATCCATATTAAATGGGGTATTAAAGGAGAGAGAGAAATATAAGGAGTCATATTTGAACATTAATTATAAGAAAAAATTAACAAAAAATATATTTATATATTATTCTCTAGATAGTTTATATTGTGGACTAATCTATTCTTCTATAAATTAATTATATTGTGGACCAGAAAGAGTACATTGATCATCTCTCACACAAAATTAAATCATTTTCCTACTAATTCAATATTATAAATAAAGGTCTTTTTGAAAATTAATAATAATATTCTCCAAGTACTTTATTATTCAAACTCTATTCCATGAAGATTATTTACCCATGAGGACCTATTAAAAAATTTCTGAAATCAAGAAATCAGGGAAAATTAGTTCTTTCAAAATTTTAAAAGTTATCCTCAATTGAAGTTCAATAGTTAGAAAATGTGTAGTTTAATTATCCTGGATGTTGTTATTAAAAAAAAAAAAAAGTTAAGTAGCAAATCTGCCCCAGAAGTTTTCATTAAGGAGCAATTTGTAATGGAATTTTTTTTAAGTTCAATATCACCCCGAAAGTTTTAAAACGTAATAATACTGCTCGATATCATTAAAAAACTAATGTTGATCGTTAAAAAATTGATGTTTACAATAAACTTTTTAACAGAAAATGGCAACATTACTATGTTTTAAAATTTCTAGGGTGACATTAAACCTGAAAAAATTTCCAAGGTAACATTGTTCATAGCGTATACTTCTAAATTTAATTTCCTACTTCACCAAAAAAAAAAAAAAAGTCTTGTATAGCTTAATTGAAGGAAATAATGGCTACGAGGCACTCACATCACATGGAGTCTTTAAAGTTGTCCACATCCATCACCTACCACACGTCCAGCCTCCCTCCGGCTCTCATCCTTGGCCTCTCCCATGCTCAAAAGTCAAAACTATACTGTTTTAGGTGTAAATTGGGAGGGTGTTTCACTTTGTTTTTTTTTGGCAAAATAACATTCAAGCCCCTAAATATTTTTTTTTAATAGCACCCAATATTTTAAATTTTTTTTTTTGTGTGCACTATGTACCATAAAATAATTTTCAGCAGCGGCCAATATCTACCAAGCTACACCCTAAAGTATTTTTTAAATAACATTTCATATCCTAAACTACATTTTAAAAGTTAACCTCAATTGAAGTTGAATAGTTAGAAAATGTGTAATTTAATTATCCTCGATGTTGTTATTAAAAAAAAAAAAAAGTTAAGTAGCAAATCCGCCCCAAAAGTTTTCATTAAGGAGCAATTTGTAATTGATTTTTTTTTTAAGTTCAATATCACCCCGAAAGTTTTAAAACGAAATAATACTGCTCGATACCATTAAAAAATTAATGTTGATCGTTAAAAAATTGATGTTTATAATAAACTCTTCAACGGAAAATGACAACATTGCTATGTTTTAAAACTTCTAGGGTAAGATTAAACCTGAAAAAATTTTCAAGATAACATTATTCATAGGCGTATATTTCTGGGGTTGATTTCCTACTTCACCCAAAAAAAGAAAAAAGAAAAAAGAGTATTGTATAGCTTAATTGAAGGAAATAATGGCTACGTGGCACTCACATCACATGGAGTCTTTAAAGTTGTCCACATCCATCACCTACCACACGTCCAGCCTCCCTCCGGCTCTCATCCTTGGCCTCTCCCATAACATCCTCTGCCGCTCCCATCCTCTGCCATTCTCTGCGTTAATACTGTGTCGTTTTTGACACAGTGACCTCATGCCTCTTTCTTTTTTTCTTTTTTTTTTCTTTTGCTTTATAAATATTTCAGGGTACTGTCACTGATAAAAAGATACTTCAAGATATTGACCGATACTGAAAAAATCCTTCATGATCTTGAAAAAATAATTCAGGGTACTCACTGATACTAAAAGTATATTTGAGGATATTGACTGGTACTGAAAAAATATCTTGAAAAAAAAAAGTCAGGGTATCGGCTGGTACTAAAAATATATTTGAGTATACTTACTGGTCATAAAAATATACTTTATGATCTTGAAAAATGATTTTATGATCTTGAAAAAATATTTTAGGGTACACACTAGTACTAAAAGGATACTTCAGGATAGTGACTGATACTTATTTTTTCAGTACCAGTCAGTATCCTCAAATATACTTTTAGTATCGGTGAGTACCCTGAATTATTTTTTCAAAATCATAAAGGATTTTTTCAGTATCAATATCTTGAAGTATCTTTTTATCACTGACAGTACCTGAAATATTTATAAAGCAAAAAAAAAAAAGAAAAGAAAAGAAAAAAGAAAGAGGCATGAGGTTACTGTGTCAAAGTATTAAGGCAGAGAATGGCACAGGATGGGAGCGGCAGAGGATGCTAGCCGCTCCCCTCTCCCATGCTCAAAAGTCAAAACTATACTGTTTTAGGTGTAAATTGGGATGGTGTTTCACTTTGTTTTTTTGTGGCAAATAACATTCAAGCCCCTAAATATTTTTTTTTTTTTAATTGCACCCAATATTTTAAAAAAAATTTTTTGTGTGCTCTATGTACCATAAAATAATTTTCAGCAGCGGCCAATATCTAGCAAGCTACACCCTAAAGTATTTTTTAAATAACATTTCATATCCTAAACTAAATTTTAATGCATCCAGCACTCAACACCCCAAATTTAGGGTGCTAGTCGCCACTAAAAAAACATTTTAGTGGCTTCTCATTGCAACTAGAAAAACAATTCAAAGTGTTGAATGTGATAAAAATAAATTTAAGATACAGAGTGTTAGTAAAAAAATAGTTCAAGGTTCATGGTGCATCTTTTCTACTGGGTGCTCCTGAAAAATTATTTTATGCTACATGATGCATAAAAAAATATTTTAGAACAAGAAGTGCTACTAAAAAAATTGTTAAGGGGTTTGAATGTTATTTTGAAAAATAAAAAGGGGAACACCCTCCCAATTTAGCTTCCTTAATCTCTCCAAAGAAAGTCAACTAGCTCTTATAATTAGGACCGAAGGGAGTATTATAAATGAGATGCCATGGGTTCGATTTTGTTTATAATCTTTAAGTATCAGCACCTGCCTCTCTAGTTCAAAAACAAAAACATAGCTTCAATAGTAAGATATGCATGATTTTAATTTGTTTCAAGAAAATAAATCTTTTGATCCATATAGTTTTGAATTAGTTGTAATTTAATATTTAAACTCTAACTTAGTACAAATTAGTCCCTATAATTTTTACTCAATTAAAACTTAGTTCTTATATTGCAATTAGTAATCTTTTAATCCATATAGTTTTGACTTAGTTGTAATTTAATCGTTAAACTCTAACTTGATACAACCTAGTCCCTATAATTTTTACTCAATTAAAACTTAGTTCTTATATTTTAACTAATTGCAACTCAGATCAGTAGTTTTAATCATCTAAAATTATAATCTCTATGTTTCATGAAAAATAAATAAATAAATATATATTCTAAAATATAGAAACTAATATTTTAAATAATTAAACTATAGAGACTTATTTATATATATTGAGTCAAAGTTTATAGATTTAGTTATAATTAAATCAAAATTATAATGGTTAAAATTATATATTGAATGAATTCAAAGTGATGTAAAATAAAACCTTGAGCACAAGAAAGATAGCTCTCCCACCCTCCATCCTCATTTTGTCACAAGTTTTGCCAGCTGCAGCAAATCTATAAATGGTTCCCCCAAAACACCCAAAACCAAAAATAATCCGTACATTGAACATAAAGATTGACACACACACATATACATACACTAATACACATATATATACGTGCACATACTTATAAACTATATATAAAGGATTTTTTTTTTTTTTTTTTTTTTTTGCATAGAGATTTAGTTTGTCAAATGGACACATAACATAAGCTGATTAAATAACTCGCTAAACAAATGTATTTTTGGAAAGATTTTTAAAACATCATAAAATTTTAAACTATGTAATAATAAAATTAAAACTCATTAAATAAATGTAAGTATTTCTTTAAATACTTTTTGAGTTCAGAGGCATGTCATAATCCTAACAAGCCTCTAGAACTTAACAAACTTAAATTCTATATATATATATATATATATATATAGGAAATGAGAGAATGATGAGAATAAGTCAAAAATTTTAATTAATTAAAGATAAAACACTAGTGGAAAAAAGGCTTTTAAGACCGGACAAAAAAGGTACATTAGGACCGGACCCGCGACCTTTAAGACCGGACTTTTACACGGTCTTAAAGATTTTCTTTAAGACCAGGACATTTTAAACCTTCGGTCTTAAAAGTCGTACTAAATAAATATCGACCGCTCTTAAAAGATCCAAATATTAAGACCGGACAAATATCAATCCGGTCCTAAAGATAGAGGACTCTAAGACCGACTTTTTCAATTACCGGTCTTAAAAGTGACTTTCAAGACCGACTTTTTCAATGGACCGGTCTTAAAAGACCAACTTTTAAGACCGAAACACCTTTAAGAGCGGTGTTATATATACATCCGGTCTTAATATTTGAACATTTAAGAGCGTATTTTTATTTGCGGTCTAAATTTTCCCGTATTTTTCCTGTTCTGTTCTTCTGATCAATATATATACACAAATCCACCATCCAAAACAAAGACATAAAAATCGATATACTTTAAGCTACAAGCTATGAACATGAATAAATTGAATTGGGAAAAAGAATACAAATATTATCCACCATGAGTTATATGGCCTCTTAATTAAGTCTAAAACAACTAAAGTAATTTATACAATAAGCTAACATATAACTAATTACAAAGGCAATGAGTTACAATACATGCGGCACGTAATTCAACATACAAATGTAGTCCAATATATTATTCACCATGCCTTCATTTGATTCCCACCCAACAACGTAACATGCATCCTCTTTTATAACATGCCCCTTTGAAACGGATCACGCCACAAAAACAAAACAAGAACAAATTCATATTCAATGATGACATTGTTTAATTAAGAACATAGACGACATATAATAATTGTTAAAACCTTAAAGTTTTCTAAGAATCTGCATATGAATATTAATTACCTTATGAATTGACACTTTTATAAAGTGATATCCTCCCATATCCCTTCTTGATGATCATTTCTTATGCCGGGTTCATTATCCGCTTCATCTTCTTCGTTCATGTCAGGTAGACCCCTTGTAAAAGGAGTACTCTCAGGAAGACCCATAATTTGAATGACTTTCCTCATCAATATCAATGACCCTCTTTCCTTGGAGAGCATCAGACCACATTTTATTTTCTTGATCGGTGATATAGAACACTTGTTTTGCATGATCTGCCATAATAAAAGGTTCATCTCCAAAACTTCTACTATTGACATCGACTAAAGTGAATCCTAGTCGATCGATCTGAACACCATTATTGACATTAACCCACTTGCATTTGAAGATGGGAAATCTAACTTTGACATAGTCCACCTCCCAAATCTCTTCAATAACCCCATAATATGGCATGACTTGCCAATTTAGGCCTCTTGTCTTTCGAGCGGAGAAGTGCATAGATTCACCCTCTAACATAACACCATTGTTCGGGTGTGCTCCTATCATCTAGGGACTTCGTGTAAAATGTATAACCATTGATCACATACAATTCCAACTTATGACATCAAACTCGGGACCACGTGCTAACCATTTCATTGTCTCGAAACACATTCGGATCCCTCGACCTTTTGTTTGAACCGGTTTGCAAAAGTTACATTATGCTCCCTAATCAACCTTTGTTCGGTCATTCGATGGTTCTCTTTCCTTCTGACCTCTTTATGTGCGAATATGCTGCGGCTTGAACTTCATCAACATTATTCAAGATGTATAAGTGGACTTGTGACAATTCATCACGATCCACACTCTTTACAGAAGCCCCACGTCTACCCCCATTGATCTTGACGTTTTGGAAGCCCAATATGTCTTACTTTGGCCAAATAATTTTGACAAAATTCCATGGCCTCTTGAAACATATTTCGAACAATTGATGCTTAAATAGATGCGCGTTCTTCACATACCCTTTTAGGAATTTCATAGATCTTTCAATAGGGTACATCCACAAGTAAATGGATAGGGCCGCACAACTTTATCTCCTCACTAGATGAACAATGAGATGAACCATGATGTCAAAAAATGAAGGAACAAAAAGCTTTTCAAGGTGGCACAAGATAAGATATCCTTCATTCTCCAATTCATCCAACTTTTCAATCTTGAAAACTTTACTACAAACCGCATTGAAGAAGAAACAAAGTCTAGTCAAAGCGACCAGAAGATCATATTCGGCGATCCCTCGAATAGCTCTTGGGAGTTTGCATTGCATCAAGACATGACAGTCATGAGACTTTTGGCCTACTAATTTCAAGTCCTTCATCGAGACAAGCCTCTTAAAATTTGAAGAATACCCAGGGAACTTTTGTGCCATGTAAACACTCACAAAGCTTCGTTTCTCATCCTTAGACAAAGTATGAGAAGCCGGGGGGACAATAAGTTCTCTTCCCATATGGCCTTGGATGCAAGTCTTCGCGTATTCCATTGCTTGCAAATCCAATCTTGCCTTCGCACCATCCTTGAACTACCTTGTATGTTGAGAAGCGTGCCTACAATACTATCACATCGTTCTTCTCCACATGCATGACATCAATCGGTGTCTCACATCAAGATTGCGCCAATAGGGAAGATCAAAGAATACAGATCTCTTCTTCCATATATTTGTTTCTTTTCTACTCTTTCCAGGCTTACAAAGAAGATGACAACGATATTTTTAACCTTTTCATACACTTGCTCCCAGTCAATGCCACAGACTTCTTCATACTCTTGGCCACCAAAAAGGCCTTCTTTAATCGACGATATGGGTGGCCAGTCTAAAAATCTCCTATGTCCAAGATACACCGTCTTTCTTCCATGTTGAAGTTGATGGTAGCATGTGCCTTCTTCACAAAGCCGGACATGCTTTATGGCCTTTACACTATACTGACAAGTTCCCATATCTTTGGGAAGTCGTTTATAGTACAAAATATCATGGCTCTCATTCTAAAGACCTCCTTCTTGAAAGAGTCAAAAACATCGACACCTTCTTCCCAGACTCCTTCAAGTCTTCGATCAAGGGCTCTAGGTAAACATCTATGTCATTTAGGGTTGTTTTGGTCTGAAATCAACATAGACGGCATGATGTACTTTCGTTTCATGCATAACATAGGAGATAAGTTGTAAACAATCGGGACTACGGGCCATGAGCTATGTATCTTTGCTAAGGCTTCCATAGGGATTCATTCCATCCGTGCTAAGGGCAAGCACTGAGGTTCCTAGGTTCTTCGCGAAGTTCGGAAATAATTGATCGATCTTCTTCCATTGAGAAGAATCGGCCGGATGTCGAAGTGTCCATCCGAAATCCTCTCATCTGCATGCCACCTCAGATTTTTGCATCATTTTCATTCGCAAACAACCGCTTGAACCTTGGTATGATTGGAAGATACCACAACACTTTTGCGGGCCCCTTATCGACTTGTCGCAGTGGGGTTTCACACATCGGACAACTACGCTTCTCTTCAAACTCTTTTCTATATAATACACAATCATTCGGGCATGCATGGATCTTTTTGTACTCCATCCCGGTGGACAAAGTATCTTCTTAGCATCATAGTAGCGATGCGGCAACACGTTATCATCCGGAAGCATGTCCTTCAAAGCCTCAAGCAATTCGAAAAACTCTTGTCGCTCCGTCCATGACGTGCCTTCAAGCTTACCAATTTCAATACGGCGTTCAACAATTGGTATTTTTACACCCACGGTATAGCGGTGTCTACTGCATCCTTGCACATATTACCATATGCATGTGATCGCTCAAAAGCCTCTTCTCCTACATCACGGATAATGTCCTCTGTGCGATCATCCATATCCGTGTCATTATCATCAAAGGCCACTTCCCATGTTGTTTCCCTTGATGGCACTTGTTCACCATGCCATACCCATCTTGTATAAGTCTTACAAAATCCGTGACAAATTAAATGTGTGCGTATAACTTCGGGACATAGTCGACACTCATTCAAACATTTTACACAAGGGCAATAATACTTCCCCCATCATCATGGGCATTTTTTTAGCAAATTCTATAAATTCCCTAACCCGTTCGATATTCAATACTCGTTCGTAAAGCATCTATCCAAGCGTGATCCATAGTAGAATTCCTATATATTATTTAGGCAATTAAGAATTACTTTTGGTCATAAATGCATCACGGTGAATCGAAGAACCAAAATAAATGCAAGGCGAGGAAATTAAATGCGGGGATGAAGGTCTTGTGGACTAACTTGTAGCATATGCGTTTCTTGAGTCGTCTTACTTCTCCGCTCCACGACGTTGATGTTGCGGACAAGGCGGCAAGAGTAACCTAAAAACACTTGTTGGTCGAGTTGGGTAGGTCTAAAGTGCAAATATAATCTTCAAAAAACAATATTCGTTAACAACGAGAGAATACCCATAACAACATTACACCGATTTCGTTAAACCCATGAAAAACCAAGAGCGATAAGGTTGGAAAGTAATAAAGTTTTAACCGAAACATCTCTTACGGCTTCGTCTATAGGCGTTTAGCTAAGGAACCGAGTGATTGTCGAGAAGGTGCGCGAAGCGCGACGAAGGCGAGAGGAAATTTCGAGTCGGAACACAGTATTCACTTTCGGCGCGACAAGAGTTGAGAGGGAAATTTAATTTTTCAGCGCGACAAAGATACCTTATTTAGCTTTTTGGATTTTATTAATACGGGTTATTAATTAAATGTCGGTCCTAAAGATACAACTAACATTTTAAGGCAGGAGTTTTAAAATTATCCGGTCTAAAATTTTATTAGATTTTTAAGTTTTAAGGCCGGAGGTTTATAAAACATCCGGTCCTAAAATTCAAATTATCTTTAGATCCGTTACTTATAAAATAAAATGTCAGGTCTTAATGGCCTTCGTGATTGGTATATTAAATCAATAAAATAAATGATATTTTTGGACAAAAAATAAAGCAAAATTGGAGAATAAGTTTCTTTAATGAATTCTTGGAGAAGAGCCAAAAATTCATACGGTGTTCTTAATGTTTCTTACATTACTTGAATATATACACAACAACAAAAACACAAATGAAAAACAAGCTGAATATTATCATCCACAAGAATCGGTGAACAACCTCGGCGATTTCGGCGTGAAGAGCATTAATTTCCGTTGGGAGATCGGCAAGTTGTTGTCTTATTCTCTCCACCCGCAATATGAATGGATCATTACGGGAGGCGGAGAGGGGTCGGAGGTAGGCGCGGCTGGGGCCAACGAGGTTGGAGAGGGGATTACGAACATCTGCATGGCCGGCTTCAAGATGACGGTTGAACTCGGCAAGAAAGGATCGGCGAGGAAGGATCGAGGGGGTGCGGCATGAGCAATCTCTTCATCATCCGAAGAAATAACAATGGGTCCAACGACCCGAGAGTCTTCGGAAACAATACGGCCTTGTTGTCATTTGGAGGAGCGCACCATATAATGATCTAGCCATGGCACGAGTGAGGCGTGTATGCACCCTACGAGCGGTTTGCTTGTATCTAACCATGGTTTGAGGATTTTGAGAAGTTGGGGCGAGAGAGCTAGGAAGTGAGGAGTTAACAAGGACAAAGAGGAGGTAGTGTGTGGGTATATAAAGACGGATGGCGGGAGAGATAAACGTCGATGATGAATTCGTCAATTTACTTTTATACAAACTTTTAAAGGCAGGACTTTTATCTTATATCAGGTCTAATTTTAATTCAATTACTTTTAATACCGTCCTTTTATCAAATATCCGGTCCTAAAACTCATTTAAGACAGATATATTACTTGGTATCCGGTCCTAAAACTAATTTTAATTCAATTACTTTTAAGACCGTCCTTTTATCAAATATCCCGGTCCTAAAACTCATTGTTGAAATGAAAGTTCATTCTTTTCAAGAGTCCTTCCCCATTGTTGAAATGAATTGAGTCTCTTCGGCTTCCACATAAACTTCCCAACTAGGCGTCTCCTCGTATTCGAGCAAATATGCGTCTCCTCGTTAATGTTTAGGCGTTTCACATTCTTCAGGATGGGTTCTCTATTTAAACCCGTTGTTACTTTACTTTCTTCACATTCATCTCCATCTCCTCCTACAACCTCCACCGTAATGGCTCCTCCACCATGACGAGGTCCTCGTCTTGGGCGAGAGGCACCTCCATATCCTCCTCCGTTGCCTCAGAGCAGAACTTCCAACAAATCTTTGGGCACACTGATAGCCGCGTCGCTCATATAGGCCGAAGCGCTTGGGCAAACTTTTTGGGTCTATCACGCCGTCAACGAACAAGTGGACGCGGTACTCGGCCAATGACGTTGAGTACCATATCTCGATGGCGGCGTCTCAGGCCCTTCCCTCCCTCCGACAACGATGGGGAGGATTAGAAATTTTAAGTTTTTTTTTCTTTGCTTGCCTCACGAGAAGCGAAAAAAAAATTATTAAATAAAATTTTTATTTCCCAATCGCCTTCCTTGTTTGTCTTTAACTTTATGTTCTTTTTCTCAGACAACAAGAACAAACAAAACATTGTCCTATTCGTGGTGATCAATCTTAAAAATTTGCGAGAATAAAGTTAACAGATTGCGACCATACAAAACAAAACAAAAAAACATTATTTACCTTTTTTGAATAAAAACAAGCAGTGACGACTATTCTCAAGTTTGGACCATCGTTGTCTTCCCTCAACTTTTCGGATGTGATGAAAATTTTCGGTGTCGTTTTCGTTATCTTCTTTCTTTTTCCGACAAAAGAAAAGGGACACGATGGCGTTCTTCACATCCGAAAAGTAGAAAGCGAGAACAACGAAGCACAAAACTTGAGAAGAGCATGAAAACATGGTTGCCTTGAACCCTAACGATATGTCTAAAAATCGAGTCACCAACTCTATTAAAATGAAGAATATTAGGACCGTACGTTTAATAAATCCTCGGTCCTAAAAATTAAGCCTTATTTTAAAATTTAAAGTTAGGAGCGGACAACTAATAAATATACGGTCCTAAAGGTTTCGGCAATCTATTAAATAAAATGAAGACTTTTAAGACCTGACTACTAACAAATATACGGTCCTAATATTTTAGCCGTATATTTTCTATACTTTTAGGACCGGATATTTGACATACATACGGTCCTAAAAGTCTCTACCCATATTTTTAGAATTAGACGAAGACTTTTAGGACCGGATATTTGTTAAATATACGGTCTTAAAATGGACGAACCTTTAGGACCGTACTTTTAAAAATATACGGTCCTAAAAGTCGCGAATACTTTTTCAGAGACTCATCTGGCTCATTTTCAACATCCGCCTGTACCTCAAATTTCAAGCACTAAATAGCTTTATCCACCATCCCATTCATTCAGAAACCCAAAATGGACACACACAAATTGTTCGAAAAAATAAACAAATTTATTATTGAATTACATTGCTATATTTACAAATGAATTAATTAGCTAGTCGAAAAAATAAACAAATGTACGAAGGCTATTGTTGCTACAGCATCATATATTATTTACAAATGAATTAATTTAGGACATTAATTATTGTCTTGACTTGGATTTTCTAAGACTAGTTTATACAGATATTCACAAAAAACCTCGCGTATGTGCTCGATTTCATCATCATCAAATGGCTCTTCACAGGCAAACCTCTGTAACATCAAAGAGAAGCGAAATTAACATATTATGTGCATATTTCATATGTAACATTAAGCCATCGATGGTGAATTCACCATAACATCTTACCCTTAAAGTGACTTTAGTGTTTCCCTCGTCACAATATCATATAAGTGTTTCATGACGTACGGGCCACATAAGTTCGATCGTTTCTAAGTTGCCGACGGGTCTAAAAATAACAATAAATATATATAAGAGCATATATAGCTTCTTGACCAACTTGAAGGCAATTATGTCATGTCCAATTATGTACTAACCTTAATTTTGTGCCATTTAGGATCTCGTGGTGAGCACCACGCTTTTTTTTACCTCAACACGGAAGGTCTTCATGGCACTATCATCAAAATCAGAAATTTATCGAGTAATGTTCACCGAAAATTCACAATGAGATTTCGAGACAAGACAATCAAAATGACATTCTTACTTGGTGATCATCAGCTTCAACGTAGTCGATGGATCGCTGTGAGTGGAGCATAAGAAGATAACATAATGGAACTCCATGTTCATGACGACCAACTTGCCGGTGGTTGCTGAAAATTCACAAAGATAAAGTACTCAAGTGATATATATATATGTAGCATAATTATATTAAGTGAATTGCGAGACAAGTATATATGTATACCCGAGCCAAGTGTGGAAACAAGTACACCTTTCTTTGCACTTTACACAACCTATTTGATATGTACTCTGTCTCAATTCCAGAGGTAGTGTTGTGCTTGCATACACCGGGCACAAGAATCCAAAATCCGAGTTCGCCCTCTTGAACCGGTTTCGTGCATGCACCTACAAGAATGACATCGATGAGGGAATTAGTATATATGTATATATGTGTGTCTAAACGGTGCATTTCAATTATGTAATCAAGGAAGAAGATACTTACTTCATAAATAGTTGAACACATGCACTAGTAACCTCGGCTCCGAGAAGCAAAGCATGGACTCTACATCTTCATTATCAACTAAAGCGGTTGAGGATGAGGAGGCCTACTACTTCATTGACAGCCACGATTTATCTTTAAACCATTTTTGGCTACCAAATCTTTTATTTTTTCCTTGGCCGTCAAGTTAGCGGTAGGGGATGGAACTTGAGGAGGGTGGAGCTTGAGGAGGTGGAGCTTGATGAGGAGTAGAGACATCTACAAGCTTCAGCTGGCCAAGAGATGAAGGTTCCCTTGACATCACTCACAACCTTGACTCATCGGTTGGGAGAGGGACAGTGCATCAAAGATCACCTCTTCAACCGACACTCGACTTCATCATCGACCATTTGTTCGTGGTGTACGGTTGATCCCAAGTTGTGGACAGTCCCTTTAGCAACCAATTGTCTATGACCATCACGATCCTCCACATACGATGACAAGGTTGCTCGACTGATCGTCCAACAATGCAGCTCCCTCTAGTGCTCTGCTGTTGCATAGGTTCAGGCGAAGGTGTCAAGGGATCCACATGGGTCTCGGCCGAGAGCTCGGGAGGAACTTCATTTTCTCCATCTCCTCCTTCATCTTGCTCATCTCGATTGAAACATCCTCAATGTAGCATCTTTCGCCGCCGATTCCTCACTTAATTTGGCGGCGTCGATCCATCTCTTCCCGGGTAACCATACTTTGTCTCGTGGCGTTTGGATTTACCAAAGTATTGCTTTAGGCCTACCCGTCCTCCAATCCCCTTACACGCCCGCGTGATCTCATGTTTTTCGGTCGCGGTCGAACATCATTCCTCCCGTCCGAGCGCAAAAGATCCCTCTGCCTCTTTCTTTTTAAGATCTTCTGTAAGATACGATAACGAGAAGCTTAGTGATGAAACATGTTTAGTAAGTAAAAAATAACAATATCGATACTTACAATTCGTTCAGAACTACACGAGTTTTTCACTCGTGTAGGCGCCGCTGGCTTTTGCCGAATATACAACCGTGAGCTCCTCGCGACGTATTGGAGATGGCGGGTGGTCAACTACCGTAGAAGGATTGGATTCAGCTTCATCTTCTAATCTCTTCCGTTTGGTTGCCATCAAATCTTTTTCGGCCTTTTCATATCCGGCCGCGAGAAGCCCCGTGTGGGCAATCATTCTTTCTCCCAATCTCGATATTTTTCCCTTATTTTCCGTGAATCGATTGAAAACAACTATATATCAATTATGAATTCCAGCCATGTCACTAACAGAAATTAGAGAACTTCTGCTTGATATGAACGTCAAACATTAGTCAAATTCACTTCATCAAGTTTCAACATTTTACTTAAGGAAGATGTAGCATTGTAGAAGAAATTGGGAAAACCAAAGGAAAGGGAGTTGCGTAAATGCGCCAACTCGGTCAATTCATTCATTCATCATAAATGGTTCCTACACATATTAGAATAACTAACTAACTAACAACACGTCTAACCATGGCCATTACATGGTTTACATATCAAACTTGCATGGAACTAGGACATGCTCCTCTCATGCAGGACAAAGGCGGCAAATGTATACTTCTATTCACACACCAAACCATTTAACTAACGAGGATTAGATGTACACAATAACATTCACATATCCTCACAGGTTAATAAGCAAACAAAAGTGCAAACAAAACTAAATATAACTCACCGTGAGCTTCAGAGTGGTCCGCACGAACAAATTGTTGCCAAGTTTGTTCATCAATAAATTTGTACTTGTCCCGGGTTGATGGTCGGGCTTCTCCTCGCAAAAATATAAGTGTTAGCCAGAAGGTCTTAAACTTCCCGAACCGCTCAAAGACAATAAGACAATGTTGAGTCTTTGAACTTCTCGGACTCGGGGACGGTGAATGTAAGCCGGATAGTGTCCCATAGGATCCTTTATTGTTTTTTGGTCCACATTTTTCCACTCATCACCAAAATGCTAACCTTCTTTGCGTACTAGAGCGCCGACAAAACTAGTATATGTGCTTTTATTAGGACCGAAAGGTTGCAAATTTTCATCAAAATGAATCTCGAGCTTCGTCCCAGTATTCCGACTAAGGGATACTTCCATCATTCGTGTGCCGCTTCTACCACGGCGTGCACGGCGCTGAGAGGCTCAATGTGAGATGAAGAGGGTTCGTTTGTCCGACCTCCCAGTCAAACCAAGATGTCTGGAGTTTCAAGAACACGAGTGGAATCGTTTTCACCGTTCATTTTCAAGACAGTAAGAGAGGAATGCACGAGAAAATGAGGGAGTAACAGAGGCTAGCAGTGCAGCGGGCGAGGAAGAGAGGTAATGGAACAGGAAGGGTTTCGCAACGTGAACGGGGGTTCTTCAATGAGAGTGTGAGAGTGACAAAAGCGTCGCGTGAAGTTAACGTTTGGCGCTTCATTTTTAAGACCGGACAAATACACATATACGGTCTTAAAAGATAACCTTTAAGACCGATCTCTATATATGTCCGGTCTTAAAATTAATTAATTTTTATTCAAACTTTAGTACCGGCCAAATTTTTTGTCCTAGGTCTTAAAAATCTTACTTTTAAGACCGATCATTCTGTAACAATGGTCTTAACATTTATTACTTTTTATTTAAACTTTAGTACTGGACAAATTTTAAGTTCGGTCTTAAAAATCAAAGTTTTAAGACCGGCTTTTATATATGTTCGGTCTTAAAACTTTAATACCTTTATATTTATATTTTTCCGTATTATTTTGGAGTGTAGAAAATATAAGTACATGCCTTGATGAGATTTCTACATAAAAGTATTTGATATTTCAATTTTTTATTAACATTTTTAAGGCCGGTTGTTATTTTAACAGTGCGGATAAGATCTATGAAAAATTGATCGAATAAGAAGTTCTTTATATTTACAAATATGCCACCTAATCACATATTTAGGGCCAGGTCGATAATTAGTCCGGTCTTAATGAGGCGTCCTTCATTGTGTAAGTTCTTTTTATTTACAAAGCGCCACGGTCACACCATTAAGACCGGTGCTTGATTATCCGCTCTAAATGAGGCGGTCTTATAGCCCTTCATTGTTTAAGAAGTTCTTTTTATTTACAAAACTGCCACCGGTCACACCTTTAAGACCGGTGCGTCGATTATCCGCTCCAAATGAGGCAGTCTTAAAGCCCTTTTTTGCACTAGTGAAATGAGCAAAAATATATTTTTTATTTAGACTAACTCAAATTTAAGCTTATAAAAGGGACGAGTCTATTATAAAAAAGAAATCATCTTATAGATAGGAGTTTACAAAGTAGCGAGCTAGCAACTGCGGTATACACTAGCCTGGTATCCCGTATCCCAATAAAAAATTAACTTGTCTGAAAGTGACTAATATAATACAGGTATCATAACAGACATTAATGGTGTATGAAAATCGCGTAAGCCACAGGTGTCCTCATCGGTACATTGTTGACTAGGTCTAGAAGAATGGGGAAGGGAGACCAAACCTTCTTTATTGACATGGTAAAGGAGGACACAGCCCAACCTACCCCCTAACAGTAGTTTCAGAATTACAAGTACAATTCTTTCCTCAGTTCTCAAATACTTAGGGGCCGTTTGGTACAAGGAATTGGTGGGGAGGAAAAAGAATTTTGGCAAATTCCTCCATTTGGTACACATTTTGCACAAATCTTCTCAAGAATCCAA
Organism: Acacia pycnantha; assembly: GCA_025563575.1. Classification (NCBI taxonomy): domain Eukaryota; kingdom Viridiplantae; phylum Streptophyta; class Magnoliopsida; order Fabales; family Fabaceae; genus Acacia; species Acacia pycnantha. The sequence continues at coordinate 3,313,118 of JAMWYP010000031.1, read as the reverse complement.
GTTCTTGGCCCACCAATTTTCTCTTATATGTGGGAAGATAAGATCTATCAAAATTGGTGGGATCTCAAGTTCCCACGTCACTATTCACATTTTAAGACAAATTTACCCCTGAAATTCAAATTTGGCGGGAAGTTCAAATTTGACGGGAACTTGGCGGAAAAGTTCAAATTTGGCGATTTTTTTTTTTTTTACACGAGTTTGAACTTAACAAGAGCATATTTTTAAAAAAAAATATTTTTTATTTATTTTGAATTAATTTTTTTGAGGGTAAAATAGACATTTCCTAATTCTTTACCAACTACCACCCTTCATTTTCTTCCTACCAAACAACTCATCTTTTCTCAAGTCATTTTCCCTCATCTTTTAAATCTTCATTTCCCTTCCTTTCCTTCCTAAAATTTTTCTTGTACCAAACGGGCCCTTAGGCTTCATTTGGTACGGGGAAGATTTAAAAAGGGAAATGAAAGGAAAGGAAGATTGGGAGGAAACTTAAAAAGGTAAGATGTTTGGCAGACAAGAGAATGGAACTTAAGTTAAAGGAAAATGAAATGTTTGGTAAGAAGAAGATACTGGTGGTTAAGTGAGAAGGGGAGGAAAAATTCTCATAATGCCCATATAATAATAAATAGAGAAAATGATTTGACTGAAATAAAAAAGTCAACCAAATTGCTTCCCAACCAATTATGTCTGTCTGTGTCCCCAGCTAGAAGCAACAGGGCATCGGTGCACTTTACACACAAACCGCTAAATCAAAAAAAAAATCCATACTCATTGCCACTTACCTTGATTATATTCCAGCTTCAGCTGCCCCTACCTTCAACTTGTTCTTCACCTCTGCAGTCCACTGTCATCGCGAGCTTCTTCATGTCGTCCTTTGTCCAGCTCGTAGCTAGCTCATGTTTTTTAACAGGTCTAGTTTTTTTAAGGGGTTTTTTTGTCCCATAATTTCACTATCCCGGGAAGATTTTCACTCTCCCGCCACTTTCGGTAGGATTTAAGGTTCCCACATTTAGGGAACTTGAAACCAGGCGGGAATTTCTGTTGACAGAAGACAGGTGCGCCAAACAAGTTTTTTTGGAGGGAAGCTGTCAAGTTCCCTTTCCATCACCTCAATTTCATATAACAAACAAGGCCTTAACAGAATTGGAGGGAGCATTAAATACGTTTGAACATTTATAAATCACAACTCCCAACCGTGTATTAATTATTTTACCAAAAAATTATAATATTTTAATAATTTGGTGTGCCTATTTAAGGGAACAAAACTCACTTATTGTGGCTCATCCCCATCTTCTAACCGACAATTGATCAGAAACTTTACTCCACGGTGAACAGGAGTTAGGTCTCTCTCCCTTTGTCCCATCAACCGAAATATATAAATAAATTAAATTCTAATATTTCATATATGCTTTTATAATTGTATGTGACGTATGCTTATATATATATATATATAGTTTATCGTTTGTCATGTCACTTGACATAAGATTGACCCCAAAACTACGTCGTTTTGGGAGTTAGGGGAATTAATGAAGGGTGTTTTGGTAAAATTCATGTAATAAATACAAATACAAAAATACTAAAACACCCTTCATTATTCCCCTAACTCCCAAAATGACGTCGTTTTGGGGTTAGAGAAATTAATGAACTCCCAAAACGACGTAGTTTTGGGGTGACTTAACATAACCTTATGTCAAGTGACATGACAAATGATAAACCCATATATATATATATATACACACACAAAGGCGGAAGCAGGTATTGGAGAAGGGGGGCACGTGATTTTTATTATTATTATATAAAAGTACTCTGTGTAATGCATCAGAGAAAAAGTGTTTTATAGGTCAAAGGGAGAGTTGGGAAGAAAATGGTATATGGGCTTTGCTTGTAGTTGGATAATGAATAGGTAGGAATGACTATTTTACGGAGAGAGTATGGGTTTTTTATTTAATTGGTGTTGCATGTGGAGGTGAGGTGCAGAATTTGATCCTTCACATATAATTATATATAAGTACATGACTATGAGGTGTGGGCTTAAGGCGCACAGCTGAAAGGATAATAATGGGTTGAAGATTAATGCATGAGTTTAATGATTATGGGCCAAATGATAAGTGCAAATTGGGAGGATAATTTGTGGGTTTCACACCATATTAGTCCCAATTAATTTAATATAAGGATTTTTCCTTCCAACTAACCATTACATAATAAACATATTTATCATATATACTTATTTCATAATTATACCTAAATCCTAAATTAAAAATTAGGACGTTACACTCATTCCGTGATTGCTTGCCTTCTCAATGACATGAAAATACTTGCGGATAGTAATCAATGTCTTGCTGCACACAGTTCTTCTTTCCCCTGTAAAAATACTTGCGGACATATTTTAGCATTGTGACCTCAACTGGAAAAGATCTGCTTCCTTTTTTAAGATACTTTCCTAGCATTTTGTTGCATTTTTTTAGTATTTTAGGTGGATATTCCCAGCACAAAAAATTGCTTGGAGCATGTAGGTTGCTAATTTTTTGCCATGGGCATTTTATGGCTAACACTTGCCCTTTTTCTTATTGATGATGATCAAACTTGTAACTGATGACAAGTGAAAACCTTATGAATCCTGTATTTTTTTTTTTTGTTTTTGATGACAAGTGATTTTTTTTTTTATGATTTTAAATATAAATACTTTTCATGATCTTTTGCGTGGCATTAAGTGAATTATTCCAAATTTGTCCTACTAAATTCTCAATATATAAAGATACACACACATATTCCATCTGATCTTATACTCCCTCTTATCTTTATTATAAGGCACTTGCTTGTTTTTAAAGAGCATTAAATATTTTTTTCCATTTATACCCATATTTAATAAGGATAGTGGGATAGGGTAATAATCAATGTGATATTAGAGTTTAGTGTAATTAGTAAGGATAATACTGAAAATTATTTAAATTTTAGGATAAATTTAATGACTTTAACTATTTTTATTGGCTTATGAAAATTGTTAGTTGATGTCTTATAATAAGGAATATAGAAAGTATATATATCATGAATGTGATAAAATCACTCTTGCTCAAACTTGGTAAAAACACGTATTGGGATAGATGTGATCATTATATTTTAAGTTGATATGAAGTTGGAAGCAAGGATAGTCACAAAACTTGCATATATATCATGCATCATATATACTCTTTCTAGTTTTTAATATAAGAACTATTTACCTAATTTAATTATATAATTAAGAAAGTTAGTTTAATTAATTAATATAATATATATTTTCTAAAACATCCTAATTATCTTCCTTAATTCTCTCATTTATTCTCTTGTTTGTTTATTGTTAAGAGATCATCAATAGAGGTAAATTAAAAAAATATTGACAAATATGAAAAATAAGTTTTCTACTTAAGATCAAGATCAACTCTCAAAAAAAGAAAAGAAAGAGTCTTATGATAAGAATTGGAGGGAGTATTAAATAACTTTTGAACATATGTAGAAGTCACAACTCCCAACCGTGTATTAATTATTGAACCAAAAAATTATAATTATTTTAATAATTTTTATGCCTATTTCAGGGAACAAAACTCACTTGTTGTGGGCACTCCCCATCTTCTAACCGAGAATTGATCAGGAACTTTGCTCCATGGTGAAGAGGAGTCAGATCTCTCTCCATTTGTCCCATCAAACGAAATACTCCTTCCGGTCCTAATTATAGGAACACTTTTGTTATGCAAACCTATAATTAGGACCAGAGGGAGTATATAAATAAATTAAACTCTGATATTTCACATATGCCTTTATAATTGTGACGTATGCTCGAAGATATATATAAGTTGCTTGTCAATGAAATTTAAAATCAGGGTTTCATTTGATGGTTCATTTATTTACTAAATATATAAATGAGACCTATTCTCATCTTCATAGTGTACATTGTTACTTGAAGGGCCTATTCTCTAATCCACTTGTTGAAGAGCCAATGTAGAACAAAGACCATTTGCTCTTGTTACTAGATGTATCCTTTTTGACATCAGGTCTGGAGTTCGATTAAGAAGTTGGTTCAGTTAATAAATACAGACTATCATAGATAAGATTTTGTATCAAGGGATGGGGGCAATTAAGATCCTGCTGTGATGTGAAAACAAGATATATTTATTTTTAAATAACGATGAAAATCAAACTAATTAACTAGCTTGGAGACTATAGGTCATCACCTTCGCACAATGGTTACGAAATTTATTCCAATTAAAGTGACACTACCACGGTCAATAATCCATTTTCGAGCTCTCACACAAACATTGTTGTCTTCACCTCCAAGAATGTGAGTGCATGTGTAGATAGTGCTGTGGTCTAGGACTCTCTAAATGTAGCCTCCACCCTCTGTCTTCACTCTTCAATTCCATCCAAAATGTATAACTTTTAATTCATTTTGACATAATATAAGTTAATGAAACAAGATAGATTTGAAACTTCATCACCTGGTGGTTGTACGTATACAAGTAGCGCAACATTTCTCCGTGATACTCTTTAGGAAACACAATATTAAGCTACCCAGTAATCTTGTTCTTATTATAAGACACCAACAATTTTTTGTATAATAAAGACTAGAGGGAGTACACAATGATCGTACCTGCAACTTTAATTTCACTGTTAATGTCATAATCGACAATTTGGTTGAAATGAAGTAACCTAACGTTGAAGATAGAAGATGGTCCAGCAATTTAAGCAGGCCAATGGCTATCGCTAGCTTGTAATGCGCAAAAATAATTAATGAGCTGCCTTTTTCGTCACTGTGTTCTTAACTTTCTAATATGTTATTTCCTCTAATTAAAATCAAAGGTTTTTTTTTTCTTGCTATATGCATATAATGTAACACCCCAAATTTCATACCATTTATAGTACCCGTTGACACGGAATACAGTGTTGCCAAGTCAGAGTAATGCGGAACGGAGAGCATGCACTAACGTTTGGACAATGAGTAACAGATATAAAATGCCCAGGCATAATCTGGTATATTAAAAATCTCGAAGGAATGTTCATGTGATACAATAATTCGATACTTGTATAAAAACTCTTGAATAGTAATTATACAATCTTACATCATGTCTTAACTTGACTTGTGGCTCGGAACCCAATACAGTTAATCAAACCTATTGGCCAGGATGGATGTTAGTCTAGTGGAAGTCTCCCCGTCTTTCATGACGACTTATTGACTGAACTACATAGACCAACCCTTCCTTAGTTTAAGCACCAAATGATTTGAAATAACTTTATCAAATTCATGCCAGAACTAGTCTATGTTAAACTTCTACAGGCATTCGCTCTGTCCGGTGCCTCTACATGTATTCCATCCATCAGTGCCTCTTGAGTCTTGACGGCTATGTCTACGACGTCTTTCCAGATCTAGATTTCTTTCTTGAACCTCTAGTCAAGTCTAAGATTAAAAACAAATTAAATCTTAGGTAACAGTTAACCTTATATGCAAAGTATAAATAGTATATGATAGATATTCAAATTTTGGAAAACAATCAATCATGAATCAAACAATCATATCAAAGCCATACAAGACATATAAGAGTTAAAATTACTGTACGCGAATGTACCTTCTTTCCGCGTGAATAGTAATATGTATGTCCTTCGAATCTGACTCCGAACTCCTCAGATATCCTAACATATTACCATATTACTTAGAATAATATCCTAAGGGATATATTTGCCACTATTGACCTTTCCTTGGTGGATTTATTATTCCAATTTTACCCTTACATTTCTTTAAAAACGTATTGCTGGATTTTCTGGGCAGATTTTTCAGCAACTTTGAAAAATCATAACTAATTCTACAAAAGTAATTTTTGAGTGCTTCCAAAGCCAAAATGACCCTTGATATGCCTATTTTCTAGGAAAAATAACTTATTTAACTTGAAATTCATGAATCATTCCCAGATTTTCTCTTTCTAAACACTGTTCAGATTTAAATCCAGTAAATAAGGCCTAACTTCAAAAATTTGTAATTCCTTGTAAAAAATTCAAAAACGTTACAAATTATATATCAAAATAAAGCCCTGCATGTCTACTTTAAATCTGGAAAATATCATGATTTTATGAATTCATTAGATGTACAAAATAACGCCCTAAATGTGACTGACTCCAACAGCCCAATATCTGAAAATTTTCACAATTTTAACATATTGATTCCAAAAATTATTTCCTATCATGTTTTTACTCCATTTTGAGTTTTAAAAGCAATGGAGCCTTAAAAAATGAAAAGGAATTTATTCTCTAATTTTCTAAATTAAACTACATTAATACTAAGAACTAAAAGCTAAAACTCAAGAACTAAAGAACTTACCTTTGAAGAACCTTGCTCCTTCTCTCTAGCTCCAAGAACTCTCACTCCTCTCTTAAACCCAACCATTTTGATCTGAGTTTGGTGTGAAGAATATGAAGAGAAGTGCTCTCTATTTATAGGAAAATTCAAGGGCCTCAACCTTTGGATCATTTTTCTTCATCAATGGTTCATGTGAATTGGTCTTCCATGAAGAAACAATTTATGGCTCAAAGGTTCTCATTGGTTAGTTTAATTACATAGGATTAAGCCCTTTTTTCTTTGATTTTTCCCATTGGCTAGTCTCTTTTATTGACTTTTCAACTCAAAAAAATTATGATAATTCCTCTTTCTCTCATTGGTCCATTTAATTACAAAGGGATTTAGGCTTAATTAATACAAGCTAAATTGCCAATTATTTGTTAATTGACACTTAATTTAATCAAGTGTTTTATAACTCTTCCATGGTTCATTTACTCTTAAAATAACCACTATTCTATATCATATATGTTAACCAATTTATTATAGTAACATATTCCTAAAATATAAGATTTTCAGTAAATAGTAAAAATCGTATTATATATAATACAACTTACGGGAACATCAGTACACTTAAAACTAAATAAGTAAGTTAAATCATTCTCTCTCCAGGATACTTTTAATGTTTTAAATTGATAGGTCTCAGTTTTCCTGGATGATTTTGAATGCTTTTTTTTTTTTTTTTAATACAATTTTGAATGCTGTTGTTATTTTGATTTTCTTCTTACACCAAACACAACTTCAAATTGGATTTGTACTCGTCATGACACAAAATATCCAAATTGGCCACACCAAACGATTCCATTTTCGAGTGTTTGCTTAAAATGGGGTTTAAGATACAGAAGCATAGCAACAACAAAAAAAAAAAAACAGAGAGAGAGATGGGAAATGAGTGAAGTTTGGAAGTCCCACGTTTTTTATTTTTTTATTACGAAATTTTAGGAAAGGGGTCGGGCTCACCCACGGTTCAAAGGCAAGGGCGCTTTGGTTCCGTTCCGCATGGTATACTGGGTTAGAGAGTACATGTCTACCTCTTCTTAGCGTTTCCACTGCTTCACATCACCTAGGATGTCTCCCCCAACGTCTTAACCAACTCCAGGATCGAACCCCCTCCCTTTAGTAAGAGTGTCCGACCTTTACCAGTTGAACCCAAAAACGAGGGTTTTGGAAGTCCCACGTTGGAGAGGAAAGCATCGTTACAAAACATACCTTTCTCAGCCTTTGGACTAAGATTAGAGTTGGGAATCAAGGCCGGCCCGGCCCGACAGGGCCGGCCCTACAGGGCTTGAAGTAAGGAAAACATCTGTTTTTCAAAGCCCGGCCCGATAGTACCAGGGCCAGGGCCGGCCCTACAAGGCCTGAAAATTACTATTCCAAATTTTAACTATTTTTCCTTCGATTTTTTCAAAGAAATATAATTAGTAAATTGCAACCATTAAAGTTCTAATATATCAAATAAATGTTATCAACATTAATATCTAAACAATATAAATCATTCAACAAATAAACACATTTATTAATTCGTAATAAAAAACAAATAAACACAAAGAATATGTTTTTTCCTTTTTTTTCAAAAAATATTAAACAAAGGAATTGCTTTATGTATACGGTATACCCACGACAAAATGCCTTTCTCTCTCGTAATTTTGTGTGTGTCTGCAGATTCCTTCGGTTCAGGCATGATTTTACTGACAGGTAAAAGTAATTATACTTATTTTACACAAAATATATTTATAATTTATTACTCATATAATATTGTAATATCAAAATATGTGTTTATTTAATATGAAAACATATCTTCTTTAACATTTATAATAACTAATTATGTGTTTTAATATAGAATAATAATAAACATAAAAAAAGGGTTATAGTTTAAATTAAAAAAATCTAAGTAATTACAAATAAACACATTCATTAAGTGAAAGTCTAGGTAATTAATTTTTTTAAAAAAAGATGCTACAGTTAAACGGGCCTAACGGGCCGGCCCGATTATGCCGAGGCCCTACAGGGCTGGCCCTGCGGGGCCAATTTCAAATTTCTGGCCTATTTTTCAAACCCGAACCCTACAGGGTCAGGGCTTAAACGGGCCGGCCCGATGGACTTGGCCCGATTTCCCGGCTCTAACTAAGATTAAGTGTAATATCTATTCTTATCAGTTTAATATTTGATAAGTGGGTCATCGGCCCACATGATATTAAATTAATCTTTTTAGGGGGAGGGCCCACTAGAGTAGCTTCCTCAAGTGTTGGCCATACGTTGAACTACTGCTTGGGCCCGGCGACCCCACCAATCCAAGTTCAAGATTTTTTTTTTTTTGGTAAAAAGAGAGGCATCAGCCACTTGTTTTATTTTTCAATATTACTATTATTATCAAAAAAAAATATTACTATTATTATAACTAGGAAATTATTATTATTATTATTAATTTTTTAGGGGGAGGGCCCACTAGAGTAGCTTCCTCAAGTGTTGCCCATGCGTTGAACTACTGCTTGGGCCCGGCGCACCCACCAATCCAAGTTCAAGATTATTTTTTTCAATATTACTATTATTTTTGGTAAAAAGAGAGGCATCGGCCACTCTTTTTTTTCAATATTACTATTACTATAACTAGAATATTATTATTATTATTATTATTTTAATACATTAATTTTAGGAAAGGGGTTGGGCTCACCCACGATCTAAGAGCAGGACAAAGTCTACATTCCTCCTAGATGATACTAATGTTGGGCAGGTCTATTACCCTCAGGTGTTTACCTAGGCAACCAGGAGCTAGGATGTCTCCCTCAACGCTTTGACCAACTCCAAAATCGATCTCTCTCCCTTTGCTGAGAGTATCTAACCCTTTTACCAGTTGAATAAAAGACGAGGGGGTATAACTAGAAAATTATTTGAAATCATAGTTTTGGTGAGATGCCCATCGGGCCAGTATTGTTTTGGCCCCATGTAGCTTTATTGAAGGATTCTTCAGTTTTGTCCCATGATTCTTCTTCGTACTAGATATTGGTATTGCCAATAGCATACTCTTATTTTACATTTTAGAACTTCTCTTTTTGTAACAAGAAAAAAGTCTTCACAGGATTTAGTGATGCGCTCATGCATTATTTCCATAACCATTATTTGATATCACCAACAAGCTAAACAAGTTATTAATTGATATGATAAACAGTCTCACTTCCATAGAGAAGATAACACATATTCAATTTCCACGAATGATACTTGTTGTTTGGGCTTTAACGTTAACTCTCCTGGCAATAGAAATTAGGCTTAAGTCCAAAATGACTTTGGATGGGCTAGGTTCACGCACCAAATTTTTTTTTTTTTTTTTAAAATCCTGATAGTTTTGACAAAATTTAAAGTTTCAAATTAATGTAATTATCTCTTCTGGCTCTTCTACATCAAGTTGGTTGGTTGATTTTTTTGAATGTCTGATCTTTGAATGCATTCTGCGCTTGTGCTCTCGGACAGAAATGTCAACCAAGCTCCACGTTTCACGAAGGAAGATGATTTGTTGGCGAGGAGCTCGAAGAAAATTAAGAATGTTGATCCTAGAAAGGATCATGAATGTTTGTCGGGATATTGGCCTAAGGTAGGAGAGACTCCTGGAGTCTACAATGAAGGTGGTCCCTACTTTGTGGACAAACTGAAAGGAAAGGAACCTGTATGGAAGATGATCATCTTGAGGCTGATCGTTGATAATTGAATATTTCATACACTTCTTTTTATCTCTTGATTAATAATTTAGGACTCTTTAGTTAATAAATAATTTCTTTTATACTTATTTGGGCTTTGGGCCTTTGATTAGCTTTTAGCCATATTTAATGATAAATTTCCAGTTTTACATTGCTTCACTATTTTTACCGTAACTCTTGAACCAGACATTGGATTTGCCTCATTCTTGTTTTATATTTTAGACGATTCAAAGAGCTACAATTGTTATAAAGATACGAAGGACAACTTCGGACAAGAGGGCAGTCTATTTTGGAGCCGAAGTCAGATGTATATTTCTAGATTTTTATTTGGGCTCGAATTTTGTAATTAAAGCTCATTTTTATGTTATTTCTGTTTGGGCTTGAATTGTGGGTTGGAGCCCCATTTCGTTTTTCCATTTTAGGTTAAGTTAGGCAGCAGCCACAAACACTTATGTCATTCATGTTTTTATTATTTTTGGATTGAAATAGAAGTTTTGAAATTCTCTCAACTGTTCTTCATCTGTTCTTCGTGTTCATGATGAAATTCTTCATTTCTGTTCGACTTACGTTCTGCATAGCTATGATAGGCTAAGCTTCGGTGATTAGCCCACGGATTGAGGATTCCACTATCCAGAGGAATCGTTCTTAAATGGTAACAAACTCGTTTCTGTTTTGTAATTTCGGATTCGATTTACTTTCGGATTGGGTGTTAGATTTAACGCCCAGATTGAGAAATCCCAAGGATTCAGTTCGAACTAGGTTCAAGTGCTTGTTGTGCGATCGCACAGTGACACGCCACAGTTCGGATAAACGCTAGGCGAACGTCTAGTTGAGGGATTTTCTGGACGAACGCAGAGATTTCGGTTCGTCCAGAATCAATTGCGAGTTCGTTTCAAAATCTGTTTTCGTCCAAGGAAGGAAAGTAGTGGAATTCGAAATCCTGGGTTGATCTTCTGTTTATCTGTTTAATCTTTGTTTTATCTGTTTCATTTCGTTTTGTTTCTGTTATTTTGTTTTTAATCTGTTTGAACCAAAAACCCCCCATTTTTACTGTTTTTTGTTTCACTGTTATTCCAAACAAACCCGCTGCGAATTCGTTGGGAAAACGATCCAGGTTCCCTATTACTGCAAATCTTTTATTGAATCTGGTTATTTTGAGAGGCACAACAAATCTCTTTCAATTGTGATGAAGAGAAAGAAGATTTATCGGATGACTCGTTCTCAAAGAAGTCAATGGAAACTTCTGATCAAGATAAGAAGACTAGGAACTGTAAGATAATAGATAGCCCTAAGAGGAACTTTCCCTCTTTTAGTTTCTCGAGCAAAATGAAGAAACGATTGTATATGGCTTGAAGTAAGGCTGTGATAATTAAGCTTCTTGGAAGGAGTATTGGGTTCAGAGCTCTAGAAAAAAGATTGCAGGCAATGTGGGTAAAGAAAGGGATTATAACCTTGATTAATTTAGGCCATGGTTATTATACTGTGAAGTTAACCAATAAAGAAGATTATATGAATGCTCTAACTAGAGGCCCATTGATCGAACCATATTTTTATATGACTTTCCATAATTAAATTGAGACTCTTAATGCATTTTCTGGGACATTATTGCATGATTAAGCACTAATTTGAGTCAGAGACATTTGTATTGAATTAAGTGTAATTAGGGTAAAATGGTTATATTTTGCTAATTATTCATGCAAATGGTTTCTTGGACTTTTGATGCTACCTTTTGCTTAATCTTGTATTGTAGGTGTTTAAGAAGAAAATGGACATTGTGGGGTCAAAATTAATATTTTTGAGGATTGGGGGAAAATTACAGAAAATTTCCCTATAATTCCTAGAAATTGCAAATCAGGGAAGAAAAGGAGCTAGGAAAAATTACATAAAAGGACCCAAACATTTTGGAAATCACATGTTTGCCCCACAAATAGTTTGAAAATTCACACTTTAGTCCCTTTTGAAAAACTTTCAAATCTTCTCACTTTAGTCTTTGGTCAAAACTCAGACAACCAGGCAGCTGAGGGAAATATATGGACACGAACGCGTAACAAACAGGCAACGAAAAACATCCAAAGCTGAGATTCGACCCTCCATCCTTCTCTTTCGCCTTCTTCTTCCTTTCTCGTTGGCGGCGTCATTTACCACCACTAACCGCCGGCGAGCATCATCCGAGCAATCACACCTTCCTTCATCTTCGGCGGACTGAACCAAAAACATAGACGAGTTGTGTGCCGTGGCTGTGGAGCAGAGAACGAGAAAGAAGGAGATCGAAGGAGGAAGAAGCAACTCACAACCACCACCATCGCACCGACCATCGTCGTGTTGATTCTTCTGTCACCACCACTGTCGGAATCGCCGTCAGTCACCACTGACGTAAATCACCACCTTCCTGTTAACTTTCTTCTTCCCTCTTCTTCCATTGTCTTTGACTCTATCCATCTTTTTCCTTCTCTATACTTGAACAAAACCAGACCTTCAATCCACCATTGGAGCTGACCCAAATTTTCAAATGGAGCATGAGACTGAGACATGAGCAGCGAAACTTCTTTTGATTTTCCATGGCTATTTGATTTCTAATTTTTTAGGTTCTCTAATAGCTATTTTGATGGTTGGCAGTGGCTAATTCCCTTGCTTTTTGGTGATGAGATTTTTTCTTATGCTCAATGGATTTTATAGGGGAGTTTTTCTATCATTCCATTAATCTAGAATTATATATTTAGATTGCCTAGTTTTAGGAATTATTGTATATGATTCTGGAACTGAGATTGATGTTAATTGTTTTTTGTTGTTTTGATATTTGTAGTTGAAATTGAATTTTGTAGTGTGAAGATTACATGTGTTTTGTATTTCTTTGTGGTTGCAATGAGATTATGTTAATTAGCATGTTATTGTCTAGTTAATGTGGTTGTTTAGCACCCAAATTTGAGAAGACTCATGTTGCATTATTCCAATTTTTTTTTTTGGCATATAAATTTTAAGAGAGGGGTTGGGCTCACCCACAGTCTAAGAGTAGGGCATTTGGAGTCCACTCCGCAAGGAATTCAGGCCTAAGAGTACACATGCCTCCACCTTAGCCTGGGTTACTATTGCTTCGTAGACCCTTAGGATGCCTTTCCTAGCGCCTTGAACAACTCCAGGATCGAACCCCCTCCCTTTTGGTGAGAGTGCCCAACCCTTTTGCCAGTTGAACCCAAGGACAAGGGGTGCATTATTCCAACTTTAATTGCACATTAAGTGGGTTTAAACAATATCTCAAGAGGTAGTGGTTAGCTATGTTTGTAGGAGCTACTATTAATTGGGAATATTGAACCAAAGTGTTATCTTGGGGTTTTTCTTAAGACTTGATGAAATTTAACTCCCAAACTTTTCGAGCAAGGATAGTCATTTCTTCATTATCAAGAGCATCCATCATTAATATTTTCACTCTCAATTTTAACATTTCTTCTTTATTTTCTAAAAATACCAAAAAGAATAGAATTAGTTTCTTTATATTTTCATGAATTTTGGTTTAAAGAAACCAATTTCAAAACCCATTTCTCTAACCATGTTTTTAGCACTTAATTTAACCTAGGGAATTCAAAATAAAAAGGCTCCTTGATAAGAGAACGATCCCGAGTTGTTTGCACTATTTTGCATTTTAATTCGTGGTAAATTGTGATTTGACCCTGAGGCGACTAAGGTTTTTGTCTAATCACCCATGGATGATCTACGATCATTATCTCATTGTTAAACCTTGGGAGGCGAATTTCAAACCTGATAAAGCTTCGATTGATAAAGCTACGACATGGGTTCGGATTCCCAAATTACCTCTGGAGTATTACGACGAGGTAGCTTTAACATTTATTGGAAGTAGGATTGGAAAAATGATAAAGGTGGATATGAATACGTCGTGTCAACTTCGGGGCCATTTTGCTAGAATATGTGTACTGATTGAGCTTGGGGAACAACTAATGCAAGGATTCTATCTGGATGGACATGAGTTTTTTCTTAAGTATGAAGGCCTACACCTCCTTTGTGCTAATTGTGGGATTTATGGTCACCGGAATGAAACTTGTCCACTAAGAGACATCAGATATTCCAAAGGAGGGTGAATCAGTGGGAGGTGATAAGGGACCAGAACATAGCACAGAAAATCAGTGGAGGGTCATGTAGTGTCAATGCCGACAATGAAAAATGAAAGACAAACAGTCAAAGCATACGATGCCACAGAAAACAGAGTCGATATTTGATGCTTTAGTTGAGGTGGCAGGAGTTACAGATAATCCGAATGCTAATGGAGACTCGATTAATCCTGTGGCTATTGTTAATGGTGTATCAATGGAGCAGAGGGATCGTGCTTTGGTTATGAGGGATAACAGAAAAGGCCACAAACGAGGAAGTACATTGAAACAGAGCGTCAAGAATGAGGTTGTTATGGAAGTGAGTGATAGTTAGGGGTTGTACAACCGAGGAATAAGCGAGTGGTGAAATGGATGATGGAAGTGTCAGGTGTTGTCGCAGATAGTGGTCCCTTGTTGATCACTATGGGAGAAGATATGGCCCTTGTAGATATTGCAGATATGAACAAAGAGGAGGAAGAAGGATTGAATAAAGGTGAGGCGTTAGATCCAAAATACGGAATTATGGAGGATCTTTCCTTACCACACAATCCGGGTGAACAAATGGAAACTGTGTGGGTTGCAAATGAAATGGAGAATAATGAGTATGGGCCAACGGTTAATGATGGGCCTTGCAATGATACTTGTGATGACTATGATGTTTCGATGGTCCTTGAGACCCCTTTATGATGTGAGCCTTTGGGCTTGTTCTAACCCTTCCCAATTGGTTTTTTATGGATCAAATAATATATTGGAACAATAGAGGTTCTTGCAGCAAAGGACTCTATAGAAAGATCAAGACCAATACTGATGGGTATAAGCCTATTCTTATGATATTAGTTGACACGCGTTGCTCAGATATTTCTCAGCTTCGTCATCTACTACGCTTGGGTTATGACGAAATTACCATGATTCTTAATGAGGGATTTTCGGGTGGATTATTAGCCATCTGGAATAGCAGGAAGATCACGATTATAGTATTGGAGAAGGATCGAAAGTTTTTTCATTTATACTGTAAAATCCCAGGTATGTCTGATTTTGTTTTAACTGCTGCTTACGCCTTACCTCACTCTAATCTTCGGTCTGTTTTGTGGGAAAAACTAAAAAAACTTGTCTGTGGGAATTAAAATGCCATGGGTTGTGTGTGGCGATTTTAATTATATTACTGCTCAGTCGGAAAGAATTGGTGGTAGTCCTTGTAATCCAGACAGAATTAAATGGTTTCATAACAGAGTTTAGGAGTGTGGGTTGAATGATTTGGGTGCCTTTAGGCCTAAATTTACATGGAAGGGTCCTCATCTTTTGGGAACTCAACGTTTGTTTGAAAGACTAGACAGAGCGATGGCAAATCAAGATTTTCTTTTGGTCATGAGTAGCTATGCCGTTAAAGTCCTTCCAAGAACAAGTTTCTCAGATCATAATCCATTATTGGTGAAAATGGGATTATCCTTTGATGCAAAATTTCAAAGACCATTCCGGTTTGAGGCCATGTGGATGGCTCATGGTGAATTTCATAATTTTATTAAGGATAGTTGGCAATCAGATAATGGGTTGGATTTGAATCTTGATAAAATTCGACAGGAAATTCCTGCTTGGAATAAAAATACGTTTGGGATGGTGGAAAAAAAAGGAAAAATAAATTCTTGCTAGACTGAGTGGTATACAAAAGTCACCTGCATATCCTTTTTCAAGATTTTTAAATAATCTTGAGGCTCAACTCCATTGGCAGCTGGATGAAGTGTTACAAATTGAAGAAGTTAAATGGTTTCAGAAGTCGAGATCAGAGTAGATTGCGAAAGGAGATAGGAATACAAGGTATTATCATCTCAAGACAAACATAAGAAGAAGAAGCAATAAAGTGTTATCTCTACATGATGAGTCAGGAGTCTGGTTATCTGAGGAGGCTGAGATTAGGGAATTGGTCGTAACATTCTATAGGAAGTTATTTCAGGAAGATCATGATGTTGTGAGAATGGAAGGCGATGATTTAATCACTAAAAGTAATTTCCCCCCTGTTGATCAATTAAGGGTGGAAAGTTTGGCTAATATTCCTTCTCTGCAAGAGATTTATGATGTGGTTAAGTCTATGGGTTCTTATAAGGCCCCAGGTCCAACCAATCTTTTTCAAAGAAAACTGGGAGTTAGTTGGTGGTCATGATTTATGTAAGTTTGTAATTGGTGCCTTTGAAGGTAATGTTGATTTTACTGATTCAAACCGAATGTTCCTCTCTCTCATTCCTAAAAGGAATTAACCTCAATGGGTAGAATGTAATATCCTAATTTTTATATTAGGATTTAATTATAAATAAGAAAATTAATTAATCATGATACATGAATTTATTATGTAATTGTCAAAATAAAAGTTCATATAAAATGTCAATTATGATACTAAAGGAAATTAGTAGAATAAAGATGAAAAAAAAATTGAATAAAATAATAAAGTTATTTTATTGTTGTTAAAAAAAATAGAGGGGCAAAAGAAAACGTTTAAGAGAAGAAAAGAATAATAATGATAATGATGATGAATAAAATAAAATAATAAAATAATATTAAATCTATAAAAAAATTGTGCTGCCACCTTATATACTTACGTTGGGGGAGTAATTAATGAAAGTGAATCCACCGCCTCCCCCTAATTCCCTATAAATATACATGTATGTGTTTAGTGAATTAGAAGTGTGTGTGTTTACCGGGTGAGATCCGGAGAGACGAAGAGCAGAGAGAAAAAGAGAGAAAGGCGAGAGAAGGAGGGGGGAAAAATAAAGAAAAGAGAGTTCACTTGAATTTTTTAAGGTACGTTATTTATTTTATAAAATCGTTTAGGTGGTTAAATTAATTTCTTTTCAATAAATTTCTTCATAAAAGTTACTATCCATATTTTTCTCTTTCTAATGAAGTTAGTATAGTATTGATTATTGAAAATTTTGGGATTTGAATATTGGTAAAGTTTTGATTTTTGATAATAGAAGGCCGTATATATGAAGAGCACGATTAATAAGTAACTTTAATCAGTTTAGATTTCTTAGTTAGTTGTTGTGGGAATTTAAAGTTAATTTCTATCTAAAAGAAACTAGGATTTGTGTCAAATAGGGTATTTTTACCGATTAAATGAGAATTTAAGTATTTTGTTAGATTACTGGAGGTATTATTTAAGATTTAATCGGTTAGTTTTGCTAAATCTTGAAATATGTGAAATTATGAATTGGGATTTGAGCTTCTAAATTAGAGATTGATATGATTTTGATTATATGGGGATTTGGAGATTGTTTAATAAATTGGGTTATATGTATAAAAGTTAGTATTAGGTTAAAAATTGAGGAATAGATAAATTGTCATTTTTCTAGGAAAACTAAAGTGAAACAATAGTTTAATTAATTATTTAAATATGATATTAGTGGTTATTGTTAATTCTATTAACATATAATTATATATTTATTTTTAAAGGGGACTGATTTTCTCTTACGGCTTAGTGTCTGTCAAGAATTTGAGGTAACCACTTTCCACTCATTGTACTTGCTTGTATGTTATTTGTGAGTAATTTTTAATCTATGAAAACGATGTTTTTAATGAAGTTGCCTTGTGGGATTTTATTTTAAAATGTGACTGGTGAGATTGTATTATTGATTTGATGTATCAATGAATACTTTGAGATGGTTATTGAGACAGAAAATTTTGATATTGCATGCTCTGGATATGCACTTTTGTTATGATTTTGTGAGTTAAAATAGTATTGTTATCTTAATGATTATTGAGACAATGTATTATTTTATAAATCATGTTTGGAATCTTATATATACATGCCAAGATTATGATGATGTGGAGTGGGGATGGTTGTGGAGTGATGTTGGGAGTTATTGTGTATATAATGCCACGTGGTATGCCACCACTCGGTGCACAGTGGATGGCTTTGATATTTTGATAACTCTCCATATTTTGTATATTTAAAGTACAGTTTGAAGATATTTGGAGAGTTATCTATGCAAATTTAGGAGATTTCTATGAGATTATATCATTATAAGACCAAATCAATTGGCACATTTTTTAGGGGATTTTATTGCAAATAACTTCATTTTAATTAAATATAAATATTTAGGTTTATATATAAGAATAAATAAATTATAATGATATAAGGTAGATAAAAAAAAGAAAAAGAAAAAAGGTTTAGGTTTTTATTATTTTTAGTATTATTATTATATAACCTATTTTTGCTTTTCGTAATCTAAGAATTAGGTGCACAACGTTTTGCAGGGCCCACAATGAAAGGGAATTGATCAATTGAAGATTATTGTTTTATGAATTGAAGCAGACGAATTGAAGCAACATACCAACGTTTTGGGCTTTGGAGGACATTGAATTGCAAATGGATTGGGCCCACAATTGATTCAATGCAATACCTAAAAAGCTAAAAGGCACCGCTGGAATTATTCAATTGGGGGGGAGAGCGGCAGAACAAAAAGAAAGGCGGAAAAACATAACAGAGGGCCAGAAGCGGAGAAACGAGGCAGAGCCGCGGAAATAGAACGAGAAACAGAGGGGGCGCAGCACAGTGGAGCACGATAGACAGAGCAGAGAGGCGTATAGCACACTGGAAGAGGGAGCACTTGTGTTCTTAACTCTACTCTATTTTGTTCCCCTTCCCTTTGATTTTTATTCTGCCTTTAACTCTGATTTTATGCTTGCTGTGGTGATTTTTGTTAAAGCCATGCTTGGCTAATTTCCCTTTCATTCTAGGGTTCTTTTGACTCTTTGTATGGATTAATACTTGAATATTCATCTCTTTTGGTAGATTAATATATGTATGTGTTGATTTTGACCTTGGCTTAATGCTTCTAAATGATTGGCCTCCATTTAGATGATTTATTCACTTAGGTTTTGACTTGAGAGAGCTAATCTAGGTGTAGAACTTGATTGAAATCATGATTGTCTTGAAGTTTACTTGATAAATGGATGGTTTGTTGGTAAAATAGAGATATATTTACTAACCTTGCATTGTCACATTAGGGTTGTTGCTTAAATATTGATTCTCATTAATTGTAGCAAGAGATTGTGCATTTTAATGAGAAGAGAAACTTGATTTTGACTTGAGAGAGCGGGTCAAGTGTTTTAGAACCTTAGACTAACACATATATGTATTGAAATGCTACTAGAGAGGAAATTAACCAAGTTTTATGAAATGCAAAAAGGGAAAAAGAGCCCAGGCTCAATTATCCTTGAAGTTAAAGAATCAATTGCCTTTATCAATTTTATGTTTTAGAAATAGTCTTTAAAAACTCTCATTCCAAATCAAAACTTTGTTTTAGCTCAACTTGATGAAATTCACTAAGCCTCTTGCTTGACCAATTTGTTAAACAAATCCTCGTGGGAACGATACTTTATTTATCACTTTATTACTTGCGAATCTCGTACACTTGCGAGGCGAACATATTTTCAGGGCCCTTGGTATCACCTTTTTCCTTTGGCCGGGTTAAGGGTCAGCCCTTGGGACAGTGACACCTTTCCATATTCGAAGGAAAGGGAACCCATGGTCCGATATGAGTTATATAGTCTTTGGCCGGGCTAAACCTCATCACGGAGAGCTTGGTGCAGTCTTGTCACAGAGACTAAACCTATTATATTACAGCCCATGGGTTTTGTCAGTGGTTATAAGGGTGAGGGGTGATAAGGATTGTTAGGGTGTCGACCTATTGCTTGGCATGTTATATATGTGATTCATGATATGAAATTTGACGTAGAAATTGTGATACAGAAAATTGTGATATGATAATTTTGTAAATTTGATATTTAGTACTTTGTTCTATAAAATGTTCCACTTGACACCTCACGAGCACATATTAGCATTTATAATGAGCTGGATTGATGGTTACAAATATTTTTCAGGTGATAATTCTCGTGTGGGTCAGTCAGGGAAGGCTTCGGAAGCTTATACTACTTTGATAACGGTAGTGCTTCCACCCTTTTGGTACATGTTGAATTATTGTATATTGCCACATTAGGGCTCACTCAGCATATTTTAGTATATCTTGGCAAATTTTAAAGTATTATTTAGTTAAAAAGCATGGATTTAGTAAAATCTAAAGCTCAATTGTGTGCTAAAATTTTTTAACGAATGGTTTAAATAAGTTAGTAAATAATAATTGTCCTTTAAAATGGAGGATATATGTTACATAGAACACTTTCGGCCAATATTTTTGTGTCCAGTCTAGTACAAATGTATTACAAAGATAATTTCACATAGGTTGAAATGCTTAATTGACAATCTTATTTCGCCTTTTCAAGCGAGTTTCGTCCCTGGTAGACATATCCAAGATAATATCATGGTAGGGCAAGAAATTCTACACAAGATGAAGAAGACAAAGGGTAGACGTGGTTTGATGGCAATTAAAATAGACCTTGAAAAAGCATATGATAGGGTCAGGTGAGACATCATTAGATCTGTCCATAGGAGTGCTGGGTTTGATGATAAATTTGTCTTGTTAATAATGAAATGTATCTCTGGCTCTTCTTTAAATGTCCTTTGGAATGGAGCTTTAATGGAACTCTTTAATCCTAGCAGAGGTTTAAAGGAGATCCTATTTCTTCGTTTCTATTTGTTATGTGTGTGGACCGATTGTCACATATTATATGTGATGCTGTTTCTAATCGATCCTAGAAGCCAATTTTCTTGTCTAAGGAAGGACCAGCGATTTTCAATCTCATGTTTGCTAATGACCTCCTCCTGTTTGGTGATGCTACTGTAGAACAAACTGAGTGTATGATCTCAGCAATGGACCGCTTCTATCAAGTGTCGGGAGAGAAAATTAATTTAAGTAAGTCTTCTATCTTTTTTTCACCAAAAGTACCAGCGAGTATGAAAAAAAGAATAAAAGATATTACTGTGATAAGGATCTCTTGTGATATAGGCAAATATCTTAGCTTTCCACTGTCTAGACATTGGTGAAGTAGGGAGACTTTCCAATATGTGGTGGATCGCATGAAAGACAAGCTATCAAATAGGAAGATTAATTGTCTTTCAACTGCTGGAAGGATAACCTTGGCCAAATCTGTCATTAGCACCATCCTTATTTATCCAATGCAAGTCATGCAACTTCCGGTAAGTGTGTGTGAGGAAATTGAAAAACTTCAACAGAATTTCATTTGGGGTTCGACGGATAAGAGGAGAGGTCTTCATGCTATAGGATGGGATCGTATATCTTTGGCTAAACAATATGGTGGTCTAGGTTTGAGGAAATTGGCCTCATTAATAAAGCCTTTGGTATGAAACTAGGCTAGTCTCTTATTAAGGGAACTGAAGGTATTTGGGAAAATATTCTAAAACACAAGTATATGATGAGATGTGATAATACTTTGTTGAATGTTAGGAAGTCTGATTCCTGTCTCTGGAAATTTATTTGTAACCAAAAGGAATATATTGAGGATGGTACAAGGTGGCAAATTAGGAATGGGAGATCTGTTATGTTTTTCTTGGATAATTGGTTATTGAAGGATAACAACATTAAAGACTTTTGCCTAAGACCCCTTTTGGATGAGGAAAAATTTAGTACAGTGGCAGACTAGGGACTTTATGGTGCTTGGGATTTTACTCAGTTATTTGCTATTGTATCTGGGGATATTATCCAGAGGCTAATTGCTATTATACCACCTATGGAAGCTGTTGGTAATGATGTGATGATATGGAAGGATTCCACTCATGGTAATTTTACAGTCAAGAGTGCTTACTTTTTGATTGAACAACTACCACTACATCTCACATACAAGAGTATATGGAAGTGGAATGGAGTAGAGAGGATTCGTGTGTTCCTATGGCTTGCTTTTAACAATCGACTACTTACGCTTGAAAGAAGTATCTGGTCTAGTGAATCATCCCTATGTCCTTACTGTAATACAGGTATTGAGGATGAATTGCATGTCCTTTGGGAATGCTTGTATGCTAAACAAGTTTGGCTTAATTTGTTGAGTCCATGTTATGTCTCTACCTTCTTTTCATACCCACTCCTGGATTGGATTTCATTTAATGTGAAAGAAGATATCGACCTGCATGTAAGGCAGCACTGGAATCTGATTTGGGGAGTTTCTTGCTGGTTCTTATGGACTTGGAGGAATAAAGACATTTTTTATGAAGATTTTGAGCGACCATTAACCTGACAGCTGTTATACAAAGCAGGTGGAAGACGTTTTGCGGAGAAACTAATAAGGAAGTTGATAAATAAAATTAGAGTGTCGTTACCCCATCCAAATGGTTCCCTCCCCCCTTTAATTGGATCAAGTTGAATGTAGATGGTGCTGTGATAACTTGTAACAGGACTGCTGGATGTGGAGGGGTCATAAGAAATTGTAATGGTGGATGGCTCTCTAGATTTACACAAATGTTGGGTCAGTGCGGGGTTCATGAAGCGGAAGAGTGGGCCATGTTATTTGGTCTAAAATTGGCATGGGATGAAGGCTTTAGGCATGTCTTGGTGGAGTCTGACTGAAAAATGGTGGTAACTGAGCTAATCCAAGGGAATCATGAGAGTAGCAGTACTATGGTATATATGTAGATTAAAGAGTTATTGGCTAGAGACTGGGAGGTCGAAATTACTCACATTCCTAGGGGTTAGAATGCTTTAGCAGATGGTTTAGCGAAAGAAGGATTAAGGAGCTCTTCAATATTAAGTAATTGTCTAAGTAATTTGTGGACTGTGCTTTCCAATGAGTGTATGTGACTTTTTCCCCAACTTAGTTCTTTTATAACAAAAAAAAATTAATGTAATTATATGGTTTAATCCACATGATTCAATGAAAAGTTTCATATAAATGTAGCAGAGGGAGCAAGTAGTACATGCCATACACTCGAGTCAGATAATGGTAACAGTACGCACTCATTCCCTCCAACAATCAAATTATTCGTTAGTGTTTATTCATTTTACTCTTTCCATGCAATGGTGGATATTGTGTGGCCCACTTCCTCTAGATACATATGGATTTTGTTTTACGATTTCCATTTTTATAATTTTGGCAAGCCGAAAGGTGCATGATTTTTTTTTTGGGTGCAAAGGTGCATGAATTTTAATTCAATGCAATGATGAATACATATTGATGAATAAATTTAAATTTTGTATAAAGCATACTGAGATTGGGAGTCACAGCCAGAGCGCGTCACAACCGCAAGAACTACCTAGGGAACATTAGGGATGAACAAAAAACTTGGTGCTTCAGATTGTCCAGTTGGACCCGGTCCGGTAAAAACAATTGGCTCGAAACAATATTGGGACGACCAAACCAGATTGGTTTACTCAGGCTAAATCGGACTTCGGGTCAAGGCCTCAGACCCCTTGGGCTGGTCTGAATATTGTTTTTATTTTTATTTTAACTCACATGGACTACATAGTACATAGTACACACACAAACAATCACGTGACAAGACACAGTCCACACACACATCGAAACACGACTTAGAATCCTCAGATCAGCATCAGACCTTACATTCTCACACTGAAAGCGCTATTGTTCTCGCTTATGCTCTTCTCTTAGCCTTCGTTGTTCACTCCTTCTCGTCGCTCTCAGACTCACTGTCATGGCAACACCAAAGGCTCTCGTCCCTTTACTTGACACAGCGACTACCGGCATAGCCAAAAACTCATAGCATCATTCCTCTAAATTTTTTTATGCTCTGAACCTACAACGAGTAGAAGGAGATGAAGATGGAGTGCGACAAATCACCATCAAACTACGTATGCGTCTTGCCAGCCGATACAAACTCACAAATTTGCAAAGTTCAACTTCACGTGTATGGAGATGAAGGATTCGTAACAACCTTATCACGCGAGTTGCTCGCCGGAGGCACTAGTTTGTCTGGTGAATATGACGGCGAGAGTACAACTGGTAGGCAAAAACGTGTTAGAAAGATATGATTGGGATGGTTATGAACAAGTAATGGACACGAGTAGATCAGATTGCGCCTCTTATAAGAGGCTAAAAAACATCAAATAGGTCCTAGACTGCTTGGATTGGTCTAGCCAGTCCACTGGGCCGGTATGATCCAAGTCGACCTCAGGTTGGTTCTAGACTAGATCAAACCTCAGGCTGTCTTGTACAGCTCGAGGTACTATCCAGACTAGACCTCAGGTTGAAGGGACGAGTTGATGAGAGAATGAAGGAGGCCAGGAATTCCTTATTAGTTGTGGTATAATTCGCTTGGGCGTCTGCCAAAGTCTTACTGGCAATTATTATTGGAGCAGTAGTGAGTTTTTGTTTCAAAATAGTAAAGGCCTTCAAGCATGCTACATCAAAATTGAATGGAGTGTCGTGCTCGAGCAGTGCACAAAGAGGCTTAGATAGCTTTGAGAAATCTTTGAAGAAGTGTCTGTAGAACCCTGTATGCCCAAGGAAACTTTTGATACCTCTGACTATGGTGGGCGGCGATAGTTTCTCAATAACCACTACTTATGCTCTGTCTACTTCAATTCCCTTTTTGGAGATTTTGTGTCCCAATACTATTCCTTCAGTTGCCATGAAGTGGCATTTCTCCTAGTTCAGGACTAAATTTGTTTCCTCGCAGCATTTCAACAATGCTTCAAGATTATGTAGACAATCATCATAGAATTTCCCGAAGACAGAGAAGTCACACATGAAAATGTCTACGAATTTTTCCACCATATCTGAGAAATGTTGCTGGAGTATTGCACAATCTAAAGGGCATTCGCTTGAAGGCAAAAGTGTCGTAGGGGCATGTGAAGGTGGTTTTATGCTGGTCTTGTGGTACTACAACAATTTGGTTGTAGCCCGAGTAGCTGTCTAGGAAACAATAATATTCTTTTCCTGCCAATCTATCCAGCATCTGGTTGATGAACAGCAGTGGAAAGTGATCCTTCAAGGTAGACTTATTGAGCTTGAAATAGTCCATACATATCCTCCATCTAGTGAATGTTCGTGTAGGGATCAATTCGTTCTTTTCATTCTAGATTATTGTAATGCCTCCCTTCTTTGGTACACATTCAACGAGACTGACCCACTTACTGTCCAAGATAGGGTAGATAATACCCACGTCCAGCCATTTAATGTTCTCCTTTTGGACCACTTCCTTAATTATAGGGTTCAACCTCCTCTGCTGCGCTATAGAATTTGGACACCCATCTTCCATTTGTGCATGCAGAGTAACAAGATGATTCCCTTTATGTCAGCAATGGTTCATTCAAAGGCTTTTTTAAACTTTGTCAGTATTGATAGGAGCTTTGCTTCTTGTTCGCTTGTAAGATGAGCAAAGACAATGACTGGGAGCGTTTTGTTGTCCCCCAGATAAGCGTATCTCAAATGTTCTGGCAGAGGTTTGAGGTCAAGTATTGGTGGAACTTCTATGGAGGGCCGCACCGCTTACTTACAAGTCTGATCAAATTCCAATGATTAAAACATCGTCTTCCTTGCCCTATTAAAGTTGCTATCATCAATGAAGCTTAGTTCGACTGTGAGATCCTTCTGGTCTTCAGCATCCATTAGACTTGTTTCGTCAGGGTCTTAGGCATATGATTCTTGAAGTGTTTCTCGTACCAGGTTGTCCACAATGTCAACGAATGAGCATTCTTCAGTGTCATAAGTATATTGCATTGCTTTCAGGATGTTGAACGTTACGTTCTTATCATTGACTCGCATAGTGAGCTCTCCCCTTTGAACATCAATTAATGTCCTACCAATAGCCATGAATGGTCTTCCCAGAATAATTGGGACTTCTCGGTCAGCTTCAAAGTCCATTACAATGAAATCAATTGCGAAAATGAATTTGTCCACCTATACCAACACGTCTTCAATTTTTCCTTCTGGGTACACGATGAATCGGTCGGCTAGCTGTAGAGTCACTGTTGTTGGTCTTGCTTCACCGAATACCAGCTTCTTGAATACAGACGTCAGCATTAAGTTTATGCCGGCCCCCAAGTCACATAGTGCTATTCCGCAGGAATTAGGACCTATGGCACACGGTATAGTGAAACTACCTAGATCCTTCAAGTTTTGGAGTTACTCTATTCAATAGTAAAGTACTGCTCTCCTTGGTCATGGCTTCAGCTTCAAATTCACCCAGCCTCCTTTTCTTAGAAAAGATGTCCTTCATAAGCTTCATATAGCTAGGCATCTGCTCTAAAGCTTCGACCAGAGAGATGTTGATATGCAATTGTTTAAGCATGTCCAAGAATTTCCCAAACTGCTTCTCTTGGCTCTGTTGCTATAGCCTTTGCGGGAAAGGCGGTGGTTGCTTCAAAACTCGTGATGCCTGGGGCGGTGGTATGTTGCAATGGTGTTGCTATAGCATCCCTTGTCGCCTCAGGTATACGAATATCAGGTGTAGCATATGTTGGGGATGCTGTAGCATCGGTACCACTAGCACTATGTTGTGGCACAGTAAGGTGTTGCTCTATTTCGTGGATATCCTCTACGGCTTCTCGTCCTTTCTTTGTCTGTCCAGATACTGGCTCGACATCTTCAATAGGCCTTTTTGGTCTACCTTCAATTGCTCCACATTTTTGCCGATTCTCAATTCTAGGAAGAGAGCCTGATGGTTTATTATTGAGTGTTGTAGCAAGTTGTCCAACTTGGTTCTCGAGATTTCAAAGGGACACTTGCTAGCTTTGTATGATGGCGTTGTTCTTAGCCATATACTCCTTAAGTATGCTTTCCATGGAGGATTGAGGAGCTGGGTAAACTCCCTACTGCCTTGCCTGCTGGTTGAATTCAGGGGGATTCGATAATCTATTGGAGTACAATGGGCCTACTGAAGGAGTATATGGCTACTCAATCTTGGTACTACTAGCACTATGCCTTGCTTGTTGTTCGATTATATTCAGTTTGTTTAGTTGTGAATTAACAAGCTCGCCCATCAAACACTATCTAACAGAGGTCAAACCTCGACTCCTTTCCAGTAAGCCGAGGTCACTGATCTACCTCCTTAGCGGCCACTAGTAGACAAGATGTTAATTCACAATTAAACAAGCTGAATATATTGAATTAAAAGCTTAGCAAACTAGGTTCATTCTACAACTTAGAAATCCATCCTCACTCAACCAATGAAAATTTAGTTCATGACTAATGAGGGAAACACAAAACAGATTACAGCAAAACAACCCATGGAAAGGTTAAAGAAGAAAATAAGAAAAACACAAAAAATCTCATCGGAATGATTGATGGCGTAGGGAGCGTCCTGTTACACGGCGTCTCTACGTCTTCTACAATTTGTCTAACTTTGGGGAAGAATCAGGTCTCTTCTGCAGCTTTCTCTCTCGATGATTCTCTCTTTCTTTCGGTGTGAGTCTAGTCGAATTGGAATTGTACTGACTCTGACAACTTCGACCCTTTAGGTTTAGCCGCGCTTTCCTCTTATAGTTAGGTTCTTTCACATCGTACGTCCAATGAGCTGGGCCTTCCATATTTGTCATGCCTGGATCCCTAGATTCGGTTGATTGATCCTCTTTTAATTTTGCGGTATCCTTCAAATCTTATCTTCGATTCTCTGCATCTTTTATTTCCATCTTAGTCAATTTAACCGCATCTAAATGTCCAACTTGATGACCTGTCTTTAATTCTTGAAAAACCCTCGAGGAAAGATCAGCGTAAAGTAGCGCATAACTCTGTATCACTTATGATGCTACAGCAAAATGGTCGCATCGTATTGCTAGCACAAAATAAGGATACCATATGTTGTAGCATTACATCCGCTTTGTTATGCACTTTCACAGTAGATCATAAAATAGCCTTTTTCTTATGCACATGTACTGGATAATAAGGTGAATGCAACAATTTACGGAATCTATCCTCTGTTTCCCTATGTGAATAAGTTCTAGCATATTTCATCGGATCAAACACAATTAAGCTCAAAATCATCATTCAAAACAGTCATAAAACACAGGGAATACATGGCATAAATATGACTCATTAGTCGGCTTGAGGGGCTTGATTAATTAACCCATTTCTTTCTAATTATGAAATTGCTTCTCTTTCAAATGCATTGGAGATTGATCTTGGAATCTTGTACTCAAATACCTTTGTTCAGGATTACAAAGGTCAGTGTGGGGAAATTGATCATACCATATTTTAATATGTTATTTCATTATTAATCTAGGGATTTTATCATGTTAATTTAGCCAAAAATGCATTATTCATGATAAATATGGATTAATGAGTGATTACATGAAAATAGATTAAAAAGGGACAAAAGTGTCATATATTTCATGATTTACCTTACATTTTGGGTTTATTTTCTTTGCAGATCATTTTAGAGAAAATTACATACAAGTACCGAGAACTTCTTAAAGCTGCAAATTAATGTTGATGAGGACTAAAAAAATTACAGAAAAGGACCAAGAACTTTTGAAAAATTCAAAAATGCCCCAGAATTGGAAATCATCGATTTCTTTAGTGAGAAATCAGATTCTAGGGCTGTTATTGGAAGGAGAGGGCCAACACTTGGGAGAGGAAGAAATGGAACAAGGATATAGAGGTGGTTTAGGGAAGGAGAGGATAGACCATCAATCCTTCACCACAACCATTTGACTACTACAACTACCACCATTAACCGCATCACCTTTTTCGCCTCCTTCACTTTCACCACTGTGCCGAGAGTTTGGAAGGAATAGAGGAGGCGTTTTCGAAGAGAAGAAAGAAGAGTGGGAATCACAACCGCCGCCGCCGTCCTTCTCACCATACAATCGCCGTCCTTTTACCCTCTCCACGCCCCGCCCTCATCGCCTAGGGTTCGCTTGAATCATTGCCTTCCATTGTCGGCCTATCTCTCTTAGTCCATCACCATTGTCTCCCTCCATTCTCACTACCGTCAGTGTCAACTTCATCCTGCCTCTTTTTTCTCTTCGCCAGAGTCATTTACCTCCTTGTCTAGCATCATCACCATTGTCATCTTCTACCATTGTCGTACGATTAAAGCTCGTTGGAGCAGAATCTGAAATTATGTGTGGCTAAGCTCGTTTTGCTTCTTGGAGATGGATTGTGGCTGGAGTTCTAGAGCTTCAACTAGGGGAGTTGTTTAGTTTCTTGCTTTGGACTATGAGTTTGATCTTGTTTGTCATATTTCTTGGATGATTTTTAGAAACTTAGATGAGTGATTATTTGTTTTTGATGGTGAGTTTGTATGTTAAATATTGGGTTTATGTGTTTGAAGTTTGTAATTGACATATTTCCTATTGGCTTAATGAAATTATGATTTCTTGTGATATCTAGATTGTGTGATTGATTTGAATCAATTTGAGTGTCGTGATTGTGCTCCCGTTAAGAGGAAAAAAGTGCATTAATCCATTTTCAAACACAAGTCAAGTGCTACTTCAATTATGGCTATGAATGCAATTGTAGAAGTAGTAATTGATTAGGAGTGTTAGACTCAATGTGATTACTTGAAGTTTTTCAATTAGACTTAATGAAAAATTAACTCTCGTTGTCTTAATTGAACTAGGATAGCCATTCTCCCATTTCCAAAAGCATTCATTATATATTTCATACTCATTTTCATAAACCATTCCATTATAAAGAAAGTACCCAAAAAAAATAGTAGATTAGGATTTAATTTTATAGCAACTATTACTTGCAATTAAAACTGATTTTAAAACCAACCACATGCTTTCTTGCATTTTAGATACTTAGTTAACTTAAGTAGCTTTATAAAGGCTCCTCAAGTGAGACGACCAGATTGTTGCATTGGACTACAATTCTTGGATTAAAAATATTTTGCATTTGATCCCAAGACGTAATGACATGGTCAAATCACAAAACTCAACCGTAGCCGGAGTTCTGTGTTAGATATTTTGTTACCATGATTGGTACTATTACTTAAATAATCCTTGGCACATCAACTAACATAAAGTATTTGGGACAAGGGGCAAATTTTTAGATATTTTATTTATTAATTATATTATTTTATATTCTATTGTGAATATTTTAATTATATCTGAATATTCTAGCTAGATATTTAGTTAGTATCTTGATTTAAATAAAATATTTTGAGTGTGACCCACTAATAAGTTTTGACTGAATCTAGGTTTAGGGTTTTACTTAGTCTTATTTTAAGTAATTGAAATAACCTTGACAAGAGGTTAATAAATAAAGGCAAGCTGGGTTATAGCTTTGGGTTCCGAAAACCAAATTCTCATATTTGCTCTTTGAGGGTGCCCTGATAAGTGAGGACTATTTCCAGTTGTTATCATTATGCCTATGTGCGTCAGAAGATTTCGTAACATATTTCTTCTGACTATGTATGTTCTCTATTTTTAATTGTAAACCCTGTAGATTAACTGCTTCAAATTAAATCATCATCTAGATATGGCAAGAGATATTCTTAAAGTCTTCCATTTCTCCTCCGAATTGAGAGATTTCTGGTCTGCTTGTATTTGGCTTTATTAAAATATGTTCTACAATATGAACAATCTAATAAGTTCATAGTTCCATAGTGATCCATATATTGAGAAAGCAAACAATCTATATATGTGTTGGGTGTTGATTAAATAATTAAAGATCATGCATTGCCTTGGCACAAAGGTCGCGAGCTTTGTTCCACTCAATTTGACGATAATGCTGATTGGACACTCAAATCTTGTTTCACACAAGTAAAGCATACGCTTGTAAACTGATCGGCAATAAACTACATTTTATAGTTACAATGAAGATGGAATTTGCTTGTAATATTCAGAGAGAGCCCACAATATATACATTGGATAATGCATCACGCAATTCCTCATGAATACTCCCGTCGATTCCTAAAAGCAACTCAAATATTTAATTCCAAGTTCATAGTTAAATAATTACATTGATTAAATATGAGAGATCATCTAGAGAGTAACTCACTTGTTGTGGCCAGTCCCCGTCTTCTAATTGAGAATTAATCAAATTTTTTGCTCCACGATGAAGAGGAGTCGGGTCTCTCTCGGCCTAACCCGACCAAATAAAATTTAGTGATACATGCTAGTCAGAAACGGAATTAAGAATAGTTTGAGTTAATATCATTGTTGCTCCTTATAATTTGATCAAACTTTGATTTTTGTTCCTATAGTTTTAAATCTCCGGCTTTGATTCCCATAATATATAAGGATTTGGTCTGAATTTAAGTACTCCCTCTGGTCCTAATTATAAGAGCTAGTTGACTTTTTTGGAGAAGTTAAGGAAGCTAATTAAATTACTTTAGAGTATTTTTATTTTTATTTTTTTCTTCAAACTAATTAGTTTAACCAATAAACTAATATAAAATCTAAGGATACACAACATATAAAATGATTAAGTAACTTATTTTGTTTCCTTAATCTCTCCAAAGAAAGTCAACTAGCTCTTATAATAAGGACCGGAGGTAGTATATGGATATCAAAACCAACAAATTGAAATTATAAAAATCAAAATCAAAATTCAATCAAACTATAAAGACTATAAAGAGTATTCATGGTATTAACTCATAATTTTTTATGTGTATTTGAACAATTTTCTACATCTTTATTAGCAAACACAAACACTCATCAAAAAATTTGGATCATGCTTCATTCAAGTTCGATTATATACAAATAAACCTTAATTATGATAAGATGGGTTGAATTTGGACACAATAATTTTGTCTAGATTCTTTCTATGTAAAATGTCACTAGTTTATCTAGATGAACGGAGGTATGCAAGGTGGACTAATGCAAGAACCAATACCTAGAAAGAAAATTGACCCAAAATAAGAACATGTCTATCATTAATTATATAGCCCCTCTAGCTAGTCCTAAATATGAGTTACATAACTAATTTATAGATATTAAGAAAATTAATTTAGTTATTTGTAACAAATATTTTGTTGGTTTCTCTAAAATACTCTATTTAATCACGATCCCCATTAATAAAAACCTCATTTAATATATGCAATTAATTTGGGTAGTTTAAGAAAAAATTATAAATTTGAGATATAAAATGAATTGGGGTTTTACATTTAAGATCAAAGAAAATCTCTCGAATAGCCCTACATTTAGTATAGGAGGGAATACTTTCAAACTATGCTGACAAAAGTGTCCTAAAGATGAAGATTGATAACTTACTTGGCCAGCATACATAAGACCCATCATAGCCCATGCTGTTTGTGCCACATTTGATCGGCTTCCTTCAAGCGGCACGTACGTCTGCATCATCCATCAAAATGATCTTTAAACTAATTAATCCCACTAGGAAATTTAATCTTTTATTCCATATATTTTTGATTCAGTTTTAACTCAATATCTACACTTTGACTTGGTGTAACTCAGTCTTTATAATTTTGACTTGATTGTAACTTAGTGCCTGAACCTTGACTACTTCAACTCAATCTCTATAGTTTTATACATAGGGACTGAATTATATAATGGTTAAAACTATAAAGATTGAGTTGCACTGAGTCAGAACCGAATTACAATTAAATCAAAACTATAGAGATTAAGTTGTACTAAGTAAAAGTGTAGGCCTGGAGTTTCAACTGAGTAAAAAGTATAAAGGTACCAAAATATTAAACTTTTCCACTAACTATTAACAATAAATAATAATATTGTTGAAATCAAAGAGGCATTAATGAATTAATCCACCTTTTTAGGGCATGAAAGATAGCTCTCTCCCCATCCACCATCTTGTTTTTGAGTTGTGAGAAGGAAATTGACAGCTTTGCTAATGCAAACACAATTTTCATAAGTTTTTCCAGCTGCAACAAGTCCACCTAGCGCAAACATTGTTCCATAGATGAAGCAAATTCCCCAGTTTCCATACCAACAACCATCTTCTGTTTGAGTTTCTTCAATGTATCTCACAGCATTCTCAATGAAATTCTCAATCTCTTTCTTTCTATGTGTTGGATATAACTCTTTGAACAAAACTAAAGCCTGTATTGCTGCCCCAGTGCACTCAACATATTCATGCTCCACTACTATATTCTCCAAAAACTCAATCGGATTCAAAACCTGCTCCCAAAGACAAGTCAATTCATGTATCATCATTTTATTTTTGAGACCAAAATATGTTTAGTTCACTTCAAATGTTATTAAACCATAGGTCTTACTTCTAACCAATCTTGACCTCTGATTGGTTCCCAAACTGCCAAACCACCTTTTATGCTCTGCAAAACACGAACACGAAATTATCCATAAATTAGCACATGATCATATCAAATTGAACATTAATTCATTAGCTGATTCAAGAGATAAATAAAATCACCTGAAATGACAATAGTATATTGACTGTATCAAACAATCTCTCAGGTTCCATTTTTTCACCGACAATCTCTGGAGGCAGCTTTGACAGAAGAAGACAACACTAAAACAAACGATGATATATATATATATATATATATATATAATTAGCAACATATAATGTGAAGAAGTCACACATGTCATTTAACACGAGCATAATTAAGTTAATCACCTTCAAGGCTTCTGCGGTGCAATCTGAGACTGGCACTCCTTGGTCTTGATCAGAGAAGGTCCATGACCCTTTAGAAATGTGACGATACATATTCTTGAAGTCACCAGAAGGATTGTTCTTAACCTATCCATATATTGTAACTGTTATCCATCATTTTGTTTAAAAAAATATTGCTCAAGAATATCTCTCTCTATATATGAATACTAATTAAGTTATTGAATAGGTTTTCCCGTCAGGTTAATGAAACAAACTTGAGATTCCTTGATGAAATAATGTGCTCTTGCAAGTGTGGGAACAAGTTCTTCAATTAGGCCTGTGTCAAGCAAAGCTTGAGTAGTAAAGCCAGCATCCCATGTTTGGCTTCCAAAACTCTGCACATAAATATCAAGTCTAAAATTAAGTACTATTATAGTTTCCAAAAGAAATTAGAAGTATTATTCAATGAAAATAACGTTCTGCTTAAGCAATAAGATTAATATTGGATCGGTGCCCCAATCTCACACACACACAAGCATCTCAAAATACGAAAAGATTAAAATAGTTTGTGCATTTGAATTATTTGAATTTAATATTTTATTGCAATTATTATCCCTAAATTTCACCTGCATGGTCATTCCATCCTCTGAAACCCATAAGTAATCAGGAACCCTGGCAAGATGCTTCTTGAAAGCTTCTCCATTTGGATCTTCAGCCCAACAAGCAACCATATTCAGAGGCTGCGACAATTATGACATTTTTTTTTAATATATATATGATAATTTTACTATTTCATATATTAAATTAATTTCAATTCATTAGATTTTTAACTAGTTACTATACTATATGGAATAAAGTGTTACCTTTTCCACACATCCAGCAGTAAAGTATCGAGTATTCTCATCTTCATAGTGGACATGCTTTATTGTTTTCTGAAGGGCCTTCTCTCTAATCAATTTGTTGAAGGGCCAACGAGTAAGAAGTGGCTCACTTAGCATGTATAAACTATCCCACATGAGATCTTGTATCAATGGATGAGGGGAATAAAGATCCTCCTGTAGTGTATATATATATAAATGGAATATGGTAATTGTCACATAATGATGAGAAACCAATTTTACATGTGGGGTGGTAATTAAATAATTGGAGGCAACTCATCACCTGGGCACAAAGGTGGCGGGCTTTTCTCCAATTAATTTGATGGTAAGGTTGAACATGAAGTTCTTGTCTCAATTCAAGAATAAGTGGTGTTATTGGACCCACAAACCTTTTTCCATACAAGTAAGACATAGGCATATAGACTGACCGGCAATAAAACCACATTTTAGCTGCATTCATCCATAGCGGAGTAGTTGTTATGTATAGAGCTATTCCAATAATGTGGTATAAAGGTTGGATCGAGAGAAGATATAATATATACTCCATTGGATCCAAAATCAAAGAAGAGTGGTAAACCATTAAATCTGTCTTAAATTAAAAAAATAAAAATAAAAATGCAAATTTACTTAAATTAGGTTTTGAAAGAAAGAGAAAAATACGATGAGTCATATTTTGAGCATAATTATAGGAAAAATTGACAAATAAAAATTAACTAGATGAATTAATTACCTGGATGCATGGGAAGAAATGAAGGCAAGAGCCAAAACTCAGGAGGCATTGGGTTGCTTCCTGACCATTCAAATACACCAAGTATCTGTAATTGAAACAACCAGAAAAAGAAATAACAAAGTTCATGAGAAGGATAAATCCATCATTTGCTAACTAAGTTTAGATTGAGAAATTAAACTATAATAGTATATACTGGAAACATACACAAAGCCAAGTCTTTCCCCAAGAGGGTATGTAAGTGACACCTCCACGATCTGTAATCCATTTTTGAGCTCTCATACAAACATTATCATCGCCTCCAAGAATGCGAATGCATATGTAGCTTAGTGCTGTGCAGAACATGGTGCTATGGCCCTCAATATGTAGCCCCCACCCTCCATCTTCATTCTTCAATAATTCCATGCATGGTCCATTCATATAGTAATTAACATTAATTATTTTTTTTCATTTCAAAATTTTAACATTATGATAATTTAGTGAATAAATTAAATATGAGGTAATAAATTTGAAACTTCACCTGGTGATTGTATAAGAAACGTAGGATCTCTTTACAATACTCTTTAAGCAACACTCTTTCAAGTTGTCCTGTAATATACATACAAAATACCTACACCACATATAATCTTTAATCAATATGTTATAGGATATATTCGACAAAGTGTTAAATAAAATTCTGTTTAAGTATAAACTTACAAAAGGTTGTATAAAGAAGAGGGGTCCTGCAATTTGAGCAGGCCAGTGGCCATCCTTAGATTGCAAAGCCGACAAGTAATGAGCTGCTCTTTTCACTGTGTTCATGACTTTCTCAGATTTTATTTCCTCTTCTTCATTTATCTTGACACTTGGTATTGTTTGCTTGAATTTCTTCTCTCTCAAAAACTTCATCGCATGTACCAAATTTAATAATTATAAGCACATGGTCGGCTATCGACTTTGGACTTCAAAACATGGATCAACCGCAAAATAAATGTCCAACTTAACTATTCATAACACTTTGTCCATATATATAAGAAGATTATGGACTTAGAAAGATCAATAATTCAATATTTTAAAAGCTGAATGCGATGTTAGACCGAAAAGGCTATTAGATCTTAGTTTATATGTTGGTTAGGTGAGCGAAACCGGTGATGTGTGTGTGTGTGTGTAGAGAGAGAGAGAGAGAGACCTGAAATCGCCATAAACGATCACCACAGGCTCTGTAACATGAGCG
This sequence comes from Acacia pycnantha, assembly GCA_025563575.1. Classification (NCBI taxonomy): domain Eukaryota; kingdom Viridiplantae; phylum Streptophyta; class Magnoliopsida; order Fabales; family Fabaceae; genus Acacia; species Acacia pycnantha. The sequence continues at coordinate 3,276,818 of JAMWYP010000031.1, read as the reverse complement.
ATTAGAGGAGAAGTTGCGACGAGCAGCTTCAACTTCATCTCTCTCTTGTTGGCTTCCATATTCACCATGAAATTCCCATGTTTGCCTCCCCACAAAGTTATTTGTACTGAATATGTACGGATCTTTCCCTCTTTCTCCTATCTTCAACTTCCACATTATTCTTTCTCTCCCCCTCTATCCCTCACCCTCACTACTCTTACTATATATAAGCATGCATTTTCCCACTATTCCTGCCTAATTATCGATCAATCAAGAATTACACTTTAACATCATTAAATTTAGTTACTCTACTTGACAATGATGACGATAAAGAAGATTAGGAGAGTTATTGATTGTATACGACTTCTGTAACAGTTTTTATCTTCTTCTTTTTTTTTGGGCAACAAATACAACTTTAACCTCTCTTTTAATAAAGTTATTAATACTCCTTTGAATTATTTTATGTGTGTATATATGATCATAATATTTTAGAGACAAAAAAAAATGAAATCTATCCTCCTTTGAATTCTTAATTTCACCCATTAATATTCTAAATTTTTAGATATATAATTTTACATATTTTGTATACTTCATAAAAATAAAATTTCTAAAATAAAGAAAATATAGTATAATAAAGAAAAAATTAAATTTTCTAGGAAGGTACTAATATAATCTTCACAAAAAAAAAAAAAAAAAGACTAATATACTCTCAACTCTTATACTTACTCTTTCACAAAATTTATTATATTTTATAAAAGTCATATACAATTTTATATAACAACTATGACATAATTTTGTTTCAATAAATTCTTTTTGCATATCATGATATAAAATCAAAAAAAAAAATTACAAGAATAGAAATTATAAAAATTAATTATTTCGAATTATAAAATAGTTCCTATATTAGGAAATCATATTTATATTAATGATATATTATTTAAATATTGTTATTATATTATATTTTATATGAATTTTAAAATTTGAATTAAATTTTATATTATATTAAATTGCAATGCATAAAATAATATTTTTAATAATTATTATTTATAATTTTCAACCCTAATTTTTGTTGCTTGTTTCATCCCTGTTTTCCAACTTATTTTTCCTATTGATGGAGCTCGAACTCAACATTAGGTGAAGGGGTATCTTTTTTTTTTTTTTTGGAGCACGGATGAAGGGTATTCAATATCCTTCTTTTCTACCTTCTACTATTCAATATCCTTTTATCTAACCCCGTTACATATTCCCAGTTCTTTTTATAACACCCTAAAATTTGAATTACCCTGTTCTTTTTTATAAGAGTTTAACAAGAATTGTCTAAACATTTAATGATTTTTATTTTTATCCCTCATTAATTATATAAATTTTATTAATTAAAAGGTTGGTGATAAACTAATATTTATATTTAATCTATTTCTCTCTCTTAATTGTCCCATCATAAATAATTGCATACATGAAAAAAAAATATTTCAGATACATTTATTATTTTTAACTAATTTTAATTACTTTCTTAAATATCGTAATTTGATTATCGGCCTCCTATAAATAAAACGCATGGGAGTAATATTTATGTTTAGTAAGGTGTTGGCGTGAAAATTAATTATCAAAATTAATAGTGTTTTTACTGACAAGTCACAAGACATATATAAGTAAGTCAATATATAACTCTGAATTGTGTACAGCTGCTAAGATTCCTGTTTAATTTAGTTTGTGCAAATTATGTGAGGATAGGCCTCTCATTTGTAATTTGTAATTTGTAATTTGAGAAGTAAATTATATTATTTGATGTAATAACCATGCTGCTTTAATATATTTAATTAAATGTTAGTACTTTTTTTTGTCTAATTAAATGTTAGTACTCCATGTTAGTGAAGGATATTTCTGGCGGCTAAAAGATGTTCTAAATGAGCTCTGTTTCTGATATGGACAATGCCAAAAGTTTAGTGGTTGAAACATTAAGTCCACAGGGTACACTTGCATTTATATCGCGGCCCACTGCAACCGACTTGATGGTGCTTTCCTCCTTCCAGTCTTAAATATAAAATTGAGTTAACTTTTTTTAGAGTTTAAAAAAGTTAAATAAGTTATTTAATCATATCATATATTATATATCATTAAATAATATATCAGTTTATAAGTTAGCCAAAATAGTTTGGAACTAGAAAAATGACAAATAAAATTTTTTAAAAATAAATTAATTAGCTTTCTTAATATCTCTAAAAAAATCAAATATATCTTATATTTAGGACTGAAAGGAATAATATTTTTTGGAAAAATGACAACAATGTCTCAATTTAAAAAAATATCAGAAAAGTCTTATAACTTAATGGTAGCTCTCTCATTTCTCAATAATTACTTATTTATTTATCATTGATAAACTATAAAACTTTTTTAATATTATTTTTTTAATTAGAACTTTAGTGTGATTTTTCCTTCTTCTTTTTTTTGGGTACTTTATTACTCTCTCTTCATGGCTAGTTATAGAAAGCAATAGGAATGTCCAAAAAACCTGTCAGTCTAGGTAACCCAACCCGATCTATCTGGAAAAAAAATTGGTCTGAGACAATATTGTCGGACCGGACCAGACCACTTTCCTCGGGCTGGACCAGACCTCGGGCCATGGTCTAAGACCAATTTTGTAGCCCGGTCTGGCCCGAGATATATATATATATATATATAAAACTTAATAGGTTAAGAATTAACATATCCACTCCTTATCCACGGTCCAGTATCCATCTCTTTACTTATTGTTAAAAAAAAAAAAAAATCTCTTTACTTCACTTTTCACCACACAGCTCATCGCCTCATCCGATATCCCTCCCGACTGCCCTCTTTCTTCAACGAAGTCTCAGCAACTCAGCTCAGCCTCAGGTCTTCCGTCTCCAACTCTCTGTCACTCAGTTCGTCTCGCATCGGCGCTCCCCACCTCGTCTTCCATCTCCGACTCGCCGTAAGTCAGTTTCTGAGATTTCTTCCTTCGATTTAAATCTCAGAAACCCTTTTGCCTCGTGCCTTCGATTTTATGAATTTAGTGGATTCCTTGCTTTGATTTACTGGTTATTTGTGGGGATTATTTGTTCAGACTAGTAAAGTTAGTACTTTTGATTCTAGGACATAAACTAGTACAAGAACAGAGCTTCTATCTGATGCAATTTAAAGAAATAGAGACTAACATTCATTGATTTCCATTCCATGAGCTATTATGTTTGACTGTAAATGAAGATTAGTGCACATGTTTGTTAAATTAATGTTCCTAAGCAGGTTGTCTTTCAGCTTGCCAAAATTTTGGTATATAAAATCTTCAAGGTACCTGGGCAAAGTTCAGTAAGCTATGGACAACAATCTTCACGAGTTTATTTATTTCCTACATCGAATGGACCTTGTCAGCAATTTTTTTAACCATGTACTCATTTGTTTAATGTTTATATGCAATTGTGTATGTTTGCAAATATTTGAACGAAGTCTTGAACATACTCAATAGACTCCAAAGCTGATTGCATGATTTTTGTTTTCGAAATTAGATCAGAACAGAATCAGCAACAAAACCCAGCAACTCTGACTCCGATAGCCACATCCGGCGAGGCGTCGAGCTCTCAAGGGAAGAGAGAAAGTGAGAGATGAGACTGAGGAAAGAGAGAGCGAGGGATGAGAGAGATGAGATTTGAGTCAGGGATGGGTGGTTGCTTTTTTGAGAGGAGGGGAGCACGTGATTTGGCAGGAAAAGCAACAACAACAAAAAAATAGAAGACCTGGACTGCCTGGACCAGTCCAGGCAGTCTATTGGATTGGTCTGGTCCAGCCCGAACTCGGGCTGGTGCCAGACCAGACCTCGAACTGGATTGTCCAGTCTGAGGTTCTACTTGGACCAGACCTCGGGTTGGGGTCAAACCCGGTCCAGTCTGATCCATGGACATCCCTAGAAAGCAATGGTCAAAACACGTACGTACTAGTGGTCAGTGGATGAAGAAATTTATCTTCGTCTGAAAAATCTTGCTCTATTAAAATATATTTCGGACTCCTTCAATCTTTTAATATATAGTTTTAGTGTGGTCTTGTTATTTTTAAAAGATACATTTAAAGGATCAATGTCTGAAATATCAACCACCTTTTTTTTTCATTTTCACCCATTAATTATATATTATATCACTATATTAATTATCTCTCACACAAAATTAAATCTTTTTACCACTCGTTCAATATCTCTCTATGCAAATAAAGGTCTTTTTGAAAATTAAAATGTACTTTTACATATTTATTGCCATCTACTAAATATAACTAATTTTTTATCTATGTATTATATTTAGGAAGAAAAGTGGTAATTAATGAGTTAAATTTTAATCAATCAAGATTTCTATAAAGCTTGTAAGGTAATCCCTCTATCCCTTATTATAAACTTTAAATTTGTGAATGCGTGTGTCTTAAAATATCATAGCTTCATTTTAGAGTTGTTTAAATATTTATTTTGTTTTTTCAACTTTACCCATTATTGACGGTATTTATTTCATTTATTCTCTCTCACTTATCATTTTTACTCATAGGAGCATAGTTAAGAAAATAATTCATATTTATTACATTTAACTAATTTTAAATGTTTTCTTGATTAATACAAATAGATCAATTATTTGAAACTTATAATACTCCTAAGGTCCCATTTATTACGTTGAAGATTCAAGAAGGAGAGGGAAGATTCACCGCTTCCTTGGCAAGAACCATTTGAATGCTCCATCTTCTGAAAACCGATCTTCTGGTGGTAGTCCATCATCCCTAATTTATGTGAAGCCTGCTTTCCTCCATTTTCAATGGAAAGCGATCTTCCCACAGAAGAAATTCCCAAATAACCCTCTTCTTCTTCTTCAATTGATCTGTGTCTTCCTTTGTTGTTGCCGCCGCCTCCTCCTCCTCCTCCTACTACTACCATTAATCAAAACCCCAACCCACAATCTTCTAAACACACACTATTGCTGCAAATCCTGTCGTCCCTTCTTCAACATTGAACTCTCTGCCGACAAACACATCGTCCCGCGACATTGACAACGCCGAGTGGGAAAACTGTCGGCATCACGTACCGTTACCACCAAACCACCACTATTGTTCCTTCCTCTTCCTCTGTTTCCCAACCATTTCCTTGATCTGAAACTTTTCTTTTTCCAATTTGTGATGTGTCGCTGCGTCAGCGATGTGAAGGACGAAGGAGGGAGGATCTTTTTTGTTAAGGGCTATTTTGGACATTTCAAATATTTTTTTTTTGTTTTAAATTATTATCTTCCATCATCATTTCATGTCTACCAAATAGAACACTCTTTAAGTTCCCTTCCAATCTTTTCTTGCTTTCCTTTCCCTCTTCAAACTTTCTGTGTATCAAATAGGCCCTAAGGGATAAGGGGAATACTAGTAGGGTTTCACACTAAGCGCATAGGCTAGCTTGGCATCCAAAGCACCGTCACATTAACTTCTACATGATTACATCTGTGAATAATGCAGCGATCCTAGACATTTATGGTAGCATATAATGGAGACATTTATTGCCCAGTTTGATCCAGCTTTTAGAAGGTGAAAAATCAGGTTTGAAAGCTGAAAAGCCTATGGACTTGATAACTCTCCTTATTTTGTATATTTAAAGTACATTTTGAAGATATTTGGAGAGTTATCTAAACAATTTTAAGAGAATTAAATAAGATTATATTATTATAAGATCAAATCAAATTGGTATATTATTTAGGGGATTTCATTGTAAATACATAGTTTTCAAATTTAAATAGAAATACTTTAGTTTAAATAAAATAAAAAAGAAAAGAAAAAAAAGAATATGGTTTTAATTTATTATTAATAGTATATTATTATTATAATATTTCTTTTATTTTCTTCCTTAGGTAAAGACGTACAGCACCTCTTTCAATTGATAAAAAGAAACAGAGTGCAACGTTTTTTTTTGGGAATTAAAGGCTAGCCCAGATTTGTTGAACAGAAAAAAAGAGAGGATTGAATTGAAAGGGGGGCCCACGGACAGATGGAAGGAAGGGAGTAATTGAAAGACCTAAAAGAAAAAAAGCCGAAGAAGAAAAAGGGGGCGGAGAACAAAAACAGAAAAGAGGGTTTTTCGCTGGAAAAAAGGGGAGAAGCGGAGAAAGAGAAGAAAAGCCGCGAGATTTCTTTGAAAAAGGAACAGAGAACGAATTTGGGAACCTGGAACAGAGCACGACTTGGAGGAGAAGAACAGAGTGTCGGCTGGGCAGAGAAAGAGAACAGAGCGATAGAGAGCAAGGGACGACGCGGAGAGCAACGAATTTGGGAGACGCACAGCTTCTTGTTCTTATGGTTTTGTATCTCATTTAACTCTAATTCTAGTTTCTTGTTCATTTTCCAGTATGCTATTTACTCTGAATTTTTCTGTGCTGTTCTGGATTTTTGTTAAAGCTATGCTTGGCTAATTTCCCTTTCATTCTAGGGTTCTTTTGACTCTTTGTATGGATTAATACTTGAATATTCCTCTCTTTTGGTAGATTAATATATGTATGTGTTGATTTTAATCTTGGCTTAATGCTTCTAAATGATTGGTCTCCATTTAGATGATTTGTTCACTTAGGTTTTGACTTGAGAGAGCTAATCTAGGTGTAGAACTTGATTAAAATCATGCTTGTCTTGAAGTTTACTTGATAAATGGATGGTTTGTTGGTAAAATAGAGATATGTTTACTAGCCTTGCATTGTCACATTAGGGTTGTTGCTTAAATATTGATTCTCATTAATTGTAGCAAGAGATTGTGCATTTAATGAGAAGAGAAACTTGATTTTGACTTGAGAGAGCGGGTCAAGTGTTTTAGAACCTTAGACTAACACATATATGTATTGAAATGCTACTAGAGAGGAAATTAACCAAGTTTTATGAAATGCAAAAGGGGAAAAAGAGCCCTAGGCTTAATTATCCTTGAATTTAAAGAATCAATTGCCCTTATCAATTTTATGTTTTAGAAATAGTCTTTAAAAATTCACATTCCAAATCAAAACTTTGTTTTAGCTCAACTTGATGAAATCCACAAAGCCTATTGCTTGACCAATTTGTTAAACAAATCCTCGTGGGAACGATACTTTATTTATCACTTTATTACTTGCGAAACTCGTACACTTGCGAGGCGAACAGGACTTCCAAAATGACGTGTAAGATAAGTGTGTAGGCAAAATGACTTTGATCAAAGCCGGCCTTAATTTTGACATTTAACATTTTAAAACTGGTTGTTAAGAAGAAAAAAAAGTAACATTTTAAATTTTACTTTTCAATATATACATATACATGTCATTATTAAATAAGTTTTTGTCCATCTGACATTTTTAAAAAAATTATTTAAAAATGAATCACATTATACTAATTGAATTTTTATTTCAATTTTAATTAATAAAAATCAGTTGGAATAAAATTCATTCTTACAAACAATATAAGCCAATGGAAATTCTGAGATTGCCAAAGCCACACGTCTCTTCATTGTGTCTTTATCAAAAGGTTGGACTTAGGAAGCATTGTTGAGGAGTGGGGGCCAAACCCCCTTTAAACCCGAGAAGGGCCACATGTCACACACTGCAAGAAAAGCTGGATATTTTGTGTGCACAAACACTCTATAGATGGAGGTTTCTTACATTGCCAAGTCTAGAAACTTCTAGCATGTTGTAGATATGTGTACATATTGGTAGGATTGTGTAGAGAATTCTAGAACCTCTTCTAATTGTGTAAATATCAAGATATTTTAGAAGAAGATTCCGGAGAACCCTTCTCAACCGTATGATGATTTAAATCTTGACCGTTCATTGAGGAGATGGTAGACTATAAATAAGGGTGCCCTCCTTATTTGTAAAGCATCAAAGGGAATTGAAGACATTCTCATTCAAGAGTTTCTCTCCCTAAAGTTCTCTTAGTCTTTACATTCTTTGCCTACTCGTGAGGGTTCAGCTGACTTAGCTAGAATCAAGAGGGGTGATTAAATTAAAGTCGGCACGGTTTTGGGAGGTCATATTCGAGGCCATGACAACATGGTATTAGAGCTTTGGTTTGAAGTAGCTAGGATCAAAGCTGTGAACGTGGTTCGTGGTAGCCATTTCATAGGCAAGGATGTCGAATACGACTGAGGAAGTTGTTGTTGTTGGAGAATTAAGAAAGCGATAGATCGAGAGACCCAACCGGCTCATGAAGCAAGGAAGACATGAGGATCAAGTAAGTCCCGCCAAGCCATGAATATTGCCACCTTGATGGTAAAGGTGGAGGCTTTGGAGGAGGCCTTACATGGGGTGAGTACTAGGGCGAACAAGGTGGAAGACGACTTTGAGACACTTGGAGAAGAAAGCGATAGAGAGACCCAACCGGCTCATGAAGCAAGGAAGACCTGAGGATCAAGTAAGTCCCGCCAAGCCATGAATATTGCCACCTTGATGGTAAAGGTGGAGGCTTTGGAGGAGGCCTTACATGGGGTGAGTACTAGGGCGAACAAGGTGGAAGACGACTTTAAGACACTTGGAGAAGAAAGCGATAGAGAGACCCAACCGGCTCATGAAGCAAGGAAGACCTGAGGATCAAGTAAGTCCCGCCAAGCCATGAATATTGCCACCTTGATGGTAAAGGTGGAGGCTTTGGAGGAGGCCTTACATGGGGTGACTACTAGGGTGTAATACCCTAAAAATCACACTTATGATAAGTGTCATAATTTATTAAATACCTATTAAAAATAGATGAATATGTGGTCTCAAATATTGGAAGGGATTTGTCATAATTTTCTAGGGCAGTTTCTGTTGAAATTAGAGGAATTAAAGTGCTAAAATGCCCTAGATGAACTAAGAGTCATAAAATACTGTGATAAATCCTAAGAGGCAATAAAATAATTATTAAAAATTAGAAAGTATGTTGTCTCTAATTTTAGTAATTTATTAAATTATAAACTTGGAAAAATTAAAGGGGAAAAATCAAAAAGTATTTTGGGGCCATAATTGACCCCATGATTTTTAATATTTTACATAGGACATAAAATACCAATGTAAGTCAAATAGTTGTGAGAAAATGATTAATTCTAAATAAGAAAATTGTCAACAATTAATAGGTGATTAAATAAATAATTATGGGTTAATTATTTAAGCATGATTAAGAGAAAATCCAAGGGTAAATATGTAAAACCCTTTAAGTAAGTGTTAATGGCTAAAATTAGCATAAAGTATATTTGCTAATTAATTGGAAAAGATTAAGAAAAATGAATGAGGTTAAGTATATGAAAATCCCTAATCCTAGAAAGTTGCTAATCATGTTATTAGGGCACTAATTAAACTTGTAAATCAAATTATAAAAATTAAATAATGGTCAAGGGTTAAGATGTAACCTAATAAAGCAAGATCAAAGGTTTAAAATTATTCTAATAATTTTTAAAGCCTAAATCCATGTTAATTGGTAAGAACCAATGAGAGAATTTTGGGGGAAATAAATATAAGATAATTAGAATATTATAAATTAATTAAAACATAAAAATAAAATAAATATAAATATATATGTATGCTGGCCGAAATTTTGGTCAAGGAAAGGATAAGAATTGAGCAAAAATAAATATCATGATTTTTGAAGCAAGTGGTAATAAAATATTATTATAAAATGTGAAAAGCAAATAGGATAAATGACCACCGATAGAAATTAAATCCTAACTAGAAAACCATGAATTAGGCTCCTAAAGTCAGGACTTATTATAAACAAGTGAATTTTTAGCTCGGAGTAGGTTACCTCCGAAGTTATTTCCGTAACCGAAAAGGGTTATACTAGACTGGCTAAGAAGCTATCTGATATTCAAAAAGCAAATCAGATAAATGAAAATCTATAGAAACCAAGCCATAACTTGAAATCCAGGGATAAGGTGGTAAACATCTGGGCATATTATGAATCAGTGGATTTGTGTCCCGAAGATGTTGTTACCCGAAGCGATTTCCGTAACCGAAGACGTTTATCCGAAAATGTTCGGCAGGCAACATAATATCCTGAATGGGATCAAAAATTTAGTTGACCCATACATTTCTAAAGAGAAAGATTAGACCTTCAGGGCTATGTTGTCGGATTTCTGAGATTCTTCAAGAGTACGCGATTAGAACACCGAACAGGGATTTTATCGGTAGAAAACTTCTAGAGCAAGTTGGTGACATCACCTTGGTGACATAGGATGACATAAGGGATGTTTTTTGTGCTGGAAAAGAAGGGAAAATGAGTGATTCACAAGAAGCCACATTTTCATCATCTCAATCGTTGATGAAAAGTTGATCCGAGGGTTGATATCCATGGGCTTTTCCTATAAATAGGGCCTTCATCTCTTTGCAATTCTCACACCAATTCCTTTAGAGATTTCGAAATATAGAGAGAGGTTAGAGAGAAGGAGGAGCTCGGAGGAAGAAGCAGCGAAGCTCTGAGTAAGTTCTTCGGTCCTTAGCTTTTAAGTTCTAGTGTTTTGTTCGTTAGTTTTAGTAGAAATGTTAGTTAGATCTAAGAAGTAGGAAATGAAATTCCTATTCTTGTTTTTAAGCCTCATTGCATTGAAAGAGCCTGACGAGGTAAAAACATAGTAGGGATTGAGTTTCTGAAAGTTTAGAGTCAAAGTAACGAAGTTCTAGCGAAATTTTGCCGATTAGTCAAACTAGGGGCAAAATGGTAATTTATACCTAAAATGCCTGTTATAATGTTGGACCTTGATTAAAGTGATATTATCCTTATAGGATATCTGTGATCACGTACCGCTGTCAAACGTACCGTTTTCCGTCAGAAGTGCTGATTACCGTCAACGAAGGTACGTTCGCGTACTGTAACACTAACTCTGGTGTTTATTGTATACGTGTATGTGATATGTTATGTATGCCTATGTGTAATGGATGATAACTCTGTTGTATGTTACGTACTGTTGGTATGTTTACGTCTGCTAAGGGCCACACATTTTATGTGCTATTGGGGTACGTCTGCTAAGGGCAATGCGTTTGCTAAGGGCCATACGTTTGCTAAGGGCCACACTTTTCATGTGCTATTAGAAATACATTGCTAGGGGCCACACATCTGCTTGGGGGTTATGTGCTGTTGGGATATGCTTGTTTGTTGTGAATATCTGTAATGCATATGTTGTGTATGTAAACATGAGGTTAACCGTTACCTGAGGTCCGGTGCGGATCTCAGCTCTTAACATAGCGTCAGGGTCGGGAGGACCGAGGAGAGAGGCAAGCTGCACGCATAAAGACTCGGCTGAAGACCATCTTTTGTTGTCACGGCGTGAAGATCACCAGGGAGACGCTTTCCGTGATTGTATATTACTTTTGAAATACTCTTGTACCGTTGTTTAACCAGTCAGACACACTACTGTTGGTATTTTGAATATATATATCAGTTACTCTTATGCTCCGGTTCTCTACTCTGATGTTATTAAATGATGTTTTGATGAAAAAAAAATTATACTGCTTGTGAAAATGGGATGTTACATAGGGCGAACAAGGTGGAAGATGACTTCGAGACACTTGAAACCCATACCCTAGATCAATTGAACAACTTGAGGTTGGACCTTGATTCGCACCTCAATGCCGAAGAGGAACGAGCCGAGTCCATAAGGCGACTCGAGACCAAGGTGATGGATGATATTACCGCTATGCAAGAACAACTTAACTCTCTAAAGACTTCGTTAGAGAGGCAAGCCAAGATCCCATTGGTAGTCTATACCAGTGGAGCCAGGGAGATAAGGGTGGATATTCGTAAGCCAAAGGAATTCAAAGGCGTTTAGGATGCCAAGAAGGTCGAGAACTTCTTGTGGCAAATGGAACGATATGTTGAGAAACTAAACTTGGCCGACAGCACAGCCAAGGTACGCACTGCTTCCTTATTCCTAACTGATAATGCTATGTTATGGTGGCGTAGGAAGTATGTGGACATGGAGAAGGGCCTTTACACTATTGAGATATGGGAAGACTTTAAGAGGGAGCTGAAGAAGCAATTCTATCCCAAGAACGTGGTCTAAGTGGCTAGGAAGAAGTTGAGGGAATTTAAGCACAAGACCACGATTCCCGATTATGTAAGGGATCACTTTACTACCCTCATGTTGCAAATCCCTAATCTCAATAGCGAGGAAACATTGTTCTACTTCAGAGTTGGGCCAAACGAGAACTCCAATGGCGTGGTGTGACGGATGTGGATGAAGTCATTAGTTTGCTGCTCAAGCAATTTGATTTTCCTCTTTGAGACAATAAGTTCTTTCGCAATCTTTTCAAATTCAGTATGTAACTCATTGTATTTAGAAAGCAATTCATCATAGTTAGGTTCATAATCATATACCTCATCGTCGTTTTCACATTGCTCTTCTTCTTTAGCAACTAGGCAAACGTTTGCAACTTTTTCTTCCTCACTTTCTTCATCTAAGGAACTATCTCCCCATCCATATATAAACTCCAACAATACTAAAGGTCAAGGTTGTAAAATTCTCAAGTTCAAGCAAACTCATGGCACATAGTCTATAAACTCGGATCGTAAACTGGAATTGTAAATTTGTAAAAGCTTACTTTTATTAACAAATATCTATTAAAAGTATGTAATTAATTAAATTATTAAAATATAATTATAAACATTATATATATATATATATATATATATATATATATATATATAGTTTTGGGAAAATCACATCAAAGTTCCAATCAAAGAAAATAATATCTAAAAAGTCTCATAACTTATCAATGGCAAGTGAAAGATACATCATTAACAAGTGAAAGTGGCACCATTAACAAGTTATGGAATCTTTCAGTTATTATTTTTCTTAATCGGGACTTTTGTGTGATTTTTCCTCTAATTTTTGCCTTTTTAGGTGATGACATGATGATATCCTATCTATAAGATTCACTTAAAAGATTTCTGAATTTTCAACCAGCTTTTTTCCTTTTTTACTAATTACACATTACTCCTCTAATCTCATAGAATCAAGAAAAATATTAAAACTCAATAGTTTTGCCTTAAAATTTAACAAATTTTTAATTTTACCTCTATTTAATATATACTATGGACCCATTAACTTGAGAACAAAGTCTATACAATAGAGTGATAAGTGAAGTAAAAATTGTATATCCATATAAAAAGTAAATCAATTTTGGTCCCCGAAAAAAATTTAATTTAATTTGTGAAAAAATATAAAAGGACTACAAAAAGGGTATTTACTCTAAAAAATTCAATGATTTAATTTATAAATATAACTATAAAAAAAACTTTCTATATCTTGTAAATAAGACCAGAAGGAACATGCCGTGCTTCAAAGATGCTCCCGTCAATTCCTTACCATAAGTGCACAACCACTTAATTAATTAATTAGTAAGAAAACTAATATTCTTATATTTGATTTATCATTAAGAAAAACCACTCTCTTGTTGTGGCCAATCCTCGTCTTCTGACTAAGAGTTGATGAGACATTTCTCTCCCATGAAGGGGAATCGGGGCTCTCTGCCATCCAACAAACACAAATTAATTTTGATTAGGACACTGTACATATCTTCAGTATTAATATATTGATTAGACATTTCGCTCCCATGAAGGGGAATCGGGTCTCTCTGCCATCCACAAACATAAACTAATTTTGATTAGGACACTGTACATATCTTCAGTATTAATATATTGATTAGACATTTCGCTCCCATGAAGGGGAATCGGGTCTCTCTGCCATCCAACAAACATAAATTAATTTTGATTAGAACATTGTATATATCTTCAGTATTAATATATGATTTTCATTTATTTCCTCCTGTTATTAATGTAATGGTTAGATAACGAATTCTCCTACAGTATTATTCAAAAGGCAAAGAGAAAATGTATTTTTGGTCCTATCTCTAACATACTCTCTCTGGTCTTTATTATAAGACACCAACTAATAAGTGTATTTGATCGTTTTTATAAGGTACTTGCTTGTTTCTAAAGAGTGTTAACGCCTGAGAGTAATAGACGGCTCGCCCTGCCCAACATCGGTATCACCTAGGAGGAAGGGAGATTTCACCCTGCCCTTGGATTGTAGGTGAACCCAACCCCTTTCCTAAAATTTGTTTATAACAAAAAAATATATATATATTTTGATATATTATCAAAAAAAAAAGAAGTTTAATATTTGATAAGTGGGCCATCGGCCCACATCATATTAGGAGAATTGTTTAGTTTCCATTTGTTTTGGACTATGTGTTTGATCTTGTTTGTCATATTTCTGGGAAAATCTATAGTTTGGAGACTTAGATGAGTGATTATTTGTCTTTAATTTGTTGGTGAACTTTTGTGTTGAAGATTGGGTTATATGTTTGAAGTTTGTAATTGACATGTTTCCTATTGGTTTAATGAAATTATGCTTTCTATGTGATATCTAGATTGTGTGATTGATTTGAATCAGATTGTGCTCTCATTAAGAGGAAACAAGTGCATTAATCCATTTTCAAACACATATCAAGTGGTACTTCAATAACATTCCTAAGCAGTGGCTATGAATGCGATCGTAGGAGTAGTAATTGATTAAAAGTGTTAGACTCAATGTGATTACTTAGGGTTTTTCAATTAGACTTGATGAAAAATTAGCTCTCATTGTACGTCTTAATTGAACAAGAATAACCTTTCTCCCATTTCCAAGAGAATTCATTATACATTCCATACCCAATTTCATAAACCATTCCATTGTAAAGAAAATACCCAAAAAATAGTAGATTAGGATTTAATTTTATAGCATCTATATTACTTGCATTTTAGATACTTAAGTTAACTTAAGTAGCTCAATAAAGGCTCCTCAAGTGAGAAGACCCGATTGTTGATTGTACTGCAATTCTGGGATTAAAAATATTTTGCATTTGATCCCAAAACGTAATGACATGGTCAAATCACAAAACTCAACCGTAGCCGAAGTTCTGTGTTAGATATTTTGTAACCATGATTTGTACTATTACTTAAATAATCCTTGGCACATCAACTAACATAAAGTATTTGGGACAAGCGGCAAATTTTTAGATATTTTATTTATTAATTATATTATTTTATATTTATTGTAAATATTTTAAATATATCTGAATATTCTAGATATTTAGTTACTATCTTGATTTAAATAAAATGTTTTGAGTGTGACCCACTAATAAGTTTTGACTGGATCTAGGTTTAGGGTTTTACTTGGTCTTATTTTAAGTAATTGAAATAACCTTGACAAGAGGTTAATAAATAAAGGCAAGCTGAGTTACAGCTGTGGGTTCCGAAAACCAAATTCTCATATTTGCTATCTTTGAGGGTGCCCTGATAGGTGAGGACTATTTCCAGTTATTATCATTATGCCTATGTGCGTCAGAAGATTTCGTAACATATTTCTTCTGACCATGTTCTCTATTTTTAATTGTAAACCCTGTAGATTACTGCTTCAAATTAAATCAACATCTAGATATAGCAAGAGATATTCTTAAAGTCTTCCATTTCTCCTCGGAATTGAGAGATTTCTAGTCTGCATGTATTTGGCTTTATTACAATATGTTCTACAATATGAACAATCTAATAAGTTCATAGTTCCATAGTGATCCATATATTGAGAAAGCAAACAATATATATATGTGTGTTGGGTGTTAATTAAATAATTAAAGATCATGCATCACCTTGGTACAAAGGTCGCGAGCTTTGTTTCACTCAATTTGACGATAATGCTGATTGGACACTCAAATCTTGTTTCACACAAGTAAAGCATACGCTTGTAAACTGATCGGCAATAAAACCACATTTTATAGTTGGAAATAAAAAGACAAGAGTTACAATGATAACTGTTGCTTATATATGCCTGGGTCGCCGCCATGGAATTTGCTTGTAATATTCAGAGAGAGCCCACAATGGGAAGATGCTTCTATACATTGGATAATGCATCACGCAATTCCTCATGAATACTCCCGTCGATTCCTAAAAGCAACTCAAATATTTAATTCTAAGTTCATAGTTAAATAATTACATTGATTAAATATGAGAGATCATCTAGAGAGTAACTCACTTGTTGTGGCCAGTCCCCGTCTTCTAATTGAGAATTAATCAAATTTTTTGCTCCACGATGAAGAGGAGTCGGGTCTCTCTCGGCCTAACCCGACCAAATAAAATTTAGTGATACATACTAGTCAGAAACGGAATTAAGAATAGTTTTTGAGTTAATATCATTGCTGCTCCTTATAATTTGATCAAATTTTGATTTTTGTTCCTATAGTTTTAAATCGCTGGCTTTGATTCCCATAATATATAAGGATTTGGTCTGAATTTAAGTATATGGATATCAAAACCAACAATTTGAAATTATAAAAATCAAAATCAAAATTCAATCAAACTATAAAGAGTATTCATGGTATTAACCCATAGTTTTTTATGTGTATTTGAACAATTTTCTACATCTTTATTAGCAAACACAAACACTCATCAAAAAATTTGGATCATGCTTCATTCAAGTTCGATTATATACAAATAAACCTTAATTATGATAAGATGGGTTGAATTTGGACACAATAATTTTGTTTAGATTCTTTCTATGTAAAATGTGACTAGTTTGTCTAGATGAACTGAGGTATGCAAGATAGACTAATGCAAGAACCAATACCTAGAAAGAAAATTGACCCAAAATAAGAACATGTCTATGATTAATTATATAGTCCCTCTAGTCCTAAATATGTATGAGTTACATAACTAATTTATAAATATTTAAGAAAATTATCTTAGTTCTTCGTAACAAATATTTTGTTGGTTTCTCTAAAATACTCTCTTTAATCACGATCCCCGTTAATGAAAACCTCATTTAATATATGCAATTAATTTGAGAGATAAAATGTATTAGGATTTTACGTTTAAGATCAAAGAAAATCTCTCGAATATGCCTACATTTAGTACAGGAGGGAATACTTTCAAACTACGTTGAATAAAGTGTCCTAAAGATGAAGATTGATAACTTACTTGGCCAGCATACATAAGACCCATCATAGCCCATGCTGTTTGTGCTACATTTGATCGGCTTCCTTCAAGCGGTACATACATCTGCATCATCCATCAAAATGATCTTTAAACTAATTAATCCCACTAGGAAATTTAATCTTTTATTCTATATATTTTTGTCTCAGTTGTAACTCAATATCTACACTTTGACTTGGTGTAACTCAATCTTTATAATTTTGACTTGATTGTAACTCAGTGCCTAAACCTTGACTACTACAACCCAGTCTCTAAAGTTTTAAACATAGAGACTAAATATATAATGGTTAAAATTATAAAGACTAAGCTGCACTGAATCAAAATTTAAGGACCGAATTACAATTAAATTAAAACTATAGAGATTAAGTTATACCAAGCCAAAGTATAGGCCTGGAGTTTCAACTGGGTAAAAAGTATATAGGTACCAAAATATTAATCTTTTCCACTAACTATTAACAATAAATAATAATATTGTTGAAATCAACGAGGCATTAATGAATTAATCCACCTTTTTAGGGCATGAAATATAGCTCTCTCCCCATCCACCATCTTGTTTTTGAGTTGTGAGAAGGAAATTGACAGCTTTGCTAATGCAAACACAATTTTCATAAGTTTTGCCAGCTGCAACAAGTCCACCAAGCGCAAACATTGTTCCATAGATGAAGCAAATTCCCCAGTTTCCATACCAACAACCATCTTCTGTTTGAGTTTCTTCAATGTATCTCACAGCATTCTCAATGAAATTCTCAATCTCTTTCTTTCTATGTGTTGGATATAACTCTTTGAACAAAACTAAAGCCTGTATTGCTGCCCCAGTGCACTCAACATATTCATGCTCCACTACTATATTCTCCAAAAACTCAATCGGATTCAAAACCTGCGCCCAAAAACAAGTCAATTCATGTATCATCGTTTTACTTTTGAGACCAAAATATGTTTAGTTCACTTCAAATGTTAATAAACCATAGCTCTTACTTCTAACCAATCTTGACCTCTGATTGGTTCCCAAACTGCCAAACCACCTTTTATGCTCTGCAAAACATGAACACGAAATTATCCATAAATTAGCACATGATCATATCAAATTGAATATTAATTCATTAGCTGATTCAAGAGATAAATAAAATCACCTGAAATGACAATAGTATATTGACTGTATCAAACAATCTCTCAGGTTCCATTTTTTCACCGCCAATCTCTGGAGGCAGCTTTGACAGAAGAAGACAACACTAAAACAAACAATGATATATATATATATATATATATATATATATATATATATATATATATGGTAATTAGAAACATATAATGTGAAGAAGTCACATATGAGATTTAACACGAGCATAATTAAGTTAATCACCTTCAAGGCTTCTGCTGTGCAATCTGAAACTGGCACTCCTTGGTCTTGATCAGAGAAGGTCCATGACCCTTTAGAAATGTGACGATACATACTCTTGAAGTCACCAGAAGGATTGTTCTTAACCTATCCATATATTGTAACTGTTATTCATCATTTTGTTTAAAAAAATATCACACTAGCTCATGAGAATATATCTCTCTCTATATGAATACTAATTAAGTTATTGAATGGGTTTTCCCGTAAGGTTAATGAAACAAACTTGAGATTCCTTGATGAAATAATGTGCTCTTGCAAGTGCGGGAGCAAGTTCTTCAATTAGGCCCGTGGCAAGCAAAGCTTGAGTAGTAAAGCCAGCGTCCCATGTTTGGCTTCCAAAACTCTGCACATAAATATCAAGTCGAAAATTAAGTACTACTATTATAGTTTACAAAAGAAATTAAGAGTATTATTCAACGAAAATAACGTTCTGCTTAAGCAATAAGATTAATATTGGATCAGTGCCCCAATCTCACACACACACAAGCATCTCAAAATACGAAAAGATTAAAATAGTTTGTGGATTTGAATTTAATGTTTTATTGCAATTATTATCTCTAAATTTCACCTGCATGGTCATTCCATCCTCTGAAACCCATAAGTAATCAGGAACCCTGGCAAGATGCTTCTTGAAAGCTTCTCCATTTGGATCTTCAGCCCAACAAGCAACCATATTCAGAGGCTGCGACAATTATGACAATTTTTTTAATATATATATATATGATAATTTTACTATTTCATATCTTAAATTAATTTCAATTCTTTAGATTTTTAACTAGTTACTATACTATATGGAATAAAGTGTTACCTTTTCCACACATCCAGCAGTAAAGTATCGAGTATTCTCATCTTCATAGTGGACATGCTTTATTGTTTTCTGAAGGGCCTTCTCTCTAATCAATTTGTTGAAGGGCCAACGAGTAAGAAGTGGCTCACTTAGCATGTATAAACTATCCCACATGAGATCTTGTATCAATGGATGAGGGGAATAAAGATCCTCCTGTAGTATATATATAAATGGAATATGGTAATTGTCACATAATGATGAGAAACCAATTTTACGAGTGGGGTGGTAATTAAATAATTGGAGGCAACTTATCACCTTGGCACAAAGGTGGCGGGCTTTGTTCCAATTAATTTGATGGTAAGGTTGAACATGAAGTTCTTGTCTCAATTCAAGAATAAGTGGTGTTATTGGACCCACAAACCTTTTTCCATACAAGTAAGACATAGGCATATAGACTGATCGGCAATAAAACCACATTTTAGCTGCATTCATCCATAGAGGAGTAGTTGTAATGTATAGAGAGGAGAAGATATAATATATGTGTGTGTGCACGCGTGTTGCTCCATTCCGTCCAAAATAAAGGGAAGATTGGTAAATCATTAAATCTGTCTAAAAAAATTTTTTTTAAAAAAAAAAACTACCTTTACTTAAATTAGGTTTTGAATGAAAGAGAAAAATGAGATGAGTCGTATTTTGAGCATTAATTATAGGGAAGATTGACAAATAAAAATTAACTACTTTTGGTCCGGAGGAAATATACCGCCTAAGATTAACTAGATGAATAAATTACCTGGATGCATGGGAAGAAATGAAGGCAGGAGCCAAAACTCAGGAGGCATTGGGTTGCTTCCAGGCCATTCAAATAAACCAAGTATCTGTAATTGAAACAACCAAAAAAAAAACACAACATTTGCTAACTAAGTTTAGATTGAGAAATTAAACTATAATAGTATATACTGGAAACATACACAAAGCCAAGTCTTTCCCCAAGAGGGTATGTAAGTGACACCTCCACGATCTGTAATCCATTTTTGAGCTCTCATACAAACATTATCATCGCCTCCAAGAATGCGAATGCATATGTAGCTTAGTGCTGTGCAGAACATGGTGCTATGGCCCTCAATATGTAGCCCCCACCCTCCATCTTCATTCTTCAATAATTCCATGCATGTTCCATTCATATAGTAATTAACATTAATTATTTTTTTCATTTCAAAATTTTAACATTATGATAATTAGTGAATAAATTAAAAATGAGGTAATAAATTTGAAACTTCACCTGGTGATTGTATAAGAAACGTAGGATCTCTTTACAATACTCTTTAGCCAACACTCTTTCAAGTTGTCCTGTAATATACATACAAAATACCTACACCATATATATATAATCTTTAATCAATATGTTATAGGATATTTGACAAAGAGTTAAACAAAAATTCTGTTTAAGTATAAACTTACAAAAGGTTGTATAAAGAAGAGGGGTCCTGCAATTTGAGCAGGCCAGTGGCCATCCTTAGATTGCAAAGCCGACAAGTAATGAGCTGCTCTTTTCACCGTGTTCATTACTTTCTCAGATGTTATTTCCTCTTCTTCATTTATCTTCACACTTGGTATTGTTTGCTTGAAATTCTTCTCTCTCAAAAACTTCATCGCATGCACCAAATTTAATAATTATAAGCACATGGTCGGCTATCGACTTTGGACTTCAAAACATGCATGGATCAACCGCAAAATAAATGTCCAGCTTTTATTCATAACACTTTGTCCATATGTATAAGAAGATTATGGAATTAGAAAGATCAATATTTTAAAAGTTGAATGCGATGTTAGACGACCGAAAAGGCTAATAGATCTTAGTTTATATGTTGGTTAGGTGAGCGAAACCGGTGATGTGTGTGTGTGTGTATAGAGAGAGAGAGAGAGAGAGAGAGACCTGAAATCGCCATAAACGATCACCACAGGCTCTGTAACATGAGCGATTAGAGGAGAAGTTGCGACGAGCAGCTTCAACTTCATCTCTCTCTTGTTGGCTTCCATATTCACCATGAAATTCCCATGTTTGCCTCCCCACAAAGTTATTTGTACTGAATATGTACGGATCTTTCCCTCTTTCTCCTATCTTCAACTTCCACATTTTTCTCTCTCTCCCCCCTCTATCCCTCACTCTCACTACTCTCACTATATATAAGCATGCATTTTCCCATATTGTAAATTGCTTGCATTATTTCTTTCACTTAAGTCTTAACACGCCCCTCCCTTATTTAAACATTCACATGACTTCTAGCTTATTTAAAAATAATAATTTTAATTTTCAAATTATTTAATTAGTTGTTAATTTTGATTACAATTTTTTTTCAAAATAAAAAGGTTATCAACTTAGCTTGATGCATTAAACATAAATAGAGTGCATGTTCCATAACCCGGAGAGGATTGTAACTATTCCTGCCTAATTATCGATCAATCAAGAATTAAACTTTACCATCATTAAATTTAGTTACTCTACTAATCTATTCTTTGAATGACAATGATGACGATACAGAAGATTAGGAGTTATTGATTGTATATGACTTCTGTAACAGTTTTATCTTTCTTTCTTTTTTTGCAATAAATACAACTTTAACCTCTCTTTAATAAAGTTATTATACTCCTTTGAATTATTTAATGTGAGTGATATATGATCATAATATTTCAAAGACAAAAAAATGAAATCTATCCTCCTTTGAATTCTTAATTTCACCCATTAATATTCTAAATTTTTAGATATATAATTTTACATATTTTGTATATATCATAGAAATAAAATTTCTAAAATAAATATAATATAATATAATATAAATTAAATTAAATTTTCTATGAAGGTACTAATATAATCTTCACAAAAAAAAAGACTAATATCCTCTCAACTCTTACACTTACTCTTTCACAAAGTTTATTATATTTTATAAAAATCATATATAATTTTATAAAACAACTATGACATAATTTTTTTTCGATAAATTATTTTTTCATATAATAATATAATACAAAAATAGAAATTTAAAAAATTAATTATTTCCAATTATAAAATATTTATTATATTAGGAAATCATATTTACATTGGTGATATACTATTTAAATATTGTTATTATATTATATATGAATTTTAAAATTTTAATTAAATTTTATATTAGATTAAATTTCAATGCTTAAAATAATATTTTAAATAATTATTATTTATAATTTTCAACCCTAAGTTTTGTTGCTTGTTTCATCCCCGTTTTCCAACTTACTTATTCTATTGATGGAGCTCGAACTCAAAACATTAGGTGAAGGGGTATCCTTTTTTTAGGGAACAAAAGATGAAGGGTATTCACTATTCAATATCCTTCTTTAATTTTCTGCCTTCTACTAAACAATATCCTTTTATCTAACCCATCTTTAGTTATATATTCTCCCGCTTCTTTTTATAAGAGCCTAAAATTTTAATTATCTTGTTTTCTTTTATAAAAACTTAACATGAGTTGTCTGAACATCTAATGATTTTTATTTTTACATCTCATTAATCATATAAATTGCATTAACTAAAATGTTGGTGATACACTAATACTTATATTTATTCTATTTCTCTCTCTTATTTATCTCCTTATAAATAAGGGCATGCTTAAAAACAAAATTATTTCACACACTTATTGTTTTTTATTAATTTTAATCACTTTCTTAAATCACGTAATTTAATTATTAGACTCTTATTTGAGAGTAATATTTATGTTCAGTAAGGTGTTGGCGTGAACATTAATTATCCAAAATTCATAGTGTGTTTTTACTGACAAGTCACAAGACATATATAACTAAGTCAATATAACTCTGAATTTTGTACGGTTGCTAAGGTTCCTGTTTAATTTAGTTTGTGCAAATTATGTGAGGATAGGCCTCTCATTTGAAATTTGAGAAATAAATTACTCGACAATCCTAATTATAGGAACATTTTTATAGTATAATTTGTACTATAAAAATATTCATATAATTAGTACCAGAGGTAGTATATTATTTGATGTAATAACCATACTGCTTTAATATATTTGATTAAATGTTAGCACTCATGTTAGTGAAGGATATTTCTGGCGTCTAAAAGATGTGCTAAATGAACTCTGGTTCTCATAAGGACAATGCCAAAAGTTTAGTGGTTGAAACATTAAGGCCACATGGGACACTTGCATTTATATCGCGTCCAATGCCACCGACATTATAGTTCTTGTCATAAATATAAGGGTTAAGGTGTGATTTGACCAATAAACTATTAGCTCAGGAGCGTTCAACACAATTAACTATTAAGTGGACCAAAAATACCAACAAACTTTTAAAAATGAGCGCTCAGCACAACGCCGTTAGAAAAAAGTTAACGTCCGTTATTTAAGGTGCAGATTAGCCAATGGATTTTTACTCCAAGAGCACCCAACACAAAAAAAAAAAATTTACTCGGGAGCGCCTAACACAAAATTCTAAATTTTACTAAATTAAATAATTTTTTTCTCAATTGTCATTATTCAAAACTACTTGTATAGATATCTCTATGGACAAAAATTACTCATTCTTCAATTTTGTCAAAATTATAATTTGCTAAAATAAACAAATATATCCATTAAGTGTATCATCAAGTTGCGGGATTTATATTATTAAGTATCAACGTTGATATACATTAAGCTCTTTTTATAAAAATAAAAATTAAACTCATTTCATTTCAGGATATAATAGATGTTTTAGATTTTTTAAAATTTTATTAACATTAAATGAATTTTTTAACTCACATAAATTTCTTCTAAAATAAAAATAATTCATATAATTTTTTTTGTTTAACATATATAATAAACTATAAAACACCTTGATTTTTATTTAAATCATATAATTATATTTTTAATTAAAAATTTTGTTTATTTTAGTAAATTATAATTTTGACAAAATTGAAGAATAAGTAATTTTTGTCCATAGATATCTATACAAGTAGTTTTGAATAATGACAATTGAGAAAAAAAAATTAATTTTGTAAAATTTAGAATTTTGTGCTAGGTGCTTCTAGAGTAAAAGTTCGTTGGCCAATCTGCATCATAGATAACGGACGTTAACTTTGTTCTAACGACGTTGTGCTGGATGCTCCTTTTTAAAAGTTTGCTGGTATTTTTGGTCCACTTAATAGTTAATTGTGTTGGACGCACCTGAGCCAATAGTTTATTGGCCAAATCGCACCTTAACCCTAAATATAACATAAAGTTAACTTTTTTTAAAGAGATTGAAAAAGTTAAAAAAGTTATTTAATCATATCATATGTTATGTGTATCCTTAAGTTATATATCAGTTTATAAATTAAGCAAAAAGTTTAGAGAAAAAAATGACAAATACAAATATTTTAAAATAATTTAATTAGTTTTCTTAATATTTAAAAAAAAAAAAAGCAGCTCTATCTTATATTTAGGACTAAAGGAAGTAATATTTTTTGGGAAAATGACAACAAGGGTTCAATTAAGAAAAATAATATCAGAAAAATCTCAAAATTTTTCAATAGTAGCTCTTTCACTTGTCACTGATTGTTCATTTATTTGTCATTGACAAATTATAATACTTTTATTTATCTTTTTAATTGAAACGTTGGTGTGATTTTCCTTATTTTTTTAGGTAGTATATTAAAAGATACATTTAAAGGATCAATGTCTAAAATTTTAACCCTTTTTTTTCATTTTCGCCCATTAATTATATATTATATCACTACATTATCTTTTTACTACTCGTTCAATATCTCTCTATGGAAATATATGAATTTTTCTATACTTATTCAACGCATTGAATCTCGGGTAATTGCTTAACCTCATACCCAAACAACACAAGATACAACCAATGATATTCAAGAGCTAATACAACAAGATATCATAAGCATACTAGAGATGCATGATCATTATGCCGACAAAACATAAGCACAGAGCAATATGTAAAGCCCCATAGGGTAAATAACAACAACAAATGCACTATTCACCAGCCACCACGATAAACACTCGTGTCTCGGCGCTAGGAAAACATAACGGCATTCCAAACATAACCCGTTTAAAATCTGTCAGATAACGGTCTACGACATATCCTTGACATATATGCATTTAAGAAGCACAAGATTAGTGTTACAAGACGCGCGTCCGTACCTTCGTTGGCAACGTTAGGTACTACCGCGGAAAACGTACTTTCTACTGGAGAAACGTGCAAAAGTCCTACAAATGCACGTCGGGCAGCGTAGAACGGGCAGCAGAATCAGCGTTTCAGATATCCTATGAGAATAATGTCACTTCTATTATTAATTTGACATTATAACTGGCATTTTAGGTAAAAATTACCATTTTGCCCCTATACCCCTACTTGGCGGAATTTCGCCAATGCTTCCGCTACATAGGCTATTTTCTTCCCAAAATTTTGCCAGAACTTCGACGCAACTATGATTTTCGAAAATAAAGACTAAAATAGCCCTCCCATATGATATCCAATCATAAAAATAAAGACTACTCTAGCATTACTAACTATTGAAGGAACTATGAAAGCTTAAAGCTCTGCACGAAAACTTACCCGTAGCTTCGCTACATTTCCCGCAGCTCCTCTCTCTATTTTCGGTTTTTGCTCAAAGGAAGTGGTGTGAAATTTCCAAAGGAGCAAGGTCCTATTTATAGAGGATTTTGTGCTACTATTCACACTTTACCGATGAATTCTACCACTGATGATCGCACACGCATTAGGTGGCACAATCTTGGCCATCCAACCCTTTCTTTCCTCCATATGACATCATCCCCATGATGTCATCCATGTACTTTGATGATGTCACTTACTTCTTCAAGAAGTTTTATACCGATAAAGTCTCCGATCGGTCCGAAACGCGTAATCTCGGGAAATCTCAAAATTCTCGGTTAACTAGCTTTGAAGACCTTCTCTTCCATACTAGAAATGTCTATTCCAACTATTTTTCTGACTCTGCCTAGGCCATTTCCGGATTGACGGAAGTTTTCTCGAAAACGTGTTCAAACATGTCCTAAGCCAAACGAAAATCCGGAAGTTCCACTATAGTCATATATGCACTGATTTCAAATATGTCCATAAAATTTCCCAATTCTTTCTCAGTTGTTACAACTCTAATTTTGAAGTCTTTACTTCCAACCTGGCTATCCGCTCTCTCTCGTAATTTCCCTATTTCGTCTTATTAGGAAAAAGCCCTATTGGCTTCGAATTAACTTCCTGGAGAGTTTAACTAAGATAAAATTCCACCGATCAATAATCCACATTGACTTTGGAATTCCTATTCCTAGATCTCTAGATAGGATCCGTTTCCTAATTTTAAAATTACTATTCACATATTTTACTTTAATTAATTATATTATTATTTTAATGTTGCAACTTGCCAACTTGTGTTCTATTTCATTTTTCATTTTTTTTTTCTTTTTATTTGGCCCAAATTTCGGTTGGCCTTTTAATTATATTAATAAATATTTATTTTTTATTTAATTAATTATTTTATCATTTATTTATTTACTTTTTCCCAAAAATTCCACAAAATCCCTAATTGGTCCATTCTTGTATTTAGGCTTAAAAATACCTAAACTCAATGATTTTTATAGAAATTTCCAATTAATTAGTAAATACATCTTTACTAATATTCCACTAATATCCACTAATTTTTGAGCTTCACATAATTATTAATGAATTTCCTTTGCTTATGCTTAAGTAATTAGTCCAATATTACTTAATTACTTCATTATCACTTGTTGATAATTTTCTTAATTACTATGCCTCATTACCTTCATACTCTTGTATTAACATTAGTATTCTCATACCTCTTGCATTATTCCATAATTACAAGGGTATTTTGGTCTTCACTTCTCTTTGAGTATTTTCCAACAATTTCTCCAATTTCATAATTTATAAAATTACAATAATTAGAGATTATATACTCTCCTAACTCACTTGGTCATTTAACTGTCTTTTAGGATTTTTCCATAAATTTTCTAAGTTAATTACCCTTTCTAGGGGCATTTTGGTCATTTTGGCACTTTGGCCCTTAAACTCCCTAATTTCTTACAGAAATTCTACTTAGAAAATAGACTGTATTTATACAAGACCGGAGATTGAAATTTCACTTATCAAAAATATCCAACTTTTTGTTTATAATATTCCGTATAAATATCCTGGTATTACATTTCCCCCTTTACATGTAATTTCGCCTCGAAATTTAGTCTATACTAACTAAACTTCGCCATGAACTCAGGTAATTCTCTTTCATGTCACTCTCGGTTTCCCAAGTCGCTTCTTCGGGTGACAAACCCTTCCGCACCACCCTTCACAATCAAAATAGTCTTGTTTCGAGCCGCTTTCTTGTGTGATCGATGATCCGCTCCGGCCGACTATGAAGGTATTATCATGCCGTACTTCGACATCCTCGTACTCGATGACATGATCACCGCCCGGTTGGTACTTCTTCAATTGCGACACGTGGAAAATGTCGTGGAGATTACTCGTGTTCTGGGGTAAAGCTATCTCGATAAGCTACTTCTCCGCGTTTGCCAAAATCTCAAAGGGTCCTACGTCACGTGGACTCGATTTCTTCCTCTTAAAGCGTTCTGCCGACACCCGATTCATCGGGATAACTTCGAAAACACATGGTCGCCGACATAAAACGCCGAGGTCTCCTCCTTTGTCGTAAAGATAGCTCTTACGTCTACTATGTGCCGCTAGAGTCTCTTCTTGATCAATGCGATCTGCTCGCAGGTCTGCGCCAAGCATATCCGGCCCAAGTAATCGCTGGACGAATCGCTCCAAAGACAATGGTGATTGACACTTCCGCCCATACAATGCCTCGAACGGGGCCATTTGTATACTAGCATGATAACTGTTGTTATATGCAAACTCAGCTAGCGAAAGATGTTGATCCCAACTTCCTTTGAAATCCAGTGGCACATGCTCGCAAAGATATCCTCCAAATAGCGTCTGTATGGTTCTCTCAGATTGACCGTCAGTTTGAGGGTGATAAGCCGAACTGAACCTTAGCTTAGTCCCCATACCTTCATGTAACGCTTGCCAGAAACGGGATTTGAATCGTGTATCCCGATCAGAGACAATACTCTTAGGAACACCATGTAATCTCACTATCTCTTTGATATAAATCTCCGCCAATCGTTCCGGAGAATAGTGGATATCGATGGGAATGAAGTGTCTCGACTTGGTTAATCACAACAACTACCCAAATTGTATCATGATTTCGATTTTGGGCAGACCTACCACAAAATCCATGGTTATGTTCTCCCATTTCTATTCCTACAGCTCTAGTCCTTGCAAAAGACCAGGGGTCGACGGTGTTCAATCTTTACTTTACTGGAAAGTCAAGCACTTGGCCACGTATTCTCGCTACATCTTTCTTCATTCCGCCACCAAAGTTCGGATTTCATACTGTACATTTGACCATGCCCGGATGTAGAGTATATTTACTCTTGTGAGCCTCATCCATTATCTTCCGCCTTAATCCATCAACTGGCGCATGATTCGCTTCTTGTACCCGACCAAACCACTAAGTGATAGGTCATGGTCTTGGGTCTCACCTCGAGAGATTTTCTCACGTATCTCTTTTGCCCAATCATCTTGTCAGCCGAGCTTTCTCAACTTCATCTCTCGATCATACTCCCCTTGACTAACAAGAAGAGTTGCAAGATAGGCATCAGCTGGTGCATGAAGACCCATGCAAATTTGGTTGGATAGATTCAGATCTCTGAAATCTTCCAGCAGTTTCTGCTCTTGTATCATCATGTATGTGTTGGGATCCGTACACGCAGCGGAGTAAAAATTTTTACGAATCCCTTAGGCGGATCGCTCAACGGCGTTTAAATCAAGGTTTAGGGTTTACGAATCGTACCTTTGCAATATTCAAAACAAATTTTGAATGGATTAAAAATATATTAATTAAATCTATCTCGATAGATCTAATCAAATCTATTTATTTAATCCGAATTAAAGCCTCCTCGATTTAATTTATATTTATAAATTAAATCAAGATATGATATCGTTATATTTAATTTAAAATGAGATCCGATATCTCGCTCAAATTAAATCGATATGCAATATCTTTATTCGAAAATTAAATCTGAGATACAATATCTCAATTTATTATAGTTATTTAATTTATCAAATAAATTAAATACTATATATAATAATATTATTTTCAATAAATAATATCATTATTATTTTCGAATTTAATATATATATTAAATCAAGATATGATATCATTATATTTAATTTAAAATGAGATCCGATATCTCGCTCAAATTAAATCGATATGCAATATCTTTATTCGAAAATTAAATCTGAGATACAATATCTCAATTTATTATAGTTATTTAATTTATCAAATAAATTAAATACTATATATAATAATATTATTGTCAATAAATAATATCATTATTATTTTCGAATTTAATATATTTATATATGCATATATATATATACACACACACACATCCTAGATTAAATAAGTATTCATTAAATCTTAAACACATTTAAGATTCAATGAATCTGGACACTCTTGCTCGTGTTGGGCCATTCTTGTGTGCGACCTCGTAGGCCCACATGAGATTGGCAATGGGCCAATACCGTACCCCACAAGTCGCAAGCGGCCTCTAGCAAGACATTGCGACTACCCAATTCATATGGGGATCGTTGATAAGTACAATGACTTGCCCCTAGGGCATAATTTCCAACAGACTCCCACTTGCACTAGGTGCAATCATTAATTACCTTAATTCCCATTGCCCTAACATGACGCTCATGTTTTACTTGTGCAAGCGGCTTAGTAAGAGGATCAACGTCATTGTTTATGCGATATAACCTATCGTACAACCATGTCACGTCCCTTTGTCACGCGATAATTTGGTCAAGGATGAGGCATGGAAAATGTCAACTTCCTGTTCTTGACCATTACTTTCGATTCTTGAGTAGTCTAACAATTGAGATGGAAACTCCTTTCCATCGTAGTATGGCCATACATTTCTTAGACTCACTCATCGAGGGGCCCAAGATATCTCTCTACAAATGTGAGGGACAAATCCCATCTTGACCACTCACATTCCTCCGCATGAGAACCACCGATCCCGATCCTAGCCTTTATCATCACCCAGTCAAAGGTGACTTTTGACTAGGTCAAAGACCAGCGACTCATCATGTAGGAATCCATGATGATCTCAGGTCAAAGGGCGTTGTGACGCTGTTATACATGAGAAAAGCTTATGAATAATTCCATGCAGCTTTCTCATAGTGGGTCGGTCCAACACCTTGTACTCTTACAAGTGCCTATGACTTTGACTCGTATCTCCATACTCATCAAAGTCAGACTGGTTTTATTTCATCTTCGCTCCCGCGGAGATGACCGACCAGGGACATTTAGGATAATCTATTAGATATATCCAGGATACGCTTATCATTATAAACATGCAAATGAAATGATAACTAAAGGAGAATACTTTAAATAACAAATATCTAAAGTATAATGACTTGCTTTCTCCCGGTACTTTGCATAATAATTTTTTTGTATCACCTCTATCATTGATTTCTCTCGATAAGATGAAATCGCTTGAGTATATGGTTGGTCCTTTGATGTGACCTAGGCTCCTTGGTCTCGCGCAATAGCGCCGCTATTGTCACGTAACAAGTCTATTGGATTTGAGATGGTAGGAACCACCCCTAGTTCATTAATGAACTTACTAATCCAAAAGGCCTCCTCACCGCATCCGATGCCGCTATATACTCATCTTCTATTGCAAATCAACTACAAGTTGCTCGCTTAGAGCTCTTCCACCACCGCACCACCATTCAACAGAATACATATCCCGATTGCGATCTTGAATCATCTTGGTCAGCTTTGGAAACTCGCATCCGTGTAACCAGTCACACAGAGCTCATCCTCCAAGCCACCATATACCAAGAATAAGTCCTTAGTCCTTCTTAAGTACTTAAGGATATTCTTGACAGCAGTCCAGTGATCCTCACCGGGATCTTGTTGATATCTGTTGGTCATACTCAAGGCAAATGACACATCGGGTCGAGTACATAACATGGCATACATGATAGATCCAATGGCGGAGGCATATGGAATCTTACTCATGCGGTCTCTTTAATCTTGTGTACTAGGACACAAATTCTTACCGAGATGGATGCCATGAGACATGGGCATATTACCCTTTTTGAATCCCGCATACCGAATCTATGCAGATCTTGTCTATGTATGTGCTCGACTTAGGCCTATCACCTCTTAGATCTATCTCTATAGATCCTAATCCCAAGGATGTAAGTGGCTTCGCTTAAATCTTTCATTGAGAAAGACTTTCCTAACCAAGACTTGACACTCGCAAGGTAGGAATGTCATTCCCAATGAGTAGGATGTCATCAACATAAAGCACTAGAAATACAACCGTGCTCCCACTAACCTTCTTGTAAACACAAGGTTCATCTATGTTTTGAATGAATCCAAACTCTTTGACTACTTCATCAAAACGATGATTCCAATTCTCCGAGATGCTTGCTTCAATCCATAAATGGATCTTTGAAGCTTGCAAACTTTACAGAGTCCTCTGGACGCACAAAACCCTCAGTTTGTGTCATGTACACATCCTCAAGCAGCTTTCCGTTAAGGAAGGTTGTTTTGACATCCATCTGCCATATTTCATAGTCATAATATGATGCAATGGCAAGAAGGATTCTGATTGATTTGGCCATTGCAACTGGGGAAAAGGTTTCATCATAGTCCACACCATGAGTTTGAGTGAATCCTTTTGCAACCAAATGTGCCTTGAAGATATTTACTTTGCCATCCATGTCAGTTTTCTCTTGAAAACCCACTTGCACCCAACGGTTTTTACACCTTCAGTGGATCGACTAAGGCCCATACCTCATTGTCGTACATGGATTGCATTTCAGACTTCATGGCACTAAGCCATCTTTCAGAGTTGGGTCCCACCATGGCCTCGCGATAGGTAGTTGGCTCATTGTGCTCAATGAGCAAAACATCACGGCTTCCAATAATCGAAATCCATATCTCCGAGGCCGTAGCCGTGTTCTATCGGACCTTCGGGGTCTTGTGTTACGTGAGTAGGCTCAACAACTTGTTGTGAGTCTTCTCCGGTTTTCATCTGTGGTTCTACATTGTCCCGTGACTCTCGAACTTCTTCGAGGTTCACCTTACTCCCACTGGTTCTTATAGAGATAAACTCTTTTCCAAAAAGACACCATTTCGAATAACAAACACTTTGTGATCGGTGGGATTGTAGACATAGTATCCTTTAGTTTCCTTAGGATACCCCACAAAAAGGCATTTTGAGGATCTGGATGATAATTTATCGAGGCTTGATGTTTGACATAAACCTCACATCCCCAAATTTTAAGAAATGACAAACCGGGTTTCTTCCTACCCATATCTCATATGGTGTCTTTTCAACCGCCTTTGACGGAACACGATTTAGTGTGAACGCAAATGTTTCTAGGCATGGCCCCAAAAGGAAGGTGGAAGATCTGTTTGACTTATCATAGATCGAACCATATCTAATAAAGTTCGATTCCTCCGCTCATAAAAACCATTCCATTGAGGTGTTCCTGGAGGAGTAAGTTGCGAGACGATCCCACAACTCCTAAGATGGTCAATGAACTCTTGGCTCAAATATTCACCACCCCGATCGATCGAAGTGTCTTAATTGTTTTGCCAAGTTGATTTTGCAATTCATTTTGGAATATTTTGAACATTTCAAAAGATTCCGACTTATGTTTCATTAAATAGATATATCCATATCTACCGAAATCGTCTATAAATGTAATGAAGTACAAATGACCTCCTCTCGGCAGATGTATTCATTGGTCCACACACATCGCATGTATGAGGCCCAATAAATTGGTGGCTCTCTCACCGTGTCCAAGAAAGGTGCCTTTGTCATCTTTCCCAATAAACAAGACTCGCATGTATCAATTGATTCAAAATCAAATGAGTTAAGAAATCCATCTTTATGGAGTTTCGAAATGCGTTTCTCATTTATATGGCCTAGACGACAATGCCATAGATAGGTCGGATTCAAATCATTTGACTTGAACCTTTTAGTAGTTATGTCATAGATATGTCCATTCAATTTTCTACTGTCCTTGAGATCCTACATTTATTCAAATGTGAGATCCACATGTAGTATCCAATACCCATGTTGAGGAAGTAGAAAAGCGAATATCTATGACATAGATACTTGAAGCGATAGCCCCGCTATCCTTCTTGTTCTTCTCCAGATCTTCGAGGTAGAGTTTGCAATTTCTTTTCAAATGACCAAGTTCATTGTAAAAGAAGCAGACTCTATCCTTCGGAGGTTTTGCCTTCTTGGCTTTCCGTTTCATACCCCTTCCTTTCTGAATGGACAAAACAGAACTAGGCCTCTCTAAGGCTCAGCTTAGCAATTTTGAGCATCCCATGCAGTTCAGAAATTGGTTCCTTCATGTTGTTCATGTTGTAATCCATGACAAAGTTATCATAACTTCCTGGGAGTGAGTTCAAGATCACATCCGTAGCTAACTCCTAGGACATGGGAATCCAAGCCTCTCAAGCCTTGCCTATTACCGGAACATTTCCGTAGGATGAACAATCATCTCGTAAGCCTCCACATGTTCTAGATCTCTATTGAGGTCTAGAAGCATAGTGGCAAGCATCGCATCCCGCATCCACAGAGTCATCTTTATGCTTCGTATAAGCATCGCCCGAGCTCTTGGATCAGCAAACCAAGGCTCGTCAAGAATGGGTTGATTGATGAGATACTCTTTTCTTTCGTGTTTAGGATCAACGCTTAAGTTCCCAAACATGTCAAGAGAGTTTGTCTCATCGAGTTCGTCCTTCTCAAGGACTCGATCGCATTGATGGTGTTGAAGTATTACTAGACTACATGATTCTACAACTAAAGATATGCAAAGTTTAAGTAGTAACCTCCCACCGAATTAACAACCCTCATTATAATTAGTGGGCTAAGATCCATATTTGGCTTAAATTTAAGTCCGCTTTGGTGACGCTTAAATTAAGTTATTTAGGTAGGCAAACCCTTGCCAATTACATCATATGTAACTCTTAGATCTTTATGGGATTCAATCATCATATGACGTGGCATGTTTAATCCCATCTAATGCCTTGAGATCCAAAACCGTTTTGATAATCTCAATTAAGTCAAGACAATAATGAATATTGAGTATCACCATTACTCACTCTTGTCTCACCAAGATAACTCGATGCATCCACTTTGGTGGAACATACAAATGGGCGATCTAGGTTTTGACAAGTATTCATTTATTGGTGGCATTATGACTTAAGATTTTATTTAGAGGGTATAATTAGATTAATCCTATTAATTATACTTATATGAATGCAATCACTATTGTATCTCATATAATATCTAAATTAATTATGAGTGATCTAATCAAAACATAATTAAAACTCTAAATTGATTATGAGTGATCTAATCAAATCATAATTAAAATTCTAAATTAATTATGAATGATCTAATCAAAACATAATTAAAATTCTGACACAACATGGCTCAATCCTTAACCTAAAATCCTCTCAAGCCAATGAGAGGACTTCTCTAAAAATAAAAAGAAATACATCAGAGAAACCTCGTTTCAACATACGAGGGAATTGATGAGAAAAGAATGTATATCAAGAGTATTTAGAGAGAGAGGCATGGCTCGCAGACCATATTTAAAATTTACAACAATTGTAAAACTCTAGAGCCATGTTGTTCACCATACCCAAACAACATTTGAAAGGTAAATCACAACATACATTAATTCATACATTTATGAAATAAAATATTATGATTAAACTTATCATGATTTAAATTCTCTAATTTAAATTATATTATATACTATATATAATATAATATCATGATTTAAATTCTCTAATTTAAATTATATTATATCCTATATATAATATAATATCATGATTTAAATTCTCTAATTTATATTATATTATATGCTATATATAATATAATATCATGATTTAAATTCTCAAATTTAAATTATATTATATACTATATATAATATAATATTATGATTTAAATTTTCTAATTTACATTATATTATATACTATATATAATATAATATCATGATTTAAATTCTTCTAATTTATATTATATTATATAATAATATAATATAATATCATGATTTAAATTTCTAATTTACATTATATTATATACAATATATAATATAATATCATGATTTAAATTCTCGCTATCGACAATCAATGATCCCTACTACTATCTCGTTAGAAATTTCAAAATAAAATATTATTTTCAAAATAATTTCTAAATAAAGACGTGATTTTTTTTTTTTGAAAATTTCAAACCCTAACGAATCGATCGACATCGGATCTCGAACGTTTCGTATCCACGCGAATCAGCCACACAAACCCGACTTGGAACCTAAGAGAAACCCTAACGCGATTTTTTGAATTTAAACACATTAAAGATTCGGTTTTAAGCATACATATATCTCATATATAAACACACGTAAAACCTAATTTAAACGCACGTTGAGTTGGCTCGATGCCACCGTTGGGATCCGTACACGCAGCGAGTAAAAAAAATTACGAATCCCTTAGGCGGATCGCTCAACGGCGTTTAAATCAAGGTTTAGGTTTCCGAATCGTACCTTTGCAAACAATTTGAACCGGTGGGCTACCTTCGATCGCGTAGTGCCGACTCTTTAGAATCGCCTTCCTCTACCGGTATCCACACGAACGGCCTTCGAAACACGAACGGAGGCGTGCTAGCGCCCGAAACCGTGCGTCTCTCTATTTTCTATCTAGGGTTTCTCGCGCTTTCTAATACGCTCGACAAAATGTCCCGTAGGTTTTTCTAAACCTAGCAGGCGTATTATATTCAAAACAAATTTTGAATCTGGATTAAAAATATATTAATTAAATCTATCTCGATAGATCTAATCAAATCTATTTATTTAATCCGAATTAAAGCCCTCTCGATTTAATTTATATTTATAAATTAAATCAAGATATGATATCGTTATATTTAATTTAAAATGAGATCCGATATCTCGCTCAAATTAAATCGATATGCAATATCTTTATTCGAAAATTAAATCGAGATACAATATCTCAATTTATTATAGTTATTTAATTTATCAAATAAATTAAATACTATATATAATAATATTATTATCAATAAATAATATCATTATTATTTTCGAATTTAATATATATATTAAATCAAGATATGATATCATTATATTTAATTTAAAATGAGATCCGATATCTCGCTTCAAATTAAATCGATATGCAATATCTTTATTCGAAAATTAAATCTGAGATACAATATCTCAATTTATTATAGTTATTTAATTTATCAAATAAATTAAATACTATATATAATAATATTATTGTCAATAAATAATATCATTATTATTTTCGAATTTAATATATTTATATATGCATATATATATATATACACACACACATCCTAGATTAAATAAGTATTCATTAAATCTTAAACACATTTAAGATTCAATGAATCTGACACTCTTGCTCGTGTTGGGCCATTCTTGTGTGCGACCCGTAGGCCCACATGAGATTGGCAATGGCCAATACTGTACCCACAAGTCGCAAGCGGCCTCTAGCAAGACATTGCGACTACCCAATTCATATGGGGATCGTTGATAAGTACAATGACTTGCCCCTAGGGCATAATTTCCAACCTTTCTTGATCAACTGCAACTCCGCCGCATAGATATAACATGGCCCAGAAATTTCACTTCCGGCGGCCAAAATTCGCATTTGCTCAAACTTAGCATATAGTTGCTTTTCCCTGAGTATGCTCAACACCTTTCGCAGATGTTCTTCGTGCTCTTCTTTACTCTTAGAGTAGATCACAATGTCGTCGATGAACACCACCACAAATTGGTCTAGGTGTTTTTAAGATACGGCTTCATGTAATCCATGAATACCGCGGTGCATTTGTCAATCCGAGGGGCATCACAAGGAATTCATAATGCCCATATACAGTTCTGAAAGCTGCCTTGGGAACATCGCCATCCTTAACTCGCAAGCGATGGTATCCCGAACGCAAGTCAATTTTCGAAAAGAGCGTGGAACCGAGATAATTGATCCAAAAGATCATCAATCCAGAAGTAGGTACTTGTTCTTGATGGTCACCTTGTTGAGTTCACGGTAATCGATGCAGAGTCGGAAGCTTCCATCTTTCTTCTTTACAAAAAGTACTGGGGCTCCCCATGGTGAGACACTAGGTCGAACGAACCCCTTCTTCAAAAGCTCTTCCAACTGCTTCTTCAACTCCTGCATCTCGTTAGGAGCCATTCGATACGGCGCCTTTGATATTGATCCATATCCTGGAGTGAAAGGTCGGACTCTGCTTTGACGAAAAGAATACCATGAAAGCATGACATCCTTGCTTCACGCACCGATCGGCTTCGTAGCGAGAGAAAGTTCAGCTCACTTCAACCTTGTCTCCGACAAATGATATCTCCTTTTGCCACACCCGATCATCGCACCGTTGGTGATCGGCCAATTTAGACCGAATATGACGTCAATGCCGTGAAGAGGTAGACGGATAAGATCCACTTTAGAAACTAGTCCATCCACGTCAGCAGTACAATTCATACACGCATCGGGTTAAAGACTTTACACCCAACAGTGTAGATACTACAAGATCAAATGGTAATCTACGTGGCATGCAATCCTAAACGACTTGCACATTCATAGGAAATAAACGAGTGACTAGCACCCGAATCATACAATGCTTCAAGTAGATTTCCATTGAGATAGATGGTACCTTGACAGTCACCTTGTTTGAGGTCTCGCCTCTACAGCCTTCTCGGGGCAATCCCGGCTAATGTGTCCGAGCTTCGACACTTTGGCAGAACTTGTTTCCCATCACAGTTGGCTCTGGATGGTACTTCTTACATTTCGACATGTGCAGGATCCTCTTTGTTTCAGATTGTACTGTTGGTAGGGGTTTCTTGTTTCCACCTGGTTGTTGCTCCAAGGCGCTTTCCTCTTCTGTGAGGATCCTCCGCGGTTGATCAACCAGCGACTGCATTGTTGCCTTCCCGGCTTAATTGACTTGCGCGCTTCTTTCAAGTTGCGCTCTGTCAATGCTGCATGATCCTACTTGGGCCATCCTAGAGAATTGATGAGATACCAACCTCGATCTTATGTCGTACCTCGGCAAGGATTCACCAATCGGTTCGCTTTCGGCTTTTCGTTCACATTGCTCTTCGGGATACGAAGAGTATCGGGACAAGGTTGGTGAAACGTCATGCGAAGTAGTCGCCAAATGACTCCTCATTCCCTTGTTGTATCTGCGCAAATTCCTCCTCCTTAATCACCTGAATCGAGGGAGGAAAGTATTGTTCGTTGAATTGCTCCAAGAACATCTCCCACGTAACAGGGGCTTGGCAGGGTTGTGGAAACGCCTCCCACCATCTGCATGGGCATCGCCCTCTAACTTGTAGATAGCCAGCAAGTGCCTTCCGATTTCCGGGCACTCGATAACTTCAAAAATCTTTTTAGGCTTAGCACCCAATCCTCGCCTAGTTCATTCTTTCCCTAAAACCGGGTGGCTTCGGACTTGCGAAGCTCGGTTGACCCAGCTCTCCTAGTGGTTCTCTTTTTGATTGCGCCTAGGTGGTGATTGGGATCTCTCGCACCCCCTCGAGCTCTTCATCATTCTCGTTGTCATCATACTCTTCTTCATTATCATTGTGGTCATCTTCTTCATGTTCCTCATTGTTGCGCTCTTCATCTTGTCTTTGTCTTTCCGGCCTCTTACGCCATTAATGCATCGATAAGAGCTCTGCTCTTGCAAAGTTATTTGCGCATCTCCTCGTATGTCGTTTTGTTGGTTCAGAGTTGATTCTCCATGCATGTTGGTCCTCTTGGTTTCGTCCAACTTCAGGTATTGCTCTATCTTGAGGTCATTCTGCCTCTACCTCGACCTCGGCCTCGTCCACGGCTTCGCCTTCTTGGTGCACCTGGCACCTCTTAGTATAGCCATTTGTTTTTAATTCCTTTCCTTTATCAAACAACGGATATATGTGTCAGAAAAATAACACAACACGTGGCATCAAAACCTATATATTTTCATATTAGATGTAATGTACATGTTAACGTATATTACATCATCCAACTGGTTTATGACCAGTGGTTAAAATCCTTCGCGTTCGTAATTCATAGAAAGATTCACTCTCGAATCGTCTTGACAATTGTAAATACTCACGGTTGTCATCATCGGATGAATGATCTCGATCCGACTGTGTTTCTCCGATTCTAAAGGCATACTAGCCATTATCTCTGTTCATATTTACACATTTACACCAATGGTCGTATCGCTACTCGTTTTCAAAAATGTGCTCAAAGTTAAAAGGCTTAAGAACCTAACTCAGTTATCCGAACGAGAATGGCCGAGGTAAGTGTCTACCATGGGGGACTCACCGGTTAGCGGTGACTTATGGCACACCCACGTAGACTAGCCTTGCCTTGCGCACCAAACCTGTCCGTGGTAACATAGTTAAATACTTGCTGAAAGTTTTGCTCTGATACCATAAAATGTAACATCCCAAGTTTGAAATGCGGAAATTTTTTTTTTTTTCAAACAAACAATCAGAGTAGAGCAATAGAGCGAAAGAGTAATTGGATTCTTAGCCAAAACATCAACCATTGTGTAACATTGTAATGTTTACAATAATCCTAAGGTTTAGAAAGGAAATAACAGAAAGAAACGAAGCGATAAGATAGATAAATCTCAGAGCAATATGTAAAGCCCCATAGGGTAAATAACAACAATAGCCTGCACTATTCACCAGTGCCACGATAAACACTCGTGTCCTCAGCGCTAGGAAAACATAACGGCATTCCAAACATAACCCGTTTAAAGCATGTCTCAGTATAATCGGTCTACGACATATCCTTGACATATATGCATTTAAGAAGCACAAGATTAGTGTTACGATGCGCGTCCGTACCTTCGTTGGCAACGTTAGGTACTACTGGCGGAAACGTACTTTCTACGGAGAAACGTGCAAAGTCCTACGGCACGGCACGGCAACGTAACGGCGGCGAGAATCAGCGTTTCAGATATCCTATGAGAATAATGTCACTTCTATTATTAATTTGACATTATAAGCGGCATTTTAGGTAAAAATTACCATTTTGCCCTATACCCCTACTTGGCGGAATTTCGCGCGGCGCTTAGCTTACATAGGCTATTTTCTTCCCAAAATTTTGCCAGAACTTCGACGCAACTATGATTTTCGAAAATAAAGACTAAAATAGCCCTCCCATATGATATCCAATCATAAAAATAAAGACTACTCTAGCATTACTAACTATTGAAGGAACTATGAAAGCTTAAAGCTCGATGCTAGGAAAACTTACCCGAGCTTCGCTCTGATTTCCCAGGCTCCTCTCTCTATTTTCGGTTTTTGCTCAAAGGAAGTGGTGTGAAATTTCCAAAGGAGCAAGGTCCTATTTATAGAGGATTTTGTGCTACTATTCACACTTTACCAGGATGAATTCCGTGAGTCGGATCGCACAGATTAGGTGGCACAATCTTGGCCATCCAACCCTTTCTCTTTCCTCCATATGACATCATCCCCATGATGTCATCCATGTACTTTGATGATGTCACTTACTTCTTCAAGAAGTTTTATACCGATAAAGTCTCCGTCGGTGTCCGAAACGCGTAATCTCGGGAAATCTCAAAATTACGGTTAACTAGCTTTGAAGACCTTCTCTTCCATACTAGAAATGTCTATTCCAACTATTTTTCTGACTCTGCCTAGGCCATTTCCGGATTGACGGAAGTTTTCTCGAAAACGTGTCAAACATGTCCGGTTTCAAACGAAATCCAGGAAGTTCCGACTTATAGTCATATATGCACCGATTTCAAATATGTCCATAAAATTTCCCAATTCTTTCTCAGTTGTTACAACTCTAATTTTGAAGTCTTTACTTCCAACAGGCTATCTGCTCTCTCTCGAAATTTCCCTATTTCGTCTTATTAGGAAAAAGCCCTATTGGCTTCAGAATTAACTTCCGGGAGAGTTTAACGGAAGATAAAATTCCACTGATCAATAATCTACATTGACTTTGGAATTCCTATTCCTAGATCTCTAGATAGGATCCGTTTCCTAATTTTAAAATTACTATTCACATATTTTACTTTAATTAATTATATTATTATTTTAATGTTGCAACTTGCCAACTTGTGTTCTATTTCATTTTCATTTTTTTTTCTTTTATTTGGCCCAAATTTCGGTTGGCCTTTTAATTATATTAATAAATATTTATTTTTATTTAATTAATTATTTTATCATTTATTTATTTACTTTTCCCAAAAATTCCACAAAATCCTAATTGGTCCATTCTTGTATTTAGGCTTAAAAATACCTAAACTCAATGATTTTTATAGAAATTTCCAATTAATTAGTAAATACATCTTTACTAATATTCCACTAATATCCACTAATTTTGAGCTTCACATAATTATTACTGAATTTCCTTTGCTTATGCTTAAGTAATTAGTCCAATATTACTTAATTACTTCATTATCACTTGTTGATAATTTTCTTAATTACTATGCCTCATTACCTTCATACTCTTGTATTAACATTAGTATTTTCATACCTCTTGCATTATTCCATAATTACAAGGGTATTTTGGTCTTTTACTTCTCTTTGAGTATTCTCCAACAATTTCTCCAATTTCATAATTTATAAAATTACAATAATTAGAGATTATATACTCTCCTAACTCACTTGGTCATTTAACTGTCTTTTAGGATTTTTCCATAAATTTTCTAAGTTAATTACCCTTTCTAGGGGCATTTTGGTCATTTTGGCACTTTGGCCCTTAAACTCCTAATTTCTTACAGAAATTCTACTTAGAAAATAGACTGTATTTATACAAGACCGGAGATTGAAATTTCACTTATCAGAAATATCCAACTTTTGTTTATAATATTCCAGATAAATATCCGGGTATTACACTTATCGCCTTCTACCAAATTTAACTAATTTTTTTATCTGTGTTATATTTAAGAAGAAAAGTGGTAATTAATAAGCTGAATTTTAATCAATCAAGCTTGTTATAAAGCTTGTAGTAATCCCTTCGTCCCTTTTTATAAATTTTAAATTTGTAAATGCGTGTGTCCCAAAATATCTAGCTTCATTTTAGATTTGTAAATATTTATTTTATTTTTTCAACTTTACCCATTATTGATGGTATTTATTTTATTTATTCTCCCTCACTTATCCTTTTCACTCATAAGAGCATACTAGTAGTTGAAAAAATAATACATATTTATTACCTTTAATTAATTTTAAATGTTTTCTTAATTAACACAAATAGATTATTTGAAATTTATAGTAAGGGATAGGGATAGGGATAGGGATAGGGGGAATACTACGAGTCCGGTTTCTTTCTCTGTCCATCCCTCATCATTTACAAATCCTGACCGTCGAAATTTTGATCCAATGGTTCAAAACAATTTTTTAAAAACCGCATGCGGTAATTTTTACCACATTTTGTTTTTAAAAAAATTGTTCTGGGCCCTTAGATCAAGATTTCGACGGCCAGGATCAAAGATGAGGAGGGATGGGCTGAGAGTGATGAACAGAATACTACCTAGTAGGGTTTCACACTAAGCGCATAGGCTGCTAGCTTGGCATCCAACCCACCGTCACATTAACTTCTACATCTGTGAATAATGCAGCTATCATAGACATTTATGGTAGCATATAATGAGACTTTAGGAACCGTTTTCTGCTCGTCCTTTTTTTTTTTTTTGGGATATTTGAGTAGATGAGATATAGACAATTCAGATTTTTTTTCTTTAATAAAAATTTATTTTAATTAGTAGAGAATATAAAATAAAGATAATCTTTGAACTATATTTTTTTTTTAAATGTTTTTTTCATTTAAAAACAAAAAAGTAATATATATATATGGCCCATATGCTCCCAAAAAGAGAAGCTCTCCCTTTTTTTTGATAAAAAAATGGTGGCAAGTGTGCAACCACTCCAGGTTCTGCAGTGGCAATGACGACCCTCCCAACAGTGGTAGCTCCATACAAGACGGATTACGAGTGGTTTTACCGCAGCTCAAACCTTAGATCTCTTAAGGGAATCTCGTGTCACATTCCGCTAGACCAACCACATGGTGGTAGAAGCTCTCCCTTTATTGCCCTGTTTGATACAGCTTTTACAGGGTGGAAAACCAGGATTAAAAGCTGAAAAGCCTATGGACTTCCAAAATGACGTGTAAGATAAGTGTGTAGGCAAAATGACTTTGATCAAAGCCCGCCTTAATTTTGACATTTAGGGTATGTTTGGTTTAAGGGAAGGGGATGGGAGGGAAAAAAAAGGAGGGGAAAGGAAAATATGTGGGTCCCACTACACTCAATTTTCAAAAAAAAAAAAAATTCATCCTCTCATTTTTTTTCTCTCCCCTCCCCTCAAACCAAACATACCCTTAACATTATACTAAAAGGCAACATTTTAATTTCACTGTTAATGTCATAATCGACAATTTGGTTGAAATGAAGTAACCTAAGGTTTGAGCAAAAAAAAAAAAGTAACCTAAGGTTGAAGATAGAAGAGGGTTGTTTGAGCAAAAAAAAGATAGAAGAGGGTCCAGCAAATTGAGCAGGCCAATGGCTGTCGCTACCTTGTAATGCGCACAAGTAATTAACGAGCTGCCCTTTTCATCACTGTGAATATCACAAACTTCTAAAAATTCAAGTAAGTTTTTTAAATATTTATACAAAAAAATATGAAATTATAAATTTAAATGACTTGTACGATCTCTCACATCTATGTAATTTATTATATTTAATAGAAAAAAAAAGTGTTTAATATAGATTTTTGGCTAGGAAACCTCCATATCTTTCACTGCTATAACAACACCAATAACAATATACATACATATAAATGAGTATTTCGGTAATTTTAAAATTATAGTTTCAGAAATTCATTTTCATAAATTTTGACAAAACTCATTTTATATACGTACAATTGAAGTTATGGCGCCAGACCAATCGGTTGTTGTACTGATGTGTTGTCACTC
This sequence comes from Acacia pycnantha, assembly GCA_025563575.1. Lineage (NCBI taxonomy): Eukaryota > Viridiplantae > Streptophyta > Magnoliopsida > Fabales > Fabaceae > Acacia > Acacia pycnantha. The sequence continues at coordinate 3,232,553 of JAMWYP010000031.1, read as the reverse complement.
TCACCCAATCGCTTTCAGCTATAGCTAGCAGGTGGTATTAATTCTAAGACATGGAATCATGCGTTTACGTACAGTTCCTAAATATGTTCCTTTCATAGCTTACAACTGAGGATCACTACTTCGAGCAAAAAAAACTGAGGAAACACTACCAGGTATTTATAGAATCCACATTATATGCATATATTTATGTGCCCAATTATATGCTGATATCCAAGATTGTCAAACTCACGAATTTAAACAAATTCGTACCACTGATGTAAACTTGTATCGTGAATTCGAATCGTAAACTCGCGCGTAAGAGTTTACTTTTATTATTAAATAGGTGTTACTAGTGTATAATTAAATACTTAAAATATAAAAATGACAAGAATTTGATTTAAATATTTTTTAAATCCAAATAATTGAAATTAAATCCATCAACATTCATCATTTATAATATTTAATAAAGAAATTTCTATATAAAGTCTTTGAGCATAATCAAATCAAAAAAGTTAACACGAGTTTAAGAGTAAGTTAACACAATTTTGTAATCTAGAAACGTAAAAACGGTAAACTCGGTGTATAAACTCGTGAGTTTAACCGAGTTTACAACTAGCACAAGTTTACTACTGACTCGACTCGTTTTTGTAAGTTAGAAGCGTAAAAACGGTAAAATCAAAGAGTCAACTCGGAGTTTGACAACAATGATCATACCTCTATTAGAGATATGAGCATTTTTTTATATATTGTATTTATTTATATTTAAATTATATGCTGCTTTCTGGAATTTTTTTTGCACCCAGTATCTCAAAATTAATTACTTTTCATGATACTGATGTTACATAGCAGAACTAGAAGCTAATTAATTTGAGATACTGGGTGCAAAAAAAAATTCCAGAAAGCAGCATATAATTTAAATCTAAATAAATACAATATATAAAAAAAATTAAAAAAAAATATGTTTATACCTCTAATAGAGGTATGTGCACATAATTGGGCATATAAGTATGTGCACCTAATTAATTCAATTATTCAAAGCACCGCACCCACCAGTCACTGTAGTATGATTACTATATAATCAATTCTGTTAGATCACATATCCAATTTTTAAAATAATAAGTAATATTTAAAAATATTTCTTGTATTAGGAAATCCTATATCTATATGTATTGATGATGTATAAGTTAAATGTTTTTAAATATTATATTTGTTTTTTTTTTTTTGCTCAAGGATATTATATTAGGTTAAAGTATAGTTTTTATCGTTTGAGTTCATGTCTGGCGTCCATTTAGTACCTTAAGTTTAAAAAATGATGTGTTTTTAATCATTTTATGTTAACATCATTATGTTAACGGAAAACGCTGACCCATCAATTAAAGGCTAACAAAGCATGTTTAAATTTTAATTATTTAATATAATAATTTTTATTTTAAAATTAAAATAAAACAAAAATGTGTCTTCCCCGATACAAATATCCATTATATATATGCACCATATAATATTTGTAATTGTTACTATTTGTAATTTTCTTCAACCCTATTTTTTTTTTTCGTTTGCTTCGTCCCCGTTTTCCAACTTACTTTTCTATTGATGAAGCTTGGAGTCAAAACATAAGGTGAATTGGGGTTTATATTTCTGTAATCCTATGTATAAGACAAAGAGAGAAAAAAAAATTTGTGTCACATTATAAGACAGGAGATTGACCAAAAAAATAAGCCAGGAGAGAAAATTTTCATATGAATGTATAATTTTACTCTTTATTTATTATTGTTTGACTTTGTTATCATGTATATATAATAGGGATAAAATTGGAGAGTTGTTGAATTATATGAAGGAGTTAATGAAGTTTAAGGTTTTTTTTTTTTTTTTTTGTGAAACTTATTGGAATTAAGTACTTTATATATAGGACCAAAAGAGTATATTATATTGAATATCCTTTTATCTAACCCATCTTTAGTTCCTCCTCCTGTCCCATTAAATATGGGACCTAATTTGTGAGTGGATTTTATCATAAATTAAGATTTTTTTTTTCATTTTTTTCTCAAACTAATTTACCTAACCTATAAATTGATATATAATTTCAATATTAATATTTTAGAGAGGTCTTATCAAACATTATACTTAAGTAATGTATTGAGCTTTATTAATATATTCAAATTAGTTAAATATGTCTTACATTAAGGACCTGATAGTGCAAAGGAGTATACAATACTTATGTTTAGCTAAGGCGCAGCATGGTACTCCCTCCGGTCCTAATTATAAGACAACATTTGAGAGTTAGTTTTGGTCCTAATTAAGTGTGTTTGATTTTTTGTGAGTATATGTATATGCATTGATTTGACGGAAAAAACCTTAGTCGCCTCAGGGTCAAATCACAATTCACCACAAATTAAAATGCAATACAGTGCAAATAACTCGGGATCGTTCTCTTATCAAGGAGCCTTTTATTTTGAATTCCCTAGGTTGAACTAAGTGCTAAAAACATGGTTAGAAAATGGGTTTTGAAATTGATTTTCTCTAAACTAAAATTCATAAAAATATAAAGAAACTAAATCTATTCTTTTCGGTATTTTTGGAAAATAGTTAAGAATGTTTTGGATTAAAAGGGGTTTAATTATGAATGCTCTTGGTAATGAAGAAAATAGCTATCATCGCTCAAATAAATATGGGAGTCAAAACTTCATCAAGTCTTAATTAGAAAACCTCAAGATACCACTTGAGTCCAATATTCCCAATTAATAGTAGCTCCTACTACCGTAGCTAACTACCACCTCTTGAGATATTGTTAAAAACCACTTGATGTGTAATTGAAATTGGAATAATGCAATATGAGTCTTCTAAATTTGAGTGCTAACCAGCCCCTCAATGATACAATTCAGCAACATTAATCCGACAATACCACGCTAATCAACATAGCCTCATTGCAACCACAAAGAAATTCATACACATATATAATTTTCAAATCACAATATCCAATCCAAACCACATATATCAAACTAACAAAGATAATTACCATTAATCTCAGTTCCAGAATCATATATATAAATTCACAAATTCTAATACATGATTCTAGACAAATAGAATGATAGAGAAAACTCCCCTATGTAGCCCATTGAGCTCAAGCACAATTCCTCATCACCAAGAAGCAAAAGGTTTAGCTACTAATAGCCATAAAATAGTCCAGGACAATCTGTAAAAGTGAACAAGACATAGGAGAAGCTTCGCCGGAAAATTCAGACTCGCCGGAATCTGGAACTTATCGCCGGAATAATTCTGTTTGAACTCTGAAGTTGCTTCAACGCAAAAACAGTCCTCCCAAGCTCGATTTCTGACAAAACCGAAGTAAATCCAAGCTCCCAGCAACGCGTCTCAGTTTCCACGGTCTGTAACTCCCAAATCGCTGTCTTCTTCCACGGTGGTGAGAATGGTGATCGCTGAAACGATGGGAACGGTGGGGTGAAGGTGGAAGAAAGATGATGGAGAAAGATGAAGGTGAATCCAAGGTCCGAAGGTCTACGTTCTCAAATTTCTCGCGGTCCCCCAATTCTGATCTCCGATGTGCTCTTTTTTCTCCTTTTGGATCCTCCTTCAAAATTTCTCCTCGCGGCGCCCCCACACCTCCAGGAATGAAGAGACCTAATTATTCATTAAAGCAAAAACGCTGAGTTTCGTGCTGGGCCCTCTCTGACAGTGTTTCTGATTTTGGGCCCTTTTCTGACAGCATGTTTGAGCCCTCTCTGTCAATATCTCTGATTTTGGGTCTTTTTCTGACAGCAATTTAGGGCCTTCTCTGATAGTAATTTAGGGCCTTTTCTGACATTAATTATGGTCCTCAAAAAACCTCAAATTTCCTTCTTAAACACCTACAATGCAAGATTAAACACAATGTAGCATCAAAATTCCAAGAAATCATTTGCATGAATAATTAATAAATTGTGATCATTTTGCCCCTAATTTCACTTAATTCAAAACAAATGTCCCTAACTCAAATTAGTGCTTAATCATGCAATAATGTCCCAGAAAATGCATTATGAATCCCAATTTAATTATGAAAAGTCATATAAAATATGGTTCGATCAATTCCCCCACACTTAGACCTTTGTACTCCTGAACAAAGGCAATTAAGTACAAAACTTCAAGATCAAAACACTAATGCATTTGAAAGATGAGCAATTTCATAACTAGAAAATAATGGATCAATTAATCAAATTCTTCAAGCCAACACCAGTGATAATCAAGCGATGTAAAGGAATTAGCTGACCATACAATCCCAAAATATTAAAATGAAGCATAGGAGAACTCTCAAGGTATTATAACTGTTTCACTAATCTCACCTCATTGGAATAATTTCACTCTCGTTCACTTAATCAATACCTTACCATAGGCTTGTAACAACTCTAACATCTCCACTGTTGATAGCAATTAATGTAATGAATCAAGAGGACTTAAAGGCTTGTAATGATGGATGAAGGCTAAATGGAATGAATTAATGAGAAAAAGAAAATAGTTTATATACAAGTCACAGTTAATAACCAAGTTCATAGCATCTAAATAACTTTACAAACTTTTGCCAATTCTTTTTAAAAATCATGAACAAATGCCTTCTTGATATTTCTTTTGCTTTTATTTTTATCTACCAAATACTTTTTTTTTCTTTTTTGTTTTTTTTTTTTGTTTTTTTTTTTTGTTTTCATATACATGGCATTTCACATTTTTATTGGCAATTCTCTTTTGATTTTTAGAATACTATGAACACTATGAGTAATGACAAGCATACAACATATGAATGGCTCAAAAAGGGAAGCAAATGGTAGATGAATGTAGGTTTGTGTTTGGGAAAAAAATGGTTTAGAATTGAATGCCTATTTCATTTTCATTACAATAACTCAAATACCGTTTCGAAAAAGAGTGGAAACAAGTTCTAGAAGGTGAAAAACCAAGTGAACATGCACACATGAACATAATTTAAGGCTCAAATATCCTTCCAACAAGGTTTTTCTCCAATGCTCACTCTAACAAAATCAATTGCATGGTAAACTCACCACAAAACATCTTCTTAACTATTCCAAGTGTTAACCTTACAAACACAACCAATCAAAACATTGCAATCAGGTATAATCACTTAACTCTTAAATGCACTAATGATGTATAAACTCTTTCTTTCAAAATGAGGAGTAAGCAAAAATCTAATTGTGGGTTCTTTTCTCTTCCCATTCACTTAAAAAGCAAAATATGGGTTTAAAAGGTTGCCAAAACACTAGATCTCATGAAAGCTCAAAGAATTTCCCACAAATTATACACTTCCAAAGTGGCAAATGCGACCCTTTACCACTTAGGACATGCATTAAGCAAGTCATTCTACAAAAAAATTTGAATTTTTTTTTCTAGTTTGAGGCATTTTCTCATTTAAAAACAACCATTTAATTTAATTGGGACTTAAAATGTATTCCCCTCCCCCACACTTAATCAACACATTGTCCTCAATGTTTGTAAAGCAATTCTATTATTCTAACTTGTGTCTCAATGAAGTGGAAAGTTGTGAAGTCCAATTGCAATTGGAGCACAACACGTCAACATCATTTAAAGAGAGAAGAAACAAGAAACAAGTCATAATAATAGAGAAAATTAGAGTGAAGAGGCACAATGGCAATTAAGTAAGGTAGTGGCCAAAATGCAAAGCATACATTGGGAGTTCTTATTCTAATTACTAAACTATTCTACTTCTACTTTTCTACTGGGATGGTCCCTCCCCCACACTTATTTCAAGCATTCAGATTCACAAAAGATTCAAACAATTCAAAATGACAAATGTAAGTGAAGGGAAGAGACAACCTGGCCTTAAGGAGACTTTGATGATGAATCATGATAGAGCTTGAGGAGATGACCATTGACTTGAAATTCCTTTCCAGTAGTCTCATCAATCAGCTCTACCATGCCAAATGAATGTACTTTGGTGATAGTGAAAGGCCCATACCAGTTAGTTTTAAGCTTCCCACTCAACAACTTGAATCGGGCCTTATATAGCAAGACATGATCACCAACTTTGAAATTTTTTCGTGTAATCTTCTTATCATGAAGTAGCTTGGTCTTTTCTTTGTAAATGCGAGAACTCTCATAAGCTTCTAATCGCATTTCCTCAAGTTCTTGCATTTGTAACTTCCTTTCCAAGCCAGCTTCTTCCACATCCATATTGCACATTTTCACAGCCCAATAGGTTTTGTGCTCCAACTCTACCGGAATATGACATGCTTTACCAAAGATAAGCCGGTAAGGAGACATTCCTATTGGTGTCTTGAATGCGGTTCTATATGCCCATAGTGCTTCCTCCAACCTTGAGCTCCAATCCTTTCTTGAAGGCTTGACAATCTTTTCCAAAATGTGTTTGATCTCTCGGTTGGATACTTCCGCTTGCCCATTCGTCTATGGATGCTAAGAGGTGGACATTTTGTGGGTTACCCCAAGCTTAACAGGTAAGTTATCAATAACCTTATTGTTAAAATGGGAACCTCTATCACTCACTATAGCCCTCTATACTCCAAATCTACAAAAGATGTTAGACTTGAGAAACTTGGAAACCGTTTGGGCATCATCTTTCCTAGTAGGGATGGCTTCTACCCACCTAGAAAGGTAATCTACGGCTAAGAGAATGTAGGTAAAGCCCGATGATGGTGGAAAAGGACCCATGAAATCGATCCCCCAAACATCAAATACCTCACAAAAGAGCATGGGTTGTTGTGGCATCTCATGCCGTTTACCTAACCCCCCAAACCTTTGGCATTTATCACATGCCTTACAATATAAATAGGCATCTTTAAACAGGGTAGGCCACTAAAAGCCGGCATCTAACACTTTCCTAGAGGTCTTTTGAGCACTAAAGTGTCCACCACAAACCATTGAATGGCAAGCAGAAAGAATGTCCTTGGACTCAGCCTCTGGAATACACCTCCTGATAACTTGATCATTGCATAGTCTCCACAAATATGGCTCATCCCAAATGTAGTGTTCAACTTCTCGTTTAAGTTTTTGAGCACGAAAGGAAGACATATGCTCGGGAATGAGTCCGGTCACAATATAATTCACTAGATTAGCAAACCAAGGAACATAGAGAGATATAGACATAAGAGATGCATCGGGAAATCATCACAAATAAGGTCGAGTCAAGTACTCCCCGGTACCATCCGGTAGTCTACTCAAGTGATCTGCTACAAGGTTCGTAGTTCCGTGCCTATCCTTAATGCTCATATCGAACTCTTGTAGCAATAACATCCATCTAATGAGCCTTGGTTTTGATCGAGGCTTGGTGAAGAGAAACTTCACAATGCATGATCTGTATACACAACCACTTTAGAATTGATTAGGTATTGTATGAACTTGTCTAATGCAAATATCACAAAGAAACAGTTCTTTTCAGTGGTAGTGTAATTCTTTTGTGCACTATCCAAGGTTTTTGATGCATAAGCAATCACATGGGGCAACTTGCTATGCTTTTGTCCTAACATGACCCCCACAGCAGAATTAGAGGCATCACATGCTAGTTCAAAAGGCAATGTCCAATCTGGTGCATTTAGAATAGGAGGAGATATCAAGTGTGCTTTTAACTCATCAAATGCTTGTTTGCAAGAAGTATCAAAGACAAAATCAACATCTTTTTGCAATAGTTTAGATAAAGGTAGAGCTATTTTGCTAAAATCTTTTATGAATCTCCGGTAAAAACCCACATGCCCTAAGAAAGAACGAAGTGTTTTAAGATTAGTGGGGTAGGGCAAGGAGGAAATCACCTCAATTTTAGCTCTATCAACCTCAATGCCCTTGCTAGATATCAAGTGACCAAGTACTATTCCATGATTAACCATGAAATGACACTTCTCATAATTTAAAACCAAATTTTTCTCAATGCATCTAGCAAGAACATTGTCCAAACTATCTAAACAAGCATCAAATGAGTTGCCATACACTGTAAAATCATCCATAAAAACTTCCATGCAATTTTCAAGAAAATCAAAGAACAGTGACATCATGCAACGTTGGAAAGTGCTAGGTGCATTGCACAATCCGAACGACATTCTCCTATATGCATAGGTACCAAATGGACAAGTAAAAGTGGTCTTTTCCTGGTCTTCAGGAGCAAGTGGAATTTGAAAATATCCTGAATAACCATCTAGGAAACAATAATGGCTCTTACCTGCTAACCTTTCAAGCATCGATTTATGAAAGGTAAGGGAAAATGATCTTTCCTAGATGCTTCATTCAATTTCCTATAGTCTATGCACACTCTCCAAGCATTTTGCACCCTAGTAGGTATCAACTCATCATTTTCATTCTTTACCACAGTTATCCCACTCTTCTTAGGCACCACATGCACCGAACTAACCCACTCACTATCAGAAATTGGGTAAATGATACCCGCACTTAATAGCTTGGTTACTTCTTTCTTAACCACATCTAAAATTAGGGGGTTGAGTCTCCTTTGGGGTTGCCTAAGAGGTTTGGATTCCTCATGCAAAAGGATCTTATGGGTACAAATAGCTGGACTAATCCCGGGAATGTCAGCTAAAGTCCAACCTAGAGCCTTCCTATTTCTACTCAAAACATCAAGCAATCTCTCCTCCTCACTCACGACAAAGAATTTGAAATAATAACAGCAATTTTCCATCGGCATTAAGGAAAGCATATTTCAAATTAGAGGGGAGAGGTTTAAGCTCTAAATCAGGAGGTTGGATAACAGAGGGAATTAGTCTAGGAAGATCAAGGGTAGTAGGAATACTCCCCTTTGCAAGCTTAGGAGGTGCATGTAAGGGCTATCCCCTTGGAGAACAAATCATCCAAGTCTTGGCTACCGACCTTAAACTCAGCTTCCTCCACCAGTTTGTGACCTGAAACATTGAGAAAAACACCTCCCTCACAAGCATCATCACTAGATAGTGAATCATTAGAAGAATTAAGCTCAAATGAACTAAGGGAAGTAAGAGAAAAATCATCAAGGGATGATAACCAACAATCAACCATCGAGTTAAGGTTGGAAATCTCACTCCCAAGTGAATCAAAATTATCAACGAAGGAGAGGAAATTTATCATCACATGAATCCAATGAAATACCACATTCAAGATCACAATTATCAGTGTGCAAATTAAGCTCATATTCATCAACCACATCATCAATGGCTAAATCAATTGAATTCAAACCTAATAAAGAGTAATCTTCAAAAGGATGTTTCATGGCTTCATACATATTAAAACTTAGCTTATTGTTACCTACTTCCATAGTGATTGAACCATCTCTCATGTCTATCAAGGTACTAGCTGTTCTCATAAAGGGTCTCCCTAAGATAAGGGTAGATTCACTAGACTCATGAGACATGTCTAACACATAGAAGTCAGCGGGGAAAACCAAGTCTTTGACTTTAACAAGCAAATCCTCAATGATGCCTAGTGGGTGCCTAATGCTCCTATCAGCTAATTGGAGAACCACACTAGTCCTCTTAAGGTCCTTGACACCAAGAGATTTAAAAATGGCACTAGGCATGACATTAATGGCTGCACCTAAATCTAACAAGGCTTGAGCTACATTCACATTACCTATGGTACAAGGTATAGTGAATGAGCCGGGATCCTTGCACTTGACTGGGAGTTGGGGTTTGAAAAGGGCAGACACATTAGAGCTAATTTGCACTCTCTCATTAGGCCTAAATTTCCTCTTGTTAGTACAAAGCTCTTTCAAGAATTTGCAATAACTAGGCATAGACTTAACAAGTTGAAAGAAAGGAACATTGATATATAGCTTGCTAAAAAAATCATACATTTCTTTCTCATTTTGTTCCTCATGCATTTTCTTCCCTTGAAAGTAAGCTTTAGGAAAAGGGAGTTGAGAAATTTTTACCTCCTTACCATTAGTACTAGGTAAGATGTCTTGCTCGCTTGTCTCACCCTTCTCATAAGTGCTTCTTTCCTTGGAGCCAACCTCTCTCAGAAGTGGTTGTTGTTTCACTTGAGGTTGCTCAACTGCTTTGCCATTCTTCTTCTCAAGGATAGCCTTCTCTTTCAAGCTCTCAGAATCAGGTAGCTTTATTGGGCTCAATGGTGGACTTTCAACCTCTATTTCTTCATCCACCTCATTGTTAACCTCTTCAGGGAAATGCACCTTCTTACCACTCCTTAACTCAATAGCATTGAGTGATTTAGGATTGATGACAGTATTTGAAGGAATAGAACCACTTGTCTTAGCATGCACATTACTCACTGAATTAGAGAGTTGAGTTAAGTGAGATTGCACAGTGTTGTTCTTCAACTCCAATTCTTCCAACTTCTTGCACACATAAGCCATTTGATTACTATCATTTGCCCTATCACCTTGTAGCTTTTGTAGGGTAGTGGAAATAGAAGAGAATTGACTCTCATTCACAGCTTTATCTTCCATCATCATGTTGTTCATACTAGTGAGTTGAGAAACCATACTCTTCAACAATTGAGTGTTCTCATCGCCCTTAGACTCTTGAATAGGCACCATTTGCCCACGGTTTGACCCATATGGTTGGACTTGATATAATGAACCTTCTTGATTTCTCCAACCATAATTAGGATTAGGTCTTCTACCTTCATTGTAAGTGGTAGTGTTAGAATCCCATCTTTGTTGTTGTTGATTAGACCTTCCCTGATACATGGCATTAACCTCCTCATGGTGAGTAGGGCATAGACTTGTAACGTGCATCATCGATCCACAACCATCACAACTAGGTGCAACAAGAGCTTGTGAAGTAGGAGAATGAGGTGCTTGTTGATGAATACTCAGATTATGAAGCTCAGATGTGATTAAGGAAAGTTGTGAAGTGACTGTATCCATCTTTGATTCAAGTGAGACCATCCTTTGGTTGGAACCAATATCACAAACTCCTCTTATCTCCCTCACATTATACTTGTTGAGTATTTCTAGCTCTTATTCGGATTTGAGCCCATGCCTCTTCGAAGTGCAATCTTCCAAAGAACCTCCAGTGCAAGCATCTAGAATCCCTTTCTCATTAGGCAGAAGTCCTTCACGAAAATATGTAATCAACTGTTCATCAATGATTTGATGATGCGGACACTTATCTAAAAGCTCCTGAAAGCGACTCCAGTATTCATAGAAGGACTCCGAAGGGTCTTGTCTGATCGAGTAAATCTCCTTTTTAGCTCTCCAATCCTTGAATCGGAAAGTACTTTTCCAAGAAAGCTTTCTTTAAATTTACCCATGAATGTAGAGCATCAGTGACATGCCTCGGTAGCATCATATACCACTCTTTAGCTTTTCCCTCCAAGGTGAAATAGAACACCTTTAATTTCACATCATCTAAGCCACTCAACGGGCTTCATATTTGAGCAAGCCACGTGAAAAGCATTGAGATGGCTATAAGGGTTTTCCTTTTCAAGGCCATGGAAGCGAGGTAACGAATTAAGCAAAGGACCTTTAACCTCAAAATTGACCTCAAGGTTAGGGCATGCAATGTTGAAAGGATCATGAGTGACATCCGATCTCGTTACATCCCTAATAGTTCTCCTTGGTTGAGCATTCCTTGGTTGAGGATTGTCATCACCTTCCATAACTGTACCTTGTGAAGCACAATCACTTAAGTCAATGAAAAAATCAAGATTAAAAGAATGTTCAGATTCCCCCTCAACTAGGTCGAACATATAAAGCTGTCAAGCAAGCAATGAAACAATGGAGTACCAAAATTGTCTCGCACACAAATTCAAGCAAGAAAATGTGCAAGATGGAAGGAGAAGTGGTGTATGTGAGTATGTATGATGTGTATGGACAAGTAGAAATGCAAATGCACAAACAAAGAAAATCAAGATATTTAGTTGTTTTTCTCAAAAAAAAAAATTGATGCAAGAAAACAAGCTATGCAATTTTTTTTAAATTATGAAAAATTAAAAGAAAACCTAAAAGGCTCAAAAGGGCAAACCCCGGTCAATCTAAACCAATTGACACTTAGTAAACCAAAGGAGTCAAAATCGACTCCCCGGCAACGGCGCCATTGATTTGACGAAAAAAACCTTAGTCGCCTCAGGGTCAAATCACAATTCACCACAAATTAAAATGCAATACAGTGCAAATAACTCGGGATCGTTCTCTTATCAAGGAGCCATTTATTTTGAATTCCCTAGGTTGAACTAAGTGCTAAAAACATGGTTAGAAAATGGGTTTTGAAATTGATTTTCTCTAAACTAAAATTCATAAAAATATAAAGAAACTAAATCTATTCTTTTTGGTATTTTTGGAAAATAGTGAAGAATGTTTTGGATTAAAAGGGGTTTAATTATGAATGCTCTTGGTAATGAAGAAAATAGCTATCATCGCTCAAATAAATATGGGAGTCAAAACTTCATCAAGTCTTAATTAGAAAAACCTCAAGATACCACTTGAGTCCAATATTCCCAATTAATAGTAGCTCCTACTACCGTAGCTAACTACCACCTCTTGAGATATTGTTAAAAACCACTTGATGTGTAATTGAAATTGGAATAATGCAATATGAGTCTTCTAAATTTGAGTGCTAACCAGCCCCTCAATGATACAATTCAAGAACATTAATCCGACAATACCACGCTAATCAACATAGCCTCATTGCAACCACAAAGAAATTCATACACATATATAATTTTCAAATCACAATATCCAATCCAAACCACATATATCAAACTAACAAAGATAATTACCATTAATCTCAGTTCCAGAATCATATATATAAATTCACAAATTCTAATACATGATTCTAGACAAATAGAATGATAGAGAAAACTCCCCTATGTAGCCCATTGAGCTCAAGCACAATTCCTCATCACCAAGAAGCAAAAGGTTTAGCTACTAATAGCCATAAAATAGTCCAGGACAATCTGTAAAAGTGAACAAGACATAGGAGAAGCTTCGCCGGAAAATTCAGACTCGCCGGAATCTGGAACTTATCGCCGGAATAATTCTGTTTGAACTCTGAAGTTGCTTCAACGTAAAAACAGTCCTCCCAAGCTCGATTTCTGACAAAACCGAAGTAAATCCAAGCTCCCAGCAACGCGTCTCAGTTTCCACGGTCTGTAACTCCCAAATCGCTGTCTTCTTCCACGGTGGTGAGAATGGTGATCGCTGAAACGATGGGAACGGTGGGGTGAAGGTGGAAGAAAGATGATGGAGAAAGATGAAGGTGAATCCAAGGTCCGAAGGTCTACGTTCTCAAATTTCTCGCGGTCCCCCAATTCTGATCTCCAATGTGCTCTTTTTTCTCCTTTTGGATCCTTCTTCAAAATTTCTCCTCGCGGCGCCCCCACACCTCCAGGAATGAAGAGACCTAATTATTCATTAAAGCAAAAACGCTGAGTTTCGTGTTGGGCCCTCTCTGACAGTGTTTCTGATTTTGGGCCCTTTTCTGACAGCATGTTTGAGCCCTCTCTGTCAATATCTCTGATTTTGGGTCTTTTTCTGACAGCAATTTAGGGCCTTTTCTGACATTAATTATGGTCCTCAAAAAACCTCAAATTTCCTTCTTAAACACCTACAATGCAAGATTAAACACAATGTAGCATCAAAATTGCAAGAAATCATTTGCATGAATAATTAATAAATTGTGACCATTTTGCCCCTAATTTCACTTAATTCAAAACAAATGTCCCTAATTCAAATTAGTGCTTAATCATGCAATAATGTCCCAGAAAATGCATTAAAAAATCCCAATTTAATTATGAAAAGTCATATAAAATATGGTTCGATCAACGCGTATGCTCTTCCAGTCAACAAAACTTTTAGATATATATATATGTGTGTGTGTGTGTGTGTGTATTTGTGTGTATCTATGTATGTATATATGTGTGTGCCTACATATAAATATCTATAGACACAAACACATATATGTGTGTGTCTACACACATATATTTTGTGTGTGTGTCTATACACAAATATGTGTGTGTGTGCGCACAAATATATATAGACACACACACATATATATATGTATGTGGGTGTGTGTACTCCGTGTGTGTACATATATGTATATTTGTGTCTGTCTGTCAATATGTGTGGGTACAAATATAAACACACACACATATATACATGTATATCTTTGTGTGTGTGTGTGTTTCTATGTGTGTGGGGGTGTGTGTGCCTATATGTGTCTGTCGATATATGTACACACACATATATGTGTGTGTGTGTGTGTAACTATATGTATACATATATATATATATGTGTATATATATTAGATAGCATGTGGGAGAAAAAAATTAGGTTGGAGAGGCATGTTGTAGGAGCTATTGATTTACTTTCACTTAGGTCATTTTAAATTTATATAAAGACATTTTAGGAAAATGAGTAAAATTAACTAATTTAACTTCTTTCCTTAATCTCCACAAAATCAGTTAAATATGTCCTATAATTAGGACCGGAGGGAGTATTAATTATAGGGTCGTACGCAAAAAGAAAAAATAGAATATTATCATCAAAATTGATATCACTATATTCTTATTTATAAGTCAATTTTGGGAAAAAATATTCTGTCTTTATTTTAAGTTCACTTTCAAAGTAATAAATGAGAGTGTTATAATTTTACCTCAATTAAACTAGAGAGAGAAGAAAGAGGTAAAAATACTCATACATAAATGAGTGAACAATTAGAAAAATTTATCAATTTAGTCAATATTTAATAAGTTAACTAATTTTTCTTGATATATGAGAATTAGGTAAGTAAGAGTTATAAATAAGACCATAATGATCGTGTTTTAGTCACAAGTCATGAAGTCCCTCCTAATCTCATTATAAGGTATAATTTTCTAGGAGAGATGGAGGATGGTCCTAATTACTGTGCGTCTCTTGATGGAGTCTTAATTTAAATTTGGTCTTATGAGTTAGAGATTTATTGGTTCAAATGAATTAGTTAAAAGTCCCTAAGGACATCAATGATACATATTTTAAATGTGAACTTACCTTATTAATAAAGTGTATGTGATTATATTGACAACACTAGAGTGGTTATTGACATGCTTATATATGTTAATTAAAGCAGCTCCCGTTGACAAGTCACTAAAAAAAATGTCAATTCATAGCGGTTAAAATAAACCGCTACAAATTTGCAATGATATAACTCGCGTTAAGTGGCGCGCTGGTTCGTGAACAACATTTGTAGCGGTTATTACAAAATAACCGCTACAAAATATGGCACCAAATTTGTGATGGTTATTTTGTAGCAGTTTAATTACATAAACTACCACAAATGTGGCGCCAGCTTGGCTCCTTATGGCACGCCATTAGTGGCGGTTTATATGTAGCGGTTTATATGGAGAAAAAAAAACCACTACAAAATACAAAGAATCTGCACATTTGTAGCGTTTATGCATAAAAACCGCTATAGAATGCCAAGAGTCTGAAATTTTGTAACGGTTATAGAAAACCACTACAAAGTTTCACAATGCACGAGGTAGAGTTTATTCATTCTACAAATGTGAAGTCCTTAAACACGTCGTCAAATAGAAGTTATACAAAAAAATTAAAATAAATAAATAAATGACAACATTTTGCAGCGTTTCTTCCTAGACACCGCTACAAAGTGTAATTTATTTTTTAAAAAAAATATGTTCATATTTGCAACAGCTATTTAACTAAACCGCTACAAACTGTATAATATTAAAATTTGAATATTTCGTATCCCGCCAACGATCATGAAGTTTATAGCGGTTTTAGTAGATAAACCGCTACAAAGTGTGTAGTTTTAAAATTTGAATATTTCGGAACCCACCAACGGTCATAAAACTTATAGCAGTTTTTGGCAAATAACCGCTACAAAGTTTAATATTGAAACTTAAATATTTTGAATCCCGCCAACAGTCATGAAATTTGTATCAGTTTTAGTAGATAAACCACTAGAAAGTATGTCATTTTGAATATTTTCTATCCCGCCAACATTCATTAATTTTTAGCAGTTTTTAGTATAACCGCTACAAAATGTGAAATTTTAAAATTTATTATTAAAAAAATACCAATGAATTTTTGTAGTGGTTTTATAACCGCTACAAAAACTGTTACATAAACTACTATAGATAAAAACTGCCACAAAATTTGTCACATTAACCGCTACTAAAGTTACGCAGATCCCTATAAATACCCCACCACACCTCATTTCACACACTCCTTTATTTTTTCCCAATTCCCATCCTCCTTCTCTCTCGTTTTCTCTCATCTATAAAGGTTTTATGAAGAGGTTAAATGCTAAGCAAGCTCATCAAATGTGAAATTTTTTTTAAAAATCTTTGATTTCAATGTTTTATGTTTTTCCTTCTTATAATACTAATACTAATTATCATTATTTTTCTTATCCAAAACTTTAAGGACATTTCCTCAACATTCTTTCTATAATTAAATATCATCTAGTGGACAGCATAATAAGTCCTTATTATCTACACATTCTCAGTATTATACCTACATAATATTTATATTTATCTAACTTAAGTTAATCATTTTTTTAAAATATTAACTATTATCATATAATTTTTCACTTAAATAATAAAATATTCAACATAATATTTTAACAATGGACTCAAATTATGGTTTTTTTCCCCAATTTTTTAGTGGTTTTAAAACCGTTACAAATTTTAGTTCAAATTTGGCTTAAATATTTGGCAAAACTTTTGAAATTTCATCCAATATTTGTAGCAGTTTTACAACCGCTACAAAATTTTGGGGCCAATGTTTTTGAAATTCGTCATATCGATCGCATCTTGTAGCGGTGACTCAAAACAGCTACCAATTTTATTACATGAATAGCGGTTTTAGAAAACTACTACAAAAAACATCTTGCAACAATGTATTTTGTAGCGGCTAAAAATACGTAATTTTAACAGTTACAACACGTCATTTTATGTAGTGAGTGTATGTGACTATATTGACAAATCATAGAGTAATCATGACAAGCCCATCTATATTAACCAAACCAGCTCCCGTTGACAAATGTATGACATTATATTGACAAGTCATAGAGTGGCCATTGATGACAAGCCCATCTATGTTAACTAAAACAGCTTCCGTTAACAAGTGTATGTCATTATATTGACAAGTTATAGAGTGACCATTGATTAGCCCATCCATGTCACCGAGGTCCCTATGGACTCTTTTTATAAAGCAATTTACATTGGGACTTTTTTTTATTGAGGAATCTACATTGGGATTTTTTTTTTTTTTTTTTGATATTTTTTCTAGTCCTTAGGACCTAAGTGAGATTTTCCCAAAAATAAATCATAATCAAGTCATTATAAACATAAAATCATGTTTGTCTCATAAGTTACCAAATACCCTTTTACATGTCAAAATCAATTATAAAATTAAAAAGCTGAAAATAGTAGCTTATGATATAACCATGGTTTTGAGTTTATAATTGACGTTGGCATGTATAAGGTGTTTGGTAACTTATGGAATAACCAAGGTTTTGATATTTAATTCTTGGTCTTTACCAGAGAAGGCCCATGCTCCTTTAGAAATGTGACGATACATGCTCATGAAGTCACCAGAAAGGTTGTCTTTAACGGTTTGACCTGACCAGATTGTTATCTGTCATTGAGAAAGGTCTAGTTCACTAGTGTATGCATATAGATTTTAATGAGCTCATAGACATGAATCTCTCTCTAAATGACTAGTGAATAAACAATAAAAATAGGATTACTAGTTAGAATGAAACAAGCTTTAGATTACTTAATGAAATAATGTCCTCTTGCAAGTGTTGGAGCAATATCCTCAATAAGATCAGGGGCAAGCAAAGCTTGAATGGAGAAGCTAGCATCCCATGTTTCGCTTCCAAAACTCTATTTAATTAAATCCAACTTTTATTTCTTAGTTTATGAAAACAATTAAAATATTATTTAATATAGTAATAATTAACGCTTGGTCATATAGCTTGAGTTTAACTCTAGATGTTATATATGCTAGAACGTGCATGGTCATTCCATCTTCTGAAATCCACAAATAATTAGGAGCCCTATAAGATGCTTCTTGAAGGCATCTCCATTTGGATCTTCAGCCCAACAGGCAATCATACATATTGCCTGTGACAAGCATATGGAAGAGCATTTCTGGAAATAAGTTAGACTTGTACTTAATTTCAACCCATTTGATGGTTCATTTATTTATTAAAGATAAAAATATATGAGACCTTTTTCTATTGCTGCAGTAGTTATGAATAGAGTAATCTCATCTTCATAGTGTTCATTGTTACTTGAAGGGCCTTTTCTCTAATCCACTTATTGAAGAGCCAACATTGGCCAAAGACCCTTTAGTCTAGTGGTATCCCTTTTTGGCACCAAGTCTGGAGTTCGATCTCTACATTCTTTAGGTGTTGCGTCTGCCACAACGTGTAAGAAGTTGGTTCAGTTAATAAATATAGACTATCTCAGATAAGATCTTGTATCAAGGGATGGGGACAATTAAGATCCTCCTGTGATGTGAAAACAAGATATATTTATTATCAAATAACGATGAAAATCAAACTAAATAACTAGCTAGGAGACTATAGATCATCACCTTCGCGCAATGGTTACGAGTTTTGTTCCAATTAAAGTGACACCACCACGGTCAATTAATCCATTTTCGAGCTCTCACACAAACATTGTTGTCTTCACCTCCAAGAATGTGAGTGCATGTGTAGATAAGTGCTGTGGTGAACATGTAGATAGGACTCTCTAAATGTAGCCCCCACCCTCCGTCTTCACTCTTCAATTCCATCCAAAATATATAACTCTTAATTCATTTTGACATAATATAAGTTAATGAAACAAGATAGATTTGAAACTTCATCACCTGGTGGTTGTACAAGTAGCGTAACATCTCTTTCTGATACTCTAGGAAACAAACATAGTATTAGGCTACCCTGTAATATACTTCTTCGGGTCCTTATTGTTAAGCATCAACTACTAATAGTTTTATGTCCTTATTATAAGGCATCAACTTTCTTTAACTCACTCATTTATTAGTATTTTCACATATGCCCTCATTTTTAACTAATTCATTTAAATTCACTTCATTAAAGTAGGGGTAAAGTTGGAAACATTTATCAATTTTGAACAAATTTAATGACTTAACTTTCATTCCTTGGTTCGCGAGAAATGGTAGTTGGTGTATTATAATTAGAACCAAAGGGAATACATAAAGATCATACCTGCAACTTTAATTTCACTGTTAATGTCATAATCGACAATTTGGTTGAAATGAAGTTACCTAAGGTTGAAGATAGAAAAGGGTCGAGCAATTTGAGCTTGCCAATGGCTATCTCTAGCTTGTAATGCGCACAAAAAATTAAGGGTAAAGGTACAAAAATATATATGTGATTTCCCTTGCGAGCGCCCAACACCAAATGTTTTTTTTTTTTTTTGGTGCAAAAATACACATGCGGTTACAGTTTAAGAGCAAAAGTCACACTTTCTGTTAACCGGAAAATGTTGACTATTAAAAAGGGGGATTTTGACTAACGGTGATGTTGTGGATGCTGATTTGGCAAATAAAGTAGTATCTGGAAAGAAAGAAAAAACACGTGGCAACGAGGATTTTGACTAATAGCCAGGGGCAAATATTTGAATCTGGAATTTGCCCATGGCTTTCACAGAAGGTAGCGACGAGGAGAAGGGCGTGCGCGCCGCCGGGGCTTCCTAAAAGACCGGTCGCCAGAGGCTCCTTCACTCAACCGTCACTTTCGTTGGAGATTTTGCAAGTCTAAGACGTGATGAGGTGAAGACCGAACGCCACGCTGGAGGCTTCTGCAAGACCAGTCACAGGATGCTCCTCCGCCCATCAGTCGATTTCGTCGGAGGTTTCTGCAAGTCCAGCCCACCAGTGTTGCAGAAGCCACTATTGCCTGCGCACAGGAAAGTGCAAATAATTGTGAGGTTAACACTGAAAACTAAGCCCCCGAATTGGAGTATCAATATGATTAGGGAATGTCTAGGCCATATAGAAGAATGCGTTGAAGGGAATCCTCTAGTGTCAATCACCGATCTGATGTCAAACTTTCTTCCATAGAGAAGTACAGAAGTTAAGGGCTTAACAAGTTGCCCAACTAATGCAGAAGCATAGGCTGCAATCAAAACCTTTATAACCGAGGAAGGATAATGTCAATAACGTATATTATAGATGGAAAAGAAATCTTAAATAAGCCTTGGTTCATCTAAAATCATGACAGTTTCAATTGGGTCCTCCGCTTTTAAATAAGTTGATGTTATCCTTGAACGTTACATCATGCCTTTTCATTTTAATCTTGTCCTAATGATATTTTCCTTTTCTGGGGGGTGATGATGTTTGAAATGATTCACCCAGGTGATCAAGCGAGATCGTTCTCCGGTCATCAGATTTCCTCCCCAATCCGTTTGTCTCCCAGAGAAATACATTTTTGGAATCATTTCACTTAATTACTTCTCATCTAGTAGATACATATGACCCAAATTACATTCTGAATTTCTCATGTATAAGTCCACCACAAATTCTTGACAGACTTTTTGTAATTTCTGAGAGTAGCGGAGAGACATTAACTCAAGGAATACCAGATGGTCAAATTGAAAAACAAGAGAAACCTAGAAATTATAGAGAGAATTGGAGCATTACACCATGAGATCACCAAACGAATACCTTGTTAGAGGCTAACTGAGCGAAGGCATCGAACAATCCTGGTGTGAAACAAGTAATTTTGGAGCGGAGGATCTGGTGCCTCTGAGACAAGGCAGGGGGAGTTGATGATGAAGAATTAGGTTCATCTGCTTTCGCCACTGGCTAAGAGGCAGACAAATCTAAGACGGAGCAAAAACCCCAGAGAAAGTGGAGTGTTGAAATATCATTGTCTCTCTCTCTCTCTCTCTCTCTCTCTCTCTCTCTCTCTCTCTCTCTCTCTATCTCGATTGGCGAGTCACTTCCCGTCCGATCAATTAGATCATTGAAAATGTTTCAGTTTGGTCATTTGATATCAATGTTCTGAAATCAGCATCCATGTCATCTGGTAGTCAAAATCCTCCTTTTTAATAATCAACGTTTTCCTGTTAACAGAAGTATAACTTTTGCTTCTAAACTGTAACCACATGTGTATTTTTACACCTAAAAAAAGTATTTCGTGTTGGACGCTCCCAAAACTAAATCACATGTGCATTTTTACACCTTTACCGAAAAATTAATGAGCTGCCCTATTCATCACTGTGTCCTTAAATTTCTCATATGTTATTTCCTCTAATATCAAAGGTTTTTTCCTTTCTTGTTTCATGCATATAAGACCCGTTTGTTACAAAGAAAGTTCAGGGAGGAAAAGGGAAGATCCCAATCTTCCAATGGATTTTGGGTGTTTGTTAGAAAGAAAGTCTAGTCAGCAACTCACTGGAAGTACTCATCTTCCCTTATTTGAGGGAAGATGCTTTCCATCTGAAAATGGAAGGAAAGCTGCCATCTTCCCAGGAAAATGGTTTTTTGACAGATTTAGCCCTAAAATTCAAATTTGGCGGGAAGTTCGAACTTAGCGGGAAAGTTCAAATTTGGCGAACTTTTTTTTTTCACGAGTTCGAACTTAACAATAATATATTTTTTTAAATATATTTTAGCAAAAAAAATATTTTTCTTTTTTATTTTGAATTAATTTCTTTTGAGGGTAAAATAAACATTTCCTAATTCTTTACCAACTACCACCTCTTCATTTTCTTCCTACCAAACAACTCAAGTCATCTTCCCTCATCTTGCAAATCTTCCTTTCTTTTCCTTTCCCTCCTTTAAAGTTCATTTCCCTCCCTACCAATTCTTTGTAACAAACGGGTCCTAATAATAACACAACTTACGGGAACATGAGTACATGGATATATTCCAGGACACTTAAAAACTAAGTAACCAAGCTAAACCATTCTCTCTCCAGGATACTTTTAATGTTTTAAATTGATAGGACTCAGTTTTCCTAGATAATTTGAATGCTTTTTTTTTTTTTTTGGTATATACAATTTTGAATGCTGTTTTTTTCTTTTATATGAAAAGGTTTTGGAAGGGTTCGACATCAGTCCCCCACCAAGGCCAGGGCACTGTCCCGGGCTTTATGAGCACTTACTGGGGACT
Source organism: Acacia pycnantha (assembly GCA_025563575.1). Lineage (NCBI taxonomy): Eukaryota > Viridiplantae > Streptophyta > Magnoliopsida > Fabales > Fabaceae > Acacia > Acacia pycnantha. Next base: position 3,210,511 of record JAMWYP010000031.1, on the reverse strand, counting down.
TACGAGATCGCCTACCAAAGGAGTCCCAGCGACGGCAGAGGGGATCGAACACACGACCCAAGGGCCTAATCCTGAATCCCTTACCATCTATGCCAACTCACATTGGCATAAAGAAAGGGGGAAAAACAGATATGGGAAATGAGTGAAGTTCGGAAGGCCCACGTTGGAGAGAGAAAAGCGCATAAGAGGAGAGGAAAGCATCGTTATAAAGCATACCTTTCTCGGCCTTTGGGCTAAAGATTAAGTGTAGTATCTATTCTTATCAGTTTAATATTTGATACGTGGGCCCATATGATATTAAATTAATTTTTTTTGTGGGACGGCCCACTACAGTAGCTTGCTTCTGGGGTCCAAGTATCACCCATGTGTTGCCCTACTTCTTGGGCCCTACTGTTTCGGGGCTTACTCGAATTGTTATCTGATGGGAAACAGCGCCGGGGGTAATATATCGTACAACGCAGGCCTACGTGCAGCTGCGGAGGTGGATCAGCTTGAACCTTTGAAAATCCAAGTGAAGAGGACTTGGGGAGATGCCCATCGGCCCATGTGACTTTATTAAAGGATTCTTCAATTTTGTCCCATGATTCTTCTTCCCACTAGATATTGGCATTGCCAATAACATACTCTCACCTCTCGTTTCAACTAGTAAAGGTATTAGACACTCTTACCAAAAGGGAGGGGTTTCGATCCTGAAGTTGGTTAAGGTTTTTGGGGGAGGCATCTTAAGAGTCTACAAAGCAACGGTAACCCAGGCTAAGGTGGAGGCATATATATTTTTAGTCTTGAATTCCTTGAGGAGTGGGCTCCAAGCGCCCTGCCCTTGAACTATAGGTGAGCTTAACCCCTCTCCTAAAATTTTCATAGGAAAAAAAAAAAAAAACATACCCTCATTTTACATTCTAGAACTTCTCTTTTTGTAACTAAAAGAAAATCTTCACAGGATTTAGTTATGCGCTCATGCATGATTTCCATAACCATTTGATATCAACAACAAAATATTGATTGATATGGTAAGTAGTTTCACTTCCATAAAGAAGATAATATAAGTTCAATTCCCACAAATGATACTTATTGGTTAGGCTTTAACATTAACTTAATAGAAATTAGGCTTTAAGTCCAAAATGACTTGGGATAGTCTAGGTTTACACACCCAAAAAAAAAAATCTGGATAGTTTTTGACAAAAATTAAAGATTCTAATTAATGTAATTATATGGTTTGATCCCCATGATTCAATGAAAATCTTCGTTAAAGGTAGCAGAGGGAATCAGTTTTTTTTTTTTTTTTTTTTGGTGCAAAGGTTCATGAATTTTAATTTAATGCAATGAATAGTGATGTATAAATTAAATTTTTGTATATAGCATACTGAGATTGAGCAGTGATTTATTGAATGGCCTCGGGAGCCTAATAATAAAAGCCTACACCAATTGTCACTGCATTGTCTTAAATACGAGTATAAAATAAAATCATCACCCTTACCTCATAAAACTAACATTTTATCAACAAAAAAAAATGGAAAAATTATCCTAGCATTATATCAAAATATAACAAGTTTAGAGAATTACCTAATAATATTTTATGAATTAAGAATTTTCCAATTTACTACTATATGAATCTTCAATTATGTTTAAAAGAAGTCAAATTCCTTCTCCTCAGCCTAATTACCTAATAGCATACTACTCCAAAACACTCGCAAAAATCAGTGTTCTGCTTCACTTGAAAAAAAAAAAAAATCAGGTGAAATTATTTTACTAGAAGAAGCTTCTTTCAAAAGTTGTTATTTGATTTGTTCTAAAAATTGAGTTCCTCACCCCTTGTCCTTGGACTCAACTGTAAAAGGGGTCGGACACTCTCACCAAAGGGAGGGGATTCGATCCTGGAGTTGGTCAAGGCGCTGGAGGAGGCATCCTATCTCCTAGGTGCCTAGGTTAACGCCTGAGGGTAATCTGCCCAACATCGGTATCACTTAGGAGGAAGAGAGATTTCGCCCTACCCTTGGATTGTGGGTGAACCTAACCCCTTTTTTAAAATTTTCATATCAAAAAAAAAAAAAAATTGAGTTCCTCTACCAACACTTTGGTGGTGTAGGGTATGACGGCAAGCTTTGATGGCTCTGGTACAGGATTCGCCTCAAGCTCTACTTGCCAATTTCAAAAAAAAAAAAAATAGAGTTCCTCTGCTATTCGGCTTTAAAACAAGCCTAATTTTTGCTCTTTAAGACGTTTCATCAAAATTAGCTCATTATTATCACCCAAAAAGCAGAAAATTAGCACACAAGTATTCAAACCACCGATTACAATAAAATTTGGACAATTTTTTTGCCAAAATAAAATACTACTATTACATTAATAAAATACTAAGGTTCACGTAAACACTCAATTTCATTTCTTTAAATCTAAACACCAGAAATATTTATTAAAAAGAAAAAATGAAATGAAATGCCTAGATATAAAACCACGTTACAACAGCAATCAATAAATTAAAAAAACGTCAAGTTACAATACACCCATGTAGGTTTTTTTCTTCTCGCTCACCACCAAAATTACAAATTATAAACAATTAAATAATTAAAAAAAAAAAAACACACCGAAATAAGTGCGGAAGTTACATGATTTCCAGACGGGACACCAAAATATTTTTCCCAAAGGAGGCTTTTTCTTTTATTTCCTAAATAAAATCCTAAAGCTAACAAAAGAGAAAAAAATTGAAAACAAACATACAGATCTCGTTCTGGTCAAATATACTCCAGATCTTACACAAGTAGAAACCCGAATACCAAAGCCACTATGATGGAAATGTACCTTGCGCCGTCAAATCTGACGGCGCCATTGTCGTCTGCCGTCTGATCAGCAGCGTCATCTGGCGAATCCGCCGGCGCGTCCGAATCGTCCGGTGCCGGAGCTGCCTTCTTCTTCTTACTCTTCGTAGCTGCCGGTGCGTCGGCCTCAGGCTCGGGTGCCGGTGCGGGAGATGGAGTGGGAGCCTCCGCCTTGAACAGCTCTGGGGGAAGCAAAACCTTGTTGATTGTGTATATCGCCAGAGGCTGCTCGTCTATTAGAGTACCGGTGATTTTCGCAGTATCAACCTTGGTCTTTAGAGTCACCTCTTCGCCGTCGTTCTGCACGGTGAAGTCGTACTTGGTAGCTCCGTCGGTAGCCAACGTGTTCTGGAGTCCATTGTTGGACTTCAGCATCGAAAGTGATTGGTAGACCGGAACGCCGTGATACAACAGCAACGCCGTCTTTCCTGCCGCCGTCAAGTTCTTGTACTTCGGCAAGAACGCCTTGAACAAGTCATCCATCGGACAGAACACCGTTAGTCCGCCGTCCAAATTGTCCATATAGGTACTCTTAGCTTCGTTGGCCAAAAGCGTGTCGGCGAAAACTTTACATCCGTGCTTTGACATAATGGCCGTGATATTTTGCTGGCTGGGTGCCGGTGTAGGCGCTTCCGCCGCATCGGACGGGAGAACGTTACTAATCTGAAGTACGGAGATATTGTACGGAATCTCCTCCACAGATTTCACAAAATGCGCAGAGAGAGTGCCGCCGTTGTTCTCCGCGCCGAATCCGACCTTACCGCCTCTGAGATCCGTAATATTTACGAATCCAGCGGATCCAGGAGCAGTTCCGGTGGCTTGGAACATGGTGGCGGCCAAAGCAGTGCCGTTGGTGATCTGGTGGAGCTTCTTAGCGCCAAAGTAATCGAGAAGAACATGCAGGGAGAGAATGTTCTTAATTGTGTAAATTGAGAGGTGTTTGCTAAGCAGCTCGTTCATGGCGGCATTATCGACGGCGCAGACGGTGATGGTAGTCTTGCCGTCGATCTCCGGAGCAAGGTGCGTGAGGGTCAAGTAGTGATTAAAAGTAGAAAACTCCGGATGCTTGGCCAGAATGCGCGTGATGTTGTGCGCGTCAATGTTGGTCCCAGAAACGAAAAGCAACACCGCAAGGAACAGAATCCCGGCGCAATTCACCGGCCGGAGCTGCATTTTGGAAGAGCACGGTGGAGAGAGAAACTAGTGAACTGCGAGAGAATTAGAAGACACCACTCACACAGTAGCACAGTAGAGAGAAGAGAGAGAGACACAAGGACAAAGCGTTTAGTAGCAAGGGACAATGGAAACGGGCGTAGATTTGGAGATTATTACCGATCGAGCCACTCTTGTAGCTTAGTGAAGCATTAAAATGAGCTGCTCATATATAAAAAAAATGAGTGGCGTAAATAACACTATATTTAATTACGACAAAAAATAATATAAAAATGACCAGAAAAATCTAAAGTATAGTTAAATAAATGTTCGAGAAGATTGGGATTTGAGTAAAGATGGCAGTTGGAAGCTGATCACGTGAGTGGTAGCATAGCATCTCTTGATTCTATAAACAACCTGCGTGACCGGTAAAGAATAAAGAAACATTTTAGGAAAGGATACTTTGCTTAGGTTAATATTTTCAGTAGCTTTAATTTTAATTTATTTTTTGAATTTTAATTACTTGAAGCCAATATTTAAAAGGGGAGATAAAGTTATAAACCACGATACAAGCATCGAATGGGAATCGGATTATCCCGCGCTGGAAAGGGAAAAGATGATTTTAGGTGGGACTCTCTGTAACGGAGATGTTTGGGTGCGGTTGGTTGTAACAAATCTTATCCTAGTCATCGATTATGGGCCACCCAAGGAAAATGGAGTGCATGTGGATGTCATGCCACTTAGAGATCCTCTAGTCATCTATGTTCTTATGAGCTCATCTGGGTTGTTAATTGAGAGAATGAGAGAAAAATATAAGGATTATGACTTGATGATGTGACTTTTTAGATTGATTGAACGGACATGATTTAGAGATTATGAGGAATAATGAGAAAATATATGATGAGAGAAACATGATCTATCAGTTAGGGTATAATTAAGGGGTCGGTTTTTTCATCATCATTTTCTCATTATCCCTCATAATCTCTAAATTATATTCGTACAATCAATCTTACAATACTATTTTGATTTTTTCCTTCTCTTTCTAATCAACAATTTAGATTGACTAATAAGAGATCATTAAAAAAAAAATGATGAGAGGATCTGCTTGGCTGAGACTTCAGTAAAACGTCAACTTTGACTTAAGAAATCAGAACATATAGAATCTGAATTTCTGTTATTTAATTATGAAGCTTCGTTTTTTTGCCAATTTTTCTTATAAATAGCTGCTCGTACTACTATATGAATGCATAAAACAAAATCAAATTAAAACATGGCTTATTTTGAGACAGTGCATGTACTATTATTGATCACTCATAAATAATATTTCTTCCATCTTTTGCCAACTAATATTTCTTTCATATATTGTTTATTTTGAGATATTTAAAAAATAAATATTACATTTTAATTTATTTTTTTTTCAAAATCTTGGAAATAATTCATGTTTTTTACTTCAAAAATGCCCCTAAAAAATTAATTAATCAATTAATCTAATTTAACCTCATTAAGAGAGTCAAATTGTATTTAATGAATGATAATTAATGGGAATGAGTGAATGTCAATATGAGCAACATGCAATGACAATATTCAATATGAGAAATGACAATAGATTGCATGCAGCTTAGTTGTAAAATTTAATTGTGATTAAATTAAAAAATACTTAGATCAAGTTTCTTATTATATTTGTTGTATCAATTTAATTGTGATTACCCATCAGCTTTTTTTTTTTTTTTAAATTTTGTACATAATAAAAGATGAAAAAGAATCTTGGAATGGAATTGGAATAGTGAGACATAAGGCGGATAAAAAGGAGAGGAAACGTGGCTACGGTTAAGGAAGGGTTGAACGGTCAATGCATGTGACACATGGGTGATGGAGATTGGGCAATAGGCAATTGGGCACCAGTAGTCTGCAAAATCTTCTACAGTCCCACCGACAAACCATGCCTCACACTGTTCGTTCCTCGTTCCACAAAATGTGATCCGATAACATGCTTCTGTAGTAGATCTTTTAGGACCCGTTTGTTACAAAGAAAGTTTGGGGAGGGAAAAGAATTTTAGAGGAGGGAAAGGAAAGGAAAGGAATATTTGAAAGATGATGGAAGATGACTTGAGTTGTTTGGTAGGAAGAAAATGAAGAGGGAAAGTTGGTAAAGAATTAGGAAATGTCTATTTTACCCTCAAAAGAAATTAATTCAAAATAAATAAAAATATTTTTTTGCTAAAATATATTTTAAAAATATTTTATTGTTAAGTTCGAACTTTTGAAGAAAAAAATTCGCCAAATTTGAACTTTCCCGCCAAGTTCGAACTTCCCGCCAAATTTGAATTTCGGGGTAAATTGTCAAAAACCATCTTCCGGGAAGATGGCAGCTTTCCTTCCATTTTCGGAGGGAAAGCATCTTCCCTCAAATAAGGAAAAATGTTCAATTCCAGTGAGTTGCTGACTGGACTTTCTTTGTAACAAACACTCAAAATCCATAGGAAGATTGAGATATTCCCTTTCCCTCCCTGGACTTTCTTTATAACAAACGGGTCCTTAGGGTATGTTTGGTTTGAGGGAAGGGGAGGGAGTTCCTTCCCTCAAACCAAACATACCCTAAGGACCCGTTTGATTGTCTTAATCTAAATATTTATTTTATTTTAAAATATACGTCCTGTTCTCAGTTCAGTTATATGATTACATATTTCTAATAATATTCATCAATTTAATGATGACTTATTTTCTATTTGATTTTTATAGGAGCCCGATAGCAAAAAATTTATATTATAAATATGATTTGTATTTAGGTTGCCGTTTAGTTTTTGCCAAAATGGTTTTTTTTAGCATTTTTAGCCTGGAATGTTTGTTCATTCTAAGACAAGCCATAGAAAAGACGGAAGTAACTTTTTCTTTAACAAGAGTTCAGTGCTACAGTACCATATTGCAATTGACATATTTATCCATATTATTTTTATTACGTTAGAACAGTTTATTTAAACCCCTTAACCTATACTTACACGCCGCCCCAACCTTTTCGTGCAATACAGTGTTTTTGCATCCATTCCACGTTAACTCATTTAATTAATTAATTAATTATATCAAACAAATATGGTTTTGCTACAAAAATAATATAACTGGGGTGTAAATTGTAATTTGCTTGTTCTACGTAAATGATGGAGTAAAATGTTAAACCTGTATGAAAAATGCATACTCCCTCTAATTCTTATTATAAGACACTAACTAACTTTTCTCACAAATCAATAAAAACAGTTGAAGTCGATAAAGTTGTCCTAGAATTTAAGTAATTTTCAATATTATCCCTACTAATTACACTAAACTCTAATATCATAGTAATTATTACTCTCACTCACTACCCTTATTAATAGAGCTGTCAAAACGGGTCACCCCGGCTCGTTAGGCCCTAGCCCGCGTGGGCTAGGGCCAAAAAGCCCACATGTTAAACAGCCCGCACGGGCCAAAAAATTATATAACCCTAATGGTTAGGGCCAGCCCGCGGGCCAAAAATCATTTTAGAATAATCAACTTAGGCTTGAATAATCAACTTCATTTCCAACCAAAATATTGTTCACAACCATTCATTATCTGACTGTATAGAGGGAAGTACAAAATAATCAAGCTGCCCTCTGCATTTTTTCCTTCTAAAATGTTACTTCCTACATTGGGAACAACAATTGCTTCATTGATTGAAGGGAATTGGATTCAGTCCACTGCCGCTAGTGTTCACTTCCGGTCCATAGCACAAAAAACAACACTGATCCCTCTTTTTTTTTTCTTTTTTAACAAATATTTCAGGATACTGTAGTTGCTAAAAAGATACTTCAGGATACTGACCGGTACTGAAAAAATACATCATGATCTTGAAAAATTATTTTAGAATGTTGAAAAAATATTTCAGGGTACTGACTGATACTGGAAAAAATACTTCACGATGCTGACTAAGGATACTGGCTGGTACTGAAAAAAATACGTAATGATCTTGAAAAATCATTTTAGACCTGAAATAATTTTTCAAGATCATTAAGTATTTTTCGTGGGCGGCCCAAGATCCTCGATCAAGATCCTCAAGTATTTTTTCAAGATCGTCAAGACTCAAATATTTTTTCAACATCCTAAAATAATTTTTCAAGATCATGAAGTACCCGTTAGTATCCTAAAATAATTTTTCAAGATCATTAAGTATATTTTCAGTACCAGTCAGTATCCTAAAGTATTTTTTAAGTACAAGTCAGCATCCTGAAATATTTTTTCAACATCCTAAAATAATTTTTCAAGATCATGAAGTACTCGTTAGTATTTTTTCAGTATCGGTCAGTATCTTTAAATACCTACAGTATCCTGAAATATTTGTTAAAAAAAAAAAAGAGGAATCAGTGTTGTTTTTTGCGCAGTGGACCGGAAGTGAGTGCTAGTGGCAGTGGACTGAATCCAATTCCTTGATTGAAGAAGGCGAGGAGGTGTAGTTTCAGATGAATTTGTACAATTTCTGAATGTTGGAAACATGGTTGATTGGTGGCCATGGGTTGGCCCCAACATAACCTAAAAGAGTGGGGTTTATTTTGGGTTAGGGCAAAATTGACCCTATCATATGGGGCTAAAAATATGAGGGTCAAACATTGGGCTTAATGGGCTGGCCCATAGAGTCCAGCCCATTTTGACAGCTCTATTTATTAATTATGGGCATACATAGAAAAAAATACAAGTGCTTCATAAAAAGAACCAAATAAACTTGTTAGTTGGTGCCTTATAATAAGGACTAGAGGGAGTATATTGTAATTTACAAATATATGTATTCTATTTTGGAAAAAAATGATTTCATATATATTTTTTAAATTTTTACTTCACTTTTAATTTTTTTGGCCAACTACTCCATTCTTGAAATTAACATTGACTAATGAAATTATCACTCTCGTCGTATTTATAAATCTCTTTTAACTAAATCACACATGCAAAGAAGAGGTAGTTAGCACAATAAGTATGAGATAAATTTCCAACTTTACCCTAATTTATGAATAAGTATCTTTCAATTCTTTCTTCTCTCTCTACTTTCATTGGTATAATTAATATGGGCAAAATTGTTACAATCTCATTTATTAGCCGAAAGAGAAAATATAAATAGGACCAAATTTTTTGGTAAAAAAATATTTATAAATAAGAAAATAGTGATATAAAGATGAAAAGAATAATTTGGTGGCCGTGGGAATAAAATCTTGCCGACAATCACTGAGAAAAAGTATGCAACATGACTCTTCATGGTTCATCTGGTTATAAATCGTATGACCCACGAAAGAGAATAAATAAATAATAAAATAATTGTGAATAAAATAATAACGGTAGTACTCCATTAAATTATTTTGTTCATAATTTTTTTTCTCCCTTTTAAATCACCGATCATATGGTGTTTGTTGGAAAAAGTACAGTAATGGCTTTGGTTTCAACAAAGGAGGAAATTTTAGAAGAAAAAAAGAAGGCGATTGGGTTAATGATGGAGACAGATATGAAAAAGTCAATAATAAAATAGGGAGGATAGTTGTCAAAAATTGGTTTTGGAGACAATTAAAGGATGGAATCATGGAATGGACATTAGCCTATAAATTGTTGTGCACATGGCTTTGACATAGAAATTTAATTTTCGAGAAATTATTATTATTTTAACAAGAAAAAAAAATGAAAATCACCATGTAACATCCCAAATTTTGGGCTTTGAAATTGAAATACCTTATGGAATTTAATTATGAAAGTTTGGTTTAAAATAATTATGAGATTAATTATTGGAGATCTAGGCTTATTTTTCCTCAATTCATTTATTTTGGGAAAAAAGATAAATACAAGTGAGGAATAATTTGGGCTTAAAATTTTAGAAATTTTATTTTATAGCCAAGAGAGATTAATTAAACCCAATTACACCCAACCCATTATTTCATTTAACCATATACAGCAGCCCATATATTTATCTATCCCAAAATCAAACTCCATTCTTTATTCATCGTCACTTTCGGCCCAGTAAATAAGAGTAAGAGATCAGCCCAACTTATTAACCCCAATCCCACCCAAAATGCAACGTACAGAGAAAATGAACAAGAAAGAAAAAAAAAAAAAACACAAAACAAAACTCCATCAGCACCCTTTCGTCTTGGTGGCCGACTGCAACGCTAGAATAGGAAAGAAAAAGAAAAGAGCCGAACACGTTAAACCACAGCGGCACTCTTTGTTCCATATGCATCCACCAACATGAAAACACAGAGGAAAAAAAAAAGTCAGCAGGAGACCATACCTGCGATTTCGAGCAGCACACCCTGGGTATTCTTTTTGACCGTTAGCTTGTACGTCTCGGTCCAAACCCTTAGCCCACTATATTTCTGCTTCTTCTCAGCTTGTTTTCGTTCACCTTGCTTCAGCCAAGCTGAGATCGAACGTGAGAGTGAGAAGAGAAAGAGAGGGAGAGGGAGCTTCGGCCATATCCCATTGTGCTTGCTCTGCTTAGAAACCCAAATGCACAGAGTGACGAGAGGAGCCGAGACTGAAAACGTGAGAGAGGGAGCCAAGCCGAGAGTTACCGAGAACGTTGAGAGAGAGAACGTGAGACGAGAGGAAGAGGAAGAGGGAGAGAGTTGTCGGTAGCCTTCATCCTCTGCATTTGCACCGAAAGAATAGAGGGGCTCGGTTCAACAAAGGTCTCAACGCGCAGACAAGCAGGAGCTGAACGTAAGCTTTCGGAAATCTTCCTCCTAGTTTTTCTGTCACCTTCCAGCGTTAGTTGTTGTGAGTTAAGTGTATTGTGTGTTGCAGAACTTGGAAAGGCTTGAAAATATATATACGCATGTTTGGTGCTAGTTTAGAATAGGAAAGAACTTGTTGATATGCATATATACTCATAGCACTGTACATATATACGCAAGCTGCTACGTATGGAGAGAATGGGGAAGAGCTATTTTTTTTTATATAAATATATAGAATTGGGCATACATAAACCAAGAGAAAAACTTATATTTGTGCATCGCTGGATGTTTTGGGAACTAAAGAAAAGCTTTAGTGTGTTTTTAAAATTATTATATATATATATATATATATATAAAACATGGCACTTGATAGGTACATATGAGTATGCGTTGTATAAGTTTTTGTCCAAGTTCAGGAAATATATATAGCTACATATAAAGATAGAGGAAACCTGATTTATTTTTCTTGCGGTTAAGATTAGGAATATATATGTATTATAATAAAATCTATTTTATGTTGTTAGTATTTTATAACCTCCTATATAATTGGATCTAATCTAATTAATTCCTATATTATCACTTATAATATTATTTACAATATATATATATATATAGTGAAGCATATTTTATCATTCATTAATTTCCTAATTTAAAAGGTTAGGATAGCGTCTGAGAGTTTAGATTAATTGTAGGTAAATAATAATAATTAGTAAAATAATAATAATAATAATAATAATAATAATAATAATAGAATGAATAAATAATAATAAATAGATATTTTTATTATTATTAAGAAATTATTAATACATAATAAAGGGAATTATTAATTAATAGTAAGAGGGTATTATTAATAAATAATAATTCATAGTTACAATGGTCTAACTGATAATTTGTATATTTTTAATTTTATGAAATTATAAGTTATAATTTTGATTATGTAGAGTTATTAATGGTTAGTAAATTGGTTGTGGTAGATTGATTTTTGGCATGTGTTTGAGCTCTTGGATTAGGAGCAGTGTGATAATAGTTAGCTTCGACGAGATGTAACCACTTTCCACTTGTTATACATATTGATATGTTGTTGTGAGTATTTTGTGAAAATGATTATGAATATTTTAATAGAAATTTCCTTGTGGAACCTTATGATTTTAAATTGTGAAATATATATATATTTTTGTATATGATTGAGAATTATGATAATTATGAAAAGAGTTGAATTGGGAAGAAATGGAGTAGTTTATTCCACCACGTGGTGAGGCCTCCATTGATGCATGATGGTTGGCTTTCTATTGTCCCACCTGTTCAATGAGGGACTGACTCACTAGTTCAATGAGGGCTTACGACACCCCACTAGTTCAATGACGGGAAAAGACCCATGGTCTGAGACATGCGCTCTGAGGATTTTGGCCGGTCCTCATCACATGACCAGTGAGCTTTTGAGTATCCAGTAACATGGATGTAACTTAGCCCATGGGTCTAGTTGGAGGAAATAAGGCGGTTTAATTGGTTTGGTGGGAGGCATATTGGGAATTGTGTCAATGAAAACTGCAATACATAATTTTGATACAGAATTTCATGATAAGAAAATTTGTAACGTGTATATTGGTGAATTATATTTTTAATACTTTGTTATATAAATTGTTCCACTTGGCACCTCACTAGCACATATTAGTATTCGTAATAAGTTGGATTGATGGTTACCAAATTTTTCAGGTGATAGTTCCCGTGCGGGTCCATCAGGGAAGACCTCGGAAGCTTAGGCTACCTCTGCTGAGAGTAGTGCTTCTGTCTTTTTGGTATATATTGAATGATTGTATATTGCCACGTTAGGGCTCATTTTGCATACTCTGATTTACTTTTGTATATTTTGGATAATGATGGAGCATTACTTAGTTGTTAATGAACCCTTAATTAGTTATTATGTTAAGTTAATTTTGAGGAGGTTACAATCCACACAATCTCTCCAACCCTATATTTTAAGATACAAATAACTAAATTTCATGGATAAAATATTTATTAAAATTAGTGAAAGTAATAATAGTACAAAAATGTATTTTTGTTATATTTTTTTTTTAAAAAAAAAAAAAAACCCTTATTCATGGAGAGGGTGAGTGGGGAAAATTATATTGTTGTCAAACTTGCAAGTTGATTATCTGAATTTATGGTTTTTATGTTTCTAACTTACAAACTCATATGAATTCACTTTTAAACTCTTACTAACAGCAAACTTGATTGAATTCATGAGTTTATCGTTATTACGTTTCTAGTTTACAAAATAGTGCTAGCAAACTCTTAAACTCGTGATAACTTTATAAATTTGATTGTTTTTATGGACTTCATAAATGAATTTTATAAAAATTTCTTTGTTTTGTTGATAAATTTTATTTTAATTATTTGAATTTAAAAATATTTAAATCAAGTCAAAATTATATTTAAACCAAATTGTTGTCATTTTGTAATTATTTAATGGGTTTAAGAGCAAAAATACACATGTGCTTTATCCTTAGGAGCGCCCAGCACCATATGCTTTTTTTGAGAGCAAAAATACACATGTGTTTACATTTTAGGAGCAAAAGTCACACCATCGTTAAAATCTAGCCTGTTGTAAATATGATTTTTTCTGTTGTAAATGACCAGATTTTAAATTTTGTTGTAAATACAGCACTTCCTTTTGTAAATCTAGCATTTTTTTTGTTGTAAATGACATTTCTATGTTCAAAATGCAGGTGTTTAAATGTTGTTGTAAATATGACATTTTCTGTTGTAAATGTAAATATGACATTTTATGTTATAAATATGACATTTTCTGTTACAAATTCACCATTAAGTTAGATTTTAATGGTGGTGTTATTTTTGCTCCAAAAAATATAACCACATGTGTATTTTTGCTCCCAAAAAAAATATATGGTGCTGGGCGCTCTCGAGGGTAAAGCACATGTGTATTTTTGCTCCTTTACCTTTATTTAATTATATACTTTTGATAGCTATTTATTATTATAAATAAACTCTTATAAATCTACAATTCGAGTTTATGTATTTATCACAACTCACGAGTTTGCTTAAACTTTTTAAATTGACACTAGAAAGAATGAGTAAGAAAAAGAAGTGAGAAAGTATTCAGGATAATTAATCGTTTTTATGGAGTCAACTCTTTATTACGCCACCAGCGGTCGGCGTCTCCCTCTAGCTTATAAATGGCCAACTGGGCCTTCCTTTCTTCCAGGCACTCTAGGACCTGAAAGATTTTCTCGAGACGGAGAATCCAATCTTCCGCTGCCTCAAATCTACCACGGAAAACTGGCGGCTGCTGTTTACAGAATTTAGATACCCAGTAGATTGATGTTTTTGCTGCCCTGTTATTATGGTGATCTATCTGCGACTCTTCCTGTTCATTATGATTAATATCGTTGTTGTTGCCATTATTCTCCTCAGTCTCATGATACTCGAACCTTTGGTCTTGACGAGCCCTGATTTCATTTATTTCCGCTCTGCATTCCTTGTATCATATTCCCCTGCTCTCGGATCAATCCCATCATCTCTTGCATTAAATTATTATCTTGCTGATTTGGTATTTGTGGCTCTGGTCTTGCCCTAGGCCTCCCCGGTCCTTTTCCTCTTGCCATTACAATATTGAGCTTAACGCAATGAAAGAAAATATTATTTCGACACATTAATATCAAATTGCAACCATAACCATGAAATGATAATCAACCAAGCTAATAATTCTTATAATAATACCCTAATTCATAACATAACATTAATCCAAAATGTTACAGTATCCATGACTCTTCTCCTCCTTTGATGGTATCTACCAAAATGTCTGTCCATCCTTTTTCCTATACATCTAACCATAATTATATTAGTTTCAATTTATTTATTAGTATCGTCCAAACTGTGCTATGATACCACATTTGTTACACCCTACCGGCCTCGCCCTTTCGGGTGGCGAGTAGTGTGATCCTTTACTTATATTCAATTTTAAACTATTTATCCCAGGTTAATTTACATCACACATCAGAGTATTAGCAGCAAAGCATTCATAGGTTTGGACAATAATATACTGATAAAATAAAGATACAGGAAGATAAATTTACCCTAGAGGGTTTAACATACAGTCATTCGGATAATGGTGCCCGAAAGAGCCAAAATAATATACTACAGTCATCCGGTAACCAAAATAAATATTCAAAATAACAATCACCAATGTCCACCACTATACTACTCCAACTCTGGAGCCTTACCTCTATCTCCCTGCTCCGATCTAGATAAACTGTCAAAGGGCTTAAAAGGGGATGAGATTCAAAATTGAATCCCTGAGTAACCTTTAGTTTCATATAAAATGTATAACAAGGCATATAAGCAAACCACGAATAAAAACTCAACCACATCTCATTCAGTATCATGCACACAACAAGGCACACAGCCAATCTGGAACTAGCAGTCTTAATAGCACACAGCACAGATTGTCAGGCATGGCACACAACAAGGCCCGTATATGCACACAACATGTTCCGATTCCATAGCGCTTGGAAAAGAAATGGATGATAACTGAATGTATGAAATATACATGGTAAAACATACATACACAAGTCACACATAGTATATGAAGATTAAGGTTACTACCTGTCTACTTCAAAATCTTCAATTGGTTTCACGTCCGTTTAATTGTCTTGACAACTATCGCGTCCTATAAATATACATTTATAGACGGCGGGTTATTATTTGCTCAAACTCTTCACAATCTCCAACGTCATGGCACTAGGCTTAACGTAAGGCTATTGAGCTTGTATTAACTCTCCAAGGTTCATTTTAATTTTTGAAGGCCAAAAAAATATATTTTGGGCCCTATTTTTTTCATTTTTACTCTTAGGTCTAATTTTTGCCAAATTACAATGAAATCTTGATTTTTAATAAATACTAATACCAAGTAAACTATGACTTATATTTTAGTGCATAATTAATATTAATAATTAATATATTTCTCAAAGTAAATTTTTATTCAATTTTGGAATAATGTTTAAAAAGGTATATATGTTTTCAACCATTTATCATGCCATTTATCATGCCGAGGTAACTTTCTCAATGAGATTATATAGGAATGACTAATTCACATGTGGCACAAACCGTTGACTTTTGCTTATATATTTTTAATTATATGTACACTGCATGTGATGTATATATATATACACTCAACACACTGTGCAACGTTTTTCCCTCATTTTCATGTGTGGAGTGATATATATATATAATCTTATATATATAGATCTGTTTCATTTTGGTTCAAGTGCAACGAGGTATATGTCAGTAACTTTGGTTTCAATCACCTACCATATATATATATAAACCACAAGACTTACTTTTATTTTTCTTGACATAAATAGTATATTAAGATTTCATTATCTTCCACATGCAGCAACGTACATATTTATATATATTTCAGCAAATTTCCTATCTTATTTCTTTTGATATATGTAGCGTTAATATATGTGCAGTGTTAATATATATATTTTTAGTGAGTTTACTGATAAACACTATCTGTGCTTCAGGCATCATTTTCACTTTGTCTTCTTTGTCACTATTCTTATCATTTGAATGTTTACACTGATCTATATATATAAAGTTATATATATACATACACTACAGTATGACAGCAAACTTCCCCTCCTTCATTCCACATACATCGTTGCATTATATATATATGTATATATATGTTGACCACGTCTCTGTTCAGAGACTCACACACAGAGCATGCATATTGCGTCAAAAACCAAATTTCAAGGCTTTAAACTCAACAACATATGCTGAGAATCAGAAGGAAGAGGGACCCGAAGACTCACCTCCGGTTGTACGCTGTGTGCTCCACCGAAACACAACGCCTCTGCTTTCAGCACAAAAACGCAGAGCAACACAAGGGCTAAAACTCTCTCACTATCTCCTTCCTCGTCTCTCTCTCTTTCACTCTCAACCCGGATCCGGATTTCCTCAGTATCCCCTCCCTCCTCATCCCTCAGTATCCCTCAATTTGGGCCGTCCAATATTAGGTCCGCGGTTTTTTAAAAAAAAAATCTGGACCCTTGGATCAAATATTGAACGGCCTAGATTAGGATACTGAGGGATGAGGAGGCTTCCGCTTCTGAGATAATCCTTTTCCCTCTCAACCCAGCTTTGGTTCTGTTAAGACCGATGGGGATGTGGGGAAGTCAAGGAGTTGGGATTATATAATAATCGAACTTTGTTTGGGAGTTCCATTTTGGAGGGAAAGGAAATGGAAGGGAGGGTTTTAATAATCCCTTCCCTTGTTTGTAAGTTTTAAAAATAAGAGGGGAGGAAATCAGGGATTTTCACAAATCCCCCAAAATCCTTCTTCTTCTAAAAAATAAAGTTCCCCCATATTGGGGGGTTTTAAAAGGGGAAATAGATTAATTACTTTGTTATCCTTATTCACTACCACCACCCCACCACCGCCACCGCCACCGCTGCCACCGCCACCACACCACCACCACCGCCACCACCACACCACCCGCCGCCGCCGCCGCCACCACCACCACCCCACCATCGCCATCACATAAATAATTTTCTGAATATAAAAATTACATAAATATTTTTTTTAGAAAATTTAAATTTAAATTTATTTATAAAGTATAATAATTATATTAATTATTAAAGAAAAGGACAAAATGGTAAAAATAACTCACTAATCCTCCATCTTCCTCCGATCCCTTACTATTTTTTTAACTCCCAAACAAGGGAAAGAAATATCCTACATTTCTCTTCCATCCCCTCCCCTCCATTCTCCTTGCATTCCTTTCCTTCCCCTTCCTTCCAAACTCCCAAACAAAGCCTAGGCTTTGTTTTTTAACTCCCCTCCATCCTGGTATTGTTATTACGTCATCAATATATTTTTAACTATATATGCTTTTTAATATAAACATGAAAATAATTTTTTACCTTAAAAAATGGGTTAAACCGGTTGTTTCCAAGAATTTCTATAGGAATTTGTGAGCCATCCAGTTGTTTAAGATATTTGTCTTCTAACTCCACTATAGATCGAAGCACATGATGAAAATGCCGACTAGTGGTCTCACCAGAGCGTCGGAACCAGAATTGAACCTCTTGGTTTCTAACATTATGTGTTAGAATATAAAGGGTTTTGGCAACTTGTTCCTCTATACTTACCCGTTGGGTTGATTGGAGACCACCCTCTCGTTCTAACATTGCACATAAGTCCATAAAGGCTATAGGCCCCATTCTTATTATCTTACGACCTTCACTACTAGCAATTCGCTTCATTATTTTTCTCGTGCTCTCTCTTTCTCCAAGATCATTGTATGATCAACTATACTACTTTGAGAATGAATCCTAATCATGTAGTAATAGACTACAAGGCATATGACATGAATAATAGTCCTTCGACGTCTTTCTCTCCATGTAAACAATGCTAGATTGGTCTTTTCTCCTGGATTATCCATCTTTGGTGGAAATTCAGAAATAACATGGTCATTGCAGAAAGCACAATTCAACACAGAACAATAACAGTGACAAAGATCCAAAGCATGTAAACAAATAAATATTGACAATCACTGTCAAATATTGTTCTGACTCGTCATCTTATCTTTTCATAAAAACTGTCACCTGCATGTATCTTCCTAATTTGTGTCTCGAGCTCGACAGATAAATCATATACTATCATTTATTCAATAATATTTTATATTAGTTTCGAGCCATGTAAAAAGACAAGCAGTGTACCTAACTGAAACTAAGTTGTCTTAATTAAAATGATTAGGCAACATTAATGGCGAGAATCCCGCTTTGTACATACTTTCCACTCACATGGCTACTTCCACGTATATGAAAATAACTTCAAATCGTTTTCTAAGCACACCTTATCTCTACAATCCTATCATCACAGCTCAACTGGGTTTTAAGTCAGGTGAAAAAGACTCGATTCATATCTTAAATGATATTGATGACTCAAAACTTCTACATAAAAATTTCGGTTCAGGTCCAATTTTTCCGGGAAGTATTTTTAAGTTTAATGGTGTTTCGAAAATTTTCAAATCATAAAGTCTGGTAACTATCATCAAGCAAGAAATCTGAGTGCCATTGAGTACGGCTACAAAAGGGGTGAGCAAGAAATCAATATTCAAACATCAGAATGGCAACTCCAAAAGGGGTGATCAGACCTTGCTTCTTTGCCCACAACTAATTTCTATCTTTAGAACTTCTAATCCCCACAAATAAAATTAGTACCCAGTAAATCGAAACAAGGGATTTGAGACGAAAGGATTTAAATCCAGTAAATCAAAGCAAGGCACAAGGAAAGTGACTTACGGATCGCGATAAAGAGTCAAGCCGAACACGAGCCCGTGCGCACGTTGAAGAAAAATCACAATCGAAGCATCTCCAGACGTGGCGGAGTTCACGAGCCTCGAAATCACAGATCAAATGGCGTCTCCAGGTGTCGGCGTCGATCAAGATAGGGAAATCGCTGGATCAAAACTGAGAAGATTCAGGGAAAAGCAACACCATCGTGGGCTGAGAGGATTCAGAGAAAAGGAACATACACCGTCGTTTTTTGCTCGAAGAAGAGGCCGTGGTTCAAGGCAGGAAGAAATGGGGTAAAAACGTAATTAAGCCATTTCCCCTCTTAAAACCCCCCATATTGGGGGAACTTTATTTTTTAGAAGAATAAGGGTTTTGGAGGATTTGTAAAATCTCCTGATTCCCTCCCCTCCTATTTTTAAAACTCCCAAACAAGGGAAAGGATTACCAAAACTCTTCCTTCCCTTTCCTTCCCCTCCAAAATAAAACTCCCAAACATAGCCAAGGGTCTGGTCCGAGAAGGAAATATACAAGGGTATACAACGTGATCTTTGATGGGCTCGAGAGGAATGGAGGAGCATGGGTGTCGTGTGCGGCTGAGCCGCTGACTTCCAGAGGGATGGTGTTGTCAGCCGAGAATGCAGAAAATGACAGAGTATGGAGTTGGTGTGCTGCTCGAAAACGCTTAAACAGGTATGATCAGTCACTCACAACTCTTCCGCTGGGCTTTCGTGTATGAGCTGATTCATTAATTGAAGGGAGATTAAAGTGTGTATAGGCCTAATGATAATAGCTATTGGAGGAGTATGGGCCGATGGATTTGCTATCATTTTTTTCTTTTCATTTTTTTTTTGTTATAAAAATTTTAGGAAAGGGGTCTGGCTCACCCACAATCCAAGGGCAGAGCGCTTTGGTTCCGCTCCGCATGGCATATTGGGTTAGAGAGTACACATACCTCCACCTCTTCCCAGCGTTTCCACTGTTTCACATCACCTAGGATGCCTCCCTCAACGCCTTGACTAACTCCAGGATCGAACCCCCTCCCTTTGATGAGAGTGTCTGACCCCTTTACCAGTTGAACCCAAGGAGGAGGGGTCTATCATTATTTTCTATATCAGCGTGTTTCCGGACGTGTGACGTGAGAAGGATACTGATGAATAGAAACAATGAGTTGGTTTACATGAAGGTAATGGGTTGGGTTATATATCATTCATGGGTCGTGAGAATGAATAGAGAAATGAGATTGGTTTGGGTATTATTCATGGGTTTATGTTTGTATAATGGGCTGAGAATATAAGGAAACTAAGGGTGTATGGCTGACGTGGGGAGCATGAGTGTTGGGCCAAATAACTAATGAATTAAGGTGTTGAAAATGAACAAATGAAGATATTGGATTGGTTTTATTCATGTGCCGTGAGTGTAAGAGAGCATGGGCTTTTTTTTCCTATTCTTTTTTTTTTTATATTACAAGGAAAACAATTTCTAATTTTTCTAAATAATTAATTTTAATCATTTGGCCAATTTTCCCAATTTAATTCCATATATTATTTCTAATTTCTAAATCCAAAAATTTAGGATATTACAGTATTCAGGATAATTAATCGTTTTTATGGAGTCCTGGTCGTTTTTATGAAGTCCTGGTCGTTTTTATGGAGTGGGGTATTAATTATAGTAGACATTGAATTCCTATTGAAGAAATTATTGACGTGCTTTGAGACATAAAATTAATTATAAAGAATAGAATAAAAATAATTTTGATATTAAAATTGTTTTTTTTATCTCTCCTAGCAAAGTCTATTAAATATCTATTTCAAAGAATAACAAAAGAGTGGTACTAAATATTAAAGTGAAAGTGAAATTAACGTTAGGAGAATGATTTCAAGCTTATTTAGATTAATGTTGGCAAAGATTTGAACAGGGAAAATTGTATTTAGGTTTTGGACAAGAAAAAATACGATAAAATAGTCCCTTAAAATCTCAAAATTACATTTAAGTCCCATAAGACTTTTTTGCAATAAATTTTAATTCCAATGACAAGTCCATTGACAAATTCATGGGCGTTAAACTGACAAATCCATAGACGTCCATTGACGAGTCCATGGGTATTTGACAATTAGAATTTATTGCAAAAAAGTTTCACAAGACTCAAATTTAATTTTTAGATTTTAAAAGACCATTTTATCGTATTTTTTCTTGTCCGGGACCTAAATGCAATTTTCCCATTTAAATATGGGGGCCTAGCCTATGTTACTTCCATCTTAACTCTTAAGTGGAAGTCTTGAGTTCAACAATACATAAAGTACATATATAGATTTTACTTTTTACTTTTAATCTGGATGATATACAGAAAAGTCATTTCCTAGACATATGCGGAAGCCAAAACAAAGCATTCTTATTTTCTTCGGTTTGATCACCGAACAGAAGCTAATACTGGTTGTAACAACTTCAGCAATTCAATACATTTTCACTCCAGCAATTTCAATTTAGGGTACACTTCATTATGACCAATCTCCTCATCCAAAATTTCCCTTAAAGCTATAGAAAACAAGGTAGAGGAGAGAACAACCAACACGCATTAGTTATAGTGGAAGTGGCTTTAGCCACTTAAGCTCGAGGTCTCGAATTCAAATCCTTGTGAAGGTAGAAAGGTAGAAGACATCTTTGGAAGAGCTACCCCATGTTAAGTCCAGCAATGCTTAGATATGATCCCGTCAGCAAAAGATAGGGAAGATAACAGTTAAGACTTTAAGTGCAGTTTGGCATATATGAACCATTTTGGCAGCTAAGCTCAAATGCTGCAAACTTCATGGCTTCTCTGGTTATCATTAACAAACATTTGCATTGATCACTAATTTGGACTGTCATCTTTGGCAACCATGGATACAGAAGGTTGTCATTTGTTTGGCATCATAGAGGAGAAGATGACTTGTATGATTTATCTCCTAGCATGATTACCCAATTGAACGGAAAAAGAAACCTAAACTTGGATGACAAACCTAAGCTTTGATTTCTTCTGCCACATAACTACTTGCTAACCTCAGCACATGAAGCGCTGCCGAAGCTCAGACAAAAGGAAAGAGATTTTCAGAAAGAACCAGTGGCAAACATAGATGAAACTAGTTTGAGACTTGCAGGAAAGATGAAGAAATAGAATGACCAACAAAAAAGAAAAGAGAAAAGCAACCTGGGAATTAAGAAATCCTGTGGGATTAAGTTACCTAAAAAGAGTGGGCAAATAATGAATTTCTCTGGAAACTTTGTCTAGAAACATATAACTAACATGGTAAGTTTAATTTCTTGACTAGAGTTTTCAGGAAAATACAAGAGAAGAAAAAAAGTCTGTGAAACATACAGCATCTGAAGGCATAATTGTAGCATAGCATATGTCATCCGTGGTACAAGCAGGCATGTTATCAAACCACGGGAGGTGTTAATGTGGTTAATGGCCATCAGAAATTTCATTTTACGCATTTCCAATAAGATTTCAAATAAACCTACACAATACAGCATTTCCATTGACGCAAATAACAAACAATACCACTGACAACAACAGAAAGCAATAGCATTTGACTGTTGTCATCTGCAAGGTTGTTTGTTTGAGTAAAATGAATTGTGAAATGTTTTGAAAATACAATAGCATAGGTAAAACAACTTTCTAATCCTATACATGATACGTGGTATTAGTTAGGGAAAGGGTAATTGGGTAACTGGGAACTGGTAGTGGTCTATAAATCGGGTGTTGGTAATTTTATTGTGTGTCGATATAAATTACCCTTTCCCTTACTAATACCACGTATCAATACATCTTAGCTTCTCCCTTTCACACCACTAGTATCTTCTACTTGCTAACACATCATGATGATCAACAAAGATTAGCAAATTTGTCAGTTCAGCTAGACATGCAACTTCCCAACTTAAACCATCGCTTGAAAAATAAATAAAAGAACAACACTTTGGTTTCTTACTTATGGCATATATTTAGCCCAAAGCTAACAATGAGTCAATGAATGCAGTAAATACCAATTTCAAATGCAATGACATATCATGTTTGGCAATCAACTTAGTTTTCCTTTATTTCAGTGCCCAGAGTTATGCAAGATGGCCAAAATGCCACCCACCCTATCCATTCAGACGAAACAGATATAGAAAAGATTAAATTCCATCAAAATAAAGAGACAGCATTTCTGAGTCTTCCCTTGTGTCAATTGAACACCAGATTCAAATATATAGCCAGATTAAGAATTTTCTGATTTTGAGATACTCTAAATAAACAATTAGAGCTGCCTTACATAACTTGAGTTGCTTGCAAAGTGAATAATAAAGCTGAGTTTTCTAATACCGAAGAATAACAAAATAGCTATACAAGTAATGGAAATGGGCATTCAAAGAACTTGCCTCTCAGCAGCTTCAGCAACAATGGGCAATCTAGGGGCTTGACCCAGCAAGCAAGAAGAAGAGCCATAAATCAAGCACACCAATAGGAATAAAAACACAGTGCTATCCAAACTCATCATCAAATCCAACCCAAACCCACCTCTTGGATTGAAGCTCCTCTCCAAAAGGTCAGGGAATATCAACAACACATCAAGGACGATGGCTTGCATCGTATTGAACCTCACAAATCTACTAAAATTAGGGTTTCTCACTACAACAAAGTAAAGAGTCAGAAATACCAGAAACCCATTGAAGGGGAAGCTCTTGAACGCATTAATTGCAGGAACCAGTGGCTGTACGATAGCTTGAACAGGATAAACCTGAGTGATTACGTACTTCCCATATTGTATACCGTCGAATAAAGGGTAGAAATAACAAAGGGCCGAGATTAAACGGTCCGAAGCGTCAACTGAATCGTCGTTGCCATTGGATTTGGCGATTATGAGACTTCTGAATTTACGAGGGCTTCTGAATTTCTTGGGAAGATTGTTTAGAGTGAGAAGAGAGGGGTGAACACGGGAAAACGGGAAGGTGGATTGAAGTAGTGGTTTGTGTGATAGGTTGATGGATGCCATTGGAGAAAGCGAGCATAACCTGGCCATCGAAGAGATTCAGTAGGAGGCAAGTGACAAGGATAAAGAGATATTATTATTATTATTTTGGTAAGAATACGGGGTCCCTTCTCCATTAATTCAACAGAATAGTACGTGGGTAGAATGTGCCCACACTTTGACCCAAAAAAAAAAAAAAATGTGCCCACACTTTGACCAAAAAAAAAAGAATGTGCCCACACAATCTCTAAACAGCAAATTATTACAGCACGAAGGAGGTGTATTAAACACAACACACAAATCCTCCTGATCAAAACTATAATTTGCTAAGGCATCAGTATAAATATTGCCTTCCCTATACACATGGGTAAAAGTAAGACTTGTAAATTTATGCATGATTCCACCTATATCAGACAGCAATCCCGAGCCTATATCAGTAAGCTCCTTATCCTGCATTTTTATCAGTAAAGACACAACAGCTATAGAATCACTTTCAACAATTAATCTATCAATCCTATGAGTTAAAGCTAGATTCAGCCCTTGTAGGACACCCCATAATTCAGCCACAATTGTTGTGCAAATCCCCAACTTTCTTGTGAAACCAGCGATCCAGTTCCCACTGCAGTCCCTCAATAAGCCACCACACCTAGCAAGCTTTTTCACCCCTCTAGAGGCCCCATCAATATTAAGCTTCGTCCATCCTCCGGGAGGAGTCCTCCACCCAATATACACCTCTTGTCTTCTTCCCTTCATTTTCCCAAACTCCAACCTTGCCCTGTTCACCTCCCTTATATACCACCGCACTACCCTCCCACAGTTTGTAGGCAAAACATACCCTTCCTCAAACATGCTTTTATTTCTCCAACTCCATAACAGCCAGCAACCTATTCCAAACTGCAGACTCCATTCCTGATCCGTTTGAAACAGATTCCAGGCAAGCCACGCCTCTCCCTGCAAATTAATAAAGTCAGGTTTAAAGCACCCATTTGTCAGTTCAGCCACATATTTTGAGCCACACTACAATCCCTCAACACATGCATCAAGTCCTCATTAACCTCTGCACAACGATAGCAGCTAGCATCCCCACCCAACATTCTACTATTTCTTACCCCAGTCAGCAATCTACCATGCATAGCTAGCCACAATAATACTTGTATCCTTTTCGGACCCTTCCACTTCTACAATTTGACCCATACCTCCTCACCAATATCTTGCTCATTCCTCAACTCACGATACATATCAGCTACTACATAATGATTATGCAGAGTTGTTCCCCATTTGATGCCATCAACTCCCTTGGAAACTCTTGGAGGGGGCACTGCCATGATGAGATCCCTTCCTTCTTCATTAACTCGTTCCCCTAGCTTCCTCATATCCCATTCACCCTCATCTGTGACCATATCCTTCACTTTAATACTCTCACCTTCCATTGAAATCGGTTGAGTACACTTCTCTTTTAAGAGTTTTCCATCACTTAGCCGCTTATCAGTCCAGAAATTCACCCTTCCCCATTCCCTATTGACCAACACATTATTTAGTATTGTCGGCCAAAGTTTACACAGGTGTCTCCAAATTTCTGAATCGGATTTCAGACTCTTACTCTCCTTCATTAAGTCTTTATGTCTACTGTATTTACCAGCCAACACCCTGGAGCACAAATTGTCCGGTTTTGCAATAACATTCCAAGTCACTCTTCCAAGCATAGCATCGTTCATGGCTTCAAGGTTTCTCAAACCTAGGCCACCATTCTTTTTGTCCTTGCATAATAGCTCCCAGCTGACAACATGCAACTTCCTTTTCCCCACTTCACTTTTCCACACAAAATCCCTCTGAATTCTTTCCATTTGATGTCTCACACCAATTGGAATATAAGAATGCTGCATGGAAAACACAACCAGTTGATTGGTAACTGACTGAACAAGAGTCATCCTCCCGGCTAAGGAAATGGTCTGCTTTTTCTAGCTACTTAATTTTCCTTACATTTTGTCAATGAGGAATTGAAATTTACTCTTGTTGCATCTACCATTTACCATGAATGCTCCCAAATACCTCCCCAAATCATCCATTCTTCTAAACCCAGCAAATGCACAGATCTCATTTTGCACCTGCCTCTCCACATTTTTAGAGAAGAAAACACTAGATTTTAGTGTATTAATTTTTTGTTCAGACATTGCACCAAAATCCTCCATTATACTCATTACCGTGCAAATTTGGTCCAGAGAAGCCTCACATATCAGTAGTAGGTCATCTGCAAACAACAAATGTGAGACCTCGACACCATCCCTTCCCAATTTTATAGGCTTCCACTTCTTGTTAGTCACACAATCCACAATTAACTGGGTTAGCTTCTCCATTCCTAGGACGAATAAGTAAGGGGAAAGTGGATCCCCTTGCCTCAAACCCCTAGAAGGGCTGAAACCTTCCCCGTTACCCCCATTCCACATTAGAGACAACCCTACCGAAACAACACATTGTATAATAACCTTTTTTAGCTGATCATCGACTCCTAATTCAGCTAAAATATTGTCAATAAAATTCCAATACATTCTATCTTATGCTTTTTCAAGATCAACCTTGATGATCATATAACTCTTACCTCCTTGCAATCTACTCATAGAATGCACAACTTCCTTGGCAATTATAATATTATCGTGTATGCTTCTCTTAGGAACAAAGCTGGACTGATAAGGGGAGATCCACTTATCCATAAATGGTTTCAATCGATTCACAATCAGTTTAGTCAGGGCTTCCATATAGTCATCCATATGCTGGAATGTCACTAGGTAAAAATCGTTCTCTAAATCGAAAATGTCAATACTCCCTTTCCTCTCCCAAATTTGCCTTAGCTTCTTCACCATAAACCCATAAGAAGGTTGTCTTCCCATCAATTTGACAACCAGCGTCCTACGGAATGGCTTCATGAGTCTTTCTCACTCCTTCTCCTCAAAAAGAAACTTCGGACACAATGAATTGGAAAAATCCACAGAGATACCATCACCTGGATTTAAGACCTTCGCAAAGTCTGTATCTGCACCATAGTCTTCGATTTCCTCTTCCTCCTCAGTTTTCAACCATTCCCACCAACAAACCCTCTTATTCACGTTATTCAGTAGTGATTCCCTATATGACTTAACCGACGGCCCTTTTCCATCAGGTTGCATCCATTTTTCATCCCGAGCTTTCACAGATTCTTCCCCCGTAAATTCCGTCGTAGCCACTCGGACCTTGTGCTTTCTCTTATGAGTCTCCTCCCTAGCATCCTCGATCATATCCTCACTTACCCCTCCTCGCAATATGCAATCAGAGGGGCCACTCATTTCCTCCATCACAGTAGGTGGCGGAGCTCTCTCTCTCTCAGTCACGATCCCTCTTTCTCCGATGCAAGTCCTAGCGGAGCTCCTATTTTCAAAGCTAAGCTTGAGAATCCTAAGGATAAAGAGATATTATTATGTTTTGTTTACTTTTTTATCAAGCTGGTATAAAACAAAAAAGGATATATAAAAGCTGTTATATATATATTTTTTCATTCCTTCTAGTCTCAAAAGTGAGCCAAGAGCCCAAGACCATCACTCTTCAGAGATCACGTAACAGTGGCTATAATGGAATATTCACAGTGAGATTTGTCGAAGCTAAGGATTTTTATATGGCTGCGTTAAGTTTTAAGGTTAGTTTTGTTTTTTTCTTGACCTGACAGTTTTGCACTTCAAGCTTAGATGATCTTATTTAGTAGAGTAGCATTCAATGGGATTGTAGTAGGTTTTTGTTTTCTTTTTGGGAAAATCCACCTTAGGACCCAAATAATCAAAAAATTGTCAAAAAATGCCCAAAAAAATCACATATAAAAAAAGATCTCATGGCATTTTCTTATATTATTTCATAAAACGTTAGTTGTTAACGTGTACTGATATAATTGTTAAAGGGTACTGATTTAGTTGATAGGATATTATTGTTAACGTCTACTAATTTAGTTATTAATGTTCTACCGATATAGTTGTTAACGTTCTATTGATATAGTTGTTAACGTTTATGAAATAATATCAGAAAATGTCTTTAGGCATTTTTTGACATGTGACTTTTTTGGGGTCTTTTTTGATAATTTTATCCTAATTTAGGCACTGAGGGGGATTTCCCTTTCTTTTTTTTAAAAAAAAAAAGTTAGGGTAGGTTAGTTTCTTTTAAAAAATAGAGTAGGTTAAGGCCATATATTAATAAGTGAATTTACTGATATTTGAATTTGTATTTTCCTTATGTAAATGAGAAACTTACTATCTAAACTAATAGCTTATACTTTTCACCCAAAAAATTATAAATATAAATAAGATGGATTGGACTTTAAGATCCTCTCATGATCCATTTTTTCATTATCCCTTATGAGTCTATCTGGATTCTAGACCATTGATTGAAAAGATGAGAGAAAAATCAAAATAGTATTGTAATTAATTGAACGAACATAATCTAAAGATGATGAGAAAAGGACAATGAGAGAAACCTAACTTTTTTTTCTATTGTCAATGGATTGAACTTAATTTGAATAGCCGACAAGATGCTAGTTAAGGTGGTAAATGATTATCTCATTGAGTATGGAAAAAAATATCAAGAAACGTGTTTTGAGAATGACAAAAACTCTTTGCACCCTTTATCTCTTCTCAAAAGATGTAACTCTTCAATCAAATTAAAAAAAAAAAAGTCTTAATTTAAATTTTGAATTTTTACAATAATATAAAACAAAAAAATTAACAATTGCTGAATAAATATAATCTTGTTCTCTATAAAATGCACGTTTTATGACAATTTGTTAAACTAGTGTTAAAGTTTAACTATGAATTTCTTATACAATCTAAAATCATCAACTGTCCTAGTTTCATTATTTAAATATTCTAGGGGCAGATATAAAATTAATAGGAAATAAATGATAAATTTAATTGATGTAATGATTCATATTGTGTACCGTTCAATCTAATATGATTAAAATCAGACCGCAAAAAACTCATACGCTTGAAGGACAATATGATCAAAAAAATCGAGACAGTAAAAGTCAATAAGCGAGAAGAATTGAAACAAATAAATTAATACGCTTGGATTAGCGTTGATAGTTTGATTAACAAATACAAATAGAGAAACAATTATTAAAAAGTAAATAAATGACCAAAATAAAAAAGGGCCTCACAATCACAAGACCAGAAGAGAGCAAAACCATAGGCCCACACTAAACATGATAACCGAAAACCCATATACTGAACTTGCACCCGATTCATCACTTGCCGGACTCGATTCTGGGGATGAACTGGCCGGCGCCATCGCTGGTGAACTTCTGCTTGACGGAAGGGTTATTGGTGAGCCCGACGGTGTTTCCGAACTCGAAGGAATGCTAGCAGAAGCCTCAGGAGTTGCCGTGGTGGAAGGTCCCTCGGCCACCGGCGGAGCCCCGACTGGGCTGCTTACTGGGGTTGCCGCCGGACTAGCCACAGGCGATGCAACCTTCGGCGAAGGAGAAGGCGGGGATGAAACCGGAGAAGACCCGTTTGAAGACGGACTGGAAGCCGGAGACACCGAAGTAGGGGAATGGGCAGTCGGGGATTTCGCCGAAGGCGTTGAGGCCGGCGACGAGGCAGACCCAGATGGAGAAATGGTCGGAGTTGCCGAAGGCGGTGATAAAACCGGAGACTTTGCAGGGGACGGGGGAGATTTCTTCGGAGAAGACACTGGAGAAGACGGCGGCACGGCCGTCCCCGGCGGTGGCGAATTAGGGGATGAGTGCGGTGAAGGAGAAGGTGCATTGTCTCCTTCTACAGAAACAGAAATTGCAGAAAACAGTGCAACAACGAAGAGAAAAAGCAATCTATTCATTTTTCAGACTAATTTGAGAGATGAAAGAAGTGGAAAGCGTAGAAATCTGCGAATTCGCTGAAAGTAGGTGACTTTGTGGAAAAGAATATTGGTCTGATGAAGAAGTATGCGTGGAAGAGTTGGCATATATAGAAAGAAGAGAGAGATGAAATATAGCGTCGTGATGGTTCGGAGCTGGGGATTGAAAAGAAATTTGACCGTTGCGGTGGTTCACCGGCAATTCCCGGTGAAGTAGCCGTTACTTGGGAGGGCCAAACAAAAATAGGTTAATGTTAATCTGACAACTTTTTGTTTTTTAAAAGAATAAATTAGTCTGATCAATTTGGATTTGGCCAAAACAATGATAATAAATGTGCCTCAGTTTTAGATTTGTTGCTAAATTTTTCAATAAACACTTAAGAACAGTAGAATCTTTCAATCAAATGTTTACACGGGCCTGATTAAAGAACCCTGCATCAAAGATTATATATAAACTGTATACTCCCACGTTCTAAATATATATATTTTAGATTACTTTGATATTAAATATAAATTACATTCTTCTATCAATATTCATTCCAACCCCATTTCTCATACTAACTTCCTCTCCCTACCCCAAAGTTAAAAAATAAAATTCAAGTTCCCTTGTCTCTTTCCCTAGCCTATTGTCATCCGAAGGTACGACAAGCTAATACTTCTCTTTTTCATAATTCTAACTATTTTTATATATGGGAAAATGACGTATATATATAATGTAATACACACATATATTATAATATATAAATATTTTACACACACACATATTAATGTTTATATATAGATATATAATGGGATTCATAATATTGAAAAAAAAAAACCTGGGCACTATAAACAAAATTTGTAATGGGCATAACAAGTTTATTACTAAGATTCATAAGTTTAGTAATGGGTTTAACAAGTTCATCCATAGTATTCATAACACTTGTAATGAGATTTATAAGAATGTTTCTTAATGGAAAAATGTTAAGAA
This sequence comes from Acacia pycnantha, assembly GCA_025563575.1. Classification (NCBI taxonomy): domain Eukaryota; kingdom Viridiplantae; phylum Streptophyta; class Magnoliopsida; order Fabales; family Fabaceae; genus Acacia; species Acacia pycnantha. The sequence continues at coordinate 3,179,685 of JAMWYP010000031.1, read as the reverse complement.
GAAAATATATATTTGTTAGTGTATATACATATTAAAGGGATTAAGTGGCCAAATGAATATGAAGGTCATCGTCACTCCTTCATTCAATCTTTTTTTTTTTAAAGAAGATTCAACTCCACTCGCCCAAAAAATACCCCGCTAATCTCAGGCCGCTGACGGTTGCAGGCTGCTAGCCGCAGTGGTCCTCTGGCGAGAGTCAATTTTATTTATTTATTTATTTAAAAACTGAGGATAAAATGGTAAATAACGAGGATCGAGTTTTTAAGGGAGAATATGGGGAATATGAGAGGTAACATTGGAATCATGAAAGGTTATTAAGAACAAAATCTTCAAACGAAAAATCATTCCAAGAACCAACTTTTTTTCCATTACTACCATGTGGAATGCTCCTTCCCTCAAAATGGCCATCCTCAAGAAAGGCAATCATATGCACCAACCAATCAAAGTAAGAGTCCGGTTTCTCTCCTCATCTCCTCTCTGCCCATCCCTCCTCATCCTCAGATCTGACCGTCGAAATTTTGATCCAACGGCCAGACCATATTCTTCGAGCTACCGCATGCGGTATTTCAAAAAAAATAACCTGGACCGTTGGATCAAAATTTCGACGGTCAGATCTCAGGATAATGAGGGCTGAGCAGAGAGGAGATGAGGAGAGTATTCAATTCCATCAAAGTAATGTTTATATTATATTCCTAATTTGTTTCCTTCTTTAATTTCCATGTCTCATGCTTTGACAAAAAAAAAAAAAAGAATCCATGTCTCATAATGTTCATGCATTAATAAAGAACCTTAACTTCAAGCATTAATTAAGTAGGAATGTTCAACCAAACTTAATAAATAAAACTTAATAAATGACGGTTAATGCGAATAATCGTCATGTATGTCGAGGCAGAAGTTACGTAGGAATATATAATGATTAAATATGCGCACCATCATGTATTAAGAGATGGAATTCGCGAAAACAAAAATATAACGATTATAGCATATAACCATAAAGTATGATCTCTAAATATTTAACGATTAAAAATAATAACCGTCACATATAAGAAAGCAAGATTATAAAAAAAAAATTATTTGACAATGCTTGACGATTCTTCATAAAGAGCCGTTATTTATTCTTTAAGAATACTTAATGGTTAAAAATGATAACCGGCATATATAAAAATGCAGGATTTTGAAAAATATCAAATATAAGGAGATGATATTCTGAAAATTTTCATTTGACAATACTTGACAGTTCTTCTTAAAGAACCATTATTTATTCTTTAAGAATACTTAATGGATAAAAATGATAATCGTTATATATAAGAATGTGTGATTTTGAAAATATCAAGCATAAGGAGAACAAAATGATTTGACAATACTTGAAGGCTTTTCACAAAGAACCGTTATTTCTTTAAGAATACTTAATAGTTAAAAAATATAACCATTAAAGAAGGAGGGATTTTGAAAAAGATCAAATATTAGGAGGCAAGATTCTGAAATTTTTCATTTAACATACTTAAAAGTTTTTCACAGAGAACCATTACGTATTCTTTAATATTATAAGGCCCGATTCTAAAAAATGTCAAATATAAGAAGGCGGGATTTTGAAATTTTTTATTTGACCCAACTTTTTCAACTCATTCTCAAACATTTTTTGAGCTTCCCTTTGGTTACATACTCTTTTTTTCATGGGCTTTGCTTTATCACTACAGGTCTCATCCTTCATCACTACATGGTTCTCCACTTTGCAACTCCTTTCTCTCGTGATTCCTTTTTGTGTAAGCTTTCATTTTTTTTTCCAATGAATGTTTTTAGTTTTATTTTATTGTTTAGAACAAGAGCTCGCTAGTTGAGGCTCAAAGTCACTGGACTAGATTATCTAAGAAGAAGAATCGTAAATAAAAAACAATATCTAATTTCTGATGATAGCCGTTGGAAAAAAGTAGAGAGAACGTAAAAGACGATGAGGTAAAATGCTGAATTTTGTTATTGTTGTTTTATTGCAATGAAAATAATTTTGATTACACTAGATTATATGGACTAAAAATCAATAACAAATGTTTCTCATAATTTTTAGCACGATCTATTTGAATGTTGATTAATTTCTTAAATTTGAGCATCACACATTCCTAAACTTTAAAAACCAAATTAGGTTTGTTGAATATGGTTTGAGATTTTTTCAAGTTTTTATATTTATCATCTTTTACTATGTATATATTTATATATTTTTCTGATTTTCATATTTATATGCCAAGATATGCTCAAGTTTTTACATTTCCTTATTTTTGCTATATATATTATTATCTTTCGATTTATATTATTTTTTGCAGTTATATGATACGTGACGAGAACTTTGGAAGTATACTTGATCTATAAACAATTTACAACAAAGACATTGGAGAATATTGAAGAATTTTTTATTAATAAATTTCCTTTTAAAATTCAGAAATTATAATATATGTTCTATTATGAGAATTTTTAAGTGATTAATTTTTCTTAAATTGTATGATATTTATCTATAATGTATTGAATTTTGATATAATAAATATAATTTTTTTATTTAATATTATTATCTTATTATTATCAATGATTAGGTTGTGCCTTTTTTAACTCAAGGACTCAAACTTAAGATCTCAAGTATAAGCGGCTAATGACCCCGTTGGTATAGATAAGACATGTTTTATTATTGAGAAAAAGTAAGAAATAAGTATTTAAAAAATTATTTTTAATTTTCAAAATTAAAATGATATTAAACATGATTTGGATGAGATTATTTCTGTGAGCCATTTACTACTGAATTTTTATCTACGGGCATACAATTGCTTTGACTGGCATCAAGAAGGGAGGGGGGCAAATAGAAAAATAAAGAAAATAAGAGACACAAAGGGAGCATACAGTGAAATAAAGGGGCACGCGAGCAATCTCCCAAGACTTGGCTTTTTATGAGGGGAGAGAGAAGGCGAGAGAAAGAAAAAACGGAATTGGAACATCGAATTTCGTCGCGAGATTCCAGATTAGGGTTTGTAAGTGTCTGACTCATTTGCATAGCCATACCCTCTCCTCGTTTTCTCGTTAGCCGGTAAGATCTCGCACTCTCTCTGCACTGCTTAATCAACTACAAACGTTTCCTCTTGATTGGTAAATAATTAAGAATTCCTCGCTGCAAAAGTATCATTATATTGGGGGGGAAGAAGTAGACGAACGGGACGCGGTAGAGTGAAGAGAGTGCGATGGATGAAGGTGAGGGAGGGTACGGTGAGAGTGGGGATCCGATGGATCAGTTCCATCGCAATGAAGCGATATCAGCTGTAGCTGATGAGGGTTTTTTGGCCGAAGAGGACGACGATTACGAGGATCTTTACAACGACGTTAATGTCGGAGAAGGATTTCTTCAGTCTTTAAGAAAGAACGAGGATTCCGGGTTACGGAATGAGGAGGTTGAGGAGAAGAAGAGTCAATCAGCCCATGTTCCGACGGAAACTGGTGGTGTTTCTATCCCAGGTGTCGGTGTCGGTGGTGGTGGTAGTACTGGTGGCGAGGCTGCCGCTGCGGGGGTTATGGATGCTGCTTCTAGGGTTCCAGGGCGAGCAGACGTGGTTCAAAATCAAGGGTTTAGAGGGAATGAGATGGGTGTAAAAGGTAGTGGGGGATCGGGTACCTCTATGGGGGGTGGTGGTGGGATGAGGGTTGAATTAGGGCAACAACCGAGCAAGTTGAATGAGTTAGAGGAGCAGAGTGCTAATAATAGTGTAGGAGTACAAGTCATGGGGCAGCAACCTCATGGTGGAGTTGTTGGGAACGTGGGAAATGAGAATTTGATGAGGCAAGGTGGTGGAGGAGGAAATCTCAACAGGGCTGGCGGCAATGGGGTTGGGAATAATGCGACTGGTGTCAATGTTGTCAATACTGGAGGAGGAGCTGCTATTCCTGGCGGCGGAGGTGGCGGTGGTGCTGGAAGTGGTGGTGGGGGCACCATTTTATTTGTTGGTGACTTACACTGGTGGACTACCGATGCTGAGTTGGAGGCTGAACTTTGCAAGTATGGGCCAGTGAAGGAGGTGAAATTTTACGATGAGAAGGCTAGTGGGAAGTCAAAAGGGTATTGTCAGGTTGAATTTTTTGATCCTTCTCATGCATCTTCTTGTAAAGAAGGAATGCATGGGCATTTGTTTAATGGGCGGCCATGCGTTGTTGCTTTTGCCTCTCCTTTTACGGTTAAGAGAATGGGAGAGGCTCAGGTGAGTAGGAATCAACAGATAGCCCAATCTACTGGTTCTCAAGCAAGGAGGGGACCTGCTGATTCAGGGGCTAGTAAGACGGGTGGGAATAACATTACCACTGGTGGAAACTACCAAGGTGGAGATGGCAATAGAGGCTATGGGAGAGGTAACTGGGGGAGAGGGAATAATCCTGGGATGGGAAATAGGGGCCCTGTTAATCCAATGAGGAATAGAGGTGGGGGGATGGGGGGTAGAGGCATCATGGGTAATGGTGGGAATGGATTTGGACAAGGTATTGGTGCCACGCCACCTCTGTTGCATCCTCAGTCAATGATGAATCAGGGTTTTGATCCTGCATTTGGCGGGCCTATGGGTAGAATGGGTGGCTATGGAGGCTTTCCAGGTGCTCCAACTCCTCCATTCTCTGGCATTTTGCCTTCATTCCCTGCAGTTGGAGGTGTTGGTTTGCCTGGAGTAGCACCTCATGTTAATCCAGCCTTTTTTGGGAGAGGGATGCCCATGAATGGTATGGGGATGATGCCCACTTCAACAGTTGATGGGCCTAATATGGGAATGTGGTCAGATCCAAGTATGGGTGGATGGGGCGGTGAAGAGCATGGTGGCGGGAGGGCTGGAGAGTCGAGTTATGGTGAGGAAGCTGCATCAGAACATCAGTATGGTGAGGCGAGTCATGATAGAGGTGGTTGGCCAAATGCCATAAGGGAAAAGGATAGAGGATCAGAAAGGGACTGGTCTGGCTCCTCTGAGCGAAGGTACAAGGATGATAGAGATCAGGGATATGAGAGAGATGCACCAAGAGAAAAAGAATTGGGGCAGGACCAGGAATGGCCTGAAAGAAGACATCGTGATGATAGAGAAGTAGTTCGTGAACGTGATAGGGAGCGTGAACGTGACCGTGAACGCTCTCGAGATCGTGACCGTGACCGTGAACGGGATCGTGAAAGAGACCGTGAGCGTGATAGGTACAAGGAAGAAAGGGACAGATATGCGGACCATCATAGGTACAAAGATCGTGAAGCAGACCATGAGGATGAGTGGGAACGGGGACGATCATCAAGGACTCACAGCAAATCAAGATTATCACAAGAGGACGAGCATCATTCTAGAGCTAGGGATGCTGATTATGGAAAGAGGAGACGTCTTACATCTGAGTAACTTTATATGATGCTTAATATTTTTAGTATTTCTGGGATAACTTTCCAATGAGGAAGAATAGAACAGAAGCTGAAAATGAGGATTTGTCATGGTTCGATTGACTCTGGTTGCACTCCTCCAGTCCATAAGTTGTTGAGCAGCTGTTTTGTTTCAATCTCTTGTTCTGGTTACCTCTCATCTGAAGTTTGCTTTGTACTTCTGTGAGAAAGGTTTGTTCTAAGATCTCAAATTTATTCTTCATTCTTCAATTTGTTATTGTCTGCGATATTATTTTTTGTATTTATCACGGATAAATTATACTCATGCATTTTGCTAAGGTAAACAAATTCTCATTGCTGATTGGGTTAATTGTTTTCGTTTATCCTCCATCTTGTCCTTTTCCATCTCAATCCTTAAACATTAATAGTGTGTCTAGTTTTGGTGGACTTGGCTGGTACAAGGCTGAGAGTAGCCAAAACTTATGATTTTAACATCTGATAGTCACAAACTAGAGAAAACTATTGTTATTTGTATTTAAGCTTTCGTACTGTATTTGCTGATTGTGGAAGTTGGATGTATTTTTATTTTTAATTCTGATTCGTTGACACAGATGTCTGTTTGTGTGATCTGATATTGGGATCAAATAAGTGATGTGTTTGCCAAAGGCAATCTTAAATTGAGCATAACTTGTTGGGGTATTATATATAGATTCAGTAAGAACCAAATATTAGTTGATAGTGCATATAAAATATTTTGAACATCCTGTTTAATTTGCCTTGTGTTATTTTACGTGTTTATATGTACCTCTTCTTTTTCGAGTAATCTTTACTTGAAATTGGCTTGAGTTTCTTTAGAATTCTGCCTTTTATTTTCATTTCCATTGCCTGCATAGAGTTAAAAGATCAAATCTCCTTCATTCTGCTCGCTACCACTTTTGCCTACATGATCCTGGGTGCATCAGATTGTGTGTATTGCTTTCCTGCCTCTCTGCTGAGGTTGAAGATGTTGAGTGGGATAATTTTTAGCCTTGATTTCTGAAGGTGGATGAATAACTTCTGGTATAGCCCAGGTGGCTGTTTAACTGTCAATTTCTTGGTTAAATGAAAATTAGTATTCTACGGACAAAATAGCATTGCCATCTTCAATAATTTTCTTTGATTAATCTAGAGAACTCAAGGAATATATATACGTGAATTCAGTTATGCATATATTTTACTCTTGTTCTGTTGCCATGATATGTTTATTTCAAGCATTTCAATGATTACATGGGTATTTGTATTATGTAACCTTAATACGTATATGCCAAGCATTTAAACCCAGTTCCCAAATAATTATAATAATAATAAAGATTCACTCCCTCTCTTTCTCCACTTTCTATTTATTCAGCTTAATGTGTTGATGTGTGGGGCATTACCTGATGCTGATCTCTTGTTGATTATTGGTAATGTGAGGGAATTTCGTTATCTTTTTGTCATGTAGCAATGGCAAAATAAACTTAAAGGGAATTAATATTCTAGAATTCCTTTCTTTATTATGTTTGAGTTAATTTAACAATTAATGTTTTTTGAGTGTAATGTTCAGAAAATCTGTCTGATTCTGTCCTACACGGAATAACTAACTGCATGGTTTTGTTTAGGATTTTGTTTGAGATTTGAGACACAGTTTTATAACTTGTTATATTGAGAAATAATGTTTGCTGAAAATGAGTTTTGGACATGGGGATATAATTTTGGCATTTACAATTGAGGAAAAAATTAGAATATGGTTGACTGATGATTGCTGTTTGACTAAGGAAGGAGGACAGTATTACTATTTTTTCTTACCTTATATGTGAAATGTACCTTAATAGCCTCTTCTTAATGTTTATATCTTCTGAATTTCAACTGTTGTTTCGGGCTTCTCTGTTATTTAGGGACAATTGTATTGAGAAAGGAAGCTGTTCACTCAGACTCTGGCTTGCTTCGGAGATCAAGTGGACCTTTTTGAGTGTCGAAGAGACAAGTCATGACAATCCATTGCCTACATTGAAAAGTGGAACATTTGCTATGAAGTTATTAGCTTTTGTTTTGGATTTATGTTTAGTTCAAATGATAAACCAACGTTGATGTATTGGGTTGAACTTGTGGAAGTTTGGAATGTGGTAGACTATTTTGAAATTAAATGTTTGACATGCGGTAGACTATTTAGAACTATATGTATGATTGATGTATTAGGATTTAGCAGAGGATGCTTGTAATGTGCCTTTTCTGATTTGCTGGCTGTTGTATCATTTCTTCCCAATTTTTGTGTTTTACCCCAACCGTTGTTAGCATACCACGGATGAGCATGCAGTTTTTGTATACGATGTAGAGGGCTAACCATTCAATTTTTGTAATCTTTCGTAACCAGAGAATTGTATATCCTGTCATGTATATATTGATGTAATTTTTTCAAGATGTATTCCTTTTGGCCAGTCCTTCAGTTATGTTTTATGGCCTTCTCTTGTATATAAGTTGTGAAAGAGAGTCTTGACTATTGTTTAGAATATAGATTCAAGAACAGATTTATTGTGTTGCTGCTCTTTTATTTTTGGTCTTTTGTACCATGACAGTTTCTTCGAGAGAGTTAGTTTTTGTATTTAGGTAAAGTTATTGTAGTAGTTGTAATCAAACTTGACATGTACAGTAAGCTTTTAAAGTGATCGGTTAGGTCTCAGGTGATGTTGATTTGTAAAAGATTTTTCACTTGTTTTGTTTTTATTTGTGGATTAAATACTTGGAATCTTTATCCAAGTCAGATCTTTTATGATCATGTTATTCTCTTAAGGATTATTTTCTCTTTTTGTACACTTAAAAAGATTTAGGACAGAATTTAAGTCAAGTTCCTCAGAGCTATATTAGGTGCATTATTTCAATCAGATTATACCATGTGTCCTATTTTTCCTACCTTAGCGTTATGCTAACAAGAAAATAATAATACAAGTGGTAGAATCTGATTGGGACGATGGACGTACCTAAGCTTTGTGTAAAGGTCTATTCTTCATCTCCTTAAGTTTTTCCTGAATCTGCTTTCCTGATGTAAATGGTTTCTGCGGAATTACAAGCACTTGTATTAATTGATTCTTTAGAAATCCCTAGTGTCTGTGTAGTGATTTCTGTTGAACTTTTAAGTGGCAATGATCTCTATCTGCAATTCATATTGTGCAAGAGGGGGCAGAGCCTATTCTCAGTAGGGGCATTTTAACTGTTTTGACCACTCGAGTCCCACCGATTTGAGAGGTCCAACAAGTGCTGATGGTATTCATAATTCTTGCTTTCTGTCACAAATGTCTCCCATGTTACTGAATGCATGGTGTGCTGATTGACTGAGGTATAGTGAAAAATGTGGACCCCTACCCATGTACTACCTAGCAACGTGCTTTGTATTACTTTTGCATTGACCTATTTGGTCAGTTTAAAGTTGCCTCCCTCACTCATTTTAGACCTTTTGCAGTCACCTTTATCTCCTTTGTATATAACTATTACCTCCTGTCCTAAATAAAGCACACAACAAATTTTGTCCTATATTTAGGACTGGAGGGAGTATAATTGATGAAATTTGATGAATCATAAGCTGGTGGCTTATGAATGGTGGGAGAATTTGATCGATGTGATTTGCTTCAAATTGTGTGTTTGTTTTGATTCTCTCTTTTTTTGTCGTTGTTGAATTGTTTGCTTCATTTATAATTGTAATTTATCATGTTAGTGTTTTAATGCCAGGGGAACCTTACAAACTAGTATATTTAGGTGACGCTTGGGACAAAATTCAAGCTAGCGATTTAGGATTTTAACTTCAAGTTTCATTTTTGTTTTATATAAACGATGTTCGGCCAATTCGTTTTAATTTCCACAATCTCAAACTCAGCCCCCATAGCTAACAAAAGTCAGTTTAGATTATATAGTTTAGATGGTAGGGAGTTGACCCGTAACTCAAAAGGTTGTTAGTCTAAATCTAATTGCCAATGTAAGGACTATGTTGATGGATATCTATAAATACAAGCGTCTTTTAGACATTGAGGCATGTCTTTACACCAATTTTTTCCTAAGACCCAGTTCTCATAAACTTCACTTTTGAAAAAACAAGTTCAAGTGTAAAAATATCCATAAACTTTTATTAAAATTGCACTTGACACTAAATATTTTTTGAATGTGCAAAAATAACCCATGAACATTTAAAATTAGAGCAAAAATACCTCACCTATCACCTTTTACCTAACGCCGTTACATATGCACATGCAATAGATAGTATGGATCCCACCACAAAAAATAACAGGGTTACATACGCTCAAATTTTAAATGTTCCTGGTATTTTTACATCTCTGAAAAGTATATGATGTTGGATATCCTTTTGATAGTATTTTTGCACCTTAACCCCTAAAAAAATTGTGTCCGAATTGGTTTGGGTAAGAACTATTACCTCCGGTCCTAATTATAGGAGCCATTTTATTGTGCAATTTGCACTACAAAAATGTTCATATAATTAGAACCGGAGGGAGTATTAGATTCGGGCTCATTTTCCTTGGATCTCCATTTTGGTCGAGGCACTTTTTGACTGGATAGATCAGAATCAAAATAAATCGGATTGATATGCTCATCATACTAATAGCCAGAGTTAACTTTACCATTATGGATCATTGCACTTTCCAATCACTTTCTTCAGTCCTACGTAAGAACAAAATAATTAATTTATAGGTATTAAGACTTAGTTATTTATAATAAATACTCCTTCCGGTCCTAATTATAGGAACATATTTTGAAATTAGTTTTGGTACTAATTATAAGAGCAAGTTTTTACTTTTGTCAATTTTTTCCTATAATACCCCTATTTATACTTATTATTAGGAGCATTTATATATATGTATGTATATATGTGTGTACATATATATGTATATCTGTGTTTATGTGTGTCACACACAAACACACACACACACATATATGTGTGTGTGTAGATATATGGGTGTGTGTGTGTCTATATATGTATGTAGATAGATCTATATGTATACACACATATATACAAATATATATTTATATAACAAGACCATTATTTCAATTAGAAAGCTTGCGAAAAGAAAAATTGGTCGGAGAGATATGTGGCGGGGTTGTAATTCACTTTTACTTATGTCATTTTAAATTTATATAAGGACATTTTAGGAAAATGAGTAAAATTAACTAATTTAACTCCTCTCTTTAATCTCTCAAAATCAGTTAAATAGTTCCTATAATTAAGACGGGAAGGAGTATATGTTAACTTTTTTATTTACATTGAAAACTACCTTAATCAATAAAAACCCGTTATAGATTCTTCAAAAAAATATAAATTTGTGGGATAAAATGATATGAGATTTTTTACATTTAAGATCAAAACGACATAGAGAATATGAACAAAATGAAGCATGAAGGTCACAAGTAGACAGCCTAAGAACATTAATACAAATACAGAAGGGCTTCTGGCTAATCACGTTAGGAAATCACATTCACACAAGTCAAAACAAAACTCATCTCATAAACTTACTTATAAATCATATTGGAAAAACATTATATACCGTAAATCACGTTAGAAAAACAATATTTACTGCTAATCCGAGGCACATTCTATACAATTACAAGCAACATTAGTTCAACACAAGAATTAGTGGGAGGAGTAACTATTAAATATTTTGTTGTCTTTACATAATGCCAAAAGCACCCCCAAAAACATTAGAATCAGTCTTAATAATACACTTTCTCAAATTGACCGATTTATTAATCATTGGATTCTCTCTTTTCACTTTATTTATTCATTTTAATCTAACGATTAATAAATTTATCAATCAAAGACGACACTAAAATACTCAGAGCTGCAACTCTAGATTCTAGGCTAGTATTAGAATATTAGAATATACTGACTCACCCCATAATCTATCTGGGTCTACCCGTATTAGACCCAGGACCCGGATAAGATGGCCCGCTCTTACCCATAATCGGACCACCACCTACGCCCATTTGGTGAAATCCACCAGAGCCGTACACGTGTCCTTGATGCATCATCATTCCCATTCCACCCCCGCTACTCCCGTACACTCCGCCACCGCCGTCAAACGCACTGTTCGACGCGCCACCACCTTCCTTGTCACGTGCCGCCACTACGCTCTTCTCTCCCTCCATTTCCCTGAACCTCTGCAAGTAAATCTTGAGTGGCTCCACGTATTCCTCGAATCCCAGCGTGGTCATTGCCCAGAGTAAGTCGTCGCCGTTGATGGTCTTCCGCTTCTCCCTCTGGCACTTATCGGAGGCCTCTCCGGTGATGAAGCTGATGAACTCCGATACACACTCTTGCACTGTCTCCTTCGCATCCTTCGAGATCTTTGCATTCGCCGGAAGCGCCTTCTTCATGATCCTGCTCACGTTCGCTATCGGAAGGAACCGGTCCTGCTCTCGCGGCGACAGTTCGCTGCTGTTTGCATTGCCTCCCGTGTTCAGCGCCCCTCCGGAATCGTTATCCGAGTCCGCCATCGTCGTCTCAACGAACCGGACTCAAATCAGCTCGATTCTGCGTAAAACCTAATAGCGACGTCGGAAAGAAGTTCCACGGAATCTGAAATTCAGCCTGTGGAGTTGACGAACTGCGCTATTCTACTTGAGTTCGAGTCCGGTCAACAGCCAGTGGACTGAGAAAACCAGTAGAAAATATTCGAAATCGATTAAGGTTTCGGATGAATTACACTGAGGAAATGTCAAGCAGCTCCGGATCAGTTGCCCGGGGAGATTGACGTTGACGTGAAAGGAAATTTCAATGAATTCCACAGTGAATCTGCAGCAGCAGAGAGCTGAAGGGAATTATTTGAAGGGAAACAATCGGACGGTGAGTGAAGGTGGCGCCGGCGATGTGCGCCGGCGGGGTTAGTGAAGTAGTTGAGTGAGGGAGGAGGCAGAGGGGAATGAGCAGAGTGTGTCGGACTCGGGGATTAAAAAGGCATTATCTGAGGACACGTGGAGGGAGTAGAAGCAAAGTTAGCCGATAAGTGTGAAGGGTGAAGTGTGCAGAGACGATTTTTTTTTTTTTGATAGCGTCCTGTGGAGAGAACTAAACCATCTGGACCATTGAATTTGCATCTCCCTCTCCAACATCTCCTATGTTGTCACTTACAAGGTACTACTAATACTTTCAGTTAGGATTAACGGTAAAAATTACTTTTTTTTATATGTGATTTATGATATCCAGATAAATTTATAAGAAAAATCATGTTTCAACTTTGGTAAACATGTTTTTTCAATGTTAACTCAAATAGACTTAGTTTATGGTCCAATTTTCCCTCAAAATCAGGTTTCACATTTAGTATCAGGAGTAATACTTAGTTTAATCCTAAATATATATGACACTTTCTAAAAAGAATATTTAGTTATAATAGGGTTAAGATGGAAAAAAAAAAAAATCATTAACTCATGCAAAAAGTGGCAAAATAACTAAATTCTTTTAGGCTCAAAAGTAACTATAAATATTATGAACAAGGGCAAAAATGACACATGCGTTAAGTTTGCCACAAATAGCCCATGTATATAATTTTGACGGCATTGTTACTTTGCCCTCGTTTATAATATTTTTACACCTTAACCTTTTATAATAAACGACTTTGATTCAAATTGTAAGTTCCTTCTAAATAATTTTCATATACTAAATAATGAAGTTATTTTTTTACCGAATGAAGTTATTAAATACTTGAGTTGATAAAAAATTTTAAGTTTATCCTAATTAAAGTTTTTTCCTCATTATCTACATTTATAAATCATTCTCACTTTTCTGTCCCTTTTATACTAGGAGTGTCATTTTAATTCTAGCTAGTTAGATATCACTTATAATACAAACAACAAGAGGTATATGTTTTTGCTCTTGCATGCTAGTGTCTCAAGTCTCAACCAACAATCAAAAATGGTTGTTATCAATGAAAGTGATTCAATTTTTGGAGAGTCCATTCTAGTTAGGTTTGCATTCAACAAAACCTAAAAAGTCACATAGTATAATTTGATTGAAACAATGGATATGATGAACCTAATAAACTTGATCTAAGTTTTTTGCATAAGAAAATTATCAAAATCATTTTTTTAAAAATGGAAACGAAAAGAAAAAAACTTACAATTGGGATGATCGATCGTTCTCACCATAAGGGCTAACTTATTTTAATTTATTCACAAAAATATACTCTCCCATTTCATTTAGATGAAATTAAGCTGTTTATATCCTAAAAATAATACGCAATAGTATTGACATTGATTGATTAATTTTTTTCTTAAAAAAAAACGATTTTTTTCAACCAATATCAAGACATAAGGAACATTTTCATGTACAATTATTTTTTGCCTTTTCTTCTATACCCTCCATGTGGAACTAGTTATCATAAGGCACCCAGAAAAAAAATCTGCCTCGATATTTTAATGGGTTTCATTCCATGCTCATCTAAGGACCCATTTGTTACAAAGAAAGTTTGGGGAGGGAAAGGAACTTTGGAAGAGGGAAAGGAAAGGAAAGGAAGATTTGAAAGATGAGGGAAGATGACTTGAGTTGTTTGGTAGGAAGAAAATGAAGAGGGAAAGTTGGTAAGGAATTAGGAAATGTCTATTTTACCCTAAAAAGAAATTAATTCAAAATAAAAAAAAATTTTGCTAAAATATATTTTAAAAAAATATTTTATTGTTAAGTTCGAACTTTTGAAGAAAAAAAATTCGCCAAATTTGAACTTCCCGCCAAGTTTGAACTTTCCCGCCAAATTCGAACTTCCCGCCAAATTTGAATTTCAGGGGTAAATCATCAAAAAACCATCTTCCGGGAAGATGGCAAATTTTCCTTCCATTTTCGGAGGGAAAACATCTTCCCTCAAATAAGGGAAAATGTCCAATTCCAAGTGAGTTCTTGACTGACTTTCTTTGTAACAAACACCCAAAATCCATGGGAAGATTGAGATCTTCCCTTTCCCTCCCTGGACTTTCTTTATAACAAACGGGTCCTAATAGATGAGATCATGAGATGATCATGTAGTGTTCATCCCTCTATAATTATAAGGTGGTTACCAATTTTTTAATTTTTTTTATGTATTTTGATTAAATTGTATACTGCACCCTGAAATATTTTTTACATTAAGTATCTCAAATTAATTAATTTCTAGTCTTGTCTTTAAAAATATTTTTCCTGTAATACTAATATCCTGAAATATTTTTTTGGTAGCGCCTAATATCTAAAATATTGAACAGTCCAATCTTGTCAAACTCCTCACTTTCTTTGCCCCTCTTCACTTCTGGAGAGGATCACTGTACAATGTCCTCAGTCCTCACTAATAACAAACTCTGGGAATTAGAAAAGCCAAAACAAAAAAGATTTTCTTGTGTGTTCTTTCTTTGCAGGGACTATCATTCTCAGGCATTTGACGGCGTCTACCTGAAGACTAGTTAATTTTTGGTGTATGGGGTATTTTTTAAAAAAATAAAAAAGCCCCTTTTATTTGGGGATGAGCACTACATGCTCATCTTTTTGATGGACATGGAATGTGGATTCCCAGCTTTCCCAACCTCGTACCACACTCAAATGAATAACAACTGGTTCAAAGATTATTATTATAAAAATTGTAATCCAAATGGATATTAAATTAATGGTCGTTCAACTTATCCATGTAAAATTAATTAATTCATTAACACTGAAAAGACAATTTATTGTCTTGAAGACATATATAGGACTTTTAAGCAGAGAGTATAAATGTAAGTAAGTGGTCACATACATGGCAGTGACTTTGCATCCAAGCAAACTTGAATGGCGCCAAGAACAACACTATTAAACCATTATTAGAGTACTAAGTGGTTCACCCACCAAAAGGGACCTAGATTTAATTTCTCTATTGATTGATATTGATGTGATTTTGATAAAGTGATATTATTTTTTATTTTATTTTTTGATATCAAAAAGTTTTGGAGGGGTTCGACATCAGTCCCCCACCAAGGCCAGGGCACGGCCCCAGGCTCTTTGAGCACTTAATGGGGACTTACGAGATCGCCTACCAAAGGAGTCCCAGCGACGGCAACGGGGATCGAACACACATCCCTTTGAGACTTGAACAAATCCCTTACCATCTATGTCAACTCTCTTTGGCAAGTGATATTATTTTTATTGGCCCTTTTTTTTAATTTTTTGTGAAGGAAAAAGAACCTTACAAGTTACAATCAAAGCATTAATGCATACAAACTCAGGTGGATTGACTTGGAAGAGAGGAGGAACTATTGGGAAGGAATGATTTAGTCAATACTGAGTGATATCCATGTAATTTCAACATCATCTTACACTAATATTGCGTCCCCATTTATCATTAACCTAATTGATTTGACTCAAATACTCTTTAGAGGTTGTAATAATAAATGACAATAGTCTTGGTGCCCCACTGGTCTTGAGTGGATCAATGAGTTAAAAAGAATCTTCTACATTTGTTCCACTTGTCTATATCTTCAATAAAAAATTCACAATCCCATTTTTTAACAAGATTCATATGTTTTTTTTTTTATTATTAAATTGATCAATTACTCACTTATTACTTGATATCACTTTGTCAGGAAACAATTTGGCTTAGTTGCATAGTTACCACTTAGGGTAAGTCGAAATTTGTTTAGAGCTTCTTATCATCAATATGTAGATTGAGACAAAACTCCTCTCACAAATTTACCTAATACACTGTAAATCATACTCCCTCTGGTCCTTATTATAAGGCACCAACTAGCAAGTTTATTTGGTCCTTTTTATAAGGCACTTGCTTATTCCCAATGAGCATTGATTATTTTTTTTCATGTCTGCCCCTAATTAATAAAGGTAATGGGTGAGAGTAATAATTAATATAATATTAGAGTATAGTGCAATTAGTAGAGATAATATTATAAATTACTTAGATTTTAGGACAACTTTATGGACTTTAACTACTTTTATTGGTTTGTGAGAAAAGTTGGTTGGTGCTTTATAAATAAAGACCAGAGGGAGTACTTGAGAACTACTTTTGACTACACCAATTGATTGAAGACAGACAACTTGGATGCAAGACATAATTCTCCTACAATGGTCATTGAGCAAAGCATACAGTGTGCATGAGTATTATTTTAAGTGATTTTACACTAGTTTGGTCTCATAGTGTAACAACGCCAGTAAGCTAAACCAAAAATCATATACTCAACCCGGTCGAGATATTATAAGGTAATACTTTGAAGTAAAATACTTTATTAAACTGGACAGATTGTTGAAACCTGTGTTGGTCAGCAGTTACATTAACGATAGGCACAATCTGTTGATGTACACAAGAAGCTGCATCCTGACCGCCCACCAAAAGCTTCCGCTAAATTTTGACATAGATGGGACGCAAAAGATAAATTACAGTCGCTTTTACTATATGCAAAAGACTAACTACCACTCGTGAAACCCAACAGTGGTTACAATTACATTGCTATTACGCCTATATCCAAACAGTTATATGTGATTCTCAGTCATGCTTTAACCTCCGGTGCAGCAGGCTGGGTTTCATCTTTCTCAGCATCTTCCTCTCCCTCTTCATCGTCCGCTGCATCGGCCAGTTTTTTGAGCTCCTCCTGAATCATGAGCTTTATATCTGCCTTCTTTGGAGTGAGATCCACATTAAACCGCTTAGCTGGAAACAAGTCAGAGAACTTGTAAGGCACCAACGGGGCCTCCTAATCCAATTCATGAACTACATTTATCTTGAATCATGTTTGTATTTGTAAAGCAATGGAACTATATTCAACCTTCGGATCCTTATAATTAAACATCTCAGATAATTCATCATTCCAGGACAGGGTCTCAAGTATATCAAGTGATACAGACTTCAAAATAATTAATGATTGCTTAGTGATCAATGATAATTGACACATGTCAAGACTCAAAATCCAAACCACAAAAAAGCACACCAAAGTGAACTATCTAATATAACTGTAACCGAGAAATGGTACTTACCCAGTTGCTTCAGAATGTCAGTAAATGTTGCCTGCAAAAGAGAATTGTTTCAGGTCAGGGTAACAGTACTTGGTGCAGGAGGGGGAGGGAGTTCATTAAATTTCTAGCTCACAACACAGTCTTCAATGGTGAAAAAGCATGCAAATCTAGTAGCAGCAATCCAGATTACCAATGTTACACCACATTTAATGGATTCCACTAGCAACTGTGAAGGAATCATGCATAACAAACTAATACGTGGTCTTACAAATGCATGTGCGCTCTGCTTTAGAGGCATGTACTCCACATATTTAGCCATTTGTCTAGCTAAACGACAAATATCATGTTCACAACTAATGTGACAATTATCAAATATTTGACTCAGAAAAGGCATGCATGGGAGCATTTAACGATCCACTCTTGGTCCATACACCTATAGATGGGAATGTGGTTATACGTTATAACTAAAATTTTCATTTCACTATTACCACTACAGGAGATGAGGCCAATAGTCGAGGATTTTCACAAGCAGTTATGTAAACTGCCGACACTGCCCCAACTAGTGATCAAGCAATACACCAATTCAAATGAAGACGCTAAACCCAAAAATATTATTCATTTTGTAGCACAAGCAGAATAGATTTGTTCAATTTAATGGTTGGATTACATTCAAGTTTAAATTCAGCATCTTACTGTATTGAAGTCAACTTCTTTAAGGATTTCACATGCGGCATCTCGCAACTTTTCATCACTGGGGATCAACTTTTCTTTGTTCTTGCCCTTTCCCTTGGGTACTTTTTCTGCTTAAACATGAACAGAAGGGTGTTTCATTACATATATGGGTTGAAAACAATTAACACAAAACTTGTAAACTTCCAAGTCACTCAAATACAAAAACTCGCAAATTGGGACACTTCTAAAATTGAGATGAAAGAAAAGAAAGGTTACGATATTTACCAGTTTTCTCTTTGGAAGATGACTTGGTGAGAGTTGAAGGCTTCTGCTTTTCCTCCTTTTCATTCTTTTTCTTCCTAGAAAAGACCTTTGGACTTCCATCACTATCATCAGTAACTTTTGACTGGGTAGATGCTGATTTCTTAAGCGTTCTCCTAGTTGTTGAGCGAGATTTATCCGTAGAAGTAACATTCTTGACTTTAGCTTTTGCAGAAGATTCTTTTTTTACGGATGATGCTTTTTTAGCCTTCTTCGGTTTTTCTTCATCTTCAGATTCATTTTCAGAGTCACTTTTCTCGTCACTTGCAGAATCCTCTGGCCTCTCATCCTCAGATTTATCAGGAACACCATTTTCATTCTCCTCATTTTCTTCATCTTCCTCCTCTTCCTCTGACTCATCCTCTGTATCAGAAGTACCCTTCCTCTCCACAGCTGAAGAATCCTCTTTTTTCTTCCGACTCTGAAGAAAACACAGCATAAAATGGAGGATGGCAGGTTTTTCAAGACACACAAAGAAAATGAAAGAATATTACTAAAGATGAGTTCAGACTTCGGAATTAAAACAGATGCAAAAACTATGGGGTTTCATGTGTCTTCTTTTCCTGTCAGGCTAACCCACACACACATTTATTCACATCTACAGGCTTCTCCACGCAAATACGCTATAGAATTCAGATTGCACATATTAAAATATAGGCTAAAGTATACTTTTAGTCCTTTAAGTTTACATGAGGTATACTTTTGGTCCCTTAACTTTATAAAGTATACTTTCGGTCCTCTAATTCTAACACCGTTAATTTTGCTAACGGAAAATGCAAACTCAAGTGATAACGGTATAAATTTAAGTGATAACTGTGTAATTAAATGCTATTAAACTTAAATTTAAAATATGAGTAAATTGAAGAATATATAAAATTTGTGTAATTACATGTCATTAGTCATCACTTGAGTTCGTTGAGTCAACATTTTCCGTTAGCAATATTAACGGTGTTAGAATTTTAGGACCAAAAGTATACTTTATAAAGTTAAGGGACTAAAAGTATGCCTTACATAAAACTTAAAGGACTAAAAGTATACTTTAGCCTAAAATATATGTATATGCTCATCACAATTCACAAGTACATCTATAATATAGTATTCACAAAAAACACGAATAGGTGCTCAATGAAGTCATTTTAAAATTTATAAACAATGAGTGTAAAGTGTAAAGTGTGGATTACCAGAGGATGTGGGGAAAAACCAAGTCCGAGGGTACACAAGCCTAACATCAAACTTAGCATCAATATGAATATGAATATGAATTATAAAGATCTACACAGTTCACAAGCTTTGATTAATGCAGCTCATCTTGCCAGCCAACTTAAAAAGCCTAGGAAGCCATTTTCATCATCCCGCTTATAAACAGTAACCTTTTTGGGCTGTGTCCTCTTCACCTTTTTATTTGGCTCATTTTATCGAACTCCATGCCACCTTTTATTCTTTTATTTCAGGAAGTATTTTTCCTTACTATTTTCTTCAATATATCATCCACTCATGCACCATATGGTGGGAAATCCAGTTTAACATAATGAAACTAATTTCTTATAAGCAAAGCTACAAGTATAAAGCTGTTTCAAAGTTCAAACACAATTCATACTCTAGCTATAAAAGAAAGAAATAGCACCTTAGCAGAACGCTTTGAAGTTGTGATCCAAGAAGCTGATGAGCCTCTTTTCTCAACCCGTGAGCGCTTTTTGCCCCTATTTGACTGCTAAACAGTGAAAAGTAAGTATTATGAATATATTACACCAGAAACACAGGTCTTTCAAGGAAAAAATGAAAGTATAATTTTAGAAGGGAAAAATTATAAGAAAATATAATAAACAAACCTTCTCTTTTTCTGCCAGTAGGACAGTTGTTGTTGCATGAGGAGCCACCAAAAATCCTATTAGCTTTGTAATAATATCTTCCTGCATATGTAAGTATATATTAGCCCATGAATCAACACAAACAACTTAAAAAGGTAGAAATGCTGCTACAAGCAGCTTGAGGTCATAACATAAGCATGAGCACTTAGTATTATGATCCTCAAAATCACAATAAGATTGTATTGTGAAATACTGAAATAGAGTTTTTGTCTGTAAACAACAAAACCATTTATGGTGAAGGAGCGAAATTTCATTCATAAAAAGTGCATCAGCAATGCTAAACCACCAAACCTTTCTGGTTGCTGCCTTGTTAACTTGTATGTCAAGCACATCACAAAACTCCAATAACTTCTCTTTGTTACACTTGTCGAATTTTTCTTTTACTTTCATTTGTTGCTTTTCCTGCATTAACAAATTTTGGAATGTAGAAGCTTGAGCAACCTTGGACATTATGCAAAAATGATAGCGATTAATAGAAACAAAGCATATGATTTAGTAAATAAGCACACTAGTGATATAAGTTAGGATGCATGTTACAAGAACCAATTTTCACACACCTCATTTTCATGCCACACGAAACCAGAAAACCTTAATATATTACTCTTAATCTGAGGTGCCTGCAAAAACAAAAAAAGAAATCACTTGGTAGCAAGATGACAACAGAACATAAGAATAATTTTGTACTGTCAAAGCATGCACTGCCCCCTGTCCTCAATTATAGAGGCGATGCAACATAGTTACTACATTACTACATTAAATAAACAATCAATGTGGGTCATGACAAAAAATTATAATAGAAAAAGCACGTGGTTCACATATAGCAGGACCTACCTTCCCTCTCCTTCCAAACAGAATGGTATGGAGCAATCTGAAGGTCTCATCAGCCTTCCTTCGAGATAATTTAAATGCCACTATAACCAAAAAAAAAAGTGATGGTCACAAAGTTAGCAGCCATTCAGAAGAGTACAAAACATGCATCCAACTCTCAAGGGCTTGCCACATACCCAGTGATTATGAACATTCTGCAGACCTGGGATAGGTCATTAACATATCAAGCATCATGTTAAGGAGCTTTGAGGATGCTTTATTTAAGTCCATAATCATTTAGCAATCTCAATATATAGTTTCCAGCCATAGACCGTGTTTGGGATTAAATTTTATGCTGTTCAGTATCATTGCTCTAAACCTTATGCACTTCTCAAAGAGGTATACACATGTAGAATAAGGACACAACACAACCCAGACATGATGTTTTAGGGGAACCACTCCAGAATTACTCTTAGGCTCTACCGTAGTGGTGGTGGACGAACTCTCTAAATGCAACCATTTTGCAACTTTATTGAGTGACTGTTTTGGTGTTTTGCAGCATTTAACCAGATATTTTTGTGTTGTTATTTAAATATTTTGTTTGAAGAAAAAAATTTATCATCAAAACCTGGAACAAAGTGTATTTCATATAAAATCTAAGGAAATAATGTAATAGGTCTACTTCAACTGGCTGGAGTGAACAGAGAAGGAAAAGGCAATTAAGCACAGGTAGGCACCATACCGTTTGGTATATCTTTCAAAGGTGTCCCACGGCCCTGCAATTTAGAGGTATACCTTAAACACGATAACTTTCAACAGAATACATTAAATTCATAACGTTCCAATGAAAAATAAATAAAAACTAAATCCACACCTTTTCAATGTGAAATTCTTTGGATGCATCTTTTTCATATGATGTTACCAACCTCTCCACTGTTTTTCTTTCACGTACTGGGCGATCAATAGCAGGAGTCCTTGGCTCCACCTCAGAGATCTTCTTCCTTTTATCTTTCACTATCTTCTCGTCACTCTTCTCCCTTGCATGCTTTTTAGATCCTCTCTTAACTTTACTACCTTTTTCCTCATATTCTCTTGGCTTATCAATGTTATCCTTGCTCTCTTTCTCCTCCTCGTCTTCCTCCTCGTCCTCTACTTCTTCAGGTTCCTCCTTCTTATCAGTCCCCTCTTTGATGTTGGGAGAAGCCTCTTCTTCCATTGAATCAATTTCAGAGTTTTCAGCTGCTTCTTTTTCTTTCACTTCGCCACTTTGCTTTGCTTCCTTAACCTCTGTCTCTTCATCCAACTTTTTGACCAGAGATTCATTTTCATCCATCTTATCTTCTACCTCTTTTATATCACCATCTTTCTTATCCTCTTCCATTTCTTTTACATCATCTTTATTATCCTCTTCTGCTTCTTTTGCGCCGTTGTCTTCCTTATCCACTTCTACTTCCTCCACACCATCATCTTTCTTATCTTTTTCTACTTCTTTGACACCATCATCATTCTCATCTTCTACTTCATTCACACCATCAACTTTCTTACACTCCTCCATTTCCTTAACACCGTCCTTTTTCAAGTCTTTAATTCCATTATTTTCCAAGTCTTTTCTTCCATCAGCTTCCAAGCCATTCTTTTCATTAATGCCTTCCACTGTTTTCTCTGGCAAGCTATTACCATTGGAATCAGTCTTATTGGAAACTTCATTCACCGTTCCCTCCTCACTCATACTGATCTTATTTTAGGGACAATATCCAATGAACACTTCTTGCTACACACTCCACCACACTGAGCCACTGACCTTGCTAAATTGAAGAACTGAAGCCTGCTGATATTAAATAAATTAGGGATTTAGTCTAAATACGCCAACATCGTTATAGCCATGCACTAATCTTCCAAACAACACATATTGGAAAAGCATTCCAACCAGGTAACGAACTTATAATAGAAAAGGGAGTAGAAAAATTAAAGCCTCCGGTTCTAGGAACATCTGGGGGAAAAGTAAAAGGAACAATCCATTAAGGCTCTAATTCAAAAGTCAACAGTAGAAATGGCATTCTTCAGCTGAGAAGAGGGAAAAAATTGAGAGAGGAAAACGTACTAAAGAAATATGAATTTCGTGGTGCACAAGCTCTTGCAAAACCCATCTCAGCCAAAACAAGGGCAACCACAGACAGGCAAATCAAAACGGTAAGGTTAGAAATTAGCAAACAGAAGATAAGTAGTGAATTTCAACCGAGACAATCAAATATGAAGAAACAGAGCTATGATTATCAATAAGAAGTTGCCTCCTAAGCCCTAATGCTCCCAACACCAACAGTCCAACACAATTCAAACCAAACAAAAACATGAAAAAACAGTCACAACGAATTGCGGAAAACACTGAGCCAAAAAAGAGCAATTCAAGGGTTGAAACATACAGATTCGAAGCATTGAATTGAAGCAAGAGCATACCTTTGGAGTCTCGCAGGAACACAGTATGTATTCCTCTCACTATAACACCTCTCTCTTTCGCGTTCACGATCCCATTCTCTCTACGCCACTCTCTCAGTCGTGGAGGTTATTTCTGGCAATGTACCCCGTTCGGACTTCAAATGCGGATTTTAAATGCAGTTTAACTGCCACGGTGGACGTGTGTGTTGCAGCAATCCGGAGCGGCCACGAAATCAACGGCTGGTGTATGGTGTTTCTGTGTTACGTGGGAGATCGACGCTTGTGATTCGTGGAAACGTTGAAGTTTATTCTTTTGATTAATACCCACACTTGTTCTGTCGTGTGTACACATGGCGACTTTTAAGGCTTCTTCAGCGGGGCCCATTTGAGATGCTTGTTTTTTAGAAAATTTTAAGTGGACATGGCGGTTTCTTTTTCTTTGTGATGTTAGTACTTAGTATATAATCCAGAGGAAGTCTTTTCCAAATATAGCTTGTTCATGTATAAAGTTTTTTTTTTTTTTTTTTCCAGCTACTGTTTAGATCTAATCCCAAGGACATCTTCTACAAAGTGAACTTGTTTTTTTTAAATACTGTTAAATTATTAGGAATAACTCTATTTTCCATTTATATATATTTGAGCTCAAAACTACATGTCTAGGTAGTCAAAACCTTTCTACTAAAATCAACTCATACAATTTAGTCCCATAAAAAATCAATTCGTACAAATTCAACTTGTTTTTAATGCTATCTCTAAATTTCCAGGATTTTTTATTTTTTTGCTGATCTATTTATAATTTAAAATCTTATACAATAATTTTCAGTGTTTATAATTAAGTGCAATATTTTATTAAATTCTTTCGAAATGCAATAGTTAATAACATTTTACGTTATGGGTGTTCATGAAGCCCAAATGCTCGCAATGCCTACCTATAAGAAATCTGCTCATAAATCATTTGAACATTTCGAGCTGGGCCAAATATCATGGAGGACTGAGCAAGGTATGCTAACATGCCTATTTGGCCGTGCTCGAAGTGTGTGTAGACACACACATATTCATTATTTGATAAAATTTAATAAGTATTTATTTGTTATTCAATTAGAATATAATGAATAAAGATATTTTCTATTTACTTAGAAAATACGCATATTTTTCATAAACATGGTTAATTAAGAAATCGGTAAATTGAGTTCTCCGGAAATAAATTGTTCTTTAAATAATAAGAAAATAATATGTATTGGATTAATTTGTTTTATTAGCCCATGAATTAAATATAAAATATAACATTTAAAAAGGACAAGTGAAAATGACACCAATATCTCAATTAAAAAAATAATAATATTAGAAAAGTCTCATAACTTATCAGTGGCTGCTCTTTCACTTGTCATTAATAAGCTACAAGATTTTGTTGATATTATTTTCTCTATTTGAGACCTTAGTGCATTTTCCCAAAAGGACTATTGTATAAATAATTTTTTGAAATATCAAACTATAAATTTTTCTTTTTGGATGCTTCTTTATTTTTCAATTTTAGAGTGATTTTCAGGCATGGAAGCTCGTAATGCCCAGCTAGCCCGAAATTACTCGACCTTACATTGGGGAAGGCGGGACATCGGATTGCAAAATGCTGTCTGTTTAATTTTTGGGTTGGGCATCGGGTAAGGGTCATGCCCTCCCAACCCTGCCCAATTTTTTTTCCATATTTTGATAATATCATAATAGATGTTAAGATTATACATTTGTTGTTGGAGGGGAAAATTATAGAAAGATATGGTGGGGTTGCTTAATCCTGTTAATTAACTTTTATAGTTAATCATTAATATAAAGGAGGAAATCAATCAAAATTATGATAACGCTGTCTCTTATGAGAAGATCAGTTACTCATTGTGAGCCTCTGACTTCTGATTCATAAGTTGGAGCGTGTCTTTTTAAAGTTTGTATTTTCTGCCTGTTTTTATTTTTTTAAGATAAATTATCCAGTTTTTTTTTTTTTAATGAAAAATCACACTGGTGAAAGGTTAGTTTTCTTCAGAACTCAAGATTTTGCTGAAAATAAAAGGGAGTGATAAATTACTTGAATTAAACTGAGATTTGTTTTGTTTTTATTTATAGCTATATACTCCCTCCGATCCTAATTATAGGAGTAAATTTTAGAGTTGGTTTTGGTCCTAATTATAAGAGCAAGTTTTAACTTTTGTTAATTTTTTCCTACAATACCTATATTTATACTTTTTCAATAATAATTAAAGACAATAATAATTTAATAATACACCTATATATTTTATAAAGTAAATAATGTTTGCAACTCATTAATGTCATATACACCTAAATTATACTTTTTTATATAAAATAATAATTATAAAAGGTTTTGTTCAATATATAAATTATACTTATATACTCATAGTTAATTTAGCTTTTATATAATAAGTGATAGTTGATCGTTAATGGGCTGCTGGAGATTTAAAATTGAATCTTAATATGTATAATCAATAATAATTTTTTTTAAAAAAATATATAAATTTAGCAAATAAAATTAATTTAAATTTTGATATTTAAATAAGAGTAGGCAGGAGTAATAGATTTTATTTTATTTTATTATGTGAACGCAGAGATGGATTGAAAATTGTGTCTGAGAGAAAATTCTTTAATTAGATTTTATTATATGTGAATGTAGAGGCGGATTGAAAATTGCGTTGGGTTTGACAGCGTGACCACAAAAGGATAAGAAAAACTACGTCGGGTGTGTTTAAATTAGCACTAGGGTACCACCAAGCGCTTAGGTCAACTGGTAAGGGGTTGTCCTAGCTTAACCACGGGTCTTGAGTTCGAGACGTGGGAATGCAAAAGAGGCTACCAACCCGCCTCGGTCCGGATTAGTGTTGATGTAAAGATGGTCTACCTTGGGATATCTGCGCTACAAAAAAAAAAAAAAAATAGCACTAGGGTATTTTAAATTTTGGGTAAGGGTATTTTAGGAAAATACACATAATTAACTAATTTAACTTCCTTCCTTAATCCCTCTAAATTTTGGTAATTTGCTCCTATAATTAAGAGGAGTACCATTCATATATAATAAGTGCAATTTAATGCAAATTCTGAAGTTCTGTCATCATTTCCATTGAAATTGACAATATTTTAAAGTCAGAATATTGTTGTCAAGATATTTTCATAGGATTTTTTATCTTTTTTTCATTTCCTTTTTTTTTTCCTCCGTCGGTGGCAGGGATTTTCATAATATCTTTGTCTGCGTGTAGCGTAATACATTGATTTTTTTTTTTTTTTAAGGTGAGAATATTTTGTTATGATTTTGACTGATGACGCTATAATATCTTCAGGGGACTACCGGATCACCATATTTCTATACTTTTGAAAAATAATTTTTATAATTTTTCGTTTTATAAATTCACCAAATAAATGTTTCCCATAAAATTATACAGTATGAACTAGAAACTACTGTTTTCATAATATATCTAATCATTTTAGCAAAGATCAAACATGAACAACCATATAGGATTAGCTTAGATTTACAGTTTCTTAGGATATGTTATTTTTTCTTTTAAAATACTATGAGCTGTACAGAAAATAACTTATATATATATATATATATACACACACACATAATTTTTAGAAAATGGATTGTATTCACCCACGATTTAAAGGCAGAGCAAAATCTCATTTCCTCCTAGGTGATACCAATGTTAGGTAACGTCTTGACTAACTCCAGGATTGAAGCTCCTCCTTTTGAGAGAGTATCCGACCCCTTTGCCAATTGAACCTAAGGACGAGGGATAATAACTTTTTTTTTAGTAGCTCATCAGGTATCCAGAGTTTCGTCCGGATTAATCCGGGTCTGACCCACGTCGTGCAGCTGGCTATGGTAGGAAATTCTCCCAATGGGGTTTTTATGCATTCACAAAACTTAAACTTGAGACTTTATTTAAACGAAACAAGTCATTTACCACTTGTACCAATCCTACTGGTAGGAGGGATAATAACTTATATATACGTGTGTCTTTAGCCGCATTATAGAAGTATGGATCCAATCCTTTGGATTGTGTTGGGCTAAACAA
The DNA here is from genome assembly GCA_025563575.1 of Acacia pycnantha. Lineage (NCBI taxonomy): Eukaryota > Viridiplantae > Streptophyta > Magnoliopsida > Fabales > Fabaceae > Acacia > Acacia pycnantha. The sequence goes on along the minus strand of JAMWYP010000031.1, from coordinate 3,152,193 downwards.
AATAACAGCGGGCTTCTGGCCCACGGCATTCTACTGTTTGTTTTTCTTCTGCTTGGAACAAAATAACGATAAGTCTAGTAGAAAGGATGTGTTTTTCACAATATAACAAATTAAAAAGTTTAAATCCTTGTTAGGAGAGTTAAAGAGGTACCTACATTTAACGCCAATTGTTAAAAAATGTTCATTTATTTGTATAAAAATCGTTCATATTTTGCACTCATGGTTACTAGTACTACCTCCGTCCCTAATTATAGGAGCAATTTAACCGATTTTGGGAGAATTAAGGAGAGGAGTTAAATTAGTTAATTTTACTTATTTTCCTAAAATGTCCTTATATAAATTTAAAATGACACAAGTTGCCCTAATTATAAGTGTTTCTAATTTGTCTTACGTTAGATATCCATGACATATTAGTTTATATATGTCTATTAGTTGCTTTTTATATAGCCATGTGTATACATATAGATCTAATTTTCTTTCCACACGCTTTCTAATTGAAATAATGGTCACACACACACACACACATATATATATATGTTTATATATGTGTGTGTGTGTTCACACATATATATCTACACATATATATATTGACACACATAAACACACATATATATAATGCTCCTAATAATAAGTATAAATAGGGGTATTATAGAAAAAAATTGACAAAAGTTAAAACTTGCTCTTATAATTAGGACCAAAACCAACTCCAAAATTTGCTCCTATAATTAGGGACGGAGGGAGTAACATTTAGTTTTTTTTTAAAAAAAGAAGTGAAGCTATTCTAAAGAAGGACGAACTCATTTTTATTCTCAATTTTCTATGTAGGGTCAACCTTTCACTGACTCAGGCCTAAACGGACCGACCCCTTGAGGCCCGACTCATTTAAAATCGTCATATTTTGAAGTTTGGCCCTTTTACCCACAGGCTCGAGCAAGCCCATTTCAACCTGCAACCTTACGGACAGATTCTTTTTGGCTCTTTAGAGGTTCTAAATCATGAGCTCAACGCTTGACTTAAATAGACTAAAACAGGTCGGCCCGACAAGCTTGACCCGTTTTCTCGGCTCTATCTATGTATCTGAGTTAATGTTTCTCTCTTTTGCCTCCACCCATCCTCTTGTGTTTCTTGAACCAGCTGAACGATTCCATTAGATTGATTCATAAAAAACGGATTTACAGGGTGAAATGAAGGTAAAGTTCAAATATGGCAAAAAATGAGAAAGACTTTTGTGTAAAAGTAAAAGAGGATAGAAACAAAAGAATTTGATTACCCCCCACTATATAAGAAAAGCTCCTTTATGTATTCCATGCCATGGTCAGACACATCCCAACAATATCCAATCATTATATCTTCACTGTTCCCAGCAAATTACCATAATACAAGTCAAAAGCCCTCACCAAAAATTATTCTATTGCCCTGTGATTAAGGATACTTTCCAAGTTTGTTTGTTTGAACATGGTGAAAGAATCAAATAATTGACAGAGAAATAGTATAAGCTTTTTTGCCAATGAAGTTAATTTTGTTGGACTTGCACTTTGAACAAGAAGTAACAGGTGATGTAGTTGTTATTATGAAGGCCTGTGAATTGTGATATAGAAAAGCACAAAATTTTACATGACATATCAAGTAGATAAAAATCTAAAGCTAAAAACCTGAATATATGAAGATGGAATTAAGCTAAAGATTGAAGAAGTAAAGATAATAATCATCAATCAGTAACAACACTGTAACTGTACTGATCTAGATCTCCTCCTGAGAATGGCATTTCCTGCTTCAATCCCATGGAAATATCAATCTCTATCAAGTTTTCATCCTCATTCATCTCATTAATCTCTGCTAATAGCTCCATCAGACCTTCCTGCTTGAACATGGCTTCTGGTAGAAAATCTGGCAACTTTGATTCTAATCTCTGCCCAAGCTCTTTACCTAAGCCACAGAAATTGCTGCTTGGAAGGTTGATTTCAATCAAATCATCATCATCATCATCATCATCTTCTTCTTCATTTTCAGAGTCTGAGCTTTCATAGATTCCCAGAACTCTGGTACTGTTCTGATCAAGCTCTAGACTTTCAGTTTCACCATTGATGCTTTCAGTTTCAGCATCTGATGGAAGTGAGGTAGTAGCAATCCTACTAGCATTTAGCAACTTTTCATCCATGGCTGAGCCACTGGTAGTTTCACTATCAGATGGGAAAGATGAATCTGATTGAGATTCAGCTTCTTGCTCATTATCAATCAGAGCAATTTCTGTCTGCAACTCCTCTTTCTGCATCTTCATCTCCTGAACAAGACTTCCATCTTCTTCAGGCTTAGACCCTTTTTTCTTTCTCAGCGTGACAAGAAGAAAAAGTGTGGATAGAATAACTATAGGTATAGTGAGAATAAGAACAGGCCAAGAAGATTCAGAAACTGGTGGGAAGAAAAAGAACAGAGAACAAAAAAGAAGGAACATGATCAGAATAGTTGAGAGTACTAATGAAACTAAACATGAACAAAGGTTTGAGTGGATTTGCTGTGGATTGTTGCCTTCTTTCTTCATGACTGTTCTCTGCAAAAAAAAAGGGGGGGGGGGGGCTCTGCGAATTGTTGGAAAAGAGCTTCACAGGCAAAAAGTTGAGAACTTTCAGAGAGGGTAAGATTAAAGGAGTGAACTTTAACTCGTCCCTTTAAGGTACTGCTTCTTCTTCATCGTCTCATCATGGAGATCATATACCTGTGGTGGGTGATATTAATTTTGGTAATCTTTGCGAGAAAAACTATGAACTGTTTCTCTCTTGGAGACAGTGAAGGCAATTTTGATTTCGATCAACGTTTTACAACATCGAAGCCTCGAAGTTTGCCAAATGCATGTGCGAGATACAGAGCCTGAGCCCTAGAAAGCAGAGTTTTTTTAATAATACCAGGCACTTCAAAACCAGAAACTACTTGGTCTCTTCTGTTTTATGACTTTTATCCACAACCAAATAAAACCCATTTTCAGAAACCTACTACCCAATAAAAAATGAGAAGCAGTAAGTTTCTCAAAAGAATGCCTTTTTCTTCAAAGCAGGCCTTCAACCTTTTCCCGGGAAACAAACATTAGTTTAAAGAGTCTCAGCTTTCTGTCGTACTTGTACAAGTAACATAGTGGTATCAAATCGAATGGACCAGCTTAGAGAACACTTTTTTATTTCTTAATTTGATCTGCAAAATTTTGAATACATTAACCTAATGTAATAAATTCAACCTTAATAGTCTCCAAAAGAAAGAGAGAGTAGTTCATCTGTGGCACCTTTATTTTTTTTTAATAAAAGTTCATCTGTGGTACTTGGACATGAGTATTGGTACAATCAGGATCTTTTTTTAATCATAAAAGCAATGACATATAATGAAAGAAGACCCTGTGTGAAACTATAATCTAATACTAGGCACTACCAATTAAACTAGCTTCAATTTGGGGTTCTCAGTCCCACGTCAGGGAGCTTTACCAGATAATAGTGGTTCATATGTTTAATGAATTCTCTAGGCCAATGGATTAGCCTTTTGAAATATGCTTTCCCTTCTTACTAGTAAAAGATGCTAAGTGAAGTGCTATGATGTAGAGCCGTAGAGGATATTAGATCTTATGAGTCATGACTTACTATTATGAGCCGAACTTAAAAGGTCTACTTATGCAAAAATATAAAAAAAGATCCTCCTTGACAAAGGGCCAAGAAATGCAACCCCAAATATACTCATACAAGTTTGAAGTTGAGATATCAATGGGGTCGGTACAATGGAAGGACTTAATCCCACACAAAATTGTGAATCAATGTTCTCATTCCCTCTGAAAGAGATGACCATCCACATTTAGTGCTATAAAGTATCTCAGTTAAGACTGTTTCTTGTAAAAGAATAGTACCTTATAGAGGAAAAAAAAAGTTTGAACTTGAGATTATTTAAGAAATGTTGACTTTATCGCCGCTTGATCCAAGAGGCATTTACGTTTCTGCAAATTATGGAGCTAGGTGGGGCTATAATGGAAACCCATTCTTGAAGATAGGATTTGTTGACAATATTTAATGTCTGGTGGTGTCCATTCCTCTAGCGTTAAACCAGGCAGACACTTCACCTACACAAGGCCCATCACTTGCTTCACAAAATGCTAACAAAATATGAATACCATTTATATTGACACAATCTGTCTCTATCCATTATAAGTTTTGTAGTAGTAAAAAAAAGTCACAGACTTTTTCAAGAAAAGTTTCTTAAACTTTTACATACATAGACACTCCTCAATATTTTTGAGTTGAAGCAAATAGGGGAAAAAAGTAATACTCCCTCTGGTCTTAATTATAAGACCTAATTGACTTTTTTGGAAATACAAATGAAGCTAATTAAATTACTTTAGAATTTTTTTATTTTCAATTTTCTTCAAACTAATTAGTTTGATTAATAAACTAATATATAATCTAAAGATACACAACATATTAAATGATTAAGTAACTTATTTAACTTCCTTAATCTTTCTTAAAAAAGTCAACTAGGTCTTATAATTAGGACCAGAGGTAGTAATTCATATTACTATTTGTTAATATTTTTAAGTGGGTGAGGCACTTTTTTGGGGATTCAGTTTTGGTCACCATTTGTCTATCTCATCTGGACATCTAGATTTCATTTTTTTTAAAAAAATATTCTTTTAATAGGTAGAAAATCTAAAATAAAAATAATTTATTAACTAGTATTTTTTCAAAAAATAATATTTTTTATTTAAAAAATTAAATCTGAACCATCTAAATTTCATCTGGACGGTCCAGATGAGATAGGTAAATGGTGCCTATCCCTTTTGGTGTGTTGATATGATGATGGGCTTATTTCTTGCTTAAAGGAATTGGATTATTGAGAGACATATAATTGCCATGCTAATGATGAGCTCCTGCCCGTGAAGAACAAGAAATCATTATTTATTTTTTCCATGCGTAAAAATTTATATGAATTTTTCAAGTTCAAAAAGTGTCTGAAAATATATTTTAAATCCTATTTGGCTTGGGCCCGTTTGGATGGGCTTTTAAAAAAATGTTTTTTTGTGCTTTTTTTTTAAAGCTCAAAATTGGAGCTTTAAAAAAAAACAGTATTTTAATTTTTTTTTTTGTGACTTTTACTTTTTTTAAAAAATATCATCTAAACACATAAATTAATTTTTTTTTCATTAAAAAAGTGATTTTTTTATGAAAAAAGCCCATCCAAAAGGGCCATTAGTTTATACTTATAAGTAGAAGATAAACTAAAAATAAGTTAGGCCAAACAGACACTTAATTCCCAACTGTATGAATGATTACTGTGGTTATATTTATAAGTCTATTTTGATCAAATCTTACATACTAAGGAGAGATAGTTAACTTAATGATTATGAGGTAAATTTTTAACTTTGCCTTCATTTATGATTGAGTATTTTTCAACTGTTTCTTCTCTCTCTATCTTCATGAGTACAATTAATATAGGTAAAATTGTCACAATTTCATTTATTACATGAAACTATATTTATAAATGGAATCAAATTTTTATATAAGTTGACATAAGAAGTCTCGTTATATGTTCATAACTTTTTGTTTCAGAAAAAGAATAAACAGACAAGCGAATTTCCGGTGGTGCATGTTCATGTGGTCCTTTCAACTCTTCGTCCCAGAAGCAAATAGGAAAGGGAAAGAGGCATCTTAATTTCAATTTCAACCCGGTTGTAAAATAAAATTTTAATTAATTTCTTAATACATAATTATTTCATTCAATTTAACCTCCCGTAAATAAAGTTAAAAACATTTTCTCATATATTAGCCAAACTTTGAAAAACAATGAGTAAAAATTTTTATGCCATTTTTAAACATTTTAATGGCTACATAGGATAACTTAATAAATATTTATTAGATTCCCTAGTGTCACTGGTACTATATATTTTATATTAACCTATGAACAAATGGATATGGATGATATTTTTTGGGAGTGAAGAACGGAATAATCAATGTTTATTGATAAAAAAAATATAGAACATGAAATGAGACGATACTTTGTTTTGAAAGACAAAATAAAAAAAATAAATGGAAAAATATCTTGCTCAGTACAAATATATCAACCATGGGTTCGCTCCTAAGCCATTTTTCTCCAAATTTATCCCTAAATTTTGGAAAAATCTATACAGGGACCCCAATTAAGGTTCATAATCTTAAAAAAGGTCCCAACAACTTTCAGATCTCACAAAAGGCCCTAGAGTTTTTTCATTAAAACGTTAGTTGTTAACGGGGCTGATATTGTTGTTAATGTGACTGATTTAGTTGTTAAAATATTGTTGTTAATGCGACTGATTTAATTGTTAACGGGTATTGATTTAGTTGTTAATGTGGCTGATTTAGTTGTTAACGTTTATACCAGAAAAAGCCTTGGACCTTTTTTGGGATCTGAAAGTTGTTGGGGCCTTTTTTGAGATTCTGACCTTAATTGGACCCTGTATGAATTTTTCCTTAAATTTTGGCCATCCATTCGATATAAAGCCACATCACCTAAATTTTTTTGGTATTAGTTAGTATTCTGAAATATCTTTTTAGTCAATATCCTAAAGTATCAAGTATGTTTTAGTACCATTCAGTATCATCAAGTATTTTTTTAAGATCATCAAGTATTTTTTAGTGCTAGTCAATATCCTGAAATATATTTTTAGTACCGGTTACTACCCTACAATATTTTTTCAATATCATAAAATAATTTCTTAAGATCATGAAATATTTTTTTCAGTACTAGTTAGTATTCTAAAGTATCTTTTTAGTACCAGTCAGTATTATGAAATACTTTTTTTAATATCACTCTGAAATACTTTTTTCAAGATCCTTGAAAAAAAATTTAAAGTACTGACTGATATTAAAAAAATACTTTAAAGGATGGTCAAGATTAATTTAAATTAATCATCTAAATTAGATAAGGAGAGATGATGAGAAAGTAACAAAGGATCCAAATCAAGTGGTTACGGCTTCCAGTTACAAATCTGTACCGCATCGTCTAAAGGCTAAGCATAAACCCAGATATGCCGCTTCAACTATGCAATGACGAAACTACCCTTGACCCTTTCACAACCTGCCTTTCAAGTCACCCGTAAACGTTTGAAACCTGGTGCTAGGGTTTAATGTTCTCTCCCGATTCCCTCCATAAAGTAAGCATCTTTTTCACTAGCTTTGGGATTTTATAATTATTGTTATGTTCGACGATTCTCAATCTCTATTTATCGAGATTCGTTTTGGTGGATTTTGGTCTGATTGATCGCTCTGTCTTGCTTCGGTTCGGACTTCATCGTCCTCTGAGTGCTCAATTCCATGTTCATCAGCTTCCGATGGACCCGGTGCACCCAACTACTCCTCCAGTTGAACACGAAGAAGATGAGTGGGGTAAGGTATCTTCCTTCAATTTCGTTGATTTTTTTTACATCGATAGGGTCAGTAACAGACAGAGTTGAGATTGATGAATATTTTATCGTCATATTCTGATATGTGTAATTTTTCATTTATGAATTTGAATAGAACTTAATTTAATTCGCCAAAGTTGTCTTGCTCTGTTTGCATTGTGTTTGTTTTTATGGAATATTAAATCTGTGCGGCCTTCGTGTAAATCACATTATAGATAAACTGTGAAATTCAGTATTAATCCTCTATTGTGAGTTTGTGAAGTTATGAACATTCTTTCCTCTATCGCCTTGCTCTTTGTCCGCGGATTTCATGGTTCAAATGCTCAACTTGATGTCTCTTTGATACCAAATTGTTTAAATTGTCGCCTTTGCCTTATTTGTTTAATTTATTGATGTTTTTTTCTTTACTCCAGTTGGGAAATTACGGATACACAGTTGCGGTTCATTTTTTATTATATTTTCGAATGCAGATACCAGCAGTTCTCATATTGTTTCATTTTTGTTTTGGTATATAGTTTTCAAAATAATTAACTCTTCAAAATCTACTAGATTTTTGTTGCAATAGAAAATAAACGAAAAATACTAGATATATTCAAAACCTTGTTCATCACTGCCCAGACACACCAAAGTATATGTTAATATGCATAGACTTGAAAGATTTGCCTCAGAATATACTACTCCAACAGTTTGCAGCTCTGAATATTTGCTACAGTATGAAATTGAATGAGGCATTAGTCTTTGTTTTTGACTGTGACTAGGAAGATGGTTTGTTTCAGTTCTCTGTCTAATGTGTACTAGACTGGGATGGCTAGTCTAGTGTTAGCCAAAAATAATAAAAAACTCTGTCTAATGTTTATAAGTCTATTGTACTAGACTGGGATGGCTTTGTTCACTAGACACACTTATCATCTGTGACTCTATTTGGATGTAGACACTGATGGATTTGTGATTCCAAGTTTGGGAATTGGTAATTCAGATGAAAACAAACCTTCTGCTCCTGTCATAGAATCCTCTAATTCTCCTGCACAGGTCAGCTGAAGCTCTCATGTTTTTTCTAATTAAAGATTACTCATAAACGTGGGTGATGGAATTGGTTGGAAACACTGGGTGATGCTTACTCTATTTGTTTCTGTGTAGCCTAAGAAGGAAGAGAACATCTATCTGGGACCTCACGGAGCACCTCCATCTCACCCAAAACAGCAAGAACTAAACCCGTTGAGCCGAAAGCAGCGATTGAAGCAGAAATTGAAAGAAGCTGATAAGAATACTAGTGGCGGGACGGCTAGGGAGAATAAGATGGATAATCTGAGAGAACTTGTGGGTGGTGGTAGAGAAAGTAGGATTATGGCAAAGGGGTCCCCGAAGGACTGGTTAGATCCACATTGCCACGAATCTCAGTTTGAGAGGAGGTGACATAATGCTGTAAGTGGAGGTATTATCTTTCTGTTTATTGAGCTGCTCTTGAAGAAGTTGCACTCTGTTTTATTGCCTATTTTTGGGCCCTGGTAGAGTTTGATGATGCATTTCCAGCTATAGTCTCGAAAGTCATGTATCTTGACAACAATTTTACCACTTAACCTTTTCGTAAGACATGAAGGTCCTGGTGTCGATGTGGCCCATGATATTTTATTGAGCTATTATTGGAGAAGTTTCATTCTCTCTGTTTTTTTATCGGCTTTTTTCTTGGTAGGGTTTGATGATGCATATCTTGCTAGAGCTGTGGCCGATGATATTTACATGCAAGTTTTCTTGCGAAGAATTATATTGCTTCCTTTGGCATTCCTACCTGAGAAAGTCCCTTTTTATCCCATAAACTTTTGAACCATTGTGGTTGTCGTCTTGTCGAAGTCCTCTGTTCTTATATTTTTGCCCCCTTGCTTTTCTGAATATTTCTTCAATTCTCTTTTTTCCCCCTTCACACTTTTAGCGATGTGTTCTTGCATATGGGGCAAACAACCTTTTTTTTTGGAAAAATGGGAACTATCATTCAACTAAAGTAAATATAAGGGCAAAAGCTCAACAGAGGAAAACAGAGGGCCTACAACTTTGTTGGATCCAAATTACCCATAAGAGAACCCGAGTTAAGTTTATGGGAAGTAAGCCCGAGTTGTTGCCTTGTCAGTATACAAAATACCCCGATCTGAATTGAACTGAACGGTTGAAATTACCATGCTTACTCAAGACAGGCTTAATTCGTATGATCTAAACACCAATTTACATTTATGTCTTAAGAGTGAGTGGGAAATATCAGAATCAACTAAAACAAGTTTAACTTTTCACGAGAAGTTTTTCTCACATATTTAGTATGAAGCCAACATTGAGACCACACAGTAGTCCAAGCCCGGTCCTCTGGAGTAGCTGGATTTAGGTGGGTCATGATAGGTCCAAAGTAACAGAGGCGTGAAGAAAGTAGAAGGTCCTTGAAAGAAGTTGAAGGTCCTTGAAATTGCTCCTTTCTGTGGACATCAACATTTAAACCGTTAAAACAGGAAAAAACGTAAGTATTCATTGTTTCAATGGCGCTCTCGTTAACAAAGAATACTGCTCATGTGCCTCTGTCGACAGAGGAGAATGATCAACTTCATCGCAGCTCAAAGAAGATTAAGAATGGAGATAATAGCAGATATGAAGAAAGCTGGCCAAAGCTTGGAACAGAGACATTGAAATAGTGGGGGCCTGGTTTGACTTTTGCTGAAAAACTTCAAGGGTTAAACCGGGATGAAAATATGACAGAAACAAAGGTGGATGATGATGAGCTTTCTGAAGACAATATTTCCGATGCTGAAGACTGTGAACCACTATGTGTGATTAGTGAGGACCCTACTAGGAACTTTCTAACATTCACTTTCTCTGAAAAGATGAAAAAACGTCTGTACAAGGCATGGAGCAAATCTGTTATTGTGAAACTCCTTGGGAGAAATATTGGCTACAAATTACTCCTATCTATTCTCCAGAAGCTATGGGCAAAAAAGGAGTTATTAAGCTAATCAATATTGGTAATGGCTTTTTTGTAGTCAAATTTACGAATAAGGAGGACTATATGAATGCTTTAACTGGGGGTCCCTGGATGCTTTTTGATCATTATCTTACGGTGAGGCCATGGGAACCCCAGTTTCGATCTAAAACGGCTACTATCAACAAAGTGGCGGTATGGGTTAGACTTCCTGATGTTCCCCTTGAGTATTACAATAAGGAGGCGCTGGCTTGGATTGGAGATAGGATTGGGGAAACAATAAAAGTGGACATGAACACATCTAGTCACCTAAGAGGCCATTTTGCCAGAATCTGTGTTATTGTGAATTTAGAGAAACAACTCATGTCAGGTCTCAATTTGGATGGAGAAGATCTTTACCTGGAGTATGAAGGCTTGCATTGGCTTTGCCTAGGCTGTGGTATGTATGGCCATAAATTTGATGACTGTAAATTGAAGAAGAAAGATGCTGGAACGGGGTCCAAGTTGGTCACCTTTGTTGTCAACGAAGTTGTGCATTCGAGTGAAAGCAATGTGATGCGAACGGCTTCTGGGCAAATGAAGGGTGATGACGGTGAAGTTTGGAGAGTGGTTCAGCGGCCTCGCCGGAATAAGAAGAACAACAGGGAGCCGGCCAATCTCCGGCGAACTGAAAATGGGTCACGATTTGACGTGCTTGCCGAGGAAGGAGTTGGCGGTGTTGTTTCTCAAAGTGTGACAGGTCCCCTTTTCGTACAAGGCGTGGCAGACGAGAAGGGCGTTCAGCGATCCAGATCTGAGGGGATTACTTGTGATAGGAAAGGTGAGACACAAAAGACATTAAGAAAGGAAAATAGACTGAGGGGGGAGAAAGGATCTGTGCATCTTGACCGACAGAATGCTAGGAAGGAGAAAAGGACAAGAGATTCGGCGAAAGCAGGAGGAAAAGCTCTGAGGTTCTGAGGTTGACTTTTGGGGAAGATGGAGAGAGTAAAGACAAAAAGGGAGAAGGAGCTGAGATCATAGAGGCAGAGATTCTGCCGAACGTTGGAGACCCTGAGCCTATTTCGAATGAGCAGAAGGAAGTGGACCCTCGGCCCGATACGGAGATGGAGCATGAAGCGGATCCCGACCCGGTTTGGGCTTCTGATGGAGTTGGGCCCATGTCTCCTAATGGGTTGCAGGGCAAATTTTGGGCTAGGCCTTCTATTGATGATATGGACTCAAATATGGCTCTAGATGGGAGTGACATTTTGGGCTACGTTTTCTTTGTGCCAGAGACACAAGAAAGCTGCAGGAAATTAATTGGGCTTTCTCTTTAAGGCCTTCTTTATTTGATATTCGTTTATAATTATTTAATCTGATTTTTTGATGTCTAATTTCCAAAAAAATATAATTTATTGGAATTGCAGGGGAGCAAATAGTAGAAGTTTCTATAATTATTTCTGCTCTGTGTGTAGTGGTCTCAGGCCGTGTATGGTCATCCTTTCGGAGACAAAAACTGATAATCCACTCTTGTTTCGTTGCTTGGAGCGATCCGGATTTGATGGTTTTGTTCTTGTGCCTAGTGTGGGGCGTTCTGGTGGTCTTGTGGCTGTATGGAAGAAGGATATTATTAAAGTTTCTGTAAGAAGGATATTATTAAAGTTTCTGTTTTACGGGAAGAGAGACAATTTTTTCATTTCTTTTGTTGCTTCAATGGGGAGTTACCTTTCCATTTAACGGCTGTGTATGCGCTCCCGACTCCTACTTTCAAGCAGATGCTCTGGGCGGATCTTAAAAATATTGCTGATACTATGGTGTTTCCTTGGGTGGTATTGGGGGACTTTAATGATATTCTCTCTTCTAACGATCGAGTAGGGGGAGCTGCTGTCAATTTTTCAAGAATTCAATTATTTCAGGACAGAATCTTGTCGTGTATTCTGTCTGATATGGGGTTTTGTGGTCCTGCCTATACGTGGAAAGGTCCTCGGAATGTTGGCTTCTCTCGTCTATTTGAACGGCTCGATCGTGCTTTGGCTAATTCCTCTTTTATGTCAACCTTCTCGGAGGCCTTTCTTCAGGTTTTGCCAAGGAGTAAATATTCTGACCATAATCCTATCTGTCTTACTTTTGTTGCTAGGAATGATGCTAGAGTTGGCTGTAGACCATTTAGGTTTGAGGCTATGTGGATTAAGCATGAGCATTATAGTGACTTTGTTGTTAATAATTGGGTTGCTGATGCCGATATTAATTTTGCTTTATCTCAGTTCCAGAAAGCTATTGTTATATGGAACAGGGAGGTTTTTGGTCTGGTGGAAAAATAGATTCATAGGATTATGAGACGCTTAGAGGGAATTCAGAATTCCAGGGCCTACCCCTACTCGAATTTTCTATGCAATCTTGAGGTTGAGCTCCAGGATGAATTAGACCGTTTGTTTAAGCTGGAGGAAATTAAGTGGTTCCAGAAATCTAGGTCGGAATGGGTTTCGAAGGGGGACCGCAATACTCGGTATTACCATCTTAAGTCAAAAATGAGAGGCCGTCGTAATAGAATTAATGCTCTTAAAAATGAGGAGGGTAGGTGGATTGACAATGAGGTGGAATTGAAGCAGTTGGTGGTTGGTTATTTTAGATCTCTCTTTCAGGCTGATATTTGTCTCTCTCTGCTCTTGTCTACTAGATCTAAATTTTCCTCGCCTTGACTAGGCTTCCTTGGGGTATATAGCTAGAGCCCCGGATGACGAGGAAATAAAAAGAGCAGTTTTTTCTATGGGGAACTTCAAAGCCCCGGGGGTGGATGGTTTCCCTCCTGTCTTCTTTAAACATAATTGGAATACGGTGGGTCATTTCATTTGCGACTTTGTTAAACAAACTTTTCAAGGTGTGGCTTCTTTAGGGGATTTTAACAAGACTCTTATATCTCTAATCCCCAAAAGGGAGAATCCTGAGCTGGTGTCTCACTTTAGACCTATTTCTTTATGCTCTGTTCATTATAAATGTGTCGCTAAAGTTATAACTCAGAGACTTAAAGGGGTATTGAATGATTTGGTGTCGCCCTTCCAAGCCAGCTTTATCAAAGGCAGGCACATTCAGGATAATATTGTTATTGGACAAGAGCTCCTCCATATTATGAGTATGAATAGAAGTAAGCGTGGGCTTATGGCTATGAAAATTGATCTTGAGAAGGCTTATGATAGAATTCGATGGGAATTCTTGGAACAGGTCCTTAGAGAGGTTGGGTTTGAAGAGGGGTTCATTCGTCTTATTATGGAATGTGTATCTTCAGTCTCCTATAGTGTGTTATGGAATGGGAATCAAACGGAACCCTTCCTTCCTCAAAGGGGTCTTCGCCAAGGTGACCCTATATCTCCTCTTTTGTTTGTTCTCTGTATGGATAAACTGTCGCATGTAATTTGTGATGCGGTGGATGATGGTAGTTGGAAACCTATTTCTACCTCTAGAGATGGGCTGAAGATTTTTCATCTCATGTTTGCTGATGATTTGCTATTATTTGGGGTCGCGTCTGAGGATCAAGCGATGTGTATGATGCAATGTTTAGATAAATTCTCTAAGGCCTCAGGTGGGAAGGTGAATCGTGCTAAATCTTCGATTTACTTTTCACCTAGGGTGTCGAGGGTATCTAGATCTAAAATCAAGGATGTGTCGGGGATGCAGGTTTCTAGTGAAATAGGGAAATATCTTGGCTTCCCCCTTTCTAGAAATAGGAAGCGGAAAGAGACATTTCACTATATTATAGAGAGGGTTCACTCTAAGCTGTCGGCTTGGAAAGCAAGTTCCCTATCTATTGCCGGTTGTATTACTTTGGCAAAATCTGTCTTAAGTACTATTCCTCTATTTGCCATGCAGGTGGCTCGTATTCCTAGGAGTATCTGTCTGGAGGTGGAACGCTTACAAAGAAACTTTATTTAGGGTCATGATGGCTTGCAGAAAAAATTTCACCCTGTCGGGTGGGACATTATTACGAGGCCGAAAGAGTTTGGGGTTCCGAAGACTTTCCTCTTTTAACCAAGCATGTGGGGCGAAGCTGGCTTGGAAGTTGGTGGTGGGACATAATGGATTATGGACTGAGATTCTTCAGAAACGTTATATGATGAGAGAGGATGACTCTCTATTGAGATATCGTCCAGGGGATTCTAGATTGTGGAGTTTCATCTCCTCTCAGGGCGCTCTTATTGATATGGGCACTAAGTGGCAGGTTAGAAACGATCAATCTATAAGTTTCTTTAATGATCACTAGTTGATCGATGGACAGGATTTGAAGGGTTTATGCACGAGATGTCTCTCTAATGAAGAGGAAAGTTCATGTGTGATGGACTGGGTGCGGGGAGGTTCGTGGGATCTCACCAGACTTGCTGAATGTGTGGCACCTGAAGTAATTCAGAGACTTAGATCTGTGCTTCCTCCTAGGGTAGATGCGGGGCATGATGTTATGGTGTGGGGGGCCACTAGTGATGGTAAGTTCTCTATTCGAAGTGCCTATTTTTTACTTGAGCCGAGTCCCTTACATTTCAGGTTTAATTTACATAAAGTAATTTGGAAGTGGAGAGGGGCGGAGAGAATTAAGGTGTTTATGTGGATGGCGGCCTTAAATAAACTTCCGACCAATGAGAGGAGGAGTCATTGGTCCCAATCGTCAGCTTTATGTGATTTTTGCAGGAATGGGATTGAAGATATCCTTCATATCTTATGGGATTGTATTTATGCGAAACAATTGTGGCTCTCACTTTTTTCGCCTAATTATGTATCTTCCTTCTTCTCTGCTGGGCTTAGAGATTGGGTAGCCATGAATCTCAAAGGTAAAATTGGGAAAGGTGTGGGAACTAGTTGGAATATTATCTTTGGAGTTGCTATTTGGAGGCTATGGACGTGGAGGAATTCCTTTATCTTTGACCCCAATTTTTGTAAACCTTCTTGCCCGGCGGCCAATATACTTCATTCATGGAGGAGTTTTGCTATTGTTCCTGAGTTGGTTCTAGATTCCCCTAGGACCAATGAGGTAACTGATGGGGCGTTGGTTTGGGAAAGACCCCCTGTGGATTGGGTCAAGCTAAATGTGGACGGGGCGGTTAGTCTAAGGACGTATTTGGCGGGTGTTGGGGGAGTATTACGTGGTTCTCAAGGTGAATGGATAGCGGGATTTACAAAAACTGTTGGAATCTGCAATGCTCAGTGTGCGGAAGAGTGGGCTATGTTGGAGGGTCTTAACCTTGCTTGGGATTTAGGATTTAAGAAAATTGTTTCGGAGTCAGATGCATATACTCTGGTCACTAATTTACTAGACAGTCAGCTCAACCTTGGGAGCTTGCTTGTTTCCCAGATTAAGGATTTATTGAACCGGGAGTGGTGTATATCTCTCCGCCATATTCCCCATGAGAGATTGTCAAAGTCTGATATTTTGAGTGATTTCCCCAGGTATCTTAGGGCTTGGGTGGATCAAGAGTGTTTGGGATTAATTTCCCCTTTAGTTTGATTATGTAATTTATCTTTAGGCCTTGTGCCTCCTTTATATATAAAAAAAAAACATTTAAACCGTTGTACAAACCAAACTAGCTACTTGGATGGGGTGAAGTCTAGTGTGAGGGGAGCTTATAGTATAAAGTACCCAACTTGGGATGAATTTAGTTCTTTTTGGATGAGCATATGGTAAAAGGAGGTATCTTGGACCTACCTCCTTTTAATTTGGAGGATTTATCGGAAAGCTCTACCAAAGTTGGGGGTGTGTATTTTGAATTTCAAGTTTACAGGTAAATTTAGATCCAACTTTGCAAATGAGGGTGTGCAATTTGAATTTCAAATTTACGCTTGCCATATATATATAGGGTACGATATATGTAGAGAGAGATAATGAGAGCCACTTTTGCCAACATTAATTCAAACATATTAACTCTACATATATAATTTTTTTACACATACATACCCTCCCATCTTTAATATAAGATCTGATTGTTTTTTTGTGTGGAGAAATTAAGGAAACTGAATTAATGACTCTAACATATTTATATTTATCATTTTTATACCAATTTAATGTGTATGACTTATAATATAATAATATACAACATATATTATGATTAAGTTACTTATTTAGCTTCGTTAATCTCTTAAAAAAATAAATTGGGTCTTATATTAAGGACCACAAGGAATATATAGGTAGTGTGGAAATAAATTGGACGATGACTGATACACCCTCCGGTCTTTAATATATGATCTGATGGTTTTTTTTGGAGAGATTAAGGAAACTGAATTAATGACTTTTTCCTCTCTTTAGGATTCACTCCCCCTTACAAGTTGTAATCAATACACCTATTCTCAAAGTCCTTCTACCTTGAGTTTTTTACAAAGATATTGATTAGAAAATTAACTCTCTTATAGAGTAGATTAAGAAATACTGAAGTTCAGATATCCGAATATATTACACATTAAATGAATGAAATAGTATTCGCAATAAATTCGTTTTAGCGTAAATGTTTCGGTAGTTGAATTGAATTGAATGCTTTAGCTTATATTTGGTTGTTGGAATTTATGACCGTTAACAAGCTTCAATGAATCCGTTGTGAGTAATAAATATAGTTGTTAAACTGTTAGACTGTTGAGTTCGTTCGTTTCTCACATGTTTCGATTATGGGAATAATCGCCGTTAATCTGTCGTTGGTTATTCCTTCATTCCTTTTGCCCGTTGTGATTTAGCATTTAATGTGGAATGAGAATAGTAGGGATTGCTTTCTGATTGATCAGAGAATGCTTGTTGGGTTGTGTCTTGTTTTCTGCAATAGCATTTAATGCTTCTGACATATTCAATGCTTTTTGAGATTTGTGTGTTAATTATCCTTATAATCATCTGAAACCCATTAATAAACTAATTAAAGATAATTAAGAACAATAATGAGTGATGATAAGAAGATATGAAATCACAATCAATAATTTTAACTTTACGAACACGGTGATTTACAAAAGCAAAAAAGTCATCTCGAGTTAATTACTAACTGACTCGAGTTGAACATTCAACACTCAAGCCACTGCTTTATCTTCTATAAAAACATGTTTGAAAACAGAAGTTAAGAATGAGAAGATATCTCTGTAAGAACTTAACTCGAGTTTAAAATACTTACTTCAAGTTGGTCACTTGAGTCACATATTTCTAACTTGAGTCAATATCATTTTCACATAGATGTCTTCGAGTTATATTTGAAAATGATTTGAACAAAGAGGAAACTCGAGTCATTAAGTGATAACTCTAACGAGTGACTTGAGTTATCAGAGTCTTAACTCGAGTTGTCAAAATATGTTCACAAATAAGTTTGAGACTATTTTTCAAAGTGACACTCGAGTCAATCAAAATTAACTCAAGGCAGTATTTTGATTGCTAAAAAAATTTTGAAAGTGCGGAATTTAAGATTTTGAAAAAATAAATTTAAGTCTAGACAAGGTCAACTCGAGCCTAACACTGTTAACTCAAGTTGATGCTTTTCATAAAAGCATTTCACAAAGTCTTAACTCGAGTTACATAGGAATAACTCGAGTCAGTCAAAAGCTAAAACTCATTTTGGTTGAAGTTTCAAAACACTTGACTCAAGTTGATTAAACCTTAACTCGAGTCAGTCTTGACAAATGTATCAAACCACTTACTAATTCAAGATTTGATTAAGATAAAATATTTTCACTTGAATCATTAAGTTTATTTTATTTACAATTGTCTGTTATCGTCAAAACAAACATAGAGAACTAACAAAAATTATGTTATGATTGTACTTGTCTAAATTTAGGTTCTTGTGTGAATTATGATTATTGAACTTTGAAGATTCAGATTTCAAAATTTAGAATGATGAATTTGAATGTATGTTTAATGCTTGTGTATGTTTTTTTTTTCAAAAAATAAACAAGTCAAATGTAAATGAGTTACTCAAAACCCGGCGAGCCTGCTCATTTATGTGCTGACCCATTTACACTGGTTTAAATGTGTTGAGGTATGGGTATGGGTTAGCCTAACTTATCCATTGCTCTGCCCTATTAGATAGTGAGAAATTTGAATTTTCACTATCATAGTCAGCTACATTTGAGTCCATAACAACTTTTTCATTGTTAGGTTTGATTTTGTTTTTTAACTTCAGACAATCCTTCCTCCAATGGCTTTTTTGTCGACAAAAGCACTTTCATCTTTACTTGGTTTGGAACTTAATTTGGATCATCGTCTCCTCGATCTCGTTTGGTTTTTAGTACGTTATCTCACAACTAGCGTCTCTACTTCTCTACCTTTTTGTTTTTCTCTCTTTCTTTGTTCATAGTTGTACAAGGCAGACAAACTTCTCTGAGAGATACTTCCTATTTGTTGTGAAGTGGACTAGTCTTCAGGTGCTCATACTTATCAGGAAGTGATCCCAATAATGTCAAGGCTAGATCTTCATTTGTCACGTCTATATTTTGCAAATATGTTACCAACTTATTGAAGCTGATGATGATATGATCATTTATTGTGGTACCAAGAACACAAGTGAAGTGAAACAATCTTTTCTTCATGTGGAGTTTATTCTGATTGCTTTTCTTCAAGAATTTGTCCTCCAGTGCCTTCTATAGTCTACATGTAGAAGTTTTCTTTGTGTGCGGATACTTCTATTCTCTTGAAAGGTACACGGTACGAATGAATGGAACCGCAAGCAACATGATTGATGATCCTTCAATCTTCCTCCCCACGCTGTCTGGTTTCCTTTCTTCCATAGCAAAGTCTAGTCCTTGTTGCAAAAGGACATCAATAACCTCGTTTTGCCACATTCCAAAATATCCCGATCCGCAAAAAACTTCAATTGCAAACTTCGCATTGGACACAATTTGTGTTAAAAGCAAAGATGCCAATGACGAATTGTTGACATTTGATGCAGATTCTTCATTTTTTTGTTTGCAACCATAGAACATACTTAGACAAAACCCTGACTCTAATACTAATTGTTGTGGAAGCGGTATATGAAACGACCTTCCATAACTACCATATAATTAAATTTTTTTATACCCAAACATATTTAGGCCTGACCAAAATAAATTAACCCACTAAACAATATATCAAATGGTCCCGTCCATAATACAAGCCCCAATATTTAGTGGAATAGTCAAAATATGTAACATAAAAAATGGCCCTCAAATTCGGCAATATACTTTACACTATACTCATGTAACCAAATAACATACAAGATTGATAACTCAGATAAAGTCTCGAATGCCTTCCCCTTGGTAACACTGCCTGAACTCTCACATGAAAAAAAAACAATGACGGGGTGAATCATAGGGACCTTGTAACCGCATATTCAATTTAACGAGTATGCATGAAATTATTACAAGATAGTTAAGCGGGCAAAATATACTTTCATATAACATAAAGTCTAAATAGTTTTCCAAAATGTCAAATAATTCAAAATCATTCAATATGCATAAAATTCCCAACCATCCTTATAACCTCCTTACAATCGCTAACAGAACCTATAGGCTATAACATAATATGATTAGTCTCTTTGACAATATTGCACCAAGCTCTCCAATAATGAGGTGTACCTCGACCAAAGGCTACAGAACTCATATCGGACTATGGGTTCTCTTTCCTTCGAATAGAGAAAGGTGTCACGTCCCTTGAGCTGACCCTTAACCCGGCCAAAGGAAAGGGTGATACCAAAGGTCCTGAGAATGTCAAAGTCATCCACTATGTGCACAGTGGCAGCTATACCACATGGTATAAAAATCAACCTTCCACGATCACATCTCGTCACAATCCCGTACACTTTAATATGTGGTGCAATGTCACAACTTTAACATCAATAATTTATACTTATATACAATATTCAATGCCATGCATAATCCATCACAATCACAACATAAACAATTTAAGCCCCCTTAAGTAAAAAGTTTACTCTCAAACATACATTTCATATATATACATTTTTCATATGTGAAATACTATAACATATATATATCATTTGCAAATAAGAACATATACCTTTAATAATTTCAACAAGTTTACACGATAAATTGGAAAGTGGTTACTTCAAGTTCTTGACACAAGAACTAATCTTGAGAGAAATGAAATCCACTTTAAAAATAAATATATAATTATATGTTAATATAATTAACAAAAATACCAATTAATGCAATAAAAAATAATTAATTAAACTATAATGGTCTCACTTTAGTTTTCTTAGAAAAATAACAATTTATCTATTTCTCAAATCATCATTACAATATACATTTCCTTCTTTCATAAATTATTTCTCACTTACTAGGATGATCAAAATATCACAATATATTCAATTTAACCAATATACTCAATTTCCTACCATAAAAGTTTCACTAAAAAATTTCAAATATTTACATTCAATTATAAATCTCAAGTCCAATCCATTTAATCCTCAATTTAACCTCTAATAAATTAAAAATAAATTATAAATTAGGATATAAGAGACCTATTATCACAAACCTCAATGTTTCAACCTAATACTGATTTATATAAGCATAACCCAATTTATTAAACAAATCTTCAAACATCCACATAATCCAAATCATATCAAACTCTAATTTAAGTTCCAAATCCCAACTCATAATTTCATATAGTTCAAGATTAAGCAAAATTGAACTAATTAAACATACAATAATATCTCTAGTAATCCAAATAAATTCCTTAAACTTCATTTAATTGGTAGAAATATCTTATAGGACAAAAATCCTAAATTCTTTTAAATAAAAATTAATTTTAAATTATATTCCTAAAATAACCAACTAAAAAATCGAAATTGATTAAAATTAACTATTAATCATCCTCTACATATATATAGTCACATCTATTATCAAAACTCAAAACTTTACCAAAATTATAACCTCAAAATTTTCACTAATCAATACTATATTACCCTCATCAGAAATATAAAAATACGTGGAATGACTTTCATGAAGAGATTTTGTTGAAAATAAGTTAATTTAATTATCTAAATAATCTTAAAAGATAAATAGCTTATCTTAAAAATTCGAAATGATCTCACCTCCTCCGTTCCTTGCTCATTGTCGCTCTCACTCTCCACGGACAGCTATTTATAGAATGGGAAGGGGCAATGGAAAGAGATCCTCTCCTTATCTTTTTTTCTCTCATCAACCCATCTAGACTGTTGATTGAGAAAATGAGAAAAATTAAAGTAGTGTTATATTGATTGGATGGATATGATTTAGAAATTATGAAGAATGATGAGAGAAACTCAACCCCAAAATTATACAGAGTAGGTCACCACATTTCGCAAAAAAGGTGGCAGCATAAATACAGCAATGTATTATATTATCTAATACTACATTCGGTCTTAATTATAAGAACACTTTTGTAGTACAATTTGCACTACAAAATGTTCCTATAATTAGGAATGGAGGGAGCATAATATAATATAATAATAGTTTATATTGTTTTTTGTTTTTCAATTAATTTTGTTTATTTTCTTAGTATATTACAGTGCATATAGAACAACATAACTGATTATAATAAAAAATCATAATACTAGAAAATAAAGTCTTTAGTTGTAATTTAATAAATAATAAATAAGATAATAATAAAAAGAATATCAAAATCTAATTTTACTCTAAATAATTTATAAGTGAAATACTTTAGGGAAAATTACATTTAAATACTATTTGAATTTGTAAAACCCCCAAATGTCTATTGAATTTGTTAAAGAACTTAAAAGTATCAAGGACCATATGAGGATTTACAAATTCGGGTGAATTCACCATTTTTCCCTTAGTTTTAAATAAATTTAAAAAAATAAAAATGACCCTCGCTAGAGGGCCACCGCGGCTGGCCGCCGGAGGACTGACCGCCGACAGCTTGAAATCAGATGATGGTTTGTTTTTTTTTAAAGATTCATTGAAAGTGAGGGAGATGGGGTTTGAACCCCCCACCTTCATGGGGCCAAGTGGCCTAACCACTGGGCCATTTGGTTCCTTTGATATATATATATGCATTAACAAATATATATATTCCTGAGCAAAAAAAAAAAAAACATTCCTCTTAACATTTTTTCCATCAACAAAACTCTTGTAAATCCCATTACTCAACTTGTAAATGCCATTGAAGAATTGATAATTGTCATTGAAATATTTGTTATAATTAAACTTTTTTTTTCATCAAAGTGAATAATCACAAATCTTTCAATGACATTTACAAATCTTTCAATGGCATATATGAGTTTGTTGTTCAGGTTTACCATTTTTTTCTCTAAGGGAACAACAAATAAAAGTGGATTATCACAAATTTTTCAATGACATTTACAAATTCTTCAATGACATTTACAAAATTTTCAATGGCAGTTACGAGTTGTTTTTTGAGGTTTACCATATTTTTGTCTCTGAGGGAACAACAAATAAAAGTGGATTATCACAAATCTTTCAATGACATTTGCAAATTTTTTAATGGTAGTTACGAGTTATTTTTTGAGGTTTACCATTTTTGTCTCTGAGGGAAAAACAAATGAAAGTGGATTATTACAAATCTTTCAATGACATTTACAAATTTTTCAATGGCATTTACGAGTTTGTTGTTCAGGTTTACCATTTTTGTCTTTGAGGGAACAACAAATAAAAGTGGATTATCACAAATCTTTCAATGACATTTACAAATTCTTCAATAACATTTACAAATTTTTCAATGATAGTTACAAGTTGTTTTTTGAGGTTTACCATTTTTGTCTCTAAGGGAACAACAAATAAAAGTGGATTATCACAAATCTTTCAATGACATTTACAAGTTCAGTAATGAGATTTATAAGAGTGTTTGTTAATGGAAAAAATGTTAAGAAGAATATATATATTTGTTAATGCATATATATATTAAAGAAATCAAGTAGCCTAGTGGTTGGGCCACTTGGCCCCATGAAGGTGGGGGGTTTGAACCCCACCTTCCTCACTTTCAATGAATCTTAAAAAAAAAAAAAAAACCATCCGGCAATCGGTCCTTCGGTGAAGATTATTTTTATTTATTTAAAATTAAGGGTAAAAGGGTAAATTCACCCGAATTTGTAAATCCTCATATGGTCCTTGATACCTTTAAGTCCTTTAACAAATTCAACAGACATTTAAGGGTTTTACAAATTCAAATGGTATTTAAATGTAATTTTCCCAATACTTTAAAAGATGAGGAAATAGAAAATGCCTTATAGAAATTGTAAGATGATTTTTCAAAGGAGGGATGAGGGCTTCCTTATAGCATGAGGCCCCCCTTTCCCTTACAAAACAAGCGATGTGGGACTTTTGCCACATCCAACAGCGTGATGATAGGAAATAGGAATCACAGACAGATCCTCATCAACATTATTGTCTCTATCAGGAGGAAGTTGCCAATCAAAATGGAACAAGAGATTAGCAAGAGGAAGCTCAACATTAGCCATAGCAAGAAAGATTCCAGGGCAAATCCTCCTTCCTGCTCCAAAAGGTACGAGCTCAAAGTTGAAACCTTTATAATCAATCTCACATTCCATAAACCTCTCTGGCCAAAACTCTTCTGCTCTCTCCCAACAACTGGGGTCTCTCCCAATGGCCCACGCATTCACAAGCATCTGGGTTTTTGGGGGTATTGTGTAGCCATTAATCTCACATCTCTCCCTGCTCTCTCTTGGAACCAGCAATGGCAATGGAGGTTGTAGCCTCATCGTCTCCTTCAACACAGCCTTCATGTACTTGAGCTCACTAATATCTTCTTCATTCACGTACCCTTGCTTCTTAAACACTTGCCTTACTTCTTCTTGTGCTTTTTTCATCACTTCTGGGTTTCTCAGCAATTCCAGAATTGTGTATTGTAACAGTGTGAATGATGTTTCAGTTCCAGCAATGAACACTTCCTATATGGATTTTCATGCAAAACAAGAACGATATGGTTATCAATTTTCTTAACGACATCAAACAAACTGGAAAAGGAGCCTTTCCACTTTTTTTTAACTATCAACTTCCTTCTACTTTTTTTATTATCATTGTTAGATCAACTCTGAAGGGTTGAAATATAATACTCCCTCCGATCCTAATTATAGGAGCAATTTAACCGATTTTGGGAGAATTAAGGAGAGGAGTTAAATTAGTTAATTTTACTCATTTTCCTAAAATGTCCTTACATAAATTTAAAATGACACAAGTTGCCCTAATTATAAGTGTTTCTAATTTGCCATACCTTAGACATCCATGACATATTAGTTTAGTATATATATATATTAGTTACTTTTTATATAGCCATGTGTATACATATAGATCTAATTTCATTTCCACACGTTTTCTAATTGAAATAATGGTCTTGCTATATAAACATATATGTGTGTATATATATGTGTATACATATAGATCTATCTACATACATATATAGAGACACACACACCCATATATCTACACACATACATACATACATACATGTTTATATATATGTGTGTGTTCTCACACACACACCCATATATACACACACACATATATATATATTGACACACATAAACACAGATATACATATATGTACACATATATATAAATGCTCCTAATAATAACTATAAATAGGGGTATTATAGGAAAAAATTGACAAAAGTTAAAACTTGCTCTTATAGTTAGAACCAAAACCAATTCCAAAATTTGCTCCTATAATTAGGACCGGAGGGAGTATTCTATAAGAATTGAAACTGTGTGTGTCTATATATAATACTTTAATAAAAGTAAAAAGATATAAACTATTTAAATCAAATTTTAATGATTTAAATTTATTTATATACATTTTTTTGTTATTTGATATTATAATAATATTTTTATAAGATATTAAATCTTAATCATTCAGAGCTGATCTAGCGGTTAGAATAAAGAAATGGATGGAAGTAAATGGTAAGGGAAGTGGAGAGGCTCAATCAAACAAACTTGCATGCATATATTTTCTTACCAGAATTACAGATTTGGCGTTATTCATTGTCAAACGACCTTCTTCTGATCCACTGTGATGATCTCTCAAGTTCAAAAGATCATCCAGAAGACTGATCTGATCTCCTTCTCCGTCCGGATCACTCTTCGAAGACGACACTCTCTCATCGATGAACTTCTGAAGCAGCGCGTCACATTTCCGGTGAATCTCCTCGAATCTCCGCCGCTCTCCGGTGATCACATGAAGCCACTTCTGCGAAGGAAACAAATCGTTTACCCCAAAACCTTGAACCCTCACCATCCTCACCATCTCCTTCACAACCGAAAGAAACTCATCTTGATCTTTACATTTATCCCCAAAAGCAGCTCTTGTAACAATCCCAAACGTCATTGCATATATCTTCTCCCACAGGTTTATTTCACGCCCGGTGTTTCTAGAAATGTCTCTTACGAATTTTCTCACTTCTGCTTCCCTTATTGACTGGAATGATCTCACTCGTTTGGGACTGAACAATTGGAGTGTGCAAAGTTTCCTTAGATTTCTCCAGTGGGGCCCATAAGGGGAAAAAGCAATCTCAGTGGAATTGTAGAGGAAGATTTGTGCACTGAGAAGATTTGGTCTTTGAGCAAAAATGAGGTCGTGGGTTTTGAATACTTGTTTGGCAACTTGAGGGGAAGAAACAACTATGGTTGATCTTTCTCCGAGGTTGAGATGCATGAGAGGGCCATGTTTTTGGGCTAAGTTTCTGAGAGTGATGTAGGGTTTATTATTAGAGGCAATGATAAGATGGTGTATGCTTCCCAGAAATGGAAGCTTCGATGGCCCTGGAGGAAGGTTCTTCCGGGTTTTGCTTCTGGTTTTGGATAGGATAGTGATCGATGAGATGATGAAGAGGAGGAGATTCCATGGCATGAAAATGCTGGAGAAGAAGAAGAGGAATAGGAACTGAAGATCCATTAAGAAATAAAGAAGATGGAAATCAGTTGAGTCTTGTTTGGTCATTGATGGTAAGCTAGCTATTTATAGGCATTTTTGAATTTTATGATGATCTTGACATCTTGTTGATGGAATAGGATGCCACTTCATCCTCATTAATCTGAGGGTAGCTTTTATCAGTAACTTAACGTCAAAATTAATAGTAAGGTACTTAATGTCAAAAATTAAAATGTTAAGAAGGTTAAATTTAAACTTTGAAATGATCAAGGAAGTTATATACAATTGACCCAAAGTATATATAAGTTAATTGATGGGATCTACCTCAACTTTTCTAATATATATCTTCTTTAATACTATATCCTAATAATAATTAATTTCAACAATTTTTTATTATATATATTCACAACTATAGCAAATATCTTGGACCAAAAATACCTTCGAGAAGGCATTGTATAAGAGGAATCAGAAGAGTACTTGTCGAAGCGTTTTTAGAACTCAGACATATTTTGGTCCTTAGGAAGTTGAGACTTGAGACAACTCAAGTAACCTAACTTTAGAAATAAAAAAGTGAAAATAAACGTGGGACTAATGGTGACCGCCCTAAGAGCAATGGCGGATCCAAGTATTGGACTTTGGGGCAAGTGCCCCCCCCTTAAAACCAAGTGGAAAAAAATAAATAAATTTAGAGTTAAATCCAAATACTAGAGAATCCCGCATCACAGAATCAAATAGCCAGCTTCACTGAATCAAATTTTCGCCATTTGTTTAATGCCTTATATTGAAAAAGATGTATTTGATAGCATTGATAATAAGACAATTACGATGAAATTCCAAAAAAATAAGGCTTAGAAGGATGATATTGTAATTATTTTTATTGTAATATACTTTTGTTATTAAAATATATGTGCTTGAACTTATTTAGTGCCTAGCCTTACTATTTTTAAAAGCACTTTTGCTATTTCTAACCGTATTTAAGCCTTGTTTTTCCCTTTATATTCTTTTGTTTTTTACTATATTTAAAAATTTTCTTTATAAAAAAATTCGGAGGCGCTGCCCCGAACCCCCGAGTTTCCCTGCAAATTGTGCCTCCCCTTTCGTAAATTTCTGGATCCGCCCCTGCCTAAGAGGAGACCCAATTTAATGGCTATGTATGATGATGTGACATGTGGCATTGTATTGCACGTTGCATCTTATAATTTACAAATTTTTTAGGCATTAGTCGAGTCATTTTCCCTTGACCTATGACCTCTTCCCTTGTTTGAGTTTGAGATTTAGATGTTTCAGATTTAATTTTTTAAATTGTCAATTTTTAAATGAAAAAAATCATTTTTAAAAGATATGTTAATTAAAAAAGCATCTTTATTTTAGATTATATATCCATTAATTTTTTTTTAAAATAAAAGTAAAAAAAAAAAAAACTTTCCAGATTTCATCTAGACATTCTAGATGAAAAAGCTCTCTCTACTCATACATGGATGAGTAGGGAAACTGATTCCTTACTTTAGTTAGTTAACATGAAAACAGAACATTGTGTCAAGTGAAAGAAAACATAAGAAATATGGGGGATAATTAATTGTCATTTCTAACAGCATTCCTTACTCTCTTTTTTTTTTCTGAGAAAAAAAAAAACTGTTTTTTTTATATATAAATTATGGATAATATAACTTTTTTATTTTATAAACAACAAGCCTCATTCGGATAGATGGTATCCACCATTTGAATTGGGGGTGTTCAAATTTTTTTCATCCCGGTCTTCCCGTCTCTATCTCAAGAAAATGGGATGAGAAAATCCCGTCTCAAAAATTTTCAATTTCAGGAATGAGACTTCATGATCCTGAATTTGTGATTCCCATATGTATATGTGTGTATGTATCTGTGTCTGTGTGTATATGTATATGTACGTAGGTACATAGACACATACATACAGGGGCGGATCCGGCCAGAAAATTATAGAAAGGGGCACAATTGGTAGGGGGATTTGGGGGCAGTGCCCCCGATTTTTTTTTTTAAGGAAAGTTTTAAATGTATTAAAAAACAAAAGAATATAAACAAGAAAAGAAAAGAATATCAAAAAAATATTCATGAAATCAAATGAATACTGATGATGTAATAAGAGAGACAGTTATTTTACAACCTATTATTTAGAGAAAAGCAAGGCTAAGTGCCGTTAGAAATGCAGCTACGTAAATTACAATGAAGGGTGAGCACTCAATAAGTTCAAATATATATATTTTAATAACAAAAATATATTACAATAAAAATAGTTACAATGTCATCTTTCTAGACCTTATTTTTTGAAATTCCATCATAATTTTCTTATTATCAATGCCATAAAATACATCATAATTTTAATTCCCTTATTTTTTTTAAAATCATCATAATTTAAGGGGGGCACTTGCATCCCTTCTCTAACACTTGCATCCACCTATGCATACATATAATTGTTGTAATAATAATTTTGATTTGGCAGTATACCTTTGTTTGAGACTGCTTTTACACGATGTACTTGATACTTTCATATTTGTGGTTGAGGAGGAGTGAACAGCCACTTTTTGGAACATCCCAAGTTAGAATCATCTTGTTTTCCAGGGCCCTTATTGCTCATATGTCTTTGTCAAGTTTTGTATAGTACGTGGTAAGTTCTATATGACTACTCTTTTAACTATATTTACTCATTATATTCCAGAATTTCGTTTGTTACCATGAATTAATGCCCATTATACAACTTTTCTTCTTTGTTTTTTTTCATAAATGTATGTCATAATTATTTAGGAAGCTTTTGTTAGTGTTAGATCTGGATTAAACTATTATGACACTAGTTTCCCGTACAATATCCAATAAAGTTTGTAAAGAGGGATTTGTAATGTATCAGCATGTGATCAATATGTAACTCAAAGCAGTGTTTTTACTTTTTACGGAGTACCAATTTATTCACACCCTGACTGCTTGTATATGTTCTCCCCTATTTATTTATATTAATAGAGATTTAGAACACATATGTTTTCTGCTTGTTATCTATCCTACAATGGCAGCATTACAGAGGAAAAAACGCCAACATATTTCAGGAAATCTGATACCGATCGGGACGGGAATTTTTGGGGCCTGAGAACATTGGAACGCACCGTTTTTATAGAAAGAGAGGCGCTTTCACATCTTTTTAAGCCGAAATGGCTGGGGAGAGGAAATGTTCCTCTTTTTTAGGGTATTCCGGGGAGTAGATCCAGTGGAGACGGGGTGGGGCCTGTAGCTCAGAGGATTAGAGCACGTGGCTACGAACCAGGGTGTCGGGGGTTCGAATCCCTCCTCGCCCACAACCGGCCAAAAAGGGAAGGACAAGTAGGAAAATCATGATCGGGCCCCAATTTAAATTGTATTACACCATTGAATTTTATTTTTTCAAAAGAAAAAACTTGTTATATTTTTCATCAAAAGGCCCCGTTTTATATAACTTCTTTGAGGGATTTGGATCCCTTAATAATTGAAGAATATCAACCATGAGATCATGATCTAATGGTTTTGAATGGAAAGTTACAAATTTCTTTTTTAAGAACATAAATAAGATTATTTACATCTAAGATGGATCTAGTTTCCTTTTTTTAGTGTCGATTTGGATTGGCGGACAATCGTGATCGTGATTTGCATAAGTGATATTGGTTAAAAGTGTAGTTAGTTAACCGTGATTTTAGTTTGGATTTTTTTTTTTCCCACAAGTGACTTTAACAATAGTGATTATGTTTGGATTTCATTTATTTAAAACACTTATAGATGTATAGTTACCAAAAAGTATGAATTTTATAAAGTTATATTAACAAATGAAACTGAAAGTAAAAATGGCATAAAACTTCGTCACAATGTGCATATACAAGTGTACAACCAAAAGAAAAATTATACATGTTGGATTATATTTTAGAGAGTATATTACAAGATTTATTATTATCACATTATTTAATATTTAAATAGAAAAATAAATTGATAAATATGATGGCTAATTATTTTACTATGATTGCACCAGATTATGTAATAATCAAGTTTATTTCTTCAATAAAGTTATTTATGTTTTCATATTTTATTTAATAATAATGATAATTGAATATTTAATAGTTTTTATCAAATGTGATTTAATAAATGACATGAATATTTAAATATTATTTTTATTATATAATTTGTATTATTTTTTTAAAAAATAAAAATTAATGCTAAGTAATGGCCAAACTAATATTTAAAATAATATTATTTGAACTACTTTAATTTAGTTGAGAAATAATAGGTAAGATTTGTATATAGAATATTTGGAGAGAATTTTGGAGAAGGGATTAAAGGATAAATTGGATAACTTTTTGTTGTGGAAGTTTCATCGAAATTTTCTGACCATACAAGCAACCCCTTTATCACTTATGCTTCATGTGCGATTATAGGGTGAAATCACTATTCATTAGAGTTGATCGGGATTTTTTAAAAATTTCCAAAACAAGACATACAGGATTTATAAATAGTTTTTTTTTTTTTTTTAATGTTCAATCGGAATTTTTTGAGCTCCCACCGCTTAACTCTTCCCACAAGCAATTCTTCTTCTTTAGTTCTTTATACATGTTAGACTACCATACTTGATAAATGGCATGCCAACAAATGTAAATCATCTTCCTTAATAATTCATTTTTGGTTGATCTACTACGTCAAAAGGGATGGATGTGTTTCATGCATGTTTCAACGGATTTAAATCCCAAGTTTTTACTAGAAAATAAAAAATTTAAAAATTGTTCTAGAAGCAACCACTCAGAGTAGTGCTAGCTTGCTGTAAGTTTTTTAAGGAGCAATTTTATCTTAAAAGTAACTAAGGGTGTGCATGGGAACCATTCTGTTCTCCAGCACTGATTCTGAGATGAAACAATTTTTTCTAATTCTGTGGGAAAAGTTCTGAGAATCAGAATTACATTTGTTAACTCATTTTATTTTTACTCAGAAAATCAGAATTACGTTTGTTAACACATTTTATTTTTATTTATGTAATTTTTATATTCAAAAAATTATTTATGTGGTGGTGGGGGTGGTGGTGGTGGTGATGGCGGCGGCGGTGGGGGTGGTGGTGGTGGCGATGCGGTGTTGGCGGCGGCGGCGGTCGTGGTGGTGGCGGCGGTGCGGTGGGGTGGCGGTGGCGACGGGGGTGGCCGCGGCGGCGGCGGTGGTGGTGGTGAGTGGCGGTGGTTGCGGCAGTCGTGGCGGCGACGACAGTGAGGAGGGTAGTTGATCCGTCGCTTAGGATGATTGGAATTTCTTTGCTTCGTCAATGTCAGATCGAGAGAAGGGGAAAAATAGATTCTGGCTTTGTGTCCTGGAATAGAGAAGTAGAAATTTTCTGTTTCTTTTTTTTTTATTCCCCAGCACAAAAGAAACCGGTTCATCCCGGGAACAAGAAAAAAAACCGGATTTACCAAACACAATTCCTATCCAATTTTGTTCCTGGGAACAGAAATTAAGGAAAAACTAATTTTGGGAGCGTTACCATGCACACTCTAAAACATATCGATTTTACTTCTTGCTGTTAAAAATGTTAACGATCAATGTTAATAAGTGCATTATATTCACGTGGGGACTAGGCGGAAGTTAGAGCATCTACTTTAATTTCCTCCATCTCTCCTACTTGATTATTGTTAAAAGAGTAACAACATGAATAAATTAAGAAAAGATTGAAAAATATAATAAATAAATTTTATATTTAAGATTAAAATCAACTCCTCACTAAGAACAAGAGAATTTGTTGAGAATCTTGACACGACCTACTTGGTGTTTATAAGTGCATTATATTCACGTGGGGGCAAGGGCGGAGCCAGGATTTGAAATTAGGGGGGCGAAAAAAGAACACATTGGAGTCAACATTTGAAATTAGGGGGAGAAAATTATAGAATTGGACCCAAAATTTTAGGAAATTATATTTTAGTCTCATATATATTTCAATATTTTCATTTTAGTCCTTCCATTAAACTTGTACTAAGAACTAATATGAAAATATTAAAATTTTTATAAGATTAAAATACAATTTCCTAAAATTTTGGGTCGACTTCTGTAATTTTAGGGAAGGCGGGTGCCACCCGTAGCACCCCTGACTCCGCCCCTGTGTGGGGAGTATTAACATTAATGCACGGAACCTATATAATTGTGCAATATATGCGTTACAAACGTTTTTGCTGTGTTTTTTTTTT
The DNA here is from genome assembly GCA_025563575.1 of Acacia pycnantha. Lineage (NCBI taxonomy): Eukaryota > Viridiplantae > Streptophyta > Magnoliopsida > Fabales > Fabaceae > Acacia > Acacia pycnantha. The sequence goes on along the minus strand of JAMWYP010000031.1, from coordinate 3,119,818 downwards.
TTTTTTGTGTGGATGTAAAGAAAAGTAGGAAAGAAGAAGATACATTATTGCGAGGAAGCTACTGTTTTGCTTTAAAATATGAAGGGGAAAAAAAAGAAAAATTTGTTTGCAAATTTATTTTTGTTTACATGTTCTGAAAAATTAAAAAAAATTAAAGTTATTATGGAAAAAAAAAAACTAGAACATCTTTACAATGATTTGTTATGTACGGTTTGTTTTGCAAAAGTAAAGAAACCACATGATATTTTCATGCCACAATCATGCCAATAAAGCAAACTATATTTTCATGCAACCTTCATTTAATCGTTTTAGATATATTTTTCAAAATCAAGATTCAAGAAAAAAAAATTGCTTCTAAAACATGTTCTAAAAAATTATTTTTACAAAACTGTTTTAGGTGCATAAAAACATAAAATTGAATCCAACAGGCATTTGAATTGCAAGAGAAATTAAAGTAAACAAAATATAATAATCTCTTGATCTCTATAGCTTTAATTGGATTGTTGCTTAGTATTTAAACTTTAACTTGATGCAACTCAATCTCTAAATTTTGGCTCAATGAAATTTAGTATATATAGTTTAACCATTTAAAATATTAATCCTTGTACTTGAAACAATAAAATAGGAAAATCAATCACCAAATACTTTTTTTTAATAAAAAAGTTTAGGTGAATTGAATTTGAGGCTTACCAAGGCCACTACAGAGTCGGAGCGTTTACAACAAGTCACCCACCAAAAAAGGTGATCGCATCAGCAGTGAAATTTGAACTTGTGACATTGTAAGTTATGAGCAACTTCTTACTGGACCAACCGTTATTTGCAATGTTGTATTTTTCTGAATTTTAAGAATAAATTAGCTCTTATTCTTGGGTTCAACCGGCAAAGAGGTTGGATACTCTCATTAAAGGGAGGAGGTTCAATCCTGGAGTTGGTCAAAGTGTTGAAGGAGACATCCTAGCTCCTGGGTAAGTAAACGCCTGAGGTAATAGACGGCTTGCCTTGCTCAACATTGGCATCACCTAGAAAGAAGGGAGATTTCACCCTGCTCTTGGTTCGTAGGTGAGCCCAATCCTTTTCTTAAAATTTTGATATAAAAAAAATATTTAAGAATAAATTGCAGTGAGACACCCTTGTGGATATAAGAAGGGAACCCAATTGCTACATAAGCCCAGGATTATTGGGCTCAAGTAGGCCCACTGAAAACCAATTACAAATGTTACTCGAAGCCTTGTTCATTATGTTCCAAGTTAAATATAAAAAAAAAAAACATTTTTAAGCGGTAAAATTACTTTTCATTATTTCCCCCATTTGTATTTAGTTTAATTTTTAGGCCCCAACCAGATCCAAAGTCTAAAAAAAATTGGATTTAATTTTTAGCATACAACAGGTCTGTATAATATGAAAAAAGCTATAAACGAACTCATAAGACTGCCGAATATGATAATAAATTATGCAGAAATCCGAACCCAACGTACGTTATGTCCTTAAGACAATTTTGCTCCCTCAATACGGATGCCAAAGGTTTCTGAGCAATTGCCTCCCAGGATAGAGCGGATTATTCGTCTTCAGAAAGATGGCTCTCTCAATCTGAAGCCCAAGCAAATCCAACGAGTCTGCTTTCGGAACGCACAAAATGTTTGTATATGCAGTATGCAGAAAGAGTATATGTAGGAAAAATCGAATACGATTCTTTGACTAGGGCGCCCTATTTATAGACAACGAAAAACTTGATTAGATGGACTCGTCTGTTGCAGCGAACTAGTGCGTTGTGCAAACAAATGCACCAGAACAAACCGAACAGAAGCGACCCGCGTCTCTTACTGGTGAACTGGTGCGTCACACAAACAGACGCATCATAACAGAGCGAACGATCCGAACGGATCGAAATACGCAGCCGTTGGTTGGAAAATCTTGGAAGGGCAAAAACGTAATTATTAAAAGTTTGGGGTCAAATTAAAAATTCAAAAATAATTTAATAAAAACTTATTTTTTATTTCACACACGCACTAACCGGACCAGGCGAGCGGAGCGAACTTAGCAGGCCAGACGGGCGATGGTGCGGGCGTGTGTGGTGGACCAAAGGTCACCTAAGTCCTCACCCCTCTACAAAAGTGGTTTGGCCCAAGGGCCCATTTAGTAGGAGCAAAGTTGAGGCTTATATACCCTCTAACTAATCAATGTGAGACTTCTATCCACACACACATTCCTTCTTCCTTTTTCCTCTTCTTTTCCATCCTTCTTCTTATTCATAACCCATGAGATTTTATCCTAAATTCTAACAATTCCCCACATGGATAAGAAGTTAGTCCATCATGACCAAATGCAAATGATCATATATGCAAAGTGCAGTTCTTTTACGAGAAACAACTGCATCGAGAAAGGTAAGGCTTACCTTTGAACATTCTCTAGTAAAAACCTATCGGATATATTGGTCAATCAGTGGACGCGCTGCCTTGAATCGTCGACCGTTTAGTGTATACCAAGACAATAGGAGTTACACAGTTGCTCCTCTAGCATTGTTGGTTCTCATGTTGTGTTCATTTTGGCCCTAGACACCGCCTGGTTCTGTGAGTGTTCTAGAGAATCGGCCGTTTTAAATTCTCATAGAAGCGGCCCACACTTCACACTTACATAGGTGATTCCTTGTGATATAAGTCAACATACATCATCTAAACACATCAGATTAAGAAACCATTAAAAGCTTACCCTTATATATATGCACTGTCTTGTCTAGGAATGAGTGTGAGTTTAAAACTTCACAATGTTAACAGTCGATCATCACTTAGTTGTCTCTTTGAACCTAGTTTGTGGGATCTCCACTCTTCTAGGTAGAGTTACCGCAATGATTAACAATGAATCGACCTTAAACCCATTCCTTTGGACAAATTTTTAACTAACTTTCTAGGAATCCCTTTAGTCAATGGATCCGCTACATTCTCTTTTGATTTAACATAATCAATTGAGATGATTCCATTCGAGAGTAACTGTCTAGCGGTATCATGTCTACGACGTATATGTCTAGACTTGCCGTTGTACATGATATCTTTGGCCTACCAATAGCTGCTTGACTATCACAGTGTATACACACTGCCAGTACCGGCTTTGGCCAACTAGGAATGTCTTCAAGAAAATTACGAAGCCACTCAACTTCCTCACCAGTTTTATCTAAAGCAATAAATTATGCTTCCATAGTTGATCTTGCAATGCAAGTCTGCTTGGATGACTTCCAAGACACAACACCCCTACCAAGGGTGAATACATATCCACTTGTGGATCTTGTGTCATTAGAGCTGGTGATCCAACTTGCATCACAATACCCTTCTAGTACTGCAGGGTACTTCTCATAATGCAAAGCAAAGTTTTGAGTTTGCTTTAAGTAACCCAAAACTCTTATCATAGCTCTCCAATGAAGCTCATTTGGATTACTTGAAAAGCGACTCAACATGCTTATTGCATAGGCAATATCAGGTCTAGTGCAGTTCATAACATACATAAGACTGCCTAGCACTTGAGGATATTCCTTTTGTTTAACATCTTCGCCAGTATTTCTTAACAATCGAAGACTAGACTCTATAGGGTTTGACACAGGAGCTATGTTTAAACTCTTGAATTTCTCAAGAATTTTAGAAATATAGTGTGTTTGCGATAAAGCTAATCCACCAGATGTTCTATGGATTTTAATTCCTAAAATAACTATTGGATATGATTAGTTTTGATGATGTCTTATATAGATGTCATTCTTAAGAGCAAAAAGGTTGTATACTACATTTATCTTATACTTGGACTGATTCTTATATTTAAATGTAGATATGAAGTTAAATTATGTAGAATGATTATGTAGAATGATCAGGAGAAGAGAAGAAGGAAAGAGTTAGAATGATCAAGATGGGAGCTCAAGAAGAAAGGAATTGAATCAAAGAAGAAGTGAAGTTCAAATGATGAAGAATAATCAAGATGTGAGTTGGAAGATGAAAGAACTTGCTTAATGGAATAAGAAAATCATCATACAAGTTCTTAGATTGACTCTAGAAGCCTCCATGATGATATGAAAGTTGGAATGGCTCAAATTGGAGTTAAAATAAGCAAAATCACATTTTGAGATGTTTTCACTCGAGCCAGAGAAGTTTGCCTCGAGTTTGGCTCAAAACTCGAGCCAGCTACAACAGACTCGAGCCAATCAGCACTCTCTTCTACTCTCTTTCGCTTTTAGCTGGCAACCTCTAGTAAATCAACGATATCTCTCAAACCAGAGTCGGATTGAGGTGAAACCAATTTTGTTGGAAACTAGACTTCCAAACGGTCCTAGTCGCACAAGATTCAAGTCAAAATAAGGTCAGATGAAAGAGATATGAATTTTTGAAGATGAGAGTGACATCACCGTCACACTGCTGACCAAGCTTCAATGTTTTGAGTATATCTCACAAACTACAAATCCAATGAAGCTAAAATTGGTTCCATATGAAAGTACACTCAAAGGGCTTTCCATCAAGACTTTAACCAGCCAAAAAGGAGTTCAGACCAGGGATTTATGATCTTCGCAAGTGGACATACGAAATTCTGGAAGCAACAGAGTTCAAATCAAAGACAATGGAATTGAGAATGAGTGAGATGCCTCGAGCTAGCATTGCAACCTCGAGCCAATATCCAACCAGAGTGTTTGAAGAATGGAAAAGACTTTTTTAACTCGAGCCTCCTCAAATGCAACCTCGAGTCATGACCAAGACTCGAGCTAGCCAAACACGACTAAGGATCCCGGCAAAGTCAACACTACTGAGAATACAGGCGAAGCCAACCCGGTCAAGGATCCCAGCAAAGCCTGACAGGGATCAGGGAATTGTTCCGAGATTGATGAGCTCTTTAGATCTGAGGTTCGGGCTTTTGGATATGCGATCGGTTTCCCTCCAACTCGGATCATCAAGGAACCGAGATAATATCAGAAATCAAGTTACTTGACCGAGATCTAGTTTTGCTTAAACCGAGTTCAAGCTTGTCCGAGATTTTTTCCTAAAGTATTTTTAGTTAACTCGGGATTCTGCAAGGCCGAGATATATCAAGATATGTCAGAGTAACTCGGACTTGTGCATGTTTCGTTCTACGACGTCTCCAGGAAATCAGAAATGATTGCTATCAATTGGTTCTGAAATGGAAAACGAACAAGACACTGAAATCGTGGGTGATCTCTTTCAAACGGACAGTCAACCACGAATCATGATTCATTAAAGCTATTTTCATAAAACACCGCATCATGGGCAAATATTCAGGACGCTCTAAACGGAAATGTCTCCAACTAATAAAGATTATGCAGAAATGAGAATTATGCAGAAAGGCTCCCAACAGCTAGAATTTCAAAAGAATTCAAATCAATTGAAGAACATTAAAAGACCTTCATTGCAGATCAATCATCCGAATATCTGGAAACATAATGACCCAACGGCTATATTCCACAACAGCTAGAAATTCGAATAGAGACAATGCAGAATTGAGAAGCAACGAGCTGCATACAAGTCTTCAAACAGAGACAACAAGCAAAGAAACAAGCCTACCTCTTCAACATGTTATTACTCTGATCTGCTTATCATTTACTCTCTGATTTTCAATGTCTATATATCATAGAGAGTGAAATGTTTTGTATTGTACTTCAGTTATCCATACACTTCTGAGAGAGAAGAATCATTGTAAACATCCTATCATTCTACCTTAGAGTTACTCAAGATTGGGTGATCTTGAGTGGGAAACACATTGTGTTGATTACAGCTTGTAAGGGAGTGAATCCTAGTGAGAGGATTACTTGAGTGCGAGTGTGTAATCAAACATGTGTATTGATTACGGTTTGTAAGGGGAGTGAATCCTAGTGAGGGGATTACTTCAAGTACAGAACTTGTAATCAAGTTGAAAGAAGATAGTGGATTGAAAATCTCAAGTGGAGCTTGAGGACTGGACGTAGGTCAAGGATTGGGCCGAGCAAGGATAAATCACAGTTTGCATACTCTCTTCCCTTATCTCTTACATTCCAGCATATAAGTTTGAATGATTGTTTATCACTTTATAACTTATCATTGTCATTCAAACTACTTTCAATAAGTTGCAGAAAGTTCTTTAAGTTCTAAGTTTTTAATCAAACACCCAATTCACCCCCTTCTTGGGTGATAGCCAAGTCTTTCAATAACATCTGCTAGTCCCATATCTTTCATGTCGAACTTACTGGTAAGCAATCGCTTAGTAGCTTTAATCATTTGATTATTACTACCCGTTATCAATATGTCATCTACATAAAGACAAACTATGGCAAAACCGTTTTTCAGTATTTTGAATGTAGACACACTTGTCACATTCATTAATACTAAAGCCATTTGATAACATAATTTCATCGAATTTCACATGCCATTGTTTCAGGGCTTATTTAAGTCCATAAAGAGACTTTTTTAAGTGACAAACTTTCCGTTCTTGTCTTGAGACAACAAATCCCTCAGGTTGTTCTAGATAGATTTAATTTCTTCCTCTAATTCACCATTCAAGAATGTTGTCTTTACATCCATTTGATGTAACTCCAACCCATTCAGTGCTGCTAACGTGATTAACATCTGAATGGATGTAATTCTTGTATCAGGTGAATAGGTATCAAAGTAGTCTAGGCCTTCACGTTGTTTGTAGCCTTTTACTACCAGCCTAGCTTTGTACTTATCAATAGTGCCATCTGCTTTCATCTTGTTTTTGAAGACCCACGTAGTTCTTAGAGGTTTATTGCTAGGAGGAAGGTCAACCAACTCCCAGGTGTGGTTTGACATAATGGATTCAACTTCGCTATTGATAGCCTCTTCCCAGAATGGCGCTTTAGGAGAACCCATAGCCTCTCCAAAGGCTTGAGGCTCATTTTCCAATAGATAAGTCATAAAATCGAGATATCACAGTGTTGTTATATCATTACTTTTATTTTACGGAAATATTTTCTCAAAGAATGTAGCGTTCCTTGACTCAATAACCGTATTCACATGGATATCTGATACATTCGACTTATAAACTAAAAAACGATATGCACTACTATTATGTGCATAGCCAATAAACACACAGTTTACTGTCTTAGGTCTGATTCTTAACCTTTTAGGTTTAGGAATCTCAACCATTGCCAAGCACCCCCACACTTTCAAAAATTTCAAGGAAGGTCTCTTTCCTTTCCATATTTCATATGATATGCTTTGTATCGTTTTATGATGCACTTTGTTTATTAGAAAGTTAGCCGTTAGAACAACTCCCCCCCTAAAACTTTGTAGTAAACCTGACTCAATTAACAATGCATTCATCATTTCTTTCAAAGTTCGATTTTCTCTCTCTGCAATTCCATTTGACTGTGGAGCGTAAGGAGCAGTTGTCTTGTGTATAATACCATATTCTATACAAAATTCCTCGAAAGGACCATCATATTCTCCCCCACGATCGCTCCTTACCACTTTAATTTTCTTGTTAAGTTGATTTTCAACTTCATTCTTATATTGTTTAAACGCAATAATAGCCTCATCTTTACTATTAAGTAAATACACATAACAATATCTACTGCAATCATCAATAAATGTAATAAAATATTTCTTATTACCCCTAGATGGTACATATTTCATATCACATATATCAGTATATATTAAATCCAACAACTCAGTTGATCTTTCAATAGGAGGAAACGATAACTTAGAAAATTTTGATTCAATGCATACTTGACATTTATCTTTATTTGAACAATCAACTTTAGGCAATAATTCTAAATGAATTAAATTTTTAATTGATTTATAATTAACATGTCCTAATCTTTGATGCCATAAATTAGAGGACTCAAGCATATAGATAGAAACAATATTATTATTAATAGCACCATTGTTGGTGACAGTCATTACATTAACTTTGAAAAGGCCCTTACTAAGGTAACCTTTTCCAACATACATATCATTCTTAGAAAGTATAAACTTATCAGAAACAAATACAAGCTTAAAAACATTCTTGCTTAAGAGGGATCCAGAAATTAAATTCTTGCGAATATCAGGCACATGAAGCACATCATTAAGTGTCACAACTTTTCCAGAAGTCATCTTTAAAACCACTTTCCCAAAACCTTCAACATTTGAAGTAGAAGAATTTCCCATATACAGTTGTTCATCTTGCTTCGCAGGGGTGTAAGAAGAGAACATCCATTTGTTTGCACATACATGCCTGGAAGCACCAGTGTCCACCCACCACTCCTTGGTATTTCCAACTAAGTTACATTGCATTACAACTGCCGAAAGACTTATACTATCAAGCATATTAGTAGCATTTTCAACCATATTGGCTTCGGTGTTCTTCTTGAGGTTCTTTGGCTTCCTACAATCCTTAGCACGGTGTCCAGGCTTCCCACAATTATAACACTTGCCTTTGAATTTGTGGCCTTTGCCATGGCCTTGTTTGGATGATCCCTAATTAGAGCGTTTCTGTTTCTTGGGCTTCGGGCCATCTTCAACAATGTTGGCCTTTGAAACTATAGGATTGCTGCCAAGTTTCTTTTCAGAAATCTTGTTGTCTTCTTCTATTTTCAATCTTACAATCAAATCTTCAAGTGACATCTCCTTACGTTTGTGCTTGAGGTAATTCTTGAAGTCTTTCCAAGATGGTGGCAATTTTTCAATAAATGTAACAACTTGGAAAGACTCGCTAAGAGACATCCCTTCAACTTGTATGCTATTTGTATTATTGAAACAACACATACAGATAGCATACAACGGGCTTGTATAATATGAAAAAAGCTATAAACGAACTCATAAGACTGCCGAATATGATAATGAACTATGTAGAAATCTGGGCCCAACGTACGTTGTATTCTTAAGACAATTTTGCTCCCTTAATACGAATGCCGAAGGTTTCTGAGCAATTGCCTCCCAGGATAGAGCGGATTATTCATCTTCAGAAAGATGGCTCTCTCAATCTGAAGCCCAAGGAATCCAACGAGTCTACTTTCGGAACACACAGAATGTTTTGAATATGCAGTATGCAGAAAGAGTGTATGTAGGAAAAATCGGATACGATTCTGTGACTAGGGCGCCCTATTTATAGACAACGAAAAACTTGATTAGATGGACTCGTCTGTTGCAGCAAACTGGTGCATTGTGCAAACAGACGCACCAGAATGGAACGAATAGAAGCGACTCGCATCTCTTACCGGTGAACTGGTGCGTTGCACGAACAGACGCACCAGAACGTAGTGAATATTTTTTATTTCACTCACACGCGAACTGAACCGAGTGGGTGGCACGACCGACTGAACCGAACCGAGCCAGCTGACGGCAGCGCACGCGCGTGTGGTGAACTAAGGGTCACCCAAGTCCTCACCCCTCCACAAAAGTGGGTTGGCCCAAGGGCCCATTTAGTAGGAGCAAAGTTGAGGCTTATATACCCTCTAATTTCTCCAACTAATCAATGTGGGACTTCTATCCACACACACATTCCTTCTTCCTTTTCCTCTTCTTTTCCATCCTTCTTCTTATTCATACCCATGGGATTTTATCCTAAATTCTAACACATACTAGCAAGGGAAGCTCATGAGGTTGGGAGTCAAGTGTCCCTGATGCCAAAAGTCACTATACAATGCAAGGATATATTTATTTTGGATTGTCAATATGTAGGGGAGATGTAATCTCCTGTCTTTTGTATTTCAAACATTAAGCTTGCATTAGTTGGTAGGAGGTTGTAGGTACTAAATTATTGCTCTAGTTTTGAGTCTTTGACATGTAATTGTGTAAAAATTTGTTGAAGAGTTCTATAAGCTTAAAAATTTACTCAGTTCAACCTAAATTAGTCGAAATCTAATCTAACTTTTAATTATTGGGTTAGGGGCCGTCGTTTAGTACATAAAACTTCCACTAAGTTGGGTAACAGATATCCTTACCCATATATGTAAGAATGTTGTTTTCAACCCTCTACTTTTTGAATATCGGGTTGTTTGATTTGAAAAATATGCCAACATGTTGTTGTGTTGTATATATGTTCTCCAGCAAGGTTTATTTTTGGCTCAATCTCTGCTGCCTTGTAATTTTTTAATGATGGAAAAGCTATGAAGATTAAAACTTCAGTAAATTCAGTGTTTAAAAAAAAAAATGCCAACATGCATATAAATAGTTAAATACTCACACAGCTTGGGCCGGACTTAGCAATTCAGAAATGTGCAGGGTCTTACTCTCGGATCACAATGTGACGATTATAGAAAGAAGAGCATATCAAATGCACAGGAGGTGAACAAGAAGACAAGTGAAAACTAGAGGGTAAACAAGACCTTTTATAATATGCAATGAAATGGTAATAAGGCTTTATAGAGGGAGGCATGTATGTGTAAATACTCGTACACCTTGGCCGGACTTAGCAATTCAGAAATGTGCAGCGTCTTATTCTTGGATCACTTTTTTTTTGGTCAAACTTATTCTTGGGGATCACAGTGTGATGATTATGGGAAGAAGAGCATATTAAATGCACAAAACATAATCTATATTACAGCTAGAAGATATAAGGGACAATTTTTTAATATTATATAGGAAACGAACGACTTCTTTAATTATATTTTAATACAAACAATGGTCTCCTCGTGTCAGAAATTGTCATTTTTCAAACAAACAAAAAAAGTTTGCTCCTGCCAAGAACGAAAAAAAAGAAGAAGAGAATCTGGGAGTTGATAACCGTGGCGGACAGCTAATAGATTTTTATTTTTACCGTAAAAGGACAAGCTTAAAGACAGAAATGATTATACCATGGCCTTCCAATCAGTGTCTGATGAATATGGACGCATGATTATACCAGATTCATCCAAAGAAGACCTACCACATGGGTTGCCTTTATAACTTCTGCTCACTGGTTTTTTGTTTCGGATGTCTACTTTTCAACAAGAACATCATAAGCTAGATACCATAATACCCCCAAAACACTAAAACAACTAATTCAATCAAACACAAAAAAAAATGACATACATAAAATTTTGTCTCGTTAAAATATCAGAGTTCAAAGATACACTGAAAAAGACACAACTGGGTCTCCTCTGAATGCTCTCAGACTTGCTAATAACATGGATGACCTCTCTCATGTCTTCCTCATATTGAAGAAACACATACATACATCTAAGCCTCTAATCACAAGTCCTAAGTATAATACTACCAGTGCTTCATAATTTAGCCTCCGGGATCTTAGATAACATAGTCAGACCAGTCAGACATATGAGAAGTATGGTCCATGGTGAAGCTAGGAATATTATGAAGCATAGTAGGATTGTCTCTACCTCCGACCAACCTCGCCGGATTCCCAACAGCGGTGGTCCTAGGAGGAACATCCTTAAGCACAACAGAACCAGCACCAATCTTAGCACCATCACCAACCTTAATATTTCCTAAAATACAAGTCCCGGCACCTATAAGAACACCATCACCAATCTTAGGATGTCTATCCCCAGAAGCCTTACCAGTTCCTCCTAATGTCACATTATGCAAAATTGACACATTGTTACCAATCACAGCAGTTTCTCCAGCCACAAAACCAGTAGCATGATCCAGCAAAATCCCACTTCCCATTTTGGCTCCTGGGTGTATATCTACTGCGAAAATCTCAGAAACCCTGTTTTGAATCAGAATTGCCAAGACATTTCTGCCTTGTAACCATAATTGGTGAGCTATTCTGTGTGCTTGACATGCCTGAAAGCCTTTGTAGTTCAAGAAGCCATGAACATAGCTTATGCAAGCTGGGTCTCTTTCCACCACTGCTCTGAGATCATTTTTCACTGAAACCATGATTTCTTCATGTTCTCTGAAGAGCCCCAGGAAGATTTCGTTTAGGGTTCCACTTGGGAGACACGAATTGCTCAATTTCAGGGCGAGGTGATTGGCCAACGCGTTTTCCAGTGATTCGTGAGAGAGAATCGAGCTGTAATAGTACGTGGACAATATGGGTTCCTCAAGTACATATAAGTGCGCTTCGTGTCGCAGCTTCAGCCACACACCGTCTTCTTGTTCTTGTTCATGTTCTTCCACTTCATTTTTTCGGTCGTTCTGGTCGACTTTCTCGAGGATCTTGTGATGGGTGTTTTGGGTTTTGAGTTGGGTTCTACAACTGGGCATGGTGGAGACACGATCGGAGTAAGAGAGTCGGTAAAATTTCAGCGAGTTGTTCGACTTATCGTTGAATTGGAGGCCGCTTGGCTTTTTCAGGGAGGGCCGATGGGTTTTGGTGATACCTGCCATTGAAGCATCAAAACAAGCGGCCATGAAATTGCAGATCCTAGTCTGCTATATCTGATGAAGAAAGAATAAGAAAAGAAAAAGAACTGCGTGCAAAGATTGAAACTTTTTGTGGACAACAAAGATGCAAGGATTGAGTTCGAGCATTAGGGATATGGGTGCGTTATATAAGGGCCTCACAGGAAAGTGGTCCTTCTAGCTCTATATTAATCTAGGGCATTTCCTTTCATTTTTATAATGGTTAAGCCGTACGTTTATTCCGAAAGTTTTTGTTGAGTAACGTTGTTTTGGATTTTTTTAGGCTTAAAATTATATCGAAAGTATTACAATATAATAATGATGTTTTTTACCATTAAAAAGTTAATAATCAATATCAATTTTTAACAGTTAACATTAAATTTTTAAAGATATAAGATAAGATTGCTACACATTGAAATTTTTAGGATGATATTAAACCTGAAAAAACTTTTTAGGCAACATTATTCCTCAAAGAATACTTCCGATATAAATTTGCACCTTAACCGTTTTATAATTATACATTTTATTTTTATTTTTGCCATCAAGAAATATTTATTGGTCCTAAACATGAGTTACTGTATTGAGAGTTTTGGTTTAATCTTAAATATAAGATGATATTCTTTACTGTCTCCTTTATTGATGATCTTTCTAGCTCATAATACCCTTGTAGCTAAATTAAATAAAACTTTACACTTTAAATCATGTAAAAAAATAACCTCCTAAATCCTTAAAACTTAATACTCCCCCACCAAAAACCTTTTTAAACTTTAAAATCTATACAAATTAATAACTTTATATAATTAGTTTTATACTTTTTAAACTGTATTTTTTATTCATATAATTAACCCATTAAACCTTGAGTTATATGTATTCATGTATATAAACTCCTAACTTTTAAGTCATGTCCTGATAAATAATAGGAAAAATTAATTTGAATGTCCTTATAGTTTTTTTAGATTATGAATTAGGTTCCTAAACTTTTTTTTTTTTTTTCCTTTTAGTTGGATTCTTTAACTTTCCACCATTAGATCCGTTAGTTGTTAAATAAGTGCTAACACCGTCAAAAAAATTCTGTTAACGTCTTAGTGTTTGTTTGAATTAACGGTGAAAACTGATTTTTCAATGTGATTTACGGTATATGAGATAAGTATGTAAAATGAGTTTTATTTTAACTTATGTGTATATATTTTTTAAATACCAACTCAAAAACATACATCTATCCCATGTGTTATGTGTTCTATTTAGGTGAAACGGACCTTTCTTTTTTTTTTGGTGAGAAATTTTTAGAAAAGGAGTTGGGCTCACCTACAAACAGACCTTTCTTTAATTTGCACAGAGAAATGTTGGAAAGCCACAAGCTCGTGAATGTTTTCTTGCTTCTATGTTTTGCACCCATTTTTTACCTCGTATATTTTTCTTGCTTCTACTAATCTCTCCCCAATTTTGTTTACACTCAAATATATTCCACTTTTCCACCAAGTTTTTGTATGATTTCGTCTTATAATATTCCCTCCGTTTCTATATATAAAAACTTTTATTTAATGAGCTTGTTCCTAAATATAAAATCCTTTGAGTTTATTTTAATAATAAATGCATTTTTTTCTCATTTTGCTCTCAATTAATTATTAATTACTACATATATTCTCTTTTATCTTTTAATAATTATTTTTTGCCATATTTTATATATTAGATTCACTTCAAACTTCAAAAGCTCAAGGTTAAAGTATAAGTTTGGTCCTTGTCAAAAAAACAAAAAAAGTTTGGTCATTTATATTTGCATCAAAGTTTGGTTATTTTAGTCTTTTAAGTTTCGAAAGTGCATTTTTAGTTCTTCAATCCTAATACCCTTTGTCTCATCTAAAGAAAGAAAATAACTCATCAAATTTAAGTGATAACTATATAATTAAACGTAAACAAAACATGATTGCATTTTATTCTTTAGATACATTATACACCTCCCTAAACTTTGAATAGTTGTTTATAGCCCCCCGACATTTTAAAATTTAATTTAAGGGTTAAGGTGTAAAAATAGACATGTGCTTTTCTTCGAGGAGCGCCCAATAGCAAATGCTTTTTTCAGGTGCAAAAGTAACTATGTGGTTATAAATTAGGTGCAAAAATAGCGTTTGACCGTTAAGTTTGACTTTTGATCGTTAAGTTTGACTTTTTTTGCTGACTGGACGATGACGTGGCATTTCAAATATTTTTTTTTTGCACCTTAACCCTTAATTTAACTACTGATATTTTATTTTTAATTATTAACACTTTGTCATTAATTGACCATTATCTTTTTAACGGAAATTGCCACATCAGAATTAACATATAACACGTGATATCCTACATAGCATCCTATATAAATTACTAATTTCATAAAACCTTCGAACTTTGACCAGGTATATACAACCTTATGAACTTTGATCATTTACTAAAAACTCTTTTAACGTTTCATAATTTCAATTTAACTCCTTTAAAATGTTGATTTACAGTTATTAAACCATGTCATTGCTTTTATCATTTTAATAAATTTATTAAAATTTTTACTATCATTGAAAATGGCTTTTTATATGGCAAAAACTAGGATAATGATATTTGAATAAGTATAAAAATAAACAATGAACCCCTGATTCAAGAAAAAATATGCATTACTACATGTGTTTTTAAACCACTACACTACGTAAAAACCAAACCTTTTATCCATATCTACACATCTTCTATATGTTGTAGAAGACGTCCCGCCTTTGTTTTGTTAGCCTTTGTGTCTCTATCCATATCTACACATCTATATGTCGTAGACGTTAGTTTTGTGTTTTGTCTCTTAGCACGTTCATGTCTTCCATTGAGTAGGATTCCTCTTGACCAAAAATCAGCGAGGAAATTAATGAACCTCAAATAACGAACAATTCATTTACAGGAACAAAAATAAAAATCATTTGATAATGAAGAAATGATCTCCTTTTCAAATTCTTTAGTGCGGACATATGTTATAAAGTACTATAACGTAGTACCACACTCACTGAACATCAAAAGAAAATGGTCAAAATGAGTTTAACCAATAAATTCATTTTGACAAGGCGATTGTCAATTAAAAAACTTGAATTTAAAATGACTTATTTTGAGCCAGGACCAGTGTGGTAGCAATAGGTTTGCGCTTCCCACCGTATGTAGCAACAATGTTAACGGATAAGTCTTCATCGCGCTATCATTAGAATGAAAACCAGAAGACCTTATAATGAGTAGAAATAATGAGGCCAAAAGCACTATCCTGTATCACAAATGTAATATTGAAATTATCAATGCTCAATTATCTTAAGAATACATGTAACACAAATGATGTCATTTTTATATAATGAATGCTTAATTATCCTAAGAAAATAAGTAAATGTTATATAAATGATGAAATTTTTATCTTTATATTTTTTTAAATATTATTCTTCTAGTTTTTTTTGCCATACAAAAAGCTATTTTAATTGAAAAATTATAGTAAAAATCTTAATAAATTTATTAAAATGATAAAAGTAAGGAAAATGGGTTTAATATTATAAATCAAAGTTTTAAGGGAGTTAAATTTAAATTTTGAAAAGTCAGGGATTATACTTATTTGTAACTGATGAAAGTTTAGGGAGTTATCTATAATATGTTAAAATTAAGGGGGTATTATAAAATTAATAATTTACATATGATGCATTGATGTCACATGTCATATGCTAATCGTAGTTTTCGTTAAAAAGATAATTGTTAGTTAACGACAGTGTGTTAATAATAATAAATAAATAAAAGGTCAGAGGGTTAGATTTAAACTTTGAAATATCAAGGGAGTTATATGCAATTGACCAAAAATTCAGGAGGTTTTATATAATTTAGTCAATATTAAAAATGCAACGAACATTTTCAGCGATATCCACGAATCACGTGGAAGAAATTAATAAATAGTTTCACGATGTCTATTATTATATTTTTAGTATTTTTAAATATAATGTATCATTAATATATCAATATCAATACATAATACACAAATTTTGTAAGACGAGGTTATATTATTATAAGTTATCTGACTCATGGATATAAAAGAAAGTAAAAAAGCCAACAGCTTCAGAATAATGTTG
Organism: Acacia pycnantha; assembly: GCA_025563575.1. Lineage (NCBI taxonomy): Eukaryota > Viridiplantae > Streptophyta > Magnoliopsida > Fabales > Fabaceae > Acacia > Acacia pycnantha. The sequence continues at coordinate 3,103,470 of JAMWYP010000031.1, read as the reverse complement.
TTTGGAAAAGCAAACTCCATATCAATTAAAAAAATATTAAACAAACAAACACACACACATAAATTTTGTAAGACGAGGTTATATCTAATTGTATTGCTCGGATATTCGTTTGATTATGTTAAATATATATAATACTTCAATTACTGGCCATGTAATTAAATAATATTTGTCGCGTTGCAGTATTACTATGATCAAACAAACCATGAAAATGACTTTATTTGTTTAAACAAACCAAACATCTTATAAAACTTCATCGGATCAATCTGTCATTCTTGAAATCTGAAGGACTAAAATGTCATTTCTGAAATTCGGTACTAAATTGCCATTTCGGAAATTTGGTACTAAACTGTCATTTCCGAAATTCGGGACTAAACTGTCATTTCCGAAATTCGGGACTAAACTGGCATTTCGAAAATTCGGGACTAAACTGTCATTTCCGAAATTCGGGACTAAACTGTCATTTCTAAAATCCGGGACTAAACTGTCATTTCCGAAATTCGGGACTAAACTGTCATTTCCGAAATTCGGGACTAAACTGTCATTTCCGAAATTCGGTACTAAACTATCATTTCCGAAATCCGGGACTAAACTGTCATTTCTGAAATCCGGGACTACACTGTTGTTAATTTATTGATTGACCCTTAGGGTATGTTTGGTTTGAGGGAAGGGGAGGGGGGAGAAAAAAAAGGAGGGGAGGGGAAAACTTGTGGGCCCCACTACACTTAATTTTGAAATTTTTTTTCCCTCCTCTCCATTTTTTTCTCTCCCCTCCCCTCCCCTCCCCTTTCCCTCAAACCAAACATACCTTAGGCATTGATAAAAAATAATGTTAGTTACGAATAGCTGAAAAGTTCCCTCAGATCATATATATCTTCACTTGATGAAGACTTTGATGAACAATTCAGCTTCTTTCATTGTTTTTGCCTGTCGGCTGCATCAAAGGAGACTTTGAAATTAAATAGCAATAACAAAAACAATAATAATAGCACTATTCTCTTTTTTCCTAAAAAAAAAAAAAATTAAATCGAGATCCAGCCAACAAGCTTCTCTCATACCATTAAATGGCCATTGAAAAAAATATAGCATTATTGTATTTATTATCTTTACTCTCAAGTCTCAACTCATCTATTGTAACTTGTAAGCATATAATCATAGATTCCATACTTTTTAATATGAGAACTTCTTAAAACTCGATCTAAACTAGATTAAAATATTTAGCCTAATTTAATATTTAATATGTTGGTAAATATTGCAAGAAAGTGTTGCTTTGTCACAGTTATAGTCAAGAAATTGGAGGGAATATCTCAAAATCAAACTGTCGAAAGGACATAACCACTTTATAACCCGATTTTAATGCCTTATTTTGTACCAAACAATAATCATTGGGTGACAGTTACAACTCAATTTAATTGAATTATAACTGCTCTGTCTTCTCTACACTTCACTGCTTCTAACATCGAGTGTGTGTGAGGGAGGGAGTCATAAACATGGTGTATGCAAGAATTTCTTTCTCTTCACGTTCTACAACTAAACTAAAAAAGAAAAAAGAAAAAATAGTGTACATTTTTTTATAACATTCATAAGCACACGCTCTCTTATTTATTTCAATAAGCTCCCCCACGTTTCAGCCATAATAATAACCGTTACTTCATCTCTTATTTTACTGTGTTCTTCTCGAACAAGAGTGTTTGATTTCAACCTTGTTCTTCTCCTACACCGAGTTTCGAGAATGGGGTTATCTGAAGTTTCAATCTTGGTTTTCTGGGTTTGTGTTCAGTTGAATTTAGCACAAGTTCTCTCATCCTTCGACCAAAACCAAGTCAGTAATTACATTAGCTGGAAAGATTTATCGGTTGATGAACAGAGATTCCCCTGGGACCCCATTGCAGGTGATCGAGTTATTGTCGTTGACCAGCATGGCAGAGGACATTCTAGGACTGTACAAGGAGCTGTAGATATGGTTCCTGATAACAACTCAGAAAGAATCAAAATTTACATATACCCAGGAATTTACAGGTCCATATATATTTTGTATTGTCTTGTGTTGTTTCTTGCCGTGTATCTGAAAACCTGATCTTTGTTGCAGAGAGAAAGTGTATGTGCCAAGAACGAAGGGGTATGTGTCGATGATAGGAGGACGAAATGGAAGAGAGAGTGCAGTGATTACGTGGAACAGCAAATCATCGGACGTAGGTTTTGATGGACAAGAACTTGGGACCTATAATTCTGCAACTGTGACTGTAGAATCTGATTATTTCTGTGCAACCAGGCTCACCTTTGAGGTATATATGGCTAAAAGGTGACAATTTTCATTAATAATCTCAAAACAGTGTGACTCAATGCTCAAATTTTTTGTGCAGTCCACCTAGTTATTTGGTACAAATAGAATGCAGGCTTGCACTTTGTACAAACTGATAAGCAATACTGTCTTTGGTTTTTATTATAGAGCAACTTCTAGAAGAAAATGGTTATTGTTGTACAAGTCTGGGGTATTAATTACATTTTTCCAAAATTGCCCATGTTTAAAATCTTATTAATTGCAACTTCTATGACTTCTTGGATATATAATTCATAGTATTAAATAGGTAAAAATTTGGATTTTTTTTTTTTTCATTTTCAAACAAAGTTAATGACTTAACCATCTCTACTTAAATTTGATGAGATGGTTAGAGGTGCCTTATTGTAAGCACAGGAGGGAGCACTATTCATGACATGATACAAATACAAACAAATATGACTTTCTATAAATTTTGGTGGTTGGTTCAGAATTCGGTAGGGGCGGTGAGCGGAGGAGATGGGATGCAAGGAGTGGCACTGAGGGTGGACAGTGAAAGGGCCATGTTTTATAGGGTGAGGATCAAAGGGGAACAAGACACACTGTTGGACAACACGGGAACTCATTATTTCTCTGAGTGTCAAATCCAAGGCAAAATTGATTTCATATTTGGCAATTCAAAATCACTCTATCAGGTTTCACACTCTTTACTTTTCATTTAAAGCACAAAGCTTTTCAATTCAGATACACTTACTCATAAAAGAACTAGCTAGTAACCTGTTCAATAATATGATTTAATGAAATTAACTTCTTTACATGTTTATGCATGTATTTAGCCAGAAACTGAATAGTTCATCTGCTCTCAATATAGAAAACTATTCACTGTTCTGATAAATCTCTAGTAATGATAGATTTTAACTGAATCTAGTATTAAGAAAAGTGGTGAGGAATATGAATAGCATAATAATATTGGGTTTGTTGAGCAGAACTGTGATCTTCATTCAGTAGCAGAGACATATGGAGCAATAGCAGCACATCACAGGGATGCAGAAAATGAAGACACAGGCTTCTCTTTTGTAAATTGCTCTATTACAGGCACTGGCAGTGTGTACCTTGGCAGAGCCTGGGGTGACTATTCCAGAATCATCTACTCTTTCTGCTATATGGATGATATCATCATCCCTGAAGGCTGGACTGATTGGAACCACACTTCTAGACAAATGTATAACACTAAACACATCTCACCAAAATTTTATACTAACACTATCTATTGCCTCTTTTTTTGTACAAGAAAAAGTTTGGTGAGTTAGGTCTAGGGCTCATAATTATGAGTCAACCCCTTTACCAGCTGGATCAACTTTTGTTAGCTACTTTATCTATTGTTTTGTTCAATACATATATACATCTCCCATATGTTAAAATTTTTAAGGGTTAAACACTTAAACCCATTCTAGGTCCTTGTACTTATAACAAGTTTTAGTACAAGTTATGATGTGTGTGGGATTTTGTAGGACTGCTGTGTTTGGGGAGTACCAATGTGAGGGAATTGGAGCAGATAGGAGGAGGAGGGTGAAATGGTCAAAATTTTTGAGCAATGAGGAAGCAAGGCCTTTTCTGGATAGGAGTTTCATAAATGGGGACCAGTGGCTTAATCTATAGCCATACTTGTTGCTCACTTCACATGACATGTGATTCTTTCTAGTTTCATCTCCATTACATATTCTTCTTCATTTATGCAGTAGATATTACATAATACAGAGTTTCCTTTTGTTTTTTTTGTTTTTGTTTTTTGTATCTATTTGAGTGTTAACATGACAGGTAGGGCCAGATTTCAGATGTTCAGACTGTATCTATTCAAGCTTTCATGAATTATATACATATTCTGTAAATTTGTTCTGTGCCCTCAGTTAACTTGCAACAGTCGCAGATCTCGTAGCAGAAAGTGCTACATTGACAATTTAAGTTATTGGCATAATGATATAATATAGCATGCTTGAAAAAATAAAAACAGCATGAAGCTTCTACATCCATATAATATATTTGTGTTGACCACAAAAGGGTATAACTCGGCTAACAGGTGATTTGTTCCCCAATATTTGTCTCTACGAAAATGGTTTTAAAAAAAAAAAAAAAATCTAATTTCTGACACAATCCCTGAGAAAAATGGAAAGAAATTAAAAGGGGGCCTACGCTCGACACTGTACAACATCTATGTAGGCAACTAAAACAAGAAAAGGAATTAGCTTCCCCACATAACGGTGTTACTATTTACATTCTAACAGACTAGAATTACATCTAAACATTAATTGATGGCACAGCTCAAAGATCAACACCGTCACAAGTTCAGGCATGGACTCTCCAGAGAGAATGTTTAAACAGCCACTTCCATGGGTGCCACAGCTTTAGAGTCCTCCCCAGAAGTCCCACACACCTCCATGTCCCTCACAACATCATCGACCCTTTTGTTATAATCGCTGTCATTCCCTTCCTTATTATTATCCTCATTCTCTTCCTTGTCCTCCTTGCCGTCATCATGGTTATCTTTGATATCGCAACTTCCATGTTGCTCAGTCTCAACAACTTCAGTACTTGTCTCTTCTTGTGAAGGGGGTTTGTTATCAATAACCATGTTCATGTCTTCAGCAACATCATTTTGTTCATTATTAGACTTCTCACTAATAGGAACATCTTGACATGAAATAACAACCCCAGAAGAGTCAGCATCTTTGGTGGTAGATGGGGTCGCAGAAAACTTTGTGTTGTTAGAGCTATTAACTGCAAATATAGTAGAGGCTACATTAGGCTTTCGCTCAATATCAACCCATCGGTCCCCCACCCAATCTCTTGATACTCTTAGATCCTTCTTGCATATTTTCCTTAACAGACCTTCACCTGACAACACCAAAAATGGTTATGCTACAACATGGAGAATGATGAGATTGTTTTTAAGAAGAAAGATAGAATGGAAAAGTAAATAAGAGTTACCGGGAAAGTAAACATGCACATTATCATCATCACCGTCATCGATTCCACTTACAACCCCCTCCCACCAACCATCACTCCACCATGCATCTACTGAAGTTCCGATCCCCACAGCCAGTTCTTGTTGCCCCTCATTAGTTGGGGCCGGCCTGATGGTGGGCCGGCCAGAATGTCTCATCCCAAGTTTATCCGGCATGGCAAGTTTGAAAGCAGGGATCCATTCCTACACAATGGAGATGATCAAGGGTTTTAAATTCAAAAGTGACTTCTGTAAATGGTTTGCATTGAGGGAAAAATATACAACTCATGTCACAGACAGTTGAATCTGACTCTAGATGGTCAGGTTTGCAAAACATGTCAAAGAATCACTCAACAAAGAAGCCTAACACAATACACGAGCTTGATCATACCTCAAGGTTGCCACCTCCATCTTCATCCTGCACATCAACGTATTGGACTTTTATCTGTTTCCGACATACTTGCACAACTGTACACCTGAACCAGCAGCCTCTGATGCCACTATCTTGACAGAGTAACTCTATCTTGTCATCAACCTTGTATTTGGAGCTATACCAAGGCTGATAATCAACCTGTTTCTGGGAAAGCAATCTCCTAATTGGCCTAGAATAATCTACATTTTTTACGGTTTTGTCCACCATCATTTGTTGACTTCTACTTAATTTCCTAACTCCCTGGTGATCTATCAAATGCTGAGAAGACCCTCTACCTCTTTTGCTTCTCTTACCTTCAGGCCTTACATCATCACCCAGGCTCAACTCTTCATCTTCTTCAGCAAGGTTATTACATTTTGGGTTTCGGAAGGAATCAAGGTTCAAGCAAGAAAGAACAGGTTGATCAAGGTAGCCACGCAATTTACTCAAGTCAAATGCCTTCACTTTGTTGCTTCTGAATTGCCTAAAGCACATGTGGATTCTATTTGACAAGGCAGGAGAAAAAGCAGGCAAGAGTTTTTCATAATGTTCCCGAGTTAAGACTGTGGCCGGGCCATCAACACACTCAGCACTGATTACTTGAGAATAAGATGTGATAAAAACTTCTTGAGGGTGAGTATTTTTCACGGGAATCATACCCTTGACTTCCTGATTATGGTGAAACCACCTCACTTTAACCTTTTTCTGACCCCTCCTGTCTTCATACATGTCCTCCAAATATGCAATATAATGATTTTCTCCCGTTGCCATGACAAAAACGAATGATTGAATCTGGATATCAGAAAGATAAAAAGAGTGTGACAAAAACTGTCCAGATGTAATTGTTTTAAGCAGAGAAGGAAACAGAGGAAACAAAGTTTATATTGACACCAACAATAATCAACCTAACCCACAAAGCAGGGCTCAAAGCAAATACCCAAAAATTTAATAAATTGTTAACTAAATTCCCGAGAAAACATTCTATTTAAGATTGCTAAAATTCCTAATTTTGATGAAATTCTTATAGTAGTCCTTGATTTTTAGTTTAAGGCATGCTTACTGCTATTTTGATCCCATTCCTGTAAAAAGCAGGATAATGTTTAAGCTGTTTGCCACATGTCCAGGCAACACCTGACCAAACAATGTCAGAATTGTGTCCTTTGAAGCTGCTCATTAGAAGGCCCTAGGAAAGAGAAAATAAACATACGGGAAAAAGTCAAAAACATTAACTAAAAATGGAAAATAAGGAAGTGCAATACGGAAAAAGAAAAGAGAAACAAATATACCTTATCTGATATATGTGTATGCAGATCAATAAATTCTTTGAGACTTCTATTTGTGGTCTCATGAGCTTGTGTCAAGTTATGACTTGGCAACACTGCGATCAAATTAGGATCACAGTTATACTCCGACTGTTACAAAATTATTTTAGCTACTTGAACAAAATTCTGTAAAAGAAGTTGCTTAGAAGTAAGAAAGTAAAAGGAACAATAGCAATAAAGTAATATTGCAAAAGAGCTCTTGAGCCCCTCATGTATCTAACATTGAGATACTTGCATATATCATGGAAGAGCAACAATCAATACAGACAACCAAATACAAGCATTCAGCTCCAACCAAATCCACCATAAACTTTTACCCTCATTACTCCTGCCAAAGTCAAATACTAACCAATTAGATATGCTTCAGTCCGAATCTCACTACTCAACCAACTCCCACATCAATGGTTAAGCAAAACAAGGGTTGTTACTTTTTGTCATGTCAACCATATTAATGGTCCCCAAATAGGAAAATAATCAAATAATAGACAGGGAATAAGGAATATGGTGATTTCTTATACAATTTGTTTGATTCCCTAAGCCACAAAAACATGTCAACATTTTATATATAGGCAAAGCAATAATCTAAAAGTCAAGACCTAAATGTTTTAAATTGAAAAAATATTAAACTTTGGCAAATAAAGACAAGTTTACACACACAGAGAGATATAGAATATAGACTCCTGCTTAAAATTTTATGATTGTGAATCTTGAATGCAGCATTATACACAAGAGATATCAACATTAAATATAAAAAGAAGAAATCCTCATTGACGTCTTAAGCATCATTGTTTGTTAGTTCATATCACTTGATAGTAAGTTTGTAGCTCAGAAAACCAAAACATCTTGATATGTTTTGCAATAGAGGCAAGATAATGAAAGGAAAACTACACATATAAAAGGAACAGTTAACTTACCACTCTTGTCTCCCGGCTGATGCTGCTTTGATAGCATTGATGTCAACCAATCGACCACCTCTCTTCTGGACCTCCATTTGAAACCAGCATGGATGGCACCTTCCTTCCCACAAACTTCAAGAAACTCATCAGCAACAACATAGAACATGTGTCTCAGGCTCCTCTCAGTGCCCACAACTGCAAGTATGGAATCCCCAGCAGAATCCTTCAGGTAATAGTGGACTACTCGATTGCCACGCTCCTGTGAAATAAACTGCTCCTTCCATTCTACAAAACGGCGATCATTTGTAGCCATCTTGAAGGAGAGATCAGAGGAAGTCAACAGAGCTCCGGGAGTGCACTTGATTTCAAAGCAATGACAAAAGGTTCAGACCTTTTTTTTATAAAGGAAACAAGACAATTTCTCAGGAATAAAGCAAGAATCCTCTACCAAAATACCATCCGAAAACCCAAGGTCTCCTTACCCCACAAAAAGGGGCTAATCAGAAAACATAAAAAGATGTGTAGTTAAAATGAAAAAATACACCCAGAATCCGCAGAAATACAGTAATCAAATGTCTCGCAAAAGTCAGAAATCCTAATTAAGAACATATTCATGCTCGCCCAACAGGTAACTTACAAACAAGAAAAGCCCAATTGAATCCATCCGCAACAGATTAATAGGACTTTTCAATTAGAAAAAGTGAATCTACAATCAAGCAGGAAGCAATGTTTTCCGCAATCTCACTAGCCATGGAAGAATCATGATCTCTGCCAAAACTTACAGAGACAGAAGTCGCCAGAACTGACCATTCCACAAAATTGACAAGCACTAAAGCAACATCTACTTCAGTTCTACAAATAGATCAGAAAATTGGAATCCAGAAAAAGAGATCCAACGACCGAAAACCCCATTCGGCATAACTATCTTGGGTTTAAGCGAATCCTGCTGAGACAATCAACCGAAAAACCCAACCAATACACACAATTAACAGCAGGTAAGAGAGAAGAACACAAAAACGAAACTTGTAGCGAAGTTTCAGTGAACAAGGCGATGGTGATCCTGCGAGCCTAAGAAAACTGAAAGAGACAGAGAGTCTTTGATAGCAGTGACAAGCCAAAAAAAAATGCGGCGGAAGGCGAGAGAGAGATCAGAGATGATAAAGATGAAGAGGAAGAGGAAGAGGAAGAAGAAAGTACACACCCAGAAATTGCCATGGACATGAGAAGCGTGAGCACGGCGGAGCCTAGGAAATGCACATCCAATGCAGCTCAAGAGACAATGGGATGATGGGAGGAGCAACAAAGAAATAGTTAGGAGAGAAGAAGCAGGCTCTGAAATTACTGTCACCTCCTTTGGTTTTGACAAAATTACAAGTCTTCCTCTCATCTCTTCAATATTGCAATCAATGTACGCCTCCTGCTTATGGCCCAAAAAACAGCAAACAAAACAAGGGGGAAAAAATCCCGTGTTTTTTAGGCCCGATCCTGTCTTCCTTTTTGACATATTCTAACGTATTTGATTGCTAAAAAAAAAAGTTTGCACACACACAATATTTATCATATTTGGTCTTTAATATAAGAGCTAATTGACTAATTTAGTAAGGTTAATCTACCCAAATTATCTCTCTAGTCCTTATGCGTCACTGTTGGCCACTTCTCCTTGCGATAAAATGCTTCTCCTGCGCCACGACAGGGAGACCTATTTCGACCGGGATCATGGACTCACAACCATAGGTCAGCCTGTAAGGCGTTTCTTGAGTGGATGTCTGTACCGTCGTTCGGTTACCCCAGAGAACATAGGGTAGTTGATCAACCCAGGAGGTTTCAGCTTCCAGCATACGCTTCTTCAATCCGTCGAGCATGACCTTATTTGCGGCTTCAGCTTGCCCGTTGGAATGCGGGTGTTCTACGGACGCGAAATGGTGTTGGATGCTGAACTCGGTCATTAAGTCACAAAATCCGACACCAGTGAATTGGGTTCCGTTGTCCGTAACTACCTCGGCCGGTGCTCCGAAACGCGTGATGTTGTTGACTTCAAAGAATCGCTGTATGCGGGCCGAAGAGATAGTAGTGAGGGGTTCGGCCTCGATCCATTTGGTGAAGTAGTCAACGGCTACAATCAGCCATCGTAGCTGTCCAGGCGCCGTTTTGAACGGTCCCAGGATGTCCATGCCCCACTTATAGAATGGCCACGGGCCGAGATGAAATAAAGTTCACCGAGCGACCAAATAATCCTCGAATGTTTTTGGCAGCTGTCACATTTCCTAACGAGGATCTTCGAGTCGGCCTCCATAGTCGGCCAAGAATACCACGCCGCAGCGTTTTTGGCGAGTGACTTAGCGCCCATATGCTGGCCATTCATTCCCTCATGTATCTCAGCTAAAGCGTATCCCGCCTCATTTGGGTTCAAGCATCTTAACATAGGGGAATGTAAGCCTTTTCGGTAGAGCTGATCTTCTACCATGGTGAACTTGGCTGCTTCTCGAACCAATTGTTTGGCCTCCAAGGCATCATTTGGGAGGATTCCACGCTCGAGGTAATCCTCGATTGACTTTTTCCAATCTGACTCAATCGATATAGCCATGGTACAGATTGGATCCTCCAAGTTTTATTGAATCACGGTCCGATGACAACCCGCGCTCTTGGTGCTTGCTAGCTTTGAGAGGATGTCGGCTCTCGTATTTTCACCTCTTGGAATATGACTCACGGTTGCCTCATCGAACTCGGACATTATCTCCTTAGCATTGAAAAGACATTTTGCCATTAGCGGGCCCTTTGCCTGATAGGTTCCCTCGATCTGAGCCGCCACAAGCTGTGAGTCGGTGAAAACCTTAACTCTTGTGGCACCGTTCTCCTTCGCTTGAAGAAGCCCGGCTATTAGGGCCTCGTACTCTGCTTGATTATTTGAAGTTGGGAACTTCAACTGAAGTGAGTGTTCAATGGTGACACCTTCTGGACTCTCAAGGAGGACTCCGGCTCCGCTTCCTTTGATATCCGACGATCCGTCGACATATACCTTCCAGTCTCCCGACTGCTCGCAGCCTTTTTTGTCGGTCGGGGTTAGTTCCCTGACGAAGTCGGCTAATGTTTGTGATTTAATTGCATGGCGAGCTTCATAAGTGATGTCAAATTCAGATAACTCAATCGCCCAATTTGTCATTCTTCCCGCCAAGTCTGGTTTGTGCAGGACCTGTCGTATCGGCTGACTGGTTCTAACAATGATAGGGTGTCCCTGGAAGTACAGCCACAATCGACGAGCCGAGGTGAGAAGTGCGAATGCCACTTTCTCCAGCTTCTGATATCGGACTTCCGAGCTCTGTAGGGTCTTGCTTATAAAATATACCGGTATCTGGCCATGATCTACCTCCCTTACTAGGGCCGCACTGACGGCCTCCTCTCCGATAGATAAATAAATGTAAAGGTTCTCGCCGGGCTCGGGCTTGGATAGAACTGGAGGATTAGCTAGGCATTGCTTTATTTCTTCAAACGCCTCGTCGCACTTCGAATTCCATTCAATCGATGCTTCTTTCTTCAGAAGTCTGAACAAAGGTAAAGCCTTTTTGGCTGATCGAGGCAGGAACCTGGTGAGGGCAGCCAACCTTCCAGTCAGCTGTTGAACTTCCTTTTTGTTCTTTGGAGCCTTCAATTCAAGAACTGCCCTGCATTTGTCCGGGTTAGCCTCAATGCCTCCGTTAGTTAACATGAAGCCCAAGAATTTTCCAGTCGAGACTCCAAAGGTACACTTAGCCGGGTTCAGGCGGATTTGGTAAGCACGGAGCTTGTCGAACGTCTGCTCCAAATCCTGGATATGAAGCCGCGGATCCAAAGTCTTCACGATCATGTCGTCGATATAGACCTCAACATTATGACCTAGCTGGTCAGCGAAGACCCTGTTCATCATTCTTTGATACGTAGCTCCTGCGTTCTTTAGTCCGAAAGGCATGACGTTGTAGCAATAATTAGCCCTTTCTGTAATAAAGGCTGTCTTCTCTTGGTCACCCAGGTACATTGGTATTTGATTATATCCAGAATACGCATCCATGAAGGAAAGAAGCTGGAAACCCGAGGAATTGTCCACTAACTGGTCGATGTTCGGCATTGGGTATGAGTCTTTAGGGCATACCTTATTTAGGTTTTTGTAGTCCGTGCAGACCCTCCACTTTCCGTTTGGCTTTTTCACCATTACTACGTTGGATAACCAGGTGGTGTATTGAACTTCCCGGATAAATCCGGCTTCCAAAAGCTCTTGAACATGAGTTTCCAGTGCTTTCCTCTTTTCTGGGCCGAGATTCCTCTTTCGCTGGGATATCGGCTTCGAGCCCAGGTAGATTTCCAACTTGTGGCAAAGAAACTTGGGGTCTATTCCGGTACTTGCGATGAGTTCCGTGCGAAGACATCCCGATTTTTTCTCGAAATTCCACCAAGATGTTTCTAAGTTAAGGGATAATTGCTTTCGATTTTGTGGTCTGGAGGGTCTCCCAACACTAGATCCTCCAAGTCACCTGCGGGTTCTGGGCGCAGCCCTTCATCCCGGAGGTCCAGCTCGACTGTATTGATATCTCGGTCATGGGAATCCGGGTTCATGTGATTTGGATACCTCTCTTCATACTGGATTCGTGGCTCGGATGAAGGTCCGCCCTGGCCCACTCTGACAGTTTCAAAGTAACACTGTCGAGATTCTCTTTGGTCTCCCCTAACCGTGATCACGGTTCCCTGGTTGTTTACCATCTTCAATTTTTGATGCTTGGTGGAGACAAGCATGTCCCACTTATGGATCGTCAGCCGGCCCAGTATTATGTTGTATGGTGAAAGGAACTCTGCCACTATGAAACGCACACGCTCTGACTTGAAAGCGTCTCGAGTTCCAAGAGTGAACCTGAGGTCGATAAACCCCTTAGGGCGCGAATGCTCCCCGTTAAACCCGATGAGGGTCGTTTTGCATGGCTTCAAATCCTCCTGGTCCAGGCTCATTCTTTTGAATGCCTCCCAACTGACGATGTCGGCAGAACTTCCAGCATCCATAAAGATGCGTTTAACTCGGCAATGGACCAAGATCCCGGTCACGACTAGGCCATCTTGATGTCCGGGGAAGACATCTTTGAGGTCGTCGTTCGTGAAATGCAGTGGCGAGTGAGACGGTCCGTTAATACTTTCTTTGAACCTCGGCCGATCTCTAATCGAGAGGACTTCTCGTAGATACTTTTTTCATTGGCTCATTGTATCTCCGCCCCCACCCATTGCGCCGCTTATCACATTACAGTCAAACTCAGTTTCGGGGTATCCCTCTTCATCTTCCCCCTGGTCCGTTTTTTGTGTTTTTCATCTTGCTTTTTGTATTTGCGGGCAGGGCTCTTGCTACGGCTTCTGGGCTTGCGCTTGCCGCTTTTCCCCTGGTGCTTAATTACGTATTGTTGAAGCTTTCCATCGCGGACAAACTTCTCGATTGCGTCACGGAGCTCATAGCATTCGTCCGTTGTATGTCCCCGGCCGTCATGAAATGCACAATATTTCGTTTGGTCTACCCCGGATCTTCGGTAGGACAACCGAGGTCGATCAACTTTTTTCATTTTGGCCATCGCCGCCTCTTTCCAAACCTGCGATCTAGGCACATTCAGGGCCGTGAATTTGTCGTATTTGCTTTTTGTGTCAAACCTGCCTCCTCGGTTTCTATTATCTGGACCCCTTACACGGGTGTCCTTTTTCCTGCTTCCCGCATAGTCCTTGTCTCAAGGCGAGGTGGCTCTGTCTCGGTCCCGCCTTGGATTATTTGCCATGCGCATCTGCTCCACCTCAAGGTATTTTTTCGAGCGAACTATGAAGTCGTTAAGGCTTTTAGCCGGCTCCTTAAAGAATGATTCCGCCAGGCGGGACTCTCCATCTTGGCCATCGGCTAAAAGATGGACGGGTACAGCCTCGCTTAAGCCGCGCACCTGAAGGGCCGCATGATTGAAGCGATCCAAATAACTTTGAAGTGTCTCGCCTGGACGTTGCCTAATCTTGGACAAGGTATACTGGGACTTCGGTTGCCATTTGCTGGTTGCGAAGTGTAGCTCGAAGACCTCGGCTAGGTCATCGAATTTATGAATGGATCCGCCGGGCAATGTGTGGAGCCATTTTAACGCTGGTCCTTTAAGAGTTGCGGCGAAGATCTGAGACATGATGGGTTCTCCAAGCCCTCTTACAATCATGACCATCTCAAAATCTTCCAGGTGGGTTGTGGGGTCTTGAGAACCATCATATTTAGTGAATTCAGTAAGATTAAGCTTTTCTGGGAAACGAGCGTTGAGGATTTCGTCAGCAAAAGGGTTGTTGTCCATCTGGCCGACATACCTTCTCCGTTGACCCCCGGCTGGGGGAGGCCGGGGTGGCCTATCGACCCGAGCTCGCTTCCTGGAACTAGATTCCTTGTTTGAGGAGGGCGATCCTCTGCTTTGGCTAGTTTCCGTCTCCTGCGTGCTTTGGTTCTCTTCTTGGTTTTCTTCCCATGTCTTGTCATCCCGGTCCTCCTCGTTGGAAGAAGCTGAATCCCTTTTGTTGAGACGTTCTTCCAATCGCTTGAAGTAGAGGATCTGGCGTTTGTCCATGTTCTCCATATGCCTCATCATCGCGAGTTGCGCGTTTTGGAGGAGGAGAAAATCTGGATTGACTGGCGGGACTTCTGGGTTGACAGCCGGGTTCGAGTTCTGAGGATCATGGCCTTGATTTCGTGAAGCAGAGGATTCCGTGTTGGATGGATTGTCTTCCATCCGCTGATCATTGTCGGGGATGATGTGTTCGTCTAACTGTTGCTCCGTCGATCGGCTCCTCAGTGTTGTGTGGTTACCGAGGTGGTTGACGCTAGCCTGCTGGTCGAACCATCTCCGGCTGCTTCTGGCTTGAACTACAGGTATTAACCCTCATTGGTCACGGGAATTGAAATTTACCAATCCCCGGTGGCGCCACTGTTCTGATGTAGAACACTGATGTCCAGCCTAGTGGTAGGCTGGGGATTTGATCTAGGATCGATGTGTTCCTCCTGTATGTCTATGGGGCAGGCGTACAGGAGAAGAGTGGATCACTGTACACAACCGGGCGTTTCGCCAAAGGGGTGGGGTGTGTGCATAGTGTGACTGTATTTAGATTAGTTCAGGGATAAAAACTGTGTACCTTGACCGCGTATCTCCTATACATATATATAGAGAGTATACCTTGTTGGTTAGATCTCCGGCTCCTACGTCGTGCGTGCCCGAGGATCTAGCTAACCGCCCTGGTGACTAGGTCCTTCAGTTAGGAGGTTGCGATCCTTGCGTGGGTTGCCCCTGTGTCGGCCGGTTGGCTAGTGGGCCTCGACTAGGTCCATAACACCCTTCAATATACAATATAAAACACTTCAACTATATAACGGGTAACAAGAAATGACAGTTAAGTCATTTAATATATCCTCAAATGTAATTTTTTTCCCACTTTTACCTTTATTGAGAAATGTGTTTAATTGCATTAAGAATGCTATTTTAGAGAGATTGAGATATAATGAGTATGCAAAGTTAGAAAGTGAGTACTAATCACAGGAACAAAACAGGAAAAAAAACATTAATTAGACTAGAGGTAATTTATTTACAATGCTTTCCTTGTAGAAGTGTCATATATTGTAGACCCAAAGGAATACTAAAATCCCCCCCTCCCCCCAAACATTTAGCAACCATTCTCACATCTTTCTCCTCTTGCTCTCTATCAAATAAGAATTAAATAAGGGTAAATTGAAAAACATTCATTAATAACATGTAAATTAACTTATATTATGACCAATTTTTTTCTCCTAAAAAATGAACTTAGGGCCAGAGTGATAGTCAACTAATTCTTATACTAAAGAAAAAAAATGTAGTATTATTATTCTGTGAAATGATATAAGGAACAACTACTAAAATCATGTATTTCAAAATATTAGTTAAAAAGCAATAAATATGTAACTTTTGTACATTTCTTTCCAATTATACCCTTGTTTAGATGGTGTGTGTATGAGAGATAATGAGTGGATATTTATTATAAAGAGATAATGAGTGACATGTATTTAATAAGGGTAAAAATAGAAAGAAAAAACAGTTTAAAATTTTAGATAAAGTGAATTTATTCCTTATATTAAAGACCATCCCAAAGAGAGAAAATGTTCCTTATGTGTGTGTGTATAGAGTTTATTATTTTTCATGTTTATTGACATAAGGTTTTGTCAAATCATCTCAAAACTAGGTCGTTTTGGGAGTTAGGGGAATTAATGAAGGGTGTTTTGGTATTTTTATTTTTGTTTTTATTATACGAATTTTACCAAAAGACCTTTCATTAATTCCCCTAACCTTAAAACTACGTCGTTTTGAGGGTTAGAGGAATTAACGAAGGGTGTTTTGATATTTTTGTTTTTGTATTTATTATACGAATTTTATCAAAACGCCATTCATTAATTCCACTAAATCCCAAAACGACGTAGTTTTAGGGTTAGGAGAATTAATTAAGGGTATTTTGGTATTTTTATTTTTGTATTTATTATATGAATTTTACCAAAACGCCCTTCATTAATTCCCCTAACTCCCAAAACGACGTAGTTTTATGGTGACTTGACAAAACCTTATGTCAAATGACATGACAAACTATAAACTCATATTGTGTGTGTGTGTGTGTGTGTGTGTGTGTGTGTGTGTGTGTGTGTGTGTGTGTGTGTGTGTGTGTGTGTGTGTGTGTGTGTGTGTGTGTGTGTGTGTGTGTGTGTGTGTGTGTGTGTGTGTGTGTGTGTGTGTGTGTGTGTGTGTGTGTGTGTGTGTGTGTGTGTGTGTGTGTGTGTGTGTGTGTGTGTGTGTGTGTGTGAAAGGATAGAAGGGAGTACTTGATAGTGTTGTGTTGATTAGTGAATATTTGGATTTCAGTTAGTGCAGTTGGGAAACATAACCATCCAGAATTTAATTCCCATTATGAATTCTTACGTGTGTGTGTGTGTGTGTGTGTGTGTGTGTGTGTGTGTGTGTGTGTGTGTGTGTGTGTGTGTGTGTGTGTGTGTGTGTGTGTGTGTGTGTGTGTGTGTGTGTGTGTGTGTGTGTGTGTGTGTGTGTGTGTGTGTGTGTGTGTGTGTGTTGTGTGTGTGTGTGTGTGTGTGAAAGGATAGAAGGGAGTACTTGATAGTGTTGTGTTGATTAGTGAATATTTGGATTTCAGTTAGTGCAGTTGGGAAACATAACCATCCAGAATTTAATTCCCATTATGAATTCTTACCCCATCAATGTGGACAAATCCATTAGAATTGAACGGTGTTCATTTCTTTGCCCTGAGTTTTTTAATTGTATATTATTTACTCCGGTTTTTAATCAAAGAACTGCTGACCTTTTTTTAAAGAGATTAAAAAAAAGAAGATTATATTAAAGTATTTATATTTATTATTTTTTCTAAACTAATTTTTATGACTTATAAACCGATATATTTCCTCCCTCCCTAAATATAAGCTTCAAATTTGATAGTAGATTGTCTCAAAATATAAGCTTAGTTTTAGTTTTGTCTTAACATTTATTACTTTTTTTTTTTTTGCCTTTCAATTTTACCCTTATTGACTATACATATATATTGCATATTTCTTTTGACAAATGACTATGCAAAATGCATTAATTGAGAAGTTGGATGAGAATTATATTAAAGAGGGTGGCCATAGTTGGTAAAAAATATATTTCTAACATATTTGTTGCTTTTAATTACTTTATTGATAAATAAAAAAACAATTATTTAAAATTTATATTTAGGGATGGAAGGGTATAATTTAATAATACGAAAGATATGTTATAATTAAATAATTTATTAATTTCTTTAATCTCTTAAAAAAAATCAACTATATTAAGGAGTGGAGGTACTATCTATTACAAAGAAACTACACAATTTTCAAATTTTAAATATTTAAAAAATGTTAAAAAAAATTGAAAACGTCCCCCACCCTTGTAAAAAGAGAGTGTAACTTGGGTCTAATTCTAAATTGAAAAGATTATTTGAGTCTCTCTAACCTCAAGCAGGGTTAGTTGATTAAAGTAAACTCTAATGAGTTTAACATTTGACTTCGCGATATAAATAAACGTCTTTGTCGCCAGTTTATTTAAATTCTTGAGAATCCTAATACCAAAAGAGGTAACATATTATAATTAATAATTCAATTCATACTAATTGATAAATTATAAAATTGGGATATTTGCTATTTCAATTAGATTATTTCACCAGTCTAATTTTGGACCTCACACTTGTAACATACTACTACCTCCCGTCCTAATTATAACACCAGGTTGACTCTTTTTTGGAGAAATTAAGGAAGCTAAATAAGTTACTTAATCATATCATATGTTGTGTATCATTAGATTATATATTAGTTTACTAATCAAACTAATTAGTTTGGAGAAAAAAAAATATATTCTAAAGTAATTTAATTAGCTTCCTTAATCTCTCCAAAAGAGTCAACTTGATATTATAATCAGGACCAGAGGGAGTAATAGATTTCACACTACTAAGCAACAAGGATTTCGGCAAACACAAGCTAAATTTACTTTTTACCTATGACTCCTGATTCTTTTTTATTGGCATTCAATAACATAACCATAAAATATGTCCTTAGTTAGAATTATGTTGTAGATGAAAAAAAATATGTTGCCTAACATACTAAAAGCATGTAATACCCTGATAAATTAAATAACTATTTTTAAAAGATGAATATGTGGTCTCGAAGAATATGTTATATTATCTTATTTTCTAAAGGAGAATTTCTTGGAGATTAGATAATTTAAGGGCCAAAGTGCCAAAATGACGAAAATGCCCCTAAGGGACATAAATGACTTAGAAAAATTGTGAAAAATCCTAAAAGGCAGTAAAATGACCAAGTGAATTATGAGAGTATATTATCTTTAATTATGGTAATTTAATAAATTATGAACTTGGAGAAATTTAATAGGAATGCTCAAAAAGTATTGAAATAACTAAAATACCCTGATAAATTCTAATATGATAAAGGAGACATGAAAACACAAATGTCAATGCAAATGTGATGAGGAAATGAGGTTTTCTAATTAAGAAAATTATCAACTTGTGATAATTAAGTAACTAAGTGATATTGGGCTAATTACTTAACCATAAGCAAAGGAAATTCACAAGTAATTATGTAAAACCCTAAAATTAGTGGTTTTTGTTTTAAAATTAGTAAAAACATGTTTACTAATTAATTGGAAATTTTGGAGAAAAATAGTTGAGTTTAGGTATTTTTAAGCCTAAATACAAGAATGGACCAATTAGGTAATTTTGTGGAATTTTTGGGAAAAATTAACTAAGTAAATAAGTAAATAATTAAATAAATAAAAAATAAATATTTAATAATATTACAAAGGGGGCAGCCGAAATGTTTGCACAAAATTGAAGATAAGAATGGAAAAAAAAAAGATAGATTTTTATGGCAAGTTGTAATATTTATATATTATAATTTAATTTAGTGAATAGTAATCAAAAAAATAGGAAACGGATCCTATAGAGAGATCTAGGAATGAGATTTCCAAAGTCAAGGTAAAATATTGATCAGTGGGTTTTTATCTTCCGTTAGGCTTTTCCGGAAGTTAATTCTGAAGCCGATTGTGCTTTTTCCTAATAAAACGAAATAGGGAAAAATGCAGATAGGCAGATCTGGACATATTTGGAATCGGTGAATTTTTCTCAAGAAGTTGATGATTCCGTAAATGCGTTCAAACCGGACGCGTTCGGACACGCTTCGAGAAAACTTCAACTGGACTGTTGGAACCCTGTAAGAGACCGAAATCTAAGTTAAATTAGATATTATTGATAAGAAAGAGAAGATCTTCAAAGTTATAAATCCAGAATTTTGAAATTTTTCCGAAATTACGCGAATCGGGTACCGATCGGAGAAATTCATCCGGAGGAGCTTCTGGAAGGGACACATGGCCACCTCCCATTGGCCAATCCCTTGGCTGTTGGAGCTTGGGCAGGTCGGCAAGGAGTAAGGAAGAAGAAAGAAACTTTTGCAAAAGTTAAGTTTTGGACTATCCATATCGATTCTCACAAAGTTGATCCGACTACCGAAATCCTACACCTTTTCTATAAATACCCACCCCTCCCCTTTGATTTTTCTCACATTTGAGAAGCAAGAGCTGATTTAGAGAGAGAAAGAAGAGAGAGGAGCTCTGGGAAAACTTGCAGCGAAGCTCTGGGTAAATTTTCTCGGTACCGAGCTTTTAGCTTCCGTAGTTCTTTCAGTAGTTAGAGTAGTAATGTTAGTATAGCCTTTAATCTTTCAAGTATGATTAGATATCATATGATAGGGCTATTTTAAGTTAGAATTTCGAAAATTATCATTGGGTCGAAGTTCTGGCAAAATTTTGGAAAAATCGGAGTCAAAGTAACGAAGTGCACCTGACCATTCTATTCGGTGCTAGATGCACCGTATCTATGGAACCGTACTTAGATACTCCGTGTCTATGGAACTGTACTTAGATACCCCGTGTCTATGGAACCGTACTTAGATACTCCGTGCCTATGGAACCGTACTTAGACACACTGTGATTAAGGAATCGTACTTAGATCACTATTACGCTTTATGTTGTTGTACCGGCTTGATCAATGTCGTGAAATTAGAAATACCGTTGTACATATATTTTTATAAGCATGCCGGAGGACCGAGGGCCGAGGAGAGAAGCAAGCAGGGCACATAGATCGAGGACAAAGGTAGGGAGCTAGCATGAAGACCAGATGGAGACGCTTTAGCTTTGTTGTACTTACATTAGATGTAAACACTCGGAGGAATGTACGGCCTTATGAATGACCCAGAGATACACTGTTATCAATGTTATCCAGTTACTCCTTATTATAAAAAAAATTCTGTCGCTCAAAACTCTGATCAAAACGCTATAAAACAGTTGTGAAAATCGGGGTGTTACATTTTGGTATCAGAGCCAGGTTTCGATCCTGGGACCTGTGGGTTATGGGCCCACGGAAGCAATATATATAAAGTACGCGGTGTTTTGACGCCACGGAAACACTATATATCAACTTAAAACGTAATAAAAACCATATGATCAAGCTGAAACGAATGCTCAATAAAGTACGAGGTATCAAGGTATTAAATGCTAGTATTCTTTTGGTCAAAATAAGGCAGACTTTAGTTTTCAAGAAGAATAACTGAGTAATCGGAGCATTCCGGTTGTAAAGCTAGCCTAGAAGAGGTTGCTTACGAATTAGACGTATTGGGAGAAAGGATGGTAGATACAATTTGGAGTTATGAACTGGAAGTCCGGATAGGATAGAGCAAATTTCGAGGACGAAATTTTATTTAAATGATTCTATCAACTAGCTTAATTAATCTCTAAGGATTGTCATCATCACCCTCCTCCTCCTTCTTCCTGTTCTTGCAAACCAGAAACCAAGTAATGACTTCCAATATAAGGGCCACACATCCCAATCAAACTATAATGCCAAGGTAAGCATTCCTCCACGTCCCATAATTATTGGAGAAGCCTTTGAACATATTGAAGATGACAAGAACAATGACTCCATAACCGATCAGATAGTGAGCTATGTTCCAAAAGATTCTCTCTCTGTCCTCTTCCTTGGGCCTATGATACAAAGCAAGCACGACTTGAATAAATGAAGCAAATAATATAACGATCCCAATGCAGGCATGAACAGAAATTTGTTCACTTATAATTACAATGCAAATTCCTAGAACCACGCTAGTAGTTCCAGACTTCCAGTTATAAATGCCAGAATTTGGCAAGTCCTGTGAAAATTAAACCAGGAAGATCTAGAAGCTTCAAATGCTCTCAAATAACGAGCCATCATTGCCCCAATTGGCACCATAATCCCCCAACCTATTCCACTCACAATATTAATATTTTTATTAATATTTTAAACACATGTTGAGAAAAAAAATATTCTTTTTGTCGTACTTACCATTTAAACTTTTTCATGCTTCATTTCGATAGATCAAGGGACCGAAATAACTATTTACAGTATTTCATTGTTTTGTTAATTATATTAATACAATTTTTCTTAGTAATAACTAATATAAATTAATAAATCATATATTTGGTTGCATGATTTAATACATAATCCTTTTTTATAAGTGATATATATTTTTAAGAAATGTGGAGAGAAAAATATTCTCTGTCATATTTGCAATTTAAACTTTTGTTTGTTTGCAGGATATGCATTATTACTATAGATCAAGAGACCCCTAAGAACTATTTAGGTTATTTAATTGTTATAATAGTTATATAATATAATTATTTTCTTAATGATAGTTAATACAAATTAATAAATTTTATATTTGGTGAATGATTTCAGTAAAATCCTTTAGTATGTTAACATATATATTTTATTTTATTTTCAGCAACCGACCAAAAATTGAGATCGAGCGTTAAAACACATGAAAGAAATATATGTAGCGCAATAGCGATGAGATCGATTAACCCTCTTCTAACACATTCAACCTTTTTGACACGTGTGTGAATATGTAATGCTAGAATTAGTGTTAAGGTGCGAATTTACTTCAGAAGTTTTTGATGAGGAGCAATATTGTCCTAATAAAAGTTTTTTCAGGTTCAAGGTTGCCTCTTGTCATTAAAAAGTTAACGGTCAACGTTAATTTTCTAACGGTATGGGGGCAACATTGCTATGTTTTGAAACTTTCAGAACAGTATTGAACCCGAAAACACTTACGGGGTAAATTTGTGCCTTAACCCTTTAAACTATATAAACAGTTAATAATTGTATACGTTCATAAACAAAATCGTACATATGAACCAACCAAATTTAGTCAAAACCACTTAAATTTATAGTTTTAAATTCTTGATTTTTAAAATAATGATTTCAATTTTTGGGGATCAACTAGCTAAATCGTAAAGGACAAATTGAAATGAAAAAAAATATTGAATCATAATCTGCATTGTTACCCGTCCCATGACGTTAATCTGCGTCGACCCATATATACTCCTTTATTAAATAATGTTTATAATATTTTATGCTAAATATTTTGGCATGCTCAATCTATTACATTAATATAATGAAATATATATGATCAATTTTGAGTTGATGAAGGCAAACAAAATTGGGAAAATAATAGGCATATATAATTGATGATGATAAATGAGACTTGAGAACAACAAGAAGGCTACAAGTATGATATTTGAAAATAGCATAGTCTCAAAAATGCATTACACAGTACTGTACTTACAATTATAATATAAGGGATATGTCCTAGCTAGCATCAGCGGAAATCTCCTCCATCGTCTTCTTGTTCCTTCTTTTGCAGGCAAGAAACCAAGTTATGACTTCCAATGTGAGAGCCATGCAGCCCAATGAAACAATGACGCAAAAATAAGCATTCCTCCAACTACGACCAGTGTTTGAAACAGAGAAGCCTCTGAACATGTTGATGATGATGGAGAGGACGATGACTCCATAGCCAATCACGTAGTGGAAGATGTTCCAGAAGGTTCTGAGCTTGTGATGTTTGCCAGGTCTCAGGAATATAGCAGCCAAGACCTGAACAATTGCGGAGACGAACACAACGATTCCAATGGAGGCATGTACAAAACCAGAAGGTGATAGAGACGACAGAGATGGGTTTGACAAGAAGATGCCGAGAGAGAAGCCGACAGTGCCAATGATATAAGCAAGAATCTGACATGCTCTGTGCAAATGGAACCACGTTGATCCAGTAGCTTTGAATGCTTTTAAATAACGTCCCATCAATGCTCCTGTTGGCATCATAATTCCCCACCCTATTCCATTCAATATTCTGTGAACCTAGGCACACCAAATTCAAATAAATCCAATCAATCCAACTGTTATCAATTAACAGTTCATGAATTTAAGATATTCAAAAAATATCTATGATGACGTGCCGCGTTGTTAATTATAGTCATGAACGACTTCTTTTATTGATGGAAAAGAATGAATTATATGCGGAGCTCAAACGTAACTTGAGACGAAAGTTACAAGTGTAGATTTAGAAATCTAAAGTTGAGCCTAATTTATTTTCACTCTCATGAAATAAAAACTACTATCTCCGGTCCTAATTATAAGAAATTTTTGTAGTACAATTTGCACTACAAAAGAGTATTTATCTTACACGGGTATACAGTCTTACCTTCAAAAGGATAATAGCACAACAATCTTTGAATTTCATGACTACATTAAAAATTTCAAGGACAACAGAAAAATTTCACAGGCTCAAAGGTCATGCTTAGATGTCACAACCGACTTGGTACCCTAAAAATAATATCCTAACCACATATGTAACATGAACGATTTACATAATCACCAAACTAATATATATTAATTATGAAAATACATTTCTCATACTATATCACGAATAAAGAGACTAATATAGATTGACAAAGAAAATAAATTTCATATACTTCGTAACAAATAAAGAAAATAGAGAGAATAGGCTTACTTTTTTGATTAAAATCTTGGATTTTTGTAAACTGTCATCATGATCAGAAACTTTTCCGGTGAGAAAATCTATGTGACCGAAAGATTTGAGGTTGGGTTACAAGGCATGAGAGAGAGGACTATCATCATCAGAAACAGGACCTTCTTGCTAAACATGATTCACCAGCTTTGAATTCCCAGGAAGCTTAAAGCTGGCGTATAAGATCATTGTGCCATCCTCAAAACTCGCAGAAACTCCATAAACCTCAAAGTTCAAACTCCTTTCCTCCAAAGTCGTGCCGTACGAGGTTACCGGAGAGGGGTAAGGCGGTAAGCCGTCATAGTTCCGTCAGATTTCTGGAAAGCAACAAAAGCTTGAGAGCCCACCATGCCTGCAGATGTAGGGTTAACAGCCCAAGCGATCCAACTTCTACGGTCAGCCTTGTTCTTCTTGAAAGCGACATCCACATAGTTCGAAGATGAGCGGTAGGTCCAGTAAAGAGAAGAATCAAGAACGGGTAGGTCTTTGCAGGCCAAAAAATTTGTAGTATTAGGAAACTTGTATGATTCGCAAGCTTGTAGTTGCGGTTGGGGCTGTCAGGTTACAGGGATGATGAAGATGAAGACCAGCATAAAGAAGAGGGCGAAAGATTGCGAAAGAAAGCCATGAAAAGAGATGTTGTGGAAAAGAGGTAGTAATGATAGAGAAATGGTGAGTGCGGGATAAATAGGCTAGGGTTTTAGGAATGATTTGTAATTTATATAGAATTGTTTCACAAGGAATGAATCGATGAGAATCGTAATACAAATGGGATAACCGACTCTGAATTGGTAAGTGATAACTTCTTCGTCAACTTTTATATATATATATATATATATATATATATATATATATATATATATATATATATATATATATATATATATATATATATATATAGGTAAAGGATTTCTCCCGTCACTGGAGATAGAGTTATCTCCAGTGACCCCAAAACTACGTCGTTTTAGATTAATGAAGGGTGTTTCTACAACTTCACTACAACTGGAATTTTATCATTAAAATGACTAAAATCTAATGAAAGGCTCAAAGCCCAAATAAACATAAAAGTCATTATTTATTAACTAAAGAGTCATAAATTACTAATCAAGAGTATTAAAGAAGTGTATAGAATATTCAATTATCAACCAACCAAATTTAGTCAAAACCACTTAAATTTATAGTCTCAAAAATGCATTACACAGTACTTTATTTACAATTATAATATAAGGGATATGTCCTAGCTAGTAATGTATGGCTCATATGATCTCTTGGGGTGTAATGTTGTCCTCAGCAGAAATCTCCTCCATCATCTTCTTGTTCCTTCTTTTGCAGGCAAGAAACCAAGTTATGACTTCCAATGTGAGAGCCACGCAGCCCAATGAAACAATGACGCAAAAATAAGCATTCCTCCAACTACGACCAGTGTTTGAAACGGAGAAGCCTCTGAACATGTTGATGATGGAGAGGACGATGACTCCATAGCCAATCACGTAGTGGAAGATGTTCCAGAAGGTTCTGAGATTGTGATGTTTGCCAGGTCTGAGGAATATAGCAGCCAAGACCTGAACAGTAGAGATGGGTTTGACAAGAAGATGCCGAGAGAGAAGCCGATGCTGCCAATGATATAAGCAAGAATCTGACATGCTCTGTGCAAATGGAACCACGTTGATCCAGTAGCTTCGAATGCTTTTAAATAACGTCCCATCATTGCTCCTGTTGGCATCATAATTCCCCACCCTATTCCATTCAATATTCCATGAACCTGGGCACACCAAATTCAAATAAATCCAATCAATCCAACTGTTATCAATTAACAGTTCATGAATTTAAGATATTCGAAAAATATATATGATTTTAGACGTGCCGCGTTGTTAATTATAGTCATGAACGACTTCTTTTATTGATGGCAAAGAATGAATTATATGCGGAGCTCAAACGTTAGTTGAGACGTACAAAAGTTACAGGTTTAGATTTAGAAATCTAAAGTTGAGCCTAATTTATTTTCACTTTCGTGAAATAAAAACTATCTATCTTACACGGCTATACACTCTTACCTTCAAAAGGATAATACCACGACAATCTTTGAATTTCATCACTACATTAAAAATTTCAAGGACAACAGAAACACTTCACAGGCTCAAAGGTCATGCTTAGACGTCACAACCGACTTGGTACCCTAAAAATAATATCCTAACCGCATATGTAGCATGAACGATTTACATAATCACCAGACTAATATAGATTGACTAAGAAAATAAATTTCATATACTGTGTAACAAATAAAGAAAATAGAGAGAATATGTTTACTTTTCTGATTAAAATCTTGGATTTTTGTAAACTGGCATCATGATCATAAACTTTTCCGGTGAGAAAATCTATGTGACCGAAAGATTTGAGGTTGGGTCCAGACAAGGCATGAGAGAGAGGACTATCATCATCGGAAACAGGACCTTCTTGCCAAACATGATTCACTAGCTTTGAATTCCCAAGAAGCTTAAAGCTGGCGTATAAGATCATTGTGCCATCCTCAAAACTAGCAGAAACTCCATAAACCTCAAAGTTCAAACTCCTTTCCTCCAACGTCGTGCCGTACGAGGTTACCGGAGAGGTGTAAGCCGTCATAGTTCCGTCGGATTTCTGGAAAGCAACAAAAGCTTGAGAGCCAACCATGCCTGCAGATGTAGGGTTAACAGCCCAAGCGATCCAACTTCTACGGTCGGCCTTGTTCTTCTTGAAAGCGACATCCACAAAGTTCGAAGATGAGCGGTAGGTCCAGTAAAGAGAAGAATCAAGAACGGGTAGGTCTTTGCAAGCCAAAAAATTTGTAGTATTAGGAAACTTGTATGATTCACAAGCTTGTGGTTGCGGTTGGGGCTGTGAGGTTACAGGGATGATGAAGATGAAGACCAGCGTAAGGAAGAGGGCCAAGAACAGGGAAAGATTGCGAAAGAAAGCCATGAAAAGAGATGTTGTGGGAAAGAGGTAATAATGATAGAGGAATGGTGAGTGCGGGATAAGTAGGCTAGGGTTTTAGGAATGATTTGTAATTTATACAGAGTTGTTTGCCAAATGCCAAGGAATGAATCGATGAGAATCGTAATACAAATGGGATAACCGACTCTGAATTGGTAAGTGATAACTTCTTCGTCAACTTTTATATATATATATATATATATATATATATATATATATATATATATTTATATATATATATATATATATATAGGTTTTAATACCATTACACATGCAGCGGTTAGTTTAATAAAATAAAAACTGTGTTGATATCTATGACTTCATTTAAATTATTATTTGATATGTGTGTATAAATCGGACGATATTTTTAAGTTATTTATATTAATTCTTTTATATTAAAAAATATTGATGTCTAAAAATATGAGAGTTTACTAAGGGTAAGGGATAAATCAAAATATTTTTTATAGGCCTACAAACGTATAGTCAGCAACCGTTTGATCGATAATATCGTTCTACTCGATCATAATAGCATTTGAACCCACGCTTTACCAAGTACCAAGTCAGTCTTGCTCTTCTGTATATGTTTTGGACTTGATATTCGTCTTATGAAACTAAGATCATATGTATTTAATTTAATAGTTGTGACTTTTCTTTAAGTAGCACTTGACTTTCATGACTTAATTTAATAAAAAAAATTTGTACGTAAATTGAGTTTCCAACCCTTGTTCTCATGCCTTGGAGAGTGATCTATCCTAACCATGAGGCCTAATACAGTTGGTATCTTGCAAGGTTCTTTAATCATCCGGCCACGAGGTCATGTGAAAGGCGATGCTTCGTTCATAAACAAAATCGTACATGTGAAAGGCGATGCTTCGTTCAAGAGTTATAGTAGAAATAGTGAAGCAATATAAAACTGGAATTTTACCATTAAATGACTAAAATCTAATGAAAGGCCCAAAACCCAAATAAACATAAAAGTCATTATTTATTAACTTAAGAGTCATAAATTACTAATCAAGAGTACTAAAGAAGTGTATAGAATATATATTCAATTATCAACCAACCAAATTTAGTCAAAACCACTTAAATTTATAGGCTCAAAAATGCATGACGCAGTACTTTATTTACAATTATAATATAAGGGATATGTCCTAGCTAGTAATATATGGCTCATATGATCTCTTCGGGTGTAATGTTGTCCTCAGCAGAAATCTCCTCTATCGTCTTCTTGTTCCTTCTTTTGAAGGCAAGAAACCAAGTTATGACTTCCAATGTGAGAGCCACACAACCCAATGAAACAATGACGCAAAAATAAGCATTCCTCCAACTACGACTTGTGTTTGAAACGGAGAAGCCTCTGAACATGTTGATGATGGAGAGGACGATGACTCCATAGCCAATCACGTAGTGGAAGATGTTCCAGAAGGTTCTGAGCTTGTGATGTTTGTCAGGTCTGAGGAATATAGCAGCCAAGACCTGAACAGTTGCGGAGACGAACACAGCGATTCCAATGGAGGCATGTACAAAACCAGAAGGTGATAGAGACGACAGAGATGGGTTTGACAAGAAGATGCCGAGAGAGAAGCCGGCAGTGCCAATGATATAAGCAAGAATCTGACAGGCTCTGTGCAAATGGAACCACGTTGATCCAGTCCGTGAACCTGGGCACACCAAATTCAAATAAATCCAATCAATCCAACTGTTATCAATTAACAGTTCATGAATTTAAGATATTCAAAAAATATCTATGATTTTGGACGTGCCACGTTGTTAATTATAGTCATGAAAGACTTCTTTTATTGATGGCCTAGAATGAATTATATGCGGAGCTCAAACGTAACTTAGAGATGAAAGTTACAGGTTTAGATTTAGAAATCTAAAGTTGAGCCTAATTTATTTTCACTCTCATGAAATAAAAACTATTTATCTTACACGGGTATACACTCTTACCTTCAAAAGGATAATAACACGCGCGACAATCTTTGAATTTCATCACTAACATTAAAAATTTCAAGGACAACAGAAAAATTTCACAGGCTCAAAGGTCATGCTTAGATGTCGTCACAACCGACTTGGTACCCTAAAAATAATATCCTAACCACATATGTAACATGAACGATTTACATAATCACCAAACTAATATATATTAATTATGAAAATACATTTCGCATACTATATATATCACGAATAAAGAGGATAAAGAGAATAGGCTTACTTTTGCATATAGCATCAACGATTTATATACAACCATCAAACTAATATAGATTAATTATGAAAATACATCTCGTACACTGGTCACGAATAAAGAGAATAATAGGCTTACTTTTTGTGGACAACATATACGATTTACATAATCGCCAGACTAATATAGATTGACAAAGAAAATAAATTTCATATACTTCGTAACAAATAAAGAAAATAGAGAGAATAGGCTTACTTTTTTGATTAAAATCTTGGATTTTTGTAAACTGTCGTCATGATCAGAAACTTTTCCGGTGAGAAAATCTATGTGACCGAAAGATTTGAGGTTGGGTCCATACAAGGCATGAGAGAGAGGACTATCATCATCAGAAACAGGACCTTCTTGCCAAACATGATTCACCAGCTTTGAATTCCCAGGAAGCTTAAAGCTGGCGTATAAGATCATTGTGCCATCCTCAAAACTCGCAGAAACTCCATAAACCTCAAAGTTCAAACTCCTTTCCTCCAAAGTCGTGTCGTACGAGGTTACCGGAGAGGGGTAAGCCGTCATAGTTCCGTCGGATTTCTGGAAAGCAACAAAAGCTTGAGAGCCCACCATGCCTGTAGATGTAGGGTTAACAGCCCAAGCGATCCAACTTTTACGGTCGGCATTGTTTTTCTTGAAAGCAACATCAACAGAGTTCGAAGATGAGTGATAGGTCCAGTAAAGAGAAGAATCAAGAACGGGTAGGTCTTTGCAGGCCAAAAGATTTGTAGTATTAAGAAATTTGTATGATTCGCAAGCTTGTGGTTGCGGTTGGGGCTGTGAGGTTACAGGGATGATGAAGATGAAGACCCGTGTAAAGAAGAGGGCCAAGAACATGGAAAGATTGCGAAAGAAAGCCATGAAATGAGATGTTGTGGAAAAGAGGTAATGGTAATAGAGGAATGGTGATTGCGGGATAGGTAGGCTAGGGTTTTATGAATGATTTGTAATAAGAGTTATTTGCCCAGGAATGAATTGATGAGAATCGTAACACAAATGGGATAACCGACTCTGAATTGGTAAGTGATAACTTCTTCGTCAACTTATATATATATATATATAGATAGATTTTAATACCGTTACACATGCAACGGTTAGTTTAATAAAATAAAAACTATAGGCTACCTTGTTGATATCTATGACTTCATTTAAATTATTATTTGATATGTGTGTGTATAAATCTGACGATATTTTTAAGTTATTTACATTAATTATTTTATATTAAAAATATTGATGTCTAAAAATATGAGAGTTTACTAAGGGTAAGGGATAAATCAAAATGTTTTTTATTGGCCTACAAACGTATAGTCAGCAACTGTTTGATAATATCGTTCTACTCGATCATAATAGCATTTGAACCCATGCTTTACCAAGTACCAAGTCAGTCTTTCTCTTCTGTATATGTTTTGGACTTGATATTCGTCTTATGAAACTAAGATCATATGTATTTAATTTAATAGTTGTGACTTTTCTTTAAGTAGCACTTGAGTTTCATGACTTATTTTAATAAAAAAGTTTTGTACGTAAATTGAGTTTCCAACCCTTGTTCTCATGCCTTGGAGAGTGATCTATCCTAACCATGAGGTCTAATACAGTTGGTATCTTGCAAGGTTCTTTAATCATCGGGTCACGAGGTCAATCCTTGGTGGTGTGAATAGAGAGGGTCTCATGGTCAGCACTAAAACCCCTTTATAAAGTCTACGATGCGAGGAGAATAGTCACTGCTATCAGTGGCTATAAAAGAGAATGATCTATCTTTTATTCATTTGAATTTTAACTTTTCTTTTAATTTTGAAAACATGCATGAAAATGCTAGGTAGATTAATTTCCTTCGGCAACCAAAATACCCATTTTAACATTAATATTTCTTTAATATTTTAAACACTTGTTGAGGGAAAAAAAAAAGATTATTTTTGTCGTACTTACCATTTAAACTTTTCCATCACTTCATGGCGATAGATCAAGTGACCGAAATAACTATTTACAGTATTTCATTTCTTTATTAATTATATGAATACAATTATTTTTAGTAATAACTGATATATATTAATAAATTATATATTTGGTTGCATGATTTAATATAGAATCCCTTTTTATAAGTGATATATATTTTTTAAAAATGTGGAGAGGAAAATATTTTTTGCCATACACTACAAAAAAAAACCTATTTTTTCGCGGTTAAAAAAAACCGTTACAAAACAACAAATTGTAACGGTTTTATCCCATAACCGCCACTAAATAGTAACGGAAGCCATGACGGTATGGACCTCGGCTACCTTTGTAGCGGTTCACTCAAAATAAACCGCAACACTTGAGTAGAACCGCTACAAAAGTGGCGCCAACATTGGCGCCAACTTTGTTGCGGTGATTTTATAGCGGTTCCATCAAAAAAACCGCTACAAATAAACGAAACGTCACAATTTTGTCACGGTATCCAGGAAGAGTGACCGTGGACCGCGTCAAAATCTATATTTTGTAGCGGTTTCGAGGGGAACCGCTACAAATTTTCACACTATAAATACCGTACATCAACTATAACTACTAAAGGAATTACTAAATCTTCGACTTGTAACTGAATGAACTATCTCGCTTGGTCGTCCAAGGAATGCAGATATCAGTAGCTCTGATCTCTTATCTCACATGTTGGACTATTCTTGGTTACTTCATTATGTGTAATTTATTACTGTGGACAGTTTTAATAAAATTAAAGAAAAGAAATAAATGAATTGAAGGTTTGGTTTTTTAAATATTTGTACCAAACTAATTAGTTTGATTCATAAAATTTTTGAATCAAACTAATTAGTTTGGAATTTTTTTGAAAAAATCATTCTCAGCGGTTCATTAACAAAAACCGCGACAAAATGTGGTCATATTGTAGCGGTTTCTATGTAACCGCTTACATGAATTTCAAGGGTCAGCGATTTTGTAGCGGTTTTTGTAGCGGTTATTACACAACCGCTACAGAATTTTAACGGTCAGATATTTTGTAGCGGTTTATGTGGCGGTGATGGATGAAGGTGGGGGAAGGGTGGAAGAGTCGGAGGAATCGTCTCTACAATCTGATGAATGGAGATGGCACTATTCCTCTGTAGCAGCTGATCGAGAGAGTCCCAGACGGCGTGGACCCAGATCAGTGGGCGGCTTTCGTCCAATATAGGAGAGGTGCTGACGGGCGGAGTACATTTTATTAAATTAATTATAATTTAATTACATATGGTTTAAATTAATTAATAGTTTCACTTAAGTGATAATTTAAATTTAGTTTAAATTAAGTTTTGTTTCCTCCTCCGATCGGGCTTTGTCGCGAGAGAAACACAAGAAGCGAGGGCACGGCGAGAGGGTCCATCACACGGCGGGGACCAAGACGTTTCTTGTGACCTACGGTGAGATGGTATGTTATTATTTAACATACCGATTGTTTTGTTTTTCCAATAACAAAGTACATATTGTTTTAATTCTTTCGGCAAAAGAAGGCTCGGGAGGAGAACACACAAACGAACTATGGGAAGTTGTGGACACGCACCCATAGACACCGTTATGGGACGCCGGCCTCTCGGGCGGCGAGAGGAGATAATAGTAAGTTACAAAAACATTGAAAAATATAATGAATGTTGTATATTAAAATTGATCGTCAATTATTTTATTAATGATTGTTCATGAACGCTGTGGGTCAGGCCCGGATTGAGAAGACCGAGGCAGAGCTACAAGCGTCGCAGACCCCGGAGTCACAGGGGTCTGTGAATCCTCTTGCCCCACCGAAAGCTGCGGTGGGCCCGGTCAAGCATCTGGCCGTGTTAGGGGCATGGGCCTTCTGGGGCCTGGCGCGACTATTACCCGACCAGCGGTTTCCAGATCCCGAGCCTCCCCCTCCGTTCATCTTTGAGGAATCCCCCCCACGTGTACCAACCCCCCCTGAGACAGACCCCCCTAGGACAGGACTTGATGATCATGTTCGATAGTTAGTTTTATTTTGAAAACTTCGGTCATTACGTACGAGTTGGATATTAGTTTAATTTGGTTTAAATATTTGGTTTGTTTAAGATGTGCTTTAGTTATATATTTGTTACCGTTAAATTTGATACGTTATTTCAAAACCTATAACTCATTTAACTAAATTTTAATCGAAAACCCTAAAACTTTTAATACAAAATTTTAATCCTTGTTTAACGTGTGCTTTAGTTATATATTTTAATTATAATCCAAAATAATTTCCTAAAATTTTATTTCAAAACACTAAAAATTAAATTAAATTTTGTAGCGGTTCGAATGAGGAAACCGCAACAAATTTGAAATTTGAAAAAGGGCGCCCTATTTTGTCGCGGTTGGATAACCGCTACAAGATTCAACGGGCATCATTTTGTAGCGGTTGTGATGAAGATAACCGCGACAAATTGTACTCAGTAGCGGTTGTAGTCGCGGTTTTATAACCGTTACAAAATTGTTCGTTATAATTGCAACGGTTGTTGTAGCGGTTATGTAACCGCTACAAAACATTCGATGCATGTTTAAAGATCCCAAGTTCTGCGTTGAATGTAATTAAACATTGTATCCACATTTATCTTCTATCCTAGATTTGTTTGTTACATATGGATAAGTCATGGATCAAGCGACCGCGTAGTTCTCTGTATATTTAGCGGGATTGAACACTTTCTTAGATTTCGCCTTCTCTCGCATGCATTAATGGGAAGATCGTGTGTCCTTGTGTGCGATGTAAGTTTAAGAAGTGGCAAACACGAGATTCGCTTTGGAACATCTTCTTGTAAAGCCTTTCCCGAAGCATATACATTACGGGCGGTTCATGGGAGCAACGTGGTATGGGATATGGGCTCCATCTTCCTCGAACCTCACAAGTAGGAAATCAAGTACATCAAGATGATCCGGTTAATGAAGCTGTCCGTGATGCTTTTGGTGTTCAAGACGACAACTTCACGAGAGGTGCGGGGTCCAGACCTGTTTTCTTCGAACGATGCGGCTCGGGAATTTTTCAGCCTCATGGATGAGAGCGATCGTCCTTTGTATCAAGGTTGTCGAAATACTCAAAGTTATCTTTTCTTATCAAATTGTACCATATCAAGTGCATGTGTGGGATCACCGATAAGGCAATGTCGATGTTCTGGAATTACTTCGAGATGCTTTCCCAGACGCGGACATTCCCTCGTCCTTCTACGAGGCGAAGAAGATAATCAACGAGATTAGGCTTGAACTACGAAAAAATAGATGCACCCCAAACGATTGTATGCTTTATTGGGGAGAGGACGATCGGAGGAGACTTGTAAGTGTCACACTTCGAGGTTCAAGACTGTTCGGAAAGGGAAGAAGCGAAGAAGAAACTGCGAAGATTCTAAGGTACTTTCCTTTAAAACCTCGCACGCAAAGATTGTTTATGTCGTCTAAGACAAATTCAAGGCATATGAGGTGGCATGAAGATGATAAGAATGAAGATGGTAAACTCGAGGCATCCACGTGATCTTTGAAGCGTGAAAGCGTTCGACTCAGTCTTTCCAGATTTCGCGGCGGACCCTAGAAATGTCCGTCTTGCTTTACCGCTGATCAAGGAGTATGTGGAGTTGTGGAATGTAGGTGTGGAGACGTACGACGCGCACGAGAAGACACTTTTCAACTTGCGTGCGGCCTTGATTTGGACGATAAGCGAATTTCCTGGCCTTGAAACATTATCCGGGTGGAATGTGCATACCAGCCTTGCGTGCCCAGCTTGCAATTTTGACTCGACTCGGTGCGCCTTCCCACGATCGTAAGTGGTGCTTCATGGGTCATCGGAGGTTTCTCGATGGTACGCACAGTTTAGGTTGCAACGCAATCGTTTTAATGGGCAACGGGAAAAAGAGGACCCCCTCGGAATTTATCCAGTGAAGAAATCATAGAGCGACTTCGGGATGTTGATGTTGAGTTTGGGAAAAGAACGATCCGGCAAGGGCGGAACAAAGACTGCCCGGGGCTTCAGGTTCTACGCCCCAACAATGGCGAAAGGTGAGCGTCTTCTTCGCTCTTCCGTATTGGAAAGATAATTTGCTCCGACAAGGTCTGGATGTCATGCACATTGAAAAGAATGTGTGCGACAATGTGTTGTACACGATTCTCAACGAACCGAGCAAGTCCAAAGATCATCTGCGGGCCGGGAAAGATCTACGGGAGATGGGCGTTCGTGGAGACGCGTGGCCGGATGAGCATGACAGATTTCAACCGGCAAGGTTCACCCTGACAAAACCGAATAAGGAAATCTTTCTCGCTACCTTGAAGAAAATAAAAGTTCCTGACGGGTATTCAAGCAACATATCACGATGTATTGACTTGCGGGCTCGAAAGGTTACGGGTGAAGAGTCATGACTCACATGTGCTTATGCAACGATTACTTCCGGCCATGAAAAATACGCTGCCTCTCGACGTGTCTCTCGTTTTGGTCGAGCTTTGTACTTTCTTTCGGAAGTGTGTTCGAAGGTTTTGATAGTGGAGGAGCTCGACCAGCTGCGGAGAAAATCATTCTTACGTTGTGTCATTTGGAGATGATCTTTCCTCCGTCATTTTCACGGTCATGGTTCACTGACAGTACACCTTGTTCACGAAACAAAGCTTGCTTGGCCCGATTCGATCACCGATGGATGTATCCGTTGAGAGGTACTTGTTGAAAAATAATTACTTTACCATTACTCCCTAGTCGCACGTTTAACCATTGATCCGGCTATTATTTTTATGGTTCTACTTTATAGGTTTCTTGGGAAACTTAAATCTTACGTGAGGAATAAGGCGTGGCACGAAGGTTCAATAGCGAAGGTTATATCGGGGATGAGGTCTTGTATTTTTGTTCAGTACTTCGATGACATTGAAACGTCATTCAACCGACCGCCTCGTGTAGACGATTGTCCCGAGCTGAGCCGAGCCGAGACAACGAGTTGTTAATCCCTCGTGTTGGTAAACCGGTTGGCGGGAGTGAGAAATTCAAACTCACGGCACTTGAGAAGTTCCAAGCACATAGACATGTCTTGATTAAGCGCACCAAAGTTGAACCGTACCTTCGGTAAGGATTTCATACAAATATATATATATCGTATCCTATATATTTCCTTACATTTTATACATACTCACATTTCATTGCATGTTCAATTGCAGGGAATTCGGGAGTTATGTGAAGCGTGAGCGAGGATTCGTACACGGACATCCTCCGAAATTGATAGAAAGGTTCACGAGAGAATTCCCGAGTTGGTTTAGGAGGAGAATAATGAACGACCACAACCCGCACTCACCGAATTCGAGCTCTCGCAGAGGCCCGCTTGACCACGCCCTAAGATTCACGGCATACAATGCCAATGGTTTTAAGTTTTGCACCGTCGCACGAGATCAGGGATTGCTGACCCCCGTATTATGGAAAGCTGCTTGATGTGGTCAGGATAAGTTACACAGGCCTATTCACCGTGACGTTGTTCAAGTGTTTGTGGGCGAATACCACAACGTCCAGGGGACTCACGACAGGCGACTTAGGCATCACATCAGTGAATTTCTCCCGGCCTATACACGGTGGTCGATCGAAGATGACGAGCCGTATATTCTTGCCTCGAGGCCCATCGGGTTTATTATGTCGTCGATGAGAGGCACAAGGATTGGAATATGGTGGTTCACTTAAAGCCTCGGGACCTTTACGATATGGGCGATGGTGATAAGGTCGCCTACGATTGTGAGCCGTTGCAGCCCGCCGGCTTGAAGACTTCATCCCAGGACGGCGATGACAATTTACCTATAGTTCGGTACGTTTTTAAATTTACGCTTTATGAAATTGAAACATTTAACTAAAGTTTTAATTATATTGTGTTCAAACGTATTCAACTCACGCGTAACATTTTATGTAAACTTTCTTTGTAGGGATGTCGAAGAAGATTGAGAGGAAAACTTAATGCCTATCTTTGTAATATGAAATCTTTTTAATATTAAGTTTTTTTAAAAAAAAAACCTCGAAATTACTTTGTAGCGGTTATATAACCGCTACAAACACTAAAAAATCCGAAATTAATTAGGAAAAAAAACCCCTTTAAGTTTTTTTTTTTTTTTAAAAAGAACTCAGAAATTACTTTGTAGCGGTTATATAACCGCTACAAACCCTTAAAAACCGCGACAAACTCAACCGCTACAATAACCGCTACAAAAACCCTCAAAACCGCTACTAAATATAACAACCGCTACAAAAAGTGAGACACCAACCGCTACAAAATGATACGCAGACCCCACCATAAATACCCCCACCCAACCTCATTTAATACGCCTCAACTTCTTTTCTACCCACGTTTTCTCTCAGTCATCTCAAATATTTTTACGTTTCAGAACATTGTGAGTTTGAACGGGGTAAGTACCGTGTAACTAGATCAATTCTAATGTTTCTCATACTAATTTATAGTTCGATACTAATTAAACTTTGTTATTTTGCGGTTGAACGAGATATATCTTTCAACTTTCCCTATTCTTTCATATACATTATTCAATTGATTTGTACATATAATTTTTAAATATTCAGTATTGTTTTAACCACCTCATTTCTTAGCACTTATTCTACTTACATAATCTTATTATTTTGTTTCTATACATGCACCTTATATATTTAAATTTCATAATTTACTACCTTTTATTTTTGTTAAAAAGATATATTAATAATAATTACTGAATTACGCCGATAAATAATAATTTTTTTAAACTGTAATGAATTTGTAGCGGTTGCAATAACCGCTACAACATTTCAAATAAAATGGCGTTATGAATTTTTTTAAACCGTAATGAATTTGTAGCGGTTGCAATAACCGCTACACAATTTCAAATAAAATTGTAGCGTTTATAGTAGCGGTTTGCAACCGCTACAAATATTCAAAAGCACATGTGGCGGGACTATTTGTAGCGGTTGTAAACCGCTACAAATATTCAGATGGCGGCAAATTTTTTTTGGCGAAAAAATGGCGGGAATGTTTGTAGCGGTTAGTAACCGCGACAAATATTCAAAATAATAAAAATTTATGGTGGCAAAATTATCAACACATTATTTTGTAGCGGTTATGAAACCGTTACTGGAACCGCTACAAGATGATTTGTAACGGTTACGGACCGTGACTAATGTCTCGAAACACACGTCGGCCCGCTGATTTAGTGACGGTTTTCTTGAACCGCAACGAGAGGTTGTAGCGGTTTATGTGTATGTAGTATCGTT
Organism: Acacia pycnantha; assembly: GCA_025563575.1. NCBI lineage: Eukaryota > Viridiplantae > Streptophyta > Magnoliopsida > Fabales > Fabaceae > Acacia > Acacia pycnantha. Next base: position 3,064,700 of record JAMWYP010000031.1, on the reverse strand, counting down.
TTTTTTAACCGTTACAAATCGGCTTGCCACAGGCGATTTTGTCGCGGTTCCTCTAACCGCTACAAATGTCGTTTGTCACGTCAAAAACCGTTACAAATAGGTCATTTTAACCGCTACTAATTGTCGTTTTTTTTGTAGTGATATTTCCTGTAACATCTCATTTTTAAAGCGGATTTTTTTTTTTCAATTAGAGTAGAGCATTGGAGCGAGTGAGTAACTGATTCATAATAAAACATTAACCATAGTGTAATATAATATGGATACAGTCATCCTAGTGTTCTCAAAAGTAAATACATAAACGATAGAGAAATCTCCAGCCAAGAGCCTACTCGTGCTGCTTGCCCCTATCTCCAATCTTTGGTCCTCCCGACCCTGAAGCTACAGCTGAGATCCAGTACCCATCGGACCTCAGGTAACGGTTAACCTTATGCTCAAATAAAACAGTATATGGACAACTGATAATCATGACAATACAGCAGCATATCAATACATAAGCATAGAGCATATGCATGATCATAACAATGACAGAACATAAACATAGTGTAATACCCGGATAAATAAAGGGGTTATTTCGGATAAGTGAAATTATGGTCTTAAGACTTATGTGAATATAGTCTATTTTTCTAAGTTGAATTCTGTAGGGAATTAGAGAATTTAAGGGCCAAAGTGTCAAAATGACCAAAATGCCCCTAGGATTTGTAATTGACTTAGAAAAATTATGGAAAATACCAAAAAGGCGATAAAATGATCAATTGAATCAAGAGAGTATAATATCTCTAATTGTGGTAGTTTGATAAATTACGAACTTGGAGAAATTGAAGAAGAATGTTCAAAAAGTATTAAATGACCAAAATACCCTTGTAAATTATAAAATAATGCATGAGGCATGGAAATTCTAATGTTAAGGCAAAAGTTTGAAGATAAAGGAGTGTCTTAATTAAGAAAATTATCAACAAGTGATAATAAAGTAATTAAGTAATATTGAGCTAATTACTTAAGCCTGAGCAAAGAAAATTATGAAATAATTATGTAAAGCTCAAAAATTAGTGGAAAATGGTTTAAAATTAGTAAAAATATATTTACTAATTAATTGGAAAATTTTGTGAAAAATAGTTGAGTTTAGGTATTTTTAAGCCTAAATACAAGTTTGGACCAATAGGAAAATTATGTAAGAAATTATATAAAATAATTATTTTATATTAAATAAAATATAAAACGAAAATAAATTAAGAAATGGATCAGATGTTGACCGAAAAAGAGAGTTGAAGATTAGAATTTGAAAAAAAAATATATATATAGATATTAAAATACAACTTGCACATATAATAATAATATAATTAATTAAAGTAAAAGTGATGAATAGTAATTTAAAAATTAGGAAACGGATCCTATCTAGAGATCTAGGAATAGGAATTCCAAAGTCAGGGTAGAATATTGATCAGTGGGATTTTATCTTCCGTTAGACTCTTACGGAAGTTAATTCTGAAGCCGTTTGTGCTTTTTCCTAATAAGACGAAATAGGGAAATTCTGAGAAAAGGCCAGATAGCCAAGAGGACGAAAAGGTTATGTTGTGACATTTGGAAAAGAATTGGGAATTTTCATGGACATATTTGGAATCAGTGAGTTTTTCTCTAGAGATTGATGATTCCGAAAACGAGTGTCGTAACTGGACCCGTACAGACACGTTTTTCGAGAAACTTCGGCTGAACACGGAAAGCCCTATATGGAATCAAAATTTAGGTTAACTTGGACATTTCTAATAAGTGAGAAAATGTCTTCAAAGTTGTAAATCCAGAATTTTGAGATTTCTCCGAAATTACGCGAATCGGGTACCGATCGGGAAATTGGACCTAGGAGGCTTACGGAAGGTGACACGTGGCCACCTCCCATTGGCCAAGCACCCTTGAATTTCGTCCTAGTGTGAATGCAAAAAGGGAAAGAAGGGTTTTTTTGAAAAGTTGCTTTGGACGGTCCAGATCGTTTCTCATGAAAGTTGATCCGACCAGTAGAAATCCTACACCTTTTCTTATAAATACCCCCTTCCCCCCTTTGGTTTTTTTCACTCCATTCTCAAGAGAGAATTTGAACCTAGAGAGAGAAAGAAGAGAGAAGGGCTCTGGAAAAGTTCTGCAGAAGTCTTCAACGGGTAAGTCTTTCGGTCTTTAGTCTTTAGTTTGGTAGTTAGTAGAATTGTTAGATAGTTTTAATAAGTAGGGAATGAGATTCCTACTATTGTTTTTAGGCCTCATTGCATTGAAAAATGCCTGACGAGGTAAAAACTTGGTAGGGATCGAGTACCTGAAAAGTTGAAGCTTTTATAGCTCTTTCAAAAGTAGGGTTGTAATTCTAGAATAGCCTTTAAATTTTCAAGTATGATTGGATATCATATGGGAGGGCTATTTTAGTCTTTATTTTTGAAAATCAAAATGGCGTCGAAGTTCTGGCAAAATTTTGGGAAGAAAATTTGTCAGAGTAACGAAGTGCTGGCGAAATTCCGCCAATTAGTATAGGGGCAAAATGGTAATTTTTACCTAAAATGCCTGTTATTGTGTCAAATCACTAATGGAAGTGATATTAATCTTATAGGACGTCAGAAATCCTAGTTTGCTGCCGTTGCCGTTGTCCAACGTGCGATCATGTCGGACAAACCGTTGTTTTCCGTCAAAAAGTACATTTTCCGACGGAAGTACCGTCTACCGTCAACGAAGGTACGTCCGCGTACTGTAACATTAACTCTCATGTTTATGGTATACATATATGTGCTATGTGTATTGTTATGGTATGTTTATTGAATGCAAATATGATAGAACAATTTGGTGCCGAAGGAAAGGCTAGTCTATGTGGGTAAGCCATTAAGTCGCCGTGAACTCGGTGAGGCCCCCATGATAGACACTTACAGCCATTCTGTTCGGTTTACGAGGTATGTACGTTCGCGTCACGTAACACTAACTACGATGTTTCTTGTATGCGTATTTGTGGTTGAGGGTTTGATGATATGTTGTGAGTATTGTTATGAGCTTTTGAATACATGCACTACGTGTGACACATCTACATGCACTACGTGTGACCCATCTACATGCACTATGTGTGATCCATCTACATGCACTACGTGTGATACATCTTTATGCACTAAGATGTTTTTTTTTTAAAAAAAAATTTATACTGCTTGTGAAAAGTTGGGATGTTACACATAGTGCAGTATGTAAAGTCCCTCTAACATGTCTGCACATAACAAGTGCCACGATGTACGGTCATGTCCTCGGCGCTAGGAAAACTCAAACGGCATTATTATGACTATAACCCGTGTGAAGCTGTGTATATAATCGGTGACCCTAAACAGAGCCTCAGTCTATGAACGTATCTATCACATATATGTATATGAGCAACACACCTAGTTTGACTAATCGGCTAAATTTTGCCAGAGCTTCGCTACTTTGACTCTAATCTTCCAAAATTTTGACATATCTCTTTCTCCAACATATTTTTGAAATAAATACCATATTTATCCCTAAAAAAATGATATCTAGACTAATTTTGGAAGATTAAAGACTAATCTAGCATTTCTACTATAACTACCGAAAGAAAGACTAAAGCTTAAGTCTCGGTACCGATGAACTTACCCAAAACTTCGCTACACTTTCTCCAGACTCCTCCTTCTCTCTAAAACCTCTCTCTATTTCAAAATTGCTAAGGCAATTTGGTGTGAAGAATTGCAAAGAACTTGAAGGCTATTTATAGAAAAATGTGAGGGCAAAACGGTAATCTTCCAAACCTTCTCCTTTGATCTTGAACCATTGGATTGAAAACACTTTTTGAAGCTCATATCCTAGCCATCCAAGGGCCTTGGCCGACCTCCCCCTTGTCCTTTTGGCAAAAATGACATCATCAAATGTGATGTCATCCCTTGCTTTATGGGGTTTCATCCAATAAAGTTCTCTGTTCGGTGTTCTAATCGCGTAATCTTGGAAAATCTCAAAAATCCTAAGAACATAGCCTCCACGAAGGTCTAATCTTCCTCTTTAGAAATGTCTCGAGTCAACTAAATTTTTGATCCCATTCGAGAACATTTCGTTACTGCCGAACATTTTCGGATAAACGCCGCTCGGTTACGGAAATGTCTTCGGGTAACATCATCTTCGGGACAAAAATTCACTGATTCATAATATGTCCAGATGTTCACCAACTAATCCAAGGATTTCAAGTTATGATTTATTTTCCATTGGTTTTCATTTCTTCTATCAGCCCTTTTCCACAAAATATTTGTTTCGTCTTATCTCTTAATCATTCCGCCGGCTACGGAAATGACTTCAGAGATAGCCCACTCCGAGGTAAAAATTCACTTGTCTATGATATGCCCTGACTTTAGAAACCTAGTTCACGGTTTTCTAGATAAGATTTAATTTCTATCGGTGGTCATTTATCCTATTTGCTTTTTACATAAATATCACAATTTATATTATTATTATATTACAACTTGCAAAAATATCATGATATTATTATTTTTTCTTTCTCTCCCACTTGATTTTCTGCTTCCCCTTATTATTATTATTATTATTATTTTATTTATTTTTTAATTAATTAATATTACATTATATTTAATTTATCTTTGGGAGAATTCCAAATAAATACCTTTTGAAATTGTAAAACCCCCAAAAGACTGTTGAATTTGTAAAAAGAATGAGAGGTACCAAGGACTTATGAGGGATATGTAAATTCGTGTGAAATTACCCTTTTACCCTTTGTTTTAAATAAATAAAAAAAAATAAAAAACCCCCAACCCCACCCCTCCCCCCCCACCGCCGCAACAGTCCGCCATGGTGGTGGTGTGCCCTGCTGCCATGGTGGTGGTCGGCAGCGGCCCGTGGTGGGTGGGCGGTGGCCACTGGCCGCCATGGCCATGCGTGGTGGGGGGTTGGGGGGTTTTTTATTTTATTTATTTATTTAAAACTAAGGGTAAAAAGGTATTTCACACGAATTTGAATATCCCCATAGGTCCTGGTACCTCTCGGTCTTTACAAATTCAACAGACTACTGGGGTTTTGCAATTTCAAAAGGTATTTATTTGGAATTCTCCCTTTATCTTTAGTATTTTCAAAATTCTCCCATTGGTCCTTTCTATTTAACATGGATTAAAGCATTTAAAATTACTAGAAATTCCATGGCCTTAGATCTTACTTTATTAGATTACATCCTAACCCTTGATTAATATTTAATTTGAAGAAATTGATTAATAAATTTAATTAGTGCCCTAATCACATGATTAGTAACTTTTTTTTGGATTAGGGATTTTCATATACTTAATCTCATTTATTTTTCTTAATCTTTTTCAGTTAATTAGCAAGTATATTTTATGCTAATTTTAGCCATAAACATTTAATTAAAGGGTTTTACATAATTTACCTTGGATATTCCCTTGTTCAAGCTTAAACAATTAGCCATTAATTATTTAATTAATCACTTACTAATTGTTGATAATTTTCTTATTTAGGATTAATCATTTTCTCACAACTATTGCATTGACATTGGTATTTTATGTCTCATGCATTATATTAAAAATCCTGGGGTTATTTTGGTCCTCGAAATACTTTTTGATTTTTTCCCTTTAGTTTTTCCAAGGTTATAATTTAATAAATTACCAAAATTAGAGACAATATACTCTCTAAATTTTAATAAATATTTTACTGCCTCTTAGGATTTATCATAATATTCTTAGGTCATTTTATGCCCCACAAATGCATTTTTTGGCTCTTTAGCACCTTAATTCTTCTAATTTCTAAAGAAATTATCTTAGAAAAATAAACTAAATATAATAAAATATTTGAGACCACATATTCACCTATTCTCAATAGGCATTATTTACCAAATTATGAGGATTATCATAAGTATGATTTTTAGGGTATTACATTTCCAATTTAAACTTTTGTTTGTTTGCAGGATATGCATTATTATTGTAGATCAAGCGACCCCTAAGAACTATTTACGGTATTTAATTGTTATATTAGTTATATAAATAGAATTATTATATTTTAATGATAGTTAATACAAATTAATAAATTTTATATTTGGTGACATGATTTCATTAAAATCCTTTAGTAAGTTAAGATTTTTTTTTTTCAGCAACCGACCAAAAATTGAGACTGAGCGTTAAAACACATGAAAAAAATTTAGTCCGATAGGGATGAGATCAACCCTCTTCTAACACATTCAACCTTTATTTATTTTAGTCTATATGTGGACATGTGTTTGAATATGTAATATTAGAATTAAGGTTAAGATGCAAATTTATGCCCGGAAGTTTTCGATGAAGAGTGAAAGAGATTTGCCGTGTCTCCCAAAATAAACCAAGTTCAAAAACGATTTGCAGAATTAGGGAACCTGGGTCGTTTCCCAACGAATTTGCAGCGGGCTCGATTTATAGCAATAGTGAAACAGAATGGTGAATTGGGGGTTTTAGGGTTTTATGATTCAGCAGATTAAAACGAAATAAATTGAAATAAACAGATAGAAAAACGTTGATAGACTTAAACAGATTAAAAACGACCAACCCAACGATCAGATTCCAGAATCATTCATCATTGAACGAAATATAACTAATCACGTTTGGTTCCGGATGAATCGAAATCTCTCGCATTCATCCGGAGAATCCTCACCTAGACGATCGCCTAGAATTTGTCCGGACAATGGCGTCTCACCGTGCAATCGCACAAAACACTAAAACCTAGTCCGAATTTAGTCCTTGGGATGAACCAAACCGAATATTAAATCTAATATTTGAACTATTTTCAGAATCGAATCTGATAAGATGAAAACAGAATTGATTAAGTTACCGATTAGGCACAAGTTCTCCGGACGAATCATGGAATCCTCATCGTTGGGTCAATCACAGGGGGTTTAGCCGAGCATGGCTGGAAAATCGAAGAAAAGATGAAGAACGCGAAAACCCTAAGAACATGCGGAAATCGGTAGAGAGAATTTGCATAAAATCGTGAAACCCTGATGTCAAAATCTTGAATTCGTGAATGCCTCTGTCTTTGGCGGCTGCCTTACTTAAAAATAACCTAAAACGAAAATGGGCCCTAATAGTTTTAGCCCAAAACAGAAATAAAATAAAACTGGACTTAAATTACAAAATTCGGGTCCAAATAATATCCAGAATTGTGCATCCGACTTGCTCCAAAATCGACCGCCCTCTTGACCGAATTGGCTCTTGATGTCTTCATAACAATTGTAGCTCTCTGAATCATCTGAAATATGAGACAAAAATGAGGCAAATCCGATGTCTGCTTCAAGAGTTATGGTAGAAATAGTGAAGTAATACAAAACTGGAATTTTATTATTAAAAATGGCTAAAATGCAATAAAATGCCCAAGGCCCAAATAAACATAAAAGCCATTATTTATTAGATAAAGGGTCCTAAGTTATTACTCAAGAGACAAAAATAAGTGTATAAAATATTCAATTATCAAATTCCCCCACTTATCTTTTTGCACTCCTGAGCAAAATCTAAAAAAAAGACTAAAAGGAAAAACTCTTATTTACTAATAATTGCTACAATGCAAAAATTGAATCAATGGACAAAAAGTTCCAAAAGACCAATCAATCAAGACCTAAATCCCTTCATCTCAAATTACAATTCATGGCGGTCTCAATCAATGATGCTGATCACAAAAGATGGTCTCACAAATGATGCGCTCAATCAATCGGCTCTCAAGTGTTTAAGGTAAATAAGTGTATCGCTCAAATTCTACTCAAGAAAATTGTTCTACCATAAGCTTGCTCAACTTCTACGTCTCCACTACTCACAACACATACATGCACAAATCAAGAGAGCTTGTAATTAAAGGTTGTAATGGGGCTAGGGTGAAGGTAGGTAATAGTATGGAATGAGAGGCTAAGCACCAAAGAAATCAAAAGGAAGAGCACTGATTAACACAATCATTCTCTATGTATGAAACTTTTATTCTACTAATGTATCCATTTCTTTCTATGTATTTTCTTTTCTTTTCTTTTCTCTCTCTTTTTTTTCTTTTTTTTTCTTTTTTTCTTTCTTTCCTTTCATTGTATACGTAATGACAATGTCAAAATCAAATATCTCCCCCCTACACTTAAACTGTTGCACTCCTGAGCAACCCCACACTTAAACACAAAACAAGTTGAAACCAATGCTCAATAAATCTTCAAGGTGCGGAATAAAATGGTTTTACGCTTAGGCTTGTAATGTGGCTTAGAAAAGAATGGGTCAAAAGGCACAAAGGGGCTAGCAAGGGAATCATAATGCAAGGGAAAGCTATTTGGCCAAAGTGAGGAAAATAAAAGAAAGAAAACAAGCTTCCATCATACTTATGCACGTAAGTGAAAAATGTAGTTTCAAAAAGAAAAGGAGCAAGTTCTAGAGAACAAAAATCATGAGAGATGCACACATGAAAGAAAGAATGGCAAAAGATGAATTCCATTCATGCAGCCCAAAACCTCACAAGGTCAATACCAACTTAGGCAATCAACAACATCAAATCAACTACCAAGATTTGTAATCGAAGAGTCAAGAATGGTAGACCAAACAGAATGATCCATTAAAGCCAAAATGTCCACGTTCATAATATGTAGCAATCATAGAAATAGATTCTTTTTTTTTTTCAAAAAGAAAAGCAAGGTAAAAAAAAAATGAACAAACAAAAGAGAAAGAGGGAGAAGAAAGAAGAATACTCCCCAAGGGTTTATGGAGAGTAAGTGGCATCAATGAGGTTTATGGAGGATAGGTGGCATCAATGAGGAGAGTCTCGCTTCCTCAGCCGCCGTGGGGATCCCTCATGAAATGGCTTGAGGCGATGCCCATTGACCTTAAAGGTTCTTCCCGTGGGTGAATCACATAGCTCAACAAAGACCAAAAGGAAATATGTTAGTGATCACAAAAGGGCCATCCCACTTAGATCGAAGCTACCGGGCATAAACTTCGACGGAATTAAATAGAAGAACTTTCTAGCCCACGTAAAATTCTTTCCTCGAATATGCTTATCATGGAATGCCTTAGTCTTTTCCTTATACAACCGTGAGCTCTCATAGGCATCTAATCTAAGCTCATCTAACTCTTGCAACCGTAGCTTCCTCTCCATCCCAGATCGAGCCAAATCCATGTTACATCGCTTAATGGCCCAATAGGCTCGATGCTCCAACTCAACCTAAGATGACATGCCTTACCAAAGACAAGCCGATAAGGAGACATCCCAATCGGAGTCTTGTAGGCGGTGCGATATGCCCACAAAGCATCATCTAGTCGCTTACTCCAATCTTTCCGGTAGAGTTAATAGTCTTCTCAAGGATTTGCTTAATCTCTCGATTTGAGACTTCACTTGACCATTGGTCCGAGGATGGTAGGTGTGGAAACCTTGTGTAGCACTCCATACTTGCGTAGCAAGGCACCCATGCTTCGATTGCAAAAATGGGAACCCTGATCACTGATAATAGCTCTAGGAATGCCAAACCCGCGTAAAATGTTAGACCTAACAAAGTCCACCACCACGTAAGAATCATTAGTCCGGTGGCTTTCGCCTCAACCCATTTCAAACATAATCAACAAACAAAGAAGATGTAAGTGTAACCATATGAAGCAGAAATGGACCCATGAAATCAATACCCCACACATCAAAGATCTCACAAAACAATATAGGGTTTTGGGGCATCTCATGCCTACGGAAATACTCCCCGCCCTCGACGGTTACCACATGATTTGCAAAACAAATGGGAATCATGAAACAAGGAAGGCCAAAATAATCCACTGTCTAACACTTTCCTAGCAGTTCTTTGGGGTCCAAAGTGACCACCACAGGCAGAAGCATGAGCAAAATGCAATATAGAGTGAAACTCATGATCAGGCACACATCTCCTAACTACTTGGTCACTACAAAATTTCCACGTATAAGGGTCATCCCAAACATAATATTTAGACTCACTTTTCAATTTCGAGTTTGGGCCCTAGTGGAATCTACAGAAAAACACCAAACGACCAAATAGTTAACCGAATCAAGATACCATGGAAGCTTATCTAGCTTATCTTGCAGCTGTAGAAGTTGCTCATCAGGGAAATCATCCCGAATAGAGGAGGGGTGAGAGGGAGAATGGGTGATGCGACTCAAGTGGTCAGCTACCCAGTTTTGTGCTCCACTTCTATCTCGAATCTCCACATCAAACTCTTGGAGCAACAACATCCACGGATGAGTCGTGGCTTAGCATCTGCCTTTTTCAAAAGAAACTTTAAAGCCGCATGGTCGAGAAAACAATGACTCTACTAGCTAGCGATATGACCTAAACTTATCGAAGGCAAATACAATAGCCAACAACTCCTTCTCGGTAGTGGTGTAATTAGACCGAGCGTAATCCAAGGTCTTTGAAGCATATGCAATGACATGGGAGGCTCTATCAACCCGCTGCTAAGATAGCACCAACCGCATAGTTGGAAGCATCGCACATCAACTCAAAAGGGAGGAGCCAATCGGGGGCTGAATCACTGGGCCGTGGTCAGGAAACGCTTCAAGTGATCGAAGGCCGCCTTGCACGCATCATTAAAGACAAAGTCAGTGTCTTTATGCAGAAGGTTGGACAAGGGTCGAGCAGCCTTGCTTGAAATCTCGAATGAAACGTCGATAGAAACCTCGCATGACCAAGAAAAGAGCGAACTTCCCGCACGTGTGCGGGTAAGGCAAAGCAAGAATAACATCTATCTTAGCAGGTCTACCTCAATCCCTTTCCTAGACACTATGTGTCCCAAGACTATGCCCGACTCAACCATAAAGTGACACTTTTCATAATTCAAGACAAGATTAGATTCAATACACCTATGCAAGACTCTAGACAAATTAGCTAAGCATGCATCAAAATCGACCCATATACGGTGAAATAGAGTAGCCATCCAAGAAGCAGTAATGAGACTTACCAGCCAATCGCTCTAACATCTGATCAATGAAGGGTATAGGGTAATGATCTTTGCGAGTGGCTTGGTTGAGTCTTCTATAGTTAATGCAGACTCTCCAACTATTCTGAACTCGAGTAGGAATGAGCTCATTCTTTTGATTGACTACCACAGTCTCTGGGGGTTGCCTCACTGGCTTAGAGTCCTCTTCCAATAGAATCCGATGCATGCACATAGAAGGACTAATGCCAACTATGTCGCCCAATGTCCACCCAATGGCTTTCTTGTTCGCCCTCAATAAGCTTAGCAGCTTCTCTTCTTGATCCGCATAAGATTATTTGCCACAATGACGGCAACCGCTCATTCACCTCCGTAAATGCATACTTGGATGGTCCGGAAGGGATTTCAACTCTAGTTTGGGCGGTTGCTCAGTGGAGGGAGAAGCTTGGGTGGTTGTTGCAACAACTCGTGTCATCACACCGGGAATACCAAACCATATTCAAAGAAGCACAAGCGTAAGGACCGTGTCTATACACTCAAGGTTAACATCGAATTCAGCTCATCAAAATCGAATTAAGCTCATCAAAATCGAATCGGGATGCACGTTAGGATCGGGATGAAGCTCAAACTCGAAATCAATATCGAGTCTACAAGTAATGTAGAATCATCAAGCAAATCGAATCACCAAACAATGCAGTCTTAACCAAATTAGTGCAAACAGAGCACCATTCATTATCATCGCATGCACAAATGGGGTATCACTCTCGATGAAAAATAATAAGGATAATCAAGACACCAACCATTGAGAACATCATCCACAAAGATCATCAATCACATCAATACGAGAAAACAGTAATGCTCTTCCCTAGGATATTTCATGGCATCAAAGATATTGAAATTCACGATATATCACCAAACTCCATGGAAAGAGTACCAGAATGCACATCTATCTTAGTCCTAGCTATTTTCATGAAAGGTCTCCCTAGAATGATTGGTGACCTACTACTAGGAGACTCACCCTCCATATCCAAGATGTAAAAATCAGCAGGGAATATCAATTCATTTACTTTGACTAATACATCTTCAACTAAACCAGAAGGATGGGCATTACTCCTATTAGCTAACCGAACAATGACACCGCTTGGACGCAAGGGACCAAGACCAAGAGATCTATAAACGAGATGCGAGCATGACATTAATAGAAGCACCTAAATCTAGCATGCAATCATCAAATCGATAGTTACCAATAAGGCAAGGGATAGAAAATGTCCCCGGATCTTTGCATTTACGAGGCATGGTAGGCCGGATGAGTGCCGACACATTCGATTCAAACTCACTCGCTCATTCCCTTCGCCGCCTCTTGTTGGTGCACAACTCCTTCAGAAACTTGGCATATTTAGGAATTTGTTTAACTGCATCTAAGAGAGGAATGTTAATCTCTACTCGTCTGAATGTCTCAAGTATATCCTTCTCTTGTGCCTTTTCTTCCAACTTCTTGGATTGAACTACTCTCTGAGGGAAAGGAAGAGGGATAGGAATGTCTTCCTCTTCACCTTGCTGCACAGCCTTTTTCTTTTATATAGCACTCACATTTCCCTTAGGATTGGGAATTGTTTGTGAAGGAAGGAGTTGGATCCCCGAGGTTGAAGCCGGTTCAATGATGTTGCCAATTGCCCAATCTGTGTTTGCAAACTCGAATGGAAGTGTCGGTTCTTTGTTGGAACCGCATATTGGTGTGACAAATTGCTTCATCATATCTTCAAGTGAGGAACCACCACCACTACTACTAGCTCGCCGTTGTGCCGCCCGTGGAGGTGGACATATGGTCGGTCGAGGAGGTGGTGCTTGCAAAGGCAAATGGGGTGCAGACTGTTGCTGGAAATTCGTGGTCCAGTACGGCCTCTGCTGGTAATTCCTGCACTCAGCGACACTTGGTTACTCGGTTCGATTTCGATTCCAAATAAAGTTGGGGTGATTTCTCCAACCAGGATTGTATGTATTAGAGAAAGTATTATTCTGTTGGTATTGTGGCCTTCCTGGAAAAACACCCACTGCAGCTATTGATTGGTCTTGATAGGCAGGATCATGCAAAGTAGGGCAAGAGTCAGTAGAGTGACAAGGGTCAGAACAAAACCCACAAGAGTACCCATGCTGAGAAGGGCGATCGCACCGTCGTGTTATCGCCAATTGCCTCACAAGGGAGGTCAAATCATCAAGTCCGGTCTCTAATATCCGAGAATCATACTGGATGGGGCTTGAATATGGTAAACAGGAGTACTATTGGCCCTAGTGCCAAACTACTGAGAGTTATCTGCCATAATGGATATCAATTCTCGGGCTTCTTCAAGTGTCTTGTTACTCATAGCTCCACCACTAGAGGCATCAACCAACCCTTTGTCTACCGGTGATAGACCATCATAGAAAGAGTTGATCAAGTCTTTTCGGATATCCGATGGTGTGGACAGCTTGCACATAACCTTTTGAACCTCTCCTAATACTCATGCATAGTCTCCCAAATGATCTGTTTAATGTTACCAATCTCCTTCTTGATCGCAGCTTGCTCTTGAGGAAGGAAAATATTTCTCTAGGAATATCCTCTCGAATATCACCCCACCTCCCAATAGATGAGGGTCAAGGTACAAAGAACCAATCCTTGGCTCCACCTTCCAATGAGAAAGGAAAAGCTCTCAACTTGATATGATTTTCATGAATGGCATGTGGCTTCATTGTCTTTGCACACTACATGGAATTCCTTCAAATGCTTAATGGGGCACTCACCGCAAGACCATGAAACTTAGGAAACAAGTGTATTAGACCAGATTTAAGCTCAAAGTTAGCAGCAAGATCAGGATATTGGATGCACAAAGGTTGATAATTAACATCAGGTGCACCCAATTCCTTTAAAGTATGATGCTTTTCTTCTGCCATAATGTCTGAGAAACCGACAAGACTATCAGAAATACTATCAGAAGCACAATCAGAAAGATCAACAGAATGGACACAATCAGAATGGTCAAAATCAGACTCCAATTGAGTGTCCAGTTCAGTATTAATCCTATGACTTAGCCTAACAACTCTTCTAGCAGTAAGAATTGTTCTTTCTATTTCAGGATCAAATGGCAATAAGTCTTCTGAATTAGTAGTAATCCCGGTACTCATGCAGCATACACACCAAGCAGAATTACGAAACGCCACCAAGAGTGGTAAAAAGTGGAAGAACACTAAAACAAGAAAGCAAAAACACAAAAACCTATGCTAGAAATTGACCTAAACAAGTCTAGAAATACTATCAAATGATTTTTAAAATTTTTGGGACTTGGACAGGACAACTCCTAGACTATTCTGGGACAAATAAAAAAAAATAAAAAAATGAAATAAAAAAAAATTAAAAAAAATAAAAAAAATAAAAATAAAAAATAAAAAATAAAAAAAATAAAATAAAAAAATAAAAAAAACTACTTCACTGTCAGTAATCAGACCGATGCAAATTCCCCGGCAACGGCGCCAAATTTTGAATGAGATTTGCCGTGTCTCCCAAAATAAACCAAGTTCGAAAACGATTTGCAGAATTAGGGAACCTGGGTCGTTTCCCAACGAATTTGCAGCGGGCTCGATTTATAGCAATAGTGAAATAGAATGGTGAATTGGGGGTTTTAGGGTTTTATGATTCAGCAGATTAAAACGAAATAAATTGAAATAAACAGATAGAAAAACGTTGATAGACTTAAATGCATTAAAAACGACCAACCCAACGATCAGATTCCAGAATCATGCATCATTGAACGAAATATAACTAATCATGTTTGGTTCCGGATGAATCGAAATCTCTGCATTCATCCGGAGAATCCCTCACCTAGACGATCGCCTAGAATTTGTCCGGACAATGGCGTCTCACTGTGCAATCGCACAAAGAACACTAAAACCTAGTCCGAATTTAGTCCTTGGGATGAACCAAACCGAATATTAAATCTAATATTTGAACTATTTTCTAATCGAATCGATAAGATGAAAACAGAATTGATTAAGTTACCGATTAGGCACAAGTTCTCCTGGACGAATCATGGAATCCTCATCGTTGGGTCAATCACAGGGGTTTAGCCGAGCATGGTGGAAAACTCAAGAAAAGATGAAGAACGCGAAAAACCCTAAGAACATGCGGAAATCGGTAGAGAGAATTTGCATAAAATCGTGAAACCCTGATGTCAAAATCTTGAATTCGTGAATGCCTCTGTCTTTGGCGGCTGCCTTACTTAAAAATAACCTAAAACGAAAATGGGCCCTAATAGTTTTAGCCCAAAACAAAATAAAATAAAACTGGACTTAAATTACAAAATTCGGGTCCAAATAATATCCAGAATTGTGCATCCGACTTTGGCTCCAAAATCGACCGCCCTCTTGACCGAATTGGCTCTTGATGTCTTCATAACAATTGTAGCTCTCTGAATCATCTGAAATATGAGACAAAAATGAGGCAAATCCGATGTCTGATTCAAGAGTTATGGTAGAAATAGTGAAGTAATACAAAACTGGAATTTTATTATTAAAAATGGCTAAAATGCAATAAAATGCCCAAGGCCCAAATAAACATAAAAGCCATTATTTATTAGATAAAGGGTCCTAAGTTATTACTCAAGAGACAAAAATAAGTGTATAAAATATTCAATTATCAAAGAGCAATGTTATTCTAAAAGTTTTTTCTGGTTCAATAATATTGCCCCTTATCGTTAAAAAGTTAACGTTCGACATTAGTTTTGATGATTTTCTGGTTTATGTAGCTAGGACTTGAGTTTCATGATTTTTTTAATAAAAAAAGTTTTGTAAATTGTGTTTCCAAACCTTGTTAATATTATTTCTCATGCCTTAGAGAGTGATCTATCATAATCATGAGGCTTAACACAGTTAGCACTTAGCAGGGTTCTTTAAGCATCTAGTCACCAGTTTAATCCTAGTAGTGTGAATGGAGATGGTATCATGGCTAGCACTAAAACCCCTTCAGAAAGTCTACAGTGCGAGGAGATTAGTCACTACTACCGGCGGCAGATATCTAGGCCTACCATAAAAGAGAGTGATATATCCTTAATAGTTAATACCCTAGGTCTACCAAAAAAGAGAGTGCTCTATGTTTTATTCATTTTAATTTTAACTTTTCTTTGAATTTTGAAAACATGCATGAAAATACTAGGTAGATTAATTTCCTTCCGCAACAAAAATACCCATTTTAACATTAATATTTTAAACACATGTTGAAGAAAAAGATTATTTTTCTCCTACATATTTACCATTTAAACTTTTTCATGCTTCATAGTTCATTGCGATAGATCAAGTGACCGAAATAACTATTTATAGTATTTCCTTGTTTTATTAATTATATGAATACAAGTATTTTTACTAATATTTAATATAAATTAATAAATTATGTATTTCGTAGCATGATTTAATTTAAAATCCCTTAGTATTTAAATTATCTTTATAAGTTACATATATTTTTAAAAGATGTGGAGAGAAAAATATTCTGTCATATTTACAATTTAAACTTTTGTTTGTTTGAAGGATATGCATTATTATTG
The DNA here is from genome assembly GCA_025563575.1 of Acacia pycnantha. Classification (NCBI taxonomy): domain Eukaryota; kingdom Viridiplantae; phylum Streptophyta; class Magnoliopsida; order Fabales; family Fabaceae; genus Acacia; species Acacia pycnantha. The sequence goes on along the minus strand of JAMWYP010000031.1, from coordinate 3,048,229 downwards.
TAGATCAAATTAATGACCCCTAATAACTATTTACGGTATTTAATTGTTATATTAGTTATATAAATATAATTATTTTTTTAATAATAATTTATACAAATTAATAAATTTTATATTGGGTGACATGATTTCGTTAAAATCCTTTAGTATGCTAACATATACGAGTATATTTTATTTTATTTTCAGCAACCGACCAAAAATTGAGAATCAGCGTTAAAGAACGTATACGACAGCGATGGGTTTAACCCTCTGCTAACGCATTCAACCTTTATTTATTTTAGTCTATATATAGACATGTATGTGAATAAATAATATTTATTAGAGGATAATATATATAAACTTTCCGTTTGTAAAAAAGATTCGTAGTAAGAAAAAAAAAAAGAAGAAGAAGAAGAAGGATTTTGAATAAGAATTTCACAAGAATATAATTTACATATCTGTATTAAATTAATTTACTTTTCATCTTTAAGAAAAAATATGACCATATTTTTGCTTTTGTAATTATTTTACTCTTTTTTTAAACTCCATTGGGGTGAGTCAACACGAGAAGAATGTACACAATTATAATTAGTACTTGCGTGCATAACGGCTCAAAGACAAAATCCGATGTCAAAAAACACCCCCACATTCTTACGTTTCGAAACTTCTAAGACAGCATTGAACTCGAAAACACCTACGAGGCAAATTTATACCTTAACCCTTAGAACTATATAAATAGTTCCAAATACATACACGTGTAATAATTGTATTACGTTCATAAACAAAATCGTACATGTGAAAGGCGATGCTTTGTTCAAGAGTTATGGTAGAAATAGTGAAGCAATGTAAAACTGGAATTTTATCATTTTAATGACTAAAATCTAATGAAAGACCCAAAGCCCAAATAAACATAAAAGTCATTATTTATTAACTAAAGAGTCATAAATTACTAATCAAGAGTACTAAAGAAGTCTATAGAATATTCAATTATCAACCAACCAAATTTAGTCAAAACCACTTAAATTTATAGTCTCAAACATGCATTACGCGGTACTTTATTTACAATCATAATATAAGGGATATGTCCTAGCTTGTAATATATGGCTCATATGATCTCTTGGGGTGTAATGTTGTCGTCGCCAGAAATCTCCTCCATCGTCTTCTTGTTCCTTCTTTTGCAGGCAAGAAACCAAGTTATGACTTCCAATGTGAGAGCCACGCAGCCCAATGAAACAATGACGCAAAAATAAGCATTCCTCCAACTACGACCAGTGTTTGAAACGGAGAAGCCTCTGAACATGTTGATGATGGAGAGGACGATGACTCCATAGCCAATCACGTAGTGGAAGATGTTCCAGAAGGTTCTGAGCTTGTGATGTTTGTCAGGTCTGAGGAATATAGCAGCCAAGACCTGAACAGTTATGAGACGAACACAGCGATTCCAATGGAGGCATGTACAAAACCGAAGGTGATAGAGACGACAGAGATGGGTTTGACAAGAAGATGCCGAGAGAGAAGCCGGCAGTGCCAATGATATAAGCAAGAATCTGACATGCTCTGTGCAAATGGAACCACGTTGATCCAGTAGCTTCGAATGCTTTTAAATAACGTCCCATCATTGCTCCTGTTGGCATCATAATTCCCCACCCTATTCCATTCAATATTCCGTGAACCTGGGCACACCAAATTCAAATAAATCCAATCAATCCAACTATTATCAATTAACAGTTCGTGAATTTAAGATATTCAAAAAATATGTATGATTTTAGAAGTGCCGCGTTGTTAATTATAGTCATGAACGACTTCTTTTATTGATGGCAAAGAATGAATTATATGCGGAGCTCAAACGTAACTTGAGACGAAAGTTACAGGTTAGATTTAGAAATCTAAAGTTGAGCCCGATTTATTTTCACTCTCATGAAATAAAAACTATTTATCTTACACGGTATAAACTCTTACCTTCAAAAGGATAATAACACGCGCGACAATCTTTGAATTTCATCACTACGTTAAAAATTTCAAGGACAATGAAAAATTTCACAGCTCAAAGGTCATGCTTAGATGTCACAACCGACTTGGTACCCTAAAAATAATATCCTAACCACATATGTAACATGAACGATTTACATAATCACCAAACTAATATATATTAATTATGAAAATACATTTCGCATACTATATCACGTACGAATAAAGAGCATAAAGATAATAGGCTTACTTTTGCATATAGCATCAACGATTTATATACAACCATCAAACTAATATAGATTAATTATGAAAATACATCCCGTATTAATCGGTCACGAATAAAGAGAATGGGCTTATTTTTTGTGGACAACATATACGATTTAAATAATCGCCAGACTAATATAGATTGACAAAGAAAATAAATTTCATATACTTCGTAAAAAATAAAGAAAATAGAGAGAATAGGCTTACTTTTCGATTAAAATCTTGGTTTTTGTAAACCGGCATCATGATCGAAACTTTTCCGGTGAGAAAATCTATGTGACCGAAAGATTTGAGGTTGGGTCCCGACAAGGCATGAGAGAGAGGACTATCATCATCAGAAACAGGACCTTCTTGCCAAACATGATTCACCAGCTTTGAATTCCCAGGAAGCTTAAAGCTGGCGTATAAGATCATTGTGCCATCCTCAAAACTCGCAGAAACTCCATAAACCTCAAAGTTCAAACTCCTTTCCTCCAAAGTCGTGCCGTACGAGGTTACCGGAGAGGTGTAAGCCGTCATAGTTCCGTCGGATTTCTGGAAAGCAACAAAAGCTTGAGAGCCCACCATGCCTGCAGATGTAGGGTTAATGTTCCCAAGCGATCCAACTTTTACGGTCGGCATTGTTTTTCTTGAAAGCAACATCAACTCGAGTTCGAAGATGAGCGATAGGTCCAAGAAAGAGAAGAATCAAGAACTGGTAGGTCTTTGCAGGCCAAAAAATTTGTAGTATTAAGAAATTTGTATGATTCGCAAGCTTGTGGTTGCGGTTGGGGCTGTGAGGTTACAGGGATGATGAAGATGAAGACCCGTGTAAAGAAGAGGGCCAAGAACATGGAAAGATTGCGAAAGAAAGCCATGAAAAGAGATGTATTGGAAAAGAGTTAATGGTGATAGAGGAATGGTGATTGCGGGATAGGTAGGGTAGGGTTTTAGGAATGATGTGTAATAAGAGTTATTTGCCAAGGAATGAATTGATGAGAATCGTAACACAAATGGGATAACCGACCCTGAATTGGTAAGTGATAACTTCTTCGTCAACTTGTATATATATATATATATAGATTTTAATACCGTTACACATGCAACGGTTAGTTTAATAAAATAAAAACTATAGGTTACCTTGTTGATATCTATGACTTCATTTAAATCATTATTTGATATGTGTGTGTATAAATCTGACGATATTTTTAAGTTATTTACATTAATTATTTTATATTAAAAATATTGATGTCTAAAAATATGAGAGTTTACTAAGGGTAAGGGATAAATCAAAATGTTTTTTATTGGCCTACAAACGTATAGTCAGCAACCGTTTGATAATATCGTTCTACTCGATCATAATAGCATTTGAACCCATGCTTTACCAAGTACCAAGTCAGTCTTGCTCTTCTGTATATGTTTTGGACTTGATATTCGTCTTATGAAACTAAGATCATATGTATTTAATTTAACAGTTTTGACTTTTCTTTAAGTAGCACTTGAGTTTCATGACTTATTTTAATAAAAAAGTTTTGTACGTAAATTGAGTTTCCAACCCTTGTTCTCATGCCTTGGAGAGTGATCTATCCTAACCATGAGGCCTAATACAGTTGGTATCTTGCAGGGTTCTTTAATCATCCAGCCACGAGGTCAATCCGTGGTGGTGTGAATAGAGAGGGTCTCATGGTCAGCACTAAAACCCCTTTAGAAAGTCTATGATGCGAGGAGATTAGTCACTGCTATCAGTGGCTATAAAAGAGAATGATCTATCTTTTATTCATTTGAATTTTAACTTTTCTTTTAATTTTGAAAACATGCATGAAAATGCTAGGTAGATTAATTTCCTTCGGCAACCAAAATACCCATTTTAACATTAATATTTCTTTAATATTTTAAACACTTGTTGAGGGGGGAAAAAAGATTGTTTTTGTCGTACTTACCATTAAAACTTTTTCATCACTTCATGGCGATAGATCAAGTGACCGAAATAACTATTTACAGTATTTCATTGCTTTATTAATTATATGAATACAATTATTTTTAGTAATAACTGATATATATATTAATAAATTATATATTTTGTTGCATGATTTAATATAGAATCCCTTTTTATAAGTGATATATATTTTTTAAAAATGTGGAGAGGAAAATATTTTTTGCCATATTTCCAATTTAAACTTTTGTTTGTTTGCAGGATATGCATTATTATTGTAGATCAAGCGACCCCTAAGAACTATTTACGGTATTTAATTGTTATATTAGTTATATAAATATAATTATTATTTTTTAATGATAGTTAATACAAATTAATAAATTTTATATTTAATGACATGATTTCATTAAAATCCTTTAGTAAGTTAAGATTTTTTTTTTTTCAGCAACCGACCAAAAATTGAGACTGAGCGTTAAAACACATGAAAAAAATTTAGTCCGATAGGGATGAGATCAACCCTCTTCTAACACATTCAACCTTTATTTATTTTAGTCTATATGTGGACACGTGTTTGAATATGTAATATTAGAATTAAGGTAAAGATGCAAATTTATGTCAGAAGTTTTCGATGAAGAGCAATGTTATTCTAAAAGTTTTTTCTGGTTCAATAATATTGCCCCTTATCGTTAAAAAGTTAACGTTCGACATTAGTTTTCATGATTTTTGGTTTAAGTAGCTAGGACTTGAGTTTCATGATTTTTTTAATAAAAAAGGTTTTGTAAATTGTGTTTCCAAACCTTGTTAAGATTATTTCTCATGGCTTAGAGAGTGACCTATCATAATCATGAGGCTTAACACAGTTAGCACTTAGCAGGGTTCTTTAAGCATCTAGTCACGAGTTTAATCCTAGTAGTGTGAATGGAGATGGTATCATGGCTAGCACTAAAACCCCTTCAGAAAGTCTACAGTGCGAGGAGATTAGTCACTACTACCGGCGGCAGATACCTGGGCCTACCATAAAAGAGAGTGATATATCCTTAATACCCTAGGTCTACCAAAAAAGAGAGTGGTCTATGTTTTATTCATTTTAATTTTAACTTTTCTTTGAATTTTGAAAACATGCATGAAAATACTAGGTAGATTAATTTCCTTCCGCAACAAAAATACCCATTTTAACATTAATATTTTAAACACATGTTGAATAAAAAATATTATTTGTCTCCTACATATTTACCATTTAAACTTTTGTTTGTTTGTGTAATACCCGGATAAATAAATGGGTTATTTCTGATAAGTGAAATTATGGTCTTAAGACTTATGAAAATATAGTCTATTTTTCTAAGTTGAATTCTGTAGGAAATTAGGGAATTTAAGGGCCAAAGTGACAAAATGACCAAAATGCCCCTAGTATGCCTAAATAACTTAGAAAAATTGTGAAAAATCCCAAAAGACAGTAAAATGACCAAGTGAATTATGAGAATATATTATCTCTAATTATGGTAATTTAATAAATTACGAACTTCGAGGAAATAAGAAAGAATGCTCAAAAAGTAATGAAATGACGGTAATACCCTTGTAAATGATAGAAAAATGCAGAAAAATGCGTAAGGCATGAAAAATCTCATGTTAAAGCAAAAGATGTGAGGTAATGTGGTACTCTAATTAAGAAAATTACTAAGCAGTGATAACTGAGTAATTAAGTATTTATGGGCTAATTACTTAAGCATAGACAAGGGAAATTCGTGAATAATTATGTAAAACCCTAAAATTAGTGGTTTTCGGTTTAAAACTAGTAAGAATGTATTTACTAATTAATTGGAAAGTTTTGGGAAAAATGGATGAGTTTAGGTATTTTTAAGCCTAAATGCAAGAATTGACCAATAGGAAAATGTTGTGAGAAATTATGTAAAAATAATTATTTAATTAATTAAATAATTAATTAAATAATTAATTAAAAAAAAAGAGGCAGAAAATAAAATAAAAAAAAACGAAATAAAAAAAATAATAATAAAAATAGAATAAGAAATAAGAAACTTAGTTGTTAAGTTAAGTTTAATATTTTAATAATATAATTAATTAAAGTGAAAAAGGGTGAATAGTAATTTAATAATTAGGAAACGGATCCTATCTAGAGATCTAGGAATAGGATTTCCAAAGTCGATAAAATATTGATCAAGAGAATTTTATCTTCCGTTAAACTCTCCCTAAGTTAATTCAAGTCAATAGGACTTTTTCCTAATAAGACGAAATAGGAAATTACGAGAAAAGGGCGATAGCCGGTTGGAAGTAAAGACTTCAAAATTAGAGTTGTGACAACTGAGAAAGAATTGGGAATTTTTATGGACATATTTGAAATCAGTGCATCTATGTCTATCAGCTGGAACTTCCGGATTTTCGTTTGAAACCGGACACGTTCGGACACGTTTTCGAGAAAACTTCCGTCAATCCGGAAATGGCCTAGGCAGAGTCAGAAAAATAGTTGGAATAGACATTTCTAGTATGGAAGAGAAGGTCTTCAAAGCTAGTTAACCAGAATTTTGAGATTTCCCGAGATTACGCGCTTTGACACCGATCGGAGACTTTATCGGTATAAAACTTCTTGAAGAAGTAAGTGACATCATCAAAGTACATGGATGACATCATGGGGATGATGTCATATGGAGGAAAGAGAAAGGGTTGGATGGCCAAGATTGTGCCACCTAATCGTGTGCGATCCGACCACGGAATTCATCTCGGTAAAGTGTGAATAGTAGCACAAAATCCTCTATAAATAGGACCTTGCTCCTTTGGAAATTTCACACCACTTCCTTTGAGCAAAAACCGAAAATAGAGAGAGAAAGAAGAGAGAGGAGCTCTGGGGAATCAGAGCGAAGCTCGGGTAAGTTTTCCAGACATCGAGCTTTAAGCTTTCGTAGTTCTTTCAGTTAGTAAAGCTAGAGTAGTCTTTATTTTTATGATTAGATATCATATGATAGGACTATTTTAGTCAATATTTTTGAAAATCATAGTTGCGTCGAAGTTCTGGCAAAATTTCGGGAAGAAAATTTGTCAGAGTAACGAAGTGCTGGCGAAATTCCGCCAATTAGGGGTAGAAGGGCAAAATGGTAATTTTTACCTAAAATGCCAGTTATTGTATCAAATCACTAATGGAAGTGATATTACTCTTATAGGACGTCAGAAATCCTAATTTGCTGCCGTTACGCTGCCCGACGAGCCGTTGTTGGAGATTTCACGATTTTCCGTAAAACGTGCTAGAAATATCGTAATCCGTCAACGAAGGTACGTTCGCGTACTGTAACACTAACTCTGATGGTTATTGTATGAATATGTGTGTTTCCTCTGTCATGTGTGTACTCTGATTGTACTTTTGTCTGTACTCTGATTGTACTGTTGTCTGTACTTCGACTGTACTGTTGTCTGTTATACATCCGACTGTATTATTCTCTGTCATGTCATACATCCGACTGTATCACTATCCATTATGCCTTAACCTTACATCCGACTGTATTGTTCTGGCCGTGCATATCTGATTATGTACATTCCTCATTGTGCTTTAACCCTACATCCGATTGTATTGTTATTGCCATACATATCTGATTATGTATTCCCTATGTCTGATCATAGTAAATGTTGCCAAGATATTTGAATGTCTGTCGTACATATATGTTGTATATAAACATGAGGTTAATCGTTACCTGAGATCCAATGTGGTAAATTGGATCTCAGCTCTTAACATAGCGTCAGGTTCGGGAGGACCGAGGATCGAGGAGAAGGACAAGCAGATTATTATTGTAGATCAAATTAATGACCCCTAATAACTATTTACGGTATTTAATTGTTATATTAGTTTTATAAATATAATTATTTTTTAATAATAATTTATACAAATTAATAAATTTTATATTGGGTGACATGATTTCATTAAAATCCTTTAGTATGCTAACATATACGAGTATATTTTATTTTATTTTAAGCAACCGACCAAAAATTGAGGCTCAGCGTTAAAGAACGTATACGACAGCGATGAGTTTAACCCTCTGCTAACGCATTCAACCTTTATTTATTTTAGTCTATATATAGACATGTATGTGAATAAATAATATTTATTAGAGGATATATATATATATATAAACTTTACGTTTGTAAAAAAGATTCGTAGTAAGAAAAAAAAATGTAATACCCTAAAAATCACACTTAGGGTAAATATCAAAAATTGGGAAATATATCTATTGAAAATAGGTGAATATGAGGTCTCAAACACCTTGTATTGAGTTTACCTTGTTGTTAGGGTAATTTCCCTTGAAATTAGATAATTTGCAATTAGGTCCCTAAAACGTTTGAAGATTTGCAAATAGGTCCCTAAACACATTATGGGTTATAAATAAAAAAAAGCAAGTAAAAATCTATTTGAAATAGGGAAGGATATTGTCCCTAATTTAGGTAATTTATTAAGTTACAAACTTGGAGAAATTGTAGAAGAATGCTCAAAAAGTGGTAAATGACCAAAATACCCTCACAAATTCTAGTATAATGAAAGAGACACGGAAACACAAATGTCAATGCAAGTGTTATGAGGTAATAAGATATTCTAATTAAGAAAATTATCAACAAGTGATAATTAAGTAATTAGGTAATTACTGGCTAATTACTTAAGCATAAGCAAAGGAAATTCAGAATAATTATGTAAAACCCTAAAATTAGTGGTTTTTGGGTTGAAAATTAGTAAAAGTATATTTACTAATTACTTGGAAATTTTGGAGAAAAATAGTTGAATTTAGGTATTTTTAAGCCTAAATGCAAGAATGGACCAATAGGAGAATTTTGTAAAAAATTATGTAAAAAATAATTATTTAATTAATTAAATAATTAAATAATTAATTAATTGAAAAAAAACGAAATAAAAAAGGCAGAAAAAAAAGGAAAAAAAAAATATAAAGATTATAATAATAAAGTTTGCAAGTTGCAATTATTTTATTAATATAATTAATTAAAGTGAAATATGATGAATAGTAAATAAGAAATTAGGAAACAGATCCTATCTGGAGATCTAGGAATGAGAATGTCAAAGTCAGGATAAAATATTGATCAGTGAGTTTTTATCATCCGTTAGACACTTACGGAAGTTAATTCTGAAGCCGTTTGTGCTTTTTCCTAATAAGACGAAATAGGGAAATTCTGAGAAAAAGCCAGATAGCCAAGAGGACGAAAAGGTTATGTTGTGACATTTGGAAAAGAATTGGGAATTTTCATGGACATTGTAACATCCCGACTTTTCAAAAGCAGTAAATTTTTTTTTTCAAACATCCTTTCAAAATGATCAGAGTAGAGCACCGGAGCGATTGAGTAACTGATATGTATATATAAATGCCGTAAGTCTGGCCAATTACAACAATGGTATTGTAACCGTGTGGTTCAAAAGTAGATAACAACATCAAAAGGAAGGCTTCAGAAAGAACAACAAAAAGAAAGCTTCCGCCGTAACAACTAAGGAAGTCTTCACCGAACTTCTACTCGGGCTGCTTGCCTCTCTCCTCTGTCCTCGGTCCTCCGGAACCTGACGCTATGTCAAGGGCTGAGATCCGCACCGGATCTCAGGTAACGGTTAACCTCATGTATACATACACACATATGGGTTACCAAACAACAACATATAAACCACACCCAACCAATGCACATGTATTGCTCCCAAAGATTCGATATATCGCTCCCAAAGATTACAAATGTATCGCTCGGCAGATTATAATTGTATCGCTCCCACCTTACAGATATATCGCTCCCAAAGATGCATACAGTTATCTTCTAACATAATATGCATCCCAACAACACCCCACATATACACACCATACACACATCACATACATACCATATACAGCATACTATATCCATCAGATTAGTGTTACAGTACGCGGACGTACATACACCAATAGTACATAGACGTATAGCAAAGCTATCAGCTACCACATACAATACACCTAGCACATACATGCATACCATAAACATCAGATTAGTGTTACAGTACGCGGACGTACATACACCAATACTACATAACCACACAACAAACATATAGTTACCATTCATCACACATAAGCATACATAGACATCAGAGTTAAGGTTACCAGTACGCGAACGAACATTCGTTGACGGTATTCTGGCACGTTTTACGGAAAACGGTCGTTTTGACAGAAAACAACGAAACGTCCTGTCGGACAGCGTAACGACAGCAATCAGAGTTTCTGACGTCCTATAAGAGTAATATCACTTTTATTAGTGATTTGGTACTATATCTGGCATTTTGGGTAAAAATTACCATTTTGCCCCTATACCCCTAATTGGCGGAATTTCGCCAGCACTTCGTTACTCTGACTACTTTTCTTCCCAAAATTTTGCCAGAACTTCGACGCCATCTTGATTTTCGAAAATAATGACTAAAATAGCCCTCCCATATGATACCCAATCATACTTGAAATTTAAAGGCTATTCTAACAAATTCTACCCTTACTTTTGAAAAAACTGCGAAAGCTTCAACTTTTCGGCGACTCGATCCCTACTATGTTTATACCTCTGCATATTTTTTCAACGCAAACAAGGCTTAAAACAAGAATAGGAATCTCGTCACCTACTTCCTAAATCTAACTATCGAACTAAAACGCTAAAGACCGAAGGACTTACCCGTTGAAGACTTCTGCAGAACTTCTCCAGAGCTCCTCTCTCTTCTTTCTCTCTCAAGAATCGGTTTTGCACTTGAGAATGGGGTGAGAAAATGAAGAGGAACTCATGCCTTTATATAGGCAAAAAGTGGGTCCTAAGGTGTAATTTCCCTTCTCAAATTTTGGGTCCAATGTTGTAATTTTCCCTTTTTATTTTAGGCTTTTTTTCTTCTCTTTTTCAAGACCCCCTGGTCGGCATAATGGAGCTGAGGTGGCAGCCCATGGTTGGCTAAAGGATGGTGACTCATGTTACTTTAACCCGGTCTAGCAGAATTTCCCCGATCGGTACCCGATTCGCGTGTTTTCGGAGAAATCTCAAAATTATGGATTTACAACTTTGAAGACATGTTCTCACTTAGTAGAAATGTCCAAGTTAACCTATATTTTGATCCCACATAGGGCTCCAACAGTCCAGTTGAGTCTTTCTCGAAAACGTGTCCGAACGCGTCCGATTTCGTAACGCATTTCAAATCACCAATCTCTTGGAAATAATTCACCGATTCCAAATATGTCCATATAAATTTAAACTCATTCCTAGATATTGAGTTAGAATTTATTTTCTTCATTTCAAAAATATGCCTATATGCATTTTTTCCTATTTTGTTTTATTAGGAAAATGCACAAACTACCTCGGAATTAACTTCCTAAGAGGTCACTTGAAGGTAAAAACTCACCGATCAATATTTTACCTTGACTTTGGAGTTCCCATTCCTAGATCTCTAGATAGGATCCGTTTCCTATATATTAAATTACTATTCATCAACTTTAATTATATTATAAAATAATATAACATGTGCAAAAATGCTACAAATATCATGATATTATTCCATTGCTTCTTATCTTCATTTTTTTGGCCAATTTTCGGCAGCCCTCATTGTTTGGATTTGTAAATCTTTTCCTTGAATTATTTAATTATTTAATTAATTATTTAATTATATTTTTTCCAAAAATTCCACAAAATTACCTAATTAGTCCATTCTTGTATTTAGGCTTAAAAATACCTAAACTCAACTATTTTTCTCCAAAATTTCCAATTAATTAGTAAATATATTTTTACTAATTTTAAGCCAATTACCACTAATTTTTGAGCTTTACACAATTATCTCTTAATTTCCTTTGCTTATACTTAAGTAATTAGCCCAATATTACTTAATTACTTTATTATCACTTGTTGATAATTTTCTTAATTAGAATACCTCATTACCTCATAATTCTTGCACTGACATTTCTGTTTCCATATGTTCTGCTTTATTTTAGAATTTGTGAGGGCATTATGGTCATTACCATACTTTTTGAGCATTCTTCCTCAATTTCTCCAAGTTTTTAATTTATCAAATTACCAAAATTAGAGATATAAGCTCTCTCAATTTAAATAATTATTTCATTTCCCTTTAGGATTTTTCACCATTTTCCTAAGTTATTTACTCCTCCCAGGGGTATTTTGGTCATTTTGGCACTTTGGCCCCTAAATTCCCTAATTCAAATTTCGGGGTATTACAGACATATTTGGAATCAGTGAATTTTTCTCTAGAGATTGGTGATTCCGAAAACGCGTTTAAATAACCTAGGACCGTTTTGACACGTTTTCGAGAAACATCTACCAACACTGAATGCACCGTATGGAATCAATATTTAGATTAGAATAGACATTTCTAGTAAGTAAGAGGAGATCTTCAAAATTAGTTAACCGAATTTTGAGATTTCTCCGAAATACGCGATTCGGACACCGATCTAAACTTATCGGTAAGACTGACTTCTTGAGGAAGTAAGTGACATCACCACCATGACATCATGGCTTTAAATGATGATGTCATCTGCCAAGTGGCTCGGTGAGGATCATGACACCTTGCGAAGTGCGATCCTACGGTTGAGATTAAAGGAGAAAAAGGTGCGAATTTGCCCCTGGAAATCTCTATAAATAGCCAACTCCTCTTCATAAGTTTTCCACACCACTTCTCACTAGCTTGGCCGAAATTTAGAGAGAGAAGCTCTAGGGAAAAGTTGTTCGGAAGTCTACAACGGGTAAGTCTCTGCCTCGTAGCTTTTAGTTCGGTAGTTAGTAGAATTGTTAGATAGTTTTAGTAAGTAGGGAGTGAAATTCCTACTATTGTTTTAGGCCTCATTGCATTGAAAGATGCCTAAAGAGGTAAAACTTGGTAGGGATTGAGTCCCCAAAAAGTGTAAGTAGCGTAGTGCTGGCGAAATTCCGCCAATTAGGGGTAGAAGGGCAAAATGGTAATTTTTACCTAAAATACCAGTTATTGTGTCAAATCACTAATGAAAGTGATATTACTCCTATAGGACATCAGAAACTTCGATTTGTCATGTCGTTACATTTGTCCGACAGGACGTTTATTTTTTTCAAACGACCGTTTTCCATAAAACGTGCGTAATACCGTCAAAGAAGGTACGTTCGCGTACTGTAACACTAATCTGATGTTTATGGTATGCATGTATGTGCTAGGTGTACTGTATGTGATAGCTTATAGCTCTGTGGTATGTCTATGTGCTGTTTATATGTTCATGTTTGCTATGGGCGATATATCTTGCATGCTTTTGGGCGATATATGTATACATGCTATTGGGCGATATATGCATGCATGCTTTTGGGCGATGAGTGCACATATACTGTTGTTGATATGATTGTCTAGGGTCCATATGTTGTGTCTCTAAATATGAGGTTAACTGCTACACGAGATCCGGTGCGGATCTCACTCTTAATATAGCATCGGGCACTCGAGGACCAAGGAGAGAGACAAGCAAACTCGCGTAGATGTTCCGTGAAGACTTCCTTTCGATGTTTCGCGGAAGCCTTCCCTTTGTTATTATCTACTTTTGAAATACTCGGTTATTGTACCGTAGTTGTAACCAGCCAGACTTACGGCAGTTTATAAATATATATCAGTTACTCTTCCGCTCAAATGCTCTACTCTGATGATTTTATATGGAAAAAATTTTATACTGCTTTTGGAAAATGGGGATGTTACAAAAAAGAAGAAGAAGAAGAAGGATTTTGAATAAGAATTTCACAACAATATAATTTACATATCTGTATTAAATTAATTTACTTTTCATCTTTAAGAAAAAATATGACCATATTTTTGCTTTTGTAATTATTTTACTCTTTTTTTAAACTCCATTGGGGTGAGTCAACACAAGAAGAATGTACACAATTATAATTAGTACTTGCGTGCATAACTTGGCTCAAAGACAAAATTTGATGTCAAAAAACACCCCCACATTGTTACGTTTCGAAACTTCCAGGACAGCATTGAACCCGAAAACACCTACGAGAAAAATTTATACCTTAACCCTTAGAACTATATAAATAGTTCCAAATACATACACGTGTAATAATTGTATTACGTTCATAAACAAAATCGTACATGTGAAAGGCGATGTTTTGTTCAAGAGTTATGATAGAAATAGTGAAGCAATGTAAAACCGAAATTTTATCATTAAAATGACTAAAATCTAATGAAAGGTCCAAAGCCCAAATAAACATAAAAGTCATTATTTATTAACTAAAGAGTCATAAATTACTAATCAAGAGTACTAAAGAAGTGTATAGAATATTCAATTATCAACCAACCAAATTTAGTCAAAACCACTTAAATTTATAGTCTCAAAAAAAGGGATATGTCCTAGCTTGTAATATATGGCTCATATGATCTCTTGGGGTGTAATGTTGTCCTCAGCAGAATCTCCTCCATCGTCTTCTTGTTCCTTCTTTTGCAGGCAAGAAACCAAGTTATGACTTCCAATGTGAGAGCCACGCAGCCCAATGAAACAATGACGCAAAAATAAGCATTCCTCCAACTACGACCAGTGTTTGAAACGGAGAAGCCTCTGAACATGTTGATGATGGAGAGGACGATGACTCCATAGCCAATCACGTAGTGGAAGATGTTCCGAAGGTTCGAGCTTGTGATGTTTGTCGTCCGAGGAATATAGCAGCCAAGACCCGAACAGCCATGAGACGAACACAACGATTCCAATGGAGGCATGTACAAAACCAGAAGGTGATAGAGACGACAGAGATGGGTTTGACAAGAAGATGCCGAGAGAGAAGCCGGCAGTGCCAATGATATAAGCAAGAATCTGACATGCTCTGTGCAAATGGAACCACGTTGATCCAGTAGCTTCGAATGCTTTTAAATAACGTCCCATCATTGCTCCTGTTGGCATCATAATTCCCCACCCTATTCCATTCAATATTCCGTGAACCTGGGCACACCAAATTCAAATAAATCCAATCAATCCAACTGTTATCAATTAACAGTTCGTGAATTTAAGATATTCGAAAAATATGTATGATTTTAGACGTGCCGCGTTGTTAATTATAGTCATGAACGACTTCTTTTATTGATGGCAAAGAATGAATTATATGCGGAGCTCAAACGTAACTTGAGATGAAAGTTACAGGTTTAGATTTAGAAATCTAAAGTTGAGCCTGATTTATTTTCACTCTCATGAAATAAAAACTATTTATCTTACACGGGTATACACTCTTACCTTCAAAAGGATAATAACACGCGCGACAATCTTTGAATTTCATCACTACGTTAAAAATTTCAAGGACAACAGAAAAATTTCACGAGCTCAAAGGTCATGCTTAGATGTCACAACCGACTTGGTACCCTAAAAATAATATCCTAACCACATATGTAACATGAACGATTTACATAATCACCAAACTAATATATATTAATTATGAAAATACATTTCGCATACTATATCACGTACGAATAAAGAGCATAAAGATAATAGGCTTACTTTTGCATATAGCATCAACGATTTATATACAACCATCAAACTAATATAGATTAATTATGAAAATACATCCCGTACACTGGTCACGAATAAAGAGAATAGGCTTACCTTTTGTGGACAACATATACGATTTACATAATCGCCAGACTAATATAGATTGACAAAGAAAATAAATTTCATATACTTCGTAACAAATAAAGAAAATAGAGAGAATAGGCTTACTTTTCTGATTAAAATCTTGGATTTTTGTAAACTGGCATCATGATCAGAAACTTTTCCGGTGAGAAAATCTATGTGACCGAAAGATTTGAGGTTGGGTCCAGACAAGGCATGAGAGGACTATCATCATCAGAAACAGGACCTTCTTGCCAAACATGATTCACCAGCTTTGAATTCCCAGGAAGCTTAAAGCTGGCGTATAAGATCATTGTGCCATCCTCAAAACTCGCAGAAACTCCATAAACCTCAAAGTTCAAACTCCTTTCCTCCAAAGTCGTGCCGTACGAGGTTACCGGAGAGGTGTAAGCCGTCATAGTTCCGTCGGATTTCTGGAAAGCAACAAAAGCTTGAGAGCCCACCATGCCTGCAGATGTAGGGTTAACAGCCCAAGCGATCCAACTTTTACGGTTGGCATTGTTTTTCTTGAAAGCAACATCAACAGAGTTCGAAGATGAGCGATAGGTCCAGTATAGAGAAGAATCAAGAACGGGTAGGTCTTTGCAGGCCAAAAAATTTGTAGTATTAAGAAATTAAATTTGTATGATTCGCAAGCTTGTGGTTGCGGTTGTGGCTGTGAGGTTACAGGGATGATGAAAATGAAGACCCGTGTAAAGAAGAGGGCCAATAACATGGAAAGATTGCGAAAGAAAGCCATGAAAAGAGATGTTGTGGAAAAGAGTTAATGGTGATAGAGGAATGGTGATTGCGGGATAGGTAGGCTAGGGTTTTGGGAATGATGTGTAATAAGAGTTATTTGCCAAGGAATGAATTGATGAGAATCGTAACACAAATGGGATAACCGACTCTGAATTGGTAAGTGATAACTTCTTCGTCAACTTATATATATATATATATAGATAGATTTTAATACCGTTACACATGCAACGGTTAGTTTAATAAAATAAAAACTATAGGTTACCTTGGTGATATCTATGACTTCATTTAAATTATTATTTGATATGTGTGTGTATAAATCTGACGATATTTTTAAGTTATTTACATTAATTATTTTATATTAAAAATATTGATGTCTAAAAATATGAGAGTTTACTAAGGGTAAGGGATAAATCAAAATGTTTTTTATTGGCCTACAAACGTATAGTCAGCAACCGTTTGATAATATCGTTCTACTCGATCATAATAGCATTTGAACCCATGCTTTACCAAGTACCAAGTCAGTCTTGCTCTTCTGTATATGTTTTGGACTTGATATTCGTCTTATGAAACTGAGATCATATGTATTTAATTTAATAGTCGTGACTTTGCTTTAAGTAGCACTTGAGTTTCATGACTTATTTTAATAAAAAAGTTTTGTACGTAAATTGAGTTTCCAACCCTTGTTCTCATGCCTTGGAGAGTGATCTATCCTAACCATGAGGCCTAATACAGTTGGTATCTTGCAGGGTTCTTTAATCATCCAGCCACGAGGTCAATCCGTGGTGGTGTGAATAGAGAGGGTCTCATGGTCAGCACTAAAACCCCTTTAGAAAGTCTACGATGCGAGGAGATTAGTCACTGCTATCAGTGGCTATAAAAGAGAATGATCTATCTTTTATTCATTTGAATTTTAACTTTTCTTTTAATTTTGAAAACATGCATGAAAATGCTAGGTAGATTAATTTCCTTCGGCAACCAAAATACCCATTTTAACATTAATATTTCTTTAATATTTTAAACACTTGTTGAAGGGGGAAAAAGATTGTTTTTGTCGTACTTACCATTTAAACTTTTCCATCACTTCATGGCGATAGATCAAGTGACCGAAATAACTATTTACAGTATTTCATTGCTTTATTAATTATATGAATACAATTGTTTTTAGTAATAACTGATATATATTAATAAATTATATATTTTGTTGCATGATTTAATATAGAATCCCTTTTATAAGTGATATATATTTTTTAAAAATGTGGAGAGGAAAATATTTTTTGCCATATTTCCAATTTAAACTTTTGTTTGTTTGCAGGATATGCATTATTATTGTACATCAAGCGACCCCTAAGAACTATTTACGGTATTTAATTGTTATATTAGTTATATAAATATAATTATTATTTTTTAATGATAGTTAATACAAATTAATAAATTTTATATTTAATGACATGATTTCATTAAAATCCTTTAGTAAGTTAAGATTTTTTTTTTTTCAGCAACCGACCAAAAATTGAGACTGAGCGTTAAAACACATGAAAAAAATTTAGTCCGATAGGGATGAGATCAACCCTCTTCTAACACATTCAACCTTTATTTATTTTAGTTTATATGTGGAGACGTGTTTGAATATGTAATATTAGAATTAAGGTTAAGATGCAAATTTATGCCGGAAGTTTTCGATGAAGAGCAATGTTATTCTAAAAGTTTTTTCTGGTTCAATAATATTGCCCTTATCGTTAAAAAGTTAACGTTCGACATTAGTTTTCATGATTTTCTGGTTTAAGTAGCTAGGACTTGAGTTTCATGATTTTTTAATAAAAAAGGTTTTGTAAATTGTGTTTCCAAACCTTGTTAATATTATTTCTCATGGCTTAGAGAGTGACCTATCATAATCATGAGGCTTAACACAGTTAGCACTTAGCAGGGTTCTTTAAGCATCTAGTCACGAGTTTAATCCTAGTAGTGTGAATGGAGATGGTATCATGGCTAGTACTAAAACCCCTTCAGAAAGTCCACAAGTGCGAGGAGATTAGTCACTACTACCGCGGCAGATACCTGGGCCTACCATAAAAGAGAGTGATATATCCTTAATACCCTAGGTCTACCAAAAAAGAGAGTGGTCTATGTTTTATTCATTTTAATTTTAACTTTTCTTTGAATTTTGAAAACATGCATGAAAATACTAGGTAGATTAATTTCCTTCCGCAACAAAAATACCCATTTTAACATTAATATTTTAAACACATGTTGAAGAAAAAAGATTATTTGTCTCCTACATATTTACCATTTAAACTTTTGTTTGTTTGAAGGATATGCATTATTATTGTAGATCAAATTAATGACCCCTAATAACTATTTACGGTATTTAATTGTTATATTAGTTATATAAATATAATTATTTTTAATAATAATTTATACAAATTAATAAATTTTATATTGGGTGACATGATTTCATTAAAATCCTTTAGTATGCTAACATATACGAGTATATTTTATTTTATTTTCAGCAACCGACCAAAAATTGAGGCTCAGCGTTAAAGAACGTATACGACAGCGATGCGTTTAACCCTCGCTAACGCATTCAACCTTTATTTATTTTAGTCTATATATAGACAAGTATGTGAATAAATAAAATTTATTAGAGGATATATATATATATATATATATATATATATATATATATATATATATATATATATATATATATATATATATATAAACTTTCCGTTTGTAAAAAAGATTCGTAGTAAGAAAAAAAAAAGAAGAAGAAGAAGAAGGATTTTGAATAAGAATTTCACAAGAATATATGTAATACCCTAAAAATCTGTATCATAATTTGGTAAAGTTAATCCCATAGAAAGTAGGTAAATATGGGATATCAAATATTAAGTAATAATTAGCTTATTTTCTAAAGAAAATCTCTTGGAAATTAGAGAATCTAAGGGCCGAAGTGCCAAATGACGAAAATGCCCCTAAGGGACATAAATAACTTAGAAAAATTATGAAAAATCTTAAAATGCAGTCAAATGTTCAAGTAAATTATGAGAGTATATTATCTCTAATTTTGGTAATTTAATAAATTATGAACTTGGAGGAATTGAATATGAATGCTCAAAAAGTATTGAAATGACTAAATTACCCTTGTAAATTATAAAGTAAAGCAGAAGACATGAAAATGAAGGTGTCAGAGCTAGAATTGTGAGACAAGGGGTATTCTAATTAAGAAAATTATCAACTTGTGATAATTAAGTAATTAAGTAATATTGGGCTAATTACTTAAGCATAAGCAAAGGAAATTCAGAGATAATTATGTAAAGCTCAAAAATTAGTAGAAAATGGTTGAAAATTAGTAAAAGTATATTTACTAATTAATTGGAAAATTTTCAGAAAAATAGTTGAGTTTAGGTATTTTTAAGCCTAAATGCAAGAATAGACCAATAGGAAAGTTTTGTAAAAAAAATTATGTAAAAAAAATTATTTAATTAATTAAATAATTAATCAAATAAATAAAAATAAAAAAAAATAAAAACTAAATAAAAAAAAGGCAGAAAAAAAAAGAAGAAAAATAAATGAAATGAAAAATAAATTTTGCAAGTTGATATTATTTTAATATTATAATTAATTAAAGCAAGAAAATGTGAATAGTAATTCAGAAATTAGGAAACGGATCCTATCTAGAGATCTAGGAATGGGATTTCCAAAGTCAAGGTAAAATATTGATCAGTGAGTTATTATCTTCCGTTAGACTCTTCCGGAAGAAAATTGGCCGTTTGTGCATTTCCTAATAAAACAAAATAGAGAAAAATGCATATAGGCATATTTTTGGATAAAGAAAATAAATTCTAACTCAACATCTAGGAATGAGTTTGAATTTATCTTGACATATTTGGAATCAGTGAATTTTTCTGAAGAAGTTGATTATTTCAGAAATGCGTTCTGAAACCAGACGCGTTCGGACACGTTTTTCGAGAAAACTTCAACTGGACTGTTGGAGCCCTATATGGGATCAAGATTTAGGTTAACTTGGACATTTCTAGTAAGTGAGAACATGTCTTCAAAGTTGTAAATCCAGAATTTTGAGATTTCTCCGAAATCACGCGAATCGGGGAATTGACAGACCGGCTTAAAGCAACCCAAGTCACCATTTTTGGACCACTCCAAAGCAGCCACATCAGCTCTCAATTTCGGCCAAGAGGCTCCCATGGTCATGAATTTTACACCATTTCATGTTTGAATTTCCAAGGTTGTAAACAATTTGGAAAATGCCATTTGTATCCTTAGGTTTTTCTATAAATAGGCATGCTTCCCCTTCATAATCTTCACACCATTTTCACTCCCTTTGGCCGAAATCTTAGAGGGAGAAAGAAGAGAGAGAAGCTCGAAAATTGTGAAGAAAGTCTTCAACGGTAAGTCTTTCGGTCTTTAGTTTTTAAGTTCTAGTTTTTAGTTCTAGAGTTGGTAGAATTGTTAGTTAGATTTAGGAAGTAGGGGATGAAATTCCTATTCTTGTTTTTAGGCCTCATTGCATTGAAAAATATGCCCAAGAGGTAAAAACATGGTAGGGATCGAGTCTCCGAAAAGTTGGAGCTTTTTGTAATTCTTTCAAAAGTAGGGGTTGTAATGCTAGAATAGCCTTTAAATTTTCAAGTATGATTGGATATCATATGGGAGGGCTATTTTAGTCTTTATTTTCGAAAATCAAAATGGCGTCGAAGTTCTGGCAAAATTTTGGGAAGAAAATTTGTCAGAGTAACGAAGTGCTGCTAAATTCCGCCAATTAGGGGCATAGGGGCAAAATGGTAATTTTTACCTAAAATGCCGATTATAATGCCAAATCACTAATGAAAGTGATATTACTCTTATAGGATATCAGAAACTCTGATTTGTTGCCGTTACGCTGCCGAAGTGCCGCTGTTGGACGTTTTCACGTTTTTCCGTAAAAAGTACGTTTTCCGCCAGAAGTACCTAACGCCGTCAACGAAGGTACGTTCGCGTACTGTAACACTAATCTAGTGCTGCTCATATACATATATGTGATAGGTACATTCACGGATAGAGATTCTGTTAGGGGTCACCGAGATACATTCACGGTTAGAGACTCTGTTCGTGGTTACCGATTACACATACAAACCTTCACACGGGTTATAGATATAGTAATACCGTTAGAGTTTTCCTAGCGCTGAGGACACGAACGTACATCGTGGCACTGGTGAATAGTGCAGGCACTTTATAGGACTTACATACTGCTTTACGCTTATGTACTGTCATTATATTGATCATTGCTGTTATTGTAAGAATGTTTGTTGTCTATATACTTTTTTATTTGAGCATAAGGTTAACCGTTACCTGGGGTTCAATGCATGGACTCCAGCTCTTAACGTAGCGTCAAGTTCAGAAGGACCACGGATCGGAGATCGAGGCAAGCTGCACGAGTAGGCTCATGGTTGGAGGGCATGTAGCACGAGTGAGCTCTTAGACGGAGATGTCACTTTATTGTTTTCCGTATTTACCTAGGAGAACAATAGGATGCTGTATCAACACTGTATTACACTCTGGTTATCGTTTTAATGGAAATCAGTTACTCTTACGCTCCAAGGCTCGACTCTGATTTAAAAAAAAAAAAAAATTGGCTCTGGAATTGGGATGTTACAATATAATTTACATATCTGTATTAAATTAATTTACTTTTCATCTTTAAGAAAAAATATGACCATATTTTTGCTTTTGTAATTATTTTACTCTTTTTTTAAACTCCATTGGGGTGAGTCAACACAAGAAGAATGTACACAATTATAATTAGTACTTGCGTGCATAACTTGGCTCAAAGACAAAATCCGATGTCAAAAAACATCCCCACATTCTTACGTTTCGAAACTTCCAGACAAAGATTGAACCCGAAAACACCTACGAGACAAATTTATACCTTAACCCTTAGAACTATATAAATAGTTCCAAATACATACACGTGTAATAATTGTATTACGTTCATAAACAAAATCGTACATGTGAAAGGCGATGCTTTGTTCAAGAGTTATGGTAGAAATAGTGAAGCAATGTAAAACTGGAATTTTATCATTTTAATGACTAAAATCTAATGAAAGACCCAAAGCCCAAATAAACATAAAAGTCATTATTTATTAACTAAAAAAGAGTCATAAATTACTAATCAAGAGTACTAAAGAAGTGTATAGAATATTTAATTATCAACCAACCAAATTTAGTCAAAACCACTTAAATTTATAGTCTCAAACATGCATTACACGGTACTTTATTTACAATCATAATATAAGGGATATGTCCTAGCTTGTAATATATGGCTCATATGATCTCTTGGGGTGTAATGTTGTCCTCAGCAGAAATCTCCTCCATCGTCTTCTTGTTCCTTCTTTTGCAGGCAAGAAACCAAGTTATGACTTCCAATGTGAGAGCCACGCAGCCCAATGAAACAATGACGCAAAAATAAGCATTCCTCCAACTACGACCAGTGTTTGAAACGGAGAAGCCTCTGAACATGTTGATGATGGAGAGGACGATGACTCCATAGCCAATCACGTAGTGGAAGATGTTCCAGAAGGTTCGAGCTTGTGATGTTTGTCGTCCGAGGAATATAGCAGCCAAGACCCGAACAGCTATGAGACGAACACAGCGATTCCAATGGAGGCATGTACAAAACCGAAGGTGATAGAGACGACAGAGATGGGTTTGACAAGAAGATGCCGAGAGAGAAGCCGGCGGTGCAATGATATAAGCAAGAATCGACATGCTCAGGCAAATGGAACCACGTTGATCCAAAGAGCTTCAATGCTTTTAAATAACGTCCCATCATTGCTCCTGTTGGCATCATAATTCCCCACCCTATTCCATTCAATATTCCGTGAACCTGGGCACACCAAATTCAAATAAATCCAATCAATCCAACTGTTATCAATTAACAGTTCGTGAATTTAAGATATTCAAAAAAATATGTATGATTTTAGAAGTGCCGCGTTGTTAATTATAGTCATGAACGACTTCTTTTATTGATGGCAAAGAATGAATTATATGCGGAGCTCAAACGTAACTTGAGACGAAAGTTACAGGTTTAGATTTAGAAATCTAAAGTTGAGCCTGATTTATTTTCACTCTCATGAAATAAAAACTATTTATCTTACACGGGTATACACTCTTACCTTCAAAAGGATAATAACACGCGCGACAATCTTTGAATTTCATCACTACGTTAAAAATTTCAAGGACAATGAAAAATTTCACAGGCTCAAAGGTCATGCTTAGATGTCACAACCGACTTGGTACCCTAAAAATAATATCCTAACCACATATGTAACATGAACGATTTACATAATCACCAAACTAATATATATTAATTATGAAAATACATTTCGCATACTATATCACGTACGAATAAAGAGCATAAAGATAATAGGCTTACTTTTGCATATAGCATCAACGATTTATATACAACCATCAAACTAATATAGATTAATTATGAAAATACATCCCGTACACTGGTCACGAATAAAGAGAATGGGCTTACTTTTTGTGGACAACATATACGATTTAAATAATCGCCACACTAATATAGATTGACAAAGAAAATAAATTTCATATACTTCGTAACAAATAAAGAAAATAGAGAGAATAGGCTTACTTTTCGATTAAAATCTTGGATTTTTGTAAACCGGCGTCATGATCGAAACTTTTCCGGTGAGAAAATCTATGTGACCGAAAGATTTGAGGTTGGGTCCAGACAAGGCATGAGAGAGAGGACTATCATCATCAGAAACAGGACCTTCTTGCCAAACATGATTCACCAGCTTTGAATTCCCAGGAAGCTTAAAGCTGGCGTATAAGATCATTGTGCCATCCTCAAAACTCGCAGAAACTCCATAAACCTCAAAGTTCAAACTCCTTTCCTCCAAAGTCGTGCCGTACGAGGTTACCGGAGAGGTGTAAGCCGTCATAGTTCCTTCGGATTTCTGGAAAGCAACAAAAGCTTGAGAGCCCACCATGCCTGCAGATGTAGGGTTAACAGCCCAAGCGATCCAACTTTTACGGTCGGCATTGTTTTTCTTGAAAGCAACATCAACTGAGTTCGAAGATGAGCGAGTAAAGAGAAGAATCAAGAACTGGTAGGTCTTTGCAGGTCAAAAAATTTGTAGTATTAAGAAATTTGTATGATTCGCAAGCTTGTGGTTTCGGTTGGGGCTGTGAGGTTACAGGGATGATGAAGATGAAGACCCGGGTAAAGAAGAGGGCCAAGAACATGGAAAGATTGCGAAAGAAAGCCATGAAAAGAGATGTTGTGGAAAAGAGTTCATGGTGATAGAGGAATGGTGATTGCGGGATAGGTAGGCTAGGGTTTTAGGAATGATATGTAACAAGAGTTATTTGCCAAGGAATGAATTGATGAGAATCGTAACACAAATGGGATAACCGACTCTGAATTGGTAAGTGATAACTTCTTCGTCAACTATATATATATATATATATATATATATATATATATATATATAGATTTTAAAACCGTTACACATGCAACGGTTAGTTTGATAAAATAAAAACTATAGGTTACCTTGTTGATATCTATGACTTCATTTAAATTATTATTTGATATGTGTGTGTATAAATCTGACGATATTTTTAAGTTATTTACATTAATTATTTTATATTAAAAATATTGATGTCCAAAAATATGAGAGTTTACAAAGGGTAAGGGATAAATCAAAATGTTTTTTATTGGCCTACAAACGTATAGTCAGCAACCGTTTGATAATAGCGTTCTACTCGATCATAATAGCATTTGAACCCATGCTTTACCAAGTACCAAGTCAGTCTTGCTCTTCTGTATATGTTTTGGACTTGATATTCGTCTTATGAAACTAAGATCATATGTATTTAATTTAACAGTTTTGACTTTGCTTTAAGTAGCACTTGAGTTTCATGACTTATTTTAATAAAAAGTTTTGTACGTAAATTGAGTTTCCAACCCTTGTTCTCATGCCTTGGAGAGTGATCTATCCTAACCATGAGGCCTAATACAGTTGGTATCTTGCGGGGTTCTTTAATCATCCAGCCACGAGGTCAATCCGTGGTGGTGTGAATAGAGAGGGTCTCATGGTCAGCACTAAAACCCCTTTAGAAAGTCTACGATGCGAGGAGATTAGTCACTGCTATCAGTGGCTATAAAAGAGAATGATCTATCTTTTATTCATTTGAATTTTAACTTTTCTTTTAATTTTGAAAACATGCATGAAAATGCTAGGTAGATTAATTTCCTTCGGCAACCAAAATACCCATTTTAACATTAATATTTCTTTAATATTTTAAACACTTGTTGAAGGGGGAAAAAAGATTGTTTTTGTCGTACTTACCATTTAAACTTTTCCATCACTTCATGGCGATAGATCAAGTGACCGAAATAACTATTTACAGTATTTCATTGCTTTATTAATTATATGAATACAATTGTTTTTAGTAATAACTGATATATATTAATAAATTATATATTTTGTTGCATGATTTAATATAGAATCCCTTTTTATAAGTGATATATATTTTTTAAAAATGTGGAGAGGAAAATATTTTTTGCCATATTTCCTGTAACATCCCATTTTTAAAGCGAATTTTTTTTTTTTTCAATTAGAGTAGAGCATTGGAGCGAGTGAGTAACTGATTCATAATAAAACATTAACCATAGTGTAATATAATATGGATACAGTCATCCTAGTGTTCTCAAAAGTAAATACATAAACGATAGAGAAATCTCCAGCCAAGAGCCTACTCGTGCTGCTTGCCCCTATCTCCAATCTTTGGTCCTCCCGACCCTGAAGCTACAGCTGAGATCCAGTACCCATCGGACCTCAGGTAATCAGTTAACCTTATGCTCAAATAAAACAAGATATGGACAACAGATAATCATGACAATACAGCAGCATATCAATACATAAGCATAGAGCATATGCATGATCATAACAATGACAGAACATAAACATAGTGCAGTATGTAAAGTCCCTCTAACATGTCTGCACATAACAAGTGCCACGATGTACGGTCATGTCCTCAGCGCTAGGAAAACTCAAACGGCATTATTATGACTATAACCCGTGTGAAGCTGTGTATATAATCGGTGACCCTAAACAGAGCCTCAGTCTATGAACGTATCTATCACATATATGTATATGAGCAACACAGAGTTAGGGTTACAGTACGCGTCCGTACCTTCATTGACGGTAGTCGGTACTTTTGACTAATTCAAGATTTCCGACGGAAACGGTGACGTTTGACAATGGGTACGACAAAGAGAGACGAGATCACAGATATCCTATAAGGATAATATCACATTGATCAAAAATCGACATCATAACAGGTATTTTAGGTACAAATTACCATTTTGCCCCTAGTTTGACTAATCGGCTAAATTTTGCCAGAGCTTCGCTACTTTGACTCTAATCTTCCAAAATTTTGACATATCTCTTTCTCCAACATATTTTTGAAATAAATACCATATTTATCCCTAAAAAATGATATCTAGACTAATTTTGGAAGATTAAAGACTAATCTAGCATTTCTACTATAACTACCGAAAGAAAGACTAAAGCTTAAGTCTCATGTCGATGAACTTACCCAAAACTTCGCTACACTTTCTCCAGACTCCTCCTTCTCTCTAAAACCTCTCTCTATTTCAAAATTGCTAAGGCAATTTGGTGTGAAGAATTGCAAAGAACTTGAAGGCTATTTATAGAAAAATGTGAGGGCAAAACGGTAATCTTCCAAACCTTCTCCTTTAATCTTGAACCATTGGATTGAAAACACTTTTTGAAGCTCAAATCCTAGCCATCCAAGGGCCTTGGCCGACCTCCCCCTTGTCCTTTTGGCAAAAATGACATCATCAAATGTGATGTCATCCCTTGCTTTATGGGGTTTCATCCAATAAAGTTCTCTGTTCGGTGTTCTAATCGCGTAATCTTGGAAAATCTCAAAAATCCGGCAACATAGCCCTGAAGGTCTAATCTTCCTCTTTAGAAATGTCTGAATCAACTAAATTTTTGATCCCATTCAGAACATTTCGTTGCCTGCCAAACATTTTCAGATAAACGCCGTTGGTTACGGAAATGACTTCGGGTAACAACATCTTCGGGACAAAAATTCACTGATTCATAATATGCCCAGATGTTCACCAACTAATCCAAGGATTTCAAGTTATGATTTATTTTCCATTGGTTTTCATTTCTTCTATCAGCCATTTTCCACAAAATATTTGTTTCGTCTTATCTCTTAATCATTCCGCCGGCTACGGAAATGACTTCGGAAATAGCCCACTCCGAGGTAAAAATTCACTTGTCTATGATATGCCCTGACTTTAGAAACCTAGTTCACGGTTTTCTAGATAAGATTTAATTTCTATCGGTGGTCATTTATCCTATTTGCTTTTTACATAAATATCACAATTTATATTATTATTATATTACAACTTGCAAAAAATATCATGATATTATTATTTTTTCTTTCTCTCCCACTTGATTTTCTGCTGCCCCTTATTATTATTATTTTTTTTTATTTTTTTTTTAATTAATTAATATTACATTATATTTAATTTATCTTTGGGAGAATTCCAAATAAATACCTTTTGAAATTGTAAAACCTCCAAAAGTCTGTTGAATTTGTAAAAAGAATGAGAGGTACCAAGGACTTATGAGGGATATGTAAATTCGTGTGAAATTACCCTTTTACCCTTTGTTTTAAAAAAATAAAAAACCCCCAACCCCCACCCCCACCCCCACCACCGCCGGCGGCCGGCTGGCCACCTCCACCACCGCCGGCTGTCCGCCGGTGGTGGTGGCCGCCTGCGGCGGTGGTGGTGGTCGACGGCGGCCGGCGGCCGGTGATGGGCCACCGACTGCCAAGCGGCGGCGGTGGGGGGTCAGGGTTTTTTATTTTATTTATTTATTTAAAACTAAGGGTAAAAGGGTAATTTCACACGAATTTGGATATCCCTCATAGGTCCTTGGTACCTCTCAGTCTTTTTACAAATTCAACAGACTTCTGGGGTTTTGCAATTTCAAAAGGTATTTATTTGGAATTCTCCCTTTATCTTTTAGTATTTTCAAAATTCTCCCATTGGTCCTTTCTATTTAACATGGATTAAAGCATTTAAAATTACTAGAAATTCCATGGCCTTAGATCTTACTTTATTAGATTACATCCTAACCCTTGATTAATATTTAATTTGAAGAAATTGATTAATAAGTTTAATTAGTGCCCTAATCACATGATTAGTAACTTTTTTTTGGATTAGGGATTTTCATATACTTAATCTCATTTATTTTTCTTAATCTTTTTCAGTTAATTAGCAAGTATATTTTATGCTAATTTTAGCCATAAACATTTAATTAAAGGGTTTTACATAATTTACCTTGGATATTCCCTTGTTCAAGCTTAAACAATTAGCCATTAATTATTTAATTAATCACTTACTAATTGTTGATAATTTTCTTATTTAGGATTAATCATTTTCTCACAACTATTGCATTGACATTGGTATTTTATGTCTCATGCATTATATTAAAAATCCTGGGGTTATTTTGGTCCTCGAAATACTTTTTGATTTTTTCCCTTTAGTTTTTCCAAGGTTATAATTTAATAAATTACCAAAATTAGAGACAATATACTCTCTAAATTTTAATAAATATTTTACTGCCTCTTAGGATTTATCATAGTATTCTTAGGTCATTTTATGCCCCACAAATGCATTTTTTGGCTCTTTAGCACCTTAATTCTTCTAATTTCTAAAGAAATTATCTTAGAAAAATAAACTAAATATAACAAAATATTTGAGACCACATATTCACCTATTCTCAATAGGCATTATTTACCAAATTATGAGGATTATCATAAGTATGATTTTTAGGGTATTACATTTCCAATTTAAACTTTTGTTTGTTTGCAGGATATGCATTATTATTGTAGATCAAGCGACCCCTAAGAACTATTTACGGTATTTAATTGTTATATTAGTTATATAAATAGAATTATTATATTTTAATGATAGTTAATACAAATTAATAAATTTTATATTTGGTGACATGATTTCATTAAAATCCTTTAGTATGTTAAGATATATATTTTATTTTATTTTCAGCAACCGACCAAAAATTGAGATTGAGCGTTAAAACACATGAAAAAAATTTAGTCTGATAGGGATGAGATCAACCCTCTTCTAACACATTCAACCTTTATTTATTTTAGTCTATATGTGGACACGTGTTTGAATATGTAATATTAGAATTAAGGTTAAGATGCAAATTTATGCACGGAAGTTTTCGATGAAGAGCAATGTTATTCTAAAAGTTTTTTCTAGTTCAATAATATTGCCCCTTATCGTTAAAAAGCTAACGTTCGACATTAGTTTTCATGATTTTCTGGTTTAAGTAGCTAGGACTTGAGTTTCATGATTTTCTTAATAAAAAAAGTTTTGTAAATTGTGTTTCCAAACCTTGTTAATATTATTTCTCATGCCTTAGAGAGTGAACTATCATAATCATGAGGCTTAACACAGTTAGCACTTAGCAGGGTTCTTTAAGCATCTAGTCACCAGTTTAATCCTAGTAGTGTGAATGGAGATGGTATCATGGCTAGCACTAAAACCCCTTCAGAAAGTCTACAGTGCGAGGAGATTAGTCACTACTACCGGCGGCAGATACCTAGGCCTACCATAAAAGAGAGTGATATATCCTTAATAGTTAATACCCTAGGTCTACCAAAAAAGAGAGTGATCTATGTTTTATTCATTTTAATTTTAACTTTTCTTTGAATTTTGAAAACATGCATGAAAATACTAGGTAGATTAATTTCCTTCCGCAACAAAAATACCCATTTTAACATTAATATTTTAAACACATGTTGAAGAAAAAAGATTATTTTTCTCCTACATATTTACCATTTAAACTTTTTCATGCTTCATAGTTCATTGCGATAGATCAAGTGACCGAAATAACTATTTATAGTATTTCCTTGTTTTATTAATTATATGAATACAAGTATTTTTACTAATATTTAATATAAATTAATAAATTATGTATTTCGTAGCATGATTTAATTTAAAATCCCTTAGTATTTAAATTATCTTTATAAGTTACATATATTTTTAAAAGATGTGGAGAGAAAAATATTCTGTCATATTTACAATTTAACCTTTTGTTTGTTTGAAGGATATGCATTATTATTGTAGATCAAATTAATGACCCCTAATAACTATTTACGGTATTTAATTGTTATATTAGTTATATAAATATAATTATTTTTTAATAATAATTTATACAAATTAATAAATTTTATATTGGGTGACATGATTTCGTTAAAATCCTTTAGTATGCTAACATATACGAGTATATTTTTTTTTTATTTTCAGCAACCGACCAAAAATGGAGAATCAGCGTTAAAGAACGTATACGACAGCGATGGGTTTAACCCTCTGCTAACGCATTCAACCTTTATTTATTTTAGTCTATATATAGACATGTATGTGAATAAATAATATTTATTAGAGGATAATATATATAAACTTTCCGTTCGTAAAAAAGATTCGTAGTAAGAAAAAAAGAAGAAGAAGAAGAAGAAGAAGGATTTTGAATAAGAATTTCACAAGAATATAATTTACATATCTGTATTAAATTAATTTACTTTTCATCTTTAAGAAAAAATATGACCATATTTTTGCTTTTGTAATTATTTTACTCTTTTTATAAACTCCATTGGGGTGAGTCAACATGAGAAGAATGTACACAATTATAATTAGTACTTGCGTGCATAACTTGGCTCAAAGACTAAATCCGATGTCAAAAAACACCCCCACATTATTACGTTTCGAAACTTCCAGGAGGCAAATTTATACCTTAACCCTTAGAACTATATAAATAGTTCCAAATACATACACGTGTAATAATTGTATTACATTCATAAACAAAATCGTACATGTGAAAGTCGATGTTTTGTTCAAGAGTTATGATAGAAATAGTGAAGCAATGTAAAACTGGAATTTTATCATTTAAATGACTAAAATCAAATGAAAGACGCAAAGTCCAAATAAACATAAAAGTCATTATTTATTAACTAAAGAGTCATAAATTACTAATCAAGAGTACTAAAGAAGTGTATAGAATATTCAATTATCAACCAACCAAATTTAGTCAAAACCACTTAAATTTATAGTCTCAAAAATGCATTACGCGGTACTTTATTTACAATCATAATATAAGGGAATGTCCTAGCTTGTAATATATGGCTCATATGATCTCTTGGGGTGTAATGTTGTCCTCAGCAGAAATCTCCTCCATCGTCTTCTTGTTCCTTCTTTTGCAGGCAAGAAACCAAGTTATGACTTCCAATGTGAGAGCCACGCAGCCCAATGAAACAATGACGCAAAAATAAGCATTCCTCCAACTACGACCAGTGTTTGAAATGGAGAAGCCTCTGAACATGTTGATGATGGAGAGGACGATGACTCCATAGCCAATCACGTAGTGGAAGATGTTCCAGAAGGTTCGAGCTTGTGATGTTTGTCGTCCGAGGAATATAGCAGCCAAGACCCGAATGCAGCTGCGAGACGAACACAGCGATTCCAATGGAGGCATGTACAAAACCGAAAGGTGATAGAGACGACAGAGATGGGTTTGACAAGAAGATGCCGAGAGAGAAGCGGCGGTGCCAATGATATAAGCAAGAATCTGACATGCTCTGTGCAAATGGAACCACGTTGATCCAGTAGCTTCGAATGCTTTTAAATAACGTCCCATCATTGCTCTGTTGGCATCATAATTCCCCACCCTATTCCATTCAATATTCCGTGAACCTGGGCACACCAAATTCAAATAAATCCAATCAATCCAACTGTTATCAATTAACAGTTCGTGAATTTAAGATATTCGAAAAATATGTATGATTTTAGACGTGCCGCGTTGTTAATTATAGTCATGAACGACTTCTTTTATTGATGTCAAAGAATGAATTATATGCGCAGCTCAAACGTAATTTGAGACGAAAGTTACAGGTTTAGATTTAGAAATCTAAAGTTGAGCCTGATTTATTTTCACTCTCATGAAATAAAAACTATTTATCTTACACGGGTATACACTCTTACCTTCAAAAGGATAATAACACGCGCGACAATCTTTGAATTTCATCACTACGTTAAAAATTTCAAGGACAACAGAAAAATTTCACAGGCTCAAAGGTCATGCTTAGATGTCACAACCGACTTGGTACCCTAAAAATAATATCCTAACCACATATGTAACATGAACGATTTACATAATCACCAAACTAATATATATTAATTATGAAAATACATTTCGCATACTATATCACGTACGAATAAAGAGCATAAAGATAATAGGCTTACTTTTGCATATAGCATCAACGATTTATATACAACCATCAAACTAATATAGATTAATTATGAAAATACATCCCGTACACTGGTCACGAATAAAGAGAATGGGCTTACTTTTTGTGGACAACATATACGATTTAAATAATCGCCACACTAATATATATTGACAAAGAAAATAAATTTCATATACTTCGTAACAAATAAAGAAAATAGAGAGAATAGGCTTACTTTTCGATTAAAATCTTGGATTTTTGTAAAGCGGCGTCATGATCAGAAACTTTTCCGGTGAGAAAATCTATGTGACCGAAAGATTTGAGGTTGGGTCCCGACAAGGCATGAGAGAGAGGACTATCATCATCGAAACAGGACCTTCTTGCCAAACATGATTCACCACTTTGAATTCCCAGGAAGCTTAAAGCTGGCGTATAAGATCATTGTGCCATCCTCAAAACTCGCAGAAACTCCATAAACCTCAAAGTTCAAACTCCTTTCCTCCAAAGTCGTGCCGTACGAGGTTACCGGAGAGGTGTAAGCCGTCATAGTTCCGTCGGATTTCTGGAAAGCAACAAAAGCTTGAGAGCCCACCATGCCTGCAGATGTAGGGTTAACAGCCCAAGCGATCCAACTTTTACGGTTGGCATTGTTTTTCTTGAAAGCAACATCAACAGAGTTCGAAGATGAGCGATAGGTCCAAGAAAGAGAAGAATCAAGAACTGGTAGGTCTTTGCGAGGCCAAAAAATTTGTAGTATTAAGAAATTTGTATGATTCGCAAGCTTGTGGTTGCGGTTGGGGCTGTGAGGTTACAGGGATGATGAAGATGAAGACCCGTGTAAAGAAGAGGGCCAAGAACATGGAAAGATTGCGAAAGAAAGCCATGAAAAGAGATGTTGTGGGAAAGAGTTGATGGTGATAGAGGAATGGTGATTGCGGGATAGGTAGGCTAGGGTTTTCGGAATGATATGTAATAAGAGTTAATTGCCAAGGAATGAATTGATGAGAATCGTAACACAAATGGGATAACCGACTCTGAATTGGTAAGTGATAACTTCTTCGTCAACTTATATATATATATAGATTTTAATACCGTTACACATGCAACGGTTAGTTTAATAAAATAAAAACTATAGGTTACCTTGTTGATATCTATGACTTCATTTAAATTATTAGTTGATATGTCTGTGTATAAATCTGACGATATTTTTAAGTTATTTACATTAATTATTTTATATTAAAAATATTGATGTCTAAAAATATGAGAGTTTACTAAGGGTAAGGGATAAATCAAAATGTTTTTTATTGGCCTACAAACGTATAGTCAGCAACCGTTTGATAATATCGTTCTACTCGATCATAATAGCATTTGAACCCATGCTTTACCAAGTACCAAGTCAGTCTTGCTCTTCTGTATATGTTTTGGACTTGATATTCGTCTTATGAAACTAAGATCATATGTATTTAATTTAATAGTTGTGACTTTTCTTTAAGTAGCACTTGAGTTTCATGACTTATTTTAATAAAAAAGTTTTGTACGTAAATTGAGTTTCCAACCCTTGTTCTCATGCCTTGGAGAGTGATCTATCCTAACCATGAGGCCTAATACAGTTGGTATCTTGCAGGGTTCTTTAATCATCCAGCCACGAGGTCAATCCGTGGTGGTGTGAATATTGAGGGTCTCATGGTCACACTAGTGCAAAAAAGGGATTTAAGACCGCCTCATTTAGAGCGGATCATCGACGCCTCGGTCTTAAAGGTGTGACCGGTGACAGTTTTGTAAATAAAAAGAACTTCTTATACAATAAAGGGCTTTAAGACCCCACATTTAGACCGGACTATCGAAGGACCGGTCCTAAAGCTATGACCGGTGGCAGATTTGTAAATATAAAGAACTTTTTATACTGGATCATTTTTTCATAGGTCTTATCCGCACTGTTAAAATAACAACCGGTCTTTAAAATGTTATTAAAAAAATTGAAATATCAATTACTTTATGGAGAAATCTCATTAAGCCAGACTTATATTTTCTACACTCCAAAATAATACGGAAAAATTTAAATAGGGTTAAGGTGCAAAAATAGACATGTGCTTTTGTCGGAGGAGCGTCCAGTGGCAAATACTTTTTTTAGGTGCAAAAGTGACTATGTGGTTACAAAATAGGAGCAAAAGTCACATTGACCGTTAAGGGGGTGGATGTTGACCGTTAAGTTGGATGGTTTGACTTATTTTAGTGACGTGGACGCTGACTTGGACCCTAAATTGATGACTTGGAAAAAGAATGTGTTATTTCTCTGGAAAAAAATTAATTTCACTGCACACGTATTCCATCTTCCTCCTCTTTTTTTTTTTTTATCGAAATCTTCCTACTCTTCCACGTTCATAACTCTTAAGCAATTCATAACTCTTCTTCATCGCTGGAAAAAGCTGCATACTTGATCCTCCCCTTAAGCAATTCATAACTCTTCTTCATCGCCGCAAAGCCATAAACTGGTTCCAGAACCGACACCACGCTGGCCAAGTGCCACAAAGCAGTGATATACACATGAACAACCAAGAACAGAACGAGGAGCACAATCAAGGCGAAGAAGAACAAAACGGTGCTATGCGAATGAGGAATCCATGGTCTCCAAGGATTTTTCTGTGGTTTATTTTATTTTTAATCTCTGGATCTGATTTCCCCTTGCCATTGATAAATTGATTGTGGATTTTATTTTTGATTTTTCTCTGGATATGGATGCTGAACATTTCGTTTTCAATAAGGACGTTTAGTAGGAGGTACTTGCCCTTAGAACCATAAACATTTGCGAGTCGTCTTTTTACATGAAAGGTGGGTAGGGGATCTTAATACTGCCAAAGAGCTCGAGTAGATTCATGAATGTCCTGGAATTTCAGTATGGGCTTAACAGGTCGAGAGAGTCTTATGCCGCGCAATCTCTTGCCGAATCTATTTATACTATGTTAAATCCATAACCCGAGAACACACATTTGCGAATCCGGCCCTCTTTCGTTCGTCGTGATTGCTTTGATTGCTCTGAAAACACCCCCTCTCACTCAGGGGTAGCGATCAGATCTTGATCTGCCGGGTTCTTGATCTGCTCGTTGTTTTTGTAGCGTCCACGTCACTAATATAAGTCAAACCATCCAACTTAACGGTCAACATCCACCCCCTTAACGGTCAATGTGACTTTTGCTCCTATTTTGTAACCACATAGTCACTTTTGCACCTAAAAAAAGTATTTTCCACTGGACGCTCCTCCGACAAAAGCACATGTCTATTTTTGCACCTTAACCCATTTAAATATAAATGTATTAAAGTTTTAAGACCGAACATTTATAATACCCGTTCTTAAAAGTTAGACTTTTAAGACCGGACTTAAAATATGGCTGGTACTAAAGTTTAAATAAAAAATTAATTAATTTTAAGACCGGAGATAGAGATAGACCGGTCTTAAAAGTTAGACTTTTAAGACCGGTCGTAAAATCAGGCCGGTACTAAAGTTTAAATAAAAAATAATTAATTTTAAGACCGGAGTTTTAGAAAGACCGGTCTTAAAGGTTAACTTTTAAGACCGTATATACTCATTTGTCCGGTCTTAAAAATGAGGCGCCAAATATACGTTTCTTAACGTGGAAGCTTTTGTCACTCTCACTGAAGAACGAACCCCTATTCACGTTGCGAAACCCTTCCTGTTGCATTACCTCTCTTCCTCGCCCCACGTACCGTTAGCCTCTGTTACTCCTCATTTGCTCGGGCATTCCTCTCTTCTTGTCTTGAAAATGGACGGTGAAAATGATTCCATTCGTGTTCTTGGAACTCCGGATCTTGGTTTGACCGGTGTGGGTCGAACGAACCCTCTTCATCTCACAATGAGCCTCCTCGGCGCCGTGCACGCCGTGGTAGAAGCGGCACAGAATGAGGATGTTTCCCTTAGTCGGAATTCAGGACGAAGCTCGAGATTCAGTTTGATGAAAATTTGCAACCTTTCGGTCCTAATAAAAACACATATACTAGTTTTGTCGGCGCTCTAGTACGCAGCAAGGTTAGCATCTTGACAGATGAGTGGAAAAATGTGGACCAAAGCACAATAAAGGATCCTATTTGGGACACTATCCGGCTTACATACACCGTCCCTGACTCTGAGAAGTTGAAAGACTCAACATTGTCTTATTGTCTTTGAGCGGTTCGGGAAGTTTAAGACCTTTCTAGCTAACACGTATATTTTTGCCGAGGTGAAGCCCGACCATAAACCCGGCACAAGTACAAATTTATTGATGAACAAATTTGGCAACAATTTGTTCATTGCATGGACCACTCTCAAGCTCGGTGAGTTTATATTTAGTTTTGTTTGCACTTTTGTTTGCTTATTAACTTTGTGCGGATATGTGAATGTTATTGTGTAAATCTAATCCTGTTAGTTAAATGGTTTGGTGTGTGAATAGAAGTATACATTTCTGCCTTTGTCTGCATCGAGAGAGCATGTCCTAATTCCATGCAAGTCTGATATGTAAACTGTGTAATATGGTTAGACGTTGCTTGTTAGTTAGTTAGTATGTTAACTGTGTAATGGTTTCGGTGCAAGTAGTTAGTTAGTTATTCTAATATGTGTGTAGGAACCAATTATGATGAATGAATGAATTGACTGAGTTGGCAGCAATTCTGCAACTCCCTTTCCTTTGGTTCTCCCAATTTCTTCTACAATGCTACATCTTCCTTAAATAAAATGTTGAATCTTGATGAAGTGAATTTGACTAATGTTTGACGTTCATATCAAGCAGAAGTTCTCTAATTTCTGTTAGTGACATGGTGGAATTCATAATTGATAGTTGTTTTCAATCCCGATTCACGTAAAAGAAGGGAAAAATACCAAGAGATCGGGAGAAAGAATGATTGCCCACACAGGGCTTCTCGCGCGGATATGAAAAGGCCGAAAAGATTTGATGGCAGCCAAGCGGAAGAGAATGGAAGATGAAGCTGAATCCAATCCTTCTACGGTAGTTGACCAGCCGCCATCTCCAATACGTCGCGAGAAGTTGTGGTTGTATATTCGGCAAAAGCCAAGCGGCGCCTACACGAGTGAACAAACTCGTGTAGTTGCTGAACGAATTGTAAGTATCGATATTGTTATGTTTTACTTACTAAACATGTTTCATTACTAAGCTTCTCGTTATCTGTATCTTACAGGAAGATCTTAAAAATAAAGAGGTAGAGGGATCTTTTGTGTCGGACGGGAGGAATGATGTTCTGACCGTTGCGACCGGAAAAGCAGATCACTCGGGGCGTGTAAGGGGGATTGGAGGACGGGTAGGCCTAAAACAATACTTTGGTAAATCCAAACGCCACAGACAAAGTGTGGTTACCCGGGAGGAGATGGATCAGACGGTTGCCAAATTAAATGAGGAATCAGCGGCCAAAGAAGCTACATTGAGGGCAATGTTTCAATCTGAGATGAGCAAGATGAAGGAGGAGATGGAGAAAATGAAGTTTCTCCTGAGCTCTCGGCCAGAGAGCAGTGTGGATCCCTTGACACCTTCAGCTGCACCTATGCAGCAACAGAGCACTAGAGGGAGCTGCATTGTTGGACAGTCAGAGCAACCTTGTCATCTGTATGTGGAGGATAGTGATAGTCATAGACAATTGGTTGCTAAAGGGACTGTCCACAACTTGGGATCAACTGTACACCACCAACAAATGGATGATGATGAAGTCAGAGTGTCAGTTGAAGAGGTGATCTTTGATGCACCTTTCCCTCTCCCAACTGATGAGCTGAAGATTGTGAGTGATGTCAAGGGAACCTTCATCTCTTGGCCAGTGAAGCTTGTAGATGTCTCTACTCCTCGTCAAGCTCCATCCCCTCCTCAAGCTCCACCCCCTCATCAAGCTTCATCCCCTCCTCAAGCTCCACCCCTCATCAAGCTTCACCCCCTCCTCAAGTTCCATCCCCTACTGCTAACTTGACGGCCAAGGAAAAAATATCTGATTTGGTAAAGAACAGATGGTTTAAAGATAAATCGTGGCCTGTCAATGAAGTAGTAGGCCTCCCTCATCCTGAACCGGTTTACATTGATAATGCCGATGTAGAGTCCATGCTGCTTCCTGGACAGCAGGTTACTAGTGCAATTGTTCAAATTTTTATGAAGTAAGTATCTTCTTCCTTGATTACATAATTTAAATGCATCGTTTAGACACACATACATATATACTAATTCCCTGATCGATGTCATTCTTGTAGGTGCATGCAAGAGAAACTGGTTCAACAGGGCAGAATCGATGATTTTGGATTCTTGTGCCCAGTCTATGCAAGTACAACACCTCTGGATTTGAGACAGCAGTACATATCAAAGAGGTTGTGTGAAGTGCCAAGAAAGGTGTACTTGTTTCCACACTGGCTCGGGTACATATCACAATTCTTGTCTGCAATATAATTCACTTAATTCTGCTATATATATCACTGAGTACTTTACTGCTGTGAATTTTCAGCCACCACTGGCAGTTGGTCGTCATGAACATGGAGGCGCACACAGTTATCTTCTTATGCTCCATTCACAGCGATCCAGGGCCTACGTTGAAGCAGATTGTCACCAGGTAAGCATGTCATTTTGATTGTCTTGTCTGAAATCTCTGCTGTGAATTTTCAGTGAACATTAATGATAAATTTTTTATTTTGATTATAGTGCCATGAGGACCTTCCAAGTGGAGGTAAAAAAAAGCATGGGTATGAGCTCAAAGATCCTGAATGGTTCCAACGAAATGTTAGTACATATTTGGACACTGGCATAACTCCCTTGTGAACTTGGTCAGTAAGCTATATATGCTCTTATATATATTTATTGTTATTTTTAGACCCGTCGGCAACCGCCAGAATCGAACTTATGTGGCCCGTACGTCATCAAACACATATATGATATTGTGACGGATGGAAGGACTAAAATCGGTGCAACGGTAAATGTTCTGCTGAATTCACCATCGGCTTAATGTTACATATGAAATATGCACGTAATATGTTATTTCTGTTTCTGTCTTTGATGTTACAGAGGTTTTCCTGTGCAAAGCCATTTTCTGATGATGAAGTGGAGCACATAGGCGATGTGTTTTGTGAATATCTGTATAAACAGGTCTTAGAAAAGCTAAGTGAGGACAATAATTAATGTCCTAAATTAATTCATTTGTCAATAATATATGATGTTGCAACAACAGCCTTCTGTACATACATTTGTTTATTTTTTCCACTAATTCATTCATTTGTAAATATAAGGCAATGTAATTCAATAATAAATTTGTTTATTTTTTCGAACAATTTGTGTGTGTCCATTTTGGCTTTCTGAATGAATGGGATGGTGGATAAAGCTATTTAGTGCTTGAAATTTGAGGTACAGGCGGATGTTTTAATGAGCCATAAGAGACTCTGAAAAGTGTTCGCGACTTTTAGGACCGTATATTTGTTAAAAGTCCGGTCCTAAAGGTCTTCGTCCATTTTAAGACCGTAAATTTGTCAAATATCCGGTCCTAAAAGTCTATGTCACATATCCGGTCCTAAAAGTCTTCGTAAAATTCTAAAGAATATGACTAGACTTTTAGGACCGTGTATTTGTTAGGAGTCAGGTCTTAAAAGTCTTCGTTTATTTTAATATTGCCGAAACTTTTAGGACCGGATATTTATTAATTGTCTGCTCCTAACTTCAAAGTTTCGTTTATTTATAAAGTATGGCTTAACTTTTAGGACCGTGGATTTGTTATATGTCCGGTCCTATTAGTCTTCCTTTAAATAGAGTTGGTGACTTGGTTTTCAGACAAATCATTAGGGTTCAAGACAACCTTGTTTCTGGCGTTGTTCTCAAGCTTTGTGCTTCGTTGTCCTCGTTTTTACTTAACCTGGATGTGAAGATCATCATCGGGAAATTAATGCTCTTCACGCCGATATCGCCAAGCATGTTCAGTCAGATTCTTGTGGATGATAATTTTCAGCTTTTTTATTTTGTTTTTATTTTCTTGTGTACGTGCATTCTCCAGTAATTAAAGACCACATTAAGAACATATGCTTTTGTATTATTTTTTTGGTTGTTCTCCAGTATTTTTCTTTTTGGCTGTATCTCTTGGATGATAATTTTCCTTTATTTTTTGTCCCAAAAAAAAATTTCATTTATTTTATTCATTCACCAAGGCTAGGACCGGACATTTAATAATTAACCGGTATTAATAAAATCCAAAAAGCTAAATAAGGTGTCGATGTCGCGTGAAAAATTAAATTTCCCACTCTGAATATCTCTTGTCGCGCCGAAAGTGATTACTCAAGTTCCGACTCCGGTGTTTGAGGGTTGCTTCGTCGCCGCCGCGCACTCTCTCGACAATCACTCTCGGTTCCTTAGCTAAACGTCTATAGACGAAGCTGTAAGAGGTGTTTCGGTTATATAACTTTATTATTTTCCAGCTTATCGTTCTGGGTTTTTCATGGGTTTAACAAAATCGATGAAATGTTCTTGTGGGTATTATCTGTTGTTAATGAATATTATTTTTCGAACATTATATTTGCACTTAGACCTACCGAACTGACCAATAAGTATTTTTAGGTTACTCTTGCTGTCTTGTCTGCAACATCAACGTTCGAGACCTTCATCCCACGCATTTAATTTCCTGTCTTGCATTTATTTTGGTTCTTGGATTCACCGTGATGCATTTATGACCAAAAGTGATTCTTTGTTATGCATTTAATGGGCAAGTTCGGTCTTAAAAGTGATTCTTTGAGCATATATTTGCATTTGGATGTTGGCTTATTTTATATGCAAGTTTCAATTTTTTCGGATTATGTATGATCAATGATTTTCGTCTATATATAGGAATTCTACTATGGATCACAATTGGATAAATGCTTTACGAACGAGTGTTGAATATCAGAATGGGGTGAGGGAATTTATAGAATTTGCTAAACAAAATGCCCATGATGATAGGGGGAAGTTTTATTGCCCTTGTGTAGAATGTTTGAATGAGAGTCGACTAAGTCCTGAAGTTATACACACACATTTAATTTGTCACGGATTTTGTAAGACCTATACAGTATGGGTATGGGATGGTGAAAAAGTGTCAATCGGGTCTCAACATGGGAAAGTGGCATTTGATGATAATGACACGGATATGGATGATTGCATAGAGGACATTATCCGTCATGTAGGAGAAGAGGCTTTTGAGCGATCACGCACATATGGTAATATGTGCAGTGATGCAGAGACACCGCTATACCCTGGGTGTAAAAAATACCAATTGTTGAACGTTGTATTGAAATTGGTAAGCTTGAAGGCACGTCATGGATGGAGCAACAAGAGTTTTTCAGAATTGCTTGAGGCTTTGAAGGACATGCTTTCAGATAGTAATGTGTTGCCGCATCGCTACTATGATGCTAAGAAAATACTTTGTCCACTGAGGATGGAGTACAAAAAGATCCATGCATGCCCGAATGATTGCATACTATATAGAAAAGAGTTTGAAGAGAAGTAGAGTTGTCCGATATGTGAAACCCCACGGTACAAGTCCGATAAGGGGCCTGCAAAAGTGTTGTGGTATCTTCCAATCATACCAAGGTTCAAGCAGTTGTTTGCGAATGAAAATGATGCAAAAAATCTGAGGTGGCATGCAGATGAGAGGATTTCGGATGGACAACTTCGACATCCGGCCGATTCTTCTCAATGGAAGAAAATCGATCAATTATTTCTTACCATCAACTTCAACATGGAAGAAAGACGGTGTATCTTGGACATAGGAGATTTCTTAGACGAAAAGTTCCCTGGGTATTCTTCAAATTTTAAGAGGCTTGTCTCGATGAAGGACTTGAAATTAGTAGGCCAAAAGTCTCATGATTGTCATGTCTTGATGCAACAAATGCTACTCCCAAGAGCTATTCGAGGCATCGCCGAATATGATCTTCGGGTCGTTTTGACTAGACTTTGTTTCTTCTTCAATGCGGTTTGTAGTAAAGTCTTCGAGATTGAAAAGTTGGATGAATTGGAGAATGAAGGATATCTTATCTTGTGCCACCTTGAGAAGCTTTTTGTTCCTACATTTTTGACATCATGGTTCATCTAATTGTTCATCTAGTGAGGGAGATAAAGTTGTGCGGCCCAATCCATTTACGGTGGATGTACCCTATTGAAAGATCTATGAAATTCCTAAAAGGGTATGTGAAGAACGCGTAATCCATTTAGGACCTGATACATGATAAAATATCGGTCTTAAAAGTAATTGAATTGAAAAAAATGATTTTTAGGATCAGATAAATGATAAAAAGACGGTCTTAAAAGTAATTGAATTAAAAAATAATTTTTAGCACCGGATAAATCATAAAAAGACGGTCTTAAAAGTAAATGAATTAAAAAAATGAGTTTTAGGACCGG
Organism: Acacia pycnantha; assembly: GCA_025563575.1. Classification (NCBI taxonomy): domain Eukaryota; kingdom Viridiplantae; phylum Streptophyta; class Magnoliopsida; order Fabales; family Fabaceae; genus Acacia; species Acacia pycnantha. The sequence continues at coordinate 3,004,991 of JAMWYP010000031.1, read as the reverse complement.
ATACAAGATAAAAGTGCTGGGCATTAAAAAGTTATCGAATTGATTTGTTAAAAATAATTGACTATTAGGACCGGATATTTAAACAAATACGCTCTTAATTGACTATCGATGCGTATCTCTCCTCTTCTCTGGCCCTTATTAACTCCTCACATGAACTCTCGTCTTTATTAACTCCTCACTACCTCGTAATCCCTCACTACCCAGCTCGCTTCCAACTGCTCAAAGTCCGCAAACCATGGTTGATACAAGCAACCGCTCGTAGGGGTACTCTTACACCTCAAGCTCGTGACATGGTTAGATCGTTATACGTTGCGCCTCCTCCAATGAGTAAGACGTCCCTATTGTGGCCGAATGGTCTCTGGTCGTTGGACCCATTGTTATTTCCGATGATGAAGAGATTTCCGCACCCCCTCGATCCTTCCGCCGACCCCGTTCGAGATTGCCGCCCTCCACCCCTGCAGACCATGCAGAGGTTCGTGCTCCCCACTCCAACCTGTTGGCCCCAGCGCGCCTACCTCTAACCCCTCTCCGCTTTCCTTTAATGAGAGATTCATATTGAGGCTGGAGCAACTAAGACAGTAACTTGCTAATATCCGGCGGGAAATTAATGCTCTTCACGCCGATATCGCCAAGCATGTTCAGTCAGATTCTTGTGGATGATAATTTTTCAGTTTTTTTATTTTGTTTTTATTTTCTTGTGTACGTGCATTCTCCAGTAATTAAAGACCACATTAAGAACATATGCTTTTGTATTATTTTTTTGGTTGTTCTCCAGTATTTTTCTTTTTGGCTGTATCTCTTGGATGATAATTTTCCTTTATTTTTTGTCCAAAAAAAATTTCCTTTATTTTATTCATTCACCAAGGCTGTTAAGACCGGACATTTTATAAGTAACAGTTCTAAAAAGTATTTGAATTTTAGGACAGATGTTTTATAAAACTCCGCCTTAAACTTAAATGACTAATAAAACTTTTGGACCTGATACTCTTAGAACTCCGGTCTTAAAAAGTTAGTTATAACTTTAGGACCGGACATTTAATAATTAACCGGTATTAATAAAATCCAAAAAGCTAAATAAGGTGTCGATGTCGCGTGAAAAATTAAATTTCCCACTCTGAATATCTCTTGTTGCGGCGAAAGTGATTACTCAAGTTCCGACTCCGGTGTTTGAGGGTTGCTTCGTCGCTGCTTCGCGTACCTCTCTCGACAATCACTCTCTGGTTCCTTAGCTAAACGTCTATAGACGAAGCTGTAAGAGGTGTTTCAGTTATATAACTTTATTATTTTCCAGCTTATCGTTCTGGGTTTTTCATGGGTTTAACGAAATCGATGAAATGTTCTTGTGGGTATTATCTGTTGTTAATGAATATTTTTTTCCGAACATTATATTTGTACTGGTGAGTCCACAAGACCTTCATCCCACGCATTTAATTTCCTCATCTTGCATTTATTTTGGTTCTTGGATTCACTGTGATGCATTTATGACCAAAAGTGATTCTTTGTTATGCATTTAATGGGCAAGTTCGGTCTTAAAAGTGATTCTTTGAGCATATATTTGCATTTGGATGTTGGCTTATTTTATATGCAAGTTTCAATTTTTTCGGATTATGTATGATCAATGATTTTCGTCTATATATAGGAATTATACTATGGATCACAGTTGGATAAATGCTTTACGAACGAGTGTTGAATATCAGAATGGGGTGAGGGAATTTATAGAATTTGCTAAACAAAATGTCCATGATGATAGGGGGAAGTTTTATAGCCCTTGTGTTGAATGTTTGAATGAGAGTCGACTAAGTTTTACCTTGAGCCATTGATCAAAGACTTGAAGGAGTTGTGGGAAGAAGGTGTCGATGTTTTTGACTCTTTCAAGAAGGAGGTCTTTAAAATGAGAGCCATGATATTTTGTACTATAAACGACTTCCCAAAGATATGGGAACTTGTCGTAGATAGTGTAAAAGGCCATAAAGCATGTCCGGTTTTTGAAGAAGGCACACGCTACCATCAACTTCAACATGGAAGAAAGACGGTGTATCTTGGACATAGGAGATTTCTTAGACGGGGCCACCCATATCGTCGACTAAAGAATGCCTTTTTTGGTGGCCAGGAGTATGAGGAAGCTCCGGTGGCATTGACTGGGGAGCAAGTGTATGAAAAGGTTAAAAATATCAGTGTCATCTTCGGTAAGACTGGAAAGAGTAGAAAAGAAACAAATATATAGAAGAAGAGATCTCGTATTCTTCGATCTTCCATATTGGCGCAATCTTGATGTGAGACACTTGTATTGATGTCATGCATGTGGAGAAGAACATATGTGATAGTATTGTTGGCACGCTTCTCAACATACAAGGTAGTTCGAAGGATGGTGTGAAGGCAAGATTGGATTTGCAAGCAATGGGAATACGCGAAGACTTACATCCAAGGCCATATGGGAAGAGAACTTATTGTCCCCCGGCTTCTCATACTTTGTCTATGATGAGAAACGAAGTTTTTGTGAGTGTTTACAAGGCACAAAAGTTCCATCGGGGTATTCTCCAAATTTTAAGAGGCTTGTCTTCATGAAGGACTTGAAATTAGTAGGCCAAAAGTCTCATGACTGTCATGTCTTGATGCAACAAACTACTCCCGGAGCTATTCGAGGCATCGCCGAATATGATCTTCGGGTCGTTTTGACTAGACTTTGTTTCTTCTTCAATGCGGTTTGTAGTAAAGTCTTCGAGATTGAAAAGTTGGATGAATTGGAGAATGAAGGATATCTTATCTTGTGCCACCTTGAGAAGCTTTTTGTTCCTACATTTTTTGACATCATGGTTCATCTAATTGTTCATCTAGTGAGGGAGATAAAGTTGTGCGGCCCAATCCATTTACGGTGGATGTACCCTATTGAAAGATCTATGAAATTCCTAAAAGGGTATGTGAAGAACGCGTACCGCCTGAAGCATCAATTGTTCGAAATATGTTTCAAGAGGCCATGGAATTCTGTCAAAATTATTTAGCCAAAGTAAGACATATTGGGCTTCCAAAACGTCAAAGCATGTCAATGGGGTAGACGAGGGCTTCGGTAAAGAGTGTGGATCGTGATGAATTGTCACAAGTCCACTTATACATCTTGAATAATGTTGATGAAGTTCAAGCCAGCATATCTACACATAAAGAAGTTGTAAGGAAAGAAAACCATCGAATGACCGAACAAATGTTGATTAGGGAGCATATCAGAACTTTTGCAAACTAGTTCAAAAAACAGGTCGAGGGATCTGAATGTGTTTCTGATACAATGAAATGGTTAGCACGTGGTCCTGAGGTTGATGTCATAAGTTGGAATTCGTATGTGATCAATGGTTATACATTTTACACGAAGTCCCTAGATGATAGGAGCACAAAGTCCGTAACAGTGGTGATATGTTAGAGGTTGAATCTATGCACTTCTCCAGTTCGAAAGACAAGAGGCCTAAATTGGCAGTCATGCCATATTATGGGGTTATTAAAGAGATTTGGGAGGTGGACTATGTCAAAATTAGATTTCCCATCTTCAAATGCAAGTGGGCTAATGTCAATAATGGTGTTCAGATCGATCGGCTAGGATTTACTTTAGTCGGTGTCAATAGTAGAAGTTTTGGAGATGAACCTTTTATTATGGCAGACCATGCGAAACAAGTGTTCTATATCACCGATCAAGAAAATAAAATTTGGTTTGTAGCTCTCCAAGGAAAGAGGGTCATTGATATTGATGAGGAAAGTCATTCAAATTATGGTCTTCCTGAGGGTACTCCTTTTTCAAGGGGTCTACCAGACATGAACGAAGAAGATGAAGCGGATAATGCGATAAGAAATGATCATCAAGAAGGGATATGGGAGGATATCACTTTATAAAAGAGTCAATTCATAAGGTAATATTCATATGCAGAATTCTTAGAAAACTTTAAGGTTTTAACTATATTATATTCCTTCTATGTTCTTAATTAAACAATGTCATCATTGACTATGAATTTGTTTTTGTTTTGTTTTTGTGGCAGGATCTGATTCAAAGGGGCATGTTATAAAAGAGGATGCATGTTACGTTGTTGGGTGGGAATCAGATGAAGGCATGGTGAATAATATATTGGACTACATGTATGTTGATTTACGTGTTGTATTTGTAACTCATTGTGATTGTAATTAGTTATCTTAGCTTATTGTATAAATTACTTTAGCTGTTGTAGACTTAAGAGGCCACATAACTCATGGTGGATAATATTTGTATTCTTTTTCCCAATTCAATTTATTTATATTCATAGCTTGTAGCTTAAAGTATATCGACTTTTATGTGCTGTTTTGGATGGTGGATTTGTGTATATATATATGATCAGGAAGAATAGAACAGGGAAAAAATTCGGGAAAATTTATACCGCAAATAAATAAGACGGTCTTAAATGATCAAATGTTAAGACCGAATGTCCTTCTATGACCGCTCTTAAAGGTATTAAGCCGGTCTTAAAACTTGGTTTTTTAAGACCGGTCCATTTATAACATCCGGTCTTGAAAGTCAGTCTTTTAAGACTGGGTAATTAGTCCTTTGGTCTTAGAGTCCGCTATCTTTTGGACCGGATTGATATTTGTCCGGTCTTAATATTTGGATCTTTTAAGAGCGGTCGAGTTTTTGTCCGGTCTTAAAGTTTGAGTTTTATAACCGAACAAAAAATATTTCAGATTTATTTAGTACGACTTTTAAGACCGAAGGTTTAAAATGCCAGGTCTAAAAGAAACTCTTTAAGACCGTTTACAAGTCCGGTCTTAATAGGGAGACTTTTAATACCGCCTGGAACAAGACTGGTCGCGGGTCCGGTCCTAATATACCTGTTTTGTCCGGTTTTAAAAGCCTTTTTTCCACCCGTGTCAGCACTAAAACCCCTTTAGAAAGTCTACGATGCGAGGAGATTAGTCACTGCTATCAGTGGCTATAAAAGAGAATGATCTATCTTTTATTCATTTGAATTTTAACTTTTCTTTTAATTTTGAAAACATGCATGAAAATGCTAGGTAGATTAATTTCCTTCGGCAACCAAAATACCCATTTTAACATTAATATTTCTTTAATATTTTAAACACTTGTTGAGGGAAAAAAAAAAGATTATTTTTGTCGTACTTACCATTTAAACTTTTCCATCACTTCATGGCGATAGATCAAGTGACCGAAATAACTATTTACAGTATTTCATTGCTTTATTAATTATATGAATACAATTATTTTTAGCAATAACTGATATATATTAATAAATTATATATTTGGTTGCATGATTTAATATAGAATCCCTTTTTATAAGTGATATATTTTTTTTAAAAATGTGGAGAGGAAAACATTTTTTGCCATATTTCCAATTTAAACTTTTGTTTGTTTGTAGGATATGCATTATTATTGTAGATCAAGCGACCCCTAAGAACTATTTACGGTATTTAATTGTTATATTAGTTATATAAATATAATTATTATTTTTTAATGATAGTTAATACAAATTAATAAATTTTATATTTGGTGACATGATTTCATTAAAATCCTTTAGTATGTTAAGATATATATTTTATTTTATTTTATTTTTCAGCAACCGACCAAAAATTGAGACTGAGCGTTAAAACACATGAAAAAAATTTAGTCCGATAGGGATGAGATCAACCCTCTTCTAACACATTCAACCTTTATTTATTTTAGTCTATATGTGGACACGTGTTTGAATATGTAATATTAGAATTAAGGTTAAGATGCAAATTTATGCCGGAAGTTTTCGATGAAGAGCAATGTTATTCTAAAAGTTTTTTCTGGTTCAATAATATTGCCCCTTATCCTTAAAAAGTTAACGTTCAACATTAGTTTTCATGATTTTCTTGTTTAAGTAGCACTTGTAACATCTCATTTTCCAAAAGCAGTATTTTTCTTTTTTCATCAAAACATCATTTCAAATAATCAGAGTAGAGCATCGGAGCGATTGAGTAACTGATATGTATATATAACATGCCGTAAGTCTGGTTGGATACAACAGCAGTACAAAAAAAAACCGTGTGGTTCAAAAGTATACTACAACAGAAAGAAATCTTCAACCGGATCTTCTACGTGGCCTGCTTGCTTCTCTCCTCGGCCCTCCTGACTGAAAGCTATAGCCGAGATCCAATTTACCACATTGATCTCGTAATGGTTAACCTCATGCTTATAAAAACATATGCGTAATGTATATTTCTAGAATTACAAAGAATGATCCATATAGGAAAACAATACAAAGATTATCATGACTATAACCCGTAAAACCGTAATAGTGATCTAAGTACGATTCCTTAATCACAAGTGCATCTAAGTACGATTCCATAGACACAAAGGCATCTATGTACGATTCCATAGACACGGTGCATCTATGTACGATTCCATAGACACGGTGCATATAGCACCGAATAGAATGGCTGTAAGTGTCTATCATGGGGGCCTCACCGACTTTACGGCGACTAATTGACACACCCACATAGACTAGCCTTGCCTTCGGCACCAAACTATTCACACAACATATCATCACATATATGCATTCAATAATCATTAGAGCTAGTGTTACAGTACGCGAACGTACCTTCGTTGACGGGCGTAGGTACTTCTGACGAAAAATCGTACTTTTTGACGAAAACAGCGAAACGTCCAACAATGCACGTCTGACAAACAGAACGACAGCAGATCAAGGTTACTGATGTCCTAAAAGAGTAATATCACATTTATTAGTGATTTGACATCATAACAGGCATTTTAGGTAAAAATTACCATTTTGCCCCTATTCCCCTAATCGCCGTAATTTCGCCAGCGCTCCGCTACTTTGACTAATTTTTCTTCCAAAATTTTGCCAGAACTTCTACCCCACCATGATTTTCAAACTTCTCACTTAAAATACCCCTAGCATATGATATCTAATCATACTCGGAAGATTAAAGACTAATCTAACATTTCTACCCTAACTACCGAAACTTAAGACTAAGGACCGAAAAACTTACTCAGAGCTTCGCTGCGAAATTCCCCGGACTTCTTCCTTCCTTCCTTGCTGCCAAATTTCGAACTAGAGAGGAGAGAATGGTGTGAAGAATGAAGTGAAGGTGGTGGGGTATTTATAGGGAAATATGTGACACTATTCACACTTTACCAGACCGAATACCGACCGTCGGATCGCACACGGATTAGGTGGCAACTTCTTGGCCCTTGGATGTGTTTGGCCGACCTCCCCCCCCTTAGGTGGCACATTGTGACATCATCTTTGATGATGTCACATGGTACTTTATGCTCCCGGCCTGCAGAAATTTCCCGACGGTGTCTCAATCGCGTAATCGCGTAAAATCTCAGAAATTCAGAATCATAACTTTGAAGACCCTTCCTCACTCACTAAAAATGCCTGGTCTAAACAAAGTTTTGATCCTGTCCAGGTATTCTCTGGTCCAGCTGAAGTTTTACGGAAAACGTGCTTGCCACTTAAGAAACTTCCGGAATCGTCAACCTCTGGACAAAAATTCACTGATTCCAAATATGTCCAGGAAATTCTCAACTCATTCCCAGATGTTGAGTTACAATTTATTTTCTTCAAACTTCAATTCGTGACTATCTGCCTTTTTCACAGATCACCCTATTTCGTCTTATTACCTAAGGATTCTACCGATCACGGAAATGACTTCTGGGACAGTCCAATTCGAGATAAAAATTCACTCATTTATATTCCTCTCTGAATTTAAAAATATTGTCCATGGTTTTCTAGATAGGATTTAATTTCTATCTGTGGTCATTTATCCTATTATAAATTATATTATTATTTTATTACAAGTTTCCTAAATAATATCATGATATTTCTAACTCATTCTTATCCTCATTTTTGTCCAAAAATTCGGCTGGCCCTTTTTTGGATTTGTAAATATTAATTAATTAATTATTTATTTATTTATTTATTTATTTATTTATTTATTTCAATTTTCTTAAAAATTTCACAAAATTCCCTTATTGGTCCATTCTTGCATTTAGGCTTAAAATTACTTAATCTCACCAATTTTTCTTCATAATTTCCAATTAATTAGCAAATATATTTTTGCTAATTTTTAGCCATTAACCACTAATTTTAGAGTTTTACATAATTATCTTTGAATTTTCCCTTGTTTATGATTAAGTAATTAGCCAATAATTACTTAAGTAATTACTCACTAATCCTTGACAATTTTCTTAATTAGAATAACTTCTTACCTCATAACTTTTGCACTGACATTAGTGTTTTCATGTCTCATGCATTATATTAACATTTACGGGGTCAATAATGATCCCGGAATACTTTTTAATTTTTCTCTCACTATTTCCCAAGGAAATAAATTCCAGAAATTGTCTAAATTAGAGACAACATATTCTCTAAATTTTAATAATTATTTTACTGCCTCTTAGGATTTCTCGTAACTTCCCTAAGTCATTATATGCTCTATAAGGGCATTTTGGTCATTTCTGACACATTATTAATTTCTCCTAATTTCCAAGAGATTTTTCCCTAGAAAATACAATAACTATATCACAGATATTGAGACTACAAATTCACTTATCCAAAAACAGTCATCTCATTTGTCCGGGTATTACAGATTTGAGTACTTTCAAGATTTTTTTTTTTGATAAAAAAGTTTTGTAAATTGTGTTTCCAAACCTTTTTAATGTTATTTCTCATGCCTTAGATACTGATCTATCATAATCATGAGGCTTAACACAGTTAGCACTTAGCAGGGTTCGTTAAGCATCTAGTCACGAGTTTAATCCTAGTAGTGTGAATGGAGATGGTATCATGGCTAGCACTAAAACCCCTTCAGAAAGTCTACAGTGCGAGGAGATTAGTCACTACTACCGGCGGCAGATACCTGAGCCTACCATAAAAGAGAGTGATATATCCTTAATACCCTAGGTCTACCAAAAAACAGAGTGGTCTATGTTTTACTGATTTTAATTTTAACTTTTCTTTGAATTTTGAAAACATGCATGAAAATACTAGGTAGATTAATTTCCTTCCGCAACAAAAATACCCATTTTAACATTAATATTTTAAACACATGTTGAAGAAAAAAGATTATTTTTCTCCTACATATTTACCATTTAAACTTTTTCATGCTTCATAGTTCATTGCGATAGATCAAGTGACCGAAATAACTATTTATAGTATTTCCTTGTTTTATTAATTATATGAATACAATTATTTTTACTAATATTTAATATAAATTAATAAATTATGTATTTCGTAGCATGATTTAATTTAAAATCCCTTAGTATGTAAATTATCTTTATAAGTTACATATATTTTTAAAAGATGTGGAGAGAAAAATATTCTGTCATATTTACAATTTAAACTTTTGTTTGTTTGAAGGATATGCATTATTATTGTAGATCAAATTAATGACCCCTAATAACTATTTACGGTATTTAATTGTTATATTAGTTATATAAATATAATTATTTTTAATAATAATTTATACAAATTAATAAATTTTATATTGGTTGACATGATTTCATTAAAATCCTTTAGTATGCTAACATATACGAGTATATTTTATTTTATTTTCAGCAACCGACCAAAAATTGAGACTCAGCGTTAAAGAACGTATACGACAGCGATGAGTTTAACCCTCTGCTAACGCATTCAACCTTTATTTATTTTAGTCTATATATAGACATGTATGTGAATAAATAATATTTATTAGAGGATAATATATATAAACTTTCCGTTTGTAAAAAAGATTCGTAGTAAGAAAAAAAAAAAAGAAGAAGAAGAAGGAAGGATTTTGAATAAGAATTTCACAAGAATATAATTAAAAATATCTGTATTAAATTAATTTACTTTTCATCTTTAAGAAAAAATATGACCATATTTTTGCTTTTGTAATTATTTTACTCTTTTTTTAAACTCCATTGGGGTGAGTCAACACGAGAAGAATGTACACAATTATAATTAGTACTTGCGTGCATAACGGCTCAAAGACAAAATCCGATGTCAAAAAACACCCCCACATTCTTACGTTTCAAACTTCTAAGACAGCATTGAACTCGAAAACACCTACGAGGCAAATTTATACCTTAACCCTTAGAACTATATAAATAGTTCCAAATACATACACGTGTAATAATTGTATTACGTTCATAAACAAAATCGTACATGTGAAAGGCGATGCTTTGTTCAAGAGTTATGGTAGAAATAGTGAAGCAATGTAAAATCGGAATTTTATCATTTTAATGACTAAAATCTAATGAAAGACCCAAAGCCCAAATAAACATAAAAGTCATTATTTATTAACTAAAGAGTCATAAATTACTAATCAAGAGTACTAAAGAAGTGTATAGAATATTCAATTATCAACCAACCAAATTTAGTCAAAACCACTTAAATTTATAGTCTCAAACATGCATTACGCGGTACTTTATTTACAATCATAATATAAGGGATATGTCCTAGCTTGTAATATATGGCTCATATGATCTCTTGGGGTGTAATGTTGTCCTCAGCAGAAATCTCCTCCATCGTCTTCTTGTTCCTTCTTTTGCAGGCAAGAAACCAAGTTATGACTTCCAATGTGAGAGCCACGCAGCCCAATGAAACAATGACGCAAAAATAAGCATTCCTCCAACTACGACCAGTGTTTGAAACGGAGAAGCCTCTGAACATGTTGATGATGGAGAGGACGATGACTCCATAGCCAATCACGTAGTGGAAGATGTTCCAGAAGGTTCGAGCTTGTGATGTTTGTCGTCCGAGGAATATAGCAGCCAAGACCGAACAGCTATGAGACGAACACAGCGATTCCAATGGAGGCATGTACAAAACCAGAAGGTGATAGAGACGACAGAGATGGGTTTGACAAGAAGATGCCGAGAGAGAAGCCGGCAGTGCCAATGATATAAGCAAGAATCTGACATGCTCTGTGCAAATGGAACCACGTTGATCCAAAGAGCTTCAATGCTTTTAAATAACGTCCCATCATTGCTCCTGTTGGCATCATAATTCCCCACCCTATTCCATTCAATATTCCGTGAACTCAGGCACACCAAATTCAAATAAATCCAATCAATCCAACTGTTATCAATTAACAGTTCGTGAATTTAAGATATTCGAAAAAATATGTATGATTTTAGACGTGCCGCGTTGTTAATTATAGTCATGAACGACTTCTTTTATTGATGGCAAAGAATGAATTATATGCGGAGCTCAAACGTAACTTGAGACGAAAGTTACAGGTTTAGATTTAGAAATCTAAAGTTGAGCCTGATTTATTTTCACTCTCATGAAATAAAAACTATTTATCTTACACGGGTATACACTCTTACCTTCAAAAGGATAATAACACGCGCGACAATCTTTGAATTTCATCACTACGTTAAAAATTTCAAGGACAACAGAAAAATTTCACAGCTCAAAGGTCATGCTTAGATGTCACAACCGACTTGGTACCCTAAAAATAATATCCTAACCACATATGTAACATGAACGATTTACATAATCACCAAACTAATATATATTAATTATGAAAATACATTTCGCATACTATATCACGTACGAATAAAGAGCATAAAGATAATAGGCTTACTTTTGCATATAGCATCAACGATTTATATACAACCATCAAACTAATATAGATTAATTATGAAAATACATCCCGTATTAATCGGTCACGAATAAAGAGAATGGGCTTATTTTTTGTGGACAACATATACGATTTAAATAATCGCCAGACTAATATAGATTGACAAAGAAAATAAATTTCATATACTTCGTAAAAAATAAAGAAAATAGAGAGAATAGGCTTACTTTTCTGATTAAAATCTTGGATTTTTGTAAACTGGCGTCATGATCAGAAACTTTTCCGGTGAGAAAATCTATGTGACCGAAAGATTTGAGGTTGGGTCCAGACAAGGCATGAGAGGACTATCATCATCAGAAACAGGACCTTCTTGCCAAACATGATTCACCAGCTTTGAATTCCCAGGAAGCTTAAAGCTGGCGTATAAGATCATTGTGCCATCCTCAAAACTCGCGAAACTCCATAAACCTCAAAGTTCAAACTCCTTTCCTCCAAAGTCGTGCCGTACGAGGTTACCGGAGAGGTGTAAGCCGTCATAGTTCCGTCGGATTTCTGGAAAGCAACAAAAGCTTGAGAGCCCACCATGCCTGCAGATGTAGGGTTAACAGCCCAAGCGATCCAACTTTTACGGTCGGCATTGTTTTTCTTGAAAGCAACATCAACTGAGTTCGAAGATGAGCGATAGGTCCAGTAAAGAGAAGAATCAAGAACTGGTAGGTCTTTGCAGGCCAAAAAATTTGTAGTATTAAGAAATTTGTATGATTCGCAAGCTTGTGGTTGCGGTTGGGGCTGTGAGGTTACAGGGATGATGAAGATGAAGACCCGTGTAAAGAAGAGGGCCAAGAACATGGAAAGATTGCGAAAGAAAGCCATGAAAAGAGATGTTTGGAAAAGAGTTAATGGTGATAGAGGAATGGTGATTGCGGGATAGGTAGGGTAGGGTTTTAGGAATGATGTGTAATAAGAGTTATTTGCCAAGGAATGAATTGATGAGAATCGTAACACAAATGGGATAACCGACTCTGAATTGGTAAGTGATAACTTCTTCGTCAACTTGTATATATATATATATATAGATTTTAATACCGTTACACATGCAACGGTTAGTTTAATAAAATAAAAACTATAGGTTACCTTGTTGATATCTATGACTTCATTTAAATCATTATTTGATATGTGTGTGTATAAATCTGACGATATTTTTAAGTTATTTACATTAATTATTTTATATTAAAAATATTGATGTCTAAAAATATGAGAGTTTACTAAGGGTAAGGGATAAATCAAAATGTTTTTATTGGCCTACAAACGTATAGTCAGCAACCGTTTGATAATATCGTTCTACTCGATCATAATAGCATTTGAACCCATGCTTTACCAAGTACCAAGTCAGTCTTGCTCTTCTGTATATGTTTTGGACTTGATATTCGTCTTATGAAACTAAGATCATATGTATTTAATTTAATAGTTTTGACTTTTCTTTAAGTAGCACTTGAGTTTCATGACTTATTTTAATAAAAAGTTTTGTACGTAAATTGAGTTTCCAACCCTTGTTCTCATGCCTTGGAGAGTGATCTATCCTAACCATGAGGCCTAATACAGTTGGTATCTTGCAGGGTTCTTTAATCATCCAGCCACGAGGTCAATCCGTGGTGGTGTGAATAGAGAGGGTCTCATGGTCAGCACTAAAACCCCTTTAGAAAGTCTACGATGCGAGGAGATTAGTCATCGCTATCAGTGGCTATAAAAGAGAATGATCTATCTTTTATTCATTTGAATTTTAACTTTTCTTTTAATTTTGAAAACATGCATGAAAATGCTAGGTAGATTAATTTCCTTCGGCAACCAAAATACCCATTTTAACATTAATATTTCTTTAATATTTTAAACACTTGTTGAGGGGGAAAAAAGATTGTTTTTGTCGTACTTACCATTTAAACTTTTCCATCACTTCATGGCGATAGATAGAGCTGTCAAAACGGGCCACCCCGGCCCGTTAGGCCCTAGCCCGATATTTCAGGGTACTGACTGGTACTGAAAAAAATACTTAATGATCTTGAAAAATAATTTTTCAAGATCACTAAGTATTTTTTCAGTACCGGCTAGTATCCTCAGTCAGCATCCTGAAGTATTTTTTCCAGTATCAGTCAGTACCCTGAAATATTTTTTAACATTCTAAAATAAGTTTTTAAGATCATGAAGTACCTGTTTGTATCCTAAAATAATTTTTCAAGATCATTAAGTATATTTTCAGTACCAGTCAGTATCTTGAAGTATATTTTAAGTACCATTCAGTACCTTGAAATATTTTTTCAACATCTTAAAATAATTTTTCAAGATCATTAAGTATATTTTCAGACTAATCAGATCCTAAAGTATTTTTTAAATATCACCAAGATCCTCAATCGGTATCCTCAAGTATTTTTAAGTACCACCAAGACTAAATAATTTTTCAAGATCATTAAGTATATTTTCGCACTCAAGATCCCAAGTATTTTTTAAGTACCAATCAAGACACTCAAATATTTTTTCAACATCTTAAAATAATTTTTCAAGATCATTAAGTATATTTTCGGTATCAGCCAAGATCCCAAGTATTTTTTAAGTATCACCAGATCCTCGCCAAGATTGAAGTATTTTTTAAGTACCGTCAGTACCCTGAAATAATTTTCTAAATGATGGAAACGTGGTTGATTGGTGGCCCGCGGGTTGGCCCCAACATAACCCCAAAGAGTGGGGCTTATTTGGGGTTAGGGCCAAAAATGGCCCCATCATATGGGGGCCAAAAATATGGGGGCCAAACATGGGGCTTAATGGGCTGGCCCATAGGGTCCAGCCCATTTTGACAGCTCTAGCGATAGATCAAGTGACCGAAATAACTATTTACAGTATTTCATTGCTTTATTAATTATATGAATACAATTATTTTTAGTAATAACTGATATATATTAATAAATTATATATTTTGTTGCATGATTTAATATAGAATCCCTTTTTATAAGTGATATATTTTTTTTTTAAATGTGGAGAGGAAAATATTTTTTGCCATATTTCCAATTTAAACTTTTGTTTGTTTGCAGGATATGCATTATTATTGTAGATCAAGCGACCCCTAAGAACTATTTACGGTATTTAATTGTTATATTAGTTATATAAATATAATTATTATTTTTTAATGATAGTTAATACAAATTAATAAATTTTATATTTAATGACATGATTTCATTAAAATCCTTTAGTAAGTTAAGATATTTTTTTTTAAATTTTCAGCAACCGACCAAAAATTGAGACTGAGCGTTAAAACACATGAAAAAAATTTAGTCCGATAGGGATGAGATCAACCCTCTTCTAACACATTCAACCTTTATTTATTTTAGTCTATATGTGGACACGTGTTTGAATATGTAATATTAGAATTAAGGTTAAGATGCAAATTTATGCCGTTAACGTTCGACATTAGTTTTCATGATTTTCTGGTTTAAGTAGCTAGGACTTGAGTTTCATGATTTTTTTAATAAAAAAGGTTTTGTAAATTGTGTTTCCAAACCTTGTTAAGATTATTTCTCATGGCTTAGAGAGTGACCTATCATAATCATGAGGCTTAACACAGTTAGCACTTAGCAGGGTTCTTTAAGCATCTAGTCACGAGTTTAATCCTAGTAGTGTGAATGGAGATGGTATCATGGCTAGCACTAAAACCCCTTCAGAAAGTCTACAAGTGCGAGGAGATTAGTCACTACTACCGGCGGCGAGATACCGGGCCTACCATAAAAGAGAGTGATATATCCTTAATACCCTAGGTCTACCAAAAAAGAGAGTGGTCTATGTTTTATTCATTTTAATTTTAACTTTTCTTTGAATTTTGAAAACATGCATGAAAATACTAGGTAGATTAATTTCCTTCCGCAACAAAAATGCCCATTTTAACATTAATATTTTAAACACATGTTGAAGAAAAAAGATTATTTGTCTCCTACATATTTACCATTTAAACTTTTGTTTGTTTGAAGGATATGCATTATTATTGTAGATCAAATTAATGACCCCTAATAACTATTTACGGTATTTAATTGTTATATTAGTTATATAAATATAATTATTTTTTAATAATAATTTATACAAATTAATAAATTTTATATTGGGTGACATGATTTCATTAAAATCCTTTAGTATGCTAACATATACGAGTATATTTTATTTTATTTTCAGCAACCGACCAAAAATTGAGGCTCAGCGTTAAAGAACGTATACGACAGCGATGCATTTAACCCTCTGCTAACGCATTCAACCTTTATTTATTTTAGTCTATATATAGACATGTATGTGAATAAATAATATTTATTAGAGGATATATATATATATATATATATATATATATATATATATATATATATATATATATATATATATATAAACTTTCCGTTTGTAAAAAAGATTCGTAGTAAGAAAAAAAGAAGAAGAAGAAGAAGAAGGATTTTGAATAAGAATTTCACAAGAATATAATTTACATATCTGTATTAAATTAATTTACTTTTCATCTTTAAGAAAAAATATGACCATATTTTTGCTTTTGTAATTATTTTACTCTTTTTTTAAACTCCATTGGGGTGAGTCAACACAAGAAGAATGTACACAATTATAATTAGTACTTGCGTGCATAACTTGGCTCAAAGACAAAATCCGATGTCAAAAAACACCCCCACATTGTTACGTTTCGAAACTTCCACGACAGCATTGAACCCGAAAACACCTACTAGACAAATTTATACCTTAACCCTTAGAACTATATAAATAGTTCCAAATACATACACGTGTAATAATTGTATTACGTTCATAAACAAAATCGTACATGTGAAAGGCGATGCTTTGTTCAAGAGTTATGGTAGAAATAGTGAAGCAATGTAAAACTGGAATTTTATCATTTTAATGACTAAAATCTAATGAAAGACCCAAAGCCCAAATAAACATAAAAGTCATTATTTATTAACTAAAGAGTCATAAATTACTAATCAAGAGTACGAAAGAAGTGTATAGAATATTCAATTATCAACCAACCAAAATTAGTCAAAACCACTTAAATTTATAGTCTCAAACATGCATTACGCAGTACTTTATTTACAATCATAATATAAGGGATATGTCCTAGCTTGTAATATATGGCTCATATGATCTCTTGGGGTGTAATGTTGTCCTCAGCAGAATCTCCTCCATCGTCTTCTTGTTCCTTCTTTTGCAGGCAAGAAACCAAGTTATGACTTCCAATGTGAGAGCCACGCAGCCCAATGAAACAATGACGCAAAAATAAGCATTCCTCCAACTACGACCAGTGTTTGAAACGGAGAAGCCTCTGAACATGTTGATGATGGAGAGGACGATGACTCCATAGCCAATCACGTAGTGGAAGATGTTCCAGAAGGTTCGAGCTTGTGATGTTTGTCGTCCGAGGAATATGGAGACGAACACAGCGATTCCAATGGAGGCATGTACAAAACCAGAAGGTGATAGAGACGACAGAGATGGGTTTGACAAGAAGATGCCGAGAGAGAAGCCGGCAGTGCCAATGATATAAGCAAGAATCTGACATGCTCTGTGCAAATGGAACCACGTTGATCCAGTAGCTTCGAATGCTTTTAAATAACGTCCCATCATTGCTCCTGTTGGCATCATAATTCCCCACCCTATTCCATTCAATATTCCGTGAACCTGGGCACACCAAATTCAAATAAATCCAATCAATCCAACTGTTATCAATTAACAGTTCGTGAATTTAAGATATTCAAAAATATGTATGATTTTAGACGTGCCGCGTTGTTAATTATAGTCATGAACGACTTCTTTTATTGATGTCAAAGAATGAATTATATGCGGAGCTCAAACGTAACTTGAGACGAAAGTTACAGTTTAGATTTAGAAATCTAAAGTTGAGCCTGATTTATTTTCACTCTCATGAAATAAAAACTATTTATCTTACACGGTATACACTCTTACCTTCAAAAGGATAATAACACGCGCGACAATCTTTGAATTTCATCACTACGTTAAAAATTTCAAGGACAACGAAAAATTTCACAGCTCAAAGGTCATGCTTAGATGTCACAACCGACTTGGTACCCTAAAAATAATATCCTAACCACATATGTAACATGAACGATTTACATAATCACCAAACTAATATATATTAATTATGAAAATACATTTCGCATACTATATCACGTACGAATAAAGAGCATAAAGATAATAGGCTTACTTTTGCATATAGCATCAACGATTTATATACAACCATCAAACTAATATAGATTAATTATGAAAATACATCCCGTACACTGGTCACGAATAAAGAGAATGGGCTTACTTTTTGTGGACAACATATACGATTTAAATAATCGCCACACTAATATAGATTGACAAAGAAAATAAATTTCATATACTTCGTAAAAAATAAAGAAAATAGAGAGAATAGGCTTACTTTTCTGATTAAAATCTTGGATTTTTGTAAACTGGCGTCATGATCAGAAACTTTTCCGGTGAGAAAATCTATGTGACCGAAAGATTTGAGGTTGGGTCCCGACAAGGCATGAGAGAGAGGACTATCATCATCAGAAACAGGACCTTCTTGCCAAACATGATTCACCACTTTGAATTCCCGTGAAGCTTAAAGTCGGCGTATAAGATCATTGTGCCATCCTCAAAACTCGCGAAACTCCATAAACCTCAAAGTTCAAACTCCTTTCCTCCAAAGTCGTGCCGTACGAGGTTACCGGAGAGGTGTAAGCCGTCATAGTTCCGTCGGATTTCTGGAAAGCAACAAAAGCTTGAGAGCCCACCATGCCTGCAGATGTAGGGTTAACAGCCCAAGCGATCCAACTTTTACGGTCGGCATTGTTTTTCTTGAAAGCAACATCAACTGAGTTCGAAGATGAGCGATAGGTCCAGTAAAGAGAAGAATCAAGAACGAGTAGGTCTTTGCAGGCCAAAAAATTTGTAGTATTAAGAAATTTGTATGATTTGCAAGCTTGTGGTTGCGGTTGGGGCTGTGAGGTTACAGGGATGATGAAGATGAAGACCCATGTAAAGAAGAGGGCCAAGAACATGGAAAGATTGCGAAAGAAAGCCATGAAAAGAGATGTTGTGGAAAAGAGTTAATGGTGATAGAGGAATGGTGATTGCGGGATAGGTAGGGTAGGGTTTTAGGAATGATGTGTAATAAGAGTTATTTGCCAAGGAATGAATTGATGAGAATCGTAACACAAATGGGATAACCGACTCTGAATTGGTAAGTGATAACTTCTTCGTCAACTTATATATATATATATAGATTTTAATACCGTTACACATGCAACGGTTAGTTTAATAAAATAAAAACTATAGGTTACCTTGGTGATATCTATGACTTCATTTAAATTATTATTTGATATGTGTGTGTATAAATCTGACGATATTTTTAAGTTATTTACATTAATTATTTTATATTAAAAATATTGATGTCTAAAAATATGAGAGTTTACTAAGGGTAAGGGATAAATCAAAATTTTTTTATTGGCCTACAAACGTATAGTCAGCAACCGTTTGATAATATCGTTCTACTCGATCATAATAGCATTTGAACCCATGCTTTACCAAGTACCAAGTCAGTCTTGCTCTTCTGTATATGTTTTGGACTTGATATTCGTCTTATGAAACTGAGATCATATGTATTTAATTTAATAGTTGTGACTTTGCTTTAAGTAGCACTTGAGTTTCATGACTTATTTTAATAAAAAAGTTTTGTACGTAAATTGAGTTTCCAACCCTTGTTCTCATGCCTTGGAGAGTGATCTATCCTAACCATGAGGCCTAATACAGTTGGTATCTTGCAGGGTTCTTTAATCATCCAGCCACGAGGTCAATCCGTGGTGGTGTGAATAGAGAGGGTCTCATGGTCAGCACTAAAACCCCTTTAGAAAGTCTACGATGCGAGGAGATTAGTCACTGCTATCAGTGGCTATAAAAGAGAATGATCTATCTTTTATTCATTTGAATTTTAACTTTTCTTTTAATTTTGAAAACATGCATGAAAATGCTAGGTAGATTAATTTCCTTCGGCAACCAAAATACCCATTTTAACATTAATATTTCTTTAATATTTTAAACACTTGTTGAAGGGGGAAAAAGATTGTTTTTGTCGTACTTACCATTTAAACTTTTCCATCACTTCATGGCGATAGATCAAGTGACCGAAATAACTATTTACAGTATTTCATTGCTTTATTAATTATATGAATACAATTGTTTTTAGTAATAACTGATATATATTAATAAATTATATATTTTGTTGCATGATTTAATATAGAATCCCTTTTTATAAGTGATATATATTTTTTAAAAATGTGGAGAGGAAAATATTTTTTGCCATATTTCCAATTTAAACTTTTGTTTGTTTGCAGGATATGCATTATTATTGTACATCAAGCGACCCCTAAGAACTATTTACGGTATTTAATTGTTATATTAGTTATATAATTATAATTATTATTTTTTAATGATATTTAATACAAATTAATAAATTTTATATTTAATGACATGATTTCATTAAAATCCTTTAGTAAGTTAAGATTTTTTTTTTTCAGCAACCGACCAAAAATTGAGACTGAGCGTTAAAACACATGAAAAAAATTTAGTCCGATAGGGATGAGATCAACCCTCTTCTAACACATTCAACCTTTATTTATTTTAGTCTATATGTGGACACGTGTTTGAATATGTAATATTAGAATTAAGGTTAAGATGCAAATTTATGCCGGAAGTTTTCGATGAAGAGCAATGTTATTCTAAAAGTTTTTTCTGGTTCAATAATATTGCCCCTTATCGTTAAAAAGTTAACGTTCGACATTAGTTTTCATGATTTTCTGGTTTAAGTAGCTAGGACTTGAGTTTCATGATTTTTTTAATAAAAAAGGTTTTGTAAATTGTGTTTCCAAACCTTGTTAATATTATTTCTCATGGCTTAGAGAGTGACCTATCATAATCATGAGGCTTAACACAGTTAGCACTTAGCAGGGTTCTTTAAGCATCTAGTCACGAGTTTAATCCTAGTAGTGTGAATGGAGATGGTATCATGGCTAGTACTAAAACCCCTTCAGAAAGTCTACAGTGCGAGGAGATTAGTCACTACTACCGGCGGCGATATACTGGGCCTACCATAAAAGAGAGTGATATATCCTTAATACCCTAGGTCTACCAAAAAAGAGAGTGGTCTATGTTTTATTCATTTTAATTTTAACTTTTCTTTGAATTTTGAAAACATGCATGAAAATACTAGGTAGATTAATTTCCTTCCGCAACAAAAATACCCATTTTAACATTAATATTTTAAACACATGTTGAAGAAAAAAGATTATTTGTCTCCTACATATTTACCATTTAAACTTTTGTTTGTTTGAAGGATATGCATTATTATTGTAGATCAAATTAATGACCCTAATAACTATTTACGGTATTTAATTGTTATATTAGTTATATAAATATAATTATTTTTAATAATAATTTATACAAATTAATAAATTTTATATTGGGTGACATGATTTCATTAAAATCCTTTAGTATGCTAACATATACGAGTATATTTTATTTTATTTTCAGCAACCGACCAAAAATTGAGGCTCAGCGTTAAAGAACGTATACGACAGCGATGGGTTTAACCCTCTGCTAACGCATTCAACCTTTATTTATTTTAGTCTATATATAGACAAGTATGTGAATAAATAAAATTTATTAGAGGATATATATATATATATATATATATATATATATATATATATATATATATATATATATATATATATATATATATATATATAAAACTTTCCGTTTGTAAAAAAGATTCGTAGTAAGAAAAAAAAAAAGAAGAAGAAGAAGAAGGATTTTGAATAAGAATTTCACAAGAATATATGTAATACCCTAAAAATCTGTATCATAATTTGGTAAAGTTAAACCCATAGAAATTAGGTAAATATGGGATATCAAATATTAAGTAATAATTAGCTTATTTTCTAAAGAAAATCTCTTGGAAATTAGAGAATCTAAGGGCCGAAGTGCCAAATGACGAAAATGCCCCTAAGGGACATAAATAACTTAGAAAAATTATGAAAAATCTTAAAATGCAGTAAAATGTTCAAGTAAATTATGAGAGTATATTATCTCTAATTTTGGTAAGTTAATAAATTATGAACTTGGAGGAATTGAATATGAATGCTCAAAAAGTATTGAAATGACTAAATTACCCTTGTAAATTATAAAGTAAAGCAGAAGACATGAAAATGAAGGTGTCAGAGCTAGAATTGTGAGACAAGGGGGTATTCTAATTAAGAAAATTATCAACTTGTGATAATTAAGTAATTAAGTAATATTGGGCTAATTACTTAAGCATAAGCAAAGGAAATTCAGAGATAATTATGTAAAGCTCAAAAATTAGTAGAAAATGGTTGAAAATTAGTAAAAGTATATTTACTAATTAATTGGAAATTTTTCAGAAAAATAGTTGAGTTTAGGTATTTTTAAGCCTAAATGCAAGAATAGACCAATAGGAAAGTTTTGTAAAAAAAATTATTTAATTAATTAAATAATTAATCAAATAAATAAAAATAAAAAAAAATAAAAACTAAATAAAAAAAAGGGCAGAAAAAAAAAAGAAGAAAAATAAATGAAATGAAAAATAAATTTTGCAAGTTGATATTATTTTAATATTATAATTAATTAAAGCAAGAAAATGTGAATAGTAATTTAGAAATTAGGAAACGGATCCTATCTAGAGATCTAGGAATGGGATTTCCAAAGTCAAGGTAAAATATTGATCAGTGAGTTATTATCTTCCCTTAGACTCTTCCGAAAGAAAATTCTGAAGCCGTTTGTGCATTTCCTAATAAAACAAAATAGGGAAAAATGCATATAGGCATATTTTTGGATAAAAAGAAAATAAATTCTAACTCAACATCTAGGAATGAGTTTGAATTTATCTTGACATATTTGGAATCAGTGAATTTTTCTGAAGAAGTTGATGATTTCAGAAATGCGTTCTGAAACCGGACGCGTTCGGACACGTTTTTCGAGAAAACTTCAACTGGACTGTTGGAGCCCTATATGGGATCAAGATTTAGGTTAACTTGGACATTTCTAGTAAGTGAGAACATGTCTTCAAAGTTGTAAATCCAGAATTTTGAGATTTCTCCGAAATCACGCGAATCGGGGAAATTCGATTAGACCGGGCTTAAAGCAACCCAAGTCATCATTTTTGGACCACTCCAAAGCAGCCACATCAGCTCTCAATTTCGGCCAAGAGGCTCCCATGGTCATGAATTTTACACCATTTCATGTTTGAATTTCCAAGGTTGTAAACAATTTGGAAAATGCCATTTGTATCCTTAGGTTTTTCTATAAATAGGCATGCTTCCCCTTCATAATCTTCACACCATTTTCACTCCCTTTGGCCGAAATCTTAGAGGGAGAAAGAAGAGAGAGAAGCTCTGGAAAAATTGTGAAGAAAGTCTTCAACGGGTAAGTCTTTCGGTCTTTAGCTTTTAAGTTCTAGTTTTTAGTTCGGTAGTTGGTAGAATTGTTAGTTAGATTTAGGAAGTAGGGGATGAAATTCCTATTCTTGTTTTTAGGCCTCATTGCATTGAAAAATATGCCTGAAGAGGTAAAAACATGGTAGGGATCGAGTCTCCGAAAAGTTGGAGCTTTTGTAATTCTTTCAGAAGTAGGGGTTGTAATGCTAGAATAGCCTTTAAATTTTCAAGTATGATTGGATATCATATGGGAGGGCTATTTTAGTCTTTATTTTCGAAAATCAAAATGGCGTCGAAGTTCTGGCAAAATTTTGGGAAGAAAATTTGTCAGAGTAACGAAGTGCTGGCGAAATTCCGCCAATTAGGGGCATAGGGGCAAAATGGTAATTTTTACCTAAAATGCCAGTTATAATGCCAAATCACTAATGAAAGTGATATTACTCTTATAGGATATCAGAAACTCGATTTGTTGCCGTTACGTTGCCGAAGTGCCGCTGTTGGACGTTTTCACGTTTTTCCGTAAAAAGTACGTTTTCCGCCAGAAGTACCTAACGCCGTCAACGAAGGTACGTTCGCGTAATGTAACACTAATCTAGTGCTGCTCATATACATATATGTGATAGTTACATTCACGGATAGAGATTCTGTTAGGGGTCACCGAGATACATTCACGGTTAGAGACTCTGTTCAGGGTTACCGATTACACATACAGCTTCACACGGGTTATAGATATAGTAATACCGTTAGAGTTTTCCTAGCGCTGAGGACACGAACGTACATCGTGGCACTGGTGAATAGTGCAGGCACTTTATAGGACTTACATACTGCTTTACGCTTATGTACTGTCATTATATTGATCATTGTTGTTATTGTAAGAATGTTTGTTGTCTATATACTTTTTTATTTGAGCATAAGGTTAACCGTTACCTGGGGTTCAATGCATGGACTGCAGCTCTTAACGTAGCGTCAAGTTCAGAAGGACCACGGATCGGAGATCGAGGCAAGCTGCACGAGTAGGCTCATGGTTGGAGGGCATGTAGCACGAGTGAGCTCTTAGACGGAGATGTCACTTTATTGTTTTCCGTATTTACCTAGGAGAACAATAGGATGCTGTATCAACACTGTATTACACTCTGGTTATTGTTTTAATGGAAATCAGTTACTCTTACGCTCCAAGGCTCGACTCTGATTTTAAAAAAAAAAAAATTGGCTCTGGAATTGGGATGTTACAATATAATTTACATATCCGTATTAAATTAATTTACTTTTCATCTTTAAGAAAAATATGACCATATTTTTGCTTTTGTAATTATTTTACTCTTTTTTTAAACTCCATTGGGGTGAGTCAACACAAGAAGAATGTACACAATTATAATTAGTACTTGCGTGCATAACTTGGCTCAAAGACAAAATCCGATGTCAAAAAACATCCCCACATTCTTACGTTTCGAAACTTCCAGGACAGCATTGAACCCGAAAACACCTACGAGACAAATTTATACCTTAACCCTTAGAACTATATAAATAGTTCCAAATACATACACGTGTAATAATTGTATTACGTTCATAAACAAAATCGTACATGTGAAAGGCGATGCTTTGTTCAAGAGTTATGGTAGAAATAGTGAAGCAATGTAAAACTGGAATTTTATCATTTTAATGACTAAAATCTAATGAAAGACCCAAAGCCCAAATAAACATAAAAGTCATTATTTATTAACTAAAAAAGAGTCATAAATTACTAATCAAGAGTACTAAAGAAGTGTATAGAATATTCAATTATCAACCAACCAAATTTAGTCAAAACCACTTAAATTTATAGTCTCAAACATGCATTACGCGGTACTTTATTTACAATCATAATATAAGGGATATGTCCTAGCTTGTAATATATGGCTCATATGATCTCTTGGGGTGTAATGTTGTCCTCAGAAATCTCCTCCATCGTCTTCTTGTTCCTTCTTTTGCAGGCAAGAAACCAAGTTATGACTTCCAATGTGAGAGCCACGCAGCCCAATGAAACAATGACGCAAAAATAAGCATTCCTCCAACTACGACCAGTGTTTGAAACGGAGAAGCCTCTGAACATGTTGATGATGGAGAGGACGATGACTCCATAGCCAATCACGTAGTGGAAGATGTTCCAGAAGGTTCTGAGCTTGTGATGTTTGTCAGGTCTGAGGAATATAGCAGCCAAGACCTGAACAGTTGCGGAGACGAACACAGCGATTCCAATGGAGGCATGTACAAAACCAGAAGTTGATAGAGACGACAGAGATGGGTTTGACAAGAAGATGCCGAGAGAGAAGCCGGCAGTGCCAATGATATAAGCAAGAATCTGACATGCTCTGTGCAAATGGAACCACGTTGATCCAGATTTATTTTCACTCTCATGAAATAAAAACTATTTATCTTACACGGGTATACACTCTTACCTTCAAAAGGATAATAACACGCGCGACAATCTTTGAATTTCATCACTACGTTAAAAATTTCAAGGACAACAGAAAAATTTCACAGCTCAAAGGTCATGCTTAGATGTCACAACCGACTTGGTACCCTAAAAATAATATCCTAACCACATATGTAACATGAACGATTTACATAATCACCAAACTAATATATATTAATTATGAAAATACATTTCGCATACTATATCACGTACGAATAAAGAGCATAAAGATAATAGGCTTACTTTTGCATATAGCATCAACGATTTATATACAACCATCAAACTAATATAGATTAATTATGAAAATACATCCCGTATTAATCGGTCACGAATAAAGAGAATGGGCTTACTTTTTGTGGACAACATATACGATTTAAATAATCGCCACACTAATATATATTGACAAAGAAAATAAATTTCATATACTTCGTAACAAATAAAGAAAATAGAGAGAATAGGCTTACTTTTCTGATTAAAATCTTGGATTTTTGTAAACTGGCGTCATGATCAGAAACTTTTCCGGTGAGAAAATCTATGTGACCGAAAGATTTGAGGTTGGGTCCAGACAAGGCATGAGAGAGAGGACTATCATCATCAGAAACAGGACCTTCTTGCCAAACATGATTCACCAGCTTTGAATTCCCAGGAAGCTTAAAGCTGGCGTATAAGATCATTGTGCCATCCTCAAAACTCGCAGAAACTCCATAAACCTCAAAGTTCAAACTCCTTTCCTCCAAAGTCGTGCCGTACGAGGTTACCGGAGAGGTGTAAGCCGTCATAGTTCCGTCGGATTTCGGAAAGCAACAAAAGCTTGAGAGCCCACCATGCCTGCAGATGTAGGGTTAATGGCCCAAGCGATCCAACTTTACGGTCGGCATTGTTTTTCTTGAAAGCAACATCAACCGAGTTCGAAGATGAGCGATAGGTCCAAGAAAGAGAAGAATCAAGAACTGGTAGGTCTTTGCAGTCAAAAAATTTGTAGTATTAAGAAATTTGTATGATTCGCAAGCTTGTGGTTTCGGTTGGGGCTGTGAGGTTACAGGGATGATGAAGATGAAGACCCGGGTAAAGAAGAGGGCCAAGAACATGGAAAGATTGCGAAAGAAAGCCATGAAAAGAGATGTTGTGGAAAAGAGTTAATGGTGATAGAGGAATGGTGATTGGGGGATAGGTAGGCTAGGGTTTTAGGAATGATATGTAACAAGAGTTATTTGCCAAGGAATGAATTGATGAGAATCGTAACACAAATGGGATAACCGACTCTGAATTGGTAAGTGATAACTTCTTCGTCAACTTATATATATATATATAGATTTTAATACCGTTACACATGCAACGGTTAGTTTGATAAAATAAAAACTATAGGTTACCTTGTTGATATCTATGACTTCATTTAAATCTTTAGTTGATATGTGTGTGTATAAATCTGACGATATTTTTAAGTTATTTACATTAATTATTTTATATTAAAAATATTGATGTCTAAAAATATGAGAGTTTACAAAGGGTAAGGGATAAATCAAAATGTTTTTTATTGGCCTACAAACGTATAGTCAGCAACCGTTTGATAATAGCGTTCTACTCGATCATAATAGCATTTGAACCCATGCTTTACCAAGTACCAAGTCAGTCTTGCTCTTCTGTATATGTTTTGGACTTGATATTCGTCTTATGAAACTAAGATCATATGTATTTAATTTAATAGTTGTGACTTTTCTTTAAGTAGCACTTGAGTTTCATGACTTATTTTAATAAAAAGTTTTGTACGTAAATTGAATTTCCAACCCTTGTTCTCATGCCTTGGAGAGTGATCTATCCTAACCATGAGGCCTAATACAGTTGGTATCTTGCAGGGTTCTTTAATCATCCAGCCACGAGGTCAATCCGTGGTGGTGTGAATAGAGAGGGTCTCATGGTCAGCACTAAAACCCCTTTAGAAAGTCTACGATGCGAGGAGATTAGTCACTGCTATCAGTGGCTATAAAAGAGAATGATCTATCTTTTATTCATTTGAATTTTAACTTTTCTTTTAATTTTGAAAACATGCATGAAAATGCTAGGTAGATTAATTTCCTTCGGCAACCAAAATACCCATTTTAACATTAATATTTCTTTAATATTTTAAACACTTGTTGAGGGAAAAAAAAAAGATTATTTTTTTCGTACTTACCATTTAAACTTTTCCACCACTTCATGGCGATAGATCAAGTGACCGAAATAACTATTTACAGTATTTCATTGCTTTATTAATTATATGAATACAATTATTTTTAGTAATAACTGATATATATTAATAAATTATATATTTGGTTGCATGATTTAATATAGAATCCCTTTTTATAAGTGATATATATTTTTAAAAAATGTGGAGAGGAAAATATTTTTTGCCATATTTCCAATTTAAACTTTTGTTTGTTTGCAGGATATGCATTATTATTGTAGATCAAGCGACCCCTAAGAACTATTTACGGTATTTAATTGTTATATTATTTATATAAATAGAATTATTATTTTTTAATGATAGTTAATACAAATTAATAAATTTTATATTTGGTGACATGATTTCATTAAAATCCTTTAGTATGTTAAGATATATATTTTATTTTATTTTCAGCAACCGACCAAAAATTGAGATTGAGCGTTAAAACACATGAAAAAAAATTAGTCCGATAGGGATGAGATCAACCCTCTTCTAACACATTCAACCTTTATTTATTTTAGTCTATATGTGGACACGTGTTTGAATATGTAATATTAGAATTAAGGTTAAGATGCAAATTTATGCCGGAAGTTTTCGATGAAGAGCAATGTTGTTCTAAAAGTTTTTTCTGGTTCAATAATATTGCCCCTTATCGTTAAAAAGTTAACGTTCGACAATAGTTTTCATGATTTTCTGGTTTAAGTAGCTAGGACTTGAGTTTCATGATTTTTTTAATAAAAAAAGTTTTGTAAATTGTGTTTCCAAACCTTGTTAATATTATTTCTCATGCCTTAGAGAGTGATCTATCATAATCATGAGGCTTAACACAGTTAGCACTTAGCAGGGTTCTTTAAACATCTAGTCACCAGTTTAATCCTAGTAGTGTGAATGGAGATGGTATCATGGCTAGCACTAAAACCCCTTCAGAAAGTCTACAGTGCGAGGAGATTAGTCACTACTACTGGCGGCGTATACCTAGGCCTACCATAAAAGAGAGTGATATATCCTTAATAGTTAATTCCCTAGGTCTACCAAAAAAGAGAGTGATCTATGTTTTATTCATTTTAATTTTAACTTTTCTTTGAATTTTGAAAACATGCATGAAAATACTAGGTAGATTAATTTCCTTCCGCAACAAAAATACCCATTTTAACATTAATATTTTAAACACATGTTGAAGAAAAAAGATTATTTTTCTCCTACATATTTACCATTTAAACTTTTTCATGCTTCATAGTTCATTGCGATAGATAAGTGACCGAAATAACTATTTATAGTATTTCATTGTTTTATTAATTATACGAATACAATTATTTTTACTAATATTTAATATAAATTAATAAATTATGTATTTGGTTGCATGATTTAATTTAAAATCCCTTAGTATGTAAATTATCTTTATAAGTTATATATATTTTTTAAAAATGTGGAGAGAAAAATATTCTGTCCTATTTACAATTTAAACTTTTGTTTGTTTGAAGGATATGCATTATTATTGTAGATCAAATTAATGACCCCTAATAACTATTTACGGTATTTAATTGTTATATTAGTTATATAAATATAATTATTTTTTAAGATTTTGTGCGTAAGAATGTTTCTACAACTTCACACAATTTCCAGCGTATAGAAATTTCAGCTTCTATGTTCTAACTATGCTCCTTCTTTCTTCTACATACAAGGCACCAAAAAAAGGCTTGTTGCTTTAGAGTTTAGAATGATCTTTATCAGGTATCCCAGATCATCACAACTGCTATAACTCCAACGCCCAACAAAACTGCTAGAAACTTTAATCTTGGTGTGTCAACCTTGGTAGGGTTTTGAGGTATGTATCCCTTTGCCAACAGATGGTTGATTGATACATAAATGAACACCCCACAAGCCAGACCCATTGATATGGCAAAGATCCAGTCGGCGACCCGGCCTTGAGTCGTGGCGTCGATTATGATCCCGATGGCGACACCAATTGGGCTGGAGATGGCGAAAGCGAAAGAGTAAGCCGCGCAGGATAGTAAGGGGCGATTTGGGATCATCCTGAGGAGAGCTATGCCCATGGCTATGGCTGCAAATATCTTGTGCAGAGAGATCGTCCATAGAGCTTTCCATGCATCACCTGTTGTCTCTGCAACTCCAATTGCTATGCCCTCAAATACAGAATGAAAACACAGTGCAACTATCAGCAATATGGTGTCTCAAAGCGAACTGGCAGATGTCAAAGCAGGGTTTGCAAGGTTGTGGGCATGGACCTGTTGAAGAAGAAGAAGAAGAAGAAGAACCTACTGTTAGGTGCAAGGTGATGGAGGCCTAAATGAAACAAGCCATGTTTTATTGAATTTGAACCATTTTTGCAATATTTACACCTTGTTAGAATAGAAAATTTACAAGGTAACAGAGTCCAACATCAAACGTGAAAAACAAAAAAACAAAAAATCTTGACACGGTTATGATTTGGTCTTGGAGTAATTTTATCATATATGATTACTCATGGGAAAAAAATCAATCCGTACTATTATACTGTAGTATACTAATAAAATTCTAGTTGAGTCAGAAATAAATTATTACTAACTCCAGGAAATAGGAATAATGAAGTTACATGTTTAATATGGGTTTTATTTCTAGACACATTCTTTTTGTTTTCAGATAGGACCCATCAGGTTCATCAGTTTATAAGACTCAATCAGGTTTAGCCTTGAAGCAATGATTTTGTTGAGGAAACACTTCATTGGTATATATTTCTAACCTGGTGTTGTGATTGTGAAGTTAGACCATTGTTGCTTCCTTTGCCTGCCTCAGCCCCTATATAGAAAGAAAAATGAGGATATATAGATTTAGGACAAAAGAAGAGAAAACGAAAAAATGAAGGATGCTACAGAGTTTCAAGTTTAAACTTCTTGAATATTTGTTCCATTACAACTTCCCCTGATACAAATCTTTGATTCAAAAGATCCAATCCAAGATGTGAAATTGTAAAAAATCATTTGTTAGTCAAAGAAAAGAAGAAGAAAGTGAAATTGCATGCAAAACTGAAAACAAAACTGCGGGTAAACAATCAAAGCAACAATACAAGACCGAATCATATGGACCTGTTTTTCAATAAAGCCACCAAATTAGCATGTGTATGTATCCTGTAAACCATGAAACTTAGTAACAGGTATTAGTTTCATCCAAAACAATGCTATTTTTATACATAATCAGAAAATTTTTAATGCCTCGCAAACATTTTCAAAATTTCAAGCAAGATTGCAGTCTTCTAAAATGTTCAAAATTCAAATCAGTTTTATCATGACAGAGTTTATCAGCCAAAGACCATCATGAGACACGAAAGTAAATCAAATCAAACTGAGGAGTAAAATTCGTAGTCTGAAGCAGTAAATCACCAACCTCGAAGCTCAACATCGGTCCCAACGCCATTCCTATTATTGCTCTGCTTCGCAAAGATAGATGATATCATAAAATCAGCCATCATAGTCATCAAATAGCCCGAACAAGCGAGCATGAAGGCGAAGGGATATTCTATCTGAGTCAAATCGTCGAACGTCTCGTTGGCGTCACTCAGAAAATGCATCATCGCAGTACCAAGAAACACACCACCAGCAAACTGAGTCCCCAAAACCAAGAAACCCTCATTCCATTTGAACACGTACGGCGAAACCCCAGCGATGAACGTGGCAAAGAATATTACAATCAAACACCAAATTTTAGCCAGAATCAAGGGTCGTGATCGCAGATCGTGATGGTCTTCTTCAGATCCCCCAGCATGATCATCGTCTCCGCCGCCGGCGTCTCCGTCGTCGTCATGGTGCCCGCTGTGGGCGGAAACAGAGAGGAGGAGGAGGAGGAAGAACAGAGAGAAGAGCAAGAAGCGTAGAAAACGAGACATTGGGGAAAAACCCAAGAGAAAAATTGCAGTGACCGAGGGAGAGATGAGATTTTCATGGAGGAGTTAGATAATTTATATGGGAATCTGGGTCAAGGGGTTTTGGAGGTTTGTGAAACGCTAGCCGGCAGGTAGAAATTTGTACTACAGAAGTGAATTTGGAAAGAGGTTGTACCGCGAGGAAGACGAGATTCGAGATTGGCACATGAATGTGTACTACTACTACGAACAAACTTATTAACAGAGATGCAATTAGAGATAAGGTGGGTCCAGTTTGCAACGTAATCCATCCAACTACCCCTACACAGCGCAGGTCGTTGAATCCGTCAAACTGATCGAAAAGTGAGTTTTTTTTTTTTTTTTCCTGGAAAAGCTGTGACCTGTTTTGGTCTTTTTTTTCCCAAATGAAATATCAATTATGTATAAAATGAATCACGTTTGATATAATAAATGGTAAACGGTTTGTGTCGCTTAAATAAGATCTCAAGTTCAAGTCTTGTAAATGCAGAAAAACTCAGTTGAGAGACTCACCCTCTATAGTCAGATGCGCGACACGAGTCAGATCCAATTAGTCAAGACGAAGTTCTAGATACCTAACGAGCAAAAAAAAAAATCTGTAAAATGAAGAAAATTATATAGCTAAGATTGATGAAATAGGGTACAGAAAATGTGCTATTAGTAGTTGTAACATCCCAATTTTTAAAGCGGAAATTTTTTTTTTTTCAATCAGAGTAGAGCATGGGAGCGAAAGAGTAACTGATCATAACAAAATATGAACCATTGTGTGATATAGTACTGACATTACAGCGATCCTACTTGTTCAAAAGGTAAGTACAGAAAGCGATAATGTGTCTTCGGCCGGTAGCCTACTCCTGCTGCTGCTTATCCCTAGCACCGATCCGTGGTCCTCCGGATCCTGAAGCTATAGCTGAGATTCAATTCACCGCATTGAATCTCGTGTAACGGTTAACCTTATGCTCAAATAAAACAAGATATAGACAATGATATTCATGACATAACAAAGAACATCTCATCAGAAGTGTCACACAGACAGAACATAAGCATGAAGCAAATATGTAAGGTCCTACACAACAACATTGTGACACAGACAGTACATAAGCATAAAGCAGTATGTAAAGTCCTACACAAATATAGCCTGCACATTACCCTGTGCCACGAACACGTGTCCTCAGCGCTAGGAAAACTCAAAGCGGTATTATCATGTCTTATAACCCGTACAAGGCTGTATGTAAAACGGCGACCCTAAGCAGAGCCCCGGTATATGAACGTATCTATGACATATCTGTATATGAGAACTATAGGATTAGTGTTACAGTACGCGTCCGTACCTTCGTTGATGTACGCAGATGTTTCTGGCGGAAACTGTACTTTCTGACGGAAAACAGCGGTTTGTCCGACAGCGGCACGTTGGACAGCGTGACGGCAGCAGATTAAGATTTCTGACGTCCTATAAGAGTAATATCACTTTCATTAGTGATTTGACACTATTATTGGCATTTTAGGTAAAAATTACCATTTTGCCCTTCTACCCCTAATTGGCGGAATTTCGCCAGAACTTCGACGCAATTATGATCTTCGAAAATAATGACTAAAATAGCCCTCCCATATGATACCCAATCATACTTGAAATTTAAAGGCTATTCTAACAAATTCTACCCTTACTTTTAAAAGAACTGCGAAAGCTTCAACTTTTCGGCGACTCGATCCCTACTATGTTTACACCTCTGCATATTTTTCAACGCAAACAAGGCTCAAAAACATTTGTAGGAATCTTGTCACCTACTTCCTAAATCTAACTAACAATTCTACTAACTACTAAACTAAAAACTAAAGACTAAAAGACTTACCCGTTGAAGACTTTCCGGACAATTCTACAGGGCTTCGCTGCACAATTCCCCAGAGCTCCTTTCTCTTCTTTCTCAACCAAAAATTTCGGCCAAGAGAAGGAAGAAAAGGTGTAAAATTTCTCAAGGGGAAGGCATCTATTTATAGGCAAAAACAAGGGCCTTGTTTGGCAAATTTAAGGCTTTGTTTGGAAAATCAAAGTTGTAATAACCCATTAATTGCAACTTGTTCAACCATTTTCCCCGATCGGTACCCGATTCGCGTGATTTCGGAGAAATCTCAAAATTCTGGATTTACAACTTTGAAACCATTTCCTCACTTATTAGAAATGTCCAAATTAACCTAAATTTTGATCCCATACGGGGCTCCAACAGTCCAGTTGAAGTTTTCTCGAAAACGTGTCCGATCGTGTCCGGTGTCGGAATTCGTTTTCGGGACTACCAATCTCTTGGAAATAATTCACTGACTCCAAATATGTCAAAATAAATTCAAACCCATTCCTAAATGTTGAGTTAGAATTTATTTTCCTTATTTCCAAAAATATGCCTATATGCATTTTTCCCTATTTTGTATTATTAGGAAAATGCACAAACGGCCTCGAATTAACTTCCGCAAGAGTCTAACGGAAGATAAAAACCCACTGATTAATATTTTACCTTGACCTTGGCATTCCTATTTCTAGATCTCTAGATAGGATCCGTTTCCTAATTTAAAAATTACTATTCATACTTTTTCACTTTAATTAATTATATTATATTTTAATATCAAGTTGCAAAAACCTTTATACATATATATATACATTCTTTCTCTTTTTCTTTTGGCCCAATTCGGCTGGCCCTATATTAATTTTAATAAATGTTTATTTTGTATTTAATTAATTATTTACTTATTTACTTATTTAATTTTTTTCCCCCAAAATTCCACAAAATTACCTAATTGGTCCATTCTTGTATTTAGGCTTAAAAATTCCTAAACTCAACTATTTTTCTCCAAAATTTTCAATTAATTAGTAAATATATTTTTACTAATTTTCAACCCTTTTCCACTAATTTTTGAGCTTTCCATAATTATTACTGAATTTCTTTTGCTTATGCTTAAGTAATTAGCCATTAATTGCTTAATCACTCTTTTAACCATGGTTGGTATTTTTCTTAATTAAGATGCCTTATTACCTTCATATTCTTGCATTAACCTTAGTATTTCCATGCCTCTTACATTATTCTATAATTTGTAAGGGTATTTTGGTCTTTTATTACTTTTGGCACATTCTTGTACAATTTCTCCAATTTCATAATTTATTAAATTACCGTAATTAGAGATATTATACTCTCCTAATTCAATTGATCATTATACTGTCTTTCAGATTTTTCATGAATTTTCTAAGTTAACTACCCTTTTGCGGGCGTTTTGGTCATTTTGGCACTTTGGCCCTTAAACTCCCTAATTTCACGCAGAAATCCTACTTAGAAAATATACTATAATTATACAAGACCGGAGATTGAAATTTCACTTATCAAAAATATCCAACTTTTAT
Source organism: Acacia pycnantha (assembly GCA_025563575.1). Taxonomy (NCBI): domain Eukaryota; kingdom Viridiplantae; phylum Streptophyta; class Magnoliopsida; order Fabales; family Fabaceae; genus Acacia; species Acacia pycnantha. The sequence goes on along the minus strand of JAMWYP010000031.1, from coordinate 2,969,942 downwards.
TTATAATATTCCAGATAAAAATCCGGGTATTACATTTCTCCCCCCCTTACACAAAATTTCGCCCTCGAAATTTAATCTATACTAACTAAACTTCGGGCCATGAATTCTGGGTACTTCTCCTTCATGTCACTCTCGGTTTCCCAAGTTGCCTCTTCGGGTGTTAAACCCTTCCAGACCACCTTCACTATCGAATAGTCTTATTTCTGAGCCGTTTCTCCTTATGATCAATGATCTGTTCTGGCTCAACTATGAAGGTATTATCATGCCGTACTTCAACGTCTTCGTACTCAATGACATGACCTCGGTCTGGTTGGTATTTCTTCAGTTGTGACACGTGGAAAACGTCGTGAAGATTACTCAGGTTCGGGGGTAAAGCTATCTGATAAGCTACTTCTCCGCGCTTCGCCAAAATCTCAAAGGGTCCTACGTATCGTGGACTCAGTTTCTTCCTCTTAAGCGTTCGCCGACACCGATTCTTGGAGATAACTTTAGGAATACATGGTCGCCGACATAGAACGTCAAGGGTCTCCTCCTTTTGTCCGCATAGCTCTTCTGTCTACTATGTGCAGCTAGGAGTCTCTTCTTGATCAACGCGATATGCTCGGAGGTTTGTTCAAGCATATCCGGCCCAAGTAATTGCTTTTCAGATGAATCTGTCCAAAGATAATGGTGATTGACACTTCCGCCCATACAATGCCTCGAACGGGGCCATTTGTATACTAGCATGATAACTGTTGTTATATGCAAACTCGCCTAGCGAAAGATGTTGATCCCAACTTCCTTTGAAATCAAGGGCACATGCTCGCAAAGATATCCTCCAGCGTCTGAATCGTCCTTTCAGATTGACCGTCAGTTTGAGGGTGATAAGCCGAACTGAACCTCAGCTTAGTCCCCATACCTTCGTGTAACGCTTGCCAGAAACGGGATTTGAAACGCGTATCCCGATCAGAGACAATGCTCTTAGGGACACCATGTAATCTCACTATCTCTTTGATATAAATCCCGCCAATCGTTCCGAGAATAGTGGATACCGATGGGAATGAAGTGTCTTGACTTGGTTAATCTGTCAACAACTACCCATATCGTATCATGATTCCTGATTTTGGGCAGACCTACCACAAAATCCATGGTTATGTTCTCCCATTTCCATTCCGGCAGCTCTAGTCCTTGCAAAAGACCAGGGGGTCGACGGTGTTCAATCTTCACCTTCTGACAGGTCAAGCACTTGGCCACGTACTCTGTAACGTCTTTCTTCATTCCAGGCCACCAAAGTTCGGATTTCATACTCTGGTACATCTTGACCATGCCTGGATGTAGAGTATATTTACTCTTGTGAGCCTCATCCATTATCTTCCGCCTTAATTCATCAACCTACGGTACATAGATTCGCTTCTTGTACCTGACCAAACCACTAAGTGATAGGTCATGGTCTTGGGTCTCACCTCGAGAGATTTTCTCACGTATCTCTTTTGCCCAATCATCTTGCTGCCGAGCTTTCTCAACTTCATCTCTCAGATCATACTCCCCTGACTAACAAGAAGAGTTGCAAGATAGGCATCGGTGGTGCATGAAGATCCATGCGGACTTGATTGGATAGATTCGGATCTCGAAATCTTCCAACAATTTCTGTTCTTGTATCATCATATATGCCACCTGCACCGTCTTCCTGCTAAGAGCATCAAGAACGACGTTTGCTTTACCCGGATGATACTTGATCTCCGTGGTGTAGTCTTTAATCAGCTCCATCCAACGACGTTGTCTCATGTTGAGTTCTCGTTGATCGAACAAGTATTTCAAACTTTTGTGATCACAATACACTTCTACGGTTACACCGTACAAGTAATGCCTCCATATCTTCAAAGCAAACACGATAGCCGCCAGCTCTAGATCGTGTGTAGGATAGTTCAACTCGTGAGGCTTCAGCTGACGAGAGGCATAAGCCACCACTCTGCCCTGTTGCATCGGGACACATCCCAACCCTTGCCCACCGGCATCACCGTAAACAACATACTTTTCATCCGGATGCGGGATGATTAACACCGGTGCCGTAGTCAATCTCTCTCTCGCTTTAAAGCTCTCCTCACGCTCATCTCCCATACAAAGGGTTGATTCTTCCTCGTAAGCTTTGTCAATGGAAGGGCTAGACGCGAGAAATCCCGTATGAATCTGCGGTAGTATCCCGCCAATCAACCGCAACTCCGTCGCTAGATATAACATGGCCCAGAAATTTCACTTCCTGGCGGCCAAAATTCGCATTTGCTCGGTTTAGCATAGAGTTGCTTCTCCCTGAGTATGCTCAACACCTTTCGCAGATGTTCTTCGTGCTCTTCTTTGCTCTTGGAATAGATGAGAATGTCATCAATAAACACCACCACAAACTGGTCTAGGTGTTGTCGGAAGATACGGTTCATGTAATCCATGAATACCGCAGGTGCATTTGTTAATCCAAAGGGCATCACAAGAAATTCATAATGCCCGTACACGGTCCCGAAAGCCGTCTTGGAAATATCACCATCTTTAACTCGCAACCGATGATATCCCAAACGCAGATCAATTTTGGAGAAGACAGTGGAACCGATAACTGATCCAAAAGATCATCAATCCGGGGAAGTGGGTACTTGTTTTTGACCGTTACTTTGTTCAATTCACGGTAGTCAATGCAGAGTCGGAAGCTTCCATCTTTCTTCTTTACAAACAACACTGGGGCTCCCCACGGTGATACACTGGGTCGAATGAACCCTTTCTTCAAAAGCTCTTCCAACTGCTTCTTCAACTCCTGCATCTCGTTAGGAGCCATACGATACGGCGCCTTTGATATTGACCCTGTACCAGGCATCAAATCAATGTTGAACTCCACTTCTCGGACAGGAGGTAACTCTGTGAGATCCTCCGGAAATACATCGGGAAAATCATTCACCACAGGGATATCCTGGAGTGAAAGATCAGCTTCTGCTTTGACTGAAAAGAATACCATGCAGGCATGGCATCCTTGCTTCACGCACCGATCGGCTTACGTAGCGGAGAGAAAGTTCGTGCTCACTTCAACTTTTCTCCGGAAATGATATCTTCTTCTTGCCACGCCGATCAGCGCACCGTTGGCCGTCAGCCAATTTAGACCGAGTATGACGTCGATGCCGTGAAGAGGTAGACGGATAAGGTCCACTTTAGAAACTCGTCCATCCACGTTAGCAATACAATTTATACATGCGTCAGAAGCTAAAGATTTTACACCAAGCGGTGTAGACACTACCAAATCATAAGGTAAACTACAGGCATTCATGCCTAGGCGACGTGCACAATCATAGGAAATGAAAGAATGACTGGCTCCTGAATCATACAATGCCTCAAGTAGATTTCCGTTCAGGTAAATAGTACCTTGGACCATCTCCGGGGACTGTCTGGCCTCTGTGTTCGTTAGTGCAAAGATTCGGCCAGTGCTCTGAGGTCTCGCCTCTGCAGCCTTCTCGCACACTCCCCGCTATAGTGTCCGGGCTTATGACATCTCAAGCATATCTGCTTCCCTTCACGCTCACGCCTGGGTGATGCTTCTTGCATTTGGGGCACGTTAGAGATCCCTACTGCCCGGGATAGTTCTCGCTGCCCGACTTGGTATGGCCTTTTATTTCCACCACGGGGTTACTCCAGGTGCCTTCCTCTTTAGTGAAGAGTTCTCGCGGTTGAATCCACCTCGACCAAGCATTATTGTTGTTGAAGTTCCTTGATCTCCGAAATCCTCCGAGGTTGCGCTCGCTCATCCGACAAGTTTCCACTGCGTTCGTCAAATTCTGGAATCGCTGGGACATGAGCCTTTCACCAATTTCATATTTAAGCCCATGAATTAGTATATTCACCATACTGCTTTCATCGTTGCCCCTTCGAAGATGTGCTGAGTATCGGGACATGTTGGTGAACCGGGCGTAGTAATCGTCGAAAGATTCCTCCTGTCCTTGTCGGATATGGAGAAATTCCGACTCCTTGTTCATTTTCACTGAAGGAGGGAAATATTGTTCATGAAATTTCTCCAGAAATTTCTCCCATGTCACGGGACAGTAATCGGTCTGTAGGGTTTCTGCCGTGACTTCCCACCAACGGTCGGCATCTCCTTCGAGTTGGTAAATCGCCAGTTGGGCTTTGCGATTCTCAGGGCAGTCAATCACCCTGAATACCTTCTCTAGTCTCTTCAGCCAATCCTCCGCCAAGTCCAGCTTTCCTCGAAAAGTTGGCGGCTTCAGCTTACAGAACTGATTAACCCAATACTGGGTATTCTTTTCCCTTCTTCCTCGTCGTGGAGGTGATTGTGATCTATCGGATTCCTCAGCGTTTTCCTCATGGTTTTCCTCACTTTGATTGTCATTGTCCTCCTCCTCTTCTTCTTCTTCTTCGTCATTCTCCTCGTTTTCTTCATTGTTGCGCTCTTCCTCCTCGTGTTGCCGTGCTTCCAATTGTCTTTGGGCTTCTTCATCCTGTTGATTTTGTCTTGCCAACAGAGCATCTATGAGAACCCTCTGCTCTTGGAGTGTTCTCCTCAGTTCTTGTACTTCGTTCTGTTCCGGTTGGTTGGGTATAATATTTCGTTCGGGTATTGCGTCCATTTGAGGCTGCCTGCCTCCTCGTCCGCCTCGACCTCGGCCTCTGCCTCGCCCCTACCTCTCGGTGCACCGGCACCTCTTATGATGGCCATGTTTTAACTTTTCCTTTATATCAAATAACGGCTAAGTGTCAGAAAAATAACACAACACATGGCATCAAAGACATATATATTTTCACATTAGATGTAATGTACATGCTAACGTATATTACATCATCCAACTGGTTTATGACCAGTGGTTACATCGTATATCCCACGCTGTTGTCATCAGATGAATGATCTGAGCCAACTGGTTTCTCCGGCTCTAAAGGTATTCTAGCCATTGACTCAGGGTAGTACACTGGGTCAGAATCATATTTTGGTTTGGGGTCATCAGAAATATCAGGGTTTCGTCTTCGTCCCGCCGTCTCTAGAACTACGGATCTACGAGCGTTACGCCTCATTATTACGGGATAGAAGGTATATCATTTTTTCGTTTCTGTTCATCACTACACATCACACCAGGGTCATATCAGTACTCATTTTCAAAACGTGCTCAAAGCTTAAAAGGCTTAAGAACCTAACTCCGTTATCCGAACAGAATGGCCAGGTAAGTGTCTACCATGGGGGCCTCACCGACTTATACGGCGACTGATTGGCACACCCACGTAGACTAGCCTTGCCTTCGGCACCAAACTGTCCGTAGTAACATAGTTAAATTCATGCCAGAATGTCATGCTCTGATACCATAAAATGTAACATCCCAATTTTTAAAGCGGAAAATTTTTTTTTTTCAATCAGAGTAGAGCATGGGAGCGAAAGAGTAACTGATCATAACAAAATATGAACCATTGTGTGATATAGTACTGACATTACAGCGATCCTACTTGTTCAAAAGGTAAGTACAGAAAGCGATAATGTGTCTTCGGCCGGTAGCCTACTCCTGCTGCTGCTTATCCCTAGCACCGATCCGTGGTCCTCCGGATCTCGAAGCTATAGCCGAGATTCAATTCACCGCATTGAATCTCGGGTAACGGTTAACCTTATGCTCAAATAAAACAGATATAGACAATAGATATTCATGACATAACAAAGAACATCTCATCGAAGTGTGACACGAGATGTAACATAAGCATGAAGCAAATATGTAAGGTCCTACACAACAACATTGTGACACGAGACAAGTACATAAGCATAAAGCGTACGTAAAGTCCTACACAAATATAGCCTGCACATTACCCCGTGCCACGAACACGTGTCCTCGCCGCTAGGAAAACTCAAAGCGGTATTATCATGTCTTATAACCCGTACAAGGTCAGTATGTAAACGGCGACCCTAAGCAAAGCCCCGTATATGAACGTATCTATGACATATCTGTATATGAGAACTATAGGATTAGTGTTACGACGCGTCCGTACCTTCGTTGATGTACGCAGATGTTTCGGCGAATCGTACTTTCGACGGAAAATGGTTTGTCCGACAATGCACGTTGGACGCGTGACGGCAGCAGATTAAGATTTCTGACGTCCTATAAGAGTAATATCACTTTCATTAGTGATTTGACACTATTATTGGCATTTTAGGTAAAAATTACCATTTTGCCCTTCTACCCCTAATTGGCGGAATTTCGCCAGAACTTCGACGCAATTATGATCTTCGAAAATAATGACTAAAATAGCCCTCCCATATGATACCCAATCATACTTGAAATTTAAAGGCTATTCTAACAAATTCTACCCTTACTTTTAAAAGAACTGCGAAAGCTTCAACTTTTCGGCGACTCGATCCCTACTATGTTTACACCTCTGCATATTTTTCAACGCAAACAAGGCTCTAAAACATTTGTAGGAATCTTGTCACCTACTTCCTAAATCTAACTAACAATTCTACTAACTACTAAACTAAAAACTAAAGACTAAAAGACTTACCCGTTGAAGACTTTCCTGACAATTCTACGGGCTTCATTTGCACAATCCCCCAGAGCTCCTTTCTCTTCTTTCTCAACCAAAAATTTCGGCCAAGAGAAGGAAGAAAAGGTGTAAAATTTCTCAAGGGGAAGGCATCTATTTATAGGCAAAAACAAGGGCCTTGTTTGGCAAATTTAAGGCTTTGTTTGGAAAATCAAAGTTGTAATAACCCATTAATTGCAACTTGTTCAACCATTTTCCCCGATCGGTACCCGATTCGCGTGATTTCGGAGAAATCTCAAAATTCTGGATTTACAACTTTGAAACCATTTCCTCACTTATTAGAAATTTCCAAATTAACCTAAATTTTGATCCCATACAGGGCTCCAACAGTCAGCTTGAAGTTTTCTCGAAAACGTGTCCGATCGTGTCCGGTGTCGAATTCGTTTCGGGACTACCAATCTCTTGGAAATAATTCACCGACTCCAAATATGTCAAAATAAATTCAAACCCATTCCTAAATGTTGAGTTAGAATTTATTTTCCTTATTTCCAAAAATATGCCTATATGCATTTTTCCCTATTTTGTATTATTAGGAAAATGCACAAACGGCTTCGAAATTAACTTCCGCAAGAGTCTAACGGAAGATAAAAACCCACCGATTAATATTTTACCTTGACCTTGGCATTCCTATTTCTAGATCTCTAGATAGGATCCGTTTCCTAATTTAAAAATTACTATTCATACTTTTTCACTTTAATTAATTATATTATATTTTAATATCAAGTTGCAAAAACCTTTATACATATATATATACATTCTTTCTCTTTTCTTTTGGCCCAATTCGGCTGGCCCTATATTAATTTTAATAAATGTTTATTTTGTATTTAATTAATTATTTACTTATTTACTTATTTAATTTTTTTTCCCCAAAATTCCACAAAATTACCTAATTGGTCCATTCTTGTATTTAGGCTTAAAAATTCCTAAACTCAACTATTTTTCTCCAAAATTTCCAATTAATTAGTAAATATATTTTTACTAATTTTCAACCCTTTTCCACTAATTTTTGAGCTTTCCATAATTATTACTGAATTTCTTTTGCTTATGCTTAAGTAATTAGCCATTAATTGCTTAATCACTCTTTTAACCATGGTTGGTATTTTTCTTAATTAAGATGCCTTATTACCTTCATATTCTTGCATTAACCTTAGTATTTCCATGCCTATTACATTATTCTATAATTTGTAAGGGTATTTTGGTCTTTTATTACTTTTGGCACATTCTTGTACAATTTCTCCAATTTCATAATTTATTAAATTACCGTAATTAGAGATATTATACTCTCCTAATTCAATTGATCATTATACTGTCTTTCAGGATTTTTCATGAATTTTCTAAGTTAACTACCCTTTTGCAGGGGCATTTTGGTCATTTTGGCACTTTGGCCCTTAAACTCCCTAATTTCACGCAGAAATCCTACTTAGAAAATATACTATAATTATACAAGACCGGAGATTGAAATTTCACTTATCAAAAATATCCAACTTTTATTTATAATATTCCAGATAAAAATCCGAGTATTACAGTAGTACATCAGTTTTTTGTATTTAAAATTTGAATTCACTTGGACTTTACAAATTAGTAATAATTTTTTTTAAAAAAAAAATACATGAAAGCGTTCCAAATACGTCAAATAAATTGTTACTGGGCCTGTTTGGAGAGAGCTTTAAGTAATTTAAAGCGAAAAAAAAAAAAAAAAAAGAATAGCAGTAGAAAAAAAAGTCAAAAGTAAAGTGTTTGGAAGGAAAAAGCTCTATGGGGTAACTTTTTCCAAAAAACTCTCAGTTTTTTTATGTGGGCCTCCCTACTTCTATTATTATCAACCCAAACACAAATCATATTTATAACCTGATTTTTTTTCCTACCAGGCTTCTAAAAAAGTCAAATAGAAAATAAGTCACCGCTCACACCGCTAACTCAAACAAGCCCACTCACATCTATAAAAATAAATGAAATGGGTTAAGTAGGAAAATGAAGAAGTTAATATACTTAAATTTGAATAGAGAGAGCTGAGCGACGTGACTTGAATGTGAATTATTTCCAAGTGGGAGCTTCTTTTTCCTCCCTAATCAATCAATGAAACTAATGTAGGACTGTACGTGTTCACATGGTTTGAACAATCAAATGAAACCTTGTAATTCAAGTTGTTGTGCATGTAACACACTCAAGTCAATGTGATCTCCCGCCTCACATCACTCTTGACTAAGCTCTTTCGTTTTTCCTCGAATTAATACTTGCAAGCAAAGCAACTCTCTCCCTCCCCTCTCAAGAAATCTCATAATTTACTTGAAATGTAAGGTGAGTTGCAAATTTTATACTCCCTCGGATCTTAATTATAAGACAACATTTGGAAGTTGGTTTTTGTCCTAATTATAGGACAATATTCTAATTTTTGTCAATTTCTTCCTAAAATACCCCTATTTTATTTTATTTTTTTGCTCAGACCTATTTTATTCTTTCAAGTGTACGTGTTTGGTTTTTTATGAGTATATGTATATGGATCGATCAACTGATGGTAATTTGCCAATACATATATAGAGAAACACACACACACATGTGTGCGAGTCTGTGCGTCTACACACAAATATGTACACACACACATATATATGTATATGTGTGAGTGTGTGTCTGTCAATTTATAGTATACACACACACACATAGACATATATATATATATGTGTGTGTGTGTGTGTGTGTGTGAGTGTGTGTGACACTGTGTGTGTGTGTCTATATATACACACATATATGTATATATAGCAAGACCATTATTTCAATTAAAAAGCGTGTGGAAAGGAAAATTCTAGGTAGGAGAGGTATATGATTGGGGTTGTTGATTTACTTTTATTTATGTCCTTTTAAATTTATATAAGGGCATTTTAGGAAAATGAGTAAAATTAACGAATTTAACTCCTCTCCTTAGTCTCTCCAAAATTGGTTAAATATGTCTTATAATTAGGACGGGAGAGAGTATCATACTTCTTAGGGTCCTTAATAAAATACCAATTTTGTATTTTAATTTCTTCACTAAAATGAGTTATATTAAGGTGCTGAGGGAGTATCTATGTGTGTGTGCGTATCTCTCTCTCTATATATATTACCTGTCAATGAGATTCTTGACTACAAGTTTGGATGGCTTTAAGATAGCGGTAGGACCACGGTGGGTATCATAATGAGAGATTTTTCATGCGTTGATAATGCCTCGATTGATTATGACTGTTTTGGTAAGCATCTGCAAAATTCAACACGCTTCCATTAATTTGGAAAAAGACATTCTCATACTCTCTCTCTTGTATTCCTAGTTTGAGGCTCGTTTTATAAGGAAAATATGGTCTCCATGGAATTTTCTACTATGTTTCTTTGATCCTTAATGTGTTAATAGAATTTTGATTCCTTAAGTTTACCTTCATTTTGATTTGATCCCTCAAATTTCAAATTATAGGTTTTAGTCCCTCAAAGAATAAAATAGTTCATATTTTTGTTAAGTTATAAAGACCAATGTTCTAAAAATAATTAAACTTAAGAGACCAAAACCTATAATTTGAAACTTGAGGAACTAAAATCAAAATGAGAGTAAAATTGAGGGCCCAAATGTTATAGTAACCCATATATAATTGAGGGTTTTAAATAGTTTTAATATAATCTTTGGTCCCTCAAGCTTACCCTCATTTTGATTCTAGTCCCCCAAGTTTCATTCCATTTAGCCTTGGTTTGGTTTGGAGGTAGGGGAGGGGAGGGAAGAGAAAATGGAGGGAAAAAAATTAAAATGGAGGGAAAATCTTCTTTTCCCTCCATTTTCCCTCCCCTCCCCTCCCCTACCCCAAACCAAATACACCCTTAAAATATTAGTCTTTGTTATAAATAAAAATTTGGAGCATTTTGCCTCTTGAGGGATCAAAACCTCTTGTTTGAAATTTAAATGATCAAAACCAAAATGATGACAAATTTAAGAGACCAAAGATTATAATAATCCTTTTAAATATGAATAAATTAGACTGTTTTTCATTTTTAGACAAAGATAATGACTTAAACACCCTTCGTTAGTTTTGGTGATAAGTTTATAAATGTCTTATAATAGGAATTAGAGAAAGTTATTTTTTCCTCAACTCTCGTGTATTCAAAGTTCAATAAAAAAATGCAATTACATAAAATCAGGAATCAACTCACTAATTTCATAATAATGTCATTCAGCGTCCAAATTAATTACATCATTGTCTTGACTAAGCCATTGCATCTTAAGGGTGGGGTAGAAGTAGAGGCTATAAGTTTCAATATTTTCTTGATATAAATAAATGGGTTTAATGTTTCTGCATTTACTGCAGAAACTTTTTTTCCTGCAGCACTCACATAAAAGTAAGTGGGTCCCACTAATATTTTCTCTCTCATCTCTTTACAATGGGACCCACTCACTTTTATGTGAGTGCTGCAGAAAAAAAAGTTTCTGCAGTAAATAAAGAAACATTAAACCCTAAATAAATATGCAACATTATTTCACTCTGCATATCAATGATGTTAGAAGGAACAAAATATTTAAATACTTTCTGTAAATTTATAAATCATTTGAAATAAATAAAACTAATACAAGGGATGAATGTTACATTTACAATAAATTTAATAAATCAAATCATGACATAAATAATGTTAAAAAATAAAGTTGGGAAATTAAATCAAACTAAATAAACTAAATGCAAACCTTTACTTTTAATTTGATTGATAAAAAAAGAATTCTTTTTTAAGTTAAAACAAAAAGTCTCTTTGACAACTATGATAACATAACAATTAACAAACCTATTTCTAAACTTGGTTATTGAACACCAAACAGTAATATAGAAGCACAAAAGATTATATTCATTATTTTGTGGTGATGAATTCTCCAATCTCGTTGGTGCAACCGTAGTTGGTCGCGTGACTTCAAAATTAATCAAGACCGCATATAATACAACTACCATCTACCTGTAGGATTCTCATATTATTCAAATCTCAGCATTCATAAATTATACTTGTGCTTACATGTGTGTCTGTGCGTGTTATATTCAAAGACACAGAGAGACAATTAATGAACATTAAAATCGAATATAAAACCGGCAACTAGGGTTGAACAGGAAACCCATAACCCAGTAAGCCCGCCCACAGCCCGATGTAATTGGGCCAATTTGAGCCCGCCCAAAAAGAATTAAATGGGTTGGGCTAAAACCCAACCCATCTAAGAATTAAATGGGCGGGCTATGGGTACACCTTTGGGTCGCTCATACCCGCCCATTTAGTGTGTTTTTTTTTTTTTTTTATTAACTACCCTAACACTAATTGCTATTGACTCTTACTCTCTTTCTCTTATATTTGCCTATTTTAACTGGCGAGTCGTCACAACTGAAATATGCAGATTCAATGGAAACATGCTATTTTTTTAATATTTGAACTTTAGTTGTAATGTTTTAATTTAAAAGTTAGAGTTTTAACATCAAAATTATGTTAGGATGGTACTTGCCTAAATTTAGGTTCTTGTGTGAATTATTATTATTGAACTTTGAAGATTCAGATTTCAAAATTTAGAATGATGAATTTGGATTTATGTTTAATGCTTATGTATGTTTTTTTTTCCAAAAAATAAACAAGTCAGATATAAATGGGTTACCCAAAACCCAATGAAACCCGCCCATTTATATGTTAGCCCATTTACACGGGCTTAAATGGGTTGAGGTATGGGTATGGGCTAACCCATACCCATTTAAAATTAAATGGGCGGGCTATGGGTTAGGGCATGGGCTACCCAACCCGCCCATTGCTCTGCCCTACCGGCAACTTCAGGCATGCTTTTAGGAGAATCAAATAATCAAATACCTAACATAGTAGTCTTCTGTACGGCCGTTTTATAGACATGCTTAAGAGATAGATGCCACTAAACATGTATACTTATAATTGAGTTACTACTATTCTATAGTTTGCAAAACGTGTCTCAGAACTTCTCGATCTCAAACTAGATCTGACTTTGAAGAATTGTAAAACAAGGAGATCAAGTTGATTAAGCCTGTTTGAGTTAGTGTTTGAAAAACACATTCACACAAGTCGAAACAAAACTAATCTCACATATTTACTTCGTACATTATAAATCACGTTGTAAAAGAAACTTCTACCGCTAACTCAAACGGGCGGGTGATACAAAACCCATCATCAATAATAGGTGCCTATTCATCGTGTCAAAAATGGATTATTCCAGACTCGAGTAAAACAATCTATATTTCTCTATTTCTTAAAAGTTCATATAGATAAATTTAATGACAATCACTTCAATATCTTTGGGGAATAAGTCTGCGGTGAAACTCTCATCACAGTCTCCTCATTTTGCCATAATTGTCCAATTTGGTGTTACAGGCGTCAATGTCTCCAAAAACCACGCTTCTGTCCTTGCATTCTCCTGCATCATTTGGAATAGCAGATAAACAAAAAGGTTACTGGAATAACCACAAAGTCACAGAAAATTCCCCATCCCTGGATAAGGAGGACAACGTGGTGTTGCTAAGGGGCAACAAGCAACATCCTCAAATTAAACAAAGGAGGCAAAAGCGAAGATAATCCATCTTATGAGCTTAAAAAGGCTAAAAGAACAAAGAAGCATGGACAATAAATAATGTTTTGGCTTCAAGCCCGACAAAGGTCAAACACATCTTGAAATCTTTACCTTTGATGCTCTTTGGACCGTCTAATGAATTCAGTTGGAATATCGCATCCTTGATAAGATGCTAACACTGACCTAATATCGGCCGGACTGCTTCTAGCAACAACTGCATAAGATAATGGAGGCATAATGCAATTTTTGACAACATACAAAGCCAACAATAACTTCACAGATGATTTCATTAACATGACTTAAGAAAGTTCTTACACTCAAGGAATGGTATGAAATCCAAAAGAACCGTGTCTTCTTTATCACTTTGCTGCCAGGCCTTAATCGGGATACAGTTTTCTTGTTGAAGGCAACTTTCCAAAGCATGTCCGCTCAAATAAAGAACTTTTCTAGGATCTCTGTTTAGCTTTGACAGGTCCTGCCGAGCAAGAGAAAAAAATAAGAAAACAGCCCAAAAGATAACTTACCTGTAATCAATTTGAAAAAGGCAGATTATGCTAAGCACCAAATGTTTAAATTTTTATTTGATGCTATGAACATTACAGGTCACACCTACATAAGAGTTAGCGGGCATGTGCTTTGGATAAAAGGGTAACCGACGAAGAAACTAACAAGAACCCATCAGGCTTGAATCTGAGATGTCTACAACTGTCTCAAGTCGTAGATACAAAATTCAAGGTTCAAGCTCTGTGACATTGAAGATTCCTAAATCAATTGACCTAAGGGCATCCAAAATGAAGAAAATATATAACTGAAAAGAGAATAAGACAAACTTACTCTATAATGCTTTCCATCCTGATACTTGGTAGCTGGCCTTGATAGCCTGTATCTTATGCAGTGCTTGGTATCCAGCCTATCAAGAACAGGGTCTACAAACTGCAAAAAAACAAGAGCAAAGCACATTAAAACTCGAGAAATAATGATAAGCATCCATTCAGAATGGGGAACAATTATAAAAAAGATGGAGTACCATATTTTGTTCATCAGTATACACAACAATTTCATAAAACTGTCCTAGATGCTCCAAGAAAGCATCAACTCCAGGTCGTTTGAAAGTTTGCCAGCCTGTATCCCTCTTTACATGACAAGCAAAAGAAAATACAATGATCAATATTAACCTTAAGCACTTTTGATAAATATGAAGCAGTATCATGACAATTGAGGGTCAAAAACTTCTATACAACATGAAAACCATTGCTTAAAAAAATCTGGCATTACCAAATCATATTGCCAGTATACAAGATTTATTGAACGTATAACTATCTATAGTCCATGCCATACCGTCCAGATATAGTGAATTAGGGTCTCATTGAGATCAAGAACGAGTGTAAACACATGTTGCTCCTGAGGAAGCAAATCTGGAAGAAGCTTATCTGAGTATGGTTCTGTATAACTCTAAAAATGTAGCAAGAGCGAGGTATTAAAATAAATTTAAGGAAAAAAATTAGCAGAAATATGAATGATGAAATAGAATATCAGAGGAAATATAGGCACTTACCTGAACCTGTTCCTCTACAAGCCTTCGTGCATCCAAGTACAGTTCTATTGCTTTAGCAGGCACTGAGATATTACAGAAAACAGAACCAGCCTGCTGTCAATACTAATTACACATATAAAAAGCAATTAAAACTTAAACAAACAAATATGTTATTATGATCTAATCATATGCAGCCATGAAAAATAAATTATTACATGAACCAGAAAATGAAACTGGGAGGCAGATAACAAAATATACCCCAAGCAGATATATAATGAATTGTTTTGTGAAAAAACAACAGTATCATTTCGCAGAGGAGGCAAAAGCGATAACAGTAGCAACCGCAGAACAGAAGCTTTGTGATAGAGCATATAGCTTTTGAGTGACTGGCTAGAAAGCTGAAGCTTTAGGATTACACCAACTTAATATAAGATTTAAGCGCTTCACAGAAACTTCTCACTGACCAACTTGATCTTTTGAGCTGAAACCAGGCTGCTGCTATGGGTATGTTAACTATATATATATATATATATATATATATATATATATATATATATATATATATATATATATATATATATATATATAAAATGTTTATTGATCTAGAATAGAGAATTAGATGTAGAAGAGAGACACAAGAATGAGAGTAGAAGAGAAATAGAGAAGAGAGCTCCTAAGGCTCTCTCAATTTTATTATTGCAATGCCATAACAAGTCTGAAATCTGATTGTACAATTGGGGAATTGGGCTATTTATAACACTATAGCCTCCCTCAAGTCCTAACTAACCCTAGTTTACAATTATTGACTAATTATCCTACTAACTATTTAGTTTATAAATGGGTCCCTAGGTTTATCTTACAATTAGGTCAACATATAGAGAGAGAGGGGGGGAGAGAGAGAGAAGTTTGAGCTGATATTTTAGCATATACTTCTCTGCTAAGTTGCTTACAGCAGTAGGAAAGGTGTATATGCTTGTGGACAAATATACAGAGAGAATAGGGCAGATTTAAGCGCATATATATATATATATATATATATGAGAAATTTTCTTGGGCATCTTCCAATAAACATCATCTCAGAGAGCAGTTGGATATAAACCGAAGTTAGCTTGCAACTAATGTTGTAATATTTTCCAAAAATTAGGGAAGAGACACTAAGAGTTCCAGAAGCTTGGAGGTAGGATGCAGGACCAACTGCTGAATCCAAACATCTATATGAATCACATTTCACTCCTTCAAATTCTTTATGTTCCCTTTAAGCTCGGTATTTTTTTTCCTTGTAACTTCTTAGATTATAATAGGCGCTGTTAAACACTAATATTAAGCTCGCTTGATATAAACAAGTTCTGTGCATTTCATATTAGAATAGCTGTCTTTTGTAATCCCAACCAAAAACTTCTGCATTGAAGTTGACAATGCTCAGTTGTCCTCCAATCTTTGTCTTATTATTAGACCTATAAATACAACTACAGCTCAATCTGTATTCCACAAAAATACCAGGCTCAGTTCTTGTTGTGAATGGTTAGAGCTAAAAGCATCCTAGTTAACCAGCTTATTTACTAGAGTATTCAAATAAATCTCTCAACCAGTTCAGTGCATCTCTTTGTGAATGATTTTATATATTTTTGTTTAGAAATGCAGCATATTCAGCCAACAATCCCAAGAAGAAAAGAGGATTCAAAGGAGAATATAAGAGATTAATTTGAAGGATGTAATGTACATAAGGTAGCTCATGAATTCACCTGTCATTGCAGTTGAATATAGCAATTGCTGAAATTTCTGCACAAAATTTGGACCAGCACATGTCAGCTGACTACTTTTATGGTGTGTAAAAACAAATATAGAGGAAGCTGAAGAAATAATGATATGTACCACATCAAAACAAGCTAAGTCCAAAACTTGGCAAAAGTGAAGGCACTCAAGAATAAAGATGAGAGTGTTCATATTGAAAAGCATTGAAGAAAATAGATAATCGAAAGAACTTACTAAGAGTCCTCATACTCAATGAGCAGAGAAGCTTAACACAAAACAGTCTAGCTATTTCAAATCAAGAGTAAAAGTAAGATCTGATCGATTACGTGTTTTACGGCTGAAATCCTTATGAATAGAGCTAACTATATGGTTCCTCCATTCATCTAAATTTATCCCAATACCTTCTAATATAGCCTTACCAATAAACTCAGATTGCAGTCAATCAAACGCATTTATGATAGAAACCTCTATCTGGCTTTCCTAAACCCTTCTTGATAAAATACAAGAAAAAATCTAGTCAATAGAATAAAGAATGCGCAAGTAAAACAAATACCACCGAACAGAATATTGATTAAATGGGCCAAAAATAACCATAAGCACAAAAGTCGTCTCAGTTAATGGTCCGCACAACTTTCAAGCATTGAAACATCCATATTATTTGGAAAAATATTACGAACCAATCATGTAATCCAACAGAGGAGGAAAAATCCACAGAACAAGCAAATTAGATAGAATGTCACTCAAGACACATTCAGGAGAACTCACATCGAAGGCAGTGGCATTTTCGCCAGCACTGTACTTCACTGATTCGCGGAGAGACTTCGTTTTTTCTTCAATTTCATCCAAACTGTATGCTGCAAAATTCCAAGGCTTTCCGATTTTCAGTCTATCAGACATAAGATAGCAACTGACAGTACAACGATCACGCTTAAATTAAACAGCAGCAATAAGCATATCATACAAAACCGAATTCAAGACAAATAACATTTACATTTCCAAAACAAATATCTAGATCACCAACAACAAGGAGCAGAAATCAAACCATAGGTGGCGTAACCAGCTGCAGCTGTGGCTCCAGTGAGTGTACCAGCGAGGGCAAACTTGAGGAAACTCCATCCTTGCTTCGTTGAACTCACATCAGATTCTGGGGAGGCGGAAGAGAGCGGCTCCTTGGGAGCACTGGAAGCCGCGACGGAGCACAGTAATCGCCCATTGCGCTTCGATAAGAAGGGAATGACACGCGATCCAAGAACCCTCAAAGACATGTCGCGGTCTTTGCGTGAAATGCGACAGAAGAAGCTCAGGGTTTCTGGTAGGGTTTTGCAGAGGGACAAATGGTCCAGGCGTGTTTGGGCCTTGGCTTCGGGGACGACGAGACCGGCTTAAGTCATGTTTGGAGGCCGTTCGGCTAATTCCGGCGTAGGAATAAAGAAAACCGCTGTTTGGCTGCTAACTTTATCTGATTGGGCTTTTCCGTCCCGCCACTTCGGCTGTATTAGTATAATGGGCTTTATTTGGGCCTTAGCAACGGATCCACCCTATTAATTGTTGAAAAATCTTTAATTCAAATTAAATCCAGATTTCTGTGTTGACCTGTAATTGAATCCAAGATTCAATCCTTATTATAATTTAAAATATTACGAGAATATTTGTTACATTATATGATTAAAATCCAAATGATTGAGGTTTCTAGCTAGGTACATGCACGTTCAAAGGATGAAGAAGAAAGAATGATGAATATGCATAATTATGAAAAGCAATGATTGAAACAATAATTGGCAAACAATATGAGCTGGTTGTTCAAAATGTCGAAGGCGATCATCCTCCACGTCTACCTCTACCTGCTGTTTTTTTTTTTTTAATCTTCTACTTGCTGTTTCAGTAGCCTAGTCTTGCTCTTCCTCGACATTATTCTTATATGGTCTTTATTATAAGACACCAACTAACAATTTCTATAAAGTCATTAAATTTATCATAAAATTCAAGTAAGTTTCAATATTGTCCATACTAATTGCATTAAACTTTAATATCACATTAATTATTACTCTCACCCACTACTTTTATTTATTACCACTCTCGTCTTATTTATAAGTCATTTTTAATCAAAAAATTTAGTCCTATTTATAAGTCATCTTTCAAGTAATAAATGAGATTATGATAATTTTTTCCTATATTAATTGTACCAATGAAAATAGAGAAAGAAGAATGAGTTGAAAGATACTCATTTATAAATAAAGACAAAATTGAAAATTTACCCCCTTAATTATTGAACCAACTATATATCCTTGATATGTGTGATTTAGTTAAAAGAAATTTATAAATAGGACTAGAATTGTATGAGCATACATGAAAAAATGATTTAATGCTCTTTAGAAACAAGCAATTAAGTACCTTTCTAATAAAAATTATCATAAAAGGTATATTATAATAGGGTGGCGGCAGTGGCGGCGACGGTGGCAATAGTGTTTGATCGAGAGATTAAGGGTTCTCTTTTCTTTTTCTTTTCTTTTTTTAAAAAAGAGCTTAAAAATAAGCTCCTCCTATGAGCTTATTTTTCTTCATTATAAAATAAGCTCTTATAATTATAAGCGTTTATGTAATCTTGTTTGGCCTAACTTATACTTATAAGTAGAAGATAAGCTAAAAATAAGCTAGGCCAAACAGGTACATTTATTAGTTAATGCTAGGTTATTGCCTAAATCTCAAAACAATACTACATTTAATCCTAATTATAAGAACAAGTTTATTGCATTACAAACTTGATCCTATAATTAAGATCAATTTTACATTATACCAAAGTTTAACTAGGTATAGGTGGATCGGGCAAAATCGTGGGCAAACTTACATTGTGGGCCATTGTGACAAGTCACAAGTGGCGCAACAGGGCACGACAATGACAAGCCTTATTATTCTCATTAGGTGAAATGGATAACATACATCTTACGACGACATTATTATTGGACTATATCAAAAACCAAACTTTTGAATAAATTATAAACCAAAAGGCATTGTTTAGTAACCTTATCAAGTGTCATTTTCATAGTTCATCTACTCCTTTTTTAAATGATTTCATAATGTATAATGCTTTGCGTAGATTTGAACTAATTTAAATTATTTTCTGTCATTTTTAGTAGTTATAAGTCAAAAAAAAAAAAAATTATTGATACTATTATGTGTATATTTTATATCAATCATCCTGAATATTTGATAATATTAGGTTAATATTCTGACAAATTATATGTATAGATATGTTGCCCCTGCATTCCTTTAATGAAGCAAAAAAAAAAAAAAATTGAATCTTGTGAATAGAGGGGGAAAAAAAGCTACTTCATATTAAATTCAGAAATAATGCTTGAATTAAATATTGTATTTTCATAAATACTCTTTTTAAAACAAAGTTGTATTTTCGAAAAAATTAATATCATATTATTTGTAAAAATAATAAATATTCAATATGTTATTGACTACTACCTCCGGTCCTAATTATAAGAGCTAATTGACTTTTTTTTGGAGAGGTTAAGGAAGCTAAATAAGTTACTTAATCATTTCATATGTTGTGTATCCTTAGATTATATATTAGTTTATTAGTCAAATTAATTAATTTGAAGAAAAAAATAAAAATAAAAATACTCTAAAGTAATTTCAATAGCTTCCTTAATCTCTCCAAAAAAGTCAACTAGCTCTTATAATTAGGACCGGAGGGAGTAATTCTTATTTAATAATCATTGCATGACATTCCAAGTGGTCACTAAAAAATAGCAATTAGTGAAAGAATTTTTATTGCTAATCATTTTGGTGACATAATAATTTTCATTTGGAAAAGGACCATCGCTAATTAATTAGTGATCGAGTGATTAGTGACAAAATTTGCAGTTCCGTCACAGATTATAGTGCAGTGTGCTTCTTTTTCTCTACACAATATTACTCCTTCCAGTCCTAATTATAAGTTCAAGTTGATTTTTTGCAGAGATTAAGGAAACTAATAAAATTACTTTAGAGTACTTTTATTTTTATTTTTTTCTCCAAACTAACTAGTTTGACTAATATACTCCCTCCGGTCCTAATTATAAGAGTTAGTTGACTTTTTTGGAGAGATTAAGGAAGCTAATTAAATTACTTCAGAGTATTTTATTTTTTTCTTCAAACTAATTAGTTTAACTAATAAACTAATATATAATATAAGGATACACAACATATGATATGATTAAGTAACTTATTTAGCTTCCTTAATCTCTCCAAAGAAAGTCAACTAGCTCTTATAGTTAGGACCAGAGGTAGTATAATCTAAGGATACACAACATATGATATGATTAAGTAACTTATTTAACTTTTTTAATCTCTCTAAAAAAAATCAACCACGTCTTATAATTGGGAAAATCCCCCTCAGGGCCCAAGTAACGAAAAAATTGTCAAAAAATGTCCAAAGAAAAGTCAGATGTTAGAAAAGGCCCTAATATTATTTCAGAAAACGTTATAATGATATAGTTGTTAATGTTTATGAAATAATACCAGAAAAGGCTCTAGGGCCTTTTTTAACGTGTGATTTTTTCTTGAGCCTTTTTTTTTTACAATTTTTTAGTTACTTGGGCCCTAAGGGGTATTTTTCCCTTATAATTAGTACAGAAGATAATATTACTTAAACTGAAGACGTTACTAGAACAAACTGAGAGAATATTAACATGTAGAAGAGCACACTTTAATTTTGACACAAATGTTTCTGTGGCCAAAATGATGTTGCAACTTGCTATAAGTGTCCCTTAGGAAGGGTTATAGGTAATTATATATATGGGTGTGTTAATTATAATAATGATTGGTATGTGATACAGATTACTTGCTTACGAATCAAGGTAGTGAAAACATTTAATGTTGAGGTAATCATGTAATTAATGTAAACAAGATGTAGATATATACTAGTTTTTGATCACATAGTTTATGGTTCCAAATTAAGCAGCAATTAAATCTGATTTATGCTTCTCTTTCAACAACTTATGGCTCTAATTACACAATGCTTCTCGTTGAAGTTGACTTGTGCTAGTTGCATGAGTTTTCGTGTGTGTACAATTCCCTCAATATATATATATTTTTTTTAAATATATGTGACTTCTGATTTTGACATGTCATTTCTGATTTTTTTTTTCTTGAAAAATTAAATATGGAGAAAATTTACTACTAATTATAAAAAAGCTTTAGAGTACATTATATCCCCTCATTGGCTGCACATATGTTAAAGAAATTTTTCTCCAAAATTTATAGAGTAAATTACATCCTTTTATTGAATGATTAAATCTATTTTATCTCCTAAATTTATAATTTTTACTTGTATTTTTCTTCCAATTGATTATATATATTAAAGAAACTTTTCATCAAGAGGGTAGGGTAGTATCCAATACAAATAATCAAAAGGGTTCTCTAAGGAAATCAACACCAATTTTTTTTAAAAAAATAATTAACTGAACTAATTTTTTAATCCATCCAAATTAATTATGTAGCTCATACATTTAAGATTGGTAGGAGTATTATCAATACAAGCTTCCATCCCAAAACTCCTTAGGGAAATAAAACTCTATCAAATCTAAACATCCAAAAAAAGTTTTTTAAAAAAAAAAGCAATAGTTTCTGTAGAGTCACATATAACAATGACTTGTGCATTGAACTATAATGTAAACAGATCAATTTAATGTGTGGTGAGTTTGAAGGTTGGTTCACTTACTCACATTTCTATATGGTATGTGAACCACAATTTTTGGTGGATCTTGGGACCAACCTTCACATTAATGGCACTCGATAGGTCAACCTCTCTCATGTCTTGAGCAAAACATATACATGAAGATACATTTTGTTCTGTTTTGTGGCAAATACTATGTTCTATATGTACAATACCCTCCTCTTATATCAATTAATCCTCATTTATTGCAATCTCTCCTAGTGGATCATGCATGTTTGAATATTTTATATAAGTGTCGATTGATTAAATACCACCCACACATTTTCAATAGTCATGGTCTCTTTGTTTTTGTTTTGTTTTTTGCTATAAAAGTTTAGAAGGAAGATATTGTTAAAAGTAATATAAGTTGTATTATAGTAATTAGACGATGCTTATAATTCATTTTATATAAGGAATCTTAATTACGTACCACTCACAAAAATGGATCTATCTTGCACTTGACACAAAACGACTATTAGTAAAATTACAGGTTAAGTATCATTTTTTTCTCGGAAATTTTCGTTTGGGAGCACTAGGCACCCAGAAGTTTTTTTGGAGTAAAATTGTCTTGAAAGTTAACAAAACGTAGCATTTTACCCCAAAGTATTATTTTTTACGGTTAAGTTTCTATTACGTTTAATAAACTTCCGGGACAAAATTGCTCTTAAACAATTTTCCGGATACCTACTGCTCCTCAGCCAAAACTTCCAAGGCAAATTGTTACATTTTGTTATCTTTCTAGGGCAATTTTGCTCCAAAAAACCTTTCGGGCGCCCAGTGCTTCCAAGACAAAACTTCTGAGACAAAAAGATACTTAACTTTAAAATCACCACCAAATATGCTAATTGTACTTCTTAGTGGGGTCAAGTTTATCTCATTATCCCTTATAATCTCTAAATCATATACATCCAATCAATTTGAAAGGTCACAATACTACTTTGATTTTTCTCTTATTTTCCAAATCAACGGTCTAGATGAATTTATAAGGGATAATAAGAAGGAAAAAAATTATGAGAGGATCTTCTTCCATCTTTAGTGATCCCTTATTGAAACTATGTTGACATGTGGGTAGATTTTTTTGGGAAGGATATTGAAATATGGTTAAGTAACAAGTTACAATTAAGGTTCAATACTTCAATCTGAACACATCCTGAAAGATTGGGATCTGCATTTTTTGCTGTAAGCTGTGGCAAGTTAGGAACCTCCGTCTTTTTGTCAACGATACGCATACAACAGAGTATTTTAATTTAACTCATATCCGTGTTATAATTAATCATACTTTAAATAATCTATCTATTTCTATTTTTATATTGATTTTACAAATTCTCACTCACGGTGACTCTTGTATTTGTTCAACTCGTTTTGAATGAAATTCTCCTTTTATTTTAAAAAATAATGGTTGAATATAGACTGATAATATTTTTATACATGTGTGTGTAAAAAAACAACCATGATAATCATATAAATCATTTGTGTATGTGGTTCATTAGCTTACACTCACATCGAACCAAGTCTTTAATGAGGAGGCAATTCTAGTACATGGTTAAAAACAAACAAATTAATAATAACCACTAGATTACAAATCATATATATGTTGCTTTAATCACTGGATAAACCTTTTAAAGATCATGAGCCTAGTGGTACCAATATTATTTGAATAGCCCTAGACTGTCTATTCAAGAACACGTGAGCTGCTTTAGGACAACACAAAATGTTCAATTTTGGCCTACAATAATTTGCCAACCATGGGTATTTATGGAAATGACAAAAAACACCTCACCAATATGCGTCTATACAACTATATATAAACAATAAGGCCTTCATGGCCTGCACACAGCAAGCTTCCTCTTCACAGAGCTAACTCCTTCTAGAAACTTACTTATATCCTTAGTTTCATTCGTTCCATTCTCTGAAACTATGGATAAAGTAAGGTCTTTAAGTTTAGAATCTCTGAATTACCAGAGCTTTAAAGCTCAGTATGTGCTAAAGATTACACAGTTCTTAGTTTCTGTGTCTGTGTGTTCTTTTCTCTTCTCTCCTTCTTCCTTGTTCGCCTTCTCTCTTCAGCTCTTTACGCACACCATAGACAAGAACTGTATGTTCCTCCTCTGTAATGGCCTTCTTGTTTTTGTGGGTATCGCCAGATCTTTCTCTGGCTCTAGTGGTAGTGATGATGAAGTTTCTTCTTCTTCTTCAAAGTATGTCGATGATGGTTCGAGTTCGGAATATTCGGATATTGAGGCCAGAGAGCCATTGTTGGAGGTTGAAGCAGAGGAGAGAAGCAGAGAGCCTGATGAACTGAACATTCCTTCAGATGAAGCAGTTGAGATCAAGTACTATGAAGGAGACGAAGACATGGAGATCAAGGCAATTGTAGAATACGACGTGGAGCAACAAGAAGGAGAAGAACTAAGAACCTCTCATTTGATTCTGGAAGATGAAGAAACTGGAATGCTGGATGCAGGGGAAGAAGAAGGATCAAAAGGTCATGACTTTCTGATCGAAGAAGGCATAGAAGAGGAAGAAATTGAATATGAAGAAGAAGAAGATGATGATGCAGAGAACTCTCGGTTAAGTACAGAAGAATTGAACAAGAAGTTCGATGACTTCATTAGAAGGATGAGGGAAGATCTGAGGATTGAAGCTCGACGACAACTGATCATGGTTTAATGATAATCATCTAGAAGCAGCCATGATTATGATTTTTCTAGATGTTGTTGTTGTTCTTAGGATTTCGTAGCTAGCTAGGTGTAATTGTTATAGGCATGGTTGCAGTTGTACTTGCAAGTACTAAGAAGCAACCTCAGTATTCCAACCTTTTAAATTATGGAATCCTAAGTACATTTCTCCTTTACATAATCTAAGATAATTTGGTGCAGATCAAGTTAAACAACATTAAATTATCTGATGGCACTTAACAGTATTTATAGATATGAGTGTGGGGTTACAGAAGATTGAGTTGTTCCTGACCTGAGAATTGGAAACAGAGGAAGGTTTATATGAAGTACTTTAAACTCCCAAACTATAGTTCCTCTTCTATTACCTAATTATAATACCAATGGGGCAAAAAAAAAAAAAAAAGGAATAAGATCATCTAGAAGCTAGTGGGACAGATCTACTGATCTACATATTTTGATTTAGGGATAGATACACCCTCCCAAAGAAATCAAAGAAGGCATTGGAAAATTAATTAAAATTGTATACTTAATATATTGTATGATTTTTTAAATTAAATTAGTTTTGTCCTTAAAATTGAGTATGTTCTATCACTGGCGGTGTGTTGGACAGTTCTAAACTCAATGTTGACACCTAAACACAAGGGTTGTGCTCTTCAAGAGACTTAATCTAGCACATTCCAATTATCGCAACCCCCTTGGATATGGATTTCTTACGGTTCATCGTATTAGGTTGTGCATAATTACAATGGTAGAAGTAACACTTTTTATCATACTCTTTTGGGTTAAGGTGCAAATTTCTTTTAGAAGTTTTCACTGAAGAGTAATGTTTCCTGAAAGTTTTTTAAAGTTCAATGTCACCTCAAAAGTTTCAAAACGTAGCAATATTGCCCCATATCATTAAAAAATTGACGTTGATCGTTAACTTTTTAACAGAAATGGCAACATAACTTCATTTTAACACTTTCGGGGCAATATTGAACCTAACAAACCTTAAGGGTAACAATGCTCTTCAGCAGAAACTTTATGTAGCAAATATGTACCTTAACCCTACATTTGTTTTCAAAATAACGGATGTAAATTAACAAAGTAAAAACTATTAGCGTTAATAAGTACCATACAGATAAGAACATTGCAACCATTTCAGAAGCTTGAAAGCGGACAATAAAACACCGGGTTTAGAGGCTAATGAATGTGATTAAAGAGATGGTTAAGAAGTGGAGATTCAACCACCGAATTTATTATTAGAGGGAGGAGATGTGTGGAGGGGAAGAATGAAAGGGGCATTTGTTGAAGAAGGAGAGAACATGAATTCAATCAGTAGTTCATGAAAAGGATTGATCAATGGCATTAATGAACCTTCTCATAAAATAGTATTCCCCCATATTATCTGACTCATACAACTCACCTAATCCACATTTGGTTATTATCTTAATTAACATTGATTTAGTTATGAAAGCTTTATGAATTATATACCACTATAATGTATGAATAATGTGGTTTTTATAAATTTTACATTATATAGAGGAAAAAAAAAAAAATATATATATATATATATATATATATATAGATTATAGGCATAAATATTATTAATCTTTTAGATCAAGTTGATATCATGCATTAATCTTGCTAAAATTTTAATTTGGTGCAAAGAAAACAGTGAATGTTATGGTTGGAGGAGGTTCGTGGTTATTGGCAGGCACAGAGTTGCTTGCGTGAAGTGAAGCCTCAGAAATATGAAAATGAAAATTGAAGGCACCGTAAAGTAAGAAGTGTTTGGAAATCCAATTCTTCTTTCTTTATGAATCAGCGCTCTGCAAACTTCAAACTTCTCCTTATAAAGTCTATACATTTAATTTGCTCATTTTATTATTCAACGTGTGTTGGACACAGACAATTCAACGTATTTTTTTAAAGGAAAAAACTATTTTGTGGGTACATATAGTTTCTCTTCATTTTTTATTTGATACACGTGCATTTTAATTTCTCTCTTAATTTGATGCTCGAATTTTGCTTTGTTAAATACTATTAACTCTTGAATAAGGGCTAACGGTGCTAACATACAAGAGCTAACAATGCTACTGATACTATTGGAGCAATATATATACATTAGAGTTGTGATATGGTCTCTAACTTCATTTTTTTATTTTATGTAAAAATTTTAGGAGATGAGTTGGGCTCATCCACGATTCAAGAGTAAGACACTTAGAGCCTACTCCGTAAAGAATTCATGATTAAGAGTAATTCACCTTAACCTGGGTTATCATTGCTTCGTAGACCCTTAGGATGTCTTCCCTAGCGTCTTGATCAACTCCAGGATCAAACCCCCTCCTTTTGGTGAGAGTGTCTGACCCTTTTGCCAGTTAAACCCAAAGATGAGGGGTTCTAACTTCATATTTAAGTAAATGAGAACTCTTACCACTCACACCAACTTTTTTTTTTTTTGAATTAGAAGGACAGACACTATCAGCTTAAGATTACAAATGAGATCGAACTCATAACCTCCCACTTACAGGGAAATTCTCATATCATTAAGCTATAATGATATTATTAGGCATGCCAACTTAATTAAGTTGATATTAATTCAAAAATACTTTTAGAACCAATGTATGTACACTTTCAACTAAGTATGTATGTATATTATTCATGGGTTAAAATCCTAATTTGCCACAAAAGTTTTGCTAAGGGAGCACCCAGCACCCGAAAGTATTTTGGATATCATTTTTGCCCCAGAAGTTTACAAAATGGAGCAATTTTGCCCATCAGTTGATCTTGACCGTTGGATTGGTATCATTTTTGTCCTGGAAGTTTACAAAAATTTGCTCCTAAACAAAACTTCGTGGGCGAATTTGCTCCTAAAAAAAACTTCCGGGGCATATTTGCTCCATTTTGTAAACTTCCAGGGCAAAAATGATACCCAAAATACTTCCGGGTGCTGGGTGCTCCCTTAGCATAACTTCCGTGGTAAATTAGGTATTTAACCCATTATTCATTTAGCATTGGTTATTCACACAAAATGTACATGACTTCTTGACAATAATTTCCAAATGATATTATTATCCACAGTATTTTCTTCTTCTTCATTTTATGCAACGTGATACTTACCAACAATAACATAACTTTATATGGACGGCATATTTTCATGTGTTGTGTATGATCAACCAAATAATTGAGTTGGTAGAAGCCAGAAGGCATAACAAAATTTGATAATTTGAACTTTGAGAGTAGGGGGGAGGATCCTCTAGCCTTGATAATAATTACTTAATACAATTGAATCGATAGAATTAAATATTAGATAATTATAATACAAAATTAATTGATAATTATCAATCTTTTTGATACAGAATAAGTGTGTGTGTATATATATTAATATTAAAAAAAATTTATAGATAATATTACTGTTTATAAGTTGTTATTAATGCAGATAACCTCAAATTTCTTTCAAAATACGACCTCATAATCTATTTTGAAAAATAAATCTTATTAATTATATATGATTGTAAATAGTTCAACATATTTACTTCTTAACAATAATTTTCAAAGGATATTTTTCACAATGTTTTTTTTTATTTGATTAAGGGTTTCTTCCTCAAGGGAGGGCAAAGGGTTCCCAACAAGTGCGTTTCCTAGAATTTGAGTTCTCTTCCTTATTGGGACGTCTTTATAACAAAGAACAAAAAATATGAAAAATTATGCAGTATCTCTCATAATAGAAATAGAAAAATGAGCAATTAAAAATTTAAAATAATTGAATCTCAATATGAATAGAAATATGCATCACCAACTCATCCAAAAAACTTGATATGACTTAAAAGGATCGAAGCTGATTTACTATTGTTTAATTGAGTTAGAATTGAAATTTGTAAAATGCATGTTGTATTATTTATTCAAACGATAGGTTTTTTTTCCCCTCAAATTCAAACGATAGGTTTAATAATAGGACAAGTGTTATAATATTTAACATATGATAAAAATCTGCAATAAGAATGTACCAATCCACCCCTGTGAACAGCCTGAAAAAAAGGCCCTTAATTGAAGCTGGAAAAGTATAACTTGAACTTGAAAACTACTGTATCAAAAAAAAAAAAGTAGAAAAAATACGCATGGAATTATTGTGAATTTGTGATTATTGAAAGCAACTCATAGCTTGTCAATTTATGACAAGGTACAGTAAAGGAGGCCAATTAATTGACCATAATTCAATTATTGTTATGTGCCTTTTCAAAATGTGCCCCTTAATTTTTTGGCATATGTTTATATAGAAAAGTAGACTTCATTGTTAGAATTACTATTTATAAGTCTTGAGCAATGTGACTTTTTTAATCTCCATATAACTTTAAAAAAAAAAAAATATTTCCTTTTTCTTTTCACTTCGAAATATAACATTCATTTAAATTTAAAACTCATACATCCAGAAGTAAACAACAACAAAACATGAACCAGTATCTAACACATTTCCATCATATTTGACAACAAAATATTTAGTTATTTTGGTGAAAGTTTTGCAATTCAATTAGTGGACACGACCCCTTTAATGAAGTCTTAGCAACCCAATTAGTCACCCTGTTAGCTTTCCTTCACAAAAACTACAAGTTTTTGTGAAGGTGTCTATAATTGTGTTCGTTAAAAAATTAGCCCTTAAAACTATATGAACAAATTTAATTAAGGGTAAAGGAGCAAAAATACATATGTGCTTTACCTCCGGGAGTGTTTAGCACCATATGCTTTTTTGGGAGCAAAAATACACACGTGGTTACCATTTTGGAGCAAAAGTCACATCACACCGTTATGTTATTGTTCACCGTTATGAGTGAGAAAGAGCTGAAGTGAACAGTAACATAACGGTGGGATGTGACTTTTGCTCTAAAATGGTAACCACGTGTGTATTTTTGTTCCCAAAAAAAATATATGGTGCTGGGCGCTCTCGGGGGTAAAACACATGTGTATTTTTGATCTTTACCCTTTAATTAATATTCCTAAAATTTTGGGTTGCTGATATGACAATGATGTGTTATGGATGTGACAATAATATATGTTTGATAATAATAAGGATTTTGTCTAAAGTTAATCACAATTAGAGAGGCTAATTCCTTAATGAAAAAATTATAGGAATCATAACTTAAGAAGGACATAATTTCACATACTAGAAGCTATATTTTCATTAAAAAAATAGTTATAGTAGGAATGATGAATAATAGAAGGGATTTTTTTTTTTTTTATATAAAAAGGTTTTGGAGGGGTTCGGCATCAATCCCCCACCAAGGTCAGGGCACGGCCCCGGGCTCTTTGAGCACTTAATGGGGACTTAGGAGATCGCATACCAAAGGAGTCCCAACGACAACAGCGGTGATCGAACACACATCCATTTGGAACTTAACCAAATCCCTTACCATCTATGCCAACTCACTTTGACAATAGAAGGGATTTGGATTGATGGAAGATGTAGAGGAAATAGGGTTTAGGTGGCAGGAAACCAAGGGGCGTTTCATGGTGAAGATCAATAGAATGGATTTGAGGGAAAGTGGGGTCCACTTGAAGGGAAGGAGGAGAAGTCCAAATCATAATTAAATGGAAGTGTTTGATATAAGCATTTAATGTGTAGGATAGTCAATAGACAATAGTATGTAGGAGAACACTTCCAAGCTTTGGTGGGACCCCAATCCAAAGGCAGGCCCAACTCACTATATGCTTATTGTCCCTTGGAGTTTTATCCCTCATCTAAATTCATGATTTAGGAGACAAATAATTACTACACCCTCCAATTTTAAATATAAGATAAAATTTATAGTATAAATTACATTACAAACTATAAAATTTATCCTATATTTAGGATTAGAGGTAGTATTAAAAATTCCTTTAAGAGTTATTAGGTGGTATTGTCTTTTTAAATAAATCTTTTGCAATCCAAAATTAAATTAGACTCTAAGGGCCTGTTTGGTACAAGGAATTGATGGGGAAGGAAAGGAACTTTGGCAAGTTCCTCCGTTTGGTACACATTTTGCATAAATCTTCTTGGGAATCCAAGTTCTCGGGCCTACCAATCTTCCCTCATATGTGGGAAGATCATATCCCACCAAAATTGGTGGAATCTCAAGTTCCCACGTCACTGTTCACATTTTTGGGCAGATTTACCTCTGAAATTCAAACTTGGCGGGAAGTTCAAACCTGGCGGGAAAGTTCAAATTTGGCGATTTCTTTTTTACACGAGTTCGAACTTAACAAGAGCATTTTTTTTAAAATATATTTTAGCAAAAAAATATTTTTCTTTTTTATTTTGAATTAATTTCTTTTGAGGGTAAAATATGCATTTCCTAATTCTTTACTAACTACCACCCCTTTATTTTCTTCCTACCAAACAACTCATCTTTTTTCAATCCATCTCCCCTCATTTTTTAAATCTTCATTTTCCTTCCTCTAAGTTCATTTTCCTCCTCAAATTTTCCTTTTACCAAACGGAACCAAATTGTCATTAATGAGGGAGGGGAAGAAACCCTAGGGAGGATATTGACCAAATTGTCATTAATGAAAAAAATATTCTTTTTTATTGAGAGTGCATTTTTGAAATATTGAAAATTTTTCATAGGCTATTTAATAAAGATGGGAGAAAAAAATTCTCTTTCCTCTCCCCTCCCCCTCCCTCCCCTCAAATGAAACATAGTGTAAGTTGAGTCATGTAGTTGATGGTAAATAAAATGTTTTATTAAATTTGGTGTTGGCATGACAAAGTGATGACTTCATAATATTCAACTGAAGTGTATATCTATTTTTTTCTCTGATAATCTTCAATTAAGGTTATCGTCTAGGGTTTGTTTTTGTAGTGAGAAAATCTATCTTTATATGATTAGATCCAATCTTTTAGTTCCTATGGAAAGGAAAATCAAATTCATGCTCTATTCATATGCTACCTTTTAAATTTTTATTGAAAAAATAGAAAAAGGATAACATACAATAATAGTTTAATTATCTCAGTCATGTATTTGCAACTCATTAAATCGTGACATTTTATCTTGCTCATGTGTTCATCTTGTAAGTTTTTTTTTTCAAAGAATTTTAGGAAAAGGATTGGGCTCACCTACAATCCAAGGGCAGGGCGCTTGGAACCCAGTCCACAGGGCATACTGGACAGAGAGTACACATGGCTCCACCTCTACCAACGTTTCCACTGCTTCCTAGACCCCTAGGATGCCTCCCCCAGCTTGCTAGTGGATAATTGAGATAAATTCTTACTACATAAGACTTTGACTTAACGTTTTTTTGAGTGATTTTACATTGTATACAAAATAAATATATGAAATGAGTTTTATCTTGTAAAGTGTAAAAATACTTTTTAAAATGGAAGCAAACAAGCAACCACCTCTTATGGAATTTTTCATAATGAAAAATGTTATTCCAGGGCCATAGTAGTAAATAGGAGGGCTTGTTTGGATTCCCACAAAAAAATATTCCCTTTCATTGAATCTATCATCAAACTCAACAATTTTCAGTAAAACAAAAGGAAAAGACTACAGTTCAATCGTTCTCATAAACTTTGATACATTTTTGCAGAATCAAAATAAGAAAGATAATATGTAGCAAGTCAATTCAAGAATTGATTCAGCCATATATACATAAAGGACTTTACTTTACTCTCTCAAAAGTGGAAGAGTCTTTGTATGTTTATATATATGTCACTGATCATAAAAGATAAACAGAAAAGGCTTTATATATGTGTTCATTGAAATAAAGTAAAAACCAAATGCATGTGTCCTTGTGTGTACTTCAAAGTACTGAATCAGCAGAACACTGGATAACAAGAAAATCTCAGAAAAGCAATAAGGTACACATCTGTACGTTCAGAAAAAAGGGAAAAGCTATAGATTAAGATGCACGTGAGTCTGCTTCTATGCATAGTTGGATACAAACACACACTGTATATTTTAAAGCTGTGTAGGCGTGTCTCTCTGAGATGAATTATTGAACAAGCATTATGAGTCATCGTGGATGAATATTATACAAGTTTGCATTTCATCGATGAAGACTGCTGATATATATCGTAGCAATAATGCACTCTATGCTCCATAATGAGGTGGGGCCTGCTTCTCCAATCATCAATATATATATATATATATATAGTGGTATATCATATAAACTTCCTATTGCTTTTTAATATATAAGATCCACTTTATAGATTTTTTTTATTTGTTAAGGTGGATCTCATATCAAGGACTAGAAGTAGCACATAGTAAACTAGATGTTGATTTCGTGTATTGTATGGAATTATTTGAGCGATGATGTGCTCATTTTATTGTCAATTTGACACTGCACAAATTGAGTTACTATTCTGATCCCTATTATGAGTTACATTGATTTAAGACTATGAATTAGGAACAAGAAAATTTGCATCAAACTTTAAATAAAGGGTTAAGGTGCAATTTTACACATGAAGTTTACCCCCGGGAGCGCTCAGCACCACGAAGTTTTTTCAGGAGCAAAAGTACACACGACGTTACGTTTTGGGAGCAAAAATACAACGGGCCGTTAGTTGACCGTTAACTTGGATGTTAGTCAACTAACGGCCCGTGATATTTTTGCTCCCAAAACGTAACGTCGTGTGTACTTTTGCTCCTGAAAAAACTTCGTGGTGCTGAGCGCTCCGGGGGTAAACTTCATGTGTAAAATTGCACCTTAACCCTTAAATAAAGGCAATCTTATAATAACATAATTAACACTCCACTTAGTGACTTCAAATAATTAAGAACCACACATTACTTTCAAAAAGTAATTTATATTAAGGACCAAAGTGGTAGATGTAAACTGTACATAGGTTAATACTTAGATATGAGCAAACATGTAAATCAACACTCTAGTCTACATATTGTCATGTCAATGTCTATATAGAGGAGCAAACTCTGAACTAAAACAAAATCATCCAAGAAAGAAAATGATCCAAACCAGAAAACTTGAAGATGAACCGACCTTTCCCAAGTACTATACTTGCTTTGAGGTTTAAGTTGTTATTATTATGAATGATTTGATCGAACACATGAATATACATTTCTCCTACCTAATAAACCCGAATTTCCACTGGTCTTCTGAAAAGGAGTTGACTCTGTACGTGTGTAGTGCCACTCTCAATTAACCCTATTTAGAACCACATCATGGCTTCCACACCACAACTACTACATATATACTTATTGTGTGTTCAATTCATAGTTGTCTGTACATTCATCGTCACTGGATTTTTTTATTTTTCAGGTATGATCGAGCTGTCTCTTCAACAGCATCCTAGCCATATGTTGGAAATCTTTCATAATCCCACCTAATAATATACTTGACCTAAGATTTGTCCTCCGCAATACTATAATTTTCATTATCAAACTCTCTTTTTTTCAAACTGATCTCATACAAAATCATTTAAATGTCTAAAACGGATACCATAATTATTTTGTTTAGTTTAATGAAATTTATCATGGTGTACATCACTTCTAATTAATAATTTCACCCTATCATCATCAGCATATATATAATAATGAAACTTATAATGAGTTATAAATAATAAATCATTCATTATATTTCATATAATGCATGAAAAAACTTGTCTAATTACTAACAATACGAGTTTAATTCTACTTTCTACATCAATGTATACAAAGCCTAATTGCCTTCTCCAATTTTTCTCTCTCTCTATATCTGCCAATCATCTTGGAAATTGACGAGGTTTCGGCGGTGGTGGTGGCGGCATTGCCCAAGATGGTGCCAAATGAGGAGGAAATGGTGGTGCCCCTCGAACTGGCCCTACCGGGGGAGGAGGTCGTGGTGGTGGCGGTACTGGAGGTGGAAAAAACCGGAGATTTGCTTCATACATTTGGTTGTGAGGAAATTGAATTGGTGGTGGAAATGTAGGGTTTAACATACCATAGGAAGCATAGTCACGTTCACCAAAATAACTATAATTATAAGGCCTTCTTTCTCTAATCTCACCATCAAATTTGACATATTTGAGGTCTCCATGTCTCCCATACTTTTCCAGAACCGCCATTAATGAATTAGGGTTTACTCTTCCTGTAACTGTCACTGTCCCTTGCTCTCCATCAAAGGTGATAGAGTAAGATCCTGAAATTAAGGGAATAAAAAAACAAACACAAGACAGTGCCTCTGTGAAATTGACTTCACTGATAAGATATTTTTGTCCAAAACTAGGGAAATTAGGATGATGATCAATTTATTGTTGCAAAGAAAAAATATCTCTTTCAAAGAATCACTCTCACTGTACCTATATGTTCATCATATGAAGAGTATACACACACACACATATGAACATATTGTAATCAATAATGGGGAGAGAAATAAAATATATACCAGTGAGATTCTGCAGAATTTGCTTCATTTTGTCTTTGCATTTCTCACACCGGGTGTTCAGTTTCAGAACACAGGTCTGGAAAAAAAGAAACAAACAAGAAATTGCTGATTAATTACAGAATTATTATTTCAAGGTAGTAATGAAAAAAAACTAAACCAAATTTGATTATCAAACAGTACCATTTGTGCTGAAGAGTATTCCATGGGAATTATATAACTCTTTGAATGAGAAAAATTGGAGCTTTATCAGATCAACTTGATTGACCTCTCAAAATGGCCTAATGGTTTCTTCATTCATCTAAATCACGACTTGGTAATTTGAATATCTTTTTTTAATGAGCTTTATGAGTTTTTAATATCTTTAATTATGATCCATTAAGTTTCTGAAATTTCTCCCCCATATTCTCCCTTTCCTGGTAAAATTAATATTCGATTGAAGATGTCGGCGGTTTTCATTTAATTCAAAATATGTTTAAAGAAGCAACATTGTTGTCCGGTTAGTATATTTAAGATTTTAGTTTTTTATTCCTAATTATTATGTTTAATTACGAATCATTTTGAATTTTGTGCAACACAAGAAACCCATATTTAATTTATGCACCATATATAAGTTACATCATGAAAATTAGAATAAAGGACCTAAAGGAAAATATATTTACGGAGGAGGACCATAAAAATTGTAATTATTTAAAAGGGCCAAATATAAAATTGAAAGTACTAAAATGCCTATAAAAAAATTATTTGCATTCCCTTTTACATTCTCTTCCTCATTCAATTTTTAAAACTGATACAAAATTTTAAGTTTCATTAAATTAAACAATAATTTTCTCAATTTTATTTTTTCAATATATATCTATAAAAAAAAAATACGCATTCTTCAATTTGTAACAATTATATTTTATTAAGAAAATCAAAAAAAAATTAATTAAAATTGGAATCATATAATTTTAATAAAAGTCAAGGTATTTTATAATTTATCATATATGTTAAACCAATAATTTTTGTATGATTTATTTTTGTTTTAGAAGCAATCTATGTGGGTTAAAAAAATTCATGTAACATTAATAAAATTTTAAAAAAATCTAATCAACCTATTATATTTTGAAAAATATGAAATGAGTTTAGTTTTTATTTTTATAAAAAAGAACTTAAGTAATATCAATGTTGATAATATAAATTGGTCAACTTGATGATATAAATTGGTAAACAATAAAAATTTAAAAAATATGAGTTTAAGAGTTGTTAATTAAATAATATATTGTAAATTAAAAAAAAAAAAGATATAATCATATCATCATGGGCAGTTTCAGTTTTAATTTTATTTATATTTTTAATTATGAATACATGAGGTTTGATTAGGGGCAATTTAATAATTTTAAATTTATATTATGATGTTTGGTCCTTTTAAGTAATTACAATTTTTATGGTCCTTTATAATAAATATTATTTTCTCTAAGTCCTTTATTTTAATTTTCCCTTACATTATTTATAAATTATAAATAATATGACTTATTTTTACTCTGAGCGCGATTTATGGAAAAATGTGTGTATTTGTTTTCAAGAAAAACAAAATGGAGGGAACAATATATTAATGCAAGGAGGTGACTTTTAGAGGAAAAGTCCAGCAAAGAGCCAGCCCTTCAAAAACACAAGAAGTCATTGTTCCTGGCCGCCCAAATGTAAGAAGACGCACGCTTGTCTCAAAGAAACATCATGCTTTTTTAAAAAAGAAAAAAAAAAAAGAGAGAGAATTATTTTACCATAAGGATGTTGACCCTTATGCCTTTTTTTGAAGGAAGGCCCATTATGATTCATATTTTTCATAATTATTTCCCATCTTAATTTTTAAAATAAACTAAAATGCAGGGTAAAAAACTGTAATTCAATATTAAAATTTTTAAGTAAAAAAAGAAAAGAAAAAAAAGAGAGAGACTCTAACTCAAGCCACGAGTTGCTCTCTATAAAGCATCATGTTCCTTTGAATTCAGATATGCACCTCGTGAGGTTATTTAATGTGCTGATTTCTTAGCTAAGGAAGCTCACTATTATGAAGACATGATTATTCTGCAGAATCCTCATCCTAAATGTTACACATTTGAATATGAGTGCACATTATGTGCTTCTTATGTGTATGAGCATATTTTTTTTAAGATTTTTTTATTTAGATTTAAATTATATACTGCTTTCTGAGATGTTTTTTTTATACCCAGTATTTCAAATTAATTAGCTTCTATTATTCTGTATGTTTTTGTAATTTTCAAACTTTGAACTTGCCTTGTCATTTAGAAAAAAAATGATGTCGTGTTCATGATGTTTTTAAAAGAATTAATTTTTTGCTTGTCTGTCTCCTCTCTCTCTATGCTCCCATGGGATTCGACCTTCAAGTACAAAAAGGTTTTGACTTCTTTCCTCTATCTGATTCAGCAATCAACTACAAATAATATAGGATCACAACTTTGTATCAGAAAGTTAACAAGGTAAGAAAGTCGAAACTCTGTCAAAAATGGATAGTTTTGATCTTTATGTACTGGAAGACATACAATTGGTAAATCTACACCATTATTACTCAGTTTGGCCATAGTCGTGTCACAGTGATAGGATACCCATGTCTAAAAGCCAAAACCAATTTCCAAACGTGCATGACAGTTTAGTTAGACATAAAGAGTTTAAATCACCTCAAAGGCCACCTCAAGGGCAAAACCATTATAAATGCAATTCTCCAGCAAATAACATTATGTTCATTCTAAATCAAATAATACTCTGATCTCCGGAGCAGCCACAAATAGTTGGTCAAAAACCAAAATCCTATTGCTTGCACGCAGAGCAAAAGAAACTAATGTTCTTCTAACGTACATGCAAGACCTTCATTTCATCTTGAATTTTAGATGGTAAATAAGTTTCTGACAAGAAAGAAAGTGTATGCGCTGAGAATGCCTCAATCTCAAACTTCACCCCTTTTTGCAGCATCAGCTCTAGCTCCAACCTTCATAAGGAAGAAAAGGCATACTCCAACTTATCTCAGTCCAGTTGAAGAAGAATCAGCAGAAAAATATACTAGAAATTGTGAATGAAATATTACCTCCATTCTAGCACTTCCCTTTTCAGATAGCATCTGTGCCTCATGGCTTCTATTCTTTTCTTGTCTAACAGTAATTTGGTGACACAATAATGATCAAAATTAGATATGCCAACAAATTTAATCTGAACTTTTTTAAGTGCAAGTAATTGGCAAGTAATATGTTTACCTTCAGCAGTGAGAGAAAGAAGACAATGCTTTGGAACATGAAACTTCTCAGCATCTGAAGGAAATGCTCCAAGCCAGCGTAACTCAGGGACACGGAGATATTTTGTGTCATATGCCATTTGCTAACAGAGAAGGGAGAACATATAAATTGGGCTGAAAGCCTGAAAGTGGTTCTTAAGTTCTGAATTTTGAGCCCTTAAAAAATATATTGTGAAATTGATAATCATACAAATACAGACCATTGAACCGAATCTGTAGGTGGTCAAGATATCAAAGCCATATGGATCACAATCTACCAAGCAAAAGGCAGGTATATGCAATTGATCAACCAGAAGCCGCAGAAACCTATTTCAATTTTAATACAAAATGCACAAGATCAAACAAAGGCCAAGCAAGAACAAGAAACAGTTCGGGTGTGCGCACATGGCAATACTAAAAAAAAAAAATCTGGCATGCACAGTGTTAGTATGATAGTTTATGATTAATACCTTCTTGTAGGAACATCCGGATAGCCTCTGCCCTGAATGAAGATCGGTTAAATACATGGATGTGCCTATTATTAGAAAATGGGCAAATGTCTTTGGAAAGTGCTTACAGTGAGAACAATGCAACGGCTTGCATTGCAGAACTGGTCATTCGCTAGTCTTTGGAAAACTGTTATGAAGCTCAACATGGAGAGACTTGTCATAGGGAACTATATCTGGAGTAGAATCATCATTATATTTTCTCCATTTCCTCCCAACAAAAAAATATGTGCATACCTGATTCTTTCTCAACAACTAATATAAAATGAGCAACACTAATGATATCTAAAAGCAAGTGTTAAGCTGTGTTTCTCCATCTGTGATTATTCTGGAGTCAAACTTAATATGAAGTCAGAAGCATGTTAAAGTTAACATTCAATTGATTGTTACCATTTTGAACATCAAATATTATGTTATATCCTACTCACATCATTAAGTAGGAACTAGGAAACTGAAATATTACATTAGTGCTCCCAGAAAGCAGGATACCTCTGACTTCTTCAACATGAACAGGAACAGGGTAAGCCTGCAGGAAAGCTAAACGTCTTAAGTACTTTACATAGTTTTTTTTTTTTTTTGACTAAATGGTATGAATAGTAAAATAAATTACTACACTCAGTTTGGTTCTTACCTTATTGGGTGAACTGATACAATCAAATATCCTTTCACCTTCAAAGAACCGTATCCAACCCATAACCAACCTACAACAGAAACAAATTTGATCTGTAAGTCTTTAAAGAGAGCGTATTAGAAACTGACAATAAGTATGAAGAATCGGCATTGCTGCGAAAGAGAAAAAATTCAAATGGAAGAATAATATATCCACCACTCTTATTACAGAACAAAAAACTTAACAAGGAATCTTATTGTAGCTCTACAATTATTAATGGAATGGGTATTATAAACAGCAAATTTCAAAAGCCTGTCATAATATGTGCTTTCATAGCAAGTTCTTGATACATCAGTTGCTAGATTAATGTTTCAAACTAAAATGTATAAAATATTCTTAGTATAAACATAGTATGGCATCTTAGCAAATAAAACTATAATATAAGTAGCAGAAGGAAAAGTGCATTTTCCAAGATTGAGCGTGAGTTCAAATGTACCCCTTCCCAGCAGAAACCTGCAAAGATAAAAAAATTATTGTATGAACATCCTAAACGAGTAACTTTTGCCTTAATTGAATAAGCAGTTTTATAGGCATCATAATTTTAAGATAAAATAGACCCCCCAGTAAGTATAATAGTCTCCTATTTAGAAGATACAGAAAATAATGAATAAAGCTGAAAATTAATGCGAACAACAAAAAAGTTTCTACAAGTCAGCAGCATAGTATATGATGACAATAAAGTAGAACTGCAGTATTATGTTAATTTATAAGATCCTAATATATTATTGGTTTTGTTTTGGGTGGGGATGGGGAGGAAAGTTAAAATTGATTGTTTAAGCCTTCAAAATTCAGTGAAAATGTTAAGTTACCATAAGGTGAATTGGATGTCAAAAAGAACCATACCAAAAGAAAACCAGTACAGAGAAGATAAACTTTGAACTATGAAGATATATACCACATTAAGATTATGGCGACTGCATTCCATAATCACACATATATCATTCAGTGCACGGTCTACAGCTGACTGGTCTGCATTAAGAAAACAGATTGAGATAAGGCTTGATTTTGAAACACATATGTCATGGACTCATGCAGAAAATGATATGATTCCTCAATAAAGAAGCAAAAAGAAATTGTTAAGTGAATTAGCAGTTCAGCATTGTCATGGAACTTACTATAACATAAATATCGTGACAAGAATAATTTGAGCTTATACAAAAGAATGAAATTCACTTCTGCAAATATTTACCTTAAGGATACCCCTGATCAGCAGTCACACACATGGCAATTCAACAAATGGAAAAGGATATTTTAAAACAAAACTTGATTTGGATCTTGTTGAAATAGAGAATTGAAAATTAAACTTCAGTATCGCCTAAAATTTAACTTGTAATGAATGCTAGAATGAGTAAGGAGCTAGTCTGCATAATTTGTGGCAACGTTTTCACTGCAATTTCAAATCAACATCATTTCTACTATAAACATGTCATTGCACTTATTCTCTAAAGACACGATGAAACAAATTGTATCTCAGTCATCTTGATACATTGACACTCATCAGCTCGTAAACACCCATACTCACCCAAAAATACAGAGGGATGCATGTAATAGATGTCTCTCTTGGAACTATGCTTGTTTTCTTGCAAAATTCGCTGAATAATCAGTAGCACTCGCAACATAACATCTGAAAGATGCCCAAATAATAATCCATTAACTGGTTAAGAGCTAAAATGACCCATAATTTATCCGTCCCTCTTTAGATGGAAGGAGTCGACGTAATTCAAGACCCACTAATTGAATGAGCGAGCGAGCGAGTGAGTTTATGTGTGTGTTGGTTAAAAAACGAAAATCCTGAGTCCAGAAAATCAAGCGCAGAAAGCGCAACTTAACTGACCGAGTCTACGAACATGGCTTTCCGAGCAAAGGGTGAGAACTTCCTTTCCACATGGTAAATCAGACCCACAATAGCTGCATTAATTTCAAATAAGCACAACACTTAAATTAACCGGATCATTACTTCAAAATATAGCTGTAAACTGAAGAAACCACATATTTATCAAACAAATTCTACAGAATCCGACTATTCTTCCGAGTTAAAATAGAATGAACGGAACCATTTTGAGTTGAAATCGGTGCAGTAACTTCGGAAGCGATCAATGAGAATAACGGGTGACCGACCGTTCCTCAAATCATCAACCAAAGCTCGAGTGAATTCTGCAAGCACAAAGCAAAATATCTATTAATAATTTCTTCAGCATTTCGAAAACTTCATCATGATTCATTTACCTTTAATCTTTCTGAGTAACTCTATTTGCGAGCTGCACCTCTCTCTTTTTCCCTCCATTTTTTGTTTCTTCTATCCTATTTCCTATTCCATCCTAATATCTACCTTCGTTCCGATGGGGTACACCGGAGAAGTCGCATTATTTGAAATTAAATGTTGGTAGTAGTACAATCCCCCCGGGGAAAAATGATAGTCTTTTTTTAAAAAATAATAATATGCACAAATTTTAAATTAATCAGATCTTTATAATTTCCTTATAGTTTCACCTCATTTTTTTAACCACATCCTTATAATTTTAGTTTACTTTTAACAGATAAATATTATTTTTGTTAAGTTTAGCCCAAGGAGTACGAGGAAGTTTTTTTTGTATCATTTTTACCTTGGAAGTTTGAAAAAACGTAGCATTCACGCAACCGTCACAATAGCTCCATGTAACTGTTAAAATGACACATGGCTGGGAAACATACACAGTGGAGGCCGAGGTGGAACAGGTGTTAGGACAGATCATTCATCTCTCTCTCTCTCTCTCTCTCTCTCTCTCCTCCCTCTCACTTTCTCTATGTCTGCAAGCTTCATAAGGAAGCGGCTATAGGTGGGTTGCAAAAATTCCTTCCTTCCCAGCGATGGCTTCAATGCTCGACGTTGTTGTCAGAGACGATAGTGGTGAGGACGACTCGATTAGCTCCCATATGCCTTTGAAGAAAGTTTCGAGAGCCTGAATTTGTATAATTGGGATTCTATCAACTAAAGGATACTCATAGAAACCACGAAATCCCTATAACTGAGAAAGTTGACTTGTTTGTATAGCAACTTTCTTGTAGATATAGAAAAGCTATGCAATTCTCATAAGACATTTGAAGTCCAAAACCACTACAATTTCTCTCCTAAACTTTGTGTAGCAAATGAAGCTATCTCGAATTATCTGCTTCATCACCGATCAAATGATGGAACTTTGTGTTAATTTCTCCATCGGAACACAACCCATCACTTTACCTATAATGCTTTGAAGCTTTGGTACCATCTCAAGTGTGTCACCAATCTCCTTCATCTTCAATTGGAACTTCTTGTTGTTTAAAATATACTGAATAGGTAGAAATCGAATATACATCAAACAAACACTATTGAAATAGCACAACAAGAATCTGTATTATTGAAGCAGCACATATAGAAAACATACAAACAGGTCTGTATAATGTAAAAAGCTATAAAACGAACTCACAAGATTGCCGATTATGGTAATGAACTATGCAGAAATCCGGGCCTAACGTACATTGTGTCCTTAAGACAATTTTGCTCCCTTAATACAGATGCCGAAGGTTTCTAAGCAATTGCCTCACAGGATAGAGCGGATTATTTGTCTTTAGAAAGAGGGCTCTGTCAATCTGAAG
Organism: Acacia pycnantha; assembly: GCA_025563575.1. Lineage (NCBI taxonomy): Eukaryota > Viridiplantae > Streptophyta > Magnoliopsida > Fabales > Fabaceae > Acacia > Acacia pycnantha. The sequence continues at coordinate 2,926,790 of JAMWYP010000031.1, read as the reverse complement.
CCCAAGCAAATCCAACGAGTCTGCTTTCGGAACACACAGAATGTTTTGTATATGCAGTATGCAGAAGGAGTGTATATAAAAAAAACGGATACAATTCTGTGACTAGGGCGCCCTATTTATAGACAGTGAAAAACTTGATCAGATGGACTCGTCTGTTGCAGCGAACTGGTGCGTTGTGCAAACAGACGCACCAGAACGGGCGAACGAGCGACCGCGTCATTGCGGCGGCGAGTGCGTCGCGCGACGCAATGCACGCACTGAACGGAGCGAACGATCCGTTCGGATCGAAATACGTAGCTGCTAGTTGGAAATTCTCGGAAGGGCAAAAACATAATTATTGAAAGTTCGGGGTCAAATTAGAAATTCAAAAAATTATTCCGGACAGACGGCGGCGCGCGTGTGGTGGACTAAGGGTCACCTAAGTTCTCACCCCTCCACAAAAGTGGGTTGGCCCAATGGCCCATTTAGTAGGAGCAAAGTTGAGGCTTATATACTCTCTAATTTCTCTCCAACTAATCAATGTGGGACTTCTATCCATACACACATTCCTTCTTCCTTTTTCCTCTTCTTTTCCATCCTTCTTCTTATTCATAACCCATGGGATTTCATCCTCAATTCTAACACTTCTTAGTCTCATCACTTTCCATCCAAGAAAACACTATCTAAGGCTTCATCGAGCAACAGAGCGTAGGATCTGATGAAAATAGTGAACTCGGTGGCTAACGACAAAGACAAATTGGTGTGAAAATGATAGTGGAAGAGAGAAAGGAGACCGTTAGAACGAGAACAAAGGATTTTGGGGCAAGAAGGGGATATCGGTGGGGACTGACCAGAGCAAGCGATGGAGGATGAGGAGGCATTTGATCGTGACACGCCAGCTTCCAGTGGCGACGAAGCAGCGAGTGAAGCTGATGGAAAAAAAAGTTGAAGGAAGAAGGGGACAAGGAGAAAATTTTCAAGAGGTCGTGTATGTATTTGTCACAAAGAGGGAAATCATTTGGTGGTGTTGCTTTGATGAGGATGAGATTGATATCGGAAAATCTTGAGGCTGACACAATCTTGGCATACCTGAACTCTTTCAGAGAGGTGTGTTGCGACTTCGGCAAGTGCACCGATCGTTACAAGTAATAAAGTGTGTGAGAAAAGATATCGTCCCACGAGGAATAGTATTACAGCCACTAATTAGTTATTTAAGCTTTAGTTGGATGAAATAGAGTAATAGGGGTGAATTGTAGCTAAAAAGGTTTTGAATAATTAAATAAAAATTAAGAATCAAGAATCTCAAGAGTTTCAAGAATGTTTTAGAAAAGATGATTTATAGAGAAAACGCAGCTAGGGCATAGAATTCCCTATGTTCCTCTAAGTATTCTAATTAAATTCCTAATTGGCTGTTATTCCCATAACGACGATCAATTCTCTAATATTTAACTAAGTCCCAATGTCTTGATGCTACCTTAGTCGTTATCTTTAAAAATAACCTAATGTCTCGGTGTTATTTAGAAAGATTATGTAAACAGAATTATAAGATCACACAAATTTGTAAGCCTATGTCTAGGTCATGCAATTTTATGATGAGTTAAAGGTTCGGTTAAGTGCACCAACATCTCTATTGTCATGCACTAACCTATGGGCAATCTAAAAGGGGATCGAGTCTTTTAGAAGGCTTTACGTAAATATAACTCATTCAATCATGGTAAATAACATTCAATATAGAATTTCAAATAAATACTTAAATTAACATAGGGTTCATCCTCGCCCTAACTACTAAAGGAAATTAGCCAAGCATGGCTAGGTTAAAATAAAAGAAGAGATGAACAACAAGACTCTCCACGATTGCCGCTTGCGTCTCGCGTATTCTCGTCGTGTTCTCCTCTTGCGTTACATTCCGTGTGCGTTCTTCTCTAATTGCTTCCCGCTGTTTCTTTGTTCTCCGCGTCGTTCTGTTCCTCTTTTAATTTTTCGTTCCGTCCTCCTGCAATCTGTGTGCCTCTTAATATATATTGCAATTGGTTGTGGGCCCACGCGTTTTTTCTTCTCTTCCAATATCAATTCCGTTTTGATTCCCTATACGTGATCTATTCATGCTTTGTTTTTATATTTGAATAGGATATAATAATATATTATAAATATATTATTATATCCTTTTCAATTTAATCTGTTGCCTCTTTTAGATCACATAATATTTCCTGCACAAATAAGTAGGATATCAATAGATTTTCTGTTATGATATTCTTTTATCCTATATTTAATTAAAAGATAGATAAGTAATAAAAATAATTAAATAATTACAAAATCTTTATAAATTCAATCCAATATATCCCAGAATCTACCCTTATTTAATTATAAAATATCTACTTATCAAACTCTCCCACACTTAAATCTTTGCTTGTCCTCAAGCAAAGAAAGAGAATTAATTATCTGAAAGGAACATTGCATATGGAATTCCTAAACAGAGAGCAATAAACCACCACACTTAGATCATATCATCAAATCTTATTTAAGTTAATGTCTTATAAGAATGGGTCAATAAGTCAATAGCATTAAACAATTATAATAATCTCTTAACATCCCATAATCAAAGGATCAGTTAATAATAAGATCAACAATAAAATTAGTAGAAGAATATTACGCTACTTAATTTTTTTTCCAGAAAAATTCAAATGCCCCCACTAAACCAAGCTTTTCATTTAATTTAATAAGGATCCTCAGGTAAGAAATGACTCATTCTTTTTTTTTTTTTTTTTTTTTGTCTTGAGCCGTTGTAGGTCCCCTTTTGACGCGACCACGCACATGGGTGATGCGGCACCGGTTACTCGGTTACTCCAACAGCACCTCAAGAGGCTTTTAGCCCAACTCATAACTCTCTTGGACTTTACCGTTTGACGCGACCACCGCACATGGGTGATGCGGCACCCGGTTACTAAGTCAAGTCTAGAGATGTCGTGGAGTTGTTTTTTTTTTTTTCCGAACAAAAGGTTCACTTAGCTAGCAAGGTCATCATCTAATTTTCTAAAGAAATCATGTAGCAAAATATTCAAAAACTAATAATCTGTTGATCCTATTACAAACTATTCCCTATTCTCATAGTCCATCTCAAGACTGTTACAAAAATTCAAGGCTTAGAGACTTAATTGAAACATTCTTTTCTATTTTAATTTTTGACTTGATAATATTAACTAAGATGGGGAAAACTCAAAGTTAAGGTCAATTTAAACAAACTCAAAAAAAAAAATTTTCAAGGGAAGTCTTTTCAATTGAATAAGGACAAGCAACACCAAAGAAATCATATCCCTACCCCACACATAAATCAGACAGTGTCCTCAATGTTTGAACAATCAATAAAAGGAAAGGAACTAGTACTCCCCGGTTTAGGTCTCTAACTCGATGTGGAGTGCTCTGTCAAAAGTCATGGGAGTGGTCATCGGCGTCCTCTTGTGTGACCGGAGAAGCGAATCGTTGTCGTCCTCACCGGTTGACAACTATGTGGGTCAATATTCGTTGGATGCAAAGGGCCTCGACCATCCGGGTCGATAAGTGAGAGAGAAAGAAAAGAAGAAGGAGGAAGGGGTGGTTGAAAGTGAGGTGAAAGAATTTTTTTTTTTTTTTTTTTTTTTGTGGCTCCTTGGTCGAGAGTTGGCGCCTTGGCGCAACTTTGGCGCCCTGGGCGCCAACTTTCTGTCCTTCCCACTTTTTTTTTTTTTTTTTTTTCGCCAACTTTCTGGAATTTTTTTTTTTTTTTTTTTTGTATGGAGCTTATAGTTTGCTCCATACTTTTCACAACCTTCCTATCCTAGAATAACTACTAAAACTAACTAAAAATGAAAAGAAAACTTATTGGGTTGCCTCCCAATAGCGCTTGTTTAACGTCCTGAGCCTGACGGATATCATCTTAATTCTCAGCTTCTAGTGCCACGGAGGTTCTTCCTCTGTCAATGTCTCCACCATGGTAAGGCTTCAATCTTTGCCCATTTACCTTAAAAGCGTCATCTAATTCATCAAGCTCATTCAACTGAAGTAGCCTTTTTCATCGCAGATTTAACATCAAAGTTCAGCAGCTTAGTTGCCCAAAGCGCCTTATGTTCAAGCTCCACCGGGAGGTGGCAAGATTTACCATATAACAGTGAAACGGTGACATGCCGATAGGAGTCTTGAATGCCGTTCGGTATGCCCACAAAGCATCATCAAGCTTCTGGGACCAATCCTTCCTTGACTTCCCAACAGTCTTTTCCAAATTTGCTTCAATTCCTGTTAGAAATCTCCACTTGCCCACTAGTTTGTGGGTGATATGGAGTAGTGACACGATGAGTGACACCATATTTGCTAAGCAATGATTGAAACTGTCGGTTACAAAAATGAGTGCCTCCGTCATCGATAATGGCCCTCGGTACCCGAACCTGCTGAATATATTCTTTTGAGAAAGGATATCACCACCTTAGCTTCATTAGTGGGAAGAGCAATTGCCTCTACCCACTTTGAAACATAGTCCACAAACTACAAGGATGTACTTGTTGTTAAAAGAGCTTGGGAATGGCCCCATAAAATCAATTCCCACACATCAAAAATCTCAATAACAAGAATGTTGTTGAGTGGCATCTCATGTCTCCTAGAGATATTCCTGTTCTCTGGCAACGATCACATTGCTCAACATACTTCCTAGCATCCTTATACAATGTAGGCCAATAAAAACCGCTTTGTAGTACATTAGCGGCGGTGCGTTCTCCAAATAAATGTCCACCATAATCTGAACCATGACAATGCCGAGGATCTTATGAGTTTCCTCCTCTGGGATACAGCGCGGAGCATTCCATCTGCACACTGAAAAATAAGAAGGGCTCATCCCGGATATACCGCCGAACATCATGCATGAACTTCTTCCTCTGCTGCCATGTTAGTCCCTCCGGTATCATCCCAATGGCCTTATAATTAGCAAAATCAGCAAACCAAGGAACACCGCTAATTGCTAAGACATACTCATCCGGAAATTCATCATGAATCTCCATTTCGAATCATCTTGCAGCTCCTTAACTGAATCCTAGACAAGTGATCAGCTACCACATTCTCTACCCCTTTCTTGTCTTTGATTTCAATCTTAAACTCTTGGAGTAGCAGATCCAGCGGAGAAGCCTTGGCTTAGCGTCTAGCTTAGTCAAGAGATATTTTAGAGCAGCATGATCTCGTAAAAATAATAACTTTGGAACCAATCAAATCTGTCTAAATTTATCTAATGCATAAATAATCGCAAGCATCTCCTTCTCAGTTGTTGCATAGTTCAATTGTGCCTCATTCAGAACTTTACTTGCATAATATATAACATGTAACAACTTATTCTTCCTTTGCCCCAAAACAGCTCCTATGGCGTAGTCACCGGCATCACACATCACTCAAACGGTAGATCCCAATCAGTGCTCTCGAGAATAGGTGCGGTTGTTAATCTTTCTTTCAACAATTTGAATGCAATAAGACACTCTTTGTTGAAGTTAAAGTCTTCATCTTTGACCAACAACTGACTAAGCGGTTTGGCTATCTTGGAAAAATCTTTGATAAACCTTCGGTAAAAACCGCATGACCAAGAAAACTGCGAACACTACGTACATTGGTGGGAGGGCAAGTCTTTGATGATTATAATCTTGGCTCTATCCACTTCTATCCCTTTATCAGATATTCTATGACCCAAGACTATCCCATCTTTCACCATAAAGTGGAATTTTTCCCAATTAAGCACCAAATTACTCTCTTGACATCTTTGGAGTACACGAGACAAATTAGTCAAGCAAGTATCATACGAAGTGCCAAAAACAGAGAAATCATCCATAAATACCTCAATAAATCTCTCAGTCATGTCAGAGAAGATAGACAACATGCACCTCGAAAAGTAGTGGGGCATTGCAAAGGCCGAAGGGCATCCGTCTATAAGCAAAAATACCAAAGGGGCAAGTGAAAGCTGTTTTCTCTTGATCCTTTGGATCCACCGCTATTTGATTGTAACCGAGAATAGCCGTCTAAGAAGCATAATAAGAGTGACACCGCAAGCCTTTCAAGCATTTGGTCCATGAATGGTAAAGGAAAGAAGTCCTTACGAGTGGCATCGTTCAATCTTCTATAATCCACACACATTCTCCAGCCCGTGACAGTTCTAGTGGGTATCAATTCATTGGTCTCATTCAGCACTACAGTGATTCCACCCTTCTTCGGTACTACATGTACTGGACTAACCCACTTTGAATCAGAGATAGGATAAATCATACCTGCATCTAACAGTTTCATCACCTCCTTTCTCACCACTTCCTTCATAGTTGGGTTAAGTCTCCTCTGGGGCTGCCTTACTCCTTTCCTAGAAAAGCATACTTCAGATTAGAAGGGAGCTCCTTTAGTTCTACCTTAGGAGCAACAGGTGGTGCATCATAATCCTTCTTTTGCAGCTTCTCTACCTGTAAATTAGAATTTTCATCTGCACAAACCTCTTCTTCCACCTGCAATAACTGAGCAATATCATCCTCTAAGGACTCATCTGAATCTTCTTGAAAAAGAGCCTCCTGAATGGCTTCGTCAACTACATCAATTCTGAAAGCAAATCTTTCATGAACTTTGCATAATTAGGCATATTTTCAAGAGCTTCGCGAAAGGAATGTTAATCTGCAATTTCTTAAAAATATCCAAGAACTTGGCATATTGTTGCTTCTGAATCTGTTGCTTCAACCTTTGGGGATAAGGAGGTTTTGCATAAGAAGGAGTGGGAGACTTCTTTGTAACTATCTCCTTTGGAACCTGCTTGCACATTACATTGCTCGACCTCTTCCTCCCCTTTCTCGGACTTGTCCTTCATCGAACAGATTTCTCAACCTACTGCACCACTATACCACTCCTTGTAGTTATGGCCTTACAATGCTCCTTTGGATTGACCTCTGTATCACTAGGGAAGGACCCTTGGCTTCTCTCTGCTATTTGTTTTGATAATTGACCAATCTGATTCTCCAAATTCCGGATCGAAGCCCCCTGATTCTTGAGAGCAGACTTTGTTTCATTCTGGAAAGCTTCTGATCCCTGTATGTATTCAGTAGTGGTACGAGTCAACTGTGTTAAAGCCTTTTCCAGATCAGTAGTGGTGGATTCGTGGAACTGCTGAGGTGCTGCTTGGGGTTTGTAGGAAAAGTTTGGGTGAGCTTTCCAGCCAGGATTGTATGTGTTGCTATATGGATTAAACCGATTTCGGGAGGATTACCCATGTAGTTAACCTCAGCTGTTTCTCCATTAATGAATGCTGCACAATCTCCATTAGCGTGTTCCCCTTTGCAAAAATCACAAAGCAAAGGAGGTGAGAAGAATTAGATGACACCGAGAAGAGGCAAGTTTGTTTAGTGATGGAAGCTAACTGCTTTGTTGGATCACCTTGTTTTGTTGGGCAATGTTCTCATTGTGGGCCAACATTGTATTGTAAGAGTCTAGTGAAGAACTCCCTCTTTGGTTGTGGAGTAACAGTTTCATTCTCTAAGGACCCCATATCTTCAAACAACTCCAATGATTCCTCTGGAGTTTTATTTTTTTAACGTACCACCTGCTGCAGCATTAATCATCATCCTAGAGGACGGAAGCATCCCATTGAGGAATATTCTCACCTGATCATAGTCTTGCAGCTCATGTTGTGGGCACTTCCTAAGCAACTCCTTGAATCTTTCCCAGGCTTGGCAATATGATTCCCCATTGCCTTGAGTAAAGCAACGGATGTCTGACGGCAGCTTTGTATACTTAGAAGAAGGGAAAAATTTCTCTAGGAACTTTGTGGTAATAATGTCCCAAGTGGAGAGACTTCCATTAGGACAAGAACGAAGCCAAGCTCCCGCTTTCCCGTCAAAGAGAAAGGAAACAGTCTCACACGTATAGCCCCTTCAGAAACCCCATTCATCTTGATGGTATCACAAATCTACAGAAAAGTCTCAATATGCTGATTAGGATCCTCTAAATCACTCCCACTAAAAGAGCGTTGTTGAACCAAGCCTATGAGGGATGGCTTGATTTCAAAATTATTTGCATTTACAATTTGGATTGACAATGCTAGTTGCTGCCCTGGCAGGATTTAGCGTCATATAATCGCCCATGGTCTTTCTTGGAGGAAGAAGGCGAAGAGGATCTTCACCATTTTCTGCCATTATAACCGGTTCGATCCCAGTACTAGAGTTACTAGCCTTTCCTTTACTCGTTGAGCAAGTTTCCGGTTTCTCCTTCTTTGTCTTTTCAATTTCAGGATCAAACTGCAGCGAATTTCTGTCTATGGTACCTCGCATAAACAGAGTTAGATAACAAAGGAAAAAGAAATCCAATCTAGAGTTTTAATAACTACTTAGTGTTGAAATATTTCTATTCCCCGGCAACGGCGCCAAAAACTTGTTGCGACTTCGGCAAGTGCACCGATCGTTACAAGTAATAAAGTGTGTGAGAAAAGATATCGTCCCACGAGGAATAGTATTACAGACCACTAATTAGTTATTTAAGCTTTAGTTGGATGAAATAGAGTAATAGGGGTGAATTGTAGCTAAAAAGGTTTTGAATAATTAAATAAAAATTAAGAATCAAGAATCTCAAGAGTTTCAAGAATGTTTTAGAAAAGATGATTTATAGAGAAAAACGCAGCTAGGGCATAGAATTCCCCTATGTTCCTCTAAGTATTCTAATTAAATTCCTAATTGGCTGTTATTCCCATAACTGACGATCAATTCTCTAATATTTAACTAAGTCCCAATGTCTTGATGCTACCTTAGTCGTTATCTTTAAAAATAACCTAATGTCTCGGTGTTATTTAGAAAGATTATGTAAACAGAATTATAAGATCACACAAATTTGTAAGCCTATGTCTAGGTCATGCAATTTTATGATGAGTTAAAGGTTACGGTTAAGTGCACCAACATCTCTATTGTCATGCACTAACCTATGGGCAATCTAAAAGGGGATCAGTCTTTTTAGAAGGCTTTACGTAAATATAACTCATTCAATCATGGTAAATAACATTCAATATAGAATTTCAAATAAATACTTAAATTAACATAGGGTTCATCCTCGCCCTAACTACTAAAGGAAATTAGCCAAGCATGGCTAGGTTAAAATAAAAGAAGAGATGAACAACAGACTCTCCACGATTGCTGCTTGCGTCTCGCGTATTCTGCGTCGTGTTCTCCTCTTGCGTTCTGTTCCGTGTGCGTTCTTCTCTAATTGCTTCTCGCTGCCAATATCAATTCCGTTTTGATTCCCCTGTACGTGATCTATTCATGCTTTGTTTTTATATTTGAATAGGATATAATAATATATTATAAATATATTATTATATCCTTTTCAATTTAATCTGTTGCCTCTTTTAGATCACATAATATTTCTGCACAAATAAGTAGGATATCAATAGATTTTCTGTTATGATATTCTTTTATCCTATATTTAATTAAAAGATAGATAAGTAATAAAAATAATTAAATAATTACAAAATCTTTATAAATTCAATCCAATATATCCCAGAATCTACCCTTATTTAATTATAAAATATCTACTTATCAAGGTGCCTACTTGCTGGAGCTTCCTCTGCATTTTTGTTTTGCCTACTTGGCAATGGTGCTGATGTTCACAGTGAGGGAGAAGGATGCTCGAGCTTGAGGGAGAGGGAGAGGGAGTGGGTGAATGAGTGAAGAGAAGATTCCAAAAGAAGGGGTGAAGATCAGAAGGAGAGAAGAAACAAGAACTTCGCCTGCATACACAGAGAAAGTGAAAGGGAGGAGAGAGAGGGATGAATGAGGTGCTGACGTGGATTATTATGTGGCATTTAATCCTATATGGTAGAGCCATGTCAGCATAATTAGGTCAACTAACTATTGATCGTTTGAGTTTGTTAAGTTAGGCCGAATATGCTATGTTTGTCAGACTTCTAGAGTAAAAATGGTACCAAAAAAACTTTTGAGTGATAAGTGCTCTTTAGGCTAAACTTTCATGGCAAAAATGATATTTATCCCTATTTTTAAATACGTGCCTAAAATTATTTTTAACAATTTTTATAGTTTCATGTGTTTTTCATTAGATTTATGTAGGTTTTTTCTTACCCATGAAAGTCAAAGGTCAATTACCAACCAGGCGCAGTATTAGTGGAATGGAGAATAGGCATTTAAGTATGAAGTCTCGAGTTCTAATCTAATCTATATGAGTGCCAAAAAAAAAAAAATATCTAAAAGTTATTCTTAATCAAGTTCAACAATACTCAAATAATTAACTCAGCACTTGATATCCCATAGCTTTTGCCCAAAAAAGAAGAAGAATGGAAAACCCGTATGACATCTCAAGAAAATAATGTAATAACTAAAAATACTAATAACAAAAGAGCAGCATCCTCGTCTAAAAAAAAAAGAAGAAGAAGAAAAAAAGAAACCTCACTATAATTTGTTATTACATGCGCTGCTTTCAAACTTTTTGTTAATTATATTCTTCGAAACCTTACATTGATTTTTTTTTGTAAAAAAAAATACCATATAGTTTTGTAATAAAAGATCAAGGTTATTGACTTAAGAAACATGTTGTTTCTTTAGAAATGGAAAGGAAAAATAAATAAAATTCACGAAATTAAAGGATATACTCTATAATAAATAAAATAATTAATCACAAAAATCTTTTAAATATAATAACTTTTGCGTAACTTGTAACTTTTTGAATCTTGCTGGCTGCTTTCAAATTTGAGTTGTAGACAACCAGCTCTTAAAATGTTAATTGAGTTGTACATATCAATTAACATTTTGCTAACAAAGTTATTAAAAAAAAATTAATTAAGGAAGCCCTTCCATGTGGGTCAATTATTATAAATAAACCACATTATTTGTTTTTCTCAAATTGGCAACTTGACATTTCAACAAAGTCGACGCACAACGTGGGTCAAAAAGGCCCTTCATGAATTCCCCACTAATTTTCTCACTTTTTTTTTTTTTAACCAATAGATCTAATCAAAAGTTAACCTTTTTCAAAATTGCATCATCAATCGAGCTAAAAAATCATCAACATGAAATATAATTTTATGGCAATTTAATTAATTTAATATATATATAATTTGTGACAAAATTTTCAAAATTTGTATAGTATACCAGGAAACACACCCCTGCATATGTATCTACGAATATTTTTTTCTGATTAAAAAAAAAAAGGGTGAGTTGGGTCTTGGGGATTTATCAGGTTCAGAGCATGCCTTCAAACTCAAAGAACACTTATAAAGATATATACAGAGTTATCATATCAGTGGGATTTGAACCCACAACCTTATGATTAACCCCCTTTACCAATTGGACAAATATTTGTTGACATTGTGTATTTAATAAAACATTTAAAAATAATGTCTAATTTTCTTTTAATTAGAGAGGCAAACACTAATATCTATAAGTAAGATTAAACCCGTGACCTCCTACTTACCTAAAAGCTTCCACCCCACTATGGTAAAGGATCTGGCAACTTTTTTCCCCTCTATGGTAAACTCACACGAAATTAAATCAATATATCCAACTCATTTGGTAGTTTTTTTTTTTTTTTGCCATCGAACTCATTTGGTAGTTAATTTGTTCTTGAATACATAGAGTTGGATGCAGTTATAGCTTTATATATTGACATTAATAATTAGAAAAATAATTATGAGGTACCAAGGACAAAAGTACCTTACAAATATAAGTCAACCGCGTTAATAATAAGCTTCGATGTAAAAAATGACAACAGACTCGTGCTACTCATTTATTGTGAGACTTTTGGGTCTGTTTGGTTTGAGGGGATTGGAGGGGAGGGGAGGAGGAATGAGGGATTTTGGCCCCCTCCCCTCGTTTGGCTGACCAAATTTTTTAGGAGGGGAGGGGAAATTTTTTAAAATTCCCCCCCTCTCCCCTCAAAAACGTCACCCCCCAAATCGGACGGATTTGGAGGGATTATAAAAATTGGTGTCTCAATGGACCAAGATACCCCTAATCTTTTCCTATTATTCCCAAAATACCCAGTGCCCCTCTCAACTGAAAAAGAAATTCTTGATTTCTGGTCTCTCTCCCCCTACTCCAACTCTTCATCTCGGACATGACCAATCCTTCGACTTTCCTCTAGAAAAGTAAGCATCGGTTTAATCACATGAGTGTCGTAGCCTTGACGGAACTTACTAGTGGAAGGTGGGCTCGAATTCGACAATATGCCTAACGAGTTTGGTGTCGATATTTTGATGCGGTGGTCCAGGGAGGATCCGATGAGGGCAGTGTAAAGAGTTTGCAGGGCATGGACGAGGGTGCTGATTAGAAGTTTGTTTGCTATGGATATGACTTCATTGCTAACTAAGATCCGGATGAGGTTAGTGTTGGCAACAAAAGGTTGCACAGTGGTGTTCAGCCATTGTTGGGAAAATGTTAGGTTAGTAAGGTGGGGGATTTGATCATTGGCCATTGTTGGGCAAATGTTAGAAGCTACAATTTTAGAAGGGAAGTATCTATGCATTATGCATACCTTGGAGAAGAGACAAAGAAAGTAGAAGTATATATCCTTTGAGTATAGAAGCAAAGTATGCTCCAGCAGCCTTCTCCATGGTTGTAGGTTATGAAGATGATGAATGGTGATGAATTTGAGAATGCCATTGATGAAGTAACCCCGAGATACATTGCTTTTTGACGAGGAGGAATTCTTGCTGTTGAGGATCTTATTTGGTTGAGATTATGAGAAAGCTTCCTGTTTGTGCTTGCTTAAGTGAATTAAATTGCCACCATCATTAGCTTTTTGGGCCTTTTTATTTTATAATAATTATTAGCATTAACCATGAATCCATAATCATCTATTCTAGCTTGATCAATGCTTAATGCTGGTTCCATCAGAGACTAAATAATATGAAAGCACACGGGTCAGATATGACTTTTAGTTGGCCGGACATAAGAACAACATTTCCTTCCCACATCAGGTAAGGTATTATTACAAATCTATGGAAAAAAGAAAAGGAAATATGTAAATATTCTGCCCAGAATGCAGAGTCATGTTGCTGCATTTCAACCCCACCGTCTTGGCGAAATTTGCTCAATTCAGGTACAATTTGATACATTTATTTGTCATAGACTAAACTCTTTAGATTGTCATCAATGCACATTTTAGATTTTGTGATGTGTGTTTTGTGTGTGTAGCTCCAATGCTCCTGAGGTTACTGGTTTTTACTACACTTTGGCGGTGCGAAAAATGGTCCCACTCTTGGCCTCTTTTTGGAATTTTAACTAACAGCATTGTATTACATCACTTTTTCCTATAAATTATTTATTTTACTGAAAGATGCCATTAAGCTTTTTGTGTGTTTCTTGATCTCTAATGTTAATGAAAGGCAAAAAAATAGGATCAAATAACATTAAAATCCCTTTTATAACATAAGGGTAAAGTTGTCAATGTAAAAAAAATTTCCTCCCCCCCTCCTAAACTAATCAAGGTAACATTAAAATCTCTCCCCTCCCCTTCCTTCTGATCAATCCAAACAAGGTAATATTAAAATCCACCCTATCCCCTCCCCTCCCCTTCATTAAAATCGCCCTCCCTTCTCTTTCCCTCCGTCGAACCAAACAGACCCTTAATATTGACCCCAAAAAAAAAAAGGTGTGTGAATTCGCATAGATCACCTAAAAAATATATGACTTTTGATCAATTTTTATGGCAACCAAAGAAGTTGAAGTCCACGGATGGGTTCGGTTTAAAGAAAAATTTATATGCCAACATGTGATTAATATAGTAATTAAGTCCTTGTCCAAGCTAATCACAAGGAAAACCTTGTCACAACAACCATGTTTGCATACATACATTTAAATTTAGGGACAGCCCTGAAAAATTGACAAAAGAACATAAAAACATATACGAGATGAAAATTACTATCAATCACACAAACATGAAAAATTTATATATACTAACGAATTTTAAAAGCTTACATTATTAATAAAAATATGATTTCTTTTTCATGAGTAAAAGATTTTTTAATATTAAACCTAAAATTTAATGTTAACAATTCTAAAGTTTAAGTTTAATAATTCTAGTTTAACATAAAAAATACATTACTTAAATATTTTTCATGGCAATATGTGGATCAAAATTAAATATAATTTTCTGTATAATCTTATTCTTACTCAATAAGAATATTAGACTAAATCCAAAAGACTAGTTGTTCATACGATAAAGACGGAAACAGAAGGTTCTCCAGCTAGGCCGCGTAACAAAGGAATTATGTTAATAATATTACATCAACAACACTTAAGGTTACATATCTGGCTAAATAATCTTGTTAAAAACTACACGAAACAAAAACAGAAGAAAGGACAAAAATAAAATTGCTAAAAAAATCCCTAATTATAAAATTTCTTATCCAAAAGTACCTAAAATGTGTTTTAAAACCCAAATACAATTTATCTTCAACCGTTGTAATTCTTCTTTAAGTGTGTAAGACCTATATATCTTTAACTATGTGCAAAAGGATAGGTAAAAGAACTATGTGCAAAAATGATGAAGACATTTGTATAATTGAATATATATATATATATATATTGCAAACTAATAAAATGAGTTGCACCCTCTTAAAGACTTAGATCCTTAAATACCTTTAGGTGATAATTTTTCTTGATTTCAATGGATCCACCATTATCGGCCGGCACTTTTTTTAGATTCTATTAACAGACATTGGAGCAACTAACTAATCTGAGCCTATTCAACAGAGGTCCACTAAAAGGGCTGGGGTGTCCCAATAAAATTTTACTTCATACTTAGGAATTAAACTCGTTACCAACTAATTAAGTAGTCAAGATATATACCTACCACTAGGGCCAACCGTAGTTGGTTTTAGGCAAGAAATTTTATAATGGGTATTTTTCAGCAATTTTTTCAAAAACAAAGGGACAGCTAGAGGACAGACACACACACATATATATATTAACATATATATCCACACACACATATGTGAGTTTGTGTCTGTATATATAAGTATGTATATGTCATGGGTGATTCATATTCAATCAGAATTTTGCGATGGATGTCAAGTTCATCAACTTGGCCTTCCTTTTCTGTTCTATCTTGTTCCTCATAACTTTGCTGAAACTGATTCTGAGAAGCTTGAGAGGTGGAAAAGAGCAAAAGCTGCCACCAGGGCCATGGAAGCTTCCGATTTTGGGAAGCATCCACCACCTGGGTGGCTCCGAACTACACCGGCGGCTGAGAGAACTGTCGGAGAAATATGGACCGTTGATGCATGTTCAGCTAGGAGGAATATCAGCGGTGGTGGTTTCATCTGCAGAAACAGCTAAAGAAGTGTTGAAGACGAAGGATCATATATTTGGTCAAAGGGCTTATCTTGCTGGTTCTGATATTGTGTTTTATGGTCCTTCTAACCTCGTCTTGTCCCCTACTGGAGATTACTGGAAGCTTCTCAGAAAGATTTTCTCTCACCAATTGGTAACATTCCAAGTTCTAATAATTTCACCTTTTTTTCCTTGAATTGAATTGAATTGAATAGAAAGACGAATTAGACAAAATGGTAAAAATTGCAATAGGTTTGATTCTCTTTTTGGAATGGAGCAGGTAGTTAAAGACAAATGAAATTAATAAATATCATATATAATCTCATCACTTCTATTATTTTCTCCTTTTAACGACACTATTTTTTATTTTTATAGCAAGTTACACGCAAATAATTAAGATATGCAAGACGTGAACATGAGTGAGCGTAAACAACACGATCATAGACTCTGCAGTTTTATGTAAATGACAGGAGAGGGTATTAAATCACTCAATTAAATTTATTATATAAATATACAATCTTACCCCGACCGTTATTATCTCTTAGGCTTGAATTAAAGAGTGTGTGTATGTGTATAGATATAAAAGGGTTAAAATTAATAAATTTTAAGATAAAGTTAATGATATGTAAGGTTTTTCTTCCTTTTTGATGAAAACATATTGGAAGTTCCGTATAAATAAAACAACAAGAGTATGTACTCTCTCCTATGTGGAGTATAAATGACATTTAAGAATTCTTTAGTCTAATATTAGTTATTTGGAAATTAATTAATGTATATATAATAATTTTGCTCATCTAATTAATATTTAAATATGGATTTTACGTATTTTTCTCTTTCTTTTAAAATCTGTTTAATCAGGTAAAGTTAGAGATTTAAAAAAAAAAAATTAAAGACGTATTCAATGGGTCAATCGCTCTTTTTTTAAAGTTACGGTGAGTTGGCGAGGTGATAAAAAATGAATTATATTTTGTATTTGAGTCCGTATATAATAACCTATACACTAGCAAAATTTTCTCAAATAAGGCTAACCTTGGGGCTCAAGGCTCATTTACGTGAAACTATACTAGCAGTTATGATTCAGTGTTGTTGTTATAATTACAGTTTAATGCTGCGAGAGTAAGATCGTTCCAATCAATAAGGGAAGAAGAAGTGTCCATTTTGGTAAATTGCTTATCTGCAGAAGCCGGCTCCGAAGTGAACCTCACCGATAGAATTTTTACGACGGCATGTCGGATTGCAATAAGATCAGCTTTAGGCGACAAGCACAAGAACCAAGTAGAACCCATTATCTTGCTCTGTGATATGATTCTCAAATCACCACATGGCATCGCCGATCTGTTTCCTTCTCATAAGTGGCTTCAGTCGGTCACCGGAGCGAGGCGTGGCCGTGTGGAGCTTCGTCAGAAAATTGACAGCATTCTGGAAAACATCATCGCCGATCACCAGGTTGGCAATGATATTATTGCCGGAGAAGAAGAAGAAGAATGTTTGCTCTCTGTTCTTTTGAATTTGAAACGTCATGGTGATTTGACCATGGACAACGTTAAAGCCGCCATGTCGGTTAGTACCTTTTTTTGACCATTATCAGTATACCTAAAAGAATAAATGTGTTTCTCGATTTTGTTTTTGTTTAGAAGTTGATCCATCATCACATGATTTATTAATTTCCCCAAAATTATTCTATCCTTTTTTGGCCGGCAACCTAAAAGTATTCTTGTTAAACATTTATATAATTCGTAATACAATTTTTGTGAGCTATAAGTGTTCATAAATTCGGGCACTTGTTTGGTACTAGTACTCTCCATAAAAGTCTCCATTTATTTAGACGTTGTAAGATAAACTAACACCATGCACACCTATTAATGCTATATTATATTTATTGTACAGGACATAGTAGTAGCAGGATTCGAATCACCAGCAAGATTAGTGGAATGGGCAATGGCAGAAATGGTGAGAAAACCAGAAATACTGAGAAGAGCACAAGAAGAAGTGAGACAAGTCTTGAAGACCAACGGAAACATCAACAGTGCAACTTTAGAAGAACTAAAATACCTAAAAGCTATCTTCAAAGAAACCCTAAGACTTCACCCTCCTTCTCCTCTCTTGGCACCAAGAGAATGCACACAAACTTGTGAGATCAATGGCTACACAATACCAAAGACAACCCAAGTTCTTATAAATGTTTGGGCCATTACAAGAGACCCTCACTATTGGACTTCATCATTATATGAAGCAGAAGAGTTTGTTCCTGAAAGGTTCATGAACAGTTCTATTGATTTTAGAGGGTCCCACTTTGAGTTCATTTCTTTTGGTGGAGGAAAGAGAAGGTGTCCTGCTATTTTGTTTGGTCCTGCCATTGCTGAGATTCTTCTGGCAAACTTATTGTGTTATTTTGATTGGGAACTTCCTTTTGGTGTTACTCCAGAAACCCTAGATATGGCTGAACTTATGGATTCAACCTTGAAGAAGAAAAACAATCTCATCCTAGTTACCTCTCCTCATGGTAATCTTATGTGTACATAGCTGAACAGACTTGAAGAGAGCCTTGGGAAGTTTGTAGTTTATTTATTTATATGTTACATAGCTGTCATATGATGTTCAAATCCCGAAAATAGTCTCTCCCTTGAGCTGTAAAGTTACATGTATCTGACCCTCCTCCGAACTCAACTAGTGGGAGCCTTATCCATTAAAAATTTAGATGAATTAGATTTTAGGAGCAGGGATATGTATAAAGAATCTTGTACTGGTTGGCTCATCATAGTCTCGATCGATGAGTATCATGTAAACATACAATAAGGACCTATGAAGTCAGATTCAAGCTCTCAATCTCGTATTCATAGTGGTTTAAGCGTGGGATGGGGCATCCTCGCAAAAATAGAGGGAGGTTACCGAAAGATCCTCACCTCATAGAGTCCTAAAGCTTTAGGCAAATAACCTTAAGAAAGGGGTTGATTAATTCTCTTGTATAGATTGATTCTTTAATTAATGATGAGATTATTCTTTCAATTCACATTCATGCTTAGCTAATAACATAATTAAAAATTAAAGTGATCAATTGAGAAATGTTAATATTAATTTAATTTGGTCAACTTTTAGGCCGGTAAGGAAGCTGAAATCTTCAGATTGATTCAATTTAAAGAAAAGAAAATATTTATGTACCACATGTGATTAAAATATTAATTCAGTCCCTCTCCACTCATTCATCACAAAGAAACCGATGAAAGCTCTTCTTTCTTTCCTTCCATAAGACAAATCTTATCACAACAACCAGCTATATACATATTTAACTTTATCTTCAAACCCTAAAAAAACGAAAAAAAAAAAACATAAAAATCAAATACAAAAATATCAAAGGAAAGCTATATCCAAGAACGTATAGTAGACATTATAAAATGTTTATATTAAATAATTTTAAAAGCTCAAATTCTCTTTAGAAATATGATTTTTTTTTTTAATCAGGAAGAAATTTTAAACTTCTCTTGCAATTTTTTTGAAAAATTAAATAATAAATTTTCAAATCATGAGAGTGTTGAAAAATAGGATGATAAAAAAACTTAACAAAAAGTAATGATAACAATAAATATTAAAAGTCTTTTATAATTGAAAGAAATAGAATTATTACTGGGAATTTCATGAACTTCTAAGATGATACTTATTGCGAAATCATCAGTCAGCTTTAAATCCTTAAATATGATTTTCCCTGATGCACCTCTTTTTTTATGAGCCAGCCCATATATTATCATGACAGCATTTTATAGCGACTTTATAAATTTAATAATTTTTATATTGATATCGTACGTTGAGAAGAGGTGATAGCTGTGTCATTGACTTGTTACACCCAAAAGATTAATTAGTTCATAATTAAATATTTCTCCACTAAAGCGTAAAAGAAGGAAACGTATGAATACTAAAAAGCAAAATAATAACTAAAGAAACTAAAATAAAATAAAACGAAAGGGAAAATTAATCTATTAGACTTTATAGTTTTGAATAAATTGTAACTCAATTCCTACATTTTGACTCGTTGCAATTCAATCCCTCTAGTTTTGACTTATTCGTAACCGAGTTTTTGAACTATAACCTATTGCAACTTAATCTCTATACTTTTAATCATCTTATAATTTTATTTTCTAAAATATAAGAACTAAATTATAAAATGGTAAAATTTATAAGGACTTGGTTGGGGTGAGCCACATTTCAAGGAGTGAATTACAAAAAGCTAAAACTATAGAAACAAGCTAAAACTATAGAGACAGGGTTACAATCGAGTAAAAATTATAGGAATCAAAATATCAATTTCCCTAAAAATAAAATAGAGGTGGTATATTATATTATTAGTGATTATTTTATACCCACACACGCACGTATATTTTGATCAATCACTCTGTATATTGGCGATGGATCTCACATTGCCCTTTTTGAGAGTGGTGATTTGTTGGTGGAGATGCACTAGTCGAGCTTGGGTTTGTTGTGAGAAAGAAGTCTCAAAGGGCTTCCCACACAGCACGAGATGATGATATATATACTCCTAATAATCTGAGGTATGATTTTTTTCAGAGACAGAGAGGCCATAAGGACTAATAGAGTATAACAGACGTAAGTTTTTGGGAGAACCATATCCCAAAAGCTAGTTTTTTAAGTTGGGAAACTCGACATGACCCTCTTGTTACATAAGCCATCAATTGTACCAAAACAAAAAGGCCATCAATAAAACCAAAGAGCTGCTGTCCATAAAGATAAGGCTTAATCTGGGCTCTCCAAACAAGGTACTACCTCCGGTTCTAATTATACGAACACTTTTGTAGTACAATTTGCACTACAAAAGTGTTCCTATAATTAGAATAGGAGGGAGTAGTTTTCTTTGAATAAGCTTAAGTAACACTGTAACTGTAACACCCCGGTTTTCACAACTGTTTTCATAGCGTTTCGATCAGAGTTTTGAGCGACACATTTTTTTCATAATAAAGAGTAACTGAATAACATTGATAACAGTGTATCTGGCTGTTCATAAGGCCGTACATTCCTCCGAGTGTTTACATCTAACGTAAGTACAACAAAACTAAAGCGTCTCCATCTGATCTTCATGCTAGCTCCCTACCTTTGTCCTCGATCTACGTGGCCTGCTTGCTTCTCTCCTCGGCCCTCGGTCCTCCGGACCCTGAAGCTATAGCTGAGATCCAATTTAGCGCATTGGATCTCAGGTAACGGTTAACCTCATGCTTATAAACAGTATATGTACAACAGGTATTTCTAATTTCACAGCATTGATCAAGCCGTACAACAACATAAAACTGTAATAGTGATCTATGTACGATTCCTTAATCACAGTGTGTCTAAGTACGGTTCCATAGGCACGGAGTATCTAAGTACGGTTCCATAGACACGGGGTATCTAAGTACGGTTCCATAGACACGGAGTATCTAAGTACGATTCCTTAGTCACAGTGTGTCTAAGTACGGTTCCATAGGCACGGAGTATCTAAGTACGGTTCCATAGACACGGGGTATCTAAGTACGGTTCCATAGACACGGAGTATCTAAGTACGATTCCTTAGACACGGGGTATCTAAGTACGGTTCCATAGATACGGTGCATCTAACACCGAACAGAATGGCCAGGTAAGTGTCTATCATGGGGCCTCACCGACTTATACGGCGACTAAATGGCTTACCCACATAGACTAGCCTTGCCTTCGGCACCAAACTATTCACACAACATATTATCACATATAATCATTCAATAATCATCAGATTAGTGTTACAGTACGCGAACGTACCTCCGTTGACGAACGTCGGAAATTCTGGCGGAAACGGCACGTTTAACGGAAAACAGCGAAACGTCCTACAGCGGCACGTCGGACAGCGTAACGGCAGCAGATCAAAGTTTCTGACGTCCTATAAGAGTAATATCACTTTTATTAGTGATTTGATACTATATCTGGCATTTTAGGTAAAAATTACCATTTTGCCCCTATACCCCTTTTTGGCGGAATTTCGCCAGCACTTCGCTACTTAAACTTTTCGGGGACTCAATCCCTACCAAGTTTTACCTCGTCAGGCATCTTTCAATGCAATGAGGCCTAAAACAATAGTAGGAATCTCACTCCCTACTTACTAAAACTATCTAACAATTCTACTAACTACCGAACTAAAAAGCTAAAGACCGAAGGACTTACCCGTTGAAGACTTCTCGAACTTCTCCAGAGCCCTTCTCTCTTCTTTCTCTCTCTAATTTTCGAATTCTCTCTTGAGAATGAAGTGAAAAAAACCAAAGGGGGAGGGGGTATTTATAGACAATTGAAGGGACATGGAGGGAATTTTAAAATTGTTTACTTTATGCCCGGTCCACTAGATTTTCCCCGATCGGTCCCGTTTCACGTAATTTCGGAAAATCTCAGAATTCTGAATTCATAACCTTGAAGATCTTCTCTTCCTCATCAACAATATCTAATTTAACTTAGATTTTGATTTCAGACAGGGTTCCAACTGTCCTACTGAAGTTTCTCGAAAATCGTGCCCGAACGCGCCCGGTTTCAGAACGCATTTCTGAAAGCATCAACTTCTTCAGAAAAATTCACTGATTCCAAATATGTCCAGATAAATTCAAACTCATTCCTAGATATTGAGTTAGAATTTATTTTCTTCATATCCAAAAATGTGCCTATCTGCATTTTTCCCTATTTCGTCTTATTAGGAAAATGCACAAACGGACTCAGAATTGACTTCCGGAAAAGGTCACTTGAAGGTAAAAACTCACTGATCAATATTTTACCTTGACTTTGGAATTCCTATTCCTAGATCTCTAGATAGGATCCGTTTCCTAATTTTTAAATTACTATTCACCTTTTTAATATTTAATTAGAGTTTATTATTTTTAAAACTCTTTATATATTATTTAATTACATTTTATTTTATTTTTCTTTTTTTTCTGCCTATTTTATTTTTTTTTTATTTTTTTTATTTCGTTTTTTTAATTAATTAAATAATTATTTTTACATAATTCTTACAAAATTTTCCCATTGGTCCATTCTTGCATTTAGGCTTAAAAATACCTAAACTCAACTATTTTACTTCAAGATTTCCCATTAATTAGTAAATATGTTTTTACTAATTTTAAGCCAAAAACCACTAATTTTAGGGTTTTACATAATTACTGAATTTCCTTTGCCTATGCTTAAGTATTAGCCCATTATTACTTAATTACCCTATTATCACTTGTTGATAATTTTCTTAATTAGAATACCTTATCCCTCATAGCTTTTACCCTGACATCTTTATTTTCATGTCTCCTTCATTATATTGGAAATTATGAGGGTATTTTGGTCATTTTGATCCCTTATTCTTTTTCCTCAATTTCTTAGAGACTTTTCCCTTAAAAATATGATAAATTCAATATAAAAATTGATAACACAAATTTTCTTATCAGAAATAGCCATTTTATTTATCCGGGTATGACATTTCTCCCCCCGTTAAATAAAATTTCGTCCTCGAAATTTGCTCTATCCTATCCGGACTTCCAGTTCATAACTCCAAATTGTATCTACCATCCTTTCTCCCAATACGTATAATTCGTAAGCAACCTCTTCTAGGCTAGCTTTACAACCGGAATGCTCCGATTACTCAGTTATTCTTCTTGAAAACTAAAGTCTGCCTTATTTTGACCAAAAGAATACTAGCATTTAATACCTTGATACCTCGTACTTTATTGAAAATTCGTTTCAGCTTGATCATATGGTTTTTATTACGTTTTAAGTTGATATATAGTGTTTCCGTGGTGTCAAAACACCACGTACTTTATATATATTGCTTCCGTGGTACCCATAACACCGTGTACTTTAGTGTTTTAGCGTTTCCGTGGCGTCATAACACCGCGTACATAAGTGTTTCCGTGGCACCCATAACACCGCGTACTACACTTTCATCATGTCGTATTTTGATATATTATGTTCCCATGGCTTTCGTATACCGTGGCAACACCATATATCTCATACTTATGGATATCATGTCGTACTTTGATATATTCGTGGTCTGTTTTATAGTTACTAGGAAACATGATAATGACTATCTCCATGTCATGTGTAGATTAGTTCGACTTGAGAGACTTGAGAGGTGTAAGTCATCACACTGTCATCTTGCAGACTAGACATATCCCGATCCTTTCCTATTGGTACCATTATAAAAATCTATTTGGATTTGGGATAACCAATTTCTTGGTGTTGTGACCAACTTCTCCCTCACTTCATGAAAGCTTGTCTCATAGTCTTTGTTCAACATTTAAGTTATGACAAATTCTTCATGAATCTGCGGTACTATCCCGCTAGATCCAAAAACTACACATCGATGTTACTATTTCTGGCTATTTCAATTCCGAGCTGCTTCCACTTCCTGAAAACAATTAATAATATCGTTGCGTTATGGAGTATGGCCCAGAAAGTTTACTCCTGACAGCCAACACTCATATTTTCCTACTTAGTAAAGAGTCACGTCTTCCTTTGGTAATCTTGCTACTGATCATCATTGTTCTTTGTGTTTCCCTTCCGATGTCTGAACAGATGAGAATGTCGTCAATCAATACCTCTATTAACCTACCTACGTGTTTGAGAGGAAACTTTGCTGCAAGTACCCTATGAACAAGGTAGGTGCATTTAGTCTGAAGGTCATCTCAAGAGATTTCAAAAGGTTCGTTTTAGTCCTGGAAACTATCTTGAAACCATGCTAGTATTGACTTGTAGTGGGGTATTCCGACTGGAAGTTGATCTAAGACATAGGAATGTGGTATGTGGGTAGATCATCGATCTTAGTAAGTGGTGTTCGTTTTTTTTTATAGTGACTTTGTCCAAATGACGGTAACGGATACGAGTCGCAAGCTCTTGTTTTTCTTCTATAAGAATATTTCGGGAATGTCGTTGACATTGTGAAATAATAACAAGATGTATATTATACTTGCAATTTGGTTCTGGACATGCTTTATAAGTGAAAAAGTTTACACCTAATCACACCTAATGGTGTAGCTAATACATAAGTATGCATCCCAAAAGGATCCGTACAAGCATCAAAAGTAATTGATCGGTTTAACACCCGGATCATACTATAACTGAAATAAATTTCTACGGGGCTCTAACATCGTGGATCACTCTTGAAGATTCTCCGGCCTCTTCATTGGTTAGAGCAAAAACCCGGCCTGGGTTTTGCGGCCTCATCCCGGTAGCTCTCTGTGGACAGTCCCTGCTGATGTGTCCAGGCTTTTGACACTTGTAGCATATTTGCTTCCCATCGCAGTCAGTACCTTTATGGTACCTTCCGCACTTTGGACACGGTCGAGGTCCTTGTGCTTCTGGAAAGTTTGGCCGGCTAGGTTGAAATGGTCTCTTACTTTCACGAAAGTTATCCCACGGTGCCTTCCTCTTCTGGATGGAGCTTCCTTGGGAAAATCTACTCTGGCCGGCGCTGCTGCTACTGGAGATTCTAGACCTCCGAAATTCCTTCAAGTTCCGCTCAATAAGCCTACAGGCTTCCACCGCATGAATCAATTCCTTGAATCGCTGAGACATAAGTCTCTCACCTATTTCGTCCTTTAGTCCGTAGATCAGTATATTCACCATACTGCTCTCATCGTCGTTCTTCCGCAGGTGTGGTGAGTATCTTGATAGATTGGTAAAACGAGCATAGTAGTCATTAAAGGTCTCCTCGTGACCTTGCCGGATGTGGAGGAATTCCGACTCTTTGGTCATTTGTACAGAGGGAGGAAAATATTGCTCATGGAATTTTTCCAGAAACTTTTCCCATGTCACGGGACAGCAGCGTGTTTGCAATGTTGTTGCTATGACCTCCCACCATCGATCCGCATCTCCTTCTAATTGGTAGATCGCTAGTTGAGCTTTGCGATCATCAGGACACTCAATCACCTTGAAGATCTTCTTCAACTTCTTCAACCAATCCTCAGCCGAGTCGAGTTTGCCTCGGAAAGCTGGTGGTTTCAGTTTAAAGAATTGGTTAACCCAGTGTTGTGTGGGCTTCACAACTCTCCCTCGTCGAGGGGGTGACCGCGATCTATCTGACTCCTCAGATTCCTCAGCGTGCTCGTTGTTGTGCTCGTCTTCTTCTTCTGAGTGTTCTTCTTCCTCTGCATTTCGTCTTTCTTCCTCGGCATTTCGTTACGCTAGTTGCCGTTCAGCTTGTTGCTCTTGTCTATCTTGCCTCTCGCGGAGTTCATTTATAAGAACCCTCTGTTCTTGCGAGTTCTCCGCATCTCCTCCATTTCATTCATTACGCTGGTGCGGTATTGGATTTATCCGAGGTTGTCTACCCCGTCCTCTGCCTTGGCCTCTGCCCCGGCCTCTGGGAGCTCCGGCTCCTCTTAAATTCGCCATGTCTCGTTCTTTTTCCTTCATTAGGAAAAACGTTAGATCTAGGAAGGCAATGATTAGTCTATCACAGATTCTATCATACTACAAACATTCAGACACTCGCAACATTTCCCTCGCTCGGGATTTCGTTGGTTCTTTCCATTCAACAACGGGTACGGGGAAACTGATGAAGAGTGGATCTGATCTAGTCTTCGGAGGGTACAAAAATATGTAATGGCTAGAAATTCTCAACATGGGTCAAATACCGCATGTCTTTATCTTTGTCGATCTCAGAGTTTCGTCCGGTGTGGCCAACCTTCACATATAAGCTCTGTGCTAGGATAGAATTTCCGTTCAGGACAAGCTGGAGATTTTCAGAGTTATTTGATACGGGTATCGGCCTAACTTCGGGCGGCGGATACGCTGGTTCTGGGTTCAATCCTAACCCCACCAACTCGGGAACTACAGACATACGCGCTGGGTTCAACGCTAACCCCACTAACTTGAAAACTACGGACATACGTACTGGGTTTAATCCTAACCCTACTAACTCGGGAACTACAGTCATACGTGCTAGTACATCTTCTTTGGCCGGAGGGAACATCATTCATGTCCCTTTCTAGAACATAACACCAGAGTTATCCCAGTACTCATTTTCAAAATTGCTCTTTTATAGAAAGGCGTTGAACCTAACTCCGTTACTCAAACCTATTGGCCAGGTAGGAGTCTATCATGGGAAGTCTCACCGAGTTCACGGCGACTGAATGACTTACCCACATAGACTAGCCCTGCCTTCGGCACCAACGGTTTGTTTATAACATAGTTAGAGTCATGCCAAGTAAAACAATCTGATGCCAGGGAAAACGCTCTGATACCAAAATGTAACACCCCGGTTTTCACAACTGTTTTCATAGCGTTTCGATCAGAGTTTTGAGCGACAAATTTTTTTTTCATAATAAAGAGTAACTGAATAACATTGATAACAGTGTATCTGGCTGTTCATAAGGTCGTACATTCCTCCGAGTGTTTACATCTAACGTAAGTACAACAAAACTAAAGCGTCTCCATCTGATCTTCATGCTAGCTCCCTACCTTTGTCCTCGATCTACGTGGCCTGCTTGCTTCTCTCCTCGGCCCTCGGTCCTCCGGACCCTGAAGCTATAGCTGAGATCCAATTTAGCGCATTGGATCTCAGGTAACGGTTAACCTCATGTTTAGAAACAGTATATGTACAACAGGTATTTCTAATTTCAAAGCATTGATCAAGCCAGTACAACAACATAAAACTGTAATAGTGATCTAAGTACGATTCCTTAATCACAGTGTGTCTAAGTACGGTTCCATAGGCACGGAGTATCTAAGTACGGTTCCATAGACACGGGGTATCTAAGTACGGTTCCATAGACACGGAGTATCTAAGTACGATTCCTTAGTCACAGTGTGTCTAAGTACGGTTCCATAGGCACGGAGTATCTAAGTACGGTTCCATAGACACGGGGTATCTAAGTACGGTTCCATAGACACGGAGTATCTAAGTACGATTCCTTAGACACGGGGTATCTAAGTACGGTTCCATAGATACGGTGCATCTACCACCGAACAGAATGGCCAGGTAAGTGTCTATCATGGGGGCCTCACCGACTTATACGGCGACTAAATGGCTTACCCACATAGACTAGCCTTGCCTTCGGCACCAAACTATTCACACAACATATTATCACATATAATCATTCAATAATCATCAGATTAGTGTTACAGTACGCGAACGTACCTCCGTTGACGAACGTCGGAATTTCAGCGAAACGGCACGTTTAACGGAAAATAAACGAACGTCTACAGCCGGCACGTCGGACAGGCAGAATCAGCAGATCAAAGTTTCTGACGTCCTATAAGAGTAATATCACTTTTATTAGTGATTTGATACTATATCTGGTATTTTAGGTAAAAATTACCATTTTGCCCCTATAGCCCTTTTTGGCGGAATTTCGCCAGCACTTCGCTACTTAAACTTTTCGGGGAAGTTTCGAATTCTCTCTTGAGAATGAAGTGAAAAAAACCAAGGGGAAGGGGGTATTTATAGACAATTGAAGGGACATGGAGGGAATTTTAAAATTGTTTACTTTATGCCCGATCCACTAGATTTTCCCCGATCGGTCCCCGTTTCGCGTAATTTCGGAAAATCTCAGAATTCTGAATTCATAACCTTGAAGATCTTCTCTTCCTCATCAACAATATCTAATTTAACTTAGATTTTGATTTCAGACAGGGTTCCAACTGTCCTACTGAAGTTTCTCGAAAATCGTGCCCGAACGCGCCCGGTTTCAGAACGCATTTCTGAAAGCATCAACTTCTTGAAAAAATTCACCGATTCCAAATATGTCCAGATAAATTCAAACTCATTCCTAGATATTGAGTTAGAATTTATTTTCTTCATATCCAAAAATGTGCCTATCTGCATTTTTCCCTATTTCGTCTTATTAGGAAAATGCACAAACGGACTCAGAATTGACTTCCGGAAAAGGTCACTTGAAGGTAAAAACTTACTGATCAATATTTTACTTTGACTTTGGAATTCCTATTCCTAGATCTCTAGATAGGATCCGTTTCCTAATTTTTAAATTACTATTCACCTTTTTAATATTTAATTAGAGTTTATTATTTTTAAAACTCTTTATATATTATTTAATTACATTTTATTTTATTTTTCCTTTTTTTTATGCCTATTTTATTTTTTTTTTATTTCGTTTTTTTAATTAATTAAATAATTATTTTTACATAATTCTTACAGAATTTTCCCATTGGTCCATTCTTGCATTTAGGCTTAAAAATACCTAAACTCAACTATTTTACTTCAAGATTTCCCATTAATTAGTAAATATGTTTTTACTAATTTTAAGCCAAAAACCACTAATTTTAGGGTTTTACATAATTACTGAATTTCCTTTGCCTATGCTTAAGTATTAGCCCATTATTACTTAATTACCCTACTATCACTTGTTGATAATTTTCTTAATTAGAATACCTTATTCCCTCATAGCTTTTACCCTGACATCTTTGTTTTCATGTCTCCTTCATTATATTGGAAATTATGAGGTATTTTGGTCATTTTGATCCCTTATTCTTTTTCCTCAATTTCTTAGAGACTTTTCCCTTAAAAATATGATAAATTCAATATAAAAATTGATAACACAAATTTTCTTATCAGAAATAGCCATTTTATTTATCCGGGTATTACAGTAACAGTAACATATAGTGAGGGGAGTCAAAGAGGAAGATGCATGGAGAGTAATGGAGGGAGAAAGTATTACTATTAGGTGATGGAGAGTCAGTCATATTGGAGAGCGTGCTAGTGCTTGGGAAGCGTGCTACTGCTCTGATGCCAAATCTAAACAAGAACTAGAGGACTATACAAGAGAGAGAGAGAGCAAACAGACATTATATATGGAGAAATCACTCTTGAATTCAAAAGTATGCACAATGATTATTACACTGTTCCACAGTGTAATATCATGCAGCTTATATAATATGAACACGTTTTGAAGGAGTAACAATTATCTAGAGTGTGAGAATGCTATTCGATCCTCAAATATCATTTAATACTAATTAATAGGTCTGAAGGAATTTAACATTTATAAGTTTGACATCATTCGACGTGTAAACAGTTCTATTGATGATTATAGAACTTATGTGTAAGTAGCCGAATAAATCTTAAAAGTCTCTTTTGTAAGTTGTAATTCGAAGAAATAAAATTATAACTGGTAATTTGAGCCTCTAAGATAAATTGTTGTGAAATCATAAATTTTAAATCCTTAAACATGATTTTCCCTGATACACCTTCTTTTCTTTTTCTTTTTTTTTTTTTTTTTTTTTTTTTTTGCGTTAATATGAATTTAGTAATTTTTACATTCATATTGATAAGAGGTGATAACTGTGTTAGTTACTTATTAAAGCAAAAGGTTAATTATTACTCCATCCGGTCCTAATTATAGGACATATTTAACTGATTTTGTGAAGATTAAGGAAAGAAGTTAAATTAGTTAATTTTACTCATTTTCCTAAAATACCCATATATAAATTTAAAATGACATAAGTAAAAGCGAATCAATAGCTCATACTACATACATCTCTAACCTAAGATTTTCCTTTCCACATGTTATCTAATTTGAAATAATAGTCTTACTATATATACATATATGCGTATGTGTATGTAGATAGATATATATGTGTGTACATATATCTACACACATATATATGCATACACACACACAAAGATATATATGTATATATATGTGTGTGTGTTTATATATATACATATATACACGCGCACACACATATATATTGACAGACACACACAGATATACATGTGTGTGTGTCTATATATATTTGAGTGTAGACATACACATACACATATGTGCGTGTGTGTGTCTATATATATTTGTGTGTAGACACATACAGGTATACATATATAAATACACACACATATATATCTAAAAGTTTTACTGATTTGAAGAATCTATGCACCCATATACATATACTCACCAAAAACTAAACACACTTGAGAGAATGAAATAGGGGTATTTTAGGAAGAAATTGATAAAAATTAGAATGTTGTCTTATAATTAGGACCAAAACCAACTCTCAAATGTTGTCCTATAATTAGGACCGGAGGGAGTAGTTCATAACTAAAGAATGAAGCGACACTAAAGATCATCCAGGAAAGCGTGAAACAAGGGGATTGCATTAACAATATACAACAAAATAAATATAACAGCTACGAGAAACTAAAATAATTATTGTATCACACATAGATACACACAAAGATATGTGTGTGTCACGACTTCAATTTGATCCCCCTATATTTTGGTCCTTGCCCTTGCTTCTCATTTCGATCTTGTTCCTCGTAACTTGTCTGAAACAAGTAAGAAGCTTCAGAAGCAAGAAACCAAAAAAGCTGCCCCAGGTCCATGGAGGCTTCCAATTATAGGAAGTGCCCACCACATCCTCTGAGGCGGAGGCGACTCCGTACTGCACCGGCGACTTAAAGAATTGTCGGACTAATATGGGCCGTTGACGCGCCTTCAACTCGGAGGAATCTCAATGCTGGTGATGTCATCCGCAGAAGCAGCTAAAGACGAAGTCATGCAAACGAAGGATCATATATTTAGTGAAAGGCCTTTTCATGCTGGTACTGATATTGTTCTTTATGGTCCCAGTAACATCGTCTCATCCTCCCCTGGAGATTACTGGAAACTCACCAGAAAGATTGCTTCTCAGTATCTTATAATTTTTTTTTAAATATATTTCTTTCCATTTACTTTCAAACTTTCAAACTTATTTGATTTTAAAATACATAAAATATGAAAATGAATTTTCCAGATATTTTTACTACATAATGCTTATTTTTATATAATTTTATAATATATAAATGATGAGATGCGATATAATAAATAAAAATATTATTATTAGAGTAAATTAAAATACATTAATCTCATCCCTATTTACTCTAAATTATTTCTACCGACACAAAGTTAGTCTAGTGGTGTAAGGCCCCATTAGATCTTTAAGTTCGAGTCACAGAAGAGATATATGTGTTGGTAGGGGTAGCTACAAACCCGGATACCCGATACCGGATAAATTAAGAGATCCTCCTTCTATTTTGAAAATGTATATGGACTTTCCTCAAAATCAAAATGTGTTTGATGTTTTGTTGCCTACAACTAAACGCGACGTGTGTGAGATCATTCGAATCGCTAAGGGTAGAGGAAGTGTCAAGTTTGGTGAAACGTATACATGCAAAAGCTGGTTCTGTTGTGAACCTCACTGAGGAAATTGTTACCCTCGGTTGTAGGTTATGTCAAGGGCAGCTTTCGGCGGGATAGCCGGTGGCCCCGAGAAAAAGAAATGATGTGGACTTGTACGACGGTTCTCTCAGTGTCTCGAGATATCTCCAATCTGTATCCTTATCAAAAGTGGCTTCAGGTGGCTACCGGAGCAAGACGCAGGTATGAATGAGGACCTGCGCCGAAATGTTGATGTAGTTCTTGAAAACATCAATGACAGTCACGTCGCCGGAACCGGAGGAGAAGGAGGAACAGAGTGTTTACTCTCTGTCCTTTTGAAATTGGAACGCCAAGGTGATTTGACCATGGACAACGTTAAAGGCGTCATGATGGTTGTTAGCATTAATTGTCTCTACACTTCTTTATTACAAACCATGCATAGCTAAAGTTTCATTCAGCACATTTATGGAACGAGTTTTCCTGTTCGTCGTTTGGACGAGTAGGGACACTCAGGGTGTGCATGGGAACCATTCTGTTCCCCAAGCACTGATTCTGAGATGAAATAGTTTTTTCTGATTTTGTGCCTGAGAAAAGTTCTGAGAATCAGAATTACGTTTGTTAACTCATTTTATTTTTACCCCGAGAATCAGAATTACGTTTGTTAGCACATTTTATTTTTATTTATGTAATTTTTATATTCAAAAAATTATTTATGTGGCGGTGGTGGTGGTGGCAGCGGCGACGATGGCGGTGGGGGTGGAGGTGGTGGTGGCGGCGGCGGCGATAGTTGATCCATCGCTTAAGGTGATTGAAATTTCTTCACTTCGTCAATGTCACGATCGAGAAAAGGGGAAAAGACAGTGACAGACCTTGAAAGAAATTTTTGGGGGGCCAAATGTATACTTATTAATTATTTTTTAAGAAAAAATATTTTGGGGGCCAAATGTATAAATTTTTAAGCTTAATATATAAATTTTTGGGTTAAATGTATAGAAAAATCCAATTTATATTAAAAATTTAGGATGATTTTTTTTTTGGGGGGGCCATTGTATACACTAAGATCCGTCCTTGGGAATAGAGAAGGGGAAAAATAGATTCTGGCTTTGTAACATCCCATTTTCAAAAGCAGTATAAAAAATTTTTCCATTTAAAACCATCAGAGTAGAGCATCGGAGCATAAGAGTAACTAATATATATATATTCAAAATGCCGTAAGTCTGGCTAATTACAGTGACGGTACATTGACAGTACATTGTTCCGAGTGTTTTCAAATGCAAATGACAACAAAAGTGTCTTCCTGGCGACACCCACGTTGTGGCAACAAAATATAGTCTTCAGCCGAGTCTCTATGCGTGCTGCTTACTCTTCTCCTCGGTCCTCGGTCCTCGGTCCACCCGACCCTGAAGCTATATTAAGGGCTGAGGTCTAACGCGCACCAGACCTTAGGTAACGGTTAACCTTATGTTTACATACACAACATATGTATTACAGATATTCATATTACACAACAAACAAGCATATCCCAACAGCATAAAACCCCCTGGCAGATGTGTCACACCTAGCAAGCATGTCACACCGAGCAGATGTGTCACACCCAGCAAGCGTTTCACACCCAGCAGTCGTTTCACACCCAGCAGTCGTTCCCCACCCAGCAAGCATAATCATATCAACAGTACATAAACATACCACAGAGCTATCAGCTACCACAATAGGCATACAATACACATAATACATATACGCATACCATAAACATCAGAGTTAGTGTTACAGTACGCGAACGTACCTTCGTTGACGGAATTTCGGTACGACTGTTGATCAGAGCATAATCACAGATATCCTATAAGGATAACAACGTTTCTATTAATGATCAACATCATAACAGTCATTTTAGTCATAAATGACCATTTTACCCCTGACTCTCCTAATCGGCGGAATTTCGCCAGAGCTCCGCTACTTTGACTCTAATCTTCCAAAATTTTGCTATAACTCTTTCTCCATCATATTTTCAAAAAAAAAAATCATATTTAACCCTAAAACATGATATCTACAATATATTGGAAGATTAAAGATCAAAACAACATCTACTCTAGAACTTCAAGAACTACCGAACTAAAGACTAGAACTTGAAACTAGGGACCGAAGAACTTACCCAGAGCTTTGCTACTTCTTCACAAGAGCTCCTCCTTCTCTCTACTCTCTAAGATTTGAAATTCTTAAGAGATGTTGGTGTGAAAAACTCAAAGGGAATGGTGGCCTATTTATAGGGAAAGCTTGAGGGCAAAATTGCACTTTTCCAACTTTATCTTCTTCATTGTGAGCCATAGGATTTAGGGTTTCTTTGAAGAATTCATCTCCTCCATTGGATCCATTTGGCCGACCTCCATGCCCCATTTTTCAACAAAAATGATGTCATCCCCCTTATGTCATCCCTTCACTTTATGAAGTTACCCGATAAAATCCCCTGTTCGGCGTTCTAATCGCGTAATCTTAACTAATCTCAAAAATTCATCGACGTAGTCCTGGAGATCTATTCTTTCTCTTGAGAAATATCTGGATTAACAAATATTTTGGTCCTACTAAGGGTATTTCCTAGCCCGCTAATCATTTTAGGACAAACGCCGTCGGTTACGGAAATGACTTCGGCTATAACCAACTTCGGGACAAAAATCCACTGATTCATAATATGTCCAGTTGTTTTCTACCTAATCCAAGGATTTCAAGATAGGATTTAATTTCTATCGGTTCTCATTTATCCTATTTGCTTTTCACAAAATATCTCTTCTTATATTACTATTTTATTACCAAATATCATGATATTTTCTTATTAAATCCTTAACCCTTTTCACACTTCTTTTTCTCCCTTTTCTTCTCCAAAATTTCGGCCAACTCCCTCTCTTTTTCATATTTATTTTGTTTTTTAATTAATTTATATTATATTAATTATCTTATATTTATTTTACAAAATTCTCCCATTGGTCCACACACAATTACTTGGATATCTCTTTAACTTATGCTTAAATAATTAGCCAATAATTATTTATTTAATCACTTACTAATTTTTGATAATTTTATTAATTAGAATTAATCATTTTCTCACAACTATTACACTGACATTGGTATTTTATACTCCACGCATAATATTAAAAATCATGGGGCCATTTAGGGTTTCCAAAATAATATTTAATTTTTCCCTTCTTATTTCAAAGGGAAATAATCCCAAAAATTACCTAAATTAGAGACAACATACTTTCCTATTTTTAATAAACATTTAATTGTCTCTTAGGATTTATCATAACATTCTCAGGGTATTTTATGACCCACAAACTCACTTAGGGCTTTTGGCACTTTATTTCTTTTTAATTTCAAGGGAAATTACCCTAGAAAAATAAGATTATTACCTCACAGGATTTGAGACCACATATTCACCTATTTCCAATAGGTATTATTTACTAAATTATGATATTTATCATAAGTGAGATTTTTAGGGTATTACAGGCTTTGTGCCTTGGAATAGAGAAGCAGAAATTTTCTGCTTCTTTTTTTATTCCCCACCACAAAAAAGAAACCAGTTCATCCTGGGAATAAAAAAAAACGGATTTACCAAACACAATTCCTATCCAATTTTGTTCCTGTGAACAGAAATTAAGAAAAAACTCATTCTGAGAGCGTTACCATGCACACCCTCATCCTTTTAGGAATGAGATCTGGCTGTTCAGATCTCATTTTTTGAAATAATCTTTTTTTAGTACTATTCAGTTTTTTAAAGTATCTTTTTAATATCAGTTAGTATCCTAAAATATTTCTAAAATTATTTTTTAAAATCATGAAGTATTTTTCAGTACCATTCAACATCATCAAGTATTTTTTTAGTATCATTCAGTATCTTGAAATATTTTTTTAGGATTTTTTTTAAAAAAATTCATGATATTGATTGAGACTAAAAAGATATTTTAGGGTACAGACTAGTATTGAAAAATACTTCATGATCTTGAAAAATTATTTTTGGATATTTAAAAGTTATTTCAAGGTATTAGATAGCACTAAAAAGATATTTCAAAATACTAACAATTGCTTAAAAAAATTTATTTTAAAAAAATGAGATCTGGACGGCCAAATCTCATCCCTAAAAGGACGAAAGGGAAACTTGTTCCGCACATTTATGCTTATATTATTGTGCCTGCTGGTATTGAGTAGGGGTATCAAGCGGCCTACATCTTGGCTTGTTTGTTAAAAAGGTCAGGCAATGCCATTTTAAATGCCTAAATGTGTAAATAGGCCAGACATATTTTATTAAGGCCTGGCATGTAAGCCTTCAAGCATGACCTATTTACACATTAAATAAATATAATTATATTTATATCATATAAATAATATAATATTTATTATTTTTCATTCTTATATTCTACTAAAAGCTTATATTTATATAGTTTTGATAGGCTCAAAGTATACAAAAGCCTATTTATGGCCTCCAAAACCTACAATATTAGGACTTTTTAAAGGCCTACATTGTAAATAGGCCTTTAAAAAGGCTTCAGGCTCGACCAGGCCTTATGAAGGTTTAGGTTTGAGCCTAAAAAAAGGCTTGCATTCTGCAGGCTTAGGCTTTCTATCACCATTATAGGCTCAGGCAGAGGCGGATCTTGGGAAAAAATTTTGGGGGAGGGGGGGCCATATTATCTGGTATATATATAAAGTTATGGCTTATATATGTTGCCCTGACAGCAGCACACAGATTGGCCACCAACAGACGTGATATTTTTCTTTAGTAGGTAGTTAAAGTAAAATTTCAACATCTAATGAACTAGTAGCTCATATATCATTGGTTCAGTTTTTAAAAAATTTAAAGTGACCTTGATGTTCTGGAAAAAGAAAAAACAACCTTGATGTTAAAGAACATTCCAATCTTTTTTCCCCACTTCCTACTCTAAAACCTCCTTTTATACACACTGATTCGTTAGATACTTCATTATTCCGACATTAATATCATCACAAGAGTTCGAAGCTTATGATTCATGAAAAAGTAAACCCGAAACCCCATTAATATCATAAGAACATCACAAGAGTTCCTCAAGGTTTTCCAATGAAATAAAGGCATAACATAAAGAGGAACTTCATTGGAATCATTGAATCAAAGATACTTAATACGAAAATTTAGCAGAAACAAGTAAGAAACTGGATAATTAGCTCAAAGATGAAGAAACCCAGAAAACCAACTAGTGAAGGAAGCTCAAGTTCAATACTTTTCAATGAAGAAGAAGAAGAAGAAATATTTACCGTGAAATAAGAGAAATTGAGAGATGATGGAGATTGAAAGTGGGAGGGAATGAAAAATAAAAGTGGGAAATTTTTTTGGTCAAAGTTGCATTATTACACTAAAAAAGAAAAAGTTCCATTAAAAAATTTTAAACAATATTTTTTTTGGGGGGCCATGGCCCCCCCTTGTCATTGATAAGATCCGCCAGTGGGCTCAGGTCTATTTAGCCAAAATGTAATACCCGCATATTTATTTATCTGAAATATTATATTTTGATAAATAAATGGGTTATTTCTCATAAGTGAAGTTATGATCGTAAGACTCGTGGAAATATAGTCTATTATCCTAAGTTAAATTCTGTAGGAAATCAGGGAATTTAAGGGCCAAAGTGCCAAAATGACCAAAATGCCCCTGGAAAGGGTAAATGACTTGGAAAATTATGAAAAATCCTAAAAGGCAGTAAAATGACCAAGTGAATTAGGAGGATATATTATCCCTAATTATGGTAATTTAATAAATTATGAACTTGGAGAAATTGTATAAGAATGTCCAAAAGGTAAAAAAGACCAAAATACCCTTACAAATTATAGAATAATGTAAGAGGCATGGAAATACTAAAGTTAATGCAAGAGTATGAAGGTAATGAGGCATTGTAATTAAGAAAATTATCAACAAGTGATAATTAAGTAATTAAGTAATATTGGGCTAATTACTTAAGCATAAGCAAAGGAAATTCGAGATAATTATGTAAAGCTCAAAAATTAGTAGAAAATGGTTGAAAATTAGTAAAAGTATATTTACTAATTAATTGAAATTTTTGAGAAAAATAGTTGAGTTTAGGTATTTTTAAGCCTAAATGCAGGAATAGACCAATAGGAAAATTTTGTAAAAAATTAGGTAAAAATAATTATTTAATTAATTAAATAATTAATTAAATAATTAATCAAATAATAATAAATAAATAAAAACGAAAAAAAAGGGGCAGAAAAAAAAAGAAAAAGAAAAAATATATATATATATATATATGTATAAAAGAATTTTTGCAAGTTGCAATTAAAATATAATATAATTAATTAAAGTGAAAAAGGGTGAATAGTAAAATGGAAATTAGGAAACGGATCCTATCTAGAGATCTAGGAATGGGATTCCCAAAGTCAAGGTAAAATATTAATCGGTGGGTTTTTATCTTCCGTTAGACTCTTGCGGAAGTTAATTGAAGCCGTTTGTGCTTTTTCCTAATAAGACGAAATAGGGAAATTCTGAGAAAAGGCCAGATAGCCAAGAGGACGAAAATGTTATGTTGTGACATTTGGAAAAGAATTGGGAATTTTCATGAACATATTTGGATTCAGTGATTTTTCTGAAGAGATTGATGTTTAGAAAACAAGTTTCGACACCGGACGCGTTTGGACACGTTTTTCGAGAAAGACTCAACTGGACTGTTGGAGCCCTATATGAAATAAAAATATAGGTTAACTTGGACATTTCTACTAAGTGAGAATATGTTTTCAGAGTTATAAATCCAGAATTTTGAGATTTCTCCGAAATCACGCGAATCGGTACCGATCGAGAAATCGGTCAAAGCTTCGGAAGG
Source organism: Acacia pycnantha (assembly GCA_025563575.1). NCBI lineage: Eukaryota > Viridiplantae > Streptophyta > Magnoliopsida > Fabales > Fabaceae > Acacia > Acacia pycnantha. The sequence continues at coordinate 2,888,537 of JAMWYP010000031.1, read as the reverse complement.
TGACACGTGGCCACCTCCCATTGGCCAAGACCCTTGAATTTTCGGCCTAGTGTGAAAGCAAAAGGGGAGAAAGGGTTTTTTCCAAAAGTTGTGTTGGACGGTCCGGATCGCTTCTCGCAAAGTTGATCCGACAGTAGAAACCCTACCACCGTTTCTATAAATACCCCCCCTCCCTTCACTTTCTTCACACCATTTTCCCTTGTTTGGCTTAGCCTAGAGGGAGAAACAAGAGAGAGAAGCTCGGAGATTTTTGCAGCGAAGCCCTGGAAAATTGTTCGGAGATCTTCAACGGGTAAGTCTTTCGGGCTTTAGTTTTTAGTTCGAAAGATAGTAGAATTGTTAGTTAGATTTAGGAAGTAGGTGATGAGATTCCTATTCTTGTTTTGGGCCTTGTTTGCGTTGAAAAATATGCGAGGTAAAAACATAGTAGGGATCGAGTCGCCGAAAAGTTGAAGCTTTGCAGCTTTTCAAAAGTAAGGGTAGAATTTGTTAGAATAGCCTTTAATTTTTCAAGTATGATTGGATATCATATGGGAGGGCTATTTTAGTCTTTATTTTCGAAAATCAAAATGGCGTCGAAGTTCTGGCGAAATTTTGGGAAGAAAAGTAGTCAGAGTAACGAAGTGCTGGCGAAATTCCGCCAATTAGGGGCATAGGGGCAAAATGGTAATTTTTACCTAAAATGCCAGTTATTGTGCCAAATCACTAATGAAAGTGATATTACTCTTATAGGACGTCAGAAATCCTAGTTTGCTGCCGTTACGCTGTCCAACGTCTTCTTTGTCGGACAAACCGCTTTTCCGTCGAAAAGTACGAGCTCGTCGAAACATCTGCGTACATCAACGAAGGTACGTTCGCGTACTGTAACACTAATCTAGTGCTGCTCATATACATATATGTGATAGGTACATTCACGGATAGAGATTCTGTTAGGGTCACCGAGATACATTCACGGTTAGAGACTCGTTCAGGATTACCGATTATACATACAGTTTCACACGGGTTATAGACTTAATGATACTGTTAGAGTTTTTCCTAGCGCTGAGGACACGACCGATCATCGTGGCACTGGTTTTTGTGCAGGCTATTATTGTGTAGGACTTATACATACTGCTTTAACGCTTATGTTCTGTCTGTGTCACAATCATGCAATCATGCATCTGTTATATGCATAAGTGATATGTCTCTTGTTATGTTTAGAATATCGTCATCCGTATACTTGTTTTATTTGAGCATAAGGTTAACTGTTACACGAGATTCAATTCGATAAATTGAATCTCAGCTATAGCTTCAGGGTCAGGAGGACCACGGATCGGAGATCGAGGCAAGCTGCACGAGTATGCTCATAGTTGGAGGGCATGTAGCACGAGTGAGCTCTGAGACGGAGATGTCACTTTATCGTTTTACGTAATTACCTATGAGAACAATAGGGTGCTGTATCAATACTATGTTACACTATGGTTATTGTTTGAATGGGAATCAGTTACTCTTTCGTTCCATTGCTCTACTCTGATTGAAAAAAAAAAATCCGCTTTAGAAAATGGGATGTTACACAAAACCTGGCCTGCCCTGACTTTTTTCCATCTATTGAAGCAATACTTTAAGAATAAAATTACACGTAAAAATTACTTTTAGAATACGGAGTGTTATGAGAGTTATTGAAAGTGTTTAAAAAAGAGTATAAAAACAATTATTTATTTATAAAATTCTTGGAGAAAGACTTGCAAGGAGCACTGAAATACGGGAACCCTAAGGGCCCATTTGGATGGGCTTTTTTAATAAAAAAAAAAAGTAATTTTTTAATGCAAAAAAAATACTTTTTAATTAATTCATGTGTTTAGATGATATTTAGTTAGTATTTCTGTGTCTTGCTCCCTCCCAGATATTCTCATTTTCTACATGCACTTAGTTACGGTGACCTTGTCAAATAATCCATAAGGACATTTTCGAGCCTTTAAAATCTTAGTAAGAAAAGCTCTAGCTGAGCATTTATATAATTCATAGTACACATAATTAAAAAAATTTAATGATTGTAAATCAGTGTAAATAAATTATTTAGTATTAGTAGTAGTATGATGGTTTTATTATTTTATTATGAACAGATAAATTGTGAATAGACATGTACGTACAAAATTTTTAAATGAGATGATAAGTTTAGACAATCATTCAACACATATATATAAATATAATGCCCGTGTCAAATTAATATTGTGATTTATTTTTAAAAAATCCTTTAAAGTTTGGACAATTGTCTAATTATATACTCCACTATTTATAATTAGAGTGGTTACAACTTTAATATATTACTTCCTCGATCTACATAAGGTGCTCTTTAATTTTTTGAAATGGTATGCCCCTTTTTTATAATATCTTCTTTAGCTTTGTTTAAATATTTTTTTTTTTACCCATACATCCTTTTTCATCACATCATATTTCCTTTCCCCTACACATTCTCTCTCATCATTTTTCTCATCATTATTCTCTCTCTCTCTCTCTCTCTCTCTCTTTTTTTTTTTTTTTGTAGTGTCACACGAAATTAAATCGATATATCCAACTCATTTGGTAGTTAATTGATGTTAGTTTGTTCTTGAATACATAGAGTTGGATGCAGTTATAGCTTTATATATTGACATTAATAATTAGAAAAATAATTATGAGGTACCAAGGGCAAAAGTACCTTACAAATATAAGTCAACCGCCGCGTGTAATAATAAGTTTCGATGTAAAAAAATGACAACAGACACGTGCTACTCATTTATTGGGAGACTTTTAATGAAACCTATATTGACCCAAAAAAAAAAAAACAAGGAATGTGAATTCGCATAGATCACCTAAAAAATGTATGACTTTTTGATCAATTTTTATGGCAACCAAAGAAGTTGAAGTCCACGGATGGGTTCGGTTTAAAGAAAAATTTATATGCCAACATGTGATTAATATTTTTCATGGTAATATGTGGATCAAAATTAAATATAATTTTCTGTATAATCTTATTCTTACTCAATAAGAATATTAGACTAAATCCAAAAGACTAGTTGTTCATACGATAAAGACGGAAACAGAAGGTTCTCCAGCTAGGCCGCGTAACAAAGGAATTATAATCTTGTTAAAAACGACACGAAACAAAAACAGAAGAAAGGACAAAGATAAAATTGCTAAAAAAAATCCCTAATTATAAAATTTCTTATCCAAAAGCACTTAAAATTTGTTTTAAAACCCAAATGCAATATATCTTCAACCGTTGTAATTCTTCTTTAACTGTGTACAACCTATATATGATATATCTTTAACTATGTGCAAAAGGATAGGTAAAATAACTGTACAAGAAAGACATTTGTATAATTGAAGATATATATATATATATATCTAAATTGCACACTAAAATGAGTTGCACCCTCTTAAAGACTTAGGTCCTTAAATGCCTTTAGGCAATAAATTTTCTTGATTCCAATGGATCCACCGGCATTCGGCACTTTTTCTTAGATTCTATTAACAGACATCTGAGCAACTAACTAATCTAACGTTAATAGAGGTCCAGTTTAAGGGTTGGGGTGTCCTAATGAGATTTTTCTTCATACTTAGGGATTAAACTCGATACCAACTAGCTAAGTGGCCAAGATATATATACCTACAACTAGGGCCTACCTAGTTGGTTTTAGGCAAGAAATTTTCTAATGGGTATTTTTCAGCAATTTTTTCAAAAACAAAGGGAGAGCTAGAGGACAGACATATACATACATACATATATCCACACACACATATGTGAGTTTGTGTCTTTATATATAAGTATGTATATGCCATGCGGTGATTCATATTCAATCGGAATTTTGCGATGGATGTCAAGTTCATCAACTTGACCTTCCTTTTCTGTTCTATCTTGTTCCTCATAACTATACTAAAACTGATTCAGAGAAGCTTGAGAAGTGGCAGAGAGCAAAAGCTGCCACCAGGGCCATGGAAGCTTCCGATTATGGGAAGCATCCACCACCTGGGTGGCTCCGAACTACACCGGCGGCTCAGAGAACTGTCGGAGAAATATGGACCGTTGATACATGTTCAGCTAGGAGGAATATCAACGGTGGTGGTTTCATCTGCAGAAACAGCTAAAGAAGTGTTGAACACGAAGGATCATATATTTGGTCAAAGGGCTTATCTTGCTGGTTCTGATATTGTGTTTTATGGTCCTTCTAACCTCGTCTTATCTCCTACTGGAGATTACTGGAAGCTTCTCAGAAAGATTTTCTCTCAACAATTGGTAACATTCCAAGTTCTAATAATTTCACTTTTTTTTTCCTTGACTTGAATTGAATAGAAAGAGGAATTAGACAAAATGGTAAAAATTGCAATAGGTTTGATTCTCTTTTTGTAAGGTTTAGAATTCTCTTTTTGGAATAGAGCAGGTAGTTAAAGACAAATGAAATTAATAAATATAATATATAATCTCATCACTTCTATTATTTTCTCCTTTTAACGACACTATTTTTTTTATATCAAGTTACACGCAAATAATTAAGATATGCAAGACGTGAACATGAGTGAGCGTAAACAACACGATCATAGACTCTACAGTTTTATGTATATGACAGAGAGGGTATTATTCTTTGTGCATAATATTAATTAAATTTATTATATAAAAATACAATCTTACCCCGACCGTTGTTATATCTATTAGGCTTTAGTTAAAGAATGTGTCTGTGTATATATAAAATAGGGTTAAAATTTAAAAATTAATAAATTTTAGGACAAAGTTAATGATATATAAGGTTTTTCTTCCTTTTTAATGAAAATATATTGGAATTTCCGTATAAATAAGACAACAAGATATGTGGACTATAAATGACATTTAAGAATTATTTAGTCTATAATATTAGTTATTTGGAGAGTAATTAATATATATTTAATAATTTTGCTCATCTGATTAATATTTAAATATGGTTTTTTCGTATTTTTCTCGTTCTTTTAAAATCTGTTTAATCAGGTAAAGTTAGAGATTTTATTTTATATTAAGACATATTCAATGGGTCAATCGCTCGCTCTCTCTCTCTCTCTCTCTTTTAAAGTTACGGTGAGTTGGTGAGGTGATAAAAAATGAATTATATTTTGTATTTGAGTCCGTATATAATAGCTATATATATATACTAGCAAAATTTTCTCAAATACGACTAACCTAGGTGCTCAAGGCTCATTTACGTGAAACTATACTTGCAGTTATGATTCAGTGTTGTTATTATAATTACAGTTCAATGCTGCGAGAGTAAGATCGTTCCAATCAATAAGGGAAGAAGAAGTGTCCATTTTGGTAAATTGCTTATCTGCAGAAGCCGGCTCCGAAGTGAACCTCACCGATCAAATTTTTACGACGGCATGTAGGATTGCAACAAGATCAGCTTTAGGCAACAAGCACAAGAACCAAGTAGAACCCATTATCTTGCTCTGTAATATGATTCTCAAATCACCACATGGCATCGCCGATCTGTTTCCTTCTCATAAGTGGCTTCAGTCGGTCACCGGAGCGAGGCGTGGCCGTGTGGAGCTACGTCGGAAAATCGACAGCATTCTGGAAAACATAATCGCCGATCACCAGGTTAGCGATGATATTATTGCCGGAGAAGAAGAAGAATGTTTGCTCTCTGTTCTTTTGAATTTGAAACGTCATGGTGATTTGACCTTGGACAACGTTAAAGCCGCCATGTCGGTTAGTACCTTTTTTTGACCATTATTAGTATACCTAAACGAATAAATGTGTTTCTCGATTTTGTTTTTGTTTAGTTGATCCAACATCACATGATTTATTAATTTCCCCTAAAAGTATTCTCTCCTTTTTTTGCCGGCAACCTAAAAGTATTCTTGTTAAACATTTATATAATTCGTAATATAATTTTTTGAGTTATAAGTGTTCATAAATACAGGCACTTGTTTGGTACTAGTACTCTCCATATAAAGTCTCCATATATTTAGACGTTGTAAAATATACGTATGATCCCAACTCAAACCATGCACACCTATTTATTGTACAGGACATAGTAGTAGCAGGATTCGAACCACCAGCAAGATTAGTGGAATGGGCAATGGCAGAAATGATGAGAAAACCAGAAATACTGAGAAGAGCACAAGAAGAAGTGAGACAAGTCTTGAGGACCAAAGGAAACATCAACAATGGAACTTTAGAAGAACTAAAATACCTAAAAGCTATCTTCAAAGAAACCCTACGACTCCACCCTCCTTCTCCTCTCTTGGCACCAAGAGAATGCACACAAACTTGTGAGATCAATGGCTACACAATACCAAAGACAACCCAAGTTTTTATAAATGTTTGGGCCATTACAAGAGACCCTCACTATTGGACTTCATCATTATATGAAGCAGAAGAGTTTGTTCCTGAAAGGTTCATGAACAGTTCTATTGACTTTAGAGGGTCCCACTTTGAGTTCATTTCTTTTGGTGGAGGAAAGAGAGGGTGTCCTGCTATTTTGTTTGGTCCTGCCATTGCTGAGATTCTTCTGGCAAACTTATTGTGTTATTTTGATTGGGAACTTCCTTTTGGGGTTACTCCAGAAACCCTAGATATGGCTGAACTTATGGATTCAACCTTGAAGAAGAAAAACAATCTCATCCTAGTTACCTCTCCTCATGGTAATCTTATGTGTACATAGCTGAACAGACTTGAAGAGAGCCTTGGGAAGTTTGCAGTTTATTTATTTATATGTTACATAGCTGTCATATGATGTTCAAATCCCGAAAATAGTCTCTCCCTTGAGCTGTAAAGTTACATGCATCTGACCCTCCTCAGAACTCAACTAGTAGGAGCCTTATGTAAAGTTACATGTATAAAGAATCTTGTACTGGTTGGCTCATCTTAGTCTCGATCGATGAGTATCATGTAAACATACAATAAGGACCTATGAAGTCAGATTCAAGCTCTCAATCTCGGATTTCATAGTGGTTTAAGCGTGGGATGGGGCATCCTCGCAAAAATAGAGGCAGGTTACCGAAAGATCCTCACCTCATAGAGTCCTAAAGGTTTAGGCAAATAACCTTTAGAAAGGGGTTGATTAAGTCTCTTGTATAGATTGATTCTTTAATTAATGATGAGATTATTCTTTCAATTCATTCATGCTTAGCTAATAACATAATTAAAAATTAAAGTGATCAATTGAGAAATGTTAATATTAATTTAATTTGGTCAACTTTTAGGCCGGTAAGGAAGCTGAAATCTTCAGATTGATTCAATTTAAAGAAAAGAAAATATTTATGTACCACATGTGATTAAAATATTAATTCAGTCCCTCTCCACTCATTCATCACAAAGAAACCGATGAAAGTGTTGGAATATTTGATTCTGTATTCAATATTCCGTTATTTCTATTTATGGCCCACATTATTGCTGGTTTTGTAACCGTCCATTAATACCGTAACGGCCTAATTAATACGCAATAAGTGCGTATTGAATACGTTTCCTTTTTTAGCTCTGTGATGGCCAGAGGGGAAACGAACTGTGTAATTCTGTCTGGTCCCCTGAACCTGCTCTGATCTTGAGGAAAGCACACCATCTGCAGATTCGAGAGATAAGGATCGAAGGACCGAGACTCGGAGTTTGTTCCCGCTTGCCGGCTTGGATTCGTTCTCGTTTGGAGACTCGAGTTCGTCCTGTTTGCTTCGGAGACAAATCAATGGCGGGAGGTATTTGTGATCTCTTACTTCGCTTTTCCGCATTGATCTATATGTTAATCTATGTTTAACATGTTTAGATCGTTAAGTTATTCTAACATTTGGTATCGAGCCATGATTCCTCTCGCCTTGATTTTTGTTCGATGAAATTGTATGCATATATTAAAATCTGGGTTTTTGCTTTTTGGATTTTTGATCTCGTATATATGTTTATTTCATCAAGAAATCGATGTATGGCTTTTCGAATAAACATATGGGTTTTTCGATATATGTATGTTTGTTTCTCATATGCTCATAATGTTTATTCATGGATGATTTTGGAGAGCCTTACGAAACCATTTATCAGAGATTTCTTTTGGGTTTTGTGTTTGCTTCTTTAAATCGGTTTTTCTGTGATTTTTACGGTAAAAAACGCCTTTTCCTGATCATTCTGTGCGCCTGAAATTTCTGGGAATTTTTCGGGTTGATGTGTCGGGTCGGGTCCTGAACCAGGTAAGGAAGATTATCTACAGTGTTTTTTTAATTTTTTATTTGATTTGAAAAGAAAAAAAACGCTGGAATGGTCCTGGGAGGATTCGAACAGCGAACCATGCGTGTTGAGTGCCTGGGTGCTGCCAGTGTGTCACGCCTTCATATTTGGTTAAATATGAATTGTTAATAAATATACCTGATTTATTATTCAGTTAGGAAATTTTGTAAATGTCATAATTGGGCTTCGAACCTAAGATCTGTGGGTGCGTGGTTACGCACACATATATGGCAGGAGATGAATCATTATTGGTTTAAATGATTTATTAATTGATAAGCAAAATTTTCAGAATGTCAAATGTGATATTCAAGGCAATGCCCTTCCAGATTAATATCTTAATTTGGAATCTTAAACCACTGGGCCAATTGTTCAAATGTGGAGAGCAATTATTCTGGGCATTTAAATCTTTTATTTCCTTCTAGGAAAATTTCTTAATGGGGAATATATTTTATTGGCAATCTGTTTTATGTGGAATATATTTTCTTATATCAAGCTGAATTGTTTAAATTGAGAAAAGTCAATTTTGACAACTTTCACATTTTGGAAACTTTTAAAAAATTATTACTATTATTCTTGAGTTATTTAATTGTCTAAATATTTAGAAAAATTAACTTTAGACAATTATATATCTTTTTCAAATTGTTGAAGCCAAATTTGAGTTGAATTATGCCAAAATTAATTCTTTAAACAATATTTGGATACATAAAACAGTGGGAGGATTTTTGTTTTAATTTGATTATTTAGTTAATCAATTAATCCCTCTATCTGCAAAATGAATCATTATTACGTTTAAATGATTTATTAATATCAAATGGCATTTGAATATTTTTTGGGTGGGGCCAACCACATTGGATTCCATAATGTGTATGCTTTAATGGTTGGCATTTGCGTCAGGCCAAAAATTTTAGAGTTGCAAAATCATTATTTCTATCATTCATTAAGCATCTGGCTGAAAACCTTGTGATTTAATATTTTGGATTGATTTTATCATGTTTTGGGCTCTGGAATGATTGAAAGAAATTTGTGCTTTGCGCTTTGAAATAATAATCTACAGAATTGAATTGTGGGTTAAATAATTTGCAAATTGTTTGCTAAATAAATATTATAATCTACATAGACTTCTGTTTTATGTATAAATTTGATTATATCAAATTTAATTGTTTAAATTGAGAAAAGTTAATTTTGGCAACTTTTACAATAGTTCTGAGTTATTTAATTGTCTACATATTTTGGAAACATTAATTTCAGACAATTAAATATATTTTTCAAATTGTTGAAGCCCACTTTAAGTTGAATATTGTCAAAATTAATTTTTTAAACAATATTTGAATACATAAAACAGTGGGAGGATTTTTCCTTTCAATTTGATAATAATCCTTCCATTAAGATGTGCATATATATTGGACTTATTGCACAAAATAGTGGGAGAATTTGTCAAAGATGATTATTTAATCACATTTATTTGATAGGATTTTTCCTTTCAATTTGATTATAATCCCTCCATTAAGATGTGCATATATATTGGATTTATTGCACAAAATAGTGGGAGAATTTGTCAAAGATGATTATTTAATCACATTTATTTGATAGGATTTTTCCTTTCAATTTGATTATAATCCCTCCATTAAGATGTGCATATATATTGGATTTATTGCACAAAATAGTGGGAGAATTTGTCAGAAATTAATTAATCAAAATTCCTATAGATATCATATGTACAATTAATATACACAATGGTATGATGTCCTTGTGATGAGTATGTAGAATCAAGGAGTAGCCAAAACATCCTCACTAGGCACATACACTCTATTTTGTTCTAATGAACAAAATTCATCACACAATGATTTAAAGACATCCATTGTAGTTGAATATGTGGTTATAATTAATCTTTGCCCACGGTAGATAATTATGATCATAGTTTTTAATTAGGGTGGAATGGAATGGCATTATATTTTCTAAGTAGCCCACAGCATTAGGGGATATAACCGCATTCTAGTTTCATCAATTTGAGATAAATTCATGCTATGCTAATGTCTTTACCCACAGGTAGACTTTAGTGATACGAATTTTTTAACTATATGATTAATTAATATCAAATTATATTCTTAATGTACCCGCAAGAATTAAGAATAAGGAAATAATTTGATATTTTTATCATAAAGTTATATGTATGGATCTAATTGAATTATAACTTTAGCCCACGACAAGTTGTATGTCAAGAGATTTATATTTTTAAAGCATGATTTACATTGGTAAAACATGATATGGTTTATTAGTCTTAAATTTTTGTTATAAGCATGTATGTTCAATATTACACACCATACAACCTACGAATTTTCTCTGATATGAAATGCGACATTCCCGAATTGAGGGGTGATAACTATAAAGTATCATTATTTGGGGTGGATGGACATTGGTTATGCTATTAGGAAAGATGAACCACTTTCTATCATCCGAGACCAACACTCCGGATGAGATTGATCTGTATGAAAGGTGGGAGAGATCTAATCACCTCTCGCCTATGTTCATAAAGACCTCAATCTCTGTTGGCATTCATGGTTCTGTCAAACTACATAACAAGATTAGGCCACTTCTTATTGATGAACAACTTCAGACTTCAGATAAGGCATTTGTCGGCACCCCAATTATGAAGTTTTCATTCTTGAGACTCACTATAGTAAAAGATGTGTGTAAGCACATCATAAATATGAGGGACATTGCAGCTCAACTAAAATCACTAGAGGTTGATATGTCTGATTCTTTTTATGTACACTATATTCTGAACACTCTTCCACAGCCATATAGACCCTTTAGGATATCCTGCAACACACATAAGAACAAATGGTCAATTAATGAACTTTTGACCATGTGTGCTCAGGAGCAGGGAAGGCTGAAAATGCAAATGGGAGAATTTCTTCAATATGACTTGATTAGTGGGAGCGATCAATTCAGAAACCTTGTTTCTGAAAAACATTTTCAAATAATCGACCTTCCATTTCGAGCTGAAGATTGGTTGTTAACAATGTTCCTTCAGTTTAATTGAATATTGTACAACCAAATCATTCAAGATACACAACTCGCCGAGATTGATCCGAAGATCGAGTTGTTGATGAGGAACAATAAGAAATTGTTGAGTAACTAGTTGAACAACAAGTTCCTCAAGAAGATAATGCAACAACATTAGGGAGATCTACTGGAACAAGAAGATCGGATAACAAGTGAATATATTGTGGAATCTGACTATAATGTAGAAGCTGAAAATGATCCTGAACGTTTCACAAGCCATGAACTGTAGAGAGTCAAGATCATGGTATGATGCTATGAATGATGCGACGAATTCTAAGGCATCTAACAAAGTCTAGAATCGACTACAAGGAGACATTCTCTCCTGTATCTAGGAAAGATTCTCTTCGCATCATTCTAGCATTGGTTGCACATTTTGTCTATGAGCTGCAAAAAATGGATGTGAAAATGACATTTCTCAATGGAGAACTAGAGGAAGAGGTTTACATGAAACAACCAGAAGGATTTTCCTCTAGAGATGGTGAGCATTTGGTGTGCAAGCTCAAGAAATCCATATATGGATTGAAACAAGCTTCCCGTCAATGGTATTTAAAGTTTCATGATGTTATCTCTTCATTTGGTTTTGTAGAGAACATTATGGATGAATGTATAAACCAGAAAGTTAGTGGGAGCAAGATTTGTTTTCTTATTCTATATGTGGATGATATTTTGCTTGCAACCAATGATAGTGATTTACTATATGAGGTGAAACAATTCCTTTCGAAAACTTCGACATGAAGGATATGGGAGTTGTATCTTACGCCACCGGTATTAAGATACATAGAGACAGACATCAAGTATTCTAGGTTTGTCTCAAGACACCTATATCAACAAAGTTTTGGAAAGATTTCGGATGAGATATTGTTCACCAAGTGTAGCTCCCATTGTGAAAGGTGACAGTTCAATTTGGACCAAAGCCTAAAGAATGACTTTGAGCGGGAACAAATGAAAAACAATCCTTATGCTTCAACAAGAAGTAGCCTTATGTATGCTCATGTCCGACGAGACCCGACATTGCATTTGCCGTTGGAATGCCGGGAGATATCGAGTAATCCGTATGGACCACTGGAAAGTCGTGAAGAAGGTGTTGAGATACCTTCGAGGAACTAAAGATTACGTGCTTAAGTACAAACTAATTGACAATTTGGAAGTGACTGGTTACTACGATTCGATTATGCTTGGCTGCATGGACTTAAGAAAATCCACTTCAGGTATATTTTCATGCTAAGCCGATGGAGCTTTATCATGGAGTAGTGAAAAGCAGTCTTTAATTGCTACTTCCACTATATAAGCTAAGTTTGTATCTTGTTTTGAGACTATCTCACATGGTGTGTGAATGAAGAGTTTCATTTCTGAGCTTAGAATTATGGATCCAATTTCTAAGCCATTAAGATTATATTGTGACAATTCAGTTGATGTTTTTATGGCTAAGAACAATAAAGGTGGTAGTCGAATCAAGCATATCGACATTAAGTGTCTAGCCATAAAAGACCGTGTTAAAAATAAAACAAGTGGTTATTGAACACATGAGCACTGAATTGATGATTGATGATCCTTTAACTAAAGGCATGCCTACATTGAAATTTCAGGATCATGCAGAAAGAATGGGACCTGGTTCCCTTATGTGATTTTCGTTGTAAGAACGATGTTATTTATGAAACTCCATTTGTGATGTTTTTCTCATTTCAGTTGTGTACACATTTATTTGTTTAAATTATTTGAGGAACATCATTGAGTTTGGACCAAGAATAAACGTAGGGTTTATTCATTAAGTTACTTGGGCATGGGAAACATAATGCACTGTGATACATGGAAGATATTACTCGCTTTAAGAGGACCTATCGCTATGATTCATGCATTTTGTTTCTCAGAGGTATATACTGAAGTATGTGGACCAAGTGGGAGAATGTTGGAATATTTGATTCTGTATTCAATATTGTATTCAATATTCCGTTATTTCTATTTATGGCCCACATTATTGCTGGTTTTGTAACCGTCCATTAATACCGTAACGGCCTAATTAATACGCAATAAGTGCGTATTGAATACGTTTCCTTTTTTAGCTCTGTGATGGCCAGAGGGGAAACGAACTGTGTAATTCTGTCTGGTCCCCTGAACCTGCTCTGATCTTGAGGAAAGCACACCATCTGCAGATTCGAGATAAGGATCGGAAGGACCGAGACTCGGAGTTTGTTCCCGCTTGCCGGCTTGGATTCGTTCTCGTTTGGAGACTCGAGTTCGTCCTGTTTGCTTCTGGAGACAAATCAATGGCGGGAGGTATTTGTGATCTCTTACTTCAGTTTTCCGCATTGATCTATATGTTAATCTATGTTTAACATGTTTAGATCGTTAAGTTATTCTAACAGAAAGCTCTTCTTTCTTTCCTTCCATAAGACAAATCTTATCACAACAACCAGCTATATATATACATATTTAACTTTATCTTCAAACCATATGGAAAAAAAAAACATAAAAATCAAATACAAAAATATCAAAGGAAAGCTATATCCAAGAACGTATAGTAGACATTATAAAATGTTTAATATTAAAGAATTTTAAAAGCTCAAATTCTCTTTAGAATTATGATTTTTTTTTTAACTCATCAGGAAGAAATTTTAAACTTCTCTTGCAATTTTTTTGAAAAATTAAATAATAAATTTTCAAATCATGAGAGTGTTGAAAAACAGGATGATAAAAAAACTTAACAATTAAAAAGTAATGATAACAATAAATATTTAAAGTCTTTTATAATTGAAAGAAATAAAATTATTACTGGGAATTTCATGAACTTCTAAGATGATACTTATGGCGAAATCATCAGTCAGCTTTAAATCCTTAAATTTGATTTTCCCTGATGCACCTCTTTTTCTATGAACCAGCCCATATATTATCATGATAGCATTTTATGGCGACTTTATAAATTTAATAATTTCTATATTGATATCGTACGTTGAGAAGAGGTGATAGCTGTGTCATTGACTTGTTACACCCAAAAGATTAATTAGTTCATAATTAAATATTTCTCCACTAAAGCGTAAAAGAAGGAAACGTATGAATACTAAAAAACAAAATAATAGCTAAAGAAACTAAAATAAAATAAAACGAAAGGGAAAATTAATCTATTAGACTTTATAGTTTTGAATAAATTGTAACTCAATTCCAACATTTTTACTCGTTGCAATTCAATTCCTCTAGTTTTGACTCAATTGTAACTGAGTTTTTGAACTATAACCTATTACAACTTAATCTCTATACTTTTAATCATTTTATAATTTTATTTTCTAAAATATAAGAACTAAATTATAAAATGGTGAAAATTATAACGACTTGGTTGTGGTGAGCCACATTTCAAGGAATGAATTACAACAAGCTAAAATTATAGGGACTGAGTTACAATCGAGTAAAAATTATAGGAATCAAAATATCAATTTCCCTAAAAACAAAATAGAGGTATATTATTAGTGATTATTTTATACCCACACACGCACGTATATTTTGATCAATCACTCTGTATATTGGCCTCTTTGAGAGTGGTGATTTGTTGGTGGAGATGCACTAGTCGAGCTTGGGTTTGTTGTGAGAAAGAAGTCTCAAAGGGCTTCCCACACAGCACGAGATGAGGATCACTACAAAAAAACATCATATTACCCATGGAATTTTTTCTGTGAGTAATTTCCCACGAATTCCATGGGTAACTGAAAATTACCCACAGACAATTTCCGTGACAAAAAAAATTGTGGTAAAAATTTCCGTGGGTATGATTTTTTCTAGAGAGAGACAGAGGCCATAAGGACTAATAGAGTATAACAGACATAAGTTTTTGAGAGAACCAAGTTAGGAAACACGACATGACCCTCTTGTTACATATATAAGCCATCAATTGTACCAAAACAAAAAGGTCATCAATAAAACCAAAGAGCTGATGCTGTCCATAAAGATAAGGCTTAATCTAGGCTTTCCAAACAAGATACTATCTCCGGTCCTAATTATAGGAATACTTTTGTAGTACAATTTACATTATAAAAGTATTCCTATAATTAGAATCGGAAGGAGTAGTTTTCTTTGAATAAGATTAAGTAACAGTAACATAGTGAGGGGAGTCAAAGAGGAAGATGAAGAGTAATGGAGGGAGAAAGTATTACTATTAGGTGATGGAGAGTCAGTCATATTGGAGAGCGTGCTAGTGCTTGGGAAGAATGCTACCGATCTGATGCCAAATCTAACACTACAAAAAAATGGACTTTTAGTGGCGACATTTGGCGGCGACAAAAAATGTCGCCGCTAAAAGTAGGACCTTCTGCGGCGACATTTTGTAGTCGTCGCTGAAAGTAGGACCTTTGGCGGCGACAATTTTGTCGCCGCTGAAGGTGATACTTTCCGTGGAGACAATTCTTTGTCGCCACCAAAAGGGTGTTTTGGTGGCGACTTTTTGTCGCCGCCAAAAGTCAAATTTCAGATTTCAGATTCTTTTAAAAAAATTGTAATACTTTCTGTGGCGACAATTCTTTGTCGCCGCCGAAAGGGTGTTTTGGTGGCGACTTTTTGTCGCCGCCAAAAGTCTAATTTAAAATTTTAGAATTTTTTAAAAAAATTGTAATACTTTCTGTGGCGACAATTCTTTGTTGCCGCCGAAAGGGTGTTTTAGTGGCGACTTTTTGTCGCCGCCAAAAGTTTAATTTAAAAGTTTAGATTTTTTTTTTTAAAAATTGTAATACTTTCTGTGGCGACAATTCTTTGTCGCCGCTGAAAGGGTGTTTTGGTGGCGACTTTTTGTCGCCGCCAAAAGTTTAATTTAAAATTTTAGATTTTTTTAAAAAAATTGTAATACTTTCTCTGGCGACAATTCTTTGTCCGAAAGGGTGTTTGGGTGGCGACTTTTTGTCGCCGCCAAAAGTTTAATTTAAAAGTTTAATTGTCTACTTTCAGCGGCGACATAGGAATGTCGCCGCCAAAAGTATTAGCGACAATCGTATCAGCGGCGACAAATTGTCGCCACTGAAAACCCTTCAGTGGCGACATTTAGACTTTCAGTGGCGACTTTTGTCGCCGCCGAAAGTCTTATTTTTTGTAGTGTAAACAAGAACTAGAGGACTGTACAAGAGAGTGAGAGAGCAAACAGACATTATATATGGAGAAGCATAATTGTTGTAGTAACTTTTACTAAAAATTGTACCTAATTAAAGTGCTTTGAAAAAGAATTACCGAAATAATGCAATCAAACATGTCAAGCTGACAGACGCCACTAGTGGCCTCAGACATTCTTACGCCACTAGGTAGTGGTGTGAACATTGTTGGCGCCACACTAGTGGTGTCAACAATTATATATTGACGCCACTTTTTTAAGTGGTGTCAATTAAATAAATATATATATATATATATAATTTTATAATTATATGTAAAATTATAAATATTAAAAAGATTAAATAATAATTTTAATTAATAATTAAGGGAATTAAAATATTTAAAATTTATTATAAACCTTAGGATACAAGACTAATTAATAAATTACTTAATTAGTAAATTTATTGTAAACCTTAAGATAGATGACTAATTATTTAATATTTTGTACATTAATAATTTGATATTTAAATTGTAAGATATTATTAGCTAAATTTAATTAAATAAAATTGTAAGAATAATAATTAGTGAATTAATAAAAATATTTTATGAAATACGTTGTATATTATTATTTAAAGAGGACCTTAAGATAGATAAGATAAACTTAAATAGAGAATATAATAATTAGTCAAATAATTAATTCACTAATTAGTTAGTTAGAGAATAATTAATTAGTGACTTAATAATGTATTGTGTTATTGTAAATTTTTAATTGTCAAATGGATGATAATTTTTTTAAATATATTTCTTTCCATTTACTTTCTAACTTTTTTGATTTTAAAATATATAAAATATGAAAATGAATTTTCCTGATATTTTTACTACATAATGCTTATTTTTATATAATTTTATAATATATAAATGATGAGATGAGCCCTCTCAAAAATGATGAGACGAGATATAATAAATAAAAATATTATTATTAGAGTAAATTAAAATACATTAATCTCACCCTTATTTACTCTAAATTATAGTGATTTCTACCAATACAAAGTAGGTCTAGTAGTGTAAGGTCTTGCTAGATCCTCAAGTTCGAGTCCCAGAAGAGGTATATGTGTTGGGAGGGCCTGCTACAAACTCGGATATCCAATACCGGATAAATTACGGAGATCTTCCTTTTATTTTGAAAATATAATGTACATAGACTTCCCTCAAAATCAAAATTTGATGTTTTGTTGCCTACAGCTAAATGCGACGTGTGTGAGATCATTCGAATTGCTAAGGGAAGAGGAAGTGTCAAGTTTGGTGAAATGTATACATGCAAAAGCTGGTTCTGTTGTGAACCTCATTGACGAAATTGTTACCACCGGTTGTAGGATTATGTCAAGGGCAGCTTTCGACGAGATAGCCGGCGGCCCCCGAGAAAAATAAATGATGTGGGCTTGTACGACGGTTCTCTCAGTGTCACAAGATATCTATCTGTATCCTTATCAAAAGTGGCTTCAGGTGGCTACTGGAGCAAGACGCAGATATGAGGACCTGCGCCGAAATGTTGATGTAGTTCTTGAAAACATCATTGACAGTCACGTCCCCGGAACCGGAGGAGAAGGAGGAGCTGAATGTTTACTCTCTGTCCTTTTGAAATTGGAATGCCAAGGTGATTTGACCATGGACAACGTTAAAGGCGTCATGATGGTTAGCATTAATTGTCTCTACACTTCTTTTTTACAAACCATGCATAGCTAAAGTTTCATTCAGCACATTTATGGAACGAGTTTTCCTGTTCGTGGCGAGCAAGGGCGCTCATCATTTTAGGATGAGATCTGGCCGTTCAGATCTCATTTTTTTTTAAATAATTTTTTTTAGTACCACTTAATATTTTTGAAATATCTTCTTAGTACCAGTCAGTACCCTGAAATATTTCTAAAATTATTTTTCAAAATCATGAAGCATTCTTCAGTATAATTAAGCATCCTTAAGTATCTTTTTAGTACCCGTCAGTACCCTGAAATATTTTTTTAGGATTTTAAAAAAATTCATGATTCTGATTGAGACTAAAAAAATACTTCAAGGTACAGACTAGTACTGAAAAATACTTCATCACCTTAAAAAATTATTTTAGGATCTTAAAAAGTTATTTCAAGATATTAGATGATATTAAAAAGATACTTTAGAATACTGACGGGTACATAACAAAATTTTATTTAAAAAAATGAAATTTGGACGGCTAGATCTCATCCTCAAAAGGGGCGAGAGGGAAACTCGTTCCGCCCATTTATGCTTAGATTACTGTGCTTGCTGGTATTGTGACAATCCTTTAAGAATAAAATTACACTTAAAAATTACTTTTAGAATATGGAGTGTTATGAGAGTTATTGAAAGTGTTTAAAGAAGAATATAATTAAAAACAACTATTTATTTATAAAATCTTTGGAGAAAGACATACAAGGAAAGGAACACTGAAATACGGGAACCATAAATCATCCTCAGAATGGCTTAATTTTTATGAAGTTTTTAAGGACAATTATGTCATTGTGTTTTTTTAAATGATTTAGTTGCCTTTAATGATGAAATGAATTGTCACTATCTTAATAGTTGTTGTCATTTTATAAGTTAAAGTTTGTTACTTGTTATCACTATGGTTATAATTGATATTTCATGGGAAATTTTTGTGAAATTAGTTGTCACCTTAGTTGTTATCACTTGATGAGTTACTTTTTTTCCTGGAGAATTTGATAAGTTAAATTATTACTTGGTATGCTAGCTTTTTTCAAAGAATTTGTCGTGGTTTGTTTTATTATTTTGTTTTAAATTTAAAATTAAGGGTAATTAAGTAATTTCGCTACACAATTTAATACCTACCTATTCCCTAAAGACTTAACAGTGATTAGGTGATTTTAAAGTCTTGAATTTATATATGCATATTTAGTTAGTATTTCTGTGTCTTGCTCCCTCCCAGATATTCTCATATCATTTTCTACATGCACATACAGTGACCTTGTCAAATAATCAATAAGGACATTTTCGAGCCTTTAAAATCATAGTAAGAAAAGCTCTAGCTGAGCATTTATATAATTCGTAAGCCCCTTTTTTAGAATATCTTCTTTAACTTTGTTTATATATATATATATATACCCATACATCCTTTTTCATCACATTATATTTCCTTTCCCCTACACATTCTCTCTCATCATTTTTCTCATTATTATTCTCTCTCTTTTACCCACTCATAAATAAAGGGTATATTTTTTTAAAAATATATATATATTTCGTTTATATTTATTAATTTTAACTAATTTTAATTATTTTCCTAAACAACTCAATTCGGTTAATAAGACTTCATAAATAGGGATGAAGGGAATATTAATTTATTTATTCTTGTACCTTTTTTAATTATATTTTTGGTACCCTTTTTATTGTGGATAAGAAGGGAGCATATCATAATTTTAGGTTTGGTTTTTTGTAATTTTGAATCCGTTCTGACTCAATCATTGAACTTTAACTTAATACAACTTAATTTTCATAGTTTTAAATCAATTAAAACTTTGTTCAGTGCAATTTAATCTCTATAGTTTTGATCATTTAAAATGTTGGTCCTGACATTTTATAAAAATAAAATTATAAGGAATAACTTATTTTTTAAGAAAAACTTAGGGGCTGATAACGTTATAATTGTTTTAAACGTCTAAATCATGGGTACTAAATCACGCCGGCCAAAGTTCAATAATTCAGTTTCAACTTAATCAAATTTATAGAAACTGAGTTGCACAAAGTTAAAATATAGATATTGTGTTACAATCAAAGCAAAACTATATGGATCAGACATGATTGATTTTCCTACAATTTTATAATAATCTACATATATCTCTACGATTTTAAAAAAGAAAGCCTGATTACTTTTTCTATATTATATATGTACAGGATGTGGTAGTAGCAGGATTTAAGCCAGCATCTAAAACAGCAGTATGGGCTATGGCAGAAATGGCAAGAAATCCAACAATAATGAAAAAGAAGAAGGGAGACAAGTCTTGAAGAAGAAAGGACATATTGATGAAAAAGCTTTAGAAGAATTGGAATATATATTTGAAACTAGTGATCAAAGAGACTTTAAGACTACGCCCTCCAGCTCCAATTTTGTCTCCAAGAAAAGGCACAGAGACTTGTGAGATCAATGGCTACACAATACCAAAGGGAATTGAAGTGCTTGTGAATGCTTGGGTCATTTCAAGAGATCCTAAGTACTGGACTACCTCATTATTTGATGCAGAATAGTTTGCTCCTGAAAGATTCTTAAGCAGTTCTATTGATTACAAAGGGTCCAATTTCGAGTTCTTTCCATTCGATGCCGGAAAGAGAATGTATCCCGGCATGTTGTTCGGTCCGGCCACTCTAGAGATTCTTCTGGCACACTTGTTGCGTTATTTTGATTAATTGGGATCTTCCTGCTGGAACCACTCCAGAAACCCTAGACATGTCTGATCTTATTTTGGGCTCAACCATGAGAAAGAGACACAATCTCTTCCTATTTCCCACTCCTCATATATAGTAACGTAACCTTGTGTGTGCAAGTAGATTTGGATAAAACTTTGAAGAGAGTTTGGGAATATATTGTTGTTCAGAATACTTTAGAACTGAAATTTTGACAAGAGTCAGAATCTATGTCATTAAGATGGGATTATCTATGAACATATAACAATTATGCACAAGAGAATAAACAATAAAAATTCACAGTAGATACACAAAAAATAATAAAATCCGAGCCCAACAGATGATATCTTCTTAAGACAATTTGTTCCCTCTATACTAATGCCGAAGGAACACGAACAATTGTCTCCTAGGATAGAACGGATTACGTCTCCAGAAAAAAGGCACTACCAATCAAGAGCCTCCATGAACACAACTGAATACCAAAGAAATTGCACAATATATGAAGTGATGACAAAATGCAAAATACTATATGTATGAGAGCAAAGTGTTGAAAATCGAGTAAATTTTCTGTCACTCGCATGTCTATTTATAGATGATGAAACGGTCAGATGGACTCTCGTTGGCGAACTGACGTGACCGGCGGTGGTGAACCAGTATTGGCGAATCGACGCGGTCGGAGGTGGCAACCCACTTCTTATTCATAACCCTTGAAATTTAGACATAAAATCCAACAATCCCCCATATGGATAAGGGGTCAATCCATCGTGATCAAATGCAAATGAACATGTATGCAAAGTGCGATTCCCCTCCGAGAAGCAATTGCATCGAGATAGGTAGGGGTTATCTTTGAACCTTCTTTAGTAAAAACCTATTGGGTGTACTCGGTTAATCGGTGGACGTGATGTCTTAAACCGTCAACTTTTAATGTACACCAAGACAATAAGAGTCACACAATTGCTCCTCTAACATTGTTGGTCCTTGCTTTGTCCATTTTGGCCCTAGACACCTGCCTAGTTCTGTGAGTGTTCTAGAGAATCATCCTTTATATAATTCTCATAGAAGCGGCCCCTTCTTCACACTCACATAGGTGATTCCTTGTGGTGTAACTCAACATACATCATCTGAATGCATCAAATTAAGAAACCATTAAAAGCCCAAATGTTTACCCTCATATATACAATGTCTTGTCATAGGAATGAGTATGAGTTTAAAACTCCACAATGCTCACAGTTGATCATCACTTAGTTGTCTCTTTGAACCTAGTTGTGAGATCTCCACTCATCTAGGTAGCGTTATCAAATGATCAACAATTGATAGGCCTTAAACCTATTCCTTTCGACAAATTCTCAACCAACTCTTTAGGAATCCCTTTAGTTAATGGATCCGCTATATTCTCTTTTAACTTCACATATTCAATTTGAGATGATTCTACGAGAGAGTAGTTGTTTAACGGTATCGTGTCTACGACTTATATGTCTAGACTTACCATTATACATTACATTCTTGGCACTACAATAACTGTTTGACTATCACAGTCAGGCGCGGAGGCACACTAGTGCCTATGTGGGCAAGTGCAGACATAAACATTTTTTAAAATATATATTTTGTAAAAGACTTTTGTTACAAGTTAGCTGGTTGGAGTAAGTGGTTATAACCTTCCCATTCATGTATAAGGTCCCAGGTTCGAACGCTCTTTTATCCTTTTGGTTTTTTTTTTTCAATCTCACTTCTCAGTTCTTACGCACGACCCAAACCTCCTTCGTCTTCTCAATTTCATTGTCCCAAAGACCCAAACCTCTGTCATCGGCGTCAACTCACCGCTCTTACCCACGGTGCTCTCGGCTCCCAAACCTCCGTCGTCAGCGTCTTCCAGCTCCTCCGAGGTAATTTTTGAAATTTAATTGTTCTCAGTTCTCACTCACCGATCCCCCTCTTTTCAATTTCATTAGGGTTCTCTGATTCTGATTCAATTCCCTCGTCGTCTTCTCACTCCATTGTCGAAATTTCTGTTTGATCCGAAGGTTTTCTTCACCGTTGGTTAGTTTCGATCTTGGGGGCTGGTCGGCTGGAGGTTAGCATTTGTTTCTGTTTCTTTTAACTATGTTCTCTGCTTCATTTTTCTCCATTAGATGTTGTTCATCTTTTAAGAATCCACCACGCATCAGAAAACACTAAGGCATTATGTCTGACACTAAATATCTTTGATTTGCAGTGCATGCAACCTGTTACACGAAATGTCTGAGACGTGCAAGGTGTGTTCTTTCTCTCGTCTTGATTATACGGCTTTTAAGTTTTCTTTCAATTCACACACTGATTCCTACTTTGTTTCTATAATTTTCCTTATGTTTGTGGTTATGTCTGGGAAAAAAGGCCTTATGTTTTAATGCATGATGGATTCAAATTTCAATTGAAATAATGTTTCATGATATTTTTCATTTCAAAGATCTTAATAGAAAATCCAAGAATTAACTGCCAAAATACCATGTTTTTGGTAATTTATTGTCCTTTAAGTATGAAGGTTTGAAGCACCATTATGGTTAATAAAATGATGCCTAATGTAATAGATGGACTCTCTAAATGAAAGACCAGTTCAGGAGATCGAAAACGAGAGTCCTCATATCCCTGAAATATCTTCTCAGAAGTCAGAATCCACCACGCATCAGAAAACACTAAGGAGTATTGTCTACAACAATGTAAAAATTGTAATTTTCTCAAATCGACTCAACTTGCTTTGTCCTCTTGGGCCTTTGGCAATTAATAAGAGATAGAACATGGCCACTGTATTTGCCACAATTAAATTGCCTTCCTTTCAGCTTGCTGCTAATCTCTTGACATGCTTTAATGAAGGCTAATCTGAAGAGGGCTTACTGCAGGGTTGAAAATAACACCTCTTTCTGAAATCTTGTTGAATTGCTGTGTTTTAAGTCTGAATATTGAAACTGAGAGTCTGAGACTTTCTTGTGATAGAAGCCCAACCAATGTGTAAAAGTAAGTGAAGTCAAGCATTATTGAACAAGAAATTGTGGAGACGAGACATATCTCATCATCTATCACAACAATTAGAAGAGATAGGTGCAAATTCAGTGTAAGTGTGTAACCCCACCCTTTCTTTTTCATTTGCTTCATAGTTAATATACAGGACCCATAAAGAAATCGACATCCCTCAATTTTGTCGTTGTCTTCAATCTTCGTTGTTCTCTGGCTAAAAATAGTCGTTGTATGGTCCTTTTGCTACAAATCAGATCAGTGCTTGTCTTGTGGCCCTGATTCTAGAAATCATCAATCAATCAAATATATACTATATTCTTGTTGCTTGCTTGTTCTTATATATTATGCTTTCAAGATGTCTCATAATTTCCAATCAAGCTCCAATTCATTGATTGTAGCGCACTTGGCTATTATGGAGATAAATTCATTGATTGTAGAGTTGATCTTTTGTTTCATTGAATTCTACCTCATCTGACTGAACTATTCTAGAACTTCTGCACATTTCCGATTTAATTTTGCTCTGTTCAATGTCTAATTCACATCACTTGTGCACTTGACTGAAATTTTGTTGCATTTAGTTGAATTTGATGACTTACTAGCCAAATTTATGTGCATTGTGACTTGATTGAGCTTCAATACTTGATTACAATGGTTTCGATAGAGGAAACATTGAGATGAGCTAGCTTATAGGTTGTAACATGTTCTCTAATCTTGTCAAACTTTTTTTCTTCCAGAAAATGTCAACGATACAATCTTAATGCATTTAAAACTTTCCTTTAAAAAAAATCACTAATTGTGTACCCACAAACTCTGAAACCTGGCTCCACCACTGATCATAGTCTATACATATTGCTGATACTGACTTTGGCCCATTAGAAATGTCCTCAAGAAAATTATGAAGCCACTCGGCTTCCTCACCAGCTTTATCTAAAGCAATAAATTATGCTTATATAGTTGATCTTACAATGCACGTATGCTTGGATGACTTCCAAGGCACAACACCCCTAGCTACCAAGGGTGAACACATACCAATTTGTGGATCTTGTGTTGTTAGAGCCAGTGATCCAATTTGCATCACTATACCATTCTAGCATTGTAGGGTACTTCTCGTAATGCAAGGCAAAGTCTTGAGTGCATGTGTTTCAAGTAACCAAAAACTCTTACCATAGCTTTCTAATGATGCATGTTTGGATTACTTGTAAAGCAACTCAATATTTGGAATTAAAATAATTCATAAGAATTTGGCCACTTGATGACTTACAAATCTACCATACCTAATTTCAAAACTTCAATGTTTAACATTCATACAATTGTCATTCACAACATCTAAGTAATTTATATTTTTTATCAACTGATAGAGGCTTTAAAAAATAATTTGTTTCTTTTATAAGCCATCAATAATAGGCAATTAGATGACCCAAAATTAGAACCTAGAACTCCCCTTTTTTAAATTAAATTCAGCCTAGAATAATTTTTTTTACAGCCCAAAAAAAAAAAGGATTCTTGGCTAAGTCCACCAGCCTTGTTTATTTTTTTTTTAACATCCCAAAACACTTGCCAACCCAACATTAAATTCCCTTTTTATTTAAGTGAACAAGCCCATGCGCATCCTGAGCCCAACTCTGTCATTTTTTTTTTTTAAAAAAAAGTGAAACACACAGATTCCCTTAAAGGGGAGGGAAACAACATG
Organism: Acacia pycnantha; assembly: GCA_025563575.1. Lineage (NCBI taxonomy): Eukaryota > Viridiplantae > Streptophyta > Magnoliopsida > Fabales > Fabaceae > Acacia > Acacia pycnantha. The sequence continues at coordinate 2,863,113 of JAMWYP010000031.1, read as the reverse complement.
TCGTTTATGGTGGCCACAGAAACGACATGTTGTTTCTGTCGTCTCCTACCTCCATATGGGTCAACTTTGACCATCTAGATCTTCGGGTCAGGTTAGTCGGACCCAACTCTTCTCTCCCCCATAACCAGGATTCCTGGCGTTCGTTTTTTGCGTTATTGGTATCTATCTCTTCATTTTTTTCGAGATCTACGCAATCATACCTATTTTATGGCCTAAAAAACGTTGTTTTCTCATTATCCAATTTCACAAAAAATGAAAGACAGCCAAACACCCACCGAACGCTTTAAAATATGGAATCGTGACTATGGTGTCCAAGTCATCAAAGAACGCAATCACAATTCCCTTACTGTCCTAATTCCCAAAACTTTAATATTTCCATATCAAAAAAAAATGACAGATACATTGTAACACCCCAAATTCCATACCTCAAATGGTGTCGGATGACACTTGGTTTTAGAAAATTCGACGGAGTTTGAGGTGCTACATCAGAATACTGCAGAAACGGAGAGCAATGTGCTAACAATTGGACAATGATGAATAGCTGATATAAAAATACCCCGACATATGATGATGCCAGGCGTATGCTGGATAAATTGAAAATCCCGAAGGAATATTCATGTGATACAATATACAGAGCTTTGTACAATTACATTTCTCAAAAATTAACTACACAACCTAGACCAAGCCTTAACTCGACTTGGGGCAATGAACCTAACTCTGTTAACTGAACAGAATGGCCAGGTAAGTGTCTATCATGGGGGCCTCACCGAGTTCACGGCGACTTATTGGCTGACCCACATAGACTAGCCTTGCCTTCGGCACCAAACTATTCGAAGTAACTTTATTAGATCCATGCCTGATAACAGGCTCTGATAATCTTCTTCCGGCTCTTGACTCGACTGGTGCATTATTACGGCTTTGCCCCTTAGTTTTTCTTTATGACTCCATCTACCGATACCCTCTCTGATATTTCTGATATTCCTGATATTTCTGATATTCCTTTCCTGTACCATTAGTTAAAACTGAGGTCCAATGCCCATTGGACCTCAGGTAACGGTTAACCTCATGCTTATATACACAATATATGGATTACAGATATTCACAACATCAATAGCACACAACACATGTATCATACAAACAAGCGTATCCCAACAGCACATAAGCCCTCTAGCAGATGTGTCACACCCAGCAAGCGAGTCACACCCAGCAAGTGTTTCACACCCAGCAGTCGTTTCACACCTAGCAAGCATAATCATATCAACAGTACATAAAAATACCACGAGCTATCAGCTACCACAATAAACATACCATACACATAGCACATATACGCATACCATAAACATCAGAGTTAGTGTTACAGTACGCGAACGTACCTTTCACCGTGTAATGGCCAAACGTTTGGCCTTTTGAATCCGACTCCGGCTTTTCTCGGATATCCTATATGTTATCGTCGGATTATTTCTTTTTCCCATAATATCACAACTAATATTCTATCTCTTAAAATAATATCAAAAATGATATTTTCACCTTGTTTGACATTTCTACCCTTGGTAAATGTTTTATTACAATTTTGCCCTTACATTTTCTCAAAAACGAAATACTGAATTTCTGGGCAAATTTTCCAACAACTTTGAAAAATCATAATTAATTCTACAAAAATCGAAACGAGGATCCGTAAAATTATTCGGAATCCTTAGGATGTTTAATTTTGAGGAAAAATACTAATATTTACCCAGATTCAACATATCATTCCCAGATTAATGTTCTTCAACCTCTGCCCAGAATTTTCGTCTGGAAAAATAGCCTAACCTCAAGGATTTTTATCTCCTTATGTAGAACTCCAAATGATACATATTTTATATATTTGGAAATCTATATATGTCTACTTTAACCAAGAATTTTCTCATAATTTTAGAACATCATTTTCAACATAAAATACTGGCGTTTTTACCTTTGACTTCAGGAATCGCTAACCGACAAAATTTCGCCAGAATTTTGCTATATCACTTCCTTCATCTTTGATCCTAATCTTCCAAAATTTTGCTATATCACTTCCTTCATCATGTTTTCGAAAATAAAGCTATTTCTAACCATAAAAACATGAAAATAAAATTATTCTAGAATATTTAAGATCAAAATAACATCTATCTAAGAAACTAAGAACTCAAACTTAGAGAACTTACTTACCAATACTCTAACTCCTTCAAGATGCTCCTCCTCCTCTCTCACTTCACTCTATATGCAGATCACTAAGCTTATTTTGGTGTGAGGTATGAAGAGGGCAAGCACCTCTATTTATAGAGAAAATCTAAGGAAAAGGGAAATAAATTTTGACCAAAACTTATCTTAACCCTTGGATTAAAAACCACTTTTTGAAACTCAATCCTCACCTCTCAACAGTTGATCGACATGCAGCCCTCATTTAACCATTAAATATGCTTTTTAACTCAGCAAAATATCCCATGTTTGAAGCCTTCTCATTGGTTAGTTGTTTTTGTTGACTTTTCAACACAATTTCACAAAGTTTTTCATCTTTTTCTTCCTTCCTTTATGCTGGACGTTTTTCTATGGATTTGGGGCAGATTTGATAAGCTCTAATTAACTCTCTAATCAAGTACTTAATTACCCCTTAATTACATGTTTCATTGTATCATTGGTTTGTTGGCTAATCATGACAATTAAGGATTATTTAGACAAGTATTATTTCATTTTCTTTGGCCTAATTATTTTCAAATATAATTAGCCCCCTTTTGATAATTTTATCTTGTCTCTAATTAATTAGAAGAATTATGCCATTCATCTTAATTAATTGCAAGCTAATTTGCCCATTACTTGCTAATTAACACTTAATTTAATTAAGAGTTTTATAATTCTTTCATGGCTTATTTACTCTTAAAATAACCACTATTTTATGTGACTCTAAGTCACTTATGTTAACCAATTTAATATGGTAACATATTTCTAAAATACATGATTTTCGGTAAGTCGAAAAATCGGGTATTACATACATACCCACATAAATCATAATTTTAGAAAACTCTAACTTTTTAAAATCAAGAATCCTATTCATAATCATACATGGGAAACATGAATTACTATATAAGAACATATGAGCAGTATTGAAAATTTAAAATATTGAACACAAATTCATCAAATTGTCTTAAGATTGTTGTTCAGAATACTTTAGAATTGAAATTTTCATAATGGTCAGAATCTGTGTTATTAAGATGGGACTATTTATGAACATATAACAATTCTGTATAAGAGAATAAACATTACAAACTCACAGTAGATGCAATATATATATATATATATATATATATATATCTCCTTAATACAATTTGTTCCCTCGATCTATACTGATGTTGAAGAATCATGAATTGTCTCACAGAATAGAACAGATTATGTCTCTAGAAAGAAAGCACTATCAATCAGGAGTCTCTACGAACACAACCGAATGTCAAAGAAATCACACAAGATATGAAGTTATGGCAGAATGCAAAATACTATATGTTTGAGAGCGAAGTGTTGAAAATCGAGTAAATTTTCTATCACATGCATGTCCATTTATAGACGACGAAACAATCAGATGGACTCCCGTCGGCGAATCGACGAGACCAGCGGTGGCGAACCAATACCGACGCAACCGGCAATGGCGACCCACTTCTTATTATAATCGTTGGGATTTAGACACAAAATCCAACATATTTAAGTTGGATTATGAGTTCTACATGGCTGTTGTAATTAAGACGAGAGATGCCTTCATTTTAACTAATACACGTGAAACAAATATTGATTATCACCCTAGTTCCTTCTCCTCATGGTATAGTCTTATTTGTACATAGCTGAATAAACTTGGAGTGCTTTGGAAAGTTGGTTAGTTTTACATGGCTATATATGACTATGATATTTATTTATTATTTATATGTACTCTTCTGGTCTTGCTTCGCCTAAACTAAAAGAAAACCTTCAATCTCATTAACTTCAAGAAATTTCCATTTTCCCCTGGAAAATAAATAATTAAATTTAAAGACAGATAAAAAAAACCCCCAAAGATAATAAATAAAATTATTTTCAACACATTCACTCCATAAACTAATCTGTGGTTACTGACACTCTGTCTCACCCTATGGTTATTAACATTTTTCAAGAGAAGGTTCGAACAAAAGTGGTTTGTGAAGGGAAGGCATCGCAGGCTTATGCATTTGCTTGTCTGCTGTATGCCTCGCTTCTTAAGGGTATTGTGCATCATGGTTGCATACTCTGATATTCATTTAGATTTATTGTTGAGTTTTGAGTTTATAGTTGACAAGTGGAGGGGAAAGAAAGTGAGCTGAGGAAAAAAATTTCTAAGTTGAATTTAAAAAATTGAGAGAAGTAAGGGTTAAAAGTTTTTAATTAATTTTTCTTACTTGTTTATCCTACCTAAAATTTAGTTGGTATCAAATTCAAACTGTGGAGATGTGCTATATTTTTGGACGTGACTTCTAAAAACCATATAACTTATTCTCTAAAATTCCAAAAATTATTAAATATGATTTTTTTTAAAGAAAGATTGAGTTATCCATCCATCATGCAAAAGGCAACCAATAAAAAATATCACCGCATCAACCCTTGAAATAGTAATAAGATTCAAGACCACTCAAAAAGGCCCAGATCAAGTAATAAAGAAAACTATTTTGATCACATATCCACTCCATACATTTACTTAATTAAGCATATATACATAGGGAATCATTAACCTTCTAAAACAATTCTTAATCACGTAGGATGTTACAACTTACAAGTTACAACTTAACTCTAATTGGAAAGTGATCACCTGAAATATGAATATTCATTCTTTAGTTGATTCATTTATACTAAAGAATGAATCAACTTGAAGTTTATCCACCAAAGAGTGAGACAAGGAAGGTTATGCAAAATAAACAACAAAATAACAGCTACCTGAAACTAAAATAAAAGTAAAGTAAACGGATCGAGTGATTTTTTTCTTTTTCTTTTTTTATTTTGGGCGATCGAGTGATTATTAAGAATGCGGATATTTGTACTACCTCCTATGCTTAATATATAGAGTCAGTTGGAGGATTGGATTTAGTTCTAGATATAAAACCTCAATCAACTATGTCCTAAACTTATACTCCTCGGGTACTTAATGTATCACTTAATTGGGGAATTAATCTTAGTTCTAAATGTAAAACCTATTTCACATATTTGTTAATATTTTCTTAATTTACCCCTATTGATACTTTCTCAACAATAATCAAGTAAGAGAGGGATCGAAGAAATATAATTAAGGAAGATGATTAAGTTTTACTGGAAAAAAAAAAAAGTTGTCATTTTAACTAACTTCCTTAAGCTGAAATATTCGGATACTAATTATATTAAGGGGTAAGATATTGTCACTACCACTTTTCCACTGTTAGATCAGAATGTCATCTACCTTTATCATTTCTCTCTCCTAATGAGATTCTGATCTAACAGTGAAAAAGTGATAGTGACATTGGTAGTGACAATATCCTATCCCTTATATTAATCACAAAGAAACTGATGATGAAAGCTATTATTTCTTCAGGCAAACCTTATCACAACAACCAGCTATATGTAGGTAACCAGCTTCAAACCCTGAAAAAAAATGAAAAACAAACATAAAATTAGAATCACACACGCAAAAATCTCAAGGGAAAGTTATATTCAAGTAAGCAAACATGATAAAATGTATATATTGAAGAGTTATAAAGGCTTTTGACCAAAAAGAAAAAAAAAAAAAAAAAAAAAAAAAAAGTTATAAAGGCTCAAATTCTCTTCGAAAATATGATATTTTACGAGCGTGCATGCAGTTCTTTTAATAATAAAGCTAAAATTTAAAAATATTGTTAAATTAATAATTTTAAAGGTTTTGTAATTCAATGGAGATTGTATTTCTTTTTTATTTGACCTAATGTTGAGAGTTATTGAAAAGTAATTAACTAACGCGGTAAGAAATTTAAAATCTCCGTTGTAATTTTTTTGATAAATTAAATAATGACTTTTCAATCCTGAGAGTGAAGAAGCAAGATGATAAAAAGCTTTAAAAACCCTAATGATAATAACAGTAAATCTGAAAAGTTTCTGGTAAGTTGTAATTCAAAGATATAAAATTATAACCGGTAATTTGAACTTCTAGGATAACTTTTCGTCCATTTTTTTAGACTTTGTGCCCGTTTATTTTCTAAAAATGCTTTTACAATTTATAAAGTAGATTCTTATATCGGCTTGCGCTTAGCTTCCTAAACAAGCACTTAGACCAATTTATAAGTGTTTTCGACTTTTTTCTTAAGTACTCTTCCGCTTTCCGGACACTTGCTATTTTAATATGGGAAAATTACGCGTAGGTCTCAAAGAATAAAAACAATTATGAAAAAGTCTCTTGAAATCACCAAATTATACAGAAGCCCCAAGGAATTTTTTTGATATTATTTGTATGAAAATAAAATCCAATTTTTTAAATGTTGTTGTAAATATATGTATTTCCTGTTGTAAATATGATTTTTTCTGTTGTAAATGACCAGATTTTAAATTTTGTTGTAAATATAGCACATCATGTTGTAAATATAACCTTTTTCTGTTGTAAATAACCTCTCTACATTCAAAATTCAGGTGTTTAAATGTTGTTGTAAATATAGGCATTTTTTGTTGTAAATATGGTTTTTTCTGTTGTAAATGTCAAGATTTTAAATTTTGTTGTAAATACAGCACTTCTTGTTGTAAATATAACATTTTTTCTGTTGTAAATGACCTCTCTGCGTTTAAAATCCAGGTGTTTAAATATTGTTGTAATAAATATGGGCATTTTCTGTTGTAAATATGGTTTTTTCTGTTGTAAATGGTCAGTTGTTTAAATGTTATTGTAAATATATGCATTTCTTGTTGTAAATATGATATTTTCTTTTGTTAATACAAATAATATCAAAAAAGTTCCTTGGGACTTCTGTGTAATTTTTTGATTTCAATGGACTTTTTATAATTGTTTTTTTCTTGGGACTTGTGCGTAATTTTCCCTTTTAATATCCCTAAATATGATTATCCATGATACACCTTGTTTTTCTTTTTCTTTTTTTTTTCGCCGCTATCATGCGTGCCGGCGTTTGATGTTGACTTTAGATCAATTTAATAACTTTTATATTGATATTATTGATGAGAGGATCGTGGTGATATATATATGTATGATAGCAATTGATTTAGTTCATAACTACAGAATGAAGCAACGTTGAAGATCCCTGAAACCAGGAATTGCATGAATAATAAACTACAAAATAACAGCTACGAGAAACTAAAATAAAAATAAAAGTAAACGCATCAAGTGATTATTAAGAATACATTTATACTAATTTGTATTATACCACTCTGGTCTTATTTATAAATTCATTTTGACAAAATCTCATATACCAAGAAAATATAGTTAACTCAATGATTATGAGGTAAATTTTTAACTTTACCCTCTTTTTATGATTGGGTATATTTCAAATGTTTCTTCTCTCTCTATCTTTATAAGTACAAATAATATGAGTAAATTTGTCACAATCTCATTTATTTCATGAAACTGAAATTAAAAATATGACCAAATTTTTCAAATGTTTCTTCTCTCTCTATCTTTATAAGTACAAATAATATGAGTAAATTTGTCACAATCTCATTTATTTCATGAAACTGAAATTAAAAATATGACCAAATTTTTTAGTCAAAATAGACTTATAAATAATACCAGAGTGGTATGTACTTCCTCTGGTCCTTACTATAAGACACCAACTAGCAATTATATTTAATCCTTTTTATAAGACACTTGCTTGTTTCTAAAGCGCATTGATTATTTTTTCATGTATGCCCATAATTAATAAGTGTAGTGGGTGAGAGTAATAATTAACATAATATTAGAGTTTAGTGCAATTAGTAGGGGTAATATTAGAAGTTACGTAAATTGAAGGATATCTTTATTGGCTTTAACTGTTTTTATTGGTTTATGAGAATTATTAATTAGTGTCTTATAATAAAAATAAGAGGGAGTACATTCACTCACATATATTTATGATACTCATATGATCCTATTTACTATAAGTCACTTTGAGCATGTTTCATACATAACAATAAAAACCTCTTAAATTACATTAACCTGTCTTAAAATTCAACAACTTTTAAACTTTACCCTTATATAATATATCTTATATTACACGAGAATAAAGTCACTATAATAACAAATAACAAATCAAAGGTAAATTTGTATATTAATACGAAAAATTTATTTCTAATAGGACTATATATATAAGTCATGTCTTTTATAATCAATCACTCTGTATTTTGGCAATGGATCTCACCTCCTCCTCCTTACCTTTCATTCTCAGTTCGATTTTGTTCCTCGTAACTTGTCTGAAACTGGTAAGAAGCTTGAGGAGCAAGAAACCAAAGCTGCCACCAGGGCCATGGAGGCTTCCGGTTATAGGAAGCGCCCACCACCTCCTCAGCGGTTTCTCGGTGCTGCACCGGCGATTTAGAGAGTTGTCGGACAAATACGGGCCGTTGATGCACCTTCAGGTGGGAGGAATATCAATGGTGGTGGTGTCATCTGCAGAAATAGCTAAAGAAGTTACCAAAACGAAGGATCATATATTTGGTCAAAGACCTTATCTTGCTGGTGCTGATATTCTGTTTTATGGTCCCTCCAACATCGTCTTATCCCCTACTGGAGATTACTGGAAGCTTATCAGAAAGATTTCCTCTCAGCATCTGGTAATTTCTTATACTTTGAAGGAGATTATTACTTCATTATTATTCCAATTTCCTTGGTTTTGAATCAGCATGCTCATGTGAAATCATGTTACCTTACGTTAATAATAATAAAAACGGTAAGATTGAAATTTAAAGTTGAGAAAATATTAGAAAATATTTACATATATCAAATTTATATTTCAAAATAATGATAATTGTTGCAAAAAAAATCTATCGAAACTACAGTTGTTAGGATTAAAGGGCTTAATTTTTTTTTTTTTTAAAAAGGGATCAAACTAAAATTTTATATGTTAATTAGTTGACTAAATATTGCAGTTTTGCTTATAAAAGAACGTGTAAATTACTTTTCTCCAATTTCCCTTCAAACATGCACAATGAGTGACTTTGAGAAGGAAATTCTTCTATCAATGATGTCTTTTACCAATTTATTACTACCTCCGATCTTATTTATAAGTGAAGGAGTACCATGTCATATTTTCACTCCAACCAACCCCATTGAGTGACTTTTAGCACAGTCTTTTCACTCTGGCCAACTCCAACCTTCACAAATGTTTTAAAAACAAAAGGTATTTTTAAACATATATAGATTTTTTCCTTTCATTTTATTATTTGATTTGCAAAGTATATTTTTAACATACAAAATTATTTGATTCTAAAATATACAAATATGAAAATATATTTTTTAGATATTTCAATATTTGGGTAATGTTTATTTTTATATAGTTTATTATATAATTTGAATATTCAGAAAATACTACATTTTTTAGATAATTCAATATTTAGGTAAAATTTCTTTCCGTTACACTATATCTCGTTTTCTCTTCCATTTTCTTTCCTCCAACCTCTACAATCCATGGAGCATTAGAGTTAGAGAAATATGTGGGTGTCTGATTTTTTTTTTTTTTTTACAACAGTTAAATGCGACGTGTGTGAGATCATTCCAAACACTTAGGGAAGAGGAAGTGTCAAGCTTGATGAAACGTTTATCTGCAGAAGCTGGTTGTGCCGTGAATCTCACGGAGAGAATTTTAGCCACCGCTTGTAGGATTGCTTCAAGGGCGGCTTTCGGAGAGATGCACGGCGGCGCTCAAGAAGAAGCAATTATGTGGGCTTGTACTACGACTCTGAAAGCGTCGCCGCAAGATTTCTCCGATCTGTTTCCTACTCAGAGGTGGCTTCAGGTGGCTACCGGAGCAAGACGCAGGTATGAGGGGATACGCCGGAAAATTGATGTAGTTCTTGAAAACATCATCGCCAATAGTCACGTGGGTGAAACTGGAAGTGGGGGAGAGTGTTTACTCTCTGCTCTTTTGAAATTGGAACGTGACGGTGATTTGACCATGCACAACGTTAAAGGCGTCATGATGGTTAGCATTAATTGCCACTACACTTCTTTATTACAAATCCGATTACGTTAGGGGATCTCAATCATTTAGATATAATAATCTACAGCGTCCGAATTTTTTAGTTCTTTTATTTTTATTATTGGGTTAAGTTGTAAGTCAACCTATAATGTTTTCCTGAAATCGCACATGGCACCATAAATTAAAGTTTTTCTGGGTGAAAAAATAAATACAAACTTTTTAAAATGAGGCAAAAATAACAAAACTTTTAATTTGGGCAAATTGTCCGTTACTTTGTTTAGAGAGAAATCTTGTAGGGAACGAACCATTTGTCCAAATTAAAGGTTTTGTTATTTTTACCTCATTTTAAAATATTCATCTGCATTTTTGTACCTAATAAAATTTAGGAGAATTCTAAATAAATATCATTTGAATTTGCAAAACCCCCAGAAGTCTGTTGAATTTGTAAAAAGACTGAGAGGTACCAAGAACCTATGAGGGATATACAAATTCGTGTGGAATTACCCTTTTACCCTTAGTTTTAAATAAATCAAAAAAAAAAAAAATCCTCCAACCCCCACCACCGTCGACCACCACGGCATGCCACCACCATCGGCCGGCCTCTGGTGGTGGTCGCCGGAGACCGGCCTCCAGTGGTGGTCGCCGGCGGTGGTGGGGGTTGAAGGGTTATTTATTTATTTATTTAAAATTAAGGGGAAAAGGGTAATTATATTTCACTCGAATTTGCATATCCCTCATAGTTCTTTTGTACCTCTCCGTCTTTTTATAAATTCAACAGACTTCTGGGGGTTTTACAAATTCAAATGGTATTTATTTGAAATTCTCCCATAAAATTTTATGGTGCCAATGTGCGATTTTAGAAAAACATTGTAGGTAGATTTACATGTTAACCCTTTTTTTGGAAATTATTATTTTATTTGTTACAAAATTTAAAATAAAATTGATCTCTTAATTGTCAGCTTTTCAAAAAATAATTTTATTATTTAAAAATTGTAAATATGTAGCGTTGAAATTGTATTTGAACAACGAAGATCTCACCACAATGATCACTATTATGGTGCCCGTCACTGTGACGAGAACTGATTTTGTGCACATTTATTTTATTTTATTTTATTTACTTTCATTGAATGAGACATCTATTTTCATTTTCAACATAAACTCTCACCATGTTTTAAAAAATTAATTTGAGCATTTTGGGAGAATAAATCTATTGAAATTTAATTTAATGTAATTTAGTTTTAATAGTTTTGACTCAGTTAAAACTTAGTTATTAACTTTCAACCCTCTGCAACTCAATAGCTATAGTTATAACCATTAAAGGATCTGTACATTATATACAAAAAAAATTATAAGGAACAGACCTTTTTTTTTTTAAACTTTGAAAGTGATGTTTAAATAGCTAAACTTTATATGTATATGCTAAGTCACAACGAATTAATGTTTACTAGCTACTTGAGTTTTAATCAAGTCAAAACTAAAAGAATTAGGAGGAAAATTAAATTAAAGTTTAAGGATTGTGTTACAATCTATAAAAAACTAACTATTGGGACCAACTAGATGATTAACATAATTGTACAATAATCTACAAACATCATTGACATTAAAAAAGGAAAAAGAAAGCCTTACTAAATATATGCTAATATTATATGTATATTACAGGATGTGATCCTAGCAGCATTTGATCCAGCATCTAAATTCGCAGAATGGGCTATGGCAGAAATGGTGAGAAACCCAACAATATTGGAAAAAGCACAAGAAGAGGTGAGACAAGTGTTGAAGAAGAGAGGACGCATTGATGAAATAGCACTAGAAGAATTGAAATATCTAAAGCTAGTGATCAAAGAGATTTTAAGACTATACCCTGCAGCTCCTTTTCTGGCTCCAAGAGAATGCTCAGAGACCTGTGAGATCAATGGTTACACCATACCTAAGGGAACCCATGTGTTTGTGAGTGCTTGGGCCATTGGAAGAGAGCCCCAGTACTGGACCACTTCACAATTTGATGCAGAAGAGTTTGCTCCTGAAAGATTCATGAATAGTTCTGTTGACTATAAAGGGTCCAACTTTGAGTATATTCCATTTGGTGCAGGTAAGAGAATGTGTCCTGGCATGTTGTTTGGTCCTGCTATTACAGAGATTCTTCTGGCAAATTTTTTGTGTTATTTTGATTGGCAACTTCCTTCTGGGACTACTCCAAAATCCCTAGACATGACTGAAGTTTTTATGGCCTCAGTCTTCAAAAAGAAAGAGCCTCTCATCCTTGTTCCCACTCCTCATGGTGATCTTGTGTGCAAGTAGTTGAGTGAAATTTGAAGTGAGATTCGGAATAAGTTGGATCATTACTTTTACATGTCTGATTAATAAGAGATGCCTTTAATGTAATATTCAGCTACATGGATCATACCAACGATGTTATTTTATTTTTGGATAAATTATTAACTAAACGATATCGCTCATCAATAGCATGCATTGAGTATTCTCTTCGGGTTTTTTCAACCCCTTCTTTGAGGACTTCATTATGCTCAATCAACCCTCCTAACCAGCGCATCCAATAATTTTTGTTGAACGTGTCCAAATTACATAACAATTTTGTATCATTTTCTCCTCAATAAATGTTACAAACCTTTTTTTTTTCCCTTGTATGATTACACATCAATCTCAACATCATCATTTCGGCTATCTCCAACAATAATATCAATACTATACAACAAAAATTATGTAAAATTGGATATATCAAGGTGATTGGACCTATTTTGTGGTTATTTATTCTTTATCACTCCTTTTGTTCATTTTTATAAGATATAATTTATAGGTATGTCATGTTCTTTTTTATAAAATATATTTAAAGGTTGTTTCGATTTTTTTTTTAACTCCTCATTTTACCCTCACTGGATTACAAAAATCTACTCATACCACTATTGCATTTTTTTTTTTTGAACAATTCTAGAGTATTTCATTACTGAGGATAACAAAGGTTACAACTAATCAAAGCAAAGACAGAAACACAGCTAAAACAAATACAACAAAATAATCTGGATACAATATTAACCGAACACCGTACATTAAATATATAAGAATAGAAGTAGAATCATGGACAAAATCGGCCTCCTCGATATCCAAGGTTAGAAGTGACGAGCAAGAAAGTGTTGGTTATCACTACAAAAAAAAACTGATTTTTGCGGCGGAAAAATTCCCTCGCAAAAATGCTATTTTCCGTCGCAAAACTGGTTTGCGGCGGATTTTGGTCCGTCGCAAAAAAAGTCCTCACAAATAACTTTTGCGACGGAAAATGCCCTTTTCCCTCGCAAATTTTGGCTTTTGCGAGGGAAAAATTTTCCCTCGCAAATATTCAGAATTTGCGAGGGAAAAACCTTTCCCTCGCAAAATCTGGATTTTGCGAGGGAAAAGTTTCCCTCGCAAAAATGCAGAATTTGCGAGGGAAATACTTTTCCCTCGCAAATTCCAATTTTTTTAAAAAAAAAAATCAGAAAAATAAAAAAAAAATTACATAAAAAATATTAAAAATTAGAAAATAAAAATATGTGTATATCATAAAAATAAATTGTAACAATCATAAGAGTTTACATAGTAAAAACAAAATATTACAAATTATAATGTTGAGACTTGAGACCAAAATGAACTAAAATTTGGATAACAGAAGCACCAGCTTGGGCGGCAGCAGCAGCTTGGGCAAAGCTGAAAAAAAGCAGATTTAATCAAATGACTAAGATCATGATGTAACTACAGATGGTAAATATTATTACATTCAAAATTCAGACAGGTAGTTACACACAAAAAACTACAATGTCTTATCCTGCAGCACAAACAGATATCTTAAACATTTTATCTTGCATCACAAAGGACAAATAACATGTACCTGGCAAGGATTCATTTAGCTGGCTGATAAAGTCCTGACAAGTAGCATTTTTACTCTGAAGAGAATCCTGGGAAAAAGGAAACAAGTGGTTGATTTGCCCAGAGAAATAATTACAAGCTAGTATTTAAACACTAGAAATTCTGAATCTATGTGAATTCAATCTCCTTGTTCTAGAAGCAAACGCAATGTATCATACCGTAAAAGATAATATATACTTGCCAAGCATCTCCGTGATTGTGTTGCATAAACTATAACACATGATTACCTGACTTTATTAGCCATACTATCATAAATATCTCATGGAGTTTCCAACAATCAGAAACATTTGGAGTGAATTTATAGCACAATGAAACAAAAGTGATCTACTAATGTGATATGCCCCAAAATACCATCGTATGGAATGATATAGGCCTAACACAGGCTTCCACAGACAAAGTCAGGCTGAGGCTCAAGCCTGTACAAACCTTCACTACAAAAAAAATGTTTTTTGCCGCGGAAAATGAAAGAAGTCCCATTAAGTTGCTTGAAAGCATTAAACGTCTCTCTCACTTTTTTCTGACTATTCTGCAACAAGCCAGAAGTCCAATCACAAAAGAAATACCTATGACCAGGTAAAGGATAAAAATGTCGCTTTTTATAATTAGAGGGCTAGTTTGATGAAGGCTGGTCAGTGTGCAGACACCCACAAGGTGGAAGGATACCTCATATGAGTCATATCAGCCACAACAATTGCCACCAATGAATGGATGCCACAAAAGTTATCTCGCAAGATGCAAAGCATGGTGGTTCACACAAATCCATGCCTAAATTGTCTAAGGCGAATACAGTTATTCTAGGGCTTATGAACTGCATCCATAAATTATCCGAGTGACCTAAAAGTAAACATCACCATATACTCAAAAGCAGCATAAATTTTGAAAAAAGTATGCAATACCGTAACTATGATTGAAATTGAACCATAAAAATATCCGAACTAAGAGAGTTCCATACCACTCGACGGAGCAACGGCTCTAGAATTGGCTCCAAGATTTTCCTGACATAGTTACATGTCATCACATCATGCACCACACTGAACAATATTGAAAATAGTTGAAGTAAAAAGTCAGAATTGAACAGTTCAGTTAATCAAACATGTTATATGATAACATTCTTCTTATCCATATTAAATTACTTCTAGTTAAATTTTATTACAATAGAGGGTTAATTTGACAATCACCCTCATTAGCAACCATGTAAGGAATATTTATGATATCAATTTCCCACACGCAGCCAAATTCCATTCGGGAAGATTAACATTATATCATGATTCATAAGCTTTAAGTCATATATAAATTCATCGATAATATATTTTGTACCATTTTCTTCATATCAGGTACACCCTGAAGGCCTGATCCCTTCCTCAAAACAGGGTTGTGCTACATTTAATCCAAATGCACTTTGCTTCTAGGTTGAAGCACAAATAACAAGATATGAATTCGATAATTAAGCAAACCCAATGATATATCAAGCTTTCGGAATCGAACGAGTTAATAGCAACCAAATTTAGAATGGTTATGGAGCATTCATTGTTAATTCCCCTCAGGTAAAAAACCCATTTAAGTTTAAGCAACCACCGAGTCGATACACGATCACTAAAAAAATTCTATTTGTTTTCTCACTTCATTTCTCACACAATATTCCAATTTTCCGAAATCATATCGACCAACAGGAAGAAAAAATTGAACAGTAATCGATGAGAGGAGGGGGAAAAAACAGCAGCGTCTTACGTGGAAAAGGCGGGAACCTTTCTGCGCTTATCCTGGATCGCTACTCCCGATTTAGCCTCGCCGTCTTCGGGCGTCTCTTCGCGACATCGCCGAAGCTTAAGAAAGAGGCGCAAGGCTATGAGGAGGCGGTGGTTGTGACCATCCAAATCGAAAACATGCGGCCAAAGAAACAGAATGTAATCAAAAAGGACAACGGCAACAAAACCAAGAAATGACAGTACATTATTGATCTGCTAAAGCGTTATGCCACTTTTGTGACTATATGTGTGTCGATTATCTCTTACCATTAACTGAGTTTGTTTGCTTGCATGTAGAATGCTTCTTGGCCTCGAAGCTCACTCGCCATCTACTTTTCGTTGTTCCT
The DNA here is from genome assembly GCA_025563575.1 of Acacia pycnantha. Taxonomy (NCBI): domain Eukaryota; kingdom Viridiplantae; phylum Streptophyta; class Magnoliopsida; order Fabales; family Fabaceae; genus Acacia; species Acacia pycnantha. The sequence goes on along the minus strand of JAMWYP010000031.1, from coordinate 2,846,982 downwards.
TCGACGATGGATCTGAGGCTTCCCGAGGGAGAGAAAGAGGCGGACCGAGGGAGAGAAACAGATCTGAGGCGTAAGGGAGAGAAAGTGGCGGACTAGGGTTAAGAAATCACTAATTTTGCGGCGGAACAAAATTTCCCTCGCAAAATTAAGGTATTTTGCGAGGGAAAATAGGTTCCCTCGCAAAATAACTTAAGTTTGCGAGGGAAAATAGGTTCCCTCGCAAAATTACTGAATTTGCGAGGGATTTTTAGTTCCGTCGCAAATATACAAATATTTGCGAGGGAAAAATGTTCCCTCGCAAATTCCGTCGCAATTTTTGAATTTTCTAGTAGTTTGGAAAACCCACCCTAAAGGGCACACAATCTTATAAGCAATAGCTGCAATTAAGTCAGCTAAATAGGTACCCCATCCTGGGGTAAAGAACACAGAAAACCCAACCTCAAAAGAAAGAAGACCATTGATGTCCTGAAGAACACTTCTACTCCTCCGATCAAACATATCCGGTGACCTCAACAACACACTAAACAACACCTCTTTAGATCTTCCCCCAAGAACGCAGATCTGAGCTACCAAATGATAGTCGGATCTCATAACGTTCAAACACCAACCAACCAAGAGGATTTGAACGCAGATCTCGACAGATCTGTTTATTTCCCGAGCCAAAAACACCTCCACAAAACCCAAGAACACAAAAAAGAAACACAAACAGATAAATCTCACATCTACGATCGATCCGGAGAAGGAGAGGAGAGGACTCGCCACAAGGACGAGGGAATGCCACATCCGACAAAACTCGAGGAGAGGACCATAACTCAAAGATCTGGACTCCAAAACATCGGACCGCAGATCCAAGATCTGGACACCAAACTACCACTCGGACTCGTCTGTGGCACAAAAACAATGCTCGCCGGTGGCTTGTGCATAAAGCACAAACCGCCGACGAGGGAGCAAAAGCAGTGGGACGGAAAGTGCAGAGAGGAGAGAGGTTGGAGAAAAGAGAGGAGAGGGAAACAAATTTTCCGTTCGTAAGATATACCACTATTGCATTCAATTCACATATTTGATTAAACACTCAATATAATATATTCTCTCTCTTCCACATAAACTAAGGCATTTTGGGAAATAAATTTCATTTTTACATATTTATTGCATCTAACTAATTTCAACTAAATTTTTTATCAGTGCCATTCAATTAATTATATATTAGGGAAAATGACAGTCAGGTCCCAAGAAACATACAAAATATTAAAAAAGTCCCAACCCAAAATCACATATCAAAAAAAGTCCCTAAAGACTTTTTTTTATATTATTTATATTGACAGCAGGAAGTATTATATCCACAACAAAATTTAAAAATTTGGTCATTCACAACAGAAAAGACTATATTCACAACAAAATTTAAACACCTGGATTTAGTTTCAAACTCAGGTCCCTAAGCGTTCAGAGGCCATTCACAACAGAAAAAGCTAGATTCACAACAAGAAGTGTTATATTCACAACAAAATTTAGACACTTGGATTTTGTTTTAATATAAATAATATCAAAAAAGTCCCTAGAGTCTTTTTTTATATGCGATTTTGGGTTGAGACTTTTTTGATATTTTATATGTTCCTTGGAACCTAGCTGTCATTTTCCCTATATATTATAAAAAGAAACTTGGAATAATAAATTAACTACTTCTTAGGTTCTAAGGGCCCATTTCGATTAGCAGTGGTATAAGTGGTTTTTTTTTCTCAATATGACTTTTGCAAACTTAAGATATAGGATAAAAGTATTGTAAATATAATTTATGTTTGGATTAGTGGTTGTAAAAGTGTTTTTTTTTTTTTTACCCTAAAACTGGTTTGGATGATAATTTGAAAAGCAAGTTTAGATAAAAATGACTTTAAAGAAAGTTAATCTTATTAAATTATATATAATTTAAGAGAAAATTTAAAATTATATAAAATAAAAAAATAGTTAACTAATTATTGAAAAAACTTGAAAGCACTAAAATACTTTATTAAATATGTTTATTATTCTCTGTGCATAAAATTTTTACAAATTATTCTTACCCATTAACTTTTTAATATAAGAATATTTCCTCAATTTTTTTATTTAATTTTTTTCCCTTTTAGATACATTTATAAATATCAAATTATTGGACTCATTTGAATAATTTTATCTTTTCTTATAGGGTTAAGGTGAAAAAATACACATGTGCTTTGGTCAGATGAGCGTCCAGTAGCAAGTGTTTTTTGTAGGTGCAAAAGTGACTACGTGGTTACAAAATGGGAGCAAAAGTCACAGAAACCGTTAAAGGAGAAGATGTTGACCGTTAAGTTGGATGGTTTGACTTATATTAGTGATGTGTAGCTGACTTGGACCCTAAATGGCTAACTAATTGATGACTAGGATATTACAAAACCTTACCCACTCATAATCACTGAACCACCCCCACCCCCACCCCCCCCCCCACCCACCCCCCGCCGGCACGATTTCTCTTCTTCCCTCACAAATCTTGAGCCTCTTCATCAGATCCCCAAATCGAAAATCTTACCCGCTCATAATCACTAAAAGCCCCCCCCCGACGCGATTTCTCTTCTTCTTCCCTCACAATATCCACCATATCCATTTCTGATTCTAAAGTGTAAGATCTAGGAAATCCCATGTTTTGCCCTAAATCTCCATTTTCGACGGCAGTGGTTCTAGTCTTCGATTTCTTGTCTGTAGTTGTGAGGTTTTTCAAGATTGGGTTGCTTTTAGGTTTCTACAATGCGATTGTTGCTTCTCTTCTTTGATCTTCATCCTTGAGTACTCCAATGGCCGATACTCCCTTCTATGGATCGACGAGTTTTTTTTTTCTTTTCTAATTTCCAGTTTCATGCTTGTTGGTGGTTACGAGTATGCTGAATGGTAGTGAATGTGTATTGGTTGACAGGTGATGACGATTTCATCTCCTTAATTTATTATCAATTTTGTCCCGTTCCTCTAGTATCATCTCAGATTGATATTGTTTTCTGCTCACAAATCTTGAGGCTCTTCATTGGAATCCCCAAATCGAAGCCAATTTTTTGGAATGGACCAACTTGCTTATTTCCTTGGTTCGTCGGATTTGATTTTTTGCATGGGTTCTGTTCAGGCCGGAACTGGCTTTCGCCGCGACGGCAGTAGGGGTTTGCCTCCATAGCTGTGAGTTGGGGTGAACATCGAAGAAGATGGGAAGGAACAAATCCGATTAGGTGTATTTACACGGCTGTTCAGAAAGATTGGAAGGAACAAATCCGATGGGAAGGAACATCTTTTTTTCCAGAAAGAGTATGTACACGGCTGTTCAGAAAGATTGGAAGGAACAAATCCGATGGGAAGGAACATCTTTTTTTTCCAGAAAGATTGAACAGGGAAAGAGAATTTGATTTTTGAGTACCAGTAAAAAGTTCCAACATTGGGTGTATGTAAGAGTTCTATGTGAGTGTTTCAGTCAAACAAGAGTCAGATTTAACTTATGTGGCAGTGTGTTTAATGGAAAAATCAAACCCCACTGCCACGTCAGCTTGAGATAACGGACGTCAACTGCAGATAACGGTTTCTGTGACTTTTGTTCTCATTTTGTAACCACATAGTCACTTTTGCACCTAAAAAAAGCACTTGCTACTGGACGCTCCTCTGACAAAAGCACATGTGTATTTTTGCACCTTAACCCTTTCTTATATAAGGTTATTGGTTTTTTTAAAATAAATTTATTTTTTTCTATTAAATGAAGATAGGACCCACAATGTGTCATATCTATTTGTCTCTCCTATGTGTCACTTTCCTCTCTTCTCTCTCCTCCCTCCCTCCTCTAATGAGATCGAGTTTCCTTACTCGTTCCTTGCCTTTGAAGATCTGAACCGTCTTTTTTTCTTTTTCATAATATTTTTTTTTATTTTTGAAGATTTTTTTTTAGTATCACTCTCTATTTTTAAGTATCTTTTTAGTACCATACAATACAATGAAATATTTTTTCAAGATCCTAAAAAAATATTTCAGGGTTCCGAATGGTATTAAAAAATACTTTAGAGTAATGCCTTTTTTTCAGTACTAATCATTATTTTAAAGTATCTTTTTAGTATTATCCAATACCCTGAAATATTTTTTCAAGATCCTTAAATAATTTTTCAAGATCATGAAGTATTTTTAAGGTCCTAAAAAGAATTTCAAGGTATTTATTGGTACTAAAAAGATACTTTAGGGCACTGATTGGTACTGAAAAATACTTTATGATCTTGAAAATTTATTTTAGGATCTTGAAAATTTATTATCAGGTACTGATTGATACTAAAAAGATACTTCAAGATATTAACCGATACTCAAAAAAATCTTGATTTTTTTTTTAAATATCTTATAAAAAAGAAAGACAAAAGGACGATCCAAATCTTCACCTAGGGGACGAGCGCCGAGCAGGAAACTCGATCCCTCTCTAATGTGTTATATTTTCTCTCTCCGTGTTGTAAGATGCAAAAGCTACAAATTATAGCTTTTCTTCCACCATAGCTTTTTAAAGGGAAAATCATTTTCAGGGCCCTTTTAAGGCTGACAATCCCAAAAAAGGCCTCAAGATTCTGATAATCCCAAAAAAGGCCCTAGAGCCTTTTCTGGGATTTTCAAATCTTGGGTGAGTTGTCAACGGGCCGATATAGTTGTTAATGGGATACGATATAGTTGTCAACGAGGCCGATATAGTTGTTAGCGAGTGTTGTTAACTGGCTGATTTAGTTGTTAAAACCTACCCGTTAACAACTATATCACCCGTTGACAACTCACCAAAAATTATGAAAATCCCAGAAAAGGCCCTAGAGCCTTTTCTGGGATTGTCAGAATCTTAGGACCTTTTTTGGGATTGTCAGTCCTAAAAGGGCCCTGAAATGGATTTTCCCCTTTTTAAATCAAAAGTACATCTGGTCCAATTGTCATTCTAAATGATATGCTTTGTGGGGAAATGAGCTGACTGTGCTTAATGTCCCAAAAAGCCTTAAGCCATCCCAAATAGACACTAAATATATAACCTAGAAGAAGAGATAATGTTATAATAACCATTTTGTTTAAATGGGTTATTAAATTTTGTATAGATATGGTGGAGGGGCAATTTCAATCCTCCATAAAATATTCTATTTATTTTAATTAAATTTTACAACTAATCACTAATAAATTTTACAATATTAGTTGCAAATTATTATAACAAAACTTATATAAGAATTAACAACTTCAATATAAGGAATTCACAACTATTAGAAAGCTTTTGCATTTATCTAACAACTTTTTTATTAAAATTGACAAAAAATTACGAAAACTTAACAATTTTAGTATAGGAAAGTGGTGATTAATATTATGAAATTTTGTTTGATAAAATATTATGAAATTTACTAATAATTTGATAAGAAAACGAGGATACTCTCCATTGGCAATTGTCCTGTAAGAATTGATTGACCATTTTAGTATAAAAATTTTGACAACTACTAAATGGTAAATTTTATAAGACTAGTTATCAATATATTGAATTATGAACCTTTGACCAAAAAAAAAAGGTAATAGTCTTTATTCTTTGTTTTAAAAAAAGAAAAAGAAAAAGAAAGGGTTCTATTTTGTATGATGCAAGTTGGCTACAAAGGAAATATTTTTCCCCATTAAATGAAAAGACATATGCCACTCAGCCACTGTGGACTATTAGATGGAATTTTGATTCAAATTTGATATTTCGAACAAAATAATAATTTAGGGAAAACTAATCTGTCAATCTTTATTATGGTAGGAATAAGCTAGACTTTACTGAGAGGTCTGGGTCAATAACAAAAATTTAAAGTCTGAACCTATATGTAGGTTTTTTTTAGGCTTGAGCCTGGACCTGACAAGTCCTCAAGTCTGTTTAAATGCCTAATTAAAATGTAAATTTTTAAATAGTCTTTAAAACCTATGTCTTCAAATTCATATATAATCATTCACACTTATTTACAATCTCATATTATGTCTTAAAAGCCTAATATCCATTTTGGTCATAATATAAGAGCTTGGTAAGGAAAAGAAAACAATATCAAGTAACAACAGTTGTCCGAGCAAGTTATGAATAAGAAAAACTAATCATCTGTTGAATAATGAGATATATTTTCTAAAATTGACTAAGTATAACAAGTCGTATGTAAAGCTGGATTTTACTCCTTTTATTTTTCCTACATAAATTAGGACAAAATCCTCCTACTAAAATTATAATATTTCATTTGACACTAAAATAAACTTAAAGCAATTATATTTATGCTTTGCTGGACGGGCAAATCGGGGGGGGGGGGGAGTGAGTTAGCTTTTTTATCTCAAGTAATCAAAGAAAAGAGAGGTTGGGGTGAATAATTGATGTGAGAGCAATGGTTGAGTGTAATGTCGATGGGATATGAAACTTACAACGTGTTTGGGTCAACCCCATTGCATGTTTCTAATGGTAATCATGATTACATTATCAAGACAAGAGTGTTTTGTTGCTATTTAACATGGTAATAGAGATTATCATGGTAATGATGATTAACAAAAAAAAGTGGTAATCCCCATTCATACCTCCCCCTATGAATGCTTATTATCATCACATTGCATAGTTGAAAAAGTCCAATTTACCCTTTAGTCTCATTTTCTATTGTTTCACTTGTTCTATTCCACCCACCACGCTAGGCCACAACCACCACCACACTACCACCTCCTCTTCCACCGCCACCTTTATCATAACAATTGTTGTCACCGCGGCCGCAACCACCACCACTATTGCCTCCTCCACTGTTGTTGCTACTTCCACCTCCATTGTCGCCACCGCCACATCAATCATGAAAATTGTCGTCACTGCTACTGCCACTATCACTACCTCCTCCTCCACTACTGCTACTATTGCTGACCCTTGTCGTCATCGCCACCTCATCCTCCACAGTCGTTGCTACCACCGCCCCAATCATTGCAGTCGTCGCTGCCACCTCTACCGTCATCGTCACTACCAAATCCACCGTCATCACTACTAACTCCTCCTCCACGGTCGTTGCTACCGCCACCCCTCGTCGTCGTCACCTTTACCATGACAACTACCATCACCGCCGCTACCACTACCTCCTCCTACTCCATCACTGCTGCTACCGCTACCCCCTCGTCATCGTCATTACATCCACTGTCATCGTCATTGCCTCTGCCACCACTACCTTTACCGCCGCTACTGTCATCTCAGGTCATCGTCGCTACCACCTCCACCGTCATCACCACCTTTACCATGACAACCTTCATCATCGTTGTCGTTTCTTCCTCTTCCATTGTTGCCACCATCGCCACACCACTATTATCGTTGCCTCTACCACCAAAACCAATTCCATCGGACGATCCTCAACGAGGTATCGCAACATGATAAGGTGGTGTGATGACTCTTGGCAATTTTTTCTATAAAGATTATGTTAAGGCTAAAATAGACTTTGTGTTATATATTAATTTTAAATAATTATTAAAAAAAATAGCACGTTGCACCTTGCTTAAAAATTAAATTAAACATTAGCCGTGTAATTAATATTGCATTGCATTACACTGTAGGGTACATTAGGATTGAACCAAATGGGCCCTTCGGATTAAGGTCAAGGTAAAAAAAAACTTAGGATTAAGGTTAAGTTGATAATTTATAAAATTATTTAGATGATATTATATATACTTATATAATAGTGTAAATTAAAAATAGTTAAATAGGTCAGACATGCACACTTGTAGGCTAGACTTTATGAAAGTAGGTCAGGCCTGCAAACTTGTAGGTTCGGCTTTATAAAAATAGTGGCCTATTTATCAAGATATAAGCTTGACAATAGGCCTAAGTGTAATACCCTAAAATCTGACTTAGGGTAATTTATCTTGAAAATAGGTGGATATGAGGTCTCAAACACCTTGTATTGAGTTTACCATGTTGTTAGGGTAATTTCCCTTGAAAAAGAATAATTTGCAATTAGGTCCCTAAGACATTTGAAAATTTGCAAATAGGTCCCTAAGCACATTGTGGGTTATAAATACCCTGTGAAAGCTATAAAGAAGGCAAGTAAAAATCTATTTGAAATAGGGAAGAATATTGTCCCTAATTTAGGTAATTTATTAAATTACAAACTTGGAGAAATTGTAGAAGAATACTCAAAAAGTAAGGAAATGACCGAAATACCCCCGTAAATGTTAAGATAATGCAGAGACATAAAAACAATGATGTCAATACAAAAGTTATGAGGTAATGGGGCATGCTAATTAAGAAAATTATCAACTATTGATAAGAAAGTAATTAGGAAATTATTGGCTAATTACTTAAGTATAAGCAAATGAAATTCAGAGATAATTATGTAAAACCCTAAAATTAGTGGTTTTTGGCTTAAAATTAGTAAAAATATATTTTCTAATTAATTGGAAAGTTTTGAGAAAAATGGATGAGTTTAGGTATTTTTAAAGCCTAAATACAATAATGGACCAATAGGGAAATTTTGTAAAAATTATATAAAAATAATTATTAAATAATTATTTTATATAATATTAATTAATTATTAATTAAATAAAAACGAAAATTAAATAAAAAGGGACCAGATTTTGACCGAAATGTTTGACAAATTTGGGAGGAAAATCTTGTAAAAATATCATGATATTATAAGTTGCAACTTGCATTATAATACAATATAATTAATTAAAGTGAAAAAGGGTGAATAGTAATTTAATAATTAGGAAACGGATCCTATCTAGAGATCTAGGAATGTGATTTCCAAAGTCAGGGAAAAATAATGATCAGTGGAATTTTGTCTTCCGTTAAACTCTTACGAAAGTAAATTAAAGTCGTTTGTGCATTTCCTAATAAAACAAAATAGGGAAAAATGCATATAGGTATATTTTTGGATATAGAGAAAATAAATTCTAACTCAACATCTAGGCATGAGTTTGAATTTATTTTGACATATTTGGAATCAGTGAATTTTTCTGAAGAAGTTGGTAATTTCAAAAATGCGTTCTGAAACCGGACGCGATCGGACACGTTTTTCGAGGAAACTTCAACTGGACTATTGAAGCCCTATGGGATCAAAGTTTAGGTTAACTTGGACATTTCTAATAAGTGAGAACTTGTTTCCAAAGTTGTAAATCCAGAATTTTGAGATTTCTCCGAAATCACGCGAATCGGGTACCGATCGGGGAAATTCGTTTAGACCGGCATAAAGCAAGTTTTTGCACCATTTTTGGACCAATTGGAAGCAGCCACACCAGCCCTCATTTTCTGCCAACACTCTTCCATGGTCAAGGATTTTACACCATTATGGTGTTGAATTTCCAAGGTTGTAACAACTTCAAGAATTCCATCCATGTCCTTTCAAAAGTCTATAAATAGGCAAGAGCTCTCTTCAAAATCTTCACACCAATTCCTCTCCTCTCTTGGCCGAAATCCTTGAGTGAGAAAGAAGAGAGAGAAGCTCTGCGAAGTCTTCAACGGGTAAGTCTTTCGGGCTTTAGTTTTTAGTTCGAAAGATAGTAGAATTGTTAGATAGTTTTAGTAAGTAGGGAATGAGATTCCTACTATTGTTTTTAGGCCTCATTGCATTCAAAAATGCCTGACGAGGTAAAAACTTGGTAGGGATCGAGTACCTGAAAAGTTGAAGCTTTTATAGCTCTTTCAAAATTAGGGGTAGTAATGCTAGAATAGCCTTTAAATTTTCAAGTATGATTGGGTATCATATGGGAGGGCTATTTTAGTCTTTATTTTCGAAAATCAAAGTGGCGTCGAAGTTCTGGCGAAATTTCGGGAAGAAAATTTGTCAGAGTAACGAAGTGCTGGCGAAATTCCGCCAATTAGGGGTATAGGGGCAAAATGGTAATTTTTACCTAAAATTCCAGTCGTAATGTCAAATCACTAATGAAAGTGATATTACTCTTATAGGACGTCAGAAATCCTAATTTGCCGCCGTTACGCCCGACGAGCCGTTGTTGGAGATTTCACGATTTTCCGTAAAACGTGCTAGAAATATCGTAATCCGTCAACGAAGGTACGTTCGCGTACTGGTAACCTTAACTCTGATGTTTATTGTATGCATGTGTGTATATTGTCTGTACTCCGACTGTACTGTTGTTCTGTCATGCCAATTGTCTGTCATGCCTGTACTTTGATTGTACTATTGTCTGTACATCCGACTGTACTGTTGTTATACATCCGACTGTATTATTCTCTGTCATGTCTTACATCTGACTGTATGACTATCCGTTGTGCCTTAACCTTACATCCGACTGTATTGTTATGGCCGTGCATATCTGATTATGTACATTTCTCATTGTGATTTAACCTTACATCCGACTGTATTGTCATTGCCATACATATCTGATAGGTATACCCTATGTCTGACCATAGTAAATGTTGCCAAAGGTCTAAGATTGTCTGTTGTACATATATGATGTATGTAATCATGAGGTTAACCGTTACTCGGGTTCGATGCATGGACCTCGGCTCTTAACTTAGCTTCGTGGATCGGGTGGACCGAGAATCGAGAAGAAGGACAAGCAGCACGCCTAGGAGTCGCGACTGAAGACTTCTTTATGTTATACTTTTTGAATCACTCTTGTATCGCTGTTTAAACAGCAAGACATGCTACCATGGGTATTTTAATATATATATTTCAGTTACTCAATAGCTCCGGTGCACTACTCTGATCATTTTGAAATGATGTTTGAAAAAAAAAATTATACTGCTTGTGAAAAGTCGGGGTGTTACACTAAGCCTGAGCTTGGCTGATTTACTAAATATGTTAGATTAGATTTTATGTAGGTTAGGTCAAATTTTATGTAGGTTGGGTCATGGGCCCTTGTTAGGGGCCTAGACTATTTCTACCCATAATCCTTATATAGTTGTTATTAATTTGTAGTGTCCTCTATTTTTTAGCCTAGAGATAAACCTCCTCTTCAGACCAGTGTTAGGATCGACTGGAATTGAAGGAAGCTAGTTTGTTGCAATTCAACGAGGAATTAATTTTAAATAGAAATTATTAATTAGAATTAATAAATAATACTACTATATGAAAAGTTCCTCAAAATAACTGTTTTTCTATAACTAAAACAGGGGCTCAAATGAAAATATAATTTCCTGGGGCCCATGGAATTGTTTTGTGGAGAAGAGGGAATAAACAGTGAACCATTTACAAGTTTTTTAAAGAATATTATTATTTGTTATCTAGTTTGAGGTTCGTAGCTGTCTTCCTAACAAGTGTTTCTTTTGGGACTTGAAATATACCTAGAACGATCTAACGGAGTTTTACACCACAAGACAAACTTTATGTTGGTGAGCCCTTTACAAGTTAGGGTGTGGAAGGGAAGATTTTCACCGAACCTTTATTTTTGGGTTATAAAAATAGAAGGAATAAGGATTTAAGAGCAGAAAATTAAAGAACCCCACAAATAGTGTAATACCCTAAAATCTGACTTAGGGTAAATATCAAAAATTGGGAAATGTACCTTTTGAAAATAGGTGAATATGAGGTCTCAAACACCTTGTATTGAGTTTACCTTGTTGTTAGGGTAATTTCCCTTGAAATTAGATAATTTTCAATTAGGTCCCTAAAACGTTTGGGAATTTGCAAATAGGTCCCTAAACACATTGTGGGTTATAAATACCCTGTGAAAGCTATAAAAGAAGCAAGTAAAAATCTATTTGAAATAGGGAAGGATATTGTCCCTAATTTAGGTAATTTATTAAGTTACAAACTTGGAGAAATTGTAGAAGAATACTCAAAAAGTAAGGAAACGATCGAAATACCCCGTAAATGCTAAGATAATGCAGGAGACATGAAAGCAAAAATGTCAATACAAAAATTATGAGTTAATGATTAATACTAAATAAGAAAATTGTCAACAGTTAGAAAGGGATTAATAAAGTAATTAATGGCTAATTATTTAGACATGAATGAAGAAGATATCCAAAGTTAATTAAATAAAACCTCTAATATGAGATTAAATTACTAATGATGCTTTAATAGCTAGATTATGGGGTAGACTAATTAATCAATGAGAAGTGCAATACTAGAACAATTAATCATTTGATTAGGAGGTTAATTAAGCTTTGCTAATCACTTTGAAGAGTCAACAAAAGCAACACTTGATCCACAAAGGGCCACATCACTTGGTTTGTGAAAGTAGTGGAGTATGATGTAGCCAACAATGCAAAAAGACTTTGAGAAAATAGAAGAGAAAGAGTGATGGGAGAGGGGACGAAAATTTGAAGGAAGGAAGAGGTGAGAATTTTGATCTAATAGAATTGAAAAGTCAAAGAAGTATTCCTTGAACCACAAAGTGCCACATCACTTGATAGGAAGAATATGTGAAGTTGAATTAGCCAACAAAGCAAGGAAAATTATATGACATGTGTGGGAAAGATTTTGTGAGAATGGAAGGGCCAACAAGGCAAGAATGAGGGAGTAAGAAAATGGATGACATCAACCCCTTTTAAGCCATGAATTTCGCATGGCATAGGGAGCTTTGGGCAAATTGTAATGCCAAATGAGTCCTTGAGTTTTTCTATAAATAGGGAGCAATCCTCTCTTCATTCTTCACACCAACTCATACCAAATAGGTGAGTTTTAGAGAAGCAAGAGTAGAGAGAAGTGAGAGCTAGTGAGAAGCAAGAAGGGTGAAGGAGTGTTCTTCAAGGGTAAGTGTTCTAGCTAGTCTTTTAGCTTTTGTAGTTTTTGTAGTCATAATTAGTTTATGCTTTGATCTTAAAGATTCAAGAGTAGTGTTGTTATCATGTTTTTATGGTTAGAAATGTTATTATTTCGAAAATATAATAGAAAATATGGTAGAGCAAAGTTCTTGAGGATTGAAGATCAAAGTAGCGAAATTCTGACAAAATTTACGGTTGAAAGTTTTTGAAGACAGCGTTAGTTAAGATATTATTTTATATATCACCTGATCTTCAAAAATCATAAAATTTTACATGAGGAAATTAGACATGTGGGGCTGTCCAAATATATAAAATATGTATCATTTGGAGTTCTACAGAAGGAGATATAAATCCTTGAAGTTAGGCCATTTTTTCCAGACAAAATTCTGGGCAGAGTTTAGAAACCTTAAACCTGGGAATGACTCAGGAAATCTGGGCGAAAATGAATATTTTTATTTGAAACTAGACATCCTAAGGACTTCGAGGAATTTTACGGATACTCGTTTCGATTTTTTTAGAATTAATTATGATTTTTCAAAGTTGTTGGAAAATCTGCCCAGAAATTCAGTATTTCGTTTTTGAGAAAATGTAAGGGCAAAATTGTAATAATGAATACCCCAAGGCTAGAAATGTCAAAGTGGGTGGAAATAACCTTTTTGATATTATTCTAAGAGATAGAATATTAGTTGTGATATTATGGGAAAAAGGAATAATCCGACGATAACGTATAGGATATCCGAGAGGTCCGGAGTCGGGTTTAGAAGGCCGGACGTTTGGCCATTACACGGTGAAAGGTACGTTCGCGTACTGTAACACTAACTCTGATGTTTATTGTATGCATATATGTGATATGTGTATTATATGTGATAGATGATGACTTTATGTTTGTTGTGTGTTTATGTACTATTGGTGTACGTTCGCGTACTGTAACACTAATCTGATGTTTATGGTATGCACGTATGTGCTAGGTGTATTGTATGTGATAGCTTATAGCTCTGTGGTATGTCTATGTGCTGTTTATATGTTCATGTTTGCTATGGGCGATATATCTGCATGCTTTTGGGCGATATATGTATACATGCTATTGGGCGATATATGTATGCATGCTTTTGGGGGATGAGTGCACATATACTGTTGTTGATATGATTGTCTGTGGTCCATATGTTGTGTCTGTAAATATGAGGTTAACCGTTACCTGAGATCCGGTGCGGATCTCAGCTCTTAACATAGCATCAAGCTCCGGAGGGCCAAGGACCGAGAAGAGAGGCAAGCAGCCCATCAACTTCATGGTTTAATGATCGCTGATGTGGATTTGATTTCATAATTTAACCCATTAATTTTATTATGCAGAATCAGATTCCAATTAGGCACGTTAGGAATCATTAAACTATAAAGCTAATGGATTACAACGATTAACATCACTTTAAACCAGGCTTTTTTTAGGCTCAGGTCTGAGCCTGAGCCTGAATCCAGGCTTTTTTTTAGGCTCAGGCCTGAGCCTTCATAAGGCCTGGTCAGGTCTGAAGCCTTTTTAAGGGTCTACTTACAATATAGGTATTTAAAAATGCCTCATATTGTAGGCCTTAAAGTCCATAAGTAGGCTTCATACACTTTGAACCTATCAAAATCTATATAAATATAAAAATGAAAATATAAATATTGTGTTATTATATGATATAAATATAAATATTATCGTCATTTTCGTTCACAAATAACTCACTTTTTTTTTTTGCTCAAGCAAATAACTCACATAAACCATAAGAAACATACCACTAAGCGACATAGTACGATGACTATTATTATCGTCATCTTCCCCACTATCATCAATTTCAATGACATTTGATTGTTTTTCACTTTGAGTAGTAGCCTCTGGCTCATGAGTAATAATATCATGAATTTCTTTTTCCACATCATGAACACATCCATAATCTTTATTATATTTGCAACAAATAATAAACCAAATCATAAAATTAGAGTATAGTTATTATGTATTTGTAATTAAATGGATAAATAACTCTATAACAAATACAAAATATATATAAATTAATAAATTAAAAAAGAAAGAAAAAACTACAGTGAAAATGGCCTGCAGGGCTGGCCCGTTTAAGCCCGAGGCCCTCCAGGGCCGGCCCTACAATGCCAATTTCAAATAGCTCGTCCATTTTTCAAGTCCGGCCCTTGACGGGCCAGGGCTTAAACGGGCTTGTCCGATGGGCTCGGCCCGATTTCCCGGCTCTACTATTGTACCAACTGAGGCATTAGGAAATTATATGTGAATTGGAGGGCAGATAGGTACTATTCTCTAAGGCATTTTCTGCTGTCCTTTTCCTCTTTTTTTTTTTTTTAATATGCAATTCTCTGTTTTTCTTTTTTTTTGGCTGATAGAATTTGTGTTTATTGATCAGCTGGGGGAAAAATCTGTGTTGTTGTCATTCGGACAATAACAATATAACCATATTTGCGACCCACACTATCCGCAATATGACCCGCGTTTAGAATAATTATTGGGTTAAAGTGTAAATCTGTTTCAAGAAGTTTTCGCTAATGAGTAATGTTATTTTGAAAATTTTTTCAAGTTCAATACCATAAAGAAAACTTCAAAACGTAGTAATGTTGTCTTATTTCGTTAAAAAATTAACATTAATTATTAAAAAATTGACGTTAACTATTAAGTTTTTATCGAAAATGAGTTATATTACTCCATTTTAACATTTTTGGAGCAATACTAAACCTAAAAAATCTTCTAGAGCAATATTATTCCTCAACGAAAACTTTTAGGACAAATTTACACTTTAACTTATAATTGTTTGGTTTCTGCTAGAAGTCACTTAAAAAATAACTAATGTTTAATTGTCATTTTACCTTTATACTTGATATTTTAATGTGACGCATTGTTTTTTGGAAAAATGATAGAAAAATATCACTTGAACTTCAAAATCATGTTGACAACAATAATGGGATTAATAAGAACAGTAAGGCAAGTGACAAATCATTTTGTTAGAAAATCACCTATTTGGGATTTTAAAATTCAAGTGGTAGTTTCTTAAGATTTTCCCTTGTATTTTTCTCTTTCCTTCAAATTAACTAGTTAACCGTTATTTTTAAATTATGGTGAATTAATTAGAGTGACTTATACTGTAAACTGAAAGGAATACATGTACTTTTTTTTTTTTTTTTGCCAGCGAGTAGATGTATTAAAACACACATGTCTATATATACACTACTTCATGTCTTAAATATAAAAGTTAAACAGGGGATTTTTTTGTGTGATAAATATTAGACACCAACTCATTTTATCTCCAAATTCTAATATATGCAACATGATCTCTCTAAAATAATTTTGTATAATATTAAATTATATGTCCGTTTATGCAAATTTATTTGAAAAAAATGACGAATATAATACTCCCTTCGGTCTTAATTATAGGACATATTTAACCTATTTTGGGGAGATTAAGAAGAGGAATTAAATTAGTTAATTTTACTCATTTTCCTAAAATGTCCTTATATAGATTTAAAATGAGATAAGTAAAAGTGAATCAACAGCCCCTCTCAGATATCTCTCTAACCTAAAATTTTTATTTCTACACGCTTTCTAATTGAAATAATGGTCTTGCTATATATACATATATGTGTGTGTGTGTACACAAATAGATCTACACACACATGTAAACATATACACACACAGACACAAAAATATATGTTTGTGTGTATCTCTATACACATATATATTCACACACACACACATATATATATATATGTACACTCACACATATGTGCGCACACGCACACACACATATATAGACACACCCACACACACGTGTGTGCCTGTTTATATATATTTGTGTGTAGACACACACACATATACATACATATATACACACACACATATACATACATATATACACAGACACAGACACACATATATATGTGTGTGTGTGTGTGTCTTTATATATATATATATATAGTCAAATTAACGTTAGCCTATCGATAAATAAATTAACGTCAAATTAACCCAAAACTTTACTCTCCCTCGTACTAGAGCTGGGAATCAGGGCCAACCCGGCCCTACAGGGCTTGGGGTAAGGAAAACATTTGTTTTTAAAGCCCGGCCCAATAGTACCAGGGCCAGGGCCGGCCCTACAGGGCCTGAAAATATTACTATTCCAAATTTTAATTATTTTTCCTTTGATTTGTTTCAAAGAAATATAATTAGTAAATTACAATAATTAAAGTTCTAATCTATCAAATAAATATTAACATTAATATCTAAACAATATAAATCATTCAACAAATAAACACATCATTAATTCGTAATAAAAAAACAATTAAACACAAAGAATATGTTTTTCCTTTTTTTTCAAAAAATATTAAACAAAAGAATTGTTTTATATATGCCCACGACAAAATGCCTTTCCCTCT
This sequence comes from Acacia pycnantha, assembly GCA_025563575.1. Taxonomy (NCBI): domain Eukaryota; kingdom Viridiplantae; phylum Streptophyta; class Magnoliopsida; order Fabales; family Fabaceae; genus Acacia; species Acacia pycnantha. The sequence continues at coordinate 2,829,884 of JAMWYP010000031.1, read as the reverse complement.
TGAATTTTTTGTGTGTTTGCAGATTCCTTCGGTTCATGCATGATTTTACTGACAGGTAAAAATACTTATACTTATTTTACACAAAATATGTTTATAATTTATTACTTATATAATATTGTAATACCAAAGTATGTGTTTATTTAATATGAAAAAATTCCTTCTTTAAAATTAATAATAACTAATTATGTGTTTTAATGTAGAATAATAATAAACATAAAAAAGGGATTATAGTTTAAACTATAAAAATCTAAACAATTACAGATAAACACACTCATTAAGTGGAAGTCTAAGTAATTAATTATTTTTTTTAAAAAAAAGCTACAGTTAAACGGGCCTGCAGGGTTGGCCCTGTAGGACCAATTTCAAATTTCTAGCCTATTTTTCAAACCCGAGCCCTGCAGGGCCAGGGCTTAAATGGGCCGGCCCGATGGACTTGGCCTAATTTCCCGGCTCTACCTCGTACTCAATGTCATCTTGCTCACCAAGAAAACTCTTAGATGGAAAATGAGATAGGTAAATGAATTGGAAAAGTGCAAACCGGAGGTATAATTGCCATAATTCTTATCAGCAGAAAATAATCAGAAATTAAAATACAAACGGTTCACACACCTGGATAGATGAATCAGTAATGGAAAAGGAAAACACATAAAAACTTGACCAAGAAAAAATTTAATACAAACCACAAACCCTGCTATAGTTGAAAATTTTCATCAAACAACATGACTCTACAGCTGAAGCATAGATGAATAATTCACAACTCCAACACAAAGGAGCTGCAAATCGAAGCAAAATGGCAACGAATGAAGAAGTATAAAGCTGAAATCGGGGGACTCTAGATTGGGAAGTAGATTCATAGGTGTAGATCACCGGAAAGAAGAAAAACGACAGTGTTTGATGGGGGCAGAATCCAAGCGGTGCATATCTATGTCGAAGCTCCACAAGTTGCCCATGGCATTCTCTTGAACGACATTTCCAGTCGCCGGTTGGCCATTGTAGTATGGAATCTAATAAAGCTTCATGTAATTATCGTACATCAATAGCTCCCTTGCCTGGTTCTCTTCTTCCTCCCCATCTATGCCCACCTTCTTCAAGTACTCTAACCCCGACTCTCCCTGTCAGGAAGAACAAGTTGCCCCGGCTTGGTTCAGATCATATCCGAAGTCCAAGTTCAGGCTTGTCAGTAGAGCTGGTGGTTTGCAACAAGCTTGAATGGAGTGATCCTCATCTTCATTGGGAAAATTGTGAATTACTCTGATTTTTTTAAAGTTAGGGGCATTATTGTATTTTCGGAATAATAATGTGGCCTTACCACAAAAACTAATACCGTTAGGAAGGATTTAACGGTGCTGTGACTTTTGCTCCAATTTTCAAAGTTCATGTGTACTTTTGTACCTAAAAAATGCACTTGGTATTGGACGCTCCTGAGGGTAAAGCACATGTATATTTTTGTACCTTTATCCATAACAATATAAACATATTTGCGATATGTGATTTGCTCTATCATCACACACACACACTATCCGCAATATATATTGTTTATGCAAATTTATTTGAAAAAGAATGACGAATATAATAAGACATATTTTTTATATTTATCAATATTTTCCTAATTTATTCCTATTGATATTCTCTCAACAATAATTAAGGAATTGAGGACAAAGGTGTTTTATAAAACACATATTATATTAATTGATTTAACTAATCTAATAAAATTAGATAAATATGTATTATATTAATGATTAAAGGGAGTATAAGAATGGGACTCTTAATTTTTTGTACAATAAGGAAATCATTCTGACATTTCTTTTTGCATATGCACTAAATATCTCAAGCCTACCTTTTGTCATGGGGAATCCCATGGGTCACGGGGCACCGCTATCACTTAGGCCTTGTTTGTTACACAGAATTTGGGTCAGGGAAATGGAACTTGGCCCACTTCCCTTCACTAAAACGCGTTTGGTGCTCCAATCTTCCAAGAAGCAAAGTTCCCGCCCTTGGCAATGTTCCTGTGATATCCCAAAATTTGGAATTTGAGAATTAAATATGATTTGGGGTTAATTATGGAAAAATTTAGCTTAAAGAAATTTAGAATTTATTTTTGGAATTAAAGGCATACTTTCTTGAAAATTAAGGGTAAATAGTTGGGAATATTTTTTGCCTAAATATTTTAGAGTCAATATTTTATGGCCTAGAGATGACAAGTTGGGAATTTTTATTGGTAGGTTAAAGATGTAAATCAGTAAAGGGCAAAATGGGAATTACAATTGGAGGGTTAGGAATGTAAATAAGTATAGTAATATATATATATATATATATATATATATATATATATATATATATATATGGGCGAAGACATGGAAGGAGAAAGGCTTATTATGACTTTATTTTAGTTGTGGGTCCCCAAGCAATACAATATGGATTTCCAAGTTCCTATTCACCTTCATATTCCATTATTCTTTATTTTGGGCCCACATGCAGTACGTTCTCGGATCATCTCTTGCTCTAACTCAAAATGCCAAGCACATATATTCCCTACAATTGGTATTCCTATTCAGCCCATATAGTGCCTCAATTCTTTATTTTTGTTTCTTTCGGTCAAGACACGGTGAACACAGAGAATGAGTTAACAGTGGAAAGAAAAAAATAACACCTGTTGCATGCATTTAGAGACAACTCACCTCATCATTCTCTCTCTACAAAGACGGACACGCATATGGCACTCCCTCAATATTTATTCATCCCCCTCTTAACCCATTTATTCACTTCGGTCCAAAACGCCAGAAAGACAAGCAAAAGAAAGCGAGAACGAGCTGAGTCTGAGAGAGAGGACGAGAAATAGAAAACAGAGACGGAGTGACTGAGCGTGAGAAGTCGGAAGGGAAGAAGGATCGAGCTTGCATGCAGCTTGAGTTTCAAATAAGGTAAGCTATCCCAACCTTGTTCTCTGAGTTTGAAAGCCGTGGTTATGATTCTGCATGTGGTGACTCTGTTTTTAGAGTTGAAACAGAGGAAGTTTTAGCATGTTTCTTAAGCCTGAAATGTCTGGATAGCTACACAAACCATTAGAAAATAAAAGAGGATGCTTAAATAGCGTTGCATGCACGTTGATGTTGGAGTTTGTTGAGGTTATGTGAAGTTTCTGTCATTGCACCGAATCAGCACATGAATATAAGGTTTATGGTTCTGCCTTAGTTATAGACGAAATTGAAACCTCTATTGTGAAGAGTTGGTGTCAGGTTTAATAATGAAAAGACTTAAGGAAGTCCTGATGAATTGATATACATAAAATGATAAGCTGTTTGTCTTCTAGAAATTGAATTTTTCAGCTGGAGCATTAACTTTTGAGTAATTCAAAACCAAGGTAAATGACCTCTTTTGACCCTGAAATTTTGTGAACATATAGTACTCTCCTTAAGGTTTAAAATGAGCTTTGGATTTCCTTTAATAATAGGTTACCTACTAATTTATGGAGAAGTTCCTTGTATCTCTTTCTTCTCCTCTATGTGCTCATTGTAATGAGGAAGCTGAGGATGTGTTACATGTGCTTAGAGACTGTCAATATGCTAGAGAGCTCTGGATTTCTTTGCTGAATCCCCTGCACCATGTAGTTTTCTTTACTTCTCCTTTGAGAGAGTGGGGTCTTCTGAATCTGAGCAGCAACCTTGGCAACCGTTCTGATGTTAATTGGCAGCAAATTTGGGGGGTAGCTTCTTGGAAATTGTGGTCTTGGCGCAATGAGAGTATTTTTGTTGAGGACTTTGAGAAACCTCTCAATCCAGCTGAGGTGATTATCAATACGTGGAGAAATTATGTTGAATTGCAAGAGTATATCAGTCCTGCTATTCTGACTTCTCGGCAAGTTGTCAAATGGCTTCCTCCTAGCTTAGATTGGATCAAGCTTAATTCTGATGGGGCGGTGATTCAGGGCTCTGGCAGGGCTGGATGTGGGGGAGCATTAAGGAACCACCTAGGAGATTGGGTTGCTGGCTTTATGCATCAGATTGGCATCTGTTCGGTCCTTGAGGCTGAAGAATGGGCCATTCTTAAGGGCCTCCAACTTGCAAGGGAGCTGGGGTTTAGGCGGGTGGTAGTTGAATCTGATTCTAAAGATTTGGTGACTACATTGAATAACAAGGATGGAGTTTTCGGTGATGACCTCATTTGCTGGCAGATCCGAAGATGCTGTAGAGAGTTTTTGGAAATTAAGATCCAATTTATTCTGAGAGGGGAACAAAGTGGCTGACTGCTTGGCTAAAAAAGGCATTGGATCCTCCACTTTTCTTGATTCTTGCCCTGAGTACTTGCAAGAGTTAATCTCATTTGAGAAGCTGGGATTAAATTCCCTTGTGTAATTCTGCTGTAGTTACATTTGGTTCATCTTATATATCAAAAAAAAAAAAAGAGCTTTGGATCACCCAAAAAGGAGGTCTATAACTCCAGTTATGATTTTTAGAAGTTGAGCTTTAAATCAGGAAAATTTCTGGTATGATTCTAGGGAGCAAAATGGCGTTGCATTTCGGACCTAGTAAAAAAAATCAAAAAAATGTGAAATTTTCCAGATCAATAGTAGACTCATAGAGGTTTAATTTGATAGGTAATTTTTCGAATTCCGATAAGTATTGAAGGAGTTATGGTCTTTCAAAGATTGATCAAGAAATCTGGAAAATTCTGAACAGTGCTTAAGTTTTTGAAATTTGGGAATTTTTCTCAATCATAGATAAACTTGGTGACTTTAATTTATGAAAATAGACTTATCAAGGAGTAAGTAGAAATTGGAATCACTTCATTTGGAGTTCTATCGGTCGAGTTATGAATTTTCTAAATTTTCAGAAAAGTTAAAATTTGAATTTTTGATAAATCTTAGAATAGTCACATAAGTTGTTAATTGTATTTAACCTTTAAAGTAAGAGTTTCTTTGGATAAAGTGAAAGGTTAAATGGCTGAGATAATAATTATCCTATAGTGAATAGTATCTAAATAAATAAATCTCAATTAGTATACATTGTCCCTAGTCATAAGGATACGAAAGGATGAGTATTTTGGGGCAGGTCTAAAGGAGTTAAATCTTAATTATCTTATTAAGATTGCATTGATTAGTGACCCATCTCTATATGTAAATGTTAATTATAGGACCTGAGAATCGCCCGTGCCTGAAGGATAAGCGTAGTGATAAGAATCTGGTGGAAGAGGTTTTGTCAGTAAGACCAACAGGTAATAACTATAATCTCACATTCTTTACATTGCTATATATGTTTTTGTATACCATATTTGTATGTCCCGTCTTTATGGCCAGCACCACTCGTGGCTCGATTGAGCGGAAGGGCTGACCATGGGGCTAGCTTCCCGGTGGCTAGGCAGGGTCTAGTGCATTCATTATTTTTGGTATTGAATTGCCAAAATGAATTTCCTTGCGCCAAGGTATTTGAAAATCATTGAATGAACTCTTGTATTACAAGCTGCATTTGGTATGTAATACTTGAATTTGAATTTGAATGCTTTATATGTTGTGTGGACTATTTTGTTTGGTTGATTTACATATATACTACATATGCTTGAATTTGAGATTAACCTTTTTACTCTGGGATTCATTCATTTGAATCTTAGAGCCTTCCTTAAATACAAGACGTGGGCAGTCTAGTAAGCAAGGAGGAAAAAACAAGGGCATAGTAATTACTTGAGATTGAAAAGAAGGTGGTGATGAAGATGCAGTTGAAACATTTAGTTTCACTTTTGTATTACCTTATGACTTAGTTAATATTTTGAGATAGTCGTATGTGACTACTAGGATGTATATTTATGTAGATACTATGATCGGATAGTAGTAGACCATGTATGTATTATATTGTTGCATGAAGGGCGCGTATATCACGAGCCCATAATGAAATGGAAGAACAAGTGAATGGTAGAGCACTAGGTTAATCGGAGAAATAAGGAATTACTCTGATAAAACTTAATAAGGTTTCAAGTAAGATGCATTTTTAATGATAAGTTTGAACCACTGATAGAATGTTTAGAATTTCTCAGAAAAGCCCATTTGAACTATCATACTATTTTAACTTATAAAAAGGGCTTCCATTTTCCCAGGATCACACCAGGCCTAGTGGTTTAAATTTTTATTAAATAATACATCATAATGCATAATAGGGGAATATGCCACTCTGTTCTGGGCTCAGAACAGTGGGGTGTTACAGTTCCCTTAAACGTGGGAACTTTCAATCCATTTCATTCCATCCGAAAGTGGTGGGAGAGGTGAAATCTTCCCGGGAGACTAAAATATTGGGACAGAAATGCCCCTTTAAAAAATCACACCTGGTTAAAGCTCAATCTACCGAGGAGTTTCACGAAGGACGCGTTGAAGACCAGAGAAGAACAAGGAGCTACCAAGGCGAATGAGAAGTTGATCCTAGGCGAAACTGAAGCTCAAGTCGAGGTAAGTGTCAATGGGTGTTCTCAATGATGTATGATTTTTAGCTTTTCTTTCAATAAAAATTGTCAAGGCCCTGTTGCTTCCAGTTGGGTTAAAATAGACAAAAATTTGAAAGTTGGAAGCAACAAGAGAGACACGTTTGAAGGGGTATGTGTGAATGGCTCTTTTTGTGGGTTCAGTTTTGGTGAGTTTGGAGATGTTGTGACAGAGGCAGGTGGAATAGGCGATTTAAAATGTTGTTTGTTGGTGTACACTGTGCTGTGATGTTGTATTAAAAATGTTGTTTGTTGCTTTACAGTGTGCTTGGGTTATTTGAAAAGGCCAATGTCGTCATAATGTGAATAATGTGAATTTGCTAGAAATGAAATTGAATGTGTACATACTGTATTTGAGAAAAATTGATTGTTGGATATGTAATGACATATATGGAATCAAAATAAAAATTGGGATGGAAAAATGTAATTGTAAACTGAAAGCGTTATGTACATTGGTTTTGAATGCATTGGTTTTGAAGACACTTAAACTTTTGAATAACCGTGATGTAAATTGGGTTTTAAGACAGTTGAACAATTGAACTGTGATGTGTTGTGTTGGGTCAAAAGTGGTGTTGTAAATTGACAGGTTGGAATGAAATGTGATATGTTTGAATGTCAAATAGCGGTAGTTTGTAAAGAGGAGTAGTAGATTATGATAAAAAGGAAATCGATGTGGACAAAAATTGTGTAGGTATGGAGCCTGGGTCAGAGGAAATGGTCGCAATGTTGGCTGCGTATTTAGCTTTGCTTATAGAAGCAAGGAGCTTACTTGTGACAATGATAATAGCAGTTGGATCAGTCAGACTGAGGCACTTACCGGATAGGCAATGACGGAAACACTCTATGGCCAGCTGGGGCCTTGGCCCCAGCTGGCCCGATCTGATCGTATAAAATTTATTAGTATATATATGTATTTATTATATAATATTTTATTTGACCAATAATTTGGCCCCAGCTAATTTTTTATCTTCTCTATAAGGATCATGTTTTGTTAATTACTCATTGGACTGTGAGAGGGAAGTAAAAATCTTATTTGAGATACCTATAGAAAATATTAGTATTATCTTATATATTGCTTTGATTTATAATTGTCGGTTATCATTTATTTGTATTTTTATGTGATACTACTTACCACTCTGGTCCTATTTATAAGTCCCTTTTGACCAAAAAATTTGGGTCCTATTTATAAGTCCCTTTTGACCAAATAAATGAGATTGTGACAATTTTACCCATACTATTGTACCAATGAAAATAAAGGGAGAAGAAAAAGTTAAAAGGTACTCATTCATAAACGAGGGTAAAGTTGAAAATTTACTCCATAATCATTGAGCTACCGACCTGTAACACCCCAACTTTTCACAAGCAGTATAATTTTTTTTTTTCTTTAAACATCATTTCAAAATGATCAGAGTAGTGCACCGGAGCTATTGAGTAACTGATATATATATTAAAATACCCATGGTAGTATGTCTTGCTGTTTAAACAGCGATACGTATGTTTCAAAAGTAATGACGAAAGGAGTCTTCACTGGGACTCCTACGCGTGCCGCTTGTCCTTCTTCTCGATTCTCGGTCCACCCGATCCTGAAGCTAAGTTAAGAGCTGAGGTCCATGCATCGAACCCCAGGTAACGGTTAACCTCATGATTACATACATCATATATGTACAACAGACATTCTTAGACTCTTGGCAACATTTACTATGGTCAGACATAGGATATACATATCAGATATGTACAGCAATAACAATTCAGTCGGATGACAGACAATCATCTGATCGGATGATAGACAACAAGACGATCGGATGTACAGACAATAGTACAGTCGGATGTACAGAACACAATAGTACAGTCGGATGTACAGAACAATAGTACAATCGGATGTACAGACAATAGTACAGTCAGATGTACAGACAATAGGCATGACGAAACAACAGTACAATCAGAGTACAGGCATGACAGACAATTGGCATGACAGAACAACAGTACAATCAGAGTACAGGCATGACAGACAATATACACATATGCATACAATAAACATCAGAGTTAAGGTTACCAGTACGCGAACGTACCTTCGTTGATGTTATTCTAGCACGTTTTACGAAAAACAACGAAACGTCCAACAGTGGCACGTCGGACAGCATAACAGCAGTAAATCAGGATTTCTGACATCCTATAAGAGTAATATCACTTTCATTAGTGATTTGATACTATATCTGGCATTTTAGGTAAAAATTACCATTTTGCCCTTCTACCCCTAATCGGCGGAATTTCGCCAGCACTTCGTTACTCTTACAAATTTTCTTCCCAAAATTTCGCCAGAACTTCGACGCAACTATGATTTTCGAAAATAATGACTAAAATAGCCCTCCCATATGATATCCAATCATACTTGAAAATTTAAAGGCTATTCTAACATTACTACTCTAACTATCGAAAGAACTACGAAAGCTTAAAGCTCGATGCATCGAAAAACTTACCCAGAGCTTCATTGCGAATTTTCCCCGCAGCTCCTCTCTCTAAAACCTCTCACTAACTTTCAAAATCCACAAGGGAATGGTGTGAAGAATGAAGAGCAATGCCCCCTATTTATAGAAAAGATTGGGCCAACTTAGGTAATTTTCTCCAAAACTTCCATTCAATTACAACCATGCATTTTAGGGTTTGGGAGGTGGCTCATCCTCCTCCAAGCAGCCCTTGCACGAAATTTTGGCCCCAAAAGTCAAGGGTTTGGCCAATGGGAGGTGGCCATGTGTCACCTTCCAGAAGCTTTCAGGCCGATTTCTCCGATCGGTACTGATTCGCGTAATTTCGGAGAAATCTCAAAATTCTGGATTTACAACTTTGAAGACCTTCTCTTCCTCATCAATAATATCTATTTAAACTTGAATTTTGACTTTAGACAGGGTTCCAACCGTCCTTTGAAGTTTCTCGAAAACGTGTCCGAACGCGTCCTCGGTTTGAATGCATTTGAAATCACCAACTTCTTCAGAAAAATTCACTGATTCCAAATATGTCAAAATAAATTCAAAATCATGCCTAGATGTTGAGTTAGAATTTATTTTCCTTATATCCAAAAATATACCTATATGCATTTTTCCCTATTTTGTTTTATTAGGAAATGCACAAACGACTTCAGAATTTTCTCCCGGAAGAGTATAACGGAAGACAAAATTCCACTGATCATTATTTTTCCCTGACTTTGGAAATCCCATTCCTAGATCTCTAGATAGGATCCGTTTCCTAATTATTGAATTACTATTCACTATTTTTACTTTAATTAATTATAATATTATAATATTACAACTTGCAACAATAATATCTAGATATTATTTTGCAAATTCTTATCCAATTTTGCTCCAACATTTCGGTCCATATTCTGGTCCTTTTTAATTTATTTTTCGTTTTTTATTTAATTATTTAATTAATTAATATTATATAAAATAATTATTTAATAATTATTTTATATAATTTTTTACAAAATTTCCCTATTGGTCCACACTTGTTTTTAGGCTCAAAAATACCTAAACTCATCCATTTTCCTCAAAATTTCTAATTAATTAGCAAATATGTTTTTACTAATTCTTGGCCAAAAACCACTAATTTTAGGGTTTTACATAATTATCTCTCGAATTTCCTTTGCATATGCTTAAGTAATTAGCCCAATATTACTTAATTACTTAATTATCACAATTTGATAATTTTCTTACTTAGAACACCTCATTACCTTCATACTTTTGTATTGACATCTTTGTTTTCATGTCTCCTGCATTATCTTAGCATTTACGGGGGTATTTCGGTCATTTCCTTACTTTTTGAGTATTCTTCTACAACTTCTCCAAGTTTGTAACTTAATAAATTACCTAAATTAGGGACAATATCCTTCCCTATTTTAAATAGATTTTTACTTGCCTCTTTTATAGCTTTCACGGGGTATTTATAACCCATAATGTGTTTAGGGACCTATTTGCAAATTTTCAAACGTCTTTAGGGACCTATTTGCAAATTATCTAATTTCCAGAGAATTTACCCTAACAACAAGGTAAACTCAATACAAGGTGTTTGAGACCTCATATTCACCTATTTTCAATATGTATATTTCCCAATTTTCGATATTTACCCTAAGTGTGATTTTTAGGGTATTACATTTCTCCCCCCGTTAAACAAAATTTCGTCCTCGAAATTTGTACTTTACCCACTAAACCTCGTATTATCCTGTGGTCGGACTATACCATCTAAAACTCCGTACTCAACTAAACTCCGTCCTACTCGGACTTTGGACTCCACGTGTCGGATCCTTATTTATCTCACACCGCTCCTCTTGAAAATCGAGAATTCGCTTTGGTTTGACCATAAAGATCCTGTCATATCGTACCTTGATATATAGTGTCTCCCGTGGCTCATACACCGCGGTCAACACCACAAATACCAAAATATCTCCTTGGACTACACCATGGCAACACAAGATACTTTAAATGTTTCCATGGTTCCCACACACCATGATAACACAAAATACCTCCTACTCAATGACACGATCACGGTCGAATTGAAGAAACATGGAACACGTCACATAGATCTACTCAAGTTTCGGGGGTAAAGCTATCGAAAGTTCGAATGGTCTTACGTTATGAAGACTACGAGGTCTCCTTTGAAGTACTCCACCGACACCGCCACCAAGGATATTCGTAAAACATATGATTATCGTCTCCAAACCACGGAGCTGTGTTTCAATCCTTTCCTTCGTCAGAATTTCGTTGGTTCGTTCTCAAAATGGTATCGGAAACACGTATCAGAAGTTCCTATACATGAGTCAAATACTGCATGTACTTATCCTTATTGGTCTTTGGAGTTTCATCCGGCGTGGCCTATCTTCACATATAAGTGGTGCTAGGAAAGAATCACCATCCAAAGACGAACTGGTGATTATCAGAATGATCAGAGACTGATATCAGAGCTATCGGAGACTGATATCAGAGCTATCAGAGCTATCGGAGACTGATATCAGAGCTATCAAAGCTATCGGACACTGATATCAGAGCTATCAGAGATATTGGAAACTGATATCAGAGCTATCAGAGCTATTGGAAACTGATATCAGAGTTATCAGAGTTATCGGACACTGATATCAAAGTTATCAGAATTATCGGAGACTGATATCAGGGTTATCAGAAATTGATGTCGGGATTATCGAATTATCGAGACCGATATCGGGGTTATCAGAAACTGATATCAGGATTATCAGAATTATCGGAGACTGATATCAGGGTTATCAGAAACTGATATCAGAATTATCAGAATTATCGGAGACTGATGTCAGGGTTATCAGAAACTGATATCAGGATTATCAGAATTGATGTACCGACAGAAAGTGGTACACCTGATCAGAATGGTATACCGGTTCAAACCAGTACACCGAAATGAGGTGGTACACCGACCTTGGGCTATATCAGTACTCATTTTCAAAATATGCTCTTTAAAAAGGCGTAGAGCCTAACTCCGTTACTCAAACCAATTGGCTGTAAGTGTCTATCATGGGAGCCTCACCGAGTTCACGGCGACTGATTGGCTTACCCACATAGACTAGCCTTGCCTTCGGCACCAATGGTTTGTATATAACATAGTTAGATCTATGCCAGGACAACTGCTTTGATACCAAAATGTAACACCCCAACTTTTCACAAGCAGTATAATTTTTTTTTTTCTTTAAACATCATTTCAAAATGATCAGAGTAGTGCACCGGAGCTATTGAGTAACTGATATATATATTAAAATACCCATGGTAGTATGTCTTGCTGTTTAAACAGCGATACAGAAGTGTTTCAAAAGTAATGACAAAAAGGAGTCTTCAGCTGGGACTCCTACGCGTGCTGCTTGTCCTTCTTCTCGATTCTCGGTCCACCCGATCCTGCGAGGTCCATGCATCGAACCCTGTAACGGTTAACCTCATGATTACATACATCATATATGTACAATGACATTCTTAGACTCTTGGCAACATTTACTATGGTCAAACATAGGATATACATATCAGATATGTACAGCAATAACAATTCAGTCGGATGACAGACAATCATACAGTCGGATGATAGACAACAGTACAGTCGGATGTACAGACAATAGTACAGTCGGATGTACAGACAATAGTACAGTCGGATGTACAGAACAATAGTACAATCGGATGTACAGACAATAGTACAGTCAGATGTACAGACAATAGGCATGACGAAACAACAGTACAATCAGAGTACAGGCATGACAGACAATTGGCATGACAGAACAAAAGTACAATCAGAGTACAGGCATGACAGACAATATACACATATGCATACAATAAACATCAGAGTTAAGGTTACCAGTACGCGAACGTACCTTCGTTGATGTTATTCTAGCACGTTTTACGAAAAACAACGAAACGTCCAACAGTGGCACGTCGGACAAAGATAACAAAGAAGAAATCGTGATTTCTGACATCCTATAAGAGTAATATCACTTTCATTAGTGATTTGATACTATATCTGGCATTTTAGGTAAAAATTACCATTTTGCCCTTCTACCCCTAATCGGCGGAATTTCGCCAGCACTTCGTTACTCTTACAAATTTTCTTCCCAAAATTTCGCCAGAACTTCGACGCAACTATGATTTTCGAAAATAATGACTAAAATAGCCCTCCCATATGATATCCAATCATACTTGAAAATTTAAAGGCTATTCTAACATTACTACTCTAACTATCGAAAGAACTACGAAAGCTTAAAGCTCTGATGCGAAAAACTTACCCGAGCTTCGCTGCGAATTTTCCCCAGAGCTCCTCTCTCTAAAACCTCTCACTAACTTTCAAAATCCACAAGGGAATGGTGTGAAGAATGAAGAGCAATGCCCCCCCTATTTATAGAAAAGATTGGGCCAACTTAGGTAATTTTCTCCAAAACTTCCATTCAATTACAACCATGCATTTTAGGGTTTGGGAGGTGGCTCATCCTCCTCCAAGCAGCCCTTGCACGAAATTTTGGCCCCAAAAGTCAAGGGTTTGGCCAATGGGAGGTGGCCATGTGTCACCTTCCAGAAGCTTTGACCGATTTCTCCGATCGGTGCGATTCGCGTAATTTCGGAGAAATCTCAAAATTCTGGATTTACAACTTTGAAGACCTTCTCTTCCTCATCAATAATATCTATTTAAACTTGAATTTTGACTTTAGACAGGGTTCCAACCGTCCATTGAAGTTTCTCGAAAACGTGTCCGAACGCGTCCGGTTTGAAATGCATTTCGAAATCACCAACTTCTTCGAAAAATTCACCGATTCCAAATATGTCAAAATAAATTCAAAATCATGCCTAGATGTTGAGTTAGAATTTATTTTCCTTATATCCAAAAATATACCTATATGCATTTTTCCCTATTTTGTTTTATTAGGAAATGCACAAACGACTTCAATTTTCTCCTAAGAGTATAACGGAAGACAAAATTCCACCGATCATTATTTTTCCCTGACTTTGGAAATCCCATTCCTAGATCTCTAGATAGGATCCGTTTCCTAATTATTGAATTACTATTCACTATTTTTACTTTAATTAATTATAATATTATAATATTACAACTTGCAACAATAATATCTAGATATTATTTTGCAAATTCTTATCCAATTTTGCTCCAACATTTCGGTCCATATTCTGGTCCTTTTTAATTTATTTTTCGTTTTTTATTTAATTATTTAATTAATTAATATTATATAAAATAATTATTTAATAATTATTTTATATAATTTTTTACAAAATTTCCCTATTGGTCCACACTTGTTTTTAGGCTCAAAAATACCTAAACTCATCCATTTTCCTCAAAATTTCTAATTAATTAGCAAATATGTTTTTACTAATTCTTGGCCAAAAACCACTAATTTTAGGGTTTTACATAATTATCTCTGAATTTCCTTTGCATATGCTTAAGTAATTAGCCCAATATTACTTAATTACTTAATTATCACAATTTGATAATTTTCTTACTTAGAACACCTCATTACCTTCATACTTTTGTATTGACATCTTTGTTTTCATGTCTCTGCATTATCTTAGCATTTACGGGGTATTTCGGTCATTTCCTTACTTTTTGAGTATTCTTCTACAACTTCTCCAAGTTTGTAACTTAATAAATTACCTAAATTAGGGACAATATCCTTCCCTATTTTAAATAGATTTTTACTTGCCTCTTTTATAGCTTTCACAGGGTATTTATAACCCATAATGTGTTTAGGGACCTATTTGCAAATTTTCAAACGTCTTTAGGGACCTATTTGCAAATTATCTAATTTCCAGAGAATTTACCCTAACAACAAGGTAAACTCAATACAAGGTGTTTGAGACCTCATATTCACCTATTTTCAATATGTATATTTCCCAATTTTCGATATTTACCCTAAGTGTGATTTTTAGGGTATTACATTTCTCCCCCCGTTAAACAAAATTTCGTCCTCGAAATTTGTACTTTACCCACTAAACCTCGTATTATCCTGTGGTCGGACTATACCATCTAAAACTCCGTACTCAACTAAACTCCGTCCTACTCGGACTTTGGACTCCACGTGTCGGATCCTTATTTATCTGTCAGCCGCTCCTCTTGAAAATCGAGAATTCGCTTTGGTTTGACCATAAAGATCCTGTCATATCGTACCTTGATATATAGTGTCTCCCGTGGCTCATACACCGCGGTCAACACCACAAATACCAAAATATCTCCTTGGACTACACCATGGCAACACAAGATACTTTAAATGTTTCCATGGTTCCCACACACCATGATAACACAAAATACCTCCTACTCAATGACACGATCACGGTCGAATTGAAGAAACATGGAACACGTCACATAGATCTACTCAAGTTTCGGGGGTAAAGCTATCTGAAAGTTCGAATGGTCTTACGTTATGAAGACTACGAGGTCTCCTTTGAAGTACTCCACCGACACGGCCACCAAGGATATTCGTAAAAACATATGATTATCGTCTCCAAACCACGGAGCCAGGTTTCAATCCTTTCCTTCGTTAGATTCTCGTTGGTTCTTTCTACTCAAAACGGGTACGGAAACACGTATCGGAAGTTCCTATACATGAGTCAAATACTGCATGTACTTATCTTTATTGGTCTCGGAGTCTCATCCGGCGTGGCCTATCTTCGCATATAAGCTGGTGCTAGGAAAGAATCACCATCCAGCACGAACTGGTGATTATCAGAATGATCAGAGACTGATATCAGAGCTATCGGAGACTGATATCAGAGCTATCAGAGCTATCGGAGACTGATATCAGAGCTATCAGAGCTATCGGAGACTGATATCAGAGCTATCACGAGATATTGGAAACCGATATCGAGCTATCGAGCTATTGGAAACCGATATCGAGTTATCGAGTTATCGGACACGATATCAAAGTTATCGAAATTATCGGAGACGATATCGGGGT
This sequence comes from Acacia pycnantha, assembly GCA_025563575.1. NCBI lineage: Eukaryota > Viridiplantae > Streptophyta > Magnoliopsida > Fabales > Fabaceae > Acacia > Acacia pycnantha. The sequence continues at coordinate 2,813,974 of JAMWYP010000031.1, read as the reverse complement.
TATCGAAATTGATGTCGGGATTATCGAATTATCGAGACTCGATATCGGGGTTATCGGCCCGATATCGATTATCGGAATTATCGGAGACGATATCGGGGTTATCGAAATCGATATCGAAGTATCGAAATTATCGGAGATCGATGTCGGGGTTATCGAAATCGATATCGGGATTATCGAATTGATGTACCGACGAAAGTGGTACACCTATTCGAATGGTATACCGGTTCAAACCAAGACACCGAAATGAGGTGGTACACCGACCTTGGGCTATATCGATACTCATTTTCAAAATATGCTCTGTAAAAAGGCGTAGAGCCTAACTCCGTTACTCAAACCAATTGGCCAGGTAAGTGTCTATCATGGGAGCCTCACCGAGTTCACGGCGACTGATTGGCTTACCCACATAGACTAGCCTTGCCTTCGGCACCAATGGTTTGTATATAACATAGTTAGATCTATGCCAGGACAACTGCTTTGATACCAAAATGTAACACCCCAACTTTTCACAAGCAGTATAATTTTTTTTTCTTTAAACATCATTTCAAAATGATCAGAGTAGTGCACCGGAGCTATTGAGTAACTGATATATATATTAAAATACCCATGGTAGTATGTCTTGTTGTTTAAACAGGTACAATCGGATGTACAGAACAATAGTACAATCGGATGTACAGACAATAGTACGATCGATGTACGAGACAATAGGCATGACGAAACAACGGTACAATCGAGTACGAGGCATGACAGATAATTGGCATGACAGAACAACAGTACAGTCAGAGTACAAGCATGACAGACAATATACACATATGCATACAATAAACATCGAGTTAAGGTTACCGAAGACGCGAACGTACCTTCGTTGATGTTATTCTAGCACGTTTTACGAAAAACAACGAAACGTCCAACAGTGGCACGTCGGACAGCATAACAGCAGTAAATCAGGATTTCTGACATCCTATAAGAGTAATATCACTTTCATTAGTGATTTGATACTATATCTGGCATTTTAGGTAAAAATTACCATTTTGCCCTTCTACCCCTAATCGGCGGAATTTCGCCAGCACTTCGTTACTCTTACAAATTTTCTTCCCAAAATTTCGCCAGAACTTCGACGCAACTATGATTTTCGAAAATAATGACTAAAATAGCCCTCCCATATGATATCCAATCATACTTGAAAATTTAAAGGCTATTCTAACATTACTACTCTAACTATCGAAAGAACTACGAAAGCTTAAAGCTCGATGCATCAAAAACTTACCCAGAGCTTATTGCGAATTTTCCCCGAGCTCCTCTCTCTAAAACCTCTCACTAACTTTCAAAATCCACAAGGGAATGGTGTGAAGAATGAAGAGCAATGCCCCCCCTATTTATAGAAAAAGATTGGGCCAACTTAGGTAATTTTCTCCAAAACTTCCATTCAATTACAACCATGCATTTTAGGGTTTGGGAGGTGGCTCATCCTCCTCCAAGCAGCCCTTGCACGAAATTTTGGCCCCAAAAGTCAAGGGTTTGGCCAATGGGAGGTGGCCATGTGTCACCTTCCAGAAGCTTTCAGACCGATTTCTCCGATCGGTACCCGATTCGCGTGATTTCGGAGAAATCTCAAAATTCTGGATTTACAACTTTGAAGACCTTCTCTTCCTCATCAATAATATCTATTTAAACTTGAATTTTGACTTTAGACAGGGTTCCAACTGTCCGGCTGAAGTTTCTCGAAACGTGTCCGAACGCGTCCTGGTTTGAATGCATTTCTGAAAATACCAACTTCTTCAGAAAAATTCACTGATTCCAAATATGTCAAAATAAATTCAAAATCATGCCTAGATGTTGAGTTAGAATTTATTTTCCTTATATCCAAAAATATACCTATATGCATTTTTCCCTATTTTGTTTTATTAGGAAATGCACAAACGACTTTAGAATTTACTTCCGTAAGAGTATAACGGAAGACAAAATTCCACTGATCATTATTTTTCCCTGACTTTGGAAATCCCATTCCTAGATCTCTAGATAGGATCCGTTTCCTAATTATTGAATTACTATTCACTATTTTTACTTTAATTAATTATAATATTATAATATTACAACTTGCAACAATAATATCTAGATATTATTTTGCAAATTCTTATCAATTTTGCTCCAACATTTCGGTCCATATTCTGGTCCTTTTTAATTTATTTTTCGTTTTTTATTTAATTATTTAATTAATTAATATTATATAAAATAATTATTTAATAATTATTTTATATAATTTTTTACAAAATTTCCCTATTGGTCCACACTTGTTTTTAGGCTCAAAAATACCTAAACTCATCCATTTTCCTCAAAAATTTCTAATTAATTAGCAAATATGTTTTTACTAATTCTTGGCCAAAAACCACTAATTTTAGGGTTTTACATAATTATCTCTGAATTTCCTTTGCATATGCTTAAGTAATTAGCCCAATATTACTTAATTACTTAATTATCACAATTTGATAATTTTCTTACTTAGAACACCTCATTACCTTCATACTTTTGTATTGACATCTTTGTTTTCATGTCTCCTGCATTATCTTAGCATTTACGGGGGTATTTCGGTCATTTCCTTACTTTTTGAGTATTCTTCTACAACTTCTCCAAGTTTGTAACTTAATAAATTACCTAAATTAGGGACAATATCCTTCCCTATTTTAAATAGATTTTTACTTGCCTCTTTTATAGCTTTCACGGGTATTTATAACCCATAATGTGTTTAGGGACCTATTTGCAAATTTTCAAACGTCTTTAGGGACCTATTTGCAAATTATCTAATTTCCAGAGAATTTACCCTAACAACAAGGTAAACTCAATACAATGTGTTTGAGACCTCATATTCACCTATTTTCAATATGTATATTTCCCAATTTTCGATATTTACCCTAAGTGTGATTTTTAGGGTATTACACGACCTCTCCTTAATATATGTGATTTGGTTAAGAGGGATTTATAAATAGGACCAGAGTGGTAGTAAATACTCCCTCTGGTCCTTATTATAAGGCATCAAATAACAATTCTCACAAGTCAATAAAAACAGTTAAAGTCATTAAACTTGTCCTCAAATTTAAGTAATTTTCAATATTATCCCTACTAATTACATTAAACTCCAATATCATATTAATTATTACTCTCACTCACTACCCTTTTTAATTATGGGTATACATGAAAAAAATATTTAATGCTATTTGGAAACAAGCAAATACTCCCTCTGGTCTTTATTATAAGGCACCAATTAACAAGTTTATTTGATCCTTTTTATAAGGCACTTGCTTGTTCCTAATGAGAATTAATTTTTTGTTTCTATGTCTGCCCATAATTTGGGTGAAAGTAATAATTAATATAATATTAGAGTTTAGTGCAATTAATAGGAGTAATATTGGAAGTTACTTAATTGTAGGGCAACTTTATTGACTTTAATTGTTTTTATTGGTTTGTGAAATTTGTTAGTTATTGCCTTATAATAAGGACTAGAGGGAGTACTTTATAAAAAGGACCAAATACACTTGGTAGTTGGTGCCTTATAATAAGGACTAAAGATAGTAGTTCAATATGTTTATTTTTTGGCCCGAGCTAAAAAAATCTTCTGGTTCCGCCACTGCGGATAGGTCATTTAGATAAGATTTTCATGCCAAGAGAGCGAATTTGAGGGCTATGATATATAGTAGTGACACCACATGCTTCAACCAAATTAGGATGTATCGAGGAACGTTTGATAAATTGTGTCACATGTTAGACACAATTGGCGGATTGAGAGCAACTAAACATATGCTAGTTGATGAGCAAGTGGCAATGTTCCTTCACATATTGGCGCATCATGCGAAGAACAAAGTCATTCAGTTTGAGTTTGGAAGGTCAGGGAAAACTATTAGTAGATATTTTAAACTAGTGCTCAATGCTACCATCAGACTTCAATCATTGCTTCTGAAGAAACCTAAGCCAATTTCGGAGGACTCAAATGATAATCGATGGAAGTGGTTCAAGGTACGTACAATCAGTTATTAGATGACTAATTTAATTTAATATAAAATGTGTGGTTTTACATGAAGTGATTTAATGCTATTGTGTTTTCAGGGGTGCTTTGGTGCATTGGATGGTACGTATATACGTGTACAAGTCCCTGCACAACACAAGGTCGCTCTTCTCCCATTCCATCTGACCCTACTCCTTTAGTGGCATCCACCCCTATTTTAGCCACTTATCCTATTGTGGCTACTCCACGTCTCCAACCACTGTTGTATTCAATCCAACAAGACTAATATAATATTTTATATTAAAAAACGTATCACCGTGATCCAGTACTTTTATATGTTAAAAACTTAAAATAATGAGAGCATGAGCAGCTCGAGACGAATATAATGTTCGCTTTTTAATAACAGACTAATATAATATTTTGAATATGAATAAAAAAATAAAGAATTTCGCAAAATTTATTGACAAAGACTCCAAGGGACCTATGTACCCAAGTTATTACACGGATCACGGATGCAACTCATGAATGGATTTTAGCATAAAGAAATGTACAAATGTTTTCTATTTTGTACATAAATAAAAGAATGCTGTGAAAAAGAGTTACACAAGCGCTGAAAATAGATTATACATGAGCCTTTAAACAAATTTCCAACTCATGAATGAATTTTGGCATAAATTTTTTTAGCAATTTTCTTTAAAAAAAAATGTTACTTCCAATCTTTAATATAAGATTTATATGACTTTTTTTTTTCTATAAAAACTAAATAAATAAAATTTTTACCTACCAAAACCCATGGCTTGATGGTGAGAGTGTTTTGCTTATACATCAAACGCGGGGAGTTCGAGCAAGGCTCATCCCTAAATCAATAAGGTGTGTATATTTATCGTTTCCTTTTATATTAGTTTGTATGACTCATACATAAATATATAAACTAAGGCGAATGTGTAGATTTAACAATGAATTATTTCACTATAAATATTTAGGAGTAGAAATAGGCCAACTAGGCCAAGCCAGTTTTGCAATAAGATGGTTTGAGCTTGACCTGTGGCCTTATTACAAAGCATATTTTTGGCCTAAGATTGGTCAGTACAAAGGCTTGGCCTGAGACCTATTAAGGAGGCATGTTAAGATCAGAAACTAAATATCAGTCAAAATCAAGCCTGTTAATGAGGCCGTTTAAGATCAAGCATGTTAATATATTTATTTTTTTAATACAATTACATTTTTTTCATATAGGATAATTATTTTTTGAGATAGGATAATTACCTTTTTTTCAAATTGAGTAATTAACTTTTTTCTTGTTAGCATAGAATAATTAACAGGCTCATGCCAACCTGATAGGCCTAATTAATAGGCTTCTTAATAAACCTAAGTCAAGCCTGTTAACAAAAACAGTCCTTAAAATAGGGTTTGACGTGACCTTTTTTATTAACAGTTATGGCCTGACCAGGGCTTTAATAAGCCAAGCCATAATGCCATAACAGGCCGCTTGACCTGTTTCCACTACAATGAATACCAACACAATTATCTGTTGTTGGGTCCAAAAGTAGATATAAGCATTTTTAAGGTAGCATGTATAACAATGTCATTAACCCATTAACCCTGGCTAACTTCCGTCACGTTTTGCACTGTAGGTCCCATTAATCTTCTCACTCTCTATTATTTTAATATGTGTTTTAGAAATATGTGTTTTTTTTTTTGGGAAAATCTCACTTAGAGCCTAAGGAAAAAAAATTTGATTCAGTCAACACCTAAAAGACTTTGAAATTTCACTGCACCCTTTGGATCAAAGTGAAATTGAGTTGTGGATGAAAAAACAATGACGACATTACTTTATTGCTAAATTTGCATTTGTATTATAAATTAATGATAAAAAATATCTGCTATGATTAGATTATTTTTTTTATTTTTTTAATCTCTTTAAAATTAAAAATTAATTTGATATTATATTAACAACACGAGGAGGAAGTAAAAAATAAGCAACAAGAAGGAAAAACATCAAAAAAAAAATGTGAGCATCTACATGGCACCTATAAATAACCAAACCCTCGTGGCGCACGAAGCCTACGATTTGATGTGGGGCCAGCTTACTTATCAAGAATATAAATATAAATACTTCTTCTAATCTTTATTATAAGACACCAACTAATAATTCTCGCAAATCAATAAAAACAGTTAAAGTCAATAAAGTTATCCTACAATTTAAGTAATTTTCAATACTATCCTTACTAATTGTACTAAACTCTAATATTATAATTAATTATTACTCTCACGCACTATCCTTATTAATTATGGGGATACATGAAAAAAAATTTAATATGGTTTGAAAACAAACAAGTGCTTTATAAAAAAAAAAAACTAAATAAAATTGTTAGTTAGTACTCCCTCCGATTCTAATTATAAAAACATTTTTGTAGTGTAAATTACACTATAAAAATATTTCTATAATTAAAACAAGAGATAATACCTTATAATAAATATGAAAGGGTGTATATACATTATACACACAGACACACCCTCAAGTAGACTTTATACTCCGGTAAATAATAACTTTCGGACTTTTTACAGAGTGGGCCGAAATGGAGGGAGGACTCAAATCACAAAATTGCATCTCGGACCCAGCGGCATGGAGATTCTCGGACCCTAGCCCACCCAACTCCCTCTCATTTAATAGCCGTGGGCCCAGCGCATGTATCACACTAAAAAAGTCACCATCAATTACATTCTAAGACCGAGTAAGAAACCAAGTTTCAATTCCCTAACTCCTTGTCTTTAGGTTGAACTGGCAAAAGGGTTCGACACTCTTAGTAAATGGGAGGGGGTTCAATCCTAGAGTTGATCAATGCGCTGGGGGAGACATTTTAGGGATCTCCAATCCTAGCTTGGGGCTTCAAGAGTAGTTTTCCCCCCTTTAATACATCACTAACAAAGTCTTTGATTTTCTCTTTTTATCGTCTGTTTCAAGGGCTCAAGTTAGGTTGAAATTCTTACGAGTGTTTTGATTTATTTTTGGTTTCATGATGTGGTGGCAAGGTTTAAACCTTACATTTGAGTGCACTCTTCAGTTCTTCTTACTACTACTGTTTTTATTTTATGGTTCTTTTGTAATTAAAATTAATGGACCTGAAGGATTGTAACAGGATCCAGAAAAGGTTAGTTTATAGTTATTATGTTGTTATTGATATAATTTATAGCTATTAAGCTGTTATGGCATGGTCATGATCTGCTTATCTAAAAAGGAGTTCCTATAAAATCTGACATGTTTTTTGTTATTTTATCCTTCTTCCTGCAGGTTCCTGTTGTGGTTGGTGATAATGGATGCAATGGTAATGAAAATATATATTTTTGTTTCACAGGGTGGGATAGTTATTTGACTTAATACTTCTTTTTGTCTTTCTGAATCATCTGTTTCCACTTTTTATGCTTTTCAACATTACCCTCTAACGTTTGCATTGTGTAGGTTCACTATATCTGGTAGAGTTGTGGGGGCTGTCAGTGGAGAAAGTTGTTCGGTTAAAAACAGTGGTCCTTCAAATGTGCAGGTTGAGTTATTATCTCCAGCCGGTGATTTTATTACGATACATCCAATATTGAGTTCAAATCTTTCTACTGTCAATTCGTGTTGTAAATGTGTGATTCCTAATATTTTTGCCTTTTGTTTCTATAGCAACAACAAACTGCAAGTAGAGCTTTATTGGAATCAAGTTGATCGGCATAATGCCTTAACTGGTAAAACCAATATTTGATCGGCATGGTATGCTTATTCAAGAATGTGGGAAGATGTGGCTCAAGTTGATCGCTGGTAAAACCAATATTTGCTTATTAAGCTCCTTCTCTCCCCTGATTTACTTTAATTCTTCCTTTCTTTTTATGCCTGTGAACTATATAATCATGCCTCCTATGTACTTCTCTTCTTTCTCTTACACAATTATCAAAAATGGATCAACCAATAATGGACTTCCATAACAGGGGGAGTTTACTCATTATGCCATGTAGGGTTGCAAATTTACGGTATGAAACCAAATTTCCTTGATCTTAAAATTAGTTCCATAGTTTTTTAGAGCCTGTGTTGTTTTCTATGTTTTAATGTTCATGGCATTCCACCTTCTTTGGATTGAAGAAGTGTATTTGCTAAATTCTTATAACCCACATCCAAAATAAAAATAAAAACCACTCAAGAGTCAAGGGTGGATGGTTTATTGTTTTATGGCATAATGAAACTATTTTCAAGGGTGTACCTTTTCTTTCTTATGTTCCAACAGAAATCACAAAAGAGAAGACACTGGAAAGGCAATCAACCTTTAATCATGATTTGTTCATTATGAAATGTTTTCATTAGGATTTGGTTCTAAATACTTAGAATTGATTGTGGATAAATTGGGAGATTATTCGTTGTCATTATTTTTTTCCTGTTATCCTCACTGAAATATGAGTAAGAGGCTTCATGCACATCAGTTCTTCCATTATTAGATGTGGATGGGTGTCTTCATGATTTTCCATTGGTCATGTTTTTGACATGGTATGCTTTCTTAGGTTGAACTTGTAATTCTAAGTTTTAGAGTGGAAGGTAAATTTTGCTGCATTTTCAGTAAGGTACTCTGTCAATCCAAAGGGTTGTAGCATATGCACTTGCTTCTATCTTGGAATGTTTGTGCACATGCTCCTGATGTAGTAAGAAAACAATCTATCTTGGAATGTTTGTGCTCATGCTCCTGGCGTGCCACAATTTGGTTCACTTCACGTTTTTTGCTAGATGCACACAATATTTTACGCATCATATATTTGGATTATGGGCTATTTTTGGTAGTTGTAGAATATTTTCATGTCTGTCATGTGGTAACTAATATAGCTTACTTTATCATTAAAAATAAGACAATCTTATAAGTATGAGTTCAAACAAAGATAATGTTATTATTAAAAAAACAAAAAAATAGATGTTGGAAGCGTGTTTTTTATTTCATGATAGATATGAATGGTAGTTGATGTTTGATAGAATGGATGAAATTGGTATGGAAGAAACTGTACAATTGAAAATGTTGCATGGTGTTGAAGTTGTGTAAGTTGATGAATTCAGGTTCATCATTTATTTTTAAGTGTTGTAAATGTTGCACCTGTGTAAGGCGCGGGGGGAGTTATTTCTTGTTCGGACAATCAGGCTTGTTTGGGATATCAGTAAGAAAAATGACTTATAGTTAATCTAACTTATAGAAAAGTCAGAAGGGTAAAAGTCAGATTGTGAAATATGATTTATGTTTAAGTTGGAGGTAACATAAGTAGCTTTTAATATTTAAACTTATAGTCAATCTGAAATATTTTTTAGGGTACTGAATGGTATTAAAAATATATTTCAGAATACTGAACAGTACTAAAAAAATACTTCATGATCTTGAAAAATTATTTTAGGATCTTGAAAAAAATATTTTTAGTATCAGACAGTACCCTAAAATATTTGTTAGGATACTGAATGGTACTAAAAACATATTGAACAGTACTAAAAAAAATACTTTAAGATCTTAAAAAATTATTTTAGGATCTTGAAAAATTAATTTTAGTACCAGTAAGTACCCGAAAATATTTTTAGGGTACTAAATGGTACTAAGAAAATACTTTATAATCTTGAAAAATTATTTTAGGATCTTGACAAAATTAATTTTAGTATCAGTTAGTACCCTAAAATATTTTTTAGGGTACTAAATGGTACTAAGAATATACTTTAGGATACTGAATGATACTAAAAAAAATACCTCATGATCTCGGTCCATAAGTTCGATTGGAACAAAATTTAAAGCAAACATGCATTTTCCCATAAGTCCAATTCAAATAGTGCATAAGTCTGATTGGGCTCTCCAAAAATCATATCAAACATGCACAATATAACCATATTTGTGATTTGCTCTATCACACACACGCACACATATTTAGAATTTGTTGGGTTGAGGTGCAAATCTCTCCTGTAAAGTTTTCGCTGAAGTGCAATGTTGCATTGAAAGTTTTTTTAGATTTAATGTCACCTCAGAAATTTCAAAACATAGCAATGTTACTTTATTCCATTAAAAAATTAACGTTGACCGTTAACATTTTAACAGAAATGAGTAATATTGCTCAATTTTAAAACTTTTGGGCTACATTAAATCTAAAACAAACTTCCGGGGTAACATTGCTTCTCAGTGAAAATTTCCGTGGCAAATGTGCACCTTAACTCATAATTGTTTGGTTCATGGTATAAGTCACTTGAAAAATAATTAATGTTTAATTGTCAATTTTACCTTTATAATTAATTTTTAATGTGACTCATTATATTTTTCTATTTCCTTCAAATTAACGAGTTAACCATTATTTTTCTACTGGTCTGATTTATTACTGAAAAAATTTTGTTCGATCATTTTCTTTTCTTTTTATACTTTTGAGTCTGGGTGCTGTTGGGAATTAGGTACTTTGCTTTCTTTTAATGGTCAAAACGTATTATTTTGCATGCCGGTGTGCTGAGATGATGCTAGAGCTGGGAATCAGGGCCGGTCCGGCCCGATAGGGCCTGACCCTACAAGGCCAGGGCCCAACAGGGTCGGCCCTACAGGGCCTGGAGTAAGGAAAACATCTATTTTTCAAAGCCCGGCCCGATAGTACCAGGGCTAGGGCCGGCCCTACAGGGCCTGAAAATTACTATTCCAAATTTTAACTATTTTTCGTTTGATTTTTTCAAAGAAATATAATTAGTAAATTGTAACCATTAAAGTTATAATCTATCAAATAAATGTTATCAATATTAATATCTACACAATATAAATCATTCAACAAATAAACACATTTATTAATTCGTAATAAAAAACAAATAAACACAAAGAATATGTTTTTTTCATTTTTTTCAAAAAATAATAAATAAAGGAATTGCTTTATGTATGCCCACGACAAAATGCCTTTCCTTCTCGTAATTTTGTGTGTGTCTGCAGATTCCTTCGGTTCAGACATGATTTTACTGACAGGTAAAAATAATTATACTTATTTTACACAAAATATATTTATAATTTATTACTTATATAATATTGTAAGACCAAAATATGTGTTTATTTAATATGAAAATATCCCTTCTTTAAAATTTATAATAACTAATTCGTGTTTTAATACAGAATAATAATAAACATAAAAAATGGTTATAGTTTAAACTAAAAAAAATCTAAGTAATTATAAATAAACACATTCATTAAGTGGAAGTCTATGTAATTAATTTTTTTTAAAAAAATGCTACAGTTAAATGGGCCTAACGGGCCGGCCCGAGGCCCTACAGGGCTGGCCCGATTAAGCCCAAGGCCCTACAGAGCCGGCCCTGCAGGGCCAATTTCAAATTTTTGACCTATTTTTCAAGCCCGAGCCCTACAGGGTCAGGGCTTAAACGGGGCCGGCCCGATGGACTCGGCCCGATTTCCCGGCTCTAGATGATGCGCCCAATTTGATCACAAGTCAAATTGTAGTCACAAATATTCAATCAATAAAGAACAATTATAGTCACAGGCATAATCCAATTATCGTTAATGGTGTGTGTATAATGAGATTCACAATATTGAATAAAATCTGAGCACTATGATCAAAATTTATAATGAGAATAATAAGTTCATGAATGAAATTTACAAGTTTAGTAATAAGATTTACAAATTCAGTAATGGTATTTACAATAGTGTTTCTTGATGGAAAGAATGTTAAGAAGAATATATATATTTCTTAGTGCATACATACATACATACATATATATATATATATATATATATTCAAGAAACTAAGTAGCTTAGTAGTTTGGCCACTTGGCCGGATAAAGGTAGGGTGGGTTTAAACACCACCTTCTCACTTTCATTGAATCTTTCTTTTTTTTTAAAAAAAAAAAAGATTGAACCCCACCAAAAAAAAATCTCGCCAGATCTCAGGCCGTCCGACGGCCGGCCACGGTAACCCTCTGGCGAGGGTCATTATTTATTTATTTATTTAAAAACTAAGGGCAAAAAGGTAAATTCACTCGAATTTAAAAATCTCAATTTGATTATTGGTACCTTTAAGTCCTTTAACAAGTTTAACAAACATTTGAGAGTTTTGCAATTTTATTTGAAATTTAAATAGAATTTTTCCAATTAAAAATTAATTTGATTTATATTAAGAACACGAGGAAATAAAAAATAAGCAACAAAAAGGAAAAACTCAAAAAAGATGTGAGCATCTACGTAGTACATGTAAATAACCAAACCCTCGTGGCGCACGAAGCCCACGATTTGATGTTGGGCCCGCTTACTCATCGAGAATATAAATAGAAATATATCCACACAGACCCATACTCAAGTAGACTTTATACTCCGGGGAAAAAAAAAAAAAGACTTCATACTTGACCAACTGAACAATAGCAGAGTCTCATCCTGATTTTGCCAATGGATGTGGTGGCCTTATTGGGTTCACTCGACGTGGCCACCATCTTCCTCACTAGTGCAATCTCACTGGTTTTTCTCAAGATGGTACAGAGAACCATATGGGGACCACGAAAGAAGCTTCCACCAGGGCCGTGGAAGCTTCCGGTGATCGGGAGCTACCACCATGTGCGCGGCGGCCCGCGGCACCATCGGGTCAGGGATCTGGCCAAGCAATACGGCCCGGTGATGATGCTGAAGATGGGGGAAACGCCGACGCTTGTGGTGTCGTCGCCGGAACTGGCCAGAGATATAATGAAAACTCAAGATGCCAATTTTGCTCAGAGGCCACATCATCCTGCCGCCGAAGTAGTTCTCTACGGCTGCTCCAACATCACCTTCTCCCCTGTCGGAGACCACTGGAAGCTTCTCAGAAAAATGTGCGCTCTTCAGCTGGTAATGTATATCTATATATAATAATAATTACAAATCTTGCTTCTCGATCAACTTTTCCCATTTAGTCCGCTGCCCGGTGGCGGAACCAACCAAAAATTTAGTCTGTCAAAAAATAAACATATTGAACTATTTCCTTTAATTCTCATTATAAAGCACCAACTAACAAACATGCATGTATACCCATAATTAAAAAAGTAATGAGTGAAAGTAATAATTAATAAAAATTAATTATTACTCTTTTTTTGAGAAAAAAAATAAAAATTAATATAATATCAGAGTTTAACCTAATTAATAGGAATAATAATGAAAAATACTTAAATTGTAGGATAAATTTAATGACTTTAATTGCTTTTATTGACTTGTGAAAATTGTTAGTTGTTTCCTTAAATAAGAACCAAAAGGAGTATTTACTAAATAGTATCAAATAACCTTGAAAATACAAATAAATAATAACCAATAATTGTAAATCAAAATAATATATAATATGATACTAACATTTTCGGTCTCAAACAAGAATTTTACTTTCCTCTCACAGCCCAATTAATAATGAAACAAACATTATCCTTATAGAGAAGATAAAAAATTAATTGGGGCCAAATTTATGGCCAAATAAAATATCATATAATAAATACATATATATATATTAACAAATTTTATAAGATCCGGGTTCCGCTATTGCCGCTGCCCTCCTTTTTCTGGCCATTCAAGCTTCTCCCCCCACCACCAGCGAGCTTCAAGCCCACTCTCCTTCTCGTCGTCCTTTTGTTTGAAATGGTTCACTTTATTTCTAATGAAACTTCCCCTATCAGATTTGGTCGTCTCCTCTTCTCTCACTGCGTTTTGAACTTGCCCACGTCGAACGGCAATCTCGACAGCAACAGCCCCTTCGACTTCTCTTTCCTTGGCCAACTTCTCCCTCCCAAAGTTGAAGAACACGAATCTCATCTCATCTCACCTGTACAATTTTTTGGTTTTGGAATCTGGGTTTTTTTTTTTTTTTTTTGGTTTTTGAATGTGGACATTTGATTTCTCTGGATATGGCTGCAATTTTTGGGTATTTTGGTTGAATGTTTGCTTCTTTGTGCTGTAAATGGATTTTTTTTTCCATCCTCTTGACTTCCGTGATAAACATTCCGATGAAAACTCCATATTAAAGGGGGGACATTTTGTCACTTTGGTATTTTTAACAAAAAAATCCATGTTCATACCGTAAAATATTGTTCCACTTTTTTTTTTTTTTTTAGTATCATCCACTATACTAAAAATAAATATTTTTTTAGTGTACCCAGCAACTTTACATTTTTTTCTAGTATCACCCACTATCCAACTATAATGAAAAATATTTTTTAAAAAGAAAAAATACTTGACGGTGGTGGATACAGTAAAAGGTATTTTTTTAGCATAGTGGATGATTCTGAAAAAATAGTTATGATAATGAGTGTGTGGTACTTAAAAAAATGTTTTAGGGCGGTGAGTGTACTAAATATTTTTTTTAAGACATTTGATGTTACTGTAAAAATATCATGCTAGATTTTTTGGAGTCAAAATATATAATCTTAGTACTCAAACTCAAGTTTCCCATTTTGGTTTTGATCAACTATAGCTTTAGGCTCTAAAGTGATAAAATTGTTCAAGTTTTTATTTTATTAAATAATGGGAAAATTCATTTCAGGGCCCTTTTAACAAGAGAAATCTCAAAAAATGCCCCAAGATTCTAACAATCCCAAAAAAGACCACAGGACTTTTTTTGGGATTTTCAAAATCTTGAGTGAGTTGTTAAAGGGGCTGATATAGTTGTTAACGGATAGGTTTTAACAACTAAATCAGCCTCGTTAACAACACTTTTGCTAACAACTAAATCAGTACTTTTAACAACTATATCAGTACCCCGTTAACAACTATATCAGCCCCATTAACAACTCACCCAAAATTCTGAAAATCCCAGAAAAGGCCCTGGGACCTTTTCTGGGATTGTCAAAATCACCTTTTCTGGGATTGTCAAAATCTTAGGACCTTTTTTTAGATTTTCCTTGTTAAAAGGGCCATGAAATGGATTTTAAGGAATGATATCTTTAATATAATGAACCTTAAGGGCCCTTAAGGATTGTATTTACAGAAAGAAAGGTGAAATGTCAAAGGGATTTTGCTTAAAATTTTCAGGTAAACGCCAAGAGTATAAGAAAATTCCAAGCACTGAGAGACAAAGAAGCGTTAAGTATGATAGGGGAGTTACAAGAACATGCAAGGTGTTCATCGGAGCCGGTGAACCTGACTGACAAGATTTTCCGCACCATCTTTGATACAGTTTCGAAGGCGGCGTACGGGGAGAACTATGAAGCAAGAGAAGACCTTTTCTTCATTTCTGAGAAACTGATGATGTCGAGTTCGTCGAGCGAGATGGGCATCTGTGACATGTTTCCTAAGCAGAAGTGGCTCACTGAGATCACAGGGACGAAGGGTAAGTGGGAGTCCTTGGTTAACGTAATGGATCCAATTCTTGATAAGATCATAGGTTCCACTAAAGTTGCACCGTCTGGGTTCATCGGAGGTGAAGCAGATAACCTTCTTTCTGCTCTGTTGCGTATTATGGAAGATGGTGACCTTACCATAAGCCAAGTCAAAGCTGTTATGCTGGTAATTACTTTACTACTATATGGAATGAGGTTTGCTTGCTAATTAATTATCAAACTCTCTAAGTCAGATCTCATATTTAATATTTTAATGAGTTTTGGTTGCTAATGATCAAGTTCTCTTTGATATGTGCAATGGATAACTCCGGAAAAAGACTACAAATTTAGGAGGTACAGTAGATTAAGATCTATTATATCGATCTGTGTGTAGAATTAAAACATAACACTCGATCAACTAAGTTCCCACATTTAGGACAGTGAATACTACTGCTGCAATTACGCTTTGTTTCTTGTTTCATCTTTTTTATCTAAACACAATGATCATCATCGTCTCTTTGAATATGACACATATTTATACAGGACATGATTTTCGGAGGGACTGAGACATCATCTTCAACAGCAGATTGGGCATTGTCGGAACTATTGAGAAAACCTAAACTGATGAAAAGGGCACAAGATGAAGTGAGACAAGTAGTTTCAGACAACAAAGGATGTATCAACGAGACAACAATTGAGAGTATGAAATATCTTAAAGCAATAGTGAAGGAAACTCTAAGACTACATCCTCCAGTTCCATTTCTGGTCCCAAGAGAAGCTATACGGACTTGTGAAGTCAATGGGTACACAATACCAGCTGGGACAGAAGTGCATGTGTTCACCTGGACCATAATGAGGGACCCTAAATATTGGAGTTCACCAGAGGAGTTTTTGCCAGACAGATTCTTGAACCTTAATATAGATTTCAAAGGTTTCAACTTTGAGTACACACCATTTGGTTCTGGTAAGAGGATATGTCCTGGGATGTTGTTGGGTGTGGCTAGTGTGGAATGTGTGCTCTCTCGCTTGCTTTATCATTTTGATTTGGAGCTTCCTCCTGGGACTTCACCAGAAACCCTAGATATGACCGACACTATAGGCATCACCCTGAAAAGGAAAAACCCCATTATCGTAATCCCCAGAATCCCTGGTTAAGTCTTACTTTGTTTTGTACCTCTGCTTAAAAGACCACCTTAATTTTCTATTGCTATCCTTACAATACCTTAAAAGCACAACAATAAAATTGCAGCCATGTAATCTAGAGGTCATAAGTTCAAATATTGGAAGCAACATCTCTGATTGTAGGGTCAAATATTGGAAGCAACATCTCTGATTGTAGAGTAAGGTTGCCTACATCTATACCTCCCTAGACCTTATCTACTGGGAGTCTTGTGTATTGGGCTGCATGCTCTTGCTAATAAATATATCTTATTTTGTTTTGTACCTTTGCATTAAAAGATCACCTTTTAATATATAGTTTTTTATTTGATCAAGCTTTTTTTGTTTTAGATTTAGAACGAAAAGTGTTTTTTCCTTTCCCACAAGTGCGCATCTCAAGATATGAACTTATGTTCTCTTCCTTGCGGAGGTGAGAAAAGACCACCTTTTAATTTTCTATTGCTATTCTTATAATTCATGATGGTCATGAGCATGGTAGTTAAAATCTCGATTTATCACTGCGATTTTATGTTTTTACGATTTTTTTTCATTAAACGATTTTACTAATTTTCCAAACGCTTTTATGTTTTTACGATTTTTTTACGTTATGATTTTACGTTTTACGATTTTTTATCCCTCTTCCAATTTTACGTAAAATCTCGATTTTAACTATTTTGGTCATGAGGGTGAGAGCTAGGAGAAATGCTCTTGCGAATGAATAAATCCAAGTTTTGTTGTGTGTTTGTTTAGAGAAATATTAATGACCTGACCATTCTGCAATATTAGTGTTGGAAAATGGTGAATAATTGATTTGAATTATTGCATATTACTCCCTTGAGTCCTTGATATAAAACATATTTAAAGAGTTCATTTTGGTCTTAAATATAAGACCTATTTTTTTTATATTTGTTAATCTATTCCTAATTTATCCCCGTTGATGCTTCATTAACAATAATCAAAGAGGAGAGGAAAGAAGGAAATTGATTAAAGAAGATAACTAGGATATTTTAAAAAATACTTGTTATATTAACTAACTTTCTTAATAGGTAAATAGATTTTATATGAAAGTCTGGAGAGAGTATTAGAGATTTATTTTCTCAACATTGACACTCCTAATGGAAAAATGCAACTTACTCTGTAAAATTTAACATTGATTTCACATTGCATTTTATTACTCAAGGGCTACCTTTCATCTTTTCTCACAATTTCAAATTTTGTATCCTAAATTAAAATTAAATTTATCTTTAAGAAGTTTTTTTTTTTTTTCCTTTCGTAAGGTATCCCCACAGCCGGTAGCCATGAGACTAATCATTCGCCCTTCTATCAGCGCACGATGCGATAGAGGGCTGGCCACGGGATGCTTTCCATTCACAAGAGTTGAGGATTGAACCCCCAACCACTTGCTTAAGGGACGATATGCTGAACCATCACGCCCACCCGTCGTGGTTTATCTTTAAGAAGTTGAGTAGCTAATTTGGCGTTGAATATTTTTTTTCCTACAATAAGGATCAATTGCTTTTGAATTCTTGGGCCATTGCAAGAGACCCCAAGCAATGGACTTCATCATCTTCTTCATCAATAGATGTTTTGATTACGTACAAAGGGTCCGACTATGGCCTTGTGTTCCAATGAGAAGAAAATTACAGAGGAAAGGAAAAGTCATAAAAATAATAATTTTTTTTACTATTTTTAGAAGCTTTTCTTCTTAGTATTCACTTCCTCATATTTTCTTCCAACTTTTCTTTCTATCCAATCATAGCCTGAGTTATTTCGTTTGGTGTAAAGGGAAGATAACGTGTCATGGCATGTTGTTTGTTGTGCCATTACAGAGATTCTTTTAGCACACTTACTGTGTTATTTTGATTGGGATCACTCCAAGAAACCTATACAAGACTGAATTTGTTATGGGCTCAACCTTGAGAAAGAAGCATAGGCCGACATTGTCAAGTAGTCTCATCCTTATAAGAAAGAGAATATAAATTCAAATCCTAAAAAACATATTTATTAGGAGAGATAAAAATCATTTGCGCTTTAAGAAGTTTGTATTACGTGCTCAACGAATCTATATATGAGCTTAAGAGCTCATCCTGCACTTGCCCCCAAAATGATGCCGTTTTTCTACCAAAGCAATGTCGTCTTGGTGGATGAACACCTAAAATCATGGATGAGCTTAACATGTAATTCGCCCGGCACTCTAAACCTTGAAAAAGGAAATCATAAACCAAATAGAAAAAATATACCTTCAAAAAGCAAAGTCGTTGTGAATAATGCTTGGGCAATTGGGAGGAACCGAACTATTGGGTTGGAGCAGAGGTATTTTACCCAGGAAGATTTCTTGAGAGCTCATAAGTAAATTACAAAGGATCAGATTTTCAGTTCATACCATTTGGTTGAGGAAGAAGAATATGTCTAGGAATCACATTTGGTATTGTTTGTGTTGAACTCTCTCTGGCAAATATTCTTTTCCATTTTGATTGGAAGTTGCCTGATAATAATGATACTCCCTGTCTTTATATATAAAGGTCTCATTTTTTAAATGGTCCTCATCAGAGTTAATCTGAATAATAAATACATTTTTTTTTATTTTATCATTAATTAATTTTCATATATTGCATTAATTAAAATGTTGACTCATTCCCTTTATTCTCTCACATCATTTTTTTTCCAGATATTCTTTTTCATCATTTTCTCATTATTACTCTCTCTTATTCATTCATATATAAAGGTATTTTTAGAAGGAAAAAATTATTTTTCCTACATATTTATTTCCAGAACCCACAATTCGATTAAAATGACTGAGTGCTAATAAGCCTCAAGATCTTGACATGTCTGAATCTTTTGCCTTGTCTGTGAAAAGAAAGCAGGATTTACTATTGATTCGAATAGCTCTTCAATCTTATCCTACATAAGCTTATTGTTGTTGGACATGGAGATCTTAGACAGAGAGACATGCATGCCTAACTAACCAATTGTTGAACCTCCTTTAGGATATCAGATTTTTTTTTGCTCATGTGGATATCAGATTATCAATCCTTATTATTCGTGAACCTCAACTATGATATGCCCATATATGACTGATGTTTGAATATAAAAACTAAAACTTTTGTAATTATGCAGTCACTGACTCATAGGGTTTAAATTTATAGTTATATTGATTTTACCTTTTCTTCGCCTTTCTATGGCTCTAAACGAGGTCACATTGGTATCCGGGCTACACTTCGATCACTTGAATTGAAAGTGTTGATAAATCCTTGGGATAATGACATCCTAAGATTTAGCTGTTGGGATCTGAGAATCTTAGATTTTATACGCTCCCATGTCAAGATAATGACAAGTCGCAAGCGGCCTCTAGCAAGATATTGCGACTACTCAATTCATATGGGGATCGATGATACGATACAACCTATCGTACAACCATGTCACGTCCCTTTTGTCACGTGATAATTTAATTTGGTCAAGGATGAGACATAGATAATGTCAACTTCCTGTTCTTGACCAGTACTTTCTCGATTCTTGAGTAGTCTAACAATTGAAATGAAAACTCATTTCCATCGTAGTATGGTCATACATTTCTTATACTCACTCATCGAGGGGCTCAGTATTATCTCTTTACAAATGTGAGGGACAAATTCCATCTTGACCATTCACATTCATGTGCATGAAAACCACTGATCCCGATCATAGCATTTTTCATCACCCGGTCAAAGGTGACTTTTGACTAGGTCAAAGATCAGCGACTCATCATGTAGGAATCCATGATAATCTCAGGTCAACAGGCGTTGTGACGCGGTTATACATGAGAAAAACTTATGACTTAATCCATGCAGCTTTCTCATAGTGGGTCGGTCCAACACCTTGTACCCTTACAAGTGCCTATGACTTTGACTTGTATCTCTATACTCATCAAAGTCATACTGGTCTTATTTCATCTTCGCTCCCATTAAGATGACCGACATGTAGGACATTTAGGATAATCTATAAGATATATCCAAAAATCAGCTATCATTATAAACATGCAAATATAAATGATAACAAAAGGAGAATACTTTAAATAATAAAATTGTCTAAAGTACAATGACTTGCCCTAGGGTATAATTTCCAACATCACTTGTACCCAAAAAGTTTTGCTTAAAATATAAGTTACTTGTAGGGTAATAAATCAAATTTTGTCAATTTTACCCTTATTCACTATTGGTTAAACACATGGAAAAGAGAGAAGAGAAAGATGTATAAATGCATAGAAATAAAAGGATGTGCTAGAAAATGTGCACCTTTTTATTAATGAAGACAAATATAAAAAAGATTTATTCATTCAATGTTTTTCTGAGTTTACTAGAATGTGGTACAAATGACTTATAAGAAGGTATGTGAGAATAAAATACAAATGATTTATATTCACATAGTAGTATTTTAAAAATAAAATTACATCCTATCTATTTTTTTTTTTGTGGTCACCAGATAATTATATTAATAAACTTCACAAAAGTGAAAGTTATAGAGACGAAATCAACAGTAAACATGTAAACTAGAATAAACAAACTAACCACCACCTACTGAAGAACTGGTGTGCGAAGAATTATCAGCATTAGCACTAATCTTTTGAGCCTCCAAAGTTAGAAGTGACAACAAAGCAGGTATTGGTTGCAAAACCCACCCAATAGAGCATACCCTTTTATAAACACCAATTGCAAGAAGATCCGCAGCACGGTTGCCCCGTCTCAGGGTAATTAAAAGACAAAAAGAACCAAACCTTAGAAGACATATGACAAATAACATCCTGAAGAATATTTCTATACCTCCAATCGAACAAATCCGGTGACTTTGCCTCAACACAGGTAAGTAAAAGGAGACAATCAGTTTAAAAGACCACTTTATTATGTCCTAGATCCACAACTAGTAACATGTCCTTTTCATAGCCAAGACTTAAGTCATAAGCTGAAATGGACTTAACTTTGTCCACAAATCCCCATCTAAAAAAGTTACACATGCTAGGGTGAAAAAGTGAAACATGTTCTGATTTATGAATCTTAGGGATAAAGATAATGTTAGTCGTATTAATCCCATCTAAAATATATTAATATATTGACCTGCAAAAAATTCATAGACCATGGAACAAACAAAATCACTAATTTCAGACTATGTAGAATAAAAAAATTTACAAGAAAATAAAATTTACATCCTATCTATTTACTATTACGTTTAATTACTTTTTGTTTTTTTACCTTATAAAAATCAAGGGAGAGAGTAACTTTTTAGCATGCTGTTTCGTCTTCCAAACTTTTCAGGGAAAGATTTTTTAAAAAAAAAAGCAGTGCTACTCTTTCTCTAGTCGGGGGAACAGAGAAGAATCTGACCTGTAGTGTGCCGTATCAGACTCTTTGACTGCCATCTTCTTCCTTCCCGGAGAAGTTTATTAATTTCTTTCATCTTCTTACTGTCGTCTCTCTATCTCTCGCACGGT
This sequence comes from Acacia pycnantha, assembly GCA_025563575.1. Taxonomy (NCBI): domain Eukaryota; kingdom Viridiplantae; phylum Streptophyta; class Magnoliopsida; order Fabales; family Fabaceae; genus Acacia; species Acacia pycnantha. The sequence continues at coordinate 2,792,077 of JAMWYP010000031.1, read as the reverse complement.
TCGACCCAGTGATGAACTCCGAACAGAAAATCGGGTTTGGGCATTCCAGTGAACTTGGTGCTGACAAAAAGCTACTCAACATGAGCATACCGGAACTCATGGACGAGCTGAGAGTTACAAATCGCGCTAAAATATATGATCACGTGGAGGAGATTTTGGTCGCTAGAGAAACCCAACTCAAAGACGAGGCTGATAAAACGAGACAGATTTTTGAGCTTGAGCGATTGGAAAAGAAGATGATTGAAGCCAAGTTGGAGGAATGCCAGAAACAATGCGAAAAGATGAAGAAGGGCGCAGATCTGTATGAGAAATTGTTAGCTAATGTGAAGAAGTATGGGCTCGAAAATGCGACCGTTGAAGAGCTTAGGGCTAAGAACTTCAAATTGGAGGGTGACCTGAAGAAATGTATGGGAAAATGTCAGGAGCTGAATGAACGAATTTCGAAGGTGGAATCTGAAACGGAATTGTTGGTGAAGGAACGAAACAAAGACGGGGGTTCCGGAGCTGGTCATGGGGTTACTTTGTTGGAGGTTAAAAAGGAAGTGGAAAGCGATGAAATCCATGATCATGGCGGAGATTCTCGAAATAACTATTCAGATTCTAATTTTTCGCAAAGACAAGGTTATCCCTGTGCAGGCATTGGGCAGTCCTCGAGTAATCCAAACAAAGATGTATTAGGTATTGGAATTTTAGGAACTTCTATTCCAGCTAACTGATATGCTTGTTTGAATTTTATTGTGAGAAAGGAGATTGCACTTGTGTTTTACTTGGAAAAAGTTTCAGTGAAGTAACTGGAGTAATAAATAACCTTATGATTGGGCCTAAGGAAATGTTTCTTTAGCTATACAAACGAAGGGAAGTTTATGGTTGTTTTGTGATTCAATTATCCATTGATTTTATGGCTTCAAAAATTCGATGATTGGGTTGATTGTAGGAATAGTGGAAGAGGATTCTCCCATTAGCAAACTTTCTCCTCATCTCTCATCATCCAATCCAAACCATTGATTTGACTTAATGAGGTTGTTGGTGTGGGTAGTTATATCAAATGTATGGTCCAGATTTAAAGACGATGAGGGACAATGAGAAAACGCCAATGAGAGGATCTGGACCCAGGAATAGTTTGGAGTTATGAATTAACGTATTCGAGCATATGGAGATTTTATCGAAAAGTAAATTTTTTACTATTAAGGATTTCATTTGTGTTTTATTGTACTAGATTTTCATATCTTTGCCAACTCATCTACCACTAATAAGAAGTCATAACCTTTCCTTTGTTTCTTGGAATCAATAAAGCAACTCCTATACATTTTTCCTTAGTCATGTTAGCTAGGTTGATCGATTTTCTAGTGATTAGTCTTGGGTTGTGTACAACTCTTAAATTATCTTTTAGGTTTCCTTTGATGCCATAAGGAGGAAACTATTTAACTATGCTATGTATTTTGTTTTTGAAGCCAAGATATTTGATGAGGATTACTTCCCAAATAACCATGAATGTTTAATGCAATCATGAAGTGCCAAAGAATTTTTTGTTGTACAATTTTTTTGTTCTTTGGTTAGAGGGAAATACTCATTTGCACAAACAGTAACTGAGGTAACTCTTATAAAAAGAAAAAGAAACAAAGCAATTAAACTGGTGAGTTTCTGCTGGGGCCAAAATTCTGTTTGGTGAGATGTTCTTTCCTGTTGATTTTAGTAAACTATAAAATGCTTTTGAAGATCCCAATATCCATTAGTTTAGTTCAATTTGCTTCTGTGCCTTTAGGATAGACATGGATACTCTCTAGGTTACCGAGACAACCAGGGGAAGAGAGAGAAAGAGAGGGGATTATGGTGGGTCCCACGTATTAGGTGTGGCCCACAAATCTCTCTCTCTTTCTTTCTCCACCTGGATGGTCCAGGACCTAGATAGAATCTGAAGGACCTTCTTCTCCATGCCTCTAGTGCAACTTTGATGTTCTGCTTATGGTTTAGTTGTCATTGCTTGTTGATATTTTTGAGGTTCTTATATCTCAAGTTGCAACTCTTTGGACTTTGGGTTTTCTTTTATTTCTGTTTGCTTAGAAGACATTTAATCTTCCCTTTTATAGTTTCTTCCTTATTCCTTGATTAGATTTCTTAATATGATATTAAAATGAGATATAAAGGGTATCCTTCCATATATATTTCTGATTGCTTAGGGAAGAATAGATCTCCACACACTTAAATTCCAATGCCACTGTATTTTTCATAACTTTTGAAGCAATTACCGTCTATTTTTGTTGGAGATGATAGTGAAACTATTCATGAGCATTCATTTACAATTTAAGCTTCTGAACTGAAGTGCTCTTTGACACGGTGTTAAAGCCACTTTATCCTTTCCAATCCATATTCTATTTCCTCGATTAAAATCCCGTTTCAATTCAACATATGATGGCCTTTTGCTATATTTACACTTCAAGCCCATGTAGTTATCATATGAGGGGACAAATTTAGAGATTGACAATCATTTCTGATTTCCCTTGGGATACAGACTTTTCTATTCTTCAATTTCGTAAGCATTTTCTGAACTTAATTTTAAAGCAGATCTAATATAAAGCACCTATAACATATATCTTTCTTTTGTTCCCCAGCTCATGGAAGATTGGGAAAAAGGACCTCTATTGAGATTCCAGACATTATTGAGATTGAAGACAGTGCTGATGATGATGATGATAATGACAATGGTAAAAAAGAGGGAACTTCTCAATTTGTAAGAGAGGAGGATGTTTTGGGAATGTTGAAAAGAAAATATAATTTCAATCAATTTCTTCAGAGATGCCCTGCTTATAACACAGCTGACAAAAGAAGCAAAGCTTAGGCAAAACTCTTTATCAGTGCCTGTTTCAGTTGGTGGAGGTGAAGTCCTACATTCTTCACCCTGCATTTTGACTGACATTTCATGTCTTAATCAACGAGTATGTTTAGATGTAAATACTATTACAAAGGAAAAACAGAGAGGTAGTGCACTTTTGAATATAATGTGTGAATGATATTCTCTTTGTAGGTTAAAAAATGTGTACTTAATGTTGGTTGATTTTCTGCCCAATGTTTATAGATCCATCTTGCTAAGTCTAGCAACGTTTATAGCTGGGGTGGTACTGCTAAAATCCCTTGACAGTTCCAGTACTTTCGTAAATGATATTAGCACCATGCTCAACAATCCATTTTGTAGTTTTTGTGATGTAATGAGTAGTTCAGTTTTCATCAAAAAAAGAAAAAGTAGGAAGCCATTGGGGGTAATGTGGCTTGTGAACTGTAAATTTGTGTAGTGCAAGACTTTTTTTCTTTTGGTGGCAATGTGATGGCTTGGCTCGTGCTCTTCCTTCCACTTTTTTTGTCTATTTCATCATCATCATCTTTATCAATGTAAAATCTAATATAAATTATATCATTTATAGATAATGAGTAGTGGATAGTGCAAGTCATCCCAAGTTTTGTAGTTATGAAAAATGTATCTTGTTCTATTCTGAAGCAATTCATCACTTGGTCTAACTTATTTTTATAAGAACATTGACAGTCTAACTTGTTACCTAATACTATGGGGGATCGAGCTGACGCATGTTGTAAGCTAGAACACATGAGAAAGTATAATACTCAAGGTTCTGAAACCCGGACCGGTCACTGAACCAGTCGGGGTATTGGGTTAAGGGTTAGTGGGTCAGACCGGTGAGGTATAAAAAATTGGAAAATAATTAATTTCTCATCACGCCAATCTAAATTTGACATACTATATATCATTTCAATATTTTAGATCAGTAGCAAAATAAACCATATACTTCAATACTTGTGACGTATTCAGATATTTCTAACAATTTTCTTTACAACCTACATTTGAGACAATATATTCATGGTAGCAAAATATCAAAAACAAGTATATGATGACAAAATATTCTCAAACAGGATCCTTTTTAACACCAGAATGTGTGGGAGGATTGCTAGATTCGGGATTGAAAGTGGTAGTATTCTGGAATCTGGACACCTTCATTATTAATATTTCCCTCCATAAATACAGCTTCAGGAAAATAATCAAACACAGAATCTCACAAACCAAGCAAACCAAACCTTCAGAAATCCAAACCAAACCGAAGCACAACAGAAACCAATAGGTAAATCAAAGCCAATATTCAAAAATAAGCAAAGCCAACCAAAAATAGAGCAACCACGACAGCTTTAGGAAAACCAAAAACGAACCCAAATCAAACCAATATGACATCCAAAAGTGAAAAAATAAACATCAGAGCACCAGCACGAAGAACAAAGAACTAAAAATAAAATAAAACATTCAACAATAATAAACCTGAAGCTCTGCACAATGGAACGAAGCTCTAAATCGATATGAACAAAGCTCTTTCACGGTTTCACCTGAAGAAATAAACGGTAGTGGGAGGCAAAATTAAAATAAATAAATAAACCTTAAAAAAAAAAGATTACCGGGTCAGCCGATTTGACCCTAAACCGAACCGGTTTCACGACCGGTTGGCCGGTTCCCGGTCTGAACCAATCGGTCCAGTCCGGTTTCACAAACCAAGTACTACACAGTGCGGTGAAACAAGTGACTACCATTTTATTAGGAAACTTTCATTCTTAGGTAGTATTATTAGGAAACATAGGTAGTAATGTGTACAAGCTTCAGCTGGAATAGCCATGGGTCCCAGCAATATGACCATTTTATGTATTTGTACTTTTACCCCTTATTTTTTTTCGAATGAAAGAGAATATTTTTTTAATTAGTTATTCATTTTCAAATCACAAATTTTTGAACCAACCATCAATCAATAAAAAAATCTGCAATTTTAACACACATTATTGTAATTCTTTTAAAAAAATTGAATTCAAACTTATGAATTATTTTCTTTATCTATTTTTCTTGTTCTTGTTTTATAATTTGATTTGCTAGAAAATCTGTTTCAAATATTAAATTTGATTTGGAAAAAATTATCTATATTTTTGTCTTATAATTAATTTGATTCTTTGATTGCATTTTGCTACGAAAAGCATTTAATAATAAATTATGTATTTTAGTGTGTTTTTTCAAGAGTTAATGTGTAAAAATACACATGTGCTTTGGTCAGAGAAGCGTCCAGTAGCAAGTACTTTTTTAGGTGCAAAAGTGACTATGTGGTTATAAAAGTGGAGCAAAATTACCATGGACTGTTAGTTGACCGTTATCTGACACTGACGTGGCAGTGGGGTCTGACTTGTCCATTAAAATACCGCCACATGTTGCTCCTTCTCTCTCTTACATTCTCAACTTCTTCTTCTTCCCTTCTTCCCTCTCTTCCATTCTCAAAACTCGTGGTGCGTTGAAGATTTTCCTCGAGAATGTCATTCGTGATGCAGTAACCTACACTGAGCACGCTCGCAGGAAGACGGTCACAGCCATGGATTTCGTCTACGCGCTCAAGAGGCAGGGAAGGACTCTCTATGGTTTCGGTGGTTAATTTCCCTTATGACTAGGGTTTTCTAGCTAGGACTGTAAATGATTTTCGATTTGGGCACTCTTTTCTTTTTCCATTTCTGCTATGGATTTGTTGAACTCTTATCAACAAGATCTATTCCCAATTTACGTTTTATTCTCTAGTGCTTGACTATGATTAAGGAATTCTGGTTCCTCACCTTTTTTTTGCTTCGTCGGTTTCTCTCGGAATCAATGGATTAGATTCCTTTTCCTGCTTAACGCAGCACGCTTGATATTTTCTTCCTTTATTGTCAACTTTCTTGAATTGCTGTTGTGGGCAACAAAATTGTATTTTAACTTTCAATTCTTTCCTGGCCTATATTGCAACCAAGTATATTAGCGTCCCTATTTTCCTGGCCTGTCATGTAGCTGGGACATTGTTGTGAATAACTTGACACAAATGTCTGAGGGGTCCCAGTATTTTTAAGTTCTGTAAGGGAAATGAAAAGGTAACATTACCAGTTTATTGCAGAAAAGCCTCTATGAGGTTAATCAAAAGGTGTCGTCTTTCCTCGTACTTTTGGTAGGAGATGTGAACATGATGCCAATTACGTTAATGGAGAAATCAGACCGAGCTGGTCTCTCTGGTCCGCCTCTCGGGTCTGTCAGGAAGAAGAAGGTCACTGGTCAAATGCAAGTTTTGATCAGGGACTAAAATGAAAATTTTAAAAGCTTGTAGAGAGACTAAATTAAATTTTTTGAAACGTATCCAGGGTTGAACTGTAATTCATAAAGCATTAACATCCACGTCATCATTTTCAGTATAAAAAAAGTCAACTAACGGTCAATGGTAATTTTGCTTAACTTTTATAACCACATAGTCACTTTCGCACTTAAAAAAACACTTGCTACTAGGCGCTCTGACCAAAAGCACATATGTATTTTTGCACCTTAACCCTTTTTTCAATAATAAATTAACTATTTTTATTATATATTTGTGTGTATTATTTGATAAGGTTCATTTTTTTCAGTCATTTTTCATCCAACTTTCTTTTTAAATAATCATCTAAGCAAGTTTTAGTTTGAAAAAAAAAAAATCACTTCTGTCAACGTCAATTCAAATATAAATCACATTTACAATATAACTTTTATCCTATTTTAAGTTTGCAAAAGTCAGATTAAAAAAAAAAAGTCACTTCTATCTCCACTAATCCAAACGGACTTGCACCGATGATATCTTATTATAAAGATCGAAATCAATAATATTTAGTATCATCCAAAGCAAAAAGGAAGGGAAAAAAATTGTTATAGCGAGTTGTTTTTTTTTTTTTTTGGTAAAAGAGTGGCTTATAGCCTTAAATTAAATGATATAGAGAAAGGGGATCAAGTCCCATACAATCTTGTAAAAACAAATGCCTCAGCTTATGAGGGCAAACACTAGATACAGAGGAATTAGAAATGCCTTCCTTAGCCATAACATCGGCCAACGCGTTCTGAGATCTGCAAACATGTTGCAAGTTCGCCTCCCACTGCCTATTCAAGAAAGTTCTAATCTGCAGCAAAACTAAACTGCAGTTGATGTCATCCCCTCCACTCCGAAGCCTCTCAACAGTAATCTTTGAATCGGACTCAAGAATAACCTTCTTGAATCCTTCCTCCCAAGCCAACCTCAACCCTATCAGGATAGCCCATTCCTCAGCCTCAACCATGCCAGCCATCCCCAGATTCTGATTAAATCCCAGCAGCTACTCCCCTCTATGATTCCTTAAGACCCCCACATCCTGCCTGCCTGCTAGACCGAGCAACCGCGCCATCCACATTGAATTTAACCCACCCAAAAGGAAGGGAAGTCCAGCGATGCCCCTCATTAGTTCTATCATCAGCACCAAAAAAAATCTCCCCACTTGCCGAACAAGAACAGAAGGAAGTCCATAAGGTTCTAATAACCGAATTGTTATAGTGAGTTTCACAAGTATAAAGTCTGTTTGGCATAACGTTGGGGTCAAAAAGCCCAATGACCATGAAAAAAAGTCTAGTGGAGGAAAAGTAGGCATTTGAGATGACTTTTGTTTATGATGGGTTTGTGATTAAAAAGTTACTTCTAATATAAGCCACAAATTACAGCTTCTCCCATACAAAAAATTACTTTTCTCACCGTCATTCTAAGGACAAATCACATTTACAATATGATTTTTATCTTATTTTACTTCTACAAAAGTCAGATTGAGAATAAGTCACTTCTACTACTGCTATCTCAAACGGTCACAAAATTGATTTTCGGGAATATCTGATGTTAGTTTAATTGTAGGTACTTGAAAAATTGGATTAAAACGGAAGGTAATAGATCTTCACGGGGATATATAGATCTACCCGTTACGAAAGAGTTCAATTTATTCTGATACATTATTTTATAAAACTGAATATTGTATAAAAAATAGTGCATACTTTTTTCTTTATTGAGACAAACATCAACAAATAGTTAATAGAGTTTTTATAGTTTGATAGTATATATCTTATTTATCTCCCTACATAATTAATGTTTGAAAATAAATGGGAGAACAAACGGGGCTTTGGGTACAATACTTCTTACAAAATTAATTGATAGAGCAAATAATAAGGTTATGATTTCAATTTTCTTATTTTAATAACTAATGGATATATAAATAATTTGACCCAAATTTTAAATCCCTAATTATGCCACATGACTTGATACATAATTTGTTAAGTTCAGTGACTAAAATTAGAATTTGAGTAATTCAACCATTTTTATACAAGACTTTTCTTCTTTTTTGCCCACCTTGGGCATTGTTATTATTTACCCCAACATTATCACCTTTATTCTTTTAATATATGAATAATTGATAAATTAAATGAATAATAAATTATTTAATATTTACACAATTAAATATTTTTATTATTTCAATTTTAATATTTTTCTTAATTTTTTTTTTTGCTAGAAATATTTCCCTTAAAGTTCTATTTACACATTTTCATTTAATAAGATATGTATTATTTAATAAAATCTAAGTTCTTCTAAGTCATTTTTAATATTAACCTGCTTTTCAATATAATCATCCAAACAAGTTTTCAAAAATTAGATTGAAAAAAAAATGACACTATCAATCTAAATATAAATCACATTTCACAATCTAAATTTTATTCAATCTTAAGTTTACAAAAATTATATTAAAAAAATGTTAATTTTACCACCACCATCCCAGACAAATTAGAAGATAATCATAGGTCAAAACTTGAAATCTATATATGATATTAAAATTTTAATAATTCAAAACATTCATTGGCCTTCAGTAGTAGTAGGATGATGATTCACTCTCAAACTAGTCCGCGAAACACACAAGATTAAAAGGAAAGTATGGAGAAGATTTCGATGTGATTGATAGATGAAAAGATAAACCAGACGATAGATAAAGAGGAAGTTGCTCTGTTTCTTCATCTAAACTGGTGCCTGGAAATGACGACGATGACCTTCCGATCTGAAACATTCTTGCTTTCCTTTTTCTTCACTACTTTCGTTGAGTTTGATTCGATTAGATTTTTCTTGCTTTGGTTTCAACGTCTAAGGAGTGGATTTGAAGGGAAGCTAGCCGAGAATGCCGCAGAAGCGTGGTTTTTCCGGCACGACGACGGCGACTCAAAGGACCCATGAAATTGATTCGTCACTGTCTCTGATCTCTTTCGTCAGGGAATCGAGCACGTGCTCATCACATGACTCCTCCTTCATCATCAGGTCTCGTTATTACTATTACCGTTTCCTATTTATCTTGATTTGATTATAATCAAATCGATGATCCACTGATTACTTGTTTTACTCTGCGCTAAATTAAACAAGTTACTTAATTTCGTTTTATGAGTTAAATTAATTAGTTTAAATAAAAATATTTTAAAATAATTTAATTAATTTCCTTAATTTCTTAAAAAAAAGAAAAGAGCAGAGAGATTATTTATTTTCTATATTCATGGTCATGGATAATGAACTGTACTGGCGAACCAGTCACTGAGCGTCTGAGCCGACTCAATTTAACAGTATAATCCATCCGCGTCGATGATCAAAATAGCAACATGCAAACTACAAATAGGTGACGATCCAAAACTTCTTCTCTTCAATCTTTCCTCATTTCTTTGTTCAATTCTGGGTTACTATGCAACTTCAACTCATGAGGTTGACGAAATCTCAATTTCTCAGGGGGATGAAAGGTTTTGTTTACGCGTTTCTTGTCCTGGTTCTATGTGATTCTGCTCTGGGTATTACCAAAGAATGCACCAACTCACCTACCCAATCACATAGCTTTCGGTATGAGTTATTGACATCTAGAAATCAAACATGGAAGACAGAGGTCATGTTGCGTGATCGTTTGACCCCGAAAGATGAATCGGCTTGGGAAAGCTTGATACCAAGGAGATTCTTGAGGGGAAAAGAGGAGGAAAATGACTGGGCAGTGATTTACGGGAGAATTAAAAGTTTGGGTTCGTTCAAGCCACCAGAAGGGATTCTCAAAGAAGTGTCTTTGCATGATGTGAGATTGCATCAGGACACATTCCACGCACAGGCACAGCTTACAAATTTGGAGTATCTATTGATGTTAGATGTGGACAAATTGCTTTGGAGTTTCAGGAAGACAGCTGGTTTGCCCACTCCTGGTACGCCTTATGGAGGCTGGGAAAGTCCAAACAGTGAGCTCCGGGGTCATTTTGTTGGTTAGTTTATTTCATTCATCTTCTTCTTACCTATTCTTTCATATCTTATTGGTATGTTTAGTTTCACCTATATGCATTTGTAATTTACTTTTCATGGATGATTTATATATTTGCTTGCTTTTGACATTTTGAAGGGCACTACTTGAGTGCTTCAGCTCTGATGTGGGCCAGCACACATAATGATAGCCTGAAGGAGAAAATGTCGACGCTTGTTTCAAATCTATCTTCTTGTCAGGAGAAACTGGGCACAGGATATCTCTCAGCATTTCCTTCTGAGTTTTTTGATCGCTTTGAAGATGTAAAACCTGTATGGGCTCCCTATTACACCATTCACAAGGTATCTTAAAAAGTGATTGCTGAGCATGTAACTACTATTGGCCTTAATATTGTGGGTTTTATGCTAATTTTTTTTTGGCAGATCATGGCCGGCCTGTTAGATCAATATACTGTTGCTGGAAACCCTCATGCTCTAAAAATGGTGACATGGATGGCTGAATACTTCTACAGCCGTGTGCAGAATGTGATTACAAAGTACAGTATAACTAGACATTATCAATCACTGAATGAGGAGACTGGAGGAATGAATGATGTCCTTTACAAATTATACAGCATAACAGTAAGTTAACTAATCTTGCAGCTTCATTTGTTTGTATGATGGTGGTGACTCTTTTGCATTGGTCTGTGTAAGTATAGGCAGGGTATCAGTTTGATAATTACGGCTCATACAGCTGATCATTTGTGCTAAATTTAATCCTGAAATTGCACATGTCTTGTTCCTATGCAGGGAGATCCGAAGCATCGCACGTTGGCTCACCTTTTTGACAAGCCGTGCTTTTTAGGGTTGCTTGCCGTGCAGGTAGTGACTATATTTGTCCATTATGCAGGTTTCCTTTAAATTTTATTTGTATTTAAACAATCACTATTTCTTCCTTTATCCCAAAGAAAAATGTCTCCTCTAAGTGAATATCATTAATTACATTGCACTCCCCTTTGACTGAAACATTTTGAAACTCAGATTTGAACTATAGCATTTGTTTTCCAATCTATAAGTTGTACTAAGTTTTCTTGCAAAACGCAAGAGTAATAAAATTTGATCTTTTTTCCCCACGCAGGCTGATGACATTGCAAATTTTCATGCTAATACACATATTCCAGTTGTTATTGGATCTCAAATGCGGTATGAAGTCACTGGTGACCCACTTTATAAGGTAAAACAACTTTATGCATGTTTTAAATTTCCAGAACTTGATGAAAAAAACTATTCTTTTCACTATATTCTGGCATAAATTTATTTATTTATAAATTTGATTATCTATTTTAATTATATTATTAAAAGATTTTACTTATGATGACAATTATAGTGATTGCCTAGCAAAGAAGCACTTTGACTTTGGGGGCTAACTTGGAGATAATAAATATTCAAAACCCACTTACTTTAGGTATTTATTCCATTATAGATTGCAAAGTACATACTCTGAAATATGAAGGCCAGAAACAAAATTAATATAAACTGGTATTGCCTTCACCTCTCCTATTTCTTTAGTCAGGGTTCCAAACTTAAAATTTTATATGTCAATATGTATCCTTTGCTTTTCTGCATTGCATTTGAGTTTTTGTCTCATATCTCCATTGTCTAAAATTCAAATACATGTCTATTCATGGCCTTTATTCTTATTTCCAAATTCCAATGCTAGATATCTTTTGTTTTTGTTCCATTGAATAAACACATCAAGGCTAGAAGTGGTTTCCCTTTGTGAAAATTTCAATTTTCTTATTAGATTTGTTCTTGCCTTTTGCTGTGCTAGGAAATTGGAACATTCTTCATGGATATCATTAACTCTTCTCACAGTTATGCAACTGGAGGGACATCTTCCAGTGAGTTCTGGTAATGAGATATAATTATAAGTTTCAGGTTTTCCTATGAACATAAAATCTTCCATTGAATATATATTTGCTACAAGGGCTTCGAGTAGAAATTGTCTTTTTATTTCTTGTTATGGCAGTTAGTCCCTGATTTTGTTAGACGGTCTATTTTAACTTTTGTATAGGCAAGATCCAAAGAGAATGGCAGAAAACCTGAAAACAACAGAAAATGAAGAGTCATGCACAACTTATAACATGTTGAAGGTAACAACCAATCATCTATCCTTTTTTTTATCTCATTATGGAATGCTTCCGGAGTGGAAATCATATGAGTGGGTGATCCATGTAGCCGACTCCACCTAATGAGATAAGGCTTCTTGTTGTTGTTATGATGGATAAGTTTCTACGTGAGAGTGCACGTGTAATAATTGTCATTTCGGCTAAATTTTAGTTTTTCTATTGTATTTTCTTCTATGCATCATGCCTTGTCATCATTTACTGTACAATGTTTAAGTTATATCAGCGATGAAAAATTAAATGTTTTCTCAGGTTTCACGGAACCTATTTAGGTGGACCAAGGGGGTATCATATGCAGATTATTACGAGCGCGCCTTAACAAATGGTGTTTTGGGTATTCAAAGAGGTACAAATCCTGGAGTGATGATATATATGCTGCCACAAGGTCGTGGGGTATCCAAGGCTACAAGTTGGCATGGTTGGGGAACAAAGTTTGAATCTTTCTGGTGCTGCTATGGAACAGGTTTGCTTTTTTTCCCTGCCATATAATTCAATTTGTATCAAATTGTGGGATATCATATCTCAATCCAATCATCTTTTTTCCTTTCTTGGTCATCTGTAGGGATTGAATCATTCTCAAAGTTGGGGGATTCTATTTATTTTGAAGGAGGAGGAAAGAACCCTTCACTTTTCATCATTCAGTACATATCAAGCTCCCTTAATTGGAAATCTGGGGGCTTCGTGCTTAATCAGACTGTAGTTCCTGCTACTTCATGGGATCCTTATCTAAGAGTGACATTGACGTTTTCTCTTGTAGAGGTACCATCTACATTGTATTAAGCATTGCCAAATTTGTCTTTCAAGACTTTTAGCTTAAGCATCCTCATGAGTTCTTGTATTATGCAGCTAAATTTTGTATTATACTTTGACTTTTTCTCTTGTTGAAGTACCCCCTTCTTAACTAAGGTTTTTTTTTTTTTTCTTCTAAAAGTAATGGCCCTTGTTTATAATTCTACTGATCCATGACCTTAGTCATGAGAATTATGTGCTATTCTACTTCTTTGGGTTTGTCTACAATACTAATATGATTAATACATAATGACTGGGAGATATGAAAAAACAATATGCTGTATGATTTGTGAGAAATATGCTACTTTCAAGCTGACAATGACAATTCAGTGGCTTAAATTTATTTATTTTAATTGTTAAAAGAATTAGCTAAATGACCATTACTTCCAATGATGTGTGATGGATTTCTGGAGCTTGTGGTGTCAATTTGTTACCTTGTTTTGTAGAAAACCCAGAAGATTTTAACAATAAGATCCTCTATGTTTCGCTTTTGCTTCCTTCCATTGAAAGTCACTTTTGCAGGGGACTGGCACTTCATCCACGTTGAACTTCCGAATACCAACATGGACACGTTTGGATGGTGCCAAGGCAATTTTGAACGATGAGGTTTTATCTCTTCCATCTCCAGGTATTTGGCTTCAATTGTAAAGTGGAGACTTCATTGTAGTTTTCTAATAATTTCATGTAGCCATAGGCTTTCAAGTTGTTGAAATATAAGTGAGTGTTTGGGACAGCTGCCAAAAAGCATTTTTTTTGCATCCAAACCAAGGTTTCAGATGCATAATAGCCAAACATCTATCCAAAACCCAAAACCATGGCTTGGACTGAAACTCACTGGTACAACTTTTTCAAAATGATTTTACAAATTGATTAATTCCCCTAAAATCTATTCTCAAAAAACTAATCCAAACACAACTCCTCCAGTCAAAATCTATTGAGGGGGCACCAGTTTTGCTGACACACTCTTCTGCATGCCATCGACATGTCAGCAAAAATGAAAGCTAAAATATTTAAATTTAGACTAGGGAGCCAAAATGCAACTATTTTTCAGTCTACGAGGCTATAAGTTCATATATGTAATATATACAGTGAATTCAACTCCTGAAAAGGCTGAAAGTTGAAGGTAAAATTTTAATTTGTGGGCTTGTAGGAAACTTTTTGTCAGTCACACGAAAGTGGAGCCCCAGTGACAATCTGACCCTTCAATTTCCCATTACTCTTAGAACAGAGGCTATAAAAGGTAGTACTAATCCATGTGTGCCACTCATTGATATATCTGTATATATATATGAAAAACTGTTGGGCAATACTGAGTTTCTTTTGAATTAAATCCAGATGACAGATCAGAATATGCTTCTATACAAGCAATTCTTTATGGTCCCTATCTTCTTGTTGGTCATACGGCTGGTGATTGGGACATCAAAGTTGGGTCAAATGCATCATCTATTTCTGACTGGATTGTCCCAATCCCTTCAAGTTACAATACTCAACTAGCAACTTTTTTCCAAGATTTTGATGAACCGGCTCTTGTTGCAACAAACTCAAACCAAACCCTTACGATGGAAAAATTACCTGAACCCGGTACAGAATCCGCTCTTCATGCAACCTTTAGACTCATCTTCACTGAATCTTCTTCAGAGCATTCAACCTTGGGCAGTGCAATTGGCAAATCGGTGATGTTAGAACCATTTCATCTTCCTGGGATGCTCTTGATGCACAAAGGAGCAGATCATCCTCTTGTCATTGCAAATTCTTCCTCCCACGGTGGGGCCTCTAATGTTTTTCTTGTGGTAGCAGGATTGGATGGGCAGAATGGAACTATATCCTTTGAATCCAAAAGCAACAAGGGTTGCTATGTGTTTAGTGGTGGCTCTGGTGCAAGTTTGATGCTCAAATGCAAGTCTGATTTTAATATTATGTTCAATCAAGCAGCCAGCTTCAAAGTAAAAGAGGGACTAAGCCAGTACAATGCTATCAGCTTTGTGGCTAAAGGAGAAAATAGGAATTTCCTTTTGGAGCCATTATTTTCCTTCAGAGATGAACCTTATACAGTTTATTTCAACATTCAAGGTTGAGATATGTTTCTTCTTCTCTGGAGGTCTAAGTAAGTTAATGTGTTTGGGACGAAATGGTAAATAAAGTTCTTGGTATTATGTTCTCTTTTATCAAGATAGTGTTCAATTATTGGTAGATTTTGTATATAGGAAATAATCTGTAGTAACATGAACACCTTGGTTGTACAGAAAGTAATTGGGGAGGAATTATTCATAATGAATCATTATATTTATTAAAGGTTTTTCCTTCAATAAAATAGTTGCGTTATTTATTATGATTTCTACCAACAGACATGGACATAAATATTTTTTTATTCGCTAAAGCAAGAACAGGCCGTTCTTTCATTCTTCTTTTTTCAATTACAATGTTTTTTCTTATAAATATTATTATTTTTAGATCAGATACTGTTACAAAGGAGCAAGGAGTAAAATAAAAGTGAAATTATTTCTTACATATTCTAATAAAAGTGAAATGTGAATTTAATGATTATGCATGGAATTATTTGTTCGAGTTTAAACGAGAGGGAAACAAATAGCTAATTTTATCCTGGCTTCTGCACTTTAAATAAATATTACTCGCATTTTTTCACAAAAATAAATAAATATAATGTTCATTAAAGATGTCAATGATAAATTTGTAGCCACCAAGTAAATATGTTGATGATAGTTACATATTTTAAATTTTCAAATACTGTTGAGATGTATGAAAAAAAATTATACATACTTAAATGAAATATAGGAATAAAGATTAAAAAATAATTTTTCGAGCCCTTGTCAACACTTCCGTATATTGCTGCTTTCGACGAGTGCTTAGTTGATGTTTTTTTTTAAAAAATTGTTTAATTTTTTTGTAATGCAAAATTGTTTAAAACTTTTGGGGCTATATATTATATAGACCATACTAACATTAAGTTTTCTAATCAAACACGATTATATATCTTTTTTTTTTTTTATATGGGTTTATAATTAAATGATATAAATTCAGAAATAGAACACATAACCACGTATGATTAGAGAACCTGATATAATAAATTAAATATAAGGAATTTGACCTAAGTATTTTTCATATCATATCCACTTGCTTAGTAAAAGGCATATGTGTTGGTACTAAGTTGTGTTTTCTCGTGTATCTCACAGGGCAAGTTAACACCCTCTTAGAAATTTGTTTTAGATTTAATTCTCCTATAAATACCCCTCGTCCTTGAGCTCAACTGACAGAGGGGTTGGACACTCTCACCAAAGGGAGAGGGTTCGATCCTGGAGTTGGTCAAGGCGCTGGGGGAGGCATTCTAGTTCCTGGGTGCCTAGGTAAACACCTAAGGGTAATAGACGGCTCGTCTTGCCCAACATCGGTATCACCTAGGAGGAAGAGAGATTTCGCCCTGCCCTTGGATCATGGGTGAACCCAACCTCTTTCCTAAAATTTTTGTATCAAAAAAAAAAAATCTCCTATAAATGTGTTCTCTGCATAATCCCCTCTTTGCTCTTTGCACTTGTTGTTAACTTATCAAAAGGGGCGAAATTTTACACATTTGGAATTCATATGATCACAAGGTGTCATGAAACTTCATTATAATTTGATGATTTTAAAGAACCTGATTGTAATTATTTTTGTTACTTAGGACCTAGATGCAATTTTTCCTTGATAATTTTTACATTCAATGCACTAAAATATAGTTGTCATTTTGAGACATTCTTATTAGATATGTTAATTAGGTTTTGCACTAAATATATAGCTGTCTTCATTTTCATCTATCAGTGAACAAAATGTAGCGGTGAGGGAGGTGAAGTTGGTCTACGTTAAGAAATGTAGAGTTAATTAAGTGGGACAATAAAAGAGGAAGAACAAGTAATCAGAACGTGATAAAATTGTTGGTTCATTTTGTAACAAATTTTTATTCTGGCTTGTTAATCATCACACTATCCATGTACATCTTAAAAAGCTTGAACGCTATAATCATCAGTTCGCATTTGAGGCGCCGTGTCATGTTTTTAACAATCTGAAAAATGGACAGCCGGTTGAATTTTGAGCCTATTTGGTTCAACCCATATATATATATATATATATATATAGAGAGAGAGAGAGAGAGAGATGAAAAACAAGAAGGCCATAGTTGGTGTGTTGAGTCTGAAAATTCTCAGAAACTTTTGTGATGAGAAGAAGAAGATGGATCGGATAAATATACGAAGAAGTTTGAATATTGAAGCACTGTATGTGAAAGAAGGAATAAATATGGCTTACCTTCATAATTAATACGGAATTAACAGTATTCTCTCCAGATAGCCAAACGATTAACTGAGCTACAAGTTCTTGTTGGTTATGAGTGAAGAAGAAAGCCTCATGGTTGTGTGTATATATAGTTGGGAGCTACCATGGAATGCGAATTATTGAATTAATTAAGAAATGGAGTTCAAGATCCACTTTCTCTGGGTTCAACGCCTTGTGCTATATACTCCTTCCTTCCCGGTCTTAATTATAAGAAATTATAAGAGCTAGTTGACTTTTTTGGAGAAATTAAGGAAGCTAATTAAATTACTTTAGAGTATTTTTATTTTTATTTTTTTCTTCAAACTCATTAGTTTGACTAATAAACTAATATATAATGTTAGGGTACACAACATTTGAAATTGTTTAGTAACTTATTTAGTTTCATTAACCTCTTCAAAAAAAAAAATCAACTAGGTCCTATATTAAGACCGGAGGTAGTATATTTTTATCATCCAAAACCAAACAAAGCCAACCATATCTATGTTATGTGTATCTCTCAAGAGTCAACTATATATATATATATATATATATATATATATATATATATTTCATCTAGTCTTTATTATAAGACATCAACTAACAAGTACTATTTGATCTTTTTTATAAAGCACTTACTTGTTTCCATATAGCATTAAATATTGTTTTTCCATGTATACCCATAATTAATAAGGTTGGTAGATGATAGTAATAATTAATATGATATTAAAGTTTAGTGTAATTAGTAGGGATAATATTAGAAATTATTTAAATTTTAAGATAAAGTTAATGACTTTAACTGTTTTTATTGGTTTGTGAGAATTGTTAGTTGGTGTTTTATAATAAGGGTTATAAAGAGTATTATGCATGCATGGTTTCAATATTATTACATATAATTATTGTATATGTAGTATTCATAATGTTACTTTAAGCAACTTTAGTAATTCGGTCATTGTGGATGGAACTCTCTATTAATTATGAATTAGTTAGTAACACAAAATGCAATATAATTATAAAATGCATTAAAATGATTAATTATGAGTAAAACCCTAGCTACTAATTAAATTTTGTTCAAATTATTGACATCAAAATGATTAATTTGATGAGTTCTATATGAAACTCAGTACATATATTTATTTGCAATTCGTATATAAATTAAATTATTATAGGCAGGAAAAATATCAATGTAGACTCTAAATGTAATTAATTATTTTATAATTTTTATTTTAATAATATTTGGTTTGTTTCAACGAAATCACATATTTTTAAAAATTCAAATACAACTATATATGTGATGACTGATGAGTGTACAAATTTAGAAAGCAATGTATAGTATAGTAGTACTCCATTTGACATGCCCAAATCAAATATAGATCAGCGTAGTTGATAAAAATAAAACAGTTCTCTATCCTAAATATTCCCTCCGGTTCTAATTATAAGACCTAGTTGAATTTTTTGGAGGGATTAACACTAGTGCAAAAAATGGCTTTAAGACCGTCTCATTTAGACCGGATTATAGAGAATCAGGTCTTAAAAGTATGACCGGTGGCAGTTTCGTAAATATAAAGAACTTTTTGGACCGGATTATAAAGGGATCCGGTCTTAAAAATATGAACGGTGGCACTTTCGTAAAGATATAGAATACTTTTAAGACCGGACTATAAAAGATCCGGTCTTAAAAATATGACTGATGGCAATTTTGTAAATATATAGAACACTTTTAAGATGGGCTAAAAAATATCCGGTCTTAAAAGTATGACCGTGGCAATTTCGTAAATATTGTGAGAAGACGCTGATCAAGTCCGAGAATGCGATGATTTATTCCTTCGCTTAATTGAAATTATATACAGATGCTAATAAGTAAATAAACCTAGGCGGTTCCTATAATTTAGGGATTACAATCGGAATATATTACGAAATTCATAAAACCATGATCTCGCTAACTTAATTCCTAAAATCTCTCTAACATCTTAATTAAGATGATTACAATCAAGAATTTAATTACGAAATTCAAAAAATCATGATCTGCTAACTTTATTCCTAAAATCTCTCTAATCTCTCTAACAACTTAATTAAGATGATTACAATCAGGAATTTAATTACGAAATTCAAAAAACCTTGATCTGCTAATTTAATTCCTAAAATCTCTCTAACAACTTAATTAAGATAATTGCACAATATAATCGTATACGCTAACTAATTAAATAAATAGAACACTTTTAAGACCGTTCAGACGGTCTTAAAAGTGTAAAAAAAAAATTATATAGAACACTTTTAAGGCCGTCTGTTTCAAACAGACGGTCTTAAAAAAAAAAAAAAAAAAGAAAAAAGAAAAAAATTATATAGAACACTTTTAAGACCAAATTGTTTCAAATAGACGGTCTTAAAAGTACTTTAAGACCGTCTGTTTGAAACAGACGGTCTTAAAAGTGTAAAAAAAAATTATATAGAACACTTTTAAGGCCATTTGTTTCAAACAGACGGTCTTAAAATACTTTTAAGACCGTCTGTTTGAAAAAGACGGTCTTAAAAGTGTAAAAATATATATATATATAAAACACTTTTAAGACCGGGTTGTTTCAAACAGACGGTCTTAAAAGTGTTCTATATATTTACGAAATTGCCACCGGTTAATTTTTTTTTTTTTTTTTACACTTTTAAGACCGGTTGTTTAAAACAACCGGTCCTAAAAATATACTTTTAGTCTTAAAAGTGTTAAAAAAAAAACTACATTCGCTAAACCTGTTAAGTCCGTGAGTTTGCTTTGTCTTCTTGGTGATATAACATTTTCTTAGTTATAGATTCAACGAGTGTCCCAAGAGCCTCACGGGCAAATCCTCAAGAAGAATGTCATCCTCTTCCTCTAACCTACTCGCAATCTTCGTAAGTCATCATAAGAGTCGCACAATCAAATCATTGGCAACGTTGGCAATGAGATGCTTCGAGGGTTTTGCGATGGCGTCGACTCCAATCCTCAGCAACAGCGAAAGCGTACTACTTTGAGGATTATGGACGACGACGGCTCCTTCCTCTTCGATCTATGGGTCCTTCCACGCCGCCTTGGTATAGATCCGGTTTGAAATCAAACTCAGATATCTTCTTGCTTAAGTTTGTTTATTTCCTACATTGACCGCTCCTGCTCAGATCTGGATTTCGATTTTGGTTGCTTGAAGCTTTGCTAGCACCGACAAGAGGATCCGCTTTCAGTTGGTTGCTTTAAGCTTGTGATTTTTTTGTAGATCTGGACTTCAAATTCGATTTTCATGGTGAATGATTTCGTTTCTTGTTATTTTTGTTTATTTACGGACTTTGTAATCATCTTTTTGTTTTTCTTCTTGTTGTTGTTGCTTCCAATCTTCTCTTGGTTCTCCGTCGTTGATGACGGAGGGACATTCAAAATGTTGCCGATCTCGGTGATTTGGGACCGATTGTTTCATTTGAGTTTTTTTTTTTTTATTATTTTGAAACACTTTTAAGACCGAATGTTTAAAATGTCCGGTCTTAAAGAAACTCTTTAAGACCGTGTAAAAGTCCGGTCTTAAAGGTCGACTTTTAATACCGCCTAGAACAAGACTGGTCGCGGGTCCGGTCCTAATGTACCTGTTTCGTCCGGTCTTAAAAGCCTTTTTTGCACTAGTGTAAGGAAGCTAATTAAATTACTTTAGAATATTTTTATTTTATTTTTTTCTTCAAACTATTTAGTTTGGCTAATAAACTAATATATAATCTAATGATACACAACATATGAAATGATTAAGTAACTTATTTAGCTTCTTTAATCTCTCCAAAAAAAAGTCAACTAGGTCTTATAATTAGGACCGGAGATAGTATAAAATAAAGTTGACTTTTTTTGGAGACATTAAGGAAGTTAAATAAGTTATTTAATCATATTGTATGTTCTGTATTCTTAGATTATATATCAATTTATAAATTAGGCAAAATAGTTAAAAAAAATACAAATATAAATATTGTAAAGTAATTTAATTAACTTCTTTAATCTCTTAAAAAAAAGTCAATTATATCTTATACTACCTCCGATCCTAATTATAAGACCGGGTTGACTTTTTTTTGGCGAGATTAAGGAAGCTAAATAAGTTACTTAATCATATCATATGTTGTGTATTCTTAGATTATACTACCTCCAGTCATAATTATAAGACCGGGTTGACTTTTTTAAAGAAATTAAGGAAACTTAATAAGTTACTTAATCATATCATATGTTATGTATCCTTACTTCCTTAGAATATACTCCCTCCAATCCTAAATATAAGACAAAATTGACATTCTTGGAGAAATTAAGGAAGCTAATTAAATTACTTTAGACGGTTTATATTTATATTTCTTCTCTAAACTAATTAGTTTGACTAATAAAATGATATATAATCTAAAAATACACAACATATGATATAATTAAGTAACTTGTTTAATTTCCTTAATTTCTCCAAAAAAAAAAAGTCAACTTTATCTTATAATTAGGATATGGAGTAATAAATAGTCAAATTTGACCATCTTGGCTGCTTCCAGAAGACAGAACCAGAACGCTTGCCCTTGCTTCTGCAACTTACAACTTCACAACTCCCTTTTGTTACCAAAAAACAAAAAAACAAGGACTTCACATCTCCCTGAACATGCATATGTATATATATAGAATGAAATAATTTGAATTTTGTTTAATTAAGGAGGAGCTTGTTTAATTTTTTATAGAATTTTTATATAAATGATTTTAGTTGGGGGAGTAAGGGAGAAAACTTTGAGATTAATTAATATAGGGATGTGTAGGAAATAATATACTTTTATAGCTTATTTTGATTATATTTTTCCCGACCTAGTAATATTTTGCTTCCATTTTTTTCTTTTTAAAATAACTAGTAATACTTTTATACTAAGCTAAGGGAGTATTATTTAATTAATGTGGACACGAACACATCTACAAATCACCTCTATGAAGAATAGACCATCAAAATGCCCAAAGAGACCACAACGCTCTCTTCCAGAAGAAAGAGATTGAGTTGACTTCCTTCCTTTTATATTAAGCACGTTTTGTGCCACCTATGAACACTAAAAAAATGTTAGGAATATACGTGTAGAAAATGAGAATAGTCCATGTTAAAATTAAAACATTAAAGATAATTAATGCCAAAGATTAAGAGATTCATGCATCTTCATTTGTAATTACCCCAATGCACTGTACGTAATTGGATTTATTTATGTGACATAGTTTTTTCCTTTACTTTTTTTTTTTATCATTAGTACAAGAAATAATAAGAAATGAAAAAAAAATCAGAAAACATAGAATGCTGACACTAATTTGAATATTTTAGATATATCAAGATAATTCCTAATGCCTGAAGCGCGTTTTAATATCCAACATGAAGTCAAAAGCTTTAGCCATTCACACCAGCTGGGAACATTTAAAAATTCAAATAGAAGATTTTATAATAATATAAAATGTGTGCCATATATAAGATCATATGACTTGCATAATGTGTGCCTTATTGCACACTAACTTTTAAGCATTGTTGTCAAACTCGCGAGTTGACTCTCCGAGTTTACCGTTTTTACGTTCCTACCTTACTAAATCAAGTTAAGTCTCTAGTAAAATCAAATTAGCTGTAAACTCAGATAAACTCACGAGTTTACACACCGAATTTAACGTTTTTACGTTTGTAACTTACAAAATTGTGTTAATTTTTTTCAATTTTGTCATCTTCAACGACTTTATATATGAATTTTATATAAATTTCTTTATTAAATATAGTAAATTATGAATGTTGATATATTTAATTTCAATTATTTGGATTTAAAATATATTTAAATCAAGTTATTGTCATTTTTATATTTAAATTATTTAATTATATACTGCTAATACATATTTTTTTTTTTGCTTAGAGCATCCGATATCCCAGGGCAGGCCATCTTTCAGACACATCAACGGCCCCAGACTAATCCGGATCGAGACGCTAATACATATTTAATGATAAAAGTAAACTCTTACGAGTTTACCGATTCGAGTTTACGATACGAATTTATGTCACTGTCACGAGTTTGCTTAGACTCGTGAGTTTGACAACCTTGCTTTTAAGTGTAGAGCGAAGTCAAATGTTTCTTTTTCAATTAGAGTGTCTTAAGTACTCAATCGGAAAGATGACCATATATAACTCAGCAGGGGAATATAATTAAGAAAATATTATATATTAATTTATCGAAATAAAATTCTTCATTTACTACTTATTTTTCAAAAGATTCTGAATGCACTTATTGCCTTCAAATTGGTACAGTTAAGCCAATAATTAAGAGCAATCCAATTGTTAAAGGTTGTTGTAAATCATGCATATCAATATGGCATTAGAATACTTATTTGAATCATGAGATTTACTTGGAGGTGTGTCAATATTAATTGAAACATTTAACAAAATCATCATACTTGCATTTTTATTTTAAATATTACAACAATGACACAATTCAGACTATTAAACTCAAGAACTACTGCGCATGATGCACCTTTTTTATTAAAAATATAATTAAATTTAAACACCTCCTAAATAACATACGAATAACAGATATACAAATGTATATTGTTAAGAGCAGCTATATATATAAATCTAATTATGGTGGAAATATTTAATTAATTGATGGATTAATTAGGAGTCTTCTTCCTCCAGTTTGGAGAGAGCAACAAGGTGGGCATAACTGAGCTTCTTCCTCAAAGACTTAGTGAGCAACGTTGCATCAACTCCTTCTCCTATTATAATCACTCGATCTCTCTCGTTCCTATCAAACTTCACTGTTGTAACCCCTGCATTTACACACACACATAATCAGAAAATTAAAACAAAATATTGATTTCAGCTCAATTATATTGATTAATCTTACGTGTGTATATATAAATTTAATATTTAATAATCATACCTATAGCCTCTGAAGCTACGGTCATGACCTTTGCCCTGCATTTCTCGCACTTCAATGGAACCTCAATCACGATTTGTTGCTGCATTAACATTTTTATATATCAAAACATATCCTCAATATGTATATATAGAGAGAGAGAGATGAAAAACAAGAAGGCCATAGTTGGTGTGTTGAGTCTGAAAATTCTCAGAAACGTTTCTGATAAGAAGAAGAAGATGGATCGGATAAATATACGAAGAAGTTTGAATATTGAAGCACTGTATGTGAAAGAAGGAATAACTATGGCTTACCTTCATAATTAATACGGAATTAACAGTATTCTCTTCAGATAGCCAAACGATTAACTGAGCTACAAGTTCTTGTTGGTTATGAGTGAAGAAGAAAGCCTCATGGTTGTGTGTATATATAGTTGGGAGCTACCACGGAATGAGAATTATTGAATTAATTAAGAAATGGAGTTCATCAAGATCCACCTTCTCTGGGTTCAACGCCTTGTACCCTATATATTTTTATCATCCAAAACCAAACAAAGCCAACCATATCTTTGTGTATCTCTCAAAATTAAAGTCAATCTATATATACTCCCTCTAACACCAACTAACAAGTGTATTGGTCTTTTTTATAAAGTATTTACTTGTTTCTAAAAAGCATTAATTTTTTTTTCATGTATGCCCATAATTAATAAGGGCATCAGTGGATGAGAGTAATGATTAATACTACCTCCGATCCTAATTATAAGACTGTGTTGACTTTTTAAAGAGAAATTAAGTAAGTTAAATGAATTAATTACTTAATTATATCATATGTTGTGTATTCTTAGAATATATATTAGTTTATTAGTCAAACTAATTAGTTTGAATAAAAAAATAAAAATACTCTAAAGTAATTTAATTAGCTTCCTTAATTTTTCCAAAAAAATCAACATGGTCTTATAATTAAGACCGGAGGGATTATGATACTAGAGTTTAGTACAATTAATAGAGATAATATTGAAAATTACTTAAATTTTAGGATAAATATAATGATTTTAACTATTTTTATTGGTTTGTGAGAATTGTTAGTTGGTATTATGCAGCATGGTTTCAATATTATTGCATATAATTACTGTAAATGTAGTATATTCATAATGTTACTTTAAGCAACTTTAGTAATTCGGTCATTGTGGATGGATCCCTCTATTAATCATGAATTAGTTAGTAATACACAATGCTATATAATTATAAAATGCATTAAAATGATTAATTATGAGTAAAGCCCAAGCTACGAATTAAATTTTGTACAAATTATTGATATCAAAATGATTAATTTGATGAGTCGATGAAACTCAGTACATATATTTGTTTGCAGTTCGTATACAAACTAAATTATTAGAGGCAAGAAAAATATCAATGTAGCATCCAAATGTAATTAATTTTCTTATAATTTCTACTTTAAAAATATTTGAATTGTTTCAACGAAATGAAATATTTTTAAGAATTCAAATATACCTATATAAGTGATGACTGATGAGTCTACAAATTTAGAAAGCAATGTATAGTAGTACTCCATTTGATATGCTCAAATCAAATACTGAACAGCTTAGTTGACCAGGATAAAACAGTACTACTACGTATGCCAACCAATATTTTATGTTTGTGTCTGCATAATTAGTGAGGGGATTCGGGGGTTTTTGGGGTAGTGCCCCTAATTTTTTTTTAAAGAAAATTTTTAAATGCATTAGAAAAAAGAATATAAACAAGAAAATAAAAGAAAACTTTTGCTTGAGGTGGCGATTGAAAACTTTGAAATTGAGATACTTGTGGTGGTTGGTAAGATTCTTGGACAGTTGGAACTGAAATACTATTTGAAAGTTGCTCACTTTGAGATTTAGGTTCTGTATTTGTGGGTTTTAGATGTTTGAAATAAGATTGTATCGTTGACATTTTCTGGAAGAAAAAGAGTTTGACAAGATTAGGGAACATGTTGCAACCTATAAACCAATTCATCTCAATGCTTCCTTTATCGAAACCTATAAGATTGTATCTTTTTTCATACAGGGACACTAGGCAATTATGATGAAGCTATGATTTCCAATTCCAAAGCAACTTGACCACAAGAAAGCAAAGAATGAAGAATTATAATAAATGGAATGTGGGGACAGAGCAATTGAGATGCAAGACCGAACAGAGACAGCTTGTTGTGCGACGGTTGACCCGTTGAGACGGGGGATCTAGAACGGAGAGCGACGACGGACATGGAATGGAGAGCGACGGAGGACGGAGGGAAAGTTTGGGAGACGAGAGCAGAGACTATGGCTACACGATTTGGAGAGTTGGGAGACAAGAGTGGAGAGTGGGAACGATGAATATGGGAGGAAAAAAAGGGATAAAAGGAATAGGGGAGGTTCGAACTGTCGACCTGGTGACTAAGTGTGAAGAGCTATAACCAACTACACCACATAGACATATTGTCACAAATTCTTTCAAATTATATATATTTTCTCAAATTTGTGTGTCTGCAATTGCCCACATGGACACAAGTGTGGCTCTGCCACTGACGTACACTAATTAAATTATTTTAAAGTATTTTATATTTATTTTTTTCTCTAAACTAATTAGTTTGACTAATAAAATGATACTCTCTCTGGTCCGATTAAGGATAGTAGTTAAATTAGTTAATTATACTTATTTTTCTAAAATGCCTTTATTTAAAATTTAAAATGGCTTCAGGAAAATATTGTTGAATCAATAGCCCTATACGTTTGTACTTCTCCGACCTCATACGACTTCTCCGAATCCAGCATCGTCGACTTCTCTGAGCTCTCATACAATCTGGCATCATTGATTTCTCCGAGCTCTCACACAATCCAAAGAATATCTGTAAGTCCATTAGGTGTAGGCCTTTTTTTCTTAGTAAAAATGTGTATTGAGAGTGTGTTTATCGCCCCATATGTGTGTGTGCATTTATATGTATGTATGTATGTATGTATGTATGTACACATACATACATACATACATACATACATACATACATACATACATACATACATGTGTGTAGGTGAATTCAAAAGTCGGAATAAAACTTACGAAACAAAGTGTGTAGAAATGGGCTAATAACAAATTATGCACCTCTAAAGTTTTAAGAAAAAAATATACATCTTCAAAATTACATCAAGAAAATATTGTTAAATTAATAACCAATGCGCATATACCTCTCCGACCTCACACGACTTCTACGAGTCTGACATCATCAACTTCTCGAAGTTTGCACACAGTCTAGAGAATATCTGTAAATGTAAGCTTTTTTTTTTCTTAATAAAAATGTGTGATGTGTGAGTGTGTTTATAATCCCATATAAATATGTGTGTGCGCGCGCATACACACACATATACATATATATCATAGACTTCTTCAAGCTCTCACATAATCCAGTATTGTAAACTTCTTTGAACTATCACAAAAAATAGTAAAATTGAGGTATATGTGACATTAATGAGTTGCAAGCATTACTTACTTTATAGAATATATAAATGTATTATTAAATCATCATTGCGTTTAATTATTATTGAGAAAGTATTAATAGGAGTATTTGAGGAAGAAATTGACAAAAATAAAAATGTTGTTCTATAATTAGGACCAAGATCAACTATCAAACGTTGTCTTATAATTAGGATCGGAGGGAATATATAATCTAAGGATACAAAACATATGATATAATTAAATAATTTATTTAGTTTCCTTGATCTCCGTAAATAATGTCAACCATATTTTATATTTAAGACGGGGCACTTGAAATGGGAGGTAATGAACAAGCGTGTTTGTGTATATAGAAGGTAAGGGCCTCTCTCCTCCTGCGCTCCCAGTTTCTCCAACCTCTCTCCTCCTGCGCTCCCAGTTTCTCTTTTATGCTCCTCGCCGGCGGTTTGTGCCTTACACACAAGCCGCCAGGGAGCTCTGATTTTTATGGTCACAGACAAGTCCGAGTGGTAGTTTGGTGTCCAGATCATGGATCTGCGATCCTGGTGTTTTGGAGTCCAAATCTTTGAGCTATGGCCCTCTCCCTCAGAGTTATGTCAGATGTGGCCTTCCCTCGTCCTTGTGGCGAGTTTTCTCCTCTCCTTCTTCGGATCTGATCTGTACAGGTGAGAGTTATCTGTTTTGTTTTTCTTTTCTTTTCTTTTTTTGTTACTGGGTTTTGTGGAGGTGTTTTTAGCTCAGGAAATAAGCAGATATGTGTTCAAATCCTCTTGGTTGGTTGGTTGTTTGAACGTTATGAGATCCGACTATCATTTGGTAGCTCAGATCTGCGTTCTTGGGGGAAGATCTAAAGAGGTGTTATTTGGTGTGTAGTCAAGGACACCGGATATGGTTGATCAGAGGAGTAGAAGTGTTCTTCAGGACATCAAGGGTCTTCTTTCGTTTGAGGTTGGGTTTTCTGTGGTCTTTACCCCAGGATGGGGTACCTATTTAGCTGACTTAATTGCAACTATTGCTTTTAAGATTGTGTGCCATTTGGGGTGAGTTTTTCAACCAACACTTTCTTGCTCGTCACTTCTAACCTTGGATATTGAGAAGGCCGATTTTGTCCATGATTCTTCTTCTATTCTTATATATTTGATGTACGGTGTTCGGTTAGTATTGTATCCAGTTTGTTTTGTTGTATCTGTTTTAGTTGTGTTTGTATTTGCCTTTGTGTATTTGTATTGTACCGGTTTGCAGTATTAATATTAGTATATATATCTTTGAGCAAAAAAAAAAAGGAGGTAATGACGTCATACTGGGCTTAGTGATGCCGTAATGGGGAGACTTATGACGATGGGACAGCCTTGCATTCATGCATGCAGACTTGCAAACCTGGCTGTGCCACGTTTAATTATGTCCCGTTAATCACTCATTAGGCAATAAAATATAAACTTTAAGTTTAAGAATTAATGTGAACACAATTTGTTTTAAGGAGGTCTTTTCAGGGAGCAAAGGAAAGGTGGACCAATGATCAAAAGCTTTCTGAAAATGTCAAACAAGGACTAATGTTAAAAAAAAAAATCTTTATGCAATTAGAAATAGGAGTACAACTTAAATTACAAATTTTACAAGTTCAATTGCAAATCTCTGCAATTCAACTGTAAATTGTAAAATATTTGTTATAAATACCCGTTGGGTTCTTAATATAAGACATATTTAATAAGTTAATATTAATCTTATATATACGACAAAATTTCCATATTTTTTAAATTTGTTTCCTAATTTACCCTTATTGATACTTTATAAACAATAATCAATGAGAAGAGAGAATAGGGGAATTGAGGAAGATGACTATTTTTAAAAATATATATTATATTAACTAACTCAATCAACTTCCTTAATTTTATCTATGTCTTATATTAAATATCGAAAGAGTAGATTGTAGATTGGCGTAATTTTATGAATTATAAGAACCTAATTATAGTCCCTCTAGTCCCATTTATAAGAGACAAATAACCAAATTATATGCAATTTAAGAAAGCGGTTAAAACTAGTTAAAAATAATAAGGACGTGTGGGAAATAATATACTTTTGATTTTCACAACTCCCTTTTGTTACAAAAAAATAAAATAAGGACTTCACATCTCCCAGAATATGCATATGTATATATATAGAGTGAAATAATTTGTTTTGCTTAATTAAGGAGGAGCTTGTTTAATTTTTTATAGAATTTTTAAAAATGATTTTAGTTGGGGCAGTAAGGGAGAAATTTTTTAGATGAATATAAGGACGTGTGGGAAATAATATACTTTTGATTTTTCCCGAACTCCCCCAACTGAAATCACTCTTTTTTTTTTTTTTTGAACAAATTAGTCCTAAATCTAGATTGTCTTGCTAGTTCTTATAGATGTCATTCTCAAATATTTTTTATATTTTCAATTAAAAAAATTGGGTTAAATACCAATTTTGCCATGGAAGTCAGGGGCACTCAGCACCCAGATATTTTTTTGGTATCATTTTTGCTTCGGAAGTTTACAAACATAATGATCTTGCTGATCGGTTAATCTTGACCATTGGATCGTTACTCTTTTTGTAAACTTCCAAGGCAAATTTGCTCTTCAAAAAAATTTCCAAAACAAATTTGTTCCTAAAAAAAAATTCTAAGGCCCTCTTACCAATACTTCTGTGGTAAAAATGATATTTAACCCAAAAAAATTCAATATTTGCACAATTTCGTCTTTGAATTTTTTTTTTTTAATACTATGTGTTAGTGTGCACAATTTTGAATTGAATTGAAAGTTGAAACTTTACTTGAAAGAAACAAATATTAATTTCACTCGGACAAAAAGAAACAAATATTAATTAGAATTAAGCATAGATGCTGGACAGGGATGTGAAATTTATATTTATTAAAGATAAAAAGGGAATATACAATGAGTTGTAAATTAGGGAGTTGGGCTAAACAAATGGGGCTTCATCATTTGGGCTCAAGTTTAATTTAATTCTACTTCTACCTACAGTTGTACACAGGTCATATTAGACTGGACTTAGCCCCAACCCAAGGTCAAGTCTATTTGAACAAGTAAACAGAACATGATAAAATTGTTGGTCCATTTTGTAACAATTTTTTATTCTGGTTTGTTAATCATCACACTATCCATGTACATCTGAAAAAGCTTGAACGCTATACTTAGAGTTCACATTTGAGGTGCCGGGTGGTGTTTTGAACAATTTGAAAAGTGGATAGCCATTTCAAATTTTGAGCCTGTTTGGTTCAACTTTATTGCATGCCTGTTGTGGTAATTTTGATTGCATTACTTAGAAAAGAGTGTTTGGTTACTCTTTAATATGGTAATAGGGTTTGCCATGGTAATGAATATTACCAAAAAATTGGTAATTCTCATTCATGCCTCCCTTATGAATACTCGTTACCACCACATTGCATGATTGAAAAAGTCCAATTACCTAGAGTCTTCTTTGTCTTTGTTTCATTTGTCTTATTTCACCCGCCATGTCCCTCCACAACCACCGCCACCACTACCTCCTCCTCTTCCACTATCGCCGCTACCACTGCCTCCATCGTTGCTGTCGTCACCGCCATGGCAGCCATTGCCACCGCTACTACCTCCTCCTCCACCGTTG
Organism: Acacia pycnantha; assembly: GCA_025563575.1. Classification (NCBI taxonomy): domain Eukaryota; kingdom Viridiplantae; phylum Streptophyta; class Magnoliopsida; order Fabales; family Fabaceae; genus Acacia; species Acacia pycnantha. The sequence goes on along the minus strand of JAMWYP010000031.1, from coordinate 2,760,706 downwards.
CCCCTATCATTACCTGCCATCGCCACCATTACTTCCTCCATTGCCACCACCGCCGCCCCTTGCCGCCACTACCTACACCATTGTTGTCGTTGCCGCCACCATGACAACTTTCGCCGCTGCCACTATCTCCTCCTTTACCGTTATTGCTATCACCACCTGTCATCGCCAACACTACCTACTCCTCGTCTTCCACCACCACCACCACCCCCCCGGGTGCCACAACTTCTACTGTTGCTGCCATGATAGTTGCCACCACCACCACCACCACCCCCGCCGTTGTCACTTCTACCATTGCCATCAGGGCCATAGCAGCCATCGTCGCCGCTACTACCTCCTCTTCCACCGCTGCCCCCATCACCACCTGCCATTGCCACCACTAACTCCTCCTCCCCCCTTGCTATCACCACATGTAGTCATCGTACCTGCCACTGCCACACCATCGTTACCGTCACCTCCACCACCACAACAATAGTCATCAAACGATCCTCCATGAGTGTAATACCCTAAAATCTGACTTAGGGTAAAAAAAATCATAAAACGAGTAAATAATACCTATTAAAAATAGGTGAATATGAGGTCTCGAGCACCTTGTATTGAGTTTACCTTGTTGTCAGGGTAATTTCTCTTGAAATTAGATAAATTGCAATTAGGTCCCTAAAATGTTGAAAATTGTATATAGGTCCCTAAAATACATTATGGGTTATAAATACCCCGTGAAAGCTATAAAGGAGGCAAGTAAAAATCTATTTGAAATAGGGAATGATATTGTCCCTAATTTAGGTAATTTATTAAGTTACAAACTTGGAGAAATTGTAGAAGAATACTCAAAAAGTAAGGAAATGATCGAAATACCCCCGTAGATGCTAAGATAATGCAGAGACATGAAAACAAAAATGTCAATACAAAAGTATGAAGGTAATGAGGTGTTCTAAGTAAGAAAATTATCAACTTGTGATAATTAAGTAATTAAGTAATATTGGGCTAATTACTTAAGCATAAGCAAAGGAAATTCAAAGATAATTATGTAAAACCCTAAAATTATTGGTTTTTGGCCAAGAATTAGTAAAAATATATTTACTAATTAATTGTAAATTTTGGACAAAAATAGTTGAGTTTAGGTATTTTTAAGCCTAAATACAACTTTGGACCCAAAATTTGAGAAGGGAAAATTACACCTTAGGACCCACTTTTTGCCTATATAAAGGCATGAGTTCCTCTTCATTTTCTCACCCCATTCTCAAGTGCAAAACCGATTCTTGAGAGAGAAAGAAGAGAGAGGAGCTCTGGAGAAGTTCGCGAAAGTCTTCAACTGGTAAGTCCTTCCTGCTTTTGGTCTTTAGTTCTAGTTAGTAGAATTGTTAGATAGATTTAGCAAGTAGGGAGTGAGATTCCTACTATTTTTTTAGGCCTCATTGCATTGAAATATATGCCCGACGAGGTAGAAACATGGTAGGGATCGAGTCCCGAAAGTGAAGTCTTCGTAGTTCTTTCACAAGTAGGTGTTATAATGCTAGAATAGCCTTTAAATTCTCAAGTATGATTGGGTATCATATGGGAGGGCTATTTTAGTCTAGAATTTCGAAAATCATAATTGCGTCGAAGTTCTGGCGAAATTTCGGGAAGAAAATTTGTAAGAGTAACGGCGTCAAGCGAAATTCCGCCAATTAGGGGTATAGGGGCAAAATGGTAATTTTTACCCAAAATGCCGATATAGTACCAAATCACTAATAAAAGTGATATTACTCTTATAGGACGTCGAAACTCGATTTGTTGCCGTTATTACCGTCCGACAGACGATTCGCCGTTTCTGTCAAAACGACCGTTTTCCGTAAAACGTGCCAGAATACCGTCAACGAAGGTACGTCCGCGTACTGTAACACTAACTCTGATATTTATGGTATGCATGTATGTGCTATGTGTAGTGTATGTGGTAGTTGATTGCTCTGTGATATGTTATGTACTGTTGATATGTTCACGTTGCTAAGGGCCACACATTATACGTGCTATCGGGATTCGATCGCTATGGGCCAAACGTTGCTAAGGGCCATACGTTGCTAAGGGCCACACATTTTATGTGCTGTTAGAATACGTTGCTAAGGGCCACACATCCGCCCGGGGGCTTATGTGCTATTGGGATGCGCTTGCCGTATGTGATACTTATGTTGTTAGTGATGTGAATGTATGTAATGCATATGTTGTGTATGTAAATATGAGATTAACCGTTACCTGAGGTCCGGATGCATCGGATCTCGCTCTAACCTAGCGTCAGTTCCTGAGGATCGAGGACCAAGGAGAGAGGCAAGCAGCCCGAGTAGAAGACCCTACCAAGACTTTCGTTTTATTGTTCCAATGAAGCCTTTCTTTGTTATATACTTTGAACCACGCGGTTTCTGTACCGCCGTTGTAATTAGCCAGACTTACGGCGTTTTATATACACATATCAGTTACTCAATCGCTCCGGTGCTCTACTCTGATCATTTTGAAATGATGTTTGATGAAAAAAAAATTTACTGCTTTTGAAAAGTCGGGATGTTACAATGAGGTTGCGTGAAGATTATGATGAGGCAATGCGATGGTTCTTAACTGTTTTTTCTACAAAGATTATATCAAGGTTAAAATAGATTCTATGTCATATCTTAATTTTAAATAATTATTAAAAAATAACTCATTGCACCTTACTTAAAAATCAAATCAAACACTAACTCTATGGCATGGCATTGCATTGCACTATAAGGTGCAATGAGATCGAGACAAATGTGCCCTTTATAATATTTGAATGATGCAGTTTGCTATGGGCCATTTGATTATTTTAACGGTTAAGATTTTGAGCTTATGACAGATTCTGAGAAAGAGTGCCACTGAGAGGATCTCCTTCCCTCGATGGATCCATGCTCCAATATACCCTAGCAGCATGAATAATTTTTTATTTATCTTAAACTTCATACTCAAACTGGTAATACTAATTTTTTTAAAAACATATTAATTATTTTGCTTCCATTTTTTTCTTTTTTGCATTTTAAAGTAATACTTTTATATAAGCTGAGGGAGTATTTAATGTGGACATACAAACACATCCTCAAATAAACTCTATGAAGAATTGAACATCAAAATGCCCAAAGAGACCACAACGCTCTCATCCAGAAGAGATTGAGTTTTGTTCCTTCCTTTTATATTAAGCATGTTGTGTGCCACCTATGAACACTAAAAAAATGTTATGAATATACGTGTAGAAAATGAGAATAGTCCATGTTAAATTTAAAAGATTAAAGATAATGCCAAAGATTAAGAGATTTATGCATCTTCATTTGTAATTACCCCAATGCACTATACGTAATTGGATTTATTTGTGTGACAGTTTTTTCCTTTACTTTTTTAATCATTAGTGCAAGAAATAATAAGAAATGGGAAAGAAAAAAAATCAGAAAACATAGCATGCTGACACTAATTTGAATATTTTAGATATATCAAGATAATACCTAATGCTTGAGGCACGTTATAATATCCAACATGAAGTCAAAAAATTAGCCATTCACACTAGCCGTGAATTATTGTCAAACTCGCGAGTTATCTTTCTGAGTTTACTATTTTTATATTTCTATCTTACCAAATTGAGTCGACTTATTGGTAAACTTGTGATCATTGTAAACTCGATTAAACTCACGAGTTTATACACTAAGTTTACCGTTTTTACGTTTCTAGCTTACAAAACCGTGTTAACTCACCTTTAAACCCTTGTTAACTTTTTTGATTTGATCATGTTCAACGGCTGTATATATGAACTTTATAGAATTTTTTTTGTTAAATATGGTCAATTTTGGATGTTGATGAATTTAATTTCAATTATTTAGATTTAAAATATATTTAAATCAAATTGTTGTCATTTTTTTATATCTTAATTATTTATTATACACTATTAATACATATTTAATAATGAAAGTAAACTCTTGAGAGTTTACAATTCGAGTTCACGATACGAGTTTACATATTATCCTGAGTTTACTCAAACTTGCGAATTTGACAACTTTAGCTCTGAACATTTAAAAAATCAAATAGAAGTTTTTATAAGAATATAAACACCCACGTAGATATAAGATCATATGATGACTTGCATAATGTGTGCCTTATTGCACACTAACTTTTAAGTGTAGAGAAGTCAATGTTTCTTTTCAATTGGAGTGTCTTAAGTACTCAATCGGAAAGATGGTCGACCATATATAACTCAGCAACGGAATATAATTCAGAAAATATTAACTATTAATTTATCGAAATAAAATTCTCCATTTACTACTTATTTTTCAAAAGATTCTGAATGCACTTATTGCCTTGGTTTATACTCCCTCTGGTCCTTATTATAATGCACCAACTAACTTTTCTCACAAACCAATAAAAGTAGTTAAAGTCAATAAAGTTGTTCTAAAATCTAAGTAATTTTCAATATTACCCCTACTAATTGCATTAAACTTTAATATTATATTAATTATTACTCTCACCCATTACATTTATTAATTAGGGGTAGACATGGAAAAAAGTAAACAATGCTCATTGGGAACAAGCAAGTGCCTTATAAAAAGGACCAAATAAACTTGTTAGTTGGTGCCTTATAATAAGAACCAGAGGGAGTATATATAAAGGCAAAACAACGGTCAAAGATATTCAAATTGATACAGTTAAGCCAATTAAGAGCAATCAAATTTTTAAAGGTTGCAGCTAAGGTTGTCAAACTCATGAGTTTACGTAAACTCGTGACAGTAACATAAACTCGTATCATGAATTCGAATCGTAAACTCGTAAGAATTTACTTTCACTATCAAATATGTATTAATAGTGTATAAGAAATAATTAAAATATAAAAAAATGACAACAATTTGATTTAAATATATTTTAAATCCAAATAATTGACATTAAATTCATCAATATTCAAAATTTACAATATTTAATAAAGAAATTTTTATAAAACTCACATATAAAGCCGTTGAACATGATCAAATAAAAAAAGTTAACATGATTTTAAGAATGAGTTAATGTGGTTTTGTAAGTTCGAAACGTAAAAACGGTGAACTTAGTGTATAAACTCATAAGTTTAACCGAGTTTACAACAGTCAAGAATTTGCCAGACTCGATTCGATTTGGTAAACTGGAAACTTAAAAACGGTAAACTCGGAGAGTTAATTCGTGAGTTTGACAACAATAGTTGTAGTAAATCATGTACATCAATATAGCATAAGAATACTTCTTTGAATCATGAGATTTACATGGAGGTGTGTCAATATTAATTGAAACATTTAACAAAATCATCATACTTGCATTTTTATTTTATTACAATAATGACACAATACAGACTATTAAACTCAAGAACTACTGCATTGTATGGAGCTTTTTTTATAAAAATAATAATAATTAAATTTAAACACCTCCTAAATAACATACGAATAATAGATATACAAATATATATTGTTAAGAGCAGCTATATATATAATCTAATTATGGTGGAAATATTTAATTGATTGATTAATTAATTAGGAGTCTTCTAGTTTGGAGAGAGCAACAAGGTGGGCATAACTGAGCTTCTTCCTCAAAGACTTAGTGAGCAACGTTGCATCAACTCCTTCTCCTATTATAATCACTCGATCTCTCTCTTTTCTATCAAACTTCACTGTTGTAACCCCTGCATTTACACACACACACACACATAATCAGAAAATTAAAACAAAATATTAATTTCAGCTCAATTATATTGATTAATCTTACGTGTATATATATAAATTTAATATTTAATAATCATACCTATAGCCTCTGAAGCTACGGTCATGACCTTTGCCCTGCATTTCTCGCACTTCAATGGAACCTCAATCACGATCTGTTGCTGCATTAACATTTTTATACATCAAAACATATCCTCAAATATATATATATATATAGAGAGAGAGAGAGAGATGAAAAACAAGAAGGCCATAGTTCATGTGTTGAGTCTGAAAATTCTCAGAAACGTTTGTGATGAGAAGAAGATGGATCGGATAAATAAACGAAGAAGTTTGAATATTGAAGCACTGAAAGAAGGAATAAATATGGCTTACCTTCATAATTAATACGGAATTAACAGTATTCTATTCGGATAGCCAAACGATTAACTGAGCTACAAGTTCTTGTTGGTTAAAGAAGAAAGCCTCATGGTTGTGTGTATATATAGTTGGGACTGGGATGAAGCTCAAGCAACCATGGAATGAGAATTATTGAGTTAATTAAGAAATGATGGAGTTCAAGATCCACTTTCTCTGGGTTCAACGCCTTGTGCCATATATATTTTTATCATCCAAAACCAAACAAAGTCAAGTAGCCAACCATATGAATGTGTATCTCTCAAAAGTCAACTATATATACTCCATGTAATACCCGGATAAATGAAAGGGGTATTTTTGGTAAGCAAGCATATAATCTCAAGACTTGTGATAATATAGTATATTTTTCTAAGGGAAAAACTCTTGGAAATTAGAGAATTTAAGGGCCAAAGTGCCAAATGACGGAAATGCCCCAAAGGGACATAAATACTTAGAAAATTGTGAAAGCTATAAAAGAAGCAAGTAAAAATCTATTTGAAATAGGGAAGGATATTGTCCCTAATTTAGGTAATTTAATAAGTTACAAACTTGGAGAAATTGTTGGAAAATATTCAAAAAGAAGTGAAATGACCATAATACCTCGTAATTTATAAAAATGCAAGAGGCATGAAAATACTAATGTTAATAGAAGAATATGAAGGTAATGAGGTATTCTAATTAAGAAAATTATCAACAAGTGATAATTAAGTAATTAGGTAATTACTGGCTAATTACTTAAGCATAAGCAAAGGAAATTCAGGAATAGTTATGTAAAACCCTAAAATTAGTGGTTTTTGTTTTAAAATTAGTAAAAACATGTTTACTAATTAATTGGAAATTTTGGAGAAAAATAGTTGAGTTTAGGTATTTTTTAAGCCTAAATACAAGGATGGACCAATGGGAAAATTCTGTAAAAATTATGTAAAAATAATTATTTAATTAATTAAATAATTAATTAAATAATTAATCAAAATAAAAAAACGAAATAAAAAAAAGGGCAGAAAAAAAAGAAAACTAAAAGGAAACTTAATAAATAAGTTTTATTATAATAATAATATAATTAATTAAAGTGAAAAAGGGTGAATAGTAAAATGGGAATTAGGAAACGGATCCTATCTAGAGATCTAGAAATGGGATTCCCAAAGTCAAGGTAAAATATTAATCAGTGGGATTTTATCTTCCGTTAAACTCTTGCGGAAGTTAATTCTGAAGCCGTTTGTGCTTTTTCCTAATAAGACGAAATAGGGAAATTCTGATAAAAGGCCAGATAGCCAAGAGGACGAAAAGGTTATGTTGTGACATTTGGAAAAGAATTGGGAATCTTCATGAACATATTTGGATTCAGTGAATTTTTCTGAAGAGATGGGTGTTTCCGAAAACAAGTTTCGACACCGGACGCGTTTGGACACGTTTTTCGAGAAAGACTCAACTGGACTGTTGGAGCCCTATATGGAATCAAAATATAGGTTAACTTGGACATTTCTACTAAGTGAGAATATGTTTTCAAAGTAGTTAACCAGAATTTTGAGATTTCTCCGAAATTACGCGATTTGCACGCCGATCGAGAAATTCTACCGGCTTTGGCTTCTTGAACAAGTCGCTGATGTCATCCATGACATCATTTTCATGCCACCTAAGGGCTCAAGGACGAAATGGACAAGTGTCCCGTGAGGATCGCGACATTTGGCGAAGTGCGATCCGGCGGCCGGTATTCGTTCTGTAAAGTTTGAATTAACTACCGAAATGCCATCCCGGATTTCTATAAATACCCCTCTTCACTTCATAATTCTCCACACCACTTCTCACTAGAAGTAAGCCGAAATTTAGAGAGAGAAGCTCTGGGAAGAAGTCCGGGAATTCTCGCAAAGGGCTCGGGTAAGTTTTTCTGCATCGAGCTTTAAGCTTTCGTAGTTCTTTCAAGTAGTAAGGGTAGTAATGCTAGAATAGCCTTTAATTTTTCAAGTATGATTGGATATCATATGAGAGGGCTATTTTAGTCTTTATTTTCGAAAATCAAAGTGGCGTCGAAGTTCTGGCGAAATTTTGGGAAGAAAATTAGTCAGAGTAACGAAGTGCTGGCAAAATTCCGCCAATTAGGGGTAGAAGGGCAAAATGGTAATTTTTACCTAAAATTCCAGTTATTGTGTCCAATCACTAATGAAAGTGATATTACCCTTATAGGATATCGAAACTCGATCTGCGCCGTTATTACCGCGACGTGCATGTTTCACGATTTGCCGTAAAAGTACAGTTTTCTGTAAAACGTGCCGTTTCCGCCAGAAGTACCTACGCTCGTCAACGAAGGTACCTTCGCGTACTGTAACACTAATCTGATGATTATTGAATGATTATATGTGATAATATGATATGTGAATAGTTTGGTGCCGAAGGCAAGGCTAGTCTATGTGGGTGTGCCAATTAGTCGCCGTAAAGTCGGTGAGGCCCCCATGATAGACACTTACCTGGCCATTCTATTCGGTACTACATGCTCCGTGTCTAAGGAATCGTACTTAGATACTCCATGTCTAAGGAATCGTACTTAGATACTCCGTATCTATGGAACCGCACTTAGATACATCGTGTCTATGGAATCGTACATGGATGCACTATGTCTATGGAACCGTACTTAGGCGCACTGTGATTAAGGTATCGTACTTAGATCACTATTACAGTTTTTATGTTGTTATTAAATGATCATGTACCGGCTTGATCAATGCTGTGAAATTGGAAATACCTGTTGTACATATACTGTTTATAAGCATGAGGTTAACCGTTACCTGAGATCCAATGCGCTAAATTGGATCTCAGCTATAGCTTCAGGGTCCGGAGGACCGAGGGCCGAGGAGATAAGCAAGCAGGCCACGTAGATCGAGGACAAGGAAGGGAGCTAGCATGAAGATCAGATGGAGACGCTTTAGTTTTGTTGTACTTACATTAAATGTAAACACTCGGAGGAATGGACGGCCTTATGAACAGCCTGCATACACTGTTAGCAATGTTATTCAGTTACTCTTTATTATGAAAAAAAAAATTTGTCGCTCAAAACTCTGATCAAAACGCTATAAAAACAGTTGTGAAAACCGGGGTGTTACATTTTGGTATCAAAGCATTTTTCCTGGCATCAGATCATTTTACTTGGCATGACTCTAACTATGTTATAAACAAACCGTTGGTGCCGAAGGAAGGGCTAGTCTATGTGGGTAAGTCATTCAGTTGCCGTGAACTCGGTGAGACTTCCCATGATAGACACCTACCTGGCCAATAGGTTTGAGTAACGGAGTTAGGTTCAACGCCTTTCTATAAAGGAGCGTATTTTGAAAATGAGTACTGAGATAACTCGGTGTTATGTTCTAGAGAGGGACATGAATGATGTTCCTCCGGCCAAAGAAAATGTACCAGTGCGTATGTCTGTAGTTCCCGAGTTAGTAGGGTTAGGATTGAACCCAGCACGTATAGTTCTCGAGTTGGTGGGGTTAGGATTGAACCCAGATCCAACATATCCGCCGCCCGAAGTTAGGCCGATAACCGTATCAAATAACTCTGAAAATCTCCAGCTTGTCCTGAACGGAAATTCTATCCTAGCGCAGAGCTTATATGTGAAGCTTGGCCACACCGGACAAAACTCTGAGATCGACAAAGATAAAGACATGCGGTATTTGACCCATGTTGAGAAATTTCTAGTATATTTCTGTACCCTCCGGAAGACTGGATCAGATCCACTCTTCATCCTTTTCCCCGTACCGATTCTTTGAATGGAAAGAATCAACGAAATCCCAGCGAGGAAATGTTGCGGGTATCTAAACGTTTGTAGGGTCATTACTAGTTCGGTAAAGTCTGCAATAGACTAATCATTGTCTTCCTAAATCTAACGTTTTCCCTAAATGAAGGAATAAGAACGAGACATGGCAAAGTTAAGAGGAGCCGGAACTCCCAGAGGTCGAGGCAGAGGCCAAGGCAGGGGACGAGGTAGACAACCTCAGATAAATCCAATATCAGACCAGCCAAAACAGAATGAAATGGAGGAGATGAGGAGAACTCTGCAAGAGCAGAGGGTTCTTATAAATGAACTCCGCGAGAGGCAGAATAGACAAGAGCAACAAGCTGAACGGCAATTAGCAGAACGAAATGCTGAGGAAGAAAGACGAAATGCTGAGGAAGAAAGACGAAATGCTGAGGAGGAAGAATATACAGAAGAGGAAGAAGAAGAAGAAGAAGAGAACTATCGAGAAAAGGGTCTAATTTAACCCAACGTATCACCTTAGAAATTTCCAGTGATTCTCTTAAAAGGAAAACAAGAGCTTGCGACTCTGTATCCGTTACCGTCATTTGGACGAAGTAACTATAAAAAACGAACAGCACTTACTAAGATCGATGATCTACCCACATACCACATTCCTATGTCTTAGATCAACTTCCAGTCGGAATACCCCACTACAAGTCAATACTAGCATGGTTCTCAAGATAGTTTCCGGGACTAAAACGAACCTTTTGAAATCTCTTGAGATGACCCTCAGACTAAATGCACCTACCTTGTTCATAGGGTACTTGCAACAAAGTTTCCTCTCAAACACGTAGGTAGGTTAATAGAGGTATTGATTGATGACGTTCTCATCTGTTCAGACATCGGAAGGGAAACACAAAGAACAATGACGATCAGTAGCAAGATTACCAAAGGAAGACGCGACTCTTTACTAAGTAGGTAAATATGGGTGTTGGCTGTCAGGAATAAACTTTCTGGGCCATACTCCATAACGCAACGATATTATTAATTGTTTTCAGGAAGTGGAAGCAGTTCTGGAATTGAAATAGCCAGAAATAGTAACATCGATATGTAGTTTTGGGTCTAGCGGGATAGTACCGCCGATTCATGAAGAATTTTTCGTAACCAAGCTCACGAGTAAAATCATTTGTGTGGAGCAAGACTGTGAGACAAGAATTCATGAATTGGAAGAGAAGTTGGTCACAACACCAAGAAATTGGTTATCCCAAATCCAAGTAGATTGTATAATGGTACCAATAGGAATGGATCGGGATATGTCTAGTCTGCAAAGATGACAAAGTGATGACTTACCACTCTCAAGTCTCTTAAGGTCAAACCAATCCACACATAACATAGTAATAATCATTATCATAAAAATCCCGATAGTATCATTAAGTCTAAAGTATCTTATGTTACCACGGTGTATGGGAACCATGGGGACATAATATATCGAAGTACGACATGATATCCATGAGTACGAGATATATGGTATTGCCGCGGTGTATGGGAACCACGGGGATACCATATATCAAAATACGACATGATGAATGTGTAGTACGCGGTATTATGGGTGCCACGGAAACACTTATGTACGCGGTGTTATGGGCGCCACGGAAACGCTAAAACACTAAAGTACGCGGTGTTATGGGCGCCACTAAGCAATATATATAAAGTACGCGGTGTTTTGACACCACGGAAAAACTATATATCAACTTAAAACATGATAAAAACTTTATAATCAAGCTATAACGAGTTCTCAATCACCAGGAGGAGCAGCTGGCAGGTAAAATGAAGATCCGTCGCGTATAGTCCAAAATCCATGTGAGATGGGTTTTAGTTAGTACCAAGTTTAGTTGGGTTAGTACAAATTTCGAGGACGAAATTTTGTTTAAGGGGGGAAGAAATGTAATACCCGGGTATTTTGGTAAGCAAGCATATAATCTCAAGACTTGTGATAATATAGTATATTTTTCTAAGGGAAAACTCTTGGAAATTAGAGAATTTAAGGGCCAAAGTGCCAAATGACGGAAATGCCCCAAAGGGACATAAATACTTAGAAAATTGTGAAAGCTATAAAAGAAGCAAGTAAAAATCTATTTGAAATAGGGAAGGATATTGTCCCTAATTTAGGTAATTTAATAAGTTACAAACTTGGAGAAATTGTTGGAAAATATTCAAAAAGAAGTGAAATGACCATAATACCCTCGTAATTTATAAAAATGCAAGAGGCATGAAAATACTAATGTTAATAGAAGAATATGAAGGTAATGAGGTATTCTAATTAAGAAAATTATCAACAAGTGATAATTAAGTAATTAGGTAATTACTGGCTAATTACTTAAGCATAAGCAAAGGAAATTCAGGAATAGTTATGTAAAACCCTAAAATTAGTGGTTTTTGTTTTAAAATTAGTAAAAACATGTTTACTAATTAATTGGAAATTTTGGAGAAAAATAGTTGAGTTTAGGTATTTTTTTAAGCCTAAATGTAAGCATGGACCAATGGGAAAATTCTGTAAAAATTATGTAAAAATAATTATTTAATTAATTAAATAATTAATTAAATAATTAATCAAAATAAAAAAAAAACGAAATAAAAAAAAAGGGCAGAAAAAAAAAGAAAACTAAAAGGAAACTTAATAAATAAGTTTTATTATAATAATAATATAATTAATTAAAGTGAAAAAGGGTGAATAGTAAAATGGGAATTAGGAAACGGATCCTATCTAGAGATCTAGAAATGGGATTCCCAAAGTCAAGGTAAAATATTAATCAGTGGGATTTTATCTTCCGTTAAACTCTTGCGGAAGTTAATTCTGAAGCCGTTTGTGCTTTTTCCTGATAAGACGAAATAGGGAAATTCTGATAAAAGGCCAGATAGCCAAGAGGACGAAAAGGTTATGTTGTGACATTTGGAAAAGAATTGGGAATTTTCATGAACATATTTGGATTCAAGAATTTTACGAAGAGATGGGTGTTTCCGAAAACAAGTTTCGACACCGGACGCGTTTGGACACGTTTTTCGAGAAAGACTCAACTGGACTGTTGGAGCCCTATATGGAATCAAAATATAGGTTAACTTGGACATTTCTACTAAGTGAGAATATGTTTTCAAAGTAGTTAACCAGAATTTTGAGATTTCTCCGAAATTACGCGATTTGCACGCCGATCGAGAAATTCTACGGCTTTGGCTTCTTGAACAAGTCGATGTCATCCATGACATCATTTTCATGCCACCTAAGGGCTCAAGGACGAAATGGACAAGTGTCCCGGTGAGGATCGCGACATTTGGCGAAGTGCGATCCGGCGGTCGGTATTCGTTACGAGTAAAGTTTGAATTAACTACCGAAATGCCATCTGGATTTCTATAAATACCCCTCTTCACTTCATAATTCTCCACACCACTTCTCACTAGAAGTAAGCCGAAATTTAGAGAGAGAAGCTCTGGGAAGAAGTCCGGGGAAATCTGCATTGAAGCTCTGGGTAAGTTTTTCGGTACCGAGCTTTTAGCTTTCGTAGTTCTTTCGGTAGTAAGGGTAGTAATGCTAGAATAGCCTTTAATTTTCAAGTATGATTGGATATCATATGAGAGGGCTATTTTAGTCTTTATTTTCGAAAATCAAAGTGGCGTCGAAGTTCTGCGAAATTTTGGGAAGAAAATTAGTCAGAGTAACGAAGTGCTGGCAAAATTCCGCCAATTAGGGGTAGAAGGGCAAAATGGTAATTTTTACCTAAAATTCCAGTTATTGTGTCCAATCACTAATGAAAGTGATATTACCCTTATAGGATATCAGAAACTCTGATCTGCTGCCGTTAAGTACGGTTTTCGTAAACGTGCCGTTTCGCCGAAGTACCTACGCTCGTCAACGAAGGTACCTTCGCGTCTTGTAACACTAATCGATGATTATTGAATGATTATATGTGATAATATGATATGTGAATAGTTTGGTGCCGAAGGCAAGGCTAATCTAAATGTGGGTGTGCCAATTAGTCGCCAGTAAAGTCGGTGAGGCCCCCATGATAGACACTTACACAGCCATTCTATTCGGTACTACATGCTCCGTGTCTAAGGAATCGTACTTAGATATTCCATGTCTAAGGAATCGTACTTAGATACTCCGTATCTATGGAACCGCACTTAGATACATCGTGTCTATGGAATCGTACATGGATGCACTATGTCTATGGAACCGTACTTAGGCGCACTTTGTGATTAAGGTATCGTACTTAGATCACTATTACATTTTTTATGTTGTTATTAAATGATCATGTACCGGCTTGATCAATCTTTGTGAAATTGGAAATACATTGTACATATACATTTATAAGCATGAGGTTAACCGTTACGAGATCCAATGCGCTAAATTGGATCTCGGCTATAGCTGAAGCGAGCAGGCCACGTAGATCGAGGACAAGGAAGGAGCTAGCATGAAGATCAGATGGAGACGCTTTAGTTTTGTTGTACTTACATTAAATGTAAACACTCGGAGGAATGGACGGCCTTATGAACAGCCAGATACACTGTTAGCAATGTTATTCAGTTACTCTTTATTATGAAAAAAAAAAAATTGTCGCTCAAAACTCTGATCAAAACGCTATAAAAACAGTTGTGAAAACCGGGGTGTTACACTCCATCTGGTCCTTATTATAAGGCACCAACTAACAAGTGTATATGATTCTTTTTATAAAGCACTTGCTTATTTCCAAAGAGCATTAAATTTTTTTTTTCATGTATGCCCATAAATAATAAGGATAGTGGATGAGAGTAATAATTAATATGATATTAAAGTTTAGTGCAATTGGTAGGGGTAATATTGAAAATTACTTAAATTTTAAGACAAATTTAATGACTTTAACTGTTTTTATTAGTTTGTGAGAATTGTTAATTGGTTTATTATAATAAGGATCATAAGGAGTATTATGTATACATGGTTTCAATATTATCACATATAATTATTGTAAATGTAGTACTAACTCCTGTCCTAATTATAGTAACACTTTTGTAGTGTAATTTGTATTATAAAAGTGTTCCTATAATTATGACCAAAGGAAGTATAATGTTACTTTAAACAACTTTAATTTAGTAATTCGGTCCTTGTGGATGGAACCCTCTATTAACTATGAATTAGTTAGTACTACACAATGCTATATAATTATAAAAAGATTAATTATGAGTAAAGCCCTAGCTACTAATTAAATTTTGTACAAATTATTGATATCAAAATGATTAATTTGATGAGTTCTATGAAACTCAGTACATATATTTATTTGCAATTCGTATATAAAATAAATTATTAGAGGCAAGAAAAAATATCAATGTAGACTCTAAATGTAATTGATTATTTTATAATTTTTATTTAAAAATAATTGATTTGCAACGAAATCAAATATTTTTAAAAATTCAAATATAACTAAATAAGTGATGACTGATGAGTGTACAAATTTAGAAAGCAATGTATAGTAGTACTGCATTTGATATGCCCAAATCAAATATAGAACAGCTTAGTTGACAAAAATAAATTAGCAGAGCCCTCTAGTCTTAAATATATGATATATTTTATAGTGTAATTTATATTATAAATTATGTCTTATATTTAAGATCGAAGAGTGTGTGGTACTTGAAATGAAAGGTAGTGACGTCATACTTGGTCACATTGATGACATAATGGGAAGACTTATCAACAATGGGACAGCCTTGCATTCATGCATGCAGGCTTGCAAACACATGGCTGTGCCCCGTTTAATTATGTCTTGTTAATCACTCATTAGGCAATAAAATATATACTCTAAGTTTAAGAATGTGAACGCACATTTTTCTTATGAAGTCAACAAATTATAGAATTAAGGAGGTCTTTTCGAGGAAAGGTTGACCAATGACCAAAAGCTCTGTGAAAATGTCAAACAAGGACTAATATATATATATATATATATATATATATATATATATATATATAGGGGAAATCATTTCTGCATTTGATGTAGAAATGAAATCTGCAGCAAGGATCCAAACGGCAGTGTTTTCAATTATTTTTGTTCCACCCCTTTATTCCTATTTCATTGTCCTCCTTATATCTATATATTTAGACAGATCCGAGAACACAAACCAGGCAGAGACGCGAACGGAGGGAACCAGAGAAGCTGCATCGTGGAAAGAAGAGAATCGGGCCTCAGATGCCAGCAAGTTTCTAAACTAGTCGGCGAACACAAACCAGGCAAAGACCTCTCCTTTTGATTCTCAGGTGTGGCAGGAAAATTTAAGCGGCCAATAGTCTTCTATTCTGAACTTCCTTGTAAATCAACTACTTAAATAGCTCTCCCTACTTCATCCACCGGCATTTTCATTGCTTCCCTGGTACCAATTATTTTTGTCCTTCCCCCTATTCTTTCAGAGAAACCGGAAATGAAGCTGCTCGAGCCTCCATCAAAAGTTTTGGTCAAAAGTTGGTGGGGCCTCATAAAATAGCTTCTTTTTTTTGGTCAAAAGTTTGTGATAAAATAATGTCCTGTTTTGCATAACGGACTGACTCAGCATTAATTAAAAAAACAGAAGAAACGGTGTAGTTTTGAATTGTTGCAGAGTTATTTTTCTGCATCAAATGCAGAAATGATTTCCATATATATATATATATATATATCTTTATGCAATTAGAAATTAAATAGTAGTATAACTTAAATTACAAATTTTACAAGTTCAGTTGCAAATCTCTGCAATTCAATGGTAAATTGTAAAATATTAGTTACAAATACTCCTTTGTTCCTTAATATAAGACATATTTAAGAAGTTGATCTTAATTTTAAACATAAGACAAACTTTTCATATTGTTAAACTTTTCTTAATTTACCCTTATTGATGCTTCATTAATAGTAACCAAGGAGAATAAAGAATTAAGGAAGATGACTAAGACATTTTAGAAAATACATATCACGTCAACTATCTCAACTAACTTTCTTAATATAATCAGATTTGGTAAATATGTCTTATATTAAATACCAGAAGAGTAGATATTGTAAACTAGCATAATTTTATTATGAATTATAAAAACCTAATTACTCTCCCTCCGGTCTTATTTATAAGAGCCAAGTAATCAAATTATATGCAATTTAAGAAAGTGGTTAAAATTAGTTAAAAATAATAAGTATTCTTGAAAAAAGCTTCTTTTTTCCTTCAAATATGCCCTTATTTATAATAAAGGGAAAATAAAAGAGAAAAATATAAGTATCATCAACTCTTTAATTAATTCAGTATATATAATTAATAAGGGGCACAAATAAATAAAAAAACTTATTCAGAGTCAAGTTCTTATAAAAAGAACAAAGCCAGTTCAAATTTTAGGCTTTTATAAGAAGACATGAACGAGTATATACTAAACTATTGTTTACAAATAAATTGCAAATTATAAAAGTTTCTATAAGTTACAATTAAAATTGTAGAATTTGCAACTAAGCTTCTAAAATATGAAGTTCAACTTTCAATAACAAAATTTTTGCAATCCACTTTTTTTTTTTTGCTACTGATTTTTTTATATTTCAAAATTTATTTGCAACTAAATTGTGATGTTAACTTCATAAGCTTATTTTTATTTTAACCTTCATTCTT
Source organism: Acacia pycnantha (assembly GCA_025563575.1). Taxonomy (NCBI): domain Eukaryota; kingdom Viridiplantae; phylum Streptophyta; class Magnoliopsida; order Fabales; family Fabaceae; genus Acacia; species Acacia pycnantha. The sequence goes on along the minus strand of JAMWYP010000031.1, from coordinate 2,743,255 downwards.
GTGTGACACATATTTCAAAAATTTATAATCCTTCAACTAATGTCAGTTACTCCCTCCGGTCCTAATTATAAGAACTATTTAACCGATTTTGGAAGGATTAAGGACAGAAGTTAAATTAGTTAATTTTACTCATTTTCTTAAAATGCCCTATATAGATCTATCTACATGCATATATAGATACACACACACATACCCATATATCTACACACACACACACATATATACACACACATATATATCTACACACATAAACACAGATATATAGATATGTGCACACATATATACATACATATACACACACACATATATTATATATATGAATGCTCCTAATAATAAGTATAAATAGGGGTATTATAGGAAAAAATTGACAAAATTTAAAACTTGCTCTTATAATTAAGACCAAAACCAACTCCAAAATTTACTCATATAATTAGGACCGGAGGGAGTATTTATTTTGGCGGTACCTATATGATAATTTTTCATGTATGTTTTACAAATCATTCAAAATTGATGAAATTAAATTAAAGACAAGCCCCATTCAAAAAGTCAAATTAAATTAGAGACTAAATCAATGTTAGAGTATTGAGTCTTCCACGAATTCCCCACATGCATACACGCAGAAGGGTTACATTGACTAATGTGATTAAATTGGGGAACATAATTACGTTATTATAAATAAATAAATCTTCAGTAACCGCGTGCCTTCCTTCATAGTGCCTATTAGTAATGAACTAGCTATAGCACATATAGCTATAGGCATATAGCATCCGTGTTGACTTCAGAAAACAACTCTCTTAATTTATTTGTTTTTTTGTTTTTACGTTTATGACACCGACTTAATTTTTTAAATAAAATAATAAGGAGGCAAATTTGACCATTATGCTCGTTACTAAACTTGTTGAAGAGATAAAATATAATTAAGGTATATCTTTTTTATCAGAGGTTGAATCGATCATCAGAAGAAGAATTAGGCTCAAAATTAGGATACATTCTAGGAAAATAAAACTTCCATCAAAGAGAAGTAAATGAAAAGCTTTCATAAAAATTTTCATAGAATCGAGAATGGAGTGGGTTTGTAATACCCTAAAATTTGACTTAGGGAAAATATCATAAATTAAGAAATAATACCTATTAAATAGGTGAATATGTGATATCAAATTTAAAGAGGAAAAATCTCTTGAAAATTAGAGTGCCAAAATGACAAAAATACCCTCGTAAATCCTAAAATAATGCAGAAGACATGAAAACAAAGATGTCAGGGCCAAAGTTATGAGGTAATGAGGCATTCTAATTAAGAAAATTATCAACTATTTATAAGAAAGTAATTAGGTAATTATTGGCTAATTACTTAAGCTTAAGCGAAGAAAATTCAAAGATAATTATGTAAAACCCTAAAATTAGTGGTTTTTGGCCAAGAATTGGTAAAAACATATTTGCTAATTAATTGGAAGGTATGAAGGAAAATATATGAAATTGAGTAATTTTAAGCCTAAAAACAAGTATGGGCCAATAGGAAAATTTTGTAAAAAAAATATATAAAATAATTATTAAATAATTATTTTATATAATATTAATTAATTAAATAATTAATAAAAACGAAAATTAAAATAAAAGGACCAGCTATTTGACCAAAATTTTGGTGCCAAGAATGGATAAGAATTTATCAAATAATATCATGATATTTCAAAGCAAGTTGTATTATTATATTATATAATTAATTATAGTGAATAGTAATAAAATAAATAGGAAACGGATCCTATCTAGAGAGCCAGGAATAGGATTTCCAAAGTCAACGTAAAATATTGATCAGTGGATTTTTATCTTCCCTTAGGCTTTTCCGAAGTTAATTCTGAAGCCGATTGTGCTTTTTCCTAATAAGACGAAATAGGGAAATTTTGAGAAAAAGCCGGATAGCCAAGTGGAAAGTTAAGGATCTCAGGGTCATGATGCGACATCTGGGGAAGAGTTGAGAGTTTTTCTGGACATATTTGGAATCAGTGCATTCTTGTCCATAGGCGGTAGCTTCCGGAATTTCGTTTCGAAACCGACACGTTTTTAGTAAAATTTCAGCAGACCGTTGGAACCCTGTATGAAATCAAAATTTAGATTAGAATAGACATTTCTAATGAGGAATGAATTGTCTTGGAATTGTATAATCCAGAATTTTGAGATTTCTCCGAAAGTACGCGAATCGGGTACCAATCGGGGTATAAATGCTTCTAGAATACACAACTTGTCACACAAGTTGGTGACTCATCTTTTCTTGGGGAAGGGCTGAAAGAAATGGTGTGTTGCATGGCCACAAATCATCCACCAAAACCCTAAGTTTCCATGGTTTAAATCAAGGGGAAAATTACCAAAGTTGGAAAGTTAAAATTACAAACTTGGCACTATTTTTGCCTATATAAAGGCAAGCCATTCTCTTCAAATCTCACACCAAATTCCCTTGAGAATTTCGAAAGTAGAGAGAGGTTAGAGAGAAGGAGGAGCCCGGGGAATTTTGCAGCGAAGCTCTGGGTAAGTTTTTCGGTACTTAGTCTTAAGCATTCGTAGTTCTTTCGGTAGTTAGAGTAGAAATGCTATATTAGTCTTTAATCTTCCAAGTATGATTAGATATCATATGATAGGGGTATTTTAGTCATTATTTCGAAAATCATGATGAGGTCAGAGTTCTGGCAAAATTTTGGAAGATTAGAGTTAAAGTAGCGAAGCTCGCGAAATTCCGCCGATTAGGGGCATCAGGGGGCAAAATGGTAATTTTTACCTAAAATGCTCGTTATGATGTAAATCATTAATTTATATGATTTATATTTCGAAATTATGTTGGAGTAGGAGTTATGTTGAAATTTTGGAAGATTAGGGTCAAAGTAACGAATTCTTTGCGAAATTCCGCCAATTAGGGTCAGGGGTAAAATGGTCATTTTGACTAAAAATGTCCGTCGTAATGATAGATCCTTAACAAGTACGTTTTTATATTGATAGGATATCCCGATTACGTTTTGACCTCTTGTCGAACCGCGTTGTCGACGTCTTTGGTTTCCGTTTTTCGTCAAAAGTACGGTTTTCTTAAAACGTGCTAGAATAACATCAACGAAGGTACGTCCGCGTACTGTAACACTAATCTGATGTTTATTGTATGCATATATGTGATATGTGCGCTGTATGTGATAGATGATGACTTTATGTCTGTGGTATGTTTATATTCTTTTGGGGTATGTACGTCCGCGTACTGTAACACTAACTCTGATATTTAGGTATGCATGTATGTGCTATGTGTATTGTATGTGGTAGTTGATAGCTCTGTCATATGTTTTGTACTGTTGATATGTTGGTGTTTGCTACGGGCGATACATATGCATGCTATGGGCGATACATCAGTATGCTATGGGCGATACATCTGAATGCTCAGGGCGATACATTTGCATAGGTTGCGTGCTTATATACCGTTGATGATATGAATACTTGTGGTACATATGTTGTGTGTATGTAAGTATGAGGTTAACCGTTACCTGAGATCCGGTGCGGATCTCAGCTCTTAACATAGCGTCAAGCTCCGGAGGACCGAGGACCGAGGAGAGAGGCAAGCAGCCCGAGTAGAAGACCCGACTGAAGACTTCCTTTTGATGTTCCGGCGGAAGTCTTTCCTTTTGTTATTATCTACTGTTGAAATACTCGGTTACTGTACCGATGTTGTAAACAGCCAGACTTACGGCACTTTATTTATACATATCAATTACTTTTCCGCTCAAATGCTCTACTCTGATGATTTTAAATGAAAAAAAAAATTATACTGCTTTTGAAAAGTTGGGATGTTACATTTTGGTATCAGAGCAGTAGTCATGGCATGAATTTAACTATGTTATTACGGACAGTTTGGTGCCGAAGGCAATGCTAGTCTATGTGGGTGTGCCAATCAGTCGCCGTAAACTCGGTGAGGCCCCCATGGTAGATACTTACCTGGCCATTCTGTTCGGTTAACGGAGTTAGGTTCAAAGCCTTTTCAAAAATTTGGAGCATATTTTGAAAATGAGTACTGATATAGCCCTGAGTCAATGTACCACCCTGTCTCGGTATACCATTTTGAACCGGTATACTATCCTGAACCGGTGTACCACCCTTTGTCGGTGCATCACTCTAACCCAGAGCCGGTGAATTAATCACCTGTGCTTATGTCGGTACCAGTCTCCGATAACTCTGATAACCGCCAATTTTACTGGATGGTCATTCTATCCTAGCCTAGAGCTCATATACGGAGCTGGGCCACGCCGGATGAAACTCCGAGACCAATAAAGATAGTGCATGCAGTATTTGACTCATGTAGAGAAACTTCTGTTTCGTACTTCCGTACCCATTGTTGAGTAGAAAGAACCAACGATAATCTGACGAAGGAAACGTTGCGAGTGTCTATTTGTTTATGGTGTGAAAACTACGTATAGCAAAGCCTATGTGTAGAAAATACTAGGTGCAATAAAGTCTATGTGCCGAGTAAGTTCTAGGTGCGATAAAGTCTATAAGTACGATAGAGCCTAGGTGCGGTATAGATACTAGTGCGATAAAATCTATGATATGCGAAATGTCTCCCTGTATCTAACGTTTTCTTAATAAAGGAAAAAGGAACAAGGCATGGCAAATCTAAGAGGAGCCGGAGCTCCCGAGAGGCCAAGGAAGGGGCCGAGGCGAGGGCGAGGCAGACGAACTCGGACAAATCTAGTAGTAGATCCGGAACAACCAGGTTCAAGAACCAACGCACTGCATCGCTTTACAAGAGGCACCGGGCCGTAATACATGGACAAGGAGAGATGCTAGATGAACAAAGAGCGATGATAGAGGAACTTCGGGCTAAAAGGCAAGCTGAAAGGCAGGTAAGACATGAGGAAGAGGAACGAAACGCTGAAAATGAAGAAGATGATAGACGAACCGAGGAAGCTGAGGGATCAGAAAGATCCCAGTCACCACCACCTCGACCACCCAGAGATGCCAACACGTCACAATATTGGGTTACTCAGTTCTGTAAGCTGAAACCCCCGGCTTTCCACGGTAAGCTGGAAGCGGCTGAGGATTGGTTGATGAGGTTAGAGAAGATCTTCGGAGTAATGGAGTGCCCGGAGAATCGCAAGGCTCAGCTGGCGATATACCAACTTGAAGGAGATGCTGATCGTTGGTGGACAGTTATGGCGGAAATACTTCAAACGCGCTATTGTCCCGTTACCTGGGAGAAATTTCTGGAGAAGTTCAACGAGCAATATTTTCCTCCCTCGATACAAGTGACCAAGGAGGAAGAATTCCTTCGCATCCGTCAGGATCATGAGGAGACTTTTGATGATTACTTTGCCCGTTTTACCAATTTATCGCGTTATTCATCACACCTGAGACGTAATGGTGATGAGAGCAGTATGACAAACATACTAATACACGGGCTGAAGTACGAGATACGGGAAAAGCTGATATCTCAATGGTTTACGGAGTTGATTAAAGCCGTAGACTCATGCCGGCTAATTGAACGAAATCTGAAGGAGCTGCGTAGATCCCAAAAACCCGACAGTAGCAGTACAGATCGTGACATGGTCAGCTGTGGAAATCCCTCGTGGAAGAGAGAAGCTTCATGGAGTGACTCTCAAAGGGACGAAGAGGCCATTCCAGTCGGGCAGCGAACAACCCGAGAATGCCGGTAACCCAACCGTGTCCTAATTGCGGGAAGTACCATCTGGCGAATGTATTAGGAAACGAGTTTGCTACAGATGTCGGAAGCCAGGCCATATTGTCCGAGATTGTCCTGAGAAACCTACGGAGTTAAGGTCACAGAACCAAGGCCGAATGTACGCATTATCCGACACAATGGACAGAGAACTTCCGGAGAGGGTCCAAGGTACTATCTCTCTTAGTAAGGAATTTTCTCTATGCATTGCATGAACTAGGTATTAGTTTTTCGTCTAAATCGTGTGATACGTAGATTACTTACGAGACGTAATCTATGTTTCTTCGTTAGTACAATTTGATCGAGATTGTGTCATAGAGTATGAGGTATTTTGTGTTATCATGGTGTGTGGGAGCCATGGAAACATTTAAAGTATCTCGTTTTGATATCTCGTGGTATTGACCGCGGTGTGTGGGAACCACTAAGATATCATATATCAAAGTACGAAATGACAAGATCTTTATGGTCAAAACCAAAGTGAATTCTCGATCATCAGGAGGAGCAGCTAACAGATAAAGTGAAGATCCGACGCGTATAGTTCAAAGTCTGAATAGGACGAAGTTTAGATAGTACGAAGTTTAGAGGATAGAGTACAAATTTCGAGGACGAAATTTTGTTTAACGGGGGGAGAAATATAATACCCTAAAATTTGACTTAGGGAAAATATCATAAATTAAGAAATAATACCTATTAAATAGGTGAATATGTGATATCAAATTTAAAGAGGAAAAATCTCTTGAAAATTAGAGTGCCAAAATGACAAAAATACCCTCGTAAATCCTAAAATAATGCAGAAGACATGAAAACAAAGATGTCAGGGCCAAAGTTATGAGGTAATGAGGCATTCTAATTAAGAAAATTATCAACTATTGATAAGAAAGTAATTAGGTAATTATTGGCTAATTACTTAAGCTTAAGCGAAGGAAATTCAAAGATAATTATGTAAAACCCTAAAATTAGTGGTTTTTGGCCAAGAATTGGTAAAAACATATTTTCTAATTAATTGGAAGGTATGAAGGAAAATATATGAAATTGAGTAATTTTAAGCCTAAAAACAAGTATGGGCCAATAGGGAAATTTTGTAAAAAAAACATATTAAATAATTATTAAATAATTATTTTATATAATATTAATTAATTAAATAATTAATAAAAACGAAAATTAAAAGAAAAGGACCAGCTATTTGACCGAAATTTTGGTGCCAAGAATGGATAAGAATTTATCAAATAATATCATGATATTTCAAAGCAAGTTGTATTATTATATTATATAATTAATTATAGTGAATAGTAATAAAATAAATAGGAAACGGATCCTATCTAGAGAGCCAGGAATAGGATTTCCAAAGTCAAGGTAAAATATTGATCAGTGGATTTTTATCTTCCGTTAGGCTATACCTAAGTTAATTTGAAGCCGATTGTGCTTTTTCCTAATAAGACGAAATAGGGAAATTCGAGAAAAAGCCGGATAGCCAAGTGGAAAGTTAAGGATTATGATGCGACATCTGGGGAAGAGTTGAGAGTTTTTCTGGACATATTTGGAATCAGTGCATTCTTGTCCATAGGCGGTAGCTTCCGGAATTTCGTTTCGAAACCGACACGTTTTTCCGTAAAATTTCAGCAGGACCGTTGGAACCCTGTATGAAATCAAAATTTAGATTAGAATAGACATTTCTAATGAGGAATGAATTGTCTTGGAATTGTATAATCCAGAATTTTGAGATTTCTCCGAAAGTACGCGAATCGGGTACCAATCGGGGTATAAATGCTTCTAGAATACACAACTTGTCACACAAGTTGGTGACTCATCTTTTCTTGGGGAAGGGCTGAACGAAATGGTGTGTTGCATGGCCACAAATCATCCACCAAAACCCTAAGTTTCCATGGTTTAAAACAAGGGGAAAATTACCAAAGTTGGAAAGTTAAAATTACAAACTTGGCACTATTTTTGCCTATATAAAGGCAAGCCATTCTCTTCAAATCTCACACCAAATTCCCTTGAGAATTTCGAAAGTAGAGAGAGGTTAGAGAGAAGGAGGAGCCCGGGGAATTTTGCAATAAGCTCTGGGTAAGTTTTTCGGTACTTAGTCTTAAGCATTCGTAGTTCTTTCGGTAGTTAGAGTAGAAATGCTATATTAGTCTTTAATCTTCCAAGTATGATTAGATATCATATGATAGGGGTATTTTAGTCATTATTTCGAAAATCATGATGAGGTCAGAGTTCTGGCAAAATTTTGGAAGATTAGAGTTAAAGTAGCGAAGCTCTGGCGAAATTCCGCCGATTAGGGGCATCAGGGGCAAAATGGTAATTTTTACCTAAAATGCCTGTTATGATGTAAATCATTAATTTATATGATTTATATTTCGAAATTATGTTGGAGTAGGAGTTATGTTGAAATTTTGGAAGATTATGGTCAAAGTAACGAATTGCTGGCGAAATTCCGCCAATTAGGGGGTCAAGGGTAAAATGGTCATTTTGACTAAAAATGTCCGTCGTAATGATAGATCCTTAACAAGTACGTTTTTATATTGATAGGATATCCCTGATTACGTTTTGACCTACTGTCGAACCGCTGTCTGACGTGCTGGTTTCCGTTTTTCGTCAAAAGTACGGTTTTCTTAAAACGTGCTAGAATAACATCAACGAAGGTACGTCCGCGTACTGTAACACTAATCTGATGTTTATTATATGCATATATGTGATATGTGCGCTGTATGTGATAGATGATGACTTTATGTCTGCGTGGTATGTTTATATTCTTTTGGGGTATGTACGTCCGCGTCTTAACACTAACTCGATATTTATGGTATGCATGTATGTGCTATGTGTATTGTATGTGGTAGTTGATAGCTCACATATGTTTTGTACTGTTGATATGTTGGTGTTTGCTACGGGCGATACATATGCATGCTATGGGCGATACATCAGTATGCTATGGGCGATACATCTGAATGCTCAGGGCGATACATTTGCATAGGTTGCGTGCTTATATACTGTTGATGATATGAATACTTGTGGTACATATGTTGTGTGTATGTAAGTATGAGGTTAACCGTTATCTGAGATCCGGTGCGGATCTCAGCTCTTAACATAGCGTCAAGCTCCGGAGGACCGAGGACCGAGGAGAGAGGCAAGCAGCCCGAGTAGAAGACCCTACCAAGACTTCCTTTTGATGTTCCTACGGAAGTCTTTCCTTTTGTTATTATCTACTTTTGAAATACTCGGTTACTGTACCGATGTTGTAAACAGCCAGACTTACGGCACTTTATTTATACATATCAGTTACTCTTCCGCTCAAATGCTCTACTCTGATGATTTTAAATGAAAAAAAAAATTATACTGCTTTTGAAAAGTTGTGATGTTACAGGGTTGGTAAATAATACTACTCCTAGACTTCCTAATACAAGACCTGATCTCAAAAAGATTAAAAGAAAATTATGTATCGGTTCAGGTATATCCATTAAATGAAAAATAAAAGATCAATAAATTGAAATTTCATGACCTTATTGATACGACCAGGAAAAAATGTTACTCCCTCCGGTCCTAATTATAGGAGCAATTTAACCGATTTTGGAGGGATTAAGGAGGGGAGTTAAATTAGTTAATTTTACTCATTTAAAATGACATAATTAAAAGTGAATTACAACCCTACCACATACTCTCCAACCAATTTTCCTTTTCACACGCTTTTTAATTGAAATAATGGTCTTACTATATAAACATATATGTGTGTATATATGTATACACACAGATCTATCTACACACACACACACACACACACACAGATATATATATATATATATATATATATATATATATATATATTGGGTGTGTGGGTGTGTACACACACATATACACACAAACACAGATATACATATATATGTACACACATATATACATACATATTTACACACACATATATAAATGCTCCTAATAATAAGTATAGATAGGGGTATTATAGGAAAAAATTGACAAAAGCTAAAACTTGCTCTTATAATTAGGACCAAAACCAACTCCAAAATGTGCTCCTATAATTAGGACCGGAGGTAGTATATAATAAATTCCTAATTGAATTAAATCCTAAGGATTGTGAATTCATCTAGGTACAGTTATATGATGAATCTAATTCTTTATACGAACGAGTATTCGAAACTATTTCAAAAATATAAACAATATTATTAATAAAATTATATAAATCTAAATAGAAATACATAATCTTATTTGAATTGAATTGTTCGAATTGTATAGTCGTCAATTGTTGACATAGGTAAACGGCCCAAAGCAATTTAATTTTCCTTGGAGATGTAAAATTCATCTCCCGGGTTTTATCAATTTGCAAATTCTTCCTCAATTAGTTAAAAGAATGAAATTTGGCTGATATTATGACAATACTAGGTAGCATAGATATCATTATGGGAGAAGTTGAACGTTGAAATGATAATTGAAACAACAGAACTACAAGATATCAATTCTTTTTTCCAGATTGGAATCTTTAAAAGAGGTGTATGGAATCAAATATATACTACTAAACCTCCTAGCCATCCATTTATTGGTCCACGTGTTTCACCACTATAGGTGCCATGTCATCAAAATTTCCTGCCATCCATTTCTCAATTCATGCCTTCCCTCCCTCCATTTTTTCAATTTCAAATTTCAAATTTTATTCTCTCCCTATAAAATCACCTCAAACAGCCTAAGAAACCAGTCACCATTTAGCTCAAGATTGCCAGTCGCCTTTCGTCCACCACTCAGGATCTTCTTCATGTCGTCTTCCTCTTCTGTAAAGTCCTTTCTCACTCATTTTTCGTCTCCCTCCTTTTCGTTTCCAAAATCGAATTTCATCTTCTTCCACTCGTCTGCATCAAGCATCTCCAAATATCGATTTTTATTTCAAATGCAATGAGTACCAATTCTTGGCACCGGTTCTTTGATCTGTGTCTTTTCACATCATTTATTCATAAGTTTGAACCTCTTGATTCTTAATCCTTTTTTCCAGCTAGGAAGCTTCATGTTTACGGATCGTGCCCTTGGTGCCGAAAATAAGTGGAGGTTAACGATCCTTTCAAGCCCCAAATCGGTGAGCTTTTTCGCATGTGATGATTACTTGTTTTGTTAATTCTTCAAATTCATAAATGTCAATATTCACTTCATTCCTATATAACAATCCCCAAATCCCTTCAAATGTTGTTTAAGAGGTTCCCCGCTTTTTGGGCCTCAAGAAGCTATGCAAGTGTTTTGGACAAGACAGATGTTGTTCTTTGCTTTGTTTTCTGTGAAGATGGTTAGGACTGGTGGTTATTGTTTTCCTTTTTATCAAGTTAATTATTTTGTGTCATTTTTACTTTCATCATATTTGATTTACTTAATTTTATCCCCTTTTCATTGCAGATGGACAAACCACCTTCCATAGCCATAGTGACATTTCTGAGGTTGTTTTTAATTACAACCATCCCGCAGTTGTTGACTTTAGATTGATACTCAACCGTCTCTTTGCTGCACATTTGACTCAGGACAATCAAATTCCTGGATGGTCCCGCCATGAATTCGAAGTCTCTCCTTAACATCAGTTCATCATTCTGCGGATCAGACTTTGCTTTCACGTGTTTATAGCTTTGTGGTTTTTTTAAATGATTGTAGTTGAAACTCCTTTTTATAATGCTCTTTCAAACATTTTCTCAATTGTAGTACCTGCAACGTTTATTACTGTTTCATCGAACAATGAATGCTTCATGTTCTACGTTTGGATCTCATTTTTTACACCATACAATGGCTTCATGTTCTTCTCAATCTATGTTAATTCAAATTATCATTGCGTTGTATAAATTTATTTAACATCTTAATAACACAAAAACAATCAACTATCTTATTTATTTAAGTCTTTTTTTATTAAGTAACGGGTGAAATAATTATTCATTTTTTATTTGGGAAAAGTTGTGTGGAAGCTCAATTTTTTGTCCGTTAATATTAATATCTACTTAACTCTAATTTTAATAACGCTAATTAACAATTCATCTAATATTTTTTTAAAAAATTCATCTATTCCTTAACTACTTGGAGTAAAAATTAAATGTACTTATCAAATATATATCACTAAACCTCCAAGCCATCCATTCATTGGTCCACCGTGTCATGCCAACTAAGCATACTTTTCCTCACTAAACCTCCAACCCATCCATTCATTCGTTTTATTTTTGAAAACCCATCGTTCTTGACTAGAGCATCTTGAATATCTCATTCGTCGTCCAATTTAATGCCATCTTTAATTGCTCCAAATTATTGTCATTCATTATTGTCATTCATTATAGTGTATGGAGAGGTCAATGCATTTATTATGAATAGTAAATATTCGAAACTATAGGAATGAAGATCACAATTTAATATGAGATCTCATTTTCAATCACAATTTTCTATAAGCAATGAAGATCAGTCATTACATTTACTTTTCTGATTGCATAACTTTTCCCATGAAATACTATCATACTTTTTAAAATATCTATTTAAAAATTGATTTAAATGTTTCCCTTAATGATTTCGTTACTGAATAAAAACTTATAATATAATAACATATGGTATACACAAGATCATGTAAAGTCATACATGTAAGTAAGAAATTTATATTTGACTTTTGTTTAAATATATTTCAACCTAAACTAAAATGTACATTTGTCTCATTAGAGATTTACATATTATTCCTTATAGATGTCTATTGTCTAAGCAGCCATATTTAGGAAAAATTCTGAACTTAATTTTTTCTATAAATGTTAGATGAAGATTTTCCATGGTATAGTGGAGCAATATTTTAGGATGACTTCACATAATTTCGTATATAAAATGTTGTTATAGTTCAAAGAATATCGAAAAGGCACAATGTTATAAAGGTGTGAACGAAAGATTATTCAGTAACAATCAAAAGTAGAAAAAATAACTGTGTATGGAGAGGTCAATGCATTTATTATGAATAGTAAATATTCGAACGAGTTCAACGAGAATATTTAATTTTGATGAGATCTATTTTTCAATCACAATTTTCTACAAGCAATGAATATCAGTCATGACAAATTATGATTAATTGTATACCCCTTTTTAAATCTTAATTATTTGATTTTTCCAATCATTCATGAAGACTTTGTTATTAAATGTATATATATATATTTGGTAAACCCTTTAAATTGTCCACCATATCCGTAACAGGGGATCTCCCTGATCTGAATTATATATCTTGACAACTGCTTATGTCTTTATATTAATTTTATACACCAAATAATGGTAGTTACAGTGGATCTCCCTAAACTTCGCAAAAATATGCCATATAATTAGCACACCCATATTTGTTCTTTGGTTTTGAAATTTTCATAAGCACTTGTCACTATTTTTTCAACCCAACTTCCAATTTGTAATAGATTTATCAAATCAAATGGAATAGAAATTATATGATTTAATAGATTGCACATTTAGTCATTTGATCTCTCATTCATTCTGCGAAGTAAATACATGCAATTTGTTTCTTAATTATTCATTTCATAAAAAAATCCTTTGGACATTATGACTAATTGTATATCACATTTTTTTTACAACCCTTTTTGAACTCATTTACTCCACTTATTATGTTTTATTACATTTACCCAGGACAACAGACTAATAAAACCAAATAATGAAGTTAAATCGATTGATGTTTTCAATTACAGTTGTAAAATCAAAACCCAACATTGAATTGCGAGCTAATTTGTGCATAAAATTGACACCTAAAAACGTTTATGACCTAGAATTTCCATGGTATATTAGAGCAGTATTTTAGGATAACTGGTGCAATATCCTTTATAAATTGTTGTTATAGTTCCAAGAATATAAAAAAATATCAATGCTATAAATGTGTGCACGAAAGATATATGAATAACAAAGAAAAGTGGAAATAATAATTTCAAATAGAGAGATGAATGAATTAATTAGGCAATATAATTAATTACATATGAGTTAAACAGAATCAGTAATTGAGATAACACCTATTTTTCAATCACAAATTTCTATACGCAATGAAAACCAGTTATGACAAATTTTTTACAATCACCTATTTTTCACATGCCGATTCATACGCGCGATCCTTCTTGCCAAATAGGTGTTTGCGTGGAAATAATAATTGTGCATAGAGAGGTCAATGAATTAATTAGGCAATATAATTAATTACATATGAATTCAACGAGAATCATTAATTGAGATAACACCTACTTTTCAATCACAAATTTCTATACGCAATGAAACCCAGTTATGACAATTTTTTTCCAATCACCTATTTTTCACATGCCAGATACATACGCGTGATCCTTCTTGCCAAATAGGTGTTTGCGTGGAAATAATAATTGTGCATAGAGAGGTCAATGAATTAATTAGGCAATATAATTAATTACATATGAATTCAACAGAATCATTAATTGAGATAAGGGTAAAGGAGCAAAAATACATATGTGCTTTATCCTCGGGAGCGCCGAGCACCATATGCTTTTTTTGGGAGCAAAAATACACACGTGGTTACCATTTTGGAGCAAAAGTCACATCTCACCACATGTTACTGTTCACATCAACCCTTTCTCTCTCATCACAAAGTGAACAAGAACATAACGGTGTGATGTTACTTTTGCTCCAAAATGGTAACCACGTGTGTATTTTTGCTCAAAAAAGCATATTAATTAGGCAATATAGTAAAGCACATGTGTATTTTTGCTCCTTTACCCTTGAGATAACACCTATTTTTCAATCACAAATTTCTATACGCAATGAAAACCAGTTATGACAAATTTTTTCCAATCACCTATTTTTCACATGCCAGATACATACGCGTGATCATTCTTCCCAAATAGGTGTTTGCGTGGAAATAATAATTGTGCATAGAGAGGTCAATGAATTAATTAGGCAATATAATTAATTACATATGAATTCAACAGAATCATTAATTGAGATAACACAAATTTTTCTATAAATGTTAGATGAAGATTTTCCATGGTATAGTGGAGCAATATTTTAGGATGACTTTACATAATTTCGTATATAAAATGTTGTTATAGTTCAAATAATATCCAAAAGGCACAATGTTATAAAGGTGTGAACGAAAGATTACTCAGTAACAATCAAAGGTAGAAAAAATAACTGTGTATGGAGAGGTCAATGCATTTATTATGAATAGTAAATATTCGAAACTGATTTCAACGAATATTTAATTTTGATGAGATCTATTTTTCAATCACAATTTTCTACAAGCAATGAATATCAGTCATGACAAATTATGATTAATTGTATACCCCTTTTTAAATCTTAATTATTTGATTTTTCCAATCATTCATGAAGACTTTGTTATTAAATGTATATATATATATTTGGTAAACCCTTTAAATTGTCCACGATATCCGTAATAGGGGATCTCCCTGATCTGAATTATATATCTTGACAACTGCTTATGTCTTTATATTAATTTTATACACCAAATAATGGTAGTTACAGCGGATCTCCCAAATATGCCATATAATTAGCACACCCATATTTGTTCTTTGGTTTTAAAATTTTCATAAGCACTTGTCACTATTTTTTCAACCCAACTTCCAATTTGTAATAGATTTATCAAATCAAATGGAATAGAAATTATATGATTTAATAGATTGCACATTTAGTCATTTGATCTCTCATTCATTCTGCGAAGTAAATACATGCAATTTGTTTCTTAATTATTCATTTCATAAAAAAATCCTTTGGACATTATGACTAATTGTATATCACATTTTTTTTACAACCCTTTTTGAACTCATTTACTCCACTTATTATGTTTTATTACATTTACCCAGGCAACGACTAATAAAACCAAATAATGAAGTTAAATCGATTGATGTTTTCAATTACAGTTATAAAATCAAAACCCAACATTGAATTGCGAGCTAATTTGTGCATAAAATTGACACCTAAAAACGTTTATGACCTAGAATTTCCATGGTATATTAGAGCAATATTTTAGGATAACTGGTGCAATATCCTTTATAAATTGTTGTTATAGTTTCAAGAATATAAAAAATCTCACTGCTATAAATGTGTGCACGAAAGATATATGAATAACAAACAAAAGTGGAAATAATAATTTCAAATAGAGAGGTGAATGAATTAATTAGGCAATATAATTAATTACATATGAGTTAAACAGAATCGATAATTGAGATAACACCTATTTTTCAATCACAAATTTCTATACGCAATGAAAACCAGTTATGACAAATTTTTCCAATCACCTATTTTTCACATGCCGATACATACGCGCGATCCTTCTTGCCAAATAGGTGTTTGCGTGGAAATAATAATTGTGCATAGAGAGGTCAATGAATTAATTAGGCAATATAATTAATTACATATGAATTCAACAGAATCATTAATTGAGATAACACCTATTTTTCAATCACAAATTTCTATCCGCAATGAAAACCAGTTATGACAAATGTGAACATTTTTCCTTCGTATCTCAAATGAACATAGTCGTGGACAATTAAATAAAACGGAGCCTCCTTAGATGACGATCCATGTCATCAATTGAACAAAAATGTCATCTATCCGTCCATATATGTTGAAGTCTAATCGTCCGTCACTTCATGGTAAGTCAATACATTAATCGCGATCCATTTCCTACATTTATGACTATGCGCTGAAGATGATGAGCTCAACTATATTCAAGCTATTCATAACGATATGTTACATATATAAAATGTAGAGTAATAATTCAAATGGATGAGGTCAATCGGAAAGCTATAAAGATTGAAAAAAAAAATAACAGATATGAGGAAGAAGCGGTCTGAGTTTATTAAAAGCAATAAGAATGAAGGAAGAGATGAGAATGAAGGAAGAGGTCAGTCATATTTTGTTCATTTAAATGTTTTTAGTTAATATCCGCTTTAGTTTTTACTGTAACGAATTTCAGTATGTAATCATTTTTAAACAATCTGTTTTTGTAGGTAAAAGGTTATGTTCAGAAAGTGGTACCGAAAATTCGATTTGTAATTCTTCATACGTTACCAATAACAAACTTAACCAGTTGATGATGAATTGTTTTGGTGAAAAAAGTCAGAATGACTTGCCGAGTTCTCAGTCTTCTCTTTTAAATCCAATGTCAGAGGACAACATCCAAACTGTATTATATGATATAATCAACACACCGGTAGCTCAAATTATATACAGAGCAACATCAGTTGTTTATCTTACAATAGCAAGCTTACTCTTAGTCCATCAGTTCAACCGACATCACAATCAGTCAATCAAAAGAAAAGCGTAAAGAGATCTGCTAGCCAAATTCGGCAAGTAGCTACTGATTTATGCAGTAGGGTAAATACTCCAGTATACGAAAGTAAGTATGATTTTTTAATTTTATTTAGCTTTCCATGTTTTTAATTGTCAATATTTATTTAACCTTCATATTTTTTTTCCCAAATTATTATAGTAGATTCCAGAGTTATTAACAATCAACATGAACAAGCAACTCGTCATACAGAGGCGGAGAATAATCACAGTTGTATGTTTCGATCCACCTATTTAGATGATGGTGATGCTTGTCATGAATGTCAAGTTTGTGGTGCTGAAATGTGGTTTGCAGAAAGATTGAAAGGTGTGAAGAAAAATGAAATGTCACAATTTGGTATTTGCTGTTGTAATGGAAAGATTATTGTCCATTTATTAAGAAGGCCTCCTAAAGAGCTTAAGGAACTCTTCTTCAACAAACATTCAATGCAGTCAAAAAAATTTTTGAAAAATATCCGCACGTACAACAACATGTTTTGTTTCACATCTATGGGTGGGAGAATCGACCATTCAATAAACTCTAGAGGTGGAGGCCCTTATTCTTTTGTCCTTTCAGGTCAAAACCACCACTTCATTGGAAGTCTATTACCCCTCGGGGAATCCTCCGGTTATGCCCAACTGTATATTTACGATATCGAAAATGAAATTTCAAATCGAATGTCAACGGCGAGGTCAGAATTGAATCAGGTTTTTGTGCCATTGAACAATACTCTTTATCATATATATCACAAGTTGAAAGATTTCTTGTGTTTTTTTTTCCAGCCGTTATGTTGGTGTTTCAAATTTGGATCACAACATTGTCGAAATTTTGAAAGAATGCCTGGACAAGCACAACTGTGTGTTCAAAAATTACAGAAAAGCAGGGGAAATTATTAAGGAAAATGTCATCCATGATGTTAGTATAAGACTAATTAGAAGTAGCAACTCAATTGGGCTCTCTAAGCAATATAGTATGCCAACAACTTCAGAGCTTGCCGCTCTAATTGTAGGTGACTTTGACAATTCATACACGAAGAGAGACATAATTGTGAAACGACAATGTGGTAAATTACAGAGGATCGATGAGCTACACATGGCATACCTACCACTGCAATATCCGTTGCTTTTTCCATATGGAGACAATGGGTACGACTCATCAAATCAACACGCTCTAGAATCACTCTCAGCAACAAAAAAGAAGAAGAAACTAACACCTAGGGAATACCTGGCATTAGGTTAATGAGGAGGAAGTCCAAACGTCGGTCATATTGCATGGGAACAAATTACTGCAATAGTTTATTGTTGATGACTACTCAATGGTCGAAAGTGATAGGCTTGACTACATTAGAAAGCACCAAAAGGAATTAAGGGTAGATCTTTATAGTGGAATAACAGATGCACTCACAAGAGGAGAGACAGACCCTTCATCAACAGGGCGACGAGTTATTCTACCATCTTCTTTCACAAGTGGCGCACGATACATGATTCAAAACTATCAAGATGCTATGGCCATTTGTGCATGGGCTGGTTATCCAGATATATTTATCACATTTACATGCAACCCCATGTGGCCTGAAATTACTCGTCATTGTGACCAAGATGGTTTAAAACCATGTGATAGACCAGAAATATTGAGTAGAATATTCAACCCGAAGTTGCACAAGTTAATGCCGACTTTGAAGGATCGAAGATATTTGGATCAATTAAAGTAGGTACAAATTTTCACTAATTTCTACAAGATTAGAAATCATCATTTCGTATATGTTAAACATTTACATATCATTGATAAGCAACTTTGGGATTTTAATCATCTAAATAACGTGCAATTGTAGTTGTAAATGCTATTTTGTTTTTGTTTTGAAAAAATTGTCGATAACATTCTTCAAGTAAGTATAGTAATAATATAATGGGAAAAATGGTGATAGGTTTTAATGAAAGAAACTTATTTGCCATATGAAGTTTATTTGTAATCATTATAACAATTTTAAAATTATTTATGAATGCGAGATGTATATCTTGTTGAGTTCCAAAAAGAGGGTTACCACACGCACATATCATACTCGGTTGTCCGAGTCGGACAAAATAAGATCATCGTTTGAGGTAGACCAACTAATATCAGCAGAGATACCAGATAAACTTGAAGACCCTGAACTGTATGAATTAGTTGGAAGCTACATGGTCCATGGTCCATGCGGTCGATTATCAAGAAGCGCGTCTTGTATCATTTACTCAATTACCTGCTCAAACTCTGAAATTGTATGCAATTTTTTTTTTATAAATTGTAGACTAAAAATATCCGTGCAACGCACGGGTCAAATGTCTTGTTATATATATATCCCAAAGGACCGGCATATTCAAGTTCAATACCTTGTTGTATCCTTACGGATATTTCTCTTTCTAACCATACAATCACTAGCACATCTATTGTGATCCCTAATACAAGAGTCAAAATAGGGACACAAAAAATTGAATTTTCTAATTAAGGAGGAGCTTGTTTAATTTTTTATAGTATTTTTATTTAAAAATGATTTTAATGAGGGTGAAGGAGAAAACTTTGAGATGACTGTAAGGATGTGTGGGAAATAATATACTTTTATAGCTTATTTTGAACAAATTAGTCCTAAATCTAGATTGTCTTGTTAGTTCTTTTAGATGTTATTCTCAAATTTTTTTTTTATATTTTTAATAAAAAAATTCAATATTTGCACAATTTCGTTTTTGATTTTTAATACTATGTGTTAGTGTGCCCAATTTTGAATTGACTTGAAAGTTGAAACTTTACTTGAAAGAAACATATATTAATTTCACTCGGAAAAAAAAGAAATAAATATTAACTAGAATTAAGCATAGATGCTGGACAGGGATGTGACATTTATATTCATTAAAGATAAAAAGGGAAGATATAATAAATTGTAAATTAGGGAGTTGGGCTAAGCGAATGGGGCTTCATCATTTGGGCTCAAGCTTAGTTTAATTCTAATTCTACCTAGTGTTGTACAATAGTCACATTAAATCAGGTTTAGGTCCGTTTGGATGGGCTTTTTTAATAAATAAAAAAAACTTTTTTAATGCCAAAAAAAATGATTTTTAATTAATTTATGTGTTTAGATGATATTTTTTTAAAAAGCAAAAGTGACAAAAAAAAAAGCAAAAATGCTGCTTTTTTTAAAAGCTTCAATTTAGAGCTTAAAAAAACACTTTTTTTAAAAGCCCATTCAAACGGACCCTTAGCCCCAACCCAAGGTCAGGTCTATTTAAACAAATATGACATGATATTCCCAAAATACCCTAGTGTAATATTAAATTTAGGGAAAATTATTTTTTTAGACCTTCAACTTTTAATTTACTTATAACTCAGCCTCTCAATTATAACTCAATGAGACTTAATCCTTAAACTTTTAACTCACTTAATTATTATGACTTAGTTTTTGAACATTCACTTCTTGATAACTAAGTCTCTAAAATTTTCATTTTTTATCCTTATCATTTATGACTTACTCTTGAGTCATCCTATGTGGCATCTGAGTTGTCCTTGTCATTTATATAATACGGTTCAAATTGCTCCAACTCAACTGAGTTATCCTCAGTATTATATATATAGATGACTAGGACAACTCATATGCCACATAGGATGAATCATAAGTGGGTCATAAATAAAAAGATAATAATATATAAAACCCTTGATTATCTCATTGATTGTAGGTTGGTTATGATCTTATCTGATTCATTAGTGATCATGATAGATTTACCTGTTATTGGGCCGCATCACTAATGGGTCTTATATAAATCCGTAACAGTTGCCCCCCAACCCGGTAGTCCAGGTCTCTGGGCTGCCGGGGTGCATTTATTGTTTGACCCTGCCGGGGTGCGTTTATTGTTTAACCCAGATTTCGTATCCAAGTTGTTCAAGCTTGATTTGCTTTTGTCCAAGTCTTAAGAGTCACATTGATTCATAGTTGAGGGACTATAAGTCAAGTAAATTAGTTTGAGAAGAAAAAAAAGTAAATATAGGAGAAAAAAATAGATTAAGATCTTATAATTTCAACAAAGTATATGATGAGAATTGAGAAGACCAACTAAGATTGTGTAACATCCCGTTTTCACAAGCAGTATACATTTTGTTTTCATCAAACATCATTTGTAAACATCAGAGTAGACCACCGGAGCGATTGAGTAACTGATATATATATTCAAAATGCCCACTGGCTATTTACAGAAGCGGTTCAACAACCGAGAGTTTTCAAAAAGTAAAGGACAATGACGGAAAGTCTTCAGCCGGATCCTTGAACCTGCTGCTTTCCTCTCTCCTCGGTCATCGGTCCTCCTGACCCTGATGCTATGTTAAGAGTTGAGATCCGCACCGGATCTCAGGTAACGGTTAACCTCATGTATACATACACACATATGGTACAGAACAACGTTAACACAACATATGAATCACACCCAACCAATGCACATGTATCGCTCCCAGCATGCAGATATATCGCTCCCAGCAGTACGCGAACGTACCTTCGTTGACGGTAAACGGTAATTCTGTCAGAATACGGCACGACAGTAGGTAAAAACGGAATCAGTGATATCCTATCAACATAACAACGCATTTGTTAAGGATCTATCATTACAACGGACATTTTAGTCATAAATGACCATTTTACCCCTGACCCCCTAATCGGCGGAATTTCGCCAGTACTTCGTTACTTTGACTCTAATCTTCCAAAATTTTGCCATAACTCCGACCCCATCATAATTTCGAAATTAATGACTAAAATGCCCCTAACATATGATATCTAATCATACTTGGAAGATTAAAGATCAAACTAACATTTCTACTCTAACTACCGAAAGAACTACTGAAACTTAAGACTAAGTACCGAAGAACTTACTCAGAGCTTCGCTGCTTTTTCCTCCAGAGCTCCTCCTTCTCTCTAACCTCTCACTAAAACCGAATTTCTCTTGAAGTTGTGAAGAATGAAGTGAAGAGGAGGGGTCTATTTATAGAGTTTTTAAAGGGGCAAATTCGCACTTTTCCTCCTTTAATCTCAACCGTCGGATCTAGGGTTTTGAAGTGGCAAGATCTCCCTCCTCCACCTTGCATGCCGACCTGCCCCCCTCCCCAAAGTCCACAAGTGCACTCATTATGGTGCTACCTTGCCTTTGTTCTAGAAGGTCCTACACCGATAAAGTCCCGATCGGTGTTCAAATCGCGTAATCTTGTAAAATCTTAGAAATCCGGAATTACAACTTTAAAGACATTTTCTCACTCATTAGAAATGTCCGGGCTAAATAACTTTTTGATTCCATACAGGGTTCCAACGGTCCTGTGGAAGTTTTACGGAAAAACGTGCCGGTTACGGAATCAACTTCCGGAATCGTCAACCTCTGGACAAAAATTCACTGATTCCAAATATGTCCAAGAAATTCTCAACTCATTCCCAGATGTTGAGTTACAATTTATTTTCTTCAAATTCTAAATCTGTGACTATCTGCCTTTTCACAGATTACCCTATTTCGTCTTATTACTTAAGTATTCTACCGATCTCGAAATGACTTCAAATGAAATTCCGAGATAAAAATCCACTCAGTAATATTTTACTCTGACTCTAGAAACTTTGTTCATAATTTTCTAGATAGGATCCAATTCCTATCGGTGTTTATTTACCTTTTCTACTTTTTATTTTAATTAATTTTTAATCAAGTGTTTTAATATAACACTCCACCATTAATAATCATTTTTTTTCTTTTTTTCTCACAAGATGTCGGCACACACACACACAATTTATATATTTATTTTTATTTTATTTTTTAATTAATTATTAGTATCTCCTACACAATAAAGAATCACTTGTTTTTCCTCATTTCTCTTCATTAAATCTGAAAGTTAATTTTTATTTCAGTGCATAGATCTCAAAAAGTTATGTGGAATAAAAAAAATCACTTGATTCGGACTCCCGAGCCAGAAGTTATGGCCTTCCGAAGTTTTAACTTTTTTTTTTATGATTTAGTCGACTAAATGGGTTTTTTAGTCGACTAAATCACGGGGTCTTTAAAAAAAAACTTCCCGCGTTTTAGTCGACTAAACCATGGCTTAGTCGACTAAATAGTGGCACATTGAGAAATAGTTTCCAGACAGGGGCATTTTGGTAAATAGTTATTTAATAAGGGGAAAATTAGGAAAAAAAAAACTCGATTGCGACTGATATGTTAATTCCACACATGCATTATTATAATTATTTTCAGTCCAAATATATATATATATATATAAGTTATTGAGGATAGGATATTGCCACTACCAATGTCACTATCATTTTTTCACCGTTAGATCAGAATCTCATCTAGCTTTTATCATTTCTCTCTCCTATTGAGATTCTGATCTAACGATAAAAAAATGGTAGTGACATTGGTAATGACTAAAAATGGTAGTAACAATATTCTAACCCAAGTTATTGATATAATTATAGTTTTTTTACGCCAAATTTGGAAACCTGGCCTTGTGGGTCTGTGGTTTAGGATTTAGTCCAACATATTTTTTGCCAAAATTAAAACAAAGCCTAGTCAATATTTGTTATGATATAACCCAATCATGGTGATCGTCAAATAAAACTAAAATATTTTCATTTCATGGAGTATTATCGGGCAAATCTAGATTAGTCGGAACCTAAGGTTTTGATGAGTTAGGTGTGCAACCAAAAAAAAAATGCTCTTTACCAAAAAAAAAAATGCTCTACATTATTATCTATGATAAGGACCTTCAAAAATTTAATTTTTGCATCACTTAAAAATTTGAACTCAGCTTGAGAGTAACAAATAAAATTCATGTTTATATTAAAAGAAAATAATAAAGATAATGTAGTATAACATAAAGAGTGTTGGTGTATCGTCTTTTATGTTTTTTTTTTTTTTGGGTAACTGTCTTTTATCTACTTTTAATATATATACACACACAAAAAGGAAATATTCATCACATTAAAGGGAGAAAAATGAAATTAAAAAACAAAAGCTGCAAATAATTTGGGAAATTCATGGTTGCCTTTTCATTTGAGGACTTTGTTTAAAAACCCAAAATGCTCCTATAGCCATTATTGTCAAACTCACAAGTTGACTTTATGATTTTATCGTTTTTAAGTTTATAGTTTACAAAATCAAATCAAATCACTGGTAAACTCGTGACTACTGTAAACTCAATTAAATTGACGAGTTTATATGCTGTTTTTACATTTCTAGCTAACAAAACTATGTTAACCCACTTTTAAACTCGTATTCATTTATTCAATTTGATCATGTTTAGTGGCTTTATGTATAAATTTTATAGAAATTTCTTTGTTATATATGATAAATTATAAATGTTGAGGGATTTAATTTCAATTATTTAGATTTAAATATATTTAAATCAAATTGTTATATTTTTATATTTTAATTATTTAATTATATACTATTAAGACCGATTTAATGGTGAAAGTAAACTCTTATGAGTTTACAATTAGAATTCACGATACGGGTTTATGTCACTATCACAAGTTTACTTAAACTCGCGAGTTTGACAACTTTGTCCATAGTCACTCGTTGGCCTTCCCTGCACACAACAAACAAAGCATGAATAACACAAGAGATTAGATTTAAGTTGATGAAATTCATCATTAACTAGACATTATTATTAGTTTATGTATTAATTACTAAGTGGATTCAATGGCTTAATTGAAATTCATAGACTCTTTTGGTAACTAAGAGGTTGAAGATTCAAAATCGCTAAAAGTCATTTTGTTAGTGTTTACCTGCTTGTCACCACCTCACCGGCGATAATAGCTCCGGCGACGTGTGATCATTGGGAGGAGAGTTTTTTTGTTTTTGGTCAATGGCATTTTATTAAATGAACACTAAACTTGTTTACATAATCAGAAAACCTGTATTTTGCTGATTTAAAGATTTTTTTTTTTTTTGTAATTTGAGTTGTTTTTGTGGGAACTAAGAGTGATTCTTCCAACAATATAATGTAATATATATACACATTCACACACACCATATGATACATAAAATCATTTAAAAATTATAAAAAAAATATTTTGAAAATACTTCTAAATAATACTACTCCCTCATGTCCTATTTATAAAAGTTCGATAATTGAACTAAGCGGTTTAAGGAAATGATTAAAATTAGTTAAAAATAATAAATTATCTAAAATAAACTTTTTTTTTTCAAGTATACACTTATTTATAATGAGGAAAGTCACAGAGAGGAATAGAGTAATATAAGCATAATCAATCTTTTAATTAATCCAATACATATAATTAAAGAGGGTAAAAAAATAAAAATAAAAATATAATCACAAAATATTATTTTCAGAGTATATCCCAATGATTTTGTTTAAATCCGTGCATTGTACAAAAAGTTTGAGAAACAAATTATATTTTAATTTATAAATACTACAACTCATTATATAGTTTATATCAATTAAATATTTTTCAATATTCACTCAAAAAAATTCAATATATAGAAAACTAAAATAAATCTTCCCTGAAATGAAATCTCATTCAAACTTCAAAGCATGACAATTTTATATTTTCCAAATTTTATCATCCCAAATAAATAATCCAGCCCTAGCTCAACCCCTAATAGTAAGTATTAATGATGGAGTTGGCTTACCTCCGCTGCAGTCCAAACGGTGTCATTTTAGTAGAAATCACACACACTGGTCCTTTTTTAAAAAAAAAAAAAAAGAAAAAAAAAGAAATCAGGCGATTATTCGGGATACTGAATCGTACTGAAAAAATATTTATGATCTTAAAAAATTATTTTAAGATCTTAAAAAAATATTTCAGGGTACAAACTGGTACTAAAAGGATACTTCAAGATACTGACTGGTACCTAAAAAAATTATTTTTGGATCTTGAAAAAATAATTTAGGTACTAATTGCTACTAAAAATATATTTTAGGACATTTTTTCTGGATCCGAAAATAATTTTTCAAGATCATGAATTATTTTTTAGGTACCAGTCAATATCCTGAAGTATCTTTTTAGTACCAGTCTGTACCCTAAAATATTTTTTTAAGATTTTAAAATAATTTTTTTAAGATCATGAAATATTTTTTCATTACGATTCAATATCTCAAATTATCTTTTTACTATCTGGCAGTGCCTATTTTTTTTTTTAAACAAAGAACCAGTGTGTGTGTTTTCAGCTAAAACGATACCGTTTGGAGTGCAGCGGACGCAGCAGACAAATTGTTGCAGCGGAGGTAAGCCAACTCCATTAATAATAGTATGATTTTTTCTTATTGGGTACAACTTAAAAAGCAGAAACGTGACGAATTAAGTAAATTATCCAACAAAGAAAGCAATAGCCAATAAGAAGGGAGCTTAAGATTAAGTGGGCCATGTCACGTGACGGAATGGATTTATTGAGCTTTTAGCCCTTTAGGTTTCATATAGCGACATGTTGTGTTGTGTGGTTGTGTTTATTCCCTCCAAATAAATTCAATTGTTTCACATGATTTATGCATGTGGTTATTATGTGTGTATATTCGGAAACATTATCCTTTTTTTCGATTTTTTTAAAAAAGCAAGTACAACATTTCTATTTTTTTTTTATTTGCACAGATAATTTTTTTTATAAATAATTCATTGTTTATTCTACAATTAAAAATAAACACACCTGAGAGTTATCTTCAGGTGGTTTAAGATACCAATTTTTTATAACATGAAATACTTGTACTAACATGTTCTACTTATATTATCCGATTCATATATCCTTCCTATGTTATTGAGAACATTCTAAGAATTTCATTATTCTTTCACAATTTATCCTGTTTGTGGTCCACTTTTTATAGTATGAGGTAGGATTTATTTTTACTATCTCCGATCCTAATTATAAGGCTTAATTGTAGGATTTATTTTTACTATCTCCGATCCTAATTATAAGGTTTAGTTGACTTTTTTCGAAGAGATTAAGGAAGCTAAATAAGTTATTTAATCATTTCATATGTTGTATTTTCTTAAATTATATATTAGTTTATTAGTCAAACTATTTAGTTTGAAGAAAAAAATAAAAATACTCTAAGTTAATTTAATTAGCTTCCTTAATCTCTCCAAAAAAAAGTCAACTATATCTCATAATTAGGACCGGAGGGAGTACTAATTTTGGTGTATTTTAGAAATTTTATTATCCTTAGGGAGATTTCCTCACTTATCGAATACTTTCCTAAAATTTTTGTATAAGAAAAAAAAAAGATACTACCTGTGGTCTTAATTATAGAAACACTTTTGTAGTGCAATTTGTACTACAAAAGTATTCCTATAATTAGAATCCAAGGGAATATATCTTAGGAGACTATGCAATTATATTTACTCTTTTATGTATTATATTAGATTTTATTGAACTAACAAATAATGAAAATTTCCGAAAAAGAATTTTAAAAATGTTAAATGACAAATACTAGGTGTTTTGAATATTCATAATATAATAGAGTGTGGGGGTTTGATTTGTCCATTTCAAAATTAAATAGAAATGACAAAAATGGCCATATGAATTTAAAACCTTGCTCAAATTTTTATAAAGTTTTAACTAGTTTAGATCAAGTTCTAACAAGTCATAATAAGATTTTCACAAATTCTAATTCAAAAATTATCACTTGCTACAATGACAAGGGCATTGATTCCCACTTTTGATAAGAATTTCACTCAATCAAATAAGATTTTAACAAGTTTTAAAAACTCCGAGCAAAAAAAAAAACAAGTTTTAAAAACATTTTTACAAATTTCAATTAAAAAAGCACCACTTACTATAATGATAAGGTATTCATTCTCACTTTTGATGAGGATTTTAGAAATTCATATAAAATTTTAACAAGTTCCAAATTTTTTTTTTTTTTACAAATCCCAATTCAAAAATCACCACTTGCTACCATAGCAAGGTATTGATTCTCACTTTTAATCCAGGTTCACAAGTTCAGATAAATTTTTAATAAGTGCTGATAAGATTTTATTAGAAGCGAGAATCAATATATTGTCATTGTAGCAAGTTGTGATTTTTTGAATTGGAATTTGTTAAATCCTTATCAAAAGTAGGAATTAATACCTTGCAGTTGTAGCATGTGCTGATTTTTGAATTGAAATTTGTGAAAGTCTTATTTGAACTTATTAAACCCTTATAAAAAATAGGAACACATTTTTTAAACTTAAAGGACTATTTCTATCATTGCCATGCATTATGAATATTTGTAACTCCTTTTTATTCTTTAATATTTTTAAAGTTTCTTTTCAGGGATTTTCCCCAAAAAATATTAGATTTGAAAAATAAAATAGTATTTACATTTTATTATGTACATGGATATTAATATATTGAATTGGTCATACAATTTGGCAAAATAGGAGGTGCGACCCTCAAAATCACATCTAGTGGCTTAGATTTAAGTAGGCCCATCTTATAATTTTTTAAAAAAATAAAATAATAAAGGAGACAAAGGAAAATCCACGTTTGAGCTCCTAAAAATATAAATATATACTGCCGACCTGTGCAGTTTTATGAGCGATTATTAATCGCTAAAATTAGCAAACCCAGCATTGGATTTCCCGAAAATATAGTGTAAATACTAAATATCAATAATGTTGCCTATATTTATCCAATACGGCGTGAGTACTAGTATAATACGAGCCAATAATATCGGAGGGGCGAGTCGGTGAAGCGGTTATTATTTGCGAGAATTAAGCCTCAACTGTGATTATTTAACAGCGGTGAACTTTGATTTTGAAAACCCACTCACTGCTCAACGGAGCCCACGAATACGAGTGATTAGTGTGTTAGTGCTCCGTCTGGTTACTCTCTCACTCTTCAGTCTCTTCATTATACTCTTTCTTCTTCTACTACTAGGTAAGAGAGAAACAAACGCTAATTCAGTGTTTCGTCTTTGTATCTTTCTTGATTCTTTTAATTTGTTTCCGTCTATTTCTCTGATTCTTGCGTTAAAGATTGGAGCTTGAGGCATTTGAAGAACTCGTTGTCTTCGGGGTTTTAATGGGTATGTTTTGTACTGGGAAGAGGATGCTCTGTGTGGTTGGTTACTTTTCGTTTTTTGTTTTTTTGTTTTTTTTTCTAAAAAGAAAAAGGGGGCTCTGAAGAATAATCTGTCTTTGATTTTTCGCAAAAGGAAATGAAGGTTTCAAATTTTGAAATACTGGAAAAGGTAGAAACTTCTTTGACATGTATTCTGAATGTTGTTTTTAATCATTAACAATGGTTTCTTGAGAAACACTTGAGTAATTCTCTTTGTTTCTTCTAACGGTATGTGAACCGGAACGATGTCGCTTTATTGTAATTTTGATTCTGAGAAATATGTTTTGACCTTTGAGATTCAATTGTCTTCGATTTCTGCAGTCCCCCAATATTCTGACATTCTGGTTTGCTTTCATAGGCGTGAAGTTTTTTGGTTCTTCATCTTTATGTTGCTTGAAGATGACGCTTTTAAATGTTCTCTGTTTATTTCCAAATCAGGAAAGCACAGTCCTATCTCCTTTGTGCTAAAGAAAACTTCCTTTCTTGGCATAAATATAGAAAAAACTGAATAACCTCTATTTCACTATCTAATCTTTGTGCCTAAAGAAAACATTCTTTCTCTGTGTAAGCAGAGAAATACTGAAGAAAAATCTTGTTCGCTATCAAGAATCAATCTTTATTCTGAATTCTTTTCTTTTGTTATGGTTACTATAACATGATTCATGGAATAGCGCTTAGGGATGGAGAACAATGTGTGTTCCTAATGTTCCGAGGACTTATATTGATCTGTTGCTTCTTTTAATATTTAATCTGAAATGGCTGCTTTGTGCTGAGTTGTTTTTTTTTTTTTCCTGGCAGTCATAAGGTACGCTATGGATATTTCAGACCATACAAGAATTGTTTTCGATAGAATTCAGATATTTGAACCTGAGTATGCTAGAAAAATAATTGGCTACCTCCTACTAAAAGAGAATGGTGAGCAGGAAATATCTACATTAGCATCGTGCCCCGATTGTGTGGTAAGAGACGTGGCACTTGTGGCCAAACTGGAGCTTCAAAAGTTGGCTGCCCATTCTTCCTTACCTCCTTTGAATTCTACACGACGAGGCTTAAGACAATTACCCATGATTGCTCCTAGGAGCCCTACTTCTCCGGCAAGCTTCCCAGTTCAACCAGCTTTTTGGGAACAACAGCCTCATACTAACACTACAAACACAAATTTTAATATACCCATGAATTACATGGATTCCATATCAGAACTTCAGCAGCAGCGGATGCAGTTGTTTGGCTTAGAAAATAATATAGATCCAATGCATGCTGGAAACAATGGGATTGCGAATGATTATTTTAGATTGGACGCTTCCCCCAGAAATCTGAATGCACAAGCTGGTAGAAGGCTTTCATCCGAACCTCCTGTCAAGGCCTGTCACTATTTTAACAAGGGTTGCTGCAAACATGGAAGTAGTTGTAGATTCTATCACGCTGGGCAAGTTGGTCCAGAGAGACTTTCTCTAATGCCTGGAAATGATGCTAATGATGATGATCAGTTAATTTCACCTGGTTTGCTAGCGCAGTTAGAGTCAGAACTTGTTGAGCTTTTGCAATTAAGAAGAGGCAATCCCATTACAATTGCTTCCCTCCCAATGGTATACTTTGATAAGTATCAAAAAGCACTTCAGGCTGATGGTTATCTATCTGAGAGCCAGAGACAGGGAAAATCTGGCTATAATTTGTCTAAGCTTCTTGCCCAGTTGAAGAACACTATTCGGGTCATAGAAAGGTGAAATCTCATCAATGGACTATACACTATACAGTAATTTGATCAAATGCTTCTTATTTGAATGTGTCACGTAATTTGTGGTTGATTTATTTATTTACCAGACCCCATGGACAGCATGTGGCGGTTTTAGCAGATGTAACAAAATATGTGGAAAGAAGAGATCCTGGTCAAAATGTTAGCGCCGCACAGCAAATTTATTTGACTTTCCCAGCTGACTGCACTTTCAAAGAAGAGGATGTTTCAAACTACTTCAAGTAAACTAAATTATTTTCTTGGGATCTAAAATGCTTTTTTGTCACTTCATTGTAGTTAATGGTGTTAACTTGCCATTTGTTTTACAGAACTTTTGGAGCTGTTGAGGATGTAAGACTTCCACGCATGCCGGAAAGGATGTTTGGATTTGTAACATTTGCTGACCCGAAAACTGTCAAGACAGTTTTGGAGTGGGGGAATCCCCATTTTGTCGCGGGCTCCCGGTTGCTTGTGAAACCTTACCAGAAAAAAATGAAGAACATTGACCGGTGAGAACTACCTGGATGCCCTTTTTTTCCCACTTAGGAATTGAATTGAGTTTTAATGCTTGAATCTGTATATCTGATCAATGAATGAGTAATTATTTTAAGTTTCAAAACTTATAAACTCTCTAAACTAAAATCTGTTGACACATTCTAGTATCATTTTAACTGCACCTAAGTATATCCTTCTCAAAAGAGTCTCTAAATTCCTAAGTACACTAGCTTTTCTTTTTTACTTATGCATGTACTTCAATTTTGATGCAGGAAATGCACTGATAGAATTGAGACTCCTGTTCCCTATCAACCACAATATGCAGACATACATTCTGAACTTACCTCAAGTGAGTATGCTATCTTTTACTCATTTATTTTTAAAAAAAAAAAAAACTGGAAAACTTGCATGCATTATTGGCTTTCTAGCCTCCGTGACATTACCACTTGATATGATTGTTGTGCTCAAAATGGATTTTTCTAAAGCAGTACTTCCTCTAATCCTAAATGTAGGAACCTAGTTTGTAGTCCTGAAGGCTTTGAGTTGTAGTTTTTGGCATTATATTTAAAAAGTATCTATAACCAAGCCATCTAGAATTTATATGTAGGGTGTGTGATGTGTCCACACCTCAAACCCAAAAAGGTTTTTATATGAGGAATGACATATGCACAAATGTGATGAAATTGTTCATGGGCCTTGATTATCATGGTTCAAGCTTTTGAATTTAGAAGTCACCTTTATTCTCTCACACGTTCTGTACAAGGAGCGTTTTTATACTGATATGCTGACTATATATATAGTGTCAAGAAGTTTTAGGTCTGGTTTTTTTGATTCTATCCTTCCAAGGAGACGGTTCTTAGAAGAAGAAGAGCAGTCCCTCGAACTTCAAATGAGACGTCTTGCTGAGTTGCAGCGGAGTCAACACTCTGCGTATCTCGGCTTCTCTATGAATGGCCTAAATGCTCCAAAAGGTAGGTATTATAATACTATCTCTCGTCCTTAACACAAACTAGATCTTATATTAAGAATAGGAGCTATATATAAAATCTATATCAAGTTGTACTATTCATAAACTAGGAATATTATTCACCACTTATATTGTATGCTTAACTTTGATATGATTTCTTGTGTTTAGGTTCAGACACTTTCAATTTTCACCCTACAGAATCTTTAAACCATATTCATCAAAAAATAGAATCTTTAAACCATACTGTGACTGACAGACCTAAGGACATAAATTTCAATCATACAGAATCATTAAACCATGCTGAGACTGACAAACCTAGGGACATAAAGACCGAATCCAACAACACTGGTGAGGGCAGGTATGAATCAGATTTCTTATAAATTTTTTATTGGTATTCTTGCATTTTTGAAGCATCTCCAGATAATAGTATATATTTTTTTTAAATAATTATTATTATGCAGGGATGGAGAACTGGATCTCCCTGAGAGCCCTTTTGCATTTCTGGTGGATGATTAGTTGAATTTCTACAGTTTTATAGATATGGAAACTAGTACAGAAGAAAGAAATATACAGTTAGAAACAACAGCAGACCAAAAAAATACAGCAGCAGTCTTTAACCTGTTACACCTGCAAAAATGTACATTGCTCTTCTCTACTAGTTCGTTGTTTCAGTTGAAGGCTATGGCAAGTACTTACAAGCCGAGGCGTTTTATTTTTCCTTTTTAAGTTCTCTTTGAATTGTTGGAAGCATAGAAGAATATATGGTTACACATATAAGGTGGTCATAGGTTTTACCTCTTTATAGATAGAAAGTTTATTGTTTTTCTTTTAAAGGTTATGTAGCTGGCAGATTACTGTAGTTACAGCCCATAAAGTTCATAATAAGAAGCATTTTGTTTACCTTTTTTTGTCAACTTTTAGATATTCTCTGACATTATTAATTTATTTTATTTTTTCCAACAAGAAATGAAGAATTGGAATTCCATAAGTTTTTATATCTTTATTATCAAAGCTTTTAACTAAATTATAATTATAATGATTTAAAATATTTAAAATATAATTATATGATATTAATTGTCAAAAAAACACTTATTTATATTTTCTTTCACTATATCGACTCAAACATCTGGTGCTTCCCCAGTCCCCACCCCCTTTTTTAATATTTTAACTAACTGAAAGAAATATGAAAATTATTTTTTTTTAAAAAGTACTGAGCATTTAGGACATGTTTGGTTTCCTATTTTCAAAACAATGTTGTTTTGAAAAATGAAAAAAAAAAAAAAAATCAAAATCAAAACTGTTTTCAGTCATGTGTTATGAGAAATAAAGAAATAATAAAATAAATTTGTTTTGAAAAACTAAAAAAATTAAAATATCTTTTTGAAAAATCTCAAAAAGGTCTCTAAAATTTCAAAACCTCAAATCAATGGTTTTTCCACTTATATAAGTTGTGAATTTTTTATCAAATGTAGTCAATCATTTATCAGTTATAGGAAACAGACCTTATTTAAGATTTTGAAATTGTTTCTGAGATTTTTCCATATCGTTTTTGATATTTTATTACCTTTTGTTTAAAGAAAATTAGAAAATAGGCGGACAACATTATATTTTATTATATTTTCATGGGGAATTGAAATTCAGATTAAAAAAAAAAAGAAATTCAGATATGACAGGAAACACATCCAAAAGTGTTGAATTCTCCTCCCTTGTCTTCAAGTGGGAATAGGTCCCAGGAATATTAAATGCGGCTGGCCAGAATACAAATGTCAAGGACACTGACATAATTCTCAAAAGAAAATTCTTTATAATATCATTCCCAGGTACATTATTGTTAAACAAATCAGTAAATATCTAACGCACGTTTCATATGCTGCACTCCTGTTATATCAAATATCAATATCACGTACAAATTCTAACCAAATTTTTTTTGCTCGGAAATTCTAACCAAATTCAAGATTGATAAGATGTGAGAACTTTCAAGCACCACAACTGCCACGTACATTTATTCTCGAACTCTGATATGAATTACTATGATATAGATGTCTGTCTTCATCACAACCATAAAAACTGCTTTCTCACACAAGAAATACACCAGACAAGATAATAAGGCGATAAGCTTTCTCTTTTCTGTAATCTCTAATATGGAAAATGGCAGGATAAAATAACACCAGACGGATTTCTCTTTGCCAAGATCTAAATTATAGCTAAGGGTGTATTTGGTTTGACGAGAAGAGAGAGTGTGAGGGTTAGGAAGGGAAGAATTTTTTTTGACTAAATTGCCAATGAAATTTTTTCAAAATTACATACCACTGTGATCTTATTTATAAGTCTTTTTAACTAAATCACACATACCAAGGAGAGGTAGTTAACTCAATGATTATCGGATAAATTTTTAACTTTACCCTCATTTATGAATGAGTATCTTTCAACTCTCTTTTTTTTCTCTCTATTTTAATTGGTATATTAATATGACCAAAATTGTCACAATCTCATTTATTGCTTGAAAGAGGACTTATAAATAAGACCAAAATTTTTTATCAAAAGAGACTTACAAATAAGACCAGAGTAGTATCTTTTTGCATTGCTTTCCACATATTAACTGATGTAAGCATTTTACATCATGGTCATATCTGACTTTTCACACAAAAAATTTCCTCTACCTTCCCCTTAAACACTGTAAGAGGATTTCGTAACAAAACCATGCAAATTCAATAACAATTTGCTGCGTACATACCAAAAGCTCAAAAGTGATTTTTGTTTCTAATATTATTCTTATTTTGGTGACAACTATAACAACAGAAGTCCTCTATATGAGATATACAGAAGAATGAAAGAGGGGAAAAAATAACAGAGGGCATTACTGCCAGTAAAAAGGAAAAAAATAAAATAACAGCCACAGTATCAGTAAGAAGGACCTAAGAGTTACAATAGCTTCCTTCTTTAATTTTGACAGCTTTCTTGCAGTATTGTCCACTGTGATAAGTTGGAGGTCAAGTCACAGACATACAGAATGTAAACAAGCTCACCTTAAGATGACAGACCTCAACATCATGTGTTCTGCCTTCCTGATCACCCAAGAACCTTGCAAGCAACCATCTTACTTTGACATAAACAATAATGGTTTACAGAAGTTGAGCCACTCTGGTGAAGATTCGACAGAAATTTGAACATCAGAACAGAGCAGCAAAAAAATAGCTAGATGAACTAGAGTGGTTGAGCTTCAGCCACTGTGGCAACCATCATGGAAATTTGTATCAACAATTTGTAGGTTTTCTAATATTAAAGCTAACATGAAGCTGCTCTTCCAGTACTCATGTAAGTGGACCGAGACATTTTTTTTTTTTTTTCATATTTTTCAGCAAATTTCTTGAGTAAAAGCCTCTGACGAAAAGCCAAATACTTATCCAAACTAGTCCCTGCCCACTGCTGACAAAAGCATTCATCAGTTGGGACTAGTGATCCTAGTGGAAATGGTCCTTTTGGAGCTTTCTTCAGAGAAACCAAGAACCTATGACGAGGACGTATTCTCTGGTCCAAGGACAAGCTAAGGTACATTGGATATTTGGTCAAGGATTGAACCTCATTCTGAAGTTCATTTACCAGATACAAGTACTTGGGCTTTAGATTCTCCTCCACGGACAGGGAAAGGACCTGTAGAATCAGAAATCATTCTTTCATGTTACAAGTATTATCCAACAAAACAGTCTAAAATAAGACGAGGGGGAGCTTGCAATAAAAAAGCAGAGTACTTTTGATATATCAGTAATGGGGCTGTAAATAAATTAAAGATTGACCTGTGTAAGACTGGTCAAGACTTTTAGGATGTCTGAATTTCCCATTCCTATACTCCTCAGAAAGTTAATCCTAGGCAGTAATCCATCATCTATGCTATAATGGAGAAACTGAGGATGTTTGGTCACCATCTTCACTATGCTATCTCTGGGTGCTCCCAACTCTTTAGTTAGAAACATACACCGAATATTCCAGGAAATGTCAATACGCTGAACGAGAATTTGTGGGCTCAGCTGAATGACTTTACTCAGGTCCTTCTCCTTGATGCCTACTTCCTCAACTAAATATCTTACTGTTGGTTTTAAAGAATTTTCAACACTATAAGAAAACAGGGATGGAGAGGCAGCAATGATTTGCCCTATTCTGGAATTCGGTATTCCCAAACCCATCAAAAATGCAACATGAGTCTTTAAATTGTTTTCAACTGTATACTCCAGAATTTGTGGCTGTCTCAAAATGATTCTTCTTACATCTCTATGTTTGACACCAACACTCATTAAGTATTCCAATCTTTCCTGTGCAGAACACACATTAATTTGAAGCGAGGACATGTGCCTTTCATACATTTGGATAAAGTGCGATTCCTTCATTTCAAATGTGCTTAAGTAGTCCAGAAGTGGAATCCATTTCCTATCCAAATTTATCTCTTCAGACAATCGAGGATATCTGTTCTCCTTTAAATTTCTACCAACCTGCAATTACACAAAGAATATGGAGTTCCTCAGCTTTCAGTTGTACACTAAATGGAATTTGTCACTTACAGCTTATCACCTCTCTGTACCTTTACACTGCCATTTGGTTCAAAGGATACCACTTTCTCACTTTTTAACATTTTAGGGCTTTCAAATGATCTCTCATTCCACCCTTTTTCATGTTGCCTACCTTTTACTGCACAGAGTTGTAGACAGGATACACAGAATTTAATTTTTACTTAAAAAATAATAATAATATTCATATAAAGAATACCTTTTATTTTCTTTGACTTAAATTTCTTGTCATTAAAATCAATGTCAGCAGGCTCAGCAAATTCTTCCTGAACACATTCCACAATGAAAAAAGCTGTGGTTTCAGCAAAGCATAATCTAAGGAACAGTTAAAGATAAAGTTACAAGCATGCCATAGGCAATCAGAGACAGCACAATGATCAAATTGCATAGCTTCACCAAAACGGAAAAGGAAAAACAAAAACCGTCATGCATAATGAATAAGAAAGGGCTGTAACCATACTTGTTGAAACCTTCATTTAATAATAAGATGGCACCTATGTGAAGAATTCACAAGGTAAATTCATATACGGTACTAAAGGAATAGAACTGTCCATAACTTCAAGAGTTTTATTGCAAAGTTGATAACGATAATGTTATGGTTTTAACATAGAATTGAGAAATAGAGAGAAGAAAACCAGAAATAGAGGGTAG
This sequence comes from Acacia pycnantha, assembly GCA_025563575.1. Taxonomy (NCBI): domain Eukaryota; kingdom Viridiplantae; phylum Streptophyta; class Magnoliopsida; order Fabales; family Fabaceae; genus Acacia; species Acacia pycnantha. Next base: position 2,705,816 of record JAMWYP010000031.1, on the reverse strand, counting down.
AAGAAGCAGAAATGTGATGCTTTAATCATTCATCATCAAAGTCAAAGCATAGTGATACAACGGATAGTTCTATGCCTTATATAGGCAATACCTCTAGACCTACTACTACTAATCCCAACTAACTGCCATTGGTTATTAACAACTAACTATCCCCTAACTAACTAACTACTACAACTAACTCCCTAATTAACTAACTAATATATTTATTAACAGCTTACATATCAATACCCCCTCCCCAAAACATCCTTGCCCTCAAGGATGCTGAACAACAAAATACAAACCTAAAGAACAAGAACAAAAAAAAAATACAAAAACTCAAAAATACAAATCTGAATCAATCACATACATCCCCTTCCAGATCAGAACCCTTTGTAGGTAGCCCTCTCCGGATAGCCGTTTCTAAAAGAAAACACCATTGATTGATAGAGTTTCTTGGTTTCCTTCAACTGTTGTCCCATACCAACAAGAAAAGGAAAAAAAAAAAAATTCCTTCAACTGTTGTCCCATACCAACAAGAGAAATCTTTTTTTCAACTTTCTTTTTTCTACAACTTCAAAATGTGTGGGAAAGATTGAAAGAATTGAGACCAATATTTGCAGCCCGTCAATAAAGAGATACTCACACTGTGTAAGATCCATTTGAAAAGGTCCTAGGCTTGCCCTATTGTCATCTTCAAAGCCCAAAGACTTATTAAAAATTACTAAACCCAATGAACCTTTAAAATACCTCTAACACTGATAAGAAATAGAACCAGCTGGCCATTTGACTTTTCAACCAACCGCATGATATGATTCGGAGATGAAGAAAGCCCAGAATCCGATGAACTGACGATTTCAGAACCCGAATCGTGCGCCGTAAGCAGAATCTTAATGGTAGAGAAGAAACAGAGCAGTGAACAAACGATGAGAGATCACAGAAGCTTGACGCGAGCAGAGGTGAATAACTCACAGAATCCAGAATCGGTCAGTGCATTTTCTGGTGATTCCCACGGTTTCTTGACTGATCTGCAGGCTCGATGGCTTGTGCTGGTGTCGTATGAGAGTTCGGTCTTGGTATTTCTTGTCGCAGCCTTCAGAACAGCAACAGATGGCAACTTCTTTTTCTTTTCTTTTCTTTTTTTTTTCGTTTCTTGGGGTCTCTTTTTGGGCTATCTTGAAGACAAGTCCAAACCATGAGGGAAGAAGAATGGCTAGGCTTGATTCAAGACTGGTGTAACTCTGTTTTTCAGTTTCTTGGTCAAGTATCTCGTGGACTCAAGATGTTCAGAGAGCAAACAGAAGCAAGCCGAGGATGGCAACCACTATTATGGTTTTAACATAGAATTGAGAAATAGAGAGAAGAAAACCAGAAATAGAGGGTAGAAGAAGCATAAATGTGATGCTTTACTCATTCATCATCAAAGTCAAAGTATAGTGATACAATGGATAGTTCTATGCCTTATATAGGCAATACCTCTAGACCTACTAATCCCAACTAACTACCATTGGTTATTAACAACTAACTAACTAACTATCCCCTAACTAACTAACTACTACAACTAACTCCCTAATTAACTAACTAATATATTTATTAACAGTTTACATCTCTCTCCAAATGGGGGGGGTGCCAAAATTTCAGCAACATTAACACAAACGCTCTTTTCAAATATCTATTATTAATCTCTATGAAAATCAAAATGTATCACGTGAACATCAAAACACTCACTTCACAACTTGATAACAAGTAAGAAATAGACATAAAAAATGAAAAAGAAGCATCACCATTAGACATGTTTCATAGAGAAAGCATAGAGAGAGCAGAGGCAAACATCTGACCAAAGGAACTGTATCATTCACGAAAATAGGGTTGTAAATATAAATTCAGTTAAAAAAAAAAAACATCGATTTCTCACCGGAAACAAGAGACTATAATTCTATTCAAGGAAAATTAATCGAAAGCAGGGATGGGATAATAAAGGATAGAATTTTCAAATATCATGAAGTAAAAGATGTAAAGTAAACCCATTTCCCAACAGGACATAAATTGCCCCCAACAGAGCAAACAACTGGTTAAAAATAGCTCAAAAATTAGAGGAAATAACGAAGAAACTTACATCAGATAGCCAATCATCTGACACGGCATCGTCCTCGTCGTCCAATGCTTTATCATCTGCATCGTTGTCATACGGAGATAGGACCTTTCCGAACCTCGATTTGCGATTAGTCTTGAGAATGTTCAGGTTGGAATGCACCGCAAGCACCACGAACTTGCGAGCTCCTCTTGCACGAGCTGATTTTGAGACCAAATGGCAGTTGCGCAAAGAGGAAAGAGAAGAAGCGGGTGAAACGGGATTGTAAGGGTAGAAAGTGGAAATGGTAGCCATATCCAGAGGGAGACAGAGAAGAAGAGGAGAATATACTCAAAAACCCTAAACCAGAATCTCTCCGCACTGTTCAGGAGGCTTATCCCCCTTCCCTCCCCTTTATCCTGATTGAAGAATCAGTTAATTAGACTCAATTTGGCGCGTCGTTAATGCGTGAGCCATGCACGAAACGGTGTCGTTCAAAAGATTCCCACCAGATAGGTTTGAATTGTGATGTCCCGAGCCTATTGGTAGTAAAGCCAATAATATACTCTAATTAAACTTCTTTAATTTAACTAAATTATATACATTTCCCCCACCTCCAAGAAGCTAAAAGCGCATTTGGCTTAAAAAAATAAGAGAGTAAACGATGGATTGATAACTGAATTTCTCTTATAACCATTCACTCATTAATTTTTATAATTTTTAAATTATGCTTGTCTAATTAATATGATATTATTTTAATTTTGTTCTCATTTTTTTAATTAACAGTCCAACTGAAAAGACATGAAAAAAAAGATATAGAGATTATCGCCTGCTATATGTAAACTATTCTAATTAGAGGGAATAATTAGGAGAAAATATATATATTGAGAAATTGTGTATATTGATAATAGAGCAATAATGCTCCTACAAGAAGTGTAATGTGATTGAGAGTAATGTTGAGAGTAATGATCCCTTTATATAAACTAGGGCCCTTAACTAACCCTCTAACTAACTCTAACTAACCACTAACTAATCAATTGAACTACAACAACTAAGCCCTTAATATAATGGGTCTTAACCAACTCATTTAATCCCTTATATTCTAACACGCCCCCTCAAGTTGAATACTATTTATCTTAAATGTCCTCAACTTGAACAACAAAAATAAAGGGATAAGGTGAATCAAATTAAATGGTTTTACAATCACAAAACAATACAAAATACAAAGATTTCTTCAATTCACAACAATCTTCCTCCATTCTTCTGATTCACTTTTGAACAACTTCAATCTGTAAGCTTTTAAACTTTCTTCTGTTGCATTCAAGTATGAAGTCTAAGCTTCTCAACTTTCTTCTGCTGTATTCAAGCATGAAGTCTAGGCTTCTGAACTTTCTTCTGCTCCATTCAAGCATGAAGTTTAAGCTTCTGAACTTTCTTCTGTCATATTCAAGTATGAAGTCTAAGCTTCTGAACTAAGCTTTTGAACTTTCTTCTGTTTTCTCAGCTTCCCTTTACTGGATCAGTGCCACCACAACAGCCTTCACACAATCACACTACTGGCATTTAAATTTGAAATTACCAAATTCAAAGAAATAGAGCAGGGTATTGCAATTTTAACTTTACTGCTACATTTGCTGCCATACATAACAAGGGTCCACTTTTGCACTGAATTTCATCCAAACAATGTTGAATCTTTCATTCCTTTCTTTCTCTGTGAGAAGTTAGGTTGGCAGGTGCTCCTCCTCCACTCACCTGGATGGCAGGCAGCTCCTCATCAAATCAAACCCAGGGAAAGTTGTCAAGTAATCAAGAATGATGAAATAACCGCTCGCGGGGTAAGAATCGGCTTGCATGCTGGAAGTTCTTGTTGAGTAAATTTCGAAGTCTCTTGGTATGTTTTCTGGAAGTTGCTGCATCAGCGGATCCAGCACTACCAGAACCCGACGATGCCATATCCGAACCCAAAATTTCAAAGGCTTATCCTTCCTTTTTTCTTTTGGCCTTAATCCCGAAACAACAAACAGATAGGGTTGAAACCCTTGAAATGTGAGGATGTGTAAACAGAATATGCAATTGTGATTGGAGCAAATACGACACTATGATGAAGCGCCTTCTCCTGGAGATTTGAGTTTTACAAAGAAATAATAAATGAGTAGTGATTCATTACGAAGGTCGGCCAGTCACCTCCTTCCTTCAATAGATCATGCGTCTCTGGTATCTCTTCCGTGAGTCTTTTCCCTCTTTGCCGGCGTTGATCTTTCCGACGTGGGTCTTTTTCCCTCTTTCCGACGTGGGTCTTTCAGCCTCTCCGCCGGCGTCGTCTCTCCCCTCTTTGGAGGTGTCGCGCCGTACGTGGGGATGCTCACCGGATCCTTTGAGGAAGCCGTCGATCTTGGATCTTCTTTGGGGATGATCACCGTCGAAGCTTTCTTCTTCTTCGAATCGGTATTTCGGTTTCGGGTACTACCAACTCTTCGTCGACGATGGCTCCTAGTTTGAGCTCCAGCACCAGTCCAAGTGTTATTGCTCCTCCCTCTACGTCGGCGACTCAGATGCTTAGGGATTTCTCCTTGGATGGGCGGATCTTGAATCTCAACCCGATTCTTCTCGGTATGGAACTGGGGGTGACGTTGGACCTTGGGTTTGACCGGTTTCTTGATTTGCTGAACTAGTTCTTTGGGCCACATCTTTGGTTTTGGGCTCTGCTCACCTTGAAAAAACGATGAATTCTTGGATCAAAACCTGGGCTTCCAACACATCTCCCCTCTTCAGTGAAGCCTTGCTCTTGTCCACTAAAAGTTTGTGTGCAAATTGGATATTGATTACTACTAGGCTGCTAATCTTGAAAAGATAATCGGGCTCTGATATCATGTAAACTATTCTAATTAGAGGGAATAATTAGGAGAAAAGATATATATTGAGAAATTGTGTATATTGATAATAGAGCAATAATGCTCCTACAAGAAGTGTAATGTGATTGAGAGTAATGTTGAGAGTAAGGATCCCTTTATATAGATTAGTGCCCTTAACTAACCCTCTAACTAACTCTAACTAACCACTAACTAATCAATTGAACTACAACAACTAAGCCCTTAATATAATGGGCCTTAACCAACTCATTTAATCCCTTATATTCTAACACTATAGATGATGCGACGTTGTTTCAAGCAGAGCAGAGCATTCCTTGAACGAAATCAGATTCCCTGCTCGTCATTTTGGACGAGCTCTTGGACGAGCAAGGCTCTTGGCCGTCCAGATCTAGATCTGGACGGCCCAGATCTTTTTTTATTTTTTTTCGTTTTTATTTTTTTATACATAAAAAAATCATTTTTTCAAAAATTATTAGTTGAGAGATTATCTTTATTTTAGATTCTCTATCCAATAAAATTATTTAAAAAAAATAAAAAATCAGAACGGTCTGAGCTCCCCTAACTGGTTCCTTCCTTGAACAGGGTCCGCGGAAGTTATGTGTGGATGGCGCGAACCCACGAAGCCCGAGGCGCGAACCCACGAAGCCCGAGGCGCGAACCCACGCGGCAGTACATAGGCCTGTGAACCGGCGACGCAGTGGCCGGGCCGGTATACTGCCATGGAAGCTTCAGTGTCTTCATCTTCGTCGGTACTTTCCTCAACGATTCCCAAAACGCCGAGCAGATTGTGTTATCCCGAATCAAAAGCAACGCTTCATTTTCCTCTCAGGAGAAATTGCAAAAACACATGGGTTCAGAATGCAAGAAGAACGAGAAGGACTAGCATCAGAGCGACTATCAACGATGTACAAACCGTGCTTGACCCAGCTCCAGTGCAAGTCACGTGGCAAATTGTGGTCGGAGCGATAGGTATTGTGTTTGGGATTAATCCCTAATCTTCACACACATTTCTATTCTCTTCAATTCTATAGATAAGATTAAATAGGCGCGTTCGATTTTGTTAATAGTTTGGTTTGATAATTTATTTGAGCTTGTGTTGGAACTTGGAAATGATATTTTCTTCTTTCTTTTGGTAGCTGGAGTTACGCCTTTTGTGGTGGCAGGAGTTGAATTTAGTAAAAGAATTGTAAGTGACTCTTGCTCTGCTTTTGTTGGGGCCTCGGCTTATTGACAAATTCTTTAGGAGATTCTGACTGAAGAAAATCATATTCCTACGCTACTTAATATAAGACATGATTAGATTAAGGAAGTTAGTTGGTGACATGTCATTTCTAAAACTCAGTTATCTTCCTTAATTCCTTCATTTCCTCTCAAATTTGATTATTGTTGAGGGGCTTCTAATAAGGTAAATTAGGACATGATTGACAAATATGAAAACTATATCTTATATTTTTATATTTAGAACTAAGATCAACTTCCAAAGCTATCTTATATTAAGGACCGGACGGGAGGGAGTAATTGATAAACCAATACTGTCCTGATAACAAATTTTAGGAATTGATTATCATATTGCTTCACACAATTATGACAACTGAGGATTTTACAGAACTCAATATCAGCTATTGGGCTTGATTTCTTTTTAAAAAAAAGGTTTGAGATAACAAACACTTGAGAAACTGTACTTGAGTTTTGTTCTAATAGTAAGCTTATTTGTTTACTTAATATTGGCTTGATACCTATCTCCGGTAGATCGGTCCGTCTAAGAATTTTTCTCAGCTGACTTGTGAAATGTGAATCTTATTCTCATAGTGATGTGATTAATTGCTTGGTATGACAGATATCTCAGAAAACATGTGAAGAGTGTGGAGGGTCAGGGTTGGTTCTGAGGGAAAAGGAGTATTTCCGTTGCCCAGAATGTGGTAGGATTTGCTTGTTCTTCTTCTGCATAATTGTTGATTCAGTTAAAACCTCTTTGTTTCTTCCATTTTCAACTTTTCTGTTCTTTTTGGATTTGAACTGTAATCATACATCTTAAACCATTTAGAAGGATAAATGCATCATTTTATCATAGCCTCTTAATCATGAACATCATGCAGTTCTACTAATCAACCTCATCCATCTTCATTTCAAACCCATGAATGATGAATCCAGCAAGGAGATAACACTTAATTTCAAAACCAGAATGCAATTTACATAGTTTTGGTAAATTATGATCTTAGCATGAGATGTATTGATATTCTTCTCTGCCTGTCTATGTTTTATTTTATGCTCGAGTCTACAGGTATTTATTTCTAATTAAATTGTTTGGCATATAAATCCTTCATACATAATGTATATTTTCAGGTGGATTTCTTCCTTGGCAGTCTTGGAAAAGGTTCTTTTCTGGTTGAATGTCTAGATCGTGGTGCAACATATTATTGTATTTATACAACTATGAGGACTTCATTATACCTATACCAATCGTATATATTTTCATCTTGTATGAGTTGGACCAATAATCAGTCTCTATAACTGAATAGTCCCCCCAATTCGTGATTGTCAAATACAAACTTTATTGGGAACTTCATTGCTTGATCTTGGGGAAACTGGTGCTCTCTGCTTTATGTAGAAGCCTTTGGACAAGTTCACTTCAGCAAGGGTTATCCTCAGTGTGAAGATCCTTCTGGAAAGCATTGTTGCAACTAGTTTAGCTTCTTACTCATTCATTCAAAATAACATTTGCTTTCAATGACGATTTTATCATTTTATGACTCTCTCTCTCTCTCTCTCTACTCAGATTAAGCTGATGCAGGAAAAATAGTATGGTTGGGAACTTCATATCTATAATCTGATTTGATAATAAATAGTTCCTTTATTAGGGCCAATTACATCCACTTACACCCATATATCCTTCCACTTCATTATTTTCACTGATAGATCAATTATGAACGGTTGAGATTTAATATCTTGTAAAAATATTATTATAATATCACATAACAAAAAATGTATAAAAATAAATTTGGGGCATTAAAATTTGATCTAAAAAGTTCATATCTTTATACCTTTATTAGAATATTCTATATATTTTTTTTTTTACTTTTTATAAGATTAAATCTCAATTGTCCATAGTTGATCTAACGTGAAACTAAAGAAGTAAGATGAAGCGGCAAGGGAAGTGGATAGGCTCTTTTCCCTGTGTTTACACGCATTTTTATGAGAACGGAAACAAGCTGTACAACTAGCACACCCATTTTGAGGCTCAAATCTGCATGCTCTTGTTAAAAGAGGAGCATATATGCCATTGTGGCGCATGAGCCTCTGGCATTTCATATCAGCATTTGGAAATTTATTGTTGTGCGAAGCATTTCGTTGGGAGTTTCAATTGTGTCCATTTTTATAGGTTCCACTCCCAGTTTGTGTGTGTGTTTTTTTTTTTTTTTTTTGCTAAAAAAATTTTAGGAAATAGGTTGGACTCACCCACAATCTAAGGGCAGGACGCTTGGAGCCTAGTCCGCAGGGCAGTTTGTGTGCTTTTATCTATATATATCCAAGTTTGGGTTAAAATAAGTTTGTATTAAGGTCTCACCCATTTTATGCCCAAAAGAGCCAGGCCCATCTTGAGATAATAAACCCACATTATCTTGGGAGACCGAAAAAGTAGGAATCTTTTGTCCTCCTCTTGTCAAATTGGACTTGTCATTCCAATCCTTATTTCATTTTAAGACACATATAAAACATATTTTTTATAATTGTCAATTTTTTTTTTTAATTTACCCTTTTTGATACTCTCAGTAATAATTAAGGAGGGGAAGGAATTAAAGAAGATGACTAGGGTGTTTTAGAAAATAATGTTATGTTAACTAACTCAATTATCTTTCGTAATCTAATCAAATCAGATAAATACTCCCCTTGATATTATTTATAAGATCTCAATAACCAAATTATGTGGTCTAAGAAAGTAGTTAGAGTTAGTTAAAAATAATAAGTATGTCTGAAATAAACTTTGTTTTCTAAGTATGTCTTTATTTATGAGAGGAAAGTAAGAAAGACAAATAAAGTATACAAGAGTATCACCAACCTTTTTATTAATATAATACATATAATTAATGAGAGGTAAAAATAAAAACAAAAACTCATTAAATGTTCAGACAACTCTTGTTGTGCTTATGAAAAGGACAAAAATTCAAATTTTAGACTCTTATAAAAACGACTAAAGAGAGTAAGTCTTATATTAAGGACTGGGAGAGTATATTATATTTTTTAAAAAAAAAATTATAGCAATTATAGCAATATGAATATAATAACAACAAACATTATCCCACTAGACGATATCACCTCCATGAATCATACAACACCATGTATCAATATTATTTATAATTTCTTTTATTTTATGAAAAATTCTAAATAAATATCCTTTGAACTTGGAAAACCCCAAAAATTCTGTTAACACATGAAAATAACAAATAGGTTTCAAGGAACTAATCTGAGATTTTGAAATGTTGTATTTTTATCAAATATGTCTCAACTTAAGTATGAAGATTGACTACTTGAACTCCTTAAGCTTTATCAATCATCGTTGACAAGTTAAATAAATGTAATGACAACTTTAATGTAGTCATTAATAACCTTGGGAGCGCAATTTATCAATCGTTATACTCAAGTTGTCATTACATTTATTCAACTTATTAACGATGTTTTGGATATGGTTTATAAAGCTCAGATAGTCAATATGTATGCTAAAGCAATCGATCTCATTACTCAAATTATCAACACCGAAACTCTCATCGTTGAAGTCTCACCGGCAAGGGTTCTTTCTTTTCCTTTATTTTATTAGTTCTTTCAGCAACCAAAATTTTGAGGTTGGTGTGGGCAATGGCGGATGCATGTATGGTAGAAGGGGGCACGTGCCCCCCCTGAGTTTTGAGAATTTTTTTTATTATAATTTTTCTCTTCTATGCTGAATGCCTTCCGTCCTCAACACGCAGACCGCAACTCACTCTTCTCCTTCCTCTTTAGCTTTATCTTTCTTGTTCCCCCTACATGCTTATGCTTTTGATAATGATTAAATGAGTGTTGTACTAATGTTTGAGACCAATTGATATGGCTGCTGATCTATGTTGAAGAAGGAAAATTCAACATTTTCTCTTCTATTTTGCTAATATAGAAAGAGTACTACATATGCTAATAACTTATTCGGTTTAACTCAATGGTTCTAAATTATTTTTTGTGCTTTTGATGACAAGTGAAAAAAAAATCGGGGGCGCTGCTCCCGAACCTCCACTCCCCCTACTAATAGTGCCCCCTCCCATAAATTCCTGAATCCACCCCTGGGTGGGGTACTTGGTGAAAAGCAGTGATTGACATTATTTTTCGTTCCGTCGTATTGTGCATGCCAAACGTGAAAACTCATTACACAAAGTCACAAATATCATCATTAAGTAGTACCAAGTCAAAAAACATGGCCCATCAGCCGGGTTTAATCTCTCCAAAGACACATTATTCTAATAGATTTTATAGGGTTTATGATTTTTTTTCTTTTAGAAAAACAATAAACCAAGTACGTGTCAAGTATTTATTGAAGATCTCTATTATTGGCCGCAAAGTACTATCATCAGTTCAGCAAACATGAAAATCAATTAGGCTACTTGAACCAACATGTGGTTGGTCCAGCGGAATGTGGTGGATTCCCTTAGGCTTTGTTTGGGAGTTTGGAAGGAAGGGGAATGAAAGGAATGCAAGGAGAATGGAGGGGAGGGGATGGAAGGGAAATGAAGGATATTGCTTTCCCTTGTTTGGGAGTTAAAAAAATAGTAAGGGAGGAAGATGGAGGATTAATGAGTTATTTTTACCATTTTATCCTTTTCTTTAATAATTATTATAATTATTATATTTTTCAAATAAATTTTTATATTCAAAAAATTATTTATGTGGTGGTGGCGGCGGCGGCGGTGGTGGGGTGGTGGTGGTGGCGGTGGCGGCGGTGGCGGCGGCGGGGTGGTGGTGGCGGTGGCGGCAGTGGCGGTGGTGGGGTGGTGGTGGTGGTGGCGGGGTGGTGGCGGCGGTGGCGGCGGCGGTGGTGGTGGTGGTGAATAAGGGTAATAAAGTAATTATTCTATTTCCCCTCTTAAAACCCCCCATATTGGGGGAACTTTATTTTTGTGAAGAAGGAGGGTTTTGGGGGATTTGTAAAAATCCCTGATTCCCTCCCCTCCTATTTTTAAAACTTGCAAACAAGGGAAGGGACTACCAAAACCCTCCCTTCCCTTTCCTTTCCCTCTAAAATGGAACTCCCAAACATAGCCTTAAGAAGTCTAGGATTCGAGCTGCGGTAAAACCACTCGTAATCCGCCTTGTATGGAGCTACCACTGTTGGGAGGGTCGTCCTTGTCACTGCAAAACTCGGAGTGGTTGCATACTTGCCACCATTTTTTACATCAAAAAAAAAAATTAGGGTACTTCAAAACAAAAATAACATTATATTTATTAGTAGTTTATTTAGGACTAAGATATAATGATTGTGTTTGAATAAGGTTGTTTAAACAAAGTCCAAGTTATGCGTTGTTGAATTGTGCTAATCAAATGATTGTGATTTTGTGTAACAGATAATCAAATAAGACAAGTTATAGATTTTAAAAAAATCCACACGCCAATATTAATATCAACACATATAATTATCACCGTTTCAATGAATAATATAAAATTGAGAAAATTACTAAGGAAATCCTCGTTACATAATTTATTAGCAAAAGGTATTTAAATGTGAGTGTATTATCAATAAACCAATAGATCCATGAGCTATTGGTGAATCATAAATTTAGTGCATTATCAATACATCAAAAGGTTTTTCAACATCTGCAATTCATTTACAGATAATATAGTTCTTCAATTACATCAGCGGCGGATTTAGCGAAGCTAGGGGTGTTCCAGCCCCCTAATTTTTTTTATATATATATATATATATATATATATATATATGATATCTTTCTTTATCTGTAACTTATTTTAATATTCTAACTACACACAAACAAGCTCACGCGTAAGAGAAACTTGTTATGTATAATTTGTTTATCTTTTGATCTCAATATATAGTAGTTTCGCATAATCTTACTGGTGTTTGGTCGTTAACTTTTGAGTTTAAAATTGTCATACGTTAACAAAATATAAAGAGATATCTGCATGTATATACAAGCTTAATAAGCTAACCTTATTTGATTCTATTGTATTTCATCATTTATATTTTAAAAATCTAGCTAGTTAATACTTCTCTGATCCTAAATATAAGACATATTTACATAATTTAGATACATTAAGAAAGTTGGTTGAGTAAGTTAATTTGACATGTATTTTATAAAACACCCTAGTACATAATTTAGATAGATTAAGGAAGTTGGTTGAGTAAGTTGATTTGACATGTATTCTCTAAAACACTCTAGTCATCATCTTCCCTTATTTTTTTTATTCACTATCTTCCTTTATTATTGTTAACAAATATGAAAATTATGTCTTATAATTTGGTCAAAAATCAATTCCCTAAATATGTCTTATATCGTGGATAGGAGTGAATGATTTGTTAGAATATCATAGTCCATTTTTAGTGGACTAAGGCCTTCTAGGCCCAATATAAGTGAGGCTATTATGTGATAGATTTCTTTTAATTTTTTGTATATTAGGTCTGTATTATATTTCAAGTACTTTTATTTATGACATACTACTTCCGGTCTTAATTATAGGAACACTTTTGTAGTATAATTTACACTACAAAAGTGTTCCTATAATTAGGACCGGAGGGAGTAGTATTTTTTACTTTCACTCCCCATCATTAAAATTCTGACTTCGCCACTGAGAATTACATATAAATGTCTTCAGTTTCATATATAGTTGAAGATAAACTGTAAATAGTTAAAGAAGAGTTATACAATGTTAATTAACATCCATTGAGATCAAATGGTAAGGTACTTATATATTCTCCCTTAAGTAGGTCCTCAGTTTGAAACTTGTGAATGAAGCATGTAGTATTGGTAGCTCTTTCCTCCCATCGTAGAAACATACTCAGAGTGAATCCGGATTAGTTTGAATCTTAATAAATCTTCCAAATTAAAAAGGAAAGGTGGTGGATTTAAAAACTAGTTACCCCACTCAAGTATATTTTTCTTTAGTCTTTACATTAGTTACTTTAAAGCAATAATTTTTGTGATTGGAAATTCTTCAGCAATTTGTAACACAGTAAATATAGAATGAAAGGAGGAAATAATTTGGTGTTTGATCGTTGTCAATCTTTATTACAAACACGTCATTACGTATGTCATAGACGTGTGACTTTATTTATTGTTATCTGACTCTGCGAGTCAAGTCTCATATAAATATTTTGGTCAACAACAAAAAAGTCTCACATAAATAAATGTTCCCAAAACAGTAAAACTTGTCCTCATCCGGAACATAACATCTCATTTTTCGTCGTGCCACATATTTTTCTTTGGCTTTTGGATACCCGGTCTCCTATCCAAAATATATGATATCTGCCGATAAGAGTATAGATGGTAAGGAACGGGTTCAAGTCCTAAAAGGACGAGAGTTCAATCCCCTCTATCGTTGTGAGGACTCCTTTGATAAGCGATCTCGTAAGTACCTTGTAAGTGCTCAAAGAACCCTGGGCCCGTATCCTGACCTTGGTGGGGAACCGGTGCCCATTAAACTTTTATATATCAAATATATATATATATATATATATATATATATATATATATATGAGATCAACTTAGTTTAAAATATAAGTTATTTATCAAATAATTAGTGCTGCTTGTCATTCATTAATTTTTAAACATATTTTTTTAATAAGGATAACGGTAAGAAAAATCAATTTAATGAATATTTGATGATTTAACGGTTACTTCTTCGGTTCTTAATATAAGACATATTTAATTAATTTGATACACTTAAAAAAATTGGTTAAATTAGTTAACACCCTATTTATCTTTTTCAATTCTCTTTTTTCTATCTCCTCCATGATTATTTTTGAAATAGTATTTATAAGGATAAATTTAAAAAAATTGATAACTATGAAAACATCGTCTTATATTTAAAATCAATATTAACTTTTTAAATATTTCGTATATTAAGAATTGTAAATTAATTAAAGTGTCATATATTACAAACCGAGAGTATATTAAAATTGTCTGAAATGTTGAACAAATATTACTACAAGAAACCAGAATTGCACAAACCCAATGGAAATTTCACCCCCAACCTTATCACAATTTCCAACTTTAATATATATTGCATTGATTAAAGGGTTGGTGATATTTATATTTACTTTTTCTCTCTCTATTACTTACCCTTTATAAATAAGGGCATATTTAAAAAATAATAATATTTCAAGATATATTTATTATTCTTAATAAATTTTAACTGTTTTTTTATACCACCTAATTCGGTAATTGAGCTTTTATAAATAGGATCAGAGGAAGTAATTATTTTAATATTAAGCCAACCAAAATGAGTAGAGTTAGTAAGGATTTAACTTATAATTTATAAAGTTATAGGCTCAAATTTCACTATTGATATGAGAATTATATGTTTGGGATGACTTATATTATATGTTTGCAGATGGCTTATAACTAGATTATAAGTGGCTTTTTGTTTCAAAAGTTTGGTTCACTTACTTATGTTTGAGATGGCTTTTAACATTACGTACTTTTACTTTAGAAGTCATCAAAAGTCACAATTGAAGATAAGTGATTGCTTTTGGTTTAAGTGCATTTTGTTCTCTTTTATGCCTCCTTGTACTTCATGCAGTCTTTTTTATAAGCAATTTTTTTTCTTTAGAGGATGATTCTTAATATAAGTAACTTTTTACTTTTGTTTGTAGCAAAAAAAAAAAAAAAACTTTTTACTTTTGTCTCAAAATTTAAACTACTTTTTCATTTTTTACCCACTCTATCATATTTTCATTTTCGTTTCTTAATATTAAGATGTACTCTTCCCAGTTTTTATTTATCATTTTTATTTAAATAAATTGAATTTTGTTCAATTTAAGAAATGTAAATAAGTTAGATGAAAGTATTTTTATTTATCATTTTTCTCTAAATTAATTTTCTTGATATATAATCTAGAGTAAATACCTTTTCTGGTCCTTGACAAAAAACACGGACCTCATTTTGGTCCTTGACAAAAAAAAGGTTTTAGTCCATAAAAAGGATGAATAATGGTCGATTGGTGGACATTTTGATCCCTCATAAATTTCCAAAAGGTCCTTTTTAGTCCCATAAAAAGGACGAATAAGGGTCGTTTTTTTGTCAGTGACCAAAATGGGGTCCGTGTTTTTTGTCAGGGACTAGAAAGGGTATTTACTCTATAATCTAATGATACATAATGATTAAGTAATTTATTTTGTTTCTTAATTTTTAAATAAAAGTCGCACGGCTCTTATATTAAGGACCTAATCTAGTACTTCCTCCGGTCCTAATTATAGGAACACTTTACCAGAATTTAGAGAGATTAAATAGAGAAGTTAAATTAGTTAATTATAATTATTTTCCAAAAATACCCTTGGCTTGTACCAAACACATGACTTAAATGCCTAGGAGCACACCACTGAATTTGCTCCGACAAATTACTGTGTAACCTTAATCATTTGTGAATGTTAACTCTAATTATTCAACCTTTTTAATTAGTAATCACAGTTAGGTTGTCCTTAAATTAAAAAAAAAAATACAATACTGTTAATTTCTTTGTAAGAATATTTTTTCCATCTTTCTAAGGGGCATAGTTTTTTTTTTTATAAGAAAATTTTAGAAAATGGGTTGGGTTCACCCACAATCCAAGGGCAAGGCGAAATCTCCCTTCCTCCTAGGTGATACTGATGTTGGGCAGGACGAGCCCTCTATTACCCTCAGACGTTAACCTAGGCACCTAGGAGTTAGGATGTCTCCCCCAGCGCCTTGACCAACTCCAGGATCGAACCCTCTCACTTTGGTGAGAGTGTCCGACCCCTTTACCAGTTGAACCTAAGGACGAGGGTTTCTAAGGGGCATAGTTAATTACGATAGGGACGTGCATGAAGACGACATATGAAGCCCATAGTTTTACATCGTCTGATACTCAAAAATCAGGTTGGCCTTTAATTCATGTTATGTAACATTACATATATAGGTGAATCTAACAATTATATAGGAAGGAAAATACTGAAAATTAAATAAAAATTAACCAAAATTTCAACAAAAGTCCGGTATGATTTTTATCTCTCCAACATTTTTAATTCCAACCTTAAATGGTATATATAGAAGGATAACATACGTAAATGAAACTAAAAGATTTGGTAAAAGTGAAAGAAATTATTATTGTCTTTAATTATTATTGAGAAAGTATCAATAAAGGTATTTTAGGAAGAAATTGACAAAAGTTAAAACTTAGTCTTATAATTAGGACCAAGACTAACTCCAAAATGTGTTCCTATAATTAAGACCGAATGAAGTATTTACTTAATTTGATTATATTAATGAAGTTACTTAATGTGAAATGTATTTTTTAAAACACCCTAGTTATCTTCCTTAATTCCTTCATTTTCTCTTCTTTTTTATTATTGTTGAAGAAATATCAATAAGAGCAAAATAATAAAATATTAATAAATATGAAGACGCTTTTGTATCTAAGGGCAAAAAGGTAATTTTCATCCGAATTTGCATATCTCTCATAGGTCATTTGTACCTCTTAGGCTTTTTACAAATTCAACAGACTTCTAGGGATTTTACAAATTCAAATGGTATTTATTTGGAATTCTCCTTTTTATATCTAGAATCAAGTTCAAACACCTAAATATGTTTTATATTAAGGATTGGGTGGAGTATTTACTATTTAGAAATCATTAAAATAATAAAATTGTGTTAGTGAAGGAAAAGGAGTGACGCAGAAGTGATGAGAAATTGACGTAAAGATCGAGAAGATAATGGATGGTGATTGGTGACATAATGAGTGATGGGGGCTTACAAGTTGGCGATTGAAACATTAATAATGCAAATACCTTTGCCTTTTTGCTGATATCACTCTTTTATTATCAAACTCATAAAAGCCATTCACCTAATTTTATTCCTCTTTCTCAAGTCTCAATTGCTTATGTGGGCAAGAGATTATTTCTTCATATTTATTTTTATAAGAATTAATAATTTGAATTGAATTGATCATCTTTATAAGAGCCTAATAAAATTTGTCTGAACATGAACATTTAATGAGTTTTTTTACCTCTTATTAATTATATATATTACATTAATCAAAAAGTATGTGATACTTATATTTACTTTATTTTTTTTTATTTTACTTGACTCCGACATACTTGAAAAACAAAGTTAATTTCAGACATATTTATTATTTTTAATTAATTTTAATCATTTTTTTAAATCACATTATTTAGCTATTGAGTTCTTATAAAAAGGATGGGATGGAGTATTTTATAAAATTTGCATGATGGTGAATTCTTGAAATATTAGCCTCACCCATTTTCTTAAAGTCTAAACTTAAGCGTCATTGCTTAATTAATAATAATAATTTTATAATTTAGTTCTCAGACTAAAGAAGCATGTCACATCTGCATGTGGCCCACAAGTTATACTCGTCAGTTTTAAATATAAGAACTAGTTTGCGAGGGTTTATTTTTATTTTAAATATAAGATCTCAATATATTTTATTTTTTAAATCTCTATCATTTTTTCAAAATGAGAATAGTGATTAAATAAATTGTTTTCGAGAAATCAACACACATATTTTTAATAAATAGCTAATTTAATTAATTTTTTTGAGTTTATACAAATTAATTATCTACCTCTCATGTTAATCAACGGAGAAAGTGTTTATATAAGTTGAATTAGGTAGTAGCTACAAGTCTACAACCACTACAAAAGAGATTACTCACGGAATTACCGCGGAAAAAATTCCGTCGATAACTAAAATTACCGACGGAATTCCGTGAGTAATTAAAATTACTGACAGTAATTTTGTCATGGCAAAAATCAATTTATTCTACCATGACAAAATTACCGACGGAACTTTTCCATCAGTAATTTCAGTTACCGACGGAATTCTATCGGTAATTCTGTCGGTAATTTTTACACACGGAATTCCATAGGTAATCCGCATTTTTTTGTAATGAACCCAATAGAATGTAATCCTATTTAATTCTTGAGATCTAATTCAACTGTAGTGGACGGGTTGGAACTTGCATGGGACGCGGGTTATCGTGATGTAGTGGTGCAGCTTGATTGCATGACTGCGGTGAGCCTCGTTGGGAGCAAGGATAGGTCTGCCAGTGCAAATATGAGTGTTATTCGTCGGATCCAGACCCTACTGTCTCAGGGGTGGCGGATAACGGTGGACCATGTCTATCGTGAAGGCAATCGATGCGCGGATTACTTGGCTACCTATGCGTTGACACAGGAAGTACGACTGCATGTCTTAGAGGAACCGCCGGGAGGGAATCCATGATCTCCTCAGTGAGGATGCTGTGGAAGTTTGTTTACCCAGAGTCTGTGGCAGGATTTACTGATCTATATTGATTGACCTTTGTAACCAAAAAAAAAAAATTTGAAGGATGAGTCGTACCATTGATACTTACAAATAGACCTAATTTTGGGAGAAGGTCCTCTCTCACAATATATATAAAGCAAATCAAATTTAAAATTATATATGCCTATTTCCTTTGTGTTAATTACATTGTGAATTAATAATATCAAGTGCCGCTAATTGATGCCTTGATGGTGTTGTGTTGTTATGTTTGTGTCCATCAAATTATTGGTTCCATGGATGAATTCATTAATTAACTGCGAATAAAGTTATAATCACAAAAACTTTTCACTTTTATGTCACAAAAAAGATAACATCTTACCTTAACAAATTAAGTTTACTTGGGAAAATCACCGATTAAGACTATTTCAATAATAACTCTTCTAGAAAAGCATGAAACCTTAAAAACATTATTATTGAAGCAAATAGAGAGTTGTTGGGTCAATATCTATGACTAATTTGACGATAATCGATGCTTTTGAATGAGAATTTTACTTTTATATATTCTTCTGAATTGACTATATATCTACTCAAGTGTAAATTAAATTAATATATGCTTTATTTATTTAAAAAAGCTTGGTTGTCGTAGACCAGATCTGTTTAATAAAATTTCAACTGAGAAATACTGTGTCTTGTTTTCGTGCGCGCAGCCCCTGGTTTTGTACTCTCATAAAAATAAATAATGATAACAATTTAATTTAAATATATTTTAATCCCTCTTTATATACACTATCCACTTTTTCCTTTATTTATCGATCTTTTACCTTCTTCAGCTCCAATTCTCATCCAAAAGACAAAAGTTGTGGCAATAGAACATATCTAGGTGACTTATAAAGAAGGCGGCACAATTTGACCACTTCAAAATATGGAAACTAGCACAGGTTTACTGAGTTTGACCAAGTCATTTGCGAGTTCAATCGAGTTTATAACTAGAACAAGTATAAGAGTGAATTGACATAATTTTATATGTTATAAATTAAGAAATAGTAAATTTGACAAATTACCTCAAGAATCCAATCGAGTAATAGCTAGCACGAGTTGAGACAATTTCATAAGTTAAAAATACAAGTAATAATTTTTTTAAGGAGTTAACTCACGAGTTTGTAAACAATGGTAATATATAATTGTTGTTCATATATGACAATTAATAAGTGAACATATGTGTACCTCTAAATTAAAAGTTTCAATTAAAATTAAAATTATTAGTATCGACAGGTTGCAAAAATTCAAATATAATAGATGGGTTAGTCCTTCACATAACAAACTAAGGTTGTGCTTCCCAAATTTTTATACTAATATTTTATAATTAAACCATCTAAACTTGAATATTAAATAGGTAATTAAGAAACTAAAACTTCCCCGGAAGTTAGTTTCTAGAAAGTGGGACCCAGCTATATAATTAAAAAGTATTTATTACTGAATGATGATTATAGGATGAAGTGAACATCATATTAAAAATTATCTTTGTTTTAATTTATAGGGTAGAAACTCTCTGCCTTAATTAGTCTAATGTCTTAGTGATGTGATTTCTTTTTCATAATCTTAACAGTTGTGTATCATGCTTTGAAATTTTAAATATTGTCCTCGTCACATATATAATAAAAAGGAAATAGGATTTATTATCTCTTAAGTTCTTTTTTCTGATTTGAAACTTTGAAAGTGACAATTTGAAGATAAAATAAACTGAGTAGGAGCAATCACGTAGAAATTAGAATGTGTAGCACATCTTCTATACCATTATCGCAGTATTGGCATAAATTAAAGCAGACGATTGTGGAAAAGCTATCTATATTTGTTATCACTATTATAAAAAGTAAATTTAATGACGTCTATTAACGTTCATTTTATGAAAACATAAGTAAAAAAAGAGGCGGTGTCATTTTTTAAATTTTGTCTTAAACTTTCTACAATTGTTCCAATAAAAATCGTCATTACAACACACTTTCAATGACTATATTTTTAGTTACAATGACTAGTTCTTAATAACAATTGTTGAAAGTTCCAATTCAATATAATAATTGTACTTAAAAAAGAAATATAGACGATTGGTTTAGTGAAAACAGTTGTTGTTAATGATATACTTATAATGACTATTTATCATAAATCAGTTGTGTAAGCGATCAATTTTTAAAAATAAACGGAATTATAGAATAACATACCACGACTATTATTTACAAACCAGCTTTGTAATGGTCAACATTCAACGACAACTTTTTTAATAATAATCGTTGTCTGTTGAATAACAACGATTGTCCAAAAACCAGTCGTCTATATTAGCATTTGTCAACATCACTTACATATACTCCCCTCTAAAAACATCCGTTTAAGAGTTCTAAAAAAGATATTAAAAGTGTCTTTTGTAGTAGTATATATTTTCTTATAAACAGTGTCGTATAAGTTGCCTAATGGCTTCTCTAAAGCATAACATTCACTCTTGAGTCTTGACCGTGAAAGTGCCATCGTGATTCCCATTCCAAGCCTAACAACAGGTCCATGGCTTCAGGTAATGGAGGTAGCTTATCTATTAATGTCCGAATCACGTACTGCTCGGCACAAGGGAAGTCAACTTTTGAAAATCCCAAGTCCCATGAGCAACCTAGTCAGTCACCGTACTGATGTTTTCATCATCAGACAAAGTTCTCAAACACAAGTCTGTTAGTTTTTTTATCTGAGAATAGCCAAAAGTCATTGAAGAAATTCAGTTCACTATTCGTCCATCTCTAATATGCCACCATGTACCTCCCTTAAATATTGGTTCTAAAATTCAGACCGGCCACTACCGGTTGAGTTAGTAGGTTAGACCAGAATTAAACTGGGGTAACTAAATCCTCAACCCACTCAATTTAAACCAATTGATATTTCAATAATAATTACATCTCTCATCTCTTCCTACTGTGCCTCTATTCTCTCTCCCCTCCCTAGCTCCCTCCTCATATATTCCTGATCAATCGCTCTCCCTCTCCATTACAAGTCTCACCTTCACTGAGAAATGAGTGAGAGAGGGATTTCGGGTGATCTTAATAAGATACTCTTAACAAGCACGATTTACCTATCCTCCCAACCAGGGGCGAATCCAGAAATTTATGGAGGGGTGCCCCTGAATTTTTTTTTTTTCACTTGTCATCAAAAGCAAAAAAAAAAAAAAAAAATACAGGATTCAAAAGGTTTTCACTTGTCATCAGTTGTAATTTTGATCATCATGAATAAGAAAAAGAGCAAGTGTTAGCCATAAAATGCCCATAACAGAAAATTAGCAACCTACATGCTCCAAGCAATTTTTTGTGCTGGGAATATCCACCTAAAATACAGAGAAAATGAAACAAAATGTCAGGAAAGTATCTCAAAAAAGGAAGCAGATCTTTCCCAGTTGAGGTTACAATGCTAAAATATATCCGTAAGTATTTTTATAGGGGAAAGAAGAACTGTGTGCAGCAAGACACTGATTACTGTCCGCAAGTATTTTCATGTCATTGAGAAGGCAAGCAATCACGAGGAACAGAGCATCTAAAACAATTTACAAAAAAAAAAAAAAAAAATCAAGGGGGTGCCCCCTTCTCCAATACGTGGCTCCGCCTTTGCTCTCAACCCCCCTTCTCCGGCTAAGGAAGAGAAAACATAGTTTTACCCCTAATTGAATTTGATAAAAAGCAAAAAAGGAAGGGCTCGAATGTGTTTGGAAAATTCGAGCTCTCTTCTCACTCTGACATTGTGAAGCCTATAGTGAGGTGAGGGAGGAGAGCTTGACTTTTTGGAACACTATTCAACAAGAGGTAAAATTATATTTTCACATTTGGAATTAATTGCACCCAGTCTCCTTTGGACTTTACTATAATTTAATAATTTTAAGGGACTTAATCATTATTAAGTATTAGGTTATAATTTTCCCTAATAGAAAGGAAGAAAAATGAAGAAGAGGGAATGATGAAATGATAGCCGTAGGGGAAGGGAGGCAGAAAGAGGAATCCAGCGGCGAAAACCGCGTGGGCCCCAACCAAACCCTCCCACACGTTCGGTGTTCCAAATATCATCTCCTTTCACCGACATGCTGCCTTTTCTCATCATTTTTTCTTATTTCCATTTTTACCATCACTCTTTCCCCTATTTTCCTTGGGGTCCCTAATTTCTTTTATTGTCATACTAAATTTATATGGTTATATCTCTATATGAAAAGGGTTAGAATTTCATTTTGTAGAATTTTTATTAAATGTTAAATTTTAATGTTTAAAATTAGAGATAAGTAATAACTCCCTCATGCAAAACATCATTCCTATTTTCTATCTTGCATTCTTATATATAAAATGCTAATTAAAGTTTAATACAGCATTTTTATGAAATGTTGGCTTTTTAATTTCAAAATCAAATTTAGATTCTCCTACTGTGTTGTTGGAATGGCAGCACCATTGTACTGTTGTTCTGACAACCCACTCTCATGCATACACCATTCACTTTTAATTTGCCTCCTTGTCAACCTTTTTAAAAAAAAAAAAAAAAAACTCTCATAAGGTGGCACATCACCGAATTGAATTTGTTTTCTCCTATTATACTCATTTATTGTAAATGTAGAAGTAAAATGACAATAATTTAGAGAGATTAATAAATTGTTTTTTAAATTACTTATAATAAATGTGTGTGTGTTTTTTTTTATAAAAAAAATACAATTTTAATTATTTATAATGGAAACCAACCTTGTAAATTGTAACACATCGTTCTTAAAAACTTCATATATATATATATATATGTGTGTGTGTGTGTAATCAATGGAATTGTTTATGAAAAGAATTACAGTGGATTAATATTATATTTAGGTCGAAAGTAAACATATAAACTAGCTTCCATGTTTGGAAATGGAGCAACATTATTTTTGTTTTTCAATTTGCGTGGATTATTTCCTTTAGATTATTTATACCACTTTGGTCCTATTTATAAGTCTAGTTTGACCAAATCTCACATACTAAAGAAAGTTAGGTATCTCAATGATTATAGAGCAAATTTCCAACTTTATCCTCATTTATGAATAGATACCTTTTAAAATTTATTGTCAAATCTCTCTCATCTTTTTCTCTTCCCAACATAGCTAGTCAATGTCTCTCATCATCATTAATATGAGCAAAATTGTCACAATCTTATTTATTTGGTCAAATGGACTTATAAATAGGATCAAATTTTTTGGTCAAACTGGACTTATAAATAGGATCAGAGTGGTATTTATTTGGTTTTATTCATTTTTGGGTTAAAAAAAAACCTTAGTGGGCGGAATTAGAATATTCTATAAGTTTAAAAATTATATGTAATATCTCACCGGTCCTAATTATAGGACAATATTTGAAACTTGATTTTGATTCTAATAATAAGACAACATTTTAATTTTTGTCATTTCTTCCCAAAATACCCCTTCAATTATACACCTCAAGAAATACAGTACCACGTGAAAAAACATGCTTTGGACTTTTCTGCCTAGGTCATGTTGAAACTTGAAAGTGTCAGGATCAATATGCGTTGAGCTTATATCAAAATAAAACATGTTGAATCTTACATACTCGGAGAAGATTGTGAATCTCTTGACGTATGGTGATAACAGTTTTTGTATATTAGGATAGTTGAAAAGGGTTTGTCATTAATCTTTTGCACATTGAGAGATATTATATTCAATTAATTCAGTTTTAAGCAATTTAAAAATTAATCGATACAAACTCACCCTAATTGAATGTATTATCGAGATGAAGTTTTATGAATGTGAAATATCTAGATTTGATTTATTCCTAATTTAATATTAACCAACCTTTAAGCCTTTCTATCCTACATGTTTCATTTTCCCTATTCGCCAAAAACATTGGTCACCGAAGAAATTAAATAACTAGTCCCGTCTCTATCGTTTATAAAAGATACTTCTTTTCGTATTTAATATAAAAATTATTTAACTAATTTAAAAATATTAAGAAAATAAAATAATTTGGCTAGTTTAAACTAATGTAGCATGATCTCTCTAAAATATTTTTGTGTGACATTAGACTTTTTTTTTTTTTTTTTTTTGCCTTCATGTGACATTAGATAATATATATTTGAAATTTTACATTTTAAATCACATTCAACCTCTAACTAACTTTTATTTAAATTGTGACGTAAAATTAAGTTTTCATAAAGTTTGCATAAATGATATAAGGGGAAGAATGAGTGAGATGAAAATGTTTATATGAAAATGTTTAGATTTCTATCTTGAAGTTGGTCAAGTGATAAAAAAATGTTTAGATTGTGATGTACTAAATTAAGTTCGGATTAATATATGAAAACCAAATAATTAATTCCCCATCATTTTAAATTGAAAATAAAAATCTTTTTTTTTTTTTTGTATACAGGACATTATATATGACATAATTAACGAAGTAACGAACGTCGACTTTAAAATTATTAATTAAATACTAATTTTATTATTAATAAATCATCGTAGGAGATATCAAAATATTCATTTACCATTTGAATTCAAAACATAAATAAAATGATAAATATTTTACTCATTCGATCAAAGCTATTGACAGGAGTATTTTTTTGATATACTATTAATATTAATATACTATTCATATCAATATCATCAATGTTAATTAATATATTAATTGATATAAAATTTATAATAATTTTGTTTGGTCATTAAAATGTATAATAATTTAGACCATGAATAAGCTATGAATAATGTAATTGTATTATTCAGAATTTTATGGATATAACGTACAAATCATAGTACGATTGATTTTCAAACTTCATGTAATATGGGTCAAAATAACCATGCTATTTGGTTGACCCGAACTAAGATGCACATCAAGTCATGAAGACCCAACTAAACCAAAAACTTTAAATTTCAGACAATCAGGGACCATTTATTTATTACAAGTGTAATTCCACGTAATTCCAGTGCAATCAAAGTGGCATCTAAGTAATTTCACAAAGCGGACCATCATCCTCTTCATATAAATAAAACAGCAATTTTCAGAGTTAAAAATCAAGAGGGCGAGAGGAAGACGAACTCAACAACCCCCCTTCTCTCTCTTTCTCTCTCTGTTATCTAAATCTCCCATGTCTGGGCTGCGCTTGAGCTGGAAACCCACTGGTTCTGTAATATTTTGGTTTAGAATCGGATTTTTGTGACTCTTAAGGTGAGAATCTCTGAAACTTCTACTGTTGTTTTCGTCGTTAATACAGTGAGTTTCTCATGAAGTGTGTGTGCTTTTAAGCCTCCCGAGATTAGTTTTCTACATAATCTGGTTTTTTTGGTTGTTGTTTTAGTAAATATCAGCTGAGTGATTGATCTGAATTTCTGTGTTTGAATTTTTCTGTTTGATGGTTGCATGCGTGAATTCATACTATTTTGTGAAGCTCCTAGCTAGGGAACATAAGATGACAAAAAGCTCAACGTTTTGAGCTGTTTCTTACATAATTGATAATTTTGCCTTATTTAGGTAAGTGAAAGATCTTGAACATCTTTCTTAAAGACATCGAGTATGAGATGCCTAGATAAATATACAATATTCCTGTATTATTCATTGCATATTCAACACTCATGTCATAAAATTTACATGTTATTTCTGCGTATAAGTAGGTAGCTAGTCAAGTGTAATTGTACCCTCTCTTTTATTGATATCAGAAAATTTGATTATTGGATTTTTAGAGTGTTTTAGTTTGATTTTTTACACTACCTGGTTCTTATTTTAGCATTAACACTGCTGCATCTTAGTTTTCTGTGTGGTTATGGCTCTTTTGTCATGCTGCTATTCCTATAATTGCTGTATTGTTACCCTTTCTGCAGAGTAACACAACTTCAGTACACTGCTTTTACTTGGTAAAATATTGAAAGGTAGACGACAATCATGGAGCCTATGAAGTGAAGAAGTATCAAACTTTCCTGTCAAAGAACGTTGGGCATATTTGCAGGACAGCATTCGATACTTGTTGAGAGTATTCAAAGAAGTGGTTCTTTTTCAATGGAAACTTCTGCGAAACGTTCCTATGGGTCCGGAAGGTTCTATGTTGAGCACCCAGACTATAACTCATCTGATAACACCAGCCAAGCAACAGCTTACTCTTCAGTTCAGACTTTAGAACAACATTACACCCTAGAATCTTCCTCAAGAACAAACAGTTTTCCAAACCATAACAATTCTCCATCCAATGCCAATTTCTCACCTGATGACAGCCCTGCATCACAGCTGGAGTCAAATTCTTACCCCCTAATTTCTCAACACTCACTCGAAATCATCAATGGATCATTCGAGAATGATTCTTGCTTGACAAATGAATTTGATGACTTGAGCCTTGTGATGAGAGAGTTCGAGACTGCCATGCAGGGACCTGATACAGAAATTCCGGGGATATATGATACTCTAGTACCTTTGGAATCTAATCAGGTTTTGTCAGAGGCAGAAAAGTGGAAGCTAACAATGGACATAGTATCTAGAGGGGATTTGAAAGAGATGCTCTATGCTTGTGCAAAAGCGATGGATGCAAATGATATGGTGACATTTGAATATTTGATGTCTGAGATGCGGAAAGTGGTTTCCATTTCAGGCAACCCAGTCCAACGGATAGGAGCTTATATGTTGGAATCTCTCGTGGCAAGGATGGCTGGTTCTGGAAGTGCAATCTACAAGGCCTTGAAATGCAAGGAGCCTACCGGTAATGAACTCCTTTCCTACATGCACTTGCTGTATGAGATCTGCCCATACTTCAAGTTTGGGTATCTGTCTGCAAATGGGGCAATTGCTGAAGCCATGAAAGAAGAAAATAGGATCCATATTATTGATTTTCAGATTAACCAGGGCAGCCAGTGGATAAGCCTAATTCAGGCTCTTGCTGGACGACCAGGTGGGCCCCCAGAGCTCAGAATAACTGGTTTTGATGACTCTACTTCGAATTTTGCTCGTGGAGGGGGCCTTGACATTGTGGGGAAAAGACTAACAAGACTTGCAGAATCATGTCAGGTTCCCTTTGAGTTCCATGCTGCTAGAGTTGCTCCTTCAAAGGCACAACTCCAAGACCTTAAACTTCGACCTGGTGAAGCTATTGCTGTAAATTTTGCCATGATGCTGCACCATATACCAGATGAGAGCGTGGACAGTCACAATCCTCGTGATTGGTTACTGAGATTGGCAAAGCACTTGTGCCCCAAAGTAGTGACTCTTGTGGAGCAGGAATCCAACACCAACCGTGTCCCATTTGTCCCCCGTTTCGCTGAGACACTGAACCATTACTTGGCTATTTTCGAGTCAATTGATGCAGTTCTGCCAAGGGAGCACAAGGAGAGGATCAATGTGGAACAACACTGTCTGGCTCGAGAACTTGTCAACTTAGTAGCATGTGAAGGAGCAGAAAGGGTGGAACGCCATGAGCCTTTGGGCGTGTGGAGGTCGCGCTGTGCCATGGCTGGATTTGAGCCGTATCCATTGAGCTCCTTTGTGAATTCTACCATCAAGAATCTGCTGGAGCAGTACTGTGGAAATTATTCTCTAGAAGAGAGAGATGGTGCACTATACCTTGGTTGGATGAATCTACCTCTTGTTGCCTCTTGTGCTTGGAGGTGAAAGTCCCCCTGAACTCGAAATTGATTCAATTTTGCTATTGAGGGCTTTTAGTGAGATAAACTAGTTCTGTATATTTCTATTTCCCCCTGCAATCTTCATTTCATAATGAATTTACTCTATATTTTCGTCAAGACCATCTTGGATTTTATATCAGCAATATCAGTTTCAGCAAGCAAGGAAGAATGCTGGATTATATACTATGAAATCTATCCAGGTTTCTGGGCTTGGGCTAAAGCCTAATATTCTCTCCGGTACTAAATATAATAGAGTTAATTTTTTTTGGAGAGATTAAGGAAGTTAAATAAATGATATGTTATATATCATTATATTATATATTAGTTTATATGTTAGGTAAATTAGTTTGAAGAAAAAACGATAAATATAAATATTTTAAAATAAATTAATTATTTTTCTTAACATCTTTAAAAAAGTCATTTTTGTCTTATTCAGGGTCGGAAGTAGTCTTTTAGGTGTTGGGCTTAAGCTTAGCTTAACTTAGTTTCATAATTAAAGGCCTAGGCCCTAGTGTGACCTAAGGACGACCAAAGTGTGAGTGTGACTTCATACACGTTTATTTTTGTATAAATAGAATTGTTTCTAAGTTTTAATAAATTAGCCCAACTCATTCTTGGCTGGGCTTAGCATTTGGTCTATGGACTTGAAACTTATTTATTAATAGAAATGTCAGCTAACTTCTTCTTTCCTCTTTTTAAAACCTAACAAACCATTTCACCAATTCGTATTAAATAACGAGTTAATGAATCTTCTTCTTTTTGCCATTGAACTTCCCAATCAAATTCCTCATAACATTCATACTTTACGTAGATCTTATTGTATTCTGAAAGCCTGAAGCATTGGTCCTAATAAATCCCAATTTATTACTTCCTTTTGACCAACAATACCTACTCCTTCAACCCGTTCTAAAAAAATAGGATTTTGCATAGTAAGTTTTTGATATTCAACCTTGTCAAAAATAATCGCAGAAATCTATCTCTCTCTATCCAAATACTTCAGAAATTGAATTCTAAACGTGCTAAACATTGGGAATGTGATTTTAGGATTATTCAGAGTTATTAATTTAGATGAATCTGGGAATGGTCATTACTAAAATACCCCCCAGAAAAGTGCAATTCTCTGAACCAAGACAGTTTCTGGTAGGACTCATAGTTGTGCCACAGAACTGCAGCAATTTTGTTTAGATGTACTTGTATTTCTTGGATGCTTTTGATGACTCTAGTTCTGAACTTCCTCAGTGGCTTTGGACGGTTGTTCAGAGTTTAACAAAAGATCTTCTTATAGGTTTACAATACTGAGCTGTATTAAACTTTCTTAGTAGACAAGGAATTAGGCGTAGAAAACAGACATGTAAAGAAGAAAAGTAATATCCAAGTTCCAAATTCTTATCATTGTGTTGAAGATTCAAAGTGAGATGCATCTCTACCTAACTCTGTTAGACTGTGATATCTGCATTGAAGTCTATTGAAAATAAATGCATTCTGTCAAATGATAAGAAGGATAAGATAAAGAAGAGAATTATAGGAGACAGTGGACAGTATTATCCACTTTAATTGATATGATAGGAGGGAAAAAGAAGATATTTCTTTTTTCTTCCGATTTTGTACTCCATTTGGTATTTCAACTTGCTGCATAATTATCATGTGTGGGTCCTAGAGCTCAACTTCTTGTAAACTAGTTGCCCACAAAGTGCATAGATTTTTTTTTTCTTTTATTTTTTTGTCATATAAGAACAAAAGAATAAAACAGATAGTACTAGATGCCCTATTTGTCTAAATTAATCAACCTACTACATTGATCATCCCACCCAGGAGCTGTCCTAATGAGCAAAATGTGTCTTCTTGGGAATATCACTATCTATTGAGAATGGTTATATCGATGGCCAACACAAAACAGAGAGAAGTGTCATATTGAGTTCATGTTCTATTGGGAGAATTGTCTTCTTCATTAAGAAAAATAACAAATCCCATACAATTCTTTTTTTTGAAAATCTTAAAGGTATACTTGAATTGAAGGAATAAAGCAAAATTGAAAGAATACTAATTGGAATAACAAGTTTTTTCCGTCTTGAAATGTTCCTGGATAATAAATTTATTCTTTTTAAGCCACATTGATATACTCAAAAACTTATAACAAAATTCTGAGTATAATAATTTGATGTTGGAACGATTAATAATATGCATCTCAATAGTTCTTTCAAAATATTGGAAACCAGAAGAACTTTTTTTTTTTTTTGCTAATAAAATTTTAAGAAAGGGGTTGGGTTCACCCACAATCCAATGGCAGGGCGCTTGGAGTCCAGTCCACAGGGCATACTGGACAGAGAGTACATATGCCTCCACCTCTACCAGCGTTTCCATTGCTTCCTAAACCCCTAGGATGCCTCCCCCAGCGCCTTGACCAAGGTAGGGATCGAACCCCCTCCCTTGAGGTGAGGAAGTCCGACCTCTTCGCCAGTTAAACCCAAGAACGAGGGGTAAACCAAAAGAACTTAATTATATGAAAACTACTAATTCCGGTCATTTTTACAAGACTATTAACAATTTTCAGGAGATCAAGGAAATTGGCTAAAAGTAGTTAAATGTCAAAAATCACAACTTTTTTAAAACAGCCCTTTAAGTGGTATAGTTAATTAAGGGAGAAATGCAGATAGGAAATATGAAAACTACTAATTCCATTCCGGTCATTTTTACAAGACTATTAACAATTTTCAGGAGATTAAGGAAATTGGCTAAAAGTAGTTAAATGTCAAAAATCACAACTTTTTTAAAACAGCCCTTTAAGTGGTATAGTTAATTAAGGGAGAAATGCAGATAGGGGAAAAAAAGAAGAAGCAAAAAGTAAGAAAAAACGAGCATTTTTTGAAAATTTATCATGAATTTGTCAATTAATTTTTTCTTCACGTTCTGTAAACAATATCTAATTACTCCATACCCACCCCAATAAGGCTCTTTTATTTTTGAAGAAAAGAATTTGCTTTATTTACAATTATTTACTCTTCAAGTTAAGAGCACAAAATGGAACTCAAGTTTAGAATCAGGTAATCACCAATCTGGAATTCAACAGATCCCACGTTAGTTTTGAACACACTCGCTTGGAAACTGAACCTATAATTTAAAAGACAGGTACTGGTTATATGCAAATGCAAAACATGAGGAAATAAAAAAGACAATATAATAAATTCATGGTTGTTCTTAATATTAAAGTGCAAATCGGGCATCATCTAATCTAATCTAATCTTATCTTATATTATACAAAAGGAAAAGTGATAAATTAATTACAGTTTTCCCCCCAAATATTTGAAGTACAATTTACTCGTAATATTTCGTGTACAATTCATAAGATTTCACACAGCCAAGCACGACATAAATCACAAACTGTATTGAACATAAGTTGCTTGAATATACAACAATCTCTCTTACTTACAAACAGGAGTTCAATCTCTAACATAAATAGTACCTTTTACAAGGGTTTTTCTTATAGAAGCAACTCTGAAATCAGCTTCACTTCTGTACAGATGAACTCCAGTTTTAATTTACAAACAGTAATTAGATTTCCAAGTCAACGTGAAGAAAGGCAGCTACTACAGTATAATAGTAATATAGATGCAGCTCTCAAATAGTAAATCTACACATAAAAATAATTATCTGCAATTTCATAGTGATAATAATATGTTTTACCTCTTCATATTTGGCCGCCAAAATGAAGCAAAATAATACTAGGAAACTTTTATTTTTTTAGCAGGGTAGACAATGTCATGGACCTGTTAGTATTCTTCCCATGCCCTGTGGCTGCGGGCAACGATAAGTGGTATGGTTCAAAGATGGGGGTTCTCTAGAAGAACCAAATGGATTTGAGCCATTATTTAAAACACCAAAGTATGCTGGAGCTGGGGCATTATGAACAAACTTGAAATTGGAACAGTTGGCATGAGTTTGACCATTCCCAAATTCAGAGAGTAGCATTTGCCCTTGCCCCTTCAATTTATGTTCAGCAGCAGAGCTGATACCCATCCCAAGGTCAAGGCTAATGGTATCGCTTTCTTCCAATCTTATTTGTGTCTGTCCAACTGGAGCTGCTGGTCCTGCTGTATCATGGCTACTACTTCTTGCAGTAGGGACATCATGATTGTGCTTACACTCATACGTGGTTATTACTGCTTTGGGATCATGAGAAGCCCTCTCCACGTGTTTCCTAACAGGGCAACCGGCATTTGTGCATTTGTAGTAACTCCTGCAAGATGAACGAGTGAGAAACATGAGAAGCAGCTAAGGGCTTACTTTCTTGTTAGCCATGTAAACTTAGATCCAGAAACATATATTTGATTTTCAGTTCATGCTTTTGAGCTATTTCCAAAACACCAAAAACACAATTATTATTGTAGTGAGAACTCAATAAAAGCAACGGTACTCCCAAACCAAGTGTTAACTTACTAAAGATTGATATTGTAGAAAGCTACAAAATTGGGCAAATTGTAAAATACTAGCTTTGCTGGAAAAAATGTATATACAACTTCACAACAGTAAGTGTAATACTAATACACCATAACAATGAAACCAAGAAAAAGGGGGTGAAGTTTTAAAGACTAAGCAAAAATTAAACTTTATATAAGAAACTAAAAGGGCCCCCTAAGTTGCTACAAGAAAGAGATAGCACAGTGCTTATATAATCCTTTATTTTAAATTTTATTTGTAATTTGATCAATATGGATTAGTTTCTTTGTCATACATGTGAGGACATACCTAGGGTTGGGATTGCCTCTCACCACCTTCTGCCCATACTTTCGCCAGCGATACCCATCATCCAATATGTCAACTTCACTTAGAGTTTGTACAACAACCCTTGGTTCTCGAATAGGCTTAACTATAGGAGTGATGTCAGCATTTCCATTCTCCACCTTCCTGCTTAACAAAATGCCCAATGGTCAGCATGTGAACTCGGATGAAACTGTGAAAGCTCAGAGCTTGGGCCAAAAATGTTCATACCTTCGCTTAGGGTCGTCATCATCAACCTCATCATTGATCCTGTTGGAAGCTAATCCTGCACCCTCCCGACCATCATCATTTGCTGCTACAACAGACAACTCTGGATTACTGTTGGGCTCAGTAGTGTGAGACACTTGACCATACAAATTGACTGTTTCATATGCAGTGGAAGAATTAGGATAAAAGAAAGGCCATCTAATATGCTTTGGAACAAGCAATAACAGTTGAAATTAATGAAAAGCATTTGGTTGGTTACCATCTTGGCCAGACAAAGGTGAAGGCTTCTCAAATCTCTCCTCATGCATAGACATAGTAGTACCAGAAGAGTATCGGCGACTTGGTTGAGGTTTAGGATGATCATGCGATCCCTTGTAAATTATCTCAGTGATTTGCCCATAATGAGAGCGTTCAAACAGTTTTTTCACTTCACAGTTAGGATGTGTACATTTGTAATAGCAGCGTGGAAATTCACTCCCTTTAACATGCTTCTGTCCATATTTCCGCCAATTATATCCATCATCAGATGTTCTCTCGGTAGCAACTGAGACACCACAGCCTCTAACTTCAACTTGTGAAGCTTGAAGCACACTAGCTACATTGCCTCTGGGGTCAGACCCATCCACATCAGCTTGAACAGGAGCACTAGCCCCTGAACAAACCATTTGAACAGGTGATGATAAACTTAATTCATTTGACGGCATTTCCATCTCACTTTTCACTAATGGTGATGAAGCAGAAGACTGAGCTTGGCTAGAACCTTGTATCTGCATAGATGGTTCGTTTACATGGCTGTTGAAATCTGTGGGAGCCTGACATTAACCGAATAGAATTGAGTAAGCACAAGTAATCTTGAAAAACAATAATGAGATTGTAAAATGAAATATTACAACCAAACTTGTTTCCAACTAAACTTCAGACAAAGGAGCTAGAATTCTATAACATCAAAGGCAATGATTTAGTCAAATATGATAGTGTTGTCTCTAGTTAGACATCTAATCAAACTCCCCATCTTGTTAAGTTAGTACCATATTAAAGCACAGAAGAAACCCAAGATAGTGTTGTCTCTAGTTAGATATCTAATCAAACTCCCCATCTTGTTAACTTAGTACCATTTTAAACCACAGAAGAAGCCCAAGTCCATATATCCAACTGATTAAACAAGATATGTCCATCACCACATTATTAAGATCAACAAATATTCCATTACCATATTCGATCTATTGTTTGAGTTAAACTCAAAGAAGCCAGATATTTTGTCATCAACAGTATTGGTTTTGAAGCGTACAGTGGTTACAGGATATGTTGAAGAAGAAACAGATTCTTGGACAGACATAGGTTTTGTAAGGGACCCAGTAGTTGGTGAAGGCTCCACCTGCAGATTAAGGAAAGAAGTAACAAATAAATTACAGCCCTTAAAGCGCAGCAATTGCTTAGTTTAATAAAACACACAACATGCAGAGGAAGGAAATTTAATAAAACACACAACATGCAGGGGAAGGAAATTTAGTTTCATGGAAAATAAAATGAAATGGGAGGGGGGAATGTTTAAAAAAATGAAACGGACAGTCTCCCAATACCAGAAAATCCTTAGACTCCAAACATCAATAAAGGAATCAGCAAAATCTGTGATAACCATTCAAATCTGATGCATATATACCCTGCTGGGAATACCCCACAAACTCCCAGTACTTTTATCTAAAGTGAAAATTGAAATGAGAGAACATGTATAAGCATATGAGATAAGCAAACTACCAAGCAGATTTATTAGCCAGTTAAGGCTCACAATGTTTGAGCAAAGGAAAACTAATTTTCTTCTCTCACCAGATAAGCATAAGATATGTGGTGTGCTAGTTATATAAATACAACTGTGAAAAAAGACTCCTACACGAATCTCGAATAGAACTCTGCAAAAATTAAGGCCACCTAGACGATTAACATCTAGATAATTATGTCCTTTCAATTAAAAAAACTTGACCCACAATCTTTCTGACATTCCTTATACTATTCTCAGGGCACACTTTAAAAATCAATCCACTAATCCTTAAATGCATTTATTCTTTTATTCCCAACGCAGATGGAAGATTGATTTTTAGCATAGCCTACTACACCGTAAACAACAGCAGACAAACAAAAAGAGCAAGCACCAACAAAAAGGGAAGATTCATTTCATTGTGTGAAAAAACAACACTGACGTTAAAAAAGAATGTTGAGCGATCCTCAGAGCAAGTCATATTCCAAGGAATACTATATCGGGGGCATAAAGCAGCCAACACGTGATTCTGTGAGAGAGAGCAGGCATCAGAATCCACCGGTCCCAACACAAGCAAGCACCGATATATAAAATCTACTAATTTAAAGACCAACGAAGAAAAAGCCAACTCAAAGGAACAATCGCCACGAGAAGAAACAAGCATATACGGTGCACTAACAA
Organism: Acacia pycnantha; assembly: GCA_025563575.1. Classification (NCBI taxonomy): domain Eukaryota; kingdom Viridiplantae; phylum Streptophyta; class Magnoliopsida; order Fabales; family Fabaceae; genus Acacia; species Acacia pycnantha. The sequence goes on along the minus strand of JAMWYP010000031.1, from coordinate 2,670,375 downwards.
GAACATCGAATTTTTCATTAAAGAAAGAGCATCTTAGCTCATCAGCATTTAAATCACGTCATAGAAGTCATCAATTATTCCGTCCAGGGTATAATCCTAGACGTGACAAATAACAGATTTTCCAAATGCCACTCGCAATGTAAGGCTGTTATTTCACTAGAGTCAACTTAATAACACTGTAATTGACCTCATTATGCCGGATAAAAACACTACTCGGACGATTTTACTTTCCCGTTATTATTGTCAGAAACCAAACAGAGGGGAAAAATCTTTAGTATATCCCAAAAACGCACCACATTATGAAGCAAAAGGGGAAAATCACAAAAGAAACCTAAAATAAAGAAAGAAGAGCTGACCTTGACGTTGGAGAGAAGCACCGGGGACTCAAGAAACGAGGAGGGACTGAGGCCAGGCGGAATCGTGATACAGGGCGACCTGGAGATCGGAAGACTAGCAGGGGACATGAGCTTGTACCTTGCACCTCGGGAAACGACGAATTGAGTCGGATCGGAGGAAGAGACCTGGCAGAGCCGGAGCTCCGAACCGGAGCGAGCCTCCGCGGAGTTCATAGCGGCGTCCATTGCGAGTGAGAGAGAGCGCGAAGAGGAGGAGTCAAAGAGGGAAGAGGAGGGAGGGCAAAAAGGTCACTTCATGGATAGTGCGTGTGAGAGAGTGTGGTTTGTTTCTCTTCTTCTGTGTGTTGTCAGGAAGAGGAAGGAGACGCGGAGAGAGAGAGAGAGAGAGAGAGACGCAGTTGACTTGCAAGTTTGGATCTCTTTGGCTTGTTGCTCAGATGGCTTGTCTGAGTTCTTCAATTTCTCTCATTTTTAAACGTTCCCTCCGCCTCAGTTTCTTCCACCTTCTTCCACTTCAACCAACTCCCAAACCTTCATTCATTGTTACTCCATCCCTCTAAAATACAACAAGTTATTAATTATTAATTCACACAAACTAAAAAACATGTTAGTTATGTTATTTAAGGTGTATTTTAAATTAATAATTTTTTTTCTATTTTTTTGCCAGTATAAATTTTTCTATTTTACCCTATAAGAATATAATTATCAAATATGAATTTATTATCTTTTAGTCCACTCACTCTTTCCAGATGAAAAACAATGACTAATGTTTTGGACTGGAAGGTGTATAAATTAATTTTGGATTAAAATACAATTTTGTTCTTAAAGCTATCAGGTAATTTTGTTCTGGAATTGTAAAAAAGAAGTAATTTTTCTCTGACTATTATCCTAGTTAATTTTGACCGTTAGTTAATTAAATATACTGAATTAGCAATTTACATGTTATCTACGTCATTTTTGTTAAGATGAAAATTTGCTTCGGAAGTCCATGTGTCATCTGTTTCATTTTTTTTTCAAAGTTAGTTTAAAGCTTTTGGAGTAAATTTGTACCTTAACAAAAATAATGTGGATTATCAATTCAACATATAATTGGCTAACTAACAGTTAAATTAGTTGAGATAGCGACAAGTGCAAAATTACTCTCTTATTCACACTTTAGGGGCAAATTTGCCTATCATTGATAACTTCCACGCCAAAATAAACCTTTAATCTATTAATTTTTAAGGTTAATGAGTAATTTGGCCAGCAAACTATTACCTCAGGAATGTTCAACACAAATAACTTTTAAGTGGACTAAAAATACTAAAAAAAAGTTTTAAAGATGTGCAGTCAGCACAAAAAACTTTTACTCCAGGAGCGCCCAATAAAAAAAAACTTTACTCCAGGAGCGCCAAGCACAAAAAAAAAAAAAAACTCTATTTTTGTGCTAACTGTACATTTTTAAAAGTTTTTTGGTATTTTTTATCAACTTAAAAGTAAAGTTATTTGTGCTGGACACTCTTGAGGTAATAGTTCGTTGGCCAAATTGCTCTTTAACTCTAATTTTTATCATTTCATTGAAATTTGAAAATAATGATTAGCGTAAACCAGCGAATGATTGAAATGGCAAGGGAAAAAATATAAGTTTGAATCTCATTTTATTTTCATAATTTTGTTTATTACAGATCTTCATGCACTTTATATCATATTTTTCATCTTTTATTTAAATTAGGTGGTGGGCCATATGTTTTGCATGGAATTTAAGATTAACCGCATTAATTACTCCCTCCAATCCTATTATAGGATAAAGTGTATAGGGTAAATTAGTATAAATTACTGTATAACTGACCGCATGCCTATTGAAGAAGGAACCAACGGCTCATAGGTAGTGACTTGGTTATGAAATTATGGGAACCATAGTGAGCTAATGAATAGTATGTTGTTAAAAATCGTGAATTATTATAGTGTGTTGTTTTCTTAATTATTAAATCAGTCCCTAAACTTTAATTTCAAACAAAATTTATAGTTTTTTTTTAACTCATAACAAATTTTTCCTTATAATTTTTTGATTCAATAAATTACAAAAAATGAGTTATTTTGAATCATACTATGAAAATTTATCTATATTTAAAAGGGTGATTCTAGTAACTATGAAATTGTAATTTTAAAACTTGAAAGCCAAAAAATTGAAGAGGAGAACATAAAACACAATCATATGTTTGTTTTACTTTTTTTAAGAAGTGTTTTACAAGATAAATATATGAGAAAAATTTTAACTTGATTTATGAAAAAGTATTTATAAATTTTTTTTTTTGAGAAATTTCCAAACGAGCACATTATGTTCATTTGGAGCATTAAAACCCATAAATGATTCCCACTAAAAAAATAATTACAGTTTTTACAGTTTTGGGGGGTTATGAACATTTATTTATTTCTTGGGTGGATTTGAAAATCTAAAAAATTATGACCTCACCTATGGAGCGTGTAAGAATGATGTTTCGGGTTTAATACAAGAACGTCGTCATTTTCTTCTTATCTCTCATAATCTTTAAATCATGTTCATCTAATCAATTTAAAAAGTCATAATACTATTTTGACTTTTCTCTCATCTTCCCAATCAACGGCTTAGATGGACTCATGAAGGATGATGAAACAAAAAAGATCATGAGAGGATCAGCTTTCACAAAAATTATTAAAAAAAAAAATTAATTATCTAGAATGATTTATCGGGTCATTTCCCTCAAAATGTCATTTTAATTCCTAGTCTATAAATTTTAGACACGCAAGACTTTTAAGAGATTAAAAGTTTATTATAACAACTCATAAACATCCAATATGAGTGGGACCACTCAATCCTTTCAAAACATTTTCTGTAAAAAAAAAATGATAATTAATATTTAAATGATTTCTTATCTGAAAAGGGCAAAAAGTGGGGATTGTGAGGATTTAACTTTAGACTTTAAGCCAGGGAGGCTAATGATTGTGTCAAGGCATTATTGGACAAAGATTGTGTAACAAAAATGTTTCTATTCTTTTCCTTCATGTCATGTCCCTCACTTTGATATTACTTTAATAATTTTAATAATAAATCAAAATAAATAGTACTCCCTCCGGTCCTAATTATAGGAGCAAATTACCAGAATTTGGAGGGATTAAGGAAGGAAGTTAAATTAGTTAATTATGTATATTTTCCTAAAATACCCTTACCCAAAATTGTTTTAAGTAACAAGAGTTTGATGGTAAAAATTGTTATATGCGGACTAATAATTATTCAGACTTGAATTGAATTTTTAAGGCCTACGGACTTGAATTGTTATAAAAATTGCTATATGCGCGGACTAATAAAAATTATTAGTCCGCAGGCCTTTTTATAATAATTAAAGACAATGAATTAATAAAAATTATGTGTAGTTTATGTATATGCGGATGATAAATTTAAAAATAAATGTTGTCTTTAATTATTATTCAAAAAGTATAAATAGGGGTATTATAGGAAAAAATTGACAAAAGTTAAAACTTGCTATTATAATTAGGATCAAAACCAACTCCAAAATTTGCTCCTATAATTAGGACCGGAGGGAGTAGTTAATTATCATTCTGATTCTATTTATAAGTCTTTTTTAACTAAACCTCACATATCAATGAGAGTTAGTTAACTAAATGATTATAGAGTTAATTTTTAACTTTGCCCTCATTTAAGAATTAGTATATTATGGGGTAAATTTTCAATTTTACCCTCATTTATGAATGAGTATTTTTCAACTCTTTCTTCTCTCTATCTTTAAAATTTATTGTCATGGGTATAATTAATATGGGTAAAATTGTCACAATATTATTTATTACCCTGAAATTAGACTTATAAATAGGACAAATTTTTTTGATTAAAAAAAAAGACCCGTAAATAGGACAAGAGGGTATATGATAATCCAACTTTAGGAAGGTGAGATTTGAAAGTGAAAAGTAGTGGGAAGTACCAACTCAATGTAACTCTTCACCATACAAAATCACAAAGTGTGGGTGATTGGTGCAAAACTGCAAATCCTTTTCCTTTGAGTCTGAAAGCCCAATTTAAACCAATTTTTGTTCCACAAAGGGCTACATTCACATAATTTATATGACTGTCTATATCAACCAATATCCAAAAAAAAAAAAAAAATCCCCTTAACTAAAAAAATTATATTTTTTAAAGAAAAGTATTGTATATAAATTCTTATAATTTACAAAAAGCAAAATACTCTATCAGGTTCTTAATATAAGATATATTTACTTAATTTGATTAAATTAATAAAGTTGGTCACCTTTCTTAAAAGTGTGTTTGGTTAGAGGAGGGGGGAGAGAAAATGTTTACCTTATTTTGATCAAAACTGTCCATGAAATTTTTTCAATATTTTACAATTGTACTCTCAACAAAAAAAAAAACATTTTTATTTTTATTAATGGCAATTTGGTAAAAGTCCTCCCTCCCATCTCATCTCTTCCCGTCAAACCAAACACACCCTAATTCTCTTCTTTCCTCTCCTCCTTGATTATAATTGAGAGAGCACAATAAGGGAAAATTAGAAAGAAAAAAAAAATTGACAAATATAAAAAACATGTCTTACATTTAGGATCAAGACCAACTCAGGTCCTAAATAAAAAACCCAACTGACTTTTTTTTTTAAAATTAAGAAAGCTAATGAAATTAATTTAAAATATTTATATTTTTCATTTTTTACCCAAACTAATTTGTATTATTTATAAACCTGTATATAATTTAATCAAACACAACATATAATATGATTAACTAACTTATTTAACTTTATTAATCTTTCAAAAAAAAAAAACCCCAACTAGTTCTTATACTTAGGACCATATGTAGTATTTTTTTTCAACTTTTATTATCTCTTTTATTAATTCAATCTAATGAGTTTTCTCTTTTGTTTAGGCAATTCCCTGTGGAATTTGTTTATTCAAGTCTCCTAAATGTTCTTGATTGTATCATGTCTAAGTTAATTGCATAGAAGACATAAGTAAACAACATGAGAGTTCAGTTTGATTGTGAAATTAATTCATAAGCTTTGAAACCTAATCAAGGAAGAGGCTCTCTATATAACCTTTAAATCAACATACAAACTCCAAACTTTATTTGGAATTAACTTAAGTTTTTTTCTCCTTTAATTTTTTACTTATTGGAATTGAATTGGGATGAAAATCCCATGTAAAAACCATCACATGCCTATTTATTTAATCAAGACTTAATATGACTTCTAAAAATCAATTAATATTTTAAAAAAATAGACGTATATCAGTTTTTTTATTCCCAATTTTAAAGCCATGCATGCATACATCGAAATGTTTATATATATATTGAGAGATCATCCAATTGTGACTTAAGACACAAACAAGAAGTTTAATTAGATTTAAACAGGGAATTATTTGACTGAATTATTGGTGATCCAAAATCTGATGTCCCTTCAACTTTTAGTCACTACAATAAAGAGGATGTAGTCAATTTTAATGGACGTTCTGTATAAATCCTCAAGACAATAGTCTTTGATGAAAAACTTCTTAAACAAGGCAGAATTATACTCAAATTTTTAATTTTTCATCAATTAATCTTATCCATGCCATATATTTCTACACTTAAAATATAGGGTTTAATGTTTCTATTTTCGTTGTATAAATATTCTTTTTTTATGCCATACTCATATAAAAGTGGGTGGGTCCCATTATAAAGAGAAGAAAGATAAAATATTAGTAGGACCCACTCACCAGAAAAAATATTGAATAAATATCATTTCTAGTCCCTGACAAAAAACACGGACCCCATTTTGGTCCATGACAAAAAAAAGGTCCTTTTTAGTCCATAAAAAGGATAAATAAGGGTCGATTGGTGGACATTTTGATCCCTCACAAATTTCCAAAAGGTCCTTTTTAGTCCTATAAAAAGGACGAATAAATGTCGATTTTTTTGTCAGAGACTAAAATGGGGTCCGTATTTTTTGGCAGGGATCAGAAAAAGATATTTACTCAAAAATATTTCTACAGTAAAAGCAGAAACATTAAACTCTAAAACATAAGGGTATTCAGGCAATAATTAGGTAAGGAAAAAGGAAAGCAAACCAAAATTTGAGCATTTAACGGCTAGCCATGCGTTTAGAGGATAAAAATATTAATTTGGTTGGTTTTTTTTATTTTCATTTTTCATTTTTTTGTTAAGAAAAATAATGGAGTTATCTCTCTATCCACCTGAATGAAATGAATTGTATAATAGAAAGTGTCACATCCACTAGAATCGCATATGATAAATGTCTATCCAAACTAAAACATCAACTCTCTTTCTCTCTCTAAAAAGAGTTGTCACTTGAAAGATATTTTTTGAAAGTATGAATCATTCATGACTCCCACTTGATTGAATCCATGTTCTGCGAGTTTTCTAGCGTTCAATGCATATGGTCCTACATCTAAAATATCTGTTTATTATTTTAATCATATATTTCTCCAGCCCTAAATATAAGACAGAGTTGATTTTTTTAGAGATTAAAGAAACTAAATAAATTATTTAATCATATCATATATTATGTATCCTTAGATTATACATCAGTTTATTAGTCAAAGTAATTAATTTGTGGAAAAAAATAAAAATAAAAATACTCTAAAATAATTCAATTAGCTTCTTTAATCTCTCTAAAAAAGTCAACTTTGTCTTATATTTAGGATCAGTACATATACATATGTATGTATATTTAGATTTGACAAAATATATAAGGCTAAATTTGTTGTCTTGACAGAGATTTGACGAGGATGAAATTGAGAGAATCCCAATGTCGTCTATACATGAGTTTGAAATTTCCATGGTATATACAACTTATAATTCAAACATCTCTCTTTCACACACTCTAATTTTAGTGAGATTTATATATGTGTGTGTGTGTTTCCTTTCATTAGAAAAGTCACTAAAGGAATCTGATTCAAATTAATTATCAATATCAATTATAATGTTGAATGAATTTTAAGGATGCTTTAAACGATTACATCACAAATTTTTTTTTTCGAAGCAGTTCTTAACATACTATAGGTGCATCTCAATTCTCAAACTAAACAATAAAAGATTACTTTGATTATTCTTATTTTTCACAATAAATTTTAATACAAGATTAAAAAAAAATAAACTAAAGGCAAGTAGACACTGACAGAAAGAATATTATAGAATAATCATTTCAATAACTCAAAATACATTTGATTAAAATATCCACAAATTTATGGTTTTGATATAAAGCTAAAGATCCTGCTTGTTGATTGAATCCAGAGCACTAACAAGTCACAAGCACAAAAAGAAGAAAGCTGGGCAGTCATGAAGGGCCTATTTTCAAGGAACGCACTGAGAATACGTTTCAACCATTAGAGGAATAAAAATTTCCATACACTTTAGAAAACGAGGTCTCTTACATGTTACATTACTCCCAACTATCAATACCCCAAAAAAAAAAGATGAACTTCTTTTGGAAAGGTGAGATGAATATTCTTGTACAAAACAACATCATCAAACATAATAATACAGACATATCTTTTCCACAGGTAAAAGATCAATTCAAAGGTACCACAGTTTAAAATTTCTCCAATACATCTTTTTTCTTTTCACCTTACTCCTCTCCTACCTTTCTCAGACAGACTCTAAGAACATCTAAATGTAAAACAAATTCAAAAGAGAAATAAAAGCTCTGGTTAGAGAGGAAGAAACTATAGCTGCTGCACAGATACATGAATGCAGAAACTCAAGGAATGTGCATGTATTCAGCAGTCAAAAAAAATCTAATCTTTCTCATGTTGAGGGAAATAAATAACAAGCATTAACAAAGGGAACAAGTTCAGCTGGTAAAGAGAAATAAGACTTCTTGTCAACATGAAATTCTTATTGGGAAAATTTAAGCCTTTCGGAGCACATTTGGTGCAAAACAGAACTGAGAAAAAGAATAGGAATGGGAAAGCTCTTTCCCATAAGCATGGGAAACTCTTCCAATGAAGGTCATTTTGCCATTGATCAAACACTACAAGAATACTTTTTCCTCACATTTTTCCATCCCTCAAATCTTGAATATGCAAGGTTGACGCTGATGCAAGATGCAAATAAATGCCGTCAAAAATTGCCTAGAAGTTTTTATTCTAGGGCGCAAAACAAAAACTCCCTTGACAACTTACACGTGTGAGTGCACAAACACACCCCAATGTTTTTCTTAAGCTTATTCTTCTAATCACCAACTTTAGAGGGAGAGGGAGACGAAGGTTATCATCTTAATTGTCGATTATTGAGTGTTCTTAGTTTGACCTCCAGTGAGTAATTGATATGTAATCCACAATGACTCACACAGCTCAAGAGGTTTTCTCTGTCACTTTGCTTGGATTCAAAATCAACGAGGCCAACCCAAGGAATGATACATGGGTGCCCAAACATGTTACAATTTGGGCTGCTTTCATCTTTCAGCAAGAACGAGACATCGACTTCTATGTAAAGAAACATAGGCACTACAAGAGGACATTGGGTGATTAACATCATTTCAGGTCCATCTACATAAGCTATAAGCTACTCAACCTTGATTAGGTCTCAGTCTCTAAGAAGGAACGAAATAAAATTATCTCTTGTCAACTCCATTTATAAGTAGACTTGGACAAAAATCCATCACCCTTCACAGCCAAACCTACAAGCCTATTCAATGCAGGTGTGCCAAATGTCAAATTTCAAGAGAACAACAAATTGCAAACCAAAAAGGAAACCAAGAGATTGACTTCGCACTTTCAAGACAACCTCAGATGGGTCCATAGGCATGAGAGAGAGAGAGTAGAGAGCACCCAATCCTACTTTTAGGAGGAATTTCAGATAAAAAGGGGTGGGAAAAGATTGATGTTGAAGATAGAAAATGTTTAAGAGAGGTATATAAGATAATCAATAATAAAATAGATGTCTTTGCCATGCCACCTGTAGATGGATGATTAATAGGACTGAGTATAATAAGATTAAAAATAACATCCTCCAAAACAATTCTTAGAAACGTTAAATTCTTCAAGGCACTGGCTCAAGTGGAACTTCCCCTGGACACAAGTGATTGGGGGTCCTGGTCTACGTAGGTTAATCTCTATCCTGCCCCTTTCACACTGCCAGCTCCCAGTCCTTTGTAAATTGTAACAAACTTTTTCCAAAAAAAAAATGGGTCAGGAAACGTGCATCCTATGTCAAAGGTTTGAATTTTGACATCTAAAGAAAACATATCTTATGAAGGTATATGTCTGTTTATGGGGAGAGGAGAACAAAGTAAAGTACAAAAATAACTAAATACATCCAGGAAATGTTGTTTGATGGCAGATTACTCCCATCCTACGCGTTGATTTTGAAAAGGCCAACCCATTTATAACTAGGAGGTGTTTGGTTAGGACTTTTGGGCTCTCAAAAGTCCTTTTGGGAAACAAACTTTTTTGCCTTCTTTTACATTTTTAAAACAGAAAAGGGAAAAAAATCATCTGTGCATATGAACTGAGAGTAGTCATCTGATAAGAATTTCACCTCAGGTAAACTATTACCCTGCACTAAATAGGAACGCTTTACTTTTGAAAGCCCATTTAAGTCCCCATCCCTTGCCACAAAAAAAACAAAAAAAAAAAAACAAAAAACAGAACAAAGCAAAGTAGTCTTGAAGATCATGATTAACCTAAAAGTACTCTTATACAAACTGATCAAGAGATCAAAGAAGCAAATTATGCTTTTGATAACCAGAAACCAGAAGTGCTAAGCCAGGAAGAAACTAAAATAGTATAATACCAACCCAAGAGTTCAGTGTTTAAAACAGGTTCAGCTTCGTAAACTATTGAGGATAGTAAGATGGATGGTAATAATGTGGAAGACTGCTATAAGCAGCAATCCTATCATAAAAATCAGATGAAAAATTCGGCTCAGATGAGTAATGATGAGAACCAACTTGACTGGGGTTTCCACTGGAACCCATAGGGACACTGGCAAAATCGTAAGACCCAGCAGAATGACCTGTATAATGTGACATGGTAGAGGTTGGTCCCATCATGCCATATGGCATGGCTTGTGAGCTCATGTATGAATTCCGATGTTTTGGCAACAAACCTGTTGACTGAATAAGAGGCTGTTGGTATTGGTGTAATGCTGAAGTGGCACTACCAAAATTCGGCTGGAGAGCTGCAGGGGCAACTGGAACAGATCCCTGAGGAAGCTTGTTTGAACTATGTTGCTTCTGCTTCTGGCTCTTGATATTTTTCTTTTGCAGTTGATGTTGTTGTTGCTGACGCTGTTGAGACTGAGGCTGAGGCCTTGCAACAAGAGCAGATAAAGGCCGTTTTTTATCTGCCTTCTGCTTCTCCAGTTGTTCTATCCGCTGCTCAAGGCCTGCTATTGGATATTCAGATTCAAGATTGTGGTTTTGGATAGCCTTAATTACAGATCTCAGTTTATGGATTTCTCTAGATGTGGCCTCAACCTGCAAAGATCACCACAATAAGTATGAGCACTAGCATCCAAATAAGGATATATCAATTATAGGAACGCACTTACTGGAGGCTTCCCTGCTTGGAGAATTCTTTCAGCAAGTTTCTCAATGTCATTCACACAAGCTTTCAAAATGGGTACTGGCGGGATCTTATCAGCAAGATTAAACTCCATAACATACTTGACAGCCAAAACATATTGGCCCTTATCCACAAGTTTCTGAACAATATCTGAAAAACAAAAATAATATGGCTAATCTCTTTCCAACAAAACTACCTAAAAATGTCGAACTAGTAATTATACAAACATGATGGCTAGAAACATTTGTGTGCCTGTCTATGTATACATGCAGAATGCCATAATTAGATAATAAGATATGGCCTATCTTTTCTCAACTCATTTTTTATCTCCTAATCCAGAAATGAAATGTACATAAATACCATCTATCAGGTCCACCATAACACACAAACATCTGAACTTCTCAAAGAAATTCAAGAAAGAACCAACTCCCATCATATCATCACAATACTTTACATCGCATATTAACACTTGAGATTTGTCTAACTCTTTCCATCGTATGCCTCATAAGAAGGTGCCATATATCTATCAAACTGATGTTCCAAACTTGCACATATTGCATATACTTGCTCAAAATTTTAATAGATTCTTCCATATAAGAACCTTTACCAACCATTTCTTCACTTACTTCTAAAATCTTAAAATCTTTCAATCTTACTACCCATCAGTAGAGAGAACCTAGTTTCAAAATGTAAACTTATGCCGAAGCCACAAACTTCTAAAAATCATAATACCAAAAGCACGTCAATATATCATTCAAATCACATAAATAAACCGGGTTGTCACCAATAAGTCTATAACCGACAACGTGCTATAATTCTAATACAAAGTGAGGATTCGTTCCATATTAGTAATTAAAGTCCTTGAAGCTCCAATATAAACTCGAACAACATAGTTTGGGAGACACAAGCCCGACCTTAAAAGAGCAATCGACTTACCGGGAACTTTATCAGCCAACCCCATAATTCGGCAGAGATCAGGAAATTCCTTGTTGCTCGCAGCCATTGCGGAAAATTGAACAAGGTCATCCATGCTGACTTCTGAAACCAAACCATAGGTCAACATAAGATGCAAATAAGCCGAGGCCGTCAATGCGTCTGAACGATCAGCAGTCATGAACTTCCATTTCCACTCTGCCGCCAACTTCCTAGCTTTTTGTTTCGCGTTAAATTCAATATTCGGAGATATAGCCCTTAACTTTCCCAAGAAGAGCACGCAACACCTCCTGATCTTCCCTAATTCCGCCTCCTTCATGCCACTAGCCCCAAGGAACCCATCCAATGAATCCAGAACCATTGCCGCCGGGTCTGGAGCACACCGTAAAGCACCAGCAAGCTCATCTTCAAGACCACTATTTCTTCTAAAATGCTCAATAACGTACTTCCTCAACCCCTGGGCATTCATCGTCTCGCAAAGTGCAACCAACTCGCGCCTAGGCGTCACTGCATCAGGTACTAAAGATTTTTCGGCAACTAAATCAGTTCCATTCTGGGGAGGATTTGATGATGAAGATGGACCATTAGGAACCGAGGGATTATCTTCAACCTTTGGATTTTGATTAGGCAATGATGAAGAGGATATGGGAATTGATTGGGAAGTTTGTTCCGATTGGGGATCGCATTGCCGGGATTCAAGGGACTCCAGATGGTGAAAACGTTGAGTGAGAGAATCTTGGATTGAGGTAAAATGGGAATCAATGTCAGACCAGGAGATACAGGAGGAGGAGGAGGAGGAGAGAAGAGAGTAGTGAGCTTGGAACTCATCGTGCGCTTTCTTAAGGTTTTGTTTTTTTGTGTCGATGAGTTTTAGAGCCGCAGAAATTGTCTTCAATGTAGCCATTTTTCTGGGTAGCGGAGGTTGAAACTGAAACGAGAAATCAATTTTCTAGTATGTTGCAGTGTTAGCCAGATATTTGAGCTACCTAGCAAACCCTAGCGAGACCAAATCAAATCCAATCCAATCCTCCGAAGACAGAGAGGAAGACGAACAGAGCGCAACGATGCCGTATGGGCATCGCCTTCGGTGTTGTGGAAGCTTTAAACCTTGCGCCTATGCCAAAACGCGGAGTGGTGGATGGTCGTTTATAGGCGTATTTGATGGGAGACCCAGGCCTCGTAAATATTTTTTAAAAAATAGATACTACCTCCGTCCCTAATTATAGGAGCAATTTAACCGATTTTGGGAGAATTAAGGAGAGGAGTTAAATTAGTTAATTTTACTCATTTTACTAAAATATCCTTATATAAATTTAAAATGACACAAGTTGCCCTAATTATAAGTGTTTCTAATTTGTCTTACGTTAGATATACACGACATATTAGTTTATATATGTATATTAGTTGCTTTTTATATAGCCATGTGTATACATATAGATCTAATTTCCTTTCAACACGCTTTCTAATTGAAATAATGGTCTTGCTATATAAACATATATGTGTGTGTATATGTGTATACATATAGATCTATCTACATACATAGAGACACACACCCATATATCTACACACACATACACACACACACATATATGTTTATATATGTGTGTGTTCACACATATATATCTTCACATATTGACACACATAAACACAAATATACATATATATGTAAACACACATATATAGAATGCTCCTAATAATAAGTATAAATAGGGGTATTATAGGAAAAAATGGACAAAAGTTAAAACTTGCTCTTATAATTAGGACCAAAACCAACTCTAAAATTTGCTCCATAATTAGGGATGGAGGGAGTATTTATCTAATTATAGAGCATCATGTATAAAACATATGACCAGTTAACGTATCGTAAATATAAAGAATTTTTTATACCGGTTTCTTTAATATTAGATCTAAAAAATATTATTAAGACTGTTTTTCCAAAAACCCGATCTAAAAGATAAAAATAATAAAAATTTGATTACTTTTAAAACCAATTTTATAAATAACTAGTCTAAAAGATGAAACTTTTTAGACCTTATATTTCTTATAACCGATCTAATAGATGTGAAATAAAAAATATAATTATTTATTACTTTTAAGACTGATTTTTACTAATACTTTTAAGACTGGTTTTTACTAATAATTGATCTAAAAATGAAAAATTTTACACCTTGTTTTTCTTATAACTGGTATAAAAGATGAATCTCGCCAAAAATTGAATTGAATTTGGCTATCTGAACCTTGTTTTTCTTATAACAGCATAAAAGATGAATCTCACCGAAAATTGAATTTCGCTATTGAACCTCTCTTTTTATAGCGATGACCCTCATTCCTCATTCGCATCTTCACTATCTTCTAATCGGAGTCTCGTCCACCACCACAATCTCTGTGATTCTGGCTCTCCAGCTATCCTTATTAAACACCTCACCATCTAATACCATTTTCCTTCACCTCCGTTAATCGACATTGTTGAATCGTAAATCGCCTCTAAACCTCAACCTTATTTGTCGCGCTTCAGCTCTCCCCATCTCCGTTCATGAGCGACCGTTGTGAAAAGATGAGGGCAGTTGTCATGGCAGTTAGATGGGTGAAGAGGAACAGTGACAGTTCTTAGTTTTCTTAATTTGATAGTTATAACCCCTCACCAGGTTCGTAGTTCTCTCATATTTCCCTTTTTCGTTTTGAAATTTACGTTTGTGTTTTTATATGAGGTTTTAGTTTTAGCTTTAGTAATTAGATTTCGGTAATTGCAGCATCCTTGAATAGGAAAATCAGCCCAAGCATGTTAAGCATTAAGACTCTAAATAGGTAGTTTCATTACATGTTAAATACAGCTCGAATCATTGTGTGAGCAAGAACTACTATACAGAGGAGGAAGAGTGATCCTATCTTACTCATCTTCAATTTTGCCAATGTTCATGTTTTGTTCCAGAATTTCAAAAGGCAATTTACAGTAGACCAATTGTTTGTGCCGCGTCCCTCTAAATTTATCATTTGTTTGTAAGGCGCAGCTTGATTTGTATATCTAATTTTGAAAAACTGTCATTTATTCAATTTTCTGTTTTACCATGAAACTCCTTCGTCATTTATAATTTGATTCTTTATTATCTCCAACTCAGGAAGAGGTCCATCACTAGCTAAAAATGCTTATAACAGAGAAGTTGGCATAATACCCTGTCATATAGATGTGATTGCTAGTGCACACATTGTGAAATTTAGCATTATGATTTTGGTTTCTTAATAGATGGGATGTTTCTGATCATTATGCCACAAGCAATGCAAAACAATATTTTACATCAAAACACCTGAGGACTCTTTGATCCCAAGTCCTAACATGAAGAAATATGCTTGTTTAACATTTTACTAAACCAAGTAGATTGATCAACTCTGTTATGCTAACTTTGACTCACAAGCAATTGTCAAATCATACTAACTTTTCCAATTTTTACACACACGTTTGCTTGCATGAATTAGCAAACAGTTTAACCACTCTGAATCGTCACTTTCTGCAAGTATCTAATGTAATTTCAATGTCATCATCTAAACGGGAACTGCGATATGGTTAAAATTTGAAATCCATTACCAAATTATGCAGAATTTGTCTTTCCCTAAAAGCAAAGAGTTTAAAGTATTTCCAGCCTTTTATCACTTTTCTTAGTTCTGACTTTTTAATATTGGTCTACCTTTGCTAATACCCAGTTATCATGTTTTTAGCAAATGTGGATTGGTGTCCTTTTAAATTCAAAATTGGTTCTATGCTAAATGTAGAAATTAGTTTATTAGGAGTTATATTTAATCTGCAATATTTTCAGAACCTGCTACATTCCACTGTTCTCATTTCAAACATGTCTGCATTAGCAACCTCCCTCTTTTTATTATCCCTATTATCAGCATGCCTGACATAGCTGCCTGCATTAACTACGCATATTCCTCTTACCCGTGGATGTGAATGTTAAGTCACCCTCAATATCGTCTTAGGTCCTATTAGGATGGCATCATTTCCCTGTCATCACTTCTAGTGCAACATCACTATGTGCTTGAATACATGTTAGCTGAAATATTGTGGTCTTATGGCTTCTTTGTCAGGATGCCCTGCATTGATTACAAGTTTTCAAGGAATGAACCTTTTCTAATATGAGCTTCATCCCACATCATCAATCCCCACACTCCTTTTCCAATTCCTAACATGAAGAAATATGTCAGTTTAACAATTCTTTATCTCTTAATAGGAAAATGAAGGGTCGAAGTCATTCTAATCCTTTTCAAGGCGAATCAACTAGTGTGAATCAGAGCGAGCCTGACACTTCTCCAAGTGAGCCTAGTAACCAGTCTTTACAGAGAGGTAGAAGAGTGTAATACCCTAAAAATCTCACTTATTATAAGTATCATATTTTAGCAAATAATACCTATTGAAAATAGGTGAATATGTGGTCTCAAATTATTGTATATGTTTATTTTATTTCTAGGCAATTTTTCCCTAGAATTAGAAGAACCAAAGGCTAAATTTTCTAAATCCTATTAGGGATCATAAAATATCCTAAGATTATCATAATTAAGTATAATCTTAATTATGTCATAAAAGGTAATTAAATATCATCAAAATACCTAAATCAATTAGAGAAAAAAAGCAACAACTATTAGGCAATTAAATTTGCAATAAAAATTATATTTATGTTAATTTTCAAAATTCTAATTTAAAAAGGGCATAATTAAGAATATATCAACTTAATTAGCATCCAAATGATATCTAAAGGCCAAGATTAGTATCTTAGGGGTTTCAAACAATTATGATTAATATAGTAACCTATCAAATTTTGACAAGTAAGCCTAATAACCCCTAAAACACTATATTAGGAATATTAACCAAGATTAATTAATCCTCCCTTAAAACATATATATAAAAAAAGTGGCGAAAATTTACTTCTTGAAAGGACAAGATAATTACACTAATTTTAAATCATAAGAGCATATTAAATATGAACAGTTATCATTAATAGAAGTAGGACTTTTTCAACACAAATTAAAGGCTTGGATTAAATCTAATAAAGCTAAATCCTAAGGCCTTAATTAAGCATCATAAAGCATAATCCTTGTGAAGAAAAATCAACCAATGAGAGTCTTTCTTCTGGATGCTATGAGATAATTGAAAAACTAAATTAAAGAGCAATTGGGAGTGCATACACGGTTTGACATAACTTGTTGTATAATAATACCTTTGTTTAATAATTAATCAAGAGGCAAATCAAGAAGTGGCAATTAGGGAATATCTTAAATAAAGATCAAGAATCAATTAAAGATCAAGAATTAATTAAAGATCAAGAATCAATTAAAGATCATGAATCAATTAAGGAACCAATTACATAATGGCAATTATACCTAATATCATATAATTAAGAGGCAAATCAAGAAGTGGCAATTAGGGAATATCTTAAATAAAGATCAAGAATTAATTAAAGATCAAGAATCAATTAAAGATCAAGAATCAATTAAGGAACCAATTACATAATGACAATTATACCTAATATCATATAAATCACCACATTAGAGATACTAATTAAGATTAAATCATCATCCCCTAAAGTCAAGAGTAAGGGGACGGATTGCACAAGAATGAGAGAGGAAGAATTGGTTAATAATCAAGATATTATGTAGATATGAGCACATGTGATATGGGAAATAAAGATCTTCAATAGTAGTTAGGATATTTCTAACACAAATGGATGACCAAGATTAAATTTAATAAAGTGGAATCTAATGGCCTTAAGTAATCACATAAATAAAGCTAAATCCTTGTAATAAATTATGAACCAATGGGAGGCTTTAGACATAGGATATTTTGGGACTTGGAAGAAGCAAAAAAAAGAAAAACAAGAGTATATGGGGGAGAGAGAGGCCACGGTTTGCATAGGAAGAAAGAGAAGAAAAAGAGTTGAAAAAAAATCTAGATATTAGCTAGTAAGCCTTGTTGGAACAATTAGAGTCAAACATTCCAAAGAAAATATCTCAAGTAAATCAATAATTAGCCTTAATCCTTGTATAATTAGATTGATCAATGATAAATCAAATATTCTTAAAAGTTAAAACCTCATAAAAATTAATTGAATCAATGGGAAATTTAAAACATAGATTAATTGTAAGAATTAATCTTGAACAAACACATACAACTTGGGATAAATATCACCATGATTTTTATTTTACCCAACTTATACATTTAATCTTGAGTTAATCAAAGACAATTAGAGACATCTAAGGAAGGTTGTGATTTTCGAAAATTATGAATCAAATGAGATACTTGGATAAATTTTATGGTTAGCACCTAAATATATCTTATTTAGTTAGTAACCAACTATTTCATTGGCATCTAGTTCCAAAGCCTAGTTGAGAGCTAACTAATCTTATAAAATCTAGATATTTTTCTAATCACACATGGGTTAATTGGCACTTGGAGAGGGTTTGGCCAACAATGCAAAAAGGAAAAGATGTGGAGAAGGAAGAGGCCAACAAGGTGTTTAAAAAAGTGGAAGAGGATAGGGAAGAGAGAGAGAGAGAGGACATTTGGGAGAGAGGAAGGGTGAGGATGAGATTTCAAAGTTTAACCTAGATCCAAGGGTCAAGAATTGAGTAGAGAAAGTTCAATGGAATTACCAAAGTTGCCACACCATTTTTCTATAAATAGGCACCTTCCTTCACTTCAATTCTCACACCAATTCAAGCATAGGCAATCTGATATAGAGAGTGAAAGGGAGAGTGAAGAGTCTTGGAGAAGGAGGAGCAAAGTTCTTGGTAAGTTCTCTAGCTCTAGCTTTCAAGTTCTTAGCTATTTTGATCTTTAATCTTCCAAGTATAATTTTGTTTTCATGTTTTTATGGTTAAAATTGTATTTATTTTGAAAAATTGATGAAGTAGAAGTTATAGCAAAATTTTTGGAAGATTATGATCAAAGTAGCGAAGCTCTAGCGAAAATTTGTCGGTTAGGCGATTTCTGGGGTCAGATTCGCAAAAGCCATAATTCTATGTGAAAATGAAGTTATTTTAATCTGAAATTTTTCATGGTTGAAGTAGACATGTAGATATTCCTAAGTATACCAATAGTGTGTCGTTTTGAGTTTTGTGGTAGGAGATAAAAATTCCCAAAGTTGGGCTATGATTTCTGGAAAATTTCTGGACAGAGGTTAGGAACATTAAATCTGGGAGTGTCTCGTGAAATCTGGGTGGAAATGAGTATTTTTCCTCAAAAATATACATCTTAAGGATTCCGAGGAATTTTACGGATTCTCGTTTCGTTTTGTGTGGAATTAATGGTGATTTTTCAAAGTTAGGCGAAAAATCAGCCCTAATGCTGTCATCAGCGTTTTTTTTATGAAAATTCAGGGAATTGGTTGAAAAATAAATTACACAGGGGTAAAATGGTCATTTGCGACTAAGATATCTATTAGGATATTATTTATGAATTAATAAATGCGATGGTACTATTATAGGCTGTCCGAGAACACAAATTGACAGACAAAACATACCACTCTCTACACAGACTAAGGTACGTTCGCGGCGTACTGTAACACTGACTCTAATGCTTATAGTATACTTATATGTGATGGATACTTTCATAAAGTCATGGACGAGACTCTATCTTGGACATGCACCGTGACTAAGTTTATGGGGCTTAGATCACTACATATAGCTTTACACGGGTTATGGTATTGATAACACCGTTAAGTTTTCCTAGCGCTGAGGGCACGACATGCTATCGTGGCACAGGTGGTGCAAACTAATTAACTTTACATGTGATTGTATAGTTATTAATTGATCATACATCTGTTATGGGCTTTTGTATTGATTATTGCTGTAATATCATGAATATCTGTCATACATACATTGTTTATATAAGCATGAAGTTAACCGTTACCTGAGGTCCGATGGGCGTTGGACCTCAGCTCTTACTATAGCTTCAGGGACCGGAGAACTGAGGACAGAAGATAAGAATAAGCAGAGTAAACAGCACGCGTGAAAACCCGACCGAAGATATTTAAAGATATGTACCAATAAATGTACCGTTCTTTATGAACAGACAGTTACGCCACAGTTAATGTTGTATTAGTTACTTAATCATTTACTTGCTCCGATGCTCTACTCTGATGAAAAAAAAAATATTCCGCTTTTGAAAATTGGGATGTTACAAAGAGGCACACGATTGAGAGAGATTGCCTTGAGTCGGAGTGCCGGGCGAAAGATACCAATTCAGTTTGATAGATATTGGAAACCAATTGGGCCTTGTTCTTGTGTAGAACACAGATGTCCAGCCGCGTGTATGGGCTGGTGATTTGATATAGGATCTAGTGTCTCGGTCTGGGTACCAATGTGATAGCACACAGACAGAGAGAGGATCACTGAACACAACCTGGCGCTTGGCCGATGGAGTGGGGTGTGTGCTCGGTGTGACGGATGTAGATTAGTCTAGGTTTAGAGCGTGTGTACCTTAGGTACATTTGCTTGGGTATTTATAGGACCTACCTGGAGCGGCTTTGGCGTGATTCCGTGCCTATTATCCGAATCGCCTATCCATATGCGGATGTATTCCTAGATATCCGGGTAGTTGAGATATTCCGGGGTTACGGATATGACGGATCGATGTGCCTACCCTTGGTTGGGCCTCCATGTGATTGGGCCTTATCTAGGTCCGTAATGCTTGCCCTCAAACCCCGTAGTTCAAGGTTTTGACCAGGGTATATGCTGTTTTTATAAATGTCATCCGAGGTGTTACCCATTTCCTGACGTCTGCGTCGGGCTAGGATTTGTTGAGTTCATTTCCCCGGGGTACGTGGTAACGGTTCGAGGGTCGATGAGCCGGGGTGTCCCTCAATCTCTAATGCGATGTCGTGCTGGCGCCTTGTAGTTTGCAGGCGGTTGGCCGTGGCCGACATCCGAGGAGAGTGCCGTGGTTTGGACCGCCGAGCTACAAGCGTGAGATGGTGCGAATCAAAACCTGGCACTCAATCTGACCGAGGCAGGATACCGGCACCAAGGCTCGTCATTTGTCGATTTTCGCAAGGTTCGCGTATTCGGGTATTTTATCTTTTTATATTGTTCTAGCATTTTAGTGCTCCCTCTTCCCCTTTTCTTTGCCGTGTGCCCCCGTGTTCGGGTTTTCGGGCGGAGTGTTTATGAGTAGAGCTATCGAACCCATAGGTTTTGTCCTTTTGAGTGTCTCTGTTCTTAGTTGTTTCCCTCCTTCTTACCCTTATGTTGGTTGTATAGGTTTGAGCTCTTGATGGATAGGGAAAACATTCTTCGTCTTCTCATCGCCCTTTAGATCCTAACGACGATGAGGTGCTTCGTGAGCGTTATCCCTTTTAGTTATTGGTCGCTAGGGACCTCCTTATCCGAGGAGGAGAAACGGCCTTTAGCCCTCCGTGGTCGGGCCGGGTGCGCGAAGCGCTGGGAGGCCCCACTGTGGTTCCCGGACCCAGCCAATCGTAACTCGGCCTTATTAGGCCGCATTTTCATAGTTTATCAAGATCGAGCCTCTTTAGCCGAGCCGATAAGCGCCTACCAAACGCATCGTCCGTCCGAGTCTGGGTCGTTACACTGCTATCACGGTCCCTCGTTGGGATTGTGTTGCCGAGAGCTCTTCCCTTATTGCGAGTGGGCAAGACCGTATGGCCGAAGTCATCCCGGGCTCATGTCGGCATAATTCGCTAGCCGAGCCTCGTGCTGCACTTCAAGGGTCTTCCTTTCTCGGATTTGTCGTCATCGTGTA
Organism: Acacia pycnantha; assembly: GCA_025563575.1. Lineage (NCBI taxonomy): Eukaryota > Viridiplantae > Streptophyta > Magnoliopsida > Fabales > Fabaceae > Acacia > Acacia pycnantha. The sequence continues at coordinate 2,648,793 of JAMWYP010000031.1, read as the reverse complement.
TTCTCGCCTAGTTCGACTTTAGTTTTATTTCATTTTGTTGTAGGTAAATGGAGTCTACGTCTTCCCTCGTCTTTTAGCTTCCGAACCGGAGGCGACTCCGATAGTCCTTCACCGCCTGCGCTCCAAGTATCCTGGGTGACTAGCGAAATGCTAACCATACGTTCGCCGATGACCAAGACGGATATGGATAAAGTGGGGTCTCCGGGTCATCGGATGTCGTCTTTCCTCCCGAGGAGGATGAGCCGATCTCAGGCCTTTCGGGAACCAAAGCCTCCTAATTTCTTTCTTTTCTATCGGGATTATATGACCCGCCTCGGATCCGCTTTCCGTTTACGGTTCCAAATGTCCGTCCTACACTACCTTCATCCGGCTCCTTCTCGCCTTCACCCGAACGGGTGGGCTTATCCGCGGCGTTCGCCTATCTATGCGGGACAATGGAACCCGCTATTCCGTGTACCGCCGCCTTATTCCTTCATTTTTCCCCCTTTCACCCCTGGTCGGGTAGGGAACCGCCTCTCTCGAAAGGGCTAACTTCTCTTCGTGCGAGGCGGACCTAAACTCATGAATTCTTTCTCGACTCCTTTAAGCATTTCAAAACTCTTTCTTTAAAGTTGTTGCAATCCCGGGAAGTGCCTTGGTTTCGAAAGCCGAGGGTCCGGCGTTGAATGGCGCTTCCCCTTTATTGGTCCTCCGAGCACCATCACTTCTCCTCTTCCACCTACCAACTCTCGTTAAAAGACCTCTCAAGACGAGAGAGAGTATGCCGCTCTACCGGTGTCTTACGTTGCCGAACATGGTGTCAAAAGAGCGGCCTTCTATATTAAGAAGGCCTATGAGTCATCCGCTCGGCCTCCGCATGGCTTTATTGCCGTGAATTCTGTTTTTCGCCGCCTTTTGTTATCTAACTAGCATCCGACTTTAGATTTATGCTTCGTAACAGTCAAGTTGCTATGAATCAACCCCGATTATCTTGAGTATACCTTGCCTACTGTTGGGAAGCCAAGAGAGAAAGCTCCCGTGAAACGTCCACCGCCGAGCCTTCTAGGAAGCGAGCTCCCGCAGCCTTCTATGGTCCCAAAGCCTTCGCGTCGAAGAGGGCCAAGGTCGAGGATTCGACCGCTACCGCTTCGATCGCTCCCGAAGTGTTACCTTCTTCTTCTCCGTCATTGATAGCCGCGGCGGAGGTAGTGCCTTCTTCTACGCCGGCCTCTCTGCCGCCGAACATCTCCACGTTCCGACCCATCTCCTCCATCCTTGGAAAAGGCGAAACAGTTCTCGTCTCGATTCTCGTGTCTCCTTTGCGCCCATCGGCTACCGTACTCGACCAAGTGGCTTCAAGCGAGCCGGGCCCGGAGTGGGAACGTTTCGAGGATCGGCATGGCCTTCTTTCCGCCACGTCGGCTTTTGTCTCCTCAACCTCTTTCGACGAGGACCTTCATGAACCTGCAATATGTCCGGTCATCTTGGCGGGGCTCTTGGATTATCTCGTGCCCGGCCGCATCTCCATGGTTATTATGCTCGAGCTTCGCGAGTCCCGAACTCGAAGGAAAATTTAGAGTCTACCGAGGAAAAGGTGAAACACCTCGGAAGAGAAAGAGAAGGTTGAGGCCGAAAGGGAGGAGTCAAGACGGAACTTAAAGTTCCCAAGCCGCCGCGGACAAAGCCGGCGAGGATCTTCGTCGACCCACCGGGCGCCGACGCGAGCCCATGCCGACTCGAGGCGGACCTGTGAATCCCCGGCGGAGGTTAATCATAAATTGGCCGATGCCAACTCTCGTCTCGGTCGGCCGAAGCTAACTCGACGAATCAAGTCCTCCCACACTATGTCTATGGATGCGGTCAAACGGCTTACGCAAAGAACGTAGCGAGTTATGTACGCAGTTGCAAGCAAGTCCGAGGCAACTCGGGCGGAGGAGAAGACCGCCCATGAGAAGGCGGTGGCGGCGGTAAGGAAAACCGCGTCGGATTGCTTCGAGATGGCCCTAGCCTGCATTGAGTACTTAAACCTGGGGGTAAACCGAACGTGGTCAGGTATGGATGTCGCTCCCGCTTCCAAGATGGTGTTCTTATTCCTCCGCCTTTATCTCCCGAAGATAGGTCTGCCCGATGCCGAAGTGAGCAGCAATGTGAGCAAGCCGCGAAGAGGCCGCATCCGGGCCGACCTAATGGCGACGAGGCCGCCGCGCCGAGGGCCCTTAGCTTTGTTGTCTTTTCCTTTTGCTTTCTTTGTTTTCGGCTTTTGATGCCGATTGTATATTGTACCTCCGAACTTTTAACTTTATGAATGAACATTCAATTAAGTAGCTCGTTACGTACTTTTACCTTCATGCGTACAAAGGCACATGGGATAGTTTTAGACCGGGCCGTGGTCTTTAAAGAATTAGAGTCCGCTTAGTACTCTTCTCGGTGTCGAAACCAGTGCATGAGTAGGGGTGTCTATATATACCGCGCTACGAGGTTCGGAGTCGTATTCGGGATTTTTAACCGTGGTAAGGGTGAATGGTCACATGCTCATCCGTGGTCGTCGTTGGGACACACTTTGACCATGTGGACTCGATCGTGGTCCGTTATGACCATTCACCTTCTTACTTAGGTGTCAATTTCGATGCATCAAAATATTTACCGGTGTATAGACCTCGGTGTCCTGCCTCGCTTATTTAACGAATCATTTTGACCTCTTAAAATTGAACATTTGGTCAATAAACCATTTATTTATTCAAGAGATGATTAGCTTTATAAAGTCGACAATGAAAGGAAAGTTTGCGTAAGGAAATGATCGAAACCAAAATAAGCTTGAAATAATAAATCAAAACTTAACTCTGACATTGGGTGTCCGTTGTGGCATCCTCGGCCGTGGATCGGGCCCTAACTATAGTAGGCCCTTAATTTGTCGCCATTCCATGTCCTCTTGACGGATTTTCTTGTCGTTGTTTCGAGAACATACGCTCCTTTTTCCAACTTCTCCTTGACTCTGTACGGCCCTTCCCAATTTGCGGCGAGCTTGCCGTCCCGGGCGTTCTTGTTACCGATGTCGGCCCTTCTTAGGACCAGTCGCCCTGGCCAAATGCCCCGGGTTTGACCTTTCTATTGTGTTTCGCCGCCATCGCTGCTTGGTCGCTATGTCTCAAGAATGGGCCGTGGTTCGACTTCATCTACCGGCTCCATCTCGGTTGCCAACGCCTTGAATTCGAGGGTTCTCCTTCCTCCGTGGTTCTGAGCCTTCTCCAAGATGGTCGACCAACTTCGACGGGATCATGGCTTCGCATCCATATGTCATGCGGAAAGGCGTCTCTTGGGTAGCCGATTGATAGTTGTGCGAACTCCCCATAAGACGTTATAAAGTCGTTCGACCCAACAGTGCCGGCCTCTTGCATCTTTTTCCGAAGTCCATCGAGGATTACCTTGTTTGCCGCTTCGCCCGTCCGTTTGATTGTGGGTGTTCGACGATGCAAAATGATGTGTGATGCCGAGGTCCACCATCATATCTCGGAAGTTCCTGTCCCGTGAACCGAGTGCCATTGTCTGTCACTATCTCGGCCGGATTCCGGCGAGAAAATGCTCGTTGATGAAGCGCCGACCTCGCCGATGTGATGGTGGCGAGCGGTTCGGCCTCAATCCACTTGGTAAAGTAGTCCACCGCCACGATTAGCCATCGGTTGTCCGGGGCCGGCTTAAACGGTCCGAGTAGATCCATTCCCCATTTAAAGAACGGCCATGGGGCGAGATATATTCCATGTCCGATGGAGGGGACCAAATGATTTTGGCGTGTTTCGGCAACTATCACATGCCTTCACAAATTCGCTTGCGTCCGCCCGCATGGTGGGCCGGTAGTACCCGCCCCTAAGTGCCTTTCTTGCTAATGCTTTTGCACCCATATGTTGCCCGTTAATCCCTCCATGGGTCTCGGCGAGGACATATCTACTTTCGTGAGTGCCCGTGCACCTTAACATCGGTGTATGCAAGCCTTTTCGGTAAAGCCGATCGTCTATCATTGTGTATACCGCGGCTTCCCGTATCGCTTTTGAGCATTCGCCGTTCCAAGGGGAATAATTCCCTCTCAATGTAGTCCTCGAGCGGCTTCCTCCAATCGGTGGCATCGGATATGACCATTACGCAGTCGGCTCTTCCACCTTTTGTTGTATGACGGCTTCGTGGTTGGTCGTCCCTTTAGTGCTAGCCGCTTTGGAGAGTATGTCTCTGCTCGGACATTTTCCTCTTGGTATATGGGTAACCTTTACTTCTTCGAACTCTACTGGATATTCTTGACTTTGCTAAGATACTTAGCCATTAGAGGCCCTTTAGCCTCGATATGTCCCATCTATCCGGCGGCGGCGAGTTGTGAGTCGGTGAAGACCGAGACTCTTTGTGCGCCGAGCTCCTTGACTCGTTGGAGTCCGGCCAGAGCGCCTCATATTCGGCCCGATTGTTTGACGTCGGGAAATCTAGTTGTAGGGAGTGTTCGATCGTTACTCCTTCTGGGGCTCTCTATGATTATTCCGCTCCGCTTCCTTTAGAGTGGGACGAACCGTCGACATATACTTTCCGCAGGTCGCCGTTGTCGGGTCTTCGTTAATTGGAGTTAGTTCTCTCGAGGAAATCCGCGAGAGCTTGTGACTTAATAGCATGTCGTGCTTCGTATGTGATGTCGAATTCGGATAACTCAATAGCCCAACCGATCATTCGGCCGCCAGTCCGCCATGGAGTACCCGTCGAATGGGTTGGTGGTTCGAACCGTTATCTTGTGAGCTTGGAAGTACGGGCGCAGTCACAGGTGCCGTCATTATTATGGCGAAAGCCAATTTCTCCAACTTCGATATCTTAGCTCCGAGCTTTGCAAAGCTTTGCACGACGAAGTATATTGGTTCTTGGCCATTCTTTCCTTCGCGAACCGTAACCGAGCTCACCGCTTCTTTCCCAACCGATAAGTAGAGGAAGAGGGTTTCGCCAGCCGTGGTTTCGATAAGATCGGCGGAGTGGCCAAACATTGCTTAATCTTTGAGAATGCGGCGTCACACTCCGGTCCAATTTCTGTCATGTCCTTTTTAAGTAATTTGAAGAAAGGCAAGGCGCTTCGCGATTTGGGCGTAAATTGTTAACGCGCCAAACGGCCCACAACCGCTGGACCTCCTTCTTGTTCCCGGGGGCTCGCATGTCTAATACGGCCTTACACTTATCGGGGTTCGCCTCGATTCCTACCGGTAAGCAAGAAACCGAGGAATTTTCCCGCCAGATTCGAACGCACATTTTGCGGTGGTTCACCTAATCGATGCGCCCTTAACTTGCTAAATGTTTTCTCAAGATCTCGGATGTGGTCATTGGGATCACATGATTTGACAATCATGTCGTCGATATAGACCTCGATGTTATGGCCTATCTGATTCTCGAAGACCCTATTCATCATCCTCTGGTAGGTTGCCCCAGCATTTTTCAAGCCGAACGGCATGACGTTGTAGCAGTAATTTCCCTTCTCCGTTATGAAGGAAGTGGCTTCTTGGTCATCGGGGTGCATGGCGATCTGGTTGTAACCCGAATACGCGTCCATGAACGACATGGTTGATAGCCGGATGAGTTATCTACGAGCCGATCAATGTTCGGCATTGGATAGGCGTCTTTAGGGCATGCTTTGTTCGTGTCGGTATAGTCGGTGCATACTCTCCATTTGCCATTTGGCTTTGAAACCATCACCACGTTGGAAAGCCACGTGGTATATTGTATCTCCTCGACGAAACCGGCCTCCAATAGTTCGTCCACGTGTTGGTTCGCCGCTACCGCCTATCTCGGGGCCCTCGCTCTTTTCTTCGGGCTACGGGGTTGACCCGGCCGTATGGCCAATTTATGACAGCAGAAATGGGGTCTATGCCGTGACGTCGGCCGCGCTCCATGCAAAAACGTCTCGATTGTTGGCCAAAACTCTTCTATCCTCAATCGCAGTCGGGGGTCAAGGCCCCGCCTACTTTCGTACTATGGTTTGGATTGATTCCAAGTACGAAATCTTCTACCTCTCCTTCTCGTTCCGCCGAGGTGTCCCCTTTTCTTCTCGTAGGTCTAATTCGATCATATTGATCGGTTCTTGGATCTTTTTGTGCTCCGGATCCGTTGTTCCGGATCTTGCTTTTACGTTGATTGTCTCGTTGTAACACCGCCCGGACTCTTTCTGATCACCCTTGACGGTAACGACTTGGTTGCTATTGCCTATCATTTTTATCTTCTGATGCTTAGTAGACACCAAAGATGTCCCAATTGTGGATCGTTGGTCTTCCTGTGATGATGTTGTGGGGAGGGAAATCACCACAATAAATCTTACTCTCTGGATTTGAAACCTTCCTTCGCTCCAAGGGTGAGTCTGAGGTCCATATATCCCTTTGGAGGGATAATTCGCCATTAAATCCTACGAGAGTGGTTTGGCATGGCTTCAGTCCTCCCCGGTCAAGATTCATTCTCTTGAAGGCATCCCAAATGATGATGTCTCGCCGAGCTCCCCGAGTCTATAAACATCCTCTTGACTCGGCAAATTGACTGTGGTTCCAGTGATTACGAGGCCGTCTTGATGGCCGGGGAGTACGTCGGCCAAGTCCTCTTTTGTGAACATGAGCTGAGGTCGTTCAATTTTGTCGGTCATGTGTGATTCTTCTTTAAACTTTGGTCGGTCCCTTATTGAAAGAACTTCCTTAGATATTTTCTCCGTTGGCTCCTGCGTATCTCCTCCTCCTCCGAAGGCTCCGCTAATAACGTTGCAATCGAACTCCGTGTCGGGAAATCCGCCTTCGGATGCCGGCTTCTTCCTCTTGCCCTCTCTTCTATTCTCGTGGTCCGGACTGCTTGATCGGCCATTCGCTTTCGCTTTTCTTTTGTGCGTCCCCGTGTTTTTATTACGTATTGACGCAATTTTCCTTCTCGAACGAATTTCTCGATGGCTTCGCGAAGTTCATAGCATTGATCCGTGGTATGCCCTTTACAATCGTGAAAAGAACAATAACGGACCGGTCCGTGTTGGACCGTTTCGAGGGGATGAGGTTTTTCGACCTTCCGCATCTCTGGCCGACGCTACTTCCTCCATAGCCGGGACCGGGAACATTGAGGGGGTATAATAGTCAAATTTATTCTTCAAGTCTGCCCTGGTTTATATTGCTTATTATCAGCCCCTTTCCGCGGCGGTCTTGCTTGCGGCATCAGTCGGATCGATTTTATCCCTTGGCGGGGTGTTCTTGTCCGGTCCTTCGCGCATTCGCTTGGCGCATTTGTTCCACCTCAAGATATTTCTTCGACCGTGTCATGAAGTCCTTTAAGCTCTTAGCCGCTCTTTGAAAAATGATTCAACGAGTCGGCTCAATCTGCCCAAGCCATCGGCCAGAGGTGGACGTGCACTTCCTCCTTTAATTTCTGGACTTGCAGGCCGCATGATTAAAACGATCCAAATAGCTTTGGAGTAATTCGCCGGCCGTTGCCCGATTTTGGATAAGGTATATTGAGACTTCTACTTTCTTACTAGTTGCGAATTGTAACTCAAAACCTTTGCCAAGTCATCAAATTTAGTTATCGACCTGGAGGCGGTGGTTAGTAACCACTTTAGGGTGGGTCCCTTTAGTGTTGTGGCGAAAACCCTACTTATGATTGGTTCTCCGAGGCCTCGGACATCATGATCATCCGAAAGTCGTCCACATGAGTTGTGGGATCCTCGCGAACCGTCGTATTTACCGAACTCGGTGAGGTTCGGCTTTCCCGGGAACCGTGCTCGAGGATCTTGGGTGAAAAGGGGCTGCTCGCTTTAGCCTCGGATATCTTCCTTGACGAGAATCGTGTGGGGATGTCGGGTCGACCCTTCGCTCCGGAGGACTTCCCTTTGCGATTCTTTGGTAGAGAGGCCGCCCTTTTAGTATTGTCTATTGTCTTCTCGCCGACGGAACTATGACCTTCCCGTCGGGTTCCCACGTTTTGTCATCCCGATCATAGCCGGTGCTTTTAGGTTCCCTTCTCCGGTTCCGCTCGTCGATGCGATGAAATTGTAGAGTATAACGTTTGTCCATATTCTCGATGCGTTTCATCATGGCGAGTCAGTCCGTTATGGAGTGTAAGGAAGTCCGGATTCGGACCGGGTCTCCCGACTTACTACCGGATTGGATCTCGTGGCTTACGGCGATGTCCCCGCGCCGCCGATGAACCCGTCTCGACTCGCTCCCCTTTCGTGTTGATCTTGATTCGGCCACGAGGTTCCTCGAGGCGCTCTTCCGGGCCGTGATAACCGGTCTTCATTGTCCCGCTCATTGCCACCGATAGGGTTGGTCGATCGCCGGTGTGGCCGTGGTTGCCGGGGTGGTTGACGTTGCTCTCCGGTTGTTCGAACCATCTCCTTTGCGCTTCGCTTGTACTGCGGGTGTTAACCCTCATTGGTCAAGGGAATCGAAATTTATCGTTCCCACTGGCTGCGCCACTGTTCTTGTGTAGAACACGATGTCCACCGCGTGTATGGGCCGGTGATTTGATATAGGATCTAGTGTCTCGCCTGGGTACCAATGTGATAGCACACAGACAGAGAGGATCACCGAACACAACCTCGGCGCTTGGCCGATGGAGTGGGGTGTGTGCTCAGTGTGACAGTATGTAGATTAGTCTAGGTTTAGAGCGTGTGTACCTTAGGCTGTTGCTTGGGTATTTATAGGACCTACCTGGAGCGGCTTTGGCGTGATTCCAGGCCTATTATCCGAATTGCCTATCCATATGCGGATGTATTCCTAGATATCCGGGGTAGTTGAGATATTCCAGGGTTACGGATATGACGGATCTGATGTGCCTACCCTTGGTTGGGCCTCCATGTGATTGGGCCTTATCTAGGTCCGTAACAGGCCTAATGCAAGCCAATATAGGAGTTTAGTCGGCCTCCTAGCACGCAATAAGCCTAGCATCTTGTAGAGAAGTGGAGAAATATCGATGATTGTGTGAAGCAACATATTTGGGACACTATCCAAGAATAAAATGATTTTTTGTATGTTTCCAATATCAAATTTGTGACTAACTACTTCAATGCATGCATTACAACTCACTTACGATGTTCTTGAAAGTGACAAATTGTATAAGAAGATAATGAAGTAGTTAGTTACAAATTTTACGACTATATACTTTTAATTTTGTTCAACTTAGCACGCAAGATAATGATTTTTCTGGCTTTGATGTTACTGAACCTTTTCCTGAAAAAAGATATTGACTTCATACGCAAATGTTATTGTGAATTCATTTATGAGCCCTTAAAACAATAGTGAGTTTAGGTCTTATGTATTTCATCATGTATGTATTTATCACTTGAAAGTTGTGAAATGTTGTATGTGATCTGTAATGAATAATAGTCATTAGGTCGATTTTGTTCCCACTTTAATTGGAATATTGTTAGCATTATATTTATTTTCAATAATTAATTAATTTGTATATTCATTTCCAACAATTTATATTCTTTTAGTTGCTGGATATATTGGATTGTGGGTAAGAGGAAGAAATATAGTGGTACGTGAAAAAAGCGAAAACATTTAGACCAGATGTTATAAATATCAAGTTTAAAAAGAATTCAGACGAAACTTTTAAGACCTGTTTTAAAAATATAGGGTCTAAATATTATTTTTAAGACTGGATATTGTACACAACCGGTCTTAAAAATATTACATTTTAGATCTTATATCTTAAAAAATTGGTTTTAGAAATCTTATTTTTTAGACCTTATATCTTAAAAAACTAGTCTAAAAAGTGATTTTTAAGACCACTTTCTCAATCGGTCTTAAAATTAATACATTTTTTAGACCAGCTGTATTAATATATACCGGATCCAAAACCGGTCTTAAAAGTGATTTTTTCTTAAAAGTGATTTTTTCACCAGTGGTTCTACCTATTTCAGTTACTTCATGAATACGACATTCTGTTAATTTCTACAATAAAACAAAAAAGTTTTATTTTTCTAATTCAAATGAAAAAAAAAATTTAGAGTTAGCATCATTGTAGTTAAAATACTGGCAAAAAAATCATTGTAGTTAAAATAGAAATATTTAATTTTGTTTTTTTAAATAAGAGACAAATTTATTATTAACTCAGTAAAACAAGACATAAAATTGGTTTCAACGGCTAGCCTCTCGAGATAAGAAGATGTGGCGCCAAAAACATATAAAAAAAAAGAGAGAGAGTACAATATATGTTCAAGAAACGAACAACAATCAACCACCAATACCACTCAATATATATACTTTGTTTGAAATAGAGATTGGAACTTTAAAAATAGTTTTTTAATTGTGATTTACGGTATAGAAGATAAATATGTTAAAAGAGTTTTATCCTGATTTACGTAAATCAACATTTTTATGATCCCAAACATTGTAACAAGCACAATGGATCATGATCAACTGAATTAAGATAAAAGAAGCATAGTTCCAGTCTTCGAACCATGCAACTATGTCCCGGAGCCCTATGGGCATCTGTATTCCTAAGGATATTGAAAATATATATAACTGGGAGCACCCAGGAACAAAGAGAGATTTCACCATGAACTAAGAGAAAGTAGAGCAATCCAACTAGTATCAGAACCATACGCCCAAGCAACTTATTAGAGAAACATAAAAACCAGAAAGTAGAAGAACATTGAAAAACAAAAAACAAAATGCAGCGCTGCAAGAAGGAACTCTAAATAAGAGTTTGCGAGTTCAATACACTGGTAACTTGGACTTTTTGTGCCTACTGCTCTAATTTTTTTTAAAAAAAGGATTCTTTAATTTGTATTTCACAAAACAAAACTCTTTTTGTATATTGACCCCTCAACGATTACTTAAAATAATTTATGAGTACGTATTAACCAATTTTTTAAATGAATTTACCAATCTTGAAATACATTTCCCCCCCCCCCCTCACAGCCAAGTGTGCCAAGTCCGTGGTTTGAGAACGTCGTGGGAGAAAATTGGACACGTTTTTTTATTATAAGGCACCAAGTAACTTTTCTCACAAACCAATAAAAGTAGTTAAAGTTAATAAAGTTGTCTTAGAATTATGTAATTTTTAATATTACCCCTACTAATTGCACTAAATTCTAATATCATACCACTCTGATCCTATTTATAAGTCCCCTTTGGTCAAAAAATTTGGTCCTATTTATAAGTCCTCTTTTACGTAATAAATGATATTGTGACACTTTTGCCCATATTAATTATACCAATGAAAATAGAGAGAGAAGAAAGAGTTGAAAGATACCCAATGAAAATAGAAAGAGAAGAAAAAGTTGAAAGATACTTATTCATAAATGAGGGTAAAGTTGAAAATTCACCCCCACAATCATTGAGCTAACTAACTCTCCTTGGTATGTGTATTTTGGTCAAAATGGACTTATAAATAGGACCAGAGTGGTATTAATTATTACTCTCACCCACTACCCTTATTAATTATGGGCAGACATGGAAAAAAATAATTAATGCTCATTGGGAACAAACAAATGCCTTATAAAAAGGACTAAATAAACTTACTAGTTGGTGCCTTATAATAAGGACCAGAGGGAGTATAATATTAGAGTTTAATGCAATTAGTAGGGGTAATATTGGAGATTATTTAAATTCTAGGGCAATTTTATTGACTTTAACTACTTTTATTAGTTTATAAGAAAAGTTAGTTGGTATCTTACTATAATTAGAATTGAAGGCACTGGGATTAGGAGTTTAAAATGGAAGCTGTGGCGCGTGCTGGCATTTGGACCGTTCGCGTTGTTAGGTTATTGGAGGCGGCATTGACGCGGAGACGCGCCGCCACACGCGGCGGCAGACGTTGACCATAAATTTAAAAAGTTATGACAACAATGAAACAGCGCAGAAAAAAATGGGTTTAGGCTCCACTTCCCAAGATAATAGTAATGCTTCTAGTTTTGGAAAATCCTCCCATTGACCCTTTCGACCATTCCCATTATGATGGAACTCGGGTTTTGACTTTTGACTTTTGACCGGTCCAACGAAAATTTCCATTTGCACAACTCTTGTGAAAAACATGCCCTATGAGATGACAAAGAATATACTGTATATGTTGCTATAACCAAAACAGTCAAAGAAATATAGGAATCAAATTTTGTCGATATATAGCACAAGTGTAGAACAAAATCAATCTTGTTATCTTATTTAGAGGATTTTTTTTTTTGTCTTATTTATAATTACATTATTAAATTTTTATATGAATGTAGATTTTCAGTCTTAATTTATTTTCTATTGTGTGGACTGTTATTTTTTAAAAAGTATATATAATAAGGGTAAAGTTGGGAAGTTATTATTTTTTTTGAAAAAATTAATAATTTTTTCTTTTTGCAAGTAAAACATATTGAGGGTAACTTATAAATGAAATCAAAAGGAGTACATATAAGTTATAGATAAGAATAATCACCATGTTATCCGGTTCTAATTATAGGACAAAGTTTGAAGTACAACTTGTACTAGAAACTTTATCTTATAATTAAGATCGGATGTAGTAATAACTAATGTAATAAGTACTATGAACATGTAAAAATCCATAAGATAATTTCTAAGATTAATTAAAAAATATATAACATTTTTTGTGAATATTATGTACTTTGGAGAAAATTATGAATGAGCTTTTCTATTAGATTTATATGCACACAATAAATATTTTAGAAAAGTAATGACAGTATATATTTTGTTTAGTTTTGAGTTTAAAAATACTTATAAATCACTTAACAACAAGGTCTTTGTATTAACACTTAACAGCATTACTTAAAACCACAGAAGACCGTGAGCTAAATTCTCATTAGGTACAAAAACAATATTTAGGTCAAGTTTCCATTAGGTACAATTCATATGTGAATTCACACATGTAATTTTAACAATTCACCATAGCAAAATAGCAAATGTACAAATGAAAATCTTCAAAAGTTAATTTTATCAATTAATAATAATAAAATAACTAGTGTCTACATGAAAGTTTACAAATATTAAACTATATTATAAAAATTGATACAAAAATTTACAAGTATTCACATAGGTGAATTTACAAGTCCACATAAGTATCTTAACGAGTATCAATAATAAAATAACAAATGTAATTAGAGTAGTTGGTAGTGCATTATAGAAATTTGATGGATCCCCAGTATGTAATTGCCATTGCAAGTAACGTTTTAAAATTTGTGAAAAATCAGAATGTTATTAAAATAGAAAATGTCAACAAAACTACCAAAAAAATATAAATATAATCTGAACCGGGAACAAATTGAATTGAATATATTCAATAAAGGAACTAAATTATTATTATTATTTTTTTATGAAATACTCCCCGGTCCTATTATAAGACATATTTAACCGATTTTGGAGGGATTAAGGATGGAGGTTAAATTAGTTTATTTTACTCATTTTCCTAAAATGTCTTTATATAAATTTTACACTTCAACTAGGGGTGTTTTAGAAAGAAATTGACAAAAATTGACAAAAAATAGAATGTTGTCCTATAATTAGGATCAAAACAAACTCTCAAATGAGTATTGAATTAGTAAGTTTTTTTTTTTAAACAAAGAATAATACTAGTAGTTGATACGCGGAAATCCAATTAAACCCCAATTAATATTAGATTACCATTCAACTTCACCAACCTCGTTGATTTCTATATAAGCCTCCCCCGATTTCGCCTCCCTCCTCTCTCTTCCTGGTTCATCGTTGTGGTGTGTTGCGCTTCCCTCTCTCTCACAAGGAGCTCAAGCTCTTTACTCCTTCCCTTCTCCAGGGTCAAACGTTCGGTTTCCTTTTACGGTAATGATTCCTCACAACCTCCCTCTCTTCTACATTCCATTTCTGCTCTGATTCTCAAATTGAACGCTTTAAAATCTCCTAAAATTAAAAGCATCAAATTCTATTTCCATGTTTTCTCCTCGATTTGATGTTCTGTTCTCTTGAGTACGCAATACATTTGTATATTACTTCAATACATTTCTACCTTTTTCTTCGGCTAAATTTTTCTGATTAGTATCCCTATGATACGCGTTTGAACTTCAAATTGTAACTCTGTACATTATGCATTTTGTTTATCGTGTTGTATTGTCTTCTGAATTTGTGTGATTACAGGTCTTAGGTCTAAATTTGCTTTGATTTTGATTTTTTTTCCTTCTTGTTTTTGTTTGAATTGGTGATAGATGCCGATTGTGGAGCCTGAGAGATCGGGAGACACTGAAGCGTTCGTGGAAGTTGACCCGACCAGAAGGTATGGGCGGTACCCTGAGCTGTTAGGTTCCGGTGCCGTGAAGAGAGTTTACAGAGCATTTGATCAAGAGGAAGGGATAGAAGTGGCGTGGAACCAAGTGAAACTGAGGAACTTCAGCGACAATCCGGCCATGTTGGAGCGGCTTTATTCCGAAGTGAGATTGCTGAGAAATCTCGCTAATAAAAACATCATATCGCTGTACCATTTCTGGACAGACGGCGAAAGGAGCACTCTGAACTTCATCACTGAGGTCTGTTCCAGCGGGAATCTGAGGGAGTACCGGAAAAAGCACAGGCATGTGTCGATGAAGGCGCTGAAGAAGTGGTCTAAACAGATTCTGAAAGGATTGAACTATATGCATACTCACGAGCCCTGCATCATCCACAGAGATCTCAATTGCAGTAATATTTTCGTCAATGGGAATACTGGCCAGGTAACAATTAATTGTTTGCCTCGAATTAAAAATTTCCTGTTGTTTAACCCTACATGTTTCCTTGATTGTCAAGTTGAAATTGGTATGAAATTGAAAAGGAAACAAAGATATTGAAACAAGATATTGGTGTCTGGCAAATTGGTTGGGAAATCATATTTGATTCTTACGGTTATCTGCTGAGAACTTGTCGTTGCTTAAATCAATGAAAAGAGAAAAGTCAAGGAAATTGAAGGAAAAAAGAAAACAGAATTGGAAGCTTTTTTTTATGAGAAATAGAGTACGAAGATCACACATTACATTGTTAACTTGCATAAAGGAAAAGGTAAAATACAATTAATTTTCATATGAAATCAGAGTATCGGTCCTGCTCCTTAATTGCCTTAGACCTGTATATTGCTATTTATAGAACAGTAAACCAATGATACAATGACATGTGTCCAATGGGACTATTCTAGAATACATCATACAATATTCATTTACAAATAATACACAGAGATATTTTATTTCTAACTTGTGATATGTGGTCTGTTTTTTGTCATCTTCAGAAATTGATGTTACCATTGATATTTTTTTGTTGGTACAACACTATTAAGTTCTTTAATTTATCCAAATTGGAAAACACGAGCGTCATGTGAGAATAAAAATACATTCAATTTTCATGATTCTTTTAAATTTTTGTTGCAAGATTTGATTTTCAAATCTCTGATTATTCTTTTCCGGCCAAGCTTTATTCCCTTTCCACAGCTACCATAATGTTAAGATTTCAACCCTAAACAAATGGATAGTATTCAACTGAAAATGCTTCATTTCTCATGTGAATACAGGTCAAGATTGGTGACTTGGGGTTGGCAGCAATAGTGGGGAAGAACCACTCTGCGCATTCAATTCTGGGGACACCGGAATTCATGGCGCCGGAGTTATACGACGAGGACTACACGGAGCTGGTGGACATATACTCATTTGGGATGTGTGTGTTGGAGATGGTGACCACAGAGATTCCTTACAGCGAGTGTGACAATGTGGCCAGGATATATAAAAAAGTTTCAGCTGGGGTGAGACCTGAGGCTCTGAACAAGATCAAAGATGAAGAGGTTAAGGCTTTCATTGAGAGGTGCCTTGCTCAGCCAAGGGCAAGGCCTTCTGCTGCTCAGCTTCTCAGAGATCCTTTCTTTGATGCCATTGTTGATGATGACGAAAATGATCATATTATTTCCTAATGACCCATAAAATTCGGTGATTTAACTTTATGTAAAGTTCAATTCTTATTATTAGGTTTCAATTCAATTTTATATTTTAAAATCTCAAACTAACCTGTTGGCTCCTTTTTTTTTTTTCTTTTTTCTAATGTAAATGTCAATTTGGGGGTCGGCTTTGTTTTTTGCGTATTTGAATTGGAATGAACGTGAGTGGAAGTTATAAAAGGGGCTGCAATTTATTGACGACGGTTGATTATTTTTTGCACGAGAATTTTATATTTATACGAAACTTCAATGAATGTTCATCTTGCTTTTGTGTAAAATAAATATTCACCTCCTTTTTTGAAATTTTTTTTAACTTTGGCCGTCTGATAATGACTAAGATAATATTCATATGCTTTTTTCCCCGTCTTAAGAGGTCCTAGTTTAAATGCGACAAGTTTTTATTATGGTTTGTGAAACCGGACCGAACCGGCCGGTTCAGACCGGGAACCGACTAATCGGCGGTGAAACCGGTCCAGTTTAGGGTTAAACCGGACTGACCCGGTGAAACCGATGTGACCCAGACGGGTTAAACTGGACTGACACGGCAAACAATTTTTTTTATTATTTTTTTTAGGTTTTTTTTTTTTTTTATTTTTATTTTGCCTCTCACTACCGTTTATTTCTCCAGGTGAAACCGTGAAAGAGCTTTGTTCATCTCGATTTAGAGCTTCGTTTCATTGTGCAGAGCTTCAGGTTTATTATTGTTGAATGTTTTATTTTATTTTTAGTTCTTTGTTCTTCGTGTTCTGCTGGTAGTCTGATGTTTATTTTTTCACTTTTGGATGTCATATTGGTTTGATTTGGATTCGTTTTTTGTTTCCTAAAGCTGTCATGGTTGCTCTATTTTTGGTTGGCTCTACTTATTTTTGAATATTGGCTTTGATTTGCCTATTGGTTTCTGTTGTGCTTCGGTTTGGTTTGTATTTTTGAAGGTTTGGTTTACTCGGTTTGTGAGATTCTGGTCTGTGAGGTTCTATGGTTGATTATTTTCCTGAAGTTGTGTTAATGGAGGGAAATATTAATAATGAAGGTGCCCAGAATACTACCACTCCCAATCTGAATCTAGCAATCCTTCCACACATTCTGGTGTTAAAAAAGATCCTGCTTGAGAATATTTTGTCATCATATACTTGTTTTTGATATTTTGCTACCATGAATATATTGTCTCAAATGTAGGTTGTAAAGAAAATTGTTAGGAATATCTGGGGGTCATAAGTATTGAAGTATATGGTTATTTTGCTACTGATCTAAAATATTGAAATGATATATAGTATGTCAAATTTAGGTTGGCGTGATGAGAAATTAATTATTTTCCAATTTTTTATATCTCACCGGTTTGGCCTTAACCCTTAACCCAGACTTGACCGGTTCAGTGACCGGTCCGGGTTTCAGAACCTTGGTTTTTATAACATCAAATATAATTCAAAACCTAACATCTGGGTAATTAATGAGCAAAGAGATGATTAGGGAAGTGGTCTCAGAGATGATTAGGGAAGTGGTCTCAGTCTGGTTACCAAAGTATAATATATTTATATTTAGAGAAAAACACTTCTCATGTTATAGGAGAAGTGTATTCTCATGTCACACACACATGAAATGGTGGGACCCTCATATATATATAATTAGCATTATATATATATGTGGGTCCCACCATTTCATGTGTGTGTAGGAATCTTTTCCTTCTCATGCAATATGAGAAGTTTAAACCCCATTTATTTAATAGATATCAATTCATAAATGCTTTTTTAATAATTAAATAGGTATAAATATTAAATTATATTAGATAAAATTTGTAAATATTATTTATATATTTTTCCCGTAAATCTAATTTTGAGAATACAAAGTAATATTTCTACAAAATTATTTAAAATATATTTTATTTTCTGAAAAAGACATAAAACATTTGTTTATTACCCTAACTGAACTAAAACATTTCAATTAATTTGGTTTTGGATCGGTTTTTAAAATTAACTTTATTCGATTTTTCGGTAAAAACCCAATACTCACTCCTTCATAATATATCATGAGAATTTGTGGGAAAATAAAATTTGGGAGGCAGGATTAGCAGGAACTTAGGATACTTAAGAACTCTTTAAAATGATGGAGAAAGATTTGAGGATTGAAGGTAGCTTGTTGGACAAGAAAATGGCAGTTCTGACAATAATGAACAAATGTTCTGTCTCTTTGCCAACTTCAGTGGAAAAAGAGAGATATTGATGCGACTTGGAGCACAAGAAACAGATTTAAAAATTTAAACGTTATTGAGGAACATGAGGAGGCAAATTCATATTGAAGAAAGCAAAGATGAGCTGTATCTGTGGGTTCTTCAAAAAAAAAAAGGAAAAAATCATTTTTAGGGCCTTTTTAAGGCTGACAATCCCAAAAAAGGTCCCAAGATTCTGATAATCCCAAACCCCAGGGCCTTTTCTGGGATTTTCAGAATCTTGGGTGAGTTGTCAAAGATTGTCAACGGGGCTGATATAGTTGTTAGCAAAGTGTTGTTAACGGGGCTGATTTAGTTGTTAAAACCTACATGTTAACAACTATATCAGCCTCATTGACAACTCACCAAAAATTCTGAAAATCCCAAAAAAGGCTCTGGGACCTTTTCTGAGATTGTCAGAATCTTAGAGTTTTTTTTTTTTAGATTGTCAGTCTTAAAAAAGAGAGAAAAGCTAAAATAAAGGAAAGGGAGCTTCAATTTGAAGACTGGTGAGTGAAATGCAATAGCCACTCACTTTTGTTGGCAAAATTATTGCATTCATCACTCTTCAAAAGCATCACTCCCCCTTTTCATGTTCACTTCACATTTTGTTCTTCATGCTTGTTCTGTTCTCCAATATTCCCATTTTTAATTAATATTTTTATTACAAAAAAATAGATGATTTTAGTTGTGGGGTTCATAAAAAATAAGTTATGTCTTAATACCATTCAGATAATGCTTACAGAGATGGATATAAGTATAACCCATCAATATGTTCATTGTATTTCTAGTGATATTTAAATATACTCCAATTTTTAATCCAAACTATTCAGTTTCAGTAAACTGATATATAATATAATAATACACAAAATATAATATGATTAAGTAATTTATTTAGTTTCCTTAATCTCTCCAAAAAATTTTAACTGAATATTGTATTTAGAACTAAAGATAGTACTCCCTCTGGTTTTTATTATTAAGCACCAACTAACTTTTCTCACAAACCAATAAAAGTAGTTAAAGTCAATAAAGTTGTCCTAGAATCTAAGTAATTTTCAATATTACCCCTACTAATTGCATTAAACTTTAATATTATATTAATTATTACTCTCACTCATTACCTTTATTAATTAGGGGTAGACATGAAAAAAAAGTAATCAATACTCATTCGGAACAAACAAGTGCCTTATAATAAGGACCGGAAGGAGTATAACAATAAGGAGATACGTGAAGATATCATCAAATCATAACAAAAATAATTAGTCATTTTTATGAATAAAAACCCACAAAAATATCATAAATTTTAAAATGACTAAATAACAACTAATCTAATATATAATTATAATAAAACAAATTGTTTTTTTTTAAATTTTCTTATAAGAACTCTCCAACATCAAAAGCTACTTATTTTTAAGCCTAAATAAACGGATTCAAAGTTTTTACCAAATAAATAAATCTTCATAAAATCTCTAAATTATTTTAAAATAATTTATCTATTTTTTAGCCGTCTTTTATCTAATCTTTACCAAATAAACCAATCTTCATTTGAGATTATATGAGTGTAATTGAATTTTTATAGCAATCAATTTTTTAAAAGTCGCATGCAAGGCATTCATTAATTTTTTAATACACGAAATCTAAATCAAGCGTAGTCGGTGACATCCACGTAACTAAATCTGATTCGGTCCTTACTCATTGGTTGAGCAGGCATTCATTAATTAATTTTTGTTTTTTTAAATTATATATTTAAATTATTATATTTAAGAGTGCATAACATCATTTAATTATTTGAGCACGCAACGCGCTCACAACTCATTGCCCCATTTTCCTGAAAATGTGATGCTCATGACTCATGCCTATTATAACTATGTCCCCATTTTTTATTCATTTTTCACACATTAGCTGCATACCATATGAGATTATTATTATTATTTTTTTTTTGATCAAGGCTTTAGCTTCTTGTTCTTTTTTCTTTTAAATACAACAAGGACTCGGGCCACCAACGGGTCTAACGGAAGGGGCTACACTACAAACACCGAGATATTTTATCTTCTGTAACGGTTATTGCCTCCCAATGAATGCTATAAATGTGGGGCCAACAGTTTATATGACACCCTGGCGCTACAACTTGTAGCTGTTTATCTAACCTAACTGTTACTCTTTTTGGTTTTAAATATAAGATAATTTTTCGTAAACAAGGGATGGCGAGTGAGAGGGGACGTAAGAAAGGGAAGGAGAGCGGAGGCAAGGAAGGGTCGGGGGGAGGCGACGGTGAAGGGGACAGTGGAAAGGATCCGAGTAAGTGTGCTAAGGGAGATGATGGGAAGGGGTTCAATTTCTGGAAAACACCTGAGGGAGAGAGGAGTGCAGAGGGAGGCGCTAACGGTTCACCGATGGCAAGTATTAGAAAGGGTGCACCATTGTTCTCATACCGGGACAAGCTGTTATCGCCAGGAGGTGCGGGGTTTCTGGTGCAACACTCTGAGGATGATGATATTACGCAGGGGTGGAAGGATTACTTTCACAAGATGAATGAGAAAGATTCTCAGTGTGATCTGGACGAGTCGGATGATGAAGAAAACCTTGAAACAAGGAGGATGGAGGGGAAACCAGGAAAACTGAAGTTTACGGCTGAAGAGTATGCAGCGTGGTGTATGCCATGGATGAACTCCCTGATTATCAAAATTTTGGGAGCTAATTCCCTACGTATGTGATTCGGGATCGCATTAATCGTATGTGGCGACCAAAAGATCCTTTGAAACTGATCCCGCTGAGCAATGGATACTTTATTGTCTCCTTCTCCAACAAGGAAGACAGAGCATATGCTTTCCAGGAGGGTCCATGGATGATTGAGGACCATTACCTGACAAAGCAGCAACATGGCGGCCGAACTTCAACCCTCAAAAAGCGGATCTTCAGCGTAATATTGCGGCATGGGTTTGACTACCGGATGTTCCCTTTGAGTTTTATAATGTTGAGTCTTTGCGTAGGATTGGTAATATGATTGGCAAAATGATAAAAGTTGATCGCTCCACGTCAATCTACGATAAAGGTGGATTTGCACGTATTTGTGTGGAGATTGACTTGAAGAAACCCTTGCTTCCATCTTATTTGGTTTTCGGTGAGGAGCGCTCAATTATTTACGAAGGGCTTCATCAAGTTTGTTTTGAGTGTGGTCAGTATGGGCATCAAAAATCTGTATGTCCGACGAAGCTATCTCAACCGAACATGCCAGTGTATGAACATGGGACTGAGACGTCCAATGTAGGCGGTGATGGAGAAAATAATGTGGAGAAGGGTGTGGAACAAGGGTCTGCGAAGGCTAAGGTAGGCGGTGAGGATAATAGTAATGTGGCAAAGGGAGTTGGAGGAAGGAATCAATCGGCTGGTGGAGATGGTGTTGGGAAGGATGGCTTGAGCACGCCGGAAAATGCAACCAAGCTTGCTGGAAGAAAAAACTCAGTTTCCGGTGGTGTGGTCGCCGATGGAAACCTGTTTGGGAAATTAAAGATTCTTCGCCGAGACTTTCGTGGCCACCTTAATGTGATTGATGCTAAGGAAGTAATTCCTGGAAGTCCGAGTGTGACCGTTGAAAGAATTAATGTCGAGCCTTCAAAGGATAATCAGCAGGATCATGGGAGGAGTGAATCTCGGATGAGCATTAAAAACTCTAAAAACACGTTGAATAAGGACAAGGGAGCACAAAAGGGTGAGTGGGTCCAGGTGGGCAGCAAACGAAAAAGTGAAGGGAAAGGGAGATTAAAGGGCAAGGAAAATAAACCCCCTGCAAGAAATAGGGTGCATCGGATCTCTTCATTGGGCCAAGGATTGGAGCCCACTAAATCAAATTCTTTTGATGCTTTACAGGATATGGAGGCCCAGTTGAGTGAGACAATATCAATGGACCAAAGTAATCCCATGAATTCCATTGGAGATAGCAAAACCGAACATCAAGACGGACAGGGTACTTGCCAATCAAAAGACGGACACGGTATATATTATTCCTTCGACTAGTTCTTTCTTGATGACGTCAATTGCTCCAATAGAACTCCTGGACGTTGGTGTTCAAGCACTTGAGAAGGATATGGCACATAAGCAACAAGTTGATGAGACCATGAGTGAACAGGATAAGGCCGAGGGGGAGGCTGCCATACCCCAACACCCATCTACTGTTTCCCAATGAATTTCATGATTTGGAATTCTAGGGGCACCGGAGCAAAAAGTTTTCCTGCTCTTGTATGTGAGCTTAAGGGTCACTATAATCTAGATTTTATTGCAATCGTGGAAACAAGGTGTAACAAGGAGATGTCTTTAATCAGAGCAAATCAGTTGGGGTTCCCCAACATGGAGTTAGTTGATTGTGAAGGGTACAGTGGCGGTATTTGGTGCCTTTGGAATCATAATATCTCCGCCATTACTGTTCTTGAACGTCACCACCAATTTATTCACTTGTAGGTTACTGGAGCAGCAGGTTGCTCCTGGAAGCTTACTGTGGTTTATGCTAGTCCTTCTTGTGTCTCCCGGCGTGTGCTATGGGACAATCTTTCCCGTCTAGCTCCCTCAATTCAGGGTGCCTGGCTGATAGGAGGGGATTTCAATGGTACTTTGTTATTAGGGGAAAGACGTTCAACAGCCACTTTTCGGTGCTCAGTTGACCGGGAATTCTCTAATTGGGTTGACATGCATGAGATGAGGGATACTGGCTTCGCTGGACCGGAATTTACTTGGAAGTGTGGCACATCTGAGGCAAGACTTGATAGGATGCTTGCTAATGATCAGTGGCTTCTCAAATTCCCAAACGCTTCGGTGTCTCACCTTCCTTTTTCAAATCGATCATAGGCCGTTGCTTCTCCGACTTGATTCTTCTAAGGTTTCATTAGGCCTAATCGACCTTTTCGCTTCATTGCACTGGGTCCTTCATGAAGGTTTTGATGATTTTGTCCGTCAGTCTTGGCTTCCTGATATCTCCTGGATGCAGAATATATCTCAATTCTCTAACGCGTGCGCCAAATGGAATAAAGATGTCTTCAGGCATACAGAGGGAAGGAAAAAAAAAGATCCTCAAGGTCTGCCTTGATGGTATAAATAGGGCTATTTCTAGGTTGGGCCCCACTCCAAAGTATGCGGACTTACAGTCATCTCTTTGGAAAGATCTTGAGGATGTGTTACTCAGAATCCCTACTTTGGGCCCGAAGCGAGAGCGAGTGGGCGAGCTTTTGGCGACCGTAACACCCGTTATTTTCACGCCCGCGCCAACCTGCCGAAGAAAGGCTCAACGCATTGAAGCTATTAAAGATGGCGAGGGGACTTGGATTTATGATTCCTTGGTAATTAAAGGTATGGCCACCGCTTTTTTCTCGAATCTTCTTTCCGAGGACTCTGCTAACAGGCCAGTACTCAACTGCTCCATGACCTACCCTTGTGCTGAGGAGGGTTTGCTAAGACGGTGTAACATAATGATCTCTGACTTGGAAGTGAAAGAAGCAATGTTCAACATTGGCGCTCTAAAATCCCCGGGACCGGACGGGTTCAATGCTCTGTTCTATCAGAACCAATGGAGTACGGTTTGTCCTTCTGTGGTGTCTTATGTGAAATACCTATTCGCTAACCCGCAGGTCATTAAGGAAGTTAATGGCACTGGTAGCCCCAAACCAATGTAGTTTTGTTCCTGGGAGGCACAGCAGCGACAACATAATAGTGGCCCAGGAGATTATTCACACCATGCGAACGCTGAAGTAGAAAAAGGGGTTCTTGGCAATTAAAATTGACCTGGAGAAAGCCTATGATCGTATCAACTGGAAATTCTTGTTAGGGTGCCTTCGGGAAATTAATCTCCCAAGCCATCTTATTGAGGTCATTGGTCAGTGTGTATCCAGCCTAGCATGCAGCTCTTATGGAATGGGATAAAGCCAAGTTGTTTCATCCCTCCAGGGGTGTGAGGCAAGGGGATCCTTTATCACCGTATCTCTTTGTGCTATGTATGGAGAAGTTGGCGCATCTTATACAAGAGGCTATTCATGACGGACATTGGAAGCCAATCCGGCTCAAGAGATCTGGGCCCCCCATCTCCCATCTCTTCTTTGCCGATGACATTATACTGTTTGCAGAAGCTTCCATGGATCAGGTATGTACTATTAATGCCTGTCTTAAAGAGTTTTGTGAAAGTTCGGGGTTCAAGATTAATCATCAGAAAACCCGAGTGTTCTTTTCTGAAAAAGTGAATCATGCGAGAAGAAGCGAGATGTGCGCGTCCCTTGGTTTCCCTATTACTAGTGACACAGGCAAGTACTTGGGGTCCCCCTCCACCACAAAGCGTGTCACTAAGGAGTCATACCACTTTGTGGTAGATAGGGTTAAGACAAGGTTATCAAATTGGAAAGCTAAATCCCTCTCCTCAGCAGGAAGATCCACTCTCATTAATTCGGTTACTACGGCTATTCCGGGGTATGTGATGCAAACATCCCTCCTACCGACTAGCACATGTGAGACTTTGGACCAATGTAACCAAAAATTCCTTTGGGGCACTACTGAAGAACAAAGGAAAATTCCCTTGGTAGCTTGGGATGTTGTCTGTAAGCCCAAATCCAGAGGTGGACTGGGGCTCCGTCATGCTAATCAAATCAACCAAGCTTATCTTATGAAGGTCGGCTGGAAATTAACAACAAGACGAGATGATTTTTGGGTGAAGGTATTACGGAATAAGTATAGTTGTGGCTCAGATGTGCTTCCTAAAATTGACATGGGCAAACCTGGATCGAATCTGTGGAGTGGAATCAAGCGCACGTGGGATGTAGTAAAGGAAGGGATTGAGGAAATGCCAAATGGCCTTATGCGATGGAAATGGAATAAGGATGGGGCTTTTCGATTAAGTCGGCTTATAATGTGCTTACTAAAGATATAGCTCATCCGGATCCGCTATGGGCTATAATCTGGAAGATTAAAGCCCCGGAATGCTGCAAAATGTTTTTATGGCTCGCCTCCCATAAAAGGATTCTTACTAACGCCTCTAGGTGTAACGTGGTTGACCCCCGACGATCGTTGTCCGGTGTGTAGCGTTGAATCAAGACTGCAGATGTACTTCGGGATTGCCCCGTACTCTTGACATGTGGCGTCACATTGTTCCTGGAATGCTTGGCGCACTTTGTTCTTCACAGTTTGACAGTTGGCTTCGCTGGAACTTACATGCTAGAGGTGGGAAACAACAAACTGAGGAGTGGAGGCAGGTTTTTGTCGTCACCTGCTGGTGGTTGTGGCGGCGAAGAAACCTTGCTGTCTTTGAGGGGAAGCGAATTTCAAATGAGCAACTTACCACAAGCGTGTTTGCTATGCTGAGAAGTGTGAAAGAGGCTCGGGACAGGCTCTGTATGGTAAAGGGTGTGAAGCAGTCGGAGACCTTACAGGGGGAGAAGTGGCAGAGACCGCCAACTGGGTGGATGAAAGTTAACTCGGATGGAGCTTTCTCTCACTCATCTCCTGGTTTCGCTAGTGGAGGTGTCTTACGGGATGCTCTCGGCGATGTTCGTATGGCGTTCATCTTCAGAGGGGAAGAGGGTGATTGTCTGACTGCGGAGTTGTGGGGATGTATCCACGGCCTCAAGATTGCATGGGATGCTGGATGTCGACAGGTTATGCTGGAGGCCGACTCTACTGATGCTGTATCGCTAATAAGAAACCCGACCAATGAAGTTCATGAAGATAGAATGTTGGTGGAAGAATTAAAAGGGATGTTGAAGTGGACCGGATCGCTGAGGTCAAGCTTATTAGAAGATGGGCAAACGCCGCCGCGATTTCCTTGCAAAAGAAGGGTTATCGTCATGCCGGGATTACAGGTCGTCTCGTCTGTTCCTACGGATTTGGCTAGGATCATTGATATGGACAATTCTTAGTTTTATGTTTGGATGCCTATTTGTATCAAAAAAAAAGATAAATTTTATAAGTGCAATTTACATTACAAATTTTGTCATATATTTAAAACCAGATGTAGTATAAATTATCTTGGCTACCGTTACAAATTTGCAATGGTTTGTCCAAAACCACTACAAATCCTTATATTTGTAGAAGTTTTTGTTTTTAACCGCTACTAAAAAAAAACAGTTTTTTTTGTAGTGTTAGTCCCTGACCCTCATAACATAACAAACTAAGGTTCGAATCTCTATTGAAATAGTTGTCTACATTAAATGTCTGATAGTATCTCGAACATGATTGACTCAAATAGAAGAATACTTGTACATAGAGGGGGGAAAACAAAGCAATGGGCTAGAGTTTGACTAAGAAGGTGTGTGAATTAACAATTGAAGAAAAGTTATATAAAAAAAAAAAAGAAAAGAAAGATTTTGAATGTAATATTTTTTGTGGGAACAAAATAATTTTTGACCTATTTTTCATATTGAACAATTTTTTCTTGATTTAACTTTATCGATGCTCCCTCAATATAATCAAGGAGGAGAGAGAATGTGGGAATTAAGGAAAATAACTAGGGTGTTTTATAAAATATATGTCATATTAACTAATTTGATTATTCTAATTAAATTAGGTAAATAGTATGTCTTATATTAAGGACCATAAAAATAAATATGAGTTTAGCAGTAGTCAAAGCTGTAACTTGTATCATTGCCATTTGGTAAGCATAATCCTTTGTTGAGCTTATTTTGTCTGCCAACTAAAGTGGATAGAGATCGTGTGTCCAACTTTGTATTGACCAATAAATTATTTTAGAAACTAAGTTAAGATGTCACACGCATAATCAGGGATTTGGGATATCAGGGAAATTTTTTTATTTATTTCCTTGCTTGCCTAACATGGATAATGCTAATACAACTGTTACATTACATGAATAGAGTATAATGATTAAAACAACTATATTAGAAACAAACATAATCATGCATGTTTTAAAAAAGGAATATAGAGATATGAATATATGTTATTAACAAAAATTATGTCCTTTATATTTAATTGCCATAAAAATTAAATGAGGCATATAAAGAGCTGCATTCAATGGCGGAACTAGGGATTTTTTTTAGTCCGGGCCAAAAAATAAACATATTGATAGTATGACATAATATTGAAAATACAAATAAATAATCACCGACAATTTTTGTCACAAACTAAATTTTTATAGTACTACTTAATCCACAAAACTAACATTTAAATGCTACATTCCACCTACCTCAGAACAAAATTTAAAACCATGGGATCATTTGCCAAATTCAGAAGAAAAAATGTGGTTTCCCTTCTCCAATATACCCATAAACTATACTACAACCAACATTTTTGCACTCACTAATAATCAGATCATGCATATCAGCATATGGAAGTTTCATAAACACAACACCATTCAAACACAAAATAACATTTCAGCTTCAATCAAGGAAAATCAGATATGAAAATGACCCAAATGTACCTAAGTCCATCGGCTAAGCAAAGAACTCGTTCCTTATAATGACTTAATCACATTGCCTATTTAATTTGAATAGACTATGGTGGGTACAAAACTGGCGGAATTAAAAAATGGTAGTAATTCACCATTTGTTTAAAAAATCATGTTTGCCTCCACAGGAAGAGACTAAGGGGAAAAAACGCATAAGCTTCCTAACAAGCAATTATCATTTCTAAATTCTAAAACAACTCAAATTTAGAGAAAATAGGCTGAGGCAAAATCAACTCAGATAGGAGTAACCATTTTTTACAGTAAGACAGGGCGCAACCAACTCAGATTCAGAGGAAATAGGCAGAGGGAAAATCAAGAATTAAGTATTCCAGAATACAGGATACAACGATGAAAATCACCATAGTTCGATAAATGGATGGTGAAACCTAACTAACCAGATCGATGCGAGAGTGAAATCCATTCCCGAGAGTCGACGGCAAAACAGGCTTCAGCAACAATTGACGGTGTTCCTCGAGAAGCAATAATCTTGGACGGCGAAATAGACTTCAGCAACAATCCAAGTATGTCCGGCGAGAATCACAGCAGATCACAAGCAGAGCGAGACATGGAGGAAGAAGAGGAAGTCTGGAACTGTGAAGGAGTCAGAGTCAGAGCAGAGGAGACGTGGGAGAAGAATGGAAGAGTCAAGTGTGGCATGTGGAGGAAGCCAGGGGAAAATGTAAAAAGAAAAAGGAAAAAAGAAAAGAAAAGAAAAAAGAGGGAGATAGTGAAATTATAGAGAAGATAAGAGATTAATTAGGCTAAATTATTGACATGATAAAATATTATATAATAAATACATATATTTTAAAATATTTTAAAAGGCCAATTGAGACTTTGATAAGAGATTAGTTAGGGCCAAATTAGTGGCCAAAATAAAATATTATATAATTAATACATATATTTTAACAAATTTTAGAAAATTTTAGAAGGTCAGCTCCCCATAACTACCTTCCGCCCCTAGCTGCATTCTTTTGTTCCACCAAAATTTGCTGCACGTTTTGTAAGCACAGCTCAGCCTGGCGGCGTGATTGGGATGAGTAGAATTTTTTACACTTTATAAATAGGGAAAAAGACATTTAAATACCACTTCAACTTTTAAAATTTAGAAAAGACCATTAAAATTTGTAAATGACAGAGAAAGGATGGGCTAAGACTTTAAGTTTTTCATGTTTTGACTTAAAGACCAAAAATGTTTATTTCACACATTTTTTTAATACCTAACGATTTTGTCAAAACTATTGCGATTTTTGTTAAAACTATTACTGTTTTAGTAAATCTTATTACTTAATTGGTCACAACCCACAAAAATAGTAATGGTTTTGACAAAAATCATAATGATTTTGACTAAATCATTAGATACTAAAAAATGTGTGAACGAGGTATTTTGGTCTTCAAGCCAAAACATAAAAAACCCAAATTCTCACCCATCCCTTTTTGGTCTTTGCAAATTTTAATGGTTTTTTCAGGGTTTGGAAGTTGAAGTGGTATTTAAATTTCTTTTTCCCCTATAAATAACACTTCTTTCATTTTCAAGTATATGCATTTTTAATTATTCGCATTATAACTAAAAAGAGGTTGTTAAATCATCAAAACAGTAAAAAAAAAACATAAATTAAAAAATTCTAAGAAGATGTAAATAAGGATTATTTTAAAAAAATAATTTATAATCGATCTTTTCATTTAAAGCAACTAATATATCATACCATTAACTTGTTATAGAGTGTGACTACTGAATAACATATAGGACTAAAGTGATCCTAAACTTTTTATATTTTATGAATACATTGATATTGATTGATAATATATTTTTTAAATGGGCACATGATTTACATTTGTTTGAAAATTGTAATTAGATTTGGGCTATACATTTCAACAACAACAAAAGATTTGGGCCATTTTCATAAGTAAATAATTAAATTTAAATTGTTTAAATCTAATACTAACTCCAATCCTAATTATAAGAACACTTTTGTAGTGTAATTTACATTACAGAAGTGTTCCTATAATTAGGACCGGAGGGAGTACATACCAATTGACATAAAAAGTGTATTTCAAAAAACACTGTAAATCACACAAGTCGAGATAAAACTCATCTTACATGCTTACCACTAATCCAAACATGCATTTTATAGTTCAATTTTTTTGTTATAACTAATCATATATTAAAGACGGGGGAGGTAATATATATTTAATTCGTGTCCATTTTTATAAGTCAATAATCCAAGAGAAAACAAATGTAAACAAGATTCTCAGTTGCAAGTTAAGGTTTAGATTTTGAACTTAAATTCCTTTTCCTGAATTTGTATTTCTTTGAATAGATATTTACAATTCATTTTTTAGAAAATTTTGTCAAAGACTCAACTATTCTTTTTTTTTTTTTTTTTGATATATAGACTCAACTATTCTTAAGAAAACATATAAGTGATCCATATGACCATATTAGACAGGTATTTATTTGCCCCAAAATTTATTGGGTCGAGCCCATCAGTCACACTGTGACAAAGCGGAGGCATCATGCCCATTACTTTTCAAGCCCAGTCAACCAACATACCCACGGCCCATCAGTCACACTGTGACATAACGGAGGCATCATGCCCATTACTTTTCAAGCCCAGTCAACCAACATACCCACGGTAGTCTAACTCTAACTACTACTCCCTCCGGTCCTAATTATAGGACATATTTAACCGATTTTGGGGAGATTAAGGAAAGAAATTAAATTAGTTAATTTTACTCATTTTCCTAAAATGTCCTTATATAAATTTAAAATGACTTAAGTGAAAATAAATCAATAGCTCCTACCACATGCCTCTCCAACCTAATTTTTTTCCCCCACATGCTATCTAATTGAAATAATGGTCTTAATACACACACACACACATATATATATATGTACATATATCGACAGACACATATAGGCACACACCCCCACACACATATAAAAACACACACACACACACACACAAAGATATACATGTATATATGTGTGTGTGTTTATATTTGTACACACACATATTGACAGACACACACAAATATACATATATGTACACACCCACATATATATATATATGTGTGTGTGTGTGTGTGTGCACATATATATTTGTGTATAGACACACACACACACAAAATATATGTGAGTAGACACACACATATATACATACATACATATATGTAGACACACACATATATGTGTGTGGTGTGTGTGTCTATAGATATTTGTGTGTAGACACACACATATATACATACATAGATACACACACATATATCTAAAAGTTTTGTTGACTGGAAGAGCATACGCGTCCACATACATATACTCACAAAAAATCAAACACACTTGAGAGAATAAAATAGGGGTATTTTAGGAAAAAATTGACAATTATTAGAATGTTGTCCTATAATTAGGACCAAAACCAACTCTTAAATATTGTCTTATAATTAGGACCGAAGAGAGTATTTGTCTACCAACGGAATTGATACAAGTAGTAAGTGGCTTGTGTCGCTTAAGTAAGGTATTGAGTTCGAGCCTAGTGAATACAGAAAAACCCCGTTGGGAGACTCTCCCACCATAACTAGGTGCGCGACGCGGGTCGGATTCGGATTAGTCAGAGCGAAGCTCTGGATACCGGATGGGCAACCAAAAAAAAAAAACTACTATTTGTCCTTTGAGCTCAAAGTCCAATCATCAATACTACATTTGGGAGCTCTTCGCCGTGGGCCTAACATGGAGCAAATCCATATTAGTCTGAAACAATGTGTTCCGATGAACTAGGTAGGAAACAAAAAAAAAAAAAAAATCTAAATTTGGCCTTGTTGACTTTTTTTCTGGAGAGATTAAGGTCTTGGTCTTATATTTAGCACTAGAGGTGGTAATACCTATAAGCCTAACCTAAGTGTTCAACAATATCTTGTATATGATTGTTTTCAATAGGAGGATATCTATATAAAAAAATTATATATATAAATCTTAAAAATCAATTTATTTATAATATTATATATCTTGATATACAATATAAGAACTACTTAACTAAGTTAAGTGATAAACTAATTAATTATAATAAATGTGACATGATCGATCTTCCTGAAAAAATAATCATGTATAGCATGATATATATATATATAAAATATATGTTAGGCAAATAAATTTTTTTTAAAATTGATAAATCTATATGTTAGGTAAACTAACAAGAAAACCGGTTCCATTATACCACATTCAACAGCGTACCCCCAAATATCTCTTATATTATGAAGGATACGAGGGAGTATAATGATTCCGTACACAGTACCATGTTCACACATTGGTTAGTCGCCATGGAAATGAACGAAGCTCCGACGATTCCAACTGTACTTGATATTTCCATTTTCATGCCAACCAACATACGTCGTCAAAATCCAAGCTTCACATTACTCATATCCTCATCTTCTTTTACTCAGTTAAGAACAAAGCCAAACACACCGGCCTTTGCCAATGATCAATCCGAGGCAGCTCCTTTCAAACATTTCGATCGTTTCCATATTATTATAATCCGAGGAAGAGATCATACAGTGTTTAACACCTTAATTAATTAGTTTATGGTCCTAGTAATATAGTGTGGTTTAAGTTTGAAAGATTATTGAATTCCCGTCGTTAACATAGATCCTCACCTCATGAGTCTCTGGAAGTTTAGGCTAAATTATTAGATTGGTTGTAAGCAGTGAAGAAAGGGTTCTCTTTTGATTCAAACGCATAGGGATAGAGAAAGAGGAAAAACCGAAGATTTCACATGATACTTTTGATCGAAAAATCAATCTTATTTATTTCGTACCTTTCGTTCAATGAGAAAATGGGTCAGATTCTACAGGATCAAACCTGTGAGACTTAAGGAATGATGGAAGGAAATAAAAAAGAAATCAAAAAAGTAAAAAAAAAAAAAAGTAAATCAAAATGAAGTAGAAGAGTACAGATTCCAAACGAACAAATTCAAACTTGATTGAAAAGGATCTTTTTGATTTTCGAAGAATGAGGGGCAAAAGGATTGATCGAGAAAGATTTCTTGTTCTTATTAGAAGATCGTGATTGGATCCACATATGTTTGGTAAAAAGAATCATCTTCTCCTTTGAGAATAATCAAAAAAGGAAAGTGTTCAATTGGAACATGAAAACGTGACTGAATTGGTCCTAGTTACTCTTCGGGACGGAGTGGAAGAAGGGGGGAGATTCTCGAACGAGGAAAAGGATCCAATGACTTCGAAATAATTGAATGAGGAGTCGTATGAGGTGAAAATCTCATGTACGGTTCTTTAGAGTGGTAGTAAGCGTGACTTATCTTTCAACTTTTCCACTATCACCCCCAAAAAACCAAACTCTGCCTTACATAAAGTTGTCAGAGTACGCTTAACCTCTGGATTTGAAATCATTGCTTATATACCTGGTATTGGCCATAATTTACAAGAACATTCTGTAGTCTTAATTAGTAAGAGGGGGAAGGGTTAAGGATTTACCTGGTGTGAGATATCATATTGTTCGAGGAACCCTAGATGCTGTCGGAGTAAAGGGTGTTCTAGTGCGTTGTAGATTCTTATCCAAGACTTGTATCATTTGATGATGCCATGTGAATCGCTAGAAACATGTGAAGTGTATGGCTAACCCAATAACGAAAGTTTCGTAAGGGAACTGGAGCAAGCTACCATGAGACAAAAGATCTTCTTTCTAAAGAAATTCGATTCGAACTATGATATGTCCAAGGTCCAATATTGAAATAATTTCAGAGGTTTTCCTTGACTTTGTCCGTGTCAACAAACAATTCGAAATGCCTCGACTTTTTTAGAACAGGTCCGAGTCAAATAGCAATGATTCGAAACACTTCTTTTTACACTATTTCGGAAACCCAAGGACTCAATCGTATGGATATGTAAAATACAGGATTTCCAATCCTAGCAGGAAAAGGAGGGAAACGAATACTCAATTTCAAGTGAGTAAACAGAATTCCATACTCAATCTCATAGATACATATAGAATTCTGTGGAAAGTCGGATGTACGGCTTGGAGGGAGATCTTTCATATCTTTCGAGATCCACCCTACAATATGGTGTCAAAAAGCCAAAATAAATGATTTTAGCCCTTATTAAAAGAAAACGGATTCTTGAACTCCACTCCTTTCAAGCTCATGTCACGTTGAGGTACTGTAGAAGAAAAAACCGCAAAATCCGATCCAATTTATCATAATCGATTAGTTAACATGTTGGTTAATCGTATTCTGAAACACAGAAAAAAATCATTGGCTTATCAAATTCTCTATCGAGCCATGAAAAAGATTCAACAAAAGATAGAAACAAATCCACTATCTGTTTTACGTCAAGCAATACGTGGAGTAACTCCCGATATATTAGTAAAAGCAAGACGTGTAGGCGGATCAACTCATCAAGTTCCCATTGAAATAGGATCCACACAAGGAAAAGCACAACATTCGTTGGTTATTAGGGGCATCCCGAGTGAGTGACAGACATTTGTTGATACAAAGGGGGGCCATCCCCCTAAAAAAAAAATGTTCCAAATACTTCATGCAAATTGGAATTTTTTATGCATTTGACCTAAAAAATTATACATTTAGCCCCCAAATATTTTTTTAAAAAAATTATTAATGAGTATACATTTTACCCCCTTAAATATTTTTTTCAAGGTCCGCCTGTGGTTGTAAGGTTCTTCTTCTTGTTTAATTAATACTATCTCCGTTCGTAAAGGCTTAGTTCAAAATAAAATACTCCCTCAATCCATTTTATCTCATATATATAAGGTTAGACATGGGTATTTTTTGGAAGATTAAAGTACGTTAGTTATGATTAAATAATTTGTTTCATATTTTTTAATTTACTTTATTTAATCATATTAGTTAAATAGTTCTTATATTAAAGATACAATAATGAAGTAGTAATATTAAAAGCATGGTATATTTCTTGATGTTGAAGGTATATTTCAGAAACAAACGTGGCATTTACATCAGATGCTGCTATGAGAAGGGCAAGTATATATACAGAGATGAAAGAGAGTTCATGCATCCTCCTATGAGAGATATTAATGTGAAGCGAGTTCTAATGAGGATCAATGGCTCTAATGAAACTGAAAAAAGACTCAGATTCTGAAAACCTACCATTACATTGCTGGTTACCGTTCAGCCTCTGACGCCATTACAGAATAGTGTATCTTTGACCTTTAATACGTAACGGTTTTTAGAATCGCGTTATATAGATATATTTAGCATTCAGATAAACCGTTAAATATAGACAATTAATATGTAGTAGTGTGAAGAAAAACTCGTCATTTACATTTATCATTACAATAGAAGTCTGTTGAATCTTTCATGAACATCTGGTATCTTGAACCTACCTCCTTTTAACTTGGAGGATTTATTGGGGTCCAGACTAATCCAGATCGAGCCGGGTTGGACCATAAAGGCGGAAAGCTCTACCACCAAACACTTCTGCATTCCCAGAGCTCGAACTTGAGACCTCTGTTGAATCTTTTCAACGATAAATTTAATTTACACTCAATTTTCAAACAAACGGAGTGTGTGTGTATCTCCACATTTCGATTATAATCATATAGCATGTGCTATTCAATATTTCGAACTAATATAGTTTCGAACACTATCAAGTTGGGTAACTTTTTTGAATATCTCTTCTTCTAGTCTCTAATATACAACACTTTCAACTAATTCATACAAGTCAAGAAATAACAAATATATAGCTCATTCAGTTTATCTTGAATTGATACAATTTTTTAAGGGAAAATTATAATAAGGGACCTAAGAAAAATAATATTTATTAAACAAAATCATACAAATAGTAATTATTTTGAAGGACCAGGAAGTAAAACATGAAAATAAAATTACTAAATTGCCCTTAGCCATATTTCTTATATTCTCTCTAATTAAATCTGAATCTGAAGTGATTATATTGATGGATAATGACATGTAGGAGCAGATCCCTTCACCCTTCGAGTCTCTTCTAACCATCACCGCCAAGTTTACTTCCAAACGCCTCAACCTCAAGGACGCCGTCGTCCTCTTTGGTAGCCAAACCATTTGATTGGCCTAGTGTTTTGCTTTCTTCATTGATTCATTTCAGGAAAGTTAAGGCACATACTTTGGAAAAAATCCTCTTCATCTCATATATTGTTCTGTTTATGTGAAACTTCTTTATTAGACCTTTCCAGATATGATGCTCCACGTCGGGATAAGAAACGTCAATGGCATTGGAAGCCAGACGAGCAATGGGGTAGATTTGAAAGGGGAGGCCACCTCACAAATTTAGGTCAATGTAGAGAGTATATCCGAGCAGGGCATTGCAGGAGTCAGAGTTGGAGCATGGCTCGATTGTAGATTTGCACCTCACATGAGCGATATTGATCAAATTCAAAACCTGCACAAGTAACAAGAAAATAGTGCTTTGCAGGGTGGATTTTTTAGTTGGCATTGGAGCAACGTCTTTATCTAGCTGCAACCCTTCGGGGAAAGCGAGACCAGATGAAGATGCCAAACCCCTAAAAACCTGAAAACGAGTATCTTTTGTGCAGAGGGTTTGCCTTTGAATTTGACAGAGAAGGCTAAACGAAACCCCCCGGGTGGGGGGCCCGCGAAGAAGAAGAATTCGGAGGTTTAGGATTGATTGCGTTTTCTTTTAAATATTATTATTTTTAGGTCATTTATTATAATTTTCCCATTTTTTTAACTTTATCTCTAAGCTAAAAGGAGACATTTAGGGCAATTTAGTCTTTTAATTTTCATGTTTTAATTTTTGGTCATTTAAAATAATTATCATTTTTATGGTCATTCTCAATAAATATTATTTTTCTTAAGTCTTTTATTATAATTTTCCCATTTTTTAACTTTACCTCTATTAAGGAGGTTTTAAAAAAGAGGAAACAAATAATGAAAAGCCACATTAATTAAACCCCTATATTTAGACTTAGAATTCTAATTTTTGATATGATTCAAACTTAGGACATGTTTGATGGAGATTTGGTAATATGTATGTCACACAAGGGGTAGCATGGGTTGCCCAATGAGCATTTAAGTGGGTTGGTTTCTCCAATCCCATGCCATTGCCAACAAACAACTAGCTTTTAGGGTAGGATTCCTGGTCCAATAATTCATCAATCTTAGCTACTCATTAATAATGTTTGTTTACTATTCTAATTATAAAATTGGGTTGAATATTTTTTTTTTTAAAAATAAAAGATTAAGGAAACTAAATAAGTTACTTAATCACATCATATGTTGTGTATCTTTAGATTATATATTAGTTTATTAGTCAAACTAATTAGTTTGAAAGAAAAAAATAAATATAAAAATATTAATTAGTTTCCTTAATATTTCCAAAAAAGTCAACTTGATCTTGGAGTATTGAAAACTATAAAAGGAAGAGCTTAATTATCTAGACAACAAGAAGACTGTTCTTCGTTTCTGGGTTCGCATCATACACAGCCCCGTAGAAGACTTAATGGGAAAAAGCCGATATTTAATTATAGTTTTGGAGTGATCCTCTTAGAACTTCGTCCTCAAAAGGAAGAGCATAGAACTGAGCAGAATAGAGAAAGTGAGTATCCTCAGTGGGCATTATTTCCTGTGTGTTAAAACGCAGCCCTAATGCGCGTTTTCAAGTGTCCCAGAAACTCGAGCTTCCACGCAAGAGATCGTGGAGAAAGAATAAGGTGGTGTTGATGATGATGATATTGATATTGATGTTCATAAAATGTGTTGCCCTGTTATTGGATCCAATAATCAACATAATTCCCTTCATAAGATTTTTGCTGATACGTGGGATTATTCTCCACCACCAAATTATAGAGTCTCCAGCTGTTTCTTCATTTTTTAAATCTAATTAATTATAACGAAGCTAGCTTAATTATAGAATTATTCTATTATATATGATAACTAGTGTTTTTGAAGTTATAGGACTACTTATGATAACAATATACTATCTTTTTCCCCCTTCTATGTACCTGTTTAAATTAGCAGTAAAATATGCTTTTCCAACATAATTTACGGCATACAAGCTAAGTTTTTTTTTGGTTGCCCACCCGATTCATCAGGGCTTCGTCCCGACTAATCTGGATCCGACCCACGTCGCGCACCTGGCTTTGGTGTGGGAGAGTCTCCCAGTAGGGTTTTTTTGCATTCACAAGGCTCGAACCCGATACTTTGCTTAAGCGACACAAGCCGCTTACCACTTGTGTCAACCCTCGTTGGTCATACAAGATAAGTTTATAAAAGATGTTTTGTCTTCGTATTTTTCCTACACCAACTCAAACATGTCACTGTTGTTTGATGTTTCATGCAGAGGATTGACCTTAATTAGAGAGGAAGGGGAAACTTGTGGACCCACCATAACCCACATGGCATGTTTGGAAATTCGATGGATCATAATAATGCTAGAATACTTTGGCTCAAAGGTTGCACATTACCCCCTCCTATATATTCTAAATATAAGAGCATCAAGATTCAAGAGATTTAATTTTCTTTAATTATAAATATAAATTAAATAATCTCTCGAGCTATCCCTATTAAATATTACATTTATTAAAGGGATTTTTCTTTTAAGAAAAAGGACAATGATCAAATGTGTATCTTAAGAAAATCTACCCACATTCACGGCAAATAATTAACCAACTTATTAGCTCATTTTGATAATATTATATAATTAATTTGTACCTAAAAATATCCACAATTTCCATATACCTACTTTGAACACATGATTAAACACAAAGAAACACTACTACGAAAAGGCTAATTAACGACCGTTTTTATGACAATTATACAACTGTTTTAATAGAGTCGTGCAAATGATCAGTGTCGTAGAAAGTATAACATATATACTACTGTTTACCATACCGTCGTGTAAATTAACCTACAACGACTAATAAAGACGACCTCTTTAAAGAAACAAAAAGCTACCAATTAGGCTTTTAATTGATATTTTTCCAACATCAAAGCACACCTCATCCTCTTGAACAAAATCTGGTGGGAACATGGTCCACTTGCATACAATAAAGTTCTTTATTTTTGTTATTTTAATTCTATTATTTATTTGTCTTCTTGTAAATGCGTTAATAAGAGAAGAGAGGCATCTATCTCTTTCCACTTGAGCTGTTCAATTAAATGTCATTGGAATCAACTTTGCTTATATTTTTCATGAAAATATGCCTCTCCCTCTCACACTTTTCAACAGAAATTCATTGTTATAATTAAACATCACAATATTAAAACAAACAAAAAACAAAAATTAAAGGAGAAGAGCACACACGGACACACTTGACTATGACACCACTTCAACATAGGTCAATAATATATTGACTCACTTATTCTTGGAAATATTCCAACTTGGTATGACATTGCTTTTATTCTGTCTTTTTTTTTCGGGTGTTTAAAATTGAGTCCTATATTTTAGTTTTTATCATCACTTGTGAACATTACACCTCATTATAGATTTTATTACAATATAGATTTAAAAATTTTATATAAAAAGTGAAAGAAATAGAATTTTTTTACACGATTTTTTTTAATGTTTTATTAGTATTGATTTTAATTTCACTTATTATGAAAATGTATTCAAGACTTTCAATTTAATCATGTTTTATATACATTATACATAGAACTTTTAAAACTATCTCAAAACCCTTTTTTCCCCCGATATTGTAGGGAATATAAGAATTTCAATTCTCAACCATAGGCTCAATAATGTCTCTTACCGAATCTTAAATTTTATAACATTTTTATTGTTTGAATTTTTGGAGGATATCATTGCCTGAGTTGACAGAAGACTTGTTGTGTTTCATAAAAGACCAGAGCATCGATATCCTTTACTGCAGTTTAGCTCTTTAATAATATTAATTTACTATAATAAATATACATTATTGATTATTAGTTTATTACAAGAATTTCATATCATCATTTTTTTCCATATTTATATCTATTTTATAAAGTAGTACTCCGGTCCTAATTATAAGACAAATTAGAGGTTTGTTTTGGTCCTAATTATAGAACAACATTCTAATTTTTGTCAATCTCTTCCTAAAATATCCCTATTGATATGAATGAAGGATTATGTGAAATCAACAAAGTAATTGAAATGTCAAATTTATATAAGGGCATTTTAAGAATATGAGTAAAATTAACTAATTTAACCTCTATCCTTAATTCCTCAAAAATCGGTTAAATATGTCTTATAATCAGGACCGGAGGGAGTATACAAGGAATATTAACTTTTCCCTCTATATAAATGGGCATGTTTTGTATGATAAATATAATTTATACATCCTTCTTTACAATTATAAAAAAAAGGAAGAAATTGATTAAATTAAGAAAGTTTATCTTTCATGACCTTTTTTTTTATATAAAAATAAGATTGGGAAATAACATTCAATTCCTTAATTTGTCTTATTTGGTATAATCTCATAGTTTAGATCAAATTAAAATGTTTTAAATTTAATATTTTAAAATACTGAAATTCAATATATAAGTATGAAAAATCGAGATTTTTATTTGAAGAGAAGAAGCGGGAAAAAATGACTTAGAAGATGACTCCTCTCAAGTAATAGAGAACCTTTATACTAATGGTTATTAATGAGAAATTTATATATTCACATTGTTATCTCTAATGAGAATATTTTTAAAGTAACATATTATGAAAATGTCATTATGAATACATAAAATTTCTTTTATTAGGTTTCAAAAGTTATATTTTAACAGCGTCACGAGTTTTTTTTTTTGGCCAAAATGTTGTTGGAAGAGAAAAAATATCAAACCATTGGAATCATATACATTTTTTTTTTGCCAACTAAATGCTTTTTAAATTAAAACTACATGAAACTTGCTCAAATGACAAAATGGTTGACGTGAAGAGGAAGAAGAACCCCAATTTCTCTATCAATTAAAAAATAAAATATGACTTGGCACGTGGTGATCCATCACACTAGCAGAGAGATATATTGTGCTGATTATCTGACTCGAGAAGGTCATATTAGATCAAATTAATGAGAGATATCATTCATTGTGCTTAGGGATTTTTTTTTTTGAAGACAATAAGTTCATCTACTGAATGCTTAATGCTGACTGCTGTTTTGTTGTAATATATTTTCAAACTGTTATGGACCTAGGTCTAGGCCCATTAGCTAACCGGCCCAGCAGGGGACAATCCGCGTAAGTATCTCAACTGACCCATAAGGATCCAAACTGAAGGATCTATTCCTGGGGTGGTTGCTTAGATCCTCGGATACACATCATACGGGATCAGAAGCCCTAACCCTAAAGTACAATCTATATATATAGGAGGTACACGACGAAGGTATACACGTTCTAATCTCTGAAAGCACACACCGCACCCCTTGGCGAAAGGCCTTGTTGTGTACAGTGATCCTACTTTCTCCTGGACGTCTGCCCCATAAGCATTTAGGAAGAGTTTATTAATCCAATAGCAAAGCATCTACTGAATGCTTAATGCTGACTGCTGTTTTGTTGTAATATATTTTCAAGCTAAGCTTGCCATTGTAATGAAAAAAAGAAGAAGAAGAAGATATATGATCACAAAAGAATAGCAATATATATATAAATATAATATAGCATCCGTAAAGAGGAAACTCGAGCATTTTTTAAAGGCGTAAACCACAGGTCTATTTGGATCCGGCTCCTCTCCCGTACTTTTTCATCCCTTTCCTCTCATTTATCCAAAAACTGCACCGTTTTTTAGTGTAAAAAGGGAGGTTGGCCTATTTTTTTTCTCAAAAATAACATTCAATACCTTGAGTTGTTTTCTCAATGTCACCCGGTATCTTAAAATATTTTTTTGTGCATTTACACATTAAAATAATGGGTTAAGGGGAAATTTTGCTTCAAAAGTGTAAAAAAGGGACCAATTTTGTCATAGCAGTTATCCAAATTAAGTTTGATCGTTAGTTAACCAAACATGCCGAGTTAACAATCCACATGTTATCCACGTCATTTTTGTTAAGGTGAAAATTTGCTTCGGAAGTCTTAAATCTAACTTTGAAAAAAGACGAAGTAAATAACACATAAACTTCCGGCTCCGAGGCAAATTTTCACTTTTACAAAAATGATATGTGGATTGTCAGCTCATTATATTTAGTTAACTAAAGGTTAAAATTAATTAGAATAACGGTTAGGGTAAAATTGCCCCTTAACCCTAAAATATTTTCTAATTGCAATGAGCACTCTAAACTTTAGATGCAAAGTGCTGATGAAAAAAATATTTCAGGGGATTAAATGCAAATTTAAAAGAAAAAAATCAGGATACTAGGTGTTATTGAAGAAATTATTTAGGGTGCTGAGTGAGCTAAGAAATTAATTTATGATACTGGGTGTTACTAAAAAATACTTTAGGGTGTAGCTTGTTAGACAGTAGTTGCAACTAAAAAACTATTTGAGGGCGATCAGTGCATCAAAATTATTTTAGGATACTAGATGTCACTAAAAAATAGTTTAGAATGCCAAATGTTA
This sequence comes from Acacia pycnantha, assembly GCA_025563575.1. Lineage (NCBI taxonomy): Eukaryota > Viridiplantae > Streptophyta > Magnoliopsida > Fabales > Fabaceae > Acacia > Acacia pycnantha. The sequence continues at coordinate 2,606,798 of JAMWYP010000031.1, read as the reverse complement.
TTTTTGAAAAAAAGGGACCAACCTCTCTTTTTTTTACACCCAAAACTGTTTTGGGCATGGTAGTTAAAAACTCGTTTTATCACTACGATTTTACGTTTTTACGATTTTTTTTCATTAAAACGATTTTACTAATTTTCCAAACGCTTTTGTGTTTTTACGATTTTTTTACGTTTTTACTACGTTACGATTTTACGTTTTACGATTTTTCATTCTCCTTCCGTTTTCAGGTAAAATCTACGTTTTCACTACCATGGTTTTGGGTAAAGAAGAGGAAAGGGATGGAAGGGCATGGAGAGGAGCCAAATCTCAATCCGATCGATTTTAGGAATAACCATGGCCAGCCTTTCGAAAAGCACAGAAGCGATGATTTTCTCAGAACTGATCTTGAACTAGAGCTGGAAATTAGGGCCGGTTTTTGAAGGGACAAGGCCTAATAGGACCCGCGATAAGAAAATATATGTTTTTCAAAGCCTGGCCCGAAAGCACCAAGGCTAGGGCCGGCCCTACAGGGCTCGGAAGTTACTATTGTAAATTTTAACTATTTTTCCTCCTTTTTTTCCAAAGAAATATACTCCCTCCGGTCCTAATTATAGGATATATTTAACCAATTTTGGGGAGATTAAGGAAAGAAGTTAAATTAGTTAATTTTACTCTTCTCCTAAAATGCCCCTATATAAATTTAAAATGATATAAATAAAAGTAAATCAACAACTCCTACCACATACCTCTCCGACCTACAATTTTCCTTTCCACACCTATCTAATTGAAATAATGGTATTGATATATATACATATATGTGTGTACACATATCTACACACACACATATATAAACACACACGCACACAAATATATATGTGTGTGTGTCTATATGTACACACACACATATGTGTATGTGTCTATATATATTTGTGTGTAGACACACACACACATAGATAGATAGATAGATATATATATATATATATATATATATATATATATATATTATATATATATATATATATACATACATATATACACAGACACATATATATACAGACATACATATAGGGGTGTTCGTGGGCAGGGCGAGACCCTTGCCCGATGCCCTGCCTGAAAGATCACTCGGTAGCCCAGTGCCCCGCCTTGCCCAATAAAAGCCCCAACATTTTTTGGCAAGGCGATAATGGGCTAGACTGAGCGGCCCTTCTATGCCCAAGTGGTGATACCCTATTGGAAAAAACAGTTTAAGTAACTGAAAAATTAAATAACATCCATAATTCTACACTTTTAAATATTTCAATATAAGTCTACAAATTAAGTCCTAAAATTAAAAAGACAATCATATGTCTTAACAAGACATCAAAAAATAGTCCATAATCCATTAAATACAAGACATCAAAAAATAGAAATTAAAGCCTTGTAAATATCTAAAACTCCTAGAGGTTGCATCAATGCCCCAAAATGTCAAAAAGGAATGGTTGAAGTCGAAGATAATCAGATACAGGCTTGCGTCGCGGCTAGGGCATCTGAGTTTGACAATGACAAAAAGGAATGATTGAAGTTGAAGATAATCAGATATGAAGATTTTTTTTTATTATAAGTTATATAATTTGCAAAAAATATATAATACTATTTTATAAAAAAATATAAAATATAAAATACTTTTTTTATTCTATTAAAAAATAAAAAATATTATATACATTACTAGGTAGGGCCAAATGGGCAGGGCGGCATACCCTGCCCTGCCCGCAAAAATGTCCAGTCCAGTTGTGCCCAATTTTGTTTGGGCTGCTTTTCTTAGGGTTGGGCAGGGCAATTTATCATTGGGCGCGGGTGGGCGGACAGGGCAGTGGGCATCATGAACACCCCTACATACATATGTGTACACACACACACTTTGTCTATATATATTTGTGTGTACACACACACATATATATCTAAAAGTTTCACTGACTGGAAGAGTCTACGCACCCACATGCATATATTCACCAAAAATCAAACATACTTGAGAGAATAAAATAGGGGTATTTTAGGAAGAAATTAACAAAAATTAGAATGATGTCCTATAATTAGGACCAAAACCAACTCCCAAATGTTGTCTTATAATTAGGACCGGAGGGAGTAATTAGTAAATTACAACAATTAAAGTTCTAATTTATCAAATAAATGTTGTCAACATTAATATCTAAACAACAAGAATCATCCAACAAATAAACACATTCACTAATTCGTAATAAAAAACAAACTTCCACAAATAACTCACATAAAACATAAGAAAGATACTTAGGTTTTAAATTTAGACTATTATATAATATTTCTATGGCAAGATTGACCCTATGACTTGTGATGAGAAGGTTGCTAATATAAGGAGCAAGTTACTTTCATTTTCAATTAATATTTGGATGTGGGGACATCTCTTCCAACTCCTTATTAAACTTTTTAAAAAAATAACAGGGCCTAATGGGTCAGCCCGAGGCCCTGCAGGGCCGGTTCTACTGGGCCAATTTCATTTACCTTCTCTAATTTTCAAGCTTGACCCTTAAAGGGTCAGGACTTAAACGGGCTCGACTTGATTTCCCGACTCTATCTTGAACCCTCAGCCTTGGAAAAAAAGAAATGGATGACATCTATACTCCTCAGCTTAGTATGTTTGATGAATTAATAGTCAAACTTAATATAGAGAAAGATTGATGGGACATTCCTATAATTTATAAGCTTATAGGGTGACATTAAACTTAAAAAAACTTATGAATACCCAACGCTTTTAAGGGAAAACTTCTAAAACAAATTTGCACCTTAACTCAAAAAAAGAAAGAAAATAGATGACATGCAAACCTATCAACTTAATATATTTGATCACTTATAAGCCAAATTTAACCTAAATAACAGTCAGAAGCGACATTGTTGCGATTTGAAAGCTTTTCAGGCAGATCGAGTCCATATAGAACCCAAAAATCTTCTAGGTATATAATACTTCTAGAATAAATTTGTATATTAAATTAACCCAATAAAATGTTGTACCTTCAATGTAAGAAAAATTTAAATATATGTATTTTTACGTTTGAACTTCAAGTAAAATAAAATTTCAATCTTTCTATTCACAGTTAAGTTCCTCTATTACGAGTTGAAGATTTTTATACCATTTTTTGTGAGTTAATGGGTAAAATTACATCATGTAGTATATTTTAGACTCTTATTAATACATTTACACTTAATGTAACATGTGGAATCTACGTCCTTGACTTCATGTACCTTGAAGCAGATTATGAATTCTTGCACCGTTTAGGATACGCATAGCTCATCACATAATACTTTATGGGTATTTTTCTTCTTTCCTTTAATTATAATTTCAAAAAAAAAATTGTCTAATTCAAAATAGAAAATTTATATGTACGGCAAAAAAGTAGAAAACTTATTATTAAACATTATAAGACTGAGAGGTAGATAAAAATTTATCAGGTCATTCTACCTTAAAAAAATATTTAATCGGGATTTCCCCCTAATTTTTCCTTCAAAACTTTATTTAAAAGACAATAATAAATTTTTTTATTAATTTTTTTAGAACTAAAGTATGGTGATTAGTTTTCACCATGTTAGTGAAAACGTAGATTTTACCTGAAAACATAAGGAGAATGAAAAATCATAAAACGTAAAATCGTAACGTAAGAAAATTGTAAAAACATAAAAATGTTTGGAAAATTAGTAAAATTGTTTTAATAAAAAGAAAATCGTAAAAACATAAAATCACAGTGATAAAACGAGTTTTTAACTACCATAATTTTCACCATATTTTCAGATTTTTTTCCCATCTACTTTGGATTGTATTCAAAAGTAATAAATGCTATATTTTTAACATATACTTTTCGTCATGTGATAAAAAATAAAAAATAAAAACCTGGAATTTTAAATATAATGTACGAATAATGCAAAGCACAATTCAAGGTTATGTTGCATATATTTTATTAAAAGGCCTTGTTCTACATCAAAATATACTTGGTGAATTAATCATATAATAAATTAATAATGCATAAATGATTCTCTTACACAAAAAAAATAATGCACAGATTATTCAATGTCTCGTGTTAAAGTTAATTTTAAAAAATACTTAAACATTTTTTAGATTTATATAATAATATAAGTCTTTTTCTAAAAAATTGTCATTGTTTTCTTCAAATTTAAAACTCTAAAATTTTATTTTGAACATTAATAATTAATAAATGACTAATAACGTTCTTTAGATAAAAAATATCACCCTCTGCTGTCATCTCTTCCTCCTCCTCCAAATAGTCTTGCACCAGACGATTTGCAGTCTCTCTCTATTTATATATTGTCGCCTTCTCTCATGTTCGCTGCCATTTCTCTCCCCCTCTCTCTCTCTGTTATTTTTCTTTTGATTTAATTGATATCGCCAACCAAGAGATAAAAAGCATCGGACTGGCTTTCGGTAGAGGATGAACACATCCTCTGTTTTTCTTCTCAGTTTTCCTTCACATTGAAATTTTTTTCCAGAATTTTCTCATCCTCGAATGGTAAATTAATATCTGGGCTTGCTTCATTTTCCATCGATCTCTTGACCCTTTCTAGTTTCTTCTTTGATCCATAATAATTCATTTGCTTTGTTTTATCTCTCCCTTTTTCTGATTCCAGACAATCCTGTTCTTCTTCTGATTGATGCACGAAAGATCCGATGCTAGTAGATCGACTTTGACAAAACCCACTTCGTTTCTGATCGAAGCTCCAATTGGGTTCTGTCTGAATTTGAAGTTAAGGTGCACCTTCTCATATTTTCTTCATCTGCATTTTTGATCGCTTAGCGTCGCTCAAGCAGGTGAATATTGAATTTTGTGTTGTAAGACTGAGCTTAATTATCTATCATCTGTTTACTATTTAATTAATTTGTCTCCGAATCTGGATTTTTGAGCCATCATTGAATTATTTAGACATCCATGTGGAAATTTGGTTACTTCTTGGTGAACCACGAGAATTTTTATCCAAAATCATTGCTTGTTTGAATTTGCACAAACATAGCATAGAAATCAGTGATTGATAGTTGAATGGTCATGCTTGACAGGAGAACAGATGGAATCAGATCTTGGCAAGCTTTTCATTGGAGGAATTTCTTGGGACACTGATGAAGAACGGCTTAAAGAATATTTTGGGAACTATGGAGAAGTGATAGAGACCGTAATCATGAGAGATCGCACGACAGGTCGTGCTCGTGGTTTTGGTTTTGTAGTGTTTGCTGATCCTGCTGTTGCAGAAAGAGTCATTATGGATAAGCACATAATTGATGGCCGAACAGTGAGTTAGTTGATTGTGGATATGTGTGTGTGTGTGTGGTGATAGTATTCACTAGGGTTTTTGTTGCAAATAACCTTTGTCTTTAACTTAGGTTTAATCTGTTGATGACTGAAATTGTATATATTTCTGGATTTACTAAGCTAAAGACTTACACTTCGATGGCTGACTTGAATTATTTATTATGTACATTGGATGGGAATTGACTCTTGTTTATAAAAAAACAAAATGAAAGTGACTTGCAAGTATTGATGTATATGCTGGCTTCTCAATGTTCAGGTTGAAGCAAAGAAAGCTGTTCCCAGGGATGATCAGCAGATGATAAATAGAACTTCTGGTAGTGTCCATGGTTCTCCAGGTCCTGGGCGTACAAAGAAGATTTTTGTTGGAGGTCTGCCTTCAAGCATAACTGAAAGTGAATTTAAGAAGTATTTTGATCAGTTTGGTACAATCAACGATGTTGTAGTAATGTATGATCACAATACCCAGAGGCCAAGAGGCTTTGGCTTCATCACTTACGACTCAGAAGACGCCGTGGACAGAGTTCTTCTTCATAAAACATTCCATGAACTCAATGGAAAAATGGTTGAGGTCAAGAGGGCAGTTCCAAAAGAGCTTTCCCCGGGATCCAGCCGAAGCCCGTTGTTAGGAACAAATTTTGGTTTTAATAGGGCCAGTAGCTACCTGAACAGTTATGCACAGGGTTATAACATGAGTCCAGTTGGAGGCTATGGGGTGAGGATGGATGGTAGGTTCAGTCCTCTCACAAGTGGCAGAAGTGGAATTTCCCCCTTTGGCACCAGCGGTTATGGAATGGGACTGAATCTTGATGCAGGACTGAGTGCAGGATACGGTGGGACTTCCAATTATGGAAGCAATCTCGGATATGGCCGGATGATTAGTCCTTTTTACAGTGGCAACTCAAGTAGATATACCACTCCTATAGGCTACAATGCTAATAATGGGAGAAGCGATTCTCAGATGAACTCGTATTCTCGAAATGTGTGGGGAAATGGTGGCCTTAGTAATGCCAATAACCAAGTCAGTGCTGGTGCTGGCTTGGGAACTGGAAGTGGTGCTTTTGGTGTTTCAATTAAAAATACCGGTGCAAATTGGGGTCAATCCTTTCCGGTGCAGGGTGGAGCGGCTGCTTCGGGCTATAGCACTGGGATTAATGTTTATGAAGGTGGAGACGACAGTTTTGGGTTAGGTGGTGCAGGTTATGGAAGAAATGGTAGTGTAGGTGTAAATTCGTCTTCTGCATTTTCTGCTCCAGCTGGTGGTTATGAAGGATCCTATGGGGATTTATATCAAAATAGTTCAATTTACAGTGACTCAGCTTGGCGGTCGTCTGCTGCTTCTGATCCAGATAGTTCTGGTTCCTTTGGTTATGGACTTGGTGGTATAGCCTCAGAGGACCCAGTAAACACTTCAGAGGGTTATATTGGGGGCTACAATGTTTCGAGCAGGCAACCTAATAGAGGTAAGACCTTTGGCTACATCAAGTGACTTTGTTTCATAGAGAAATCTTGATTATAGTTCATTAATATAATTTTTGTTTGTATCTAAATGTGACATCAAGGACATGATTGGGAAGTGACACGCCACCCCAAACACTTCGTATATCAGAAAATGAATTGTTTTAGAAGAAGTTAAAAAGAACATTTGCTTATTTGCTGATGGGCAGTTAAAATAGTCTTTCAAATTTGGATAAGTGAATTTGTTAATAGATTGTTAGGGACGCAAGAGCAGCTTTGCTATTGTTTTCATTCAATCAATATCGGTATAAAGTATAAAATCTAGAATAAGCTGCTCTGTTTACAAGCTACAAGTAGTGAAAACTCCTCTCAAGTTCTTTGTATCTCTTCTATTCTTCCAATATCTCTCCTCACATTTTATGGGACTCCATGAAACTTTTTTATTTATTTGTTCAATATTTTTCACATATTTCAAGAGAGGGTGAGCCTTGGAGCAACAATAAAGGTTGTTGTCATATGATCAAGAGTTTATGGGTTCAAATCCTGAAAACAGTCTCTTGTGGGTAAGGCTGTGAACATTTGACCCTCTCCATACCTTACTTGGTGGAAGCCTTGTGTGCTAGGTTGCCTGATTTTCACATATTTCAAGGGGTATTTAGTAGAAAGATGAGCAACACTCCCTTGTATCATATGAGGGAAAATGTATCTAGTTATACTCAGTACTCTAGGTTCCTCATCTTTATATCCCCTGTGAATATCAATGCTAACAAACCGCGAGAATTTTTTTAACTATGTGCTTATTTTCTTTGATTGTTTGAAATGGATTATTATATAGGTTTTTTAAGAGTTTACCTACTCTCATGTCAGAAGCGTATAGCTGATTTTGTGTGAATGAAGCATTGAGTTGATATCAAATTTGATCATTCATTTCATTTTTGTGGTCATCCAATGACGAAAGACCACTTACGTAGCTTTGCCTATCATATCATTATGAAATGGTTGAAATTTTGTGATTTTCGTTCCTAAAATGAAACAAATGTTTTGAGATGTTCTTTTGAATTGAGTTTTATTCATTTTCTCGTCTCCAGGAATCGCAACCTAGAGGAGATATATTGATTTGGTTTATCATGGAAACAGTAGATCAAGTGAAACTGGTCAGGAAAAAGAGGTTTTGTGAATTCTTACATTTTAAGCTCTATATGGAATATCATCATATATATAGCTAACGGTGTTCTTTCATTCGAAGTATACATGTTCAAAGAGAAAGCAGTTTACAAGGGATTTTATGTAAGGTTTTGGATTTTTTTGGCTCTTCTATTAATTTTTCAAGAGTTAGGTTTCCTTTCTTGGAATTTGATTGAGTTGTAAAATCAGATTGCGGGATATACTCATGAAGATTGGTTTGGATAGTGTAGTTGCACATCTCCTGCGAGGCATATCAGCATTAGTATGTTTAGTGGTAGAGTAATGATTGTTAAACTTTTTAATTTTTTGCCTTTTTGCCCACTTTAATGGCTGGCAAAGGTGGTGTTCTTGTCACCACGATCTTCTGAGATGTGTTTTTTCCCCATCAAATTGTAAGTGAGGTTCAGTTTGATTTATCAAGTGTGAAACATGAGAGGGATTTGCAGTGTAGGATCCCCATCAAATAATCAAGTTTGTAAAAACAGTTCTTATATAATTCTTGTTTTAGACAGATTTTCCATACAAGTTTCACAATTCTTATAGTCATTGTCTGGCTACTTCTGATTGATGAATCTGTAATTTGTTATTCTCTTCCTCTCCTGTTTGGCTTTTTTAAATTGCTTAGTGATAATAAGCATTTGATTGGAATATGGACAAAAGCTGACTGGTTCAAATAAGTGGGGTTTGTTTCAAAATTGGAATATTTTAGGGCCTATGCTTAGTCAGCTTAGACTTTTAATGCTATTTAGCTTACTGTTTAGTGCAAATAATATGCATATTATTGGAGTTTGTACAAAAGTTGAATGGTTCAAATAAGTGGGTATGTTTCAAAATTGAAACTTTTTAGGGATTAATGCTTTGGCAATAGAGACTTTTATGTTATTGAGCTTTCTGTTTGTTCCTTCAATGTGATATTATCCTTCTAACAACAAATTAGGTTTTGATCTTTACACCCAATATCTCTGTAGTTGCACATTGTTAAACCAGGATTTGTTTAGCCTTTAATAGAAATGCACAATTATATGCATTTTGCCCCTCCTAATGCCTAACTAATTTCCCAAAGTCACATTAGGCTTTGCCTAATTTAGATAGAGTTGGTTTGGATCACATAGGTGTACAGATTTGTTTTTTTTGCCTTTTCTTTTTAAGAAACCATTTGGCATAATTTATATAATTAAGAACAATGCATAGCTCTTGGAGAGATGGTATTATAGATTTGAATTCATGGAAGCCTTCATGTATGTTGAAGTGGTCCCATTTTTCTAACTCATGAAGTTTCTCAGTGGGAATAAATATTGCTCTCTTGCTTTTGCTTAATTAATTTGAAAATGTTTCTATTCTGAGTGATTCTTTCTAGTTTGTTTTGCTATTTTGGTTGATTTTGAAGGGATTTTTAATAAAAGAAAAGATGCTTTTAAAAGTTGATTAACAAGTTTTAAAATCTAAAGTAATGTTTGGTGGTAAACTACTAAACTCAAAGGAAAAAGCAGCTTTTTGGGCGAGAAAAGCTACCCACACATTATTACATTCATAAAATGGTTCAACCGTGGGCGATTATTTTTTAGTTTTTAATTTTGTGTTCAAAATTACATTATTTTGGAATCAGTAAAAGTAGAAGTTATAAATTCTCTCTTGATATTTTCAACATGTCATTTCTTTCTTCCTTCTCATTCTCTTCCCCTCTTCTTAAATCAATATTTCAACGATAGATTTTAGTTTTTTCAAGATTATTTACAAAATATTTTTAAAAGAGTTTTTAGTGCACTTTAAAATTAAATTATAGTGTTTTGTACTTTATTAAGTTTTTATAATTCAACATTTTAATAATATTTCTAAAAAGACTAAAATATGGATAGTCGAAAAAAAAAGGAGGGAGTAGAAAGAAAAGGGAAAGGAGAGACCCTCTCATCCTTTCTCTTCTTATCAACTACTACCTCCGGTCCTAATTATAAGAACACTTTTATAATGCAATTTGCGCTATAAAAATGTTCCTATAATTAGGACCGGAGGGAGTATCATATAAATAAACTCAATACCTTTCACCCAAAATATTTATTGTCATATCACATGAGGCTCTTTCCATTTTCAACGGCTATCCAGATTCGAGATATTAAAGAAAATCAGACATTTTTAATGTATGGCAAAAAAAAAACATTATTACCTCTTTGTGAATAGTATAATTTTGTTATATATATTTAATTCAGTTACAACGTATTATATATATATATATACACACACACACACATATAATGATTAATGAGGGAAAATTAATCGACCAGCTTCTATAATTTCCACTCATTTTTAATGTAGACACTATACTGTAAAAGCGACCAATATACATTAAAAGAATAAAGCGTCTAATAAAACCCCCAAATAATTTTTATGGGCTCACATTAGGTGCTTCTCCTATATATGCTTCTTACATGTTTGTCCCTTTAATTAAAGAGATGAGACATTTTTTTTATATCTTTAATTTATTTAAATTAAATTATATGCTGCTTTCTGAAAAAAAAAATTGCATTCAGTATCTCAAATTAATTAGTTTTCAGGATACTGGTGTTGCAGAACAGATATTCTGAATGCAAAACTAAAAACTAATCAATTTGAGATACTGGGTGCAAAAAAACATTTCACAAAGCAACATATAATTTAATCTAAATAAATAAAATATATATATATATATAAAAAATGTCTCATCCCTATAAGACAAGCATGTAAGAAGCACATAAGGGAGAAGCACCTTATGTGCTTCCAATTTGTATCATTGGCGAAGTAAGTCCTGGAGTTAACTACTTAAATCTGTCCGTAAAATTAACCCCCATACTGCGCAGGTGCTATTAACAGAGGATAATAGTAATGTGGCAAAATAAGATATACACTATATTATTTATCTAAAATATCATCATTTAACAAACAACTTTTTTTTTTTTCTTGAAAAGCGCCGAAGATTCTCGTTTACAAGTGGAAATATTTGGAGAACCTAAATCCTTGTGTTACAAGGTATATTTGTCATGACCAAATTCCACAAATTTCAAAACATAGCCGCCATGCTTTACACTCAATTTTACTAAAAATGACCAAGACAAAATATCACCATGTTACATCGCATCATTGTCTTGTTCAACCGGCTGTTCAATCATCTAGAAAGTATTCAATGAAACCAGTCTAATCAGCAGTAATTCCAGCTTCAACAGAAAGCAAACCCACCTAAGTTGTTACAAAATCATTGACATGGTTTAAAGGAAACGTACACCGTCCACAAAAAGCGAGGTCATGTCTTATTTACATGACGCTAAAAAAAAGCATAATACTCCTTGGAGGACTTAATTAGAGAGTTGATTTTTGTCGTAAATATAATACATATCTCCCATATTTATCATATTCTCCTCAAACAATACTCAACACAAGAGTGCCGAGTCCTTCTTTTGTTTCAATGGTTGAAGCCAAAGACCATCCTAAATAAGGGTATTTTAGGGAAAAAAAACATCATATTTATACTCCCTTAATCAAATCAAATTAGTTAAATAGATCCTATATTAAGGATTGGAGGAGTACCTTGATTTATCGATGAGATGTGGGAAAAGTGCTCTTGGTGTGTTGTTTCAGAGACTTGTAGAAATAGCAAAAGGCTTCTTTCATTTCATCTGGAAGGGGAAGTTGGAGGGAAAGAGCCAAGGGGGGAGAAGGACGTGTAGGGTAGCGCACACTTGTTTTCCCGGAGATGGGATGCGCAAGGGCAGATTGTTGCTTGTTTAGCCTTTCAACGACAAAAGAAAATGCCCCAAAAGTGAGGCAGCTCTGCAGAAGTGCCTGTGGTGCACCTGGAAAATCCTAGAGAATTAAATCAAGATTGCAAAGATAACCGGGAGATATGCAACCTTCATCTGTATTTAACTATGCATTAATATTAATCAGTGATTAAAAGGTGATCTTAGTCCATGAAGTTTTTCTATTTTGGGTCATTTGATGGGGTATCCCCACTATCCAATCAGAGACCAAAAATTGGGAGATTATATCAATACTTTCCCAAGAAGATAATTTGATGGATATGGAGAGTTGATAGCATATATGTGCATGTGAGAGTGAAGAGGGCTATTTAAAGCATCAATCAGAAAAAAAGACAGAGAAACCTCAATACCTGGAAAACTTAGAGCAAGACCAGTACAACATCCAGCTACCCCAGCATTAATGGCTAGTAATGAAAAATTAACCAAATATCACACAAATATTATCATAAAACACAAGTAACAAACTAAGAATACTATGGAAACCAAGTTTATACCATCATCCTTTCCTCTGATTCTTCTCAAGATGCAAACAACAAAACTGTGAACTCCAGAAAAAACTGCAAATGACTAATACAGAGACAAAAGATCATGAGCTGTTTAATATATATATCCAAATGTGTAACTATTAACACAGTTAAAACAACTGAAAGGAGAAAAAAAAGGATAAGGACTAAGGTCCTCAATGCACCTTGGCATAAGATCCTGCATCTACAAATGATCCTTTAAATCCTTTCTTCTGGAACAACCCAGCACCTGAGGCATTCCCAATAAGACATCCTTGAGTAAGATCATAAGAATTGAATGCATTACTGTACTCAAAAGTGAGATTTCTTCAAAATGATCCTATAGTCACTGCCTCAGAAATTATTGAATTCTCAAGTCACCAGTCAGGAATTGATTATATGTATTTAAAACCAAAAAAGTACTCGTCGAACATCATCACAAGCCTAACAAATTATGCACCAACATCCATTTGCACCAAAATTGCAGAATTACTAACACTGAGTAAGACTTCCTAAGCGAGTGTATCCAGCCCCGACTAACAGGGGGAAATTGAATTGAACATTTTTCCTGGTTCAAACTATATATCATTCCTACGGAAAACTTTCCGCTAATCCAAACCAAAGATTTCTCACTTAATGAGACATTACTTCAAATCCATTCACATTGTGGCACAGCAATAATGTAACGAAAATTTCCATAACCGAAAAGGCCAACATCATCCTTAACTACGGAGGTTATAGTTCATAAGCTATTCAACACGTAATGCGTTCCCTGTTAGGTTCATCTAAACATCTAATACTCCCCAGCTTGAGCATAATCTTCAAAATCAAGCTATTAGAATAATGTATATAGAAGTAAGACGATAAGTCAGAGGGAGGAGAGAGAGAGATAACCATAGCCAAAGACGGAGCCCATCAAGGCACCGGAGGCAGAGTCGCCGGCAAACCGTAGAAGGCAGACAGAAGGAGAAGCAGAGAGTACAGGAACTTGAGCTGTGCGAATAACGCTTGCTTTAGTGGTAACCTCTTCGTCGGAATCAGTCCTCGAAGGATCCGCCGTCGCCATCGTTGCCCTCGCTCAATTACCAAATCGTAAATGAGACCGTAGGCACCGTCACTTGTTAAGATCGATATATTCCTTCTGAGAGCTATCCGCATTAAAACTTCCAAGATATTTCCTGTTCCGCCTTAAAAAGAAAAATATTGTTATTACCGGTTACTACTATAAAATTCTGATCTAACCATAAAACAAATTAGTAGTAATATTAATTAGTAGTAATAATATCTTATTTCAAAAAAAATACTCATTTTTATTCTGTTTAATTGTGATTTACGATTTTAATATTTTAATTAATTAATTAGTGGTAATAATTTGTTTTAAGTTGTATTCATCAGCTTAGTAAGCATATGCTTTAAACGGATCAAATATATATACACACATACATGTATGTATGTATATATAGAAATATTTACATACTCTATAAACGTTACTTTATCTGTATTCTGATAAATTAAAATACAACGAATCAACTTATTTTAATCATATATGGCAGATGAGTCATCTGAAAAAATTCAAATTTTATAATTTAAAAAAATATAAACTTCATAATTTTTTTTTAAAAAAATATTCATTTGAATTTTGTGACTTGAAATCATTGACATAATATATTACTTTTTTTTTTTACCTTGAACAAAAGATTTTTACAATTTCATTATATTTTTTTTTTTTTCCTGTTGTCATAATCAGCTTTTGTTATTGTAACAATGAACTTATCTCCTCCAAAGCTCTTACTTTAGTTTTGTCATATATAAAAAAATTGTTTGTTTTTAAAATAGGTGAAGCAGTATCACATGCTCTAATATTATTTTCTAATAGCATTCATTACTTTCCTAATTTTTTTTATTAAAAAAAAGAGTTACAAATATTGATTCATACAATTATAAATAGATATCTCAATTATACAACCCATATTTTTAGAATAATTTAACAAAGGCCTAACTATTATTTATTAAACCTTTTGGGATCACCGAGCAAAAAAAAAAAAAAAACCTTTTGGGATCTAATTATCATTCTCCCTTAAACTTACTTTTAAGGATGAACTGCATTAATTAATTTCTTTTAACAAATCAATATAAAATATAATAACTGATCTATCAAGTCATGCTATTCAAAGTATTTACCGAAGTGGTTAACATTTTGTGCCATGCAATGCATAAAATCTGTTTAAAGGAATGGCAAGTAGGTCTAGGATATCAGATGCTCATGCAAAAAAAAAAAAAAAAAAAAGGTTATAAATTAAAATTTAGCATTTTGTTGATCTTAAAATAAAATTAAATAATCATAAAGATCTCAATATGCCATTCAAGTATGCAAGATTATATAAAAATTTTGAATTTAACTCTTCAGAAAATATAACAAAATTAAGATTCATGCCTTAGCTATTAAATAATTGGAGTCGATTGAATTTTGTCTTTTTCTTTTAAAAAAAAAAATTGCTATTGGTTTCAATCATACAATAATGCAAAAATTATTTACCGTTTCCAATTAAAGTCAACTTTTTTTTAAAGAAAAAGATAAAATGATATTAAACGAATAACAAGGTTTACAAATTACAAATACCAATGGAACATAAACTACTCCTTATAAAATTGTAATAAAACAACTTGGAAAGGTTCCTAATAGTAACATTCCAAAAATCAAAGAGAAGCACCAAGATTCCCTGGCTAGTGATATTATGATCCGTTTGGATGGACTTTTAAAAAAAGTGTTTTTTTCGTAGTGTTTATTTTTTAAGCTCCAAATTAGAGTTTTTAAAAAAAAACAGCATTTTGGCTTTTTTTTATGAATTTTTCTTTTTAAAAAAAAAATCATCTAAACGTATAAATTAATTAAAAAACATTTCTTTTTGCATTAAAAAAGTACTTTTTTATCAAAAAAGCACATCCAAACGGAAGTCACAAAGACGAGTCATTAGAAATATGGATGAAACACTTGTTGACACAATAGGTGACTAATTGATGCTTGCAATATGTTTGTTGCAACCAAGAATTCCAAACCCAGAATAGAACAGCATGAATGTACTTGGAATGAAAACTTGTTCCTGAAGTGGCCTGACTTTACCATAAAAACTCATTGATGGGAGAACCTTGGTAGCAAATAATTTCATAACAATAGTGTTTCCCAAGTTTCTTACATTTATGAAATATAATGTCACATCTATCATCATTTAATAGCAGACATGACTCTACTATATTCTTGAAAAAACCAGGCCGAACTAATGAAGCAGAAGTAGAGAAGGCCATATTAGCAAAACCAACTGCTTGTTGAATTTCTTTAATAACTGCCATTGGACTATCTCTTTTTCCTTCTCCTTGATGTAAGGCTCAATTTCTCTTTCTCCAAATGAAATTCAAGCAACAAATAACATGATTTACCAAATGAACATGATTTACCATCAACCAAAGTCAACAAAGTGTCCTTTAATAACCAGCAGGTCTCAAATTCAGAAAAGGCAAGTTAGGCATTTTAACATTAAGACATCCAAACCACAAGCTTCTTGAAAGAGAATAGGAAATGAAAAGTTGCTCTAGAGATTCTTCAACATCATATCCCAATAAGTAAAGAGTGTGAGAGGGAAGATAATGCCGATTAAGGGGCACAACATCATGTAAAAGTTTATAGATAAAGAATAATTGTTTATATGAGAGTTTTAACCTCCTTAAGAACTTCCAAAAGACAAAAGTTATTACAACAATTGGTGAATGTATATGTGATAAGTGATTTACACTGTCATTGACAGTATAGACATGTAGTGTTACTTATCCAAATTAATTTGTCACAGAAATTTCAAATAGAAACAATCATGTCCATAATGGCCTTAGCATTGGTTGAAGAGTACAAGAGTTGAAGTAACTGATAATTCCATCTAACAAAATTTTAAGAGTAAGGAACATATAATAATAGATTAACTATTTGTTGAATATTCAGCAAGGCAGCATGATCTTTCTGCATAGGCCACCCAAAGGTGGTGATCAATGGGAATTAAGCATCCATTCGCTACACACAAATTTAATTTCTCAACAATGACAACTGCATTTTCAGAAATTCCCTTCCAAATCCAAGTAGAATTATAAGGAGTCTTGATAAAAGATGAATTGCCAAGATCAATATATTTAACATTCAAAGTAGAAACCAACAAGGAAGGCAATTCTGATGAAATGTTTGTCAAAGCTGCTTTGTTGAAAGAGCTTGATTAACAATCCTAATGAGTCTTAAACCTAATCATCCCATATCAATGAGATGAAAGAGATAATCCCTTTTGAATAGATGAATTTTCCTTTTAGAATTAGAAGATCCCCAGAAAAAATTTGTGCAGCTAGCATCAATGTGATCACAACATATTTAGGTAATTGGATGGAGGACAGGATATGTATATTTACCAAAGCCAAAACAGATTTGACGAGTGTTAATCTTCAAGCATGTGATATGAGCTTGATTTGCCATAAATTGATTCGCGAATTCACAGAATCAATCACCTATTGGTATATTGAGCTTTTACTTTTACGAGGATTAACTAAGTGCCTGAGTATAAAAAAACTCTATTAACATTTACAATTTAATAATAAACCTCTTTAAGCTTTAAAATCCACGTGACTAAACCTCAACTATCAATTACATACTTCTTTAAATTTGTGTGTGTGTGCATATAATAAAAAATCTAATGTTGGAATGATATGTAGATAGTCCTATAAATTTTAGGGGTTTATGGTTAAATTCCAAATCTAGAGGGTTATCGGTGCATGATTCAAATTTTATGGGATTATATATAATTTATCTTATTTTAATAAAACTTAATTTTATTTTGAACATTAATAAATGAATATGGTTTTTGTATAAAAAATATCGTCATCCGCTGTACCTCTTTACTCCTCCTCCAAATATTCTTGCACCAGAGGATTTGCAGTCTCTCTCTCTATTTATATATTGTCTCCTTCTCATGTTAGCTGCCATTTCTCTGTCTGTTTTTTTTTTTTAAAATTTTTCTTCTGATTTAATTAAGGGGTAGTGGTATCACCAACGAAGAGATAAAAAGCAAGGGACAGGCTTCCGATAGAGGAAGAGCCCATCCTCTGTTTTTCTTCTCAGTTTCCCTCACATTTAAAATTTTTCCACAGATTTTTCTCATCCTGGAAGGTAAATTGATATCTGGGCTTGCTTCATTTGTCATCGATCTCTTAACCTTTTTGAGTTTCGTCTTTGATCCATAAAAATTCGTTTTCTTTAATCCGATTACAGATAATCTGGTTCTTCTTTTGATTGATGCACGAGAGATCCGATGCTCTCAGATCGACTCTGACAAAACCCACTTCGTTTCTGATCGAAGCTCCAACTGGGTTCTGTCTGAATTTAAAGTTAAGGTGTATCTTCTGAGATTTTCTTCATCTGCATTTTTGATCGCTTTGTGTTGCTCAAGCAGGTGATTATTGAATTTTTGTTTTGTCTAGACTGAGCTTAATTATCTATCATCTGTAAAACTATTTAATGAAATTGTTTCCGACTTTTGATTCTTTTTGCCATCATTCAGTTATTCAGACATCCTTATTAAATATTGGTCACTTCTTGGTGAACCATGAGAATTTTGACCCAAAGTCCTTGCTTGTTTGAATTTGAACAAACACAGCATAAAAATCAGTTATTTATAATTAAATGATGATGCTTGGCAGGAGAACAGATGGAATCAGATCTTGGCAAGCTCTTCATTGGAGGAATTTCTTGGGACACTGATGAAGAACGACTTAAAGAATATTTTGGGATTTATGGAGAGGTGATAGAGGTCGTGATCATGAGAGATCGCACGACAGGTCGTGCTCGTGGTTTTGGTTTCATCGTGTTTGCTGATCCTGCTGTTGCAGAAAGAGTCATTATGGATAAGCACATAATTGATGGCCGCACAGTGAGTTGGTTCATTGTGATTATAAATATGCAGTTTTTGTTACAAATAACAACATAATCTTTGTACTTTAGTTTCAATCTGTCGATGATAGAAATTGTATTTATTTCTGGCTCTAATGAGCTAAAGACTTGCACTTTGCTGGCTTATTTGAATTATTATTATGTACATTGGATGTGAATTGACTGTTGTTCATAGAATGAAAATGAATGTGACTTCCAGGTATTGATCTATATGCTAACTTCTCAATGTTCAGGTTGAAGCAAAGAAAGCTGTTCCCAGGGATGATCAGCAGATGATAAATAGAACTTCTGGCAGTGTCCACGGCTCTCCTGGTCCTGGGCGCACAAAGAAGATTTTTGTTGGAGGTCTGCCTTCAAGCATAACTGAAAGTGAATTTAAGAAGTATTTTGATCAGTTTGGTACAATCAACGATGTTGTAGTAATGTATGACCACAATACCCAGAGGCCAAGAGGCTTTGGCTTCATCACTTACGACTCAGAAGACGCCGTGGACAGAGTTCTTTATAAAACATTCCATGAACTCAATGGAAAAATGGTTGAGGTCAAGAGGGCAGTTCCAAAAGAGCTTTCCCCGGGATCCAGCCGAAGCCCGTTGTTAGGAACAAATTTTGGTTTTAATAGGGCCAGTAGCTACCTGAACAGTTATGCACAGGGTTATAACATGAGTCCAGTTGGAGGCTATGGGGTGAGGATGGATGGTAGGTTCAGTCCTCTCACAAGTGGCAGAAGTGGAATTTCCCCCTTTGGCACCAGCGGTTATGGAATGGGACTGAATCTTGATGCAGGACTAAGTGCAGGATATGGTGGGACTTCCAATTATGGAAGCAATCTCGGATACGGCCGGATGATTAGTCCTTT
Organism: Acacia pycnantha; assembly: GCA_025563575.1. Classification (NCBI taxonomy): domain Eukaryota; kingdom Viridiplantae; phylum Streptophyta; class Magnoliopsida; order Fabales; family Fabaceae; genus Acacia; species Acacia pycnantha. Next base: position 2,587,734 of record JAMWYP010000031.1, on the reverse strand, counting down.
TTACAGTGGCAACTCAAGCAGATACACCACTCCTATAGGCTACAATGCTGGAAATGGTAGAAGCGATTCTCTAATGAACTCATCTTCTCGGAATGTCTGGGGAAGTGGTGGCCTAAGTAATGCCAATAACCAAGTCAGTGCCGGTGCTGGTTTGGGATCTGGAAGTGGTGCTTTTGGCGTTTCGATTAAAAATACCGGTGCAAATTGGGGTCAGTCCTTCCCGGTTCAGGGTGGAGCGGCTTCTTCGGGCTATACCACTGGGATTAATGTTTATGAAGGTGGAGACCACAGTTTTGGGTTAGGAGGTACAGTGTATGGAAGAAATGGTAGTGTAGGTGTAAATTCATCTTCTGCATTTTCTGCTTCAGCTGGTGGTTATGAAGGATCCTATGGGGATTTATACCATAACGGTTCAGTTTACGATGACTCAACTTGGAGGTCAGCTGTTTCTGACCTAGATGGTTCTGGTTCATTTGATTATGGACTTGGTGGTATAGCCTCGGAGGATCCAGTAAAGACTTCTGAGGGTTATATTGAAAACTACAATGTTTCAAGCAGACAAGCTAACAGAGGTAAGACTTTTGGCTAAATCATGTGACCTCGTCTCATAGAGAAATCCAGATTATAGTTTATGAATATAATTTTTTGTCGGTATATATTTCATGTTAATGGACACCATGCATCTTTATTTTTATTTATGTGATACTTTCTTCTCATATTTCAACAAGGTCTAAATTGTAGAATGATGAGTATCTCTCCTGTGAGGGAAAAGATATCTAGTTATACCAACTACTCTTTGTTCCTCATTTATATTCCCCCATGGATTTCAATGCTGACAAACCACAAGAACTTTTTAACAATGCGCTTAATTTCTTTGATTGTTTCAAATGTATTATTGTATAGGTTCTTTTAAGAGTTTACTACAATTTTAATAGAAATATACCCTGCATGTTCTTGTTCATTTGCCTAGTGTTGCTGATTGTCTTCATCTTAAAGTATGATGAAATTGGAGATTTCCTGGATAAAAAAAAGAAATTCACATTAAGAATTAGGCTGAAAGATGTTTTGGACAAACTTAAGTGTGATAAACTCCTCTCATGTCTGAAGTGCATAACTGATTTTCTGTGAACGAAGCACGGGGATTTTGATATCAGATTTGACCATTCAATTCATTTACGTGGTCATCTAATGAAGAAGGACCATATGTATAACTTTGCCTATCATGTTACTATGAAATGGTTGCTATTTTGGGATTTGCATTCCTAAAATGTGTCAGACGCTTTGATATGTTCTTCTGAATGATGAATCTCATATTCATTTTCTTTTCTTCTCTTCCTGCTTTCTCCAGGAATTGCTACTTAGAGGAGATATGTTATGGAAACAGTAGGTCAAGGAAAACTGGTCAGGAAAAAGAGGTTTTGTGAATTCTTACATCTCGGTTGCTTAAGATATATCAGCTTATATGGATGTCATCATATATATACCTAACGGTGTTCTTTCATTTGAAGTATACATGTTCAAAGAGAGCAGTTTAAAAGGGATTTTATGTAAGGTTTGGGGTTTTTTTTTTTTGTTTTTTGGGTTCTCTTATCATTTTTTTCAAGGCTTAGGCTTCCTTCCTTGGAATTTGATTGAGGTGTAAAATCAGATTGCGGGACATACTCATGAAGATTGGTTCCAAAAATAGTGTAGTAGTAATGCATCTCCAGCGAGGCGTATCTGTATGTTTAGTGATAGAGTAATTAATTGTTGGTAAACCTTTTTTTCCTTCTTTTACCACTGTAATGGCTGCCAATGGTGTTGTTCTTGTCACCATGTTCTTCTGAGATATGTTTTCTTTTTTTCTTTTGCTCATCAAATTGTAAGTTCAGTTCAGTTTGATTCATCAAAGTGTGAAACATGAAAGGGATTTACAGTGTAGTATCCCTATCAAATAATTAAGTTTGTAAAAGCAGTTATTATAATTCTTGTTTTAGACAGATTTGTCATACAAAGTTTCACTTTTTTATATTCATTGTTTGGCTATTTCTGATTGATGATTCTCTAATTGTCATTCTCCTTCCTTTCATGTTTGGATTTTTTAACTGGGCTTAATACAATGTTTAGTCCTTATAGTTTGCCCTCAATTTGGTTCAGGTTCTTATTAAGCTATAGGGATTCATGTTTTAGATTGAAAGAAACTTGAGGGACCAAAACTAAAATGATGACAAATTATAAGAACTAAACATTATATTAACCCTTTTAATTGCGTATTTGATTGGAATATGGACAAAAGTTGATTGGTTCAAAGAAGTGGGGGTTGTTTCAAAATTGGAAAATTTTAGGGCCTATGCATAGTCAGCTTAGACTTTTATGGTGTTTAGCTTACTGTTTAGGGAAAAAAATATGCATAGTATTGGAATATGGACAAAACTTGAATGGTTCAAAGTAGTGGGTATGTTTCAAAACTGAAACTTGTTAGAGATTATGGTTTGGCAGTTGAGACTTGTGAGTATTTAGCTTTCTGTTTGTTCCTTAATGGGATATCATCCTGTTAAGTAATAACAGATTAGATTGTGATCTTACACCGAATTTCTGTGTGGTTTGCTTAGGTAAATCTGGATTTGTTTAGCTGTTAATAGATTTGTAGAATTTTATACGTTTCACTATCTCTCTAATTTTCAGAGGATCCCTTTTTCAACCAAAAAAAAAAACGTCTGGTTTGAAAGCCAGCTACACTAGGCTTGACTAATTCAAATTGATTTGAGCAAGCAACATGGGTATCATTTTTTTATTAATTTTTTTGTAGCAAACTATAGTATGTGGCATTTGATATTATTGAATAATTCCATTGAGAAAAAGTTTGTCAACATACTCCTCCAATTGTATATATAAGAAATTTTTTAGGAATTTTCTGTATTTATTTATAAGAGATGGTATCATTTTTTTTATTCATTAATTATTTGTTGGTTTTACCATATTAATTTAAAAATGTTTTGTATTGTGAGTGCTTTTTTATTATTTGTTATTTTCTATTTTTGTTAATTTTAAGGGATTTATCAAAAGATGCTCTTAAAAGTAATGTTCGGTAATCAACTTGAAGAAGAAGAAAACAAGGCATTTTTTTGAGTGAGAAAAAGGGGTTAGAATCATGGTAGTCAAAAACACGTTTTAAAACATCAAAACGGCATTTTTATGTTTTATTTCCAGCAAAACGCTTTTTGTTTGAACAAAAAACGTAAAAAAAAAAAAAACGCTGCTATTAAACGTAAAAATGCACCGTTTTCGAAAAAAACGTAAACCTAGTAAAAACGTGAAAAACGTTGTTGTTAAACGTAAAAACACACCGTTTTTTTTTTTTTAAAAAAAAGCAAATATGTAAAAAAGATGAAAAACTTATTCTTTTATCACCGTCTTCCGAGTTTGTACAAGAAAATTAAACGCCTAATATGTATAGCTAAAAAACTAATTACTACTTTAACTTTAGCTTTGATTTCAAGATGCCTGCTGGTGAAATAAAAGTTAGCAGAGAGGAATTATATAATTTTATTGATATATATATATTGATATATATATATATATAAAATCTACGTTTTGTATTACGATTTTACGTTTTACGATTTTTCATTCTCCTTTCGTTTTTAGGTAAAAACTCGTTTTTAACAACCTTGGTCAGAATCCACATTCTATGCTCATCTCTAAATAAAAGGGTTTTTTTTTTTGTTGAAAAAAATATTTCATGCACTAAAAATTAATTATTTTAAGATACTGAGTGTTGAAAAAATATTTCAGATACTAGGTGCTACTAGAAAAATATTTCAGGATACTGGTATTACAGGAAAAATATTTTTGAATGCAAGACTAAAAATTAATTAATTTGAGATACTGAGGATAAAAAATATTTCAAGATGCAACATATAATTTAATTTAAATAAATAAAATACATAAAAAAATGCCTCCTCCCCAAAATTAGAGAAATGAGCATGTAAGAAACATAAGAATGTGCATCGAATGTGAACCGTAATAAAAACATATGTTCAAAATAACACGGTGCTCTAATGCAATGAAAACGACTACGTTTTGAACTTTAACAAATATATTGTCTTGTTTGCTCAACAAACTTTAGAGATTAATGTTCATTAAATTAAAGCTCAACAAGCAATCTAAGTCGTTGATTGGAATAAAAGATCCTTGCCGTTGGTTGCAGCTATAAATTAAAGTTACATCTTCCTTTTTAAGAGTGTGACCGTGACCATGACAAGCAGGACTAATTTGCAAGGTGGGCATCGAATGTGAACCATAATGAAAACATATGTTCAAAATAACGCGGTGCTTTTGCCTCTGGTCTAATGCAATGAAAACGACTACGTTTTGAACTTTAACAAAGATATTGTCTTGTTTACTCAACAAACTGTAGAGATTAATGTTCATTAAATTAAAGCGTATTGTTTTCAACAAGCAATCTAAGCCATTGATTGGAATAAAAGATCCTTGCCGTTGGTTGCAGCTATAAATTAAAGTTACATCTTCCTTTTTAAGAGCGTGACCATGACCATGAGAAGCAGGACTAATTTGCAAGTCTCAATTAAGTAAAGATGAGGAATTCCTTTGAACAAAAAGATTTCTACAATTCCGTTAGATTATTTGTTCCTCTCAACATAACTATCTCATCACAAAAATCAACTAACCACCTCAAAGGCTATTATTTACTTCCGTGTTGTTATGTACTTTTGAATAAAATTCTTGTCTTTCTTTTTTTTCTCTTTCAAAATCCCCCTTTCAATTTATTGTCGCATTTAAATATTAATTAAAATTAAGGGGTGAATATGGTATAAATTAAAAAAAAAAATAGTTGACTTACTTTTAAAGATGAATATTTTAACCAAATAATTAAAGACTAATAATTAGTTGCTTGTAACAAAATCAAACACTCAAAGCATGCATTGAAGGTAAATTTTTTCAAGGACAAAAATATTAAATAGACAATAAACGCTAAATATCATACTTATCACCTTTTTTAAATTTTACTATGTAAAAACACCCACTCCCTCCATAGGAGAAGGGACCCACACACCCCCTGTTGGCAACAAAGGGTCTAGAACCCCATGACCTCTTTTACGAGAGAAGGCATGAAAGAATACCAAGAATGAAAGAACATGCCTTTTAACTATTGAATATTTGGTGGAGTACTATGTTCATAGTTGTTCATTTGTTCTGCCTCTCAAGAACATCAACAGAACAAGAGTGTAATATATGGATAGAAAGAATAAGCCCCCCAATAGTATAAAAGAATACGACGAATGTACCAAGTAAAAAAAAAAAAACGATGCAAAAAGGAAAACACAAATGGATGCTTTTGATCCAAGGAGGATCTGAAGCCAGAGCAAGATTAACAGGTATCACATTAACCAGTTGGTAATTCGCAAACAATAGATGATAGAGTAACTAGCTAGTAATGCTCTTGATAGATTGCTCCAAATTCTGCTCTCCATGCCTGATCGTCGTCATCATCATATGCATTGTTTCTTGCAGCATCATAAGAGTCCTCTCTATATAGTGGTTTCAGTGCAGCCTCTGGTAATTTGCTCTCTGCTAGGTACTGCTTCATGGTTATCATCTCCATCTTCTGTTTCCTTTGGAGCTTCTCTATTTTCTTTTTCAACTTCTCATTCTCTTCTTGCACCTTTGCAAAATTATCCTGTACAGACAAAGTATAATTCAATGCTTTCCTTATCTGTTTAGGAAGCACTTAATAAAAAGCTCTTTTTTGCTTTAAATTTATGATATAAAACTCCCCTCATATATTTACCTAATACAACACATAATCACTTAAAATAAGCTAATCCAAAATACCATGTTCACTGATATATATGCACACAAAAAACTCTCCTTTTCGTGGCTGCAAGAATGTCCTCCCCAAAATTAGAATTACTTTTAAATACTAATCAAAGGGATTTTTGAAGTTTAGCTGAAAATCTTTCATTGAAGTTTTCAACAAAGGAGGACTCCATTTCAACGCATTGAAGAAATGACTAATAGCCTTACCTCGGTAACGGATACAGCATGCTCAGCTTCTCTAAGTCTAACAAGTAGTTCTCCAGCTGCATGCACAGCTTCTGCAGTGTCTCTAAGTTGAATCTTCAGGCTTCTGTTCTCCTTTTTCAAAAATTCTCTCTCCCTTTCTCTCTCAACTCTCATTGTAGAAAGCTCCGCTGCAAGAGATTTGGCAAATTTAGCATGGCCCTTTTTACCTGCCTTTGCAGCCGCCTGCTTCATTTTTGCTATTCCTTCCATAATAGCATTGTGCTTAGCAGCCACATCATCATATCTTTCTTGTAGTTCAGCATAGTGTTCTATCATTCTTGAATGCCCGTCAACAGCTCTTTTCAATGCATCTTCCAACTCTTCCTTGTTCTTCTTCTCTAACTTCAATTCCATCTCCACTCTCTCTAAATGTTGACGGCTAGACTCAAGATCAACTCTCAGTTCATCAGTAAGACAAATCCATTCACTTTCCATTTCTAACCATCCCTGTCTTTCTTTCTCTAGCTCTTCCCCGCCATTAGCCTGAAAGAATACACCACTTTTTTGCAGTTGTATGGATCTTGACATCAATGAAGATCGTAGTTTATCTGTAGATCTTTTAACTGGTGCATCACCACCACATAACTGCAACTTGGTTCTTAGATTCTGAATTTCCTTCAGAAGTGCTTCCTTCTCATTATCGTCAAAACAGTCGTCTCTTGTAGAAAAGTCTTTTTGGACTTCTTTAATTTCAGATTTTCTCTCTAAAATATGTCGTACAATATTTTCTGATATAGAGCCGCTCAGAAGCTGCAAATGACACCAAGAAACAGATGAGCAAGGGGCATTCGTACCTCGAAGTAGATGCCTTTTGGCTTTGATATATCAATGGGAAAAGCTTAAGATTGTATCAGAGTCAAATAATGCATATAGTAAATAAATTACTGAAATAACTGACCTTTTCTTTATCTTTTAGTGAGTTGGATTCGTCATCTTTGATATGCCTGTCGGTATCTTCATCATACACAATGATGGAGTTTATTTCCTTTTCGCCTTTGTATTTCTCTACCTAGAGAAGTCAAATTGTGTCAATTACGTGAAAATTCACATCGTATACCTAGTTCATTAGAGCCAAGATCCTTACCAACTGACTTAGTTGTTCAATTCTATCTCTTTGTTCCTTGCAAATGATTTCAAGCTCCTTCTCTCTCTTGATGGCTCTTGCCATTTCATTTTCCAAATGCTAGAACAAAGAGAGAAGAAATAAACAGTTAGCAATAGCAGACTAAATATTATTAATGGAAATTAAGGGTCACAATGCATAAATGCAGACTTTTTGAACCTTGTCTTTCAATCTATCAGGATTTTCTTCTTTTTTGCCACAAGACCTACACAGGAAATTGGCAGGTACTACTACATCACTTGAAGGTTTTTCCTGTGTTTGCATGGAAGAATCAACCTCGTCAATTTCTGAGCAAGGTTTCAATGTTAATTGATCAAAGGAGAAGGAAGCTGAAGATTTGTTCAGTGCAGAGTTCTGCTGATGATAGTCCATTATCTGTAAGCCTCTCTGAAGACTGGCTGCCAAGGACTCAGTGGGGCCAGGCAAAACCTTACCCGATTGGCTTAACCTGTCTTTATTCCAACCTCCAAGATAACTTGATGAAACAGCCATGCTTTTCCTTTGTGTATTTCTGATTTTTGGAGACTCAGACATCGGAGGTTCCAAGGTCGGAGAGCCAACTGAAATGCTGTTTCTAGATGAAGATTTAATCGCTCTTAAAGTGCAAGATGGAGCCATTTCATCCTCATGATGGAGCTTACTCAGATTTTTTTCTAAATTCACTTCCTCTTTTTCAATGTCATCGCCCTCAATCATCATGTCAACATCAAAACTCTCATCAACAGAATAAACCTGGGAACCATCTTCGTCGACAGGGATGTCCTTTGGACTATCAAATTCACATGAACCGTAAAAATCATTAATCTGCCTGCTTAATTGCGTTATGCCAGCCTCATCCACATTTACCTCTTCGTCAGCATCGTTATCTATGTGAGATAGGAGTAAAGAGCGGTTTAAGCTGACTCTCAACTTATTCAAGCTTTCCCGAACATTACGTCCTTGGAAGTATCCATTTTTACTCACAGTTGAATTATGAACATTAGCTTTTTCTCTAATAAGTTCTTCCTGCATCGCAAAAGAAGTTGGTTTTACATTTTGAGAATTACATTAACTTAATCCTTGGAAAAAGTATATCTAGTAAATTTCCTAGAAATGACGTATACTATATCTAGTAAATTTCCTAGAAATGACTTATACCTTTAGCTGCCGGACTTGATCACTCAAACCATTAGCTCCATCTTCTTGTAATTCATTGATAACTGGCTTGTTCCTGATGGATCTTATTCGTTGTCCAAATCTAAGAGTTCGCAGTGTTTCGCCATTACTCCTGCTATCACCAAGTACAATATTTAACTTCAGAATGGTGTACACGGCTCTGTAAAATGTAAAAATGCTGTTTGAGTTAAGTGAGTACTTGTTATCAGAGGAGATGGAACAAATTACTGAGAGTTTGACATTTCCGCCAAGTGATTCTTGCAGTAAACGTGTTAAACAAGAACTCTTGTTTGTAATTTCTGCAGCTTTGACAGACCAAGTTTCTTTGGTCACAGCATCCACTAGTCTATCTCCATCTTCAAATTTGTTTTCGTCCGACCCAGCATGATCAATAAGGGTAATTCTGCTAGTTTTTGAGCTAATGAGACCCTTTGATGAGATTCCCTGAAGCATTAGTTGACAATTATCATATTTAGCTATAAAAATGATAGTGAAAATGAACAATACAAGCTCCCTTTTGAATACTTTTAAAAGATACAATTCTACATTGTCAGAATATAATCACGTGCTGATACCTTGCCCCAAGACTCAATTGTAAAAGTGAAAATGATATGTGATCTGGAGCTCTCAGAATTTAAGCTTGTTGCTTCAACTTTTCTTCTTGGAAGGCCCTGCAAAATATGTAGAAAAGTTAACTTAGCGGAAGAGATATAATAAAACACTGCACGCGTTAATGGAACAAAAAACTTGAATTTTTTCATCATATAGTAGCATTAGTTACTCGAATGCTTCCATACCTTGAGAAGAATTTGTGCCACATCCTCATAGCCAGTGACATATTCCTCTGTCAAATTCTCAATATACAATGCATTGTTGGGATCCTCTTTCAGCTGCGATATATTTGGACCAGTCCCTTGTTAAATTTGAAAACAAGGTGGCAGAATATAATTACTTGATGAAAAAACTGTAGCACAAGGGGTGGCGCAAATCTACCTCAAGGTTTTGCCGGATTGGATCAAGTAAATCCTCAATTTTATCATTGTATATCTGTTTTAAAACAACAAAAAATATGAATTAACGAGGTTTATTGTCACGTGAACAAGAAAACATCCCCCGCTCCACAATTGACCCAAAGCAAAAAAGAAAAAAGGGGGAAGATTACAAACAAATTCACCTCAACGAAAGAACAACGACATTGATGATTGAACTGATTCCCTTCCCGTTGCTCCTACAAATAGTAAGATAAACACATTGTCAAAACTCAAAAGTCATGATAAAGAATTTCTGTGACTAGCATAAACTCAAAACATACTCTCTCTAGTTCAGAAAATAACATTCTGAAGATCCGAGGAGCCATTCCCTGGTTACTATAACGCGAGGGTTTCTCAACCACGGCGCTTAGGGGACCCCACATTGTATAAGTCTTTCCACTTCCAGACTAGCAAAAAAATAAAAGAAAATATCTCAGATAATCATCGTAAGTGCTAAGAATAATAATTCAAATACATTACTGAAAACCATAGATACCTGTCCATATGACAAGAGCGAAGTGTTGTAACCAGCTAAAGAATTTTTCACTAATGGGACTCCAACTGACTGAAATATATCTTCCTGTGCAAACCAAAGATTATCTTTATTGAAGCAAAGAAGTGAACTGCTAGCAACAAAATCTAGGTTAATAATCTCTTCGGACTAGCCCATCGGGTAGTTTGTCATTGTATTAATATCTTCTAAATTGGAAAATAAATAATAAGTCAAACATGTCCCAGTTAAAGCGTTTTAAGCACATTCAATCCTGCTACCGAAAATTCAGTCCCAGATGACAGCAACAAAGAAAAGCAAATTGCGTATACCAGAGAGAGAGAGTAATATAGTGAAGCAGATGACTTCTCTCTTTGCTGAAACCAATTTGTTATTCATTGGCCAAAAATAGTAGCTCACTTCCACCATCATATATGAAGACAAACGACTGAACAATAAAATGCACATCAAGATTCCAAAGTGAAATTTCTTTACCTGATAGGAGTTTGAATCAAAAACCAAATCAAACGTGAATTTTCTGTCTGCAATACATAACGTATCAGGTGAAACCTTCTTAATGGTCTCATTTCCTTCTCTTCCTTCGCTATGAGCAGGTCTGATTCGTACTACAACCTGTCACAGAACTTGATTAGGTCAGACAAACAGAAAATTTCTCAATTCAAATTCTTGCCACTACTATTACAAATTACACATTCAGTGTACAACATCAAGCCGAAAGAAAACATGTGATCTACTTGCCTTAACTGAGGAGTCCTGAGAAGCATCTGCTCCATCAACTTCGATCTGCGCCGATGGGGCTTTGGACTGTGATTGCTTGGTAGGGGCAGGCGACGATTGGTCGCCGCAAACTTGGATGTTTGGATCAGATGGTGGAGTATTTTCAGTATTTGACTTGGGGATTTTAGGATTTGAGATAGACTTCTGTTTGGAAGAGATAGATCTGGGAAGAAAGCTTTTGATGGAAGAGGACGAAATACTTCCGAAGAAACCAGTCTCAGCACTTTCTGCGTTTCTGCTTTGCTTCATGATTTTGCCCAACAAGCAAACAAGCCAGCCAAAGAAGTGAGGATCTATACAGAGAGAGAGAGATAGAGAGATTTTTGAATTCAAAAGTTGCAGAGGGAAGAGGAAGAAGAAAGGGCCTTTCTTAACTCACAAGCTGTTTGAAGAGTGAGTGACGCAGGATGATTGAGAGACGACCGTTACAAAGATTGCATATTTCTCATGTCACTGAAATGGCTAAATTGCCCCTCATTATATCTAAATCTAATAGCATTAGCGTTGCAATTACGCTCGCTTTGTCTAAATCCCAAATAAATGTAACTTTAGGAGCCTGTCAAAACCCAACAAGAGTCACACTTTTTGGAAGAGGATTATCTCATTATCTAACTTTCTCCTCATTTCTCATCATCTAATTTCAACCATTGATTTGATTTAACGAGGTTGTTAGTGTAGGCAGTTATATCAAGTCTATGGTCCAGATTTAAAGTCGATGAGAGACAATGAGAAAACGCTAATAAGAGGATCCAGACCCCACCTTTTGCGTGACTTATCTTTCTTCGAAATATTGAATGAATTTTGACCAAAAAAAATATTGAATGAATTTAAATTTAAATAAATGAAGGAATGGCTCATTATCGTATACTTGTATTTAAAAAAAAAAAATAAAAAAAAAAGAGCTCTTTAGGGTTTAAAAAATGTTAACTTTAAATTTTTTAAAAAAATCTGCTGTAAGTTTGTCTGGGAAAAAAATCTCTGCTGTAAGAAAAAATAGGTGATGGTCGCCTTTCTATTTTTATTTCAATTCAATTTTTTATGAAGGGGCAACAAATATCGGTGTGTCCTCATGGTCTTTTTTTGTCAAAAACAAGTATCGTTGTGTCTTAAATTTACTTACAAATTAAAAATCTCTGTGTAAGTGAAAATTAAATACAGGTCAGTATCCTCTTTTTTGTTTTTTTGTTTTTGGTTAGAACAATAAAGAATATTTAAATGAATTTTAAGATGAAAGAAAGTGCTGAGGAAAACAAATATAAATAGGAATTTTCTAAGAAAACATTCAAAATTCATATTGAGGTAAGAATCAACCTGTGCAATATTCTAAGAAAATAATAATAATTTTTTGTATGAAAAAAAAATTATACCGCAAAAAATTATTCATCCTTATTAAAATATAATAATCATGGAAAAATATAAAACTTACGCATGTGTTTTGTCTTTTTCATATAAAATTTTGAACACGTCAGCGGGTGAGCAGAGGACAAATTAGTCCACGCAATACTCGGGATTCAAATAAAAGTAGCCGTTGTGGTCGGTAAAGGCTGGCTTTGACGATAGATCACTCTTTTTCTCCCCCAACGGCCAACGATGCGGTCTTCAACTCTCTCTCTCTCTCCATTGTGTTCAGTTTTTTTTTTTTCTAATTTGCCCATTATTAAATAACTATTTACCAAAATACACGATAGATCACTCTTTTCTCCCCAACGGCCAACGATGCGGTCTTCAACTCTCTCTCTCTCTCTCTCCATTGTTTTCAGGTTTTTTTTTTTCTAATTTGCCCATTATCACGAAACTATTTCTCAATGTACCACTGTCAGGAAACTATTTTTCAATGTGCCACTGTTTAGTCGACTAAAACCATGGTTTAGTTGACTAAAACGCGGGCAAATTTTTTTTTTTGAAGACCCCACGATTTAATCTACTAAAAAACTCATTTAGTTACTAAATCATTAAAAAAAAGGTTAAAACTTCGGAAGGCCATAACTTCTGGCTCGGAAGTCTGAATCAAGTGATTCTTTTTTTGATTCCATATAACTTTTTGAGATCTATGCACTGACATAAAAATTAACTTCTAGATTTAATGAAGAGAAATGAGGAAAAACAAGTGATTCTTTATTGTGCAGGAGATACTAACAATTCATTAAATATAATCAAGTGATTCTTTAATATATAAATCTAGAAGTTAATTGTTATGTCATTGCATAAATCTCAAAAAGTTATGTAAAATCAAAAAAAGAATCACTTGATTCGGACTTCCGAGCCAGAAGTTATGGCCTTCCGAAGTTTTAACATTTTTTTTAATGATTTAGTCGACTAAATGGGTTTTTTAGTCGACTAAATCGCGGGGTCTTCAAAAAAAAATTTGCCTACGTTTTAGTCGACTAAACAGGAGCACATTGAGAAATAGTTTCCTGACAGAGATATTTTGATAAATAGTTATTTAATAAGGGGCAAATTAAAAGGAAAAAAAAAAAAAAAAACCTAACATCATAGCTCTGCAATCATCTTAGGGCATGATTGCAAAGAATTAAGGATGTTACCAAAGACCAAGACCCCTTATCCTATCAAATTGGGATCTTGAGATGTGCCGATTATCTAGCCCGAATGGCTCAGGAGAACAATCGAGATTTTGATGTCTTATTGACTCAGCCTTTTGCTTGTTTAAAGTTATTTAAGCTGGAATGTGGTGAAATCTCCCAAACCACAATAATGTCATCTAATTAGTAGACTCTTTGTACTTCTCAAACTATTTGCTTGCCTTTGTATTATAAGAAAAAGTCATTTTCCACATTAACTGTTTCTTCTTTCTGCAAAAAATGGTCAGTTTCTCTGACATTGTATTGCTAAATAGAGGACATTTAATAATCCAGAGGAGAACATATCTTTATCCCATGTGAGAAAAATTCATCACTGATTGATTTGTCTTCCGTTGTTTTCAACTCTTCATGACTTCATATTATATGATTAGGGACTAAGATTATGAATATTTTAAATTTAACCTTTATATCATAATTATTTATGGAAAAAGTATTTCTCTAGTCACTGGAGATAAGTCATCTACATTGACTTTTAAAACTACGTCGTTTTGAATTAATGAAGGGTGTAGTTGTAATTTTAGGTGAATTAATGAAAAGTATTTTGGTAAAATTGATATAATAAAAAATAAACAAAATTACGGAAACACCACTCATTAATCTAAAACGACATAGTTTTAGGAGTCATTGGAGATAACTTATCTTCAGTGACTAGAGAAATCTTTTACCCATTATGTATATTTATATATTATTTTTTTAAGCAACAAGTCATGATCAATTAGTATATTTATATATTATTTTTAGGCAATAATATAAGCATCATATCGTAGTCCGTGTGAGCAAAATTCATCACTGATCGATTTATTTTCCATTGTTTTCAAACTTCATATTATATGATTAGTAACCACGATAATCAATATTTTAAATTTAACCTTTATATCATAATTATTTATATTTATACATTGTTTTTTTAAGCGACAAGTCCTATTTGTATTCTGCAAAGACATACATTTGTGGGCTTGAGCCCATTACACACGGCAATAAGAATGCACTTGAATAGAACAAAGAAAGAAACAAAAACTAACTGAAATTGGGGTCTAGTAGAAAGAACTGATATTTCACTCCTCGTCCTTGGGTTTAACTGATAAAGGAGTAGGACACTCTCACCAAAAGGAGGGGGTTCGATCCTGGAGTTGATCAAGGCGCTGGGGGAGACATCCTAGCTCTTAGGTACCTAGGTAAATGCTTGAGGGTAATAGACGGCTCGCCTTGCCTAACATTAGTATCACCTAAGAGGAAGAGAGACTTCGCCCTGCCTTTGGATCGTGGGTGAGCCCGACCCCTTTCTTAAAATTTCCATATCAAAAAGAAAAAGAAAGAACTTATCTTTTACAATGTAGCGAATCAAAATTTGAATCCTCATTGAAAGATATGCCCACATTTAATGCCTTGAACAAAATTGGATTGCTCTAGTAGGAGGATACATGAACTTTGGGGGGGGGGGGAACAAGAAGAAGAAAGAAAGAAGTGAGAGGAAACTGCTTAAAAATCTCTTACTACAAAATTTGTTAACATACAAGTACTTAAGGACTTGAGTTCTTGAGCATGTGTAATATTTCATCAACTTTGTGTCAATGACCTTTATTTGGCACACAATTGAATATAGATTTGCATGTAGCTGAAGAAAAATTGCGCCAACTGAAGATATAAAACAAATTTTGATTACCTTTAGATAATACATTCTGTAATGGGAGATTTGTTAGCGTTGGCAAAAAAAAACAGAGATTTCTTTGCAATTTTCTAAAACAATACATTTTGTTTGTAGGTCTAGGGTCTCTATATATTATCAGTAGCAATGACTAACCCATTTCGCACCGTAGGCTTCTTGAAGGGATTTTAGTGCTGGCCACAAGACCCTCTTCATATACACCGTTAGAAATCAAACCACTGATTAGATACTTAAGAAACACAACTAATTGTCAATTGTACTAAGCCTCATGGTTAGAAAAAAATTAAATTAAATTAAGAGTGGGACATGAATCCTTTACCACGAGGAGGAAGAATTAATGGGCTGGCTTGGTGAGTTATAAACCAAACAAGGTGCGCAGTAATCTACGGTGTAGAGGGATTAGTCACTGCTGTTGGCAGTGGATACCTTAGCCTAATCAAAACAAAAAAGGTGTACAGTAGTTTTTCTAGTTCAACCTATCAACTCCACCTTCAATAAATGACTAAGAGTGCATAAAATATAATTACTTTCAATAAGAAGAGACTTGTGCACTATAATAAAAACTGTTAGCTCACCAATCATGAGGCCTAGCCCAGCAATACTTAGCTGATTCTTTAAGCATCTAGTTAGGGTTTGATCCTTGGCGGTGTGTATAGAAAGGATCAACACTGAAGCCCCTTCTGGGTTCAAAAGGCTTTTGCTTCTCCTAGTAAGTGTGCTTATTGATATTTGAACTTGTGATCTCCTCTATACGGGGTGAAACCGCTTATCATCTAAACCAATAACTAATTGGTGTTGCTTTTTTTTTTTTTTATGAAAATTTAAGTTGATTCTATATTTTCATAAAACTAAATAAGATATCTCAATTTACTTAAATGAGCATTTTTTGGACAATCATAAGTGATCCCAAATAAGCATTTAGCAACCTATTATTTATTGCCGGCCTCCAAGCAACCTATTAATAATTAATTTCCTTGTCAGGGAACTTATCTGTAATTTTTCTAATAATATATGCCTCATTCATCATGTATCTTCTTTCACGTTTTTATTTTATATATATTTTTCTATCTTCCTCCACAAGCTTCTATGCATTCGTTAAAAGTTCTTCCATTATTGATTGATTATTGATGTAGTGTCACATGATGACATTATTGCCTTTGACAAATATAGTAATATACAAATGTTACTGTTGAAAAAAATATATGCAAATTTCACATTATAAAATAATAAACTTTACTTTTATTCCGTTAAAATTTTCAAATTATTATATATTTTTCGATTTAAAACTATAATTCATCGTGTGTATCATATCTGAAGACTTCTAATAATCTAACATAACCATAACTAAAAATGCTATAGTAATATTGGCAAGTTCAAGTTCATGTAAATAAATAAAAAAAAAAACATTTTGAAACAATTACTTTTAATTGAATTTCATAATAATTGAACCTAATTCAATCAGATAGCCATAGGTATATTATTAAAAAACGCCACACTAATTATTTAAATATATTAATATCTGTGCTACTAATAAGAACAAGAGTAGGGTGAGATTTTTTTAATTAACACTAATTTCAAAGATATTGTTGGAGAGTCGTTGAAATAGTGGATTGTTGTGAGAGGAACACGTGGCCCCACAATAATAAACGTTTGATTTTTATATATTCATATTTGGTTTATAATAATAATTGCCGAATAAATCGGTCGTTGTATATGCTTTTGGACCCACATTAGAAGAAAAAGGGTGGCAAATTGGCAATTTTCTAAATCAAAGTGCCCATGTCGCTGTCATAAAGTCATTGATAGAATATGATCGTTGTAATATTCGGTTGGGTTTATATATTGAATTTATCGTTTTTTATGTTTTAAATTTATTAAATCGTATTTATTCATCTTTAAATTTGTATTAACTTTTTCGATTTGATCATACTCAGCACTTTTGTATATAAATTTTATAGAGTTTTTGTTGTTAACTATGATAAATTTTAATTATTTAAATCAAATAGTTGTCTTTTTAAAATTTTAATTATTATTAATACCTATTTAATAATAAAAATAAACTCTTACTTCCTCTTGTCCTTATTATAAGGAACCAACTAACAATTCTCATAAATCAATAAAAACAGTTAAAGTCAATAAAGTTGTCATACAATTTAAGTAACTTCCAATACCATCCTTACTAATTTCCCTAAACTCTATTATTATGTTGATTATTACTCTCACCCACTACCCTTATTAATTATAGGCATACATGGAAAAAAAATTAATGCGCTTTGGAAGCAAGCAAGTGTCTTATAAAAATGACTAAATACAATTGTTGGTCGGTGTCTTATAAGAAAGATCAGAAGGAATACAAATTTACAATATTATTATAAGTTTGCTTAAACTTATAAGTTTAATAGCCTACTTTTAAGTTTTTAGTTCTTACACACTTTTTTTTTTTTTTTTGGTTTCAGTAATTATTTTTAGACATCTCTTTATGTGAATGCTTTTTTATTGTAAAATTAATACATACGCTCCTCAAGGTGACATCATTCTCTGGATGATTTATACATGATTTTGAATGAAGATATCAGAAGAATGAAGATATCAGACTCAATACGAATATGCCTGCGTCCTCTACAGAAAATACAGTAAAGAATTAGATTTTTTTTTTCCTTTTTTTTTATGTGTAGCGTTGTCGGTTGATACAATAATTTAATACTCCCTCCGGTCGTAATTATAGGAGCTATTTATCAGAATTTGGAGAGATTAAGAAGAGAAGTTAAATTAGTTAATTATAATTATTTTCTAAAAATACCCCTCTGAAAATTGAAAATTACACAAGGCAAATTTAGTTGAATTCGCGCACAATACTCTCGCTTGTCCTTATTAGTCCTAACACTCCATCTTTGATTTCTATGAGATCACAAAATATAGCGAGGGACAAGATATTAACTCGTAATAAATATATTGTGGGTTAATACAGCGAGAGGCAAAATATAGCTCGCAAAATATTCTTGACACATTTATTTGTTACTCCTAGTTTATTAGTCCTAACACATTTATTCGCTTTGGACGGATGGCTTAAAAAAATATTTTTACGGGAATATTAAAATTATTTTATTTAAAAATGAAAAATAAAGTAGAATCTCTCACTTGATAGAATATAAGTGTGTTGTTAAATTGATTATTGTTGAAGAAATATTAGTGGGGGTAATATGGGGAAAATATGACAAAAATTGCTCAAAATTATTTTATAAACAAAATAATTGAGGTGTATATGACATTAATGAGTTGCAAACATTATTTATTTTATTAAATATATATTTGTATTATTAAAGTATTATTGTCTTTAATTATCATTGAGAAAGTATAAATAGGGGTATTATAGGAAAAAAATTGACAAAAGTTAAAACTTGCTCTTATAATTAGGACCAAAAAACAACTCCAAAAAATGTTCTTATAATTAAGACCGGAGGGAGTAGCTTGTCAAGATTACCCCTATCTAATAATCAATCACTCTTTCTTGACTAGGAAACATGTCATGTGGGTTAACTCTCATATTTTACACGGAATAAGATTTATCTCACAGTTTATAAAATGTCTGTAAATTAAAGGTATTTATAAATTAATATTCTAAAAATATAGGACTTAGTTGCACCTGCATTTAAAATTGGAGGAGTAATTATTAATGAAAATGCGAAATCTAAGCATATATTTCTATTTAATACGGGCCAATTCCTTCGGATTCAAGAAAAAATGGAAAAAATAGTCCACATTAAAAAATTTATAAATAAGATTGACCTTATAAATTTTTATATATCGATTAAAAATTTCACATTAATTGAGAATAGAAGCAAAAAGATGGGGAAAAAAAGTCAAGACATAAATTAATTTAATAATTTTACTAATATATATTATATTATGTTATTTCGTCTAAAAATAGAGTGACTTCATAGATTTGGATCTCATACTTACCAGAGCAAGACCTGCCCCTTCAAGATATTTACAAAGATGTCATCGTTTAAACTTATGATATTTATTTTCAATTCTAAATATAAAATAGAGTTGACTTTTTTAAAGATATTAAAAAAATTAATTTAAAACCGGAGGGAGTATGAGTGTATAAGTCAGTTCCTAACTAACTAGTCAGCTTTTACACATGAGCTTTTCCTCCAGGAGCGCCCAGCACCACGTGCTTTTTTTTAGAGCAAAAGTACACACGTGGTTACGTTTTGGGAGCGCCCAGCACCACGGCAGTTAGTTGACCGTTAGTCAACTGTTAAGTTGGATGGAAATGAACAGTAACTCGGGTAAAATTACACTTTTGCCCTAAGTTTTTTAAAAAAAAAAAAACTAAAAATACCCCCTCCTTGGTGGGCCCCACCACCGGCCACCCCACCACCGGCGGCCGACCACTGCCGGCCGCCGCCGGCGGTGGTGGTCGGCCGGCCGGCCGCCGCCGGCGGTGGTGGGGCCGGTGGTGGAAGGGTATTTTTAGTTTTTTATTATTATTTAAAACTAAGGGCAAAAGGGTAATTTTCATTTAAAACCAATGACAAAAAGGTAATTTTCATTTAAAACTAAGGGGCAAAATGGTAATTTTCTTTTTTCTTTTTTCCTACCATCAGCGTCACGTCGGCATCCATGTCGGCGTCCATGTCGGCGTGTCGGTCAAATAAGCGCTACGTCACGCCACGTCGGCGTTCCATCCAAGTTAACGGTTGACTAACGGTCAACTAATCGCCGTGGTCTTGGGCGCTCTTAAAACGTAACCACGTGTGTACTTTTGCTCCAGAAAAAAGCACGTGGTGCTGGGCGCTCCTGGGGGAAAAGCTCATGTGTAAAATTGCTCCTTAACCCATCATTGTATGCATGCAAGTTTTTTTAATAGAAGGTTTAAAGGACAAAAGTTCTCACATATCTTAATAAATATGTCTTCCAAGATGTAAACTTGTATTATTTTTCTTATAGAATACCGTCAGTTTATTGGTTGTACCACTCTGGTTCTATTTATACTCCATTTTGACAAAAAAAAAATATTCCTATTTATAAGTCTTCTTTCAAGAAATAGATGAAATTGTGACAATTTTGCCTATATTAATTATACCAATGAAGATAGAGAGAAAAAAAAGAGTTGAATGATACCCAATTATAAATGAGGGTAAAATTGAAATTTTACCCCATAATCATTAAGCTAATTGGTATGTATGTTTTGGTCAAAAAGACTTATAAATAGGACGATAGTGGTAAGTTTTATATAGGCTTGTCTTATTTATTTGCCAATTTGTCTTGTCTTTTTCATTACGTGGTTGTATATATGGATCTGGCTTGTATCCTTTTCCTTTAACATCTGCTGCTGTCCTTTGCGGTGATACGGTGACGTTTTGGCCAATATACAAACTGTTGCCTTTTTTTTTTTTTTTAAAAACCATTTCAGAATACAGGTACTAAAAAGATGTTTCAAAATACTGAATGATACTAAAAAAATACTTATTGATTTTGAAGAATTATTTTAGGATCTTGAAAAAATATCTTGCAGTATATTTTTAGTACCAGTCAATATCTTAAGATATTTTTTTAAGATCGTAAAATATTTTTTTTAAGATTCTAAAACATTTTTTCAACATCAGTGAATATCTTAAAGAATCCCTTTTAGTATCAGACTATCGGTCAGTACTATGAAATATTTTTTTCAAGATCCTAAATAATTTTTAAAGATCATAAGATATTTTTTCAATACCATTTATTATCCTAAAATATATTTTTAGTATCAGTCAGTACCCTGAAATATTTTTTTCAATATCTTAAAATAATTTTTTAAGATTATGAAATTTTTTTCAGTACCGTTGAGTATCTTAAAACATTGTTTTGAGTACATGTTAGTATTCTGAAATGGTTTTTCAAAAAAAAAAATAACAGTTTGTATATTGGTCAAGACGTCACCGTACCACCGCAAAGGACAGCAACGAATGTTAAAGGAAAAGGATACAAGCCAGATCCATAATATATACCGGGTATATAGCACTAGCACCTGTAAAAAAATACAGTGCGTAGGAGACGACGAGAAAGTCATAGGCATGATGCAAGCGCTGCCTTCAGATCGCACTCACCTTCATTCCGATTGGCATTTTCATCATTTGGGTCCACCGCGTGGGACGGCGTGTATCCCCCTTATCCCCATCCTCTCTCCCCACTCCCCACACACCACCTCCCTTCTCTCTCTCTCTACATATATATATACACCCACGTTCTCCCAAACATACTCTCGAATTCCCACTTGCATTCATCACAAATAGACGCAGTAGTAGATTTTATTTTCTTCTCTCACATTATCTCTCTGTTTCCTTTATTTCATTCTCACCTCGATTTGCGAAACTGGGTCTCTGTTGATTGTGGATTAGAGCCTCAGCAGATTCCACTTTGACTTTCGACGGCAGGGCAGGTAAATTTCCATCCACTCGCCAGGCTCACTACTTTCTCCTCCTCCTCCTCCTTCTATATTCGCTCTTTTGAGTTTCCTTTTGTCAATTTTATTTTTGTTTGTTTTTTTGGGTTTATGCTTTTTGTTGATTCGGATTTCGAAGGAGGATTTTAATTTTTAAGTGGATTCGATTTGAAAAGTTGCGCTTTTGCTTTCCCTGTTTACCTCCCTCGGATTCTGGGGCGGTACCGTTTCCGCGTAGAAAAAAGTTGGTAGGTGTTGGTGGTAGTAACTTCATTGGACTCTGATCAAAATTTGGCTCCATTAATTATTTCATTCCTATTTGTTCTTCTACTCTATTTAACTTGGTCGGTTCCGCCGTTCCGGGGCATTCTAGCAGGTCACCTGACTTTTTCAATTTTGGGTATCGGATTCTTGTTCTTGAGAATCTTTTACACTGCCTAAGAGATTTCTTTGCTTTGGCTCTCCAATTTGGATTTGTCGAGGATTTCTACTTAATGCTTCCCAGTTCTCTCATCTGTTGAAGTAGATTGAGTCTTCCATTTCTTTCGATATTATTTCACCTACAATCAGTGGATCTGCTTGAACCAAGGTTTTAAACCAGTTTATTCATGCTATGCTAATGCTTCTATAATATGTGGGTTATACCAAGTACTGAATCTTTACAATTTTAGTCCTAGGCATCTATGTTTGTTTTAATTACTGTCATTTAGAGATGGGGTTTGTTTAAGAATTGTCTGTGGCTTTTATCTCAGTTAAAGCTTGTTTTAACTTAGAATCACTTGATTTTTCTTCTAGTTATCCTTGTGTGATATGGAGTCTCCGCAATCTGTGGTGTCACCTTTCAAGAGCTCTGTCTTGTCAAAGGACATTGAGGTCAATGGGAAGGAAGCTGTTATGTCAAATGTAGAAGAAGACAACTTAATTGGTGTTCTTGAGGTTTACATACATCAAGCTAGGGACATCCAAAACATCTGCATATACCACAAGCAAGATGTTTATGCCAAGATTTGCCTTACCAGCAACCCTGAGAACACTGCATCCACCAAGATCATCAATGGCGGCGGAAGGAACCCGGTGTTCGATGAGAACCTTTCTCTGAACGTTAGAACTGTGGAGTCTTCTCTCAAATGTGAGATATGGATGCTAAGCAGGGTGAAGAACTATCTAGAAGACCAGCTTCTTGGTTTTGCTTTGGTGCCTTTGTCTGAAGTGCTTGTCAAGAATGGTGGGACACTAGAAAAGGAGTTCTCTCTTTCTTCAACTGATTTGTTTCATTCACCGGCAGGTTTTGTTCACATGTCTCTGGCATACACTGGAGCTTCACCTGATGTTATGGTGGTTCCAGCTGAAGAAGTCGCTGAGAGGGACTCGGGAACTTGTACGTCGCTGACCAAGGACTTGGAGAAGATTGAGTTCCCAGACCCAAAAATAGCGAAAGAAGACCACCTGATGATTTCAGAATACTTTGGCATTCCATGTGAAGAGAGCTTTACCACATCTTCTGATGCTGCTGAAAGCCATAGCTCTGAAGAAGCAGGTGTTCAGCTTGTAGAGAGCTTCTCAGCATGCAGTGTTGAGTCTGCGCAGCCTCATAAAATCGTTGATTCTCCAAAGAGCAGTGTGTCAACAAATGGGGTTTCTTCGTCTACCCCTTCAGTGCCTGCAAGCTCAGACTCACCTGAGCCTGAACAAATCTCAGGAACCAAAGAGAAAAAAGCTGTGGATCTCAAAGATGGAGAGAGTGATTCCTCAAATGGGGTGCCAAATGATTCATTTTCAAAGCCTGTTGTGACCTTGAAGATTGAGCCGGAGCCGAAGCTGGTGCAGCAGGACATAGTAGACTTATTCATGAAGAGCATGCAGGAGTCCATGGCAAAGATGAAGCTTCCTAATTTAGACGTTGAAAGTGGACGGACCAGTTCAGGGAACTCGACCTCGGAGCAGAATAGTAGCTCCCGTGTGTTTTATGGAAGTAGAGCTTTCTTCTGATCTTATGTGTTCGATGAGTAAACTTAGTGAAGTTCTTTGGGTGTTTGCCATGAGATCATTCAATAAAAATATGACATGTAAAAGAACTGTTTGTTTTTTTAAATGCATCAGGTGATACTGAATCTTATAAAAAGACATGTCATGTCATATTTTTATTGGAGAACATATCACAAACATCTTAAGAATAATGCCTGAAGTGTTATAAGTTGCTTAACTGGTTGAAGAAGATACAAACAGGTGACTGATGATTTAGATTACAGAACTAAACCCGTTGTGAGTTGTAGAGAAACATATATAATAATGTACTATCTTGTATTCTGTTGTGATTTCTTCTTTGGTACTTTGAGCTGAGTAGACAAGTACATGTGGAGAAACTGAGTCATTAGCAGAAATGAAGCTTCCTAATTTGGACATTAAAAGCAGAGTTTTCTACTGAGCTTTTTTAGCATAAATAGTTGAGAAGAAAACTGCTGGCAGGTGACTGTAGAATTTAGAACTAAGAATGATATTAATATTAATAGTATTGAGATATAATTATGTATGTATCTTGCAGTTTGGTTTCTGCCTGTGTAGTTTGAGATGTTAAGGTGATAGGGCTAAAATTGTACTCACACAAGCTTGCTTCTTTTTTATGTTTATCCCAGATGATGCTTCTTGATCTTTCCTGAGTCACTGCCACTCTCTCTGTTGGCCTTGGATTACAAGTTAAATTCCATTTAACCACGTGTGTTTGTAAAGTGTAAAAGGGCTTCTTGTTGCTGGCCAAAAAAAGGGCTTGTTTTTTTTCGCCAAGTGATTGGGGGTGTTTCCCAAATAGACACATTTATTAGGCCAGAATCTAAAAAAACTTGATATTGCTTAGCACTATGGAGTTGGATTTAAAAAAAATTGGGTTATTAGTTTTTAATTAATTTTTCTTACTCTTTAATCTTACATATTCTCTTCAATAAACTTTTGTAACTCCACTTTTCCAATTTTTTCAAATTAAACTTATAAAAGTTTTCCTCCCCTTCACTCCAAATCCTTCATATCAAACAGACCCAATCATTCTTATTGGAAGAATTTGGTCTTTAATATTATAAATCATTTTGAGTTATTAATGACCGTTTTTTAATTTTACTCCTAGTTAATTTTTGTTGGAATTAAAGAGATGAGAGTGACGGGTTTTGGGGGTGGGGGGGTAATAAGGGCAATTTTTTATTTTTATTTTTTGTTATCAATTTAGAACACATTAAATGCCGGAGTTGTGTCTTTTAGATATAATAAAAATTAAATTTAATCCAATTAATAGGAGCATCATATCATATAGTCTTTCTTTTTAAAAAAAAAAAAAAAAATCCATCTAACCATAAGTAAATCATGAGTGATTATTTGGTCTCACTTGTTCATGGAGAATACAAAAGCTGTTTGAATTTAAGATACATTCTTCTACAACTATCATAAAGAAATATAAGAGAAAATATTTTTGAAAGTGTGAAATCATGAAATCATTGCTTCTAGTAACCTATGAAAGAGGAGGACATGATTTTCAAAAGGGGAAATACACTTTCAAAGATATTGTTAGGGGATCGTTGAAATAGTGGAATGTTGAGATGAATTGATAGACACAAGGTCCCACCATAATTGATTTTGATCCTTGACTTTATTTTGTTTTGTACATCTTTGGTGTACAATTATTGCTCCATTACCTATGGAATGCGGCAGGGAATAAGATGTGGGATTCGGATCCGGATTTTCTCAGTATCAGCTCCCTCCTCATCCTTCAGTATCTCTCAATCTTGACCGTCCAATATTTGATCCAAGGGTTCAGATTTTTTTAAAAAAACCGCACGCGGTTTTTTTTTTTTTTTAAAAATTTTGACCCTTAGATCAAATATTGGACGGCCCAGATTAGGATACTGAGGGAAAAAAAGGCTTCCGCTTCTGAGATAATCCTTTTCCGTGGGATTCATGTAGAAAAGTTGTTTGTTCGAATCATGTTTGAGATCTTTGAAGATGTTTTTTTTTTACGATATAAAACTCATTTTATATATTTATTTTATATATCGTAAATCACGATTGAAAATCTTTTATTGAATGTTTCAATCGATATTTCAAACAAACACTTTAATCATGCAAAACTCCCTAATTTTATTAACATTTGAAACTTTATAATAAATTCCTCTAAACTTGCAAGTATACGCAGATAATCTCAAATTATTAATTTTGTATTTTTTTATAATATAACCCTTTCAAGTTTTGAGTTATGATCCCCTTAAACTTTGTGAGTGTTATTTGTATAAATATAAAAGTTTAGGGGGTTTATTGCACAATTTCAAATATTAGAAAAGTTATTTATACATAACAAAGTTAAGAGAGTTTGGTATAATTTTTTTCAAAATGAAATTTTCTCAAATCACTTAGTGCAATTGTTGCATTCATAAAGTGAGAGAATTTTATTAGTACTTGGTATCTTTAGAGTCCTAGGATCCCTTTTTGATTGGGTAGAAGTTGTTTGACACTTTTTGTCAGGTAATTATGCCCACATTTTTTTTTTTTAATATAATGTTCCATCATAACAACCTTATAATGACTCTACATATGATTGTATGGTCTTAAATAGTAATTCAGACCATCAGGTGTATGTGTTCATACGTATAATGATAAATATTACTCATTCCAGTTCTAAATATAAAACCAATTTATAATTTAATTTGAATTACAAAGTGAGTTTTATATTTAAGATCAGAGATTTTTTTTTTTCCTTTTACTTTTTGATTGTGTTGTAATATATTAGTTTATTCTTCATGGAATAAAGTCTAAGCCCAAATCAAGAGAGGTTATTATGCATATATAGAGAGAGAGATATTTCTTATGGTTTAAAGGTTATATCTATTGTCATATAACTATACATTTAAGAGTGACATTTAGCTCTATGTGATCATATGTACGCTGTATGTATGATGTGGGGTTGAGGGAGTAACAGATCTAAATACAACATACACAATCCTCCCTTTAAAAGGTTCTCTCATAAAAGTTCTCTTCTATATGGTGTATTTGCTGTGTAATGTGATCGGGGTCCACATCGATGCTTTGATTTTGTGTGGTTACTTCGATCAGTCAGTCAGATTCTAGATTCTAGGTATGCCTGATATTCTTGCATGTTGAAACAATGGAAAAGGATGAAAGCACACTAACATGTCAGTCATTTCTTTTTGGGTTAAGGTGCAAAAATAGACAAATGCTTTTCTCAAAAGAGCGTCCAGTGGCAAATACTTTTTTTTGGCGCAAAAGTAGACACGTGGTTACAAAGTGGAGCAAAATTAGCGTTTGACCGTTAGTTGACCGTTATCTGACGCTGACGTGGCAGTGAGATCTGACTTCTCCATTAAAATACTGCCATGTGTTACTCCTTCTCTCTCTTCCCCGCCACGTGTATGCCCCCTCCCTCTTCCTCTCGACTCTTTTCCTTTTCCCTTTCTCCTTCCTCGTCTTCCCTCTTTCCTTTTCCCTTTCTCCTTCTTCGTCTTCGTCTTCCCTCTTTCTCCACCAACAACGGCGACGACGATCCAAGCCCTCCTCAAAATCTTCTTCTCCTTCTCCATCGCTCTCTCACCCACTCTTCATCTTGCGCAGATCTTGACTTCCTCACCTCGGTTTTTCCACCTAGGGTCATGTGGCTTCTTCGACGCTAAGATCGTGTCAAAGGCGTGGTTGTTGCGAGTCGATTCTGTCATCTCGCTTGCTCGTCGCCATTATCGTCTTTCCCTATATTGAATTCGGAAGAGATGTCGCCATTGGTTTTCCTTTTATCTCTTTTTCTTGAACAATATTTGTTGAATGATTCATGATTGGAGTTGGGTAGATGCAATTTTGAAGGAAATTTTCATTTTCTCTTTATCGACTTTGTAAGTATTTTCCTCCCCGTGAAGATAGGGAGTTTTCTGAAAGCGAGGAAGTGGGAGAGGGAGAGAATGGTATTGTGACGATGAAATCGATTTCCTCTGCTTTCTTTCGCGCGATTATTTCCACCGGAAAACGAGGGCTAACGTTTTGGGATCATGCAATTTCTAGGATGGGATTATTTTGCGCGATTATTTCCTTCCAAAATCGATTCCTCTCGTATCATCTTTCTTTGAGTTCTGAATGGGATTCCAAAATCAATTTTGCGTTGGGTTTCTGATTTGTTTCTGATTTGCGATTCTGGGTATGGGTATGACTTTGTGATTTGTTTCTTTGAGTTCATCTTCTTCGAATCCATGCCACGGAGTCGCGATTCTCGTCTGGGTATGGGTATGGGTATGGGTATGGTTTCGATTTGGGGCTTCGATTTGGTTCTCGTCTGGGTATGATTCTCATCTGGTTCACCTCTCATGGCAGAGAGAGAGGCTATTCTCGTCGGGAAGAAGAAGAAGGCGCTGGTCAAAATGCAAATTTTGACCAGGGACTTAAATGAAAATTGTAAAAGTTTGTAGAGGACTAAAGTGAATTTTTTTGAAATGCATCCGGGTTGAACTGTAATTTATAAAACATTTCTATCCACGTCATCTTCCACGTCATCATTTTCAGTTCAGAAAAAGTCAACTAACGGTCAAACGCTAATTTTGCTCCACTTTGTAACCACGTGTCTACTTTTGCGCCAAAAAAAAGTATTTGCCACTGGACGCTCTTTTGAGAAAAGCATTTGTCTATTTTTGCACCTTAACCCTTTCTTTTTTAACTACAGTGATGAACATATAACTAACATACCATGAACCATACTTTGAGTTTGGTCAGTTACTTGAAGAAGATACAGACATGTGACTCATTACTTTAGAATATAGAATTAAAATTGATTTCGCTAATGGTGAAAGGGAATAATGTACTCCCTCCGTCCCTAATTATAGGAGCAAATTTTGGAGTTGGTTTTGGTCCTAATTATAAAAGCAAGTTTTAAATTTTATCAATTTTTTTCCTATAATACCCCTATTTATACTTATTATTAGGAGCATTATATATATGTGTGTTTACATATATATGTAGATTTGTGTTTATGTGTGTCAATATATATATATGTGTAGATATATATGTGCGAACACACACACACACACATATAAACATATATATATCTGTGTGTGTGTAGATATATGAGTGTGTGTCTCTATGTATGTAGATAGATCTATATGTATACACATATATATACACACATATATGTATACACATGGCTATATAAAAAGCAACTAATATACATATATAAACTAATATGTCATGGATATCTAACGTAAGGCAAATTAGAAACACTTATAATTAGGGCAACTTGTGTCATTTTAAATTTATATAAGGACATTTTAGGAAAATGAGTAAAATTAACTAATTTAACTCATCTCCTTAATTCTCCCAAAATCGGTTAAATTGCTCCTATAATTAGGGACGGAGGGAGTAGTATATAGTACTCCCTCCGTCCCTAATTATAGGAGCAAATTTTGGAGTTGGTTTTGGTCCTAATTATAAGAGCAAGTTTTAAATTTTGTCAATTTTTTCCTATAATACCCCTATTTATACTTATTATTAGGAGCATTATATATATGTGTGTTTACATATATATATGTAGATTTGTGTTTATGTGTGTCAGTATATATATGTGTAGATATATATGTGTGAACACACACACACATATATAAACATGTGTGTGTGTGTGTGTGTGTGTGTGTGTGTGTGTGTGTGTGTGTGTGTGTGTGTGTCTGTATGTATGTATGTATGTATGTATGTATGTGTAGATATATGAGTGTGTGTCTCTATGTATGTAGATAGAGCTATATGTATACACATATATATACACACATATATGTATACACATGGCTATATAAAAAGCAACTAATATACATATATAAACTAATATGTCATGGATATCTAACGTAAAGCAAATTAGAAACACTTATAATTAGGGCAACTTGTGTCATTTTAAATTTATATAAGGACATTTTAGGAAAATGAGTAAAATTAACTAATTTAACTCCTCTCCTTAATTCTACCAAAATCGGTTAAATTGCTCCTATAATTAAGGACGGAGGGAGTATATTTTAATTCTCATTAGTGGTTGGACAAATTAGGAGGCATATAATAAGAGTGTACAGAGTCATTTACCAGAAATGAAGCTTCCTAATTTGGAGGCTGAGACCAAAAACTAGAGGAAACTCAAACATCAAACAAAAGTTAGTTCGTTGGCTTTAGATGTCAAAAGCTGCGACCTGCAAATGGAATCATGACAGCTTAGCCCCACACACACATGGTGGGCGGCTGGGTGGCCACTAAAGAGATATTTATTATTTTAAAATAATTTTAACAACTTTCTTAAACAACATAATTCAGTTATTGAGTTCTTATAAGTAAGACCGAAGAGAGTATTTCGTTGAACTAATTTTTAAATTTTTTCAAAAGTATTTATTTATTTATAATAATAATAATATTTGTTTTTCCCCTAATATATTAATGTAAGGAAACTCTTAGTCCCTCCAATCTTAAATATAAGGTCAATTAGATAGTTTTAGTTTGGTCCTAGATATAATAACCTATTTGTTCTTGTCTCTTATATTAAATTTCCTTTCTGATAATACCTCTATTGTTGGGTCATTTTTATCTTTATGCATTAAATTTTAACAATTAAATGACAGATACATTCTTAAAAGTAAAATATCAAGATTCTCTACATATTAATTGTAAGTGAATAACATGCATACCACTCTGGTCCTATTTATAAGTCCAGTTTGACCAAATCTCACATACCAAAGAGATGTAGTTGATACAATGATTATGGAGGTAAATTTTCAATTTTGCCCTTATTTATAATTGGATGCTTTTCAATTGTTTCTTCTCTCTCTATCTTCATGTGTATAATTAATATGGGTAAAATTGTCACAATCTCATTTATTACATGAAACTGGACTTATAAATAGGATCAATTTTTTTTGGTCAAAATGGACTTATAAATAGAACCAGAGTGGTACTTTAATTTGGATTAGTTATGAAAACAAAATGACTTTCTTAATATCTCTAAAAAATCAACTGGACCTTAAATTTAGAACCAGAGGTAGTATAATTTACACATACACATATATATATTGATAATTTTTTTTTAGTCACATGCATCTTCTTATTAGAGGTAATCTTCTTCGAAGCATGTGAGGCACTAAATGAAGGCATCCATGTAAGATATTAGCCTCTTCAGTTAGACTCAACCATATTGTTATTATTATTAATATATTTAATTAAACAAAAGCATATTAAGCCTACCTAAGCCATCATCCAAAGCAACCAAAATAGAGTTAGTCTATAGGAATCCCGTTTGGATTTCTCGAGGTCTCAAATTTGAGTTATGGAGGAAATATCTATGTTGGGAGCGACAGTCACATACCACAAACCAGATAATGAGTAATAATATCGAAGATGCCATATCCCAAAGCATGATAAGCCTATATAACAACATTTGGAAGAGATTGTTAGGAAAAAAATGTTATCAAAGGTGCTGGGGGAGGCATTCTAACTACTAGGTACCTAGGTTAACGTCTGGGGGTAATAGACGGCTCGCCCTGCCCAACATCGGTATCACCTAAGAGGAAGGGAGATTTCGCTCTGCCATTGGATCGTGGGTGAACCCAACCCATTTTTAAAAATTTTTGTATAAAAAAAACATTTGGAAGAAATGGGGGGACGCCAAATTTTTTTGTTTTGTTTGCAGGCCCAAAAAAACAACATCTAGTTCATGAAAATAAAATTCCATGGTGTAAAACGGTGCGTCGAAGCTGCTTACTCTTCTCCAACTGCTAGGGCACTTACTTCATTACGCTGTGGTCGAAATCTCACATATCGCTCGCATTTCGCAGTAAGACCTTACATCTCGCTTGCGTATTGCCTTTTATTTTTTCCAATGCAATTTTTTCATTTGTAAGAACTATTCGGATGATGGGTTGGATTACTGTGTTCGATGAGGAATTAATGCTCTGTCATGATTTTTGTAAAATTAAAGACCTTGAGGTGTGATTTCAAGTTTAAATGAATGAGAAGGCTACGATAAAATGGTTCTACAAAACAATGCATCTTGCTTTACATTACCCAACTCATTGATTTTGTTGTAGAAACGAATTCTAGATGCAAGTGCCTTTCTCTCCTTTTGCAGGATTCTATGGCGACCATAAGAACTCTGAAGATCAAGACGAGTACCTGCAAACGCATTGTGAAGGAGCTTCATTCGTATGAGGAAGAAGTTGAGAGAGAAGCTGCAAAAACAGCCGACATGAAGGAGAAAGGAGCTGACTTCTATGACCTTAAGCAGCAGGTAGGACAATACTCCTCCAATCCGTTCAGATGCAATTTCGATCCCTCAGTGTTTCTTCCGTGCCATATTCTTGCATTGTCTTTGTTATCTGCTCATCTTAGTATTGTTCATGAAAGTTTGTGGATATGTATTGCCACTTTCAGGTGGTTTAAAGATGAAATGAAGCCAACTGTAAAATCATCCTGACATGCGAAATTCTACTCACTAATGTTTTATTTGAGATGAAAACTATGCTGTTTTTCTGGTTTAGTTGACATGCAAAGGCATAATATATCTGCCGTTGAATTTTTAATGGAGTGAATGGTGTAGTTGGTAATCTTCATGAGGTTGAAATGTCTGCTTGTCTAATGTAACCTTTGAAAATTAAAATGAAGCACAAAATGTTAAGATTCTATCCTGATAATTAGTGTTCTCTGAACAAAAGCGGTAGGTAAAGTGTAGTAATTTTGTCAAACATAAACCGGCACCGTCACACTAGGAGAAATCTTGTCTTGTCTGGTGTATAAGTTCTTTTAAGGGCAACTTCAGCTTTGTCTAAATCTGCACTTCTATATGATCCTCCCTTACCCACTTCCTCATATACCAAGGTCCATTCTCTATAAACTCGTACCAAAAATAAATAATGAACAAGTAAAATTCACTTAGAGGCAGAAATTGATATTCATAGCATCTTGATCTATAAGATGGATTTCTTACTATTTTACTTGGGCTGTAGTAAGAGCTAAGTAAATATGATAGAGACCGTGTCTTTCCAACTGCATTATGTTTGAACAGGAGCATAATTTCTTTTCTTATAAATAAATGGGATATCAATCATTGAAGGTGCCTTTCATATACTTCCCTTGTAAAATAGTTGTATGTTTTGTTGATCTTATTTGGACAGGAAAATGTACTGGCTGAATCTAGGATGATGATTCCTGACTGCCGCAATCGCCTAGAGGCTGCATTAGCAGACTTAAAAGGAATAGTGGTACTCTATTCTTGCTTTTCTTTCGTCTCAGTTTTAGATGTTGTCTGATGTAATGTCATTAACATTTTCTACTAATTTGATACTCTGAAGTCTGAACATTTGATGACTTGGCATTATTAATAAATCATTTAGCTGACCCTACAACTTTGATTGGAATGAGTGGAGGATATTATCACCTTGTTGATCTTTAATGATTATAAGAAAGATATTGATATAGGAATATGGCTAGATTACTGTTTTTTTTTTTGTTGTCCACCCGGTTCATCGGGGCTTCGCCTCGACTAATCCGGATCCAACCCGCGTCGCGCACCTGGTTTTGGTGGGAGAGTCTCCCAGCAGGAATTTTTTGCATTCACAAGGCTTGAACCCGAGACCTTGCTTAAGCGACACAAACCGCTTACCACTTGTGCCAACCCCCGTTGGTGGCTAGATTACTGCTGATTCAAGGGATATCACATATAAAAATGTTGACGACTTAAGGGCAACCAGCAATGAATCATATAAGTGCGCTATCATTTACGTGACTTTTCTTATGTTTTAGGGATCTCTTAATTTCTGTCTGTAGCAGGATGTCGTTGCAAAATTACTCAATATTCTTTGTTTTTTTTTTAATACTCATGGCTTGGTCTTGTATCTTTGTTGAATCTTTATCTGCTTTGAGAACAATACCAATATTTGAGTCTGGAATTTGCTGGAAAATGGACTCTTGTCCCGTGCCACTATTTTATCTGAGAATGTCTGCTTCAATTTCAGGCGGAGTTGGAGGAGTCAAACGAGAAGGAAGGCCCTGAAATTGATGAAGCTCGTGGCACCATTGCTGATGTTGAAAAATTATTTGAAACAACTGAAGCTTAGCAGGGCTGTTCCGTTAATGCCTTCAATGAAAGATATTAGACTTGTGTTATATGGTCTTCAGGCCAAACATCCACCATTTCCATACCTAGTGGCTTCATGACCGAGGGAAAACTTTGCTTATGAGTTGTGAAACTAGGATGATTTCATCTTGTCAACTCTTGTTTGCTGTAGTGTGATATCGATCTGAGTTTTCTAGCCTGGAAGCAGCTTATTAGTTATTACAATCTCTACTTAAGCTTGTCAATTTTTTCGAATTTTTTATTATGCATAACACATCTTGCTGGTTGCATCACATGGATCTCTTGCACTTTTGTTCTGGATTGTATATGTCAGATTTTGACCAAGCTTGTGCAGGAGGTTTGGACATTTCTTGTTTAATGTCAGTTTGTTATGGTTCAGCTGGTACGAACAAACTACTTTTGAACTAAGTTGGACATTCATTGGATGCGTCTTATGTTAAAAAAAGAAAGAATCTATAGGTTTTTTTTTTTTTTCAAAAAGAAAAATGATTTAGGGTATCTAGGACGGCTTTAAGAAAACTTAAAAAATCACGTAATTTTTATGCTTACACCAATGGCCCTGTATTATAAATAAAATTTCCACAGCATTTTCATGAAAGAATTTAATGCCAAATATTGATTCTGATAAAAATACATGCAAAACCCTTTGATTTTTCGAAGAAATCAAGTTCCTCAATGAGCTAATAACAGAAACGAAACTGATCTCACTTAGATTCCCATCCCTTACACTTTTCTAAGATTATGTTTGAGAGTTGAAAGGAAACAACTAAAAATTAAAAACAATATGTATAATAAGATAATTGGAAAGAAAATTTATTATTGGGTGATTATTTTCCACCCCCTCGACTGGAGCCACTGTTTTTTGTTTTTGTCCTTTTTTGGCATACACAATTTTTCAGGATCCATCCCCCCCGTATTAAAGTCTCCCCAAAAAGGGGAAAAAATTCAATATCATCCCTCTTTCCCTTCCATTAACTTCCATCCAAACAAACAGAAGATGAAACGTTCTACAACTGAGCTTTTTCATAGAAGGAATTAAGGGAAAAGAAATTCCCTATCTATATGCTTTCCAATGTAGTTTCCTTCTTCCTTAAATCACTGCAAGAGATGTTATAGAACTCAGCAAGGTAAGCCAAAGCCTGTGAATTGCTTTCACAAACCTTCCACAATGATGCAACCTCTCCTTTGTAGACAGTGCCCCAATCCTCACAGGAGTCCAGAAAGTCAAGCAACTTTGAATAGAACGAATCGTAGTTCATCAAGATGACAGGAATGGGAAGCTTTGATCCGATCCGTTCAAGCTGAATCAACCCCAGAATCTCAAACATCTCATCAAGAGTTCCAACTCCACCAGGAAGAGCAACAATGGCAGTCTTATCAGATGAGTCGTTTCTCACTGCAGCATCCACTAGTCCATGCTTCCTTGCTGAGAAAAACCTGAAAAAGTAAAATCAGACTAAAATCTATAGAAATTTGGCCTATAGATATGAACAAGACTAAACTCTGTCTTTTGTCAAGGCATAAATCAGTTTTTAAATGATAGCAGAATCTGTTTTCCTGCTGTGAAAGAGAAGCAGGAAGTTGGGAACTTCTCTCAAGCAAGACCAAAAGCAAAAATTTCTTTTTCTTCAAAAATACCCTCACTTTTAAAATATCACCCAACATTATACTGTTTCTATATATATCATTTTCGTAGTAATTTGACATTAAAAAGTACTTTTCTGTAAGAATAGTCAAGCATTTGTGTTATTGCTAGAGGTGTTTATATGAATACCTTTTCTATTATGGCACATTTTGAGAAGGACAAAACATTGATGCAATTTGCAGGTGTTTGTAACAAGTTAGTCAATAAGAAAAAGACAAGTTCATATTATTTCCAGTTCAACATCACGTGATTATGTGTTTTTCAAATTTTCTTCCACTGTGTTACAATTTTATTGAAGAACCTAATGGCAAATTCTTAAGAAACTTTACCCAAGTTTCATGATTTAAGAAAATGTTTTATCAAAAGCGGTGCCAAACTAGGACTTAGCAATCAAGCAATGGTGGTAAGTTGCCTGCAAGTAAAGTAGGTATCTGAGGGTAAATAAGGATGGACATCGGAGCTTGTCCGCTCCCCCGGTTCTCTTCCAATCTTGAGTCCACCGACTGGTTTTCCTGCTTGCATAGCACCTTGAGTGACAGCATCCATTAGCCCTGGTCCAGCTCCAGACCATGAAGTGCAGTCTAAAAGATTTGCTATCTGTAAAGACATGTATGAACAGATTATTATACTTTTAGAGACAATAAGAATGAAAACAAAAAACAATAGGGCCTTATTTCTGTTGATTATATAGTCTTTATGCCTATATCCCCACAAACAAGCATGCAAGAGAACAAGACTCAAATTAGATACTCTACAATCATGCAATTGTACATTCAGAGAGTGATACAAAAGAATGAAAACTGCATATGTGATTCGTTTACCCGCTTTACACTCACCATTTCTTTTGTTTTTATCTCTTTCTGACTTTTTGTGACTGCAGAGGATTCTTATTGAAGCTCAAATGGGATCCTCTAACAGATTTTATGAAGCCTCTTAAAAAAGACAACAAAGGCCAATCCTACAAATTTTCTAGTCCTCACAAATTGGAAAGAGGCTATAGGAAGAATATACTTGCCTCTTTAGCCAGCTCTTGTGCTTGCATGTAATGTGAATGATCGGGCCCCATCCTTGAAGAACCCAGATACACAACTCCTCTCCCTAGTCTGTTTATGAGTTCATAACATCGTTTGATCTCCTCTTTAACCTTTCATATTCCAAAACCAAAGTGAGTGCCAAGTTTTCTGGATTTTCAGTTTAACTGCAAAATTTACAGAAATTATTGATATAAAAAGAAAAAGAAGGCATATGCTGGTCATTAGTGGAACATCCATGAGTAGCATTATCATAAAATGCTTTTCTAGAGATTCAGGAACATTGTTCCACTAATTAGCAGGTGCTAGGCATAAACTACAAGGAGCCCATTATTATATTGGTTCATAATTAAGTTTAAATTGAAGAACATGACACTACCATTCCTGTCCTCATATTATGTCATTATCATTAATAAAAATACTAGTATTGCTGCAGCATTCAAACCAAAGATGAGCTGATGATAAATGTCAAACAGTCATAAACAAACTCACCCGTAATCATCTGCTTGCTTTCTCAGACTCCATAAGCAATGCAATGCAATTGCGAAATGTTATCCAATAGAACATCTCCTTGTTGATTTAGATATTGAACAGTGAACAAAGAAGGAATAAACATATCAAGTAAAAATTTCTCCCTTAGATTATCGAAGTCTATTTATTTTTGGTCTCCGAAACCTATTCAAGTAGGCTACAAGTAACAAACATGGAAACACAGTAGTGGGCTATGCCATTCACCCACTAATTTTCTGAACTAGAAGCAAAATATGTCTAACAAACCAATAATCAAATTGCTAATTTAGACGGAAAAAATTTAACCGAAATATATCTACATCCCAGTCTATTACGATGTAAGCTACTTCCAGAGCAGAGAAATAGGTTACCCGCCCATAACAAAACAGCACATGAAAATATATCAGCAAAAGCAATGCTACAACAGTAACATTTGCGTCAAATAAGTAAGATTATGAGAAATGGATATTACAATTTACCTCATCTGGGCTTTTCCTCTCATCAAATTCAATTGACTCTTGTTTACTCAGAGAAACCCCTACTTGAATAAGCCTCCGCTTTGGGACCTTGAAATTAAGAGTGTTCTTCTCTGTTATACAGAAAGACTGAAACTTGATCCTTCTTTGATGAGATTGAGAGCTCCCCACCACAATATGAGAACCTAACGAACCCCATATTGAAAATCCCATTATGAAGGAGCCTGCAAACTTCAAAGAAGGGTTACTAATTACTATGATCTATCAAAAAGTCTCTGTCATCTGGGAAAACAAAGAACAGCATTTTCTTTTTCTCTCACTTTATCTATTTGGATTCTGGATCCGTAAAACATGGGCTCAGCCTCGAATGGCATTAAGGCCAATGAACTTTTGGGCTGCGTTATCATTTTTTTGTTTGGAATGTGTAATGAGCATATACGGTTTTACCCCTCGTACTTAGGCTCAACTGACAAAGGGATTGGACACTCTCACCAAAGGGAGAGGGTTCGATCCTGGAGTTGGTCAAGGCGCTGGGGGAGACATCCTAACTCCTAGAAAGCAGTAGAACGCCCGAGAGGTAGAGACGGTGCCTCTCCCAACATCGGTATGACCTAAGAGGAAGGGAGATTTCGCCCTGCCCTGCCCTTAGATTGTGGGTGAACCCAACCCCTTTCCTAAAATTCTTTAATCAAAAAAATATACGGTTTTAATCATATCAGACACATAGGATTCTCAAACTCTGGATTCCCCTACTGGTCAATTTGCGTGGCGTTAAGATCAGGATTGACTGAAATAATCATATTAGTGTAAAAAGCAGATAAAGACGATGACTTGACTTTGTATAAGACAAGAGGTACATGGAAATAATGGCTCACTTGGTGTTTGATTTTTCATTGTCGAATAGTCATAAATAACACAACTTGTGTTTTGTGCAAGGAATGAGAGGTAAAGAAAGAGTGAGAGATTGGGGTGATAAATTGATAATGATAGCAATTTAGGACCCGTTTGTTACAAAGAAAGCTTGGGGAGGGAAAGGGAAGATCCCAATCTTCCCATGGATTTTGGTTGTTTGTTACACAGAAAGTCCACAAGATCTTCCAATGGGTCCATCTTCCCTCATTTGAGGAAAGTGCTTTCCATCCGAAAATGGAAGGAAAGCGCCATCTTCCTGGAAGATGGTTTTTGCATTTATCCCCGAAATTCAATTTGGCAAGTTCGAACTTGTGGGAAAGTTCAAACTGGCGGGAAAGTTCAAATTTGGCGAAATTTTTTTCTTCAAAAGTTCGAACTTAACAATAATATATTTTTTAAAAAATATATTTTAGAAAAAAAAAAATATTTTTTTATTTTGAATTAATTTCTTTTGAGGGTAAAATAGACATTTCCTAATTTTTTACCAACTTTCCCTCTTCATTTTCTTCCTACCAAACAACCTGCAAGCCATATTCCCTCATCTTTCAAATCTTCCTTTCCTTTCCTTTCCCTCCTCCAAAGTTCATTTCCCTCCCCAAACTTTCTTTATAACAAACGGGTCCTTAGTGTCGAGAGCTTCATCATAATAAAAATGGCAATTAAGTGGACACAATGGGCCCACTTTACCTCTTCATAAATCAGCACACAGCCACACACACTCATTGTGACTTTTTAAAATTGTCGGGAAAAGGAATAATAATAATAAGCATAATACCACCAAAATAGTTTTTTTTTGTCACTTATTATATCCACAATAATAGGGTAAGTTACCTTTTTTTTCCTAAAAAAATTGGGTTCTCAATTTGGGGAGCAGCTACGATCCACTGCAGTGGACCGTCCGCTGCGCAAAAAACGTCTAATAAATTACACCGCATGCGGTGTAATTTATTAGGTAAAGAAGCGCAGCGAACGGTCCACAAAAGGATCGTAGCTGCTCCCCTCAATTTGATCCTCAAGTCTTCAATGACTCCTTGTTGACATCACTTCAGTTTATTTTATTTTTATAACAAGGCAAGATGATATTAAGAAGATAAGAACGTTACAAAGTATCCGTTATCAGCGTGTTTTGTTCGGTGATGCAAACAATGTGAGATGGTCCTACACCGATTGGATTGGTACCACTTTTCGTCCGATTGGAATATTTTCAATGGGCGTTTTGTTGTTTTTACATGTTTTTTTTTTTTTGGATATAATTTTTACATGTTTATTTCATAAGTCACTCCAATCAACTTTTTGGATTAAGAGCAACGGGCCGATCCAAGTGTATCATTGGGGGTAAGTGTCTACCCTTAAATTGAGGATTTAAAAAAAAAAAAATTAATTATACAAAAAAAAAAAAGGATTTTAAAAAAATTAATACAAAATGATTATCCACCTTTAAATTAAGTGTCTACCCTTAATACATCAAGACTACATTTCGTAATCAAATGGGGGATGAATAGTTGAATGATTGTTTAGTACCTTATATTGAAAAAGATGTATTTGATAGCATTGATAATAAATCAATTATGATGGAATTTCAAAAAATAACACCTAAAAGGATGACATTGTAATTATTTTTATTGTAATATATTTTTTTTAATAAAATATATGTATTTGAACTTATTGAGTGTCCACCCTTCATTGTAATTTATGTAGCTGCATTTCTAACCGCACTTAATCTTACTTTTCTAAATGATAGGTTCGTAAAATAACTACCTCTCTTATTACATCATCAGTATTCACTTGATTTCATGAATATTTCTTTTTAATACATTTAAAAATTTCCTTAAAAAAAATCGAGGGTGCTATCCCCAATTCGAGGGCTTATAAAATTTCTTTCTTGTCAACTTTAGCACTAGTATATATAAAAGCGATGGTTGAAGTTTACCTTATCGCTTTGGTAAATATATAAATGGAAGTTTGTGGGGTCAGGGGCGAGGCATTTACATGGAAGATGATTCTCTCATGAGCATTTTTCTTATTATCTCTCACAGTCTCATCCTGGCCGTCGAAATCTTGATCCAAAGGCCCAGAACAATTTTCAAAAAAACCGCATGTGGTTTTTTTAAAAATTGTTCTGGGCCCTTGGATCAAGATTTCGATGGCCACGATTTACAGATAATGAGGGATGAGCAGAAATGAGATATAGAGAGAAACCGGACTCGCATTTACATGCCTTAAGCCGCAATAGGACAATGCTGTTCATATCAATGTGATCAGACTGGGGCCAATTCAAATGTATATATTTTCATCTGGGGGGATCAAAAACTAACTCGGCATCAGAATAACATTAGCTAATATATTCATTTCATATCACCTTTCATCTTATTTCGATCATTCTAATATGATGTTTGTGTGTGTTTGTGAGACTTACACACACAATGGTGGAGTTACGTTGGTGCCTATGTCTGCAAGTGCAGACATAAATATTGGTTACATTGCAACTTTTTCACAGAAAAACCAATAACTCAGTGGATGAGGCGTGTTATATCAAAGTCGCATGTTGCCAATTCGAATCCTACAGGCGCACTAACCGATTTGAATGCAGCACCTAGGGGTGAGCATGGTGCCCAGATGCCCGGTATGCTCGCCCAAGCCTGGCAAAAAATTGCCCAGCCCAGCCTTAAAAAAGTGGTCCGAAAAATATTTGGGCAGTTTTGGGTTGGGCCAATAACTAGGCAGGGCTGGGCATCAGACAGGGGGTCCTGCCCTGCCCATCTGGCACTGCCTGGAAAATTAAA
The DNA here is from genome assembly GCA_025563575.1 of Acacia pycnantha. Classification (NCBI taxonomy): domain Eukaryota; kingdom Viridiplantae; phylum Streptophyta; class Magnoliopsida; order Fabales; family Fabaceae; genus Acacia; species Acacia pycnantha. Next base: position 2,546,897 of record JAMWYP010000031.1, on the reverse strand, counting down.
TATATTTAAATAAATATTATTCTATATATACTATTTTATTTAACAAATATTATATTATTATGTCTAAGTATATTATAAATATATTATAGTATACTTCATGTATCTCTAAAATTTTGAAATTTTGTGAAGTGTGAATTAGAATTTTTATTTCCGAGCAAAAAAAAGAATTAGAATTTTTATGGAGCATGGCAATGCGCCACTACTTGGGCAAGGGAAGCCCGCCCTGCCTAGCCCGCCTTTACCCAGCCCGAAAATGGTTAGGGCTTTCATCGGGTAGGGCCGGACATCGGGCAAGGGCCCATGCCCACCCCTAGCTGCACCTACCGCAGTTGCAGGAAGATCAGGAGTAGTTGCAAATCCGCATGATTCTAATGCTTTTGAGTTATGAATATCAAAATTTTGAGTCTCAGAGTCTCCACCTCCATTTTTACTAAGGCACATTTGTTCATTAACAAGTTTGCCGGCCTCTTTTAATTTTAATGCTGGTTATATTCTTATATTTTTTAATACATTAAAAAATTTCTTTTAAAAAAAAAAAAATCTGAATTCCAAATCCCTACTAATTGTGCAGACATAAACTACAACTCCTGGCTCCGCCACTGCACACTGTGTGTAAGTCAACTACTCGCTTTCCTTGCCTTCCATTGATCCAGATAAAACAGATTGGAGGTGGTTGTTTTTCTTTCCATTTTGTCTTGTGCTGAAGATAAATAAAGGATCATAAGCTCCAAATTAATAAGTGGACATTGGAACTATTTGACTATTTGCAGGCGCAGTGTTGAATTTCACTCCATGACCTGTTCTCTGGATAAGCATTTAGGCGATAATCACTGAGTTCTATGTCTATCTCTCCCTAAAATCATGCTTATTTTATTTTTGTATCATTTTCATGACGGATAGACTCGAACCAGCGAAATCCCATTATTTATTTTTTAAAAAGAGAGGGTTAATCACTTAATTCAGTTAATTGTGACAAGTTTACTTCAATACTTCCTTTTTGTCCCTAATATAAGACATATTTAAAGAGTTGATATTGATTCTAAATATAATACATAGTTTTCATATTTATCAATATTTTCTAATTTACCCCTATTGATATTCTTTCAACAATAATCAATAAAAAGAGGGAACAAGAGAATTAAGAAAAGTGACTACGGTGTTTTATAAAATGCATGTCATATTAACTAACTTTTTATAATGGTCATACATAATTTTATTAGGAAAAATTCTCAAACAAATGTTAATTTCATGGAAGCTGAAAATTGGAATATTAGTGTAGATGAAGAGTTTCCCTCAACTAATTATGTTGCGCCATCTTCAAATTATGTAATATTATTTTATCAAAATATGTATTTTAGCATTGCTAAATTTTTTTAGTTAGCATTTTTCACTTTTCTGTAATTTTAATTTTTCTCTTATAATTATCTTAAAAGACATTTATGCTAACGTTATTCCAAACAAGTTTTTTTTTTTCATAAAAACAACTTATGTTACCATCAATCCAAACTTAAATCATATTTTACAATCTGACTTTTATCCAATCTGATTTTTTCATAAGTCATATTATAAATAAATCATTTTTCCTACCGTTACCCCAAAAACACATTGTATACTTACAATTTTATTTGTTTATTGTATATATTGTATTGTATCCTTACAATTCCAACATTATATTATTAGATGACAATTGTTTTCCTTTGTCAATTGGGAATATTTTTATATAAATATTTAAAAAAAATTATTATAGGCTCAAACATTATCCTGCCCAATCAAAATTAATTCTCTAGATATGGTTTTTATTCATAAGATTCAAATCCTCAGCTTTATTAAAAATGAATGAATTTTTTTGACTTCAAACAGAATAAGATATGAGATTTTTAAAAAATATTTTTTGGTCACACTTTGACTTGATCAAACTTAACCCTACTCTGCCACCTATAACCTAACTAACAAAATGAGATTAAATTAAAAATATTAACAGGAAAAAAAGTCAGAAAAAAACTTTGAAATTACAAAATTTTAAATCAGGTATTTAAAAAAAAATAGTTATAATTTGCTTACTAAATTTCTTCATTTCTTCATCAATTTTTTTTATAACAAACTTAATTAAAAATGTTAAGAAAGGATAGGTGCTTTGTATGTTTGACATTTAAGCATCCAACTTCATCATTATGAGATTTTTTTTAATTTAATTTATTCATTTTTAATTTAATTTTTTTTCATGAGACCGTAGTTAAGCAAAGTAATTTAGAAAGAGTATTTTGAGGTGGCACAGTTGGATTGGATTACGCCCAATGGGTCCGTCCATGTTCCCACCACGATCCACTTTTTTTTTGTCAACCACCATAATCCGATTTGTAAACTCCACAACTAGATTAATTAATTGAATCAACTTCTAATCTTAATTTATGTCAAATCTTATGTTTTTACATAAAGTAAGAATGTTATGACTCTTTTCTTATATCCCAAGTAATATGTTAAAAATTTGAAAAAAATAATATACAGATCTCTATAGTTTTCCATGATTTATTAATTAGGTTCATATATATATATTTTTTATATCAGGTCATAGTTCACTTGATTATATACTAAGGAATTGTAGATTAATTTTTTATTTTTTTAAAAAATAATGACAATGTTAATTTAATATATCAATATTTTTACATATCACTCTGATAACATTTATAAGTTTAAATTAACTAACTCTCACATGTCAAAGAGAGTTAGTTAACTTATTAATTATGTGTTAAATTTTTCTTTATTTATGATTACTTTCAAAAGTTAACATAATATTTTTTTTTGTTTATTGTAATTAATAAAGACAAAAATGTAAAAAACGTATTTATCACTCTAAAACTAGGTTTATAATAAGGATTAATTTTTTTATCAAAATAAACTTATAAATAAGGCTAAAATAATAGACACTAATAAAAATGAGGTTGAAAGCTTCCCGTCCACTGAAAAGACAAACCGAAAGGCAACCAAAACCTATCTCAATCTCACAAGTTAATTTTCTTTATAAATAAGATAAGAAAATACCATTTGAATATTAAAATCTCAAATTAGTCTATCAATTAATGACTTATTTTAGTAAGAAATTGCTGATTTTAGATTTTAAAATTTAAGTATGATTTTATTTTCTTTTTCCTAATTTTTTTCTCTAAAATTTATTTATTTAAAAAAACTAAAAAAACTCCTTTAAAATATTAATATATATTATACACGGACCAAGTCAATGAATTATAGAATGTACGTGCACCCATATAAGAACAATTTTGGCAACAAAAAAAAAAAAAAAAACCAGAGAGAGAACAATGAATGACAGCTAACAAGCCAGCAAGGAGTTCTGACTTCTGTCATTATTCCGCTCGACTTCGTCAAAATATTTCCTTAATTTTCGGAAAAATTACAAGGAAACTTGAAATTTATCAAAATTGGGTTTTTGCATTTAATTATAAAAAATAAAATCACACTCACACTAGCTATATATTATCAATAACACAGTTTGTTAAAAATTTATATTGTATAGTAATTATCAAGGTTTTGAAATCCGGACCGATTGGAGTACTGAGTTAAAGGTTAGTGGGTCAGATCGAAGTCAGCCTGGGCCAGACCAATGAGATATAAAAATTAGAAAATAATTAATTTCTCATCACACCAACCTAAATTTGACATACTCCCTCCGTCCCTAATTATAGGAACAAATTTTGGAGTTGGTTTTGGTCCTAATTATAAGAGCAAGTTTTAACTTTTGTCAATTTTTTCCTATAATACCCCTATTTATACTTATTATTAGGAGCATTGTATATATGTGTGTTTACATATATATGTATATTTGTGTTTATGTGTGTCAATATATATATATGTGTAGATATATATGTGTGAACACACACACATATATAAACATATGTGTGTGTAGATAGATCTATATGTATACACATCTATACACACACATATATGTTTATATAGCAAGACCATTATTTCAATTAGAAAGCGTGTGAAAATAAAATTAGATCTATATGTATACACATGACTATATAAAAAGCAACTAATATACATATATAAACTAATATGTCATGGATATCTAACGTAAGACAAATTAGAAACACTTATAATTAGGGCAACTTGTGTCATTTTAAATTTATATAAGGACATTTTAGGAAAATGAGTAAAATTAACTAATTTAACTCCTCTTCTTAATTCTCCCAAAATCGGTTAAATTGCTCCTATAATTAGGGACGGAGGTAGTACGATATATCATTTCAATATTTTAGATCAGTAGCAAAATAACCATATACTACAATACTTGTGACATATTCAGATATTCCTAACAATTTTCTTTACAACTTACATTTGAGACAATATATTCATGGTAGCAAAATATCAAAAACAAGTATATGATGACAAAATATTCTCAAGCGGGATCCTTTTTAACACCAGAATGTGTGGGAGGATTGCTAGACTTGGGATTGGGAGTGGTAGTATTCTGGGCACCTTCATTATTAATATTTCCCTCCATTAACACAGCTTCAAGAAAATAATCAAACACAGAACCTCACAGACCAGAATCTCACAAACCGAGCAAACCAAACCTTCAGAAATCCAAACCAAACTGAAGCACAACAGAAACCAATAGGCAAATCAAAACCAATATTAAAAAATAAGCAGAGCCAACAAAAAATAGAGCAACCATGATAGCTTCAGGAAAACCAAAAACGAACCCAAATCAAACCAATATGACATCCAAATGTGAAAAAAATAAACATCAGAGCACCATCAGAACACGAAGAACAATGAACTAAAAATAAAATAAAACATTCAACAATAATAAACCTGAAGCTCTGCACAATGGAACGAAGCTCTAAATCGAGATGAACAAAGCTCTTTCACGGTTTCACCTGAAGAAATAAACGGTAGTGGAAGGCAATTTTTTATTTTATTTTGTTAAAAAAAACCTACAAAATAAAATTTGTTTGACCCGGTGGCCCTTGTAACCCGTCTGGGTCAGTCCGGTTTAACCCTAAACCAGACCGATTTCACGGCCGGTCCGATTCGGTTTCACAAACCATGGTAATTATTGATTACCATATTGATGATCAAATTAATCAATATTTTTTAAAAATTAATTATAATTTTAATAACATCTCATTAAAATTTTGAAAATGCTTAATTAGCTGTTAGCAGAAGCAAAGTATTTTATTTTATCGGGTCAAAAAAAGTATTTTATTTTAAATTTCATAAGCTTGAATCGTTTAATATATAAATGTTTTCCCAAAAAAATTATTTATTCAAATTTTACTTATTTTTGTGTCATTGAGCCTGATAATTTTTAGATAAATAATAAATACATGATCGTTGAGTTTCGTAAAAAGTATACTTACTTTTAATTTTTTTAATATTTGCACAACTAATTTTAAAATAAAAAATAAATTATACTAAATTTTTAAAAAATATTAATGCTAAAATTATAGACTTTTCTTATTTTTTTTAAGAGAAAATTTTATGTATTCAAAAAGAAAAAAATAAAAAAGTCTCGATCATTTCTATAAATTTTTTTAAAACTTTAATCCGACCATTTGTTTTAAGAGAATTCTATATAGATTCTTAAAAAAGTGAATTAAAGTTTACAAAATTCTGGAGAAATATATATCAATCTCAGAAATAAAATGGATATTTATGTAATTTAATAATAGACACCTGATGCTCTTTTTCTTAAAAAAAAATGAGTGTACGATAGCTACTAAAAAGATATTTCAGGATATTGACTGATACGTTGAAAAAATATTTTAGAGTACTGACCGATACTAAAATAATTTTTCAGTACCTACCACAGTATCCTGAAATATCTTTTTACTATCAGTCAGTACTCTGAATTTTTTTTTTAAACATCATAATAATTTTTTTGAAAGATTATGAAGTATTATCGGGCAACATTTTTTCAGTACCAGTCAGTATCAGTATCCTGAAGTATCATTTGAGTACCTATAGTATCCTAAAACATTAAAAAAAAAAAAAAAAAAGGTATCATGTGTTGTTTTTAGTTTTAACATCAAAACATCGCTGTTTTAAAGAAAAGGACGGCAGAGAAAGGGAAGACGTAGAGGAGTAAAGCCGACTCCCTTCTAGAGACTTTAGCGTCCATATTATAGACTGGTACCCTGAAATTCAAGTTACCTGGAAAATTATAATTATAATTTTTATAAACATATGCACCACCATTTGTCCATACCAAGTCGTGTTGGGAATAAAATAAAAAAAAAAAAAAAAAATAGACTTGATGACATTTTTTAGACGGCTTTATTATTTAAATAAAGTTTTGACACGTTCAAGCCAAGTGGCATTCTCTTCTCTTGCTACATTTTTCTTCTCTTTGACTAATACTATTCACTGGTTCATAATTGTACTCAACTATAAGGCTTATTTGGTTTAAGAAGAGAGAGGAATGTCATCTTTACTAAATAGTTCATAGAAATTGTTATGGACCTAGTCAAGGCCCACTATCTCACTATCACAACCCACTAACTGTGGGACCCAGCCATGACCAGGGCGGTTTGCACGATCCTTGGACACGCACAACGTGAGTGCCATCTACATATAGAGCGTGAACCTAAGAGATCAGGGGACACAGATTATCTATCGATTATCTTCTACATCTATCTTCTACAACGGTCTACGCTCCGGCTATTCACAGACAGCCGTCTCGAGCATCTGAGACCCTTCCAGGCTAAACGCCTCATCCATCAATCCTCGAACTACGTGGACTTTGATCCCTCTTCGGGTACGTAGGCCCTAGGAATCTCTCTAGGTCAAGTCCCCATCTACACCAACATCCTAGCCCCTCAGGGCTAGACAATCTGAGTTCTACACCAGTTAGGCCCTAGGAATCTCTCCTAGATCAAGTCTCAATCAACATCAACATCCTAGCCCCATCAGGGTTAGGGTTCTGGTTCTACGCCAGAACAGTGGCGCCGACCGTGGGGATCCGTAAATTTCGATTCCCATGACCAGAGATGGTCAATATTGTTTTCATTAAAGAATCCATGATCCTGAGGAATTATTGTGCAAGCTACGATTGAGTTTTTGCCGTCATTCAGACTCATAATATCGACGACTAAAATCTACGAAGAGATTTTAGGGTTGAGAATTATTCTTGTCTCGATGATGCCCGTGCTTCAACTTTGTCCGCAGTGTTGTTTTCCTCGCTCAACGATGCAATAATGTGTTACTTACTGCCTTCCAGAGAAAGCTTTGGAAGCGTTGAAGCTAAAGGTGGATGCATGCCTGGTTCGTGAGGATCAAAGGATAGACGTTGAGGTTAATGTTAAGATTCAATTCTCTGCTTGCTTATGTCGGCAGCGTTACGATGGTTGATCAAGACATCAAATTCTCGGCTCTCATGTCAGAGCGCTCTTCCTTCCGTGACGCCGACGTTTGCTTCAAGTACTAGCTTCCCGATGAGATCGATAGGTGAGGCTATCCATGTTCCTGCGAACCTGGACGTGCAAGATTTATCCAGGTCTCGCGGTGATCCCAGTTTCTGCTTGGGATGGACGAGGTGTATCAATCTCGGCTACAAAATTGGAGTTTCTTTAAAAGCTGCTTGCTATACAACAAGTGGAACACGCTCGAACCTTAGTTATGCGAGCGAGATCCTTCATTACCGAGATGCCTGCGAGTTTATCTTGAAGTAGCCGAGACTCGGACTCCATTCCAATTGTAAACGCACTGGTTGACCGGGATAGAGGAATAGGCACTGACGTTTTATTCGGTGATATATTTTGATTCTCTCACTCTGAAACATCGTTCCTGCTGAGGTATGAGAAATACTCCTCGTTTCTGATTCCGAAGATGAAGAACAGGCGAGGGGCGATATTCTATCTAATACAAGGGTGGTCCCAAAGGAGTTCATTCACCCCTTACTGGGATACTCCAGGATCCAATGGCGTCTTGTGTGTGCATGAGGGATACCTTCATTTATCCCTCAAGGGATACCCCGGGATCAATCTTAGAGATTCCGGGCGTTGATCAAGATCCACCCGAGTAGTGACACTTTCTTTGTTGAATAAAATGCTTGTAGCAACGTTTCCCGAAGCATGAGTTTTTCTCTAGCGGCTTTAAACCTTCATCCCTCAAAGTCAAAAACTCGTGCTGCAGCACTGATCTTAAGCTTAAGAACAGAAACTCTGCTGATCTCACCAAACTGAGCATCTACATCTGACTAATTGACCAGCATTCTTATTTCAGGAGCCAAGGATGCTAGCACCAATGCACTAAATCACGGTCCTGTATCTACCTTGCCAATCGAACTCGGTTTACACATTTGATGTCGGCTTTCCAACATACCTCAGTTTCAAATTGTATCTCGGCTCCCATGATCTCGGCATTTGCTCATCCGGACATGAGCAAGCTTGATGCTCACAATACTGATGGAGTTGGCATGATCAAAGCAAGTTTGGTGGATGACCTGGAGATCGTCGCGGGGCCCAGGACTAGGGATGTTGGAAATTCACACAGAATCCCGTATGTAGAATTTCGTTGATCCGTCGGTCAAGAGAGACGCTCAGTGATCTCGGTGATTGAGTAACCCGTCAGTTAAATCATCGCTGAACAGAATCTCGTTGACTCTTGACCGAAGTTGAAGATACCCGTGATCATGATAAGATCCAATGCCACAGGTCCGAGATTCTTGAGATCTTGAAAGCACTGAGATATGAATGCACAGCGGAAGCTCACACATTGCCGAGATTATTGTCCTGATTCGCTGAATTAATTTATGACTGTTGATGCTGGAAGAATTGGTGATTTCAGTTAGCACATTCATGATCTATGGATGATATTTTTGCAAGTAGCTTTGGCCTTGTTTATGTTGTATAAAACTCTTGGAGTGGCTTTGATCGCTGCATTGGTTGCTACCATTGTTATATTGGCAAACGTCCCCTTGGGGAAATTGCTTGAAAGGTTTCGAGATAATATAAGGGAGTCATAATCATTTCGGGTGTACTCACTATAATTGGAACACTCTAGCATGCCTATGCTACTTTGTTCTCCAGCAACATTTTGGCATCATCGCTGGAATTTCGATCTCACAAATTCAATGCAATCTTTCCTACAATTGACAAGAACCTTGACATCCTCACTCAATTGACTACATGTGAGCTGGCACCGTGCATTGGCTGAAAGACATGATCATGCAACTGGAATCATCCGCCAAGCTCATCTGACCGCGGCTAAAGCATTTCCCAACCAATTCCCTATGCTAGGTGGAAGCTGAAAAGGACGCAGCCTGGAAATACCAATTATTACTCAAGCTAATGGCCAACAGATTATTACACTGTGGCTTCAAAGCGTGAAAGACGTTCCCAATGTTGCTGCTGCTTCTGCACTTGTTGTTGGTGCCAGTATATATGGTGTTACCAGTTTGGAAAGAACGGCATCAATCAAAAGTTAAAGGAGAGGTGGATGTAGTACAATCTGCGGGAAGTACAAGATCCGAATAGCCCTCTTCTCATTTCGTGGGAGCGCATGAGGTGTGTGTGTAGGCATTTTCTTCACATACTACTCCATATTGGCGTACAAATGGCATGCACTTCTAAACTGGTATGTTGCTCATTGACCTCATGAATATTGCAGTTTCTTTTATAAAATTTCTTCTGTTACGTCGAAAAAGAAAACAATGATGGCTACTTCAGAATGTATGGTCATTTAAACAACATACAATTCGGTTATGACAAAGCAAGTAATTCTTGCCTACTAATATTTCCAATTTCTGGGGGAATCTCCCCAAATAGAGATTTGGTACAAATATATAATGGTGTGGGGCCTGAGACACTATTGAATCCTGCCTTAATAATTCTTAGCTACTTCAGCTGATTTATTAAAATAAAGCTTTCTTAGTGAGGCCCAGAAAAGTTTGAAAATGGACCCGTTTTAAACTGAATCTAGTTTAAATTGGGGATCCCTGTAAAAGTTTTAAAGACAGACCCCGGTTACACCGAATCTGGTTAAAATCCCGGCTCCGTGTAAATTTGAAGGCGGACCCCGGTTACACCGAATCTGGTTAAAATCCCGGCTCCGTGTAAATTTGAAGGCGGACCCCGGTTACACCAAATCGGTTAAAATCCCGCTCTGTGTAAATTTGAAGGCGGACCCGGTGACACCGAATCCGGTTAAAATCCCGGCTCCGTGTAAAGAAACTCTCGGTTGAGAGCATTGATTGATCTCTTCAAATTACACTAATGACAAAGACATGAACGAAAGAGCAAACTAGGGTCACTGAACCGGTCGTAATCGAATACGAACTAAAGACTAAAATCCGGCTTTCGGTCGGAGGAAGTTGCCTCAGTAGAGCTATCGCAGCCGGGACGCTTCCTAACTTACTCAGGGATATCAAGCGGAATTGTCATGCCGACCTTGATCAGGTCAAAATGTGCGGACGCTTTGATGAAAAATCAAACCCGGGCACAGGGGCAATTCAATCGAAGACAAGTAACTCCGAAGTTCTTTGAAACTCGGATAGACACTATCAAAATCAAACGAGTGGTAGCAACTCCGATACGATATCCAGTTTTAACAACAGATCCACCCCGGCAGCCCAGAGACCTGGACTACCAGGCTGGGGGGCAATTACTATACAGTTGTCAATAACCGGGATTAAAGCAAACTCGAACAAGCATTTGAAATGAGCAAACTCCACGGTTGCGCACACTGAATATAGCTCGGCCAAGTCCGTATGGCGCGATCAATCAAACAACTAATCTCGGCGGTTCGAGACTGAACTACCGAGCTTGGGGCAATCATTATGGACCTAGTCAAGGCCCACTATCTCACTATCACAACCCACTAGCGTGGGACCCGGCCATGACCGGGGCGGTTTGCACGATCCTTGGACACGCGCAACGTGAGTGCCATCTACATATAGAGCGTGAACCTAAGAGATCGGGGACACGATTATCTATCGATTATCTTCTACATCTATCTTCTACAACGGTCTACGCTCAGGCTATTCACGAGGCAGTAGTCTCGGAGCATACTGAGACCCCTTCTGGCTAAACGCCTCATCCATCAATCCTCGAACTACGTGGACTTTGATCCCTCTTCAGGGTACGTAGGCCCTAGGAATCTCTTCTAGGTCAAGTCCCCATCTACACCAACATCCTAGCCCCTCAGGGCTAGACAATCTGAGTTCTACACCAGTTAGGCCCTAGGAATCTCTCCTAGATCAAGTCCCAATCAACATCAACATCCTAGCCCCATCAGGGTTAGGGTTCTGGTTCTACGCCAGAACAGAAATCTTTTAATATTTTAAAAATACACTCTCAACAAGAAAAAAAGCTATTATTTTCATTAAATTTGATTTATATATTTTTAAACTTAATCAAAAGATAATTTAATAAAGGAAAAAATTAAATTTAACTAATTTTTACATAGAATAAAAACACGAAAACATTTTCTTAATTTCAGTAAAAATTTTGAGAGTGACTTATAAAATTTGTTTATGATTTAAAATTTGATTTGAAGAACAATTGTCTTTGGTACATGTTATTTTTAACTAATTTACACGTGTCGATAAATACAGTTAAACATATTATAAAATTCAGTTTATTTCTACCATCACTCTTATTATTAATTATATAAAGTTTCAACATCATTTAATTTTTACTCTCTTTTATTAATTATGGGTATAATTAAAAATATTCAATATTCATTGAAACTAATAAATGGGTAAAAAAAAAATTACTTTCTAAAAGATGTTTATAATGTACTCATAGAAATTAGGGGCACTTCCTTTATATTCTCTCAGTCCATAATATAACATGCTTTAACTAATTCATTAAAATCAAAAAATGATAGTTAACTCATTTTTTAATGTTTACATTAATATTTTTTTCCTTCTAATTTTACTGATTCAAATGAAATAGACATTTAAATATTAATTACTATAAATAAATAAGCATTACTTTCCTTCTAAATAACTTATACTCCCTCCGTCCCTAATTATAGGAGCAATTTAACCGATTTTGGGAGAATTAAGGAGATGAGTTAAATTAGTTAATTTTACTCATTTTCCTAAAATGTCCTTATATAAATTTAAAATGACACAAGTTGCCATAATTATAAGTGTTTCTAATTTACCTTAGGTTAGATATCCATGACATATTAGTTTATTTATGTATATTAGTTGCTTTTTATATAACCATGTGTATACATATATGTGTATTCATATAGATCTATCTACATACATAGAGACACACACCCATATATCTACACACACATACATACACACACATATATATATGTTTATATATGTGTGTGTGTGTTCACACATATATATCTACACATATATATATTGACATACATAAACACAAATATATGTAAACACACATATATATAATGCTCCTAATAATAAGTATAAATAGGGGTATTATAGGAAAAAATTGACAAAAGTTAAAACTTGCTCTTATAATTAGGACCAAAACCAACTCCAAAATTTGCTCCTATAATTAGGGACGTAGGGAGTATTATATTATGAACCAAAAGATTCTTCTTTACACTGTGAAGCTTGGATAATCTATTCCAGTCTTTAGATGGAAGATGATGAGGTTGAGAATGACATGATATTTTATACAGTAACCGTCATAATTTAAAGCTCACATAAATATGCAGAAATGTTAGCTACCCATCACAAAAGTTTATCTCTCTCACCTCTTCGTCCTCTTCCTCCGCCTCCCTGTCTTCGCATTTTTTAACTTTGGGTAACATTGAAGGCCTACATTTTCAGTCCATCTACATATCTAGTACACTCAAAACCGCGTGATCACACACACACATATGATATATATACTACTCATAGGCACAGACCTTATTACCTAAGTCACAAAAAATAAAACATTTTAAGACTTGTCTGGTTCCAAAAACAGAGTCCCAAACATGAACAGAGGAAGAAATTAGGGGCCAAGGTGGGCTATAATATGCCTGTGATTGATCCTGTTTATATAACAGATAAAAGCTCCTTCTTCTTCACTTCATCATCATAACAAGACTATATATATATATAGCTTTTTCTGTCTCTACTTTATTGTGCCATTGAATATTATTGTACCATGTCGACCTTAAGAACGATTAGCTCTGGTTTGGTTGCTCTGCTTGTTCTTTATTCACTCATAGCTCTGGTCTCCTCATCTTCTTCAGGACGTGCCTGGAAAACATTGGGAGGTATGTGTGTTTTTTTTTCTTGGGTCTGTGTTCTTCTGAGCTACAGGAGAAAGACTTGCATTGATTTTTAAGGTTCTTGTTTTATTCTGGTATTTTAGAGGTGGTATATTGGCAAGGCATGAATGATATGAATGTAAAGTGAGATTTTCTAACCTTGAAGAAGAAGTAATTGACCAGATATTTTCCCCCAGAATTAATGAAGCGGTTTTTTGTTTTGGTTTATTCTTTGAGTTTTGCTATATATATGTCGTCACATTAAATGAATATGGCCATTAAGAATTGGTCCAATGTTATTTTGTGTTAGTGAATCAAATGTCCTTTTACATTAAATAGCTATAGGCTGATACCGACACCAGCATATGCATGATTCTATGAAAATGAGAAAATTTTCGATTTTTATTTCCCCCCACTTTCTCAACCGCAAAAATGGAACAGAGAGTACTTTTTAACATCTTAACGAATTTAAATAATCGAAAGGACCAATAATAATAAACCAGTTTTAGTTTTTTTTTTTGGGGTGAAAATTTTTAATTTTGATTTATCGTCACTGTAAAGAAGTTTGGCCGCGAAACGGCGGGTTTCATGAAGAAGCTATAGTGCTAGTTTGATGATACAGTCTTTGCGATGTAGGGTCTCCGCCGCTGGTGGTGGCGCGTGGAGGATTTTCGGGGATCTTTCCGGATTCGAGCGACGCTGCGTATAAATTGGCGTTAAACACGAGCGCATCGAACGTCGTTCTGTGGTGCGATTTGCAATTGACGAAGGAGGGAGCAGGAATTTGCTTCCCGGACTTGAAGCTCAACAATGCGACAGACATTTCCTCGATTTACTCGAACAAAGATAGGGTTTACACTGTTAATGGGGTTCCAACCAAAGGATGGTTCACTATCGATTACAACTTGACCGAGCTTGCCACTGTCTCTCGTAAGCCCCATTTATATTTGTTTTCTGTTCCAAATTCGAATGAATGTGAGGTAACAGTGTAGTTAATGGTTCTTGGTCCATTATTGTTGCTTGAATGAACTAGATGAGATTATCAGTTTTACTTAATACCCCCTTCAGTACTTGCTGTCATAGCCCAGTAACTAATTTGCGATGCTAGGGAAAGGAAAATACTTTCTTTGTACTTAATTTAAGACGGATTTATTTAATTTGATTAGATTAAAGAATTTAGTTATATTTATTAATTTGACATGTTTTTTCTAAATCCTCCAAATTATCGTCTTAATTCCTTTCCTCCCTCTCTTAATTATTGTTGAGTAAGCATTAAATTAGGAAAAGATTGACAAATATGAGAAATAGATACTACCTCCAGTCCTAATTATAAGACATAGTTGACTTTGTTTAAAGAGATTAAGGAAGCTAAATATGTTACTTATTCATTTCATATGTTGTGTTTCTTTAAATTATATATTAGTTTATTAGTCAAACTAACTATTTTGAAGAAAAAAATAAAAATAAAAATACTCTAAAGTAATTTAATCAGTTTCCTTAATCTCTCTAAAAAAGTCAACTATGTCTTATAATTAGGACCGGAGGAAGTATTATATTTAGGACTAAGATCAACCCTCAAATTAGATCTTACATTAAAGACCGGAGAACAAGGGAGTAGTTAAGTTAGTTATTGTAACAAATTTGTGTTGGCTTCATGGACTAACCTTTTTAATCATGTGCATTATATCTACCATTGGGAGACAAAGTGGGTTGAGTTTTTATATTTAGGACCAAAGTAAAGAACGTAAAGTAGTGATAAGGTGGGTAAGTGAATTAAATTGATGTCTGGATGCTAAAACAGATTGGTTCACTTGACAAGATGGGAATCCAAAGTAGTCTTGTAGTTACTTAGTGTAGCATGGGTCCGAACTTTATAATTTATGTTGGGGTAGTAATATGTTTTTGTCATGTTTTTATTTTTAAAAAATGATTTCTGAAGTACTGAATTAATTAATTTGTGTCCCTGCATTTGATAATTGCCCAGAAGTGGAGAATTTGTTTCTCTGCTGAAATGTGCTTATTATTATCATTGACGATTCTCTTCTTTTTTTGCTGCTTGTCAGTTGCTCAGGGAGTTTACTCTCGAACTAACAAATTTGACGGCAATCAATTTAAAATCCTCATAGTTGATGATGTAGCCAAATTAGCAAAGCCACAGGGCCTGTGGTTGAATGTTCAGGTAAGTTCTCGAAAATTCCAGAGAGTTCTAGTGCTTGATAGAATCTGACTTTGTATCTATATCAGTTCACTTGCTATTTTCAAATGCAATGTACAGAATGATGCATTCTTCAGGGAACACAATTTGAGTACAGATGGGTTCTTACGTTCTCTATCTTCTCGTGGTGTATCTGTCAGCTACATCTCTTCACCTGATGCGGGTTTCTTGAGAAATTTAATGTCACCCAGAAGTAATGGAACAACGAAACTGATCTTCAGGTTTCTGAATCAGAATGAGGTTGAACCTTTAACTAATCAGACTTATGGTTCACTCTTAAAAAGTCTCAAGCTTGTCAAGACATTTGCTTCTGGGATTCTTGTTCCCAAGGGTTACATATGGCCTGCAGACCAAAACCTTTATCTAGAGCCTTACACTTCAGTTGTTGCAGATGCTCATAAAGAAGGGCTTCAGGTTTTTGTATCAGATGTTATAAATGATCTCGTACTTAGCTACAATTACAGTTATGATCCTCTAGCTGAGTGCCTGTCTTTCATCGACAACAATGTCTTCTCTGTTGATGGTTTGCTGTCTGACTTCCCAATCACTCCATCTGCAGCCATAAGTAAGTTTTCTTTGCTCTAAAAGAGGGAAAAAAAGGTCCATTAGAAACTTTGAGATCCCTGTCATATAGCTGAAGGCTAGAAATTGACCTCTTGCTCCACTTTCATGCATGATTCTTAATTATTTTCCAAACTAACAAGACTTCATCATTACCCTTTTTTAGGGAAAATCACTATGAGATCTCAAGGAATGAATATGATCACCAAAAAGTCCCATAACAAGTGAGTGGTATGCAATGACAAGTTCTGGTGCAGGAAATGATAAGAGATCCATGCTGCTCACTTGTTATCAGGACTTTTTTGGTGATTATATTCCTTTATTGAGATCTCAAAGTGATTTTCCCTTTTTCTAAGCCCTCGATCCTTTTTCTAATGCGCAAGCAAAAAGCTCGTTAGGCAAGACCTTAGTCTGTACCACAAAGGGTGAGTTGAGTGCCATTTGAGCCAAAAAGGCTTCGGGCCCTTATTTCTTTTGCTTTACTTCAGTCTGCAGTCTGGTAGATGCATTTGCAGAATAATTTGAACAGGAGAATGATCTATATGGATACTCTATTGTACATAGTAAGCATGAGATGACAATGTAATTTGTTGAGGCAATAAGTTACATGCAACCTCTTTTTTTTCTAGCTTGTGAATCATGAGATCATAATTAGCATATTATCCCTAGCTAATGTCTACTATTAATGGTTTATAATTTCAAATAACAGTCCAATTGATTTTCTAAATTCTTTTCTACGGCAGATTGCTTTTCTGGCATAGGAGAAAATGCACCCAGGAAAGGTATTTAGTTAGTTTCGCTCTCAATCAATATGAATTATTTCTTTATTCTAGAGGATATAGGTTGTGGCATGTGTAAATTTTAGAACTTGTCTTATTGACCTGTTGCTTCTTCTTCACAGTGGACACTTTGGTTATCTCAAAATATGGAGCGAGCGGAGACTATCCCGCCTGCACTGACTTGGCATATAAGAAAGCTATATCAGATGGTGCAGATGTAATTGATTGTCCTGTTCAGATATCCAAAGATGGAATACCATTTTGCTTGAGCTCTATAGACCTTAAAGAGAGCACGACGGTAGCTGAAACAAGTTTCAGCAGCCGGGCAACAAGTATTCCAGAGATCCAGTCCGGCAGTGGCATATTTACATTCAGCTTGACATGGAATGAGATAAAAACCTTGAAGCGTAAGTTCAATGTTAACATTTATTAATAGGGGAACTTAGTTGATGGCATTAATAGGAAGGATCAGCCAAGGCTCTATACAATGTTACATATATGGGGAAAAAAGGAAGTAATGGATTTGCTGAAGAAATTATTCTTTCCGGAGAGGGAAAATAGCTTAATTCTTTACATTATAGATTGAAACATTCATCTAAATAAAAATTTAGGAGTTTTTTAGTTCCTTCAATGTCTAACTATGAAATGTGTCTCCAATAAATGTTAACATTCTTCTATTTTCTTCATTATTTGTTTTTTGTTGCAGCCTCAATATTGAACCCCTATTCAAAATACACACTGTTCCGGAACCCAAAAGCGAAAAATGAAGGGACATTTTTAACCTTATCCGATTTCTTGACCTTGACTGAAGGTCGGACACATGGTATCTTGTTCAGCATAGAGGTGAGTTAAGTTCAAGTTTGTTTCTTTAGGAATTGTTCTTGTGTGTAATTACTCTGCTATGATTATGTTGGTCACCACGTGACTGAGATACAGAGAGATAATAGGTAGCTTTATGAAAGACTTTTTGCAGGGTGACCTATGATTGTAAAAACTAGGTGTCATCGTTCTTTGATTAGTAATTATTAGTATCTGTGTCCACTATCTGCAATATGGTTATTTGTAAACCTCAATTATTCTTTCTATATTCACAGATGGTTCTTGAAAATGATCTTTCTTGTGAATTTCCTGTGATTTAGTTCTCGACTCCTCCTAATTAGTCATGCCAGTTAAAAACCAGAAGTGCAAGTGATTTCTATTAGAATATAAGAATCTCACATCAACTAATTAGAGAAATGATTGGAAGTATATAATCGCCAATTCACCATCAATATGTGATGAATGGTTTCGATCGTGATTATTTGTTTTTGTGATTCTATTAATGACATTTTTGTATTGCGTATTCATAACAGAATGCAGCCTACCTTGCTGAGAGGCAGGGATTAAATGTGATCAATGCAGTTCATGATGCTTTGAACAAAGCAGGTTATGATAAAAAAGTGATGATCCAGTCCACCCATAGCTCTGTACTGATGAAATTTAAGGAAAATCCCAAATATGAAAGGGTATACAAAGTCAAAGAGGCTATTTACGACGCTCTCGATTCAGCTGTCAAGGACATCAAGACGTTTGCTGACTCTGTGGTCATCGGGAAGTCGTCGGTTTACCCGGAAGTTTCAGCCTTCCTTGTTAACTCCACGAAGACCGTCTCAAAGCTACACTCGTTCAATCTTTCTGTCTATGTGGAAACTTTCAACAATGAGTTTGTGTCTCAGGCATGGGACTACTACTCAGACGCATCTGTTGAGATAAATTCATTTGTCATTGGAGCCAAAGTTGATGGCATTGTCACTGACTTCCCTAAGACAGCTGATAGATACAGAAGTAAGTTAACACTTTCTTTATAGAAATTTGCTTCTTTTGCAAGCATTCTAGAATATTCATATCTTCAAGAGGCATTTAATACTTTGTTATCTTAATAATGGTGCTCCTTTGGTCCTTAATATAAGATCTAGTTAACTTTTTTTAAGAGATTAAAGAAGTTAAATGAATGACTTAACCATAGTATATGTTTATAAGTCAAGCAAATTAATTTAGAAAAAAACGATAAATATAAATACTTTAAAGTAACTTATTTAACTTTCTTAAACTCTCCAAAAAAAAAAGTCAATTGGGTTATATATTAAGGACGGGAGGTAGGATCTTAAAATGATCATTAGTATATTGAGTGTTTATGAATTTATTGCAGAGAACCTGTGTTTGAATCTTGGCAGTAAGACTCCTCCATATATGAGTCCTATTGAACCTGGCCGTCTCTTGCAACAAGTTAGCTCGGCGTACCTTCCACCGCCAGCTCCTCCACTTCCCGTGTTGAACGATACAAGCTTGGCAGATCCACCGTTGCCTCCTGCTGCTCCCCGGTTTAGGACAGCAGCCCCGGCCCCGGCCCAGGCATAATAGCATGAAGATAAGGGAAGAAGGAAAGATGATAATGTAGTATCATATATGCTATGAAGTTATTAGTGGTATTTTGATGTTTTGTTACATATGAAGGAGAGGAGGTTTGGATTAAAGATCTGTTACATATAGACCACATCTTCTCAGTGTAATGGCTTTAAAATTTCTTAGTTAAATTTTTTATAATTTTAATCCTTTAATGTAACTTTCATGAAAAAAATATGATTTTTGATACATCATTTTGAGAAATATTTCTCATTCTCATTTGCTTATTGTGATAATAATGGAAAGTACATCCGACATACGTATATGCTAAATAAATACACTACACGTATATATAGAAATGCATTATAAACATATATCCTGATCAATTATAGTAAAATCATGGTTGGCATAACCCATTTATGCTCTCAATACCTGTAAGTACAAATAATAATGCTTTCAATTTAATTGTGATAACTTAATTTTAATTTGCAACATTTCTTATCCTTCTCTCTCTCTTGGTTACCAAAGAACAATAATGCACCTAACAACTTAAATTGTTACCACTATTATCTTTACTGCATTTCTATTTTTCATCTGCATCAAAAGCTTGGTTTTGAAATTGAGAACTTCAGTATTGTACTATTTTTTTTCCCTGATCTGGAAAGACAGTGATGCATAATTACTTTGAAGTATTCCTTCTTTTTCAAAATTTAGAAGTTATAAATAGTTAGGAGGTTTTTAAAAAATAATAATAATAATAAGATACCAAATAGGGATTATTCTATTATAACGTGATAAACCAATATTCACATTTTTTTTATGAGAAGAACTGTGTAGTGCTTGATCATGCCTCAAATAGGATTATACATATACTAATACAAAATTACAAGATACCAATTTACTTTGGTGCCGTTTTGATATTGCGTGCTATTGAAAAATATTATTTATTTTCGTCCTAAATATAAAATAGAGTTGATTTTTTTTTTTTTGAGATATTAAGAAAGCTAATTAAATTACTTTAAAATATTTATATTTTTCATTTTTTTTCCAAACTACTTTGTCTAATTTATAAACTAATATATAATATAAGGAAACACAATACTGTATATAATATGATTAAGTAACTTATTTAATTTTTCTAAAAAAGTCAACTTCTTTTATGCTTAGGACGGGAGGAAGTAGTTTCAAATATTGAAATCCATGTGGGATCTAATGACAAACCGTTGTTCAAGAACCCGTTTCCATATGAACATTGCTTTGGATGAGTAAGAAGAGCTCGACCCATTTAGGTCGTCCAAATTTTTTTTTAAAAAAATAAAAAAAATATTTTAGTGGATAAAGAATTTAAAATAAAAATAAATTTTAACTAACATTTAAAAAAAAAATTATTTACAATCATCAATTAAAAAAAATTAAATCTGTACAGTCCATCCCATTGGGGAAACGGGTTCCTGTTGTTCAAGGCTGACTCAACTGACTCTGCATTTCCTCGTTTCTCATAGTTTACGTTATTCACTCTTGCGATGGCGCCAAAGTTTAAAAAAATGTGTCCGTTTTGCGCGTCTGTTGAAACCGCCACCGGGCCACCAATGGAATAACGCCATGTGGATAACTGCCACATGGGGGGCCCTTAATGTGTGGTCCCCACACTAGCTGTCATCTGATAATCTAAATCGTATTCCTAATTGGGCAAATTCCCTCATTTTTCCTTTTTAAGGAAAGCATAGCCTAAATGTGAAAATTTGACATATTAAGAAACTGAGTGTGTCATTTTCCTTATAGGCACATACCATAATTTATATGTTTATAACTGTAACACTCAATAATTCCACACTACTCTTGCAAAATTAACTAAGAAGGAAATATCTATCTTCTGATTGGTGGGATTTGAAAAACCAAAATTATATGTGTACAATAAACACATAATTAAAACTCAATTTAAACCGTAAATAAATGCTGGTTTGATTAAAAAGTTGACTCATAATTTATAAAATTATAAATTTAAATTTACCAGTTAATATAAGAATATTGTTGGTGAATAACCTGTAGCTTTTTGAAGCAGATCCTTATTTTAGTAAACTCATAATTGAATCATTAACTCTTAGATCAAGGAAGGCTAGCATGGAGTGAAAAGGTTCGTACCAACCAGCTTCAGCTTCACTCCTCCACACTTCAGTTCACGCTTCACAGTGTTTCTCTGACGCACTTACCTGAGAAACGCGCCGGAGTTTCTTACAGGAAGAAGCCGCTGAAGAAAGTTTGTCACGTGCTGCAAATTTCGTCGGAATGTGGAGCTCGCGCGCAATTTCTTGTCTGTTCATTCTGCTGCTGCTTTACTCAGTGGTAGCTCTAGTGTCCGCTCAGCGATCAAACAGAACCACTTGGAAGACGCTCAGCGGTATGTTTCTCATTTAACACTCGGACGTTTTCTTTATTATTCCCTTGATATTCACTGGTTCTATAAGGTGAGAGGCTAAATTGAACTCACTCCATCACATCCTATTGTTCTTTCGTGCTTTGAAAGGTTAATTGGTTTCATCAATTTATGTCTAGTTGAAAAATTCCCTGGAATCAGCTATTAGAAAGAAGATTTGTGCATTTCTTGCGTGTGTGTATAAACACCAGAGAAATTGATGAAGCCGACGTGCTGCTTAAGTACTGTTGAGTTTGATTTCTCTGCTATTAATTGAACGAAGTTGCCCAATTCTAATATTTTGCTGCGACTGCGAGCAAATTATTACGTGCTTAGAAAGCATCCGATATTTGTTTTTGGTGTTGAATATCAAAATTATTGCTCAAATAATGAGTTGTGGGACAAAGGTCAATTAACAACTGAACTCTATTCTGGATATACTGAGATCTAGGTCTGTTAGTGTTGATACTTTCAATTAAAGAAGTCTTTAAGAACAGAATTTCACGTATGTTTGTATTGCAGGACCTAATTCTCTCTTTACTATGTCCCATCTTTTTGTTTTTGTTTGCCACAAGGAGGAACATACATCCATTATGTATCAAAATTAGTGAAACTTACTTATGTTCTTGTTATGCAGGAAGTCCACCACTAGTCATAGCACGTGGGGGTTTTTCAGGTCTATTTCCTGATTCTAGCGTGGATGCCTATAAGTTTGCTTTGGCAACCAGCATACGAAATGTAGTTCTATGGTGTGATGTCCAATTGACAAAAGACGGAGCTGGGATTTGCCTTCCAGATATCAAGCTGGACAATGCTACGAACATTGCTCAGGTTTTCCCAAATAAAGCTACAAACTACACAATCAATGGTGTGCCAACCCGTGGGTATTTTTCTGTGGATTACACCCTGAAAAACCTGTCCAATGTCGTGCGTAAGTTCACATATTTCTCTCCTACTACTTTGACTGTTAGCTGATGCTAGTATCAAATGCATATATTATTTAATGCTAGGATCTGAATGCTTCATCAATCTGCGTTTTGTATTTCAGTAGAGCTAGTCATTTGGCTCCTAGGATAGGGAAATTTACCAAAATATTTTTTTTTAAATATTTTTTTACCTAATTAAAGCACATTCCAAACATTTTACCAAACTAATGTTTACGTCACTAGTGGCGTAAAAAAGGTTCACGCCACTAAAGTGGCGTGAAGAAAGTTCACTCCACTAGGTGGCGTTAATTTTATTAATCAAACCCACTTTAGTGGGTCTGATTCCCTATATATAAAAAAAATTAAATAAAATAATAATATATAATAATAATATATAATAATTATTATTAATAATTATTATTATTTTTTTATATAGGGAATCAGATCCCCTATTCACGCCACCTAGTGGCATGAAACAGGTTCACGCCACTAGTAGCGTAAACTTTCTTCACGCCACTGACATAGTGGCGTCAACCTTTTTTACGCCACTAGTGGCGTAAACCTTTTTTACGTCACTAGTGGCGTGACCTGTCTTTGCGTCATCAATTGCGTTACTTTGGTAAAATGTTTCCAATCTGATTTAATTAGGTAATTTTTTTTTTTAAAAAAATTATTTTGGTAAATTTCCCCTAGGATAAGTGAACTTCATGTTGTCTAGGCTTGTTTATGAGCTGTACAATATTTTTGTATTTTCTGACAATTTCTTGATTCTTAACAGTTGTTCAGGGAGTCCTGTCTCGTACTGAAAGGTTTGATGGCAATGGGTATTCAATTCTTACTGTTGAAGACATGGTTAAACGAGTCAGCCCACCAGGATTATGGTTGAATATTCAGGTGAAAAGGAGAGATGTATTTCACTTCAATAATTCAGTATCCTAGTTTCTTTGGAAACCAACCCATTCTTTTCTTATGTTTTGCAGCATGATGCATTCTACACGAAACACAATTTGAGCATGAGAAGCTTCATACTCTCTGTTTCTCGAAGTGTAGTCATCACTTATATCTCATCAACTGAGGTTAACTTCCTGAGAAGTATAGCAACACAATTCAACCGGAGAACAACAAAACTGGTTTTCAGGTTTCTGAGACAGGAAGACACAGAACCGTCAACCAATCAGACTTATGGTTCACTCTTGAAGAATACTACTTTTATAAAGTCATTTTCTTCTGGTATTCTTGTTCCCAAAGAGTACATATGGCCTGTAGACGCAAGAAATTATCTAAAGCCACGTACGTCTTTGATCTTAGATGCCCAAAAAGAGGGATTGGAAGTCTTTGCTTCAGATTTTGTGAGCGACGTTCCACTAAGCTTCAATTACAGTTATGATCCTCTTGCCGAATACCTCCAATTTATTGATAACGGTGACTTTTCTGTCGATGGCGTGCTGTCTGACTTCCCTATAACTGCATCTGAAGCCATTGGTAAGTGATGTTTTTTATTCCATCAGTAAACATCAATATTCAATACTGGTAAATTTTTATGTCCTTTGCATATTGCCTAGTCATCGAATCCCCGACACTTATAGCCTTAGATGCATTTGCATTCATACTCTGATGTAAGACGGGGAAGAGACACGGGAGAAGAGGGAGAAGAGAGTGGGAGAGAAGAAAGAAAGGAGGGGGAAATCAAATGAATAGAGGGAGAAGAGAGAAACTCATGGAGGAGACAAATGCAATTCCTATTCAATTCATCAAAAGGCGTACAAAGAATATGTGGTGAGATGTAATTCATAGGCCTCAACCTAACCACCTCAACACATTTTCATAGTTCTCCTTTTGATGATTTGAATAAGAATTGCATTTGTATCCTCTATGAATTTCTCTCATTCTCTTCTCTTTCCCCTCTCTTTCTCCTGTTTCCTTTTCCCCTTGCTGTCCGGCAAGATACTATTTCTCTCTCCCTTCATTTTTAAGTATATGTCCTACTAAATTTTGGTTGCTGGATTGTATTAGTGTTTCCTGGAGTTATTGAAGTCTTCTCTTATTCTGCAGATTGCTTTGCTGACCTAGGCGACCACACAAAGAGGTATATATGTACACACTGCTTTGTTAAAATTGTGTATCTATGTTCATATCTTATTCATTAATACTTTCCAGATTCTTTCATTTTATAAATCCTCTTTGGGGAATGGCTTTTTGTCATTATTGATCTACTTCTCACACAGGCGAAAATGCCACAGAAAGAGGTATATATGTACATACTGCTTTGTTAAAATTGTGTATCTATGGTCATATCTTATTCATTAATACTTTCCAGATTCTTTCATTTTATAAATCCTCTTTGGAGAATGGCTTTTTGTCATTATTGATATATTTCTCACACCTTTTCACGTTGCAGTTAACACTTTGGTGATATCTAAATATGGAGCAAGTGGAGACTATCCAGCGTGTACGGACTTGGCATACAAAATGGCCATATCAGATGGTGCAGATGTTATTGATTGTCCTGTTCAAATGTCGAAGGATGGAATACCATTTTGCTTGAGTTCTATCAATCTTATAGAGAGTACAACGGCCGCTCAATCAAGTTTCAGAAATTTCACAACAACTATC
Source organism: Acacia pycnantha (assembly GCA_025563575.1). NCBI lineage: Eukaryota > Viridiplantae > Streptophyta > Magnoliopsida > Fabales > Fabaceae > Acacia > Acacia pycnantha. Next base: position 2,521,802 of record JAMWYP010000031.1, on the reverse strand, counting down.
CCAGAGATCAAGTCTGGCAGCGGCATATTTGCATTCAGCTTGACATGGGATGATATAAAAACCTTGAAGCGTAAGTCATATAAAGTTCTTGTATATTGTGTTTCTCTAGTTCTAGTAAGAATGATATAAAAAACCAATGCTATTTAGTAATTTTTGGCAAAAAATTCACTGCGAAGAAAATTGACAAATCTCTTATGTTTTATAGAAATATAAGATGGAACTAATCTCTTATGTTTTATATAATAATAAAAACAAGCTATAATGAAATAGCCGATGGAACCAATGCAGTCCCGACATTTGCATTTCTGATTGAGTCATCCCAAGGTCTGAAATGCTACTGAACTAAACCTTCTACTTATAAATGCATCCATTTTTTACTTCACTTGCAGAACTACAATCGGAGTTTTAACCTGGATTCTTAATAAAAGGAAAAGAACAACCAGAAGTTATTCTAATTAAATATGACATCTATGTTTATCTATCTGATGTTTCCTTGCAGCCTCAATATTGAATCCCAATGCAAAATATGGAATGTTCCGGAATCCAGATTACAAGAATGCTGGGAATCTTGTAGCATTATCAGATTTCTTGTCCATTACAAAGAATCAGACATCTCTATCTGGTATCATGATTATTATTGAGGTCAGTTCTTGCTCAAAATTCATTTCATATGAGTTGTATATCAAAAGATAATGATATGAATTGCACACGATTATCATTATTTTTTACCATCAATGCATGCAAATATAATTTATTAATATTATGGTGGTGGATAATGATTAGATGTTTTGAACCTTCTAAAATAAGTGATGTTGAATAATTTTTTAAATTAATTGTTGTCGTTGATGTTCAATTTATTCTCACAAACATGTGTTGTACTGTTGTCAGAGAACAGCCTATCTTGCAGAGAAGCAAGGATTAAGCGTGACTGATGCGGTGATTGATACCTTGAGCAAAACAGGTTATGACAAGTCTGGTCATAAGGTTATGATTCAGTCCACTAATAGCTCTGTTCTAAAGAAATTCAAGGAGAAAACGAAATATGAGCTTGTGTACAAAATTGAAGAAGACGTTGGTGATGCTGTTGATTCAGCTGTTAAGGATATAAAGAACGTTGCTGATTCTGTGGTTGTGCAGAAGACATCTGTATTTCCTCTCAATTCAAAATTCCTGATTGGCGGCTCTACAAGGATAGTGTCAAAGCTAAAATCCTTCAACCTCTCTATTTATGTAGAAAACTTCAGTAATGAGTTCACTTCTCAAGCATGGGATTTCTTTTCTGATGCAACTGTTGAGATCAACTCATTCGTTAGTGAAGTAGATATTGATGGTGTCATCACTGACTTCCCCAACACAGCTAACAGATACAGAAGTAAGTGCAAGACTGCTGTATTCTTGTTTTTTTCCTGGACAAAACTTAGTTCAAATTGCTTATATCCATTAGATCAAATCCTTTAATGAAAAAAGTTTCATTAAAGGATTAAAATTGTAAGAAATTTTAAATATTAGAATTATCTTTAAAGACCAGTTACAACTAATTCTTAGAGAGCATATGATTAACTTTCTTAAAAATATTTTATCATATTTTTGAAAAAAAGTCTTGTAAGACTTAATACTACTTCTGATCCAAAATATAAGACATAGTTTATAATACAATTGTTTATATACATTAGGTCAAATTCGTAGCTAAATTTAGAAGTGTACATACACTTACTAATGACTAACAATAGTAAAATAACAAGCGTGATTCAAAAACTTGACCCAAGTTTTGTCTTCTTTTTTTTTTTTTTTTGCTGAAAGAAGTTCACATGAAAGTTGCTGATGATAGTTTACAACTCTGTTTCCAATTCCTGAATTGCAGGCGAAAATTTTGGCCTTGTTTGGTTAATGTTCTTCTTTGAATAACTTCAGGCACTTCTTTGTACCATCACCAGTTCTCAGCCATGCTCTTACTTTTTCGTTTTGTTTTGATTGAGTTGACAATAATTTGATCCTCAAAGTATGCACATTTCTCAATTTGGTCATAAATTTTGACCCCCTCATATTAATCCTTTACAATGTCTTGGGCCTATGACAAAGTTCTCACGTTAATGCCATTAACTTCGAGTTAATACAATATGGTACAAGTTGCCTCAGATGACAAGATGTTAAAAACTTCGTTTTGACATAATGAACTCGATTTTGCTGCAAATGTGTTTTGGTGCTTCTGTTTTTCACTTTTCAGCTACAATGTTTATTTAAGGAGCAAAAGGTCAAAATCAGTAGAATCAATATATTTTTAAGAATCTAAATATCCTTAATCATTTGTGTTTGACTGGATCAGTTCTATAGCAAATTGAGCTGTATTCTAAAAGTTTTTCACCTCTGATCTTCCCGATGTCCCCTCATCTCTCACTACAGGGAACAAATGTTTAAACTTGGGTGACAAAACACCTCTTTACATGGCTGCTGCTCGACCCGGTGCTCTTTACGAACTTATCACTGATGATGAGTTGCCGCCGGCTGAGGCTCCACTACCAATTCTCACAGAATCTGAAGTATCAGAGCCAGCTTTGCCTCCTGTTTCAAAGTCACCCCCAAGTTCCTCACCTCCTACCAAAGCTATCTCAGGAGCTTCACCCCCAGCAAATGGACTATTTAATAAGGTCACTATCTCCATCTTTTTTTCTAGTCTAGCCTTCTTTGTTACTCCTCTTATGCCTTGAGTGCAATATTCCTCCCAAAAAGGTTTCTTATGCATAATTTAGTCAGTCCTCTATATATGTTCCCATCTCTTTGTTGTTATAAGTTATAACTTAGGTAGGTTCATTATATTTCTCCTTCCCATTTCTTCAATCTCTCTATCTGGGTTAATTATGTGAACTCAATCCTAAGTACATGTTACTTTTTGGACCTTTTACTATTATTACTCATATTTGTGACTACTTTTTTGTGTGCGCGCGCATTTATTATGAGATGAACAAGTTGGGTTCAGATTTGTCAAAATGTGGTGAAAATTTTTCTTGCTTCTGATCCCACAATGAATTTCTTACAGTTGTATAATAGCTGTGTGTAGTTGGAAAGCAAAAGTAGGAGTATTATGATAAATCATAGATGATTTAAATGGTTTTTGAAATTCAATGAAAGCTTTCCACCATTCATTTGAAAATCTGGCAACAACTTTTTGTTCAATCCCTCTGATATCATAACAAGACTGTTTAGAAACCACTCATTGAAATATTTTTAGGTAAACTCAAAAAAAAAAAGGTGGCAAATTGAACCAATATATAAATAATGTATGTGTATGCCAATTAAGAAAAATCATGTGTAAAGCAAACATCTAGGTTCTCTTTTCATGTGAACCCTATATCTATTAGTTAATCAGTGGATTTGAGAAACCTAAGAATTGGGGTATGATTTTGGTGGCCACATGCCCAACATAATTAATTGACTGCAACTATTATTATTAAACTCTCCCATCATTATTGATTGTCTTGGATGTGCCCTTTACATCTGTCTTGTTGTTCTCATGAATGTCAGGCCTTAAGAAGCATAATCATGATGATCTTATTGGATTCATTAAAATAAGGAATAGATGTAGAAAAAAGGCAAAAAAGAAAAAATTATAAATCAGTTTAGTGTATCTAAGCATATGATTTTAGGTGATTAACACAAACAAACCTCAAAAACCTCACCAGAAAATAAAAACTTCTGCATATTGCATCAACCAACATCTTGACAATTTTATTACTATGATTGAAGCACACACGAAGCCTTTTTGAATTTTGAGTCATTACCTTATGAAGTTTATACGAGGTCACAACTTACAACATGATGATATCATGCCTATATATGTTGCGTCTATATATATATATTACGTGTCACAGCTCGAACCAAAGTTGCCAGTTAATGGAGAGTAAAATTAATTGGGGAATACTCTTTAAGAACAAAATTTGATTAAAAAAGAAAAACTAAGATAACTGAGCCTGCAATATTTTAAAGAAAAAATTGCATATTTAAATCCATTTCACGATAGAACTTTCATTCACACACGCACACACATGTATGAACACATTTATCCCGCAGCGGAGAGGGTATTTTGAGCATTTAAGAATAAATTCTTAACAATTAAGATTAATTTTCAAGATACTCTTTGTGATATCGTATAATAGTAGTTGAAAATTTGGGACAAGATATATTGTTTTGGTCTTATTTATAAGTCACTTCCAACTTGTTTTATTGGAACCAAAAAAACTTTAAACCTCATTAATTATGCCTTAAAATTCAACATTTTTTCAATTTTGTCACTATTTAATATATAATGTACCCATGAGAATAAAATCTACACAATAATAAATAAAGGATAAATTTTACCAAAAATGAATAAATAAATGAAGGATAACATTGTACTACATTCATATAAAAAATTTAGAGTAAAATACTCTAATTATCCTTCTATTTTTAAAATATATAAGTTCAAACCGTTAACTCCGTTATAAATATTGTAAGAATATATTTGGCATTAAAATTTATATGAAGATTAAATTTATTTAATAATTTACCCTTAACACTTAATCCCAAATTTTAATTGTTAGCTTGTAAATATCAGAAAATTTTAAAAATCTGAGTAATTTTTTTTCCAATATTTGTAGGAAAATATATGAAATTATAAATTCAAATGACTTATACAATCTCTCAAATCTATATAGTTTATTGTATTTGATAGGAAAAATGTGTTTAGTATATATTTTTAGCCATTTAAGAAACTAAAAATGAATAAAATTCAATAAATATGGTGAAAAGGTTAAAATTTTAAATTTTATAATCTCAAGATTAATAAATATTTAGCATATTAGAAAGTTAAAAAACCTATTAGAATTAAAATTTGGTGGTATAATTTTTTTTTTCTATATAATGTGTGTGTTTAAATAATTCTAATGTTAAAAAGGGTTATTTTGTAAAATTAGAAGTCCAAAAGTCAAACTTAATGATCAACAAACAGTTAGGGTGGATAAAAATAGAATCTCAAAATATAAGAAAAGTTTGTGTAACATACATTTTAATTTTAAGGGGAATCTATGTGGATTTTCAAAATAGATAGGAGGTCTATGTAATTAAGGCAAAACATATAGGTAATTAGAGTATTTTACTCAAAAATGTAATGATATGACATTTTCATCCCATAAGATAACCCCAATTAGGTTGAGATTTGAAATCCATTAGCATGAGACACTAGAATAAGTTTCACCCTCTTTTGTTTTGTTTGTTTGTTTTTTCCCTTATCAAAACGCTGTTTAAGAATATATGTATATTTTTTTTAAATGGATTCAAAATTGGATTAGTACAATACTCATATGAACTCTCCTTGAGAGTACGTTGAAAAAAGAGTCAAATATAATGACCCCACAAATAAATTCAAACGTATACATAAAAAGTCTTTCAATTCAAACTTGGTAACACCCACAAGGAGTTGCATGGAAAAAGTTTCTCTACCTATTTTGAGATAGATAGGGAGAGCTCTTCTAGATCTGGGCCGTCCAAATCTGATTTGGACGGTCCAGATTTATTTTTTTTTATTTTTTTTTTTAAAATAATTATTTTAAAATATAGAGAATCTAAAATAAAGATAATATTTTAACTAACATATTTTTAAAAAATGATTTTTTCATTTAAAGATTGACAGTTTTTTAAAAAATAAATCTGGATCGTCCAGATTAGATCTGAAAGAGCTCTCCCTATCTATCTCAAGATAGGTAGGGAAACTGGTTCCGGAGTGGCACAGTACCAAATATAAATTCCCCTGATTCAAATTTTATTGATAGAACAATGAGACAGGAAAAAACGAAGAAGGGAATTTCAAAACGAAAGGCAAAGAGAATTCCCAAGTGAGGAAGCAATAAGTAGGAAGATGCAAGCAAAGCAAAGCATCATGATTGACCATATCAAATACTCATCATTCTTTGTATATTTACATATTCATTCCCTCTCTTTTCAATTTTGACTCGCTTTTTCGCTCTTGCGTCATGCTTTTGCCCTCATGATCTCACCCCTCCCTCCCATCCCCTCTTCATTCTTTTTCCCTCCATTATTATCATTAATATTTCATACTAATGTAAGCCGGATGATTAATTTGTAAATTTAAAAATATCATTTAAATTAGTTATTTGCGTGTATATGTTGGTTTTCTTAAAATATCATATACTCCCTATGGTCATAATTATAAGACCTAGTTGACTTTTTTGAAAACATTAAAGAAGCTAATTAAATTATTTTTGAGTGTTTTTATTTTTATTTTTTTTCCTCTAAACTAATTAATTTGACTAATAAAATAATATATAATCTAAGGATACACAACATATGAAATGATTAAGTAACTTATTTAACTTCCTTAATCTCTCCGAAAAAAGTTAATAGATTTTATAATTAAGATCAGAGATAATAATATATTGAAAACTACTTTCCTGATGAAAAAATCCCTAATATATGTACAATTAATTAGAGCCGGGAAATTGGGCCGAGCCCATCGGGCCGGCCCGTTTAGGCCCTGACCTGTCAAGGGCCGGGCTTGAAAAATAGATGAGATATTTGAAATTGGCCCTGTAGGGCCAGCCCTGGAGGGCCTCGGGCTTAAACGGGCCGGCCCTAGAGGGCCTCTGGCCAGCCCTGCAGGCCCTGTTCACGGTAGCTTTTTCTTTTTTTCCCTTTTAATTTATTTTTTTATATATATTTTGTCTTTGTTATAGAGTTATTTATCCATTTAACTACAAATATATAATAACTATATTCTAATTTTATGATTTGGTTTATTATTTGTTGCAAATAAAATTACTTTTATGTTTAACAAATTAAATTATTTGTTACAATAATAGTTATCGTACTAATGTCGCTTAGTGGTATGTTTCTTAAGTTTTATCTGAGTTATTTGTGAACATAATTTGCTTTTGATTATGAATTAGTGACTGTACTTATTTGTTGGATGATTTGTGATGTAATTTACTAATTATATTTCTTTAAAGAAAACATAGGAAAATTAATTAAAATTTGGAATAGTAATTTCCGGGCCCTGGAGGGCCGGCCCTGACCCTGGTGCTCTCGGGCCGGGCTTTGAAAAACAGGTGTTTTTCTTACCTCGGGCCTTGGAGGGCCGGCCCTGTTAGGCCCTGACCCTTCACGGGCCGGCCCTGATTCCCAGCTCTACAATTAATAGACCTCAACAGAAAATTAGTAGAGGGATTCGTTTTAATTCTAAATGTAAGATATCAATGTATTTTATTTTTCAAATTTATAATTTTTTCTTTAAACTATCTCTATTTTTTTATTTTTTATTTTTAAATATGGTTCAAATGCACTCACACACAAGCATGTTATTTTTAATGTGAAGCCCAAGTTCAGAATCTCATCCAAATTTGGCGGTGGCACTGCTACTAGTGTAGTGCTGACATCCGTACATATTTTATAAATAACTAACTTAATTAATTAGTTTTTTAATGTTTATAGATTAATTACTTAACTCCTACATCTAAACATATGAAGTATATCACACAACATACCAACACATCTTTTTATTTCAACTTGAAGTATCATAAATAATTAAATTAATTATTTGTCAATATATAAGCATCCTGCAATACTTATGTGTGAGTAAATCACTTCTGCACCTTTTTCCCTAATATACAAGACCTGTCAGATTTCAAGATTAGCATTAAAAGCGAAAATAAAATAAAATAAAAAAATCTTATTCAAATGGATAAGATGGAGTGGGATGAGGATAAGATGGTCTAGAGTTCAAATTTATTAATGTAATAAAAAATTAAAGATAATTGAAAGCCATACAATGAATACAGGTTAAGGAGTTTAACAATTAATGGAAGATAATAACTCAAATGAAAGAAAAAATCAATTGTCGTTAGCATGTACGTATCATTCATGGAATCAAAATTCAACTATTCCAAATTAAAGAAGAGAAAATTCAGTTTGATGATGAAATGAAAGATGTGACTCAGATATTAAGAAATTGTGTGATCATCATGATGACAATAATAATAATAATAATAATAATAATAATGAAGTTGTTATGCAAATTTTAAAGACTTACAAGTTATTATATAATTATCACTTAATTAATATTGACAATGATGTTATTAATTTCAATGATAAGTACTAAAAAGTGAAAACGGTTAAATTAATTGCTTCTACATCACTTTAACCATTTTTCGATCCCAAAATAACTCACTAATTATTATGCTTTTTTTTAAAAAAAGAAAATCAGAATCATGCAAAGATTGAGAATTATTGGCCAATATCAACTTTTTGATGATTTTTTATGTTTATAGGAATTATCAAAAAATCACAACTTATATTTTAAATTTTTTTATCAACATATAAAAATTAAATTAAAACTTATTTTGTGATTATTTATATCTCTTCCATTTTTTAATTTATATTTTACGAATAAAAAAATAAATATTAGAAATGAATTTTTATTAAAAATTATGTTTTTAATTTTTGTTTTCAATAAATAAAATAAAATATTACATTTGATATAATTATATATAAAGGTTGGAGCCCACACATTATGTGGGCCACATCCAATCCACCTAGGCACAAAGTCTATTTTAAGGTTGAAAATGATTTTTATAGTTAAAATCATTTTTAGTTATTTAATTGGACTCATTCAATATAATCAACCTAAATTATCAATTTTTAAGCTTATTGTTAAGAAATTTATCAAACCGAATATCACAATTTTTTTAAAATATACTTTTGGTTTATTGTGGGGCTTTAGTTTTCCCTCTAAACTAATCCCGTACTGACACGTGGCAATCATGCAACGGCCAAGATCCAACATCATGAGGACGTTATGCTGACGTTGATACAAAGATCATCACAAAAGTCCTTCAATAAAATTCAATTTTCAATCCCATATTCTGAAGCAAGCCAACTTCCTTTCTTGCCTTTTCCATATTTATTCGCATTTCTTATTTGGCCGCCAAACTTCTCTCTTCTTTAAAATCTCTCTCTCTCCTCTTTTTCAAGGTCACAATCTTGCATCGTCACTTCCTCTATATATATGATCCTGTGTCCTCCTTTTGTTCCTCACAATTTGAGTTTGCTCGCCAACTGTTTTACAAAATGCCACAAAGAGAAACTTGCAGTTCTGTTACAGAACCACGTCCTGTGGTCAGAAAGTTCTTGGCCAGACCTCAGCATGAAGGTGTTGGCGCCATTGTTAGAAGAAGCATTGGACGGTAAACATTTCTTCTTCTTCTTCATTGAAAAGTATTGAACTTGAGCTTCCTTCAATAACGGGTTTTCTGGGTTTGAGCTAATTATCCAGTTCTTACTTGCTTCAGCTAAATTTTCTTATGAAGTATCTATGATTCAATGATTCCAATGAAGTTCCTCTTTATGTTGTGCCTTTATTTCATTGGAAAACCTTGAGGAACTCTTGTGATGTTCTTATGATATTAATGGGGTTTCTGGGTTTATTTTTTCAGGTTTGAGCTGAAGTACTTTGATCCATTCCTTGTACTGGATGAATTCTCAGGTGGGTGTATATCTCTGTATTATGCTCTGCTTTCTCCAGAAAAAAAATTAAGAATAAGCAATCTGTTTATAGTTATTATGATTTGAATTTTCTTTTCTAAGAATACAAATTTTTGAATTCTGCAGTCACTGCCCCCGCTGGATTTCCTGATCATCCACATAGAGGTTTGTAAATCGTCCCTCCTCTGTTTTTTCTTACATTTGTTCTTACCTCCTTTGTTTTTTTTTTTTTTTTTGGTTCTGAATTCTCACAAATTTTTTTCTCTGAGATTCTGATTTTACCCTTCTTCTTCTTTGTGTTTTCTTCTCTCTGCAGGATTTGAGACTGTCACATACATGTTGCAGGTATAGACCAAATTTCTCATTTCAGTTCAAAAATATTACTCAAGCTTCCTATGAAAAAGAAATTAATATAATCATTGCCTTTTCTGGGATTTCAAAAACAGAATGACAAAATGGTTAAGACAAATAAAAGAACAAATGTTTGGCTTTCAATCCTACAAGTCTAATTTTACAGTATCATCCCAAGTTTTGTTACAAAAGGAGGTTTTGGAGTAGGAAGTGGGGAAAAAAGATTGGAATGTTCTTTAACATCAAGGTTGTTTTTTTTTTCCTTTTTCCAGAACATCAAGGTTACTTTTAATTTTTTTAAAACTGAACCAATAATATTTGAGCTATTAGTTCATTACACGTTGAAATTTTACTTTAACTACCTACTCAAGAAAAATATCAGTCTGTTGGTGGCCAATCTGTGTGCTGGCAGGGCAACATATATAAGTCATAACTTTATATATATGCCTGGCTACCAAAAAATGAGCCTATTTAATTAATTAGTGAAATTATCAAAGTAGAACCATCTAAAGTTGACCTAGTTTTCCAACGATTACTGATTCCAAAAGCAAGGAAAAAACACAATAAATGGCCCCACTTTTTGGTGTTGTCTTGTTCCTTGTCCAGAAAAACAAACTCCAGCTGCCCTTCTGATGTGTTACCATGTTGTCTACGTCCTGCATGCGTCACATACACGTTCTTGTTTGTGACCCCATAAATCCACACATGTTTAATAGGGGATTTACTGTTAAGTCAATTATAACAAACGTACTTATAATTTGTGGGGTAATTGTGTTGGATAATCAGGGAAGTGTGACTCATGAAGATTTTGAAGGACACAAGGGAACAATAGAAGCCGGTGATTTGCAGTGGATGACTGCAGGAAGAGGGATTGTCCACTCAGAGATGCCTGCTGCTCAAGGCACCCAAAAGGGCCTACAGCTTTGGATCAACCTCTCTTCCAAACATAAAATGTACCTTCTTCCTTCTTCTCTACATACTAAATATAATACATGTTTACATAATTTGATTAAATTAAAGAAGTTGGTTAAGTTAGTTAGTATGATATGTGTTTTTTAAAACATCTTACTCACATTCCTTAATTATGGTTAAAGAAGCATCAATAGGGGTAAATTAAGAAAAAATTGACACATATAAAAATTATGTCTTATATTTAGGATTAAGATTAACTCCTCAAGTATATCTTATATTAAGAATAAGAGGAGTAAGTATATATTGCTTGGTGTTCCCCTAATATGAGGTAACTCCTCTAAACAAGAATATCCGGCTAAGGCACCTTTGTCAAACTTTTAACTATTGATATGGTTTTGAAATTTTGATGGATCAAACAGGTATAAACGAACAAGTGTAACAGATAAGTCTTGTTAAATTATCTTAATAGTAATTTTTTTCAGATAAGGTTAACAAGAAGTTTATGCATAAGTAGTTAAGTACAATTCAGCATATGGCCGGTTGGTTATTCTAGTATTATTATTTTTATTATTTGACTTTTTTTTAAAAAAAAAGAAAGAAATATTGAATTGCTTCTAGAATCTGCAATTTAGGCTCATGACATATCTGTTACGTCACTAGACATCATCACTGTTTGTTCACTTGTACTTTAGAGGGTTACTTTGGATATATTGCATCCTGGTTAGAGCTGGGAATCAATCAGGGCCGGCCCTATAGGGCCTGGAGTAAGAAAAAAAATCAGTTTTTCAAAGTCCGGCCCGATAGTACTGAGGCTGGGCGGCCCTACAGTACGCGAAAATTACTATTCCAAATTTTAACTATTTTTCTTCGATTTTTCAAAGAAATATAATTAGTAAATTGCAACCATTAAAGTTCTAATCTATCAAATAAATGTTATCAACATTAATATCTAAACAATATAAATCATTCAACAAATAAACACATTTATTAATTCGTATTAAAAAAATATATTTATAATTTATTACTTATATAATAATGTAATACCAAAGTATGTGTTTATTTAATATGAAAACATCCCTTCTTTAAAATTTATAATAACTAATTATGTGTTTTAATACAGAATAATAATAAACATAAAAAAATGGTTATAGTTTAAACTAAAAAAATCTAAGTAATTACAAATAAACACATACATTAAGTGGAAATTTAGGTAATTAATTAATTTTTTTTAAAAATGCTATAGTTAAACGGGCCTGCAGGGCCGGCCCGATTAAGCCCAAGGCCCTACAGGGGCCGGCCTGCAGGCCAATTTCAAATTTCTGTCATATTTTTCAAGCCCGAGCCCTACAGGGCCAGGGCTTAAACGGGCCGGCCCGATGGGCTTGGCCCGATTTACCGGCTCTAATCCTGGGTGGGTATGAACCAAAAGGGAAATTATTTTCTTTTTGTACAAAGAAAAAGTCAGGGGCATGTTTTATACCCTTGGAATATATATATATATATATATATATATAAAGGTCAGGGTCACATAAGACTTTTATCTCATGATTCCTCATCATGGACCATTTCATACACAAAGTGCTTTTGAACAGAGCACCCAGTGATGTCAAGTGTGCATATCCATCCACCTGGAATGGCCACCACCATAAACCCCATATTCTTTGGTGATTGGTGATCATGGAATCCTTCAATAATAAGAGCAACATGTTGTTGCTCCTAGTTTTTGACCTGATCCCTAATATAAGAGCTAGTTACAATGTTGGATTTGGTCTTAAATATAATATCTTGATCTATTTTATCTCCTATATTATCATTTTCCCCAAACTATAATTTACCTAACTTATAAACTTATATACTCCCTCCTCTGGTCCTTAATATAAGACATATTTACTTAATTTGATTAGATTAAAGAAGTTAGTTAATATCACATGTATTTTCTAAAACACCCTAGTCATCTCTCATAATTCACTTCTTCCCTCTTCTCCTTAATTATTGTTAAGAAAACATCAATAATGGTAAGTTAAGAAAATATTGACAAATATGAAAAATATATCTTATGTTTAGGATCAAGATCAACTCCCCAAATATGTCTTATATTAAAAATCGGAGAGAGTATAATCTAATATTACAGAGAGATATTTTAAGGAGACCATGTCAATTTTTTCAATTTAACTAATTTATTGATTTCTTTTATCTTAATCTACCCAAATTAGTTAAATAGCTAGTTTTTGAAGATTGTTTCTGTGTAAAACAATAGATCACAAACACTATGCCTAAGTTTTGTTGTTTTCCTGCTAACTTTTTCTCTTTACAGCACATCATTAACTCCAAAGTCAAATCTCTGTACTAACCTCAAAGAACTTTTTGGTCGGAAGTAACTGATAAATATATATGTTTAAGAACGCATTATAAACCTTGAAGGTCACGTCAAATCTGTACCAAAAAGTTTCTTAATTTACAAGCTAGGCTTTGGTTTCAACCAATCAATCATTGTGTTCTAACATTATATGTCTATCTCATTACAGGATTGAGCCAAGGTATCAAGAGATGCTGAGTAAGGACATAGCAGAAGCTTCAAAAGATGGAATCAAAGTGAGAGTAATAGCAGGTGAAGCCTTGGGGATTAAGTCTCCTATCCAAACAAAGACTCCAACAATGTACTTAGATTTCACTCTCAAACCAGGGTCCCACCTGCAACAACCCATACCAGAATCTTGGAATGCCTTTGTTTATGTGTTGGAAGGGGAGGGCGTGTTTGGTAGCCCTAAATCTCAGCCTGTGGCTTCTCATCATATTCTTCTTCTTGGTTCTTCTGGGGATGGCTTGGAGGCTTGGAATAGGTCTGGGAGTAAGTCGGTCCGGTTCATTCTGGTTGGGGGTGAACCGTTGGGTGAGCCTCTGGTTCAGTTTGGACCGTTTGTGATGAACACTCAAGAGGAGATTGATCAGACTGTGAGTGATTTTGAGAACTATGTTAATGGGTTTGAGAAAGCTAGACATTGGAGATCTGAAGCTGCAATTGGTCTTGATTTTTAGTGTTGTGACTTTTTTCTTCTTCTTGGGTTTCATTTGGAAATTATTAGTTTTTTTATAGAGAAAAGATGATATAGAAATAAATAAGTGGTGTAGCCTCTCTCACTATGGAAATTGAAAGTTTAGAGCCTGCTTGCTTTGTTTAGCAATTAGCCATAAACAAAATTTGACTTGTTCTCCTTTACTCACGTCTTTCACAAAACCTTTGGGATAAAAACACCAAAAGTATTTATTCATGTATATCAAGACAAAAATTATAATTGAAAAACTGTTTTTAAAGGTTCAAATCACTGTTTCAAACAAACACACAGGATGAAATATTGGGATTTCAAATTTTTAAATATTGTCACTTTCGTAATTTACAAAATCGAAATTATCAGCTGAAAATTGTGTCATAGGGTTTTAAGTTGTTTGTTGATCTTCAAATCCCTAGTCCAACTAGGTTTTAAACTCTTGATATCATAAACTCTCATGTGAAACGATTGCCTTGAAAGTGGCTACAAAAAATGTTTAGCAGATTCCATTATGGGTAATATATATTTTAATATTCTTGTAGATAAATGTAGAAATGGATACTTAAAACTTCTAAATTATATTGTTTTACAGAAAATTCCCAAGTAAAATGATATTCCTTTGATATTTAATATATGACTTATTTATCTAATTTAAATAAATTAAAGAAGTTAAATAAATTATAATACTTAGTTAAAACATATGTGATATTATCTTACTAAAATATTTACTTATAACATTAAATTATCTATCAATTTATAAGTTAGACAAATTAATATGAAAAAAAATGATAAATATCAAAGATAAAATGAAAAAAAGTTCTAACATTTATAATCAAAATTCACTTCCAAATTAAGTTCTATATTTAAAACCGGGAGTACAATAAAATAGAGATAAAACACTGTTACATCAATTTTTGCTTACAGAGACACATGAGATGAAGAAAGGGAATGAGTAAAGATACATGAATTGTGCTAATTCATAAGCCTTTTCGAGTTCCCTTTGCTGCAACAACAAAGAATATTATGAGTTACCAAAGCAACCAAAACAAATATTATTACCAAATAAAAAATCCAAAGTTATTCATATATTAATTAATATTCGTTTTCAAAGTTGAGATGTGAATACCTCAGCAAGTACTAGGTGTTCTCAGACCACATTTACCAGGCAAGGACAATGCATTTTTGGGGTCAATTCCAGCTGCTGGTAACAGTGACTTGTAACTGCAAAGACATGGCAGATTAGCTTTCTTAATCACCGCACAACACCTCTTCGATGGCGGTGGCGGGTAGTTTCCGGTGATGGCCGCACGGCAATAGTTCAGCCCAGATGTTTCCACATTACATATCACAACAGCTTGAACTCCATCCAACAAGGCAATGAACATTGCTGCCACCACCAGCCTCTGTACCAAAACTTTGCCACTATTCTCAGCCATACTTAACCAGATAGAACTCAGAAGTAGTGAATTAGCTAGGTCTAATTGATAATGCTGTCATGTCTCTGAACTTAATGTTAATTTATAGAGAGTTCACAGTGATGTGTTGGAATTATTTTGGATTAGTTTAGTTTTGGGATCAAGATTTCTCTTTGTTTTAGGTGTGTCATGTGAAGCCAGACTGGAGAGAGAGGTTCACGGGATGGGTTTACATGAAAATTAAAACATGAAGAGTATAAACAAACAAATAAACAAAGGTTAAGCTGGCTCGTCACTTTGCTAACAAACAAAAAATGGGTTATCAGTGGCCAAAACTAAATATTCTTTTATGTCTTCTCTGTAATCGATTGCTCAAGTTAGGTTGCTTGCTGGATTCTAGCCCGTGATAGTATAGTACTACCTCCGTCAGTTCTTAATGTAAGATCTCGTTGTTAGTACAGTTTGTATTACGGGCGAAATTTTATGTTAAGGATTGGAGGTAGTATTGGATTAGAAAATAAAATCTCGTTGTTTTGTTCTGAAAAGGAGACAGAAGAAAAACTGAAAGGAGAGATAGAGAGGAAACCGTACTCTTGACTATGGTTTTGAATTATTCACAATGTCCTAATATTTTGAAGTGTTTTTACACACCCTATCCTTAAGTGCCTGTTTAGATTAGAGGTAAAAACCGTGTTTTCTAACATGATATATGGTACACGGGGTAAGTATGTGAGATGAGTTTTGTTTCAACTTACCTAAACATACTTTTCTAACACCAACTCAAATAGGACAATGGAAGAATAGTCCTCTCTATTAGAAGGAGCTATCTCAATATATGTTTTAGAGGACAAGTTATTCACCATCTACAACCGCAATATGATATGATATTACTATCCCGCTCGTATGTGGATCTTATATTAAGAATTAGACGTGATATTTTTTATGATAGGTGATATGATACTACCTCCGGTCCTAATTATAAGAGCACATTTTGGAGTTGGTTTTGGTTCTAATTATAAGAACAAGTTTTAACTTTTGTCAATTTTTTCCTATAATACCCCTATTTATACTTATTATCAGGAGCACTTATATATGTGTACATATATATGTATATATGTGTTTATGTGTGCCAATATATATATATATATGTGTGTGTGTGTGTGTGTAGATATATATATATGTATGTGTGTGTGTGGGGGGTGTACATACACAAACACACACACATAAACATATATATATTTCTGTGTGTGTGTGTGTGTGTGTGTGTTTATGTGTGCCAATATATATATATATGTGTGTGTGTGTGTGTGTAGATATATATATATGTATGTGTGTGTGTGGGGGGTGTACATACACAAACACACACACATAAACATATATATATTTCTGTGTGTGTGTGTGTGTGTGTGTGTGTGTGTGTGTGTGTGTGTGTGTGTGTGTGTGTGTGTGTGTGTGTGTGTGTGTGTGTGTGTGTGTGTGTGTGTGTGTGTGTGTGTGTGTGTGTGTGTGTGTGTGTGTGTGTGTGTGTGTGTGTGTGTGTGTGTGTGTGTGGATAGATTTATATGTATACACATATATGTTTATATAGCAAGACCATTATTTCAATTAGAAAGTGTGTGGAAAGGAAAATTGGTCGGAGAGATATGTGGCGGGGTTGTAATTCACTTTTACTTATGTCATTTTAAATTTATATAAGGGCATTTTAGGAAAATGAGTTAAATTAACTAATTTAACTCCTCTTCTTAATCCCCCAAAATCGATTAAATTGCTCTTATAATTAGAACCGGAGGGAGTATTAATTTGTTTTGAAATGAATTTGTCTATTTTATCTTCAGGCAAAAAGAATGTGATTTTCATTTTAGAATAGTTTAGGAAATGGTGGTGAAATTAATAGCTAACAATGCATGCTTGCATTTTAATCTTTTTAATATAATATTTTTATATGGGTAAAAGAATATAATTATTTTTCTGCCTAGATACTTCCTTGTCACTTCTAAATTCTAATAGATTGGACGTTATGCTTCAAATCCAATAAAGGGCATTTTGTTGTGTTTTTTTTTTAATAATTAAAATGGTGGCAAAGTGTGTAACCACTCTGAGGTTATGTCAGGCGCCGAAGCGTGGACCTCTCCCAGGGATTTTTTTTTGCATTCACAATGGCCCGAAACCGAGACCTATTGCTTAAGCAACCAGAGCCCCTTCCACTCAACCCAAACCTGATATTTTGTTGTGTTTTTGTTCATGTAGGACTAGTCTTAGTCTATGATCATGGATTGGCATCCGAATACTCAAAACAATTGGGCCTTATTAACATTCAATATTTAGTGAACCTGGCCCAGTTTTTCTCCCATAGTGGCCCTGTTAGTATTGCACTACCCCTTCTCTAATCCCACGTATACATTTTATATTTGAAACATGAAAATAAATTTATTTAAATTTTTAAAAACGTGTGTTATTATTAAATCAGGACAAAAAAAATATTAAATTAAATAATAATAAAAATTTATTTTAATGTAATATTTTGGTTGAAGCATAAAATAAAATATGTTAGAATACTAAATAGAATGGAAAAAAAAATTATATATATATAAAAAATATCACATTCTTAATTTATTATTATGAAAAATTAATTTTTAGATAAAAATTATAAAAACATATAATAGACATTATAATACAGGCTAAAATTATGATAATTTTGTCTCTGGCCAGTTGCCAGCCATTTAGATCTAAGAAAAAAATCTTCAAATAGAGATATTACCAAAATGAGTAAAAAAAATATAGAGTACAATTCTAATTTTACTATGATATTAAGAATTTGTACAGAAATTCACTTTTTTTTCTGAAAGGTTTTATACCATAATCTTACCCAATTTTTTTTATGCATTATATTATTAGGTATATGAGTAGCTAACTAATTTTAATTAGGGAATTTCAAATATTCAGAATTTTTCATTGTTATTTTAATTTGGGGGTGACGAAGAGGATATTCTTATTGTCTTCTTTTTTTATTATCTTTTTATAATTTTATCTTCACTCTTAAATTATAAAATAAATGATTTAGATTTAATATTTTATAAAATTATTTTTATAATATTTTATAAATTAAAATTTATTTATTTATTTATTCTATTTTTCAGTTTTTAATGATATAGATTAGATTTTAAGAGTTTAAATTTACTTATTTATGTTTATAAAAATAATTTTATAAAGCTTTTGCTTTCTTTTCCTCTGACTACTAAGAGCCTGTTTGGCAAACCCTCATATGGACTTATAAGTCCATCAAATGGGGTAATAAGTCCATCAAAAAAAATTTGAGTGTTTGGATCTTCTAAAAATCTGATGGACTTCATGATCTAATGAGATAATTTTTTTGAAGCTGCATAATGGAGCTTATTTCCCCATTAACTTCTTCCCCATCAAACAACAAGTGGGCCCCAGTGTTCTCTCTCCTCTCTTATGACCGTCCCACCCTCCTCTCCTCTCCTCTCTTCTTTTTCTTTTTTTTTTCTCGTTCGACTGCTCTCTCTTCTCCAAATTCTCTCTTCTTCCTTTCTGCATTTAGATCCTTGCTCTGGTTCGTCTCCGTAATCCGCCTGATCCTTGTTCTCGTTCTGCTCTGATCTTGTTCTGGTTTTAATTGCTTTTCTTTTGTTCACTGCTCGAATCCTTGTTCACTGCTCTGTTTGTAATATTTGGTTTTAATTCGCCGGATCCTTGTTCGTATACCTGTTTTCACTGCTCTGATCTTGTCTCCATACTGATTTGCTTCTTTTCGAATGGGGTGGGTGACTTCTTCCTCTTGGGATATTGTTCCTGGTTTTTGTTTTCTTCTGGCTGTTTTAATCGCATTGGGAGGCTGTCCTGTTGGTTTCAAATCTGTCTTCGTGATCAATACTTGATCCCCAAAAGCAAATGCTCCTTCACATTTCAACGGGACTTGACTTCAACTTCATCCATCTCAAAGTTGATTTGTTTTCTTAGGTCTGTTTTTGTTTTTATCGCCCAAGCCTTCCATGAATGTTGCTCTCGGCTTCTTCTTCATTTCGACTAGCCTTTCTTTTACGATTCAGTTCAGCGTACATTTCCTCAATCATGGGTTTTCATAGCCGAACACGGGTTTCAACGTTTGAAGAGACAATTGTTTATGAATGAGTGAAGGATTTTCATGTGCCTAATAAAACATTGTAAAAATGGAAAGTGTATTTATGTTGTTCTTGTGTTTGTTTAATCCTATCTGATTTTTATGAATGAGTGAAGGATTTTCATGTGCCTAATGATGTGGAAATTGATGAAGATGAAGAAGGAAATATGGGTGATGAAGATGATCTATTTGATAATGATGATCCAATTGATGAAGCATCCTCATCATTATCTTCACCATAAATGAATCGTCTTCGTGATCAAATTAGAGACCAACTTGTAGGGACTAGGTTTATTTAAGCACTTCATTATGTTGCAATTTTTTTAATGGTAATTTTACTATTTTATTTAGTAACTAGGTTTATTTAAGCACTTCATTATGTTGCAAGCCTTTTAATGGTAATTTTACTATTTTATTTAGTAAATTTATATTTATTTTTAAATTTTTATGCCAAATTATCACTTTTTATACAATATATGTGTGTGTTTGTGTGAATTTGATTCATGCCCTTTTCAGTCATTTTTCATCTCATCCATCTTTTTAAAAGCTATGCCAAACAAGTGCCCATTAGAAACATAAGCCACTTCTACCACTGTTATCCCAAACACAAATCACATTAGAAAAAGTCTATCAGAAAATAAGTCCATCAAGAAAAGTCCATCAGAAACATAAGCCACTTCTCCCATAGCTATCCCAAATGGGCCCTAAGATGTTTCAGTTCACCAGGTTGTCTCTTGCCTGCCCATGGATTCAACAGCAGTTTGAAAGGTTGATTTATTGTTTTAATAAATAGTGGATATATAAGATTAAAAGTAAAAATAAGAAAGGGGATGATGTAGAAACCCAACCTGACACAAACCAGAATTAACTATTTATTGTTTTAATTTACTATTTACTTATTTATTGTTTTAATCTAGTCCCAAACTAGAATTAGATTGACTCTAACTATCTCTACACGTGGCAACACATGATTTGTGAGTGAAAAACAGGACGCGTCTTCCTTCCCCGTTCTTTTCTTCCTTGCTTTTGGTGAGTCGTGAGTCTAACCAGAAGAAAAACTGGGAGAGGAGAGAGAGAAAGGGAGAGAGAAACCATGAACAGAAGAAACGGTATTCTTCTGAAGATCATTCTCTCCCTCTTCGCCCTCAACTCTCTCTCCCTCTTCCTCTACTTCACCTCCTACTACTCCTCCACCAAACCTTCACTTCACCGATCCTTACTCCCTAACCATCGAACCCAAACACAGTTCTTGAAACCTTGGCCTATTCTTCCCTCTTATCTCCCCTGGACCCAAGCCTCCGCCAATTCCGTAGATTTCCGCTCCTGCGAAGCGTATTTTGGTAACGGTTTCACTCATCGCCTCGATCTCCTTTCCTCCAACAGCTCCGGCGGCGGCGGCGGTGGATGGTTTCGGTGTTGGTACAGCGGTACATTGCGGAGCTCGATATGCGAGGGAGGGAAGATTCGAATGGTGCCGGAGAAGATACAGATGTCAATTGGAGGCGAGAACTTGAAGGAGGTATTGGGGAGGAAAGAGGAGGATGAACTTCCTGTGTTTCTGAACGGTGCGTTTGAGGTTCACGGAGGGGAAGAGCTTAGTAAAGAGAAGCAGCTCGTGAGCCGAGAGTTCTTGGATGATTATGTGCCTCGGGGCGAGATTCAGAGGCATACAATGCGCGATTTGATTAGCTCGATCAGGGTAGTCGGTGAGAAGGACTTCGCTTGCGATGAGGTTATAGGGATTCATTGGTTTTCCAATTTTTGGTTCTAACTTTGATCATAGCAAAATTTGAAACTTAATTTAATGAAAAATGGAGATCACCTGAATACTGTGTGATTGCTTTATCTCACATGCCCCCCAAATGTTTTCCATATAATTCTGAAACATCATTGCTTTTTATATTTCGATATGTTGAAAGGCAGTATTGATTCAGTTTAGACTTTAGAGTAGAAAGATCAAATCAGGACTTCTAATAATACAAACATGTCCTAAAATTTATTTTAGCCTTTTGTATGCCTATCAATTTAGTAATGCGAAACATGGAAATCCTTTTTTTTTTTAATCCGAGTCTGACTTCAGTAAGTTAAGTGCCAATTGAAAACAGAGGGAAAGCATTTATCCTTGGTAGGACCTGTTCAATGGAGGATATAGTGGAATTGATGAGTCTTAGTTGGTCAATAGCTTCTGTGACTGAGGAAGTTAGGGATGATGCTATTTGTGTTAATTTCTGTCCTGTTAAACTGTTTCCCTTTATTGTGTGGCTTCCGCTTTCCTGATTCTAACATGAACGTGTGAACTTGCAGTGGATTGAGGAGCCAACGCTTCTTGTGACACGCTTCGAGTATGCTAATATGTTCCACACTGTTACAGACTGGTACAGTGCTTATGTTTCTTCTAGAGTCACTGGCCTGCCGAATCGACCTCGGTTGATCTTTGTAGATGGCCATTGCATGGTATGCAAATGACCAGACTTTGTCATTATTTTTCCAGTTCATAGTTCTCATGCCATTGCCTGCTTCAGATTTGTGTATCTTTCTCCACTGTCCATTATGTAAATCCACTTCCTGCATCTTCAATGTATTTCACTAGCTTCCTACTGGGAAAGGATTGATTATCTCCCTTTCATCTTTCACTCAATTGGTTAAAAGCCTTGGATTAACTAGTTTCTTCCTATTGCTAAACATTTCAGACGCCCCTGGAAGAGACATGGGAAGCATTGTTCTCGAGTCTTGGATATGCTAAAAACCACAGTGGTTCAGTTTGTTTTCGCCATGCTGTTCTCTCACCTTTGGGATATGAAACCACGCTATTTAAAGGCCTAACAGAAGATATAAATTGTGATGGGGCATCTGCACTTCATCTATGGCAAAACCCTGATAATCTCAAAACTGCACGTCTATCTGAGTTTGGAGAGATGATCAGAGCAGCTTTTGAGTTACCCTTAAACCAACACCACATTAGAAAACCAACCTCTGGTCACAATGTCCTTTTTGTTCGCCGGGAGGATTATTTAGCTCATCCTCGCCATGGTGGAAAAGTTGAATCAAGGCTTACCAATGAGGCAGAAGTCTTTAACTCCTTGAAGACCTGGGCATCTAGCTATGAAGGATGCAAAATCAACCTGGTGAATGGATTGTTTGCACACATGCCTATGAAAGAACAGGTCCAAGCCATTCAAGATGCATCAGTAATCATTGGTGCACATGGCGCTGGTCTTACTCACATTGTATCCGCATCGCCTAAAGCTGTGATTCTCGAGATAATTAGCAGCCACTTTAGGCGTCCGCATTTTCAGTTGATCTCCAGGTGGAAAGGGCTGGAGTATCATGCTATAAACCTTTCTGGTTCATATGCAAATCCTCAGGATGTTATCAATGAACTGATCAAGATAATGAAAAGCCTAGGATGTTAGGGTTTTGGTTGTTTTGGACTGAAATTTTTGATCTCTAAGCTGAGGGGATGGGATCAGTTTTGCTTCTGGTAGAGCACTAGAGCTATAGCTGCTGTGTGTAGTTTCATTTTTCTTTTCTTTTTTTTAAATAGGCACTGGTATCCTCTGGAGGCACCTTTCCTGCGAGAATTCCAACATTAGTTTATCACATTGTTGTGAGGAATTAGCTGATTCCACAAGATCCAACCCCCATGAGGAGCTTCCATGTGTAGTTGGAGATATACCAAAATCAAGTCTGACTTAACAAAGCCACAATGCTTGGTACTCCCTGGTTCAAAATAAGAGCCAAACTTGTGTGAGGGTGCGTTGTTTTTATATACAAGAGCCACTTTACTTTTGTCTCGGTATTTAATGTTTTTTTTTTCAATTTTACCCTTAATTAATTATATGTTTCTCTCATTTATTTTTTCCACTTCTTCTATTTTATATCTATTTTCTCTCATTTAAGAATCAGAATGCTAGTTGGAGAGTTCGATATTGCAATCCCTCAGCTGATTAAAATTGGTTAAAAATAATAACTATCTTAAATATTTTTTTCCTCAAGTGTGTCCCTATAAATAGGGGGCAATTAAGAGAGACAAATGGAGTAAATAAGGGGCAACATTTTGAAAAAAAAAAAAACTCTTTAAATATTGAAACAACTCTAGTACGGTTTTATAAGAAAGATCAAGATAATTTAAATTTTAGGCTTTTATATAAAAGAGAAAAGAACATGAGGGAGTAATACTATTGTTGTCAAACTCGCGAGTTGACTCTCCAAGTTTATTGTTTTTAAGTTTCTACCTTACTAAATCGAGTCGAGTTTCTAATAAATTTGTGTGAGCTGTAAACTCAGTTAAACTCACGAGTTTACACACTGAATTTACTGTTTTTACGTTTATAGCTTACAAAATTGTATTAATTTTTTCAATTTTGTCATCCTCAACGGCTTTATATATGAATTTTATAGAAATTTCTTTATTAAATTAATAAATTATGAATGTTGATATATTTAATTTCAATTATTTGGATTTAAAATATATTTAAATCAAATTTTTGTCATTTTTTATATTTTAATTATGTAATTATACACTGCTAAAATCTATTTTATGATAAAAGCAAACTCTTACGAATTTACGATTCGAGTTCACGATATGAGTTTATATAACTGTTACGAGTTTACTTAAACTCGTGAGTTTGACAACCTTAACTAATGCTACAACCCTGATATGATATTTTATGGGGATGGATAGGTAAGTAGTCATATAGGACTATAGGAGCATTTACTCCCGGACAAAAAAAAACATATAGGAACGTTTGCGAACATGTGTCCCTACCAATACATTTAATATCTTTAATTATATAACTTTAGATTCAAAGCTTGAAGCTCCATCTACACTTCTTGCAACTGCAATTAGAGTGGCAAAATCAAGAAACTAAGAAGAGTTACTTAAGAATCAAGGTAATGTATTAATGATAATATATGTTTTTTAATTTAATTAAATGATTGCCGTATATATGCTTCACTCAATCTAAGAATATATATGTATATATATTAATTACATACAGGTGGTGAACTTAATAATAACTCATCAAGACTTAAGATGTCAATAAATGGTTGGGATGAGAATAGTTTCGAATAAGCCTAGAAAGTTAATGAATTTACATTGGGTGCTTTTCTCTTAGGTGTTTTTCCCTCTAATTAGAGGGATTAGACATTTTTTTATATACTCTACTTATTAAGATTAGATTATATGCTGCATCCTGAATTTTTTTTTACACTCAGTATTTCAGATTAATTAATTTTCAGGATATTGGGGTTACAGGAAAAATATTTCTTAATGCAGGACTGAAAATTAATTAATTTGAGATATTAGGTGCAAAAAAAAAAAAAAAATCAGGATCCAGCATATAATATAATCTAAATAAATAGAATATATATAAAAACTAAAAAAAAATGCCTAATTCCTCTAATTAGAGGGAAAAACATATAAGAAGCACCTAAGAGAAAAACACCCAATGTGAACCCAAAGCTACTCCCTCAGTGTCTTAATGTCTTAATTATAATACTAAGTTGACGTTTTTGGAGAAATTAAGGAAGCTAATTAAATTACTTTACAGTATTTTTACTTTTATTTTTTTCTTTGAACTAATTAGTTTGACTAATAAATTAATATATAATTTAAGGATACACAACATGTGATATGATTAAGTAACTTATTTCGTTTTCTAAATCTCTCCAAAAAAAGTCAATCAAGTCTTATAATTAGGACTGGAGATAGTAAAGAATATTTTCTTCTTCATCTTGACATCTTGACTTTTTTTTTTTTTCTGAAGAGGAAGAGGCATTCATAAATAATCATGATTTCTTACTGCCTTAGTAAGAAAATAAATTGACTTCCTCCTATATGTTTCTGCCTTTCTTTCCTTTCTAGTCACCTTAATAACTCAAATTAAGAACATAAGTGTTCAATATTTATTTTGGTTCTTTCTCTTTACTTACTGTCTTCGTGGGCTTATTTATAGAAATCATCAAGGCTAATTTATTAAAAAGATAAGGAAAATTAAGCTTTTAGTCATTATAATTTTCATCGATTATAACTCAATCTTTATATTTTGACTTTGTACAACTTAATCATTATAATTTTAACTATTTTATAAATCATATTGCATATGATTTTTTCCCGGAAGACAATTCCATTTTGAATGTCTGGAAAATTTTGTGTTGCATATGAATAATCTGTGTAAATCAGTCGAAAGTTATTCGTGTGCCAATATTACAAAACCTCACGTTACTAAAACATTTTAAAATTCCATAACAAAATCTGTTTGAAATATTAAAAAGACAAATTAGGGAGTCCAAATCACAAATTCTAAATGATCAATCTGCCCTTAATTACTTCGGTATAGAGAATAATAATTTATATACATATTGAGAACTTGAGCTCATCAAATGTTGTCTGGCATCAATGGCTACATAATTATAAAGAATAACAACTTATGCATCGTAATTAACAACTTCAGTGTGAACTCCTTAAATACCAATAATCTTGTAGGTAATATTTTGAAGCCACACATGTCATGCGTCACTAACTATTAAGGTATAGAGAATAACAACTTAATAATAACAAAATCATATTAACAACTTGAGATCCTCAATTCTGTCAAAGGCTTATATGTTATATGCAATAAAAAATATATATTATATGTCATTATGTCATAAAGGTTCTAATAAAAACTCAAAAAAAATCTAAACTAAGAATGGGGGATAGGATTCTTCGACGAACGAGATCAATAAGTATTATTATATGAAAATATTTTGTATATAAATCTATTTTGGAGAATATTTTGACGCAAACAAAAATGATAGATTGGTCATTTGGAAACATTTGTAGATATCAAATTCCTATGATTTGAGATTTTTGTCTTCTGAAATTTTCCCAAAAAAAAATGTAAAAGCAAATGTTCTCATAATGTTGTAAGGAAAGCATTAGAATATCTAAGATAACAAATTTAATTAAAAAGATGACCATAACGTACTCGGGAAAAAGAAAACAATGCACAGGATGTAAGGAGCATGAGAAGAATCTCAACCAAGGAACCCTTTTGGCTCATACGGGTAAAGTCGATAACGAATGTTTTCTGGGAAAGCAAGAACGGAGAGAGAGAAAGAGAGAAAATATGATGCTATCTCTAGTATGTGTCTTGCTTTGCTTGGTCACATAGACTTGTACCATGAATGTGATTTGCAGACTCAGCATTTTAAAAAAGGTTGAAAAAGAGAACATCAACCTTGCGTTGTCGCGAAGGAAGCATCTTTTCCTCTTTTTAGTTATACTGTAATAACTCTTCATCCTTCACTCCCTTGAACTATTGTTGCAGCATTTCGAGGCCTGCAAAAAAACCAAGAGCAAGCTCTGAAATCTGCAGACAAGATGGCATTTCCAGAATCGCGTTTGGTTTCTTCCAACGAGATCAAGGCTGCTATTACTGAGTTCGGTATGTGAAAGCCCCCTTGATATATATATCATTCAAGTCCCAAACAAAGTTTTGTTTCTTTAATCCAACACACACACTATGTCATAACGCAATGTAGTTTCCTATGTATAAATTAAGTGAATATTGTTGTGTCTGATATGGCTTATTGAGTCTCACACAGTCATGCTGTATTTTTTAAGTATAGGTGTATAGCAGAGTAGTCACTTTTGAACTCATTACATTGAATAAATCTAAGATAAGTTAAGTTGCTCTTATCTCAGAGATATGGATTGGTAGAAAAGTTGGGTGAATATGATAAAAAGATGATTCTTCCTTTTTCTCTTCTTCTTTGTTTTGTTCTGTTTCTCTTTGCCCTTTGTTCAGAGTCCAGAGTGAAAAGGGTGATACAGGTAGAGTACTATCTGACAGCAAAAATTTTACTTTGTTTGAGGATCTTCTTTATATTTGAACTCTGCTTAAACTTTGAGGGTTACTCCTTAGTTTCAAAAAGTCACACTTCTACTACTACTACTACCACCACCACCAAGGTCCCTTTTTAGTTAAAAAGATTACATTTATACCTGCAAATTTTCTTTTTTATGTTGAGAGTCCATTCAGTTGTTCTTCATTTGCATACTTGACTTGCATTTTAGATTTTGAACATGTAGTGCATGACATGACTAATTGAATAATTTTTGAGTCTTGAAATTTTCTTGTTTCAATATGAATTCACATTTTTGCTCCTGCTATTGCCAATTAAGCTAGGGGATTTAACCACAACTACTACCACCCCTTGCACCTAGCAATACTCAAAGGTGATTGGGAATCTGCGAGGATATTCTTCGAGGACGACCCGAATGCTGTTACAGCAAAGATCACCACGGTTGCCAGGACCGCGCTACACGTGGCAGCCATAGCAGGGCAGTGGAAACTTGTGGAGAAATTGGCCCAGGAAATGCCAGTTGAAGCGCTCGCCGAGGTAGACTTGATGGGATGTACAGCCCTGCATTATGTTGCTTTGGGTGGAAATACAACAGCTGCTAAGGCATTGGTGACAAAAAATCCTTCTCTGACTCAAATACCTGATTTTGAAGGATACTCTCCTCTTGCCTATGCAATTACCTCTACAAGTAAAGAGTTGTTATGGTACCTTGCTTTGGTTACTACAGATGAGAGACCTGCGTGTCCATTTTCCGGTCCTTCTGCCAGTGGTCTTGTTGCTTTGCTTACTGCTGCTGGATTTCATGGTACCACCTCTGATCTAGCTAACTAATTTGTGGATATTAAGGAAATTAGTTAAGTTAGTTATTTGTAACAAATGTGTATTGGTTCGTTCTTTCTCTTGCTTCTTTTCAATGATTATGCTCCTTTCCTTTCTAATGTGCAGATATCACTTTGTTTATTCTCCTGCGTTATCCCAACTTGGCCACTATGGTAGACTCAAATGGGAGTGTTATATTCAATGTTTTGTCAAAAATGCCATCAGATTTCCAAAGTGGAAGTAAGCTTGGGATTTTGGGAAGGTTCATTTACCACTGTAAGTACCAATTTTGACATAATTCTTTTTTCTTTTAATCCTCTTTCCAAGCTTCATATTGGTTCTTGCTTTTTATGAAATTTAATATTCTTCTTCTACCGTTAAAATAGTTGTTCCAGTGGAACTTGATCATGTACAGCCGAGAACAGAGTTGAAGGATCTTCATGTCGCATCAAGCAAAGGTTTCATCTGGAAAACCATTGAGAAGCTGGGTATGTTTTTTTATTGGTTAATACCTCTAATTTGCCTTCCTTTTGATTTTGGTCCTCAAGTTTCATTTTATTTAAAACATTAGTCCCTATAATTTTATATAAATCTGGACTATTTTGTCCCTTGAGGGATCAAAACCCACAGTTTGAAGCTTGAGAGGCTAAAACCAAAATGATGGCAAACTTGAGAGGCTAAATATTGTATAACCCTTTTTTATTTTAGTAAAAACACATTTTCAGTGTTCCTCGGAATCCAGTCTTAGCCTCACTTTAATACGCAACTAAATTCTTACCTGCAGTTCCAGGCATAAAGCTGGTAATAGACACAAAGCTGAGACATAAATCTGCTGAGATATTGGTAGAGCATGTTTGTTCACAAGCTTCAATCACTAACAACTCCCTCTTCTGGCAGTCTTTCATCAGTGCAGAAATTTTGCACAATACCATATCATCTGGGATAGTTGAAATTTTAAGGATATGTTTCCAATTCTTTCCTGATTTGATTTGGACTAAAATGCCAAATGAAGGGTATATAATGCAAGTTTCCATTAAGAATAGACAAGAAAAGGTCTTTAGCCTTTTGAGCAATATGCCAATTGGTAAGCTGTTAGTTTTGGTGGTAGATGAATCACAAAACACCACATCACATCAGGCAGCAAGGTTGAGTTCTTCTCCTAGGTTAGCATCGGTTTCTGGCCCAGCGTTTCAGATGCAAAAAGAGTTACAGTGGTTTAAGGTATGTTTAATCTTGTACTTATTCATCTCCTTACAGGCTTTCAAAGTTTAATTTTTCACATATAATGCCAACAATGGAATAATCCCTTTGATGCTGAACGAGAAGGGGAAGGAAAGAAAACAAACAAAAATCCCCAAATTTCAAAGATCAAATCAATATGTCAATAAGTAAAGGATAAAAACTACTCCCTCTGGTCCCTATTATAGGACACTTTTTAGAAGAATTCTTTGGTCCTTAATATAAATTACTTAGGACCCGTTTGTTACAAAGAAAGCTTGGGGAGGGAAATGAACTTTAGAGGAAGGAAATGAATGGAAATGAAGATTTGAAAGATGAGGGAAGATGACTTGAGTTGTTTGGTAGGAAGAAAATGAAGAGGTGGTAGTTGGTAATGAATTAGGAAATGTCTATTTTACCCTCAAAAGAAAGTAATTCAAAATAAATTTTTTTTTTTGCTAAAATATATTTTAAAAAAAATATATTATTGTTAAGTTCAAACTTTTGAAGAAAAAAAAATTCGCCAAATTTGAACTTTCCTGCCAAATTTGAACTTTCCCGCCAAGTTTGAACTTTCCCGCCAAGTTCGAACTTCCCGCCAAATTTGAATTTCAGGGTATTTCCTTCCATTTTCGGAGGAAAGCATCTTCCTCAAATAAGGGAAAATGTCCAATTCCAGTGAGTTGCTGACTGGACTTTCTTTGTAACAAACACCCAAAATCCATGGGAATATTGAGATCTTCCCTTTCCCTCCCTGAACTTTCTTTGTAACAAACGGGTCCTTAGAGAGTTATTAATGCTTAGTTATTCATTTTATACTGGTAATTAATACTTAAATGTGGCTCTAATTGTTTTTTTTCCCTCTCATTCAAAACCTCATTAATAGGGGTAAAGTTGGAAAAAATTTATTGATTTAAGGCAGATTTAATGAGTTAACTGCCATTCATTAGTTCGTGTGAATTAGTTGAAAGTTCCTTATAATAAGGACAGGAGGAAGTACAATTGAACAAACATATATTTAAAGATAAGGAATGGGGATACTGGCTAAGAAAACCCCAAACATAAAAGTTACTATATTTTTTTTTTTTCAAATTCATAATTGGATCCTAAGTTCTTTAATTGCCTAACAACAAACCCAATGCACCAAATAATAATGACATTATTACATGGTAAAGCAAATAATAGATATATATCTTCTTATACTGGATTTCCCTTGTAGGAAGTGGAGAAATTTGACCATCCTCTTCATAAGCAAGTTAAGAACCAAGATGGGAAAACAGCTTGGCAGTTATTCAAGGATGAGCATAAGGATTTGCTTGAAAAAGGAGAGAGGTGGATGAAGGATACATCAAACTCAAGCATGTTAGTGGCAGCTCTTATTGCCACAGTTGCATTTGCTGCCACTATAACTGTACCTGGAGGCAATGACCAAACCAAAGGAATCCCAACATTCCTGAGTGATAAAACATTCCTGGTTTTTGCTGTCTCAGATGCATTAGCTTTATTTTCCTCTGTAGCTTCTATCTTCATGTTCTTATCAATCTTAACTGCACACTATGCTGAAGAAGACTTCCTCGAGAGGCTGCCCCGGAATATGATTTTGGCTTTGGCCTCTCTGTTCATTTCTATAGCAACTATACTGATAGCTTTTGGGGCAGCTCTTTGTTTGTTACTTGGGGAAAGACTCAAATGGATGCCTATTCCAGTTACTCTTTTGGCTTCTCTCCCACTTGCTTTATTTGCAGTGCTCCAAGTTCCTTTATTTGTAAGAATGATTGTATCAACTTATGGACGTGGAATTTGTCACCCTCAACATCTTTGGTAGAGAAATAAGTTGATTCCCTAATGCTATGTCTATCAAATGCTAAGCAATATGAACTTTGTTCCTTGTTTAAGAATATAAAGAAATATTACTTTTGTATATAGTATATACAGTGAGAAGAATAAAATCAGTATTAACTCTTTTGTTTTTAGTATGAACTCAAATGATATCATGTTGATAATATAAACCACATTAAAAAACTTAATGATATAAATGGATAAATGTTGATATTTGTATAGCTAAATGACATATTGATGACATGGATATGGATCTTGGTGGAAAAAAAAGTTTTTTTTAAAAAAATAGGAGTAAAATATATGGTTACATACATTATGATAGTTTTACTTTTTTTGTTTTAAAATCAGTATTGTAGAAGAAAATGTTGAAGATTTGAATAAAGACTATTTAGTATTTTTAAATTTATATTTTAATATTTGGTCTTTCTAAATAATTATAATTTTTATAGTCTTTTTTAATAAATATTATTTTTTGAAAGTCTTTTATTCTAATTTTCCCAAAAAATAAATAAATCCATAGATTCTATATTTTTCCTTAATCAATTTTCAGACACATTCTTATAGATAAAAAAATTTGTATACTCCTCCTAATAGAATTTTAGGGACAAAACAAAAAATCTTACATGAATTAACAGATCTAGTGAAGGGAATAAATTTCCAAAAAAATTTAAATTATATTTTATTTTATTCAATATAAGGATTACTGTTGAAAGGATCCATTATCCTACCAATTTTTACAACTGAATCTCCATTTTTTTTAATAAAAAAGTATCCAACAATTTTTAACTTAAGAAGTCATCCTCAATAAAAAATAAATTTGACAGAGCACAAACCACAACGGGGTTTCCGGCCGGTTTTTCATTCTCTTAGCGCTGCCGTGGAGAAGTCGGAGCTGCGCCGATCAGAAGAAGCTGGTGAATTCCCATGGAAGAAGAAGATCGGAGTCAGAAAGTAACAGGAAATCAGCTGCCAGAAGTAGATAGTACACAACCACAACAGCTGCAACTGCGACAACCACGGCTTCATCCTGGAATGGAAGAGAAATTTGTCTTGCAATTCATGGATTCTATGCATAACTACCTTTCCCTCTTTGATGCATTGTCTTCGACACTTCGTCAGGTAGAAAAACATCGATTCTTACCTAATCACAACCATCTTATGTAGCTGCTTATGCCTTAATTGTGACTTTTAAATGTTTAGGTGTTCTCTAAATTGGTAAATTGTTCATTATTTTAAGACGATGGGAGTATGAAGACGTTATTGTTCATTAAAATCTCAATTTACTTGCGCTAAGAAATTTTATATTGTCCATTTTTGTTGTTGATGTAGCATGTTTTCTCTCTCTTAAAAATATCACAGGGATGGCTGGATTTGGCTAGTGCTCGACACTCTATGGGTGGCTTACGCATCAATAGTTCTTTATTTGACATGAAACTCCATTCTGCTGCTACAACTGTGAAGATAACCCAATGCGATGGTAAAGACTGCTATTTTTAAAGGACATGAGTGCTTGTAACTGCTGAATTGTGCTAGTTCCCTTTTACCCACTCTTACAACCAATCCCTAAAAATGATCTGTGTTTTCTGTTATTCTCATCGTGCTGCAAGTGTTCTCATGCGTCTTCATGATAGCAAAGCTTTCATTTTGCTACTTTTTCCTTGCATTGAAATTGAGGAGCCATTTGTTTCAGATATTGCAGTTGACTCCATTGCAGTGCAACCATGCTTCACATTGCGCAAATGGGCATCCTCTGAACATGGAAATAGTCAATTAGAAGATAACAATGTGCATCTCCGTGAGAGAGATGGTATTCAGCAATCATTTGGTATGGAGACTTTCTCCCTATGCATTGATTGAACGGTATGCTTTTTATCTGTAGACCCTGAATGATGTAAGGGGCAGGATTAGTGCAGTGACTCTAATGCAAATATTTTTTTCTCTAAGAAATAGCACTTACTTTGATTTAAATATACTTTAGGGTTATGTTTGAGATGAATTAGACACATCAGAGTAAACTTTAATTGAATTTAAGAGATGATTTCGCTGCCATATGTTATTAGAAATTAAGAACCATGCCAGCTGTTTCTCATTTCGTCATATATTTTTTAAGCTGAAGAAAATGCTGAGGTGACTGTTTCAAAGAACTTGTCTGGACATGCGGACAATGATCATGTAAGTATTCTGCAACTGTTACTGCTTCCTGAACTCATGCGCTTTTTACATTTGTTTTTCTGTAATTAGTACATCCATTCAAAGTATATCACATTGGCTTGCTGATATAACTGCTATTTTGTGTTTACTTGGTTAATAGATAATGGCAATTAAATACTTAAAAATTTATCTTCACTTAACTCTGAATTGTCTGTTGAGTTAGTCCATGGATCTTGTTCGTGCCTTTTCAGTTTAGTAAGGAGCGATCCAAGTCTCTGTCAACATTTGGAGTTTTAATTTCCCCAAAGCTTCGAGCCTCCCAGTTGTCATTTGAGAGAGGTAATCATCAGAACTCGAGATCTTACTTCCCACAACTCTATCAGCATATTTTCGTTTTAGTCATCTGTGAATTTTCTAAAGCCAGGAAATTTGATTTATTCTTTCAACCAAAATTCTTTGCAGCACTAGATGCGCTTGTAGAAATAGCAAACATGCGGTCATCTGTGCTATATTCTTTTCATCAACTTCATCAAGAGGTGGAAGATAATTAAGGATGAAAAAGCAGGAATTTTTCAGGTATACTAAATCTTGAGTACCTATACTTTTCCTCTATTTCACTTTTATCTTCTCTACAAACATCTATCTTTTTCAACTTTATAGCTAGATCCTAGTTTTTATTTGGTTGTTTACTTGGTGGATCCATTTCATATGACATGTTATGAAGATTCATTCAAAATAAATACAGAATACCACAGTATAGGACATGCCTGGACTCATGTAGAATGCTCCCTTGTGTTGTGCATAAGGTGTTTTAAATTGGGCAGTTCATATTGTTATGATTTCCACCACCACTACCACCCCCACCATCATTATTTAGCCATTTGTTAAATTTGAAATTGGACAAAACTAGTGTTTTCTGATGGCAAGTACATCATTTTACTGCACCAGCAGTGGCAGTGGCTCTCAAATGTAAACTTGAATTTCAAGCATATTTATGCCCTAGGGCAGAGGGGTTTGTGAGTTTCGCAGTTAGCCAATTAATCAATTTTTTAATAATTGTATCAGTCATTGAATGGGTTTAATAGTTCAACAAAATTGTTCTATTTACTATATTGGATGCAACATTAGAACTAGGAAATATGAATAAAAACAAGAAGGATAAGCCACTCATCGATCTCCGTGAAGTCAGTCAAATTTGTACTGTTTTGGGATTTGTTGTGCCATGGAGGGCTTGATTTGAAATTATATATTTAACTAAAATTATATTGATGAGATAAGAAACTTTTCAAGTATGCTTGTGGTATATTAGAACTCATGGTTATGTACTTTGGAAACTTTTTAAGTATACGTATGTGTTATGATGAAAATATTATTTATTTTATTGTGATGGTTTGTCATTGATGTATATGAAGGGTGGTATATTTGTAATGGGTTGGAGTAAGGAGGAATTTTTATAATGAGATTTATTTATGTCATCACTCCATGCAGAGTGTATGGTACTTCTCTAGGCCCCTTCTTCCATATCTTCCTTTGGTCGGGATTGCATTGGAGCTGTGGGACAAGTGACACCTCCTTAATTGTGTTCATGGAGGGGAGTCATAGTCCAGACTTAAGCTCTATATCTTTGACCGGGTGTATCTTAAGAACTGGTGAGTCCAGGACAATCCAGTTAAAAGGATGAGTTTCTATTGAACTATGTGTTAGCTTATAGCTTCAGTCAGCAGTATAAGGATGGACGGTGATATAATGGAGACATATTGCATATTTAATTTGTTTAGTATATTATATGATATCTCTTGTGGATAATGTTTGGAAAATGAAATGATGTTCCTTTGGAACCCCTTTTGGGAAGGGATTTTGTTAACCAAATCGAGAACTAGTTTGTAAAAGGTTTTATATTGATAATGAAGGTGGACTGTCACCTAGAAGGGGGCGGGTGAATAAGTAATTATAAAAATCTTTTCGCTATTCGCTCAATAACACTAAAACAAAGACAGAGAGAAGAATAATGAACACGAGAGATTTATACTGGTTTGGTCTAATTCCTTGACCTACATCCAGTACCCAAACACTTTGGGATTTTCACTAACTCGTAATCACAGTTACAATTACACACTTCGTACTCGAGATGATCTTCTCACACTAGGACTCACTCCCCCTTACAAGCTGTAAGTGTATACCCACGCTTAAGGTTCCTTAACCTTAA
Source organism: Acacia pycnantha (assembly GCA_025563575.1). Classification (NCBI taxonomy): domain Eukaryota; kingdom Viridiplantae; phylum Streptophyta; class Magnoliopsida; order Fabales; family Fabaceae; genus Acacia; species Acacia pycnantha. The sequence continues at coordinate 2,486,327 of JAMWYP010000031.1, read as the reverse complement.
GATTCAAACAAAAAAATTGAATAAGTGTTTAACTCCTCTGTGAGTAGATAAATATATAAACACTAAAGTACAATGATATCCAAAGATATTAAATGAAATTAATGGAACAGTAGATTGTAATCACTTCAAATTGAATGCGCAGAGTTTTGGTAGTTTGGTAATTGATGAATTCAAAGCTTCTGGTATTTATGTTGGTTGGCATTTATGACCGTTGTTGAAGATTATCCGCTGTGACTCTTTGAAGTAGTCGTTAGACAGATGAAGCTCGATAGTCACATTCGCCATTAATGTTCCAGGAGTAATTGTGCCGCCTCGACAATCTTTCATTTCTTTTGTTTTGCCCATTGTGAAACAACATTTATTGTATGAATGGAATAGCAAGAATGTCTTTCGATTGCTCAGAGGAATGGTTTGCTTAGATTGTGTCTCGATAAGGCAACTGCATTAAATGCTCTCTAACACACAAATTGCTTTATGACAATTTGTTGTTAATCCTTCATATAATCATATGAAACTTATTAGAAAATTGATTAAAAACAATTAGGAATAATAACAAGCGATGATAGGAAGTAATGAGTTCACAATCAATGAGTTTAGATTTACAAACACTGTGAATTTCAAACAGCGAAAGATTTGCTTGAGTTACACTGTTCTGGCTCGAGCCAAGAGTTCATAAAAGATAACTTGGAAGATGGATAGACAAAGCATAGGCTTGAGTTAGATGAAGCCAGCTCGAGTTTGGGTCCAAACTCGAGTCATCCAATCTAGGCTCGAGTCTATCTTCTTTTGAAAGTATATTTTAAACAACTAAAGATAACTCTGAACTCGAGTCTTTAAACCTTGGCTCGAGTCGGGTCGTGTAAAAACTTGCTTGAGTCGAGCATTTTTTGAGACTTTTCGAAAGAGATTTGAAAAACTTCTTTCTAACTCGAGGTAATAAGTGCTAGCTCGAGTTAAAAGTTCATTTGAATATAATGGTCAAATTCCAGGCTCAAGTCAACCAATCTTGTATTTTGAAATAGATTTTAATTTCGCAAGATATGGCTGGAGTCACCAGGTGTTGGCTTGAGTTCACATCCAAACTCGAGGTAGTCATGTGTGGCTCGAGTCAACATGTCATTCTGGCTCAAGTCATACAAGGATTGGCTCGAGTCAGATATCCTAGGCTCGAGTCAATTTGACAACAAATGAGATAGACTGATATGATCCAAGATTGAACAAGTCAAAAACATTTTGGCTTGGATCATAAGGCTTATTTTGTTTACAATGGTCAGTTATCATCAAAACATACATTGAGAACTAACAGATAATATTACTAAATTATTTTTGATTTTGTAACCGTATATTCTCGATCTTGGTTTGTATGTATATTTTTGAATAACCAATGGCTACTGAGATCCTTGGATCTTATGGTTATTATATTTTTTTTTTTCAGGATATTATTTTAGTAGGGAGTAAGGGAAAACACCTATGGAGTGAATCTTAAAGGCTCTTTTGTACTCTAGAGTTTATGTTATGTTATTTGTATTTGTCATGACCATAAGACTTCCGCATTTTATCAACTCTGAAATATTTAAAAAAGTTATTTTGACACTAAATATTTTATGAATATTTTGGGGTTTATTGGTAATATTTCAAATACTTTGGTTAAGTATTTGGTTGTTGAAAATTAGGGTGTTACATTCGTCCAAAACACTTAACTCAAAATTCGGGTCAAGGCACAATTTCTCCCTAAATCTTTTCTACACAATCCAACATAATCCATAACAAAAAAATAATATGGTGCTATAATCTTCAAAAACATCTTACAAAATTATTATGCAACATCCCATAAGAAACATCATAACAAAAAAAAAAAAAACCTTACATGATTTTTATTTCATATACAACATCTCATAACAAATATTATAACAAAATTATTATTTCATATACAACATTCCATAACAAACATCATAATTCATAACTATCACAACAATAAAAATCTCAATAATTCACTTGTATATATAGGTTGGAAAACACATTGTTTTACTGAAATAATTTCATATTCAAATATACACATAATTTTTCAAAACACATACAAGTAGTGTATATGAAAGCAAGGTTTAGAAAACACCTTATAGCCCAAAACAAACATATAGAATAAATTAACTTTGGTTACCTCAATTCCAAGTTTAACCTTAACTTGAGGGGCAAAAGACGGGCAATCACCGATCACCAAAAAAAAAAAAAAAACTCTACATTATCAATGTAGATACCAATCAATCACAAATAATAATTAAAAAAAATTAGTTATACAATTTAACTCCTAAAACCCAATTTCCTCTACATCCATTATCTGTAATATCCTAATTTCTTCAACAATCCAAGGTCATAGATCATTTCTTATGAGCTCAAATCGCTCATTAAAATATTTAGACAACACTTATTCTACAATCTCAACTCAATCACTCGATTTTTATAAATTAAATTTTTACCTCCAACACACCTATAATCATGAAAATCATCAATATCAACATCCTAGATCAATTGAATCTATTTTCTAACTTATATAAGCATTATCCAATTATTAAACAATTCTTCAAGCCTCCACATAATTAAAATATAACTTATAATTTCATATAATTCAAAATATACAAATTATAGTAATGATATATTTTTATAATAAAAAATGAAGGTGACAATTTGAGATTTAAATTTTAAAAATGATTGTTTAGTCCTTCAAAATTCATAAATAACAGTTTAGTCCTTAGAATTTTAAAATGACATTTTAGCACTTCAAATGTCAAAATTAAACCGATTAAAATTTTGATAATATCTTCATTTGTAACATCCTAATTTTTAATTTTAGGATTTAAGTATAAGTATGAAATTAATTATGAGAATTAAGGTGTATCTTTTTCATAAATTAAGGACAAATAATTATGGAATAATGTTTGGCATAAAATTTTTAGGGATAATATTTTAAGGCCAAAAGAATTTTAATTGAGAAATAAAATCCTTAAATAGAATTAAGGATGTAAATTTTTAGCATGTATATAATAGATGGGGCAACACTTCAATTCTTTAGTCATTGTTTATTGGCCCATACGTTGATAAAACAACCCTTCTTCATAAGCCCAATCCATTAACCTTCTTAGTTGAAGCAATTAGCTGATTCATATATGCATCAACATTCTTTTATTAAATCATAACCTCTCAGCCCATTGTGTCTTCTCGGCCCAATACGTTACAAATAAAGAGATTACCCAACCCATTAGTTTCATATAATCAAACTGTTGTCTCCTATGTATGCAGTCAGTCTTTCCCTCACTGCAAACACGTCCAAATCACGCCAAAGATCACGTCAAAAATAAAACAAATCCCATCTCTCGGATAGATTACGCTAGCGGCTTCCACTGGTACACGCGAACACAGAAACACCATGCTCCTCGAGCTCCAAAACGATTGATCGCTTATGCTCCTCGGACCATTAGATTTTCTTTTGACCGGATTCCCCTGGTCCTTATATATATGTCGACGTTGTTGGCCATGTTAGTCGGTTGAGAGAAGTAGAGCTCTCGCTGCATGGTTATGGGTTCGACAGTGAGAAGAGACTAAGAGTGAGAGAGAGAGCACGTGAGGGAAGGTGAAGCAGAGAATGGGAGTAGGAGGGAGAGAGCTAAATTGCTATCTTGCTCTGTTTTAAACACCTAAAACAGAGGTAAGTCTTAAGCTCATTTTCCTTCTTGTTTCCATTAATGACCAACGTAGGTTTAAAGTATGAAGCTTTGGATTTTAAATATGTAAGAAAGAAAGGAAATCTGATTTAGTTGCTGTCATGTTGTTGTTGTGTGTGTGTTTGAACTTGGAAAGAAAAACGGAAAATGGGAAGTATATATATACATATATCGCTATTGGTTTAGAAAGGAATAATAATGAGTTACTATCATATATGGAAATAGAAGAAAGAAACCTTGCAGTCATATTATGAACACACACACATATATATATTTCGCTGGACATATACATCAGAAGGAAAAGTTGTTATTTTGCATATATATATATATATATATATATATATATATATATATAGGTACATATATCGCTGGTTTTACTTGCGGTGCATACATATTTATATAGATGTCTTAACGCCATATATGGAAGAAGTGTATATATATATATGTGTGTGTGAGTGGTGATTGTTTTAAGAACAAATAGGCATTTCATGGTATGTATATGTAAAACGTTGCCTGGTACACACATATACATTATTATATTTTTTTTAAAAAAAATTGAAATGAAATGAATAAGAAACTTCACTGTTGAATATTTTATATAAGGCCATGGATTCATGAATTCTCGAATCATTTACTTCTACAGTCTATCGGTTTAGCTTTTGTATATGAAGGACCAAACTGTAATTTTGGAATTGTGGGACTAAAATGTCATTTCTGAAAAATTGAAGGACAAAATAGTCCCTTTTAAAATTTAAACCCCAAAATGTCATTTTCAATTCTTGTAACAGTAATATTTTATTATTAGAATTTGCATTTTTAGTTATAGGAAATTATAAGCTTTAATTGTGTGAATGTAGAGCATTCTTATAAGCGGTGATTGGGCGGGTTACGTTCCTCGAGCTAAGGTCAAGCTTGGAGTTGAGGTAACCGGGGTTAATTTATTTTATATGCTTGTTTTGGGCTGTAAGGTATTTTTCTAAGCCTTACTTTCATATATATAACTTGTATGTGTTTTGAAAAATTATGTGTATGTTTGAATATGAAATTATTTCAGAGAAGCAGTGTATTTTCCAATCTGTGTATTTAAGTAAATACTATTGTTGGGGTTGTTTTTGTTGTGATGGTTGAAATGCTTGTTGTGAGTTGATATATTTGGAATAATAATTTACTAAAAAGTTGTTGAAAAATTTTAGTGTTATATTATTTCTTCTGTTGTGGGTTATGTTGGGTTGTGTGGAAGAGATTTAGGGTGAACTTGTGCCTGGCTCTCTCAATCCTGGCCCGGATCTTGAGTTGAGTGTTATAGGCGGACACCTCCTGTTACGGTATTACGTTGGTGACATGGGAGGGGACAGTATTCTTGAAGTGACTAGCTAACCTTGGCCAGGTATACTAGCACTGATAGGCTGTACCACGTCCAGAAGATATAAGGAGGAGCAGGATGGATGAGGGGGGATGGTTTTAATTGTTAATTATTATGTATTATTCTGTTTGGAGTTTGTGCCTTGGACTCCAAGTTTGTGGGCGAGTGTTGTGCCCTGAACCCGACATGTATGTTATCAAAAGAAAAAGTATTCTCCATTATCGCTTGTTAAATATTATAATTATAAAACCTGCTTCTCTGACTTGCAATCCTTTCCTGCATATTTGATAAATTAATTTCGATTCTGACGGACTTTATGTCTCACCCTGTTATTACTAAATTTTTCAAAGCGAGACCTCTAACCTTATTAGAGGACAAGGGAAGCAGCCAGAGGCATAGATGTCGTGAAATCTACAGGCCTCTTGTTGGTAATAGTGGTGTATTGATTTATATATTGCCATCATAGGGCCCTCATATTTCGAAATACTACATTAACTATTTTTGGGTAATCGTTTATTTGCCGAAGGCTTTATTTTATACGCTATCATATTATGGTGGATCCACAATCATATCTTGTGCGAAAATTGTTTTTGTGTAGACCCTTTGTTGTGGGGTTACGGTTATAAGACTCGTGGGCTATGTGTATTTATGTTCTATGTTTGTGCCCAGAGTCGAGGATTTATTTGTGGTGGGTCTGTGGGAAGAATTTGTACTTTGGACCCCGAGGTGTGTTGTCTTAAAAAGAAAAAGGGTTTTCCATAATTACATGTTAATCTTGTTTTTTATGAAATCAATATGGTTAATTATTGATTTGTGAGAAAGGGTTTTTTCATCATTAACCCAAATAAATTATTAAATTCATATTTACTTGATAGAAACATCATATACGACATAAATCCTAAACTTCTTAAATAGAAAAATTAATTAAAATTCCTACACCAACCAAACAACAAATCTAAACTAATTAAAATTAACTATTAATCATTTCTAAACTAATTAAAATTAACTATTAATCATTCTCTACATATACATATTTTCTATTGTCAAAACTCAAAACTCTATCTCAATATCTTAACCACAAAATATTCACTAATAAGCACAATATTACCTTTATTAGAAAGAGAAAAATACGCAAAATAACTTTTATGAAGAAACTTTGTAAAAAAGAAGTTAGTTTACCTAAATGATCTTTTAAACTTGCCTGGAACTGTAAAGAAACTGTGCCAAAACCCGCCTGGGAGCTCTAGAACTCACAAAGTCAAAAGTTTTAAAAGCCTGATTTAGACTCCAAACCACGCGACGAGACCTCTAATAAGTAGGGGTGGAAATAGGCTAGGCCCCCTATCAGGGGCCTACGGCCTAGCCTATTTAGTGAATAGGTCAGGCTTAGGCCTAATGTCAGACCTATTTAGGTAAACAGGCCAGACCTATTTAGGTAAACAGGCCAGACCTATTTTCATAAGACCTAGCCTTCAGGCCTACAGGCCTGGCCTATTTAGTTTTTTTTTTGATGTTTTATTATGTATAGCTATATATAATTTAATATAAATTAATTTTTAGATTATTTATAATATTAATAACTTATTCTTAACCTTAAATTTCACATTTCTCCATTTATCAATGAGTTTAACATTTTCATTAATCAATTGATCACATATACTTCTCTTCTTTCTTATCGCTCGAGGTGGCAATGCTAACTCACTACTCCTCCATTGATTTAATGTAACATAAAAATTGCATTAAGTTTATTTTAGTGATACCAAAATGAAAATGATCCAAATAGTTGAAGTTTGTCTCATTTTCTACAAGAAAAATAATAGGTAAAATCTAGTTTTACATGTCACTTGTCGTGCTTGGTTGATTTTAAGAAATATATCTTCTTAGTCAATAAATGATTGATTTGTCTTATTCATATTTCCTCAAACAATTGATGCCACTAGGTGTTATTTTCTTTCACTTACCAACTCTTTTATTTTATATGAGAATGAATCCTTAAACTTTTTAGATATAAAGTAGGCATTTAAATAGACTTGATGAATTATATATGAACTTAGATGCATATGCTTTAAGACTACGTAAAGACCTACATTTTAAGTAGGCTTTTAAATAGCTTCTGCAGCCTCTGCAGCCTTTGAAGGCTTGCTCAGCCTAAAAAAGCCTACACACAGCCCGGCCCAGGCTCAGCTTTGACTCACGAGCCTACTTAGCTAAAGCCTAGCCTAGCCTATTTCCACCCCTACTAATAAGCTATACCAAATATGCTCAATTGTGTCCATCTTGATTAGTGGTGGAAACTGATTTTTCAACGTAATTTACGATTTATGAGATAAATATGTGAAATAAGTTTTATCTTATATTTTGTTGATGTCCACTAAACATTCACAGTATTATCGGTGTAATTTCCCCTCCCATTAACTGTTTTCTTTGATTTTATCTTAGCATTTTGCGTATTTCATTGTACCAAAAGTAATATTCCGCTACCTAGTAACCTGCCTACACATATCTTTTTACTAGGTACAGTTCATATTTCAAAAAATAGGGGAATATTAGGTGACACGGTGATTGCTGAGGCTATAGCAGTGAGGTGAGGTCTCGACTCTGGAGTGGTCTAAAATGGTTGCAAACAGATTTTCCCACTCATGTCAAGATTTTGACATAAAGTGTGGCTTGTGTGGTTGAATATCAGATGGTGTTATTTATAAGTTTTTTTTATTAAAAAATTTGATTCTATTTATAAATCTAATTTTAAGATGATAAATGAGATTGTAAAATTTTACCTATATTAATTATCTTAATAAAAATAGTGAGAGAAGAAATAATTAAAAGATATTCATTTATAAATAAAGGTAGAGTTAATAATTTATTCTATAATCATTGAACTAACAATCTCTTTTTAATATTTAATAAGTGTGATTTAATTAAATAAAATTATAAAATAAAATTAAAACGGTAATTCAGGTCCAGCACATGCACATATACAGTCTAAAAGGAGCTTTCACAGGAAAGAGGTACTTCAATCAGAGTTGGAGAAATGTGACAAGGTAGGCCATTTTGCTTTAGTCGCTTCAATCAATGCTGTGTTTTGGATAGGGCGGGCTATGACTTGACTCCACCCCCAATATGAAAAGGCCAAAACTCCATATTCACCAAGGTTAATTCACATGCCTACATGGCTACATGTTTTTCTTGATCACTTTCAGCACTTGCAATCAGAAAGAAAATGACCCAGGGGAGATTAACATTAGGAGCAAGAGAACGAAGGGAGTTCCAAAGAGAGACTCTGGCAGGAGAGGTAGTTTCCCCATAAATAGCAGTCACAAGGTTCAGAGAATTACTACTAATCTCCCTGACTTGACAATGAAGAAGTTGGGTGGTGGAGGTAAGATAAGTAATATTAAACTTGTCATTATTCCAAAGAAGCCAAATACCCCCCGAAAAACCAATAGACTCCACACGAATCCAATTACTAAAACCAAGTTTACGACAAACTTTATCAGCTCTATCACCGCTAATACGCGGCTCCATAAGACAGAGAATATTAATACAATATTTATTAACAATATCTTCAATAATTAAAGGGAAGGTCCGGCTACCGGCTCCCCTACAGTTCCAAAAAGCAATAAACATATATAAATTATATATTTTAAGAGTACCAAAGTAAAGGGGAAGGGATACTTACCTGGGACGGTGAGATCCTCCTTCATTCTGCTGCTCAAATTGAGTTTCTGCCACAAAAGATAAATTGGCTTCCATGAAATCTGGAGCAACATCCTTGTTGGGGTCCCAATGCTCAGACGACCGTGGGGAGGTGGATTGAGGCACAATTTGAGCTTGCTCCAGAGATGGATCAGCATGAGGTTGCTCAACAACTTCATTTTTCTGATGGCCCGTATTAACTAAGTTTCCATGAACAATATTATGCGTGCGCTGACCTCTTGGTTGTCTACCAGAAGAATTTTTGTGGCCCACTTGTAACTATTTCTCTCAATTTTTTGCAGGTAATTTACAGGTTTGACTTAATTGGAACACCAATCATAATCCTGGAACGGGAAGATTTCAGAATTTCTCTTGGTCAAGAGTCTTTAGCTTGGGATGTTGGACCCTCTGGACAACGAGATGTAACTTCCTGTTCCAAGGCGAGACCACAGAAACCAGGGAGATGCTCCACTTTTGTAACTATCTTTTAATGGAAAACACCACCAATCAAGATCTTACTCACCAAATATTCCAACTTGGCATGTTAAGAGAGGAATCTTGGACCCCTCCCCCTGTGGAAGCGGTTCGTATTGATGTGGACGGATCCGTGCGCTCTCATTATCAAGCAGCTTGTGGCGGAGTAATACGAAATTCCCAAGGACAGTGGCTGATGGGGTTTAGCAAGTCTCTCGGCCCCCGAACAGTTATTGAAGCAGAGCTCTACGCTATCATGATAGGTCTAAAAGTAGGGCATCAGATGGGTCTCCATAGAATTATTCTTTATTCTGACTCCCTTGAGGCCGTCAATATTCTCATGCGAGATTGCTGTACTGATCACCCTCTCAAAGACATCATTGGAGAGGCCAGAGACCTTCTCTTTCAGGACTGGAATGTTGAGATTTGCTATACTCCAAGAGACAATATCTCTTGTGCTGACTACATGGCCAAACATGGTCACGATATCCCAGAGGCTGAAGATGTTGTTCTATTGCCAACAGTCCCAAGTGGTTGCTTGGATATGTTTTTAAGAGACCAATTGGTTTGCCACTCCTAATTTTTGGCTTTCTTCTTTGTACTAAGGGCTAGATTTTCATAGTCTTGTCCCTTTTCGCTTTCTCAAGCTCCGGCTTGCTTATACTTTTCAAAAAAGAAAAGAAAGAAAATGACCCAGAAAATCCAAATGTGGATTTCCATTATAATGATCCTCCAACGTTGCCATCTTGTCAAGTTTTTCTTCTGTTATTAAGCGATGAGAAGTATTCGCTTGGTTCTTTACTACCGTACAGAGACATATTTTGGATACTATTGATAGAAGTGACTTTTTTTTTCTGCTGGACTTTCCTGATGTGATTTATGTCTGGGATAGCGGTGATTGAAGTGACTTTTTTCCTGATGGGTACTTGTTTGACATAGCTTTTGAAAATATAGTTGAAATGGAAAATGACTAAAAAGGGCATGAATCACACATACAAATATGTGTGTTATATAAAATGTGATAATTTAGGATAAAACAATTAAATATAAATATAAATTTACTAAATAAAATAGTAAAATTACCATAAAAAAAAATACAACACAATGAAGTGGTTAAATAAACTCATTCCTTACAAGTTGATTTCTGATTTCATCACGAACACGATTTATTTGTGTTGAAGATAAATAATGAGAATGCTTCATTGCAAGAAGCAACTTTAAAAGTCACTTTGATGAGATCAGAAGCTCTACTCATTAGCTTCAACCAAGAAGCAACTTCATAATCAAACCCACAAAAATCAGGTTTTCACTTCCATTGGGCTTTTTTCAGCATCTAATGGCATCCCAAACAGATCCAAAATATGTTGTTGTATGTTCTTAAACATTATTTTCACGTCAAAAATCATTTATTTTGTCATCAGCATTTCCGACATCTGGCCCTCAATCTCATCTCTATACTACCAAACTGCCTTGTTTTTCTGGTCAGGACTTTGATATCTTGTAAGGTTGCATATTCCTACTTTTGCATGATCATGGACTCTTTTTTTTTGCTCGGAATGCATGATCATGGACTTAAGAAAGTAATAGTTTTCTCCGCTACCAAAGTAACCTGCCTACCCATATCTTTTTACTAGGTATTGTTCAGATTTCAAAAAATAGGGGGAATTAGGTGACACATTGATTGCTGAGGCTATAGCAGTGAGGTGAGGTCTCGACTTTTGAGTGGTCTAAAATGGTTGCGAATAGATTTTCACACTCGTGTCAAGATTTTGACATAAAGATTCTGTTTTTACACATATTTGTCGCTTGTGTCGTTTAATAGCTGATTTTATTTATAAGTATTTTTTTATTAAGAAATTTAGTTTTATTAATAAGTTCATTTTCAATGTAATAAATAAGAATGTGACAATTTTATTTATATTAATTGTATCAATGAAAATAGAGGGAAAAGAAAGAGTTGAAAGAGACTCATTCAGTTAAAAATTTATTCTATAATCATTAAGTTAACTATCATTTTTTAATATGTATAATTTAATTAAAAAACTTATAAATAAAATTAAAACGCTTATTCAGTTCCAACACATGCACCTTTTTGTTTTTTCTTCTCTTTCAGTGAGCTTAGTGGGTCAAAAAATTTCATCTATAAAGATTTATAACAAGACTACACTAATATTTCAATTCAAAAAAGTGAGAGGCAACATTTTTCTTTCATAATCTATTTTTCTCTCTTCATCATAGAAAAGTCAAAAACAAAAAATTTTAACTCATTTTTTTCTAAAAGCACAATTTTTTTTAAAAAAACGTCATAACAAAGGTGTTAAGAAAAAGCCAAAATCAACACATTTGGGCATCAAAAGTAACTTTTGGAGGGCTAACGGGATGCCAAACATACCAGTATATATTGAAGTATGGAAGCAGAAAGAAATGAATAGAAACGAGAGAAAATAATAATGGAGGATGAGATCAAGAACTTCGTCATGATATGGATCAAAGCCATCTCATGCCTCTGTTATTGCTATTACGTCTCTTCAAAAATATCAAAAAGTATCTTTAGGCTTCTCTCTCTTCTTCCCATCATCTTCGTCTTCCTCCTTCTTCCCTTAACCCTACACTCTTACCACCTCTGTGGGTCCATCACCCTCCTCCTCGTTTGGCTCTGCTCTTTCAAACTCCTCCTTTTCGCTTTCGATCAAGGTCCTTTATCGCCTCTACCTCCAAACATCCTCCATTTCATTCTCATCTCTTCTCTCCCAATCAAGATCAAACCAAAGAATCTCCCGAACAACTCCTCAGAAAAGCGATTCTCAAAATTGATTCTCTTCCTAAAACTGCTTCTCCTGGCTGCAATCGTCCGTGCTTATGACTACAGAAATAACCTACACCCGCACTTCATCCTGTTCCTGTACTGCTGCCACTTGTACCTCGACTTGGAGCTTGCACTGGCTTTCTACGCGGCTCCAGCTCGAGTCTTTGGCTTCCAGATCGAGCCGCAGTTCAACGAGCCGTATCTCAGCACGTCGCTTCAAGACTTCTGGGGTCGTAGGTGGAACCGCGTGGTCTCCAGTATTCTACGGACTACCGTATACGACCCGATACAATGGATATGTAAACCCGTATTGGGTCAGCATTACAGCCCAATGCCAGCCAGGCTGGTCACGTTTGCTGTGTTGGGTTTGATGCATGAGTTGATATTTTATTACCTTGCACGTGTGCCTCCCACATGGGAAGTCACGTGGTTCTTTGTGCTGCATGGCATGTCCACGGCGGTCGAGGTGGAGGTGAAGAAGGCGGCGGCTCGCCGAGGCTGGAGGCTACATCGGGTGGTGTCGGGGCCGCTTACGCTGTTGTTTTTGACGGTCACTGTGGAGTGGTTGTTTTTCCCTCAGTTAATTAGGAATGGTGTGGATAGGAAAGTCATAAAGGAGTATTCAATAACGGTAGATTTTGTGAAGTCCAAGTTATTACTTTAATGGCATTGAAGTTGAGTTTATTGAAGCTATTGTTGTGATTCCAAGTTAAACACCGTTTGTTGAGTTGAATTATTAATAGTCAGTGTTCATCTGTTTTAAAAATCTTGTACTATGTCTGTTCTTTTTCACCACCAACTGTTTTGTATCATTTACTTGTTCACTACTAAATAAGCACTTTTTAACGTTTGTTTTTAGGGTCATTAGACTGAAAAATAGGAGTAATGTATGTGAGTAGCTTTTAAAAGTTTTAAAATAGACGTATATTTGTAAACTGTCATTGTAAGTTACTTTTTACGATTTACGACAGTACTATATATAAGTAAGAATATATAACGTCAATTTTATGTAAAATCGTTATTGTAATCAACTTACAGATTTAGAATGACTGTTCTTAAAAAACAGTCATTGTAATTTGTAACTCAAACTTACAACGGACTTTAAAAGAAATTTGATTTTGCTTATGTTGAGAAATGGGGTTTACATGAAAATTTTAGGGGAAAGCATGTGAGACTAATTTTAAAGCATAATAATCTCAGTAAGGTAACTGATCGGCTCAAGTGAGCAGTTTAATAATGTTGACTTTGTGGGTGTGTGGTAGGTAGCACATATTATGACTCGAATGTGGAGAAAAATAAAAGGGAAAATTAGAATAAAGAACTTAGAAAAAGAATAATATTTATTGGAAAGAACTAAAAAAACCTAAATCCGAATGACCAAATATTAAAATATATAAATATAAAATTATTAAATTACCCCTAACTAAGTTTCCTTCCTTTTCCTCCTTTTTTTTTTTATATATAAAAAGGGTTTAGTGTTTCTATTTTTGCTATAGGAATATTTTTTTTGCCACACTCGTATAAAAGTTATTGGATTTCACTAATATTTTCTCTCTCTTTTTTTTACAATGAGACCCACTCACTTTTATGTGAGTATAGCAGAAAAAAAAAAAAATTCTACAACAAAAGCAGAAAGATCCAAAAGGAAAAAAAAAACACTAAAACTTCTATGTCTTCTAAGTAATGAAGAATGAATAATAGATATAGGCATATTCCAATGGAAGCCATTAGTGATGCTAGAAACCAGTTTCAGCAACTTGAGTTATGCTTCTTTCCTCGTTGTCTTTTTACTTTTTCTACTTTTGTACATTTGTTTAAATTTCCTAAACCTTTAATTTAGGTAATCCATACTTGGAATGGTTTTAACTAATTGTGAGATCGTGGGTCATATCAATTTTTTATTGTTATATAAGGATGTTTCAATTTTTATACTACTTACATCACTTGATCTTACTGAATTTTTTTTAATAAGATATGGAATGATTTTAATTTTTTTGTTTTGGTGGAGAGAGTTTAATTGATATCATGGACGTTAATATCAAATGATATCATGTTGATAATATAAACCACATAAAAAAAAAACTTGATGATATAAATGTTGATATTAATATAACTAAATGACATATTGATGACATGGATATGGATCTTGTTGGAAAAAAAAGTTAATAAAGTAAAAGATATGGTTACATATAGGGGTGAGCATGGTGCCCAGATGCCCGGTACACCCGCCCAAGCCCGACAAAAAATTGCCCAGCCCAGCCCTAAAAAAGTGGCCCGAAAAAAATTTGGGCAGTCTTGGGCTGGGCCAATAATTGGGCTGGGCTGGGCATTAGGCAGGGGTCCTGCCCTGCCTGGAAAATTAAATATATTTAAATAAATATTATTCTATATATATTATTTTATTTAAAAAATATTATATTATTATGTCTAAAAATATTATAAAAATATTATATTATACTTCATGTATCTCCAAAGCTTTGAAATTCTATGAATTGTGAACTAGAATCTTTATGGAGAAGGACAAAGCATAACTACTTGGGCAGGGGAAGCCCGCCCTGCCCAGCCCGCCTTTGCCCAGCCCGAAAATGGTTAGGGCTTTTATTGGGCAGGGCGGGGCATCGGGCTGCAAAATGCAGCCCATTCATTCTTTGGGCTGGGCATCGGGCAGGGGTCTCGCCCTGCCCTGCCCATGCACACCCCTAGACTTACATTACATATATTATGGCAGTTTTACTCTTTTTTTTTTAAAATAGAAGAAAATGTTGAAGATTTGGATAAAGACGATTTAGTATTTTTAAATTTATATTCTAATATTTGGTCTTTCTAAATAATTATATTTTTTATGGTCCTCTTTAATAAATATTATTTTTTTTCAAAGTCTTTTATTCTATTTTTTCCAAAAATAATAAATCCATATATTCTATATTTTGCCTCAATCAATTTTCAGACAAATTCTTATAGATAAAAAATTTGTATACTCCTGCTCATAGAATTTTAGGGACAAAACCAAAAGTCTTAATCTCTGTGTTGCTTACATGAATTAACAGATCTAGTGAAGGAAATAATTTTCAAATATTTTTAACCTATATTTTATTCTATATAAGGATTACTGTTAAAAGTATCCATTAACCTACCATATTTTACAACTGAATCTCCAATTTTTTATTTATTTATTTATTTATAAAAAACTATCCAACAATCATCAAATATATCCTTCTAAAGCTCCTAACCGTTAAGCTATTGGTCCACATAAACATTCCACATGGCGATTTTAGCAACAATTATTGGTTCATGTAAACATTCCAACAATAAATGATTCTACACGATAGCTGGATTCCAATGACGTAAAAGTCTTCTACATGTGGATTCTCATTGGTCTACAGATTCCATTTCCCAAACTGCAATTACTAGTCACTTGACTATTTTCCACCCATTACCATTAATTGAAAAGTTCATTGCCGATGCATATTCTTCGTGAAAAGACTCATTCTCACTAATCAACAATTAACTAAAACGTTTTTTTAAAATTGGATTAATAGATTATTATGAAAAACCCTTTTCCTTTTCAAGACAGCACACCTAGGGGTCCAAGGTACAAAATTTTCCCACGAACCCACCACAGGAAATCCATAACTTTGGACACAATTATCGAACAGTGGAATACATAGCCCACGAGTCTTACAACACAAACCCTAACAATAAAGGGTCTTCACAAAACAATGTTCGCACAAGATAGGAAAGTGGATCCACTACAATGACGGGGTGAGACATAAAGTCCCTGTAACCAAAATTAATTTTTCAAATATGCAGGAAAGGATTGTAGGTCAGAGAAGCAGATTTATTAACATAATAATAATATTATTTAATAACTAAAATAGTACATAATAATAAACAATGATTAGAATAAATAATACACAATAGTCCAAAACAATTGGAACCATCCCTACTCATCCATCCTGCTCCTCCTTATTTCCTCTGGACATGGTACAACCTATCAATGCTAGTATACCCGCCCAAGACTAGCTAGTCACTTCAAGAATACTGTCCCTTCCCATGCCACCACCAATATACTGTAACAGGGAATTGTCCGCCCAAAACACTCAACTCAAATTTCGGGCTAGGAATGAGAGGGCCGATGAGCACAATTTCACCCTCAATCTCTTCCACACAACCCAACATATCCCACAACATAATAAATAATATAACACTAAAATCTCCATCAACACTTTTCTAAATTATTATTCCATATATCATCTCACAACAAACATTACGACCATCACAACAATAACAACCCCAATAATAATATTCACTTAAATACACAGATTGCGAAATACACTTTCACTAAAATAACTTCATATTCAAACATACATATAATTTTTGAAAACACATACAAGTAGTATATATGAAAGTAAGGCTTAGAAAAACCACCTTATAGTCTAAAACAAGCATATAAAATAAATTAACCCCGATTACCTCAATTCCAAGCTTAACCATAGCTTGAGGAGCACAACCCGCACAATCACTGATGACAAGAAGGCTTTATATTATCATAATTATAACTTATAATTTCCTATAACTTAAAAAAAAATACAAATTCTAATAATAAAATATTATTGTCACAAGAATTGAAAATGACATTTTGGGGTTTAAATTTTAAGAATGACTATTTTGTCCTTCAATTTTTTCAAAAATGATATTTTAGTCCCACAATCCAAAAATTACAGTTTGGTCCTTCATATACAAAAACTAAACCAATAGAATTCCTATATAGTGACAATACATACATATATATTTTTCAAAGTAAAGCTTTTCTTATTATTATTAGTTTAAACTCTCAGAGGCTATCCTAATAATTTAAATTAGGAGTTTAGAAATACCAATTATTATATAAATTATGCTCTTTAGATATTAATAAAATTATTTATACTCTTTGGATATTCATAATATAATATCTTATTATTTCAAATGCATAAGATCTAGCATATATATATATATAACAATATCTACGTTTAAGAATATAATATATGTATCAACAAGATCTTCTCTTTTCATATATATATTTAGTGTTATACCTACAACAATATCCAAACGTATTTTCCCTATAAATTTCCAAGCACATTGATATATATATATATATATTATACACACACACAATGATAGTAAAACCATTATACATGTATATCAGTAACCATCTCATTCCTTTCTCTTTCAACGATTACGCACGCATATACATTAGAGACCTCCTATATAATAGCAATTAAATATATATAGGCTACATATACACACACACACATTTGTGGGTTTTTAAAATTTCCAGATAGTATATATTCATAGGAATAAGATATTGTCCCTACCATTTTTTGTCACTACCACTTTTTTACCGTTGGATCAGAATCCCATCTACCTTTATCATTTCTTTCTCCAATTAAGATTCTGATCTAACGGTAAAAAAGAGTGACAAAAAATAGTAGTGACAATATCTTATCTCATATTCATATCAGTATATTCGCAAGGTTTTTGGGTCTTGACTTATACCATTCCATCATTTTATATCATTAAAGTTTCTCTCTTTCTTTTCTTAAACCAAATCAGAACAAATATGCACGCACGCGCGTATAAGGCCCATTAGTGATGCAGACCAATAACAGGTAGATCTATCATAATCACCAATGGATCAGATAAGATCATAACCAACCTACAATCAAGGAGATAATCAAGGGAAATCCCTATCGCAAATAGAGGGCCCATAAGCCCAAGACCAACATGTACACTCTATAAATAAGAGTTAAACCCTAAAGGTACACATCTTCTAAGCTCTCTCCTTTATTATACTGCCTACACAGAGCACACACACCACCCCCTGAACTACGTGGACTTTGATCCTTCTTCAGGGTACGTATAGGCCCTAGGCTTTGCTCCTAGGTCAAGTCCCTATCAATATCAACATACTAGCCTTTTAGAGTTAGACATTTGTATTCTACACCAGAACACATATATACATACATAGAAATCCAAAGGATTCATGCTCCAAAACTTACGTTGACAATTCTTGGAAACAAACGGAAGAGGTTGTGAAGATTTACCTCTGGTTGCTTTTCACTCTCGGACGCAACTCGCCTTTGTTTTGAGGATTCAAA
The DNA here is from genome assembly GCA_025563575.1 of Acacia pycnantha. Lineage (NCBI taxonomy): Eukaryota > Viridiplantae > Streptophyta > Magnoliopsida > Fabales > Fabaceae > Acacia > Acacia pycnantha. The sequence continues at coordinate 2,468,135 of JAMWYP010000031.1, read as the reverse complement.
ACAGAACACACACTTACAGCTCCGACGCTCTCTCTTTCTCTCCTCCTTCATCGTTTATCTCTCTCGTTCTCTCTTAGTTTCCCTTAGTTTCGGACTTCGCTTCGGTTCTCGTTAAGGCAACCTATGTGAGGGAAGCATGGGTTATATAGGACTGGAGAGTCCAGTCCGAGGAAGGATACGCTGGTCCGAGGGGTGTGTATCTCGAGAAGCAAGGTGGAGGGATGGCTTTGCTGTCACTGCTATGGTATGGGTCGTTACTTTGAGAAATCTCTCACGCCGTAATCACCACTGAGACTCTGATCACTTAGCGTGTTTTGGATAAATGAATCAAAAATTAGATACGCCTCTGTCTCGGTTTGCTGAAAAGGTTTAATGGATATATGATTATGTATGTTTTATTGTTCCTGCTTTTTTTGTTGCTTTTGGCGTTAGCTGGGGGGAAGTGTGGGCTGAATTTTGAGAGAGTTTTGAGTTTTGATAATAGATGACTATCTATATGTAGATGATGATTAATAGTTACTTTTAATCAGTTTAGATTTGTTAGTTGGTTGTTGTAGGAATTTAAAATTAATTTTCTATTTAATTATTTTAGGATATATGTTATATAGGAGGTTTCTACCGATTAAATGTGGTTTAAGTCATTTATTTGGATTAATAGAGGTACTATTGAAGGTTTAATCGGTTTAATTTTGCTAAATCTTGAACTATATGAAATTATGAGTTGGAATTTGATATTTGAGTTAGAGTTTGATATAATTTCGATTATGTGAAGGTTTGAAAAGTTGTTTAATAATTAGGTTATGCTCATATAAGTTCGTATTTGGTCGGAAATTTGAGATTTGTAACAATAGGTCTCTTATATCTGAATTTATAACTCATTTTAATTTATTGGAGGTTATATTGAGGATTAAATAGATTGGATTTGAGATTTATAAGAATGTGTATATTTGAAATCTTTGGGTGAAACTTTGATTGTCTCAAATTGGGTGTTTTGGATTTGAAGATATGGTTGTATTTTGATTGGATTTGAAGATATGGTTGTATTTTGATGGTTCTAATCAGTAAGAAAAGAATTTATGAAAGAAGGAAATATGATTGAAATGATGATTTAAGGAATAGATAAATTGTTGTTATTTTTCTAAGAAAACTAAATTGAGTCAATCATAAGAGTTTAATTACCTATTCATTTGACACTTTGAGACATCTCATTCTGCTGGAGTTAAACTACAATAAAGAAATCGTAAATGCAGCTATCAATACTTCTCATCTTTGGAATGAATGCATATTACTTCGACTAACCAAGAATATGAGGTTGAAGTTTTCGAACGATCCAGCTGAATGAGAAAATTAAAACTTTTTTAGAATGGATGCTATATGTAGGAGACAGAGACATTTTGTTACCACATGAAGGTATTGCAGACATCACAATACCCTTAGAGTTGTTGCTTCATGATATTGTAATTCAATTGGGTGCATTGTTGAATCATCTTACCCAAATTTAATAGAACGTGTAGTGTACGAAGATTACCTTAACAATAGGTCCATTCTTGCCCCTACCACAGAAAATGTCGACATTTTGAATGAGTACATTTGTTCTTTATTGCCAGGTGATGTGGTAAAGTATTTCAGTTCTGACTCTATAAGTCGTACAGATAATGCTAATGAAAGTTTTGAGGATTTGTATGACACAAAATATCTAAATGCAATTAAATGCTCAGGAATACCTCATCATAAATTGGTATTGAAAGTTGGTGTACTCCTTATGTTAATAAGGAACATTGATCAGGAAGTAAGGTTGTGCAATGGTACAAGGCTACAAATTCCACAACTTGGCAAGAACGTGATTAAGGCAAATGCATTGAATGTCACAAGAAGTTCTAAACTGCTTTTCAATATGACAAGAAGACAATTTCCCATCATAATTTCATTTGCAATGATGATAAACAAAAACTAAGGTCAATCGATGTTAAAAGTAGGTTTTTACCTATCGAGCCTGATTTTCTAACATGGGCAACTATATGTTGCACCAACAAGGGTTAAGAGTTTTAATAGATTAAAATTACTTATATTAAATGAGTTCAATAAATGCAACAATAGTACCATAAATATTGTTTATAAATGTTGTTTATAGAGAAGTTTTCTAAAACTTTTTATTACATTACCAGTGTCAAGGGAGGCTTACTTTTGACTATTTGATTATGTTAATTGTTTTATATAGAAGTTATCTATTAAGTATCAATGTTGATATCCATTAAGCTCTTTTTATAAAAATAAAAATTAAACTCATTTCATTTCTTTCCGGAAATAATAGATTTTTTAGATTTTATAACATTAAATGAATTTTTTAACTTGCATAAATTTCTTCTAAAATAAAAATAAATCATATAATTTTTTTGTTTAACATATATAATAAATTATAAAACACCTTGAGTTTTATTTAAATCATATAATTATATTTTTAAATAAATTTTTTGTTTATTTTAGCAAATTATAATTTTGACAAAATTGAAGAATGAGTAATTTTTGTCCATAGATATTTATACAAGTAGTTTTAAATAATGACAATTGAGAAAACAAATTATTTAATTTAGTGAAATTTAGAATTTTGTGCTAGGCGCTCTTGAGTAAAAGTTTTTTTGTGCTCGGCGCTCCTAGAGTAAAAGTTCATTGGTCAATCTGCAATTTAAAAGTTCATTGGTCAATCTGCAATTTAGATAACGGACGTTATCTTTTTCTAATGGTGTTGTGCCGACTGCATATTTTTAAAAGTTTTTTGTGCTAACTGCACATTTTTAAAAGTTTGTTGGTATTTTTGGTCCACTTAAAAGTTATTTATGCTGGACACTCCTGAAGTAAAAGTTTGTTGGTCAATTTGCTCCTTAACCCTTATTTAAATAGGCCTGACAATAGGTATGAGCCTGACATATTTACTAAATAAGTTAGGCTACGCTTTATGTAACTAAACCGTAGGCCCGGCCTATTTCCACATACTTCCAGGAGCCCTATATTTAACTTTCATCTCTTCACATTGATGATCTATGTTGTAAACTCATTAGATTATAAAAGTTAGTTTGAAGAAAAATAATAAATAAAAATAAATAAAAATAATTTCTTTAATTTTTCTAAATTAGTCAACTGTATATTTAGCAACTTTATATTAATATATTCCTATATAATTTATATTAAGTAATTTTATATTAAGTAATGTGTCTGTTTGTATTATCATCTAGACATACCCAAGTTATCACATTATGGGTAGTATTACTATATTGACCTTAATTAAGTGTTGCAATCCTAGATATGGAGTATCTTAAGTGATTTTATATTAAGATATGCCTATATATTTTGGAATCAAAGATAAAGGTCAATTAAAATATTAATATCTAAGATCATGACATACATCTAATTTTAAAATCTCGTATTATAATTTATAAGGATATATCAATGTTTATTGTTTAAATAAATATGATAAAATCAAAGCAGATAGATTCAAATAATAAATTAATGATCTTGAGGAAAGAAAAAAATTATAAATGATTCAGCTGTAATTTTCTACTTAAATTATTTTTAACAGTAGCACTCAACACATTAAAATAATTTTTAGAGCAATTTTAGTCTTGAAGTAATTTTTCAATATGAATAAGCAGTCTAAAGTCTAAACTATTTTTTTTGGGATGCAATCTTGGTGTCGATGTTTTGCTTTAAAAGTGGGATATCCCCCTAATATGTATGTGCATATTGAAGTATATATATATATTTTTTTTTATTTCATATTTTGACCATCATATTATTTTTTAACTGCAACAATATTGATATAATATAATATTATTTGAATCATATATAAGTACGGATGTGAAAAAACTTAGTGGTCTGGTATGACTCGTCTAACCAGAAGAAATTTGGTCTGGTTTTGTCTAAAAAAACTGGCCCGAAACAAAAGGGACATAACCAGAACAAATTGACCCTCTCCATATAATTCAATCCTCCCCTTTAGCCACATCAAACCCACCCCATAATCCTCCCCTTCACCTTCCCTAGAGTCATGGCTTTAAAATTTCAAAGTCAATGTCGCAAACCCTTTTTGCAATCCATAGATACTGTCTCGGATTTGACCCACCTCATAATCTTCCTTCTTCACCTTTCTCTTTAACCATGGCTCTAGAATGCTAGAAATTTTATAGCCTTATGTCACGCTTGAAGCTTGCACGAGTAACCTTTTGAAGCGCCAGTCCGTGACAATCTCCATGTAATGCCCCATCACCTTGCTCAGGGGGCCAGGGGAGACTCTGATACCATCTCGCTTAGGGGACGAGGAGAGGTTGACTCTAATACCACTTGTCACACCCGAAGCCATCTATCCAGGTGATGGCCCTGAGCGAACACACTTAACCTTGTGAGGCATAGGGCCGTGACAATCTCCAGGTGATGCCCATCACCTCGCTCAGGGGACGAGGGGAGACTCTGATACCACCTTGTTCAGGGGACGAGGAGGTTGACCCTGATACCATTTGTCAACTTCCTAGGAGGTCACTCATCCTGAGATTTCCCCGTTTGAGCGTGCTTAACCTTGTTAGGTGCTAACCATTATACCAAAAGTTCAAATTCATAGCAGAGGCACACCAAATATTATATATGCCCCAGAAACCCCTTTATCATGTCCGACGTGGGATTCATCACAGCTAGGTCGTGACACCTAGCTTTACACATCCACGCTTGGGATTAGACCCGCACTGATAACAAACTCACGTGATGGTAGCTTTGTGTAACATTCTCTATCGATTCTCTATCGACATTATATGGGGTTCGAGTTCGATACTTGGTATAGTAAATATTTCCTCTCAGGTTAAGCTCTTTTCCTTTTTTTTCTTTACCTAATTTTTTATAAATTTGTTATTACAAAATTCATAACTTACCTTTTACCTAAATATTATAGTAAATATTATAGTTAAATTTTCACATTCTATGTGAATTTTCTAGTCTAAATTATTCCAGTTTTCAGCTAAAAAATTTGGGTTAAATCACATATGAAAATTACCTTAGACAAAAATGATTATTGGGCTCCCTCTTGCTCTTCCTCCACTGTTTCCCAGCAAAATCAATGGCAAGAATGAACCTAGAATTTCTGATAGCATTCCCATATGGTTGTAAGAACCATATGGAAAATGTTGATTTCAATGCAAGACATTCAGATAACCAGAATTCTTGGCTAAGGTGAAGACGACAACTGCCCCTCTTCACTGCAATGAATGGAACTTCAAATTTTGCTCCATGGCTGGTGAATATCTCTGCTTTATGCCCGATAAACTTTTGAATGAACAAGTTAGCTTTGAAATCCACAAAATTATCTTTCAATAGATTAGATCTTTCCCTCATGCGGGCAACTTTTTGGAGTTTCATAGTGTCCATGGTAAGGTTTCTGAGTTCTTATGATAACTGCGCTGCCAAAATATGTTCTTCCCATTACCCATATTTAAATCGCTGAGAATCTGTTCTGCCATTGTTACTGACAGAACAGAGAACTAGATGTTATGAGAATAGGTTCGAAGGAGGATCAATTTGGTCTACACTTCTTCGTCCTCTCAATAACAATATTTCTTTGCACAATCCGTACATTCTCTTAGGATCACAGAATATAGTGCAACCGCATACGAGTTGAAATAAAAAATCAAAGAAAAGAAAAGTAAGAAGCAAGATCAAAGAGAGAGAGGAATAAAGAGGTGAGCAAGCATGCTTAACTTTGTGAGGTGGCAGGTAGTGACAATCTCTAGGTGATGCCCTATTACCTCGCTCAAGGGACAAAGGGACACTCTGATACCACCTCGCTCAAGGGAGAAGGAGAGGTTGACTCTGATACCACTTGTCACACTCGAAGCAACCTACCCAGGTGATGCCCCTGAACAAACACGCTTAACCTAGTGAGGCGTCAGACTGTGATAATCTCTAGGTGATACCCCATCACCTCACTTAGGGGACGAGGGGAGACTTTGATACCACCTCACTCATGTGATGAGGGGAGACTTTGATACCACCTCGCTCAGGGGAGAGGTTGACTCTGATACCACTTATCACGCCCAAAGCCACCCATCTAGGGGATGCCCCTTGAGTGAGCACGCTTAACCTTGTGAGGTGCCAGGTCGTGACAATCTTCAGGTCATGCCCTATCACCTCGCTCAAGGGACGAGGGGAGACTCTGATACCACCTTACTTAGGGGATGATGAGAGGACGACTCTAATACCACTTGTCACGTCCAAAGCCATCCATCTAGGTGATGGCCCTGAGCAAGCACACTTAACCTTGTGAGGCGACAAGCCGTGACAATCTCCAGATGATGCCCATCACCTCGCTTAGGGGATGAGGGGAAACTCTGATACCAACTCGCTCAGGGGATAAGGAGAGGTTGACCCTGATACCATTTCTCAACTTCCTAGAAGGTCACTCACACTAAGATTTCCTCGTTTGAGCACGCTTAGCCTTATTAGGCGCTAACCATTATGCCAAAAGCTCGAGCTGATAGCAAAGACGCACCAAATATTATATATGCCCTAGAAACCCCTTTATCCTGTCCGATGTGGGTTTCATCACAGCTAGACTGTGACACCTAGCTTTACAGATCCACGTCTGGGATCAGACCCGTACTGATAGTAAACTCATGTGACGGTAGCTTTGTGGAATGTTCTGTATCAACATTCTACGGGTTTCGGGTTCAATACTTGGTATGGTTAATATTTCCTCTCGGGTTAAGCTCTTTTCTTTATTTTTTCTTTGCAAACATTTAATTTCAAGCGCTAATTTTTTCTAAATTTGTTATTACAAAATTCATAATTTACCTTTTACCTAAATATATAGTATATATTATTATTAAATTTTCACATTCTATGTGAATGTTCTAGTCTAAATTATTCCAAATTTTAGCCAAAAAATTCCACACTTTAAAATGTGTGTTTGCGATTCTTCATTCCCTCCCACCTCTTTAAGTAGGTGAATAGATCAAATCCCATATATTTCTTTCACATTATCAATAACTCCATTAAAAGTAGACAAGATTTGAACAGGTACCACATGAATCCCACACATAGTCTAACATGTACTAATAACATACCTAGCTCATAATACTTTTGTTTCTTTTAGCATATGAATAACTACAGTAAATGAAGAAGTACAAAAGATTTGTACAGTCACCACATGAATTCTACACATTGTCTCGTGTTTAATTACTAATAATATTTAACAGAGATTTAAACATGTACCACATGAATCCTACACATTTTCTAGTGTGTACTAATAACATTTACCACCTATAATTCTTCAAGCATTGTTAACTATTTCTATTGTGGGAGAATCGACTCACTTGTTTTTAAATATTCGTCTAGAAAATTCTAGAGGATAAAAGCAAGTGCTTTAGCCATATTTCGAGGTGTATATATATATTGAACTCGCGTCTGATACCGATATGATAACAAACCTTATGAGCAAGGCGCTAACTATTATGCTAAATCTTGGATTAAGAAATTTTGTCACACCTTTACTATTAATTTAAGCTTTTGGCACGATGGTTAGTGATTCGTTCTAAGGTTTGGTATTAGAGCCAACACAAGTTTGGTATCAAACACGGGTACATTGGTCTTCTATGACATTGTGGAAGATGAATTATCTATTTGAAATAATAAAGCATCCATCTATGAAAAGCATAGTGAAATTGGTGGTTTTCTTTCACCTATATGACTTTTAGGGTGGCCGATCCAATCATCACTGACTGCCATTATCAAATTCCACCTTATCTGTCACTATTGACTATTCCTATTGTTGGAGAATCGACTCACTCGTTTTGAAATATTGGTCCATAAAACTCTAATATTCTAATCAATTAGAAGATGAGAGCAAATGCTTTAGGCATATTTCGAACTGTATATCCATATTGGTAGGGCCTTTTCCAAGCCCTTCCATTATTAGTATATTTAAAGTTTAAAATTATTCAGATGTGTTACGTAAGTTTGACCTACATCATCAAAACCTTTCTTAAAGTGGTATAATGTTGCACATGAAAATGTTTATGACTTTCGAGTAATTATTCTAGAATTGATGATGACCCGTCAATAGGGAGGCACTGGTGAGGCATTCCAAAACACAATTGTTGACAAGTGATTTTGATAACTAAATCGATTCCCCATTGTTACAAATATTATTCCTTCTAAGATAATTTTTGGATTAGTGAGTCTTTTAAGAAAAATCATTCAATTATCTCGTGACATGAGATATTGATAATACTCCACCTATTCCTTAATATATAACATATTTATCTAATTTAATTAGATTAAGAAAGTTAATTAATATGACATATATTTTCTAAAACTGTCTAGTCATCTTCCTTAATTCTCCTATTTTCTCTCCTCCTTGATTATTGTTGAGGGAGCATCAATAGATAAGATCGAGAAACATTAAAACTATGTTTTATTTTTAGGATCAAAATAAATGCCCGAAACATGTCTTATATTAAATACTAGGGGAGGATAGTTTTTCTTTCTTTTTTTTTCTCACTAAGAAGTCTCATGCTCCTCTGTTTCACTAGGCCACCTTCTTGTCCATTCTATAAATATCACTGACCCACAACGAGCATATGGGTACTTGCGCGTCTTCTCAGTTCTTGAGAAAGGAGGAAACCACAGTGCACACTACTTGGATGGAAAGCTACACCAGTTCAAGTAACCCATCAAAGTAGGGCACATTCTATTTCGGAACACAAACGACTTTTTGCATTTTCTTAAAGTTTTATATACTAGAACAGGGATACCTTGAAAAAATTATAAATATAAGAGACAAAATAAATTGAGATCTTACATAAGACTGGAGGGAGTAAATTTGCAAGCATATAATAGTTTTTATACGGTGGTTTCACATCTTTTAAAGTTTTAAACATATTAGACCTACACATGCATTACCCTCCCATACTAGTGTTAGGCTTATAGACTCTGCCACTGCATATGAAATCTCCTCACCGCTTTCTCTACATGACTTGTGTGCACTGACCATCAAATCTCCCTTACCCATCCAAGCCTTTCAAGCTTGGGTCCAAAATACTCATCAAGTTTCCAAGTAGGGACATGTTGAAGAGTAGGACAACAGAGTTTTGATGTCCTTCAAAATGAGTGGACCTAATTTTATCTGTTTATATAAACTTTAGCCAACAAGGGTCAGCTCAATCAAAAAAACTATTTTTGCCCTAGAATTGTTTTCTGGGACAAATTTTACCTTAGAATTGAGATTTGGAACCAAACTATTCTTGTGTCAAAGTTTGTAAGGATTATCAATAGAACAGTAAATATAAAGAAAGTCATCACTGGTATGTTTGGTTTGAGGGGAGGGGAGAGAAAAAAAATGAGAGGAGGGATTTTTTTAAAAAATTGAGTGTAGTGGGGCCCACATATTTTCCCCTTCCCTCCCCTCCCCTCCCCTCCCCTTCCCTCCCCTCCCCTTCCCTCAAACCAAACATACCCTAAACAGAAATTAAGTCTTTGTTATCTTCAACCACCCTGGTGAAAATACAAATATAATGCATATTCATACAACAGAACATTTTTAACACAATCACCAAAAAGGCACCTTAACTCACCGACATAAATGCGAAACCAAAACCGATTAAGGTGGCACCCTATCATACTTTATGAACTCAAGAGGAAACGACTATGCGAGTTGTAGAGAGTCTACCAAACATACCCTTACAGAAATTAAGTCTTTGTTATCTTCAACCACCCGGGTGAAAATACAAATATAATGCATATTCATACAACAGAACATTTTTAACACAATCACCAAAAAAGGTAGCTCACTGACATAAATGCAGAAACCCTGAACTGATTAAGGTGGCACCCTATCATACTTTATGAACTCAAGAGGAAACGACTATGCGAGTTGTAGAGATAGTCTAAGAGGAAGCTTTCATTTCAGTTTTGATGGCAGCTGCTAGCTGATCATAAGCTACTCCCCATGCATTCTTCATGTCTGGTGACCATATTTGTGGCACTGCTTCTTTTATGGTTTCCAAAAGTGCAAACTTCACGACCTTCATGAAAGGGAAAACTAGATTATACATCGATCTTGCAAAAAAGAACTCACTAATTAATCATAAATGTTTTTACACCTAAATCTACTCTTAGGTAAATATAGTCTACTTCCTTCATCAATAGAGATGCAAGCATGTTAGAAGTGAGTTTTGTGTGTCCATGTCTATAAATGATTTAGTTAGTTTATCAATTTTTGGTAAAATTAGATCTATCTGTAAATTTCTTTACTAATTCGTGGGTGCTCACTATCAACTGCACTTTAAAATTGAGAGCAAAATGGAACCCTAAAGGTACATCTACTGGTAATCGTAGAAAGGTCTCATTTATTCAGCAAATGATCGAGTCAACTACCTCAAAGTAGTTGACAAGATAGCAATCACCTAAAAAAAATTCATCTCTGAAGATGTCAACTTTTCTAATCAGCTACTGATCAAGTATAGTACCTCAAAATGTTCATCCACCACACCGCTTTTGAAATGAACAGAGCCTAATCTTTTCAAGTTTGATTCTCTTACAGTGACCTTACCAGCCTTCCGCAGCTGAACAGCTGACTCACATGTCTGCAATTAAACATCCCGAAAAGAAAAATTACTAGGCATAAAACATGAAAGGCGCTAAAGCAATGATGGTTTACGTATAGATAATTTAATATCATAGGAGTTTCATTCATTTAGTACATGGAGGTAAAAAAAACAGAGTAAGCTTACCATGACGAAGACATTCACAGCATGAGGCTTGAGCTTCGGGTTTTGCTCCAAAGGAACTTTGGAATCTCTCAAGAAGGGGAATAAGTTCTGAGCCGACGGGGCAATCTCAAATATTCTAAGTTCAAAAAAAACAAAAAACAAAACAAAAATCAGAAAAATCCCTTGCCCAAAAAAGACGTATGAACAGTTATTAAGGAAAGTTAAAATAAAAAACAGAGGATTCAGTAAAGGAGATAGATCCCTACTTCAAGAAAAATTTAAGAGCCAGATCTGCAGAATTCTTCTTCATTACTTCCCACGACTTAACCACGAGATCTTCTTGCTCTTGGGTGAAACATATTGCCTCCGGATTGCTCATCTTCTCAGTAATCGAAGGATTCGGCAATGAGAATAATCGACGATCTTGAGAAATTGAAAGCTTTGGAGCTAAGTGGGTGGTGTTGCGGTGAGATTTAAGGAAGAAGAAAGTGTCCCTTCAGGACAATGGCAAGCCATTTCTCCTCAAATTGGACTCATGCTTCTTCGTGGTGGGCGGCTGGGCGCTCAATCAAATCAGAACACGCCAAAAACTCAGGAACGGAATATTCATTTTAGATCAGGTGGATTCAATGGACGCTCACTTTCAAGTTGATATGAGACGGTGCGACAAGTGAAAAAATAATAAATAATTATACAATTGTAGAGATTTTTTTAATAGTCAGATATTTTATGGCTTCTTTTATTTTATTTATTTTTGCCTATGGAGTATTATATTTAATAGTCAATAAAATAATTGATTTGTTGCAGAAAAAGTGGATTCGAAACTAGGTGCTGCTACGTCATTGACTCTCGATTGCGAAAGCCATGATCTCATAAATTGGTGTTTTTGTCTATTTTTATTTGATGAACATCAGGCTATTTGCTTGCGTGCCAAAATCGTACTACCTCCTATTATAAATATATGAATCCGTAGGTTGGGTGGAAACACGTTAGGTGGCCTCTCAAAGACCTGTAGTCTAACCTATTAAAGATTTGGTTAGGCTAAGTTGGTTAGTAAAAAAAGTGAAGTCAATACCTATTTAAAGATATGTTTTAGTTAACAAGTCAAGTTTAGGTTTATTAAAAGTCTATCAAGTCTGTCAGGCGGCCCGCTCTTGTTAACTATTCTATACTATAAAAGAAAGGTTAATTACTCAATATGAAAAAAATGTAATTATCCTATCTAAAAAAAGTAATTATTTTATATAAAAAAAATGTAAATGTATTAAAAAAATATCTTAACAGGCTTGATCTTAACAGACTTGATTTTCAATGATATTCAGTGGTTGATCTTAACATGCCTCCTTTACAGGCCTCAAGCTAGGCCAAGTTTAGGCAAAAATAAGGCTTATAAACGGCCACAAGTCAAACTCATATCACCTTGTTACAAAACAGGCTTGACCTGTTTCTACTCTATTCTTATGAGAGTTTTTTTTTTTTTTTGTCATGTTACTATTTGACTGAGTGAGAAGATTCAAGTATTATTGGGTTGAATTGGGGGGAATTTTTTTATAGGGTTAATGTGCATATTTACCAACGAACTATTACGAAAGGAGCATCTAACACAAATCTTAATTAAGGGTACCTTAAATAGAAATAAACAATTAAAAATTTGCAGTCAGTACAAAAAACTTTTAAAAATATACAGTCAACACAACTGTTAAAAAAAGATAACGTCCCTTATCTAAGGTGCAGATTGGCCAACAAACTTTTACTCCATGAGCACCCAGCACAAAAGAGTTTTACTCAATAGCGCCCAACACAAAATTCTTAATTTCACTAAATTAAATAAAAAAATTTCTCAATTGTCTTTATTCAAAACTACTTGTATAGATATGTATGGACAAAAATTACTCATTTGTTAAAATAAACAAAAGTTTTCATTAAAAATATAATTATATGATTTAAATAAAACTCAAGGTGTTTTATAATTTATTATATATGTTAAACAAAAAAAAATATATGATTTATTTTTATTTTAGAAGAAATTTATGTGAGTTAAAAAATTCATTTAATGTTAAAAAATTCAAAAAATCTATTATATCTGGAAAGAAATGAAATGAGTTTAATTTTTATTTTTATAAAAAGAGTGTAATGGATATCAACATTGACACTTAATAATATAAATCCAGCAACTTGATGATATTTTTGTTAATTAAATTATCTATTGATTATATGAATATGAGATTTGTCTGGAAAAAAATTGTCAGTAATTAAGTATCTTTGGAATAGCCTCAACAAATTATTTATGGGACTTTTTTTTAAAAAAAAAATTTGGTCATGTTACTATCTGACTGAGTGACAAGATTCAAGTATTATTGGGGGGAATTTTCTTATATGAAAAATGTGATTTGATTTAAAATATAATATCTCAATTCACCTTATCACTTAAATTTATATATCTCCCCTAAACATTTTCTATCAATAGTATATATTAAAAAGGATACCATGAGGCTTAACACATTTTTTCATAAACAACTAATATACTAATTTTTATAAAATTAGTTATTAAACTTTAAGGCTGAATTTTGAGGGATTGAAAGAGTCAGAAGCAATAACAGATGAAATCTGGATCGTAGAGGTAACAAAATCAGGGGAAAGACAAAATGATCGAGATGTAGAAACTGTGCAGTCCGTATAAAAATTGAAGAGCTGAATGATTAAATTAGGGATAGGAAGAGAATTGAATAATCATTTTCATTTTCATTTGTCTTCTTCCCTGTATTAAAAGTAGGGTATACAAATCGAAGACAAAAAAGACAAAAACAAATAGTCAGTATAAAAATGAATTATCCAAATATTTTCCCTATCATCCTGTTTTGAGAAAGGCTGTGTGAACAGTATAAAAATTTTTGCAGGAGAAACATGACAGTATGTTGCTATGAAGCACGGACACTCCTATTTTTTAAAAATATGCGTGACGGACACTCGACATCGTTTGGCACTCCGACATCATCCAATACTCCTATTTTTTAAAATATGCGTGGTTTTGAATATTACTGAATTGATGATGAATTTTCCTTTTGTATTTTTTTAAAAAAGGAGTCACGACTTTTATGATGAAGCCGAATCTATGATGAGCAAAAGCTGAATGCCAGGATTTTATGGAATATTAAACTTGAATGTAAATTATAATATATATATTTAATATCAAAACGTGTCTTAATGTGTCGAAATTTAGATTTTTTTAGAATTAACGGGTTGAAGTGTCGAGTCGTGTCATATCTCGTATCTCGTGTCGGTGTCGATGCAACATAGATATGTTGCGGCAAGGGAGAAAGATTGTGCGAAAGGAATGAGTCCTAGGTTAAAATGAGAGGGTTATTTTTGTCAAAAAAAAAAAATATAATCAAGGATATTTTTGTCTTTACAATTTGCAATCCTAAGATTAAAAACGCAATACCAGGTGGGGGTGACTGTGCAGCAATCTCACTTTTATGATACTGAGTCCTTAAACCCAACAATAAAATTTGTCTCAATCCTTGATCCAATCACAGGATCTAAATCCCAGTGCTTCGTACCAAACAGGCCAAGACTAGGGAGAGTACTATCACGTGTAGAGATAGGAAAACAGATAAAGCCACTCGTATAAGGGTTGGCCAGACTCATTTTATATTAAATACTAAATGTAATACTCCTCTGGTCTTGATATACGATATACTTGATTTTAATCTTAAATATAAGATATATTTTTTATATTTATCATTATTTTTATAATTTGTCCCTAGTGATGCTCTCTCAACAATAATTTAAGTAGGGGAGGGAATGAGAAAATTAAAGAAGATGACTAAGGTGTTTTAAAAAATACATATTATATTAACTAACTCAAGTAACTTTCTTAATATAATTAAATTAGGTAAATATATCTTATATTAATATCCCGTTTGGATGGGTATTTTAAAAAAGTGCTTTTTTGGGGGAAAATCCACCTTAGTGCCCATTTAACCAAAAAACACTCAAAAAATGCCCAAGGAACTTTCACATGTCAGAATAGGCCCTAGAGCCTTTATGGGTATTAAGTTCAAACAACAAATTACATTGTTGCCCCCAATTTCTCTACCTTCTTTTTTCTTTTTTTGTGGTTCTTGCTATAGTCTCAACGGATCAAGGTTTTTCTTCTTCCTTTCAACTCCGAATCCTTATCGCAATTGATTTGATCCTTCGCTTGGAAGTTTTCATTTCTCTGTGATCTCCAATTCGTCTTTGTGTTTGATTTTTTTCTCACAACCATGGTTGCATCGTCGTTTGCTACGGCCTCCACCAACATCACGCTTGCCATCTTTGAGAAGAAGACCAACTAAATCGATCTTTATCGACCTCTTCACAACTACGTCGCTTTCCCCTCCTCAAGTAAAATTTGATTTAGGTTTATCGATCTAATAATAGGAGCTCTGATTATGCAGTCAAATTGCTTTGAGTGATTGCAATAACAAATGGGTATGTTGAACTTTTTGTGTTTCTGTTTTCATTTCGTTGGTGTTGATAACTTTCCTCGGAATCATGGCTCTGATAGAATGAACTTTGTTTTGTGTGAGTGTTAAGTTTACGCATTTAAACTCGAGGTGTGAGAGATATTGTTAGGGCGATAACTTGTTTTGCTTCTAATTGGCACTGGAGTTGTAAAATACGTCTTGAAGCTGATTAAACCTTGATTTCTTCAGCAATATAATTTTATTTTGGTCATTATCATTAATTTTAATTCGGTACAATTGCTAAGATCTTGTTGAATGTCTGCCCCTGGGAACTACGGTATTATTCATATCAATTGTGCCACAAACTAGGATGTTGCTATGCTGCCAAAAACTTAAAATAATAGTTTGTGTGGCTTACTAGATTAATTTTAATTTACAATGGAAATAATGCTCATGATTCATGCAAATGTTACTTTGAAATGTAGTTGTTTGACAGCTTTGCCTGCTAAATATGTTTTTTCTAAGTAGTATTTTATTAGGCCTTTCCTTTATTTGGGGTCTAATTAAGAACTAACAAATACATTTGATATTGTAGGTTGGGCTTATACTATGAGGAAGCTTTAGCTGCATTGAAGGTTGCACCTCTAAATCAGCATTTTGACAAGTCTTGGTTAGCTCATGTACAGCTAAAGGCTACTTTATTCTTTAGAGAAGCTTGCTATAGATATGGATTAAAGCTACATGAGAAAGAAGAGATAGCAGAGGAGATTGCAAGACTGAAGATTGGGGTTAATGCACTAACCGAAGCAAAGAAAAGCTAAAAGGGTGCCCCTGCACAAATCCTAGAAAGATATATGAGATGGAAAATGACAGAAAAGGGTATGAATCAAGTTCACACACATATATATATAGGGAAAATCATTTGTCCAGTGACTGGACCTAAGCTTTTGTCCTGTGAACAATGAAACTACACCGTTTGGATTAGTTATGTACTTATGTGTATTGCTCACCTGAATTTTTTTTTTTTTAAAAAAAAAACCTCTCACAACCTGCAATATTCCGATCGACACACTCCCTCCCTCCCTCTTTCTTCTTCGCGCAATACACACTCCCTCCCTCCCTCGTTCGCGCAAAAAAAAAACCTGCAATTTGCTTTCGTCCCTAATGCATTCTCGGTGTCATGTGATTTGGTTTGCCACTCTCGTTCTGGTTCCAGAACAGATCGACCCGATCTCTTGAATTTGAAGGTCATGGGATAATTCCCTAGGTGTGAGTTTATTAGAAGGCACTGGACGAACTGATCTGCTCACATTTTACTAGAGTCGACCTTGCGAGCCTATTTTGCGGCAAAATAGGACATCTTCCTGTCTTCCAAGAACTGATGTTTACGAGGAAGAAAAGAAAAGGAAGTGAGACAGATGCATCCTCAAATATCCCAGAAAAATTGCGAATTCAACAAGATGATGAAGAACTGCGATTGTGAAATAAAAATGAATCTACGATGGCTTCTTGATTGTCCAATAGTGACAGAATCTATGATGCTCTTTGCGTAAATCTCAGATGTTTTGGAGGAATTAGTACAGAAAATTCTCGGGGACTTCACCTTTAAGAAATCTGCTATCTGTTTGAATTGCAGAGTGGCCATATCTCAAGCTGGCAAGGGATGGTCGAGACTACTCTGCGATACATGCGTGGTCTTTAAAGATTGAAACGCACATCGCAGTTTTTTTTTTTTTTTTAATTCAGGTGAGCACTACACATAACTAATCTAAACGGTGTAGTTTCATTGTTCACAGGACAAAAGCTTAGGTCCAGTCACTGGACAAATGATTTCCCCATATATATATATATAAATAATATGTTGTACAAAATGTGATAACTTGGGATAAAATTTAAAAAAAATATATAAATTTTCCAAATAAAATAGTAACATTACAATTAAAAAATTTATGTTGGCAAAAAAAAAAATTTGTTCAGAGGCTCAATTTAGCAATGAACTCTAACAATATGTAAATTTTGACCCATTAAAAAAAGGTTTAATGTTTCTACATTTACTGCAGATTTTTTTTTTCCGCAGCACTCACATAAAATGAGTGGGTCCCATTGTAAAGAGATAAGAGAAAAAATATTAGTGGGATCCACTCACTTTTTATGTGAGTGCCGCAAAAAAAAAAAAAAAACTGCAATAAATACAGAAACATTAAACCCTTAAAAAAATTGTAAAATATGTCATGAACTTAAAATATAATTTTGACTCATTTCATTTATAACTGTGCATTTGCAACAAAATTTAACACTAAACCAAATCGGATAAAGAAAAAAGTATAATAGTTACAGCGCATTTGCAACAAACAAAGCATTTTCAGAAATTTAATCTCACAACCTCCGGAAGGAAGCCAGTAATTTTTCGGAAGAAAAAACTAAATAAATTACAGAGATTCTAAAAGAAGCCCCAACACACAGACTAGGAATTTCTAGCTGAATAAATTGAAATTGCAGAGCAGAGAAAGCACGTGAAATTGTAGAGGAGGAGGACAGGAGGTAGTAATTGCTGAGGCAGGTTGTTAGAATATAAGGGTTTAAATAAGATTAGTTTACAATTAGTTAGTGGTTAGAGTTAGTTAGAGGGTTAGTTAGGGGGCCCTAATCTATATAAGGGGATCCCTACCCTCATCTTTGTAACCAAGTCACAATGTATACTTTGTAGAGCACATTGCTCAATTCTGAATATACTTCATTCCATATATTCTTTCTCCATGCTATGCTAATTTTGCTGATTCACTTTTGAACAGCTTCAATCTGTAAGCTTATGAAACTTTCTTCTGCTGTATTCAAGCATGAAGTCTAAGCTTCTGAACTTTCTTCTTTTCCACAATTAATAGGAGTGAGGAGGCGATTCTTCACTGCTCTCTACTCTACTTTCCCTTAAATCGACAGGAGCGAGGAGGCTATTCTTCATTGCTCTCTACTCTGCTTTCCCTTAAATCGACAGGAACGAGGAGGCATCATTTCTCTGCTCTCTACTCTACTCTTTCTACTGCTTCGTTCTCTATTTTCCCAAAGCACGACTTTGCATCTTCTGCTAATCTGCGCTTTTGGGCTTGGGATCTTGGAAGACTACCGTCTTCTTGGGTCATTTTCTTCTTGAGATCCGCACTTTTGAGCTTCGGATCTTGGAAGACTACCTTCTTCTTAGGTTGTCTTCTTTACTTTGGGCCTCTAAAGTTAATACTTGAGGCATTCCTTTGAACTTCTGTGGGGGACTGCCAATGCCAATCTCACCAAAATATTGAATAGTGAAATTTGATGCCAACAAATCCCAAATGGTCTCATTATATATTTCCAGTATTGAAGCCTGCATTAGTCATTAAGTCAACTTGCAATCTGATAGAGCCTTCTTCACAGTTGCAGCATCACCAGATATCTGCACAAGTTCATTAGAGTTCAAGGCACAAGGAGGCAAATGTACATCCTGTAGTATTCGAATATGGGCACCAGTATCACTACGGATGCTCTGGACAATTTGTCCACCTTTTCCAATGACACAACCTATTTTATCTTACACTCCTTAATCCAAACCAATCTGCAATAAACTCCTTTTGAAACACCCAGAACCTTCAACCGAATCTTCTCATTGGATTGATTCAAACCGAGTTAATATTTTCAATGCCAAATTCTCCCAAACAACTAGCAAAATCATGATGACTTAGCAAAGTCCTTTGCCACCACATGACAATTTGAACAGATCACCACCCAATTACTTCGAAGTTCAAGAGATGTAGTTGGTGGCAGTGATAATTTCAGAATCCAAAGACAAGAAAAAAACCAGAATCTTGAATCCAGAATTTAAAAGGAAAGCATGTAGACCAGAAGGTGCAAATTTCCAAAGAGACAAAATAGAGATAGCAAACTCTGTTGCAAATTCTAATTCAGGCGAGTAGCGGAGATACTAAAATTCTTCAAGATTAGGAGCAATCATCTCAGTCCAAGAAATAACATACCTCTCAGCCATTTTATCTGAAGCTGTTTGCCCACGTAAGAAACTCTGCCAGCACCAATCTGTCTTCTCAGAGCTTCTGGTATATTATCCACGGGATTCATAGGCTAACAGCCGTTTGATTCCTCTTTCTCCATCTTCAAAGCAGTATCCCAATAGTTTTACCAAATTTGGGTGATTAACAACGCCCAGAAAATGAACCTTTGCCAAACATTCTTTATTGCTTGTGTCTTCTCGAACGTGAAACATCTGATTCAGAATCGGACTCGGACGGATTCTCCGATTCACTCAGAATCTGTCATCGCAAATCTGATTAGAGGTTCAAGGCACACCATACCAAGCTGGACAAATGTGGGTGCGTCACTACGGCAATCGTTAAATTAGAGTACAGAGTTGAAGAAATGTGGGTAACTATGGCAAGCCCGTCGGCCGTCGAGCCTCAAATCAGGGAACAGATCGGAAGACACGTCCGAACCTAGAATATCGCCGGAAGTGCGTTGCGGAGCCTGGTCTTGGTGACTGAACTTCCTCCAAAGATTTCGACAACTTGTCACCGGCAAGTCTTGTGGAATGCCATTCGTGGTTCTTCGCCGGAGATAGGATCGATTGCTCCGTCCGTCCAACGCCGGCGTTCGCAGCAAAGAGACAAAGAACTACGATCTCAGCTCTGTCCCCGTTCGGTGGCCTGCGATCTTGATTGTCGCGCTCAATCGGAACTGGCGGATCGTGGCTGACGATCTTGGTACTCGACGATCTCGACCTCGCCTGGCGGAGGAGGAGTGTCAGCCGTCGAGCTACTCGAAGGTGAGCGAAGGAACGCCGTGGGTCTGAGATGAATGTGGTTTGGAAGAGTGGGTCTTGCAAAGTCGGGTCTTGGAAAGCTACCGGTCTTGGAAAGCCACCTGTTCTGTTCTGGTCAATGCAAGCCCATTAGACTGGCCAAGCCACCTCAGCGCCACCTGGGTCTTGGAAAGCCACCTCAGTCAATGGGTGTGATCTTGAAAAATAACCTGGCTTTGATACCATGTAGACAAATTGAATTAGAGAGAATAATTAGGGAGAAAGAATCGCCTCCTCACTCCTATCAATTGTGGAAAAGAAGAAAGTTCATAAGCTTAGACTTCATGCTTTAATACAGCAGAAGAAAGTTTCATAAGCTTACAGATTGAAGTTGTTCAAAAGTGAATCAGCGAAAGAAGAACGAAGGAAGATTGTTGTGAATTGAAGGAAGTTTTGTATTGTATTTTTTGTTGATTGTAAAACTAGTCCATTTAATTCACCTTACCCCTTATTTTGTATTGTTCAAGTTGAGCACATATAAGATAAATAGTGTTCAACTTGAGGTGGCGTGTTAGAATATAAGGGTTTAAATAAGATTAGTTTACAATTAGTTAGTGGTTAGAGTTAGTTAGAGGGTTAGTTAGGGGGCCCTAATTTATATAAGGGGATCCCTACCCTCATCTTTATAACCAAGTCACAATGTATACTTTGTAGAGCACATTGCTCAATTCTGAATATACTTCATTCTATATATTCTTTCTTCCTAATTATTCTCTCTAATTCAATTTGTCTACACAGTTGAAGAAATTATTGAAGAGGAGAGGAGGGGAGAGAGAAGGAACGGTCCGAAAAAAAATGTTGAGTTTTAACATTGTAATGTTGTTTATTTTAGACAATTTGCAGCTTCAACGTATTCGTGCAAATCCCCGGGTCGAATTTTTAACTTAAGAAGTCATCCTCAATAAAAAAATTTGACAGAGCACAACCACAACGGAGTTTCCGGCCGGTTTTTCATTCTCTTCGCGCTGCCGTGGAGAAATCGGAGCTTCCCGATCAGAAGAAGCTGGTGAAGTCCCATGGAAGAAGAAGATCGAAGTCAGAAAGTAACAGGAAATCAGCCGCCAGAAGAACATAGCACACAACCACAACAGCTGCAACTGCGACAACCACGGCTTCATCCTGGAATGGAAGAGAAACTTGTCTAGCAATTCATGGATTCTACGCATAACTACCTTTCCCTCTTTGATGCATTGTCTTCGACACTTTGTCAGGTAGAAAAACATCGATTCTTACCTAATCACAACCATCTTACAGCTTCTTATGCCTTAATTGTGACTTTTAAATGTTTAGGTGTTTTCTGAATTAGTAAACTGTTCATTATTTTAAGACGATGGGAGCATGAAGACGTTATTGTTCATTATGTTGCTTCTGGTAAAGAGGAATACGATTTTAGGTTGTGCTTGGATAAATCCCTTCCATAGAGGTATCTGACTTTGACATCTGGGTTGCTAACTACATCCAACAAAAACAACATAGGAATGTCCGTACTTCAACCGAATGCTCAATACGGTGTAATTTAAACAATGCTTTCTCTTATGTTTTTGAAACCATTAATACCAGAGTGCATCCAATTTATTCATGCAACTAGTCACGGACTGTTGCTTTTCTGCAGATCATATGAAAAACTGGTATAAACATCTTTCATCGAGTTCATTCTTAGAGAAAGTTGCAATATTTAATTTCAAAGAAGCATGAAAGTTCTTGAGCTAATTAAGCTCATTCCCGTTTGATTCAAAGTTGACAGACAGAAGTTCTGCAAACTTGATACTAGCATGATTTTATAGTTAGATTCTGATGAACATTCTCTTCCACTTATTACCTATTAATTGGTATTATAATAGACAATGAATTAAAATTGTCAGAAATTTTTTATCCTCTCTGATGAGAAGGAACAGAAATATTAAAAAGGATTTGGCAATCATATTCATAATTCATAGTGGAATTTCAATTGTTTGGTTCTGGTTGCTTTATCGTATAAATTCTTCATTCCCCATTTCTTGAAAAGTTATAAAATCTCAATTTACTTACCGCTAAGAAATTTTATATTGTCCATTTTTTTGGTTGATGTAGCATGTTTTCTCTCTCTTAAAAATATCACAGGGATGGCTGGATTTGGCTAGTGCTCGACACTCTATGGGTGGGTTACGCATCAATAGTTCTTTATTGGACATGAAACTCCATTCCGCCACCACAACAGTGAAGATAACCCAATGCGATTGTAAAGACTGCTATTTTTAGAGGACATGAGTGCTTGTAACTGCTGGATTGTGCTAGTTCCCTTTTACCCACTCTCTTACAACCAATCCCTAAAATGATCTCTGTGATTTCTGTTATTCTCATCGTGCTGGAAAGTGTTCTCATGCGTCTTCGTGATAGCAAAGCTTTCATTTTGCTACTTTTTCCTTGCATTGAAATTGAGGAACCATTTGTTTCAGATATTGCAGTTGACTCCATTGCAATGCAACCACGCTTCACATTGCGCAAATGGGCATCCTCTGAACATGGAAATAGTCAATTAGAAGATAACAATGTGCATCTCCATGAGAGAGATGGTATTCAGCAATCATCTGGTATGGAGACTTTCTCCCTATGCATTGATTGAATGGTATGCTTTTTCTCTGTTGACCCTGAATGATGTAAGGGGCAGGATTAGTGCAGTGACCCTAATGCAAATATTTTTACTAAGAAATAGCACATACTTTGATTTAAATATACTTTAGGGTTATGTTTGAGATGAATCAAACGCATCAGAGTAAACTTCAATGGAATTTAAGAGATGATTTCGCTGCCATATGTTGTCAGAAATTAAGAACCATGCCAGTTGTTTCTCATTTCGTCATATATTTATTAAGCTGAAGAAAATGCTGAGGTGACTGTTTCAAAGAACTTGTCTGGACCTACGGACAATGATCAAGTAAGTATTCTGCTACTGTTACTTCTTCCTGAAATCCTGCGCTATACATTTGTTTTTCTGTAATTAGTACATCCATTCGAAGTATATCACATTGGCGTGCTGATATAACTGCTATTTTGTGTATACTTGGTTAATAGATAATAGCAATTAAATACTTAAAAATTTATCTTCACTTAACTCTGAATTGTCTGTTTAGTTAGTCCATGGATCTTGTTTGTGCCTTTCCAGTTTAGTAAGGAGCGATCCAAGTCTCTGTCAACATTTGGAGTTTTAATTTCCCCAAAGCTTCGAGCCTCCCAGTTGTCATTTGAGAGAGGTAATAATCAGAACTCGAGATCTTACTTCCCACGACTCTATCAGCTTATTTTCTTTCAGTCATCTGTGAATTTTCTATAGCCAGAAAATTTGATTGATTCTGTCAACCAAAATTCTTTGCAGCACTAGATGCGCTTGTAGAAATAGCAAACATGCGGTCATTTGTGCTATATTCTTTTCATCAACTTCATCAAGAGGTGGAAGATAATTAAGGATGAAAAAGCAGGAATTTTTCAGGTATACTCGTATCATGAGTTAATGCAAGTCACTCTTTTCTTTTCTTTTGTTGAACAATGGGCCAAGCCCAAGAGTGTTACATCTCGTCACTTTTTCAATTTGAAATCATCATGAGTAATGCAAGTCACTTTTTCAATTATACCAAAAAAAAGTCACTTTTTCAAATCTCAAATCTCTGTTGTTATCAATGTTATCAAAAAAAAAAAAAAACAGAGACCAACATGTGGTTGGTTCAGTGGAATGTGGCGCTGGATTCCCTTAAGAGGTCTAGGGTTCGAGCTGCGGTAAAACCACTCGTAATCCGCCTTGTATGGAGCTACCACTGTTGGGAGGGTCGTCCTTACCACTGCAGAACCCGGAGTGGTTGCACACTTGTCACCATTTTATTATTAAAAAAAAAAGTCACTTTTTCAATTTCAAAACATGACCTTTCGCCCGCCAAAGACCAATTGGTTTAGTGGCACATGATATGCCTTTAGTAGCACCAGGTCTGCCTGTTGTCCAAATTCAAAACAAAGTGACCTAATCGATCTCGTGCTTTTAAGTTGAGTTTGTGCATGACAAAAACAATTAACATTAACAAATTTATTTTTAAAAAAAAAAAATCACGTGACGGGCTGAATATTTGAACCTTTTTTCGACCAGAGAAGTCTATTTTTATGACTTTTTATACTAACGTGTAGCTTTTTTTGGATAAAATATTAACTTGTAGTAATCACAAATTTCATTTGCATGGACTCCATTAAAAAGGCAAAAACCAAAACAGTAATAATTAGTGTTTTAAATTTAAATCCTGATATATTAAATCAAAGTATACTTTCTCAATAAAACAAGGTCAAATGAAACTTGAAAGTTTCATCTTATCATGAGATTTTGCTTGAAAAAAAATTAACTTATAAGCTATTGATTAAAGTGGAAAGCAGTCATCCTCATAAAAACGAGAATATAAGTTTGGGATCGCCTTTATTAGGCGAAAACCTAGCATTCTTATTAGTATTCTCTCCGGTCTTAATTATAGGAATACTTTTGTAGTGAAATTTGCACTACAAAAGTGTTCCTATAATTAAGATCGGTGGTAGTATTAATGAAAACCCTTAACCTGTTAAGTTTTAAAAGAGAAACCCTTGACAAATAATTTTTTTTTTTTTTTTTTACAAATCCTTATAATTTTACCTACAATCACATAACCTGGTTAAAAATCACATAAAATTATTAATTTTTGGGTTAATATAATTGTCCCTCCTTACAACTTGATCAAATTTTGATTTTGATCACTATAATTTAATAAGGAGTTGGTTTGAGTTTAATTGTTTGGACCAACAAAACTCATTAAAAATATAGGTATTATTTATTAAAGTCAGAACAAATCTTTATAAAATGACAGAGATCAGAACAAACCATTTGAAACTACAAGCACCAAAACTAAAATTCAATTAAACTGGAAAAGCGAATTCTTAATTTTTTTTTTAATATTTTATTATTATACTTTTTTTTTTACCCACATTTTATTATTTTACGTTGCTTTGACTCTCGAAGCGCAACTCACATGCATCTCACCTCTGCATTACTCCAAAACGAACCCTGCCCATTAAATATTCTCGCAACACATTCATTCATCAAGCCTACTGGAGTCAAAAAAAGGAATTGAAGCTGAAGCAGAAAGAAAAAGAAGACGACCAAGAGAGAAGAAAATGGAGGATGAAATCCAGAACTTCATCAAGGTATGGGTCAAAGCCATCTTATGCCTCTGCTATTGCTATTACGTCTCTTCAAGAATTCCAAAAGGCATCTTCAGGCTTCTCTCTCTTCTTCCCATTGTTTTCATCTTCCTTCTTCTTCCCCTAACCCTAATCCCCAATTCTTTCTTCCACATCGCTGGGCCCACCATCTTCTTCCTCGTTTGGCTCTGCCCTTTCAAACTCCTCATTTTCTCCTTCGATCAAGGCCCTCTCTCTCCCCTCCCTCCAAACATCCTCCATTTCGTCCTCATCGCCTCTCTCCCAATCAAAGTCAACCCTCAAGATCTCACAAAAAACCCAGAAAAACAAACCTCGATACTGAAATTGAAACCGATTCTCTTTATTAAACTGCTTCTCCTGGCTGCGATCGTCCGCGCTTACGCCTACAGAGATAACCTACACCCGCATTTGATCTTGTTCTTCTACTGCTGCCACATTTACCTCGGCTTGGAGCTCATTCTGGGTCTCTGTGCGGCTCCTACTCGAGCCGTGTTCGGCTTCCAGATCGAGCCGCAGTTCAACGAGCCGTATCTCACCACGTCGCTTCAGGACTTCTGGGGCCGTAGATGGAATCTCATGGTCACCAGTATTCTACGGCCCACTGTATATGATCCTATACGCCGTATGTATACGTCCGTATTGGGCCCACATTACGGCTCAATGCCAGCCTTGCTAGCCAGTTTCCTTGTGTCTGGTTTGATGCACGAGTTGATTTATTATTACCTCATACGTGTGCCTCCCACGTGGGAGGTCACGTGGTTCTTTGTGTTGCATGGCGTGTGTACGGCCGTTGAGGTGGAGGTGAAGAGGCTGGCACGCCGTCGTGGATGGAAGTTACACCGGTTCGTGTCTGGGCCACTCACGGTGGCGTTTTTGGCTGTCACCGGTGAATGGTTGTTTTTTCCTCAGTTGAAGAGAAATGGTGTGGATAGGAAAATAATCCAGGAGTATTCAGTAATGGTAGCTTTTGTGAAGTCAAGGTTGCAATAACATCAACATTTCCAGAAATTTTTTTAATTTCTCTTACTCATCATCTTCCCATAAATTTTCATATTTCACAATCTGCCAATGTATTTTTGTGAGAAGGTGTGGAAATGAGTTTGTTGTAATTGTTGTATGTGTTGATGACATTTGAATTTTGACATGAATATATCATTGTAACAAACTTCAATGTCCCAAAAGCTGTGAACTGCTTAAAAAAGGAATTTGAAATGAATGTCATGGAAAGAATGATTTTTTTTTTACTTATATTACAAATTAAATATTTGAAAATGGTATTTTTTGTGTATTAAGAACGTATACGATAAATGTTTAAAAACATTTTTTATAAAAAAATCGTATTCATTAGGTTCTCTTATAGTTGTACTTGTATAAGATCTTTAGATGTGAATAAAGATCATTATAGGCCTTGAGAGGTTGATGAAAAATTGTGTTAGATTAATAGTTAAAAGTTAAAGTTGTTTTGCTTTTCTGATGTGATTTACGGTGTATAAGAAAGTATATGAGGTAGGAATTTTATCTCGATCTGCATGAATATATTTTTTAAACGCGAACTCCAATATGCTCATCATTTAGTTCCAAAGATATCACATTAGTATAATGAAAGCACTTATATCAACAAGTGAGGCATGTAGGAATTTCTATTTCTCTTTTTTACACATCCAGAAGACAACAATTTTTTCATACACTTCTTGGTTATGATGGATCAAATTTGATCATGGATAGATCTTTAACAAAAATAGCTTTGATAAAAGCCTTGTTCATTCGCCAACACTGTGACAGTCAATGAAAGATAGAGACACTAAGACAGTGACGATGTAATAGTTTGTTGGTCAATTTGCACCTTATTGTGTTTTTTTTTTTTCAACTTTTTAATTGTTGATTGGTAATTTCGGTACCTCAATTGTTTTTTGAACCAGATGCTCTTTGGGAAATAGTTCGTTGGCAAATCTGCACCTTAACCCTATTAATAAATAATATTTGAACATATTGTTAGAACCGTAATGTATAGGAATAGATTTCATAAAAGGTATTTTTCATATTGAGACCATTTAAAATACCTAATATTGTGACACTCTTGCGTACGTGAATAGTTGTTACTCTATAATACCAACTCAAGTCTTTTATCCTACAAACGAGATCAGGTAAAAGTATTTTTCACATTCACCCGATTATTGAAACTTCGCTATCAGTCTTTTTCAATAAAAGATTAACACCTTGTTAGCACAACATAATATTATCAATCAAAATCCCTAATAATTACATAAAAACTAAAAACATTTTAAAATTAGAACGAACTCCGAATATAATATTTAAAGAAATTCAACTGTCTACTTTTTTTGATCATGTGCACAAATCTCTCCTTTTTCTCATTCGCAAATTCTCATACTCAAGTGTTGCAATTTTCCAAAAAAGAAGAGAAGAAGAAGATAAACATCATCATCAATTTCCTCCAGTCTTGTGACATCAAGCTATTGATTATTTTCCCCATACGCACACGATTAATTTTTTCAAAAAAAAAAATCGTTTTCTTCACAAGATTTTAACAAACAAGTTGTTCTATTTTATTATTACTTCTTTCTATCTTAAATATAAATTAGAGTTGATTTTTTTAAGATATTAAGAAAGCTAATTAAATTACTTTTAAATATTTATATTTATAATTTTTTCCTCAAAATTATTTTGTCTAACTTATAAATCGATATATAATATAATGATACATAACAATATGATTTTGTAACTTATTTAATTTCTTTAACCTTAAAAAAAAACGTTAACTATATCAACTGTCATCTAGTTCCCATTAATTCATTAAATATTCTTCACCAAATAAACACATCCAACAAGCTCAAAGCAATTATATATATTGAAGCATGGAAGCAGAAAGGAAGGAAAAGAAACAAGAGAGAAAATAACAATGGAGGATGAGATCAAGAACTTCATCAAGATATGGATCAAAGCCATCTCATGCCTCTGTTATTGCTATTATGTCTCTTCGAGAATACCAAAAGGTATCTTCAGGCTTCTCTCTCTTCTTCCCATCATCTTCGTCTTCCTCCTTCTTCCCTTAACCATAAACTCTTACCACCTCTGTGGGTTCACCACCTTCTTCCTGGTTTGGCTCTGCTCTTTCAAACTCCTCCTTTTCGCCTTCAATCAAGGTCCTTTATCGCCTCTACCTCCAAACATCCTCCATTTCATTCTCATCTCTTCTCTCCCAATCAAGATCAAACCAAAGAATCTCCCAAACAACTACTCAGAAAAACGATTCTCAAAATTGATTCTCTTCCTAAAATTGCTTCTCCTGGCTGCGATCGTCCGCGCTTACGCCTATAGAGATAACCTACACCCGCATTTGATCTTGTTCTTCTACTACTGCCACATTTACCTTGTCTTGGAGCTCATTCTGGGTCTCTGTGCGGCTGCGACTCGAGCCGTGTTCGGCTTCCAGATCGAGCCGCAGTTCAACGAGCCGTATCTCAGCACGTCGCTTCAGGACTTTTGGGGCCATAGATGGAATCTCATGGTCACCAGTATTCTACGGCCCACCGTATACGATCCTATACGCCGTATGTCTACACGCGTATTGGGCCCACATTACGGCTCAATGCCAGCCATGCTGGCCACGTTTGCTGTGTCGGGTTTGATGCACGAGTTGATTTATTATTACCTTACTCGTGTGCCTCCCACGTGGGAGGTCACATGGTTCTTTTTGTTGCATGGCATGTGTATGGCTATTGAGGTGGAGGTGAAGAGGGTGGCACGCCGTCATGGATGGAGGTTGCACCGGTTCGTGTCTGGGCCGATCACGGTGGCGTTTTTGGTTGTCACCGGTGAATGGTTGTTTTTTCCTCAGTTGAAGTTAAATGGTGTGGATACGAAAATCATTGAGGAGTATTCAGTAATGGTAGATTTTGTGAAGTCAAAGTTGCAATAACACCAACATTGTTGGAAAATGTTTTAATTTCTCTTCTTCATCATCTTCGCATAAGTTTTCACATTTCACAATCTGCCCATGTATTTTTGTGAGAAAGTGTGGAAATGAGTTTGTTGTAATTGTTGTTTGTGTTCATAGGCGGACATAGGGGCCCTATTTTTTTAAAAAAAAAATATATATAAACATGAGTATCTCAAAATGTAAGGTGGGGCACTTTGTTTTCAACACATAAACCCATCTTGCTGTTGGTTTAAGCTTGTCGTAAAACATGGTTCATGATCTATATATATATATATATATTTTTAAAAAAGAGGTGGGGCCCACCACCTTTAATATATCCCCAACCCTATTTTTTTCCACTTTTCCAAGATCACATTCTTCTTCTAGCTCGCGGCTTATCTGCCATTTTTTTCAACAGCTTATAACAAATTTTGAGAATCAATAAAGTATTTAAAATCACTTTTTTTTTTATTAAATTTCCTTCATGAAATTTATTATACATGATTTTATCTTTCTAATGATAATATTTTTATACTGATCAGAGAATATTTTAGGGTTGAGATTTTGGGCAAGTTTTAAATTTTGTTAAAAGATGACTATGGGAATATAAATGATAACTAATAGTTAATTTTTAATCGCTTTAATTTTGTTAATAATAATATTTTAAAAATCATATTGATCATGAAATAATTTATACTCTTCGTAGTTAATTATTATGAGAAAGAGTGCTACCATTGATACTTATTTTAGTGCAAGAAAAAAGGACTAAAATTAGCCTACCAATAAGGTGAACCTTGATCCCAATGTTTTATTTCCACCCCCATGAGTAAAATTCGTAGGTCCGCCCCTATTTATGTGTTGATAACATTTGACATGAATATATCATTGTAACAAACTTCAATGTCCCAAAAGCTGTGAATTGCTTAAAAAAGGAATTTGAAATGAATGATATGGAAAGAATGATTTTTTTGCCTTGTATTACAACTTAAATATTTGAAAATGGTATTTTTTTTGTGTATTAAGAAACTTATACAATAAATGTTTTAAAACAATTTTTTTATAGATAAATCATATTCATTAGGTTCTCTTATGGTTGTCCTTGTATAAGATCTTTAGAGGTGAATACATATCATTATAGGCCTCGAGATGTTGGTGAAAAATTGTGCCCCTTTGATTAAGGATTGAAGCTGTTTTTCTGATGTGATTTACGTGTATGAGGTAAATATGTGAGAAAAGGTTTGTCTCGACCTGCGTGAATGTACTTTTTAAACGCTAACTCAAATAGGCTCACTATTTAGTCCCAAAAATAGCACATATTGGTACAACGAAAGCACTTATATCAACAAGTGAGGCATGTAGGAATTTCTTTCTTCTTTTTTTACACAGAAGACAACAATTTTTTTACACACTTCTTCGTATCCAATTATGATGGATCAAATTTGATCATGGATAGATCTTTAACAAAAATAGCTATGATAAAAGCCTTGTTCATTCGTATAATTTGATATCCAAACATGTTTTTTATTTGGTCGCGTTCTTCTACAAGTGTAAGGCCGTTTAATTTACCACTTTAATTAACATATTATTAATTTGTCCAATATTAATAAATGATATTTGAACATATTGTTAGAACCTTAATGTATAGGAATAGATTTCATAAAAGGTATTTTTCATATTGAGACCATTTAAAATACCTAATATTAACAAAAATAAATTTAAGTATTGTGACACCCTTGCGTACGTGAATATTGTTACTCTATAGGGTTAATGTGCAGATTTGCCAACCAACTATTACCTAAGGAGTGTCTGACACAAATAACAATTAAAAAGACCAAAATTGCCAATCAACAATTAAAAAGTTAAAAAAAAACAAATAACTATTAAAAAAATAACTATCACAATTAAGTTAAAATATGAGGCACTGGCGTAGGACAGTGGCGGAAACGCTGGAAAAAAGAGCGGTTAAGCTTTTTTGTTGGATAAGGCAAACACCAACAGAGATGGGACCCATGGGAGCAGGCGTTGTGGCAGCGGCAGTTGCTGCTTGTGGCATCGGAGGGATGAAACCAGGGTGCAAGGTGCGTACCGGTCAAAAGCTATGGACTGCTGGATAAGTTCAAGAGGGTGAGTGGAACACCCAACAACAATGGAAGCTTTGGAGATACCGACGTCGCCGACACTGTGACAGTCAATGGAAGACGGAGACACCAAGACAGTGATGGGGTAATAGTTTGCTGGCGAATCTGAACCAAATTGTGTGTTTTTTTTTTTCACTTTCTAATTGTTGATTGGCATTTTTTATCCCCTCAATTGTTATTTGTGTTAGACGCTCCTCGAGTAATAATTAGTTGGCAAATCTGCACCTTAACCCTACTGTTTAATACCAGCTGAAGTCTTTTTATCCTACAAACGAGATCAGGTAAGAGTATTTTTCACATTCACCCGATTATTGAAACTCAGCTAACAGTCTTTTTCAATAAAAGATTAACACCTTGTTAGCACAACATAATATTATCAATCAAAATCCCTAATAACTACATAAAAACTAAAAACATCCTAAAATTAGAACGAACTCCGAATATAATATATATTTAAAGAAATACAACTGTCTACTTTTTTTGATCATGTGTACAAATCTCTTCCTTCTTCTCATTCGCAAATTCCCATACTCAAGTGTTACAATTTTCCAAAAAGAAGAAGATAAACATCATCGTCAATTTGCTCCAGTCTTGTGACATCAAGTTATTGGTTATTTTCCCCAAACGCACGCGATTAATTTTTTCAAAAAAATTAAATTAAATTAAATTGTGTACTCCATTAAAAGGAAAAAGACACATACCTACTTCCTAAGTTCTAATATTTGAAATCAAAATAAACTTCCTAGACCAGGCCCGTATCAAAATAAAATTTCGTTTTCTTCGTAAGATTTTGATGAACAAGTTGTTATATTTTATTATTACTTATTCCTCATCTCGTGCACCTTTATTCTGGATTCAACAAAATGCATATCAAATCCAAAAGGTCGGATTCCAAATGGCAAAGTTAAAAACAAATAACACAAATTGAAATTGTTTCAGCAATGGACTTCCATTTCAAAGTTGAAACCTAAAACTATTAGACTTACACAAATTACCTCTGCAGTTATGAAATTCCCTACTTTTAAAAGTTGAAACCCAAAAACTATTAGAGGTGTGATAGGAAAAAGACGAACCCTAATAAACAAGAGGCCGATTGTGCAGTGTGGCGGCTAGGGGGTTGCCTCTAACGGTGGATGGAGGGAGATTCCCCCTTTTTTTTATAACATAAACGGTGGATTGAGGGAGGTCCTTTGAGATGCTCTAATGAAATAGTTTTGTCGGCCATGAAGGATGCTCCAAGAGTTTCTCCGCCATCCATCTTTTTTCTGGATCCTTCACCTGACACCTTGTCAAAAAATCCTTCCCATATTCTATCAAATCATTGAGAATTTCAAGTAATTATTCTCTTGGTCCAATTCGCATCAACAGTGAGAAAATATTGGATTCATCTTTAAAATTC
This sequence comes from Acacia pycnantha, assembly GCA_025563575.1. NCBI lineage: Eukaryota > Viridiplantae > Streptophyta > Magnoliopsida > Fabales > Fabaceae > Acacia > Acacia pycnantha. Next base: position 2,435,423 of record JAMWYP010000031.1, on the reverse strand, counting down.
CAATTGGATTTTCCTGTGACCATGTCAATCACCATGCAAAGGCCGCCAGGAGACAAGCTTTTTTCACCAAGAGACTGAGAAAAAGAATTGATCTGCAATGTGAAGTCATTTGCAAATAGTGTTGAATAGGAAATAATGGATGGGAGGGGTACAAAGGTTAGAGAGAATAAATTAGGGTTATTAAGGTAAAATTACTGAATTTTAAAATCATGTTTTGAGACATCTGACCTAATTTAAGATTTGTTAAATTTATCAATCCAATTTAGAATATAGGTAATTCAACTGTCTTTATATAGGATTTTCCCTAATTTTTTTTGCTCCAAACTATTTTTTCTAACTTATTGTTGTAATTTTGGATCCAAATCCTATGGGTTATGAATAAGAAGTCCCACTGGTTCACCACCGCCGGTCGCGTTGGTTCGCCACGGTCGCGTCCGTTCACCAACGGGTGTCCATCTGATCAATTTCCGTCATCTATAAATAGGATATGCTAGTGACAGAAAATGCAAGAGAAAAACTAGATCTAAAATTAATCTCAAACATTCCTCTCTGCATATTACATTCTGTAGACATAGTCTGTACGATTCTGAAAGCAGACTTGTTGGATTCGCTTGGGCTTCAGATTGAGAGAGCCATGATTTTGAAGACGAATAATCCGCTCTATCCTGGGAGGCAATTGCTTAGAAACCTTCGGCATCCGTATTGAGGGAGCAAAATTGTCTTAAGGAAACAACGTACATTGGGCCCGGATTTCTTCATAGTTCATTACCATATTTGACAGTCTTGTGAGTTCATTTATTGTTTCTTCATATTATACAGATTTGTTATGTGCTTGTTGTATGTGCTTTTCAATAATTCAGATTCTTGTTATGCTATATCTGTAGTATCTGTTTATAGTATATTCAATATCTACCTGTTAATTACACAGATTCTTATCTTAGTGATATTTTTATCTTGAAAGTATTTTCAACAACACTTATAACTTACAATCTGCCCATGTATTTTTGTGAGAAAGTGCGGAAATGAGTTTGTGGTAATTGTTTTCTTTTTTAATAACAAGTTTGTGGTAATTGTTGTTTGTGTTGATGGCATTTGACAATTGACATGAATATCATTGAAACAAACTTCTATGTCCCAAAAGATATGAATTGCTTAAAAAGAGGAATTTGAAACAAACTTTTTTTGATCATGTGTACAAATCTCACCCTTCTTCTCATTCGCAAATTCCCATACTCAAGTGTTACAATTTTCCAATAAAAAGAAGATAAACATCATCGTCAATTTGCTTCAGTCTTGTGACATCAAGTTATTGATTATTTTCCCCAAACGCACACGATTAATTTTTTCAAAAAAAAAAATCGTTTTCTTCACAAGATTTTGATGAACAAGTTGTTATATTTTATTATTACTTCTTTATGTCTTAAATATAAATCAGATTTGATTTTTTTAAGATATTAAGTAAGCTAAGTAAATTACTTTAAAATATTTATATTTATAATTTATTTCTCCAAACTATTTTGTCTAACTTATAAACCGATATATAATCTAATGATACATAACGATATGATTTAGTAGCATATTTAATTTCCTTAACCTTTAAAAAAAAGGTTAATTGTATCACTTGTCATCTAGTTTCCATTAATTCATTAAATATTCTCAACCAAATAAACACATCCAACAAGCTCAAAGCAATTATATATATTGAAGCATGGAAGCAGAAAGAAAGGAAAAGAAACAAGAGAGAAAATAAAAATGGAGGATGAGATCAAGAACTTCATCAAGATATGGATCAAAGCCATCTCATGCCTTTGTTATTGCTATTACGTCTCTTCGAGAATACCAAAAGGTATCTTCAGGCTTCTCTCTCTTCTTCCCATCATCTTCGTCTTCCTCCTTCTTCCCTTAACCCTACACTCTTACCACCTCTGTGTGTCCACCTCCTTGTTCCTCGTTTGGCTCAGCTCTTTCAAACTCCTCCTTTTCGCCTTCAATCAAGGTCCTTTATCGCCTCTACCTCCAAACATTCTCCATTTCATTCTCATCTCTTCTCTCCCAATCAAGATCAAAACAAAGAATCTCCCAAACAACTACTCAGAAAAGCGGGTGTCAAAATTGATTCTCTTCCTAAAACTGCTTCTCGTGGCTGCGATCGTCGACGCTTACGACTACAGAGATAACCTACACCCACACTTCATCTTGTTCCTCTACTACTGCCACATGTACCTCGACTTGGAGCTCATGTTGGCTATCTTCGCAGCTCCGGCTCGAGTCTTCGGCTTTCAGATTGAGCCACAGTTCAACGAGCCGTATCTCAGCACATCGCTTCAAGACTTCTGGGGCCGTAGATGGAATCTCATGGTCACCAATATTCTACGGTCTACCGTATACGATCCTATACGCCGTATGTATACACGCGTATTGGGCCCACATTACGGCTTAATGCCAGCCATGCTGGCCACGTTTGTTGTGTCGGGTTTGATGCACGAGTTGATTTATTATTACCTTACTCGTGTGCCTCCTACGTGGGAGGTCACATGGTTCTTTTTGTTGCATGGCGTGTGTACGGCCATTGAGGTGGAGGTGAAGAGGGTGGCACGCCGTCGTGGATGGAGGTTGCACCGATTCGTGTCTGGGCTGATCACGGTGGCGTTTCTGGTTGTCACAGGTGAATGGTTGTTTTCTCCTCAATTGAAGAGAAATGGTGTGGATACAAAAATCATCGAGGAGTATTCAATAATGGTAGATTTTGTGAAGTCAAAGTTGCAATAACCAGACATTTTCGGAAAATGTTTTAATTTCTCTTCTTCTTCATCTTCGCTTAAGTTTCCATATTTCACAATCTGCCCATGTATTTTTGTGAGAAAGTGTGGAAATGCTTTTGTGGTAATTGTTGTTTGTCTTGATGACATTTGAGATTAACATATCACCGAAACAAACTTCTATGTCCCAAAAGTTGTGAATTGCTTAAGAAAGGAATTTGAAATGAATGACATGGAGAGAATGATTTTTTTGCCTTGTATTACAAATTAAAGATTTGAAAATGGTATTTTTTTGTGTATTAAGAAACTTATACAATAAATGTTTTAAAACATTTTTTTATAAATAAATCATATTCATTAGGTTCTCTTATGGTTGTACTTGTATAAGATCTTTAGATGTGAATACAGATCATTATAGGCCTTGAGAGGGTGATGAAAAATTGTGCCTGTTGATTAACAATTGAAGTTGTTTTTCTGACGTGATTTACTTGTATGAGGTAAATATATGAGAAGAAGTTTATCTCAATTTACGTGAACGTACTTTTTAAACGCTAACTCAAATAGGATTGCTATTTAGTCCCAAAAATAGCACATATTAGTACAAGGAAAGCACTTATATCAACAAGTGAGGCATGTAGGAATTTCTATTTTTCTTTTTTTACACATCCAGAAGACAACAATTTTTTCATACACTTCTTCGTTATGATGGATCAAATGTGATCATGGATAGATCTTTAACAAAAATAGCTCTGATAAAAGCCTTGTTCATTCACATAATTTGACATTCAAACATTTTTTTTTTATTTGTTTGCATTCTCTTACGAGTGTAAGGCCGCTTACCAGTTTAATTAACATGTTAATATATCCAATATATATTAATAAATGATATTTGAACAAATTGTTAGAACCTTAATATATAGGATTAATATTAACAAAATAAACTTAAGCATGTTAATATATCCAATATATATTAATAAATGATATTTGAACAAATTGTTAGAACCTTAATATATAGGAATATTAACAAAATAAACTTAAGCATTGTCACACCGTTGTGTGAATAGTTGTTACTCTATAATACCGCTCAAGTAACAATATAAATGAGATCAGGTAAAAGTAATTTTTACATTCACCCGACTATTGAAATTTAGCTATCAGTCTTTTTCACTAAAAGAATAATATTCCCTCCGGTCCTAATTATAGGACATATTTAGGACCGGAGGGAGTACCTTGTTAGCACAACATAATATTATCAAAATCCCCAATAACTACATTAAAACTAAAATATGTTCTAAAATTAGAACGAACTCCGAATTTAAAGAAATACAACTGTCTCCTTTTTTTTTTTTTTTTTTTTATGATCATGTGCACAAATCTCTCCCTTTTTCTCATTCACAAATTCCCATACTCAAGTGTTAAAATTTTCCCCAAAAAAAGAAGAAAAAAAGATAAACATCATCATCAATTTGTTCCAGTCTTGTGACATCAAGTTACTGATTATTTTCCCCAAACGCACACGATTAATTTTTTCAAAAAAAAAAAAAAAGTGTGTACTCTATTAAAAGGAAAAAGACATATCACTACTTCCTAAGTTCTAATATCTGAAATCAAAATAAACTTCCTAGAACAGGCCCGTATCAAAATAAAATTTCGTTTTCTTCCCAAGGTTTTGACGAAAAACACGGACATTATTTTGGTTCCTGACAAAAAAATCGATCCTTATTCGTCTTTTTTATGGGATTAAAAATGACCTTTTGAAAATTTGTGAGGAATCAAAATGTCCACCAATCGACCCATATTCATCCTTTTTATGGACTAAAAATGACCTTTTTTGTCAGGGACCAAAATGGGGTCCGTGTTTTTTGTCAGGGACCAGAAAGGGTATTTACTCTATATTTTATTACTCCCTCCGGTCCTAATTATAGGAACATTTTTGTAGTATAATTTACACTACAAAAGTGTTCTTATAATTAAGACCGGAGGTAATATTACTTATTTATGTCCTAAATATAAAAAGCAGAGTTGATTTTTTTTAGATATTGAGGAAGTTTATTAAAATACTTTAAAGTATTTATATTTATCATTATTTTCTCTAAATTATTTTTTCTAACTTATAAATTGATATATAATCTAGGGTTAAGGACCAAAAATACCAACGAACTATTGGGCCAGGACCACCCAGCACAACAAACTATTTTTTGGACCAAAAATACCAACAAACATTTTAAAGAGGAGCGCTCAGCACAACGGAGTTAACACCGTTAACAAAAAGTTAACCTCCATTATCTAAGGTGCAGATTGGCCAACGAACTCTTATTCCAGGAGCGCCCAGCACAAAATGCTAAATTTTACTAAATTAAATAATTTTTTCTCAATTGTCATTATTCAAAACTACTTGTATAGATATCTATGGACACAAATTATTCATTATTTAATTTTGTCAAAATTATAATTTGCTAAAATAAACAAAATTTTTAATTAAAAATATAATTATATGATTTAAATAAAACTCAAGGTGTTTTATAATTTATTATATATGTTAAACAAAAAATCATATGATTTATTTTTATAATAAAACTCACATAAATTTCTTCTAAAATAAAATAATAATTTTTATGAGAAAAAGAATGTATGATAAATGATATGACAGAATTAGAGTAAAATATGTAAAAGTGCACTTATTAATCAAATAAATTAGAGTAAATTTATGTATGTATTTTTACTCTATCATGATTTTTATTTTTATTTTATTTCTAAATATAAGTCTTATTAATCTAAATTTATAAGTATAATTTGTTTCCCTCTTTAAATTATAGCAAGAAATTTAGGTTAGTAGTTCTTAAAGCTCAATTGTGTCAATTACCGTATAACTTATTCCCAACGATACATTATCTATCTTGAATATAATGATATTAAGTTAACGGCAAAATCGAAAGAAAAGAATATAAAACACCTTGAGTTTTATTTAAATCATATAATTATATTTTTAATTAAACCTTTTGTTTATTTTAGAAAATTATAATTTTGAAAAAATTAAATACTGAATAATTTTTGTCCATAGATATCTATACAAGTAGTTTTGAATAATGACAATTGAGAAAAATTATTTAATTTAGTAAAATTTAGAATTTTGTGCTGGGCGCTCTTGGAATAAGAGTTCGTTGGCCAATCTGCACCTTAGATAACGGAGGTTAACTTTTTGTTAACGGTGTTAACTCCGTTGTGCCGAGCGCTCCTCTTTAAAATGTTTGTTGGTATTTTTGGTCCAAAAAATAGTTTGCTGTGCTGGGTGGTCCTGGCCCAATAGTTCGTTGGTATTTTTGGTCTTTAACCCTATAATCTAATGATACAGAACATACGATGATATGATTTAGTAACTTATTTAATTTTCTAAATCTCACAAAAAATACGTTGTTTACTGTATCAACTGTCATCTAGTTCCAATTAATTCATTAAATATTCTCAACCAACAGGTTCAACTGTCCACTTCCTCGGTCTAGATCCCATTAATTCATTAAATATTCTCAACCAACAAAACACATCGAACAACCTCAAAGCAATTAAATGTATTGAAGTATGAAAGCAAAAAGAAATGAATGAAATGGAAAGAATAATTTGTTTGCCTTGTATTACAAATTAAATATTTGAAAATGGTATTTTTTTTGTGTATTAAGAAACTTGTACAATAAATGTTTTAAAACATTTTTTTATAGATAAATCATATTCATTAGGTTCTCTTATGGTTGTACTTGTACAAGATCTTTAGATGTAAATAAAGATCATTATAGGCCTCGAGAGGGTGATGAAAAATTGTGTCTATTTGGATTAATAGTTGAAACTGCTTTTCTGATGCGATTTACGATATACAAGATAAATATGTGAGATGAGTTTTATCTCGACCTACATGAATATGCTTTTTAAAAGCCAACTCCAATATGCTCACTATTTAGTTCGAAAGATATCACATATTAGTACAATGAAAGCACTTATATCAACAAGTGAGGCATGTAGGAATTTCTATGGGAAAATTACGCACAGGTCCCAAGGATAACAAAAAAAATACAATTAGGTCCCTTGAAATCACCAAATTACACAGAAGTCCCTAGGAACTTCTGTGTAATTATTTGTGAATGTAAAATTACCATGTTGGACAAGGAAAAACACACTCAAATCACTCAGTCTGTCATCTCCCTCTCAATAGATTCGACCGAGAGCCTTCGACGCCGTTCGACTGACAGAGCTACGACAGCGTTCGAGCGAGAAGGAAATTAGCGTCTTTGTCTTTCCCCCTTCCTTGTTTGTCACCAGTGGGATTGTGCAAGACTCCCTACATCTCTCATTGTTGTGGCTGCTATTAGTGTAGGAAATTGCTTCCTTCTTGTGTAAGTGAGTTTTTTATTTCTCATTTCTCAGGTGTCTAGAGGCTATTTACAACAACAAATGCTATATTTGCAACAGAAAAATCATATATTTATTTGAGTAATATAAAACTCTAATTTCACATGCATGTCCTTCTCAGCCCATAATCCGTAGTAAAACTAAGTGGAAATGCAAATGATGCTTTTCTAATGTGTCATCTTCCTTCACGGTGGTTTGGACTAAAAGAATGCTTGTAATCATATGCGGTGCCGGTAACCCCAAATCCCATTTTAATTGGTCAATGGTTTGGAGTAGAAGGATTCTGTCTTTTGTTAGCATAAGCAATTCACGAAGCCTATCCCTAAATTCCAACAGATTATTGCGGTAATAATCATCAAATCCAAGATTCCCACAATTATCAAAGAAACACAGACTGAAACCCTCGAAACAAAATTACTGAAATTTTCTCGAGAAAAGTTCACAAGAATTGGCAAAACTAAAGCACTAATCGAAGACATTGTTGCTTCATGGGTTAAGAAGTGATTCTTCAAAGTATGGTTCTTGTTGGGGCATTTATGCTGCGAAGAAAAAGGGAGAGAGGAGAAGGAAGAAGGAGAACGAAGAGAGAGAGTGGAATTAGAAGACATGAGAAGGAAGGTCAGATTGGTAATTGTACATTTAGATTTAATTACAACCAGGTCCCTTGGAACTTTTATGCTATTTCATGATTTTAAGGGATTTTATTGTGATAATCCTCTTCCTTAGGACCTGCACGTAATTTTCCCAATTTCTATTGCTTTTTACCCAGAAAAGAGCAATTTTTTTCATACACTTCTTCCTATCCAATTATGATGGATCAAATTTGATCATGGATAGATCTTTAACAACAATAGCTCTAATAAAAGCCTTGTTCATTCATATAATTTGACATCCAAACATTTTTTTTTTATTTCGTCGCCTTCTCCGTGTGGCCGCTTACCACTTTAATTAACATATTGTTAATATATCCAATTAATATTAATAAACGATATTTGAACATATTGTTAGAACCTTAATGTATAGGAATAGATTTCATAAAAGGTATTTTTTTCATATTGAGACCATTTAAAATACCTAAAATTAACAAAATAAATTTAAGCATTGTGACACCCTTGCATACGTGAATAGTTGTTACTCTATAATACCAGCTCAAGTCTTTTATCCTGCAAACTTAGCTATATTGAAACTCAGCTATCAGTCTTTTTCAATAAAAGATTAACACCTTGTTAGCACAACATAATATTATCAATCAAAATCCCTAATAACTACATAAAAACTAAAATACATTCTAAACTTACAACGAACTCCGAATACAATATTTAAAGAAATTCAACTGTCTACTTTTTTGATCATGTGTACAAATCTCGGAATCAGATTATCTCAGAAGCGGAAGTCTCCTCATCCCTCAGTATCCTAATCTGGGCCGACGACCGAGATTGAGGGATACTGAGGGATGAGGAGGAACCCGATACTGAGGAAATCCGGATCCCACAAATCTCTACCTTTTTCTCATTCGCAAATTCCCATACTCAAGTGTTGTGACATCAAGTTATTGATTATTTTCCCCAAACGCACTAAAAAATAGTGTGTACTCCATTAAAAGGAAAAAGACACATAACTACTTCCTAAGTTCTGATATTTGAAACCAAAATAAGCTTCCTAGCTAGAACAGGCCTAGGGCTGTCCCATGTACGTAGATCCTCTCCCCTTTCAGCTTCCTTTCTTCAGGATTGATTAGTTAGGTACAGTCCATATCATCATCATCCTCAAGTAGTTGATGGTAGCCTCGTGCAAAATTTCGTTTTCTTCACAAGATTTTAACCAACAAGTTGTTATATTTTATTATTACTTCTTTTTATCCTAAATATAAAACAAAGTTGATTTTTTTTAAGATATTAAGTAAGCTAATTAAATTACTTTAAAATATTTATATTTATCATTTTTCTCTCTCTCTAAACTATTTTGTGTAACTTATAAACCGATATATAATGATATGATTTCGTAACTTATTTAATTTCCTTAATCTCTATAAATAAAACGTTAACGTCATCTAGTTCCCATTAATTCATTAAATATTCCCAACTAACATAATATCAATTAACGATCCACTGCCTCAGTCTAGTTTGCATTAATTCATTAAATATTCTCAACCAAATAAACACATCCAACAAGCTCAAAGCAATTATATATATTGAAGTATGGAAGCAGAAAGAAAGGAAAAGAAACAAGAGAGAAAATAACAATGGAGGATGAGATCAAGAACTTCATCAAGATATGGATCAAAGGCATCTCATGCCTCTGTTATTGCTATTACGTCTCTTCGAGAATACCAAAAGGTATCTTCAGGCTTCTCTCTCTTCTTCCCATCATCTTCGTCTTCCTCTTTCTTCCCTTAACCCTACACTCTTACCACCTCTGTTTGTCCACCTCCTTGTTCCTTGTTTGGCTCTGCTCTTTCAAACTCCTCCTTTTCGCCTTCAATCAAGGTCCTTTATCGCCTCTACCTCCAAACATCCTCCATTTCATTCTCATCTCTTCTCTCCCAATCAAGATCAAACCAAAGAATCTCCCAAACAACTACTCAGAAAAGCGAGTCTCAAAATTGATTCTCTTCCTAAAACTGCTTCTCGTGGTTGCAATCGTTGGTGTTTACGACTACAAAGATAACCTACACCCGCACTTCATCCTATTCCTCTGCTGCTGCCACATGTACCTCAACTTGGAGCTTGTGCTGGCTCTCTTCGCGACTCCAGCTCGAGTCTTCGGCTTCCAGATTGAGCCGCAGTTCAACGAGCCGTATCTCAGCACGTCGGTTCAAAACTTTTGGGGTCGTAGGTGGAACCTCATGTTCAGCAATATTCTACGGCTTACCGTATACGACCCGATACGACGGATATCTATGCGCATAATGGGCCAGCATTACAACCCAATGCCAGCCAGGCTGGCCACGTTTGTTGTGTCAGGTTTGATGCATGAGTTGTTATATTATTACCTTGCACGTGTGCCTCCCACATGGGAAGTCACATGGTTCTTCGTGCTGCATGGCATGTACACGGTAGTCGAGGTGGAGGTGAAGAAGGCAGCGGGCCGCCGAGGATGGAGGCATCGGGTGGTGTTGGAGCCGCTCATGGTGCTCTTTTTGGTGGTCACCGGGCAGTGGTTGCTTTTTCCTCAGTTAATTAGGAATGGTGTGGATAGGAAAGTCATAAAGGAGTATTCAATAACGGTAGATTTTGTGAAGTCCAAGTTATTACTTTAATGACATTGAGGTTGAGTTTATTGAAGCTATTGTAGTGATTCCAAGTTAACCACCGTTCGTTGAACTGAATTATTAATGGTCAGTGCGTAGTAATTTTTTTTTTTCAAAAATCTAGTACTATATCTGTTCTTTTTCACCACCCTTGGGTGAATTGTCTTGTATAATTTGTTTTTTCACTAAAACGTCTGTTTTTAGGATTCTTAGATGACTATTTTAAGGGGTAGTATATGTAAATGTTGTTAAAAAAATTTAAATAAATATTTTTAAATTGTCGTTGTAACTTGTAAGTTGCTTTCAACAACTGTTTTCATAAAGAAGTCATTGTAAGTATACAACGTCGGTTTTATTTAAAACTGTCATTGTAATCAACTTACAACAAGACTTACAACGACACTTACAATGACGGTTCTCTAAAAAAACATTGAAAGTCATTTTTTTAAAAATGAAATTCATATTTTCTATTTATAGCCTTTTAAAAACAACCCGAACATAGAATAAAGAAAACTAAGTAAAAACAACCAATTCTCAAAACATAGATTAAAAAAAATTGAGTGATTCCATTATAACGCCTTGCATATATACAAAAGTTCTCTAAATATGATTAATATAAGAATGTGTACAAGTTCACAAGTTAATATAATCAAATAGGTCCACTCTCGACTTCTAGATAACTCACCAAACACTCTAGCCAACTACGCCACCACCACTCATGTTGAAAGATTCAACAACTATTTCATAAAAACAGTCGTTGAAACTCACAAATATTAATTTTTTATTTTATTTTTGGACTTAACTTAACGACGGTTTATCTTGAAACAATCGTTGAATGTTAAGTCAAAATTTTAAAAATGTCACTGCTTCCATTTTTACTTATACTTTATAAAAACGAACATTAATTAGTGTCATTAAATTTAATTTTCATAGTAATGATTAAATTAATATTTGTTGTTTTGCACACTATTTTAAATTTTATGCATCACAAATAAGTTGAAATAATGATGGCTTGGACTTTGAGTAATATTGATAGTATTTGTGTGCGTTACCCAAAATTTAGAATATTTATGATTTATAAATAACAGGATTGTTTTGATAAATTTTATTATCTCATTTTTATTATTTATGAATAATATTTTACCATATTTGAATACCAATATAAAATTTATAGTAAGTTCTGTGCTTTAGCTTTACCAATATAAAAATTTATAATAAGTTCTGTGCTTTAGCTTATGTCAAAATGCATGTAATTGGAATGTGTTAAATTTTTTTATAAAGTATTTATTTTATATGGATAAAAATAGCAGAATTTTTTGACCTTGATAAAAAGTGTCAGAACTTTTATACCTTTATTTTGTAGTCCAGTATGAAATCTTGGACTGCCCAATCATAAACTGGCTGAGAAAAAAACAAACTCTCTGTTGATGTGCAGAGATTGGGCGAGAGGAAAGTGAGAGAAATAAGATGTCAAGACCACTGTGCTTGCATGAAGAAGAAATCAAGAACCTAATCAAGGTTTGCCTCACCATCTTCGTCTCGCTATCATGCTGTTTCTTCATTGGCTCAAGAATTCCCAAAGGTAAGCTCAGATTCGTTTCTCTTTCCCCAGTCTTCATCGTCTTCATCCTCCTCCCTCTCAAACTCTCCTCTGTTCTTCCCACTGGCATCACCGCATTGTTCATCACATGGCTCTCCACCTTCAAACTCGTCCTTTACTCTTTCGATTTAGGCCCTCTCTCTTCTCATCACCAATCAAAATCTCTCCATAATTTCCTCCTCATTTCTTGCCTCCCAATCAAAACCATCCAAAACCCTAAGAAAACCCCCAAACTGCCTCTCAATTCGCCCATCAAAACCCTTCTCTTCATCCTCATCTTGCCAACTCTGAACCAGAAACAGAATCTCCACCCGAAACTCCTCCTTGTTATCTACTGCTGCTTGTTGTATTTTCTAATCGACGTCGTTTCGGGAATCTGCAATTCCGTTACGAAGGCCGTTCTCGGAATGGAGCTGGAAATGCCGTCCGATGAGCCGTATCTCTCCACATCCTTGCAAGATTTCTGGGGAAGACGGTGGAATCTCATGGTGACCGGCGTTCTGCGAGATGCCGTGTACAAACCGGTGAGGTCAATCTGTGGGCCCACATTGGGCTCCATTGTTGGGGTCGTTGCAGCTTTCGTGGTCTCTGGCGTTATGCACGAGTTGATATTTTATTACGTCACGCGTGAGCCCCCCAGTTGGGAGGTCACGTGGTTCTTTGTGCTTCATGGAGTATGTGTGGTTGTGGAGGTTAGAGTTAAGAAATTGTGGGGCCGGCCCAATTGGGGGGTTTGTTCTGTTGTGTATGGGCCCATGATGGTGGCGTTTGTGATCGTCACGGCCCACTGGCTGTTCTTTCCGCCGTTGGTGAGAAACGGAGCAGATGAGAGGGCCGCAAAAGAATTCATGAATTTTCTGGAATGTATAATGGGAAAAATAGGCTTAACACAATTACATGATTAAGAGAGTTCATTTGAATTTTGTTATTGTGCTTACAATCCCCAAAAATAAATATTAAACTCCAATATGTGTATTTAGGCCGACTTGCATGCTTTCATTTTAAGTACGTTCACTTTGTCCAATCCTAATTAATTATTAGTGTGTGTATATAAACTACCCCTCCGCTCCTAATTATAGGACATAATTAACCGATTTTGGAGGGATTAAATTAATTAATTTTAATCATTTTTTTAAAAAAACCCTTATATAAATTTGACACTTCAATTACCTTATTGATTTTACATAATCTCTTATTCATATCAATAGAGATATTTTAAGAAGAAATTGACAAAAAAATTAGAATATTGTCCTATAATTAAGACCAAAACAAACTTTTAAATGTTATCTTACAATTAGAGCCACGAGTACATTATAAGTTTATTACTTCCTTCATAAACTATTCACCTTACATTTGTGCATTTAATGTTGGGTTAAGGTGCAGATTTGCCAATGAACTATTACTCGAGGAGCGTCTGGCACAAAAACAATTGAAGGGACCAAATTGACCAATAAACTATTAAAAAGTGGGGAAAAAAACACAATTTTGAGCAAATTCGCCAACGAACTATTACCCCGTCACTGTCTTGGTGTCACTGTCTTCCATTGACTGTCAGTGTCGGCGACGTCGGCATCTCCAAAGCTTCCATTGTTGCTAGGTGTTCCACTCATCCACTAGTCCACAGCTTTTGACCGGCACGCGCCTTACACCCTGGTTGCGTCCCTCCGATGGCACAAGAAGCAACTGCCGCTGCCACAACGCTTGCTCGCATAGGTCCCATCTCTGTTGGTGTTTACATTATCCAACAAGAAGGCTTAACCGCTCTTTTCTCCAACATTTCCGCCACCGTCTTACGCCAGTACCTTATATTTTAACGTAGTAGTGATAGTTATTTTTTTAATAGTTATTTGGTTCTTTTTTTTTTTTACTTTAAAATAGTTCATTGGCCAATTTGGTCCCTTCAATTGTTTTTTGTATCAGACGCTCGTCAGGTGATAATTCGTTGGCAAATCTGGATCTTAACCCTTTAATGTTTAATGAATTAATTGAAAAAGTTCACCGGCCAGTGCATTGTCGTCTGGCATGAAACTAGCTCTATATTAAACTCCATACGTAATCAAGCTCCACAGTAAAATTATGAGAATAGGTTTTCAAAAGACGTGTACTGATCAAGCCCTCAAAGACTTTTCCCCGTAGGATTCAAAGTGAACATGATAACAAACAATTAAAGAACACATCTAATTTTCTTATCTACAAAAATTTATTTTGTGGAAGCAGATTATATCCACGCGATATTTTTATTTTTACAGATTCACAACAATCCCATAACAAAGTTCGGAAAATTGTAAATGACAATACCAAAATTCTCCTTTTCTCTAAACTTTGACATATTTTATTCTTCAAAGATATTTTTCCATCAACTTATTTAACAAAAGCAAGTACCTCAGTAACTTTGTCTACAGACTTCTTAAAATGAATAAGCACCAGTTACAACAATTTTACGAGAGGAACTAATATGAGGCAATAATGCATATTGAAACTCCACTATCCAGCAAGAAATACATACGAATGAACCCAACCTTGGAAGATACTGATAATTCACAGTAACGAGAACATGTTCTCTCCAGCAGCCAATCTGTGAACCACATTTTCTAATTCACAAAAAAAATACCTCACGCAGAAATTTATTCGCCCTCACTCAGCACTGGTACTATGAGTGGTTTCATCTGTGCCATATATACAATCGCCCACCTAATAACACAAAGGAAAGACTCATGAGAACTCGATACTAACCACCAAAGAATAACATAGATGACCTTCATTTATGAAAAACAGAAAACTAGGTATGAAGTATTAAGGGATAAGGTCCAATTTTGCCCCAGAAGTTTTTACCTAGAAGCGATGGGTATCATAAAGTTTTTTTTAGAAGCGTAGTATAAAAAACATAGCAATTTACCCCACCCATTAGAAAAGTTAATTTTGACTGTTAGTTTGACTAATATTCATACTAATCATAGCCACCTCATCAACTAGAGCCACATCATCATCCATATCGCATACTCATCATGGCCACCTCATCAACTAGAGCCACATCATCATCCATATCACCTCATCCCTCTCTCTTCCTCACCACCAGCCCCATCTTCTTGCTGGGAGATGATGACTTCAGCAGCGTTCTGATCGGATCTTCATCCCTCAAGATGGCATTAATCTCATTTCACCAACAATGATTCAACACTAAAAAACCAAAAAGTAAACTTGGAGATTTAAATCAATCCAATGGAAGAGAGAGAAAACATCAAGTTCATTGAATCTGATTCTAAAACTCTCCATGAAAGATTACTTCCAATCACAACGCATTACCTTAGCCATGAAAGGCAGCCATTAAAACTTCCAATCACAAGGCAATAACAACATAAACGATGCAGCCACTAAAAATCCCATCTTCACTATTTTCTTTGCCCCACTCCAGTTCCCTTTGCCAAACTCTGACGTCCCCATTAACATTTTCATTAAAATCAACAATCAATTTCTTATTTATTAATTATAATATGCAGGTCCTTAATGCTGCAACTGATAGTCTAGCTCTTGGAGTTGATAGGGAAAGGGATTAACAGGGCACCGACAGCACCCAACAAAAGCTGGATCTCCATGTTGCGGCCTCCGTAGAGCGTCGCCAGTGATCTGGAACCAATATTTGGCTTCATTTAGGGCACCATGTTCTACCAGGCTTTGGTGGTTCCAGTCTTAGTGGTGGAAATTCATCAAGGATTGGGACCTCAAGAACGTCTCAAGCGAATCCTCGTCATCCAGATTGAGTCATAGCTTCTTCATGAGAGAAGCTAAAGAGAGATTTTGGGAATTGAAGTTTAATGGGTGGACTAGCCTATATTGGCGAGTGAGAGAGTTTGAAGAAGAGAGAAAGTGCTAGAAAGAGAGAGGGAGGAAGTGCTGCATGATGAGGTGGCTGTGATGAGTGTGCAATATAAGTCAAATTAACGGTCAAAATTTACTTTTCTAGCGGGTGGGGTAAAATTGCAATGTTTTTTATACTTCCGGGCAATATTGCTCCTAAAAAGATTTTCGGATACTCACTGCTCCCAGGCAAAAACTTTCAGGGGGAAATTGGACCTTATCCCAAGTTTTAAATATATATACATTTGTTCATTTCTATCATATGATATATAATGTTGTACAACATCTTTCTCCCAATGTCATGTGTCCATCCTATCTCATTCAAAAGCTACTTGTGGCCAATAAAATATGCACAATGATGAACAGTAACTCATATCAAAAGGTAAATTACTATTTAGTTTTTTTCCTTGTTAAATCATATAGTTAGAATGCGGCATTTGTATGACAAAGTAGTTACAAGAAAAGACAGTCTTCAAAGCTAATCAAATCACAGACTACTCACAACGGTAACATCACCAGAAGTGTATTAGAATACTTTAAGCATACCCATAACCACAAACCAGGTATACAAGCCATACATGTTCCAATTCCTATTCTGACCAGCACAAACCAAATGAAGAGCACTAATAAAAAATGCACTTACATCATCCAGCAACATACTGTTGCAGTGATAACCAAAGTAAGGTGAAGCCTGTAGTAGAAGGATAAGAGTTCAGTAACATGTAAATGAGAATAATTACAAAAACAACAGAAATCTGGAGAACAGGCATAACAAATATCAAACAAAGAAATACCCTTTCATTAACAATAAAATATATCATCCACAAAACCACTTTAGTTAATAAAAAAATATAAGGATAAGGACACATTACAAATGCAGCAAGAAATTGGGATGAACAATCAATAACAACATCAAGTACTGATCAATATTTGGCACCACATGTGCAAGGGCGTTTAATAATATTTAAATCCAGTAAAGGAGACTCATGTGAAGGGCCTAGCCCCCAATGACACAAATGATAAAGGGTTAAAGATTGAAGCATGGCAACACCAGTGCTGTATGGTTCTAGCGGTTAAAGATTTGAAGTAAATAAGCATTCTTTAAACTAAAGCCAATTTACCTTCCCTAGATTTAGTAAAAATGTCTGCCAAGGTCAATTTATTTTCATTCTATTAAGAATGGGCATCAAACTAATTAAATTGTCAGGTAGCCTCCTATGAACTCTATGTCAATAGCTGAGTTCACAATGGTAGAAAATACAATTCAATTTTACCGAGAGAGAGAGAGAGAGAAGTAAATACAATTCCAGATAAACTATGGGAGTTACTGTTCAGGTTTATCTGCCTCAGTGAAGAAAACACAATTTTCCGCCAATCGCTCAAAAGGCGTGTACGGTTACGATGACAATAACAGAATCGACTTCCATCTTTAATCAACAAATGCAGTAACTCAAGCGTGCCAGGGATCGGAACATCATTAAATACGTGGGCAGAAATCAAATGAAAGAAAATCCAAGGAAAAGTTGAGAGACCAGATATATGGGAATTTCAGAGAGAAACGAAGATGAGAAGCATACAAATTAGTAGAAGGTCCTCTATTGCAGCAAATTCTGGTACAAAGGGCCGCAATTATTCCAATCACAACGAAAATTAGCGTTGTTACCAAGAAACCCATGCTGATTATACCAGATCCTGATCAGGATATGAATTCCTACAACGACGGTCAGAGAAAACAAACTAATTTTACATTCCAGTACAAGTAGAAACCAAAAGAAGCGAAAGGTAAAAATAATTTGAAGACCGCTTACAATTAAGATGAATCACACAACTGACCCTTCAACGGGTGTTTGGATGCCGAGAAAGTGCAGGAAAAGAAAAGCGGAAGCACGATCTTACCCGGAGATCCGAGGCTAGTCGTCGTTTAGATCTCACGGTGCTGTCGCTTGATCTCCCCCCGCTTGGCAAATAGATCGCAGTGATTGATGATTTTTTTTTTTTGGACAAAGATTGATGTTGAATATGAACTGGGTTGGGCTTTAAGCCCACTCTGGGACATTCGGGTAAGTGTTTTTGTATTTTTGACAATACTAGATTATTATTATTTGGTCCAGCGGAATGTGGTGCTGGATTCCCTTAAGAGGTCTAGGGTTCGAGCTACGGTAAAACTACTCGTAATCCGCCTTGTATAGAGCTACCACTGTTGGGAGGGTCGTCCTTACCACTGCAGAACCCGGAGTGGTTGCACACTTGCCACCATTTTTATATAAAAAAAAAAGTTTAAGTGAAGATAGGCATCGGTAACCCACCAAAGCCAGGGTACGTCTCCGGCTTAAAGAGCGCTTATAGAGAGGTACTTACAGATTGTCCACCAACGTGGTCCTATCTAATATAAATTATAAATTATGTACTCGTATAAGATAAAATTTAGAAAATGGGATTATTTTTGTAAAATAAAGTAAATAAAACAATAAAGAAATAGAGAAGAGAGAGCAAGAGGTTCAATGGAAGAATTTGTATATATCTCATATCACAATACAAATGACATGACTTATTTATAGACAAAGTCTAACTTATCAATTAGAAAAGTTATTTTTAATTGAGTTTGCAATGCTCAAATATAATATTGATGGTCATATCAAAAAATAATGAAAAATAAAGACATAAATGTACATGAGGGGATAAATGGTAATACATTCTTCAATTCTAAATATAAGATTCAGTTGATTTTTTTTAGAGAAATTAAGAAAACTAAATAAATTATTTTTAAATATTTATATTTAATTATTTCTCTAAACTAAATTATTTATAAATTGATTTATAACATATATTGTGATTGAGTAATATATTTAGTTTAATTAATCTCTTCAAAAAAACCAATTAAGTCTTACATTTAGAACGAGAGGAGTATAATAGTCGAAGTTAGTTAATTACTTATTAATAATAATAATAATAATAAAGAGTAATAGGAAGACGAAAATCTTGGGGAAAAAATAGGAAGATGAAAAATTAGTTAACGATTAACATTCTCATTTGAATGCGGCAAAAAAGCGACGCCGTTCTTTTTGTATGAGGCCGCCGTTTCTTCGATCCATGTAAGATGGAGGGGAAATGGATATAAACTAAATGAAAAAGGTCTGGATCTCTTTTTCACTTCTTTTCCTAAAACCCTAATTCAAAAATAGCAAATTACGATTCTCATTCATCGCAATTCGCATTGCAAGAGCTCAGAATAACCAATAATGGCCACGCTTCCCCTATCAAGCCCCAACGAGCTGGTCTCTTCCACGTCAATTGCCACTCTAATTTACCCCAATGCATTCTCTTCCTCTTCCTTTGTTTCTTGCAAACCCAGAAGAAAAAGTGCCTTCGAACGCCAGAGTCGTCGTTCTCTGTGCGTGAGCTGCTCCTTCACGCCTCTGGACAATGCCAAGATTAAGGTGGTTGGCATCGGTGGTGGTGGCAACAATGCTGTTAATCGCATGATTGGTAGTGGTTTACAAGTGGGTTTTTTCGTTTTTATCCTCTCTTCGCTTTTTGCGTGGAATTTCAAATCTCCTCATTTGTTCTTACATACACTGATGTAGTTCGGTTATTTTAAAATGCTCTTTACCGGGCATCTTGCTTCTAGTTAAACGAATTACCTGTCAATGTGGTGCTATTCCACAATTTGAACGTAAACTACTAGCTACTTGTTTGGGAGGATTAAATGAAGGGGTGTTTCAAGTAAAAGCCGGAGGGTTATAGTTTTACTTGTTAGGGATACATCATTTTACAATGATTGCAATTTTGGGTTGATTTATTTTTACCAGTATTAGATATTGGATTACGCCAGTGACATTATTCACTATGCTATCCTCTTACCTAGAAGCCTCGGTGTTTTTGCTTCATCTTTGAACGATTACTGAACTTAAACTCTGCTTCATTTTGATTAGGCAGTAGACTTCTATGCAATTAATACTGATGCCCAGGCACTGTTACATTCTGCTTCGGAGAATCCAATTAAAATTGGGGAACTTCTGACTCGTGGATTAGGTCAGGCACTCTTTCTCATTTGTTTTGGAGCTGTCTTTATTCGACTTTCCTGTGAATCTAAGCTTATGTACATGACTACAATTCATACTTGTGTGGCCTTTGATTCAAATTACTTGATAGAAATGTGCAGGTACTGGTGGGAATCCACTGTTGGGGGAGCAAGCTGCAGAGGAATCAAAAGAAGCTATTGCTAATGCTCTTAAAGGCTCAGATCTTGTGTTCATAACAGCTGGTATGGGTGGGGGCACGGGGTCTGGTGCTGCCCCAGTTGTGGCACGGCTATCAAAAGAGGCTGGTTATTTGACAGTTGGTGTGGTTACATACCCATTCAGTTTTGAAGGACGCAAAAGATCCTTGCAGGCAGGTGTCATTTTGTTCCTTATTTGGAATATGATTTCACCATTTATTTATCTATTAAGTTACATTTTTAATTGCAAAAAGTGTATTATACATTTATTATCATTCTTATGAAGCTTCATGAGAGCTAGAAAGTTTGTTAAATCCGTTAACCAACAGTTGTATGATATTTTATATTTGAATAAGAGTTTTCTTTGGGACTGTAATCTCATTACTAATGTGATGTATATTGCACAGTATGTTGTTACCGAGAGTCATGAATTCATATGTTATAGGTAAAATTCTAGGGTCAATGGGACTGTTATCTGATGATTGATGTGGCGTATATTGTGTGGCCTTTTGGCATTGTTTGACATGAATGCATGCTATAGAGAAAATGCTAGAGCCAATGGTAATGAATATAATGATGAAAGTTTTGAGCTGATAGCATGCCACAGGTAGTATTCTTCAAAAGTATTAGTTATTTGAAATTTTGAAACTAACTACTTAGTTTCATTTGCTCTTTCTTCAGGCATTGGAAGCCATAGAAAAGCTGCAGAAAAATGTTGATACACTTATAGTAATTCCAAATGATCGTCTGCTTGACATAGCTGACGAGCAGACACCTCTTCAGGATGCTTTCCTTCTTGCAGATGATGTTTTGCGCCAAGGAGTACAAGGAATAGCAGACATCATCACAGTGAGTTTTCCTGTGGATAATATATTTCTGTTTTCCCACAAATATGGGAAACTCATGAAAAGAAAGAGCGTCTGGAGAAACCCAAAGTACCAAAGTGCTGCATTCTCACATTCTTGCATTCATAATTGAACTAATGGTTGTTATTGATTTACAGATACCTGGGTTGGTAAATGTGGATTTTGCTGATGTTAAAGCTGTGATGAAAGATTCTGGAACTGCAATGCTTGGAGTAGGTGTTTCTGCCAGCAAAAATCGTGCTGAAGAAGCCGCAGAACAGGCTACTTTGGCTCCTCTAATAGGATCATCTATTCAGTCTGCTACTGGAATTGTATATAATATTACTGGAGGAAAGGACATAACCTTACAGGAGGTGAACAGAGTGTCTCAGGTACTAAATCATCTTTTCATTATATCAGCACTTGGCAAATAAACATTCTGTTATTTACCTCTCCAACCTTCTGAATTGGAAATATATCATATTAGTACAACAAATACTCCTAGAATCATGCTGGATAATGGTCATGGTTTTATGTGACTCCAATTTGAGTACTGCAACGTTTAAATTGGTGGTGTTCCTTTTTTGGTGTGGATAAATGTGAGGTCTCATTTGGTATTTTCCTCCTTGTTTTGCAATGTATGCCATGTCTTCAAAATTGATCTTTTATTCTATATTCAATTGCATGGCAAACAGACCCAATAAATGTGACATGCCTCAGTACTGGAGCTTTGAGCTTGATGAACAACCCAACACTTCATTAGAAAAGCAATATAGTTTCTACTACCCTGCATCTGAAGATCATTAGTTCTTTCTCAAAGGACCTAATTTAATGTCTAAGGTTTTACGATTATGTTTGCTCTTGATTGGTGGCTGCCTTGTGCTGTTATTATCCCTAATCATATTTGGTTCCTTTCTGTATCTTCTTTCCTTGAGCTCTGTCTTGAACACCTGGTAATTCGCAGGTCGTGACAAGTTTGGCGGATCCTTCCGCTAATATTATATTTGGGGCTGTTGTTGATGATCGCTACAACGGAGAGATTCATGTGACTATAATCGCAACCGGCTTCTCACAGTCATTTCAGAAGACACTACTAACAGATCCTAAGGCTGCAAAGATGGCTAATAAAACGGTTGGAGGCCAAGAAAGCAAGGCAATGCCTCCTCCACTCTCAACAGCACCATCATCTAGAGCACCCCAACGAAGGCTCTTCTTTTAGCTGCTTGCTGAGTTCTTTTTACTTTTGTGATTTTATTTTTCTGTAGTCAAGTTTTGGTGTAGTTATATGTATTCGATTGTATATTGATCTTGAAGCTTAATTGAGATATATGGCTGTCTTTTTAGTAAGGTGAGATATGATGCCCTTGGCCCTCAGTTGTTTGCTTTGTCTCGTTTCTTTAGTGAGATAATTCTTGTTACAAGCAACTCAAGTGCTCCGCTTATGCTAGGACGGTTTTTTTTGTTCCAACGACATTGATCTACTATCACATCAGCAAATCAAAGTTGTACTAAATCTTAAAAGATATCCTCCAAAAGCTAATCTAAACACACAAATAATATAGGTAAAATTAATTTGTTTAGAAAGACAAGGCAAATTGTAAGTAATGACAAGGATTTTTCTCATAAAAATGTCCAAAGAATTGACACTGCCCATTTAGGATAGTAGTAGAAATTACTTTTTAACGTAATTTACAATATAAGAAGTAGGTAGACGAGAGAAGTTTTGCTCAGTTTGCATGAACGTGTTTGTTGAACACTAATTCAAACAGGTACAAAATTTATTATATTAATCAGACTTAACAAAACGATTAGAGTGAGGCAAAAAATGCTCATCCAAATATATTTACACTGCCGTGCTAAAACATCCTTGCCATAAAATAATCAAGGACAACTCTGGAACTGTGAAAGAAATTTCTGGATAGTTAAAATATCAATTGATTGCGCACATATTATTGTCCTATCCTAGCCTACTATCACCTTTCAGCACCAAGTCATTATATACAAGGACAAAGGCATCCCCAATAATTTACCAGTATAATAGTACACCTTTCACAAGAATATGGATGCTTCAGTTTTTGTAATAAAGGAAAATACACTATGGCCGAATAGTTCATGCACAGATGACAACAGATGTCCGGCATCGATGTAATCCTTCCAAGCCTGAGCAAGAGTTGCTGATACCTTACCTTGTTGACCTCCAACTTCTCTTCCTTGGTTTAACTGGCGAGCCATTGAGGATATGCCGGCGTTAGAAACTCCCATAGAATTGGAAAATCCACCCGGTGTGCCTTGCATATCAACCGGCAAGGAGTTTATTGGCATCAAACCCACAGAAACATCTGTTGCAATTTTCTTCAGTGGAGGTTGCTGCATTAGATTGTCTGTGCTGGCTTTACGTTTGCCTTCATTCATTGGGAAATACAGAAAGGATGTAAGGATAATAAAAAATAAAAAACTCAAGGTTTAATGTAGACTTAGAAAAAAAATGAGTACCGAAAGAAGCAACTAAATTGATGGAAAACGTTAGTTCTAAGAGGAAACAAGTTTAAGTGCAATCAGAAACTCATGCCCTTCAGTACCCTTTCAACGAAATGCAATTGACCTATTAAAGGTTCATAATCCATCATTTTGAAATTTCTCTAGTTTTTATGTACTCCCTCCGTCCCTAATTATAGGAGCAATTTAACCGATTTTGGGAGAACTAAGGAGAGGAGTTAAATTAGTTAATTTTACTCATTTTCCTAAAATGTCCTTATATAAATTTAAAACGACACAAGTTGCCCTAATTATAAGTGTTTCTAATTTGCCTTATGTTAGATATCCATGACATATTAGTTTATTTATGTACATTAGTTGCTTTTTATATAACCATGTGTATACATATATGTGTATTCATATAGATCTATCTACATACATAGAGACACACACCCATATATCTACACACACATACACATACATACATACATACATACATTCATACAGACACAGACACAGACACACACACACACACATATATATATGTTTATATATGTGTGTGTGTGTTCACACATATATATCTACACATATATATATTGACACACATAAACACAAATATACATATATATGTAAACACATATATATAATGCTCCTAATAATAAGTATAAATAGGGGCATTATAGGAAAAAATTGACAAAAGTTAAAACTTGCTCTTATAATTAGGACCAAAACCAACTCCAAAATTTGCTCCTATAATTAGGGACGGAGGGAGTACCAATTTACTACTTTAAGCTTCTTTGTGAAAAGGAAATCATACTTGGCAATACTGTTGCGACTTTCCCATAGCCTCCTGAAAAAGCACGAGTAGAAGCAGGAGAGAGCATACGGCTGTACACTTTGGCCCTTTCATGAATACATTGGCCTGCTGCACACTGAAATGTTGAATTCAGTAATTAGCGAAAAGGACCAGATCCGTGTTCAATAAAACCTATTTATTTTATAATATGAACTAACCAGCAATGCTCCATAAACTTGCCATGCTTCATGCCTCTTTAATGCGTTTTTTTGCTTCTCAAGTTGCATTTCTGGCTCAAGCAGAAGCAGATATGTCTCAAGATTTGGAAGAATAAGCAACCGAACCTGCTCAAATTGGAAAGAAATTATCATTGCCTGAATCCTTATACTGAAGATCTTACATCACCAAGGAAGAATACAAACATACATGCGCATGATTGCAATGAGAAACAGGAAATAACAGTTGCAGATATTTGAGATGCTAAAGGAAAAGGGGCTTGTCTGTTTCTTTGGTATATTATGCCAAGCTTTTAAGTAACTAATCATATTTACTCAAATAAACAGCCATACAGCTCTCTAGTTTTAGTCATAGGTCATAACTCGCAAGAAAGAAATCATTTATGCAAAAAGTGAAAACAGTTTCATGAAGGTCAGAGATACCATGTTGGATCCAAGAGCAGCTATAGCTTTAATTGCACCATAATGTTGAGGTAGAGATTTAGTAGGGTCCAAGAAAGCATGAAGCAATGTCTTTGTCACACGTGGTTGAAGGTTATGATAAACATGCCCAAATCTGTGAATTTCCAGACTTGGAGGATAAGATTCAAAGTACGGAGGGAACATAATATGTTCATCAGATTTCTATTCTTCTATAATTTGAATTACTCAGAAAGAAGGTCCCCCACCTTTTGCATATTGAAGCAAGCAGGTTTGCACTGAAGTTCCTGAGTTCCCAGTGATTATCAGATAGTCTATTCCCTAGCCTTTTTGAAACAAGGCAGGTCATAATAGCCGGCATCAGTTGATGTAACTGATAAAAATGGAAAGAAAGTATTAGATGGTCAATCAAATCAAAGTCCATTTGCGGTGATTACAGCTAAAGCGTTAGTAGAGTATAACAGCCATCTATGTGTGACCCAAAAAAGGTAGAATTGTTCAGTTTATGTATAATCACTTATAAATAATCAATCTCAACAGAGTTTCATACAAAAGGCAATAATCACCTTAAATTAATACGTTATAGAAGTAAAAACGTTTACAAAATTAGCGCCATACTTACATAAGGCTCTATGTGTATGTGAGGATTTTGTGTAAGGCTCCGAACAAGACGCATCAAGGCAAATAAAAGATTTAAACTATTTAAATTCCGAGCCACCTGAAATGATATTTGGAAAAAAAGGATAAAATTGAAGAACAGATGTTTCTTTCAATCAAGATATATATAGTGCAAAAGGCTGAGAAAAAACAAAAAGATTGATAAAATCTTGTTTGAACCTCATCATCAACAAAGTATGAGAAATAAGGAATCAAAGGATGGAGCCCTGAATCCGTTGCCAAGCTAATTAATGCTCTATTAAGGAGAATGGTGCTTGGCTTGTTTGATATCAGCTCAGTTATCTTGGTGTAGTAAAGCTGTAGGTGAAAACAAAGTTTATAGAGGTTTGTCATAAAAAATTAAACCCCAAAAAAAACTGTGCATACAGCACGATAATTAGTGCATACCTGTAGCTCTCTTGAAATTACATGTCTAACAGGTAATTTATCAATAGGAAGTACATCTTCCTTATACTCAGATTTTCTTGTTTCAGAGGGAGCTGCAAGTTATCATAAAAGAGACTTAAAATGACAATGGAGGGGAAAATCAGACTTCCAGATCATAATATTAGAGCTCATAGTAATTAAAAGGGAAAATGAAGGTTCTGGCAAAAAAAAGCAGGGAATGAAGGATTGAATTCATGCATGTTATAAATTCAAAATTTTGCATAGCAAAAATTGAAGAGCATATAGCTGGCAGGTGATTAATGCACTTTGAAATCCAGTGCACTAGGGACATGCATATAGTTTAACTGCACCTAAGTTGAGAAAAATACCTTCAAGGGGAGCATTTTCAGGAATTGCAGGCTGTAAACCTTCAATTGCCAGCCAATGAGTAGTAATTGATGTATCAAGAGGTGCTTTTGGCAGTGGTGCTTCAATCACCTATTCAAATTGGGAACAATGTCAAAATTGAGAATCATGAAAGTGTCTTGGCCTTTTTAGTACACCAATCTTGTACCAAGTGGATACTTACATCCTTAAAATCAACATCTTTGTCATCAATGTAGAACAAATCCTTGTGTCCAGCAGCTCTCTTGAACCGCACAGGATCATTAGAGGTGAAACCATATACCGGCTGATAAATAAATGCAAGTAAATGAAACCAAAAAGAGTATCATAAAAAAAGAACAGCAATTCCAACATAATGAGATCAGAATGGAACTGGCACTAAAGATTTTATGGGTAAACATAAACACAACACACCAAATAGAGAAGCACATGGTAACTTTCCTAGCATGCTACAATTTACCACCCACACATGCTTGTACAGGCATAGACATGGCATCTTTACGATGGCAAATAGGAGCCTTTTGTAGGTGTGCCAAAGCCTAATAGGCTCTCAACTCTCAAAAGCCAAGCCAGTTACAAAAGATGTTTGAGGTCATATGCATCAAACCATACAAAACTCAAGCCTCTCGAAGCCCAATTTTCAAAAGGGAGATTACAGACTAACAAGCATGGTCAAATTCACAGCATTTTTGGACCAGCACTGCAGAACTTTTTACTAACCTACAAAAAGAATCAGTGGTGCCATTAATTGTCACGGCTCTCATAATACAACATTTGTTCAATTGAACTAAGGCACATACCAATTATGCACTGAAGCATCATCAAAATATTAAACTGAAAAGGTCTGGTCCTATATACTAGTCTAATACTTCCTGGTTCCAGCACACTCCTTATACTGCATGTCAAACAAATTCAAAGACATACTTAACAGAACTCCCATTACAGCTCTATGAAACTTTGTTTATGTTAGTTATATAATATATACACACGCACGCATATGTATACATGAAGTGCAAGAAGTTCCCACATGTTTTGACTTTTGACTAAGTTAAATTTATCTATTCATCTATTATCAAGGGTCTGTAAATGAAAATTTCATTTTCCTTGAACAAGATCAAGATTGCAGTGCTGTTATATATTTCCATTTCCTTTTCTATCTTCACTATTGCACAACTCCCTTGAGGAATATTTTCAGATAAGTGTTGAGAGAGAGAGGGAGGGAGGGAGGGAGGGAGAGCAATACTTGACGCAAGGAACAGAGGAGTGTTTGGATAAGCTGAATCTAATAACAAACATGATGCAAAACAGAAAATAATCCATATGAATCTGACCCGCTTGTAAATGAACTCTTACTTACTAAACCAAGAGATAACATTGAGAAAAAAGTAAACTCTTACATACTAAACCAAGAAATAACATTGAGAAAAAAGTCCATAGTGCAGAGAGATTTAAGTATGTAACTACCATTAAAAAGCATTTATAGTCTTCTCAAATTCAATTAAAGTTACCAGAAGAGACAGCAAAAGTAAAGCAACTTACCTCCAGGTTTCTCAATTTAAGTGCACCATCCACATCATCAGACGTAAGAACGGTTCGCTTTGAGTGGCGCATGCATTTTATAGACTCCTATGCAATGAGAATGAACAAAGAGTTATGTCAACCGCTAGCACCTTCTAGCACATGATCAATACAAACATCAAAAACTAATTGAACATTCTACTTGACTGCTCTCAAATGGATCGAATTTTACATTTAAATTTGCGGAAACAAGCGCATTAACGTAGCTGTTTCTTTATAGTTAATACCTGCATAATTTCGCGAACCCTATACTCCACATCGGGAGCGAGAGCGAGAGCGACATCAGGGGACAAATTGGTGATGCCAATGCTCTGCGCAATGACTTCAATTGACTCTTTCGGAACTGCACTCATCTCAATTCACCTTCTTTGCTAATCAATCAATGGTCGCAGGGGCCTTCAACGGATTTAGCAGAACAATCGCAAAACCTAGCGGAGCGTCAGAATAATAAATAATTTAGGGGTCCAGTATATGAAAATCGAAGACTCATTAATAAGCTTTTTAGATTTCTTCTCTCTGAATCAGAAAGGTTGATTAATATATATATATATATATATATATATATATATATATATATATATATTCACTAACAAAGGAGGAAAATTGGGAATTTGATGCGATTTCAGGAGACTCTAAAAACGAGCGGGAAACATGTGGGTAACTTTTTCTTGGCTTCTTTTACAAAAAAAAATAAACACGTTGTTGATTAAAGGGAGAATCCATGTAAAAACAATTAAAATAAGAAAATTCTCTATAAGACTGATAAACTCACCAAAACATAAATTAGGTCAATTACTTAATATATAATATTTAAATGTTGATTATTTTCTATTAATACCCTTAACTCATGGTCCAAAGGAAAAAGTAAATAAAAAGTTAGAGATCAGGTGTCGCACTCGTTACCATTGTCGCTCTCTCTCATGCTCTCTCTCATGTACCCTGTGGAGTATGAAGTATGAACAATGCTGTGAGAAATCGCCACTATTGCTGCCATGCAGTGGCGGAGCCAAGATTTAATATTTGTGGATGCACAATTAATTGTGGGATTAGGGGTTCGGGGCAGCGCTCCTGAAAACTTTTTTTTAAGGAAAGTTTTAAATGTATTAAAAAACAAAAGAATGTAAACAATAAAAGAAAAGAAAACTTCAACTAAACATAGAAAAATAATAATCAAGAGTCAACTAAGCTATTATCACAGAACGATTACAAAAGCATTCTTTAATTATTCATTCCTTGAAAATATTGCATTATATTTTCATCATCAATTTTATCAAACATATCATGTTCAACATAAGTGTGTCAAGAGTTCTTTAAGATCGTGCAAGGTGAGTTTGAAATGTCTATGATAGGAGAATTGAATTTCTTCTTAGGACTTCGAATCAAACAAAAGAAGAATGAAATATTTATCTCCCAAACCAAATACATGTCAAAGCTTCTTAAGAAATATGGAATGAAGTTCTCTAAGATCATGCAAGGTGAGTTTGAAATGTCTACTGTAGGAGAATTAAATATCTTCTTAGGACTTCGAATCAAGCAAAAGAAGAATGAAATATTTATTTCCCAAACAAATACCTGCGAGAGCTTCTTAAGAAATATGGAATGGATCACTACAATAGAGTTGATACCCTTATGAGTTCAACGACTTTTGTAATATCCTAATTTTTACTTTTAGGGTTTATTTATAATTAAGAGTGAAATTATATATGATAATTTTTTTTAATTTATAGTTGTTAAAAATATATAAAAAATGGTGGGTATTTTGTTGTAAATTTTTTACCTATAAAAAAAAGGGAAAAAGAAAAAAGAAAATATATATCAAAATATGTGGCATAGCTGCAGCGTGAAGGAGTAACTCTTTTACCACTAAACTATTGGTGTTTCTATATGAGGAGTTCCTGCAAATTATATATCTATTTTAAAATTTTTGTGTCTGTGCACCAATGTGGCCATGAGAAGCGCTGCTTTCACCACCGTTAGCAATCGTCGCTCTCGCCGAGAGGAACTCTGTTAGGGGAAATTGGGAGATTTATAGAAGAGATTTGCACAACCATGATCACTTGGTTGGCATGGTTTCCTTTGACTACCAGTATTCAGATTCTAGTGCCGGAAATTTACAGCGCTTTCGTTTGAATTTGCTTGCTCTCATGGTATTCTTTCTCTGACCCCATCTATGATTGTGCAAATACAGATTTACACCTTCTTACAAGGTTCACCGCCAACCAACTGGCATTGTCTCTTTTGAATCTTTGTTGTTTTTCTTCCTATGTACAGTTCCTGATTTTATTTATTTTTAGACATACTCTTCCTCTCATAATCAATGGAAACATGGACAATTTCATTTCTCTATTTTTGGTACATGCCTGATTCACTCTGTAATATGCACATTTGAATGGTATAAGACAGCTTCCTTAAGAACTTTGAACCGTTAAGGAGTTAGGATTTTTATTTATCGGAAAAATACAGAAACTGTGGTGTTCTTGGCCACTACTATTACCTGGAAGCATATCTCCTTGGCGGCAAGAATCTCCATTGCTGCTTATATAATGGAGTTCTGAAGAACTTGCACAGTGTATAGAGAATTTCACATAGAGGAGAAAAAAATTTCTAGGATAGATGTTAATTATGGTTTTATTTTCCAGTATATAATATTAGTGAAGGGTTTGTCTTTCATAATTCATACTTTAATTTCAGTTTCTTTTTATGCACAATTTAATCTTTTAGTTTTATTTTGTTGATTTTTTGACAGCGTCGATGTCTTCAATGAATTTTTAGTCACTAAGGTTATTACGTAGGGCGTAAACAATATTGTTATGTCTCCAATTTTTCCTTTTTTTAATAACTAAGGGGTATAAATGTAATTTGGCTCAAATTCTCAATCCCTAATTGTGTCACATAACCTAATTAATAATTTGTTAAGTTTAGTAACCCAAAATAAAATTTGGGTAATTCAACCATCTTTATATAAAATTTTTCCTTGATTAAAGATGTTGATGATCAATTTATAGCGACCAAATATAATTTTATATATCTGGCAAAAAATTATAAATTTTATATAGTTTTGATATAAATAAATGATAATTACTTGAGTAAAAAGTCATACCAATGAATTCAGGTGTTTTATAGCCCATTTAGTTCGATTCCGTAAGAAATGATTATATGATTACAATGTTTAGCTGAACTTATGCAAAGAGAATTACATTTTGTAATCCTGATTACATCCGATATAATCAGGATTACAATGCTAGAACTAATAAATGGGGATGCAAATATCTTTGTAATCAAGTAAAATAGACATCATTGTAATTATAATATTATTTTTTTGGTAATAGTAATTATAATATTTTAAATTGATCAAAGTAACTGTTCTGGTGTAGAACTCAGATTGTCTAGCCCT
This sequence comes from Acacia pycnantha, assembly GCA_025563575.1. Classification (NCBI taxonomy): domain Eukaryota; kingdom Viridiplantae; phylum Streptophyta; class Magnoliopsida; order Fabales; family Fabaceae; genus Acacia; species Acacia pycnantha. The sequence continues at coordinate 2,404,149 of JAMWYP010000031.1, read as the reverse complement.
GAGGGGCTAGGATGTTGGTGTAGATTGGGACTTGACCTAGGAGTGATTCCTAGGGCCTACGTACTACGAAGAGGATCAAAGTCCACGTAGTTCGAGTATTGATGGAGCGTTTAGCCTAAAGGGGTCTGTATGCTCTGTGACTTTGTATGAGAATAGCGGAGCGTAGGCCGATTGTAGATGATCTGTAGAAGATGAAGATGGGAGATAATCCGATGCTGTCTGCCTTTTAGAGTAACCCGCTATATGTAGAGGTTACCTTAGGGTTAGATCTTCCGCATCGTGTGTAGAAGATGGGAGATCGTGTGTAGAAGATGGGAGATCGTGTGTCTCGGCCACACTAGGTCCATAACAGATGCCCCAAGCTCGGTAGTTCGGTGTCGAGCTACCGAGGTTAATTGTTTGGTTGATTGTGAAATACGGACTTGGCGAGATATATTCAACTCATCGGGTTGTTTGAGAAGAAATAAGATCCCTTGCTCGTGTGCGCAAATCGCTTAGTTTGCTAATTTCGAATGCTTGCTCGAGTTTGCATTAATCACAGTTCGACAACGGTATAGTAATTGCCCCCGGCTGATAGTCCGTGTCTCGGGGTCATCGGGGTGGATCTATTGTTGAGTCCGAATATCGTGTCCGAGATGCTACCACTCGTTTGATTTTGATAAAGTGTCTATCCGAGTTTCAAAGAACTTCGGAGTTACTTGTCTTCTGATTGAATTGCCCCCAGGACATGTAGTCCGAGTTACTTGATTGGAGCCGTATTGACTTGATCATTAATGAAAGTTTGTTCACTTCCCCGATCAATTCGAGTATTTATGTAGAGTTTCATCCGTGTCCACGATGAACTATATAGTGAACTCACATTTGTTTTTGGAGTACTATTGAGTGACCGGGCCAGGGTCATAGATGTGATATGCAGAATCTGCGAAAGTGCATCCGGTATTGAAACAGTAAGATGGTGAGGGGTCAGTATTATAACTGCCTCGTATAATTCCAGGTTCGTTGACCGGGTCATCCTAAGATAAAGGGAAGTTGTCACCTGCCCGGGTTTGGTTTTTCACCAAAGCGTCCGAACATTTTGACTGATCGGGGTCGGCACGACAGTTCCGCTTGATATCCGGAGTAAGTTAGGAAGCGTCCGGCCGCGATAGCTCTACGGAGACAACTCCTCCGATTGGCCGGGTTTTGGTCTTGATTCGTATTTGAATTAGTGCAATTTGCAAACGTTCGAATCAACGCTCTCGGCGAGAGTTTCTTTATTTACATTTTGCAATCCGGAGTTATCACGGACTTAAGCGTACTTTAATCGGACCGGGATTACACCTGTATTAGGTGTGGCCAGAGGCAATTGTACTTTACACGGATCCCGGTTGTAACCGTATTAAGTGTAACCGGGTCCGCCTTTTCACTTACCGCAAAACTTTACGCGGGCCGGGTTGTAATCGAGATCGGTGTAACCGGGTTCGCCTTCTTTTCATGGGGCGGGATTTTAACTTGATTTGGTGTAACAGGGTCCGCCTTCAAAAGTCACACTGAGCGGGATTTTAACCGATTTGGTGTAACCGGGTCCGCCTTCAAAAATTCAAACGGAGCGGGATTTTAACCAGATTTGGTGTAACAGGGTCCGCCTTCAAAAAGCCACACGGAGCCGGGATTTTAACCAGATTTGGTGCAACCGGGGTCCGCCTTCAAAATTTCACGCGGAGCCGGGATTTTAACCAGATTCGATGTAACCCGGTCCGCTTTCTTTAAGTGTTTTTTTGCTGCAATAAAACAAATTGGAAATTTTTCCTTGAACATTCTCGAAGATTACCCTATTCAATGATGAAGTGTGGCCTCTTTAAGTTCAACTTTGTTTGTCAGTTTCGATAGATAATTGCTCCTGAAGAATAGTAATTTGAGACAAAAGTATTTGATTCTCCAGAATAGCTACTTGCTTGTCCTCTTCTGTATCAAGAAGATTTTTCAATATGCATATGCAGTATTTTAACAACATCCCATTTTTCAAAAATGGCAATTTTGTTGGGATGATGTCCTGCAGAGATACCCCGTGGTAATAAGCTTCACTATTGAAGGACAAATTGTGCATTATTCGAATAAATTGTTGTGGGATCTCTCTACTCTTGGGGTCAAGAATCTTTGAAATGGAAGCAAGTGCAATGGATGCTGCAATTTTAGCGTCACATTGGTGTTTGTCTTATCAGCAGGTTCCTTAAATTCCTGGCTTGGTTGAGCATAGTCATTGGAGTAAAACTTGTTCGCATAAGGACAAAGATGATAATGTCCACTTCCATTTTTGATATAAAAAATAGTAGGAACCCAGGAATTCCACTAAGTGGAGTATTGCAGTTATTAGAACACTCCAACTTAAGCTTCTTAATTGCTGATGTGTTCATTTGGCAGGACAGAATGAGATGATTAGAGAGGAAGTGGCTTTTCTCATTTGCTGAAGCTCCACGTCCTGACCACCCCAAATCAATTAGGGGGCAGATAATTGACCAATGCAAGAGGTCAAAGGTTGGCAAACTGTTGGAATGTGACTTTGGTGAAAGCAAATTCCATTCTCCAAGCGACATAATGGAAATGTTTGGAGCTCACTTTTACGCCCGCAACCCTAGGGTGATTCATATACACGAAGATCTGTTTTTGATTGAATGCTGGCTAGTAAAAAGCCTGTCTTCGTCCATCCAGGTTCAGCATACACACAATATACGTGGCATCTTCCTACAAACTCCTGAGCAAGTGAAAATCATGAGATAGGAGGTCATTAGTCTCATTCCAAGACACCGCCACTCTGCTTCGTCTAACAAAAACCACGAACCATGCAGTCCCCTTTCTGTTGAGGATCTACAGTTGCAAGATGAAAACCATAGCGTCTCAGAGAGACATAGGCAGGGCAGTAACAGATGAGATAGATTTGTGTTTGTCATTATAACAAGGTTGCAATAGAAACCATCACTTCCGAAATAGCCTTTCATCAACAAAGACCCGATTTGACGGATTAGTCATTGGTGCACCCCGAGACATATATTAATGAGATGTAACATGATGAGAAGCACCAAAGTCTACCCCTTTATCCTTTTGAACAATGAAGGGAGGAAAAACAGAGGTAGTCGACGGTGTGTCTAGAGACCGGAATCATGGATATATACTAAGAATGGATTCTTGATGCATTTCGGATACTGTAAGGCATCTCAGCATCTCGGGAAAATAAAAGGTCCAGTAGAACACATTGTTTACGGTCGACCCATTAATCTTGTAGCAACCAAGAACCATGAGAAATCATATATGTTAAATCCTCCTCAAATTGAAAATAAAGAAAGAAGGATAAAACCTGAAGAAGCAACTCATCATCTCGGCACATCTCAGTATATCAAGAATCTCGGGCATACCCTCTTTCCAAATCCATATCTCGGCATCTCAGGAATCTCGGGCATCTCAGGAATCTCGGGTGTCTCAAGCATCTCGGCTAGCATCCAAGCTCGAGGAAGGACTTCCTTTCACCTTTTCTTCGCAAGTGCCGAGCCGTGTACTCCCATCTTGGCAACACGGCAACTCGGCTGGGTCAGATGATTGAGGCTGAGATAACTGAAGGATAACGCTGGAGGATACCGTTGATTCTACTTGAGATTACACTCGCCGGAGATTCGAGTTTGAATTATCCCCATGTTATGTTTCATCCTTCATCTCTGCTCTATAATGATAATAGACTTCTGAGGGTGAAACTGTGATAGAGGTTATGGAGAAGATTTGTGGGGGCAATTCATTATGCTTCTTACCCCTGCGACCAGGATTAGGAATAGTAAGTAACCACATCATAAATATTATTAAAAATTACCACATTAAATATTAAAAAAATAATTAATAATGTAGAAATCTTGAAAATATTCCCCCATTAAGAAATTAAAAAAATATATTACACCATTAAAAATATTAAGATATCCCATTAAATATTACGAAATTACCATAAACTCAATATGTATATTGCATAATATTTTCAACATTAAATATCAAGAAATTATTATAAACCTAACATGTAAACTGTACAAATAAAAAAAAAAAAATTCTAAGGGATTATTTGAGACTGCCAGACCAGCAACTTCAAATAATCCCTTGGAAAGCCAGCGCTTTAACAAGACTCAGCCAAATATAGAGCAATCCCTTCTGCATTTCTACGTAATGAAAAACTAAAATACTTTCATTACCATGGAAGAAAGGTAAGGTAGAGAGATTCAACTTGGGGCGACTGAGGAATCCAAGCTCAATTTAAAGTCATTGCACGTCAGGAAAACTAGCCCTCGTACACCCACAGACGCAAACATTTCCACGGAAGCAATAAGTTTGCTCGGATTCACCATTCAAAGTTACCATGACATGTGGGAAAGTATTTTTATGATAAGTCAACGAATGATTGGAATATAAAAAAAAATGCCCATGCCATACGTTAGTAAAACATTTAAAATAATCTGCCAGAGTTATGTGCATACGAAAATGGCATCCCAGGTTCTGAGATAAGAACCAATATTGATCTCTGGACCTTTTGACTAGGATCAAGTGATCGAGTGATCAAGTGCAGGCTTAAACATTCATACAAATACAAGATAGACAAAGATCAGACACACAGGCAACAGTGGAATCTGCCAGTAGCATATAGTTATCTTACAAAGCCTTCCAAGACTTCAACAACTTCACAAGGCGGTGACAAATCAACCACAAGTCAAGAAACCCAGTTACGGTATAACAACTCACAACAAGATACAGAGGTGAGAAGAGAAGGCAATCAAGTTCCAGAATCAGTATATTATTACAAATATTTGATCAACAGAAATATAACAGCAACCAAAACCACTATACCAACAACTGATAAAAGCAAACACAAGCAGGAGCAACCACCCTTGGTACGCTTATTCAAAATTGCCAAGTTCTTCTGCACCCTCTGTTTCACAACACAAGAGGAACAATAAAGACATGCTTCTTAATCAAAACTTCAACAATATAAACAATATCATTACAAAATTAGTGTATATACGTCAGCAATAGGTCATCTTTCATATAAAATTACATTACTTAACAGTTAACATCTTACCCCAGTGCATCATAGTATAGCAAATGTTAAATTATGCCTGCTTATTATGTTCTTAGCAAAAAATGTAATTTTTGCCAAAGCATGTTACTTTCTTGATATGCAGATGTATCTCATCTAATAACTGTCCTGACACAATGACAGAGAGCAAGGAGTTTCTATATCATTCTTAAACTTTATGCATGATTAATGTCTTATTTCACAAATAGCAAGAGTATCGGGAATTATGAAGTTTAACAACTGAAAAGGATGAAAACTAGAGAGCTTTCAATAAGGATACGTTGAGTAAATTGCAATTTTTGTTATAAGATAAAATTATAGAATCAAATGTATGCATTACCTGCAGCCGAGAATCTGTAACATCTACATGCTGGTCCAAGTCATCCTGACAGAGGAATCAACAGGATTCAATTTTAAAGACAGATAAAGATGGGCCAACAAAAAGTGGGAAGAAAAGCACATCTATAATTTGCAGAGAAAGGGAGCATACAATGAGTCTAGTGTGTAAATCCAGTTCTTCATTTACAGCCAATGCAATATGTTTCGTACTTGTTACAGTCTGCTCCAATTTCTCAAGGCCCTCATCTTGCTCTGCTTGAATAGCATTTCAAATCAAGATCCAAAGTATAAAACTAGAATATATTTGAATAATCAAACTATTCAAATTAAGCGACCTCTCATAACTTGCCGTTGAAGTCCAACAAGTCCACTGTTATCCAAGCCAACTGTTCTGCTCATCGCATCAGGTTGTTTCGTATCTGGTCCAAGCAAACTATCCCTGTTTGCAAAGTTAGACATATTCAATGCTGATGCCATTTGGTTAACTTTTGACCTCAAATTTGCAATCATGTCCCTGCGCCGATTCAGCTCCTTGTCAGATCTGTCATCATTAAGATGAGGGTTCAGATAAAGATAATGCAACTTTATCCCACAGCTCTAGGGAAAGAAAAAAGGCATCGGCTTTATATTCTTCAAAACATTAATTTAAAGAATTGAAAGTTTCAGAGGGTTGGAGTCACTAAACTTTCTAAGCTGTGATAGCATGACCCATTCTTACTACAAAAAGTAACTACTAACACTCACATAGGCTGTTTCCCAGGAAGCTTTGACAAAAGGGATTGCAAGCTATCAAGTCTGGTCCCTAATATTGTTATCTTTCTTCTTATAGCAGACGCATGGCGCTGGGTTTCAGGTCCAGATGTAGGAAATGAATTCCGTTCAGAAATCATGCCACTGATGTCATCAGCAAGTTTGACGGCTTCATTATATTCCTTCATCCATGAGTCTGAAGATGATGCCATTGTCCTGATAAAAATTGACAAAATAAATATCGCTAAGTGAACCAAAAGAATACAGTATCTAAACATAAAAGATAAACAGGATATCATGTGCGAGTGATATAGCCTAGAATCTAGGAATCTCAATCAGACTTCAAATATCATCTGGCAATATAGACAACTTTTCCAATCCACATGATAAGCAAGATACATCCTAACAGAATAGTACAATATCCTCCAGATGCATTTAATAACCATGGAGACATTACAGCAAGCCTGTGTGACTGTGTTATCCAACTAAGGTATATTCATCTCAAGCAACAGCAAAAACAAATGCGTTTGTTCCAGTAACAACAGATTTTCAAGCAACCAAACAGAATATAAAGAAAAATAAAATAGTTTACGCCAATGATATAGAGATAAGGTAACCTTCATCCGCCACTAGATGAATGTACACCATTCTACTTTAGGTGCTTGGTTATTGTTCAAATTATTTCTGTAAATATTTTGATGTATGATCAAGTCATCTATGCCATCTATGCTTCAACAACGTCCCCCACAAGTGATCAACTTGATGGACGAGAAGAAATCGTTATTAAAAATACAGAATTAATGAATTTATCAAGAAATTTTCGGTTGAGGATGCCTGGCCCCTGGGAATGGGGGCAGGAGATAAAAGTCATAAACCATATAATCCCCAACTACCTTAGGGCCTCCAGGGGATAAACCACCAGGAATGATAAAATTGATATTCAAATGAAATCAAAATATCAGGAATAAAACAAATAATTCTCTTTAAAACGCCATTTTCAGCTCATTTACATGGTGAAATTCTAATGGTTCCGCCCTAAGAGAACATGCACAGATTCAACATCTTCAAAATTCCAATTCGGAAGAGAAATAGCCTTCCGATCGAACAATCAGAATAGGACGTACCTTTTAAGGAGCCGAGAACTCTTGTTTGGGGGATTTTAGAGGATGGGGTTTCGAGGATGGCGATCAATGTTATATCCTTTACACGCGATCAAGATTTACAGCGTTGCGTACGGCGCGACCACCAACCGGCGACTTTTGTCGACTCCCCTCGTCCTCAACCTCGCACAACTATGAAGCTTTGCCGTTGAAAATGCTCTATCACCGCCGCGTCGTTTTTCGTGACGATTGCGAGATAAGCATCGTCATAGACTTCTTTTCTTGGCCTTGGCAGCGATATGATGCGGGAATGCGCAGGAAGCGATTCCTGCTCTCCGCACGTGTTTCATTTCATGATATCATATAGCACGAGTATTATACTTATTTAATTATATAAAAAATCCTATAATTAGTATGTAATTATATACTCATAATTATATAATAGTATGTATCTTACTAGTAATCCTCAAATGAATAAAGTCTAGCAACATATGGTTTTTTGAGGTGTAAAAATATGCATGAACATTAAAAAAACAGAAAAAATGTTACTCCCTCTGATCCTAACTATTAAACAAAGTTGACTTTTTTGGAGAGATTAAGGAAACATTTTAAAATTACTTTAGAGTATTAATATTTATAATTTTTCTCTAAATTAATTAGTTTAACTAATAAATTGATATATAAACAAAGAATACATAACATATGATATGATTAAGTAACTTATTTAACTTCCTCAATCTCTTAAAAAAAAATTAACTCAGTTTTATATTGAGGACCAGAGGGAGTAACATCTTTAAATTTAACCTAATACTGTTACTTTTTATAGTGGGCTCACGCTCTTTTTGCACATACATATGTAATGATGTTATGTTGAATTTAATGGTATATGCAACTTTGTTCCCTTTTTAAATGTTTGTAGGTATTTTTGTGCCTCTGAAAAGAAAAGCATATGATGCTAGACGTATTTTTAGTAAATTTTTATGGGTATTTTTGCACATTAATCCAATATTTAAATTGTTGGGATATATTGGTCTACCTTTAATGGATTAAGGCCCGGGCTCGAATTAAAAGGGGTTGTGTATAGAAATATGGAGAGATATGGGTTATAATAAGAAAGAATTGAGAAAGATGATTATGATGTTTTAGAGTAAATTTGTCATACCATATTAATTAATTTTTTTAATATAATCAAATTAAAGAAAAATATGTAGGGAGTATATCTTTTTAGATATAGTGATAATAATAATCACATTCATATGACTTGTGAATGATCAAGGAATCAAATACTAGCTAGATTATATAGAAAACTACAAATTAAATTAAATATAGGGAAAATCCTTTTAAAAGACAACTAAATTACCCAACTTCTAAATTGGGTCATTAAATTTAATAAATTCTAAATCAAGTTGAATGTCATAAAATAGGATTTTAGAATTTGAGAATCATACATTATTATCCCTTATTTGATTTTCTCTCTTGATCTCTACGTACCTATTTGTAGGGGTGGGCATGGGTAGGGCTGGGCTGGGCGAGACCCCAGCCCGATGCCCAGCCCAAAGAATGAATGGGCTGCATTTTGCAGCCCGATGCCCGGCCTTGCCCGATAAAAGCCCTAACCATTTTCGGGCTGGGCAAGGGCGGGCTTCCCCTACCCAAGTAGTGACGCATTGCTCTACTCCATAAAGATTCTAGTTCACACTTCACAGAATTTCAAAGCTTTGGAAATACATGAAGTATAATATAATATATTTAGATATAATAATATAATATTTTTTAAATAAAATAATATATATAGAATAATATTTATTTAAATATATTTAATTTTCCGGGCAGGGCCAAATGGACAGGGCAAGACCCCCTGCCCGGTTATTGGCCCAGCCCAAAACTACCCAAATATTTTTCGGGCCACTTTTTTAGGGTTGGGTTGGGCAATTTTTTGTCGGGCATACCGGGCATCTGGGCACCATGCTCACCCCTACCTGTTTGGAATAGCGGTAAAAATTATTTTTTTCACCGTGATTTACGGCGTGTCAGGTAAATATGTGAAAGAAGTTTCATTTCGATTTGCGCAAACATACTTTCACGGTTTCAACTCAAACAGGTACTACCTCCCTCTCCCTTGTAAATGGATTAAGGGATTGTTTGGGTAAGCGGTGGAAAGCAAAAAAAGCTCAATGGAAGGAGGAAACAATTTCAGTGGGAAAAAAAAAACCTCAGTTGGAGGTGTTTGGATTAGTTTCTTCATTATTTATAACAGTTCTTTACTTGGACGGTTGGAATATCTCTATTCCATATATATTTATTTCTGAGCTTTTTGAAATAAATAAAAGAGTTTTTGAAACTACAATTGGTCCTTCTTCTGATTGGGCTTATACCAAAAACATGACTTTTTCTTGGACGCTCCACACTCTCGGTTGTCCCTTTCCAATTGAACGTTGTCCTCTTCTTCGAAATTCAATTCAGCATTGAATGAGAAATAAATTCCCAAACTTCACTGTATCCTTTCCTTCTGCATTTCTTTTCTTCATTTATCATCGTCAACCTCCTCTGATATGTGAAGCGAAGATCTTTGAAGCATTGAATTTCGGAATGAATTTCCATACCTGCATTTTGTCCTTTCCAGTGGAGTCTCACCCGCTATTCTCTTCTTTTTTTTTTGCTCAAAAGGGACTGCATATATTACTAAAGCCAACACAGTATTAAGTACAAACCAGAACAAAGCAAGGAAAGCAACAAACAAAGCAAGGAAAGCAACAACTAAACAGGAAGCAACTACAAGTACTAGAAAAAACCTAACCAAGAGAGAAACAGAACTCCACAAGGGAGCAAAGTCTTGCAAAAAAAAAAAAACACTACATCCTTTCAATTAAGGAACAAGAAGCAAGGTCAACATCCACAACGCAATTAGCCTCCCGAGCATCCAAGGTTAGCAGAGACGACAAAGAAGGTGATGGCTGAAGAACCCTCCCGATCGGGTACACCTCCTTAAAAGCATTTGCTGCAATTAAATCAGCAACTCTATTACCCCTTCGCAGAATAAAAGATAAAGAAAACCCAACCTTATCAGATAAGAGACTAATAATATCATGAATTATACTCCTACTCCTCTATTCACATAAATCAGAGGATTTAGCATCAATACAAGAAATCAAAAGCAGGCAGTCAGATTCAAAAACAGCTTTGTCAATACCTAAATCCATGGCTATCAATAAGGCCCTGTGCAACGCAAGAGCCTCCGCCATAAAGGCTGAAATAGATTTCACCTTATCAACAAACCCCCACCTGAAGGAACCATAGAAATCCCTACACACAATACCAATAGCAGCTGAAACCCTATCAGATGAAAATGCACCATCAGTATTAATTTTAACCACACCAGGCTTAGGGGGAGACCAGTTAGCACACTGAACAGGAGCCATATTCAAACGCCCTCTCTCGGCCCTACAACTTTCCAAATTGTTCCAAAACTCACCATTACTACTCCTAGCAAATTCCACCACAGCGAATGGATTAGGAGCAACATGGTTGAAAACCCATTCATTTCTTTGCTTCCATATAAACCATAACATCCAGCACACAAGCGGAATATCATAAGGGATAAGGGCATTAGGGCCTGAAATGCTAAGCCACCAAACATTAAAATGGGAAATAGTAGAAAAATTAAAATGACCCCCAAGGCTACTCCCAAACCAAGCACACCGGGTCCAAGCACACCGAAAGAAAAGGTGCTCAATACTCTCCTCAACCTCCTCACAAATAGGACAACAATTCCTAAGGGAGCGCTTTCTTTTGAACAGGGCAGCATTAGTGGCCAGCGAACTACTTATAATCCGCCACAGGAATTGTTGGACCCGAGGAGTAACTTTAACCTTCCACACAGAACTCCAGCAAGACTCCGGCAAAACCCATGAAGAACTAGCTCTGTTTACATCTATAAGGTCTTTGTCTTTCTTACAGTGGTATCCCAGTTTCACCACATATTCTCCATTTTTTGCAAAAGTCCATAGCAACTTATCCTCAAGCCCATTATTCGGAATAGGAAGAGAAAGTATAGCACACTTAACTTCCTCCGAAAGAAATTGAGAGATAGGGGTAAGGTTCCAACTGCCATCCACTATTAAATCACACACTCTACCATCAGTCACAAAGGGATTATCGCTATTCGGGGGTTTCGCAGGGAAAGTGACTCCCGGCACCCAACTATCCCCCCAAATTCGGATATCTCTTCCCGAACCCAGATCCCATCTCAAATCAGCCCTAAGAAATTCTCTCCCATCAACAAGACTAGACCAACACCAAGAGGCTTTTGACCCTTTCCCCACATCCAAAAATTCGCTTTGAGGAAAATAGACACTCTTCAATACCTTAGCCCATAAATCTGTGGGCCTCATTAACAGACGCCGAGCCGTTTTAGCCAGTAGAGCATCCTTCATAATCATCAAATCTCTGAAACCCATACCCCCTTGAGTCTTCCCTTTAGTTAGAAAGTCCCACGACTTCCAATGAGTCTTAGCACCTAGAGCAGTCCCGTCCCACCAGAAATTAGCAATTAAGCTGTGAATATCTCTACAGGTCTTGAGAGGGAATTTAAAACAATTCATCGGGTAGATAGGGATAGCCTGAATTACTGCTTTAATCATTACCTCTCGGCCCGCATAGGAGAGAAAAGAATTTCCCCATCCCTGAATCTTGCTCATTACCCTCTCTCTAATATAGGCTAGGGCTTGATGCTTGGTCTTCCCCCAGATATTTGGATTGCCCAAATACTTACCAGGATCCCCAACTGACGGGATATCAAGAATAGTACCGACAGATGATCTCACTTCTTCCGGAGTATTAGCCAAGAAAAAACACTGGATTTGTCTAAATTTATGCTTTGACCAGAAGCAGCACAATATTGATTCAAGAGATAAGCCAAATGGACACAATTTTCCCGGGAAGCATTCATATAAAAGAGGGCATCATCCGCAAAGAAACTATGGGTAAGAACCGGGCAACTCAGGCTTAGCTTAATACCTATCAACAAATTATTCTCTTGATTCTTCCTGATCATACTCGATAGAACCTCTGCTACCAGAATGAAAAGATACGGAGAAAGCGGGTCCCCCTGACGTAATCCCCGAGTAGGGGAGAAAGTACTAACCGGATTACCCGAGATACAAATATTCATCTTAACAGATCTTACACATTTCATAATCAGAGCAACCCAGGGAGCACAAAAACCAACTCGCAACAGAGTCAATTCCAAAAAATCTCATTCTACTCGGTCATACACCTTACTCATATCAATCTTCAATGCAAATTCATACTTTCCCCCGGTCTTCTTCCTCTTCAAATAGTGATACACTTCATGTGCAATAATAATATTATCCTGAATACATCTACCCGGCACAAAGGCACTTTGATTTTGAGAAATACAACTATCCAGACAGGGCCTCAATCTATTAGCCAAAAGCTTAGAAATAATTTTATAAGAAAAATTAAACAAGCCTATAGGGCGAAATTGAGAAACATATTCAAGCCTATCAACCTTAGGAAGCAAGGTTATATTAGTTGAATTAATCAAATCTAAATCAGAGTTACCAGAAAAAAATTCCTTAACTAAACAACAAACAGAATCACCTATCTCCGGCCAAGAAGAATGATAGAAAGTACCTGAAAAGCCGTCCGGACCTGGAGCTTTAGCGCTACCGAGACTGAATGCAACCTCTTTGATTTCTTCTCTAGTAATAGGAAGCATAAGCTGATGGTTCATGTCTTCAGAGATTTGACAATCAATGAAACCCAAAACAAACTCTGATCTGCTCGAACCAGAAGAAGAGAAGAGCTGTTGGGAAAAAGTAGTAATGTTGCCTTCAATCTCACTTCTCTCCTCCAACCAGTTTCCTGCATCATCCTTAAGCCTCAGGATATCATTCCTTTGTCTTCTCTTAATGGTTGACATATGGAAAAACCGAGTATTCCTATCCCCTGCAGAGAGCCAATTAACCCTAGATCTTTGTAGCCAAAATTTCTCCTCCAATTCCAGCAAACGCTCAATAGCCACTTTGACATTACTGATTTCCTGTACATTCCCACTATTCAACCCCTCCAAAGTTAGCAGGGACAATCATGACTTCATTTCAGCAATTAGCTTCAAGTTATTGGGGAATTCCTTCTTACTCCAATTGAGAAGGCCTTCCTTACACCTTCGAAGTTTACCCACAAAATCAGCAATAAAAAGGAGAGTTGTTTCCACTTACTTCCTTCCACCATTCATCAATTACCTGACGAAAATTTGGGTGGCTAATCCAAGCTTCATCTTCTCTTCTTCAAATAGCGGGCCAAAGAGGGTTCACATTAGGTGCTTCTTAGGTGTTGTTCTCTAATCATTAGACATTTTTTATTTATTTTTTATATATTATATTTATTTAGATTAGATTATATGCTAAATCCTAAAAAAAAATTGTACTCAATATCTCAAATTAATTAATTTCTAGTCCTGCATTCACAAATATTTTTCCTGTAACCTCAATATCCTGTAAATTAATTAATTTGAGATATTGAGTGCAAAAAAAAAATTCAGAATACAGCATATAATTTAATCTAAATAAAAAGAATATATAAAACATTTTTTTTTTAAAATGTCTAATTCCTCTAATTAGAGAAAAAAACACTTAAGAAGCACCTAAGAGAAAGACACCTCTAATTAGAGAGAAAAACACCTAAGAAACCCAGAAAAACACCTGAATTCGCCTGAGAGTCTCTCCATCCAGGCATCCACAGAAACAAAATTCAACAAAAGAAAAGAAGGCCTACCCATCGCCCATTCTGATCTGTGATCCAGGTGGTCGTCCTCAGCCTGCAAACTGAACTTTCGTTCTCGACTCTCTTGCAAGCGGAAAAAAGGCCTACCCATCCCCCATCGCCGCCTCTGCTCGCCCCACCAGTCGCCACCATCTGTTTGTCAGCCTCTCCTCGCCCACCAAAGGAACATCATTCTTTAGGTTTGTGATTCGTCGTGCATTTGGTCTTCATATTCATAATTCAGACACGCCTCCGACTTCATGTTTGTTCTTCCTTTTTGACTATATATAGTGGTTTTTTGGAACAATCTCCATTATCTCGCATACCCCCGCTCACTTTGTTTATCTCGCTCTCTCTCGTTATCTCGCACAGCACACCCCCGCTCACTCTCGTTATCTCTCTCTCTCTCTCTCTCTCTCTCTGTTCTCTTCGGTCTGATCGAAACCTTAAAGTTACAGATCTCACGTGAGAAATCACAGTGCAGAAATGGGGTCTGGAGCTAGAAATTTCTTCTAGCTCACACTCTATTTGATGTTCTTGCTGGGTAATCTCTTTTTTTCTTTGTACGATGTGATTTCTCAAAAATAGGGTTTGGAGCTAGACCACATATCCCATAAGACCACCCTGCAGCGTTCCTCATAAGTGAATTTTGGAAGGCTTTCATGGTCGGTCAATATGGAGAAGCCATGGAAGAAGAGAGACATATGAGTGGGGAACAGAGGAAGCAGAGCAGGAATAAAGTTAGTCAAAAAGAAACTCGTCATCCTTAATTTTCTCGTCGTACCAGGTTCTGATTTATGCCATGTTTTTTATCTATAGATGCATCATGCATCCCTTGTAAAATAGATTGATACGTTCAGTATAAAATATATTTACATAGCAGATCGATTGAAGTTCAAGTTTTCTTGATATTTTGTTTTTGATTTGGCAAAACCACCAAGGTAATACAAGTTTATAATTTTTTTTTTTTATGCAATAAAAACGATCAGTGAATAATTTAGCATAGGAAAATATTGGGACGGGAATATTTTTTCTTTTACCTACAATATTTTTGTTTTTTTACCTACGAAAATAAATTGAACTATTATGATTTAATTAGTGTTTGGGGGTGTTTGCTATCAAAAAGTTCAAGTCTCATATCAGTGTTTATGCTTGTTCTCTGTTTTTTTCAATTATGTATATCAATGCCCCAACAATATATTTTTATTATTAAATTATTACATTTAGCTACTGTTTATACTGCATAAAATATATGTTTGTGTTAACTTGTTGACATAGCAATATGAACACGGACAAAAATAAAGCAACTTGAGATGTAAGTTCCACATAAATTTTCATCCAACAATGTATTGAGCAAATTTACAAGAAATAACGACAAGGATGATCATTTACAAACAAAGGGTGGAAGAACATTTTGGCTGGATTCAATGAAAAATCAGGAAAATGCTATGACAAGAAACAAATGAAAAATGGGTATGATAACTTGAAGAAAGAATGGAGGGCATGGAACAAACTATTCTCAAAAGAGATTGGTATAGCAAATGACAATGCAAATAATAAAGTGATTGTAGAAGATGAGAGGTGGGAGAAGAAAATAAAGGTATAACATGGTTATGTTTGAATATATATTGTTATTATTATTATATTAGATGAGGCTTTGATTTTTGTTATTTTTTTCATGCACGAGAGTTCAAACTATGCAAAGTATAGGTACAATGGCATGAGGTTGGCCAAAGAATTGGATATAATATTCAAATATGTTATGGCATTGGGCTTGAAAATGTTCGCACCATCTTTAACACAATGGATGTCACTGGGTGATTATGAAGATGATGTGTACCGGCCCACAATGAATCTAGAAGAAGGCTCAGGTGATAGTGATGAAGAGCTTTAAGGTGCTAATATTGGAGGAAGAGGAAGTGTGCAAGTGCCAACAGATTTGGAAGGCATAACATTAATAATAAATACTCAGCCTAGTACACCTAGCGGTTCAAGAACCAGCGAGAAGAGAAAGAGGGGTGAAAGGTCAGATGCAACAAAAAAGAAAAAAATGTCATCCTCAAAACAAATAGCAAATGTGTTAGCGTGATAGCTATGTCATCTAAGGATATAGCAGATGCTTTTAAAAAGATCTCTGGCAATGATGTTCCTATGAGTGACCTTGTAGCTAAATTACTAAAAATTTCAGAAACTATTGATGATCGTGACTTTCGCTTGTGATGTTATAACATGATGCACCAATTTTGTTGAGAAATGTTTGTTGCAATAAAAGGAGATAAAAATAGCTTGATAGGCTGGTTTGTAGCACCATGCCTACAATACCCCATCATGGTAGAAACCCCCAAAGGACTGAACCAAGTATTATGATACTTATAAATACTTGATTATGTTAGTACTTTTGTATATTATATGACGCAACTATATTTAATTATACTTATTGTTTATTAGGATGTTCTGCTATATAATGTGAATTTATTTGCAAAATATAATAATTGTTTTTCATTCGGTTAAGTATTGGCCTTAACACAAGGATCATTATCCGTGGAGGAAGTACAATTGTCTCGTGCCCAAAAAAAGTCCCCACAAATTTCTCTTATAAACAAAAAGATGACAAAGTATGAACATATCGGTGTCTTGATGGCTCAACATATCACACCTTATGTTTGCAAAGAGCCACGTAGAACTAGTAAGCAAACAGGAGCAATGTGGGTGCAGGAGGTTTTGCAAGGCCATGACACAGTATGTCATGAAACTTTTTGAGTTGAAAAACATGTCTTCCTTCAGTTATTTTCTAAATTGGTAGAACATGAGTTACAACACACTAAGTACACATGAGTTAAAAAAATGGTTGTTATGTTCTTATATACAATTGGACATGGTTTAGAAAATAGAACCATAAAGGAACAATTTCAATATTAAGGAGAAACTGTCAGTAGGGTTTTCACATGGTTTTACATGTTTGTGTCAGTCTATCCACAGAAAACATCAAATCGCTTGATCATGAGTTTCATCATTGTCACCCAAATATATGTAATGATCCGCAATACTACTCATATTTCAAGGATACAATAGGAGCAATTGATGGAACCCACATTAGATGTATGGCCAGATAGTCTGAGTAAGACAAATGTTTCATAAGAAAAGGATATCCAACACAAAAAATAAAACATCATGGTCGTATGTAATTGGGATATGTGCTTTATTTTTGTGTTGGCAGGATGTGAGGGTATTACACATGATGCTCGTGTGTTCCACACCGCTATCTATTCTCCAACTAAGAATTTCATCCATCAACCTCAAGGTATATATTCAATACCATTACTTCAATTACATTTTTTCCCGTGTTTATTTCAGATTTCCTATAATTTCACATTGTCAAAAAAAAATCATCATTTATTAGGGAAATATTACTTAGTTGATGCTAACTATCAAACACAAGTTGGATATATTGGTTTGTATAGACGTGAGCGTTATTACCTTCCAAAATACAGTCAACAACTAGGATTTCAAAATAATAATGTGTTCTTAAATTATTATCATTCAAGTTTGAGGTCCACTATAAAAAGGACATTTGCAATCTGGAAGAATATGTTTAAAATATTGTGAGATATGGGCTGTGCATGGCAACCATTCTGTTCCCCAGCACAGTTTTTGAGATGGAACAGTTTTTTCTGATTCTGTGCCTGGGAAGAGTTCTGAGAATCAGAATTACATTTGTTAACTCATTTTATTTTTACTCCGAGAATCAGAATTACGTTTGTTAACACAATTTTTTTTTTCATTCCGATAATCAGAATTACGTTTGTTAACACATTTTATTTTTATTTCTGTAATTTTTATATTCAAAAAATTATTTATGTGGTGGTGGTGGTGGCAGTGGCGGTGGCGGCGGCGGTGGCAGCGGCGGTCGTGGTGGTGGCAGTGGTGGTGGTGTGGCGGTGGTGGCGATGAGGTGGGGGTGGCGGCGACGAGGTGGGGGCGCGGCGGTGGGTGGTGGCGGTGGCGGTGAGGTGGGGGTGGTGGTGGCGATGGCGGTGACGGTCGTGGTGGTGGCAATGGTGGTAGTGGCGGCGGCGGTCGGTGGTGGCGGCGGCGGTGAGGTGGGGGTGGCGGTGGCGGCGGCGGTGACGGTCGTGGTGGTGGCAGTGGTGGAGATGAGGTGGGGCGGCGGCGGTGGCGTCGGCGAGGGTGGTGGTGGTGGTGGCGATGGGGTGGGGTGGTGGTAGCGGCGGCGGTTGTGGTGGTGGTAGTGGCGGTGGTGGTGCGGTGGGGTGGCGGCGGCGGCGGCGGCGGCGGCGGCGGCAGTGCGGTGGGGGTGGTGGTGGCGGCGGTGCGGTAGGGGTGGGGGTGGGGAGGGTAGTTGACACTGCGAAAGGTTTTCGAGAGAAAGAAGAGAGGTTGTAGGTTGAGGAATAAATTCTGATTTTGTGCCCAGAAATAGAAAAGCATGAATTTTCTGTTTTTTTTTTTCATCCGGGAACAAAAAAAAAACCGGATTTACCAAACAGATTTCTCATCCATTTGTGTTCCAGGGAACATAAATTAACAAAAAACACATTCTGGGAGCGTTACCATGCACACCCATGCACTCATATAGCTTTGAAACACAAGTACATATTGTGTGTGTAACAATGGCTATACATAATCTTATTTGGAGATATTCTCAAACTAATGTGGATTTTTTTTCAACTTGAAAAAGGAAATATGAGTGATGAAGATAATAATGATTCATTTGATGTAGCATCCTCATCAAATATCCTTACATTATCTTCAACACAAATGAATTGTGTTCTTGATAGAATCAGAGACCTGTTAGGCATATGTGATCCAATTGGCAATGTACTATTATTTAGTATAAACCTGTAAAAAATATTTGTATGCATTCTAATTTATATACAATTTTATCCATTAAATATATTTAATTAATGACTTTATGTTATAAAACTAAGTAAAATATAAGGGAGATTAAGATGAGGGAGATGAAGAAATGCAAGAGAGAAATGGAGTAAAATATAAGGGAGATTAAGATGAGGGAGATGAAGAAATGCAAGAGAAAAATGGAGAGCAAAGAGAGAGTGATTCTTCTTTCTATTGTTGTAGCTCAACCTTTGATACATGCCTACTATATATAGGCAATCAATCTTCAACTTCCATTACAAGAGTAACATACAAGAGTAAATCTACATAATGGTATATTATGGAATATTGTAAGTTATATGAAACTCCCACTAAGCCATTCATGTCATAGGTTATATGGCTTCAAGTGTAGAATTCCAAAAGACTCTTCTTGGAAGGTTATGGACATTCACACCAATATTGGAATATTTATAACACTCCCCTTTGAATGTCCATTATGAATGTGCCTCATTAAAAACTTTAACTAGGAAAACCCGGTGGGATAAAAACCTAGCTAAAGAAAAGAGTACATCATCCATTGATACTTTGTCTAGTGCTGCCTCATTAAAAACCTTTCTAGGAAAACCCGGTGGGACAAAACCTAGATAAGGGAAAAAGAGTACGGCGTGTATCGGCTCCCCTTTTGACAATATCGTATTACTCCCCGATGACAACATTGCTTCCGATGTCTTTGTGTTGGTGAAGAACTATATTTTGCTAATAATCAAGATACATTAGTGCTCCAATAGCACTAAATTATGGTACTTCGGACCAAGTAGTTCTTCTTCAAATTCTTTGTTGATTACTCGAGGTCAGAATTGGTCTTTACCCGCCTGCAAATACCTTACAATCGTTGGGGTACATGATGAATGTGACTTTTCTATATAAAATCGTTATAGGACCTTCTTTGTATAATCTTCTTTAAATACAAAGATCACATTTTATAGTTACTCAATCTGTAATTCAAGACAAAATTTTGTTCAGCCCAAGTCTTTCATTTCAAATCCTTTCTTCATATAATTAATTGCCTTTTGAAGCTCTTCAGGAGTTCAAATGATGTTGATATCATAAACAACAATTATAGCAAATTCATTGCTAGATCTTTTTATAAAAATGCATGAGCATATTGGGACATTTCTGTACCCATATTTCTACAGATATTTCTTGAGAAGATTATACCACATACGTCATAATAGCTTCAAGCCATATAGGGACTTACTTAACTTAATTAAGTATTGTTCTTAAGAACTTTAATTAGATGCTTTAAACATCTTGAGTCCTTCGAGGACTTATATTTCGGCACATTAAGTCCTTCAGGAACATATGCTTCTGGCACCTTAAGTCCTTTGGGAACGCGTGCTTCTAGAACCTTTAATCCTACGGGGACACGTGCTTCTGGCACCTTAAGTCCTTCAGGGATTTTTATATAAATATCACTATCAAGTGTGTCACACAAATAGGTAGTTACAATATCCATTACATGCAGATCAAGCTCTTCATTTATTGCTAGGCTAATCAAATAATGAAAAGTAATTGCATTCACTTACGTGAATATGTTTCTTCAAAATCAATGTCAAGCCTTTGTGTAAAACTTTGGACTACAAGGCTTGCCTTATTATTTCACCTTTTCCATTTCTTCTTTCATACAAATATCTATTTGTATGCATCCGCTTTACATCTTCGGTGTATGGACTACGAGTCCAAATATTTTTCATTTTGCCAATGACTTTAATTTTGTATTAATAGCATATTTCCATAGGCGGCACTTGCTAATCGATTTTGACTCATGATCCTCATCATCATTCATTACATCATATGCTATATTATAAGCAAAGATGTCGTCAACGTTGACTTCTTTTTGGTCCCATCGGATTCTATCATAATTTATTGAGATCTCATTATTTCCACATATTTCGTGTACAGGTCTCTTCAGGACTACAACATTCTCTTACGGAGATATCTCTACTAGAGATCATAACTCTTCAAGAGATACTCTTCTGGAGCTACTAAACTTTTCTTAATTATCCTCAATTTGATCATCTATCTTCTTAGCTTCTTTTCTCTTTTGAGGATTTTTTTCTTTGGAACCGATGGACCTTTCACGCTTCAGGCGTGCTTTAAATTCATTTCTAATAGGTTGTCCTTCGGGGACATCAATTCTAATAGGAGCATTAGCAGTTGGGACATGTGACTTTGTCACTTTCTATGGGTCAGTAAATGCTTCTGGCATTTGGTTAGCTAAATTCGGAAAATTAATTATCTTTTGAACTTCTAGTTCACAGATTTTTCTACGAGGATCAAAATGAGCCAATAATTCATTCCAGCTAATCTCTTTACCCAAACTGCTTATCTCTTCTCCCCTCATGTTGGGAAAACAATATCAATTCACAATTAACTAATCATGTAGTATAAGTCTCCTAAATCCATTTGTTACCTTTAGAAACATCATTTTGTTTCATTTAGAGACAAACAAGAAGAAGGAGGTCCTTATACAACATTTATCCCAACTTTCTTTCTATATCCATCTTATGTGCATTATGGTGGATTTATAAGCATTACACATTCAAAACTTTTCAGATGGAATTAATCGGCTTTTGACCACAAGCCAATTTTACAGGAGAATTTTGTTGGCATATATAAATGTTGCAAATATACCAACATATAAATTATGTTCTCATGAGTATTCAATACATGATTTCTGGATCATATAATCTGGAAATAGCGCGCTTAATTTATTCAAACATTATTGCAAACTTCAGATTGCAAACTTACAAACTTCTGGTTGTAAGCTAATAATTTCACATGTAACCATCTTATAGATGCATCTCTCAAATTTGTATGGTTTACATGTCATTTCAATGGGCCCATATAATTCAGTTTGATATATTTCCAGAGATCCATTACCAATCATGAACTATTATATACTCATAATCATTTCTATTTGAGAACAATCAGCACATAATCTTATTTGCATTATACATATATATGACTCGGATGATCAAACAAGTCATGCCAACAACAACTTTTGGTATACAATACTATTTAAACCATAAACTGATATCCATTTTGGGATATCTATTAAACTTTATGTGAGAAGTATATAACATTTCAAAAATTAGCTCACACTTGTATTCTAAACTCACTTCAAAAATTAGCTCACACTTGTATTCTAAACTCACACTTGTTTTCTAACAATCTCCCCTCAAGTGTGAGTCATATAAACATACTTTCTTTATATCTATTTCAAAATCACATAATTTTATTACTCATTAACAATATACTTCAATTTGCTTATATATGCAAAATATATAGTCCATCACATATGAAAATCTTCATAATCAAAATAACTTAAAATCACATAGATGGTAACTTCAAATTAAATATCATATTACCTTCGGGCTTATTCTTTCTTTCTTTCTTTCTCTTGACTTCAAAATAAATCTGGACATATTTTTCCGCAGCTCTATGCCTTTATTTGCAGCATTGACAAACATTTGATTTGCATTAGCAAACTTTTAGTTTGCATTTACAATCCCTTGCATTATTATTTGTAAACTTCTGATTTACAATAGCATGTATTTCTTATATGATATCTATTTCGTAGATATCTTTGAAACTCAACAAGTTTCTTTCATACTTGGTAGAATAAAATGCATATTCAATGCATAGTTTTGTTCATTCGGTAACAAAATAATAGCTCTTCTAGAGCCTCGAATTTATACTACTAAATATAGTCCGAATATCGGTCTCTAAAATATACTAATTAGTCTCTAGGACTATTCGCCTTTAGAATTTATTATGACATAATCTTTGCAAGTTATTGTCTTCGGACAATACTTTTCCAAGGCTTTGAAAATCTTATTGTATCATACAATATTTGAAACACAAGCCTTCGGGACCTTGATATTCATTAACAAACAAATTTCACTTTCTTGTCCACCATTCATTTTTGAATGTGAACAAGCTCCTACATCCTTTTTGTGGGTAGAAGACTAAAGGACTAAATATCACATAAATTGTAATACTATGTACATAGTGGGGAGAGAGATATCATAGTGATATGATGATATTTTTAAACATATTTATTATGCCCAATAGTTTTCCTTTTGTGGCTTTTATCAATAATATTTCTCCACTTCGGTGAGAATTTGAACCATCATACGCATTGTTTGGCCATATGAGATCAAGGAATTAATTCGAAATTACTTAAAACCTCTCTCACAATATTACTATCATAGAGCAAATTGGATATAATCATTTATAACAAACTTTTAGAAGAAAAACCATCTTCAGGTGGTTATACAATTTCCTTTAATTTGTTCTAAAGAACAAGGGGGGTCTTTTAATGCCAAATATTTACAAATGATGCCATTTTGTCTCATCATGGCTTCAGGCTAAATTGTGCCTCCTCTTGACTTCTAGCCAACTTTCTCTTCATGAGAAATTAAATCAATATGACTTTCAACTGTTTATCTCCAGGATAAACATAAATTATATATGGTTTTTTAGCCATTATATATTATTAGAATATCTAATATAAAAACACTAATGATAATAACAGGAAATTCACAAAAATAATTCATAAAGTATTGCAATAAAATTAAAATTTTATGGCTTCGTGCCATTTATCTTCGTGGATAAATAAAAGTTGAACATGATGGCTTTAGACTAATTAGTCTCATGGCTTCGGGCCAATGATGAGAATTTAGAATTATATGGCTTCTGGCCTTTTATCTTCGTGGATAGATAAAAATTAAATATATGTTTCTAGCCATCCAATAAAATAAAAGATTAAAAAAATATATGACTTCGTGTCATATAATACGGAATCAAATGAATATGGTTTCTAGCCATTTTGTAACATACATAAAAGAAAATGTATATATATGACTTCGCCATATAATATAAAAATAGGAATCAAATGAATATGGCTTCGCCATATTATATCAAAATAATAAATCAAAATGTATATGACTTCGGTCATATAATCTCAAAATAGTAATAAAAGGAATATGGCTTCCGCCATATAATAGGAAATCGAGCAATATGACTTCGGTCATATAATAAGAAAAATAAAATGACATGTAAATTGGATAATAAAACATAACAATAAAAGTAAAAGCTTAAAGTAAATGTTATGTTAGTACCATAAAGTAAATGTTAGTAACATAAAAATAAAGGTTATGTAAATGTTAGTAACATAAAGTAAATGTTAGTAAGATAAAAATAAATGTTATGTTAGTAAATGTTATGTTCATCTCTCTTCTTTTTTTTTTCTTTTTTTTTTTTTTCTGGGTATCAACGATTCATATTCCGTGCCAACCATAGGTTCTCCATGGGAAATTGCCTTATAAGGCAATTTCGTTCTTGAGAATAGTCTCTTCCTTTCACATCTTGATTCCCTTAAAGAAGGATATGGATGAAGTTCCAATAAAAAGGATGAGGATGAAGCAAAGTGAGCATGGGGACGAAAATGCCTCCGTAACGTGCATGGGAATGGAATGAGATGGATTGGGGGGTGTGGCGAAGAATGCTTTACGGAGAGATGATGATCAACACAGGAAGGAGGCTCAATTGCTTAGAACTTCGTGCTGATAACGTGTTATAAAACTAAGTAAAATATAAGGGAGATTAAGATGAGGGAGATGAAGAAATGCAAGAGAGAAATGGAGTAAAATATAAGGGAGATTAAGATGAGGGAGATGAAGAAATGCAAGAGAGAAATGGAGAGCAAAGAGAGAGTGATTCTTCTTTCTATTGTTGTAGCTCAACCTTTGATACATGCCTACTATATATAGGCAATCAATCTTCAACTTCCATTACAAGAGTAACATACAAGAGTAAATCTACATAATGGTATATTATGGAATATTGTAAGTTATATGAAACTCCCACTAAGCCATTCATGTCATAGGTTATATGGCTTCAAGTGTAGAATTCCAAAAGACTCTTCTTGGAAGGTTATGGACATTCACACCAATATTGGAATATTTATAACACTTTATTGTTTATTAATTTTTATAATAAACAATAAAGTATGTATGTATGATGTATGATAAGATTCATGTCATTTTTAGTCATTTCTGATTTTTGAAATAATAATCTAAACACTCTACAATTTGAAAAAAAAAATCAATTTTGTTACCGTGAATCCAAACACAAATCACATTTACAATCTGTCTTTTATTCTATCTTACTTGTACAAAAGTCAAATTGAAAATAAGCTACTTCTCCTACCATCAACTCACACGGACAAATCGTTGCAATATCAACATAACAAAAAGCATTTGTTCCCTACAACTAGGGACAGAGCTTGGCACAAATATTTGGGGGGGCTACTGGTTACTATTCATCTTCACCCTCGTTTTCCCTGTATCGCCGATTATGTATGCAAACATGGAAGCCTCATCTACCCCGTTCGCAACGCTTCTTGGAAAGAGCCAAAGAAGAAGATGAGGACGACGTTGAAGAATTCCAGGGATTTTATGTCAACACAAAATCTTCATCCTCAATCAAATCTTGCTCCGATCACCTGCAAATAAGCGATAAAGATTCCAAGAACGTTCAAGTAAAGTTGATCCCCGAGTGTGTCGTAGTGTCAGTCTCTCAAATCCACAAGACTTACGCTTTGGCTCTGAAAGTGAAGGCTCCTCCGCCGCCACCTTCGACTCGTAGTGTCAATAATTGTACGACACCGCATCTTGGTCAGTCGCCTCGAGCTCCCATAGATCTCGTAACGGTTCTTGACGTTGGTGGAAGCATGACTGGCGCTAAGCTGCACATGCTTAAGCGCGCAATGCGCTTGGTTATTTCCTCACTCAGCCCAACTAACAGGCTCTCCATAGTGGCTTTCTCTCCATAGTAAGAAGCTGAAGTAAACCATCAGAAAATAGAAAATCACATACACTTGAGCTTGGTTCTAGGTCATCGAGGAAACATGGGGAAAAAAACTCAAAGCTTCAGTTTTTTTTTTTTTTGGGGGAGTCTCTTCTAAGCTCCGTCTGTGCCTACAACATCAACATTACATCTAAATATTACAAAAATAAAAATTCAATTGATATTAAAAAGGAAAAAGTTGCAGAGATTAATTCCTTGTATTAGTATCACTCATTTGCTTTTATATATTCTCATCCTCTCTGCACGTAGCTAGGCTATGCTAGCACTTGTGTGTTCGTGTTAATGCCAGACGTTATGAATGAAGTTCCCTTATGCTTCACTTGAGGCTTATTCATAAGTCTTGATCGATTAATTCTCTCAAGCTTTTAAATCAAATTTGATATGCAAATAGTGGAGAACAAAAAAATGGTGCATGAGGGAGAGAGATCATATGATCAAAAGAGTATTAAATCAGGGATAGTAAAGTAAAATTATCAAATTTTAAAATCCTAGTTTAAGATATCTGACCTAATTTAAGATTAATTAAATCTAAAGACTCAATTTAAAATTTGGATAATTGAGCTCTTGATATCTTCCCATGAATATATTAAAATAAAGTGCCCGCATCGCAAATAGGGAAAACCCAGAACGGGCCACAGTCTTCAGTGATATACATATTTACCGGACAACGATAATCGAAAATCTGTGTGACATAGATTCAATTGGGAAAGCCGGAGGGTGGTGGAGGCTGGCTGCACCTCCAGGTCCGGCGAAGTAGGCTAGAAAGAGAGATAGACGTAGAGAGAGTCGGAGAGAGATGTCAGACCTAGACAGGCAAATAGAGCAGCTGAAGAAGTGCGAGCCCCTCAAGGAATCGGAAGTGAAGGCTCTTTGTCTCAAGGCCATGGAAATCCTCGTCGAGGAGAGCAACGTTCAGAGGGTCGACGCCCCTGTCACAGTGAGTAGTCGTTTCCGTCACTGAGGCCACTCTTTTTGTTTGGTTGTGCCCTTGATGTGATGTTTGCTCGATTTGCTTAAACCGAATTCTGTATCGTTGGTATGAACTTGGTGGTTTTGATTGATTTTTTTGGGTACTGGTTTTCGCAGGTGGGTTGGGTCTCTTACCTTCTGTTTTGTTATAATTCGTGCTGAACTGAAGCAATTAGTTACTTCTTGATGATTTTTCGTCGGTTACTACCATAAAATCTGGCCTCCCTACTACTAGAAACTTTGGCCTCCTAAATTAAATGTACGGTAAAAAAAATCATAGGTTGGGTGATTTGCTGGGATTAAAATGTTATGTAACATAATGACATTAGGCGCTAATTTTTGGATAAAGTAAGTTGGTCCAGTAATGTTGTTGATCCTTTAGAGGAACCAGGTAGCTTTTGTGCCTTTTTAAGTTTGTATTTAGTAGTGTTTATTTTTTCTGCTAGGATTCTGCTGGTGATATTGTAGTAATGGGACTAATTAATTGGTTGTGGTCTTAATCTTACATAGATATGTGGTGATATCCATGGACAATTTTATGACATGAAGGAGCTATTCAAAGTAGGAGGTGACTGCCCCAAAACAAACTACTTATTTCTCGGGGATTTTGTTGATAGAGGATTTTACTCGGTTGAAACGTTTCTACTTCTGCTGGCTCTGAAGGTGATAGGCTTATATTCTCTTACCAACTTTTGTTTTCGTTAGACCCTACAGTCAGATGCATGTTGTGTTGTTATTTGGAGGCTCCTGTAACTGTCATGTGTCTATCTATTTTTGATTTTGAGTCTGCATTAAATTTGTCTTGTGCTTTTTAGCAAGTTCAGAATATATCAGTCATCTGCATAATAATTAGTGAATAGTGTTGTCAAATTTTGTATATGTGGTTCATAGATTTGTCTGGGAACACCTAATTTCCATTATATGAATTAGAATCTGCAAGTCTTTGTGTTTGATGATACAATGTAATGAAAGATTTGAATATCTGAAAGAAGTTTTTAGGGTGACTGTGATTTGCAGAATGAAGACAAAATAGGGTTGGGAATTTTATTTTGGAATAATTGAAGTTGGTTAGATAAAAGGTTAGCTGCAATTATTGGAATTAATGCCCCATTTGGTATAGTGGAATTCTGTGTCTGGAAGTGGAAGTGGGACTGGGTTCCTTAATTCTGGGTGTTTGGTATGTTTGAATGAGGCTTAAGGAAGCCTCATTCCATCAAAATGCCCAGAACTCTGTTCCATCTTAGGCATGATGGAACTCCCTTGGGTTCCATTGATCATATTTTTAAGACAATTATACCCCTCACCTTTGTGCTGTAACCGAGGCCTTGAAAAGTTAGAACCACAGTGTGTGTTGGTGAGGAGGGCAGCGAGGAGACAAGGTGCCACCTCCATCACCGTCATCGACTCATTGGGGTCGGAGTTCTCGGCAGCAGCAACTTGTGATTTCCCCTAGATGAAATTTCAGCATGACCAACGAAGTCATCTGTGCTTGCCATAGATGTTCTTTAGGGTACAATCTCGGTGTTCGTGATCCTTGGGTTCCATGATTCATTCTATGCAGAAGGTTCCATCTTCATGCCCATGAGAGCAAATGTTTTTCAATTGTCATTCCATTCTGGGGGCTTTTGTCTCTGCAATTTTGGCTTTCACGCTGAAACATCAATAGTGGCAAGATCTTAATGGTAGATGAAATCTGGTTCTGATTCTTGTGATCTTGTTTTGATTTCCTTTATGATTCGAAATTGCGGTTTGAAATCTGCTTCTGATTTAGGCCAAAAAACGTATCTATCTTTGTGTTCAATTTCTAGACTGTTGTTAATTTGTTTGGTTCCTTGATTTCTGGAATGTTGCTCCTTGGTTCTGGTGGTCTCTGATGGTGATTTAGTTGGTCGCTAGTGGTGGCGCTTGCTGTTCTTTAAATGGCATTTTTCTTTGTTTAAAGGATGTTTTAGTCATTTCATATTCTGAATATATGTCTTGTTCAAAAATTGTATAAGACTTCTATAGACATACTAAACATGCTTTTAAACCCCATTTCCATTTCACTTCCACTTCCATATAAATATCTTCCAAGATACCAAATGAGGCATAAGATTTTCAGTGGCGATGGTAGAGGACTTTTTCTACTATTTGTTTTATGGTTGTGGCCATAGAAGGAACTGTTTTCCGATTCTTTAAAACACTTGACTCTCATCTTTTCACTTATTATGCCTCAACTCTTGAATTTGATGATACTTGAGCTGAGACAAAAGATAAAATGCAGTCATATATATTAATAGGCTTATCCCATTCATAATCATTCAGGCTCTTTATATTAAAAATTGGATTGATGTCTTTTAAGTCGGAGAGCAAACCTGTATTCAACTAATTATTGGAATTGGTTATAAGAGCTCATTCATAGGGACCAATATAATTTGTTTGTTGTGTCTCGGGACTTCCAGGAAGTACCATTAAACTCTGCCAGGGACCAACTGGGTTGGGCATGCTGCATTGCCATATAGTCTTAATCTTATCATTATGGGTTTTCGCTAATTTTGAGCCAGAATGCAGTATCTAGCATAATTTCTTTATGTGGCTTTGTGCTGTCAGGTTCTGTTGGCAGTTGAACTAATAATAGCTTCTTTATGAGTGTAGTGTTAGCAATGATTATTCTCTTATCGTCTTATGACTAATAAATGACATAATATCAGGTGAGGTATCCAGATCGAATAACACTTATCAGGGGGAACCATGAGAGCCGTCAAATCACGCAGGTTTGTTTATTAATCAAAGTGGAAGGAAATAAATAGTCTAAAGATAAATTAGGGCTTAGGTTTTTGTTTCTTCAGACTGCTTATTGGATATTCATCCTTACGAGTCATGACAGGTATATGGATTCTTTTTTTTTTTGTTGATAAAATCAGGTATATGGATTCTATGATGAGTGCCTTCGTAAATATGGATCAGTCAATGTTTGGAGATATTGCACTGATATATTCGACTATTTAAGGTTTGTTAATATCTGATACATACTTGCTCATGATAAAAATACGGGCCATCTCACTGCCACTAAATTTGTTAATATTTAAAAGATTTATAACTGTGTTTCAAAGCAATAGCATGACAATGACAGTGTATATGGATTTCAAATACCAACAACAGCATTATTTTTTCTTTTTATGAAAAATGACAGTTATTTACTATTTTACTTGTAACATTTGTGACAATTTCACTATGGTAATAATTTTAAGGGCCAAGGTATAGTGGTGATTATAGAGACAAATAGAGCACTTGCAACATGAGGTGCATTAATTGTTAAAGAGTATAGTTGACTAGTGATTACTTGTTAATATTAAGAAGATGGACACGTATGCATTTGCCTATTTTAATTAGTCAACCACGAAAAGCTAGAGCTTTGACTAGATACATTTTACTTATGTTGCTTATTAGAGAACATTAAGTTGTGATATCTTCCACAAATGGCATATTAATGTTAATAATGAGTTAATGCCCGATTGCAGCTTGTCAGCTCTAATTGAAAACAAGATTTTTAGTGTTCATGGTGGTCTATCTCCTGCCATCTCTACATTGGACCAGGTTAGAATCTCTACCCTAACTAATTGGCTCTTCAAAATATTTATATTTTGTATAAAATACTACTTATATAATCCATATACAGATACGGACTATTGATCGGAAGCAAGAAGTACCTCATGATGGAGCCATGTGTGACCTCCTATGGTCAGATCCTGAAGATATTGTAGATGGATGGGGTCTAAGTCCTCGTGGTGCTGGTTTCTTATTTGGCGGCACTGTTGTTTGTTCTTTTAACCATTCCAATAATATAGACTATATTTGTCGTGCTCATCAGTTGGTTATGGAAGGGTATAAATGGATGTTCAATAACCAGATAGTTACTGTATGGTCAGCTCCGAATTATTGCTATAGGTATATTGACAATATATATGTCTGCCCAGATCCTCTACTTTTACCGAACAATTTTTTAGTGAATGTAGAGGATGCATTCAGAGGGAGAAAAGAAAAAGAAAATTGATTGCTGGCTCTTATACCTAGTTATGAGATATAGGCCCCATACACAACTACTTTTTCTTGTGTCACTCCCTCTCTAAATGCCCTCTCTACATTCATTACGTGAATGGAGAGGATCCAAGGGCTTAAATGTAGTTTGCCTGTGCACTTAAATTTATGCTATATGACATCTTTTTGTTTGTTTCAGATGTGGTAATGTAGCTGCAATTCTGGAGTTGGATGAAAATCTAAATAAGCAGTTCCGTGTTTTTGATGCTGCGCCACAGGTTTGTAGACAAAATCTCTTTTAATATTGGTTATCTTCCCAATTGTAGTTCATAAGGTAAGTTAATGGTAATTAGACTAAGGTAAGATTCTTTAGGTGTTAGCTATGAGATTCTCTTTGGAAAATGTAACATGGACATTTTTCTCAAGTCAGCACAAGACTGTTTATTGTTTTAAAAAATGTTCCTTCACAAGTTGCATGTCCTAGTGAACTTGAGAATAGCACTCAAGAATTGTGTGATTTATTTCCTTGAGAATTTTGATTCTCTTGGATGGTGAATTCTATCTCGTAATGGAGAATACATATTTTTTATTGCTTTATGCTGTGCTTCTGATTATGATTTTTTTCCTGTGGAAATTTATCTGCATCTTGAATTGCCAAATTGATATGTAAATTTTAAATATTTGGTATTCAATGAAACACAGGAATCAAGAGGGGCGCCTGCCAAAAAACCACCACCTGATTACTTCCTATGAAAGGGATTTTATTGTTATGATTCAAAATGCTCAAGTTGTTAACTAGAGACTCGCATGGAGGGGGAGATTCTGCCCAACACAGAATCA
The DNA here is from genome assembly GCA_025563575.1 of Acacia pycnantha. Classification (NCBI taxonomy): domain Eukaryota; kingdom Viridiplantae; phylum Streptophyta; class Magnoliopsida; order Fabales; family Fabaceae; genus Acacia; species Acacia pycnantha. The sequence continues at coordinate 2,372,475 of JAMWYP010000031.1, read as the reverse complement.
TCAAAAGGAAAATGTCAGATGCTCAGGCAGTTCTTTGTCCCCGGCAATCACGCGGGTTGCTTTTCCTGTCTGCCTCTGCTTCATTCATCTTTATTTTCTTATTGTTGGTGTTGTGAATTAGCTGTTGATTTGCATTATAGGGTTCTCATCTTTGTTCACCTAAAAGTAGGGGGGATGAAGGTTATAGGGTTAAAATTCTGTTTGCATAGAAGGGAACTGTGATATTGAGGAATGGATTGCACAAGTGACAATATGGAGAGTACTCTCCAGATTATTTGCGGAAAAGCCACATACGAGTTGAATATTGATTTCATAAGATTGTTTTCAAGTTATCTAGTTTTTTTATGTGAATATACTGTTCCTAAAATTTCACTTTCGTGGTAGTTGCTAAAAGCTTGCAACAGAATTTGCAGGTTCATGTTATGGAACCAATGTAGGGTTATTTTTCATCAGAAACTGGTATTTTTTTGGGGAGAAATTGCCATTTTGGTGCATAACCAGCTGGTCGAATAATCTAACAAATCAATAAAAACTTTCTGAAGTAGTTATAATTGAGTAATTGACGCTACAAAATGGTTTCGTTTTATATTGGCCGATTATAAAATTGCTTGTTTGATATGCTGATTAATATTATAAAATCAATGAGGTTTGATCAAACGGTATGAAGTATGAAGTCTTCTTAAAATATGTAAAGGAAGATTGAAGCGATATTTGATAGCATATAATAGTGTCTTATGATGGCGGGACAAAATTATGCTGTTGTTGATATGCTAATTAGTAAATGATTTGCTAATATTCAATTAGTTTTTTTTTTCATCCGGTATCTAGAGTTTCGCCCCGAATTTCAGTTGGTAAGCTAACATTCAATTTTTATTTTTTTGATACAAGGCGAGGGGAGGGGGATCGAACTAAGGACCTAGGGGGGGAAACAAATCTTAATACCACTACCACTGTACTACCTGGTAGCTAACATTCAATTAGTCAAGTATAAGGAAAGTTATGTCACAATTGAGACCTTTTATGGACGTTGGGCTTAAACGGGCTTTTTCTACCTCTAATTTGAGATCATCACCATGTCATTTGGTCTCCCTATCTTTCCAGTTTTTGGATTGTTGCATAAATAAATAAATAAAGCTAAGCTAAGCTTTGTGTTTTTTTTTTTGCCCCCCATAACTAACTTCCCCTGTTTCGGATTTTAAAGATGCAATGTGTGATTTTTAAAAAGCCTAGGCTTTCTAAGAGCTAACTTGAGGATGATCTCCTTGGAAACTCTGATTGACCTTAGAGGTTTATAAGAATTAGGTTATTGTAAGTTGTTATATTTTCTGGCTGGGGAATCAAAATAAAACCTAAATGAATAAACGAATTTTTTTTGTATGTTCAAATATTATTTTGCCAATGATAAGTATGCCAGTTGAAGTAATTAGTGAAATTAAGAGATAAATAAATGTAAATAAGGACTTGGCTAACCTAGCTATAAGTTAAAAGACAAAATTTAAGGACTTGAGAGGGAAGGCAATATTCGTCACAACAATAAATAAGAAGCCGAGACAATAGTATCACATTGGATGTTAGCTTTTTTTTTTTTTTTTTTTTTTGATAAAAAAAAAGTTTTGGAGGGGTTCGACATCAGTCCCCCACCAAGGCCAGAGCACGGCTCCGGGCTTTATGACCACTTACTGGAGACTTACGAGATCGCCTACCAAAGGAGTCCCAACGACGGCAGAGGGGATCGAACCCACGACCCAAGGGCCTAGTCCTGGATCCCTTACCATCTATGCCAACTCACATTGGTCATTGGATGTTAGCTTTGATGTTGTTCGTTAGTCTGGATTAACTAAAGTAGGTCTTGAGTTTGCATTAGTGGGCCAAGCGCCTTGTAGCGTGTTGGCACTAGTGCCAGACTTAGGAGTCTAGCCTCTCCCCTCCCCTTCAGGGGTTCAACCCCTGTCTGTTGTATCCAAAAAAAAAAAAGAGTTTGCATTAGTGGTGGAAGAGACATGAGAGAGAAAGAGAGGGAGTTTATAGAGATTAGAGACAATGGGACCCAATGTGTTGTTGACACGTGACATTTGATGAGACCCACAACTTAAAAAAAAGGTTGTTTATGTAGGTTAACGAAAATGATATTTTTGGCCTATTTTGCAAAGTTCATTAATATTTTGCACCCAAAAAAAGTTTATAGTGGACCATGCACTTTTGAAAAAAAAAAATTATGGGTATTTTTGTTTCTTGACGTAGAATATTTTTTAGTGCAGCTTCTTGTTGTCCTTCTGTTGGCTCTGCTGAACAAACGGTTTTGAGTCATTTATCGGTGAAGAGAGAATCTTTGGTTCGGAATCAGTAGTGCTTCCTCATTTAACTGGAGTCAGTTAAAGCTAACAATTTGCAGTTGTCAAAAAATTGGACAAGTTGCACTAAGGGAATCAATGACCGATGTGTTGCACTAGCAACTTCTGATGGAAGTTCTACAACATGACAGCTCTTCAATGGCAGATCAGAAAAGTTCTGGGACACATACTGAATGGAGACCAAACACTGCCGTGCTCAGATGGCTCCCATGCAGTGGAATTGGTTGCTGATCTTGTACAACTTGCTTTTATTTTCTTTTACTTTTTATTGGGTTAAAGAGTGTTCTGTAGTAGAACACAAGTGTCTAGCCTTTGGGGCTAGGTATGATTGATATTGGATCAAAGGTGGCGTCCACTGGTATCTATGGGGGAGATAGCAGCGGTCGCCGGTAAATCACTGTGCTACATGTGGTGGCTTTCGCCGAGGGTGATGTGTGTGCACAAGTGGAATGTAATCGTATGAATGTAATGTTCGGCGTCAGACATACCTGGGAGATAACCTCCTATATATAGAGGTCACCTAGGGTTTTGCTTACCTTGAGTCCTTCCACCGTGATCGTGCCTCCTTCTCGCCCCGATCGTGCGCCATTCCATTCCCGCATAATTGCTGGAGTCACGGCACCTTGTGAGGTGGCCGACGGAGCGCTGACTTGCGGGAGGCTTCCCGCCAGAGTCCTTCTATTGGGCCTTCCTCCGGTAGGCCCATTATTTGAATCCATAACAGCTTGCCCCCAAGCTCGGGAGTTCGGGTTTCGAGCCGCCGAGATTTTTCTATCTCGGCTCTACCCGTTGTGTCTATCTCGGTTTTGGCTAAGTTCCAAGAACTAATCCCCGACTTGCCTTATCAGCAGGACCTCAGGAATTAGTCTCGGGCTTTGTCTTTTACCGGGTTTCTTGATCGCGATCCCTAGTTGTTTTTGTAATAATGCTTGCCGTGTTTGCTTCTTACCAACGGCTTACTTGCTTTACTCGCTTTGTCGCTTTGCCCACCTGGACCGTATTGACTTTTGTCTTTTTGAGGATTTCCTATTCACCATTGCCCCCAAATTTTGACGGATGGGGACACTCGGCGCATGGCGTATCGCTTCTCATCCGACACTATGTCATTATTCCTTTTCTTGGAACTCGCATCACCATTTTTCCTCCTATCCTTATTTAATGCCGTGCGTACCATACCGCTACTCACGTTTCTTAACGTTAATAATTTCTTTCCACGGAATCGAAACGTTATGGGAACTCAAACGTCCTCTCCCTTAAATGTCCCATCAACCGCCGTCCGACCCTTACGATCTCCCGGGCTATAAATAATTTCATCATTCCTCATCTTCTTGTGCCCCCGGTCCGCCCCACCTTTTCTTTCTTAACAAATGCTGCTAAGGAAGATGAGCTTACCAACGAAACTTCAATGGCCTTTATTCTTCCTAGTCATGTGTGGAAAAAGACAACGATCGAAGAAGAAAAGAAAATCCCTCCAAGGACTACTACCTTGGTTTCGAACGCGCTTGCCGCCTTCAAGCATATTCCATGGTGGGCGCCTGGATCTCAAACGCCTTTGCCGCCTTCATGTCCGGTTCAATGTCGTATGTGGTCCCGGGAGATCAAGCCGTATTTGAGCATCTTCTAGTCGAATTTTCCTCCACCAAGGGAGGCCCGAGGCCTGATTAGCGCCTCCCGGACTTCTAAGCATTCCTAGGGTCTCGCGCATATTTGGTGGGAACTTCGTGCAACAAGATGATGTTCACCTAATAACAATGCGCCTCCGGCGCAAACTAACCCATCCAAGGCGTGATGGATAGCTAGCCACCATCAACTCGTTGTAATTAGTGTGTTCATAAACGTCCCTTACAAGCTTTGGCCCCCTTATTGTACTGTGTTGTTGTAATTGTCCTTGTAAATGAGCTAGGCAACGTGTTTCTTTGTAAGAAAACCATGTTACCTGTTTGAGCATCAATAAAGGCTATCCCGCTATCCACTTGTATCTCGTTGCCGAGTTCCTCTTGTGCAAATGTCCATATTCCGCATTTGATTTCCTAACTAACTCTACTGTTTGGACCTTACGTTTTTCTCGTATCCCTGGTGTATTGCATTCCTAAACAACCCGTGTTAGAAAACCACCGAAAATTGCAATGTGCCTTGCTCGAATATATCACCCCGGCCTTAACCGCCGTGACCCATCTCGAGTTGCTAATGTTGACCGACTTCAATTGAAATGCCTTAATTGATTGTGAAAAGACATATTTCTTTCATTTCAACCGACACGTTGTTACGTGTAATCATGCCTCTAACCCCGCGCACTCCGTCAGGCGTTTGAAAACCGAACCAAATTAATGCGCAAGTTGCTTCGAGAGAAATTCGTACATCATCTCGGACCCCGCCTCCTTGCGCGTGGCCATCACTCTTCTTGACGTTTTGAATTCAAAGGAGAGAAAATCCACATAATCTCTCGAACTCGCCCGCGCGCGGCCATCACTCTTCTTGGCGTTTTGAATTCCAAAAAGGAGAAATCCACATAACCTCTCGGACTCGCTTCGCGCGTGGCTACCACTCCTCTTGACGTTTTGAATTCAAAAGTTTCTCAATTTTTGAAAAATCAAAGACTATATATTTCTTCGTTGTGCCACCGCCTTCTGCCAAGAAAAAAGAAAGTCACGCCTGCTTCTTCTTTGCTTTTCTGCAAGACCTTCCGCAGCACCCTAATCGTTTTTGTCGTTGCTTCGCTGAATTCCTCAGTCAGGTAAGATCGTATTTTCCTTAACTTTTATATCTTTTTTCGCCACCCTCAGAATTGTTCTCGATCTCACCGATAACATTTCCCAAGAGATGCAATGTGCCCGGGCTAGCTTTAGATCGCTCTTGTTTCGATATGATTGGCCCTTACGAGTGTGGCTTGTATGCTAACCTTGCCCTTTCCTTGCATTATCTAGGTTTAGATGGCATCCTCTTCTCGATGCAATCATCACCTTCCGTGGATGATTGCAGTTCTTCCCCGTCGTCCGAATCCCAACTCTCCCAAGAAAGCCGTCCACCGCAGGGTGACCGGCGAAGAACACCCTAATCGACACGGACTTTCCTTCCCTTGGCGTAAGAGATGGCGAAGGGTACTCAATAAGGCTTCCTCGGATGCCGAGTCGGTTGCCACCGTTCGACCCGGAAAAGCCAACCTCACGTGCCCCATTTCTTTTTCTTTTACCGAGATGTTTTCGTTCGGCTTGGCGTAAGATTTCCTTATCGGACTTTCAAATTTGCCTACCGAATCACCCGCATCTAGCCCCCACCCACCTTCATCCCAATGGTTGGGCTTTTGCCATAGCCTTTGAGAATCTTTGCCGGAAATGGATATTTGCTGCACCGTGCCGGTATTTATGACCTTTTATTCTCCGTTGGAACTCGGCGGGTTTCGATCACCCGGCACGACCTTTTGGGTGGACTCGCCGCGCGGAGAAGCGAACATATGCTCTTCAAACCCTTTTGCGAGTCCCGAAAAATTTTAAAAAGGCGTTCGTAAAAGTCGAAGCCCACCCTTTTAAGTGTCCGTGGTTCCTTCGCCTTGATAAGTGTGGGGAGTTAGAAGGTGTATTCCCCTTATATTGGACAAATACCCACCATAAGTTCAAAGCCGCAGACTTCGCCCTCCCGTCTTATCAAGCCGAGGAAGCGTCGCCAGAAACTTACCGAGCTTTCCAAGACACTTAAATCTCGATGGACTTCGCCGATCACATTCCCACCGTTCTTGTTCGTAGACGCGACAAAAGAGTATGGGATTATGTGTAATTAAAAAATTTGCGACGTATATATGTCCTTCATTACCACGACTGACATCGTTTGTTGTTTCTATGCAGGACGTCCGATGGGAAGACCTGATTTTCTTGAAGCCTTTGACGAGGGCGCCGCTGCTGAAACGGCCATCAACCCCGCTCAAGCACTTGCCCCTTCATTAGCGATGAGCCCACCGTGAGTGGCGGAGCTCCAATCCTGCAGGAGCGTGTGTTGTGAAAAACTCCGAAAGCGTTCCGCGCCCAAAGGTGGATCAAAAATGATGAAAAAGGAGGCGGGTGCCCAAAACAAAAACGTTGCCGGAGAAGAAACCGTTGTGATTCCCGCACCGCCCTCACCGTTAGAGAGGTTCCTACTTCTATTCCCGCCGAGGCCTCACCCTTAGAGAGACTCCTACCACGGTCCCGTACCCACTTCGTCCACCAACTCGGTGCCATCCTCTTTTTCGATCCCTCACACCCATGATACTATGACCGGAGGAGCCCTTTGGTCGAAGGAGTAAACGGAGCTATTCGAGACCTTATGCGTCCACCGCTCAATTGTACGCCCTCCATGCCTTCTAATGAAGAAAACTCCAGCTGGTTGAGATGGAACGACAAGCCTACAAGGCAGCTTCCTTAATTCGGCCTTATGTCGCTCTCAGATTCAAAACGCTCTCGCTAAGGTCCGTGAATGACTTGAAGCAAGAAATCTCCACGCTGAACAATAGTCTCGAGCTTGAGAGGAAAGAAAAGAACGAACTCCTTGCCGAGAACCACAATTTGAAAAGCAATGCAGATCCGCCCAAGGTTACCGCCGAGAGGACCAAGCCCAACAGAGCCGGAGATAACCCGAGCCGAGAAAGAGAAGGTGCGTACAGACTTGATTGCCCTTAACAAAAGATTTGCCACTGCGGTGGAACATATTGCTATTGCTGAAACCAATTTGTCTTTCTCACAAAACAATCTGCCAACACTCAAGCCGAATTGAAACCGGCCCACTTGGATTAGATGCCAAGCGCATCGAGTTAGCCCATGCCCAAGCCGAGGTACTCCGCCTATCAAACATTTGTCGGGAGGATGTGCTTCTTAAAGAGAAAATGATCTCGACAATGAACACCTTGCCGGCGTTCTTAAAGAAAAAGATGACGAGCTGCCGCCGCACGAACGAAGATTGCAAAATATAGCCAAATCGGGCGTTTATCTTTGAAAATGCCGTGGCTCGATTCGGGTGCTCAATCCCACCGTCAATCAATACTCGCGGTTACATCTTCAGGCTTATGTTAGCGGCAAAGGCAAGTTGATTCCTCCTGGTGGCGAAGATAGCGATGCCGAGTCATCTTCCCCGACACATTCGCGGGTTAATCGCTTCTCGCTTTGCTTTTAGTAAAGCACCGTGGGCTTTTATGTGCTCCCTTATATTTTTTTATTTTTTCTCCCAAACAGATCGTAATTTTATCGCTTTTCGCCCGAATTGCTTGTGTTGTTGAATTAAAGCGGTATGCTTAATTTTGGAAACTTTTTGAAACCCGAATTCTTAATCATCCCGGTTTCAACGTGTTTTCATCGTACATGATTTTGGAAACCGGATTTTTCAGTACCCTGGTTTCTACATGTTTTTATCTTACACGATTTCGGAACCCGAATTCTTAAACATCCCGATTCAACGTGTTATCATCGTACATGATTTTGGGAAGCCGGATTTTCATTATCCTGGTTCCTACATGTTTTTATCGTACATGATTTTGGAAATCGGATTTTTAGGCATCCTGATTTCTACATGTTTTTATCACACATGATTTTGGAAACCGGATTTTTAGGCATCCCGATTTCTACATGTTTTTATCACACATGATTTTGGAAACCGGATTTTTAGACATCCTGATTTCTACATGTTTTTATCACACATGATTTTGGAAACCGGATTTTTCAAGATCCCGGCTTCTACATGTTTTTCACAACAATGAGATGACAATTCTATCGTAAAAACTGTGATCGGCCATTCTTTATTCATCCATCCGCGCTACGAAACGCCACACGTTTAAAAAGAAAAGAGCAACACACGCCACTTTCTCAAGTTTGCCGACATCCGATCTCGAATGCTTCACCTATAATAAACTTTCAACTTATCCGCGTTCCATGTTCGCTTTATCGCCTTGCCTTGCAGCGTTTCTAGCTTGTAAGCGCCTTTACCAAGGTTCTCGGTGACTCGGTATGGGCCTTCCCAGTTAGGAGCTAGCTTTCCCTCAGCAGCATTTTTATTGCCAATGTCTGCCCTTCGAAGTACGAGGCTCCCTTTGTCAAAAGCTCGAGGTCGAACCTTCTGGTTGTAACGCGTTGATATTAGTTGCTTGGCTGCTAAATCTCGACAATGCGCCGCAGTTCGAACTTCGTCAATCAGATCTAGTTCGACGGCAATCGCACGAAGTGATGCTTAATATGGAAATCAGCTACCAACTTTCGAAAGCTTTTATCAATAAACTGTGTTCCGTTGTCCGTAACGATTTCGGCTGGGATGCCAAAACGTGCTATGATGTTTCTTTGTAAAAACTTTTGCACCCTACTTGATGTGATTGTGGCGACAGGTTCCACTTCAATCCACTTTGTGAAGTAATCAACCGCCACGATGAGCCATCGAATCGTCCGCAGCACTCGTTTGAATGGTCCTAGGAGATCCATTCCCATTTGAAAACGGCCATGGCGCGTAGATTGTTTGAAGAGTGGCCGAGGTGATCCGATAGAGTTAGCATGCCTTTGACAACCGTCGCATTTTTGGACATGAGTCTTAGCATCGGCCGCTAAGGTGGGCCAAAAGTAACCAGCCCGTACTGCCTTCCTGGCCAAAGCCTTAGCCCCCATGTGGTGACCATTTATTCCTTCGTGAATTTCCAAAGAAGACATACCGGGCCTCATTCGCCGCCAAGCATTTCATCATTGGAGAATGCATTCCTTTCCGCACAACCGGTCATTAACAAGTGTATACGAGGCCGCCGATCTCATGATTTTTTTCGCCTCTAATGACTCGTCCGTAGAATTCCTCTCTCAATGTAATCTACAATGGGTTTCCTCCAATCGCCATTATCTCGAAATCGCATCACGCAACTAGGTTCTCGAAGATTTTGTTGCACAATGGTGCGGTGACTTCCTGTGGCTCTTGGTGCTTGCCAATTTGGATAACACATCGGCCCTAACATTGTCTCCTCTTGGAATGTGTGCTACTGTGACTTCGTCAAACTCCGTAATAACCTCCTTTACCTTTCCTGTATTTGATCATCAACGGTCCTTTCGCTCGGTAGGTCCCATTGATTTGCGAAGCTACCAACCGAGAGTCCGTGGAAACATGCACTCGCGAGCTCCACTTTCCTTAGCTTGGAGCAAACCCGCTATCAATGCTTCATACTCGCTTGGTTATTAGACGTTGAGAAATTAAAGCGCAGGATAACTCAAGAGCAATACCTTCCGGACTCTCCACGATGATCCCCGCTCCACTCCCTTTGGTGTTTGACGAACCGTCCACAAACAAACTTCCAAGTATCCCGATCTTCCCGCCTTTGACCGGGTCAACTCCATTATGAAATCTCGCCAACGCCTGGGACTTGATCGCGTGTCGAGCCTCATATGTAATGTCAAATTCGACAACTCAATGGCCCAACCTACCATCCGTCCGCTAGGTCCGGCTTATGAAGGATCCGTCGTATGGGCCGGTTAGTGCGAACAATGACAGGATGGCTCGAAGTACGGCCGAAGCCGCCGCTGCTATTAGTAACGCAAATGCCATTTTCTACCTTCGATACCGCAACTCGAGCCTTGCAAAGCTCTTCCTACAAAGTATATAGGACTCGGCCTTCCGTTGTTTCCCTAACCGCGGCGCTTATGCCTCGTTCCCTACCGATAAGTATAGGATTAAGCTTTCCTACCGTGGGTCCGGTCGCACGGAGGTGAAGACAAACACCGCTTGATTTTGCCAAAAGCCGCTTCGCATTCAGCCGTCCATCCTCCGCATGCTTCCTTTTTCAATAATTTAAAGAAAGGAAGAGAGCTCTCCGCGGATTTAGGCAAGAAACGGGTTAATGCAGCCAATCGTCCGGCCGCTTGTTGAACTTCCTTTTGTTCCGCGGGGCTGCATGTCTAAAACCGCTTGGCATTTGTCGTGGTTAACCTCTATGCCTCGCTTGTCGCAAGAATCCTAGGAACTTTCCCGATGGCACTCCGAACGCGCACTTCACGGATTGAGGCGAATCTTATACCTTCTGAGCTTGTCGAATGTCTGCCGTAAATCATCAATGTGGTTGGCCTCATTCAAAGATTTGACAATCATGTCGTCAATATACACTTCCACATTTCGACCAATCTGATCTTCGAAAACTCGATTCATCATTCTCTCGGTACGTGGCTCTCGCATTTTTAACCCGAAAGGCATCACATTATAACAGAATTCGCCTTCTCGGTGATGAATGCCGTCTTCGCTCGGTCCTCTCGGATGCATAGCAACTGATTATACCCGAGTACGCGTCCATAAATGATAATAACCGAAAACCTAAGAACTCGTCCACTAGCCGGTCAATATTTGGCATCGGAAAGGAGTCTTTGGGCACACTTTATTTAAATCCTTAAAATCAGTGCAAACCCTCCACTTCCCATTTGGTTTTTTCACAAGGACCACATTAGATAACCATGTGGTGTATCGTATTTCTGATAAACCGGCTTCTAACAAATTTCGCAACATGTGCTTCCAAAGCGTTTCGCCTGTCTTCCCGAGCTTCCGCTTCTTCGACACCGGTTGACCCTGGCCGGATTGCTAACTCATGACAACAAAAGTTTGGATCTATCCCGGTATCTCCGAAGGTTGCCATGCGAATACGTCTCTATTGTTCCCGAGGAGTGTTTCGAGCTCTTCTCTCATCCCGGATCCAAAGCCTTGCCAATTTTAGTGATTTGACTGTGCTCGTACCGAGAAGGAAATCCTCCACTCCCGCTTGGTTCCGTCTTTGCAATTTCTCCTCTTTGCGAAGATCCAACTCGACCAAATTTACCGACTTCCCACGCGTGTCCGCGACCGGGTGCGTTGGCCGGGTTGAATCTTTTTTGACTGTGTTGAAGTAACACTGACGAGATTCTTTCTGGTCTCCTTTTACCGTAACGATTTTATTTTTCCTGCTAATCATCTTAAGTTTTTGGTGCTTTGATGACACCAACATATCCCAATTGTGAATCGTTGGCCGTCCCAGGATGATGTTGTAAGAAGAAGGAAAGTCTCGCAACTATAAATCGGACTCTCTCTGTCTTGAAAGCATTCCTATCCCCCAAGGTGAGTTTAAGATCTACGTACCCTTTGGACGAGTGTCCCGACCATTGAACCCTGTTAACATGGTCCCGCACGGTTTTAACACGTCGGAATCAAAATTCATTCTCTTAAACGCATCCCGCAGGATGATGTCCACGGCACTTCCATTATCCACGAAGATCTTTTACGCGGCAATTGACCGCGTTCCCGTTATCACCAAACCATCATGATGCCCCGGGGCAACGTCTTTCAAATCCTCATCCGTGAAACATAACACAGAGATTCGGGCTTGTTAATGTCCTTTTTAAATGTTGGAGCATCTTTAATTGACAATACTTCCTTCAAATACTTCCGTCTCGGCTAGACGAATCCTCCGCCGCCAAAACCTCCGCTAATAACATTGCAATCGTATTTGGCGTCTGGGAATTCCTCATCGCTATCATCGACTTCTTTTTCGCTCCTTTTTCCTTTTATCAAGCCGTGGACTCCTACTCCGGTCCTCCACATGCCGCTTGCCACCCCGTTTCCTTGGGTCCGAATCACGTATCTTTGGAGTTTCCCTCACGGATGAATTTCTCCACCGTATTCTTCAGGTCCCAACACTGCTCAGTTGTGTGACCATGCTGATCGTGAAATTCACAAAACCTGGTTTTGTCGGCCGTTGCTCTCTTACCAAGAGCCCGAGGTCTTTCCACCTTCTTCATTTCTGGCCGCGCCGACTTCTTTCCATAGTTTTGCTCGGGAGATTTTTAACGGTGTATACCGTCGAACCCGGGTTCCCGGTTTTACCACCAATTTCTAGGCTACGCGGAGTCTTCCCGTAAGAATCTTGGTGATTTCTTTCCCGGCTTCCCTTTCCTGCGCCTTGGGCTCTTAGCCCTTTCTTTTCCTGGTTGCCCGCCTTCTCCATTTGCTCTAAATCAAGATATTGCTGAGATCTATCATGAAAGTCGGCCAAGGATGTAGGCCGCCGTTTCATGATAGACTTCTAGCCGGATGAGACATCCAATCCAGCTATTATACAATGCAAATTTACCTCTTCCTTCAGCCCCGGAATCTGCAATGCTACACTGTTGAAGCGATCAAGGTATTTGCTCAATGCCTCTCCCGAGCCTTGCCTAACTTGAGCCAATTGGAACTCGCTGGGTGCCGCCACCGGTTGCGAAATGCGTCGAAACTTTTGTTCCAAAGTCTTCATGTTTGGGATAGACAAATATGGCAACGAATGAAACCATAATTGCGCCGCTCCCGAACGTTCTCGCAAAAGTCGGGGTACCACGCCTCCGTTTATTCCCTTGACCATAATCTCCATTTTGAAGTTGTTCAGGTGTATCAATGGGTCCCGGGTCCCATCATACTTGGGTAACTCCCTCGAATTCAATCCCTTAGGATATATTGCCGCCATAACTTTATCTGTGAACTGACCCAAAATTTTATCTTCATCCGCCTCGCCCAACGCCTTTTGGGAGGCGGGGATGCCACACGCTGTTCCTTCCGATATGTTCCTTGGCGACCCGCTCTTAGCCACGGATCCGTGCTTTTAACCGTTTCATGGTGGATCTTGTGACTGGCTTCCTTCTCTCGGTCTTTGTGTTCACCAACCACGACGTGCTCTACTCTCCGGTTTTCATCCCGGTTGATCCGCACAAAATCCGACCCAACGATCCGGCTCGAACTTTCACCATTCGACCTTCACTCCGGAGTTGTCTTTCTCTCATCTCCCGAGGTCTCTTTTCTCGCTCCTCCTGTCTCCACACAGATATTTTGACGTTCCAATTCTTCTCGAATAATCCGAGTGTTCTCGTCTTTTTGCCGTTCATGTCGGTATTCCATGCCGTCTATACGCCGAATCAACGCTCCTATCGTATTATGAAGCGTGCGTAAGTCGATGCTCCACCTGGAATTCTCGAGAAGGATGAGGAAAACCTCCACTTGAATTCCTTGACGTGCCAGTGCAACTCCCGATTTGGATGGGAAGAATTGGCGTGTCCTCTCGTCTCGATATCGATCGGTTTCTTCCCCATCTCGCTCCGGTCTACCGAATCCGAGTGTCGCAAAACCGTCCCGGGTTAGAAGGTTGCCGCGGTTCATCTGTGGCGGCAGCGGTGGTCGCGTTGCATTGGTGCGACTTCTAGTGCTGGCGGCCATATTCAGTGGTTACGAATAGCTTTCTGATTTTAGGAATCGAGTTGTTAACGATCCCCACGGACGGCGCCAATGTTCTGTAGTAGAACACAAGTGTCTAGCCTTTGGGGCTAGGTATGATTGATATTGGATCAAAGGTGGCGTCCCACGGTATCTATGGGGAGATAGCAATGGTCGCCGGGTAAATCACCGTGCTACATGGGGTGGCTTTCGCCGAGGGTGATGTGTGTGCACAAAGGGAACGAACTGTATGAATGTAATGTTCGGTCGTGCGCCATTCCATTCCTGCATAATTGCTGGAGTCACGGCACCTTGTGAGGTGGCTGACGGAGCGCCTGACTTGCGGGAGGCTTCCCGCCAGGAGTCCTTCTATTGGGCCTTCCTCTGGTAGGCCCATTATTTGAATCCATAACAAAGAGCAAATTAGCCAACGAACTTTTACTTTAGAAGCGCCTAACACAAATAACTTTTAAGTAGACCAAAAATACCAAAAAACTTTTAAGAATGTGTAGTCAGCACAAAAAAAACTTTTAAAAATGTAAAGTACAATACCGTTAGAAAAAAAATAACGTCGGTTATATAAGGTGTAGATTATAATAACCAACGAACTTTTACCCTAAGAGCGCCCAGTACAAAAAAGTTTTACTCTAGGAATGCCCAGCACAAAAAAATCCATGTGCAATCCACTCAAAATCCGATTGTTGCAAATCCTTACTTGGACCCCTAACCATGTGCATTGGGGTTAGAAAGAGTGAATACAACAAAAAAATCACAAATGTAATGAGTAGATTTCATTTTAAATAAGGATGATCAGTTTTCGAACTTGCCCAAGCAAATCCATATACAATTTACCCAAAATCCGACAGTTGCAAATCTTTACCTGGACCCTCCAACCATGTGCATAGGGTTAGAAAGAGTGAATGTAACAAAAAAATCACAAATGTAGCAAATAGATATTTTAGATCCACTTAAAAATCACAATTTGCACCTCCATCGGACAAATTTGAAAACTTACCATCCTTACTCAAAATGAAATCTACTCGTTACGTTTGTGATTTTTTTGTTGCATTCATTCTTCTTAATCCCAATACACATGGTTGGGGGGTCTGGACAAGGATTTGCAATAGTAGAATTTTAGGTGGATTGCACACGGAGTTACCCGGGTAAGTTTGAAAACTCACAATCCTTACTCAAAATGAAATCTGCTAGTTACATTTGTGATTTTTTTTGTTGCATTCACTCTTCTTAACCCCCAATGCACATTGTTTTTTTGTTGTTGCATTCACTCTTCTTAACCCCCAATGTACATGGTTGGGGGTCCGGGTAAGGATTTGCAACAGTCAGATTTTAGGTGGATTGCATATTAACTTTTTTTTTTGTGTTGGACGCTCATAGAGTAAAAGTTCGTTGGCCAATCTGCACCATAAATAACGGGTGTTATTTTTTTTAACGGCATTGTGCTTACATTTTTAAAAGTTTTTTTTTTGGTATTTTTCGTCCACTTAAAAGTTATTTGTGCTGGGGTTAAAGTTTATTGGCCAATTTGCTCCTTAGTCCTTTTTTATTTGCTTAATTGGAGGCTATTTGATATTTTTTTTATTTTCCTCCTATTTCAATCCTATATTCCTATTATATACTCTTCCAGTCCTAAATACAGGATATAATTTGTAGTTAAAATTTTACTACAAACTATATTTTATATTTATGACTGGAGGTGGTATTATTTATAAAAATATCCTCTTTTTTTCATCATACCAAATATTTTTTTTTTATTTTGCCAAAATTTTATGATACTAATACTCTCTCCCATGTGATGTAGGGTGTCAATTTAATCTAAGCAAAAGAGAAATTATCTCCTACGTTAAAAAAATTATGGAAAGAAATCCTAATTGGTTAACAAAATAACCAATATGAATTTGCAATTGTTGCTTCTACAACCAATTCTTTTTAAAGACTTGATTGCATATTTATTTATGTTTGGTTGGAGCCGAGGAGAGGAATTTTACCTTTTCCCCCCCTCCCTTATTTGGTTAGAAAAACGAAGGAAAAATATTCCCCCAAGTTTTTTTAGTTAAATGGTTATTTAGCTGTTTTATTGAGAGAATTAATTTATTAAGGTGAACCTTATATACACACACACACACACATACATACAAATTTTAGGAAAGAAGTTGGGCTCACTCACGATCCAAAGGCAGGGCGAAATCTTCCTTTATCCTAAGTGATACCAATGTTGGGCAGGACTAGTTGTTTATTACCCTCAGGTGTTTACTTAGGCACCCAGGAGCTAGGATGCCTTCCTAGCACCTTGACCAACTCCAGGATCGGATCCTCTTCTTTTAGTGAGAGTGCCCAACCTCTTTATCAGTTGAATCCAAATACAAGGAATATTAAGGTGAACTTTAATTAAAGAATATTAGTCATATTACACTTTTTTTTGGGTACAATAAGTCATATTACACTAAAGAACTAAGAAAGCCCAACAACTTTTTGAATGTTGTATCACATTCTTCCTCAGTCCATATATCAAATTGATACCAATGTGAGTTGGCATAGATGGTAAGGGATTCAGGATTAAGCCCTTGGGTCATGGGTTCGATCCCCTCTTCCGTCGCTGGGACTCCTTTGGTAGGCGATCTCGTAAGTCCCCAGTAAGTGCTCATAGAGCCCGGGGCCGTGCTCTGGCCTTGGTGGGGACTGATGTCGAACCCCTCCAAAACTTTTTTCTTATCAAAAAAAAAAAATCAAATTGATAAAGAGAAGCATAAAAAGAATGTATAAAAAGCTTATAAAAAAGAATTTATAAAAAGGATTCACTTCCATCCAAAGCCCAAAGGCAGACTCAGAACACTTTGTTTATTATCAAATTATCATTGGTAAAATGTTCTAGTGACATCTCTATTATAATAAAAAAGAACAATTGTTTATTTGCTTGCTTCGGGTTTTATGAGAATTATTTTTTAAAAGAAATTGTCAAATTTTATTATCATTGGCAAAAAGGTGCTATTGTCATTAAAATATTAATAATTTTTAATTAATTGAATTATTAATTACTTTACAACAAAATCACTTATATAATTATACAAGTAATACGACTTAAAAATTATAAAAAATAAATTATCAAATTAGTTCCTGTTTGGCCTAGCTTATTTTTAGCTTATCTTCTACTTATAAGCATAAGCTAGGCCAAACATGATTTTACATAAGCTCTTATAATTATAAGAGCTTATTTTATAATGAAGAAAAAAGAGCTTAAAAATAAGTTCATATGAGGAGCTTATTTTTAAGCTCTTTTTTTATAAGCTCTTTTTTTTTTTTTTTAATAAAAAAAGAAGAAGAAAAGAGAACTTGTAATCTCTCGATTGAACACTATTACCGCTACTACCGCCGCTGCCGCCACCTCCTCTGTCACTGCCACCACCACTACCGCCACTACCACCACCACCACCTCCTCCGCCGTCGCCGCCCTATTATAATATACTCCCTCCGGTCCTAATTATAATACATATTTAACCGATTTTGGAGAGATTAAGGAAAGAAGTTAAATTAGTTAATTTTACTCATTTTCCTAAAATGCCCTTATATAAATTTAAAATGACATAACTAAAAATGAATCATTAGCTCCTACCACATACCTCTCCAACTTTAGAATTTTCCTTTTCACACAGTATCTAATTGAAATAATGATCTTACTATATATACATATATGTATGTATATATATGTATACATATATATGTGTGTACATATATCCACACACATATAAAAACACACACACATACACACAAAGACATATATGTATATATATGTGTGTGTGTTTATATATGTACACACAGGTGTGAGTGTCTATATATATTTGTGTGTAGACACACACATATATACACAAACACACATATATACATACATACATATATGTATACACACACACACACATATATATATATACATGTGTGTGTGTGTCTATATATATTTGTGTGTAGACACACACACACACATATATAAAGGTTTTACTGATTGGAAGACTATATGCACTCACATACATATACTCACAAAAAATCAAACACACTTGAGAGAATAAAATAGGGGTATTTTAGGAAGAAATTGACAAAAATTAGAATGTTGTCTTATAATTAGGACCAAAATCAACTCTCAAATGTTGTCCTATAATTAGGACCGGAGGGAGTACCTTTTATGATAATTTTTATTAGAAAAAGTGCTTATAACAAAAATTTTGTCAAACAGCTTATTTTTAATTTTAGCTTTTAAGTAACTTTTAAGCTAAAAAATTTATATAATCACCAAAAAGCTTTTGGCTTCTTTTTAAAAGCTATTTTTTTTAGTTTTAGCTTAAAAGTAAGAGGATCCAAACGGGGCTACTTATTCAAAAAAGAAGAAGAAGAAGCAATTGCCTGATTTAAATAATGTGCAGTATCATAATTATTTGTAGAAATATTAATTTTTCATTAAATATAATACCGTGATTATTATTGTTATTTTTTTGTGAACAACTATTAAATTTTCTTTTTATTTGTTCCTGGCAACAAAAGCAGGCCGTAAATATATAACTCGGTGAGTCAAGGGCCGAGTCATCCGAGTTGAACATTATATGTCCTGCTTTTCTCTCCAAATCGCGGTATCGCCCTCGTCTGCTCAGCCACTCGACCTGTTTTCTCTCTCAAATCAAAACTCACCCCTATTACGAATTCCTTCTCCCCCAAAATTACCCGCCAAAACCTATATATAATTTACCCTTTCCTTTTCAAATCTTTTCCTCCTTCTTCGTCTTCGCTCCTCCATCACTTTCTGTCTCTTCTCTAGGGTTTCTTCCCCACCTATCTCTCTCTCTCCGCTTCATCTCGCTCTTCTCGGCCGTACTTCTCAGTTTCGCTTCTTGGGTTTAAGTGTCGGTCATGGAATTGGCGACGGTTGCTGAGGGAATGGAACCGCCGGAGGAGACCCGATCTGAGGGCTTGCCGGTGAAAAGGCCGATTGAGAATGGTGGGGGTGAGGAATTGGCCAAGAAGACTAAGGTTGAAGCAGCTAATGCTGCTGCGTCTAGCGGGGAGTTGAAGAGAGTGGCAGAGATTGTGCTGGCTTTGTCGACAATGGCGGAAATGCGAGGTGGGAAGAAGCCCACTAATGTGGAGATTGAGTTGATGAAAGAAGCGAGGATGAAGTTGGTGGAGTTGTGTCAAGGGATGGCTCCCAAGGATATTGTGGCGAGGGAAGCTGTGGGGACTGTGATTGAGGATCTTGGATTGAACGGGAAGATTAAAGATCAGAGATTAGGGTTTCAGACTCCAAAGATGTCTATAACCGAAAGGTTCTCACTCTCCAAGTTGAAGGTAGTCATTCTCAACCTGAAAGATTACTCGGGTTGAATGCAGTCTGATATGTTTGTGAATCTTTTATCGTGTCAGTTTGAAGTTAAATCGTGGAACTTATTTCAATTCGACAAAATTGAAAGACGATTGTTCTTGCTGCAAGATGTATAATTTAAAAATCTTAAATTTTGCTTCGCTCAATTGATTTATATGCTGCGGTGCTAGGTGCCCATGTGAGAGTAACACTTCCGTTCTCACTGTGTGTGTGTGTTTTTTAATTATTTTTCTCTTTTGTTCTCTTATAAATTGTATCTTCTTGGTTCCTAGATGGAAGAGTCAAAGAAGCTTCCTGAACATTCTGCTCCATCAACTTCTCAGCCATTGCAAACAAGCATGGGTGGTGGAATGGTTGAAAACCGTACGCCATCTCATACTGTTCGAATGTATCCTTTGGACAAATCAAGCCACACAGGACTCTCTTCTGGTACCACAGCTTCTCATGTGACTCATGTTTCTGCTGGATCTTCTGCTGCTTTGCAATATCAATCAACTACTGGTGAAGTAAAACCACCTATAGTTTCTGGTGGCATGCCTAGCAGTCACTTGGGTAGAACTTCATCTTCAGTAGCATTGCCTAAAGTTGAACAACCACAGTTCAGAGTTGATGTAGGATCAAGTGGGCCTTATTTGCTGCATGCTCAAGGTAACATCCCTTGAAACTCCATTTAATTCCCTCA
The DNA here is from genome assembly GCA_025563575.1 of Acacia pycnantha. NCBI lineage: Eukaryota > Viridiplantae > Streptophyta > Magnoliopsida > Fabales > Fabaceae > Acacia > Acacia pycnantha. Next base: position 2,352,884 of record JAMWYP010000031.1, on the reverse strand, counting down.
CTTTTTCCTTGAAATGAGGGGGCTGCATTTTCTTTTAAAGAATGCCTAATTCATGATTCTTTATTTTCATTATAATATGCATAAATGGTAGAGCACGTCGACTTGGATTTTCCTTTTCTATGTTGTGAACTGGTTATGTTTGCACAATTCTTGGCAGCATCTTCAAAAAATATCTGCTTGGTTTGATATAATCTACAGTCAGATGGTTTTCCTAGTTGTGTTGAAATATTAAAAGAGCATCTTTTAGGCTAGAAAAGAACTGTGAAAACAAGGACTCAAGGGTATTGAATTGAATAATTGTCACTCTTCTATTGTACTACTATTTTCTTTTCTAATTGTATTTTTTAATATGGGTGAATGTTTCGGAAGCTTTAATTTATGTTTTATCTGGCCATTGACCTTTTTGTTTTGATTGTAATATCTTTTATTTCTTTCCCTGAAAAATTGGTAGCCTGCTGTTTGTTTATCTTAAATTTGTGTGCATTTCAACTGTAGAATTGGTTTCTTAATGTTGATAAATTTTAAAATGTAGCAAACTCTTCATCAAACCAACCCTTGGTGAATGCTCCAACATGGTCAATACAAACTCAAACTCAATCTACCTCATTCGCTAGAAGTACACAAGAAAGCAAAGTGACCGGACATAACCCTGTCAAGGTTGATGGAATGGGTGACCTAACTGGGCCAAGAGCTGCTTCACAAATAGCAAGGGATCAGAGCTATAGACCATTAGTAACTCAAACAGCACCTGGAAATTTGTCTAGCTTTCACCAACCATTACAGGGCATGAACATTATTCAGCCTCCTTCACTTCCTAATAATCACTCTGAAATTGCAAAGATTGTCCAGAAACTATTACAGCCAAAGCTTCCGGAGCATCCCACATGGACTCCTCCATCAAGGGATTATATGAACAAGGCATTTACATGCCAGATGTGTGATCTCACAGTCAATGAAGTGGATACTGTGCTTCTTTGTGATGCCTGTGAAAAAGGGTTTCACTTGAAGTGTTTACAGCCATCACTTTTGAGAGGAATTCCTAGAGGCGAGTGGCACTGCATGAGGTGCTTGACATTAAGCGGTGGAAAGCCTTTGCCTCCAAAATATGGTCGTGTCATGAGGTCTGCGAACACTCCGCCAAAACTGCCCTCTAACACAGGTGGAGTCCAACCATCCTCAGAGAAGAAAACTGGAGTTGCAGCTCTAAAGGTCAGCTCACAGGAGTTAACAACAAATGGAGGCTCTGTTTTGACTGGTGCTGCTAGTAACAATAAGAATGCTGAGCTTCCATCTGTCTCACAGGTCCCTGATACAAAAGAAATGCAAGATGACACTCATTCGTCCAGCAGCAAACACATGGATGAGAAGACTGACCCAAATATCTCAATAAAATCCCTTAGTGCTGCTTCTAGTCCTTCTGTTGGCTTGCCAGGTGAACAAATAATTTCTGAGCCATCTACCTCTAAAGAGAGAACCTTTGCTTCAGAACCAGAAGTACTTCCTCAATTAAATGAGTCAGTTAAACCTAACAACCTGCAATTGTCAAAAAATGTACAAGTTGAACTGACGCCACTATCAAACAATGCTGAAGTTTCATTATATAAACATGGTGACAATAGTTTGACAGATAATAACAGAAAGGAATCTCATGGGGGAGAAAGTTTGATATATGATATCAAACGTGATGACCAATATGTTGCACTAGCAAATTCTGATATAAGTTCTGGAACACATGCTGAAGGTAAACAATGCACTGCATTATATTCAGATGGCTTACATGCAGTAGAATGGGTTGGTGATCTTGTACAACTACTTGATGAGAAAATGTTTTACCAATCTTGCCGAGTTAATGGAGTTACATATAGGCTGCAAGATCATGCTCTTTTTAAATCCAGTCATGGCAAGTTATTTCCATCGAAACTGCAGGCAAGCAAATTGTTGGTATAACTTTAATTTTGCAATTAATTTCACTTGTAGGATTTTCCCAAGATCATAATATGCAAATAAATTAGAGGACATTTCATGTCTTAGCAATAAACTTTGGTTTCTCTGGGGATTTGATTTATATTTCCACATTTGTGTGAAACAAACTTCATTTCTTGGACATTAGCAATCTGAAAGCTTTTCCCCTATTTTATTGCAGTCGATGTTTGAAGATAGCAAAACTGGATTGAAGTGGGTAAATGTGACAACGTGCTACTTTCCTGGTGATTTACCAGGGAATATCCCTCATCCATGTATATCTGAAGTCAATGAGGTAATCTGTTATCTGTATATTTATCCCATATATTTCTCTCTCAAAAGAATGATTCCAATGCATGTGTTTGTGGAAGATTGTCGTTGGCATCTAAGTTGTCGTTCATGGAGTTAAGCCATCATTGTTTTGCCTTTAAGGTCATACATGAGCTTATACGCCATAAATTTTGTATTGCTTCAAGACTCTAAATTATTTGTCAGCAATTCCTGTTCCATCTTGGACATATGGAAGTTATCTTACAGATACATTTTCATTTTCTCTCCTGAAGGTTTATGAATCTAATAGTGATAGAACTGAAATGGCTGGCTCCATTCAAGGTCCCTGTGAAGTCCTCCCGTCTGATAAATTTCAACAAGAAAACAGTAAACGAAGAGGGTTAGAACCTGAGGAAAGTGCTAGACTTCAGCCAATTTTCCTGTGCAGGTTTGATTCTAAATTATCTATCATTCGAAACAGTTTTGTTGTTTTGTATTCAATTTATAAAGTTTATCATTTTTTTTAAATTCATTCAGGTAGTAATGAACTGGGAATATTCTTCACTTGATTGTTTAACTTACTATAATTCTTCCTCTTTGTAATTATGTTTCTCACCTTTGTGTGTGCTCGTGTGCGAATCGCATTTCTCCCTTTTTTCGCACATTTTGTACACATAAAGGGTTGCTGTTGATGTTGAAAACCCTGTGGTGTTATGCTCATCCTGTTGATAATCAAGACACTTTTGACTCTAATTAATGTGTTGATATTGTTTTATAGCTTCTTTCTTGTATTTTTAACAGTGAAAATTATAGTTTGTCCTGGATATTCTTTGACTTGAGGTCTGTTTTGTTTTCTAGATGGTTCTATGATGGAGTCAAAAAACTATTTCAGCCTGTTATCAGTTGATGCTGTCCTACGCACCATGATTTTCCTGCGCTTGGCTATTCAATGGTGATTATCTGATCCTGTATTTGTTAATTTGTCTTCTTTTTTCTCATTTATCTGCTCATACGATAAGCCCTTCCTTTTGCCATGTTCGTAAGAAAGCCCTTGAATATAATAATTGTGAGAACTTCTTTCTCTTTTTTGTTTAGAGGTGTTGGGTGGTAGGAAAATAGGAACTGATAAACATTATTACTAATATTATGTTTGGCAAATCTTTCCAAGGAAGCACTTCCATGTCAAATTACTAAAAGGGCTTGTATATGAAAGGTTAGAGGTAATTATAGTAAGTGGGGTTACTTATATACGTGTCTACATATATGTTAATTTTGCTTCTGTTTATTTTTGAGAGAAATTACAATGTCTGCTTCTCCCACAGCAGAGATTTTTTTTTTTTTTTTTAAAGTCTGGTACGATCCATCACTGGATGTATTGAAGTATGTGTACTACTGTGGCCAAGCAAAAGATAAACTTGGATTTCCCTTCTATAATTCTGGCCTGTAATTTTCATGCCCTGGCTGATATCTATGGTTGTTTGCAATGTCATAACTGACAATCAACTCTTGCTTTTCCAAGTATACTTGGTCGTAACAGAGCTTTTGTGTCCATGCAGGCTTGTAGCTTTCAGACACTAGGCAAGTTGGAGTCTGTTTTGATGTAAAATATGTAGGTGAAGCTGTGACTTGGTTTAGTTTTTGCTGAGTCTTCTTTATGGTAACTATTTTGTATTTTATGATTCTTTTTGGGTCTTTAGGCGCATTAGGCCCACTAATACCATTATCAGGATCTCACTGAACAAATAAATTATAGAGACAGTATTGTAGTAGTCCTCTTAGAATGCTGGAAATGTAAAGTTTCCTTTGTCTTGGCTCTTCAAGGCTCCTTGTTCACCAAAGATATTATGATGTCATCTTTCTTCTCATCTCTTCATATTCTATGTCAATGGACACTTGAAAAGCCAAGGAGATTAAATATCTTCTTCCAAACTACATGAGTATTGGCTAAGGGTGAAAATAGACTAGAATCATACCAAGTTTTAGCTAAAAAAGATTGACTTGTATTACAAGTATGAAGAGTATTTAGAAAGATATTTGTAAATTACCTACTAACAAGGCCCTTATATCAGCACATGATATGGATAAACCATATCTTTGCCTACTAGACTAAATTTCATTAGTTATGTTGATAGATATCTTAATTTTTTTTTTTGCTAAAAATAGATATCTTAATTGATAGTACATAATTTTAATAAAAGTCTGCTCAAAAAAATTTCTTTTAAAGATCTTGGTTTAATGCACAGAAATTTCTGCTTATCAAAGTTAAATATATGAAACTCGCTCAGAAAAATTAATATGGAGAGAAAATAAGAAATGGACGAGAACAAGGAAAAAAAGACGAATCTTTATAATATTGGAGGACCCAAAAACCTTTTTTTTTCAGCTTGTTTTGCATGAAATTTTTCCGTTATCAGAGATAATATGTTCCATATTCATGAGACCACCGATAGACTGAAGGAACTTGAGCCCAACGGCTCCTCCAAGAATTAGTAGGAAGCCTATCCTGAAAAGCTCTCCACATAAAGACACGTATTCTTTCTATACCTTTCCATTTCCATCGCCAAATATGACGGAACAGAGAGTTCTCAGGTCTCTCACCATCACTTTCAATCAGCTTGTAACCACTCTTAACAGTATATACCCCACTAATAGCTCCATTCCAAGCCATAATATTACTACCCGCTTCCTGTCTAGGCGGAACCGTAGCTATAAGCTTTTGAATAGCCTTACTAGGCAGAATAGACATGAGGCTAGAATAATTCCAACTCCCTTCAACAACCCAATCCGACACCAGGCTATTCGCTTCAATATCCGAGAGTTGTCTAGTGCACTCTCCTATCAAAGAACTATCGGGGAATAACCATTTATCTTTAAAGAATTGAACAGTAAGACCATTCCTAATAATCCATTTAGAACCCCTCTCCAGCAACTCACGCTGTTGAGCAACAAATTTCCACAAAAGAGAATCAGAACCTCTGCAATTCAGTAAATTCGTATCATCTCTAATCATATATTTCCTCCAAAGAACATCAGCCCATAAACCAGAGGATCCATTTAATAGCCTCCATGTCATTTTAGCTCCACAACCTATATTCAGCGAGGAAAGTCTTTTCAACCCCAAACCACCCTGATTTTTTGGAAGAATCAGATGATTCCAACCTATAGGATAATATCCTTTATTTGACTCCATGTTACCCATATAAAGTTCCTTTGAATTCGCTCCACTTCCTTACAGATCGATATAGGGATTTTAGCCACCTGCATAGGATATAGGGGAATAGCAGAAATCACAGATTTTGCTAACGTAATTCTACCAGCTGTAGACAAGGACTTCCCTTTCCAAGCCGCTAGCTTCATGCGCACTCTATCAGTAATATAATTAAAAGTTTTTGAAGGTTTCTTCTTCCTAGACAGCGGGAAACCCAGATACCTTCCAATCTCAGCCGTGATCCTCATACTGGTGATAATAGCAATCCTCTGCTTAAGAGCTAAAGGAACTCTGGGAGAGAAGAAAATGGACGATTTGGAAGTGCTAACTAGTTCCCCGGAAGCTTCACAAAATTTCGACAGGCAATCTCTCATGCACCTCGCCTGCATCTCTGTAGCCTCTCCAAATAAAAGGATATCATCAGCAAACATTAAATGAGAAACCGCCAAACCATCCTTAGATACTACAATAGGTCTCCAATAACCAACATCCACTGCATCATTAATTAGATGAGACAATTTGTCCATACAAAGAACAAAACACGGGGGGGGGGGATCGGATCTCCCTGCCTTAAGCCTCTACCAGCAGGGAAGAAATCCGTCTTAGACCCATTCCATATAATATTATATTGAACAGAAGTGACACAATCCATAATGAGCTTAATAAAGCCAGAATCCAGCCCCACTTCCATCAACACCTTCTGCAGGAAATCCCACTGGAACCGATCATAAGCCTTTTCAAGGTCTATCTTCATCGCCATCAAACCTTTTCGACCTCTCATCTTCTTCATAGTGTGCAAGATTTCTTGCCCCACAATGATATTATCATGAATTTTCCTTCCTTTAATAAAGCTTGATTGGAAAGGCGAAATAATAGAGTCCATTAGATGTTTGAGTCTTCCAGTAATGACTTTAGTAATACACTTATAGTGCACAGAGCATAACAAAATAGGCCGAAAATGCCCTACCTCTTCAAGTTTATCTCTTTTAGGAATTAGAGAAATAAGAGTTTTATTATGCTCCACTAGATTCATCTCTCCACGAAACACAGATTGGACAAAATTACACAAGGAAGGACCAACCTTATCCCATTTAGCTTGGAAGAAAATTGGGGGAAAACCATCGTAACCAGGGGATTTGTAAGGCCCAATTGAGAACAATGCTCTCTTAATCTCTTCAGCTGCCGGAACTCGTCCCAGAGACTCCAATAAATCAGCTTCAATAAGAGGGAATCTGGATTTAGTAAACAAACTCCCTTGAATTCTACCATCATCTCTGTAAAGATTTTGGTAATAATTAACTACCATAGAACTCAATTCCGCCTCATTATCCACCCATGCACCAGAATCATTCTTAAGCATGACAACTTTGTTACGTCGTTGCCGCATGGTTGCTTTTAGATGATAATACCGAGTATTTCTATCACCTTTAGTAACCCAGTCCGCTTTGGATCTTTGAAACCACTTAATTTCTTCCTCCTTTAGAAGCTCTTCCAAAGATGATTGCAACTGAGACTCCAAACAGCATAAGAAGGTACAAGCCGGGTAGTTAGGAGACTTTTGAATACCAGCAAGCCTTGCCAAAATATTCCTATTATGCTTCTCAACAAACCCAAAACAGTTTTTATTCCATTCAACCAGAGCTTTCTGAGCACTCTGAAGAGAATCGTTTAAATTCATATCATTCCTCCAGTTATCACTAAGGAAGTTATCAAAAGAATCATGGGATAGCCACATCGCTTCAAAACGAAATGGCCTAGAACAACTATTAACAGATGCACATTGAAAATTTAGCATCAAAGGATTATGATCAGAAAAAGATATCCGAGGAAGTACCTTAATAAATGCTTCTCTGAAATCATTCAAGAATTGCGTGTTCACCAATCCCCTATCAAGACGCTCGAACAGCCGAGGATACCCAGCAATTTTTGGGCCTTTCCAAGTAAACCGAGGCCCCTGAAATCCCATGTCCGACAACTCACATTCAGAAATCTGATCAAAGAACCATTGACTTCTTCTAGAATTGCAACACACACCCCCACATGTTCCGATACACAGAGAATGTCGTTAAAATCCCCGATCACAATCCAAGGATGTGAAATAGATGCTGCCAAAACTTTGAGCTTCCCCCTGAGAACAGACCGAAGATTTGAATGAGGAATCGCATATACAACCGTCAAAATAAAAGGAGGAAATCCCAGAAGATCACAACTTACATGAATAAACTGCCTATCTTCTGAAATTAGATTTATTCGAATAGCCTCACTTCTCCAAAAAATGGCGATGCCACCCGAACGACCTTCACTAGGGACTGATTTCACTGCATCAAAACCCCACGCTGATAAGGGTCGGAAGGGAATATCTGAGCTACATTTTGTCTCTACAAGAATAATTAAAACAGGCTTGGGCCCCACATACACAACTTTAAGATTTCTGAGGAGGGATTTTTGGCCCACTCCCCTAACATTCCAAAAAAGAACTTTATCCATTAAAACGATTGTCTTAAAAGGCCACCTACTCCTATTGGAGAGACTGCGTTTCAGGGACCAAGGAAATATCCCCCATACTATCACTTAACCCATTATTTCCAAGCTCCAAATAACCTGGACTAGAAACAAAGTTCGCCGGATCCACATCTTTCATACACTTTTCACCTGGATCAAAAGTCACCACCTCATTTTAGGCCCTAATCGAGCAGCCCATCATGGAAGTTGGATCCTCATTAACAACAGGTTCGAGCTCCTTCATGTTACCTTCCCTTATATCCTCCATATAATTATTACCCAACACATTTTCAACTAAAAGAGGTTCCCCTACAAACTCCTTCTGACACGTGATACTTACCTCCTTTCCTAGCTCAGCAACGACTCCCTGTCCTTCCTTCGGTAAAATCATGGATAAAATCCCATCCCTCTTCTCTCTTGCCCTCTTCTCAACACACTTTTTCTTCTCGAGGTCTGACCCTTTCTCCTGCACCATAGAGCCATCATTTTCCTTCCTAATGCTCTCCTCCAGGGTTTTGTTCACCCTTTGCCCCTTTTTCTGAAATCGTACACTATGAGTACTATGACTTAGTGTCTGCGTCGTATCTACCGATTGATCCCTGCCCACCTATGCATCATCCTTGTCAACCTCACCCTGCTGCAGAGTACCCATTCGAGCAAGAATTTCAAATCGAGATCCCTTATTCTCATTCTTTGTGATTTCCTCTTTATCGTGTTTTGCTTTTCGTTGTCGACGTGGCTTTTGGACCACCTTCTAAATGTCACGGTTTGAGTCAGCATCCCCAAGGACTTGAAGAGTCGCCGGCTCCGCCACATCCTTGTCCTTCTGCTTGCTTCCTTCTCCACCGCCCTGAACTTGACGTCTTGAAGGGCAAACTTCCTTAACATGGCCATAAATACCACAGTCTGAACAAAGGAGATGGAGACCCTCATACTCCAAGTAATACTCTTCCCCATTCAGCCGAAAACCCGCCATAAGTTGTTCCTTTAGATTCACAAGCACACAGATGCGAGCGAATCGCCCTCTCAGCTGATTGGAAGTATTTATATCAACTTTGATCGTCTCCCCAATCCTGTCCCCAATGATCGTAAGAGCCTCTCGATCATAGTACTCTAAAAACACCTTAGGCAAACGCACCCATACAGCTACCTTATCAATTTTAGCTCTAGCTGGATGAAAGTTGGGCTCCCATGGCCTCACAGTAAGGTAATGATCATAGATCATCCATGGCCCCCCAGTAAGTGCATTAAGGTAATTCTCTTTATTATACAGCTTAACCACAAAGAATCCGTATCCAATGTCAATGAGACTTAACACCCCTTTTTTTGCCCACATTGTTTGAAGGCTGGTCAACAAAGCTTTATAGCCTATTGTCTTGTCCATCAGCTTAACTATAACTGATTTCCTCCAAGGTTTGTATAGCCGTTTCTTGATCTTCTCAGAGAATGTAAACGTTGGAAAGTTTCTACCACTGCCTTCTTTAATCTCAAATAGCGGTTCAACATCTTCATCACCTGGTTCGTCTTCTGACATGTCATCATCTGACTTAGCCCCAGGCGTTTCCTTAGCTATCTCATCATCAGAACTATCTCCATCACCACTGCTACCCTTGAGTTTGTCCGCAAAGGATACATCCCCTTTCTGATAAGCTGATCCTTTAGTAAGACTTGGCCAGGCAACCTTACTACTATCACCTATTCCTCCATTCTTAACCTTCTTTGAGCTACGCAACAACTGATCATCTTCCTCTCGAGAGAGAGGTAGAAAAACGAGAGAACTTCCTGCAATCATTTTTTTTACTAGGACACATTAGTTTAATACTCCATATATTCTACATGTAGCACATTTTTTTTTTTTTTTTGATATCAAAATTTTAGGAAAGGGGTTGGGCTCACCTACAATCCAAGGGCAGGGCGCTTGGAGCTCAGTCCACAGGGCATACTGGACAGAGAGTACATATGCATCCACCTCTACCAGCGTTTCCACTGCTTTCTAAACCCCCAGGATGCCTCCCCAGCGCCTTGACTAACACAGGGATCGGACCCCTCCCTTGAGGTGAGGAAGTCCGACCCCTTCGCCAGTTGAACCCAAGGACGAGGGGTTACATGTAGCACATATTTGTGAAAGCAAAACATTGCTTTTTGAATCTATTACATGCCTACATACTCTTCCAGTATTAAATATATGATAGAATTGACTGTTTCGAAGAGATTATGAGAACTAAATAAATTACTTAATCATATTATATATGTATATCCTTAGATTATATATAAGTTAGGTAAAATAGTTTAAAGAAAAATGATAAATAAAAATATTTTAAATTAACTTAATTAGTTTTCTTAACCTCTTAAAAAAATCAACTATGTTAGGGAGGAGTAACATGAAGGGGGAAGTCCGGTAATAAAGCACCAAAGCATCAAAAGTCAAACGAAAAAGAATAAGCGAATAACATTCCCAATCAGATACACTTTTATTCCGATCGCTTGGTCAAGGTGGGAAAGTTAAAAAGCGCAAAGAGGTTGAAAATAACTGTTAACTACCACGAATCTTTTTGACCATCCCACTACAATTTGCAGATTCCCTCAACAAGTAATGTTCAATCAACCGCCTCTTGGTATCATATTATATACTTCCTCCGGTCCTAATTATAGGAATACTTTTATAGTATAATTTATACTACAAAAATGTTCTAGTATTACCTTTAGCCTTAAATATAGGATATTGTATTACACTATAAATTATATTCTATATTTAGAATCGGAGGAGTAGTATGTAATCGCTCTATCACACTTTTATGTAAAAAAAAAAAAAATAGTTAACTTATTAAATTTGTCTTAAACTGATTTTTTTTTTTTTTTAACTTTGCCTATATTAAATAAGGTTTCTAAGAAAAGAGGGGGAAAAAAGTAAAAAGACGCATTGAAACATTAATTATATATAAAAAAATTAGTAAGTGGGTATTAATTATTCTATAAATGACTTGTGTTGTGAACTAGAGAGATTATAAAATATAATAACTAAATTATGTAAATGAGAAGGTTAATTAAAATTAGTTAAAAATACCATAATTTATGTATGGTAGGAGGGAGAATCAATGAGAGAAAGGATGAATAGTAAAAATAGGTTATGCATAATTGATTTATATAACATGTAATTAATGAGAGTATAAATAGAAAATATTGGGTAAAATTATAGACATTCTTTATTAAGTGTATCTTATAAATAAGATCATACATAATATTATATACTATGAAAGGTGAAAATTGTATCTTATATATAAGACCAGAGAGTAGATAAATATTAATGATATGGTTGTATTCTGTATTGAGAACAGACGCACTCAAACACATATAAACCTCTCTTGAGAGGTACTCCCTCTGATCCTTATTATAAAGCACCAACTAACTTTTCTCATAAATCAATAAAAGTAGTTAAAGTCAATAAACTTGTCCTAGAATCTAAGTAATTTTCAATATTACCCCTACTAATTGCACTAAACTCTAATATTATATTAATTATTACTCTCACCATTACCTTTATTAATTAGGGACATACATGAAAAAAATAATCAATGCTCATTGGAAACAAGCAAGTGTCTTATAAAAAGGACAAAATAAACTTGTTAGTTGGTGCCTTATAATAAAGACCAGAGGGAGTATAAGGCACCAACTAACAATTCTCATAAATAAATAAAAACAGTTAAAGTCAATAAAGTTATCTTACAATTTAAGTAACTTTCAATATTACCCATATTAATTGCACTAAACTCTAATATTATATAATTATTACTCTCACCCACTACCCTTATTAATTAGAGGCACATGTGGAAACAAATAATTAATGCTTATTGGGAACAAGTAAATGCCTTATAAAAAAGACCAAATAAATTTATTAATTGATGTCTTATAATATAGACTACAGTTAGAGAGTATTCACCAATTTCTCCGACAGAATAACTTTTTGAAGGACCCATCTTGCAAGTTGATTACCACAAAAATAACACTTTCGGTTGGCCCCACTTTTAGAAACCGTGTTACTTCCTCTGTTCTTTTATAAGATGCTGAGTAGAAAATATTTTTATCCTTTTCATAACTCTAACACTGGTTAGTTTTTGAAGAAATCAATTTTTTTTAAAGTATTACAATATTTAAAAGGGCAACGGCAGAGAATAATAATACTCCATCCATCCGGTTCTTAATATAAGTCACTTCAATTAATTCATTAGGAGTTAATTCATTCAACATGTCTTAATTTTTTTTCAACTTTACCCTTAATAAATAAAGCTTTAAACACTAGGAGCCAAAGTGAAACATCAATTATCTGGGTAAAATTGACAAATAAATTGTGGATCAAACATTATTTTAATTAAGAGTGACATATTTGTGGATCCGAGGGAATATGATATTAGAGTTTAGTTTAGTTAATAAGAGTAATATTGAAAATCACTTTAATTGTTACATGTGAATCGATTAAAATTAGAAGTTAGAGAATGATTCCCCCCCCCCCATTTTTTCAGCTTATTCTAGTTTCTTGCGTCTTTTTTCTTGACCTATATATAGATGCACACACATATATTAGACACACACTTAGAGAGAGAGACACACTCAATTATAGATAGCTGCTGAAGCTATATATATAGAAGCAGATCATCTGCCTTAGCTTCTGTGCATGTCATTATATATTTTAACTCTTTGTCTCTGTTAGCTTAAGGTCACCTCCAATGGCGCCTGCAAAAGGAGACAATAATGTTGTTGCTGTGTCAAGTATGAATTTGGAGAGATTGCTTAGCATGATGGGTGGCAAAGGAGAAGCTAGCTATGCCAACAATTCTCAAGCTCAGGTACGTAGTCAATTATTTATTTATTATTACTCACTCTATGGCTTAATATATAAGTTAGATAACCAGTTTGCATATATTAAGAAGATTAGTTAGTTATTTGTACTAAATCAAACTCACCAACTAGCTCCTATATTTCTTCTGTTTTTAAAAAATTGGTGAAACTTGTGATGTTTTGCAGGCCATACATGCTAGGTCTGTGCTTCATCTTCTCAAAGAAACCCTAGACACAGTTCAGCTTGATGAAAGCCCTAATATCCCATTTACAGTTGTGGATTTGGGGTGTTCATGTGGGAGCAACACCATTAATACTGTGGAGATTATCATCAAGCACTTCATCAAGCGTTATCAGGATTTAGGGTTTGTGCTACCTGAGTTTTCTGCTTTCTTCAATGATCTTCCAAGCAACGACTTCAATGCCTTGTTCCAGTTGTTTCCTCCTTTGTTGATCAATAATTATGGTGGTGCCGTTAGCGGTGAAGAGTGCCTTGCCGCTGCTGACAACCACCGCTCTTACTTTGTCGCCGGAGTTCCCGGATCATTTTACCAGAGGCTTTTCCCGGCGAGGTCCATCAATTTCTTCTATTCAGCATTTGCACTGCATTGGATATCTCAGGTTAGGCAGTTAATTTCTTCATTTCTTTCATTATGCTATTAATAATGATTTTATTGAATAAAATTAATTAATCTTCAATAATACCTTCAAGTCTTCGTTATCATTTAGTCGGTTCAATTTTGTAAAAGCACTAGACATAATACGCTTTCCATGGGATTGACTTTCTAGGTTCTTTTTCTAAGATTTCTATTCTCTTTTTTATTTATTAGAATCCCCACTTTAAGGAACCTCACATTGCATTCAATCTTTTTCCCTGATTGACTATCAGGTTTCTTAGAAAGCCCTATTTTAAGCGACATTCTTTTTTGATTTGATGACTTTTGTTAAAGTGTTAGAACCCTTCAAACACTCCAAGAATATATATATATATATATATATATATATATATATATATATATATATATATATATATATATATATATATATATATATATATATATATATATTCCTACTGGATCAATACTCTAATTACAATATAATGATATGTCAAAGCTGACCTGATAATACCAAATATTAAATAGCTAGATGTTAAAAGACAAAAAGAAACAGACGTGCCACTAATTCCTAGAACAAAAAAGCATAGTGAAGTCCTAAAATTCAAACGGATAATAAGTCCACAAGATGATGAAAGAGAAACAAAGATAATGCAATATTTTATAGATACTGTTCCCTCCGATACTTAATATAAAACATATTTGAAGAGTTCATCTTAGTTCTAAATATAAAACAATATTTTCCTAATTTACCTCTGTTGATGCTCCTTCAACAATAATCAACGAAGAGAGGGAGGAGTGAATTAAGAAAGATGACTACAGGGTTTTAGAAAATATATGTCGTATTAACTAATTAACTTAACTTCTTTAATCTAATTAAATTAGATAAATATATTTTATATTAAAGACGGTAGGGAGTATCATTTATTAATTCAAAGCATGCGTATGGTGGATCATCTCAAGGGCTTGAACCATAGTTCAGATAATGACGTACTGTTTACCATCTTGTATATATCAAAAAATATATCAAAAAAATGCGGTGGTTCGAAGTCCAATATACAATTCTACTAGGTGGGGTCTGAGGAGAGATAAATATATTAAGATATACTCCCTCCGGTCTTAATTATAAGACAACATTTGAGACTTGATTTTGATTCTAATTATAAGACAACATTCTAATTTTTGTCAATTTCTTTATAAAATACCCTTATTTTATTCTTTCAAATGTGTTTGACTTTTGATGAATATATATATATATATGTATGTATGTATGTATGTATGTATGTATGTATGTATGTATGTATGTACTTTATTTTATTCTTTCAAATGTGTTTGACTTTTGATGAATATATGTATATAGGTGCGTAGAATTTTCCAATTAGTGAAACTTATATATATGTGTTTGTGTGTGTCTATATATGTATATGTGTGTGTGTTTATGTATGTATGTATGTATGTATGTATGTATGTATGTATGTATGTTAATTTATGTATGTACTTTGTATGTATGTATTTTTGTATGTTATCTATGTATGTATTATGTTTCTTTTACTGTTTATATTCTTTTATTTTTAATGCATTTGAAACTTTCCTTAACAAAATTTTTCCCACTACTAATTGTGCACCCATAAACCTAAAATCCTGGGTCCGCCACTGTGTGTGTTTTATACACAAATATATATAGACATCCACACACACGTGCGTGTGTGTATAGATATATGTATATCTATGTGTGTGCCTGTTAATATGTACATATATAAACACACACACACATATATATACATATATATCTGTGTGTGTATGCATATGTATGTGTGTAAATATATGTACACACACATATATCTATATATGTGTGTGTACATATATCTACACACATACATGTATATATAACAAAACCATTATTTCAATTAGATAGTATGTGGAAAGAAAATTTTAGGTTGGAGAGATATGTGATAGAAGCTATTGATTCACTTTTACTTTTTTCATTTTAAATTTATATAAGGACATTTCAGGAAAATAAGGAAAATAAGTAAATTAACTAATTTAACTTCTTTCCTTAGTTTCCACAAAATCGGTTAAATATGTCTTATAATTAGGACCGGAGGGAGTATTTCGAAGTACCTCTTTAAATAGATAAACTTTTTCCAGAATTTGAACCCGTAACCTCCAAATCAAATTGTGATAGCAATCTTACCATTTTTCTAAAGCTCACCCTCAAGAAGCTTACCATTTCTAATAAGGGAATTCAACTGCCGCAAAGTATTGTTTGTTTCCTTGTTTAAAATATTAATTGGGGATAATACACACACACACAGATACCAGAGAGTGTGATGGACAAGAGTGCAAGAGAATATAACAAAGGAAGAGTGTTCATACATGGAGCAAGTGAGAGCACTGCAAATGCATACAAGACTCAGTTTCAATCTGACTTGGCTTCCTTTCTCAAATGTCGCTCCCTTGAGATCAAGAAGGGCGGGTCCATGTTCTTGGTTTTCTTGGGTCGGACCTCACCCGACCCAACTGACCAGGGTGGACCCGGCCTCCTCTTTGGGACCCACTTTCAGGACGCCTGGGATGATCTTGTCCAAGAGGTATATATTCATACCCGTCCCTCCTATCCTAATATAAATGTTGAGAGTTTTGGGAAATAAGTTTTTGTTTTTTTTTATAGAAAAAGTTAGATTTACTCTATCTCCAAAATTCATAATTTTTTTTTTTTAAAAAAATTTCTCAGTGATGCCACATGTTATGAGCGTTTTTCATTTAGGAAATAGCTTCCAAGGCAAATAATTACAAGGGTATATACTTCAGAGAACCCAATACACACAATTTTATAAATAACTTGACTAATTTTCTAACCCCCTAAATTTAGGATTAATTAGAATTGTATTTCATTTCAAAAATATATACACTCAGTTATGGTAATATTGCTAACTTCATTTTAGTTAAGTTACAAATCTATCCCTAAAATATTACTCATCCTCATCTGACACCATGAAGTTTGCATAGTTGTGACAGTACATCAATATTCTCAAATGAAGAAGTAAACAAAAACATCATTTTTGTTAAGTCATGCAATGTTACCATTTATCAATATTCACTGCTCCATTTTATATTATAGGGAGTCCAATTTTGTATCGTTTCCTCTTAATGTTTGTCCGTTGAAAATCAAGTGTATGTGTATAGTGAATGAATGATTTGAAAAGCAGGGAATAATCAGCAGTGAAAAACGAGACGACTTCAACATTCCTCTGTACGCATCAAGCCTACAAGACTTGAAGGAGGTCGTTGAAGCTGACGGCTTGTTTGTGATCAACAGGCTTGAGCTGTTTAAAGGAGGAAGCCCTCTCATGGTGAGCCACCCCGACGACAAAGCCGAAGTCGGCAGAGCCTTAGCCAACAGCTGTCGCACCGTGTCCGGAGTCCTCGTCGACGCTCACATCGGCGAGCACCTCAGCGACGAGCTATTCTCCAGAGTGGCCAGCCGTGCCACCAGCCACGGCAAACGGCTCTTGAACCAAATCCAGTTCTTTCATATTGTAGCGTCCCTTTCCCTCGCTTAATCCAGATTAATTTTTAGGTATGTTGGTTTACCTTTAAACACACAACTTATTATAAATATGTTACGTCTCTAGTAAAACTTAATATATGTAAGTGATATATGTATATATTTATTTGTGTATACCTTAATTTCTATACGTTTCGATATAGAAAAAGTAAAGCCGTTTGTCATGTAAAAATGGTGGCAACATGCAATATATTTATTATTTATATACTCCTTATGCTTCTTATTAACTCAAACATAGTTATTAATCTTCAATAACCACTTAACATATCACACTGCACATAGGTTTAAATATATATATGTGCCTGTGAACCTCATATATAAAAAATGCATGTCCCTGCATGCATCTTAGTTCGATTAGTGATAGATATGATCAAGCTAGAACATGGTTCAGCTGAGACGATCGATCGACATATATAAACTCATTTATTGATCATAAAGAAATTAAAATTGATTCAACGTTCAGGGGAATTCAAAATGATGATATCAGAAGCTTCAGGAAGCCTGAAAGTCACCTTCCTCTCCCTACCCATACTTTCGGTTTTGGTTAATGAATATATCCCAACTTCAATTTCAACCTTCTTCTCTCTCATCATCAGAAGTTTCTCCAGCGACAAACTCAAGTGCCTTGATGATGAATCTGCATAGTAACTCCCACTTTCTTCTGTTTCCATTGACGATGACTGAAACTCACTACTGTTTAGAAGCTCTTCCAATGACGAAAACTGGCCAGAAAATGAAACCCTACCGTTCAGAAGCTCTTCCAATGACGAAAACTGGCCAGAAAACGAAACACTACTGTTAACCTTAGAACCACCACCATCATTATTATTACTCAAGATTCTCCTGTTTTCTATAGATGGTGATTTGGCAAACCACTCTTGTAATGTGAGGTCCATTGAAATTGAATCCGCAATTATAGGTTCGGGATTATGATGATGGTGATGATGTCGGCTCTCTTGCTTCTTCATCTTCTTCATCCTCCTCATCCTCCATGAGCATGCCAAGAAGCTGGGTTTTTTATTAATTCCTTCATGAGGAGGTAGTCCTATTTCTGGACTGGAACAAGGATCAGAAGAACAGAAAGACAGTTTACTAAGTATTGTCATTATAATTAGGGTTAATCTATGAAGAAGAAGGAAGACAATTAAGTGTGGTGTAAAGTTGAGTGTTGAGATGGAGGCTATATATATAGCAAAACAAAGACGTGTTTTCCAACAACTAAGAACATATTTAGTTCTGTTTTATACACCTTAGGTAGCATCAACCTACAACTAAGTTTTAGTACAATGGAGTAAAACAGATTTAATATATATATATATATATTACGACGTGCCTAGTAATTAAAGTTCTTGATTAATAGTAATGGTTTGAACGAGCAGTGGATGAGTCCACAAAATCTTGTCTTATGAATGATGAAAACTAAATAAGTGGTTGGGTAGAAACAAGTGGGGTAAGATTATATATTCTAGCATTTAAATTTGGCGGCGAAGACGATGGTATGTATATGTATCAGCCAAAACAATTAGTGGTAAGATTGAAGCATTTTAGTTTGGCGTTGAAGACAATGATATATACGGAGTATATATATAACTTTAATTTCCTGAGAAACTCGATGCTCATCGTTAGTCAAGTACAGCTACTTAATTATCGTTTGCGCTTTGATTCATAACTACTGTTTGCTTTGGTTGCATCTACGCGTGTGTACACTAAGGACCCGTTTGTTACAAAGAAAGCTTGGGGAGGGAAAGGGAAGATCCCAATCTTCCTATGGATTTTGGTTATTTGTTACACAGAAAGTCCAGATCTTCCCAATCTTCCTATGAGGGAAAGTGCTTTCCATCCGAAAATGGAAGGAAAGCCTTCCTGGAAGATGGTTTTTGGCAATTACCCTCAAATTCAAATTTAAGAAGTTCGAACTTGGCGAAAGTTCAAATTTGGCGGGAAAGTTCAAATTTGGCGAAATTTTTTTCTTCAAAAGTTCGAACTTAACAATAATATATTTTTTTAAAATATATTTTAGAAATTTTTTTTTTTATTTTGAATTAATTTCTTTTGAGGGTAAAATAGTCATTTCCTAATTTTTTACCAACTTTCCCTCTTCATTTTCTTCCTACCAAACAACTCAAGCCATCTTCCCTCATCTTTCAAATCTTTCTTTCCTTTCCTTTCCCTCCTCCAAAGTTCCTTTCCCTCCCCAAACTTTCTTTATAACAAACGGGTCCTAAGGGCCCCATAGGTGGGAAGGGAAAAGAAAATTAGAAAGTTCCTCCCTTTGGTATCCTGGGCCACCCCGGGCCCACCAATCTTCCCTTATATGTGAGAAGATCAAATTCTACCAAAATTGGTAGGATCTCAAGTTCCCATGTCACTATTCACATTTTTTTGATAAATTTACCCCTCAAATTTAAATTTATCGGGAATGATTGAATTTAAGTTCAAAGTTGGCGGGAATTTTTTTTACACAAGTTTAAACTTGATATATATTTTTTTTAAAATATATTTTAGCAAAAAAAATATTTTTATTTTTTATTTTGAATTAATAACTTTTGAGGGTAAAATATACATTTCTTGTTTTTTTACCAACTACTACCCTTTCATTTTCTTCCTACCAAACAACTCATCTTTCCTCATTTTTCAAAATCTTCCCTTCTCTTCCTTTCCTTCCTCTAAATTTCTTTCTCTCTTCAAATTTTCCCCGTACCAAACGGGCCCTAACTAAGTAGAAGCTGAAAGAGAAGGCTAGCTGAAGCCCATTTATTCTCTCCGCTCTTTAATACAAGGGTAAGAGAGTCAGTTGATTTTTTTTAAGGAATTAAATAAGTTAGTTAATCATAAAATATGTCTAGTATCATTTAATTATATATTAGTTTATCAGTCTGAAAAATTAGTTTGGTATAAAAACAATGAATATAAATACTTCTTTATTAATCTTTTTAAAAAAGTTAACTATTTTACATTAAGAATCAGAGAGAATCCATCTTAGATATCGTAAGTCAAAGCTGGAAAAATTGATATTTAGTATGTTTATTTCTAATAGAATAAAGTTTATAGTGCAATTTACACTACAAACTTTGTTCTATATTTAGAACCGGAGGAGTACTATCTCCGGTCCTAATTACAAGACCAGTTTGACTTTTTTTTGAAGAAATTAAGGAAACTAAATTAGTTACTTAATTATATTATATGTTGTCCTTAGATTATATATTAGTTTATTAGTCAAACTAATTAGTTTGAAGAAAAAATAAAAATAAAAATATTCTAAAGTAATTTAATTAGTTTCCTTAATATCTCCAAAAAAATCAACTTGGTCTTATAATTAGGACCGGAGGGAATATCATATTTTTTTAATAAGGAGAGGGATCCGTCTGATGGAGGCAATAATATTTAAGGTACTGTTAGACACTAAATATAAATACATCTCATAATAAGGATACAACTTTTGATTTATCATGTTGTAATAGTAAATATATTATGAACTACTAACGGGGTTGATGATGTAAGTGGCTTGTTCGCTTTGCCTATCCAAGTTCGAGCCTTATGAATGCAGAAAAGCCCCGTTGGAAGACTCATCCACCATAGCTAGGTGCGAGATTCGGGTCGGATCCGGATTAGTCAGAGTGAAACTCTAGATACTGGATGGGTAAAAAAAAGAAGAAGAAGATATTATGAACTAATTAATAGTGTATGATGATTTTTATTTTTATTTTTTTGATAAGATATGTTGATTATAATTTTTTTTTTATACAATGATGATTATATTTGTAACAAGGCAAACACAGCTCACCGGCCCATTCGATTATTCAATTAGCGTTGGAAATTAAACTAACATTGACCCATTTTTCTAAAAGCTAACGTTCAAGGGAGGGTCTTGAAGACATTTAGTGACATTAAATAAACATGCAGGTTTCTATGCAGAGAGCCTCATTCACAGTGAACAAGAAGTTGGTCGTTAGATATAATGCTTATTGGATTAACGATAGAATCTACTTTTCTAATGTGATTTACAACGTACGAGATAAGTGTGTAAGATGAATTTTGTCTTCACTGGTGTAAATATGCTTTTTGAACACACTCAAACAAACCCTTTAAATGTGAGTTCGGTGCAATATTTGCATTCTCAAGTGTGCTTGACTTTGCACGCAACTTCCTTCACATTTAACAAGAAACGTTGTTGGAGAGCATCTCAACCTAATCTAACCGTTTACTGTTAACAACTTTTTTAATAAAATGAAGAAAATTATGCCACTAAAGTTGGGATAATAGAATCATGAGAAGATTATTGAAGTAACAAATGAATATCTGTTTTCAAGGTCCCATTAAATTCGAATATACAAAGATGCCAGGGAACAAATTATTCTTGCATGTCACGACTACAACTTGGTTCTTGAGCAAAGCTGTATGAGCAGATTTTTCATCCAAGTAGTGTTACACTCACACACACATCTATATAACTTCATTAGTTGGAGCGACTTCCCGTATACGAACAATATATTGTCAAGCTATTTCTTTCTTTGGAATATATCAGCGTTTTTAAAAGCCAAAAAACAAGGTATCTTCCCATATTGGAGACTAATGTCTCTCCAAGAAAGAGTATGTTCAAAATATGTACGCGAACCAATATTAATTATTAGATCGATATATCCACTCCTAACGACCATTATTATTGTGATCCATCATCATTCTGTTATGAGCTCAATATTCTTGTTCATTATTTAAAAATCTAAAATTTCAAATTAAACATGCATTTTGAAGACCTTTTTTTTTTCTTCTTATGGAGTCCATGCACAGTAAAGACGACGTACAGAATATTTTCATAATACGCAAGGCAAGGGCAAAGTACCTGTAAAGGGGCTAAATGGATGAAGCAACATGTACTGAAGAAAAAAAAAAACCTCCAAATGGAAAATACCACATACACAGCTTAGTATTTGTGTCTCTCCGGTTAATTCTTGCTGGCGCATTATATTTTTCCTACTAAAGCAACTAGTAATATGATCATGCTACAAAGATGCAATTATATGGGGGTTGAATGGAATACAGATCTCAGCTGTCAAGGTGAGGACGGGACGGGATCACCGCCAGAAACATGGGATGCGGCGTCGTCTTTGGATATGGCCACATAATTCAATGGAGCCACTGGTCTATTATTATCCCTCTTTCCGTCTTTCGCAATGGATCGTGATCCATTCTGATGAGAGTTGAGAGATAGCCGTCGGTTAGGCGTCCCGTTGGCTCCTCCATTTGTACGAGGTCCTATTACTTTCTTGTTGCCAACAGAAACTGGCCGAGCAGGGCTGGGTCTTGAACCAAACATGGCTTCCTGTTCTGTGTGTTGCTGATCCTGATGCTTCTTCTGGTCCTTCTTACACCATATGCCAAGAGAGTATTTCAAAACAAGATATCATATCAAACTGCAAACAAGCCTGACGTAAAGGACTATTTTTGGTCATGGAGACATACCCTCAACCTGCGTTTTTCTTCCTCCCTTTCATGCCTGAGCATGGCATATTCTTCTAGCATGGCAAGAAGTGGAACACCGTCGTAGGAGAACGGCATGCCGTGATCTTCTTCCCATGCACGAGTTTTAGCAACCAATGTGTCAACCAAAGCTGCAATTTAAAACAAGAAAAAGAATTTGGTAAATTCGAGCTCTTGTGCATGCCTAAGAGAACATACCACGATGTACACTCCTATTTTGTCAGCCAAGCACAGATGACATTCATTTATTTCCGTCTACAGCATAATTGAACTATTAGTTTCCATAAAATGGAATGAATGCCACATCCCTTGTCTAATGACAATACAAAGACTTCAACTTGCTTCTTGAGAGTTTTATTTAACTAACATCAATGACAGTCTATTAAACTCTTGGAAAGAAGTATAAATCTTTGAAGAAATCAAACGAATTTAAATGAGCATTACTTGTCATACTAAATTCAAATTTTAAATAAAAATGGTAAGAACAATTTTAGTAATAACATTTCTTTGCAGGCTATTGCAGCCTCATCCAACAAATCTACCTGGAATTTTGTTGACCAGTATCCGAGCTTTCTCTGCACGTTTAAGGTTCAAGTGTGCACCTCTGCTTGCATTATACCTGTTTTCATCCTGTTTTACATTAAAGAATCAGAGAGTAAAATGAGAGATTCCAGAAGAGGAATAATATGTACATGTTATGACAATGATTATAAATTACCATCAAAACTAGAGGTAAAATTGAACTACTTTTCCGTGGATAGAATAAAGGGGGAAATCTAAAGTACCCGATTATAGTCTTCGAGCCAACTCTCTTCTTCACACGCTGACATCCACTTCTCAACCTTATCCAGTATATCTTTTCGGCTCAAAGCTTCCTCTTTTGCTTCTGCTATTTGATTGTCCATATCAGCCAGTAATTCAGCAGGCTCGATATCTCCAGAATCAATCAGTGACATGATTTTCTCTCGAGCAGCTCCTGGATCTATTTCTACATGAGCACGGGCAAATATCTCCTCAAGTTCTGTTTGCTTCTTGAAAGCAATTTCCTTCATCCTGCTGGCTTTCAGTTGATCCAGTCTTTCAACTTCCACTTCAGCCTACACAACATGGACCAGGGAAAAAACTTATATTTTAGTACATTTTAATAGTCCCAATCTGCAAATTCAGTAGCTCTTATGTACCTGCTCAATCAGATCCAGAGCAAGGGCCCCAGGAACAGTGACTTCATCCACAGTAGCTGACATATTACAAGTAACATGGTCGAACAGTCTTCTTTCTTCTGGAGGAGTATCCATTAAATTCCACAGATCAATTAACTGAGAAGCTAATTCTTGGAGCTGCAATGGATACACAAGTCAAAGTCAGACTGAAGATTGTCAAGAAGGATGAAATATCACTTCCAAGGTATTGAAATTAGAAGTGGAAATTTCACAAAAAACTTCATATGCACAAAAATAAATTCGTAGTTTTCCAATATCAGTAACTTCTGAAGCATACGCACTGATAAACACGGTGGGAGGGAAAATACATGAATTAAGGTGGTAACATATACAGAAAGTGTATGCAGGATCCAATGCTTTACCTTGTGCAGTCTCTGTTTTTTATCTTCTTTGAGAGTTAAGACCGTCTTAGCCAGTCTAGCTAGGGTGTCGTTGCTGATGCTTTTGGATTGAACACCAGTAGAATCATTTAAGCTTGGATGAACCTCAGTCACAGTACTGAGGAAGTCCATCCCAAGGACAGCACAAAGATCGTGCACTGTACTCACAAATTCAAGAACCTTGTGCAACCTATCAGTCTGCCAGATATGATGCTAAGTGAATCAACTTGGATTTTCAAATTTATGATTAAGTAATTTATTAGTTGGGAGTGTATAAGAATTACCTTTTCCTTTTGAAGTTCTTGAAGTTGAGATTGATATTCATCTAGCTTTTTCAGAGACAGGTCAGATTCATCAACTGCAGGTGTTCCCGTTTGATCGCCAAGGCTTAAGCTCCCAGCTATTTCTCCACATATTTTTTGGATTTGTGACTGCACATCAGAAAATTCCTTTATTCTCTCTTCCTTTTGCTCCCATAACTGCTTAAGTATCGGTGCTATAGCTGCAAGCTGTTCCTTGATAGTTCCAGAAGTGTCTTCAGGCTGTGATAAAACCAAGAGCATGAATAGGAAATTAATTATGGATAAAAACTGTATCATTTAAAATGAATTTAGAAGGTATAATTCTAGTGGCGAAATATCAACTAGATATGTTCCAACAATCACTAACAATTCCAGCAAAGCTTTTTTCCCCGAGGGCTGACTGAAGGCTAGAAAGCTCAAGTTTAGCGTCAGACAAGGATTGAAGTAGCTGTGCCCTTGACTTAGCAGCTTGCTCAACCTTTCTCTTGTACACATCCAAGCACTCCTGTTCTAACTGAAGAAGCATCTTGTCTCGTTCCTCGTCACTTTCACCAACCTCATCCCATATTTCCTACAGTAAATAAAAATAACCTAACAGTTCTGTACACCACGCACATCAGCATCATCATAGATGAAAAGCTAAATAAAGTTACCTGCAGTTTCTTTAACAACGAACCGCAGGTCGTTTCTCCAAGAAGAGGATTTTGTGCATCTGTCACTGCCATTGAAGTTCCAGCAAACCCAACCTGCAACATGAAGAAATCATATGAAATTCTTTCCTTCTACTCAAGACAAAAAAAGGAAATCGGTAAAATAATATATACATGACAGAACTAAATGATAGACACGCAAGATAATCCAATAAGCCAAACAAAAGAAAGCAAAGGCATAAATGTATTTGAACCTTCTAGAGGTAGAAAAGTATTAGCAAATGGAAAGCCTTAAGATTACTGAAAGATGAAAGTATACTTGTGGGGGAAGCAGAAAGCCCAAAACAGAATGTAATTACAGAAATAATTACACATTGATAAATGTTAAGTGAGCTCTAAATGCCTGATGGCTAATATCTAACTCATGCAACAAGTACTATCCATCCAAATAGATGCAATGATGAGTTGAAAACATCACCGAGAAGTTACGCCAAACCTTCCCCATTGATTTGATGAATTTCTAAAATTGCACAGAGCTTAGACGAAAAGAAAAGCGTAAGCTAAGCAAACGTCCCATCAATTTACCAGATCCAGACTCCGGTCAGCTTATAAGTATAACAAATGAAAGAACAGGGACACTACTTAATCAATCTCATTACGGGGAGAATCACAAGGAGATGAGTTCCCTTGCCCAAAAAGTACAACCGCCGGTTAAATCACCGGAAGAATAGAGAAAATGTGAAGGGTTGCAAGCAAAACTAACTCTAAAACTCTAAAGTCCCCCCAATTTCCAGACCTCAACCAAGGTATAAATAGAAAATGCTTGATGTTGAAGTGAAGAGTGATTCCCCTCAGGGAGTAAAAAAAAAAAAAACTAGACACAGATCAATTCTTACTTAGCGATGACGAATTGACCGAGTGAAAGCTCACGATGACCAATAATCAGATTGCGACCTCGTAGGAAATCCTAAAAAAGCTCACTGTCAATTAACAGTGAACTTCACAGCTAATGACGACCGAAATCTCGAACAATCTCAATAATGCATGATCAGGAATTAAGTTCATAGTGTGGACTCACAGAGGAAGCAATTAGAACTCTTATGAAACAACTAGATCTTGAGCACGGGAGATCAAGACAACGAGAACCGACCAAATCAAAGGCAGAGAGAGGAAGAGCTGCATTTCGAGGGAAGAAGCAAAAAACCTGTTAAAATGCTTTACGCAGATCGTCCTTCAAGCTTAGGGTTCTGTGTTTCACAGATCTAAGCAGCCTCTCGCCTTCAGCGTCTCTGTGAGTTAGTGAGAGAGAGAAGAGGAGAGCAGAGGGAGAGTGTACAATAGAAGACGCCAAAGGACAGAGAAAGAGAGTGTAGTGATTATTGCGGTGTGCGGGTAGAAATGGATGGAGGGGGGACCATCGAAGACTATTATATCTGTGATTATTAAATTCTACTATTGCCCTCGTCCTGGCGCGTAACTACGGAAATAACACCATGGAGTGTTGTGTGTGTGGACCGTGTCAGTGCCCATGTGAATCGATTTTTGGACGCAGAAAAACAGGAAATGCCCATCTAGTTATTGAAATACCTTTCTATCCCCGGTTTTTGGACGCAGAAAACAGGAAATGCCCATCTAGTTATTGAAATTACCTTTTTATCCCCGGTTTGTCATGTGAAAATAATTACTTTCTCCGATACTAAGTATAACAACAATTTTGTAGTACACGGTTTGTTATGTGAAAATAATTACTCCCTTCGGTCCTAATTATAGGAACACTTTTAAAAGAAAAATTGTACTACAAAAACATTCATATAATTAAGACCGGAGGTAGTACTATTTTGCAGTTACATGCTTTAAGAAAAAATGCCAAATATAAATTATTGAATTTATAATTAAAATAATTGTTTTAAATATATTTATAAAATTTATATTATTTTTTTATGTATAATGGTTGCATGAAGGATGAGGCAATGGTGTATTGAACAAAAAGGGGAATGGCCAAAGCATGCATTTGAAGTTGGTATCAATAATTAATAAAAAAATCATAGCATAAAATGGAAAAGCAAAGTTAACCCAAATAAGGAGCAAAGCACAAGTGAGCATGGTGATGAGGAATCAAAAACGTGGGCCCGAACGAGCAATCGATAGAGGTTCTCAAACCCACGTATTTTTGTCACTGTATTTGACCATAATCAATAATTTGGTCACGTAAGCTTACATTATTGGCAAATTATTATAATGGCCGCCTTTATGTATATGAAAAGCAATTATTATTTATGAATATTACTATATATAGTCCCATAAATAAGAATTATCCATTAGGATATGGAAACATCCCTCCCACTGATATGATAATTATAATTTCATTAGGGGAATGTTTAGCATGTTCTTTATAAATTAACTCAATTCAAAATAAAGGGTTAAGTAATAAATCCATTTTGGAAGTATATGTCCAAGAGCAATGTTGCCCTGAAAGTTTTTATTATCTCAATGTTGCTGCAGAAATTTCAAAATGTAGCAATATTACCCTATTCCGTTAAAAATTAACGTTAACCATTAAAAAATTGACGTTGACCATTAACTTTTTAATGAAAATAGGTAACATTGCTACGTTTTGAAGCTTCCGGAGTAACAATGAGACAATAAAAAACTTTCATAGTAACATTACTCATCAGAGAAAACTTTTGAGACAAATTTGCTACTTAACCCCAATATAAATAAATATTTTGAAAAGCACGTGATTTTTTTTTTTTTTTAAAAACAAGGATCAAATGAAAGCACACACAAGTTAGTATAACACAAATTCACACACACACCCAAGGGAGGGAGTAGATGCCACTTGACCTGTACCTGTTTAGCAAATGCTTAAATCATAGTTTCGGAAGCCCTTTTTTTTGCAAATCGAAATAAAGCTCTTCCCATATATTTATCTAGTAAATCATGAAAATACTTCTAAAAAGCTAAAACAAACCGACACAAAGGTCATTGGCAAAATCATGTAAATTTAAATTTGATTAGATCGAACTATATTTTTAATTCAATGATAAAGAACCGGATTGGCATTAGTTATTAACAATCTAACCCGGTAGATCGTGGTTCAAACTCATCATCTCAGTTTGAACAATAAACTTATTTTTATGATTGAGTTAAATTGGATCGGAATCGAGCCTTCATTGAATGGGAACTCAGAATTAGATTAGGAACCAGAATGGTATTTAAAAACCCCAACAACTTTTTAGATTTATACCCCTTGTTCTTGGGCTCAACTGACAAAGGGGTTGGACACTCTCACCAAAGGGAGAGGATTCGATCCTGAAGTTGGTCAAGGCGCTGGGGGAGGCATCCTCGCTCCAGGGGCGGAGCCAGAAATAGCAACTAGGGGGCGAATATTATAGAATAGAACCCAAATTTTATAAAGTTATATTTCAACCCCAAAAAAGTTTCAATATATTCATTTCTGTCCTTTCATGAAACAAATAGTAGGGACTTAAATAAAAATATTAAAATTTATATAAGGCTAAAATATAATTTTCAAAAACTTTGGATTATTTGCTACAATTTTGGGGGTGGGGCGGGGCCACCCTAAGACTCCCTCCTCCGCCTATCGCTTACCTCCCAGCTGTGCTTGCAGTAAACGCCTGAGGGTAATAGACGGCTCGCCCTGCCCAACATCGATATCACTTTGGAGGAAGGGAGATTTTGCTCTACCCTTGGATCGTAGGTGAACCCAACCCCTTTCCTAAAATTTCTATATAAAAAAAAAAACTTTTTAGACTTATAAAAAGAAATGCTGAAATAATTATAAAAAAACGGACTCTGTCGAAAAATCCAATATATTTTCGGACCATTCATTATCCTAGGCTGTTTTTTCATTAAAAACTTCGCAAATTGTGGTGTTAAGATATTGACAGTTGAATTTACTACTATAATTTTATTTGTTAATGATAAAATTTTTATTAAATTTAATTATTGTGCCACGATCTAACTGCTGATGGTCAAACCGGTTGGATCATGAGAATCATGGAACGCTACGATCTTGGGTTTGATATTTGATTCAAGAGAGAATGATATATAGGTTGTACCTAAGGGAAATAATTCATTGACAAGTCTCATAAGTTGTTAATAATAACCGATTCACTTGTTCATTCTCAATAATGTTCATTTGTTAATGGAGATTTTTTTAATATTATTTTCTTTAATTGGGACCTATAAGTTATTCTCCCTTAATTCAATCTTTTTTTTTAAAAAAAAAAGTTATTTTATATGTACTTAAAATCACATTTTCACAACTGACTTGTTTTATATATATATATAATTTTTTTTTATTTCAACAATTTTTATGATGAAATATTGAGGTGTTTAATCATTTGTCTACTGGAATTAATTGTGTTTCCATGCATGCATGAAATCTTAAAGTTATGACGATAGTTTTTTTTTTTTTGCTCAAAATGACGATAGTTCATTATTAAGCTTGTGACCCTATTTTAATTAGCTACACTCATGAATTGAGACGTTTTAAATGTTCAGTTGAAAATTGCTGAAAGGTATTAATTAATTGTTAATTCGGCTACCAGTTTTTCTTGGCTATAAATGAATATCAAAGACGGAGTCACGGAGAGCTGATTTGTTCACTGTTCATTGTTTACATAATTTAAATAAATCTCTTCATTTATAATTTATAAGAAAAAAAGGATTAAGTATCAATTTCGCCCCTGAAGTATACGCCCAAGAGCAATATTGCTCTCAAAGTTTTAGCGTAGCAATGTTGCCCCTCCGTTAACAACCTTAACAGTTGACCGTTAGGGCTGTTAACAGAGGGATAACATTGCTACGTTTTAATACTTCAGAGGTAACATTGTTACGCCAAAAACTTTGAGGGCAATATTGTTTCTGGGCGTGTACTTGAGGAGCAAAATTTATACTTAACAAAAAAAAAAACCTATTTTCCAATATCTTTTATTCATTAACCTATTAAAAACATTTTTCAGCAATTAGATTATTTAAATAATCTAATTAAAATATTTGTTAAATATCTTCACCATATCCTTCATTATTTATCTATATCTTTTGGGCTATTAGGATTGGAATATTATTTATTGAGAGTTCTTGTTAGAGTTAGTTTTATTGAAGAAGAAATATTCAATTTTTTTAGCGAGCATGACTTGTTCTTCAATATTCTGGATTGAATACCTTATAGTTATTTGGGTAATAGGTGTTATAGATAGAATACCTCATGGGTTATCCAAAATTTTCAAGTGCTTCCACATTGGAAAGTCACTTTTCAAATTAAGTTCCATGTGATTTGTATTTAGAAAGTTTTTTTTAAAAAAATGGAACCATCATAATCGATATAATCAGTCAACATGTGAAATTTTTAGCAAGAAATACCAATCTCATCAAAATATATATAAAGCTCAAACTGTTCCATATATTGTACAAGCTGTGGTATTAGCAAAATAACATTATGATAATTTGTTAGAACTGTTTGGCATCAGTAATTCGGTACTTGGTATCTTTACTCCACTTTTTTGGATATGATATCGATCGATCTTCTTTGTGATTGCTTATACTTTATTTTTTGGGTTAAGTATCAATTTTGCCTCTAAAGTACACGCCCAAAAGCAATGCTGCCCTTGAAATTTTTGGCGTAGCAATGTTACTCCTAAAGTATCAAAACGTAGCAATATTGCCCCTCCGTTAGCAGCCCTAACAGTCAAACGTTAGTCGACCCTTAGGGCTGTTAACGGAGGAACAACATTGCTATGCCAAAAACTTCGAGGGCAACATTGCTCCTGGGTGTGTACTTTAGGGGTAAAATTGACACTTAACCCTAAAAAAAATTAGTGTGACATATTATTTAGTGGAAAATGACTTAAATATATAAACATTAATTATAAGAGTAAAATACATTGACTACCCCTCTATTTTACCTAAATTACACAAACATCCCCTCTATTTTAAAAACATATATAGACCTCCCTTGAAATTAGAATGCATGCTACAGAAACCTCCCTTACATATTTGAGATTCTATTTCCATCCATCCAACCGTTAGTTGACTGTTAAGTTTGGCTATCAAACATTTGTTTTGACCAAAATACGCCTCTTTCAATAAATGTATGAACATTTATATTTTCCTAAAAATAATTTTTATGCTAACAGAAATCATTCTAATATGTTTTGTTTTTTTTAGCCACGACGCCATGATTGGTTCGTCATATATTATTAATAATGTAAATTTGACACATTATATAACTTATATTAATTTTAATTTTTCAAATACTTTTTTCATAACCATTTATAAACACATTTATTTTGTATACATCTATTAAAATAATTAATTACATTTTTAATTAAGTTTTTTGTGTTTGCATTAATTAAATTAATGAAGTCTTCATCTCAATATGAAAAAAATTTAATAGATAACTATTTACAAAAGTAACAAATAAATTAGGAAAAAACTCTTGAATTACTTAAATAGTTTTAGCCAAAATTAGGAAATTAGTAATGATGAAGGGTAAATTAGTAAATAATCAAAATCATTAACTGAGGTAACAATTTGGATTAACTTTGGGGATAGGAATACTGCATATTTTCATGCCAGAGCAGTGATCCGAGGCCACCAGAAGCGCATCAGCTCTTTGAAGGATGAGGATGGTGAGTGGTGTACGGATGAGGTGGCTCTCCGTGAGAAGGCGACTAGTTTCTTTTCTCGCTTATATTCTATTGAGGACACCCTGACCCCCTTGTACCTGACTCGGGGCCTTTTTCCAATTATTGGGCTGCCCATGTCGCAGGCCCTTTCTTCTCCTATCATGATGGGTGAAGTTCACAAAGCTCTTTTTCAAATGAGGCCTTTGAAGGCACCAGGGATCGATGGTCTTCATGCTGGTTTTTTTCAGAATCATTGGGCCACGGTGGGTCACTCTATTTGCAATATGGTGAATAGATGTTTTGAGGAGGGTGTTATGGAGCCTGAGGTAAATGAGACACTTATTACCCTGATTCCTAAAATACCTGAGCCTGAGCAGCTGAAGGATTTTCGACCCATAAGCCTATGCACTATTCTCTACAAAACAATCACTAAAGTATTGGCTAATAGGCTTAAGCAATGGCTCCCGAGTCTGATTCTACCTAATCAGGCTAGCTTTGTGGCTGGTAGGCAGATTACCGACAATGTTATTATTGCACAGGAGGTGATACACTCCATGAGGACTAAGAAATGGAGGAAAGGGTGGATGGCTATAAAGGTGGACCTTGAGAAGGCATATGATCGACTAAGATGGGATTTCATTGAAGAGACTCTCTATGATGCAGGATGCCCCAGGAAGTTCGTTCAGGCAGTTATGGTGTGTATTTCTACTCCTAGTATGAGGGTGGTTTGGAATGGGGCTAGGTCAGAGAGGTTTTGCCTGTCCCGGGGAATCCGACAAGGGGATCCCCTCTCGCCGTATATTTTTGTTATGTGCATGGAACGTCTATCCCAAACGATTGCTAAGAGGGTTAGGGATCAGCAGTGGCGAGCCATTCAGCTGGGGAAGGATGGCCCTTCCTTATCCCATCTGTTCTTTGCGGATGATCTCGTCCTGTTGAGCGCCGTATCTGACTCGCAGGTCCTTCTTATCAATAAGGTGTTGGAGGATTTCTTTGCTAGTTTTGGCCACAAAGTTAGTTGTGCAAAGACGTCCATTTACTTCTCCAGGAATGTTTCTAATGAGGTTAAAACGAAGGTTAGTGAGGAGCTGGGGTTTAGGTGCACAGAGGACCTGGGCATGTATTTGGGGGTGCCTTTGCTTCATAAACAGGTACGCTCGGGTACCTATGAGTATCTGGAAGGCAAAGTTGTGAGAAAGCTCTCAGGATGGGCAGCTAGGACCCTATCGTTGGCAGGTCGCCTAACCTTAGCTAAGGCGGTCTTATCTGCGATACCCACCTATACCATGCAAATGACTAAGTTACCTCGGGGTTTGTGCCATCGTTTGGAACGCCATATTCGGTCCTTTGTGTGGGGAAGGACGGACCGGGCATGCCGTCCAAGTCTTGTCAAATGGGACAACATGTGTGAATCTAGAGAAGCGGGTGGTGGAGGGTTCAAGAAACTTGAGCAACAGAATCAGGCCTTCTTGATGAAACTCGATTTTACCCTTAGGTCTCGCCGGGAGCTCTTATGGGTGCAAGTCTTAAGGAATAAATATGGTTGGGATGACCATCTGGGGCCTCGTCGCCATCATCAACGGTGCTCCTATTTATGGAGGCATTTGCAGAGTGTGTGGCCAGAGGTGGAGATTGGTTCTCGGTGGGAGCTAGGGGATGGCTCGGCTGTGAGGTTTTGGTCGGATAGCTGGGTCCCGGAGGTGGGCCCGTTGAAATTGTTGTGCTTCAGAGATCTCACGCAGTCAGAGTTATCTCTCCCTGCGCGACACTTTGTTACCGGTAGTGGTCAGTGGAATTGGGACCTTATTCGGTGTGACCTCCCACACCACATCCTAAGCCTCATTTCCGGATGTCCAGTGCCATCTGAGGAGGATGGGAGTGCAGTTTGTTGCTGGGACAGGACGTCAGATGGAAAGTTTTCAGTATCATCGGCATATGAGCTACTAGAGGAGCCAGAGGGGTCCGAACATAATCGAATTTGGGGTTTGATTTGAAAATGGAAGGGGGCACAGCGGGTGCGTGTTTTTCTTTGGCTAGCAGCTAGGCGGGGTCTCTTGACGAATGTGGAACGCTAGCGTAGACATATGACTCAGGATGCTCTTTGCGTGAGGTGCGGTGAAGCTAACGAGGTTGCAGATCACGTTCTTAGACAATGTAAGTTCGCCAAAGCTGTTTGGGGACAGCTCTGTTCACCTCACATCCTGTGTGGTTTCTTTGTGTCAAAGTATGATGAGTGGCTTCTTGGGAACCTTGGTAGGATCAGTTCCGACTCAACTGGGAGGCCCAGCTGGGCAGTTATTTTTGGCCTTACTTGCTGGAAATTGTGGGAGGCTAGGAATAAGGCTCTGTTTCAGAATCAGCATGCCCAGCCGTCCACCATTGTCCATGAAGTGTGGGTTCTTGCAGATTTTAGTGTCGAAGCTGGGGCAAGGATGTGTGAGAATACTGGGAGGCGGAAGGAGCAGGAGCAGCTAATTAAATAGATCAAACCACCTCATGGTGGGGTAGTCTTGAACTGCGATGGAGCGGTCAAGAACAGTGGAAGGAATGCAGGTTCAGGTTGCCTGCTTCGAGATTCGGCGGGGCGGTGGTTGGCAGGTTGTTGTAGGAATATAGGCTCGTGTACGCCTCTCCAGGTGGAGCTGTGTAATACCCTAAAAATCTGTATTATAATTTAGTAAAATTATACCTATAAAAAATAGGTGAATATGAGATATCAAATATTAAGTAATAATTAGCTTATTTTCCAAGGGAAAATCTCTTAGGGAAAATTAGGAAAAAGAACTATGGGGTCAAAATGACCGAAATACCCTTGGAATGTATAAAGAACTTAGAAAAATTATGAAAAATACTAAAAGGCAGTGAAATAATTATTAAAATTAAGAGAGTATGCTATCTCTAAATATTGTAATTTGATAAATTATGAACTTGGAGAAATTGCAGAAAAATACTCAAAAAGAAGGGAGTAAAAACATATTTTTTAATTAATTGGAAATTTTGGAGAAAAATGGATGAGTTTAGGTATTTTTAAGCCTAAATACAAGAATAGACCAATTAGGGATTTTTGTGAGAATTTTTGGAAAAAAATTAAATAAGTAAATAATTAAATAAGTAAATTAAATAAATATAAATAAAAAAAGGGCCAGCCGAAAGTGCCCAAGGAAAAAGAGAAAAAAAAAAAATATGTATAAAAGAATTTTGCAACTTGCTAATATAATAATATTATAATTAATTAAAGTGAAAAATTATGAATAGTAATTTAGAAATTAGGAGGACCACGGATCGGAGATCGAGGCAAGCTGCACGAGTAAACTCATAGTTGGAGGGCATGTAGCACGAGTGAGCTCGAGACGGAGTTGTCACTTTATCGCTTTACGTAATTACCTATGAGAACAATAGGATGTCAGATCAATACTCCGTTACACTATGGTTCATGTTTTGTTATGATCAGTTACTCTTTCGCTCCATTGCTCTACTCTGATTGAAAAAAATTTCCGCTTTAGAAAATGGGATGTTACACTTTATGGCATCAGAGCATTCATTCTGGCATGAACCCGACTATGTTACTACGGACAGTTTGGTGCCGAAGGCAAGGCTAGTCTACGTGGGTGTGCCAATCGGCCGCCGTATAAGTCGGTGAGGCCCCATGGTAGACACTTACCCGGCCAATCTGTTCGGATAATCGGAGTTAGGTTCTCAAGCCTTTTAAACTTTGAGCACGTTTTGAAAATGAGTACCGATATGACTCGTGTAATGTGTAGTGATGGACGTAAACGAAAATTCTTATACCTTCTATTCCGTAATAATAAGACGTAACGCTCGTAGATCCGTAGTTCCGCAGAGACGGCGAACGAAGATGAAACCCCGATATTTCGATGACCCCAAACCGAAATATGATTGCGACTCAAGAGTTACCCCTGAGTCATTGACTAGAATGCCTTTAGAGCAGGAGAAACCTGTTGGCTCAGATCATACATCTGATGACAACAAAGTGGGGATATACGAAATAACCACTGGTCATAAACCAGCTGGGTGATGTAATATACGTTAGTATGTACATTACATCTAATATGAAAAAATATATGTTTTGATGCCATGTGTTGTGTTATTTTTCTGACACTTGTCCGTTGTTTGACCAAAGGAAAGGTTAAAACATGGCCATCATAAGAGGTGCCGGTGCTCCAAGAGGTAGGGGCCGAGGCAGAGGCCGAGGTCGAGGCAGACGAGGAGGCAGACAGCCTCAAATAGACGCGATACCTGAACAAAATCTTATACCAAACCAACCTGAACAAAACGAGATTCAGGAGATGAGGAGAACTCTACAGGAGCAGAGAGCTCTCATTAACGCGCTCTTAGAGAGACAGAACCAACAAGATCAGGAAGTCAAAGACAACTAGCGAACTGAGGCGGAGGAAGAAAGAAGAAATGCCAAGAAGAAAGACAAAATGCCGAGGACGAATTAAATGATGATGAGGACGAGGAAAACGTCAAGAAGATGAGGAAGATAATGAGTCTGAGAGATCCCGATCACCTCCACGACACAAGAGAGGAGAGAAAAAACTCAATACTGGGTTAACCGCTTTGCAAGTCAAGCCACCAACTTTTCGAGGAAGACTAGACATAGCAGAGGATTGGTCAAGAGATTGGAGAAAGTATTCAAGGTGATTGATCGTCTGAAAATCGCAAAGCCCAACTAGCGATTTACCACTCGGGAGATGCATCCGTTGTGGAGGTCACAATGAAACTTTGCACTCCATTACCGTCCCGTGACATGGGAAAAATTTCTAGAGAAATTTCATGAGCGTATTTTCCTCCTTCGTGCAAATGAACAAGGAGTCGGAATTTCTCCATATCCGACGAGGGACAGGAGGAATCTTTCGACGATTACTACGCACGATTCACCAATTTATCCCGATACTCACCACACTTGCGGAAGGGAAATGATGCGAGAAGTATGGTGAACATACCTGTTCACTGACGAAATATGAGATTAGTGAAAGACTCATGTCCCAACGATTCCTAGATTTGACAAGCGCGGTGGAAACTTGTCGGATGACTGAGCGTAATCTGAAAGGATTCCAGAGATCCAGAAACTTCAACAACAACAATAGCAATGCAGGACGTGGTAGTTTTAGCAACGGAAACTCCTCACGAAAAAGGAAGGTGCCGTGGGACAACTCCAGTGGTGGAAACAAAAGGCCAGTCCAAACTGAACAACAAAACTATACCAAGTCGCGTAATCTCAATCTTGTCCAAAGTGTAAGAAGTACCATCCAGAGTCAATCATGATGGGAAACGAATCATTACGATGTCGGGCCGGACACATCACCCGGAATTGTCCCGAGAAGGCTGCGAGACAAGACTACGTAACTCAGGACGGATCTTTGCGCTAACCAATATGGAGGCTGGCGAATCCTCAGGAATGGACCGAGACACTATCAATTAGTAAAAGTCTATGTTAGTTGTAAACTGATTCGGATGTTAGACCGATCAATTACTGTTGATGTGTGTACGAATCCTTTTGGGATGCATACTTATGTAGTAGCTACACCATTAGGTGTAAGCGTTTAGCTTGTAAAGCATGTTTTGAACCAAGTTGCGGGTATAATATAAATCGTACTACCACTTCATAGTGTCAACGATATTCTCAAAAGTGTTAAATGAACGGTGATGAAGAGCGGTGACAAAGAGAATATATTATTCTAAGCAGAGGTAGAACTGATGCGGGAACCAAATCTTTATTCAAAAATAACTCAGTCACAAATTAATTCTCTGTTGACTGATGCCTCGCATAAGTTCAATATCCAGATCACCATACCAAAATTTCATATCGAAGCTGAAATAGCAACTTGATTCCCAGTAATATTCATATGGGGAAAAGTCCCAAGTTTTCGACGTAGCATCAACTACTGTAAGTTGAATAGGGCAACTGTTCAAAAACAAATACTCACTTTCCAGGATCGATAATCTACTCTATTATTTAATTCCTGCATCTTGTCAAGAGTTCCTTACGCCCGGAACACCACCAGTGGTGAACCAAAACTAGTAGTGATGTAGAAAATAAGTAACAAGCGGATAGAGACTCTGTTTAAGGTCACCGACTCGGATGGAGGCTCCGTCTAGGGGCACCGACACGGATAGAGATTCTGTTAGGGTCACCAATTATACATAGCGGATAGAGACATCGTTTAGGGCCACCAATTATACATGCTGCTCTACACTTAAGTTGCTCAACGGAATTGCCGGAGCAGAAATTTTCTAGACCAGATATGATCAATCACATTTCATAGTTTGTACAAGACAAAAAGGAACGTTAGAGTCTTTTGGTGATTGTGATGATCATATATCCTTCGAAGCCGGTGTCAATAGAACACCTCAAGGGCGAATGAATAGTTCGCATTTCGTGAGATCATTTCAGGAGATCATTCAAGTATTCGTTGAAAACAAACCAGTCACTATTGGATAGCCTTATTTCTGAACATGGTTATACTTCCATAACATTTTTCCATGTTTCTCAAGTTATATTCGACCGTGATTAAGTCATTAAGTAAGAGATATCTTATGTTACCATGGGACATAGGAACCGTGGGGACATTTTTGGTATCCATTTTGGTATTTGTAGTGTTAACCGCGGTGTGTGGGAACCACGGGGAAACATTATATATCAAAGTACGAAATGATAAGATCTTTATGGACGAACCAAGGCGAATTCCTGATCAACGAGAAGGGCGGCTGACAGACGAAGTGAAGATCCGACGCGTGTAGTCCAAGGTTCGAATAGGACGGAGTTAGTTAGTACAAAGTTTAGATAGTATAGTGCAAATTTCGAGGACGAAATTTTGTTTAAGGGGGGAAGAAATGTAATACCCTAAAAATCTGTATTATAATTTAGTAAAATTATACCTATAAAAAATAGGTGAATATGAGATATCAAATATTAAGTAATAATTAGCTTATTTTCCAAGGGAAAATCTCTTAGGAAAAAGAACTATGGGGTCAAATGACCGAAATACCTTGGAATGTATAAAGAACTTAGAAAAATTATGAAAAATACTAAAAGGCAGTGAAATAATTATTAAAATTAAGAGAGTATGCTATCTCTAAATATTGTAATTTGATAAATTATGAACTTGGAGAAATTGCAGAAAAATACTCAAAAAGAAGGAAATGACCATAATACCCTTGTAATTTCTAAAAATACAAGAGGTATGAAAGTATTAATGTTAATGCAAGAGTATGAAGGTAATGAGGTATTGTAATTAAGAAAATTATCAACAAGTGATAATAAAGTAATTAAGTAATATTGGGCTAATTACTTAAGCATAAGCAAAGGAAATTCATGAATAAATTATGTAAAACCCTAAAATTAATGGTTTTTGGCCTAAAATTAGTAAAAACATATTTTTAATTAATTGGAAATTTTGGAGAAAATGGATGAGTTTAGGTATTTTTAAGCCTAAATACAAGAATAGACCAATTAGAGATTTTTGTGGGAATTTTTGAAAAAAAAAATTAAATAAGTAAATAATTAAATAAGTAAATTAAATAAATATAAATAAAAAAAAATGGCCAGCCGAAAGTGCCCAAGGGAAAAGAGAAAAAAAATATGTATAAAAGAATTTTGCAACTTGCTAATATAATAATATTATAATTAATTAAAGTGAAAAATTATGAATAGTAATTTAGAAATTAGGAGGACCACGGATCGGAGATCGAGGCAAGCTGCACGAGTAAACTCATAGTTGGAGGGCATGTAGCACGAGTGAGCTCTGAGACGGAGTTGTCACTTTATCGTTTTACGTAATTACCTATGAGAACAATAGGATGCTGTATCAATACTCCATTACACTATGGTTCATGTTTTGTTATGATCAGTTACTCTTTCGCTCCATTGCTCTACTCTGATTGAAAAAAAAAAAATCCGCTTTAGAAAATGGGATGTTACAAGCTGTGGGGCCTAGTGGACGGCCTTGCGTTAGCATGGGACCATGGCGCTAGAGAGGTGATGGTGCAATCGGATTGTTTGGAGGCTCTGAATCTGGTGAGAAGTGCAGAGGAGGGGGACAGTGTGCATTTAAGCCTTGTTCGGAAGATTCGGCTGTTTGTAGCGAAGGAGTGGAGGGTCACGTGGATGCATGTTTACCGTGAGGGAAACATGAGTGCAGACGCCCTGGCTGCGTTCGCTGGAACACTTGGTGCGGGCTTCCATGATTTAATGGAGCCACCGGAGGGGCTAAGAGCTGTTCTGAGGGACGATGCTGCAGGAATTGAGAGAGCAAGACGATGCTTGGATGCTAGCTGATCTGTGATGGTCAGACCCTTTGTAAACAAAAAAAAAAACAAAGGGAAAGTCCTTGTAATTAAGGCAAAATGTAAGAGAGGTTAGAGTTTTTTTTTTGGTGAAAAGAGGTTAGAGTATTTTACTCTTACTATAAATGTGGTTCAATGGTTGAAGTAAATCATATATATTTTTATTAAACATATTATATATTGTTTTTAATTATAAATAACATAGTCAAAGTGTTTAAATGTTTGGTTTAGTTCATTTTTAGAAAATCTTAAATCAAACCAAAGGAATTAATTTGTAAGGGAAAAAAGGCATGATAATGAGAAAAGTGGCCTAAATGATCTAAATATATATATTTCAAAACATATAATTTCGACTTGATAACTTTTCTAATAAGTTCAATCAAATTTAGTTTCTATTGATTTAAGGGTTAATGTGCAAAAATAGATATGTACTTTTTTTCGAGGAGCGCCCAGTAGCAAATGCTTTTTTCAGGTGCAAAAGTAATTATGTGGTTACAAATTAGGTGCAAAAATAGCGTTTGACCGTTAAGTTTGACTTTTGACCGTTAAGTTTGACTTTT
The DNA here is from genome assembly GCA_025563575.1 of Acacia pycnantha. Taxonomy (NCBI): domain Eukaryota; kingdom Viridiplantae; phylum Streptophyta; class Magnoliopsida; order Fabales; family Fabaceae; genus Acacia; species Acacia pycnantha. The sequence continues at coordinate 2,312,374 of JAMWYP010000031.1, read as the reverse complement.
TTTATACTCAAAATATTTCGAGAGTAATTGACGGTACTAAAAGTATTTTCGGGATACGATTGGTACAAAAAAATATTTCAAAATATTGAAAATTATTTTAGGATCTTGAAAAATATTTCGGTATTGACCTTACTAAAAGGATACTGAAAAAAGCCACGTCATCGTCCAGTCAGCAAAAAAAGTCAAATTTAACGGTCAAAAGTCAAATTTAACGGTCAAACGCTATTTTTGCACCTAATTTGTAACCACATAGTTACTTTTGCACCTGAAAAAAGCATTTGCTACTGGGCGCTCCTCGGAGAAAAGCTCATGTCTATTTTTACACCTTAACCCTTGATTTAAATCAAATGTTAATGACAGTTGTATGTAGGGGCAGAACTAGAAGGAGTTAGGGATGGTCTCCTAAAATTATAAAATAAAACTCAGATATTCAGAAAATTATATTTTTGCCTCATAAAATTTTAATTCTTTTACTTTAGTCCTCACTAAAAGTTTTATGGAGAGACTAAAATAAAAATATTGAAATGTTTATGGGTTAAAATGTAGTTTCATAAATATCTAAGTTCTATTTTATAATTTTCACCCCTTAATTACAATTATTGACTTGCCTCTGATTGTGTAATTACATTCCTTCCCCTCTGCTTTTAAAATTGAACTTTGCCATAACATGTAGGATAATCCATCATATTCATGGAAAGTTCATCTAAATGTTTGTAATAGGGCATCAACAATTGTATATGAAAAACACTAAATTCTTTATATTTTTTATGCAATCATGCATGAATCATATGGACATTTTTATGTCCAAAATATAAAATTCATAATTTATTGTTAATTAACACTATAAATTTACAAGTAGAAAGTAATGGTAGATAGGTAATGATTCGCTGCCTCACATGAGACATGACGTTCCTTTTGTCCTTATGTCCACCTAATCTGCTAGTTATCATCACGAGGTAATTAAAAAAAATAATTATGGTATTTTAAAAAGTATATGTTATATTAATTAGTTTAACTCATGGTTTGTGAAACCGGACCGGACCGGCCGGTTTAGAGTTACTGTGGTGACCTTCAGACAATTTTATTTTTTTTTTAGGTTTTTTTTTTTTGAAATTTTGCCTCACGCTCTGTTTATTTCTTGAGGTGAAACCGTGAAAGAGCTTTGTTCATCTCGATTTAGAGCTTCGTTCCATTGTGCGTAACTTCGTGTTTATTATTGTTGAATGTTTTAATAATGAAGGTGCCTAGAATACTACCACTCCCAATCTCGAGTTCTAGCAATCCTCCCACACATTCGGTGTTAAAAAGGATCCTCGCTTGAGAATATTTTATCATCATATACTTGTTTTTGATATTTTGCTATCATGAATATATTATCTCAAATGTAGGTTGTAAAGAAAATTGTTAGGAATATCTGAATATGTCACAAGTATTGAAGTATATGGTTATTTTGCTACTGATCTAAAATATTGAAATGATATATAGTATGTCAAATTTAGGTTGGTGTGATAAGAAATTAATTATTTTCCAATTTTTTATACCTCATCGGTCTAGCCCGGGTTGACTCCGGTCGACTCCTATCGACCCACTAACCCTTAACCCAAGACTCGACTAGGTTCAGTGACCGGTCCGGGTTTCAGAACCTTGGTACTTTAACTATTATTTTTTAATTAAATTATATAAAAATGTCTTATATTAAAGACAAGAGACAATATAAAGATAAGAAAGCCCATTTGTTATTCCCTCTTTTTCTTTGTACTATATAAATATAAATATTTTTTTGATATTATTTAAAAATGCAAATATTACTCCGTTTTATCATTATGAAACACTTTTACTTGTCTTATCAAAATTAAAAAAAAAAAAGATAATTAAGTATTATTTTAATATGAAAGTGAAACAAAATAATAAATTTACCCATTTTTAAGGGGTAAGTAGCAAATCTGCCTCAAAAGTATAGGTTTAAGAGAAATGTTGCCCTAAAAGTTTTTTTGATCTTAATGTCGCATTGGAAGTCCTAAAACGTAGTAATGCTGCCCCTATTTTAACCACGGTTTATGTTGACCATTAATTTTGACTGAAATTACTTACTAGACAGTAGGGGTGTTGCCCGCCGCCCTGTCAGCCCGTCCGCGCCAAATGAAAAATTGCCCTGCCTTAAGAAAAGTAGCCCGAACAACTTGGCTGGGCATTTTTGCGGGCAGGGCTGGGCATCGGGTAGGGTATGCCGCTCTGCCCATTTGGCCTTACCCAGTAGTCTATATTATATTTTTTATTTTTTAACAGAATAAAAAAAGTATTTTATATTTTTTTATAAAATAGTATTATATATTTTTTGCAAATTATATAACTTATAATTTTAAAAAAAAAATTCTTCATATCTGGTTATCTTCAACCCTTCCTTTTTGTCATTGTCGGACTCGAATGCCCTAGCCGCGACGCAAGCCTGTCTCTCCTCTCTCGATCTCCATTCTCCTTTAGAGCTTGATGATTTGCTTGACTGTCTCTCCACTCTCCAGTACTCGATAATTGTTCTCTATTCCAGTTTCACGGCGCTGATCATTTGATACACACACCTGAATATATATATTCCTTCTTATTTTGTAATGTAATTGTTGTTTTATTTTCTTCCTAGATGCTACACATGGAGAATGAGGAATGTAATGGTTACGGTTGTCGGTTGGCTAGTGGTGGATGAAGTAGGCAATTTGCAACCTTTAAAGTTTAAATTAAGGCCAAGAGCCTACAATTAATTGTTACTTTTACATGTAAATGATGTACTAATATGCTTTCTTTTTTGCTTTCTTGTAGGTGATTCTATATGCCTCATCCTTTTGACATTTTGGGGCCTTGATGCAACCTCTAAAAGTTTTAGATGTCTACAAGGCTTTAATTTCTATTTTTTGATGTCTTATATTTAATGGATTATGGACTATTTTTTGATGCCTTGTTAAGACATATGTTGTCTTTTTAATTTTAGGACTTAATTTGTAGACTTATATTGAAATATTTAAAAGTGTAGAATTATGAATGTTATTTAATTTTTCAATTACTTAAGCTGTTTTTCACATAGGGTATGGCAGGATATTGCCACTTGGGCATAGAAGGGCCGCCCTACCCAGCCCATTATCGCCCTGTTCAAAAATGTTAGGGCCTCTATCGGAAGCGGGGAGAATGGCTGACTGGGCTGCATTTTGCCGCCCAGTGATCTTTCGGGCAGGGCATCGGGTAAGGGTCTCACCCTGCCCAGCCCTGCCCATGAACACCTCTACTAGACAGCCACATGTACTCTCATTTTCCAACTTATCATCACACATCATCATCTCTCTCCCTCTCCCCCTCCCACCTTCGTCCCTTCTTTCCTCCATTCGTCTCTCTCTCTCTCTCCCCCTCCTTTGTCCCAAATATATGATATGATTAAGCAGTGGCGGAACCAGGATTTTATGTTTGTGTGTGTACAATTAGTGAGGAGATTTGGGGGCAACGCCCCGATTTTTTTTTTAAAGAAAGTTTTAAATCATTAAAAACAACTGACCAAGGAACATGTTGCAACCTATAAGCTAGCTCATCCCAATGCTTCTTCAATCGAAACCTATAACATTGTATCTTTTTTCATATAGGGACACTAAGCAACTGAACTCAGGATGTTCTAATTTTAGTGCACAATCATATATTTTCCCAGATGCACCCTCCCAAGCTATATCAGAATGTACAAATTGACAAATCAATTCTAACAAACAAACAAAAATCAGATCATGCTTCCATACAATATATGACAGTTGTACTTAAGTTTCCCATCAAACAGAATTAATTGAGGTAGAAACAAACAATGAACAAAACAATTAAGTACCTTTCTCTGATGCCTTGCTTTGCAGAAAGTGGTGCAGTGTACTTCTCAGGTTCCTTGTAATCCAAGGGAGGAGCAAAGTCAACCTCACAAATCTGCCTCAATGATGTTGATTGCATTAGCAGGCTTGGTTTTTATAATATCCATGTAATACTTTTTGTTGTTGTATGCCACCATGATGCTATCTACAACTGTCAAGCAGGAAAAATTTCTCAAAGTTGTCTCTAGGCTGCATGGCAAAATACAATCAGATCAAAAACAAAGTAAACAAAATTGATAATAGTGTACCAATAATATTATAATCTCCAGTCCATTTTCATTTTAGGGCCTTGCAAGAACAATCAGTATTATAGAAACAAAATAACATCATGAAATAATAGGATATCATAGAACAATGCCTGGTCTGAAAGCTTTGTAGCCCATTTTTATTATAGAAACTAGAAGCAGGAAGAAGCAAAAGACCATGAGATGAGTAGCATAAAATAAAGATGTTGGAAAGAAGGAATCAACAACCTGATGAGCTTTCTTAGAGAAATGGGAAAGATGTGGTGGGAGTGAAGGAAGTCCGAGGCTAGTGCAAAAAGGGCTTTAAGGCGCCTCATTTGGAGCGGATAATCGGCCTTAGGTCTTAAAGGTGTGGCCGGTGGCAGATTTTGTAAATAAAAAGAACTTCTTAAACAATGAAGGGCTATAAGACCGCCTCATTTAGAGCGGATAATCGAAGCACCGGTCTTAATGGTGTGGCCGGTGGCGGTTTGTAAATAAAAAGAACTTCTTACACAATGAAGGACGCCTCATTAAGAATAGGACTAAGTATCGGCCAGGTCCTAAATATGTGACCGGTGGCATATTTGTAAATATAAAGAACTTCTTATTCGATCAATTTTTCATAGATCTTATCCGGACTGTTAAAATAACAACCGGTCTTAAAAATGTTAATAAAAAAATTGAAATATCAAATACTTTTATGGAGAAATCTCATCAAGCCAGACTTATATTTTCTACACTCCAAAATAATACGGAAAAATATAAATATAAAGGTATTAAAGTTTTAAGACCGAACATATATAAAAGCGGTCTTAAAACTTTGATTTTAAGACCGAACTTAAAATTTGTCCGTACTAAAGTTTAAATAAAAAAGTAATAAATGTTAAGACCATAGTTCTGAGAATGGCCAGGTCTTAAAAGTTAGACTTTTAAGAACGGACAAAAAATTTGGCCGTACTAAAGTTTGAATAAAAAATTAATTAATTTTAAGGCCAGGACATATATAGAGATCGGTCTTAAAGGTTATCTTTTAAGACCGTATATGTGTATTTGTCTGGTCTTAAAAATGAAGCGCCAAACGTTAACTTCACGCGGAAGCTTTTGTCACTCTCACATTGTCACTCTCACACTCTCATTTGAAGAACCCCTGTTCACGTTGCGAAACCCTTCTGTTCCATTACCTCTCTTCCTCGCCCGCGTCTGTTAGCCTCTGTTACTCCCTCATTTTCTCGGGCATTCCTCTCTTCTTGTCTTGAAAATGAACGGTGAAAACGATTCCACTCGTGTTCTTGAAACTCCGGATCTTGGTTTGGTAGGGGAGGGTCGGACAAGCGAACCCTCTTCATCTCACATTGAGCCTCCTCGGCGCCGTGCCTTAGTGGTAGAGCGGCACACGAATGATGGAAGTATCCCTTAGTCGGAATCGGGACGAAGCTCGAGATTCATTTTGATGAAAATTTGCAACCTTTCGGTCCTAATAAAAGCACATATACTAGTTTTGTCGGCGCTCTAGTACGCAGCAAGGTTAGCATTTTGGTGATGAGTGGAAAAATGTGGACCAAAAAACAATAAAGGATCCTATGTGGGACACTATCAGAAACACATTCACCGTCCACAGAGTGCGAGAAGTTGAAAGACTCAACATTGTCTTATTGTCTTTGAGCGGTTCGGGAAGTTTAAGACCTTTACGGCTAACACTTATATTTTTGCCGAGGAGAAGCGACCATCAACCACAGGACAAGTACAAATTTCTTGATGAACAAACTTGGCAACAATTTGTTCGAAGCGGACCACTCTGAAGCTCGGTGAGTTATATTTAGTTTTGTTTGCACTTTTGTTTGCTTATTAACTTTGTGAGGATATGTGAATGTTATTGTGTACATCTAATCTGTTAGTTAAATGGTTTGGTGTGTGAATAGAAGTATACATTTGCTGCCTTTGTCTGCATGAGAGGAGCATGTCCTAGTTCCATGCAAGTTTGATATGTAAAGCGTGTAATGGCCATGGTTAGGCGTTCTTTGTTAGTTAGTTAGTTATTCTAATATGTGTAGGAACCATTTATGATGAATGAATGAATTGGTGAGTTGGCGGCATTTACGCAACTCCCTTTCCTTTGGTTTTCCCAATTTCTTCTACAATGCTACATCTTCCTTAAGTAAAATGTTGAAACTTGATGAAGTGAATTTGACTAATGTTTGACGTTCATATCAAGCGAAGTTCTCTAATTTACTGTTAGTGACATGGTGGAATTCATAATTGATATATAGTTGTTTTCAATCTGATTCACGAGAAAATAAGGGAAAAATATCGGGAGATTGGGAGAAAGAATGATTGCCCACACGGGGCTTCTCGCGGCGGATATGAAAAGGCCGAAAAAGATTTGATGGCGGCCAAACGGAAGAGATTGGAAGATGAAGCTGAATCCAATCCTTCTACGGTAGTTGACCGGCCGCCATCTCAATACGTCGCGAGGAGCTCGGTTGTATATTCGGCAAAAGCCAAGCGGCGCCTACAGAGTGAAAAAACTCGTGTAGTTCTTTGAAGCAATTGTAAGTATCGATATTGTTATTTTTACTTACTAAACATGTTTCATCACTAAGCTTCTCGTTATACGTATCTTACGGGAAGATCTTAAAAAGAAAGAGGCGAGAGGGATCTTTTGCGTCGGACGGGAGGAATGATGTTCGACCATTGCGGCCAGGAAAACCAGATCACTCGGGCGTGTAAGGGGATTGGAGGACGGGTAGGCCTAAAGCAATACTTTGGTAAATCCAAACGCCACGAGACAAAGTATGGTTACAGGGAGGAGATGGATCGAGCGCGGCCAAATTAAGTGAGGAATCGGCGGCGAAAGATGCTACATTGAGGATGTTTCAATCGAGATGAGCAAGATGAAGGAGGAGATGGAGAAAATGAAGTTCCTCTGATGAGCTCTCGGCCGAGAGACCGGTGTGGATCCCTTGACACCTTGGTGAACCTATGCGGCGACGAGCACTAGAGGAGCTGCATTGTTGGACGATCAGTCGAGCAACCTTGTCATCGTATGTGGAGGATCGTGATGGTCATAGACAATTGGTTGCTAAAGGGACTGTCCACAACTTGGGATCAGCTGTACACCACGAACAAATGGGCGATGATGAAGTCGAGTGTCGGTTGAAGAGGTGATCTTTGATGCACTGTCCCTCTCCCAGTGATGAGTGAAGGTTGTGAGTGATGTCAAGGGAACCTTCATCTCTTGGCCGGTGAAGCTTGTAGATGTCTCTACTCCTCCTCAAGCTCCACCCCCTCCTCAAGCTCCACCCCCTCCTCTCCACCCTTGCTAACTTGACGGCCAAGGAAAAAATACAAGATTTGGTAGCCCAAAAATGGTTTAAAGATAAATCGTGGCTGTCGATGAAGTAATAGGCCTCCTCATCTGGACCGGTTTACATTGATAATGAAGATGTAGAGTCCATGCTTGCTTCTGGAAAGGAGGTTACTAGTCCATGTGTTCAAATATTTATGAAGTAAGTATCTTCTTCCTTGATTACATAATTGAAATGCACCGTTTAGACACACATATATACATATATACTAATTCCCTCATCGATGTCATTCTTGTAGGTGCATGCACGGCCCAGTTCAACGGGCGAGAATTTCGGATTTTGGATTCTTGTGCCCGGTGTATGCAAGCACAACACTACCTCTGGAATTGAGACAGGAGTACATATCAAATAGGTTGTGTAAAGTGCAAAGAAAGGTGTACTTGTTTCCATGCTGGCTCGGGTACATATATACTTATGCAAATTCACTTAATATAATTATGCTACATATATATATATCATTGAGTACTTTCTTCTTTGTGAATTTTCAGCAACCAGCGGCGGTTGGTCGTCATGAACATGGAGTTGCATTATGTTATCTTCTTATGCTCCACTCACGGCGATCCATCGACTACGTTGAAGCGAGATGATCACCAAGTAAGAATGTCATTTTGATTGTCTTGTCGAAATCTCTGTTGTGAATTTTCGGTGAACATTGCGATAAATTTGTGATTTTGATGATAGTGCCATGAAGACCTTAGTGTTGAGGTAAAAAAAAGCGTGGTGCTCGGCTCACGAGATCCTAAATGGCACAAAATTAAGGTTAGTACATAATTGGACATGGCATAATTGCCTTACGAAGTTGGTCGATAAGCTATATATGCTCTTATATATATTTATTGTTATTTTTAGACCCGTCGGCAACCGGAAGGATCGAACTTATGTGGCCGTACGTCATGAAACACTTATATGATATTGTGACGGAGGAAACACTAAAGTCACTTTAAGGGTAAGATGTTATGGCTGAATTCGATCAACGATGGCTTAATGTTACATATGAAATATGCACATAATATGTTATTTACATTTTTGTCTTTGATGTTACGAGAGGTTTGCTGTGAAGAGCCATTTGATGATGATGAAATCGAGCACATACGCGAGGTTTTTGTGAATATCTGTATAAACTAGTCTTAGAAAATCCAAGTCGGGACAATAATTAATGTCCTAAATTAATTCATTTGTAAATAATATATGATCTTGTAGCAACAATAGCCTTACGTACATTTGTTTATTTTTCGACTAGCTAATTCATTCATTTGTAAATATAGCAATGTAATTCAATAATAAATTTGTTTATTTTTCGAACAATTTGTGTGTGTCCATTTTGGGTTTCGAATGAATGGGATGGTGGATAAAGCTATTTAGTGCTTGAAATTTGAGGTACGGGCGGATGTTGAAAATGAGCCGAGATGAGGCTCACGAAAAGTATTCGCGACTTTTAGGACCGGATATTTGTTAAAAGTGCGGTCTAAAGGTCTTCGTCCATTTTGAGACCGGATATTTAATAAATATACGGTCCTAAAAGTCTTCGTCTAATTCTAAAAAATTTGGGTAGAGACTTTTAGGACCGTATATTTGTTAAAAATACGGTCCTAAAGGTCTTCGTCCATTTAAGACCGTATATTTAACAAATATCCGGTCCTAAAAGTCTTCGTCTAATTCTAAAAAATTTGGGTAGAGACTTTTAGGACCGTATATTTGTTAAATATCTGATCCTAAAATCTTCGTCCATTTTAAGACCGTATATTTAACAAATATCCGGTCCTAAAAGTCTTCGTCTAATTCTAAAAAATATGGGTAGAGACTTTTAGGACCGTATGTATGTCAAATATCCGGTCCTAAAAGTATAGAAAATATACGGCTAAAATATTAGGACCGTATATTTGTTAGTAGTCAGGTCTTAAAAGTCTTCATTTTATTTAATAGATTGCGAAACCTTTAGGACCGTATATTTGTTAGTTGTCAGCTCCTAACTTTAAATTTTAAAATAAGGCTTAATTTTTAGGACCGAGGATTTATTATACGTCCGGTCCTAATATTCTTCATTTAAATAGAGTTGGTGACTCGATTTTCGGACATATCGTTAGGGTTCAAGGCAACCATGTTTACGGCGTTCTTCTCAAGTTTTGTGCTTCGTTGTTCTCGTTTCTACTTTTACGGATGTGAAGAACGTCATCGGTGTCCCTTTTCTTTTTGTCGGAAAAGAAAGAAGATAACGCAACGACAACGAAAATTTTCATCACATCGGAAAAGTAGAGGGAAGACAACGATGGTCCAAACTTGAGAATAGTCGTCACTCTGTTTGTTTTTATTCGAAAAAGGTAAATAATGTTTTTGTTTTGTTTTGTATGGTCATAGCTGTTAACTTTATTACGCAAATTTTTAAGATTGATCACCACGAATAGGACAATGTTTTGTTTGTTCTTGTTGTCGGAGAAAAAGAACATAAAGTTAAAGACAAACAAGGAAGGCGATTGGGAAATAAAAATTTTATTTAATAATTTTTTTTTGCTGCCTCGTAAGGCGACGGTACAAAAAAAAAAACTTAAAAATTCTAATCCTCCCCATCGTTGTCGGAGGAGGGAATGGTCGGAGACGTCGTCATCGAGGTATGGTACTCAACGTCATTGGCGTCGAGTACGCTTTGGCTTGTTGTTGACGGCGTGATAGACTGAAACGGTTTGCCCAAGCTTCGGTCTATATGATCGGCGCGGGCTATCAGTGCTCCGGCATGCGCCGAAGTTCGGTTTCGGAGGCAACGGAGGAGGATATGGAGGTGCCTCGGGATTTCGCCCGAAGGAGGACCTCGTCGTGGTGGAGAAGCCATTACGGTGGAGGTTCTAGGAGGAGATGGAGATGAATGTTAAGAAAGTAACAACGGGTTTAAATAGAGAACCCATCCTGAAGAATGTGAAACGCCGGAAACATTAACGAGGAGACGCATATTTGCTCAGAATACGAGGAGACGCCTAGTTGGGAAGTTTATGTGGAAGCCGAAGAGACTCTGAATTCATTTCAACAATGGGGAAGGGACTCTTGAAAAGAATGAACTTTTAATACCGGATATTGTGTGAGATACGTTCTTAAAAGTAATATTTTTTACCAAAGATTTTTACTTGAAAAAATAAATTGAAATATAAAAATAAATGAGTTTTAGGACCGGATACAAAGTAATATATCGGTCTTAAATGAGTTTTAGGACCGGATATTTGATAAAAGGACGGTCTTAAAAGTAATTGAATTAAAAATTAGTTTTAGGACCGGATACCAAGTAATATATCGGTCTTAAATGAGTTTTAGGACCGGATATGTGATAAAAGGACGGTCTTAAAAGTAATTGAATTAAAATTAGGACCGGATATAAGATAAAAGTCCGGTCTTAAAAGTTTGTATAAAAGTAAAATGACGAATTCATCATCGATGTTTATCTCTCCTGCCATCTGTCTTTATATACTCCACACACTACCTCTTTGTCCTTGTTAACTCCTCACTTCCTAGCTCTCTGCCCCAACTTCTCAAATCCTCAAACCATGGTTAGATACAAGCAAGCGCTCGTAGGGGTGCATACACGCCTCACTCTCGTGCCATGGCTAGATCATTATATGGTGCGCCTCCTCCAGGCGACGGTGCGTCGTATTGTTTAGAAGACTCTCGGGTCGTTGGACCCATTGTTATTTCTTCGGATGATGAAGAGATTGCTCATGCCGCACCCCCTCGATCCTTACGCCGATCCTTTCCTTGCTTGAGTTCAACCGTCATCTTGAAGGCGGCCATGCAGATGTTCGTAATCCCCCTCTCCAACCTGTTGGCCCCAGCTCGCCTACCTCTGACCCTCTCCACTCTTCTATAATGATCCATTCATATTGCGGGTGGAGAGAATAAGACAACAACTTGCTGATCTCCGGCGGGAAATTAATGCTCTTCACGCCGAAATCGCCGAGGTTGTTGATCGATTCTTGTGGATGATAATATTCAGCTTGTTTTTCATTTGTGTTTTTGTTGTTGTGTATATATTACGAAGTAATGTAAGAAACATTAAGAACACTTGTATGAATTTTTGGCTCTTCTCCGGTAATTCATTAAAGAAACTTATTCTCCAATTTTGCTTTATTTTTGTCCAAAAATATCATTTATTTTATTGATTTAATATACCAATCACGAAGGCCATTAAGATAGGACATTTTATTTTATAAGTAACGGATCTAAAGATAATTTGAATTTTAGGACCGGATGTTTTATAAACCTCGGTCTTAAAACTTAAAATCTAATAAAATTTTAGGACCGGATAATTTTAAAACTCCGGTCTTAAAATGTTAGTTGTATCTTTAGGACCGGACATTTAATTAATAACCGGTATTAATAAAATCCAAAAAGCTAAATAAGGTATCTTTGTCGCGCGGAAAAATTAAATTTCCCTCTCTGAACTCTTGTCGCGCCGAAAGTGAATACTCAGGTTCCGACTCGAAATTTCCCTCTCAGCTTCGTCGCTGCTTCGCGTACCTTTCTCGACAATCACTCTCTGGTTCCTTAGCTAAACGTCTATAGACGAAGGCTGTAAGAGATGTTTCGGTTAAAACTTTATTACTTTCCGACTTATCGTTCTTGGTTTTCATGGGTTTAACGAAATCGGTGTAATGTTGTTATGGGTATTCTCTGTTGTTAACGAATATTGTTTTTGAAGATTATATTTGCACTTTAGACCTACCCAACTGACCAACAAGTGTTTTTAGGTTACTCTTGCTTGTCTTGTGCGCAACATCAACGTTCGTGAGCGGAGAAGTAAGACGACTCGGCAAACGCATATGCTACGAGTTAGTCCACAAGACCTTCATCCCTGCATTTAATTTCCTCGTCTTGCATTTATTTTGGTTCTTGGATTCAACTGTGATGCATTTATGACCAAAAGTAATTCTTAATTCGTCTAAATAATATATAGGAATTCTACTATGGATCACGGTTGGATAGATGCTTTACGAGCGAGTATTGAATATCGAGAATGGGGTTAGGGAATTTATAGAATTTGCTAAACAAAATGCCCATGATGATGGGGAAGTATTATTGCCCTTGTGTAAAATGTTTGAATGAGTGTCGACTATGTCACGAAGTTATACGCACACATTTAATTTGTCACGGATTTTGTAAGACTTATAAAGTATGGGTATGGCATGGTGAACAAGTGCCATCAAGTGGGAAACAACATGGGGAAGTGGCCTTTGATGATAATGACACGGATATGGATGATCGCATAGAGGACATTATCCGTGATGTAGGAGAAGAGGCTTTTGAGCGATCACATGCATATGGTAATATGTGCAGTGATGCGAGACACCGCTATACCGTGGGTGTAAAAATACCAATTGTTGAGCGGCTGTATTGAAATTGGTAAGCTTGAAGGCACGTCATGGATGGAGCGACAAGAGTTTTGAGAATTGCTTGAGGCTTTGAAGGACATGCTTCGGATGATAACGTGTTGCCGCATCGCTACTATGATGCTAAGAAGATACTTTGTCCACTTGGGGATGGAGTACAAAAAGATCCATGCATGCCCGAATGATTGTGTATTATATAGAAAAGAGTTTGAAGAGAAGCGAGTTGTCCGATATGTGAAACCCCACGGTACAAGTCGGATAAGGGGCTGCAAAAGTGTTGTGGTATCTTCCAATCATACCAAGGTTCAAGCGGTTGTTTGCGAATGAAAATGATGCAAAAATCGAGGTGGCATGCGAGATGAGAGGATTTCGGATGGACGGCTTCGACATCGGCCGATTCTTCTCAATGGAAGAAGATCGATCAATTATTTCCGAACTTCGGCGAAGAACCTAGGAACCTCGGGCTTGCCCTTAGCACGGATGGAATGAATCCCTATGGAAGCCTTAGCAGCATACATAGCTCATGGCCCGTAGTCACGATTGTTTACAACTTATCTCCTATGTTATGCATGAAACGAAAGTACATCATCTTTGTCTATGTTGATTTCGGGACCAAAACAACCCGGAAATGACATAGATGTTTACCTAGAGCCCTTGATCGAAGACTTGAAGGAGTTGTGGGAAGAAGGTGTCGATGTTTTTGACTCTTTCAAGAAGGAGGTCTTTAGAATGAGAGCCATGATATTTTGTACTATAAACGACTTCCCAGCATATGGGAACTTGTCGAGTATAGTGTAAAAGGCCATAAAGCATGTCCGGTTTGTGAAGAAGGCACATGCTACCATCAACTTCAACATGGAAGAAAGACGGTGTATCTTGGACATAGGAGATTTCTTAGACGGGGCCACCCATATCGTCGATTAAAGAAGGCCTTTTTTGGTGGCCAAGAGTGTGAAGAAGCTCGGTGGCATTGGTGGGGAGCAAGTGTATGAAAAGGTTAAAAATATCGGTGTCATCTTCGGTAAGCTTTGGAAAGAGTAGAAAAGAAACAAATATATGGAAGAAGAGATCGTATTCTTTGATCTTCCCTATTGGCGCAATCTTGATGTGAGACACTGTATTGATGTCATGCATGTGGAGAAGAACGTATGTGATAGTATTGTGGGCACGCTTCTCAACATACAAGGTAGTTCGAAGGATGGTGTGAAGGCAAGATTGGATTTGCAAGCAATGGGAATACGCGAAGACTTGCATCCAAGGCCATATGGGAAGAGAACTTATTGTCCCAGGCTTCTCATACTTTGTCTAAGGATGAGAAACGAAGCTTTGTGAGTGTTTACATGGCACAAAAGTTCCCTCGGGTATTCTTCAAATTTTAAGAGGCTTGTCTCGATGAAGGACTTGAAATTAGTAGGCCAAAAGTCTCATGACTGTCATGTCTTGATGCAACAGCTACTCCCGGTAGCTATTCGAGGATCGCGAATATGATCTTCGGTCGTTTTGACTAGACTTTGTTTCTTCTTCAATGCGGTTTGTAGTAAAGTTTTCAAGATTGAAAAGTTGGATGAATTGGAGAATGAAGGATATCTTATCTTGTGCCACCTTGAGAAGCTTTTTGTTCCTTCATTTTTGACATCATGGTTCATCTCATTATTCATCTAGTGAGGAGATAAAGTTGTGCGGCCCTATCCATTTACGGTGGATGTACCCTATTGAAAGATCTATGAAATTCCTAAAAGGGTATGTGAAGAACGCGTACGGCCGGAAGCATCAATTGTTCGAAATATGTTTCGAAGAGGCCATGGAATTTTGTCAAAATTATTTGGCCAAAGTAAGACATATTGGGCTTCCAAAACGTCGGCATCTTTGAAGGGGTAGACGTGGGGCTTCGGTAAAGTGTGGATCGTGATGAATTGTCACAAGTCCACTTATACATCTTGAATAATGTTGATGAAGTTCAAGCCGGCATATCTGCACATAAAGAGGCTGTAAGGAAAGAGAACCATCGAATGACCGAACAAAGGTTGATTAGGGAGCATAACAGAACTTTTGCAAACTGGTTCAAACAAAGGTCGAGGGATCGAATGTGTTTCGAGACAATGAAATGGTTAGCACGTGGTCCCGAGTTTGATGTCATAAGTTGGAATTCGTATGTGATCAATGGTTATACATTTTACACGAAGTCCCTAGATGATAGGAGCACGAGTCCGAACAGTGGTGTTATGTTAGAGGCTGAATCTATGCACTTCTCCGATTCGAAAGACAAGAGGCCTAAATTGGCGGTCATGCCATATTATGGGGTTATTGAAGAGATTTGGGAGGTGGACTATGTCAAAGTTAGATTTCCCATCTTCAAATGCAAGTGGGTTAATGTCAATAATGGTGTTCGGATCGATCGACTAGGATTCACTTTAGTCGATGTCAATAGTAGAAGTTTTGGAGATGAACCTTTTATTATGGCGAGATCATGCAAAACAAGTGTTCTATATCACCGATCAAGAAAATAAAATGTGGTCTGTAGCTCTCCAAGGAAAGAGGGTCATTGATATTGATGAGGAAAGTCATTCAAACTATGGTGATCTTCTGAGAGTACTCCTTTACAAAGGGTCTAGGACATGAGCGAAGAAGATGAAGCGGATAATGAACCCGGCATAAGAAATGATCATCAAGAAGGGATATGGGAGGATATCACTTTATAAAAGTGTCAATTCATAAGGTAATTAATATTCATATGCAGAATTCTTAGAAAACTTTAAGGTTTTAACTATTATTATATTCCTTCTATGTTCTTAATTAAACAATGTCATCATTGAATATGAATTTGTTCTTGTTTTGTTTTTGTGGCGAGGATCCGTTTCAAAGGGGCATGTTATAAAGAGGATGCATGTTACGTTGTTGGGTGAAGATAAATTAACATTAGCCCCCTTTCCATACCAATTAGACGGGAAAAAAATGAGCAGACAACATATAACAAAATTGAAAAGATCAAATCGAAACAACAAACCTAGACGTTCTAGGGCCTAAGGAGGCATTATGACCGAAGCATAGAAAGAATCGGGATGGAGAGCGATGACGGACGGAGGGAAAGTTTGGGAGACGAGAGCGGAGGGCGTGGCTGCACGATTTTGAGAACCATCGAGATGGGGGATCTAGAACGGCGAGTGACGACGGATGGAGGGATTTGGAGAGTTGGGAGACGAGAGCGGAGAGTGAGAGAACAAATGAAAATGGAAAAGAGAACGATGAAAATGGGAAAAAAAGAAAAAGGGATAAAAGGAATGGGGGAGGTTTGAATCGGTGACCTAGGGGCCAAGGCTGAAGAGCTTTAACCAATAACACCACCCATATATGTTGTCACTAAATTCTTTCAAATTATATATATTTTCTAAAAAATTTGTGTCTGCACTTGCCCACGTGGGCATTAGTGTGGCTCTGCCACTATGATTAAGTAATTTATCTAGCTTCATTAATCGCTCTAAAAAAGTCAACTATGTCTTATATTTCAAATCGGAGAGAGTATAACATTTTTTTAAATAACCGTCAAATAAACCCCTTCCTCTGGATCAATACTTTATCCTTCATCATTTTAAACGTTAAGTATTATACATAATATATCATAGTTCTTATTAAACAACCATTAAATATAGATTGTTATACTTAACCTTCATTGTCTTACAACCTTCAAATATAGTACCCTATACTGGAGACAACCGTAAAATATAATGGCCAATATTTAATGGTTGCAAATCGTTATATATAAATACTTTATGTTTGGATAATTATTAAAGAAAAAGCCACGTTTGGATACTTATTGGTATATATAGAGAAATCTATATGTGTGAATACAGTCTTTGACAAACTCCCCCGGGGCGCTATATATAGAGAAATCTATATAAGTGTGAATACAGTCACTCCCCCGGCGCTATATATAGAGAAATCTATGAATACAGTCTTTGACAAACTTTTAAGCTATTACTCCCCCGGTCCTAATTATAGGACATATTTAATCGATTTTGGGAAGATTAAGGAAATAAGTTAAATTAGTTAATTTTACTCATTTTCCTAAAATGTCCTTATATAAATTTAAAATGACCTAAGTGAAAGTAAATCAATAGCTCCTACCACATGCATCTCCAACCTAATTTTTTTTTCTACATGCTATCTAATTAAAATAATGGTATTACTATATATACATATATATGTGTATATATAGACACACACACACACATATATATATATGTGTGTACATATATCGACAAACACATATAGGCACACACACTCCCACACACACACAAAGATATACATGTATATATGTGTGTGTGTGTTTATATTTGTACATACACATATTGACAAACACACAAATATACATATATGTACACACCCACCCACATATATATGTGTGTGTGTGTGGCTATATATATTTGTGCGCGCACACACACATAAAATATATATGTGTAGACACACACACACATATTTGTGTGTACACACACACAAAATATATGTATGTAGACACACACATATATACATACATACATATATGTAGACGCACACATATATGTGCGCGCACACATATATGTGCGCGCGCACACACACACAAAATATATGTGTGTAGACACACACATATATACATACATACATATATGTAGACACACACACACATATGTGTGTGTCTATAGTGTTTATAGATATTTGTGTTTAGACACACACATATATACATACATAGATATACACACATATATATCTAAAAGTTTCGTTGACAGGAAGAGTATACGCGTCCACATACATATACTCACAAAAAATCAAACACACTTGAGAGAATAAAATAGGGGTATTTTAAGAAAGAATTGACAATTATTAGAATGTTGTCTTATAATTAGGACCAAAATCAACTCTCAAATATTATCTTATAATTAGGACCGGACGTATTTGTTTGGGTATACGGAAACATATCTCGAGCAATAGTGCACGTCATTTTTGCTTCCGATAAAATGCTCGAAAGACAATATGATATTCTATGTTACTATTCTATAATGACTTTTTCTTGGATGATTCCTACGTGCTACCAACATAGCATTATAAAAAAGGGTTAAATATTATTTTTGTCATGGCATCCAGCACCCAAAAGTTTTCTTGGTATCATTTTTGCCCCAAAAGTTTACAAAAATGAGCAAATATTCGGTTCGGTTTTAAGCTAGTTTTAAAAATCGAACCGAACCGAAAAGACCGAACACCGAATTATTCGGTTCGGTTTTCGGTTTCAGTTTTGATTTGCTCACCCCTAGTGGTAAGTAGGGGTGAGCATGGGTAGGGCTGGGCAAGGCGAGACCCCTACCCGATGCCCAACCCGAAAAATGAATGGGCTGCATTTTGCAGCCCGATGCCCGACCTTACCTGATAAAAGCCCTAATAATTTTTGGGCTGGGCAGGGCGGGCTTCCCCTGCCCAAGTAGTGACGCCCTATCCTGCTCCATAAAGATTATAGTTCACATTTCATAGAATTTCAAAGCTTTAGAGATACCTGAAATATAGTATAATATATTTACACATAATAATATAATATATTTTAAATAAAATAATATATATAGAATAATATTTATTTAAATATATTTAATTTTCTGGGCAGGGCCAAATGGGCAGGGTAGCACCCTCTGCCCGATGCCCAGTTATTGGCCCAGCCCAAAATTTCCCAACTTTTTTTCGGGTCACTTGTTTAGGGCTGGGCTGGGCAATTTTTGACCGGGCTTGGGCGGGCGTACTGGGCATCTGGGCACCATGCTCACCCCTAGTGGCAAGTCTGATTTGATAATAAAAAACTTTAGATAATTTACACAACTAAATTTAAATGCGTCATTATATCATGTAATAATTCATCCATGCCAACAATTTATGTTAAAGTTATAAAAAAAAATAGCATAATTGTGCCTTCTCTAAGCTAAATTTATAAGAAAAATGAAAACAGGTAATAGTGTAATGTATCTTGAAAACATTAAAAAATATTAATTACTTGTATTCTGGTAATGTTTGATAATTATAATACAAATAATGTTCTTGGCCGGGTATCAAAAAAGAATACAAATAATGTGCCCATATAGAGTATTTACCTAAATATAAGAATTATATATCACCACCCATGGGTATTAAAAAATTAATTAAGTTAATTATTTATAACATATATATGTTAGTTTCTTTAAAATACATACCATTTTTAATAATGTGAATTATATTTTAATCACCCCTTCATATGAAAACCTGTATTATATGATTGGGGAAAATTAAAAATTCAGAAAGCAAACAAAGAAGAATAAGATTTTGTACCTAGGACCAAATTCTTATATATGGTACTTGTGGAGATACTTTCTTTAATCTTTAATTTAATTAAATTAAAAAAATTAAATAAGTTAATTAATATGATATATATTTTATAAAACACTCAATTATTTTCTTTAATTCCCTCCTTCTTTATTCTTTCTTATTATTGTCAATGGAGCATTAATAAGGTAAATTAGAAAAAGTTTAATAAATATAAAAAAATACAAGTATGTCTTATATATATATTTTATATTAAGTATCAGAGAGAGGGTGTATTTAATAATAATTTTGGGAATAAAGATTTAATTATGCAAAATTTAGAATTGATGACGGTTGTGAAACAGAAACAATCAGTTATATATAAAGTGCATATAATTTCGTTGTGCCAAGTGACTCCGCAGCAGAAGGACGTTTGTCATGTTCACTGATATGGTTTCGCATTGTGTTTCTCTTTTCCCTTCGTTCGCTCGCTGAAATGTTACAGAGCACATCACATTCAGCGATTCAGCTTTCTTCCTCAACCTCATTGCTTCTTTTGCCCCTTTTATTTATATCATCTTAGGTATGGCTTTATTTTTTTCTTTTTTCTTTTTCATGGATATTAATATTACAACTGCTTGCTTCATTCTTCGTAATTTCCCATCATCCTCTCTGAGCGATCCCATTTCTGGATTCAATTTCTTCAATACGCACACAATATTGATGATAGCTATGAAATGTATGAGTTCAATGGCAATGATCTATGATCCTAATGTATATAACCTTTGATATTGCGAGCGTTATTTCTTTGGTGTGTTTTCCGTGCATATCCTGGTTCTGAGTTTTGTAATCTTGAATCTGATGTCTCAGGAAAGTTAATCCATATATATGTATATGTATTAACCAAAAATAATATTTCAAGCTTGACTTCTTCAACAATAATAGATATGAAGGATCAGTATTGTAGCTCACCACGAACACCTAGAGCTCGGCAAAGAAGACGCTCAAACGAGGTTAGTGCGATCTCTTAATTGACTTATACAAGTGTTTGTCTTTGTCCTTTGCTGGGAACCTCATGATTCCAAATCTAGTTCTAATTTGCAGTAACTAACAGCGAACTACGACACTACGTCAATTATAATAACTGATACTATTGAGATTCCGGAAATTTTGTAATCTGTTGTATCTCAATTTTCTGAAATATGTTTCTCTCATCTGCACGTCATTTCCTGTCCATAGATGAACATTTTATTAACAGGTTATTCATTTCTTAAGCAACAAGAAATGTGTGAAGGATCATATATATCAAATGAAAAGTTTTTTTTTTTGGTCAAGTGAATGTTCAAAGGTTCGGCTGGTAAGTGAAAGCTCTAGGATAATTTTTTTATTCATCCTCTAACAGAATGGTTTTTAACTTGTAATTCATTCAGGAAGCTATGTTGCTAATCATGTCTTGCAACTTATATCTACATGTAGTTTATGAAATCACTCATCTTGCACTTTTAAGTTTTTTCAAATGAAAGGCTGGACCAAAAAGGGTAGGGAATAGGGATAATAGATAGTTAATTGAGAAACTAATTCTTGCATTTTGGTGGCAGATTCCTTCAGAGATAATCAAGTTGGATGGAAGAGATTTGTTACTTGTCAATGATCAACTCAAATATAGGTCAATGTGGGTACGTGCATACTCATCTCTGTGGATGCTTGCAGGTGTTTCGGCTACGATATACTTGGGTCATCTTTACATGTGTGCCATGGTTGTCATTGTCCAAATAATTATGGCAAGTGAGCTCTTCAATCTCCTGAGAATAGTTCATCAAGATCGACTCCTCCCCGGATTTAAGCTCTTGAACTGGTAAGCTTTCTTGCTGCTTTAATATAGAATGTCCTCTTACTAAACAGAATGAATTCTGAGTACAGTGTCCAGGCATTTTTTCTTCACAGCAATGCTCTATGTATATGGCCGAATACTCTGCCAACAGCTAGTAAAAACAGTGACCTCAGATAAATTCTTCTATACACTTGTGAGCAGCCTGATCAAATATCAGATGGCTATATGTTATTTCTTATATATTGCAGGTTAGTGCTTTCCAAATGTTTCACTAATGTGCTATTATATCACTTCAATAGGTCCTACTTCTAATGGATGCATGCCTCAGAATATCTGAATCCATTTTGATGGTGTCTGATATCCATTTAGAGCCTAGCCGTGTGAAAGTTTCTCTTATTAAAAGCAATGTGACAATAAGCAATATAGTGCTTGGTCAAATCTTTGAACATATTTTGGATGATATTTGTAATCTTTTATTTGAATTTAAAAACCTATGGGTGAGAAACATTTATTTCTGCCATACTGTAGAAGTTCCAAATTCTAATTTCTTACGTCTTTCAAGCAATAGAAAGTTTTCTCTCTCTTTTACAGATGTTTTTTTGTTGTGTCTGCCAAGGAAAAATAGGATCTTATTCTGGTTTTCTGCATCAAATGTTTCCTCCTTGCAGTAATCTTGAAAGATCATTCATGAATAAGTCATTTCACCTGCTTTCATTTCCAGGTTTTGTATGGTTTATACTTTCATTGAAGAAAAAGACATACAAGTACCAATTTGGCCAGTATGCATGGACACACATGATACTTATTGTGGTGTTTACCCAATCTGCTTTTATTGTCGCCAATATATTTGAAGGGATATTTTGGTATGATGACTGCTACAATTCTTGATTTCTCTTGACTCTTTCATTTAAATGTAGTATTTATTTACCTTCACTTTTTCTTAAATAGGGAAAGCATAATGATTATTTATACTTAGCAAGAGATTGTACATTATTTGAATTTTTAATAAATTTAATACTTGACTAGAACTTCTTAGATAACAACAGCGTGTTATGCATCTTTTATCTTCAATCTTTCTCTCCGAGCTTTTCTTCATTCTTCTAAGTCTAAACTCTGAACTAGTGCTCTCTTTTTGGAAAGAACTTATTTTTTCTGCAAAAATATTTAGAATATATATAATTTTTTTAAATGTTGAATTTGGTATTGCCATGAAGCAGAGAAGGAAGATAACAAAGATGTTCTATATCGTAAATTTAATGATATTATTTGGTGTTTGTAAATCAACTTATAGCAGCTCAAAGATCTTCTTGATGAAGCTTGCAGTGTAATTGACTTAATGTGATAATGGAAGAGAGTAGAAAGGAACAAGGATTAAATTTTTTTTTTTAATAATCTGCGATTGCTGAAGTTTTATGATGCTGAGCCCCAAAAAATAGTGTTCCCCCTATAATCAATAACGAATTCCTAATAACTATATATTATTAACACCTATTACTGTTATCATTGTTCATATACATAAAGGCTTTTCAATCTAAAATGTTAATTTTATTGTGAAGGTTTCTCTTCCCTGCATTACTTATTGCCGTCAATGATGTCGCTGCATATTTCTTTGGTTTCTTTTTTGGGAGAACACCTCTGATCAAGTTATCTCCAAAGAAAACATGGGAGGGTTTCATCGGAGCATCTATTGCCAGCATGATTGCTTCATTTACGGTAAGCATTGTTCACTTGATGATTCGATGATATACCAGTAATTAAACTGTTTTGGTTCCAATGAAAAGATAGATCATTTCATCATTTTACTTGGGAATTCTGGACTATCATATAAGTTGTTCCTTTGGATACATGCTAACTGGTGCCCGATTTATATCTCAAAATTTAGAGATGGTAGAGCCATTGTTTTCTTCATTCTTAGAATCATTTGGCTCCTATTCTAGACCTTTAAATATAGTTGTGGTTCTTCTTTTGCATTTCATAGATTGAGGTGAGTGATCTTGTCATTGCTACGGATTCTGATTCCTAATAAATTTATAACTCTTTTCTTTGTGTTTTGTCCCCAGTAATTACCATAAAGGTGTCTTCTTTCTTTGAAAACTTACATTTGGAGATTTGCTCATACAAGCATGATCTACTTTCTTTCATCATAAAAAGCATTCTAAATATATCCCTTTTTATTTCTTCTAGCTGAAAATCTAAAGATGTCGGTTTAGTAGCATTTTTTGGCAAATAAATTACAGGTAGTGAATTAGCACCAAGGCATTACTTTTCATCACTGATAATATAAGAAAAATGATGGGTCATCAGCTTGAATACTTCATTATTTGTGCAGTTTGCAAGCATCTTGGGCAGCTTCCAGTGGTTAACATGTCCAAGGAAGGTAACAATCTTGCACACGTGTTGTAACCCAAATCCTAAAAGACATATTTGTACTGTTCTTGTTCATATGGATGCTTATTTGGTGGAACAAATGCAGGATTTATCTACTGGTTGGCTTCAGTGTGACCCTGACCCACTTTTTATGCCTCAGTATTACCCCTTACCAATATTAATTTCTTATTGGGTAAGTGAAAGTTAATAATTATTTAACAATGTCGATTTGAAGATTGGTCTGTACATCCATGTATGTTTCCAACATTTCAATGTGAACTACCAAACAAAATTTATTGAGGAAGTTAAATGCTACAAAAGAAAATTCCTAGAGTACCCTTCATCAACGATGTAAGAGAGTATTTTAGATAAAAAAGTTACCAGTATGTAGATAGGTTAATGAATGAGCTTTTAGTCAAAATATAGGGAGTACTCTATATGATCTTAGAAATAAATTAAGGGAAGCTGCTTGTAGTTTATTAACTTTTTATGGCTGGTAAAAAGGCTACTTTTATGTTAGAAGCACTTTGTATAGTCTTGATCTATGGATAGTCAAGCACCCAAAAAGAAAATCTGAAGAAGAATTTATAGATTGACTCATCCTTAAACGTTAAATAATGATCATATTTGAGATTCCTCATTAGGTTTATGAAATATAATTTATTTTTCGTTTTCAAAATATTATAGTTTCCTTGGAAGGTGATAGCAGTTTTGCCAGTACAATGGCATGCCTTGTGTCTGGGATTATTTGCTTCCATCATAGCACCATTTGGAGGATTTTTTGCCAGTGGCTTTAAGAGAGCTTTTAAAATCAAGGTTCGTATGTGCTTCCTTGTGGCAAGTTATTCTTTGTAACCTTATCCTTGTCTTCTGATCTCCTCCAATCAATACAGGATTTCGGTGATAGTATACCAGGACATGGCGGATTCACCGACAGAATGGACTGCCAGGTAAAAGATTAATCCCCAGTATACTATCCATAGTAAAACTCTGTTTTACAACATTTTATTATAGTTTTAAGTCACCTCCATTGTATTATATAAACGTAATTATTACACATTAGCGATGACCTTTTTCTTCTTTGGTCTATATTTTAGTTGTTTTGCTCCATTATTCCACATTGTTTATTGAGATGGGAAAAGTGGACTTTTTCTTTCCTTTGTGTGCCCATAAACTTTGTAGGTAAGTTAAGAAGTCATTATTCAACATACCTTACTAGAAAGGTTACTCTCATTCTGTGACTTAATGATATGATTATAACGATTAGTAATAAAAAATCTCAATTCTATCATACTAATGGGGACAAGATGAAGTAAACAAATCATTGCTCGGTTATTTATTTAACATATCAAGAGTCTATTTTTGAGACTCTTGTTTTTATATTGTGTATGGTATGTTTTCAGATGGTAATGGCTGTTTTTGTGTACATCTACCATCAATCATTTATTGTCGCCGAAGATTATTCAGTTGACATGTTTCTTGATCAGGTGCGCTTTTAATCTGAATTTGTATTTGGATTCACGTTGTAAATGATCAAAACTATGATTTTGATGCAAACATGAAACCAAACATGCTCTGAGTAATTTACCCAGACTACTTGATCATCATTATACACTGTTAAGATCAAGGAATATTGACCATTCGGTGGTTATTTTCCCTGTTTGCTAGGTACGTCTGGGGACCAGAAAATAATTAACGGTGTTTTTGTGTGAAATGGTGTAGATAACCAGGAACCTTTCATTTGAGGAGCAGCAGGCCCTATATGGAAAGCTTGGGCAGATACTACGTGAAGGGCTTCTCATCTAAGTCATACAAATTCCACCTTAGTCTACTTGATGTTATAGTAGTATTATATATCCATTAATGTTGAGCCTCTCACCCTCAGAACTGTCCGGTGGAGACTGGAGAAATTTGTATGGTTCAGATTTCTCCATATGATGAAGTGCACCCAGCAGAAAGAAGCAATAATATGTTTGTATATTGCATCTCTTCATTTAATTGCGTGGCTTAACACGAATCAATGTTGTAGGAGAACTGCTTTTGAGATCATTAGTGTGATATAAGGAACTCTATTTGATTCTGATGTTTAAAGGGCTGATCTTTTTTATCCTCTTTTTCTGGATGAATATATTGTGAAGCATTAATCATAGAAGTCTCAGAACAGAAACATGTAATTTTTGACACCTTTATTGTCAGCAGAAATCTACTTCAGATGAAATGTGTGTGTGATGTGACGTCAAGTTCAATTGTCTGGGAGGGTCTTGCTTTTTTGTTTCAGATGTACGAGTTTTGGTCAAATTGATTAGAACACTTGTGAGTATTTTTTTTTTTTAAACTAATTATAAATTAATATATGATATAATGATAGATAATATATTATATAATTAAATAATTTATTTAGTTTTTTTAATCCTTTCTAAAAAAGTCAACACATTCCAATAATTAGGATGGAGGTAATATTTAGAACGGAGAGTATAATTTATTAAAAATATCGCTCCCGAACAAGTCAAAAACAGCTTTTTGAGGGAAAAAAAAAAGAAGGATTTTATCTTGCACGGGGGTCAGCATTTAGTTGGTTGTCAGTTCAAGCCGAGACAGGCAAGTAGTGGTCAGCTGGGGAGCAGAGCTGTCACTTCACCCTTTCTCCCTCCGATTGCCTTCGTCTCAACCTCCCCAAAACCCTCCCTCCCTTCACCGCTACACATGGAGGCGGTCGGTTCTCGGTTAGGCCGAGCTTCTTCCCGCTACGGCACTCCCGCCGTCTTCACCGGCCCCGTCCGCAAGTGGAAGAAGAAGTGGGTTCACGTCTCTCCCTCCTCCGTTTCCTCCACTAACTCTCACAACTCCAACTCCAACTCCACCAACGGCTCCGCCTCTCGCCTCGTCCTCTGCCGCTGGACCCCTATCACTTCATCCTCCGGTTCTCCCGCCGACAATAGCTCCCCTGATGCCTCCGATGAGCCTCCCAGGAGGAAGTTTCGCTACACTCCCGTATATACTCTCTTTACTCTGTATTCATTTTTTTTATATTATTTCTCAGGAAGCTTCGATTTTTGCTTCTCTTTTGTTTTTGTGGTTTCTGGATTGAGGTCCTTTTGAATTAAGATTGTGGATAATCGTATGACGCTAGAAGATGAACTGACTTGTTTTTTTCTTTTTTTGGGACTGAAGTTAGGTAAATTTCTTTTGGAACTGCTAGTTTTATGATACTTGATTTGTAAAATGTATTCATGTGTTTTTAATTGTAAAACTTTAAAAACTTCTCAAAGTTCTTCATAACTAATTAGCTTTAACCATTGAGCCTTACTTACCCGGAGTCTCTTGGTCATCAAGGGACTGATGGCATCAAGATCTTTCTCTATAGTAGTTTAGATCTTTTGAATAAAGCCTAGGTTTCTGTTAACGTAAGAATCATACCCTGTCATAAATCTTTAGATAGAATTTGAATTGAAATTCAAAGATTTTGCATCAAGTCTAAAATAAGTGTTCAACAAATGTCAGCTCTATTTTTGACATGTCCGTGCGTCCTAGATATCTACTTATGAAGTTTGCACTTTAGTAGAAGCAGGGTATTATTATCCTTGCAGTGGATCTAATGAGGTGCGTGCTTGATTGTTGCTATGACTTTAGTTCTATTAAACCGGAGTTGGCAAAGCAAGTATCTCACACTATTCTAGCTTTGCTTAGTCATTGTCTGCTATACTTAACAACTAGGCACCCCCAAAAACAAACAAACAGCGAAAACAGAAATAAGCCAAAAAGAAAAGAATAATCTCGCATTGAATCAAATTTTTATTAACATTTAACCTTTGTTTCATGTATCGTGATTACCATGGGTCATTGTTTACATTATGTTCGAGTGTTGGTCAATGCAATGATGCAGATTGCTGTTTTAGAAGAACAGAAGAAGATAGCAGTGGGACAGACTGAAAATGGACCAACAACTGAAACAGGCCAATCAACAGCTAGACCAACAACTATGCCTCAAGAGATACGTGGGAAGCTGAACATGAATGAAGCCTCAGAGGAGGAGGCCCAGGTAAGGATGCTGAATTCTCTGTCCCTGTCCTCAATCGTTTTGAACGTTTCTGTGATTTCAAAGTCAGCACGGCATAATTCTCTGATTTTTATCTTTTCCACTAGGATAAAACTGCCCGTGGCTATTTTTTTCATTATTATTCTTATGATTAAGGGCATAATCGGCCATTTTCTTGTTACATGATTATCTAATTTGTATAATGGTGCGGGTAAATTTGTGGAGCAATCATAGTATCATGAAGTAGAACTGGATTTTTTCTTTTTTTGAAGACTTGTGGAGGGAGTAATATAAGTTACTGATCCTAAACCCTGAGAAATTTTCAAGATCTTTCCGCTAATCCAAGCCTAGGTTAGATGTTGATGGTTTTCTCCCTGAATCATCTATGTTGTTGTTATACTACTCTTTTGTCACACACACAGTTTGCAGTTCTAGGACTGTTTGAATGGAGCTTCCGGGCCTGGAATGCATGTGCATACCTCTGCTCTGGCTTTAAAAATCTGACATTGTGTTATTATGCTCAATTGATTCTATTGAATCTATTTGATAGTGTGCCATGGATAACCTGTTCCAAGCGTCTGGTCTGGTTAGCATTTTGTTGTAAGATGCAGATTATGGGAGAAGAGTGAATGAACATATTTCCTGTTGCCGGTATCACATCATAGGGTGTTAGTTTGATGTTTTTCCTTTGTTTGTCTTTTATTCTTTTATTCAGGCTAATAGTGGGTGTTTGCTCTTTCTTTTAGTGTAATAGCATAGTTTCATCAACCATGCTTTGCTAGTGTATTATTGGTATTGAGATTTTTGGATAAATTTGATTATTTAAAAAAAAAAAAATTTGTTAGATGTACCTTTTATTCACGATTAACTGGGTCAATATATATAAAAGCCAAATTTATTCAATAATATTTTCTTGCTACTACGTAGAGACTCTATGCTTTGCGCAGAATATGAGAAATGAGTTGTACTATTTACATCTCGTGAAAGTATAACTTCCTGTTAATCTTATATTTTATATTGATTGATATATTGTATCTAAAAATGACACTGGTCTGCTTATTAATTGGTGACGCAGGAATCAAACATGAATCAGCTGGAGCTTGATTTAGGCTTCAAAGGTGAGGACGGTGACAACAATCAAAACGTTGATGAACAATTGAGAAAAACAAGTTCCGGTGGGAAGTCAGGCGAGTTGAATCTCTGAACCTGTTGAGTTGGGAAGATAGAAACTGAATTAGTGTAGAAGCAAGTTATGTATTTTAAGGAAATAGAGGGGATGTATTATGATATGATTCTCTCTGACACAACGTGATTAGCACCAAGTATTTGTATAGATTGGTGTGGTTAACTATGGTTAGTATAGGATTAGTAGTGAGTGCGGGTGAGAATAGGATTATGATCATTATCAGTTAGTTGTATTATATGGTGTGTGGATTTATATATAATTTAATTTGGGACTACTCAGGAACAGTATACAAAATCTCGTGGCGAAACACACCACTGCTTGGTGCGTGCTTGTCAATATAAATAGCACGAATTTATATGTTGACCATTGAGATGACAATTTCCTGCAATTCTAGATTTCGAGGTCACCACTTATCTGAGTTTACGAATCCGCAGTTCCTTTAAACTTGCACTAAGCTTTGTGTAAGGGTTGAAATGGGAAATGGAATGCATTACAAGGGATTGCAATAAAGGGATGAGTTTTAAGCTTGAACTAGTGAGTTATATGGTGTTGGATGTTTTTTGTTTTGTTTTTTTAACATAACAGTTTAGGTGGGGGTGGGGGTTGATACCGATACCCCACTAGGATTAGGGTACGTCTCCAGGCTCAAAAGACGTTTACAGAAGTATTTACAGATGACCCACCAACGACGCCTTCACATTGCCTAGCAGATATCGAATTTCTTTCCTTTTAGGGTGAAGGTTAACGCCTTAGTCAATTTTGTCAATCCTCATTGGCATGGTGAGAGATGTTAATGTGAATGTGTATTTGCATGTTTGGTTAAGCGGTGGGAACTTAAATAAGCCTGATTAAACCCAACAAGTGATTATAAATCACATTTGTCCTGTTTGGGTAATTTCTTAAAAATCCCGATCATCAATTGTGATTTCACTCCAACACCGTGATTTGATGATAAGTGACAGGGACATACTCATGCGTTTGAGAAACCCCGATTAAACATTGTCAACAAAGATTAATGTCAATTAGTGGCTATAACAAGTTATAATTATATTCTCATACAAACACACATTGAATATATATATAATTAACATTATATCTATGTGTGGGTCCTAAACTAACATGAGAAGTATAAACCCCTATAATTATATATACAAACTTAATTTTAACTTAAAACTAAAATTTGAAACTTGACAAAATTTCTATTGGATAAAAAGGTTAAAATATAAATCATTATAAACAATTTTGAGTTATCAAGTGTCCCTTCACAAAATTTAGGGAAAACTCAAGAAATTTCCTCTAAGAATTTTATTGGCTAAAAGGACTTCAATTCAAGTACGGTATGAAAATGTATGGAGCAATGGTATTTTTTAAGTACAAAGATACATCAAGTTTTTCTAACCAATAAAATTTCCAAACCCAGACTTTTCATTTATTTTTCCTAGACTTTTAAGTGTCCGTTCTCAAACTATAAAAAAATGAGAATCAACAGGTCAGCCAAATAAACAATAAAAGGACTTATAAATTACATTAATATAAAAAATTCCCAACTACTAAAATTTTTATCCTCACAATTTTTGTAGGGTTAAGGGGCAATTTTGTCCCGAAAGTTTTTTACAGGCAATTTTGTCCTTGAAGTTTCAAAAAGTGGGCAACTTTTATCTCAATTAATTTTGACCATTAGTTGATTCAATATGGGCTGACAATCTACATATCATCCACTTCATTTTTATTTAAGTGTAAATTTACCCCAAAAGTTTTAATGTTAACTTTGAAAAAAAAAATGAAGTAGATGATACATGGGTTTTGAGGCAAAATTGCATATTAATAAAATTTGCATATTAACAAAAATGACATGAATTGCTAACCCATATTTGATCAACTAATGGTCAAAATTAAAACTACTCCATTTTTGAAACTTTTAGAGCAAAATTGACTTCCAAAAAACTTCTAAAGCAAAATTATCTCTTAGTAAAAATTTTCGAAGCAAAATTACCCCTTAACCTTTTTTTAATCTTAAAAAAGAATAAAAACATGTGAAGTTTGTATGACCGTACCCAACTAGTGACGAGTAAATGCTGAAAATCATGCAT
The DNA here is from genome assembly GCA_025563575.1 of Acacia pycnantha. Taxonomy (NCBI): domain Eukaryota; kingdom Viridiplantae; phylum Streptophyta; class Magnoliopsida; order Fabales; family Fabaceae; genus Acacia; species Acacia pycnantha. The sequence continues at coordinate 2,281,731 of JAMWYP010000031.1, read as the reverse complement.
AATATGACTTCCCTAGTCTAGTACTTCATTTTCTCTCCTCCTTTTTTCCCATAATTTTCGGATTTCTAGTACTTCAATTTCTCTCCCCCTTTTTTCCCGCTGAAAATCATGCATAATATGACTTCCCTAGTCTAGTACTTCAATTTCTCTCCCCCTTTTTTCCCATAATTTCCAATCCGAAAATAGCCTAATGTTCAGTCCTGGATATGTAATATAAATATTGATTTTACAACATTAAAATCAAATCTGTTATTTTAACAATGTGGCGAGGGAGGGAGACACGGCGATGGTTGAAAGACTACTGACAATGAAAGGGCCATCAAGCCAAAGATCTTGATATAATATGATTAATGAATCTGTATTAACTTAAAATAGCATCAACACAACAAAAATCCAACCATTTAATGGCACCTGGTTATTACAAAACAATACCAGTCTACTTCTAGGATCAGGAGAAAAGAATCAGTCTCATGTGTGGTGAAAATATAGTCCTTTAATCTGGACGAGGAGAAGGTCAATAACTCAACATGCTTCTAAACGTACAGATTCCAGTTTTTCCTTTAAACTGAAATACCTCCAACTATATGCAAAAAGATCCCACTCAGCCATTTCTGAGTTTTTCAAGAGCTCTCATCAGTTATTTCCGTTCTCGGCGGAATTGTTATCTTCCTCCACAGATTGGGTTACACCAACTTCGGCGGGACGAATAACTCGATCATAAAGCATATACCCTGCCTGTAAATATAGCCATGGGACATCTCTTTTAATTTACATTTCCAATATCATAAATGAACCATTTAAAATAAATCCAAGAAAAAGACCCCAGTAATTCCATCTTTTAAAGAAACAAGAACACCTATCCACAAACAACTATGAAAGCAAATGAGCATCCTATCAAGATAGCAAGAACTTTGACATATGTAGAGGTCAACCCGGACATTTCACATGGCATATAGCAACTTTTGCGGCTCAAATAAGTATCATAGAGTCCAAAAAGTCAAAAGTTTATATGATAAAAAAAAAAATTGCATTCAGGAACATAACTACTGTCCTTCTTAAGACATGCATGTAAATTACCTTCAGAACAGCTGCAATAGTGCCTGGAGGTTTGGAGCCATCAGGGATTTGGAAGACGGCATAATGCCTGTGAGGATCAAATGGTTCATTTGTAGGATCAAACTTTTCTACACCAAACTTTTTCAGTACCTGGAAACAGAATCAATTGTCAACATCAAAAAGTAAGCACAAGAAGAACTTCTACAGCAAAGCACAATATTTCAAACTCACTCTGAAGCAAAACACAAGTTGCAAAAGCTATCTTAATAAGCTTATCATTAAAGCTGGAATTTAAAAGGATTTCTTAAAGAAGAATACTTTAAAACATAAGTTACCTAAAAACACAGATACTGGATAAGTTTTGATTTTGAAACTAACAGCCACAGAGCCACTACATAAAGAGAACTCCCTACCTCAGCTAGTTGTTTATCAGTCATTTCAACACCTTCCAGAAGTGTTTTCAGGATTGGCACTGCACCTGAAGAGTCTTTAGATGCATCGATTTTTGAAAAACTTTCCTTCACAACTGAGGAAGCTCTCGCCAAATTGTCTGCAACATCTAGAAGACTCTTTGCAAAATTCTACAGCACATTAGACGCCAGTCAGCACAAAGCCAAAGAGGAAATAATTCGGGAGCAATGAATCTAGCATAAAGACAATTTAATAAATAAATAAAAAGGACCTGGACAGCAAATTTTTTTGAATTCTCTGCTTCACGTCTAGTCCTGTCCATGACATTCTCCATCTCTGCATAAGTACGCAGAACCTTGTCCTGCATTTTCTCCATCTCTTTGTGCTTCAACTTCAAGAGCTTTTCTTTCTCAGCTACAAGCTTTATTAAATCCTCCCTGGATAAATCAGATTCACACTCTGACTCTGAATCAGAATCAGAAAATGCAGTTCGTTTAGTAACTCTTCTCCTTTTGACAGACTCAGACTGAGATTCTGAGACAGAACCTGATTCTTTGGTTTGATTTGCAGCTTCAGAATTCTCAGCCTGATCACTCATGGTCGTGTCATTACTAGTTTTTGCAGGATCAGAAGTTGCATTACCCTGTTCTTTTTCATTTGTTTCAGGCGATGCAGATGAAGAAAATCCATATCTTGGAGTAGATGATGATTTTATAGGTGGCCACAATGGATTGACTTGAAATTGAACTGGAATCAGCTGAAATTTTAGAAAACATACAGTATTCAATGAGAATTTTACTAAACATTACTGGATGAAGAATATTGATACCTATGCAATTAAATATCATAGTATCATTTACAGAAGAAATGCATGTGATGTGGAAGTCCTATTGGCAATAGCCCCTTCAAACACTTAAGCCATTTAAAACCACTAGCAAAAGATGAATTAAAATAATAGAAGATATAAGATAAAAGCTCAAGGACGGCTTGTTGCATTTTGGATATGAAGAGTACCTATTTAAGAGTATAAAGTCTTTCCAGCATAGAAACCAAAATAAGACAACAATATGAATGAAACTACATTGAGAAAGAGAAAATCATTGAAACGGACAAGAAACATGGTGTAAACCTGAACATGGACTCCTTAAAAAGTCCAAAAGCTATGAACTTCAAACTCCTAATCTTATAATCGAAAATATTGTATTCCAGAGCTAAAATCCTAATCTAAAACATCATCACACCAATAAAAAGTATCGAAAACTTAATTTTTCTTCATAACCAATGCATAATCAAAGACAAGACAGCAAATCGAATGCAAAAATGAGAATTGACGTAGAAACATTGCCCTCTAAAAGTAATTTCTAAAACCCTAGCAAAACCCTACGAGACAGTAATGGGTAAAAAACAATCATTTTCCATTGATTCAAGCAACATACCGTATTGGGAGATGGATGAGGAAGGGAATGAAACTGACTGGAGAGGGTAAGCGAGTTTTGAGGCCTTTCCCAGGCAGAGTAAAGCGCGGAGCTTCTGGAGAAGCCCCTGGAAACTCGAGACAAAACCCTAGAAACCAACATCGCTCAAAAAGAAAACGAAGCACTGGAAAGGCCAGGCAACACCAGATGCAATTGAGACAAAGGCAGGAAGCTATTCTCAGAGCAATGAAGAAATAGGGAAGAGCAGAAGGTGCTGGGAGAAGAAGAAAAGCTATTCGGCAAGAGAATTAGGGATTGCAATTGAGATTGCCCTTGTCGTTTGAGCACTAAACGACGTCTGTGGCATTTTTAGGAGCTTCTGGATTTATTTATTTATTTAGTTAACCAAGGGTTTTGGGGCAAATTTACTTATAAAACATTCAGACATCACATATATTTGTTGGGTATAGCAGCATACGTCAAGTTTTTAAAAGGGACAAGATGAAATTTTATTGGAAAAATGACAGTCATAAAGATCATAAAAAATAATAAAAAAGTTTTAATTGAGATTCACCTCTAGAAACTTTTTTTTTATATATTGTTTGTATTGAAACAAGATCCAAGTTTTAAAATTTTGATGTGAATATGACATTTTTTGTTGTGAAAATGATTTTTTCTGTTGTGAATGACAATGTTTTAAATTTTGTTGTGAATATAATATTTCCTGTTGTAAATACAATTTTTTTTATATTATGAATGACCTCTATACGCTTAGGAATCTGAGTTTGAAACAAAATCCAAGTATTTAAATTTTCTTGTGAATATGGCACTTCCTGTTGTGAATATAGCTTTTTCTGTTGTGAATAGTCAGGTTTTTAAGTTTTGTTGTGAATATAGCACTTCCTATTGTTAATACAAATAATATCAAAAAAGTTTCTAGAGACTTTTTTTATATATGAATTTATGTTGGGACTTTTTTGCTATTTTTTATGGTCCTTGGAACCTGGCTGTCATTTTCCCAATTTTATTACTTCCTCCCTAATTATAAGATCAAGTTGATTTTTTTGAAAAACTAATTAAATTACTTTAGAACATTTTTATTTTTAATTTTCTCCAAACTAATTAGTTTGACTAATAAATTAATATATAATCTAAAGATACACAACATATGATATAATTAAGTAACTTATTTAGCTTCATTAATCTCTCCAAAAAAACAACCTGGTCTTTATAATTGTGAACGAAGGTAGTAATTTTTTTTAGGGGCGTCTAGCACAAATAAGGTTTGAAAGGAGCAAATATATCAATAAACAATTTAAAAGGGTGCAAATTCACCAAAACTATTAAATTCAATTGTTAAATTATAAGAGAAGAAAACTCTAACTACGTTTAATAAAATTTGACGGTTTGGTGAATTTGCACCCTTTTAAATTGTTTATTGGTATTTTTACCTCTTTCAAAACGTATTTGTGTCAGACGCCTCTCGAGAAAAACTTTATTGATAAAATTGCACATTAACCCTTTTTAAAAACATGCAAAAATATCACGGTCGCTAAATCAACTAACATTTACCGTTTAGTAAATATGCTAACCAAGAAAATGGTGAAAAATACACATTAAGTTTTTAAAATTGTTGAAAAATATACATGAAGTTTCGGGTAGTCGTGATATTTTTGTACCATATTGAAAACATCACATGTACTTTTACACAATTTTCTTGACGTACATATTCACTAAACAGTCAACGCTAGTTGACTTAACAACTATAACATTTTTATAACATTTTTAAAACTTTATATGTATTTTTACACACACACAAAATTTATGGTGTATGATTCCCTTCACGAAATACTTTAGGGAAAGATTATAAAACATAAAATTTACGACAAATTACATGATTCACCAATAATAAACAGACACTTTCTTTCTTGGGAAAATCCCTTTAAGGTCCCAAGTGACCAAGAAAATATTAAAAAAGTCCCAGAAAAAATTACGATGTAAAAAAAGTTTCATTAACAACTCTTTCAATAGGGCATTGACAACTCCATTCGTGGATTTTAACAACTCCTTAAAACCTTTTTTATATCATAATTTTATCTATGACTATTTTGACATTTTCTTGGTCCTTGGGGACCTTGAAGGGATTTTCCCTTCTTTCTTAAAGAGGTGCTGAGGATAATTTCTAAAAAACATTTTTTTACACAACAATACTTTCATATACTTACTTTTTACAACATTGAATTAGTTAAAACATGTTTGTTTGTTTTAAGGGTCAAGGAGCTAAAATAACATTTAACTTTTATCAAAAGTGCAAAAGTAACCATAAACTATTTTTTGGAGTAAAAGTAACCATAAACTTTTAAATTTGGGACAAAACCGTTAAACCCAACTAACTTTCATCTATTACAAAAGGGAAAATTAATCCCATTGTGGAAAAAGTTATTATAAAAAAGGGTTAAGGGGCAATTTGATCAATGAACTATTACCTCAGGAGCGCCCAACACAAATAACTTTTAAGTGGACAAAAAATACCAACAAACTTTTAAAAATGTGTCGTCAATATAAAAAATAGAGTAAAACTTTTTTGTACTGGGTGCTCCTGGAGAAAAAGTTTTTTGTACCGATTGCACATTTTTAAAAGTTTTTTTGGTTCACTTAAAAGTTATTTGTGCTAGGCACTCTTGAGATAATAGTTCATTGGTCAAATTGCTCCTTAACCCAATAGAAAAAGAGATTTCTTAACTTTTGAATGAGAAATGATAAATAGCACTTGGAAGATGATGAAATTCGAAAAAATCGAAGCACAACTACTTCAGAACATACCTGACACACAATCTCTCTTTTTAATAACAAATGGAGTTATAGATTCTTTATATGATGCTCATAATTTTAAAGGCCCTTAACATAAGAAAAATGATATCACCTTATGCTTGAAAGGAGCCTCTGAAGGATCTGTTATGGACGTTGCAGATGCCTAGCAAGTTTTCTAGAAAACAGAGGTGAAGGGGGATGCTAGTTAGTGGGGAACCGGACGTTGTTTTATACTAGTATTTCTTTAATTTATGTAAAATCTATCTAAGCAATTTTTAATAGTGTTTCAACATTTTTTTTGCCACATAGGATGACTCAAAAACATGAGGAACTGAGTTGTAAACAAGCCAAAATTTTAGAGACTACGTTATAAGTGAGTCATAACTTTAAGGGCTAAAAGATTAATTTTTCTCATTGCAATAGCCAAGTTAGTTAGGTTTAATAGTTTTGCCCCAATTTTAAAAGTTTATAGTTACTTGCACACTTTTGATAAAAATTGAAACTTATTTTAGCCCTTTAACCTTTGGAAAAAAGTTAAATGAGTACTTATCTTCCAAAATGACTTTTCAAACGCTATTCTAAATAAAAGACTATTTGGAAAAAAGTCACTCCTATCACCATTATCCCAAACACAAATTACATTTATAGTCTGACTTTTATCTTATCTTCCATTTGCAAAAACTCATTTAAAAAAAATCATTTATGTCATCAATATTCCAAACGAGTACTTACAACTAAGGAGGATTAAGCTTAACTGGTACAATCGCTTACCCATTGGGCCTCAATATCACAATAGCTATATCAATATATGTCCAAACTTTTATTTTGTATACCATTTCATCGGGCCTCATCTTTTACCTACTTGTTAATCTATTTGAGAATTATATACTAGTAATTTTGATTTTATCAAAAAGAAATACTAGTTTATATAAAAAAAAGGAAAAAAAATAAATACTAGTAATTTTGAGACTTTTTTTAGTATGTTTTTGCAAAAAAATATTAATATATTTAATAAAAGATGATTGGAGTATAAAAAGCTAAACCAATCAGAGAATAGGTGAGTCATATTTTATTTGTGACCGCCATGCAACATGTAACGTCAACTTTCTCATGCCCTTCGTGAACTATTTGCCCCGTTTTGCGGCATGACTCACCACGTTTTCTAATATGAATTTTCTATATATCTTTAAGAATGTAGTGAATATATTTATTTGATTTAAATTGACTTAAATTAAACAGGACATATGCATTTCTAATAATAAAAACCATTTAAATATAAAGCTAACATTTCGGAGGGCTACTTTATTTCCAGCTCCAACCACGATCTGAATTCTTATATATATATATATATATATATATATATATATATATATATATATTCAGAGATTGTTGATCATACAGTTAAAGGAGGAGGAGGAGAGAAATGGCTTACGGACAATTTAGCCGTTGATAGCTTCGTAATAGCTCATGTTATACTTGGAATTGCGGTGTCTATGGTCACATCTGTGAAGGTTCCGGCGATTATAGTGTTCGGAGACTCGTCGGTGGATGCAGGGAACAACAATTACATATCGACCATGTTGAAGAGCAACTTCAAACCGTACGGTCGAGATTTTTACGGTGGCGAACCAACCGGCCGTTTCTGCAACGGCCGTCTTCCGACGGACTTTATTTCGGAGGCGTTTGGGATAAAGCCTGTAATTCCTGCCTACTTGGATCCCAAATTCAACGTCTCCCATTTCGCTACCGGCGTTTGCTTTGCTTCTGCTGGTACTGGCTTTGATAATGCTACCTCCGATGTCCTTGTGAGTATCGTTAATTCATTTATATTACTATTGCAAATAATAATAGTTAATAATCCAAATATTATTGTCATCTATTAATATCAATATATAATATAAATGAAGCTAAATTATTTGAACTCTTAATAAGATAAATCATACTATTTATAATTTACAAAAAAATTCAGATTTTGGATGATTAGAATTCCTTCTTGTAAATAGTCTGTACAACATAATTTTGCACCCCCCAGATATATTCCATGTGCAATAAAAAGAACATTCAATTCACTACTTCCTATTGTCTCTGATATAAGAGTTAGATAACTAATTTTTAGATATTAAAACTTAAGTCAGTTTTTCATAACAAATGTATATTAGTTTCTCTAAAATGATTTTTTTAATCATGTGCATTGAAACTACATTCGGTATAAACTACCTTCATGCTGAAATCGATAGATATATTTTGGATAAAAAAATATAAATTTGGAAGACAAGGGCTAAAATGAACTCATTGTCTAGCTCTTAATTAACTACTCACTTCAGTTGTTAGTATATAACATATTTACCTAATTTGTTCAGATTAATGAAATTAGTTAATATGACATGTATTTTCTAAACACCCTAATCATTTTCTTTAATTTGTTCATTTTATATCCTCTTTGATTACTATTAAGAACATCAATATTATAAATAGCTTGTATATTTAGGATCAATACCAACTCCTCAAATAGGTAATGGAGGGAGTATGTTACTTAACACAAATGGCATATGGGAGATATAAAATCAAATAATTATTTACATTTGTTATCAGTCAGTGATACCTCTATGGAAGGAACTAGAATACTACAAGGAATTTCAGAAGGAGCTGAAGGACTACCTTGGAGAAGAGAAAGCAAAAGAGGTTATAAGTGAATCACTGTACCTAATAAGCGTAGGAACCAATGATTTTCTGGAGAACTATTATTTAATCCCAAAGAGGTCATCACAATACTCCATTGAAGAATACCAGAAACTGCTTCTGGGAATTGCAGATAATTTCATAGCAGAACTTTATGAAGCAGGAGCAAGGAAGATATCCATAGCTGGGCTTCCTCCAATGGGGTGTTTGCCTCTTGAGAGAACCAGAAATTTCATGTTTGGGAGTGAGTGTGTGAAGGAACACAACCTTGTGGCCACAGATTTCAATGTCAAGTTACAAGATTTGGTGATGGAAATGAACCAGAAGCTTCTTGGGATTCAGCTTGTGTTTTCAAATCCTTATGATATCATGTGGGACATTGTCGAGAATCCTGATTCTTTTGGTAAGAAAGCTTCTTACTTTAACAGGGCTAATAAAATTTTTGGTTTTGATCCTTCAAATTTCAGACCATGAGTTTTGATCCACTTAGGAGTAAAATAGTTTACGTTTTTATTAAATTATAGAGACCAATGTTTTAAACAAAATGAAACTTGAGAACCAAAAATTGTATGACCCCCTATTTGGTTTTTTAATTTGAAATTGCTTTGGCTGTTTGAATAGAATGTTGTCTTTAATTATTCACTTAATGCTAAGTGCATAAAAAGATAATTGCACATGCTCTTTTTTATTTTAGTTTCTTAACCAATTAATCGTAATGGATTGTTAATGGCTAGTTGTCGCATTGTCTCAGTGAGAACACCACCCACCACACTTGGATGAGGTCTCAGTTTTGAGTCCGAAGTTGACATGTTTGTCTGTTGTGTGTGCGTGTTTAAATTGTATTAAATTAAAAAAAAAAAAATTGTAATGGATTGATAAATGGGTTATTTGTGAGTAAATTGCATGAAAATTTTATGCATTAGATGTAAATGCTGTTGGATTATATGGTTTCCAATAAATCAAACATTCATAACAGTAGATATGGACTTACAACTTTAGAACAAAAGAAGAAATGATATTACAAAGCATGTTCTGATAACTGTTTCAGCTCTAATATTATGATTTGCTTACTATTTTAGGTTTAATTTAGATACACGTATGAATATGCTTTTGTGTATAAATAATGCAGGATTTGAAGATGTGGCAACAGCATGTTGTGGAACAGGACTATTTGAGATGAGTTTCTCGTGTGATAAGTATAATCCATTCACTTGTTCGGATGCTAATGAATATGTATTTTGGGATGCCTTCCACCCCACCCACAAGGCTAATTCCATTATTGCCAATCATTTATTCAATAATTATCTACTTCAGTTTCAATAATCACTGAAACATAGGCTATTGTCCATAATATTTGTTGTATATGAGATAAAATGAGCACTTATTTTACTTGACTGTGTTTTTTAAACCTTTATTCAAGTAATAATATATCCCAAGTTTTAAAAAGATAGAAAGGGAAAAGGAGTAGAACAAAGCCAACACTCACTTTAAACAGCAAAAGCATTTTCAAATTAAAAATATCATGTTCTTTTCACCACTTTTCAAAAAAAGGGAAAAGTATTTCGACCAAAAAGAGGGAACAATAGTTATTTCTCCTCTATAACACTTTATTTTTTTAAGGGTTAAGTAGCAAATCCACCCCAGAAGTATATGCCTAGATGCAATGTTACCTAAGTTTTTTCAGGTTCAATGTCACCCTAGAAGTTTTAAAACGTAGCAATGTTGCATTTTTCTGTTAAAAAGTTAGCGGTCAACTTCAGTTTTTAAATGCTATCGAGCCACATTGCTACATTTTAAAACTTCTGGGGGTGATATTGAACTTGAAAAAACTTCTAGGGTAACATTGCATCTAGGCGTATACTTCTGGGGTGGATTTGCTACTTAACCCTTTTTTTTTATCCCTTTCCACTTACAATACATTTGGCCCCCAAGTGTAGCCTGGTGGTAGGCAAAGTGAATAGTCAACAAAAATGTTAGATTGAAACATCTGCTCCATCATGTTCTGAAAGATTAAGATAGCATGCAAAAAATAAAATACAAACAAATTTGGATTCTCATCTTTGAGCAAGAGGTTGCTTTCTAAAGAGGCAAACATGGAGATTGATATCATACATTTCACTTGGGCGCTTTTGGAAAATGCAGCCTGATTAGTTCAGGAAGTTCTGCCAACTCAACATGAGATCTTCCCATCAGAATACTTTTCAACTTCTCATCACAGTTCACCACATTCTTATTGGTTGCATCCTATAAAAATTAAAGTAACAACTCCTCATAATTTAGTCATTTCTTCTGAAGACAAATATCATGAATAAAAGTTAAATATACCCAACCCATGAACTTATAGATCAACATAAACAATACTCTATGGTACACATTTTAAATCCATGGCTTTCACTTTATAGAACTCCAGGCTGGTAAGTTGGAAAATGTTGGATCATGTGAGTTTAAATGTATCAGAAGAAATATAATGTAATTGGAGTGATCTTTCATCAACATCTATAGAGTATGGGTCAAACAAGACATAGAAATGAAAACAGATAACATATGAGTGACCTCTCACCTTAACTCAAGCATCCCTAAGCTTCTCAAACCAAGTTTAGTATAGATATACTAGGACACATGTTCATCAACACCTATCAATCTATCCAATCAGTAATAAGTTTTCCAATTCTTGAATTTCTTAATTACAAACAATAGAAGAATGTCACTCCAATCTTTTAATATTTCTTGCCCCTAGCTCTTATTTGTTATCTTCCATTCTAAATATGAAAAAGTGCAATATTAAATTTGAATAAACGTTTAAAAGCAAAACCAGGGTATTTTTCATAAAATCACAGCTTCGATGCAACAACTTTACACACTTAAACTCCTTATTGATGGAAGAACTAATTTTTATGTTTCTGTAATCTATAACAGGAGGAATCTGCAGCTTATGTAATAATCATCAGAGAACATGATGTTTCTGAATAGACTAAAACCCCATTTTGGTCCGCTAAAATAAACCAGAATATCAACTGGCTCAATCAACAAACATGTTTTTTTTTTTTTTGCATCTCTAGCATTCGAAATTTCAATTTTCTTACAACTGTATAGTAACACTGGGTACCTAATTATGAAATTTGAACAAGAAAATAATTTCACCGAAGGTTAAACAGGAAGACGTGAGGAAATGAAACCTGAAGATTATTGGTTTTGATGTAGGACCAAACCCGCAAAAAACAGCCTAACCGAGAAGTTTGAGATTGACCCACAAACTCTCGAACATTCGAGGGAAGATTTACAAGATCGATCAAGTTGGCCAGCTTCTTGGGGTTATCAGTTATGGTCTTCTTCACCCACTGCGGAAGCATTCTTCTGTATCCACAAATTACTCGAAACCTGAAATTTCAATTTCCATCGATGCAGTTATTCAGTAACATTACTCGACCGCCAAATCAAAGTAAGCAAATAGCAAATTCATTCGCCAAATCAAAGTAAGCAAATAGCAAATTCATTCGCCAAATTCCACCGCAGGGCGGCTCTTTCTCGTGCTTATGAATTATCATAACTGAAAAACATAATACAGAGTGGGGGAAAAAGAACAAAATTATTCATGGCGTATTCAAATATTACTATGCAAAGAGAAGTATCCCGCACAATCCGAAGAAACCAATAGATACCGATATATTTTCCTTACCGGTAGAGAAAAGTCTGCTCTTAGCTTCTACGGTTGTGAGAAGACCCTTCGAGTTCGAAGCCCTTCTGCTCGACTGCGATTTTGCGGGAGTGGAGTGCACAGTGAGTTCGATTTTGGGGGTTAGAATTGGCTTCCCCACCCCACCCCTGTTTGGTTTGAGTGAGAGGGAGGGGGGAAATTTATCAAAATAATAATTAAAAATAAAAAATATACCCAATTAGAGCCAATTAGAGCACGGTTCAAAAATTTTCCCGAAATGCAGTTGATTGCGTCAGCAGTACTGACACAATCAATTGCGTCAGAATGTAAGATACTGACGCAATCAGTTGCGTCAGACTGTCTGACGCAACACCAAAGTTGCGTCAAAGATTCTGACGTAACAGGAAAGTAACATCAGAATGTCTGACGCAACTACATTGACGCCTCCTGGCGTCAATTAATTCTTAATTGACGCAGGTGGCGTCCATTATTATTTTTTTTTATAAAAAATATAATTTTATAATTATATTTAGAATTATAAATAATAAATAATTTAATAAATAATTTATAGGACGTTTAGGATTAGAATAATTAAGTCCGATGATTATTCTCATTGCTTCATATGAAATATATAAGATATATGGAGGGCAATCTGCTGTAACAAATTGAGGACTTCTAGGGAATTCAAATATTGAAAACCTAATATAATCTAACTAACTGCTAGATTCTAGGATCTGATCTTGACTAGTCTAATAATATTTATTTAAAAAATAATATAATTACCACATAATTTACTAATTAAATATTCTCTATTTAAGTTTAAAGCAGGGAAAGGAACAAAACATTTTTAAAAAGAGTAAATATCTTTTCTAGTCCCTAACAAAAAAAAAAAAGGTCATTTTCAGTCCCATAAAAAGGATAAATAAGAGTAAATTTAAATTATTTATTAGATTAATTATTATTTATCATTAAATAATAATTAATTAATTAATTTAATAAATAATTTAAATTTACTCTTATTCGTCCTTTTTATGGGACTGAAAATGACTTTTTTTTTGTCAGGGACTAGAAAGGATATTTACTCTTTTTAAAAATGTTTTGTTCCTTTCCCTGCTTTAAACTTAAATAGAGAATATTTAATTAGTAAATTATGTGGTAATTATATTATTTTGTAAATAAATATTATTAGACTGGTCAAGATCGATCTAGAATCTAGCGATTAGTTAGATTATATTAGTTTTCAATATTTGAATTCTAAAGTCTCAATCTGTTACAACAGATTCCCTCCATGTATCTTATATATTTCACATGAAGCAATGAGAATAATATTCGGACTCAATCATTCTAATCCTAAACGCTCTACAAATTATTTATTAAATTATTATAATTTATAATTCTAAATATAATTATAAAATATATTTTTTATAAAAAAAAATAATAATTGACGCCACTTGCATCAATTAAGAATTTCTTAATTGACGCCAGGGGCGTCAATGAATCTGACGCAACTTGTTCGTCAGAATCTCTGACGCCATTCTGACGCAACTTTGATGTTGCGGCAGTACTGCTGACGCAATCAACTGCATTACTTCGGGAAAATTTTTGAACAGTGCTGCAATTGGGTATATTTTTTATTTTTAATTATTATTTTGGTAAATTTCCCGAGGGAGGGAGAGAGGAGTCTTTACTTGATAGCTAAGGAAAACTTTTTAATATTTAAAAAGAGATAAGATATTGTCACTACCATTTTTTGTCACTACCAAGGTCACTACCACTTTTTCACCGTTAGATCAAAATCTCAATAGGAGAGAGAAATGATAAAGATAGTTGAGATTCTGATCTAACGGTGAAAAAGTGGTAGTGACATTGGTAGTGACAAAAAATGGTAGTACCAATATCTTATCTCATTTAAAAAATATACTCTCACCAAAAAAGTTTTTTTGGTGAGAGTATATTTTTGGTGATCACTCCCTCCCCTCAAACCAAACAGGCTTAGGCAGTGGTGGTGGGTGGAAGTGATTTTTTTCCCTGATTTTACAAATCCAAGCAATAAAAGTCTGATTCCAGATTTTAAATGTGATTTATGTTTGAATTGATAGTGATAGAAGTTCATCAGTACTAAGAAAAGTGTTTTAGTGACTTCTTCTTAACAGTAGCTTTCAGCCAAAAAACTTATTTTAAAAAATGTCAACTCAAACATCTCATTTTACTTTACCGTATGGTTTTTAAGCTTCCCAAAACAAGCCCTTAGCAAACCAAAGTTAATAAGAAAATATTTCTTTCAAGAGAATTAAGAAAATACTCCCTCAGAATTTTTAATATTTGCTTATCTTCTTCTACTTTATCTATATTGATACTCCTTCAAAAATAATGAGGAAATTCGGAAAAATAACTATAATGTTGTAGAATATACATGTTATATTAACTAATCTAACTAACTAACTTAATATAATCAAATTAGGTAAATATATTTCATATTAAGAATAAGAGGAAGCATCTTTTAGCAAAATATTTTCATTAATACAACATTTGATTCTTTAAGTTTGCCCTTATTTTTCATCCTCAATTTAAGCAATAGGTTTGAGATTTAATAAAAGATTGTATTAACCCAAGTTTTTTAGCATACTACATGCATGTGAAGCAAATGAACAGATAATTCTGTGATGAGCATATTCATGCTTTTTTTTTTTAATGAAATAACGTATTTATAATATGTGAAAGAAAGATAATAAATCACATATAAAGATATAAACATGGTAAAGTTGTCTGTTAACCTGTTGAAATTGATTTATGGATTTCTAGTATGGGTTTTCTTACTGTAGAGGTTTCAAAAAGAATGTTATATTCTCTCAAATTCGTTAATGAAAATTCGGATTTTTTTTTTATTTTTATTAATCTGCTAAGATCTTTTACAATGTCATTTATTCATTGCCATTTTATTCGAGACTTTGCAACTTGTTCTAGTAATAAATAAGTTTCTTAAAGCCTATAATTTTCACCAAGTCCCTAATAAATTTCTTGAAGAGCTATATGACTTTTTATCCAAAATTCTAAATCAAGATCTTCTAGTAAAAATTTCTTGATGTGGAACATGGATTTTTAATCTAGATGAAATTTTTAATCAATTCTTTATAAAGCTTGATTATGATACAATAGACAGAAGATTTCCTCCTCTTAACAACTTTTTTTTTACCCCAAAGTCTAATAATAATAAGGGTTAAGGAGCAATTTTATACATGAGCTTTACCCCCGGGAGCGCCCAGCACTACAAGCTTTTTTCTGAAGCAAAAGTACACACGTGGTTACGTTTTGGGAGCGCCCAGCACCACAACAGTTAGTTGACCGTTAGTCAACCGCTAAGTTGTATGGAAATGAACAGTAACTCGGGTAAAATTACACTTTTACCCTTAATTTTAAATAAAAATGACCTTTTTGCCCTAAGTTTAAAAAAAAAAAAACTAAAAATACCCCCTACCCCAGTGGGCCCCACCACCGGCCACCCCACCGGCGGTGGTGGCCCACTGAGGAGGGTACTTTAGTTTTTATTATTATTTAAAACTAAGGGCAAAAAGGTAATTTTCATTTAAAACTAAGGGGCAAAATGGTAATTTTCATTTAAAACTAAGGGGCAAAATGGTAATTTTCATTTAAAACTAAGGGGCAAAATAGTAATTTTCTTTTTTCTTACCATCAGCGTCCACGTCAGCATCTACGTCATCGTCCACGTCAGCGTGTCAGTCCAAATAAGCGCCACGTCAGCGTTCCATCCAAGTTAACGGTTGACTAACGGTCAACTAACTGCCGTGGTGCTGGGCGCTCCCAAAACGTAACCACGTGTATACTTTTGCTCCAGAAAAAAGCACGTGGTGCTGGGCGCTCCCGGGGGTAAACCACATGTGTATTTTCGCTCCTTAACCCTAATAATAATAACGTTTATTTGTTATTAAGACTTTTTTATTATTAAATTCTTTTATAGGGTGTAATTCTCCCTTTATTTTATATAAAATGATGTTTGATTCATTTACTAGTTCAATAAATACTTAAAATAACAAGACACAAACCTACAGTATGGAAGAAAAAAAATCTCATGCCACTAAATTTAAATATGCATAAATATTCAACTAAACCTATTTTTGTAATGATCATATTCCATTATTACATGTCCTTTAAAATTAACTTAGAGAACGCCAAGAATCTCCCACTTAGAGATTAATGATATTATCTTTATTAAGGAACTCCATATTTGATTAAAAATATATTAATTATTTTATTAAATTTAATATTGTAATCACATTTATCAATAGCATCAAAAAAAAAAATATATGTATGTTTTTTTTTAATGATACAACAAAATTTCCTAACACGCTTATATTTTACATGCAGGTGTATGCTACAAAGTTGGAATCTGTCCAATCTCTCTCATTCGTTGTATCAGTTTCAGTAAGCTCTCAAATTTTTAGTCATAGGGATTTCTGAAACTCTTCAAGAGTTTTGGAATGTCATAACCAAGCATATCATCAACAGATTGTATCATCTTTGGTTTCAACTTCTCAAACTTGTCAAAGTTGTATCCACTCAACACCTCTTTAAATTGCTCAGTGTTAGGGAAGTCCCCACGAGGTAGATGGTGATCCCTTTGTACCTGTTTCCAAACACACCAAATACACAGTTTCATAACATCACCAAACAAGGACACGGAAGAATAGTTCTTGAATTATACTCCCTCTGGTCCTATTTATCAAAGTTCAATAATTGAATTATGCGGTTTAAAAAAGCGATTAAAATTAGTTATAAATAATAAGTATGTGTGAAATAAACTTTGTTTTCCAAGTATATCCTTATTTACGAGCGGGCAAGTAAGAGAGAGAGATAAAGTAACAAGTATCACCAACCTTTTAATTAATCAAATACTTAAAATTAATGAGGGATTAAAATGAAAAAACTCATTAAATGTTCAGACAACTCTTATTGAGCTTTTATTAAAAGGACCAAGGCAATTCAAATTTTGGGTAAGAATAGGAGGAAGTACTTTTCATTTTTCAACATGTTTACTTGTCCGTTTGTAAATGGTTTGATGTGTTCATCATCTATGAACCTTTTGACTAGCACAGAAGTTAAAAGAAAGTAACAATGGAGTCACATACCTTTCCAAACTCAGTTTCCAAGTTATCAATAAGCTTTTGCTGAGTTTTCGCCTTGCCTATCATAGAAGGCATCTCCTTCTTAAGATGACTGATAATATAGGCGTGGATCTTGGCGGCTCGGGCTCGTTTTACAAATTCATTTATCTGGAATCAAATGTTATATAAATAATCAGAAAATGGAGTTTGTTTGTTATATAATCTCACTCACATCTAAAACAACAGCCACCATTGAATGATAAGTGTAGTTCTTCTTGAAGCTTCAATTCAATGTATAATTTCGGGTAGATTCTTTCTACAAACCTTGATTTGGTAAAAATAAAGTATTAACAAAAAGAAATTTAAACTCACTCTTCGATCGCATGCTTTCTTTGGTACATCTTTCAGATCTGAAAGAAGGTCTTCTTGTTCTTTTTCAAAGAGATCCTTACCAACCGGACCACTAGCAGCATCATTTACAGGTTTGTCGTTGAAGGAGCTGCCAAAATGAACAAATAGGAACCCACATATAACTATTCCGCACGGCAAAAGGTAAAAACACTCAGAAGAAAGAGTTTTCATACAAAGAGAAATCACCAAAGACCAGTTCATGATATGGTCTACACCAAACTAACAGTCACTAAAATTTAAATTGAAGAGACAAAGGGTAATCCATGTCAGAGATGGTGACATGCAGAAATATAACTGTCCTACCCAATGTACACTCGCATAACTTCAGGAGTATTCAACACCTTTCCGAGTGACCACATTAATGCTCCATATACCCTCATCAGCTGCAACATATGGATAAGTAGGTTAGTTTCCTGGCAATGTTTCAGCAGACTTTGTCTGTAAACATAAAAATGCCTAAATATGCAGTCTCATACTTGTTGAGTATCGATTTGGTCAGCCTTATTCAGGACCACTCGAATTTTGTCATCATGCCCGCGCAAGGATGATATCACACGTTTGAACTCATCGCTTATATCAAGTTTGTGAGGATCAAACAGAAGGAGTATCAAATCACACTTGGCAGCAAACCAAGAGGTCACACCAGTAAAATCATATGCTCGCTGTGTCCGCTGCTTTTCTCCTGATAGGACCCCTGGTGTATCCACAAATGTAATGTGCTCCAGTAACTTGGGGCAATTGAAAACAAGTTTGTTTCAGGTTCTAAAAATTTAAAGGAAAAAAAAACGGCTTATTTTTCTTAATGGATCTAGCACAACTTACAGGATGAGGCATTTGAGAACACTCAAATTTTGACAAAAAACCTGTGCCAAAAGTTGTGAGACCACTGAAGGGCATATTAGCTTGGACAGCAACAGTATTACCAGGAATACTTCTCTCATCAGGTCCGGACTGTACAGATGTAAAACTAATATCAGCAAAACAAATTGATAAACTGATTTGCTTGGACGAGTACAGGAGAGAATAAATGCATGAACATAATCAAGAACCAACTTTTCGGTTGCTATAAAGATACCAAACTCAATAAAGGGAAAGCCAATCGCTTGATTTCACCACCAGTACTCAACTTATCAAAGATGTCACATCTTAGAATGTAAATTACAACAGGTATCTAAATTTGAACAGCAAAAACGTTGAAGCAATTTGCAATTCTTAAAGATCGTTAAAAAAGTCGTGGAGGATTGAAGCAGGCTTCACACATACCATAACAACCACAAACCTATCAGTTGTAGGCTCAGGTCCAATATGAGCTCCTATGGACAATATGAGACAAACAAGTTAAAAATCAGGAATACATTAGATCTATAAGCAGTCCAACACATATATACAATCATACAGAAATACAAAGGTCAAGCAAGGGGCACTTGCCAGGATAACTACTCTGAAGCAAATGTTTGATAAATGTTGTTTTTCCTGTTGAGTACTGACCCAAAAGCATAACCATTGGTTTGGCATCAAAATCACTATTTCCCTGCAAAATGTACAGAACTTCCATCATAAGGTAAACTGATAAGTTAATTAAAAAGAGAAAGGTGAAGCAGAGAGTAGGTAGTCAATTTTCTAAAATAAACAACAGATAGCCAACTGACCAGTAATGGAGACACAAAATCATTAAAACGGTATGTGACTTCAAGTGGCTTCAACTTTTCAATGTATAGTTTCTTCAACCCATCAGTTATTGATGTCACAGCAGAGAGAGGCACCTACCAACAACGCAACCCAAGAAAATAAAGTGAGAAGAATATAAAAATAAATTTCTCAAACTTCTAGAAAAATTATATTATAGCAAAGGAATAACGGCACACACTGTTAGAAGTGCCAGTAAAAGATTATCTATAGAAAGGCCTTCACGGTATCTTCAACACAATTCATGTACTGACAGAAATCAAATTAGGAGTACAAAGTTGTACACATTTTGTTGCTCAAAAAAGAAAAAAGAAAGAATAGAAAGCTGAAAAAATTTAGATGTATCAAAGGACTATTGAGAACATTAGCAAAAGCCCACTGCTACCTCATATCAAAATAAACAAGTCGAATGAGACAGCTGGTTTCCGTACCAAAAGTACTGCCTTAAAAATAATTGGAAACTTGGATTTAAACTGTGTAACATAAGAGAAGGATAATGCCCACACAAGAAAGATCTAACTATGATTAAGAAAATTGTTACCTTTTTTGTTGACTTTGATGAAAACCAATTTGCTGAATTTGATGGCTGCAGTTGCGAACTACCTGCATGACTACTGATTACTAAACTTGGAACTCAGTGACCAAGGAACAGAGAAAAAGCATATGAGCACATATTCAAATAAATTGAGAGGTACATTACCATTCAAATCATTCTCTTTATGTTTATGCTTTTTCTTCTGGATAAACAACAATAAGGTAAGTGCTTCCACACAAAAAGACAAAAGGAATAATATATTCAGAAAAGGAAATACTTACTGTCAGTAATACATCCAAGCCCTCCATTTCGGGAGGTTTAAGATTTTCCAAATCCACTGAAATAGAAGTTAAGCTTCCATTAGGTAACTTTATAAGATAAATGGGCATTTACATAAAATAATGAACACAGCAAAATACATAACTGATATGCAAAGGCAGAGAAAAATCAATCAAGATATTTACAAAGTGAGAGGCACAAAACTCACCATCACTAGTTGATAAATCGTGTGAAATTGGGTGGCCAGATTGTACCGAGGAAATTAGCTACAATAAAATGGATAAGGTTCAAGAAATGAATCGGCATTAAACTTCAAGAAAAAGAGAAATATATACCTGCATAGCAATAATAAATTCTTTAAAACCAAGAAATCCTTGTCGCTTTGAATCTGCAATAGCCCAAACCTTATTTAAATAAGGAGAGCAGCCAAAAAAGAAGGTTAATAAATTCATTAAACAAGAAAGAAAGGTAAAAGTAAAACAGAGAAGTGTGGAACAATGAAAGATTAGCATTGAGAAGGACTCATGTGGATGAAAGAGTCAAAACAGTATTAACCTCCTATACCTAATATGTAGGTAAATATTCAAAACAAAAGTGAGTAATGGAATTATTTAATCAAACGTAGGCTAATCATCCCCCTTAACACCGAATGGGATTGCCGAGGTCCCTTATAATGATCATTTTATGTAAAACCATCCAATCAAATCTTAAAACAGGTACAAAGGACTGCATCAGAACTAGGTAAAACCGGAGAAATTTTGAAGTTCATTAGAGATGCTGGATAGGAAAGGTAAAAAAAGAGGAAGATTGAAAGCCACCTTCACCTAGTTAAATCATTTTGAACATAAGTAATGGGAGAAAAAGTATAGCCTAGCTTGTGAAATTCATACATTAATGCTTAATCTCTTAATATTTGTATGTTCACGCTATTTATCCGTCTTAATCTCTTGCATAATCTAGTTCGTATATTCGTAAGAAGCATTTAGAAATTGACCCCATTCCTCAATCTGTGTCCCCTTTCACCATACCTATTTTCTTCGCTAAATTCCGTTCCTCACCAGAGGGAAAGATTAATTAAACTTTAAACTACTCAATCGAAGAAAGGAATCATGCAAACAAATAATATACAGAAGACCATGATTGAAGACTCAAAGAAACCTCCAGGAGATTGATTACTCAAAAACCAAGGTTCATGCACTTGCATGGTTGATTTACAAAGACATGAAATCCAATAACCAAACCATGCAAAATAACCATGGGGAGAAAAAATTACGTTGCTGCACCTGCTTGAGATCTTGGCGAGACAAATTGGACATGGAGAAAAAAGTAATGGCGTCACTCCCCGTAAGACGGCCATCACCATCTGAGAATCCCAAGGGGAAAGCAAACTCAGCATTCGCAAAATTCTATAAAGCGCAACCCAAGCAGCACCAAGAGCGAAATCGGAAGGGGAAAAACAATTGTACCAGAATCAACATGATTGAACCACTCTTGATAGATCTTCTGGTGTTCTTTGGAGACTGAACTAACGGACAACGTATCGATCTCCATCCTCAGGGTCCTTGCTGATTCGCCAAGATCTCAAATTCGAGACCTTCCCTCGATCCCAATCCGAAATCGGAATAGAAATTCGCTTATTGCGGGGAAGGAACTAGAGAATTAGAGAGGAATCCACTAACGATGTCGTATTGGGACCCTGAGGTGGATGGACATGAAAAAGTACGTCCTATTTCAGTATTTCTCTTGTTGAGGTGAGGCCACAGAGTAGAATAATGGATTTTCCTGTGTTGAAGTAAATTTTCACCCTTTTTCACAAAGGAACGCGCCAAATGAGGAAGACGAGATGGTGCTTAATGCGCATCTGCCTGGCGTGGCAACTCATTAATCATCTCAAAGTAGTGCAAGTGTGTTTAATGGGTCCTCATTACGAGCCCTTAATTGTTTGTTATTATGATGAGAACTCAGCTGCTAACATTTTATTCTGGATGGTATATATATTTTTATTTATAAATAATAAATTTATTTTTATGAGAAACGATAGTTATAAAAAAATTGTATATAATTTTTATATCAAAATATAACACTAAGGCCCCCTTTAGCTTATATTGCAACCTCATTACCTGGAATTTTAAAATAAAACACCCCTGATTTGCCACATAAAGTAGATACAATATTCATCAATTTAAATTAAAATTAAGTTTGCAAATAAATAAAAATTATATAACTCAATGGATAGCTGGTTAAAGATTTTGTAGAAATGGCTTCCCTCCGCTTAGTGTTGGAGTAACCTTACCTCTAAATTATTGGAGAATATAATGTGATGATTTTTTTTATCCGTCATTTAACACAAGAAATTCAAGCACTTACCGTATACAAACATATGGTTGAATTTGTAAAATTCTTACTTAAAAAAGTACTTGGTGTCTTCAGTGGAGAATTTGTTTATTCAAACTATTATTATGAATTTAAACACACACATCAATAGCACAGTGAAAAGAAACCAAATATGACATTATACATAAGGGAAAATTGGGAAGATCTTATGATATACTTAGGGGCGGACCCAGGAATTTGACTGACGGGAGGCGAAAATAAAAAATGCTACATCATAAATAAAAGTACTTGAAATATGATATATATCTGATATATAAAAAATTGAAAGAAATCTATTACAAAAATTAAGATTACTTCACTTGACTCTTACTTTACGTGCTTTCATATTGTTAAACTTATCTATAATTAAATCCATAATAATCACCTACAAAGAGCATGAATTATTTCATAACCAATATGATTTTAAAAATATTATTCATAACAAAAATAAACTATTAGTTATTATCTATATTCCCATAACCATCTCTTAACAAAACTCAAAACTTGTCAAAAATCCTAACTCTAAAATATTCTCTAATTAGTATAAAAGTAGTATTATTAGAAAGATAAAATCATGTATAGGAAATTTCATGAAGAAAATTTAATAAAAAGAAGTGATTTTGAGTACTTTATTGATCCTCAAAATTTGTCTTAAGCTGTTGAAAAAAAAGGCGAACAAGCCGCCAGCAAAAGGAAGAAGAAACGATTCGTTTTGAGCAAAAATAAGTGGGGTTGTGGATATATTATAGGTGAACCCCACCTCTTTATTAATTTTTTTAATATATATGATAGGAACCGAATAGTGAAATGCTAACTTAATATACATATGATATGAAAGCAAACCAGGATGCTCAGTTAATTTTTTTATTTTTTTAAAAAAAATTTAGGGGGGGCAGGGGCTACCCCTCGCCCCCCACCTGTGTCCGCCCCTGGATATACTCCCTCCGGTCCTAATTATAAGAGCTGTTGACTTTTTTGGAGAATTTAAGGAAGCTAATTAAATTGCTTTAGAGTATTTTTATTTTTTTTCTTCAAACTCATTAATTTGACTAATAAACTAATGTATAATCTAAAGATACACAAAATATAAAATAATTAAGTAATTTATTTAGCTTTCTTAATTTCTCCAAAAAAAAGTCAACTAACTCTTATAATTAGGACCGGAGGTAGTAATAAATTATGAAAATGTTAGATTTATCCTATTAAAAGAAGAAGAAGAAGAAGAATTTTATTTTGGAAAATATACCTGATCGTTTGGCGCAAGGACCTAATTTCAGTGGGTACACATCTTGACTCAGGATACCTTTCTCAAACAAAATTTTCCAACCGTTCGGTTACTCAATCACTACTTGTTTTCAAGCAAAAAGGGAGAAAAAACAAAACAAACAAACAAGAAAAGATTAATGAGAGAAAAAATCATGAAAAAAAAATATAGGGAAAATATCAGGTAGGTTCCGAAGAAGAGAAAAAATATCAAAAAAAGTCTAAATCCCCTATTAAAATTTGATATTAATTACGGAATTCCTATATCAAAAAAGTCCTATTATTAAAATGGCTTTTCTTATTGTTAAAATTTCCCTATGAAAATATTGTTGTCAAAATGACTTTTCATGTTGTCAAAATGACTTTTCCATTTGCCAAAACCTTTTCAGATTTCTAAAATTCTGCACGCCGGAGGAAAAACTTGGAAAATTGTTAATAACAGGAAAAATCATTTTGACAACATGAAAAACCATTTTGAAAACACTATTTTCATAAAGAATTTGGGGTTGAGACTTTTTTTATATTTTCCCTCTTTTTTGGGACCTCACTAATATTTTCCCAAAAATATATATATTAGGCGAGATCGCAAACATATCTAGGGGAGCTATCAAATTGAGGGATAATGCTAAAATAGCTTTTGTATATTATTACATTCAGAGGGATAATGCGAAGTTTGGCATCAATTTTGGTCGCTTTATCAAGGGATAATGCTAAGTTGACCCAAAAAAAAAAGAGGGAGTATAAGGATGCAGCAGCTTACCCATGCGCAAAAGATTTGTAGGTGTTTTATATATATATATATATATATATATATAAGCATGATAGAACTTTTCCCTTCTCTTTTCTTTTTCTCAACTGTAACGCTTGATACACTACCATATAATCACAAGACGTGTAGGTTAGCGTTTATATATCTATAGTATAGTAACTCATAAATATATGGGTCAGCAACCCTCCCTTTTTTTTTAAAAATCAGATGTATGTATATATATGGCGTTAGTAGTCATGACAGCAAAGGCTTTGTTTTTCTGATATACATATATATATTAAGATAGCAATGCTTCGGTTTTAAAAGAGACAACAGTTTCGTTTTTACACACACACATATATATATGCAGCAATATGTTTTCAGCGTGAGCGTGCAGCGACCTACAAATATACGTATATAAGACAAGCTCTTGAGTTTCACTCCTATACTTTCTAGTGATTTAAGTGCAGTGAAAATAAGCTCAAGAATGTCAACACAGATACAAAACCGACCCTGTTTCATTGTTATATAGCAGCAACCTAGAGTTTTATTTCCTATAATGCGAAGTTTGGCATCAATTTTGGTCGCTTTATCATTAAAAATGACTTTAGAGTAAGAAGTCACATTTGGAATAGCTTTTGTGTATTATCACATCCAGTCGTAAATATAACATAAAGTTTTGTACTACAAATTTTATCCTATATTTAAATTTTCGGGACTAAAGTCAAGTGAAAGTTAAAGAAATCCGTACGCTTAAAAATTTTCAAATGAGTTTTATTAAATTTCAGATATTAAAGTTATAATTATATATCAAACATAACCTTATAACATATATGTATAAAATATAATAAAGATAATGTTGGCTAATAAGAGCCTTATGTATATTAATATCTTAATCATTTTGTCCTTGTTTTTTTCGTTGCCTTCTTTCTTTGGTCCCTGTTATGGGTTGTTTTTAGAAGATTTCCACGGTTCTATTTCATAGAGTCATTTGCAAATTGTCTGGCATTATTAATGTTTTTCCTAAATGTCTTTATTCATGATATATCCATCAATAATTATCATTCGCTGTTTTTCACATTGCAGTAGTTAGATAAAGAATGAAAGGGATTAATTAAGTGCAGAGAGTGATTAAATTTAATTCTATAAAATATAAAAAAAAATTAATTAGATTGACAAATTGTAAGTAAATTTCTTAATTTGTGTCAGTGATTAAAAATAAAAATGATTTTTTCTTTATATCAAAATTTTAGGAAAGGGGTTGGGCTCACCCACAGTCCAAGGATAAGGGGCTTGGAGCCTAGTTCACAGGGCATACTGGGTTAGAGAGTACACATGCCTCCACCTCTTTCCAGCATTTCCATTGCTTCATAGATCCCTAGGATACCTCCCCTAGTGTCTTGATCAACTCCAGGATCGAACCCCCTCCCTTTAGATGAAAAAGTCTGACCCCTTTGCTAGTTGAATCCAAGGACGAGAGGGAGGGGTGATTAAAAATGATTTATAATAAGAATCAGAATTGTATTTCTTGGTGTTCCACTGAAGTTTGGGCTTCAGTTAATTGGGCAAAGAAACCCAATAAAAAATAACGGATGGCCCAAGTCGTAGAGTGTAGACCTGTGTTTCTCGCTTTGATATTCTCTATTTCTCTTGACCTTCACATCGTTCAAGTCGTAGAGTGTAACACCTGTGTTTCTCGCTTTGATATTCTCTTGACTCACCCGCAGCTGTACTTGACGCCGTACACGGCTGCTCCAATCACGTCGCCGCACCGCCGGTCTCTTCTATTATACTGGTTTCTTCTTTTATCCTCTCACTTCACTTCTTTCGGTTTTCTTGTGTAGCCTCCACCTGATCTTTTGATGTTTTCAAACTAGATCTTCAGATTTCGTCTTTTCCCTCCTTGCTTCTTCGCATCTTTTACAATCTTTCCTTTCATCAACCAAAAAATTTCTGATTCTTGCTACTTTTCTCCTCATTTTTCCGGTTCAACCTCTATTGAAGGGTTTTCTATGCCTATGTTTAGTTTGGCTTTTGCTTCTCCTGGGAATTTTGTCTCTCTTTTTGTGAATTGCTGAGATTTTTTCTTTTATACGATGTGGTAACTAAGCACCGATCGATCGGCCTTCGGAAAAATATTTTTATGATTGTTGAGTACGATGCAGAAATGGTCGAATTTGTACTCAATCCTTTGCTTGGGGCAAGGGTATTCTTCTCGGTGTTTAATGCGGGTTTGTTTTTGTTTCCCCCTAGGTTCGACCAGGGTTTATATTCTAACTTGAGCCAATATTTTGGGTATTATAGTTTGATTTCATGCTAGTTTTAACATTATGATCCTATGTGAGTTGTTAATTGAAGCTTTAGTAGTTGCACTTGCAAGGTGAAAGCTACCTTATGTTAAAACTTTTTTCCTTCAGTTGCACTGGGATAATACTATACTTCAGTTAGCGATTTGCTTTTACCATCTAAATTGCATTGAATCCTGTGTCAATGGATCAGTGACTTCAACCTTGCTATCTGATTACTTGATTATTTATCGTGTTGTTTTATGTCAAGTTTCTTGAAATTGGGTGTAACAATTGGCAGAAGGCTCGGTTTCTTTCTTTCTTTCTTTTCCTTTTATGGGATATTTGTGTGCTAATTGTCACTATATGTATGTTAACAGAAATATGCCTCCTCAGAAGGTTCAAACTGGTCATGAAGACACAGTTCATGATGTGGCAATGGATTTCTATGGTAAACGCACAGCTCTGACCTCATCTGACCACACCATTAAGATAGTTGGGGTGAGCAACACAGCCTCTCAACATCTAGCAACCCTGACCGGTCATCAAGGGACTGTGTGGCAGGTAGTATGGGCTCACCCTAAATTTGGGTCTCTTATTGCTTCGTGTTCTTATGATGGGCGTGTCATTATATGGAAGGAGGGCAATCAAAATGAATGGACTCAAGCTCATGTCTTTGATGACCACAAGTCATCTGTTAATTCAGTTTCTTGGGCACCTCATGAGTTAGGTCTTTGCTTGGCTTGTGGATCGTCTGATGGTAACATCTCAGTTTTCCTTTGCAAGAGCGGATGGTGGTGGGACACTTCAAGAATCAACCAAGCCCGTTACAGCCGGTGTTACATCTGTTTCATGGGCTCCATCAACGGCACTGGTCTTTGTTGTTGGCACCGACTTGCTTGACCACTGTCTGAAGCTATGCTCTGGTGGTTATGATAATCTTGTAAAGGTATGGAAACTCGACAATGGGGTTTGGAAGATGGATCGCTCTCCTGCTCTTGAGATGCATACGAGATCTTTGTCAGAGATGTTGCTTGGGCACCAAATTTGGGGCTTCCTAAATCTACAATTGCTAGTGCATCTCAAGATGGTAAAGTCATTATATGGTGTGGCCAAGGAGGGAGACCAGTGGGCAGGCAAGGTTTTGCATGATTTCAAGACCCCAGTTTGGAGGGTATCATGGTCATTGACTGGAATTACATTGGCCGTGGCTGATGAGAACAATAATTTGACATTGTGGAAGGAAGCAGTAGATGGTGAGTGGCAACAGGTGACGACAGTGGAGACGTAGAATCGTAGTTTTGAAGTCTTGTTGATTTGGGATGATGGTTAGAATTTTCTCTTTAAAGACTAATTCACCTATACAGTCGAGCAATTGTGCCTCGTAATCCTTAGTTCCATAAAGTGTGATCCTTCAAAAATTCACCTACACACTCTCGAAGTCGTGTTGATGATTTTTGTACCTTTCAACATCAACTATCTTGGTGTACAGAGGCTGGGGATGCTGAAATTATTTGTTCTCTTTTGATTGACCTTGGTTTCTTTTACATTTCTTTTGATTAATGAACAAGACTATCGACCCGTGCTGTGCGTTGCACGGATTTGATTTAACTAATAATTTATCAATCTAAAAAACGATGATGCTCATCAAAGTAGTAATTTATATGAATACATTAAAGGACTAATACGAACCATGTGAACTAATGAATTAGTACAATTTGCTTGATTACATGTGTGGATGTGGCATAAGATTTTGGAAAACTTCTATGCACACAACATTCACTGTAGTGTCGGTATACTTCTTAAACTCATCCAATATCAAAATTTTCAAACCATTAAAACTTTTAACCCTAGATAGAGCAACATAAAGTTGCCCATGTGAGAACACAGGGATTGGTAAGTAAAGGCCTACGTTTGTCATCGATTGTCCTTGGCTCTTGTTAATCGTCATTGCAAATGAAATGATTATTGGAAATTGCCTCCTAGTCATCTTGAAAGGTAGTTAAGATTCTGATGGGTTCATATCCATTCTATGGATCAAAATATCTTCACCAACACTTGTGCCATTCAAAGCCTTTGCCTTAATGATGTTTTTGCCAAGTTGTGTTACTTGAAGCCTAGTACCGTTGCACAACCCAGAGGCTTGGTCAATGTTCCTGATTAACATTACTGGCACTCCAACCTTTAATACCAATTTATGATGAGGCATCACTGAACATTTTAATGAATTTAAATACTCAGTTTCATACAGATCATCGAAACTTTCATTTGCATTATCAATACGATTTATAGAATCAACACTAAAGTATTCCACACCATCTCCTGGCAACAAAGAACAAATATAGTCATTCAAACAATCGACATTTTCTGTTGTTGGTGTTAGAATCGACCTGTTGTTTAGGTAATCTTTTTCAAATATACGCTCCACTAAATTAGGGTATGTAGCATCAATGATGCACCTCATTGGATGAACATCATCATAAAGCAACAGGTCTGATGGTAATGTCACTTTCGAAGTTACGTCATGTGGTAATCCAATGACGCCATCTCCTACAAGTAGAAGCCATTCAGAAAATGCTTTCAATTTTTCCTCCTCAATTCGATTGTCAAAAGACTTAAGCCTCATATTTTTGTCAATTGCAATATAGTGCATTCCTTCCAAAGTGGAGAAGCATTGATAGTTGCATATACAATTTCAGCTCGCCCACTTTTAGGAATGACCGGAAGTATTTGTCTGAAATCACCTCCCATAACAACACATTTTCCTCCAAAAATGGAATTTGTCTTCATTAAGTCCTTCAATGTTCGATCGAAAACCTCAACACAATGTCTTTTGATCATTGGAGCTTCATCCCAAATAATTAGATTAGCAGCCTTGATCAAGTTTGCAGTTGGTGTTGTATGGGTAATTGAACACATAGAATCTTCATTGATGTCGATAGGTATTGAAAACCTTGAATGTGCAATTCTACCAGATGGTAATAAAGTTGCTGCAATTCCACTTGATGCTACATTCAGTATAATCCCCCCTTTAGACCTAATGGAAGCTGTCAAGGCATTCCATATGAAAGTTTTGCCAGTCCCACCATAACCATGTAAAAAGAAGAAACCACCTTTTTTTGAAAAAACAGAGCAAAGTATCTGGTCGAATACCTTTTTCTGCTCATCAGTCATAAGATGCTACAATCTTTTGGATTTATAGCTCTCTCTTTGTTTGTTGTAGTTTAACTCTTGCAGTATCAGTTGATTCAACATGTCAATAATGTTGTCTTCACTTGGTCTAGGCATAGATAGATAGTCATCTAGGCTTTTCCCATCGCGCAATAGTAGTTTTTGAATGACATTGAATAAAAGAATATCATTTAAATGTAGACTTAAACATTAAATGAAATATACAACGTCTTAAATAAAATCGATGTAATATAATTTTCAAACCTATTAACCCTGAGTCATTGATAGTTCCCTGTTGAATTTCTACAATTGACTTGAAGTTATATGCCTCTTTGGTAATGACAACATCTCATTCTTCAATGTACGTGTGGGGATGAAAGTTGAATTTCCAGGGGAGTGAAGTAACTCTATACTTATCATCATTGTCAAGAACCTCGAAGTTTTGAAAATTGTACCATCCCTTCTTTAGGGCTTTCAATCAATCTGTTAATAAGATTTTTGTGAGTAGCAGAAACCTCAATCCTTGTTTCCTAAAAATACAAAGTGTATTTAAAATGCACAACAAAGAAGGAAAATTAAATTAGTATATAGAATATTTGCATGTTGTAAGTGTAACACCATATACTTTAGTAGGGCTCAACAACTTACCATTTCGTCAACCAATATCATGCCTATCTTCCAAATGGGCTTTAGGGCAGCCTTTTTCCTCACAACCCACTTTCTGATAACCTTTGCAATTACAGTCTGCGTATAACCTCCCGCCTTCGCAATGCAGCCAAGCAATGGTAACCTTACAATAAGGAGGGAAGCATCAACAACCAATGAGGAGTGGAATGATTAACAAATATATAGAACATTAAAAAACATAACACAGAAAAAATACCTTCGAGTCTGCAAGTACAACATTAAACGTAATGGGACGACGCATCTTGGTGTATGGAACATCCCAAAAGCTAGACATGAGCTTCGCAGTAATAGACTAGAGATTTGTTTTTCCATCCAGCGAAAGAAAAGACAATACATTACAAGTGCTCATTCTATACAATAAGATAATAGGGTCTGAGTTTTACAATTGAAGCTAAAATTGTTAACCTGTCTGGATTAAATAGCCATAGCATGATGCTTTGTCGAAACCCTTTGTAAATGATGGAAAAAACTTAATGCAAAGATTAAAGACGTTGCCGCTTACTTCACCCAATGGTTACACATAGCTGATAAAATAAGCATGCGAATACATTGGGAATGCACTTAGTTGGTTGAAAAAAATAAGCAATATAAATGCGATGGTTCAACTCATGTGTGAAATATCCAACGGTTTTGTGATGCAGTTTGAAAAAATGAGTGGCCACAATAAATAATACTCCCTCCGGTCCTAATTATAGGAGCACTTTTATAGTGTAAATTGCACTATAAAAATGCTCCTATAATTAGGACCGGATGTAGTATATGATAAGTGTGGATGTGGAGTATTTGTGGGGATTTCCACGTCATGACCAGTAATGATAAAGGAAATGTACACATCGGACATACAGATGGATCAATGAATGATGGGCTAGGAGATTTAGTAGTATATATTTGATTGATTGATGATATATTTGATTGATGATTGATGATATTTCACATTTTTATTTTATTTTAAAAAAGATACCTTCTTATATGATAGAATGCATTTAAAATTTTATTTCCGTGCCCGAAACCTAAACTTCTTTATTTGATAGAACCTATGCATGATATTTTAAAGACATGGAAGAAGGCTTCTTGGCTCTTGCAAGTTTTCTCTGCACAACATGCCAACGAAAAAACTGAAGAAGAAAAGAAAGATAGAAACAGAAAAAGAAAACAGAAAAGGAATTTATGCGTGTAGATAATATTTGATGAATGATACATAAGTCTAACCACAGCAGGACATTTCTACATAATCTAATAGTCAGGAAAGCTCGGATAATTTATATTTTTCTTTTCAATCGAAAAGGAGACTACTTTACCACATTAAGTGCATGAAAATTGATAATTTATAATTTCAACAGAGGCTATTTTTCAAAAAAAAAAAAGGACATTAAATAAAAGGGGCATAACATAGAAACTAGGGAGGAAAGTAAAAGGTGGAAAATCAGCGCGATCAAGTAAAGGAGCCAATGGTTTTGCCGAGGAGCCATAGAACAAGGAGAGCTCGATTCCAAAAATGGTGTGCAGTGTGCTCCTATACAACATGAATCCATACACTGTTATCCCTGCGCTGTTATTCTCAAAGTACTTATTTCACTGCACTGATAAATTAAAAAGGAAAACTTACGTTCAGGTCCCAAGGAAGGAAAAAAATTATAAAAAAGTCCATTGAAATTACAAAATTACCCAGAAGCCTCAAGGGGATTTTTGTTTTAAATACATACATTTCCTGTTGTAAATACATACATTTCTTGTTGTAAATGGTTTGAGAATTTTTTGATATTATTTGTACGAAATTAAAATCCAGGTTTTAAAATGTTGTTGTAAATATATACATTTCCTGTTGTAAATCGAAGTCCCAAGGGACTTTTTGATATTATTTGTATTTACAACAAGAAATGCATGTATTTACAACAAGAAATGCATATATTTACAACAACATTTAAACACCTGACCATTTACAACAGGAAATGTATGTATTTACAACAGAAAATGTATGTATTTACAACAACATTTAAAAACCTGGATTTTAATTCCGTACAAATAATATCAAAAAAGTCTCAAACCATTTACAACAGGAAATGTATGTATTTACAACAACATTTAAACATCTGACCATTTACAACAGGAAATGTATGCATTTACAACAACATTTAAAAACCTGAATTTTAATTCCGTACAAATAATATAAAAAAAGTCCCAAACAATTTACAACCGGAAATGTATGTATTTACAACAAAAATTCTCTTAGGACTTTTCTATAATTTTGTGATTTTAAGGGACTTTTTGGTATTTTTTTTCCTTCCTTGGGACCTGAGTGTAATTTTTCCAATTAAAAATATATTAGAATATAAGTTATAGATTATTTTTTTAAAAAATAAATTCACCGTCTATGATTATTTTTGGCTTCATTTCGAGATCTAATGATGAAAGAATCGGTTTGATATTCTCAAATAAAAGTGTAAATTTATGGAGAAAAAAAAAATCGTACTCTTTGTTTTTGGTATAAAAAAGTAGTTAACACGTCAAGGAAGTTAAATAACTAATTTTTTTTCCTGATTTTACCTCTAATCAATTATCTCTCTCTCTCTCTCTCTCTCTCTCTCTCTATATATATATATATATATATATATATATATATATATATATATATATATATATATATATATCACTTCACATAAGATTATGTCAAGTGAGCTCAAAACTACGTCGTTTTGGGAGTTAAGGAAATTAATGAAGGGTATTTTTGTATTTCTGTTTTAGTATTTATTATATGAATTTTACTAAAAGATGCTTCAGTAATTCCCCTGACCCAAAACTACGTCGTTTGAAGTTCATTAATTCCTCTAACCCCAAAACGACGTAGTTTTGGAGTGACTTGACATAACCTTATGTCAAGTGACATGACAAACGATAACCCCATATATATATATATATATATATATATATATATCCCATTCTTTCTCTTTTATCTTTTTTTTCACTTATTCTCTCTTCCACTCACGCTCTCCATAATTTTTAGGGAAAATTATAATAAAGAACCTAAGAAAAATAATATTTATTAAGAATGACCCTAAATAGTAATTATTAAGAAAAATAATAGTGATTATTTTGAAGGACCATATTAAAATATTAAAATAGAAAGACTAAATTGCCCTTAGTCAGATTTCATATATTCTCTCTAAGTGAATCAGAATCTAGAGTGATTGATAGATAGATAATGAAAAATAGAGACCAATTCAAATAACCTCTTTTTTTTTTTTTTTTTTTTATTGCATAAACAACGGAGAATAGTTGAAGACCCTCGCAGAGCTAATGAGCTTTAATTGATTCATTTCTCATTCTCTTACACTGTGTCTTCCTCCGATGTCTGCGTTTCTTATTCATCTGATTTCGTTTCTCTGATGTCTCCGTTTCTCCTCAGCCGCTTCCTCCTACTCCCTTCTTGATTCTTTACGCAAGTTATCCCTCTATGTTTCACGAAAACAAGTTTCAAGCATCTACCTGTTTCTTTTGCAATCTTTATCTTCCCTTTGGGAAGGCTGAAGAGTAAAGTGTCCATGAAAGCCACTTATTGATCTCAGATTATCAGAACCTATCCCTCTAATTCAAAATGCAAGAAAAAAATTGATGGTTTTGGTTGTTGTAAATTTTAAGGAAAATAAAATTCAAATTACATTTAAAATAGGATGTGGGAGAGATTGAATGAGAGAATGTAGGAAGTTTAATCAAGGGTAATCTAGTAATTTAAAATTTATATTTAAGTTATTAGTCCTCCTTATTAATTACAACTTTTACGGTCTTTCCCAATAAATATTATCTGTCATAAGTCCTTGATTCTAATTTTCCCTAATTTTTATATCAAAATATAACACTAATTAAGGCCCCCTTTAGCTTATATTGCAACCTCATTACTTGGAATTTTAAAATAAAACGCCCCTGAATTGCCACATAAAGTAGATACAATATGCATCAATTTAAATTAAAATTATATAACTTAATGGATAGCATGTTAAAGATTTTGTAGAAATGGCTTCCCTCCGCTTGGTGTTGGAGTAACCTTACATCTAAATTATTGGAGAATTTGATGATTTTTTTATCCTTCAACTAACACAAGAAATTCAAACACTTATCGTATTCTTATGGTTGAATTTGTAAATTCTTACTTAAGTCAAGACTTGTACTTGGTGTCAGTTGAGTCAAATATGGCTTCGGTGGAGAATTTGATTATTCAGACTATTATTATGAATTTTAAACACACACATCAAATTTACAATGGAGGGACAGTGAAAAGAAACCAAATATTTGACCAAAAAAGAAAAAAGAAACCAAATATTAAATTATACATAAGGGAAAATTGGGAAGATCTTAGGATATAATGGGTTGCACAATAACTTATGTAAATGTTAGATCCGAGTATTAAACCCTGCAAGTAACAAAGATAGATTTATCCTCTTAAAAACAAGAAGAAGAAGCAGCAGGAGTGGAAAATATACCTTGAGATCATTTGGCGCAAGGACCTAATTTCAGTGTGTACACATCTTGACTTGGGATACGTTTCTCAAACAATGTTTTCCAAACGTTTGGTTACTCAATCACCATTACATAGGTGTTTGTTTGGATTAATGGTAAAAGTTATTTTTCCAATGTGATTTACTATATACGAGGTATGTATGTGAAATGAATTTTATCTCAACTTGTGTGAACATACTTTTTAAACGCTAATTCAAGCAGTTCTAAATGTTTTCAGGCAAAAAGGGAGAAAAACCAAAACAAACAGAGAAAAGATTAATGAAGGGAGGAAAAAATCAGGGAAAATACAATATACATGTTACGTGAGATTTGATACAAAAAAAATATGTGATGAAAAAAAAAGGCGAGATCGCAAACATATCTAAGGGAGCGTTCGAATTGAGGGATAATGTTAAGTTTGACATCAAATTTGGTCGCTTTAAAATTAAAAATGACTTTAGAGTAAGAAGTCACATTTGGAATAGCTTTTGTTCATTAGCATTTTTGGGACCAAAGTCAAGTTAAAGTTAAAGAAACCTGTATGCTTAAAAAGTTTAGAGGGAGTTTTATTAAATTTCAAATTTCTGATATTGAAGTTATAATTTGTTCTGGTGTAGAACACAGATGTCCAGCCTGATGGGCTGGTGCTTTGATATTGGATCTAAGGTCTCTTCCTGAATGTCTATGAGGAGAGCACCCAGTAGGAGGTAGGATCACTGTACACAACCAGGCTCTTCGCCAAGGGGGTGAGGTGTGTGTACAGTGTGACTGTATGTAAATAGTTCAGGGATTAGAACGTGTGTACCTTAGGGTTTGACCTCAGTATTTATAGAGTGTACATTAGGTAGGATATTCTGGGCCTGGCATGATCTCCGGCCCGAGGATCCTAACTGCTCAACCATATCTGGCGATATTCCTAGATTATTGGGGGAGTTAGGATCCTTCTTGCTAATAGATAGGATCGGTTATGCCTTACCTATTGTTGTTGGGCTTCACGCTATTGGGCCTGGGACAGGTCCGTAACAGTTGCCCCCAGCCCAGTAGTTCAAGTCTTTGAGCTGTCAGGGTGTATTGTGCTCTTGGAGAGGTTATCCGAGGTGGGTCGAGGAGTCCTTGGCTCCCTGGCGATTATACCGTTGGCCCGCCGGGTTAGGTTTCATAGGCCTTGGCTTCGGCACCCCACCTTCCCGGGGGCGAGGTTATGTCAAGAGAGTCAAGGCGTCGGGGTGGTTGTTGTGGGCCCCGCGTGATTCCGGGGAGTAACCCCTCTGGATTCGCCATGATTGCCTCCTGACACCTGGCTTTCGTGGATTGGGGACGGGTTCCAACTGTCACGCCCAGTCGCCTCCGGTTTTCGTGCGCATTTAATGCTCCAGTAGCATGTTGTACGTCACCTCTGCTTTTGGGGTGAATAGTCGCTTATGCCCCGGATGGTTGAGTGGTTTTTGAACTTCCCTCCTCTTTCCTTTATGTTATACGTGGTTGGGACTCTTCATTTCACTTCCACAACTTTTCTCTCCACACCAAAACTCTTTCTGCAAAGAATTCTCTCTGCACATATGAGGATCCTTACGCCTCTTTTGCCTAGAAAACTCTCTAAACTTCCCCTTTCTATCATTTTACCATCTTTCGATCTCCGAATCCACAAGTAATTCACTCTTCTTTACCTTTAAATGGTTTTATTTTAACGTTGGGTGTACTTCTACGATATTGGCTTCTTGCTTCTTCTCTCTTCTTTGTTAGTGTTTGGGGATTTCTGGGTTTTCTGGGTTGAGTTGGGGTTTGGTGTTTCTGGGTAATTGCTGGGCGAGTTTGCACATAGCATTCTTGTACCCATAGGTCCTGGCTTGGGAGAGCGCTTTGTTTCTTAGCTTTACTCCTTCTGGTCCCCCTTTTCTTATCAAACCTTTGATGACTGTATAGGTTTGACCCTCCAGCCTTGATGGATAAGAGAAAACGTACATCCTCTTCAAATCAACCTTTAGACCCAAATGAGGAGGAAGCCTTGCGAGAGCGTTTTCCTGGCCTTAGTTTCTGGTTGTTAGGCACTCCTTTGTCCGAGGAGGAGAAACTAGCCTTAATGGATAGGATCGGGTATGCCTGATCTCTACTGTTGGGCCTCACTGCCATTGGGCCTTGTACAGGTCCGTAACAGTTGCCCCCCAGCCCGGTAGTTCAAGTCTTTGAGCTGCCGGGGGGTATTGTGCTCCCGGACAGGTTATCCGAGATAGGTTGAGGAGCCCTTGGCTCTCTTGCGACCATACTGTGTCCCACCGGGTTAGGTTTCTTGGGCCTCGGCTTTGGCTAGTGTTCTCTCCGGGGTGTGAGGTAATGTCGCGAGACTCAAGGTTTCGAGGTAGTAACCAGAGGCTTGAGGATCCGGGGTACTTGCAATGGGCCCCGCGTGACTTCGGGGAAGTGACCCCTCTGCATTCACCGCGTGACTTTAGGGAAGTGACCCCTCTATACTCGCCATCATTGCCTCTTGACACCTGGCTCAATTGGATTGGTGACGGGTTACAACCGCCACGCCTAGCCGACTCCGGTTTTCGTACGCATTTAATGCTCCACTCGCATGCCGTATGTCACCCCTGCTTTTAGGGTGAATAGTCTCTTGTACCCTTTTCGTTTGAGTATCATTTGAACTTCCCTCCATTCTTCTTACTTCATTTGCATTTCGCATTCTTCACCTCACTTTTGAAAAACTTCTGGCCCTCTCGCACCAGAATGCTCTCTACGACTCCTAGATTTTACGTCTCTACACTTCTCCAACTTTCAAATTTTACGTCTCCCCTTATCCCTGCGATTTTTGGTTTTCGCTTCTTCCTTCCCTTGCGGTTAATAGGCTTGTTTATGGGTTTTTTGGGTGAGTTTCAAAGATCATTTCTGGGTAACTTCTGAGTTATGTTCTCGTCAGCGTATGCCACTTAGTTTTATTCCCTTCTGGCTTTGTCCCCCCATATTTCCTTTTGGGTTTCCCCCACCTTATCAAACATTTTATGTCTCTCTAGGTTTGAATCTCCGGTGTTGATGGGTAGGGTTAACCGTCCACCTTTTTCGAGTCAACCTTTAACTCTAGACGAGGAGGAACCACTGCGTGCGCGTTATCCTCGGACTAGTTTTTGGCTGCTAGGTCTCCCCTTTCCGAGGGGCAGAAACTAGCCTCCATTCTCCGAGGTGGATCTGGTGGGAGGAGTACTGAGGGATCCCAGCCGGTCGTTCCTAGGTCTAATCATCCTGGTTCCGCCCCCGTAAGGCCTGGTCCTAAGAGTCAAGGCGAAGCTGAGGTCATCTCAGCAGAGCCCATTAGCTTCTATGAGGCGCCTCCCCACACAGGGTCGGAGTCCCTTCCTGACGGGTGGGTACCTCGGTCCTTGCTGGGAGTGTATTGCTCTAAGCTCCCAATACATCACGAGTAGCAACGACTCCATGACCAACAACACCTTAGGTTCCTTTGTTATAGGTTGTCCTCTGAGCCTAGCCCGGCTACTGGGAGTCTATCTTTCTCGGGTCCAACCAGTCTTCCTGCTTCACGTAGTAGAATGTCTTAGTCAGGTATACCCCTTAATGCTGATTCTAGCTATTTGTTTTTTGTTATAGGTAAATGGAGTCTTCGTCCTCAGTCAGGTATATCAAATTCTGCCAGTCCTCCCCAGGTTCTACTTGACAAGTATCCGTGGGTGACGCATGAAATCCTGATGACGCATTCCTTGATGACTACATCCGACGTGGATCACTTGGGTGCGTCGGATTTAACATGATGCTTCTTGACCCCTCTCGACGATGACGAATTGATTTACTCTACTCGGGAGCCGGGTCACACCAACTTCTTTTTCTTTTATAGGGACTACATGTCCCGGCTCGGTATTCACTTTTCGTTTACCGAGTTCCAAATTTCTTCTCTCAACCACCTTCACCTGGCCTCGTCTCAGCTTCACCCTAATGAGTGGGCTTACCTTGTGGCGTTCGAGCACTTGTGCGGCTCGTTCGAAATTCCAATTCCTTGTACAGCCGCCCTCTTCTTTTACTTCTTCTGTCCCTTCACCCCTCATATTAGAGTATATAGTTAGTGTAACTAATTATTCCTATTTTAGTGTAACTAGTTAGTTCTATTTTCATGTAATTTGTTATTCTGTATATATCATTTATTGAGTCTTATTAGGTCTATATAAAGACCTTGTATCGATACATTGAGGGATGAATAAGATTCTACAATTTCATTTTTCTCTTCTTCCTAAATCTTATTATGGTATCAAAGCAGGTTAGTCATTGACACCTGTATTCTCCTCAAATTTTTTTCTCTTTCCGTTACGCCATTGCGGTGTTCTATTTGTCTCGATCTGCACCTTCACGTGCTTGCTGTACCATTTCGTTTACTTTACAAGCTGTTCATTATTGGACTTTATTCATTTACCTTACCTTTGTTCATTCTTGGACTTTATTCATTTACTTTTTCCATTTCCCTTTCTAACCTGATGGCTTCGGTTCCGTCTTCTACCGACTCATCCATCGGTGTATTCTCTCCTCCTTCGCCAGATTCAATACAGAACATTGCGAATCCATTCTACTTGCATCCAAATGAAAATCCCTCCCTGATTCTTGTATCACCGATTCTCACCGGTCCTAATTACCATTCATGGGCTCGTGCGATGAGGAATGCATTGTTGTCGAAGAATAAGCTAGGGTTCATCAATCGTTCGATTCGGCACCGAGATCAAGCGATTCATTGTTTCCGGTTTGGGAACGGTGCAACATGATGGTATTATCATGGTTAACCGTTCGATTTCGTCGTCTCTTGCTCGAGTATACTATGGATCGATCGGGCTGCGATGTATGGGATGATCTTCGTGCGCGTTTTTCTCGAACGATATTTTCGGACTTGCAGATTTGCGGAAGAAATCCAGAATTTGAAGCGGTCGAGACCAAGCTGTGAGTGATTATTTTACAAAATTAAAGATTCTCGGGATGAATTTTTAGCATTACGTCCGATAGTCTCTTGTTCTTGTAATCCAAAGTGTTCTTGTGGTGCAATTGCAAGTTATAAACAACATTTAGAACAAGACTATGTTATTCGTTTCTTGAAAGGACTCTCTGATCGATTTTCCCCTGTGAAATCTCAAATAATGTTGATTGATCCTCTTCCACCTATTAATCGTGTATTTGCATTGGTACAACAACAAGAAAGGAAATGGGATATCCTTTGTCTGAAGCTACTGCACTTTTCAACAAAACCTCTGGTTCTCGGTTTTCTGGATCTAAGCAGACTAATTCGTTCAATTCTGCTTCCTCTGGTTCTAGTAAACAATGTACCTATTGTGGTAAACCCAGACATACTGAAGCCACTTGTTACAAGAAACATGGCTTCCCACCAGGATTTAAGTTCCGGAATTCCACTGTGAATGCTGTATCGTCTGAGCCTATTCTCAGTCAAGATTCTACTGACTCCTATCGGGTTGCTAATCCTTCATACGTTTCACACCGAGATCAATATAAACGGTTCTTGGCACTTGTTCAAGCGAGACACTTCCACTCGCCTTCGCTTCATCAACAAAATTTCTACCAATGGTATTTCTTTAACTTGCGTTTTTCGGTCATTTTCTAACTCCTGGATCATAGATTCAGGAGCCACTGATCATGTGTGCTCTAACATTTCCTTATTTGCTTCTTATAAGCATATATCACCTATTTCTGTAAATCTTCCAGATGGTACTCGGGTATTATCTTCCTATTGTGGCATTGTTCAATTTACTAATACTTTTGTTATTCAGGATGTATTATATGTCCCGGATTTTCATTTCAATTTGATTTCAATTTCCAAACTTACTAAATCTCTATCTTGTATTGTCTCCTTTCGAACATTGCAATGCCAAATCCGCCTCCAGCCTTCAGGGAAGATGATTGGTTCAGCTGAAGTCATTGAAGGGCTCTACATCATGAATTGTGCAGATATGGGTTCTTCTCCTTTAGTTAGTAGTATTTCCACCACTCCAGATTCCATACCTTTTGACCTTTGGCATTTTCGTTTAGGCCATTTATCTCAACATGCTTTGTATTCACTTCATAGACAACATCCATTTATTCCTTATGATTCGTCTTTTACTTGCTTGTGATGTATGTCATTTTGCCAAGCAACGAAAGTTGCCTTTCCACTGTCGACAATAGTTCTTCAAATAAAATTTTTGGTTTAGTTCATATGGATATTTGGGGTCCCTACCACTTACCCTCTATACATGGTCATAAATACTTTTAACCATCGTTGATGATCATCCCGTTATACATGGATATATTTGCTTAGGAACAAATCTGAGACTCGGTCTTGTATCCAAACATTTGTGAACTTAGTTTCTACTCAATTTCATACATCTGTTCAAATCATTAGATCTGATAATGGCATTGAATTTCAAATGTCTGATTTTTTTTGCTCAAAATGGCATTATTCATCAAACTTCTTGCATTGAAACTCCTGAACAGAATAGTCGAGTAGAACGAAAACATCAACACATTCTTAACGTTACTCGTGCTCTTTTATTTCAAGCTCATGTTCCCAAAGTATTTTGGTCTTATGCTCTTACTCATGCTGTATACCTCATCAATCGTTTACCTACACCAATTTTGGGAAATAAGAGTCCCTATGAATTATTGTTTGATAAACCTCCTGATTTTACACACTTAAAGGTTTTTGGGTGCCTTTGCTTTGCTTCAACTCTTTCCCAAAAACGAACTAAACTTGATAAAAGAGCGCATAAATGTGTTTTTCTTGGATACAAGGCTGGCACTAAGGGTTTTGTCACTTTAGATATCCATACTCGGCAGATTCTTGTCTCTCGTCATGTGCATTTTTATGAGTCTCGTTTCCCCTTTTGCAATTCCGATAATGTGCACAAGTCTGATTCAATTCCTTTACCTCAAGCTCTTCCGCCCCTTGATGTTTCTGATTTTCCCCTTGATTCTGTGTCTTCTTCTTCACATGTTTCCCCTGTTCCGGGTTCCCTAGATGTTTCCCCTGTTCCTGGTTCTCTTGTTGTTTCCCCTTCTGTTCCTTTGTTGCGTCGTTCTACTAGACCACACAACCCACCCAATTATTTGCATGATTATCATACTACTCTTCAATGTGCTTCAGCCATACCAGATTCTTTGGAGGCAGGTATCTATCACCCCCTTTCTAAAGTTCTTTCTTATCATCGTCTTTTTCCTTTATATCATCATTTTGTTTGTTCCATATCGTGATGATATTCCTCAGTCATATTCTAAAGCCATTAAACATGAGGGTTGGAGAAATGCTATTAATGCTGAACTTGATGCTTTGCAACTAAATCAAACTTGGGTGATAACGATTTACCTCTAATAAGCGCCCGATTGGTTGTAAGTGGGTTTTGCTAAGAAATATAACTCTGATGGTACTCTTAATCGATACAAAGGTCGCCTTGTTGCTCAAGGATATACCCAGGTTGAGGGTATTGACTATAATGATACATTTTCACCGGTTGCTAAACTAACTCTGTGAGATTATTACTTGCCCTTCTTGCTGCTCATAATTGGCATTTGAAACAATTAGATGTCAATAATGCATTCTTACATGGTGATCTTGATGAAGAGGTATATATGCTTCCTCCTCCTGGATTGGTTGTTTCTTCTCCAAACAAGGTTTGCAAATTACAAAGGTCCCTTTATGGTCTTAAGCAAGCTAGTAGACAATGGTTTTTTAAATTATCTAAAGCTCTTGTTTCTTGTGGTTTTCAACAATCTCAAGCTGATCATTCTTTGTTTATCAAGAATTCTGCCGCCTCCTTTACTGTTTTACTCATTTATGTGGATGACATAATTGTTGGTGGGACTGATTTGGATGAGATTAATCGTATTAAAGTTTTTCTTGATGATTGTTTCAAAATCAAGGATCTTGGTGATGTCAAGTATTTTACGGGTTTGGAGATTGCTAGGAACTCTAAAGGTATTTCTTTATGTCAAAGAAAGTTTGCCTTAGATCTTTTATCTCATTACGGTTTCTTGGATTGTAAGCTGCCAAGACTCCTATGGCTCGTAACCTTAAATTGTCCAAGGATTCGATACTGTTTTTGGTGATTGTTAAGTATCGCACTTTGGTTGGCCGTCTTTTATACCTTACTAATACTCGTCAGTTATCCTTTCTTTGTTCAAGAACTTAGTCGGTTATACAGCACCCTCTTGATGTACATTTGCGTGCTCTTCATAGAGTTTTGCGCTATATTAAAGGTTCTCACAGTCGTGGTCTTTTCTTTCCAGTCACTTCTATTGATAGACTTAATGCTTTTAGTGACTCAGATTGGGTGGTTGTCTTGATACACGCGTTCCATCACTGGTTTTGTGGTTTTCTTGATCAAGCCACGATTACGTGGCGTTCTAAGAAGCAACCAACAGTCTCCACTTCTTCTTCGAGAGGTGAATATCGTGCCTTGGCAGCAACTACTTGTGAATTACAGTGGCTTTCTCATTTATTGAGGGACTTTGGTCCTCCTCTTTCTAGTCCGGCTCCCTTATCTTGTGATAATCAATCTGCTAGACATATTCTTTGCTAACCCTACTTTTCATGAGCGTACTAAACATTTGGATATTGATTGTCACATTGTTCGTG
This sequence comes from Acacia pycnantha, assembly GCA_025563575.1. Lineage (NCBI taxonomy): Eukaryota > Viridiplantae > Streptophyta > Magnoliopsida > Fabales > Fabaceae > Acacia > Acacia pycnantha. The sequence continues at coordinate 2,238,047 of JAMWYP010000031.1, read as the reverse complement.
AGAAACTTCAACGGGTTTGATTCATCTTCTTCCTATTAAATCTGAAGATCAGCTAGCTGATATTTTTACTAAGGCTTTGCCTCCTTCTTCCTTTTGTACACTCCTTGCCAAGCTGGGCATGATTAACATACATACTCCAGCTTGAGGGGGGTATTAGAGTATATAGTTAGTGTAACTAATTATTCCTATTTTAGTGTAACTAGTTAGTTCTATTTTCATGTAATTTGTTATTCTGTATATATCATTTATTGAGTCTTATTAGGTCTATATGAAGACCTTGTATCAGTACATTGAGGGATGAATAAGATTCTACAATTTCATTTTTCTCTTCTTCCTAAATCTTATTACCTCACTCGGGTAGGGAATCTGCAAAGTTAAAGGGATTGACTTCCCTCCGGGCGATCCCGAAAGGAAGCTATTGACCGCCTATTCCGAGTCCTTTAAACACTTCAAGAACAGCTTCTTCAAGGTGGTCACCCATGTCGATCAGCAGCCCTGGTTTCTGAAAGGGCCCGAGGGCAAAGATGTGGAATGACGGTTCCCATTATACTGGACTCTCGACCATCATAAGCTTGCTCCTCCTCTTACCAAGTCATCCCCGAAGATCTCCCCGCCGAGGAGGCTCCCTCGGTAGCTCGATTTGCCTCCTATGTCACAGAACATGGAGTAAAAAGCGCAGCCTTTTTTATTAACCGGGCAAGTGTTGGGTTAGGGTCGACATCTAGTACGGCTTCTTTTGCTACTCTTCGCTATTTAACTTGTGTGTCTGACTTTATTTATTTTGTATTTGATCATGACTTCTAACCTCCCCGTTTTCTTTACAGATCCACGTATGAAAGGGCTGCCCAAATATTTATCTTATGTGAATCCGGAGGTTGGAGCGCTAACGAAGAAGGCAACTTGAAAACGAGCTGCTCCTGAGCCTCAGAAGAGTAAAGTCATCGGTGCTGCGGCCGTAGCATCTCAAGCAGCTACGGCCAAGAAGGCTAAGGTTGTGGAGAAGCAAAGAGCTCCTCCGTCTCATCCAACAGCCCGGACTTCGCCAGCAACCGATATAGGGAAGGAGGTCGTCCTTTCTGACTCGCAAAGTCCCCCGTCTCCGCCCAAGGTTCCTATCACTGCTCCTCCAACTGGCGAGATCGCCCGTGGTCTGGCCTGGGAGAAAGGAATCACAGAAAAGCTCAGTCTTGCCTTTCTCCCTCCCTGTCAATTTATGAATTCCCTTCCTCTTGCCGACGTGGATGAGCGGGTGGTGCACGACGTGTAGGATTACGCCTGCATGTCAATCGGAGTGTCGCAGGCGTATCTTCACCTGAAGGACAAGTATGTCGGAGTCGCGGCTGAAATACGGCGGGTGAAGCTGGAGTGGGACGTGGCCGTGGAGAAGGCGAAGATATTTAAAGAAGAGAATATTCAGGCGGAGGAGGAAAAGAGCCGGGCTAAGGAGGAGAAGAGCCGGGCGAAGGAGGAGATCAATACCTCCAAAGCCGCGGCTGGGAAAGAGACCGAGGAGCTTCTGCTTGCGAAGGATGCTCTGGACAAGACAACCTCGGAGCTTGTTGGTATGCGGTCGGCTCACTCCAACAGCTTGACTGCTGTGAAAGCCCTGCAACAACAGCGATGTGATCTCGCCAAGGAGCTTGCAGCGACTAAGACCACCCTCGCGGAGGAGAAGGAAGCCCACCTTGACACGGTGGAAACTTTGAAAGGGGCTACGACAGACTGCTTCAAGATGGCACTTGTGCAGATTCGCCATCTGAACCCCGAGGTGAATCTGAACGTCGCCGGGTTTGACCACCGGGCCTATATTAAGGATAGCGTTCTGGTTTCCCCTCTTCTCTGGGGGGCGATTCGATATCATTTGCGGATGAAGGCCAAGGTGGCCAGGTCGGTGAAGAAGCTTCCTCGGCCGTCCCACCTGAAGGGGATGGAGCACCTTTGGAAGACACTGCCCTTCCCAGCTAGGACTTAGTTTATTTTTGTGCCGGTGCCTGATACCGATTTTTCTGTCAATGTAACTGTTGTCCTGTGGACGAACTGAACTTGTAAATTTATTTTGTTAATGAAAATTTACTTCTATGTTCTTCGTTCCTCGTGTGTTTGATCTTTTTTACACGTCAAATGCGTGTCGGTAATTTTATGACAGGGCCAGGGTCTTAATTGTGTAGAGTCCGCTTGTACTCTTCTGGTGTTAGAGACCAGGTGCATGGGTAGGGGTTTTCGAATTAACCACGCTATGGGGTTTCAGATCCGTTGTCCGGTATCTTAACCAGGATAAGGGCAAATTGTCACATGCTCAGCCGTGGTCGTAGGGACACACATTTAAACATTTTGACCTGATCAGGGTCCGGATGACTATTCGCCTTCTTATCTAGGTGTGAATTTTAATGCATCAAAATATTTACAAGGGCTGATAACATCGGCCTCGCGTAGTTTTTAAGGACTCGGGCTTGTTGGCCCCTGTGTTAGCTTTGTCCCTGTGGTTGGAGTATGACTAGGTCGAGCAACCCAAGTCTTGATTCATTTCCTTGTAAGAACATGACATGTCGTTAACTAATCTTGAAATTGAATTTCCATGACGGAACCGTTCATTAATTCAAGAAAATAATTGGCTCCAAAGAGCTAACAACGTAAGAAAAAGAACTTGCATGAGCAGATAAACCAAAATTAAAATGGAAATGATAAAAACGAACTGACTCGGACATGGTGTATCCGGCATAGGAGGCATGTCGTAACTAGGTCTAGCTGTAGCAGACCCTTAGTTTATCGGCGTTCCACGTCCTTTTGATTGGCTTCCTCGCCAGGGTTTCGAGAAAGTAAGCTCCTCTGTCGAGCTTCTCTTTAACCCGGTACGGGTCGTCCAATTTGCGGCCAGTTTTCCATCCCTGACATTTTTGTTGCCGACGTCGGCTCTTCTGAGAACTTGGTCGCCAACCGGGGCCTCACCTTTGATTGTACTTAGCTGCGACGAGTTGTTTGGCCGCCATATCTCGGCAGTGTGCCGTGACCCTGACCTTGTCCACCAAATCTAACTCCGTTGCCAGTGCCTTGCTATTCGTCCCCTCGCCTTCCTTGAGGGTCATCAACCTCCTCCACGATGGTTGACCTATCTCGATGGGGATCATGGCCTTGCATCTGTAGGTCATCCGGAAGGGGGTTTCTTGGGTTATCGATTGAATGGTGGCCCGGTATCCCCATAATACGTTATAGAGCTGTTCGACCCAACTGGATTCGACGTCCTCCATCCTTTTTCTTAAACCATCGAGGATTACCTTATTTGCCACCTCGGCTTGGCCATTTGATTAAGGATGTTCGACAGAGGCGAAGTGGTGTGTGATGCCGAGATCCACCATCATGCCTTGGAAGTTCCTGTCAGTGAATCGGGTGCCGTTGTCTGTCACGACCTTCGCCGGGACTCCGAAGCGGGAAAAAATTTTGTGTTGTACAAAACGTTGTACTCTAGCCGAGGTGATTGTGGTTAAGGGTTTGGCCTCGATCCATTTTGTAAAGTAATCGACCGCCACCACTAACCACCGCAGCTGTCCGGGGGCTGTTTTAAATGGGCCTAGTAGGTCCATCCCCCACTTGTAAAATGGCCACGAGGCCGAGTTATATTCCATGTCAGATGGAGGGGACCAAATGATTTTTGCATGCTTCTGGCAGTTATCGCACGTTTTGACGAACTCCTTGGAAACCACCTCCATGGTCGGCCAATAATAGCCAACCCACAATGCCTTTCTTGCCAGGGCTTTCGCCCCCATGTGCTGCCCGTTAATTCCTCCATGAATTTCTGCCATAACGTATTTGCTCACACTCGAGCTCAAACACCTTAACATTGGGGAATGTAGGCCTTTTCGGTAGAGGTGATCTTCCACCATTGTGTATACCGCGGCCTCCCAAATCAGTTTCTTCGCCTCGGTGCTCTCGAGGGGGAGGATCCCTCGCTCCAAGTAATCTTCGATTGGCTTCCTCCAATCGGTGGATGTGGATATCGTCATGATACAGCTTGGTTCTTCTAACTTTTGCTGGACCACCGTTCGGTGGTTTGCCGGGCCCTTTGTACTTACGAGCTTTGAGAGGATGTTGTAACATTCTAATTTTTCTAATAGTAATTAAGTGCTATTAAGATATCATTTATTAAGTAATTTGGGTTTAAAGAATATCTATAAGTATAAAAATTAAGAGTTGAAAATAATAATAAAAAATAAATATATACATTATCAATTTTTATTAAAGTTGATTAATTAACAATGATAAATGATATTGATAAGAATAATAAAAATATATAGAAGAATATCTTCCTGAAATAATCTGATCTATATCTAAATAAAAAGAAAGAGATAAGAAAAAAAATAATAATAATTATATATTATTATATCTTTTAAAATAATATTATTTTAAATAGAGAGTCAAAACCCTAACCCTACTCTTATAAAATCCTCTCTTCTCCTTCCTTTACTCAGACTTCTGCACCGCATCCCCACACTCTTGCTCAGGTACTCTCGTCTGTTCCATTCTCTCTAGCTGGTCGCCCCTATTTTCATTCCTTTTCACTGCACAATGTCTTATCAACATTTTTATATTTCTCACCCACTCCCTTCATTTCTTTACTATTTTACTGTGTAGTGTGTTGTCTTTTCAACTCTTCTTCATTACTTTTCCACCGCCATATGCACACGAGGCATTACTTCACCCATATGTGTTTATATATGTTGTAAATTTCAATCCCTTCATGACCCCACTACCTCCTGTAGCTCCGTTCCTTATTATTATTATTATTCTTTTTGTCCATTCATCATAACCAACTCATCTCCCATTCGATACTGTTCATGTGTGCCTAATAGGTATATATAGTTAATAACTTAATATAAGTTCAAGACCTCTCAGTTGCCTTTTTTCCTGTGTACCCATATTAGAATTAATTTGTTGTTTCCTACTACCATGAAAAATAAATATATATGCATATTCTTCAAAATTCCACATTCATTGTTGCCCATTCTCTTCTCTCGGTACAAACACAAATTTTATTTTATTTTCCTTTTAATGGTCCCTTCTTTTTCTTTATCCTTTCTTCCGTGTGTGTATGGGGCCATTAATTGTCCCTTTTGCCTTTAAATGTAAGTATAGTCATCCATACATAGCTTCCTTCAAGTTCCACTTTAATGTCTTACCACCACACTACCTCTGCTTATATATAATATGCCCTTCCCTCACTTTTGCTATGATTACTTTTGGGTTCTCATGTTTAAATTCCGTGATTGGGTGTACATATGATTTTCTATTGCCAACTGGGATTAAACTTTAATATGAGATATTTTAAATTACAATAAAATGTCATTGTGTGTATGCACAATATATTAAGAGTTGTTTTAAAAGTAGCCTTACAATATTTTCAAAGTAATTCTAGAGTAGCTTTTGGATGATTTATTGATAAATATTGAAGTTTTTAATCTTGTAAACTCTCTCATTGAGAGCTTTGGTGCGACACTTGTGTGATTACCTGTACATTAGTGAGTAACAGGTGACTCTGAATATTCTTCCATATACTTGTAAATTGTGTGTGATTGTGAGTAACTATCTTTTATTTAAAATTAAAGGACTGAATCATATGTATATGTGTATGCATTATAAATTGATATTTTATATGAATTGAAGCATGATTTATTGTTACTGAACATATTTGTTATGGCGGCTGTATTTGTGATGGGTTGGAGTAAGGAGAAATTTGTATGTTGAGATCTTTTATCACGTGGTATGTCATCACTTTGTGCACAGTGGATGACACTTGTCAGGGCCCCTTCTTCCATGTTTTCCTTTGGCCGGGATTGCATTGGAGCTGTGAGACATGTGACACCTCCTTAGTTGTATTGTTTTAAGGAGGGGAGCCATAGTCCATACTTAAGCCCTATACCTTTGGCCGGGTGTATCTTAAGTTTTGGTGAGCTTGGAACAATCCAGTCAAATGGATGTGTTGCTATTGGACTATATGTTAACCTATGGCTCCAGTCAGCGATATGAGGATGGACGGTGATATAAGGGAGGCTGCATATTGCATATTTTATTATAGTACGTTTCACATTGACTTCATGATAATTTATGTTGTATGAAATTATGGTATATATACAAATATATATGTAATCAGCTCCTGCTTTTTGTCATATGTGACTTACTTATGTACGGTAGAAACTTTCAGTAGTTACTGAGATGTCAATCTCACCCTATATTAAAAATTTGTAGGTGATTGTTCTAGTAGGGAGCAAGGGAAAGAACCTATGGAGTGAGCCTTGAAGGCTCGGTTGTGCTCCTAGAACTTATGTTATGTCGTTTTATTTGTCATGACTCTAAGACTTCCGCTTTGTATTCTTATTATGAAATATTTTGGGAATTTATGTTGACTCTAAAAATATATTTGATTTGAATTAGTTATGTATTTAATGATTTGGATGTTGATCATCCTTGTTGGAGATATTTCAAGTGTTTTGGCCAAGATTTTTGGGTGTTGGATTTAGGGTGTTACAGATGTCGGCCCTGACGTTCTCTCCTCTGGGAATGTGCCTGACCGTTACTTCCTCAAAGCCGGAAAGCATGTCCTTTACTTTATTCAGGTACTTTTCCATCAAGGGGCCCTTAGCTTGTTACGTCCCGTCCACCTAGGCGGCGATGAGCTGCGAGTCGGTGAAAACCATAAGTCTCTGGGCTCCGAGCTCTTTGGTCTGTTGGAGCCCAGCCAAAAGGGCTTCGTATTCGGCTTGATTTTTTGACATAAGAAAGTTTAGTTGTAGGGAATGTTCAATTGCGACCCCTTCAGGGCTCTCTATGATGATTCCGGCCCCACTTCCCTTGGAATTCGAGGATCCGTCCACATACACTTTCCAGAGGTCGAGGTCATTCTTGTCATCTCTCTTTGCCGGGGTCAGTTCTCGGAGAAAGTCCGCCAACGCCTATGATTTGATGGTGTGCCGAGCTTCGTAGGCGATGTCGAATTCTGATAAATCTATGGCCCAACTGATCATCTTGCCGGCTAGGTCGGATTTGTGTAACACCTGCCGGATCGGTTGACTGGTCCGAACGACGATTTGGTATGCTTGGAAATATGGGCGGAGTTTCCTTGTCGTTGTCAGTATGACGAAAGCTACTTTTTCTAGCTTCTGATACTTGAGCTCCGAGCTCTGCAGCGCTTTGCTTACAAAGTATATCGGTTCCTGACCGTTCCTGGTCTCTCGAAATAGAACCACGCTCCCTGCTTCTTCCTCGACCGATAGGTATAGGAACAACGTCTCACCGGGCTACGGTTTAGATAAAACTGGCGGGGTTGCCAAGCATTGTTTGATTTTTTTGAATGTGGCGTCGCACTTCGAGTTCCAGTCTCCCTTTGCCTCCTTTTTCAACAATTTGAAAAAGGGGAGGGCATTTTCCGCAAATCTCGGCAGGAACCTGGTAAATGCTGCCAACCTTCCTATTAGCTGTTGGACTTCTTTCTTATTCCTTGGGGCCTGCATGTCAAGTACGGCGTTACATTTGTCCGGGTTGGCCTCAATTCCGCGACTGGTTAACAGGAAACCAAGGAATTTTCGGCCGGGACTCCGAAAGCGCATTTGGCTGGGTTCAACTAGATTCTGTACTTCCTTAATTTGTTGAAAGTTTGTTCCAGATCTTGGATGTGGTTGTTGGGTCGTATGATTTGATGATCATGTCATCGATGTAGACCTCGATGTTCTGATCGAGCTGGTCCTCAAACACTTTGTTCATCATTCTCTGATATGTTGCCCCGGCATTCTTCAACCCAAATGGCATGACGTTATAACAATAATTTGCTTTTTCGGTGATGAAGGTTGTTACCTCTTGGTCGTCAGGGTGCTTCGCGATTTGGTTGTAGCCTGAGTAGGCATCCATGAACGAGAGCAGCTGGAAACCAGATGAATTGTCCACTAGCTGGTCGATGTTGGGCATCGGATAGGAATCTTTGGGGCATGCCTTATTCAGATTCGTGTAGTCTGTGCACACCCTCCACTTGCCGTTTGGTTTCAGGACCATCACCACGTTGGATAGCCATGTGGTATATTGTATTTCTCAGATGAACCCTACCTCCAGCAACTCGTCGACATGCTTCTCCAGGGCTTGTTGCTTTTCTGGTCCTCTTTTTCTCTTTTTCTGCGCCACTGGCGACGATTCCGGTCATATGGTCAATTTATGACAGCAAAAATCTGGGTCGATCCCAGGTATTTCGATTGGGCTCCAAGCAAAAATATCTCGGTTCATTGTTAAGAACTCCTCCAATCTTATTCTTAAGCCCGGACTCAATGTTCTTCCTATCATTGTGATTTGGGTTGGCCCATTCCCCACGATTAGATTCTCCAACTCTCCTTCTGGTTCTGGACGAGGGATCTCGGGTTCTTCTCGTAGGTCCAATTCCACCATATTGACTGGCTGGCTGGGCTCCCCCTCCTTGGTTCTTCGTACCAGGCTGGCTTTTTCGAGCCTGGGGAGGGGATGAGGCTACGCCTTCGCCTTCCCGGACCGTCTCGAAATAGCACTGTCGCGACTTTATTTGATCGCCCTTGATGGTGAGGACTTTGTTGTTATTACTCACCATTTTTAGCTTCTGATGCTTGGTGGACACTAGCATATCCCACTTGTGGATAGTCGGCCTGCCTAGTATCACATTATACGGGGAAGGGAACTCGGCCACAATAAACCTTACCCGTTCTGACTTGAAACCTTCCTTCGTCCCCAGAGTCAGTCTGAGGTCAATGTATCCCTTGGGAGGGGAGAGTTCCCCATTAAACCTACGAGGGTCATCTTGCACGGCTTCAGGTTTTCTTGATCGAGGTTCATTCTTTTGAAGGCGTCCCAGATAATAATGTCAGCCGAGCTTCTGGCGTCTATGAAGATTCTTTTAACTCGACAGTTCACCAGAGTTCCCGTGATGACCAGGTCGCCTTGATGGCCTAGCACCATGTCCTTCATGTCTTCCTTCGTGAAAAAAAGTTGGGGACGTTTTTCCTTATCTGGGTCCTCTTCGAACTTGGGGTGGTCCCTTACTGAGAGGACCTCCTTCAGATATTTCCTCCGTTGGCTTGCCGTGTCTCCGCCTCCGCCAAAGGCCCCGCTGATCACGTTACAATCGAGCTCGGCCTTTGGGAACTCATCTTCCTCATTGGCCGGCCTCCGCCGCTTCTCATCTTTCTTCTTCTCGGGGGCCGGGCTGTCCTGTCGGTCGCCTTGTTTGTGGTTGTCTCTCTTCCGCCCTTGTGTTTTTATCACATATTGGCGTAATTTCCCCTCCCTAATGAACTTCTCGATAGCATCCCGGAGTTCATAGCACTAGTCCGTAGTGTGTCTCGGTCCGTCGTGGAAAGTGCAGAAACGGGTATGATCCGTACAAGCTCGGTTCCTGAGAGGCCGAGGTTTCTCAGTTTTCTGCATCTAAGTCGATGCTACCTCCCTCCAGAGTTGGGAACGCGGGACATTTAAAGGAGTATATTTGTCATACTTATCCCTTGCTTCAGATTTTGCATTGGGGGATTTATTGTATGAGTTTCTTCTCTGGCGATCTTGTTTGCGGCCCTCAGACTGGTTCTTGTCCCTTGGAGGTGTTTTCCTATCCTGTTCTTTCCGGGGAGCATTTGCTAGGCGCATTTGCTCCATTTCCAGATATTTCTTTGATCGCGTTATAAATTCGTTCATGTTTTTGGCAGGTTCCTTAAAAAAATGATTCAGTTAGCTGAGATTCACTGTCGAGGCCGGCGGCTAGTAGGTGTACATGTACCTCTTCCTTCAATCCGCGCACTTGTAAGGTTGTGTCCCTAAATCAATCCAGATAACTTTGGAGTGTCTCCCCATGCTGCTGCTTAATTTTGTCCAAAGTGTATTGAGACTTCAGTTGTTCTTTGTTGGTTGCAAAATTCAATTCAAATGCCTCCGCCAAGTCTTCGAAACATTGTATTGATCTCACAGGCAAGGTATGGAGCCATTTTAGTGTTGCTCCTTTGAGGGTTGCAACAAAGATTAGGGTGATGACGGGCTCCCTGAGTCTTCTCACGAACATAACCACCTCAAAATTTTCGAGGTGGGTAGTCGGGTCTTGGGTTCCTTTGTATTGGGTGAGGTCGGCCAGATCGAAATCGTCCGGGTAAGGCGCGTTGAAAATATCATCTGAGAAAGGGCTGTTATTGTGTTGCCCGATGTACCTTCTCTGTGGTACCCCTGTCGCTGGACGCCGTGGAGGTCTGTCTCCTCGGTTCTCATCATCTCCGTCCAAATTCTTGTCAGTGTACCCCGGGCTCTTGCCTCGGCCGCTCTCCGAACTGTCTGTCCTCTGTCGATCGCACGAATTTTCTTCATCTCGGTCCTTTCCTCAGGTTCTACCATCCCGGCCCTCCTTGGAGGAGGCGGACTCCCTCTGCTTTAGACGTTCTTCCAATCGTTGCATGTGCAGGGAGGTTCGGTTGTCCGAGGTCTCTATGCGTCTCAGCAGTGAGCTCAGAGTGTTTTGAAGGCGGAGAATATCTGGATTTCTGACTGGGAAAGCTTCTGGGATTAAGTTCTGCGGTCCTTGGTGGACGTCTGCTTGTTTAGGATTGCGCGCGCCGAGGACGCTTTATCAAACGGGTAATCCCCTAGATGCCCATTATTATGGGCGGGATTGATTGGTTCTTCGTGCTCCTCGTGCCGCGGCGGTGAGTGCTGATCTTCCCCTTCCTGTCCATTATCACGGACGGGGTTGATCGGATCCTCAACCTGCTGTTGTTGCCGCGACGGTTGGTTAGGCAACGGTGCTGTCTCCGCCTACCTCTGGCTTGTACTTCTTGTATTAACCCTCATTGGTCACAGGGATCGAAATTTATGGTCCCCACGGTTGGCGCCACTGTTCTGGTGTAGAACACAGATGTCTAGCCTGATATATATATATATATATATATATATATATATATATATATATATATATATTATATTTTTGTCCTTGTTTTTTTCGTTGCCTTCTTTCTTTGGTCCTTGTTATGGGTTGGTTTTAGAAGATTTCCACGGTTCTAATTCATAGAGCCATTTTCAAATTGTTTGGCATTACTAATGTTTTTCCTAAATGTCTTTATTCAATAATTATCATTCGTTGATTTTCACATTGCAGTAGTTAGATAAAGAATGCAAGGGATTAATTAAGTCGAGAGAGAGATTAAATTTAATTTTATAAAATAATTCGAAATATAAAAAAATTAATTAGATCGACCAATTATAAGAGAATTTATTAATTTTTATCATTTATTAAAAACGATTTATAATAAGAACCGTAATTGTATTTCTTGGTTTTTGTTGTTGTTGCTCATCCGGTTTACTGGAACCTTCAGTTCTAATTAATCTGGATTCACCCCGAGTCGGGCATACGGTTGTGGGGGAAGAGCTCCCAACATCATTTTCTTCATTCCCACGCCTCGAACCGAGGACGTAGTTAAGGAAGAGCAAGCCTTTACTACTTTTTTGATATAAGCCTTTACTACTTGCTCTCAATAAATGTTGGTGAATTGTATTTCTTGTTGTTCCAATGAAATTTGGGTTTCAGTTAATTGGGCTAAAAAGCCCAATAAAAAATAATGGATAGCCCAAAGCAAACAAAACGACAAGTCATTTACCCCTCGTCTTTGGGTTCAACTGGCAAGGGGGTCGGACTTCCTCACCTCAAGGGAGGGGGTTCGATCTCTGCGTTGGTCAAGGCGCTGGGGGTGGCATCCTAGGGGTCTGGGAAGCAGTGGAAACGCTGGTAGAGGTGGAAGCATGTGTACTCTCTGTCCAGTATGCCTTGCGGACTGGGCTCCAAGCACCCTGCTTTTGGATTGTGGGTGAGCCGAGCCCTTTCTTAAAATTTTTATAGCAAAAAAAAAAAAGGAAAATTATAATAGAGGACCTAAGAAAAATAATATTTATTAAGAAGGACCATAAAAATGGTAATTATTTTGAAGGACCAAAAATTAAAACATTCAAATGAAAAGACTAAATTGCCCTTGGTTCTACAATTTTTGTGTAAAGGTAAGAAATCCAAAAAAAAAAAAAAAAAACGTTTTACTTATATAGCTCCAAATCTTTGTGCTTATCATCCATTGCCTATTATTGTTGAACCAATTTCCTGAATGATATTAAATAAGTTTTGAAATCCAAAATTATTTTCTAGGCTCTATTATTGTTGAACCAATTTCCTGAATAATATTAAATAAGTTTTCAAAATCAAAAAGTATCAAATGAAATATCTAAATAACAAAAAAAAAAGAAGTTAGAGGTCAATATATGAGAACTTTATTTTTTTTTAACAGTAATATCTAGGAACCTTTCATTCTCTAGAAAGAAAGAAAAAGAAAGGACATTGCGAATTTGTCTTCTATAATTCAAAATAGAAGTTTGAAAAAGATACAATACTAAAGGGGCAAAGATTAATCAGGTTTTAATGATGATAACAAGAAATAAATCAAAAGAAAACGGAGAGATAAAAAATTATCAAGGAGAGGGGCTTGAAGATCATTGAACACAGGGGAGGAGGCTTGGGAGATATTTGTCAACGGAAGAGCCTACGGTTTCTCCACAGAGAGATAAAAAAAATTACCAGTAAAGACTCGAACTTACATATTCCAGATTCTGATTTGATCTTTATTTATCATTTTTAATTAATCACTTTAGATTCTGATTTAAATAGAGACAATATAGGAAATCTGACCAAGGGCAATTTAGTCTTTCTATTTTAATGTTCTAATTTTTGGTCATTCAAAATAATTATCATTTATATGGTCATTCTTAATAAATATTATTTTTCTTAGGTTATTTATTATAATTTTCCAAAAAAAAAAAACGACAAGTCATTTCAATTGCGATTTTTTTATTTTTCTTTTGCCCAGACCTTTCTTCTTCGGTTCATCCTTCCCATCGTTCAAGTCGTAGAGAGTAGATCTGTGTTTCTCGTTCTGATATTCTCGACTCACCCGCTGATAGGAGTAACATAATTAGTTAGTTTGTTAGTTTGTTATTATTATTCAGTTGTACTGTAACTACTCTCTTTATGATGCAACCTTACGCATCTGATTGTGTATATATACATACTGTCACATCAATAATATGCTATTCAATTCTTCCCTTCACAAATCGTCACACCCGCAGCTGTACTTGACGCCGTACACGGCTGCTCCGATCACGTCGCCGGGCCGCCGGTCTCTTCTATTTTACTGGTTTGTTCTTTTATCCTCTCCTGAAAATTTTGTTTCTCTTTTTCTGAATTGCCGAGAATTTTTCTTTTATACGATGTGGTAACTAACCACGGATCGATCGGCCTTCGGAAAAATATTTTCTTGTTATGATTGTTGAGTAGGATGCAGAAATGGTCGAATTTTTACTCAATCCTTTGCTTGGGCTAGGGTATTCATCTCGTTGTTTAATGCTGGTTTTGTTTTTGTTCCCTCCTAGGTTCGACCGGGGTTTTTATTTTAACCTGAGCCAATATTTTGGGTATTATAGTTTGATTTCATGCTAGTTTTTTTCTTCAGTTGCACTGGGATAATTCTATACTACAGTTAGCGATCTGCTTTTACCGTCTACATTGCATTGAATCCTGTGTCAATGGATTAGTGACTTCAACCTTACTATCTGATTATTTGATTATTTATCGTGTTGTTTTATGTCAAGTTTCTTGAAATTGGGTGTAACAATTGGCAGAAGGCTCGGTTTCTTTCTTTCTTTCTTCTCCTTTTATGGGATATTTGTGTGCTAATTGTCGCTATTTGTATGTTAACAGAAATATGCCTCCTCAGAAGGTTCAAACTGGTCATGAAGACACAGTTCATGATGTGGCAATGGATTTCTATGGTAAACGCCTGGCTACAGCCTCATCTGACCACACCATTAAGATAGTTGGGGTGAGCAACACAGCCTCTCAACATCTAGCAACCCTGACCGGTCATCAAGGGACTGTGTGGCAGGTAGTATGGGCTCACCCTCAATTTGGGTCTCTTATTGCTTCTTGTTCTTCTGATGGGCGTGCCATTATATGGAAGGAGGGCAATGAAAATGAATGGACTCAAGCTCATGTCTTTGATGACCACAAGTCATCTGTTAATTCAGTTTCTTGGGCGCCTCATGAGTTAGGTCTTTGCTTGGCTTGTGGATCGTTTGATGGTAACATCTCAGTTTTCACTGCAAGAGCAGATGGTGGCTGGGACACTTCAAGAATCGACCAAGCCCATTCTGTCGGTGTTACATCTATTTCATGGGCTCCATTAACAACACCTGGTGCTGTTGTTGGCACTGACTTGCTTGACCCTGTACAGAAGCTATGCTCTGGTGGTTATGATAATACTGTAAAGGTATGGAAACTCGACAATGGGGTTTGGAAGATGGACTGCTCTCCTCTTCAGATGCATACAGATTTTGTCCGAGATGTTGCTTGGGCACCAAATTTGGGGCTTCCTAAATCTACAATTGCTAGTGCATCTCAAGATGGTAAAGTCATTATATGGACTGTGGCCAAGGAGGGAGACCAGTGGGCAGGCAAGGTTTTGCATGATTTCAAGACCCCAGTTTCGAGGGTATCATGGGCATTGAATGGAATTACATTGGCCGTGTCTGATGAGAACAATAATGTGACATTGTGGAAGGAAGCAGTAGATGGTGAGTGGCAACAGGTGACGACAGTGGAGACGTAGAATCGTAGTTTTGAAGTCTTGTTGATTTGGGATAATGGTTAGAATTTTCTCTTTAAAGACTAATTCACCTATACAGTCGAGCAATTGTGCCTCGTAATCCTTAGTTCCATAAACTGTGATCCTTCGAAAATTCTGTGGAAAAGTTGCAAGAATGAAGTTCTATAGTTTGAGTTGTTTTTCTTTCTTCAATTAGAAGATTTACATCCAGTGATACGATATGACATTTCTTCTTTCCATGCAATTTGCATAAAATGTGGCTGTAACACTCAATCGCAATCATTAATGCATATCTGGATTCAGGAGGTTAAATATTTTTGTCCAAAGAAAAAATAGCACTTGCCTGCAATTGCCTTAACTTTCTCTGCATGTTAAAATGAGTTTGAAGAGAAGTTGGTGAATGACTTTCTTTCTAAATCTAAGAGACTGGGGGCATAATTATAATGAAATTCAGCTTAATGAGGACCTTGAAGGTGAGTTTCCATCATGTTTTGATTCTAATGGGTCGTTTGTTTTATGAGTTCTATAAAAAAGGATACTTGTTTCCTGGGGCATGGTGTGTGATAGCAGTTTCTCCTAATGGTGCGAAATTATTTGACAGCAGAAAACGAAGGGGAAAAGGGCCTTTATTTCAACATGTTCATTTGCATTTTTATTGAATGACGATGAGCTACAAGCTCAAGATTGATTAAGATGGTTAAGATTGATAATTAGAGATGATTTCCTCTAAGAAGTATATACTGTAACAAAAAGCTTAACCGAGTTATCTATGGATTTTATGTGGATTGATTTTTTTTTTTTGGATATATGTGGATTGAATTGTTTGTTCCAGTGAGTTAAAAGATATATACCTTCTGCATATAGATTATTCATTAGCTACACACTCTCGAAGTCGTGTTGATGATTTTTGTACCTTTGAACATCAACTATCTTGGTGTACAGAGAGTGGGGATGCTGAAATTGTTTGTTCTCTTTTGATTGACCTTGGTTTCTTTTACATTTCTTTTGATTAAAGAGAAAAGGAATCTATGCGTGTAGATAATAATATTTGATGAATGATACATAAGTCTAACCACAACAAGACATTTCTACATAATCTAATAGCCAAGAAAGCTCAGATAATTTATATTTTTCTTTTCAATCGAAAAGGGGACTACTTTACCATTAAGTGCATGAAAATTGATAATTGATAATTTCAACAGAGGCTATTTTTCAAAAAAAAGACATTAAATAAAAGGGGCAAAACATAGAAACTAGGGAGGAAAGTAAAAGGTGGAAAGTCAGCGAGATCAAGTAAAGGAGCCAATGGTTTTGCCGAGGAGCCACAGAACAAGGGAGAGCTGAATTCCAAAAATGGTGTGCAGTGTGCTCCTATCCAACATGAATCCATACATTGTTATCCTTGCGCTGTTATTCTCAAAGTAGTATCGTCAGGTCCTAATTATAAGACCTAGTTGACTTTTTTGGAGAGATTAAGGAAGCTAATTAAATTACTTTAGAGTATTTTTTTTAAAAAAAAAACTATTTAGTTTGAATAATAAACTAATATATAATCGAAGGATACACAACATATGAAATGATTAAGTAACTTATTTAGCTTCATTAATCTTTCCAAAAAAGTCAACCAGGGCTTATAATTAGGACCAGAGGTAGTATTTCACTGAACCCATAAATTAAAAACATATTAGAATATAAGTTATAGATTATTTTTTTAAAAAAATAAATTCACTGTCTATGATTATTTTTGGCTGCATTTTGAGATCTGATGATGAAAGAATCGGTTTGATATTCTCAAATGAAAGTGTACATTTATGAAAAAACAAAAACAAAAAAAATCGTACTCTTTGTTTTTCGTATAAAAAAGTAGTTAACACGTCAAGGAAGTTAAATAATTAATTTTTTTTCCTGATTTTACCTCTAATCAATTATATGTCTCTCTCATTTTTTTTTTCATTCTTTCCCTTTTATCTCTTTTTCCACTTATTCTCTCTCCCACTCATGCTCTCCATATTTTTAGTGAAAATTATAATAAACGACTTAAGAAAAATAATATTTATTAAGAATGACCATAAGTAGTAATTATTAAAAAAAATAATAGTAATTATTTTAAAAGACCAGAAATTAAAAATATTAAAATAGAAAGACTAAATTGCTTTTAGTCAGATTTCATATATTCTCTCTAAGTGAATTAGAATCTGAAGTGATTGATGATAATGAAAAATAGAAACCAATTCAAATAACCTCATCATTTTTTTTATTGCATAAACAACGGAGAATAGTTGAAGACCCTCGCAAAGCTAATGAGCTTTAATTGATTCGTTTCTCATTCTCTTACACCGTGTCTTCCTCTAATGTCTCTATTTCTTCTTCATCTGATTTCGTTTCTCTGATGTCTCTGTTTCTCCTCAGCTGCTCCCTCCTACTCCCTTCTTGATTCTTTACACAAGTTATCCCTCTATGTTTCACGAAAACAAGTTTCAAGCATTTGCCTGTTTCTTTTGCAATCTTTATCTTCCCTTTGGGAAAGCTGAAGAGTAAAGTGGCTATGAAAGCCACTTATTGATCTCAGATTATCAGCACCTATCCCTCTAATTCAAAATGCAAAAAAAAAAAAAAAAAAAAGATGGTTTTGGCTGTTGTAATTTTAAGGAAAATAAAATTCAAATTATATTTAAAATAGGATGTGGAAGAGATTGGATGAGATAATGTAGGAAGTTTAATCAAGGATAATCTAGTATTTTAAAATTTATATTTAAGTTATTAGTCATCCTTAATAATTACAACTTTTACGGTCTTTCTCAATAAATATTATCTGTCATAAGTCCTTGATTCTAATTTTCCCTAATTTTTATATCAAAATATAACACTAAGGCCCCCTTTAGCTTATATTGCAACCTCATTACCTGGAATTTTAAAATAAAATACCCCTGAATTGCCACATAAAGTAGATACAATATGCATCAATTTAAATTAAAATTAAGTTGCCAAATAAATTAAAATTATATAACTTAATGGATAGCATGTTAAAGATTTTGTAGAAATGGCTTCCCTCCACTTGGTGTTGGAGTAACCTTACATCTAAATTATTGGAGAATTTGATGATTTTTTTATCCTTCATCTAACACAAGAAATTTAAGCACTTATCGTATACATATGGTTGAATTCATAAATTCTTACTTATGTCAAGACTTTAAAAAAGTACTTGATGTTGATGTTGGTGTCAGTTGAGTCAAATATAGCTTCAATGGAGAATTTGATTATTCATACTATTATTATGAATTTTAAACACACACATCAATACGTACTTTAAATGGTTCATATTTACAATGGAGGCACAGTAAAAAGAAACCAAATATGACATTATACATAAGGGAAAATTGGGAAGATCTCATGAAATAATGTGTTGCACAATAACTTATGTAAATGTTAGATACGAGTATTAAACCCTGCAAGTAATAACCTGTGTGAACATACTTTTCGAACGCTAATTCAAACAATTCAAAATGTTTGTAGGCAAAAAAGGAGAAAAACCAAAACAGAGAAAAGATTAATGAAGGGAGAAAAAAATAAGGGAAAATACAATATATATGTTACGTGAGATTTGATATAAAAAAAAAATATTTGATGAAAAAAAAAAGGCGAGATCGCAAACATATCTAAGGGAGCCATCAAATTGAGGGATAATGTTAAGTTTGACATCAAATTTGGTGGCTTTAAAATTAAAAATGACTTTAGAGTAAGAAGTCGCATTTGGAATAGCTTTTGTTCATTAGCATTTTTGGGACTAAAGTCAAGTTAAAGTTAAAAAAACCTTGTACGCTTAAAAAGTTTAGAGGGAGTTTTATTAAATTTCAAATTTCTGATATTGAAGTTATAATTATATATCAAACATAACCTTATATCATATACGTATAAAGTATAATAAAGATAATGTTGGCTAATAAGGATGTATGTGTGTGTGTGTGTGTGTGTGTGTGTGTGTGTGTGTGTGTGTGTGTGTGTGTGTGTGTGTGTGTGTGTGTGTGTGTGTGTGTGTGTGTGTGTGTGTGTGTGTGTGTGTGTGTGTGTGTGTGTGTGTGTGTGTGTGTGTGTGTGTGTGTGTATGTATATGTATATGTATGTATGTATGTGTGTGTGTGTGTGTGTGTGTGTGTGTGTGTGTGTGTGTGTGTGTGTGTGTGTGTGTGTGTGTGTGTGTGTGTGTGTGTGTGTGTGTGTGTGTGTGTGTGTGTGTATGTGTGTGTGTGTGTGTGTGTGTGTGTGTGTGTGTGTGTGTGTGTGTGTGTATGTGTGTGTGTGTGTGTGTGTGTGTGTGTGTGTGTGTGTGTGTGTGTGTGTTTTATAATTATATATCAAACATAACCTTATAACATATACGTATAAAGTATAATAAAGATAGTGTGTGTGTGTGTGTGTGTGTGTGACCGCGCCAGGGTCTCAACCGACCCATAGGGACCCAAACCAAAGGACCTATTCAAGGGGGACGGTTCCCTAGATTCTCGGACGCACCTGATCCGAGATCGAGAGATCTAACCATAAGGTACATTCTATACATACGTAGGAGGTACACGATGAAGTTACACAAGTTCTAATCCCTGAACTAATCTACATACAGTTACACTGTGCACACACCACACCCCCTTTGGTGAAACGCCTGGTTGTGTACAGTGATCCACCCTTCTCCTGGACGCTTATCTCATAGGAAAACAGGAGGAGCTTATAGATCCGATATCAAACCCCCAGCCAACTATCGGGCTGGACATCTGTGTTCTACACCAGAACAGTGGTGCCGACCGTGGGGATTGGGAAATTTCGATTCCTGTGACCAATGAGGTTCAACACCCGAAGTTCAAGCCAAAAGCAGCCGGAGTCAGTTCGACCGCTAGACCAACGTCAACCACCTCGGCAACCACAACACATTGAATAGCCGATCAACCCTCCTAGTGACAATGAGCAGGAGGCGGATGATCGGCAATCACGACCGGAGCAACAACTAGAAGAACCCGTTATCCCCAACAATGATGAATGTTTGGAAGGCAACCCGTCCGACACAGAGTCCTCGGCTCCACGAAATCATGGCCATGGACCACAGAACTCAAACCCGGATTCTATCCCAGTCGCCAATCCAGACATTCTCCTCCTCCAAAACTCGCTTGTTGCGATGATGAGGCGTATGGAGAATATGGACAAACGGAACGCATTGCACTTCCAACGAATAGAGGATCGTTTAAGGGTAAGGGACTCCGCGTCGTCCATCGAGGACCGGGATGATAAGACTTGGGAAAAGGATCGAGAAGGCGATAGTATGTATGACCGTCAAAGCACGAAGGACGCGGAAAGCGGCCAAAACAAGAAACCAGAGTCCTCTAACCAAGAACTGAAAAAGGGAAAAGAAACCCGGGTAGACAGGCCGCCTCGGCCTCCAGCAGCCGGGCATCAACGCAGAAGATACGTCAGGCAACTCGATAACAACCCTTTCTCAGATGAAATCCTCAATGCTCCTTTCCCGGAGAAGCTCGATCTCACCGAACTGACAAAATACGATGGCTCTCAAGACTCCACGATCCACCTTGAAGACTTTGAGGTGGTCATGTTCGTAAGAGGACTTGGGGAACCCATCATGACTCGGATCTTCGCCGCAACCCTTAAAGGACCAGCGTTAAAATGGCTCCACACTCTGCCTGTGGGGTCGATTCATAAATTTGATGACCTCGCGGAGGCCTTCGAATTGCATTTCGCCACTAGCAAACGGCAACCGAAGTCCCAGTACACCTTGTCCAAGATCAGATAGCGACCTGGGGAAACACTCCAAAGTTACTTGGATCGCTTCAAACACGCGGCCTTACAGGTGCGCGGGTTAAACGAGGACGTACATGTCCATCTTTTAGCCGATGGCCTTGATGGAGAGTCCCGCCTAGCTGAATCATTCTTTAAGGAACCGGCTAAAAACCTCAATGATTTCATAACTCGCTCAAAGAAGTATCTTGAGGTGGAGCAGATGCGCATAGGAAATAATCCCAGGCGGGACCGAGACAGAGTCACCCCACCTAGAGACAAGGACTATACGGAAGGCAGGAAAAAGGATTCCCGCGGAAGGGGCTTGGAAAACAGAAGCCGAGGTGGGAAGTTTGATGCAAAAAGCAAATATGACAGATACACTGCTTTGAACGTGCCGCGATCACAAGTTTGGAAAGAAGTGGCTACGACCGAAATGAAAAGGGTCGACCGACCTCGGCTATCTTACCGCAGATCCGGGGTAGACCAGTCCAAATACTGTGCCTTTCATGACGGACGGGGACATATGACGGATGAATGCTACGAGCTCCATGATGCGATTGAAAAATTTGTCCAGGATGGCAGGCTTCAACAGTACGTAATTGAATCCCAGGGAAAAAGTGGCAAGCGCAAGCACCGAAGCCGAAGTAAAAGCCCACCCCGAAAGCACAAAAAGCAAGATGAAAGACTTAGAAAACCGACTGACACCGAGGATGAATTTCCCGAAGCCAAGTTCGACTGCAGCGTTATTAGTGGTGCAATGGGTGGTGGCGGAGATACAATGAGCCAAGAAGGAAGTACTTACGAGAAGTCCTTTCAGTAACAGACCGTCCGAAATTCAAGGAGAATTTTAACGCACCGTCTCACTCGCCATTGTTTTTCACGAGAGAAGATCTCAAGGACGTCGTCCCCGGGCATCAAGATTGTCTAGTGGTAACCGGGATATTAGTCCACTACCGTGTTAAACGCATATTCGTGGATGCAGGTAGCTCGGCTGATATCCTCAGTTGGGATGCATTCAAAAGAAAGAGTTTGGACCAGGAAGATCTGAAGCCCTGTAAAACGACCCTCATAGGGTTCAATGGAAAGCGTTCCCGCCCCAAGGGATTCATCGACCTCAGGTTTACCCTAGGAATGAAGGAGGCTTTCAAGTCAGAGCGTGTGCGTTTCATAGTAGCAGACTTCCCTTCGCCTTACAATATAATATTGGGTAGGCCAACCATTCATAAGTGGGACATGCTGGTTTCCACCAAGCATCAAAAGCTTAAAATGGTCAACAGTCAGGGAGCCGTGGTCACGGTCAATGGAGACCAGAGAGAATCTCGGCAGTGCTACTTCGAAACAGTCAAAGAGGGTGATGGCGGTCATTCATCCCTGCCGCCAATCCGACATGACGATAGGGATGTGGGATGCCGGAAGCCTGGGCCCCAAGATAGAGGTGTTAATACGATCGAGCTAGACCTCCGGGAGGAAGAGTAGCGGCCCGAACCGGCCGGTGACTTGGAGGACTTAGTGTTGGGAGACCCCCTCCAGACCACGAAAATCGGCAAACAGTTATCCACAGAACTTAGAACCAGCTTGGTTGATTTTATGAGGAAAAATCAAGACGTCTTTGCCTGGAAGTCATCTGAGGTACCTGGTATAGACCCAAAGTTTTGTTGTCACAAGTTGGGAGTCTACCCGGGGTCTACGCCAATATCCCAGAGAAAGAGGAATCTCTGCCCGGAGAAGAGGAAAGCATTGGAAACTCATGTTCAAGAACTCTTGGAAGCCAGATTTATCCGAGAGGTTCAATACACCATTTGGTTATCCAACGTGGGAATGGTCAAAAAACCAAACGGAAAATGGAGGGTATGCACGGACTACACAAACCTAAATAAGGTATGCCCCAAAGACTCATACCCGATGCCCAATATCGACCAGTTAGTCGACAACTCGTCGGGTTTCCAGCTCCTATCCTTCATGGAAGCGTACTCTGGATACAATCAAATAGCAATGCACCCCGAGGACCAAGAGAAGACGGCCTTTATTACAGAAAAGGCCAACTACTGTTACAACGTCATGTCTTTTGGTTTAAAGAACGCAGGAGCCACCTATCAAAGAATGATGAATAGGGTGTTCGCAGACCAACCCGGCCATAATGTTGAGGTATACATCGACGGCATGATCGTCAAGACATTGGATCCACTACGTCATATTCAGGATTTGGAACAGACATTCCATAAGCTCAGGACTTACCGAATCCGTCTGAACCCGGCTAAATGTGCTTTTGGTGTGCCGACTGGAAAATTTTTGGGCTTCATGTTAACTAACCGAGGCATTGAGGCCAACCCAGATAAATGCAAGGCAGTGCTCGAGATGAGCGTCCCGAAGAACAAAAAAGAGGTTCAACAACTGGCAGGAAGGTTGGCCGCTCTTACCAGATTCCTGCCAAAATCCACCGAGAAGGCTTTGCCCTTGTTCAAGCTTCTAAAGAAAGAAGCGTTGGTTGAATGGAATTCAAAGTGCGATGCTGCATTCGAGGAGATAAAACAATGTCTGGCGAATCCTCCAGTCTTGTCCAAACCCGAACCCGGCGAGAGCCTCTACCTTTATTTATCTATTGGCGAGGAGGCCGTCAGCGCGGCTCTGGTGAGGGAGACAGAACACGGTCAAATTCCGGTTTACTTTGTCAGCAAGACTCTGCAGTGTGCCGAAACCCGGTATCAGAAGTTGGAGAAAGTGGCGTTCGCTTTGCTCATCTCGGCTTGCCGGTTGTGACCTTACTTCCAGGGCCATCACATCATTGTTAGAACCAGCCAGCCGATACGGCAAGTTCTAAACAAACCTAATTTGGCGGGAAGGATGACAAATTGGGCGATAGAGTTGTCTGAGTTCGACATTACTTATGAAGCTCGCCATGCAATTAAGTCACAGGCATTAGCCGACTTCATCAGGGAGTTGACCCCGACGGATAAAACAGGCTAAGAGCCGGCTGGCGAGTGGAAAGTATATGTCGACGGATCGTCAAATATCAAGGGGAGTGGAGCCGGAGTAATCATTGAAAATCCTGAAAGGGTTACGATTGAACACTCACTCCAGTTGAAGTTCCCAACTTCAAATAATCAAGCAGAGTATGAGGCCCTCATCGCCGGACTTCTCCAGGCGAAGGAGAACGGGGCCACAAGAGTTAAGGTTTTCACCGACTCATAGCTTGTGGCGGCTCAGATCGAAGGAACCTATCAAGCAAAAGGCCCGCTCATGGCAAAATACCTCGTTAAGGCAAAGGAGATAATGTCCGACTTCGATGAGGCCCCCGTTGTCCACATTCCAAGAGGGGAAAATACGAGGGCCGACATCCTTTCAAGTTGGCAAGCACTAAGAGTGCGGGCTATCACCGGACGGTGGTCCAACAAAACCTCAAGGATCCAATTTGTACCATGGCCATCTCGGTTGAAGTGGACTGGAAAAAGCCAATCAAAGATTACCTGGAGCGGGGTATCCTTCCAGACGATGCTATGAACGCCAAGAAGTTGGTTCGGGAGGCGGCAAAATATACGATGGTAGAAGATCAGCTTTATCGTAAAGGCTTACATTCCCCAATGTTGAGATGCTTGAACCCGATTGAGGCAAAGTACGCCCTAGCCGAGATCCATGAGGGAATCAACGACCAGCACATGGGCGCTAAGGCGCTCGCCAGAAAAACACTGCGAGCGGGATATTACTGGCCGACTCGAAGGACCTCGTTAAAAAATGCGATAGTTGCCAGAAACACTCAAGGGTCATTTGGTCGCCCCCAGCCGAACTTCACTTCATCTCGGCTCCATGGTCTTTTTACAAATGGGGCATGGATATCTTGGGCCCATTGATAATTGAATATTTTATACACTTATTTTTGTCTCTTGAATAATAATTTAGGACCCTTTAGCTAATAAATAATGGCTCTTATGTTTATTTGGGCCTTGGGCCTTTTATTGCATTTTAGCCATTTTTAATAATAAAATTCCAGTTTTGTGTTGCTTCACTATTTCTACCATAACTCTTGAACCAGACATCGGATTTGCCTCATTTTTGTCTCATATTTTAGATGATTCAGAGAGATACAATTGCTATGAAGACATCAAGAGCAAATTCGGTCAAGAAGGCGGTCAATTTTGGAGCCAAAGTCGGATGTACAATTCTGGATTTATTTTGGACCCGAATTTTGTAATTTAAGTCCAGTTTTATTTTATTTCTGTTTTGGGCTAAAACTATGAGAGCCCATTTCGTTTTAGGTTATTTTAAGTATGGCAGCTGCCACAAACATATTCATTCACGTTTTTAACATTAGAGTGGATCAAAATACAAGTTTTCATTTTCTCTCATCTGTTCTTCATGTTCTTCGCGCGTTCTTCGTGTTCTTCGATTTTCCCAGCCATGATCGGCTAAACTCTTGTGATTAACCCAACGATGAGGATTCCATGATTCATCCAGAGAACTCGTGCCTAATCGGTAACTACTCGATTCTGTTTTCATTTTATCGGATTCGATTTCTGGAAATAGTTCGAATATTAGATTTAATATTCGGTTTGGTTCATCCCAAGGACTTAGTTCGGACTAGGTTACAGTGTTGCTGTGCGATTGCACAGTGAGACGCCACTGTCCGGACAGATTCTAGGCGATCGTCTAGGCGAGGGAATCTCCGGATGAATGCAGAGATTTCGATTCATTCGGAACCAAACGTGGGTTACAACATTTTCGTTCAATGATGGAGGTTTCTGGAATCAATTCGTTGGGTTGATCATCTTTAATCTGTCTCTGTTTATTTGATTCTGTTTGACTCTGTTTATTGCATTTTGGTTATGTTATTTCGTTTTGCTATATTTTGTTAAACCAAACCCCCCATTTTATCATTACTCGTTTCACTATTGTTATTAAACAAGCCCGCTGCAAATTCGTTGGGAAACGACCCAGGTTCCCTAATTCTGAAAATTAATTACGAACTTGGTTGTTTTGGGAGATACGGCAATTAATCTTTCCACCCATTCAAAACAGCCCCCGGGCAGCTACGATGGCTAATCGTCACCGTAGACTACTTCACGAAATAGATCAAGGCCGAACCCCTAACTACCATATCGTCGGCCCGCATACAACGATTCTTTGAAGTTAACATCATCACACGGTTCGGAGCTCCAGCCGAGGTAGTTACAGACAATGGAACCTAGTTTACTGGCACCGGATTTCATGATATGATGTCCGAGTTCTGCATCCAGCATCATTTCGCTTCCGTAGAGCACCCACAGTCCAACAGACAGGCTGAAGCCGCCAACAAGGTCATCGTTGATGGACTGAAGAAGCGTATGCTGGAACCCGAGACCTCCTGGGTGGATCAATTACCCTATGTTCTTTGGGGTTATCGAACAATGGCTCAGACATCCACTCAAGAAACCCCTTACAGGTTGACCTACGGTTGTGAGTCCATGATTCCAGTCGAAATAGGTCTGCCCTCATGGCGCAGGAAAAGCATTCTATCGCAAGGAGAGGCAGCCAATAGTGAAGCACTGGCAGCCGAGCTAGATCGGTCGATGAAGTCCGAGTCACTGCGCACTGTCGGGACATCGCTATAAAGCAACTAATCGCTGCTCGTTATAATAAAAAGGTTAGACCCCGGTCTTTTCAACTGGGCGACCTAGTTCTTAGAAGAGCCGACATCGGGAACAAAAACGCCAAAGACGGCAAGCTCGCGACTAACTGGGACGGCCCATACCGCGTTCGGGAAACACTTGTCAAAGGAGCGTATGTTTTGGAAAACTTGGACGGGAGCCCAATCAAGCGAACGTGGAATGCGGATAAGCTAAGAACTTATTACAGTTAGATTTACCTTTCTCTGTCACTAATAATCTATTTCCAGTTTTTACTCATTTAAGTTAGTTCTTGAATTCGAATGTTGGCCTCATGGCTTTTTACTTGTTAGCAATTTGTTTGTCGAATAAAAATGGAACTCTCATTCGAGGGTGTTTATTGGCTTCCAAACATTATCTTCTTCTAAGGTTGCTATAAACCCGACTTTTCAGTCAGAGGAAGATGTCTCCGGAGAGCTATCACAGCCCGGACACTTCACAAACTACTCCGGGGTATCAAGCGGATTTGCCATGTCAACCCTGATCAGGTCAAAATGCTTGGACGTTTCAGTGAAAAACTGAACCCGGGTAGGTGACATTTTCCCTTTACCTTAGGATGACCCGGTCACAAACCCGGATTTATTCGAGGTAGTTTTAACACTAAGCCCTCACCACTTTATGGTTCTAATACCTAACGCGCCTTCGCAGAGTCTGCACACTTCCTCTGCGACCTTGGCCCGGTCGCTCGCAATGACAAATGCAAGTTCAAGTTATTCTATTCGGCTTCTATATGGTACATTATACTAGAGGTTAGCGAAAAAAGTAATGATTGCATTTAAACGGCCGGATTGGCCAATCTGTCCTCAAAAAGATAATACCGGTCACAAACCCGGTTCGAACAAACAAAAACAAAGAAATCAGCTTGCAGGATCTGGAGCGGTCGAGGCTTCCTCCCCCTTCTCGGTCTCCCCCTCGGCTACGTCACCATCCAGCTGGGTTTCAGAAGCAGCGACGGGCTCTACGTATGGGACGAACTGACCATCCTCTACATAGGAGTGGAAGTGGTAGCCCGTGATGTTAAGCTCGACCCCGGGGTTCAAATGCCAGATTTTCGCCAACGCGTTCTTAAAGGCTTCCCCCAGTGCTTCTTTCAACAATGCCCAAACCCGGGCTGTCTCCATCTCAGATTCCGCCAGGGAGGCGGAGGTGGAGTCGGCCTCAAGCTTGAGCTTATCCCTCTCAGATGTCAGAGTGTCGATCTCTTGTTCATCATCGACCCGTGCCGCTTTTAGGGTCGAGATCAACTTATCCGCATCAGACAAGATGTCCTTAGTCCTCCGCAGCTCCTCCTCCACCTTTTCAAGTTTTTGCTGGCTGGCCTAGAACTCGTTCGAGGCCGTTTGCCACTGCTTCAACATCTCGTCACGTTCCACCCTTGCGCGTTTTAAATCAGCAGACGCCTCCACAAAGCTGTGGTGCAGGGTAAGGAAGGTCTGAGACAAGCCGGCCCCCCCTCAGGTGAGCATTGCCTATAGCCTGGATATCCCTTATGTCGGCCTCCAGCAATGGTACTGCTTCTTTGTACCAGCGGGGTGGCAGGAGAGAAACACTTAACTCTTCAGTGATCCCCCTACTCCATGAGAGGGAGTGTGGAATCACGAAGGGTGGAGGCGGTAAGACATGAATAGCCTGTGTAAAAGAGGGTCCGACAACCGCCGAGCTAGAGCTAACGTGAGGAGGCCCTAAAGACCAACAGGGAGAGCCCGTTGACCAGCGTGGCCACGCGGCTTGGTTGCTCGGATCTGATTTTGGTTCCAGCCGAAAGTTGGGGTGATTTCTCCAACCAGGATTATAAGTGTTGGAGAAGGCATTATCTCTGTTGGTATTGTGGCCTTCCCGGAAAAACACCCACTCGCAGCCTACCGACCGATCTTGGTAAGTAGGATCATGCAAGGTAGGGCAAGAGTCGTAGAATGATAAGGGTCGAACAAAACCCACAAGAGTACCCATGCTGAGAAGGGAAGACTGCATCGTACGTGTCACGCCAGTGCCTCACAAGGGAGGTCCGATCATCAAGTCTAGTCTCTAATCTCTCGAGAATCATGCTGGACCGGAGCTTGAATATGGTAAACAGGAGTACTATTGGCCCTGGTGCCAAACTGCTGAGAGTTATCTGCCATAATGGATATCAAGTCTCGAGCTTCTTCAGGTGTCTTGTTACTCATAGCCCCACCGCTAGAAGCATCCACCAACCCTTTGTCTACCGGTGATAGACCATCATAGAAAGAGTTGATCAAGTCTTTTTCAGATATCTGATGGTGTGGACAGCTTGCACATAACCTTTTGAACCTCTCCCAATACTCATACATAGTCTCCCAGCGACTTGTTTAATGTTGCCAATTTCCTTCTTGATTGCAGTTGCTCTTGAGGAAGGGAAATATTTCTCTAGAAATAACCTCTGAATATCAGTCCAGCTCCCAATAGATGAGGGCTGAAGGTACAACAACCAATCCTTGGCTCCACCGTCCAATGAGAAAGGAAAAGCTCTCAACTTGATATGATTTTCATCAATGGCATGTGGCTTCATTGTGCTGCACACTACATGGAATTCCTTCAAATGCTTAATGGGGCACTCACCTGCAAGACCATGAAACTTAGGCAACAAGTGTATTAGACCAGATTTCACTCAAAGTTAGCGTAAAGTTAGGATATTGGATGCACAAGGGTTGATAATTAACATCAGTGCACCCAATTCCTTCAAAGTATGATGATTTTCCTGCTCTCCTGCCATAATGTCCGAGCGAGCAAAGTTGCTACTAGAATCGGTGAACACAACAAGACTATCGAAATACTATCGAAGCACAATCGAAAGATCAACAGAATGGACACAATCGAATGGCCAGAATCGGACTCAATTGAGTATCCAGCTTTGGTATTAATCTTATGACTTAGCCTAACAACTCTTCTAGCAAGTAAAATTGTTCTTTCTATTTCAGGATCAAATGGCAATAAATCTTCTGGATTAGTAGTATTCCACGGTACTCATGCAACATGTACACAAAGCGAGAATTGGCAAATACTCGAATGACAAAGATGCCACGAGAAAATCAGAATTACGAAAATGCCACAAGAGGTGGTGAAAAGTAGAAAAACACTAAGAGACACAAAGACAAAACACACAAAAGCAAAAACCTATGCTAGAAATTGACCAAAACAAGTCCAGAAATTGATGATCAAATGATTTTTAAAATTTTGGGACTTGGACAGGGCAACTCCTAGACTATTGGGGACTCAAAAATGGAATAAAAAAACTTCAAAAATTGAAAAAGTGGCCTAAACGATGGAATTTGGCGAAACGGAGGATACCACATGGAAAATGGAACATTTTCGATGTGGGTCTAACGATTCCCATTTTCTATCCACTGTACAAATTTCAACTCAATCGAGATACTCAAAAAAATGGTCACAGTTGGAAATCAAAAGCGGAACCTAAAAGGTGAAAAAGTGGTCTAAACGTTGGAATTTGGGAAAATGAGTGAGACCTCACTTCCTCCTAGGAAGTGACTTTTGTAAAACACCCAATTCCTTGTGAATAAGACCTGGTTTGAGTGATCGGAGTCAGAAAAATTTCTGTCCGGCCACCCGAACCACCTAAACTACCTAAACTAAGCTATTTACAATACTGTTACTAATCAAACCGATGCAAATTCCCCGGCAGCGGCGCCATTTTTTGAAAGAATTTTGCCGTGTCTTCCAAAATAAACCAAGTTCGAAAACAATTTGCAAGAATCAAATAAACAGAGACAGATTAAACATGATCAACCCAACGAATTGATTCCAGAAACCTCCATCATTGAACGAAAATACAACTAACCCACGTTTGGTTCCGGATGAATCGAAATCTCTGCATTCATCCGGAGATTCCCAATGTTAAAAACGTGAATGAATATGTTTCTGGCAGCTGCCATACTTAAAAATAACCTAAAACGAAATGGGCTCTCATAGTTTTAGCCCAAAACAGAAATAAAATATAACTGGACTTAAATTACAAAATTCGGGTCCAAAATAAATCCAGAATTGTGCATCCGACTTTGGCTCCAAAATTGACCTCCTTCTTGACCGAATTTGCTCTTGATGTCTTCATAACAATTGTAGCTCTCTGAATCATCTGAAATATGAGACAAAAATGAGGCAAATCCGATGTCTGGTTCAAGAGTTATGGTAGAAATAGTGAAGCAACACAAAACTGGAATTTTATTATTAAAAATAGCTAAAATGCAATAAAAGGCCCAAGGCCCAAATAAACATAAGAGCCATTATTTATTAGCTAAAGGGTCCTAAATTATTATTCAAGAGACAAAAATAAGTGTATAAAATATTCAATTATCAACAACCGCCGAGCTAGGAGGTTGGGTTGTTACTGAGGGAGATGGTTGGCTGACTGAGACCGGAGGCGTCTGAACGGGATCCACAGGCCCGGTCTTGGTTTTCTTTGGAGCGGCCGCCTTTGAGGATTGGTCGACTTTCAGACGATAGTCTGGAGCCGACCTCTTTTTTCCTTTGCCAGGCTCCTTATCCAGCCCGGTCAGGTACTTCGGTCCCTTCATTTTCAGATCTGCACAAAACACCAATACCGAAAGATCAGCGGTTAGTTAAAGTCAACAACGGACTTAAAAACAATAAAGTTAACATATTCATGCATGGAGACCAAACTCGCCCCCGACTTCAACTCATCCTGATGCTCCTTTTCGGCCCGGTATTGGGCTACTAAGGAGGCCGCCCCGACAGTACCGTGCGCTTTAACGTGGGAGATAATGCTATCGACGGCTTCTTTCTCAAAACCTAACAAGGAGGCCCGATCAACCTTATACGCGCCAAGAGACACCTCGTGATGATCCTTGGACCAGTGTAAGGGAAATCGCCACTCGACATCCTTAGAGTCCGGGCCGAGAAGAAACCAGGGCTCTGCGCCAGACTTGGCCACAACCTTAAAAAATCCAGTTTTGAAGTGCTTGAAGGAATCCAAAACCAAGGTGAACAGCCGTCGGTTCACAATACCCCGAATGGAGGTACAACCTTTCAGCTCGACCTCTTCCTTTCCAGAACGAGAGGTATGGGGAGTGAAGAAGTGGAAGAACATGGACGTGGTACAGGGAAGACTCAGGTTCTGACACAACCTCTCAAACGCAATTATGTAGCCCCACCCGTTAGGATGCAGTTGAGAGGGAGCTACTCCTAGGAATTGCAATATCTCCGTTTGAAAGTCGGTGAACGGGAAGTGAACACCGAGTCGGGTCATGTAGTCACGATAAAAGAAGAAAAATTAGTTGTGGCTTCCTTCCCTAACAGAGCAAACCGGCTCTTCATCTTCTGGAAGGCTAAGGGTATAGTGTTTACTCTCTCCTACAGGAAGGTTGGCAAGGTCGGCCGTGTTCAACTTCGACCGATATGACAACACCTAATGGGTAACCCATGGGTATTTTTCCACCAAAGCTTGTGAAGGGCTAGCTGGCTTTGAATTACCAGACGCTGACTCCACAGTATGGGAAGAAGAGGACGAGGCCATTATACCTACCACAAAGATAAAAATGAAAACAAAATCAGAACTTTCCTAGCATACCTGATGTCAAAAAGCGAAGGCGTGTTTCCACTGCCAAAGTAAGACTAGACTCCAAGTCGATAGAATTGGCGTCTGGGGGAGCCTCCCAGGAAGCCGGGACAAGGTTGTGATGGCAGGAGGCCAGAATCGAATCGGCCATCACGGAATTGCCGCTGGAGATAAGCCGGGAACACTCATAGAGACAGTCGTAACAGGGGCCGATGTAGTCGTCCACCTCGGCTCTAGGGCCTGGCCTCCCCGCGTTGCCGTACTGGTTAATAGGTGGAGCCGGGATAGGAGCACTATCAGCGCGGTTGAATGATCTCGGGTTAGGGGGAGCAAGGCTGGAGCGGCCGGACTTCCTCCAACAGCTTCATTCCCTTCATGAATCCTCACACCCCTTGCTCCCGAATCTCCAGAACCTTGTTCGTGCTTCCACTGTAATTCCCATCGAGGAGAGCGGCTTGCCTCTCCTGGGGAGAAGGCTTATCACTCCAGAGCCACCAACGGGTTTTCGGCTTAACGGTTCGACGCAACTCCTCGATCTCCTCTGGGGTCATATCTTTCAAATCCTTAGACATTTTAAATGACACTCCCAAAAGACACGACAGTCAAGCCCAGAAAGGGGTTAAGACTTGCAAGGGAAGAAAGGAGTTTTAAAAAAATGGTGTTTGAAAGAGAGAATCACTCAAAAGAGAGCCAAATCAGGGGGAAATTACACAGAAAATCAGGCAAATGCAGAAACAACCCAGAAAAGGCAAGCAGAAACGCACGACGCAGAACTTAATAAGGGGAGGAACTACAACCAGAAGCAGAACGAAAACACTAAGGCGAGTATGAAACCAAAGAAATAACAGGGAAAGTGATAATACCTGGTGAGAAATTGGAAGATAATGCAAGAAGTTGCAAATGGGATACACACGAGAATGAACCTCGTCACAGACCAGAAAATCGTGTTTGAGAGAAAAAGCTTCAAAACAGAATGCGTGAAGTGAGAAAATGAAATGCTAGCGCCAATATATGTTTTCAAAAACTGAACCGTCCGGGGCAAAAACGCCAATTCACTCTAAAGTAAGGATGACGTGACACACGCATTTAATGCGCACTCAGCAGTCATTTATTGAAGCACGCCTCCGTTTCGGCTTCACGACAGTCGAGGGGCGCCAGTTGTCAAACAGTCATGATAACCGAAGAAGAAGTAGCGACGCGAAAGTAGAGAACACTCGGATGTACAGAATAGCCGACGTCGTACAGCCATGATCATGGCTCTTTTAACCCGGGTATCTGGAATCCCGATCTCTTCAACTCACCAAAACCCGCTTGAAAATATCCGGGTCGTGCAGTGTCGTACCCCGGATCTATCAACCCGGATACCGCTCGCGAAGAACACCATATCCAGACTTCATTCACCCCGGATGCCCAATGCATGGACATCCGGGCTGGGGGGCAGCTACAGCCTGGATCACAACAGCATCCTGGGTCATGTGAGCCAGGAAACGGCTACCAAATATTAATCACACTCAGGACACGCTGAGAGCTAATCTCGCAATCTCTGCAAAATGCACAGGCAATGTGTTCACCCTGGCTGCCCAAAAACTTGAGCACCCGAGCTGGGGGGCAACTGTTATGGACCTAAGTCAAGGCCTACTAGCTAACCGACCCACGCAGGGGGAAGACCGCACTAGGGTCTCAACCTACCCATAGGGACCCAAACCGAAAGATCTATTCAAGGGGGACGGTTGCCTAGATTCTTGGACGCACCTGATCCGGGATCGGGAGATCTAACCATAAGGTACATTCTATACATACGTAGGAGGTACACGATGAAGGTACACAAGTTCTAATCCTTGAACTAATCTACATATAGTTACACTGTGCACACACCGCACCCCCTTTGGCGTAACGCCTGGTTGTGTACAGTGATCCACCCTTCTCCTGGACGCTTATCTCATAGGCATACAGGAGGAGCTTATAGATCCTATATCAAACCCCCAGCCAACTATCGGGCTGGACATCTGTGTTCTACACCAGAACAATATATATATATATATATATATATATATATATATAGGGTTAAGGTACAAAAATAGACATGTGCTTTTCTCCGAGGAGCGCCCAGTAGCAAATGTTTTTTTCAGGTGTAAATTTTTCCTTCACCCATTCTTAATTCTGTTTCTCAAGTTTCACTCATTAATGATGTGTGTGATCCCACCCAACTAAATGGATTTGTACATATGCAAGAATAAAATGTGAAGTTCCATGTTCAATTCAGAGATCAACTTCTCCTTGCCATTTAGAGAATTCTCAAGCATTCTATTTAAATCTAAATTGTATTTTTTTATGAATTGGTTTGGCATGACTTGCTCATCCCAAAATTGCAATTTTATTTCTTTGGGAAACTATAACTCTTTGTTTGGATGGCAATACTTCGATTAAAATAAGACCAAACAGAAAACAACTCTTAATGAAGAGAATATCACCTAAAATCACAAGAAAAACAGAAAACTTAAGGCACAAATGTATCTAGCTTCTGCAATTTTTTTTTAAATAATGTCTCCCTTTTTTAAACACTTATAATCACAAGAAAACAAAAAATGTAGAAAATAATAAGCTTTTCCAAACATGGCTAAGTATGAGTTAATCATATTTCTAAACAGCTCATTCATTTACGTCGAGTTTCAATTTTGACTACTCATTCATTATTGACTGTGGGGGAATGAGTTAATCATATTTCTAAACAGCTCATTCATATTTCTCAGAAGTTGATGTTTTCTGTATTGGTTTTGAACTGATTCAAGGGAAACGATTCAGAGTTATTATATGGGGGAATGGGTTATTTTTATAATTTCAATTACAATGAAGAGAACATCACCTGAAACAGAAGTTTCCACTCAATGCAATCGATAAGATCATGTAGCTGTTATATTAAAACACACGCCCCATTAAATTTAACATACTGGAACTCAAGTATAAAGAAACCTTCATAAGCCAATGTATACTTCAAGTCATGTAAAATAGACATGAAGTTGAGGAAAACAGCTAGATAAAAAAAAATTGAGATTCCATCTATTAAAATTAATTAGAAAACGGAAACAACTCGATGAATCTCTTATAAAATGACTAACAATTCATCCTCCAACAGGTTCTTCCTGAACCTACAGAGCTTGTTCAGGGTTGTGTCATTGCAACAAACACCCATTGTACACGAGTAACTCATAGTCACTAGCAAAGATCAAATAATTTTCACCTTCAAGATCATACGGCTCAATTCCAATTTAGTTGTAGAAGTAGACACGGCATATAAGTGTATGGCTAGATATGATTATGTAATTAGGACTGCAAATTGCACATTTGCCTCCTTAGTCCTTATCCTTAAAATGACATAATCAATTCCCCGGAATCACATGTTAAAAGAGAATAGCATGTAGAATAAATAATGCAGAGAAAGCAACTATATTCGTTACTTTTCATATCAGTTCATGTTTCCTTTCTATTTTTGGGTAGTGAAACCCAATGCAAAACCAAATCGACAGCTTTCAATTTCCAATTTGACAAAAGAAAAAAGAGCAGAAAAAACAACAAATGCAGAACAATCCAAATCTTGCAGCTACTATAGAAATCGAGCAGAGCAAACATATGGGTCCAAATCAGAGAAAGCTCAAACTAGAGAAATTTAGGAGTCGGACCAAACAAAAAATGCAGTAAGCTCCGACAAAAAAATGGAACAGATGTGGCCATAGAGAATAAAATCGAGAGAAATACATATTTGAGAAAGCTCAAACGAACACAGAGGAAGGAAGGAAGTGAGCTGCGAGTCCAGATCTAGTCAGCGACTCGTTCCCCCATTTTGGTGATCGCCCGGCACTTCGAAGTGGCTGCCAAAGAGAGTGAAGATGTAGACGTCATAGAGAAGAAGAAAGGGAGAGTGACTGGTGACGAACACACAGGCGAAGAAGAAAGAGAGAGGGAGGGAATGTCTCGCGCGCAATCCATTGGAGAAGATGACTCACGCGAAGAAGAAAGAGAGAGGGAGGGAGTGTCTCGATCAGAAATGCATGTTGTGTGTATTTTTTTGTTTTTTTATTAAGGCGAGCCATACACTATACTTGTCCAAACGGCGTAGCTTCAGTGGTTCACAGGACAAAAGCTTATGTCTAGTCACTGGAAAAATGATTTTTCCATATATATATATATATATATATATATATATATATATATATATATATATATATTTTCGTTGCTTTCTTTTTTTGGTCCTTGTTATGGGTTGTTTTTAGAAGATTTCCACGGTTCTATTTCATAGAGCCATTTTCAAATTGTCTGGCATTACTAATGTTTTTCCTAAATGTCTTTATTCAATAATTATCATTCGCTGTTTTTCACATTGCAGTAGTTAGATAAAGAATGCAAGGGATTAATTAAGTCGAGGCAGTGATTAAATTTAATTTTATAAAATAATTCAAAATATAAAAAAAATTAATTAGATCAACCAATTATAAGAGAATTTATTAATTTTTTATCATTTATTAAAAATGATTTATAATAAGAACCAGAATTGTATTGCTTTTTTTTTTTGTTGCTCACCCGGTTCACTAGAATCTTCGGTTCGAATTAATCTGGATTCACCCCCAGTCGGGCACACGATTATAGGGGAAAAGCTCCCAACATTATTTTTTTCATTCCCACACCTCGAACCGAGGACGTGGTTAAGGAAGAACAAACCTTTACTACTTTTTCTTTGATACAAAACCTTTACTACTTGCTCTCAATGAATGTTTTTTTTTTTTGATATAGATGCTCTCAATGAATGTTGGTGAATTGTATTTCTTGTTGTTCCAATAAAATTTGGGCTTCAGTTAATTGGGCTAAAAAGCCCAATAAAAAATAATGGATAGCCCAAAGCAAACAGAACGACAAGTCATTTCAATCGGGATTTTTTTATTTTTCTTTTGCCCAGACCTTTCTTCTTCGGTTCATCCTTCCCATCGTTCAAGTCGTAGAGTGTAGATCTGTGTTTCTCGTTCTGATATTCTCGACTCACCCTCTGATAGGAGTAATTAGTTAGGTTGTTACTTTGTTATTATTATTCAGTTGTATTGTAACTACTCTCTTTATGATGCAACCTTACGCATCTGATTGTGTATATATACATACTGTCACATCAAATAATATGCTATTCAATTCTTCCCTTCACAAATCGTCACACCCGCAGCTGTACTTGACGCCGTACACTGCTGCTCCGATCACGTCGCCGCGCCGCCGGTCTCTTCTATTTTACTGGTTTGTTCTTTTATCCTCTCACTTCACTTCTTTCGGTTTACTTGTGTGGCCTCCACCTGATCTTTTGATGTTTTCAAACTAGATCTTCAGATCTTGTCTCCACTCCCTGCTTCTTTGCATCTTTTACAATCTTTCCTTTTATCAACCAAAAAATTTCTGATTCTTGCTACTTTTCTCCTCATTTTTCCGGTTCAACTTCTATTGATGGGTTTTCCATGCCTATGTTTGGTTTGGCTTTTGCTTCTCCTGAAAATTTTGTCTCTCTTTTTGTGAATTGCCGAGAATTTTTCTTTTATACGATGTGGTAACTAACCACGGATCGATCGGCCTTCGGAAAAATATTTTCTTGTTATGATTGTTGAGTACGATGCAGAAATGGTCGAATTTTTACTCAATCCTTTGCTTGGGGCAAGGGTATTCTTCTCGGTGTTTAATGCGGGTTTTGTTTTTGTTTCCTCCTAGGTTCGACCAGGGTTTATATTCTAACTTGAGCCAATATTTTGGGTATTATAGTTTGATTTCATGCTAGTTTTAACATTATGATCCTATGTGAGTTGTTAATTGAAGCTTTAGTAGTTGCACTTGCAAGGTGAAAGCTACCTTATGTTAAAACACTTTTCCTTCAGTTGCACTGGGATAATACTATACTTCAGTTAGCGATTTGCTTTTACCATCTAAATTGCATTGAATCCTGTGTCAATGGATCAGTGACTTCAACCTTGCTATCTGATTTCTTGATTTTTTATCGTATTGTTTTATGTCAAGTTTCTTGAAATTGGGTGTAACAATTGGCAGAAGGCTCGGTTTCTTTCTTTCTTTTCCTTTTATGGGATATTTGTGTGCTAATTGTCATTATATTTATGTTAACAGAAATATGCCTCCTCAGAAGGTGGCAATGGATTTCTATTGTAAACGCCTGGCTACAGCCTCATCTGACCACACCATTAAAATTGTTGGGGTGAGCAACACAGCCTCTCAACATCTAGCAACCCTGACTGGTCATCAAGGGCCTGTATGTCAGGTTGCATGGGCTCACCCTGAATTTGGGTCTCTTATTGCTTCGTGTTCTTATGATAGGCGTGTCATTCTATGGAAGGAGGGCAATGAAAATGAATGGACTCAAGCTCATGTTTTTGATGACCACAAGTCATCTGTTACTTCAGTTTCTTGGGCACCTCATGAGTTAGGTCTTTGCTTGGCTTGTGGATTGTCTGATGGTAACATCTCAGTTTTCACTGCAAGAGCAGATGGTGGCTGGGACACTACAAGAATCGACCAAGCCCATTCTTTCTTTGTTACATCTGTTTCATGGGCTCCATCAACAGCACCTGGTGCTGTTGTTGGCACTGACTTGCTTGACCCTGTACAGAAGCTATGCTCTTGTGGTTATGATAATACTGTAAAGGTATGGAAACTCGACAATGGGGTTTGGAAGATGGACTGCTCTCCTGCTCTTCCGATGCATACAGATTATGTCCGAGATGTTGCTTGGGCACCAAATTTGGGGCTTCCTAAATCTACAATTGCTAGTGCATCACAAGATGGTAAAGTCATTATATGGACTGTGGCCAAGGAGGGAGACCAGTGGGCAGGCAAGGTTTTGCATGATTTCAAGACCCCAGTTTCGAGGGTATCATGGTCATTGACTGAAATTTCATTGGCCGTGGTTGATGAGAACAATAATGTGACATTGTGGAAGGAAGCAGTAGATGGTGAGTGGCAACAGGTGACGACAGTGGAGCCATCGACTGGAATTACATTGGCCGTGGTTGATGGGAACAATAATGTGACATTGTGGAAGGAAGCAGTAGATGGTGAGTGGCAACAGGTGACGACAGTGGAGACGTAGAATCGTAGTTTTGAAGTCTTGTTGATTTGGGATAATGGTTAGAATTTTCTCTTTAAAGACTAATTCACGTATACAGTCGAGCAATTGTGCCTCGTAATCCTTAGTTCCATAAACTGTGATCCTTCGAAAATTCTGTGGAAAAGTTGCAAGAATGAAGTTCTATAGTTTGAGTTGTTTTTCTTTCTTCAATTAGAAGATTTACATCCAGTGATACGATATGACATTTCTTCTTTCCATGCAATTTGCATAAAATGTGGCTGTAACACTCCATCGCAATCATTAATGCATATCTGGATTCAGGAGGTTAAATAATTTTGTCCAAAGAAAAAATAGCACCTGCCTGCAATTGCCTTAACTTTCTCTGCATGTTAAAATGAGTTTGAAGAGAAGTTGGTGAATGACTTTCTTTCTAAATCTAAGAGACTGGGGGCATAATTATAATGAAATTCAGCTTATGATTTCTGCATGTTATTCTTCAAATGGAAGTGTCATGATTGTTCAAGGTTTGTTTTTTCAACGAGAATGAAGATAATTTCATTGTTCTATCCGAAGTTTTGGAATATTAGACCTAGAATGAGGACCTTGAAGGTGAGTTTCCATCATGTTTTGATTCTAATGGGTCGTTTGTTTTATGAGTTCCATAAAAAAGGATACTTGTTTCCTGGGGCATGGTGTTGATAGCAGTTTCTCCTAATGGTGCGAAATTATTTGACAGCAGAAAACGAAGGGGAAAAGGGCTTTTATTTCAACATGTTCATTTGCATTTTTATTGAATGACGATGAGCTACAAGCTCAAGACTGATTAAGATGGTTAAGATTGATAATTAGATAATAATATTTGATGACGATACATAAGTCTAACCACAACAGGACATTTCTACATAATCTAATAGTCAGGAAAGCTCGGATAATTTATATTTTTCTTTTCAATCGAAAAGGGGACTGACTACTTTAACATGAATCCATACATTGTTATCCTTGCGCTGTTATTCTCAAAGTAGTTTCCTCCAATCCTAATTATAAGACCTAGTTGACTTTTTTGGAGAGATTAAGAAAGCTAATTAAATTACTTTAGAGTATTTTTTTTAAAACTATTTATCTGACTGATAAACTAATATATAATTTAAGGATACACAACATATGAAATGATTAAGTAACTTATTTAACTTTCTTAATCTTTCCAAAAAAAAGTCAACCAGATCTTATAATTGGGATCGGTGTAGTATTTCACTGCACCCATAAATTAAAAACATATTAGAATATAAGTTATAGATTATTTTCTTAAAAAATAAATTCACTGTCTATGATTATTTTTGGCTTCATTTTGAGATCTGATGATGAAAGAATCGGTTTGATATTCTCAAATGAAAGTGTACATTTATGGGAAAAAAACAAAAAAATCGTACTCTTTGTTTTTCGTATAAAAAAGTAGTTAACACGTCAAGGAAGTCAAATAATTAATTTTTTTTTCCTGATTTTACCTCTCTCTCTCTCTCTCTCTCTCTCTCTCTCTCTCTCTCTCTCTCTCTCTCTCTCAATAAATATATTTTTATATTTATATCTCTCTCTCTCTATATATATATATATATTTTCATTCTTTCCCTTTTATCTCTTTTTCCACTTATTCTCTCTCCCACTCATTCTCTCTCCCACTCACGCTCTTCATAACTTTTAGTGGAAATTATAATAAAAGACTTAAGAAAAATAATATTTATTAAGAATGACTATAAATAGTAATTATTAAGAAAAAACAATACTAATTATTTTGAAAGACCAGAAATTAAAATAGAAAGACTAAATTGCTCTTAGTCAGATTTCATATATTCTCTTTAAGTGAATCAGAATCTGAAGTGATTGATGGATAATGAAAAATAGAAACCAATTCAAATAACCTCGTCATTTTTTTATTGCATAAACAACGGAGAATAGTTGAAGACCCTCGCAAAGCTAATGAGCTTTAATTGATTCGTTTCTCATTCTCTTACACTGTGTCTTCCTCTAATGTCTCCGTTTCTTCTTCATCTGATTTCGTTTCTTTGATGTCTCTGTTTCTCCTCAGCCGCTCCCTCCTACTCTCCTTCTTGATTCTTTATGCAAGTTATCCCTCTATGTTTCACGAAAACAAGTTTCAAGCATCTGCCTGTTTCTTTTGCCATCTTTATCTTCCCTTTGGGAAGGTTGAAGAGTAAAGTGGCCATGAAAGCCACTTATTGATCTCAGATTATCAGCACCTATCCCTCTAATTCAAAATGCAAAAAAAAAAAAAAAAAAAAAAGATGGTTTTGGCTGTTGTAATTTTAAGGAAAATAAAATTCAAATTATATTATTTAAAATAGGATGTGGGAGAGATTGGATGAGATAATGTAGGAAGTTTAATTAAGGGTAATCTAGTATTTTAAAATTTATATTTAAGTTATTAGTCATCCTTAATAATTACAACTTTTAAGGTCTTTCTCAATAAATATTATCTGTCATAAGTCATTGATTCTAATTTTACCTAATTTTTATATCAAAATATAACACTAAGGCCTCCTTTAGCTTATATTGCAACCTCATTACCTGGAATTTTAAAATAAAACACCCCTGAATTGCCACATAAAGTAGATACAATATGCATCAATTTAAATTAAAATTAAGTTGCCAAATAAATTAAAATTATATAACTTAATGGATAGTATGTTAAAGATTTTGTAGAAATGGCTTCCCTCCGCTTGGTGTTGGAGTAACCTTACATCTAAATTATTGGAGAATTTGATGATTTTTTTATCCTTCACCTAACACAAGAAATTTAAGCACTTATCGTATACATATGGTTGAATTCATAAATTCTTACTTATGTCAAGACTTAAAAAAAGTACTTGATGTCGATGTTGGTGTCAGTTGAGTCAAATATTGATTCAATGGAGAATTTGATTATTCAAACTATTATTATGAATTTTAAACACACACACATCAATACGTACTTTAAATGGTTCATATTTACAATGGAGGCACAGTAAAAAGAAACCAAATAAGACATTATACATAAGGGAAAATTGGGAAGATCTTATGAAATAATGCGTTGCACAATAACTTATGTAAATGTTAGATACGAGTATTAAACCCTGCAAGTAATAATCTGTGTGAACATACTTTTCGAACGCTAATTCAAACAGTTCAAAATGTTTTCAGGCAAAAAAGGAGAAAAACCAAAACAGAGAAAAGATGAATGAAGGGAGAAAAAATAAGAGAAAATACAATATATATGTTACGTGAGATTTGGTGATAAAAAAAAAAAAATATTTGATGAAAAAAAAGGCGAGATCGCAATCATATCTAAGGGAGCTATCAAATTGAGGGATAATGTTAAGTTTGACATCAAATTTGGTCGCTTTAAAATTAAAAATGACTTTGGAGTAAGAAGTCACATTTGGAATAGATTTTGTTCATTAGCATTTTTGGGATTAAAGTCAAGTTAAAGTTAAAGAAACCCTGTACGCTTAAAAGTTTAGAGGCAGTTTTATTAAATTTCAAATTTCTGATATTGAAGTTATAATTATATATCAAACATAACCTTATAACATATACGTATAAAGTATAATATATATATATATATATATATATATATATATATATATATATATATATATATATATATATATGGAAAATCATTTGTCCAGTGACTGGACCTAAGCTTCTGTCTTGTGAACCACTGAAGCTACACCGTTTGGATTAGTATAGTGTATGGCTCGCCTTAATAAACAAAAAACAAAAAATACACACAACCCATGATGTGCATTTCCGATCGAAACTATCAAATCTATCAAGAACCCATATTGTGAGAATTAATAGCAAATTGCGGATCTGTCGAGAACCTCCGGCTATGAATTAAAACCTTATATCTAAATTGAGAAATCAAATCGGTACTCTTTGTGCCTTGAAGAACCCTTAGGGCATCTTGCTCCACTGAATTTGCTATAAAAGACGATAAAAGACGTCACAAAATGGGTTCTTCCTGAATTTGCTATTGATTCGCACAATATGGGTTCTCAACATATAGCTTATGAATTTTTGTTAGTCATTTTATAAGAGACAAGACTTTCGACCCGTGCGATGCACGGATATGTTTGTATCAAAAAGACTTGAAATGAATAAGATGGACTAATATGTAACAAATTAACCGTTCTATTAAATCAATACACTTTTACAAAGATCATAACATAACATAGTACTCATTCTGAAACCTACCCTATATCAATGAAACAAAAGGTTTTGGAAAACTTCTCTATAAACAACATTTATTGTGATATTACTCATTTACCAAACTCGTTTAGTATAAGGATTTTTAAACGACTGAAATTCTTAACTCTAGACATGGCAACATATAATTGCCCATGTGAGAAAATTGGGCTTGGTAGGTAAAGGCCTGCATTTGACAATGATTGACCTTGGCTTTTGTTTATCGTCATTGCAAATGAAATTATGATTGGAAATTGTCTTCTAGTCATTTTGAATGGCAGTGTAGTTTCAGAAGGATTCATATTCATTTTGTGTATCAAAATCTCTTCACCTGCGCTTGTTCCATTCAATGCCTTAGCTTTAACGACATTCTTCCCAAGTTGTGTAATTTGAAGTCTTGTACCGTTGCACAATCCTGTAGCTTGGTCAATGTTCCTTATTAACATAACATGTGCACCAATTTTCAAAACCAATTTATGATGAGGAAAGCCAGAGCATTTA
The DNA here is from genome assembly GCA_025563575.1 of Acacia pycnantha. NCBI lineage: Eukaryota > Viridiplantae > Streptophyta > Magnoliopsida > Fabales > Fabaceae > Acacia > Acacia pycnantha. The sequence continues at coordinate 2,194,574 of JAMWYP010000031.1, read as the reverse complement.
ATTGCATTCAGGTATTCTATGTCATATAAATCCACAAAGCTTTCATTTGCATTGTCGACACGATTTATAGAATCTGAACTGAAGTATTGCACTGCATCTCCTGGCAACAAAGAGCAAATGTAGTCATTCAATGTGTCGACACTCTCTGTTGTTGGTGTTAGGATTGACCTACTATGCAAGTAATCTTCGTCAAATAGGCGCTCTATTAAATCTGGATAGGTAGATTTAACGATACATAACGATGTCCGCAATACCATCGTGTGGTAATCCAATGTCTCCATCTCCTACAAGTAACAACCATTCTGAAAATGATTTTATTTTTTGTTGCTCAATTGGATCGTTGGAAGACTTCAGCCTCATGTTCCTTGTTAATCAGAGTAATTTGCAATCATTCCATAGATAAGAAGCGTTGATTGTTGCATCTACAATCTCTGCTCGCCCACTTTTGGTATGGCCAGGAAGGATTTGCCTAAAATCACCACCCATGACGACACATTTTCCTCCAAATATGGAATTGCTCTTCAATAAGTCCCTCAACGTTCTATCAACGACCTCGACACAATGTTTCTTCACCATGGGCGCTTCATCCCAAATAATGATGTCAGTAGCTTTTAGTAAATTTGCCATTGGCGATTGATGAGAAATAGAACAAATGGAGTCTTCATTGACGTCAATAGGTATACAAAACCTAGAATGTGCGGTCTCTGGGATGGTAGTAGAGTTGCGGCTATTCCACTTGATGCTACATTTAGTATGATTCCCCATTTGATCTTACTGAAGCTGTCAATGCATTCCATATAAATGTTTTTCCAGTTTAGCCAAATCCATGCAGAAAGAAGAACCCACCTTTCTTTGAAGAAGCAGCACCCATTATCTCATCAAACACCTGCTTTTGCTCAGCAATCATCAACCGTTGCAATCTTTCTGATTCTTCTCTTTCCTTTAGCTTGTTGTAGTTCAGTTCTTGAAGAATTAACTGGTTTGAAATATCAAAGATGTTATTTGTATCAGGTGTAGGAAGTGATGGATAGTCGTTTAAACTCCTACCATTGCGTAGCAAGAGTTTTTCAATAATAGATAAGCTGCAGACTTCTTTATCGGCGGATGATATATGCAAATCTTAGTTAAACAATAAAAGGTATTTAAAACCATGTGATATAAACAAATAATAGACATATATAATAATACGTGAACGTGTTGATACATGAATATTTTGATTTCTATTATGAATTGTTGAACATGCCTTTGCAGCCATATTTGAATTACTTAACTATCAGTAGATATATTTATCTTGAAATGTTATAATGCACAACAAAAATAACAAAGTACAAGTACAAATTATAAATAATCAAATACCGGAAAACGATTGTCACCATGACTAATATGTAACAAATCTTCACATAAAAATCCTTTCGTATGTTCCCAAACAATAGCGGGTTGAGATAAACAATGGCTTAACAACATGCTTGTGAAAAACTGATGTAGATAATTGCCTGATGCCCATGATGATGCCTCTTTAATTGCATCAATGTATTCTCTGTCATCATCTAACAATCCAAGCGCGTAACATGCTTCCCTGAATGTTGGATAAACTACAGTATTCACAGTTCTTATATCGATGTAAGTCTTTGCGCCACGAACCTTTGTAAGCAACAAACGAAGATAATATAGTTCTCCTTGAGCTGGGGTACAATGACCAATCCTTCCAATTGAAAAGCCATGCTCATGAATTTTCCAAAACATTTTTTCCCTAACAAACGTGAAGTGGTTGGGGAATTGAGAATAAGTCAGTGTTCTTGTGAAAGGGTCATCCTTATTTTTTTCAAACCAAGCAAGGAACATTGACTCCTTGACCCGGGGGTTGTTCACAAGGGAGGACAATGTTTAACCTTGAGTGTAGTAAATTGATTGCTGATGAGGCAGATGAAAACTGAGTCTCTCCATAGGTGGATGCCTATGGTGTATTTTGAAACCAAATATTCGCCACGACGCCTCACATGAAGATACATACCTACAATTGAGGTAGTGAGAAACTTCATCAAAAGATTGTTGAGAGCCTAGACTATCATTGTTGTTATATATACTAGCAATGACACGGTCATTCCCTTTACTAATGTATTTGAACAGGTACTTGATGGCACGTGATTGATTTGTCTTCTCAATGTTCAAATGAACACAAAATAGTTTCAGCAATCTAGCATTATAAGGGACGACAAATTTATTATCAAGCTTAACTCCCTTTCTTGAAACCGTACGACCGTCATTTCTCCTACGATATGTTGGGTAACCTTTTTCATCCAAAATTGTATGTGCATTATATCTTTTAGGGAAATACTTTGAACATTTACCATCTTCCATGCAAGGCACATTTCTTGATGATCGACCACATGGACCATGAACCATGTAGCTCCTAACTAATTCATACAATTCAGGATCTACAAGTTTATCTGGTATCTCTATTGATATTAATTGGTCAACATCAAATGGAGATGTTAATTTGTCCGCCTCAAACAACCATAGTATGATATGTGCATGTGAAAGCCCTCTCTTTTGAAACTCAACAGTGTATACATCTGCATTTTTCAAAGGCATAAATTTAGTTAAAATGTTTAAAAGTAAATATCGATATTTAAACAATCTTGGAACTATATTGACTATTTAAATGTTAGATCTGGATAATTTAAAGTCATTTTTTTTAGAGAAATACAACAAACATTTAATGATCGATATGCAGATTCTGTAAATTATATAAATCCGAAAGTTGATTATCAATGACAAAAAAATATTGAATTACTTTACAATGATTATTTAATCTTGTTCAAATAATAGTAAAAGGATACCTGCTTTGATGGAGCGAGTATGTTCTCATCCTTCAAAATTCTCATTAATTTGTCAAGTTTCATGTGGAATACCCTACTCAATATTTCGGTTTGTCACGGGGTTTTAAACCGTCTTTCTCACAATGACGAGTAATCTCAGGCCACATTGGGTTGCATGTGTAGGTCAGAAATATATCTGGATAACCAGCCCAAGAACAAATGGCCATAGCATCTTGATAGTTTTGAATCATGTATCGTGCGCCACCAGTGAAAGAAGACGGTAAAATAACTCGCCGTCCTGTCGATGAAGGGTCCGTCTCTCCTCTGGTAACTGCATCTGTTAGTCCACTTTAAAGATCAACCCTTAAATCCTTTTGATTCTTTCTAATGTAATCAAGCCTATCGCTTTCAACCATTGAGTATCCGTCTACAATGAATTGCTGTAGTAATTTTTTTCCATGCAATATGACTGATCTTTCAGACTTCATCCTCATTAAACGGAATGCCATGTACTCCTTAGTGTTAGCTTCTTCTTCTTTTTTGTGGTTGATAGTGACTCTTGAGCATGTTCATTTGATGAGTCATAACCGTTGTCTCCATATGGGAAAAGCAACGGATACTGCAATGGGAGATATGCCATATGTAGCTCATCGATTCTTTGTAAATTTCCACTTTGTCGTTTGACAATGATGTCCCTTTTTGTATATAAATTATCAAAGTCACCTACAATTAGAGCTGCAAGCTCAGAAGTTGTGGGCATATTATATTGCTTAGATTGGCCAGTTACGTTGCTACTTCTGATTAGCCTTATACTAACATCAGATATGACATTCTGCTTAATGATTTCCGCAACGTTCCTATAATGTTTGACCACACAGTTGTGTTTATCCGCATTCTTTTAACATTTCAACAATACTTTGATCCAAATGTCCGCCACCAACATGATCTGGGAAAAATCGGAATGTACAAAATATTAAATCTGGTGTCGTATTTATTAAAGAAATATGTACAACGGGTAAATATATTTAAATAACACTAACCTCACGGTCGAAATTCGATTTGATACTTCATTTTCAGTGTCGTAAATATATAGTTGGGCGAAAACTGGAGGATTTCCTTGAGGAGACAATAAACTACCAATCAAATGGTGGTTTTGACCTGAAAGGACAAATGAATAAGGGCCTCCTCCCTTAGAGTTGATTGAATGGTCAATTTTGCCACCCATAGAGGTGAATGAAAACATGTTGTTGTACAAACGAATATTTCTCAAGAATTTTTTTGCATGTGATGAATCTTTGTTGAAAAAGAGTTGTTCAAGCTCTTCAGGAGGCCTTTTCAACAAAGGAACAATAATCTTTCCTTTACAACAACAAATGCCAAACTGCGTAACTAAATTTTTTTTGAGACCTTTCAGTCTCTCTGCAAACCACATCTGTGAACCACAAAATTGACATTCAAGACTAGCATCTCCATCATCTAAGTAATTGGAATGAAACGTACACGTCAGATTGTTGTCGACCACTCCATAAGGAGTAGATGTATCATGTTGATCGTTAGTAGCTCTGGAATCTGGTAGAAACTGTTTTCAAGAAGTTTTATTTAAATATGATGAAATCTGACAATAAAAAAAATGTATTTACTTTTTTAACCGATACTTACTTTCATGTAATGGAATGTCTAGACTTTTGCATAAATCAGTAGCTAATTCACGAATTTGTGGCAGATGTGTTTTTCACTGCACCCATAAATTAAAAACATATTAGAATATAAGTTATAGATTATTTTCTTAAAAAATAAATTCACTGTCTATGATTATTTTTGGCTTCATTTTGAGATCTGATGATGAAAGAATCGGTTTGATATTCTCAAATGAAAGTGTACATTTATGGGAAAAAACAAAAAAATCGTACTCTTTGTTTTTCGTATAAAAAAGTAGTTAACACGTCAAGGAAGTCAAATAATTAATTTTTTTTTCCTGATTTTACCTCTCTCTCTCTCTCTCTCTCTCTCTCTCTCTCTCTCTCTCTCTCTCTCTCTCTCTCTCTCTCTCTCTCTCTCTCTCTCTCTCTCTCTCTCTCTCTCTCTCTCTCTCTGAAGTCAAATAATTAATTTTTTTTTCCTGATTTTACCCCCCTCTCTCTCTCTCTCTCATATATATATATTTTTTCATTCTTTCCCTTTTATCTCTTTTTCCACCTCTTTTTCACTCATTCTCTCTCCCACTCATTCTCTCTCCCACTCACGCTCTTCATAACTTTTAGTGGAAATTATAATAAAAGACTTAAGAAAAATAATATTTATTAAGAATGACTATAAATAGTAATTATTAAGAAAAAACAATACTAATTATTTTGAAAGACCGTAAATTAAAATAGAAAGACTAAATTGCTCTTAGTCGATTTCATATATTCTCTTTAAGTGAATCAGAATCTGAAGTGATTGATGGATAATGAAAAATAGAAACCAATTCAAATAACCTCGTCATTTTTTTATTGCATAAACAACGGAGAATAGTTGAAGACCCTCGCAAAGCTAATGAGCTTTAATTGATTCGTTTCTCATTCTCTTACACTGTGTCTTCCTCTAATGTCTCCGTTTCTTCTTCATCTGATTTCGTTTCTTTGATGTCTCTGTTTCTCCTCAGCCGCTCCCTCCTACTCTCCCTTCTTGATTCTTTATGCAAGTTATCCCTCTATGTTTCACGAAAACAAGTTTCAAGCATCTGCCTGTTTCTTTTGCCATCTTTATCTTCCCTTTGGGAAGGTTGAAGAGTAAAGTGGCCATGAAAGCCACTTATTGATCTCAGATTATCAGCACCTATCCCTCTAATTCAAAATGCAAAAAAAAAAAAAAAAAAAAAGATGGTTTTGGCTGTTGTAATTTTAAGGAAAATAAAATTCAAATTATATTATTTAAAATAGGATGTGGGAGAGATTGGATGAGATAATGTAGGAAGTTTAATTAAGGGTAATCTAGTATTTTAAAATTTATATTTAAGTTATTAGTCATCCTTAATAATTACAACTTTTAAGGTCTTTCTCAATAAATATTATCTGTCATAAGTCATTGATTCTAATTTTACCTAATTTTTATATCAAAATATAACACTAAGGCCTCCTTTAGCTTATATTGCAACCTCATTACCTGGAATTTTAAAATAAAACACCCCTGAATTGCCACATAAAGTAGATACAATATGCATCAATTTAAATTAAAATTAAGTTGCCAAATAAATTAAAATTATATAACTTAATGGATAGTATGTTAAAGATTTTGTAGAAATGGCTTCCCTCCGCTTGGTGTTGGAGTAACCTTACATCTAAATTATTGGAGAATTTGATGATTTTTTTATCCTTCACCTAACACAAGAAATTTAAGCACTTATCGTATACATATGGTTGAATTCATAAATTCTTACTTATGTCAAGACTTAAAAAAAGTACTTGATGTCGATGTTGGTGTCAGTTGAGTCAAATATTGATTCAATGGAGAATTTGATTATTCAAACTATTATTATGAATTTTAAACACACACACATCAATACGTACTTTAAATGGTTCATATTTACAATGGAGGCACAGTAAAAAGAAACCAAATAAGACATTATACATAAGGGAAAATTGGGAAGATCTTATGAAATAATGCGTTGCACAATAACTTATGTAAATGTTAGATACGAATATTAAACCCTGCAAGTAATAATCTGTGTGAACATACTTTTCGAACGCTAATTCAAACAGTTCAAAATGTTTTCAGGCAAAAAAGGAGAAAAACCAAAACAGAGAAAAGATGAATGAAGGGAGAAAAAATAAGAGAAAATACAATATATATGTTACGTGAGATTTGGTATATATAAAAAAAAAAAAAATATTTGATGAAAAAAAAGGCGAGATCGCAATCATATCTAAGGGAGCTATCAAATTGAGGGATAATGTTAAGTTTGACATCAAATTTGGTCGCTTTAAAATTAAAAATGACTTTGGAGTAAGAAGTCACATTTGGAATAGATTTTGTTCATTAGCATTTTTGGGATTAAAGTCAAGTTAAAGTTAAAGAAATCCTGTACGCTTAAAAAGTTTAGAGGCAGTTTTATTAAATTTCAAATTTCTGATATTGAAGTTATAATTATATATCAAACATAACCTTATAACATATACGTATAAAGTATAATATATATATATATATATATATATATATATATATATATATATATATATATATGGAAAATCATTTGTCCAGTGGCTGGACCTAAGCTTCTGTCTTGTGAACCACTGAAGCTACACCGTTTGGATTAGTATAGTGTATGGCTCGCCTTAATAAACAAAAAACAAAAAAATACACACAACCCATGATGTGCATTTCCGATCGAAACTATCAAATCTATCAAGAACCCATATTGTGAGAATTAATAGCAAATTGCGGATCTGTCGAGAACCTCCAGCTATGAATTAAAACCTTATATCTAAATTGAGAAATCAAATCGGTACTCTTTGTGCCTTGAAGAACCCTTAGGGCATACTGCTCCCTGAATTTGCTATAAAAGACGATAAAAGACGTCACAAAATGGGTTCTTCCTGAATTTGCTATTGATTCGCACAATATGGGTTCTCGACATATAGCTTATGAATTTTTGTTAGTCATTTTATAAGAGACAAGACTTTCGACCTGTGCGATGCACGGATATGTTTGTATCAAAAAGACTTGAAATGAATAAGATGGACTAATATGTAACAAATTAACCGTTCTATTAAATCAATACACTTTTACAAAGATCATAACATAACATAGTACTCATTCTGAAACCTACCCTATATCAATGAAACAAAAGGTTTTGGAAAACTTCTCTATAAACAACATTTATTGTGATATTACTGCATTTACCAAACTCGTTTAGTATAAGGATTTTTAAACGACTGAAATTCTTAACTCTAGACATGGCAACATATAATTGCCCATGTGAGAAAATTGGGCTTGGTAGGTAAAGGCCTGCATTTGACAATGATTGACCTTGGCTTTTGTTTATCGTCATTGCAAATGAAATTATGATTGGAAATTGTCTTCTAGTCATTTTGAATGGCAGTGTAGTTTCAGAAGGATTCATATTCATTTTGTGTATCAAAATCTCTTCACCTGCGCTTGTTTCATTCAATGCCTTAGCTTTAACGACATTCTTCCCAAGTTGTGTAATTTGAAGTCTTGTACCGTTGCACAATCCTGTAGCTTGGTCAATGTTCCTTATTAACATAACAGGTACACCAATTTTCAAAACCAATTTATGATGAGGAAAGCCAGAGCATTTAATTGCATTCAGGTATTCTATGTCATATAAATCCACAAAGCTTTCATTTGCATTGTCGACACGATTTATAGAATCGAATCAAGTATTGCACGCATCTCCGGCAACAAAGAGCAAATGTAGTCATTCAATGTGTCGACACTCTCTGTTGTTGGTGTTAGGATTGACCTACTATGCAAGTAATCTTCGTCAAATAGGCGCTCTATTAAATCTGGATAGGTAGATTTAACGATACAGTTAATTGGATTACAATCATCGTGAAGCAAAAAATCTTCTGGAATAACGATGTCTGCAATACCATCGTGTGGTAATCCAATGTCTCCATCTCCTACAAGTAACAACCATTCTGAAAATGATTTTATTTTTTGTTGCTCAATTGGATCGTTGGAAGACTTCAGCCTCATGTTCCTTGTTAATCAGAGTAATTTGCAATCATTCCATAGATAAGAAGCGTTGATTGTTGCATCTACAATCTCTGCTCGCCCACTTTTTGGTATGACCGGAAGGATTTGCCTAAAATCACCACCCATGACGACACATTTTCCTCCAAATATGGAATTGCTCTTCAATAAGTCCCTCAACGTTCTATCAACAGCCTCGACACAATGTTTCTTCACCATGGGCGCTTCATCCCAAATAATGATGTCAGTAGCTTTTAGTAAATTTGCCATTGGCGATTGATGAGAAATAGAACAAATGGAGTCTTCATTGACGTCAATAGGTATACAAAACCTAGAATGTGCGGTCCTACCGGATGGTAGTAGAGTTGCAGCTATTCCACTTGATGCTACATTTAGTATGATTCCCCCATTTGATCTTACTGAAGCTGTCAATGCATTCCATATAAATGTTTTTCCAGTTTAGCCAAATCCATGCAGAAAGAAGAACCCACCTTTCTTTGAAGAAGCAGCACCCATTATCTCATCAAACACCTGCTTTTGCTCAGCAATCATCAACCGTTGCAATCTTTCTGATTCTTCTCTTTCCTTTAGCTTGTTGTAGTTCAGTTCTTGAAGAATTAACTGGTTTGAAATATCAAAGATGTTATTTGTATCAGGTGTAGGAAGTGATGGATAGTCGTTTAAACTCCTACCATTGCGTAGCAAGAGTTTTTCAATAATAGATAAGCCTGCAGCTTCTTTATCGGCGGATGATATATGCAAATCTTAGTTAAACAATAAAAGGTATTTAAAACCATGTGATATAAACAAATAATAGACATATATAATAATACGTGAACGTGTTGATACATGAATATTTTGATTTCTATTATGAATTGTTGAACATGCCTTTGCAGCCATATTTGAATTACTTAACTATCAGTAGATATATTTATCTTGAAATGTTATAATGCACAACAAAAATAACAAAGTACAAGTACAAATTATAAATAATCAAATACCTGGAAAACGATTGTCACCATGACTAATATGTAACAAATCTTCACATAAAAATCCTTTCGTATGTTCCCAAACAATAGCGGGTTGAGATAAACAATGGCTTAACAACATGCTTGTGAAAAACTGATGTAGATAATTGCCTGATGCCCATGATGATGCCTCTTTAATTGCATCAATGTATTCTTTGTCATCATCTAACAATCCAAGCGCGTAACATGCTTCCCTGAATGTTGGATAAACTACAGTATTCACAGTTCTTATATCGGTGTAAGTCTTTGCGCCACGAACCTTTGTAAGCAACAAACGAAGATAATATAGTTCTCCTTGAGCTGGGGTACAATGACCAATCCTTCCAATTGAAAAGCCATGCTCATGAATTTTCCAAAACATTTTTTCCCTAACAAACGTGAAGTGGTTGGGGAATTGAGAATAAGTCAGTGTTCTTGTGAAAGGGTCATCCTTATTTTTTTCAAACCAAGCAAGGAACATTGACTCCTTGACCCGGGGGTTGTTCACAAGGGAGGACAATGTTTAACCTTGAGTGTAGTAAATTGATTGCTGATGAGGCAGATGAAAATCGAGTCTCTCCATAGGTGGATGCCTATGGTGTATTTTGAAACCAAATATTCGCCACGACGCCTCACATGAAGATACATACCTACAATTGAGGTAGTGAGAAACTTCATCAAAAGATTGTTGAGAGCCTAGACTATCATTGTTGTTATATATACTAGCAATGACACGGTCATTCCCTTTACTAATGTATTTGAACAGGTACTTGATGGCACGTGATTGATTTGTCTTCTCAATGTTCAAATGAACACAAAATAGTTTCAGCAACCTAGCATTATAAGGGACGACAAATTTATTATCAAGCTTAACTCCCTTTCTTGAAACCGTACGACCGTCATTTCTCCTACGATATGTTGGGTAACCTTTTTCATCCAAAATTGTATGTGCATTATATCTTTTAGGGAAATACTTTGAACATTTACCATCTTCCATGCAAGGCACATTTCTTGATGATCGACCACATGGACCATGAACCATGTAGCTCCTAACTAATTCATACAATTCAGGATCTACAAGTTTATCTGGTATCTCTATTGATATTAATTGGTCAACATCAAATGGAGATGTTAATTTGTCCGCCTCAAACAACCATAGTATGATATGTGCATGTGAAAGCCCTCTCTTTTGAAACTCAACAGTGTATACATCTGCATTTTTCAAAGGCATAAATTTAGTTAAAATGTTTAAAAGTAAATATCGATATTTAAACAATCTTGGAACTATATTGACTATTTAAATGTTAGATCTGGATAATTTAAAGTCATTTTTTTAGAGAAATATAACAAACACTTAATGATCGATATGCAGATTCTATAAATTATATAAATCCGAAAGTTGATTATCAATGACAAAAAAATATTGAATTACTTTACAATGATTATTTAATCTTGTTCAAATAATAGTAAAAGGATACCTGCTTTGATGGAGCCGAGTATGTTCTCATCCTTCAAAATTCTCATTAATTTGTCAAGTTTCATGTGGAATACCCTACTCAATATTTCTGGTTTGTCACAGGGTTTTAAACCGTCTTTCTCACAATGACGAGTAATCTCAGGCCACATTGGGTTGCATGTGTAGGTCAGAAATATATCTGGATAACCAGCCCAAGAACAAATGGCCATAGCATCTTGATAGTTTTGAATCATGTATCGTGCGCCACCAGTGAAAGAAGACGGTAAAATAACTCGCCGTCCTGTCGATGAAGGGTCCGTCTCTCCTCTGGTAACTGCATCTCGTTAGTCCACTTTAAAGATCAACCCTTAAATCCTTTTGATTCTTTCTAATGTAATCAAGCCTATCGCTTTCAACCATTGAGTATCCGTCTACAATGAATTGCTGTAGTAATTTTTTTCCATGCAATATGACTGATCTTTCAGACTTCATCCTCATTAAACAGAATGCCATGTACTCCCTTAGTGTTAGCTTCTTCTTCTTTTTTGTGGTTGATAGTGACTCTTGAGCATGTTCATTTGATGAGTCATAACCGTTGTCTCCATATGGGAAAAGCAACGGATACTGCAATGGGAGATATGCCATATGTAGCTCATCGATTCTTTGTAAATTTCCACTTTGTCGTTTGACAATGATGTCCCTTTTTGTATATAAATTATCAAAGTCACCTACAATTAGAGCTGCAAGCTCAGAAGTTGTGGGCATATTATATTGCTTAGATTGGCCAGTTACGTTGCTACTTCTGATTAGCCTTATACTAACATCAGATATGACATTCTGCTTAATGATTTCCGCAGCGTTCCTATAATGTTTGACCACACAGTTGTGTTTATCCAGGCATTCTTTTAACATTTCAACAATACTTTGATCCAAATGTCCGCCACCAACATGACTGCTGGGAAAATCAGAATGTACAAAATATTAAATCTGGTGTCGTATTTATTAAAGAAATATGTACAACGGGTAAATATATTTAAATAACACTAACCTCACGGTCGAAATTCGATTTGATACTTCATTTTCAGTGTCGTAAATATATAGTTGGGCGAAAACTGGAGGATTTCCTTGAGGAGACAATAAACTACCAATCAAATGGTGGTTTTGACTGAAAGGACAAATGAATAAGGGCCTCCTCCCTTAGAGTTGATTGAATGGTCAATTCTGCCACCCATAGAGGTGAATGAAAACATGTTGTTGTACAAACGAATATTTCTCAAGAATTTTTTTGCATGTGATGAATCTTTGTTGAAAAAGAGTTGTTCAAGCTCTTCAGAGGCCTTTTCAACAAAGGAACAATAATCTTTCCTTTACAACAACAAATGCCAAACTGCGTAACTAAATTTTTTTGAGACCTTTCGGTCTCTCTGCAAACCACATCTCGTGAACCACAAAATTGACATTCAAGACTAGCATCTCCATCATCTAAGTAATTGGAATGAAACGTACACGTCAGATTGTTGTCGACCACTCCATAAGGAGTAGATGTATCATGTTGATCGTTAGTAGCTCTGGAATCTGGTAGAAACTGTTTTCAAGAAGTTTTATTTAAATATGATGAAATCTGACAATAAAAAAAATGTATTTACTTTTTTAACCGATACTTACTTTCATGTAATGGAATGTCTAGACTTTTGCATAAATCAGTAGCTAATTCACGAATTTGTGGCAGATGTGTTTTTCCTTGCTTCTTCTGATTCACGGATTGTGATTCAGGTCGAACTGTATGAGTAACATTAAGGGTGTTGCTGTACGTTAAACAACTGTCATCGCGTTGCATGCAATTTGAGCTACTGGGTATGTTAGTAATATTCGTCAAAACAGATTGGATATAGTTTCTTGACAATGGATTCAAAAGAGAAGATTTGGCAGTTGGTAACTCATTCTCAGTTATAGTCCCCGGACAATTCATCGTCAGCTGGTTAACTGAATTTCCAGAAACACCAACAGAATTACAACAATGATTTTCTGAACAACCTTCTGAACATATTCGTTTACCTACAGAATCGGTTTGTTCGAAACTGAATAAATATTGGCATTCGATTGATGAAAATCTAAACAAATATAAGCTCTACAGTATATTAACATCAATATGAAGTAATTGACCTCTTCCTTCAATCTGGCTGTTTTTTGACACGGTAGAGCGCTTGTTACACATAGTTGATTCCCTTTTTTGAGAATAATGAGAGGTCACAGATGCTTGACGTCTTTGATTTATAGATCGGAAGGCTATATAAGTAATTTATGTAAGTCAATAATAGTTGATATGACTAACCTATTCTTTCATGACAGATGGTCTGTAACATTCAAAATGAAATGCGAAAACTGAAACATCTTGAAAAGAACTAACGGCTAGATGTGAATCAATGGTATCCGAACGGTTTGATCCCATTATGTGTTTCAACTGTTGGCATGGATCGCCATGTAAGAAAACATCGTATTTATGAATTTCCAGTTTTTGTTAAAATTGAATCACGAAAGTAAATGGAATTAATTGTCGTGGTTAATGTAGTTGACAAAATTATGATTTCCTTCCTTTGAAAGACAATTATTCGATCAAATTTTCCTTCCTTTTTTAGTTTCTCTTTCCAAATTTTCTCCCGTAATCATAATGTGAGCAAACCACAAAAGTCAACGAATTTGAAAAAATGATATGAACTCAACTTCTTAAGTTGTTATTACTAATTTTCGCACTGCAATTAAAACAAAAATACTTACGAATCAGCCTTATAATTCTGATTGGTAATATAATAATGAGTGATTCCATAATTTTGCAAATTAAGCGAGTCATACATTCATACTTTAGTATGTTAAAACTCCAGATTCTTTGCAGCTCTTTAAGGATATTAATATTTATAATATACTACTTTGGTCTTATTTATAAGAGAAAATTCCATATAAAGACGGTTGAATTAATATTTATTACCTATCTTCAAAATCAGAGTCTATGTAAAATTCGAGAACATGTTTTTTTCCTTGAATATTAAATTAATAATATGTATTAACGGTTAACCAAATCCCAACATTAATTCTTCAAAAATGGATTAGAGATTCCAACAACAATGGAAAATGGAGCTTTTGGTTATTTTTGGGAAATGCCTATTACTTGGTTATGATTTTTGATTCAATTATGATTTAATGTATATTTTCAATTTAAATTTATTTTATTACCTTATCTTCGAAATGGAAACAATATCCTAATTAATTCCAATGGCTTGAAAATGAAATGCATAACTGTAGCCCACAATTATTATTAAAGTCGTCAAACTTTCTGGAGTATTGGGAAATTATCTAAACCACAATAATAAAAATACGAATTAAATAGGAATAATATCCAAATAAATTCAAATAACTTGAAAATGAAATGTCTAATTTGAGCCCGTAATTATTATTGAGAGGATCAAAATTTCTGGAGTGAAGGGAAATTGTCTAGGAAATAATTTATATTTTTTTTTAGAAAAAGAAAATTACTTTAACAGGTATTAACTAAATTATTTTTAATGTAATAACACATGGACTAATTTAATGATATGATTATTTGACCCGTTTTGTAGTGAAACGAGTTCGGAAGTCATGGCTCACAAGAAAGCAGCGATGAATTTAAATATCCAAATTTCATATATCCCATGAAACAAAAGTTATCCATTCATTTTGCATGTAAGTAACTACGCCTCCACAAAACTACAAGGAGAAATAAATGCACAATAGGATGCTAACATAATACTAAACATCCAAGAGAAACATAATGCTAATTCAGGAATTCGAAAAAAAAAACATGATATCCATAGATTCATGCTAAAATAGGATGCTAAACATGATAAGAATTATTTCTCCTTCTTGATGTTTTTCAAGGGTTTAGTTGAGCTCATTTTTGGTGTGCAAATCTCTGCAAGCCCAAGGTCCTCATATACAATTGGAGTATCGTTGCCAAGCGTCTTCCGTTTTGTGTAAGCCTCAAGTGGTGTTGTCGGTTGTGACACAAGATTATCACCATCTTTGATGACATTTTCTTGTGATATTGTGCGAATATTACCTGTGGAGGCAGTTGATTCCTACGAGCATAGAAAATAATATGTTATGAACAACACCAGAACATATCAAAAAATAGACTATGTATAAAAACTTATACCTCTATTATGGTTGTTGTTTGTTCCTACGAATACAATCAAAATTTAGTTGTAATTTAATCGTTGACACATAATTTAATAGTACGAATAGTTGTTGTTCCTTACATGTCATGAACACTTACCTCTTGATTGGAATACTTAAACTTTTTGATCAAATTATAGTCAGCACAGAATTGTGTGACCCCAATGCTACTTGTCCTATGCTTTATGTTGTGGCTTTTAATCTTAAGTTTGACAATAACAAGCTTCCCAAAGAATTTCATCGAGTTCCTTGGGAATAGTAGAATTTCTTCCCTCCTTCATTTAAACAAATAAATACATTAATGTGTTTACTATATCAAATGGATATAAAGTACTTTGATGATTACATGTGCGTAACTTTTTCACAACCTCTTGCATATCCTCTTTCATCTTTGATGCAGATTTACCCAATAACTCAGTTGCATGACGATCAAAAAATATGATCGAACATTTGCCAGTGTCATCGTACACTTTGTAGTGCACCTTATATCTGTCAAGTCAAATTGAAAAGTTTGCAAAGTTCATTAGTGTAAATAAACTTTGTTCTCTGAACAAACTGTACTGAATATAAATGTCTTACTTAGGAACAGTCATAAGCACGTCTTTATCACACTTTGTGCATTTTAGAGAGCCGTTCGATTGATACTCAGGCTTCTTATCACACGGACATGAATCATAGAACCAACCATACAATGTTTCACATTTTTGAATTGTCACTTTTGTCACGATATCACACTCCTGATCAATGAAGAACATGCAAAATATTTGCTTACGTAACCAATAATTATTAGCAATACAGTCATCGTTGATTTATTAATTCTAAATAACATTACAAAAATAATTACCCAGAAACAAAAAACATAATACTTACTTGATCTAACTTAGCAATTTCACACAATGGAATCCTTGTTCTGAAGCTTAACATTGATTCAGCTGAGTATGTAGGATAATCTGCACTTGATACTTGACTAAACAACTGTGTGCCAAGAGAGTCTTGACTAAGTCTGTACATTGAGACGTTTATTCAAAGTGTAAATATATATTTTTTCAATAGGAAAGACAATAGCATTTGAAATTCTTTTAATATAGTCTTATATTGTTATCCCACCTTTCCTTCATCAAATTTGCCTCAGGAATATTTGGATTTAGAGTGACCAAAGTAGCATTAAATGCATTACTCAGATGTCCATAATCTGGTAAGAGTAAAATATGCTATAAAATTAACAAAGAGATAAAAAAATGAGACTATACTTATGTGGTAGATAATATCATAATCTGAGCAGAACTTGTGTTTCTATTTAGTCTGGCAAAATGTACAAGCACTGTAATTGGAGGTTCCATATCCTCATGCTTCTTTCCAAAAGTTTCTTCAGCGCAATCACCCAAAAGAGCAACATTTATAGTGTTTTCACTTAAATAATTATAGGAAAAACATATGTCAAGAGATAAAATTAGAAATATGCAAACGTCCAAAAGCTTGCAAAAAGCCAATGACATCTGCAAATCAAGCCAATGACATCTGCAAATCATTCCTTTCAACTTACTTAATTTGTTTACAAATGACATATTTAAAATAAATGTCAACATTATTAACATATACTAGGAGCACCTATTAAACCTTCGTCACTGACATTGCCTTGTTGTATGTCTACAATATTCTTGAAATTATATGTCTCACCCAAGATGAGTTTGTCAAATTGTTCAATATACGTATGGGGGTGGAAGTTTAATTTCCACGGATCTGTGGTAATTCTATATTCATCATCATTTTCTAGAACCTGAAAATTCTGGAAGTTGTAAACCATGCCTTCTCTAGGTTCGTCTTTCAATTTGCCAATGAGATTTTTGTGAGTAGCAGAAACCTCGATTCTTGAACCCTAACAAAAAATATAGTTTAAAAAACCATCATTGGAGACTCTACTAAAATCGGAAGATGGTAGATGAATGTTGAATGACACATGGGTGAAGTATATATAGAGACGTACATTTTCATCAGCCAATAACATGCCAACTTTTCACACTGCATATGGCGCAACCTTTCTTTTGACACTCCACTTCCACAGAACTTTAGCGAGAATTGACCATGTGTCCTTGGTATCGTTGACATCAGAGAAGAAAGTCTTATTCATCTCCTGACACATATAAAATAGGATGTTGATGCACTTTAGGAAAATATAGGATCAGGTTTCAAAGAACTGAAATTGTATTTGCTTACGTAAGGATGCTTCTGCAAAATGTTGTGGGAGATATCTTTGGCCCAAAAACGGTATTGCGGAGTCCTTGTATGATTTGTTGCTTCATGACCAGAATTTTATTACATAAACATTAATTTTGGCGGGAAAAGGAATACAGTCAGGAGAGTAGCAGTTGATTGGCGCCGAAATTGAATAGAAAAAGTCAGCATAATGGTAATAACAATAAATTCGTCATTAATTTTTTTCCTGGTGAAAATTTCGAATTGATGATAATTTATGACGATAATTGATGATAATTGATGACGAATTTCTATTATTATGATGATGTATAGAAAAAGTCAGCATAATGGTAATCACAATAAATTCGTCATTTAATTGATGATAATTGATGACGAATTTCTTATTGATGATAATTGATGATTGATTGATTGAGGTTTAGTGGACCAATAACTATGTTATAAAACGCATAGCTGGCAGGCTAAGTGAACCAATAACTGAGTCGCTTAGAGGTTTAGTGTTTTATAATGATTCATCGACAGATCTTGGAGTACCTGTTGGAGGATGAATTGTTAGTCATTTTATAAGAGATTCATCGACAGATCAAATAGGCTACAACTGGGGTTTGAAGCCGTACGGTCAAATTCTTCTCTATTTATCTGTCACATTCCAGGATCACATTGCATACCTCACTTCTATTTATCTGTCAATAGTGAATAATTTGAATGAATAAATCTGGACAAATTGTGTCACACTAGAATCATCAATAAAGACGAAAAAACAAAAATGGCGTAAAGACTACATACTGCTCCCTTCCACCAGATTTTTTGACCACCTCTTTGTGCCTTGAAGAACCCTTAGGACAAGGATAGACCTATTAATTGATGGACCAATAGGTTTACATCAGGGGCATTGATTGACAAAAGTAAAGCAGAAATCAATTTGTCGTATGAAGCACAGACAAGAATGACAAGTGATTGGCATTAATTAAATCATCTGATACAAAATAACTGTTTGCACTCTTCTAAGCTATCAACCGAAAGAAGCACTTCTTAGGCTCATGTGGCATGCCCTGTTTTCACTTGTCTACATTGTGGTTCAAAAGTTTGCATTCATGTTTTCTACAAAATAAAGTAGGGATGATGGCTATGCATAAACAATGATCACAGGATCTTTATCTCTTATAGACTGTCTTTTTTTTTTTTTCTTCTTAATATAGAGTATAACACAATAGGAACCTGCACATATGTTTTTATCTTGGTTTTCTTTCATATTTATTAAGATTTGGATATCTTCAGCAAATTTAATCATGCTTATTTTGGTTTATGATGTCAATCTTGTACAGGCTAATGGTCAATTTTTTTCACATCTTTCTAATGGATCACTCCCAAATAACAACTATTGAAGACATTGACATAAGTAGAAGTTTAGTATATGCAGATGACGTTGTTGATTTGGAGAAAGACAATGATGAATTCAGAGAAGATGATCAGTGTCAAATCATGGAAGATGAAGATAGGGATGATAGTGTACAAGAAATTGTGGGAGATGATGATAGTGGATTCAGTGAGGCACCTATTTTAGGGAGAGTGTTTAAGACAGCAGAAGAAGCTTATGGTTTATATAATGATTATGCACAAGGTAAAGGATTTGGAACACGTAAGCAATATACTAGCAGGAATATGAAAACGCATCAAATATATAGGTGGATTTATGTGTGCTCAAAGCAAGGTGTCAAGAAACAAAATGATAAAACAATTGGTGATCATAATGTCAAAAGGCGTAGGGATTCAAGGACAAATTGTTCAGCGATGTTACAAGTAAAGTTAGTGGATGGATTATGGATCGTGGAAAAGTTTAATGATGCACATAATCATCCATTGATTATGACTCCTTCAAAGGTGAAGAAGTTTCCTTCTCATGGTGATTTACGACGCTCAAATTTCACTAAATCACTTGTTACTTAGCTTTTCGAGGAGGGTTTAATGTCTTCAAAAATTTCAAAGGTGGTGAATGCTATGAACAAAGAAGTTAATATTACTCCTATTCAAGTCAGCACTATTCTATCAGGACAAATAAAGAATAATGTAGGACGAGAATGTCAAGGCGTCATCAAACACTTTCAAAGGAAGTTCGCTCTTGATGGAGATTTTTATTTTGATATATATCTGGCAGAAGATGGTACACTAAGAAGCGTTTTTTGGGCGGATGGTAGGTCGAGACTTATAAAATAAACAAGTTTAGGTTTCCTTTTGCCCCTTTTGTGGGGGTTAATCACCATGGACAATCAATTTTATTTGCAGCCCCTTTGTTAGAAGATGAAACAGAGGCAACATTTACATGGTCGTTTGAACAGTTTCGGACATGTATGTTTGACAAGTCTCTTATTGCTATTATCACAAATTAAGACAAAGCATGGGAAAAGCAATTGCTAATATATTTCCAAAAGCACGACACCGTTTTTGTGCATGGCATATCAAAAAACATGTTATGGAGCATAGTCAAGCTTTGCGCGCACAATTTAAAGATAGTTTTGATATTGACTTCCGTGAGTGGTGTAAAAGTCGAGACATTGATGAGTTTGAAGGCAAGTGGGCAGAATTGAGGACTAAATATGATATTAAAGTAGGTAGTTGGTTGTCCAACATGTATAATTCACGTCATCATTAGGCAAAGGTATACTTGAAAAATACCTTTTTTGCTGGAATGACCACAAGTGGCCGAAGTAAGAGCATCAATTCATTTTTTGATGGATACGTCAACTCTAACACGATGTTAAATGACTTTGTGACCCAGTATGACAAAGCAATCAAGTCCAGGAGGGATGCAGAAGAAAATGAGGATTTCAAAAGTAGAAATGCAAAAGCAATTTTGGAGACTAATCATCCAATTGAAGCAATAGCTGGAGAGCGTTACATAAGAAAATTATTTGAGATCTTTAAAAGAGAGTGGAAGGCTGCCATACATGATTACTTTCATGAAAGATTTCAACAGACAAAAATGTGATCAAGTATCGGGTGGGGTCTCCTGAAGTTGATAAAAAGTGGTGGGCAATTGTGGACTACCATTTGACTGAAATGTTCATAGCTCATTGTTCTTGTGGAAAATTTGAGACTATGGGGATTTTGTGCAAACATATTTTATACATCATGAAGAAGAAACAAATTATGACCTTTCTTGAAAAATATATACCGTCTAGATGGAAAATGAATGCAAGCTATAAGGCTGATAATCTTGTAGGTGTTCATGCAGAAACAACTACTAATGAAGTTAGTGCATCGTCTTAGTGGTCGGTTCACTCCAAAATCAACATTGCTGTTTCTGAAGCCACATATTCTATTTTTGAGATTAGAAGGCTTGACACTATGATTACTGCTTTTTTTGCAACAACAACTAGAAAGAAAGAGAAAGAGAATTGAAGATGAAACAACTCCCCAAATTGTTCCTTCACCCATTCTTAATTATGTTTCTCAAGTTTCACTCATTAGTGATGTGCGTGATCCCACCCAACTAATGGGATTTGTGCATACGCAAGAATAAAATGTGAAGTTCCATGTTCAATTCAGAGATCAACTTCTCCTTGGCATTTAGAGAATTCTCAAGCATTCTATTTAAATCTAAATTGTAATTTTTTATGAATTGATTTGGCATGACTTGCTCATCCCAAAATTGCAAATTTATTTCTTTGGGAAACTATAACTCTTTGTTTGGATGGCAATACTTCGATTAAAATAAGACCAAACAGAAAACAGCTCTTAATGAGGAGAATATCACCTAAAATCACAAGAAAAACAGAAAACTTAAGGCACAAATATATCTAGCTTCTGCAATCTTTTTTTTTTTTTTAATAATGTCTCTCTTTTTTAAACACTTATAATCACAAGAAAACAAAAAATGTAGAAAATACTAAGCTTTTCCAAACATGGCTAAGTATGAGTTAATCATATTTCTAAACAGCTCATTCATATACGTTGAGTTTCAATTTTGACTACTCATTCATTATTGACTGTGGGGGAATGAGTTAATCATATTTCTAAACAGCTCATTCATATTTCTCGGAAGTTGATGTTTTCTGTATTGGTTTTGAACTGAATCAAGGGAAACGATTCAGAGTTATTATATGGGGGAATGGGTTATTTTTATAATTTCAATTACAATGAAGAGAACATCACCTGAAACAGAAGTTTCCACTCAATGCAATCGATAAGATCATGTAGCAAAGAAACCTTCATAAGCCAATGTATACTTCAAGTCATGTAAAATAGACGTGAAGTTGAGGAAAACAGCTAGATAAAAAAATTGAGATTCCATCTATTAAAATTAATTAGAAAACGGAAACAACTCGATGAATCTCTTATAAAATGACTAACAATTCATCCTCCAACAGGTTCTTCCTGAACCTACAGAGCTTGTTCAGGGTTGTGTCATTGCAACAAACACCCATTGTACACGAGTAACTCATAGTCACTAGCAAAGATCAGATAATTTTCACCTTCAAGATCAGACGGCTCAATTCCAATTTACTTGTACAAGTACAATTAAGAGACACAACACATAAGTGTATGGCTAGATATGATTATGTAATTAGGACTGCAAATTGCACATTTACCTCCTTAGTCTTTATCCTTAAAATGACATAATCAATTCCCCGGAATCACATGTTAAAAGAGAATAGCATGTAGAATAAATAATGCAGAGAAAGCAACTATATTCGTTACCTTTCATATCAGTTCATGTTTCCTTTCTATTTTTGGGTAGTGAAACCCAATGCAAAACCAAATCGACAGCTTTCAATTTCCAATTTGACAAAAAAAAAAAAACCAGAAAAAACAACAAATGCAGAACAATCCAAATCTTGCAGCTACCAGAGAAATTGAGCAGAGCAAACATATGGGTCCAAATCAGAGAAAGCTCGAACCAGAGAAATTCAGGAGTCGGACCAAACAAAAAATGCAGTAAGCTTCGGCAAAAAAATCGAACTGATGTGGCCATAGAGAACCAAATCGAGAGAAATACATACCTAAGAAAGCTCAAACGAACACAGAGGAAGGAAGGAAGTGAGCTGCGAGTCCAGATCTAGTCAGCGACTCGTTCCCCCATTTTGGTGATCGCCCGGCACTTCGAAGTGGCTGCCATAGAGAGTGAAGATGTAGACGTCATAGAGAAGAAGAAAGGGAGAGTGACTGGTGATGAACACACAGGCGAAGAAGAAAGAGAGAGGGAGGGAATGTCTCACGCGCAATCCATTGGAGAAGACGACTCGCGCGAAGAAGAAAGAGAGAGGGAGGGAGTGTCTCGATCAGAAATGCAGGTTGTGCGTATTTTTTTGTTTTTATTTTATTAAGGCGAGCCATACACTATACTTATCCAAACGACGTAGCTTTAGTGGTTCACAGGACAAAAGCTTAGGTCCAGTCACTGGACAAATGATTTTCCCATATATATATATATATATTTTGTCCTTGTTTTTTTTGTTGCCTTCTTTTTTTGGTCCTTGTTATGGGTTGTTTTTAGAAGATTTCCACAGTTCTATTTCATAGAGCCATTTTCAAATTGTCTGGCATTACTAATGTTTTTCCTAAATGTCTTTATTCAATAATTATCATTCGCTGTTTTTCACATTGCAGTAGTTAGATAAAGAATGCAAGGGATTAATTAAGTCGAGAGAGTGATCAAATTTAATTTTATAAAATAATTCAAAATATAAAAAAATTAATTAGATCGACCAATTATAAGAGAATTTATTAATTTTTATCATTTATTAAAAATGATTTATAATAAGAACTAGAATTGTATTTCTTGTTTTTTTGTTTGTTGCTCACCTGGTTCACTGGAACCTTCGGTTCTAATTAATCTGGATTCACCCCGAGTTGGGCACATGGTTGTGGGGGAAGAGCTCCCAACATCATTTTCCCCATTTCCACGCTTCAAACCGAGGACGTGGTTAAGGAAGAGCAAGCCCTTACTACTTGCTCTCAATGAATGAATGATGGTGAATTGTATTTCTTGTTGTTCCAATGAAATTTGGGCTTTAGTTAATTGGGCTAAAAAGCCCAATAAAAAATAATGGATAGCCCAAAGCAAACAAAACGACAAGTCATTTCAAACGGGATTTTTTTAGTTTTCTTTTGCCCAGACATTTCTTCTTCGGTTCATCCTTCCCATCGTTCAAGTCGTAGAGTGTAGATAATGTTTCTCGTTCTGATATTCTTGACTTACCTGTTGATAGGAGTAACATAATTAGTTTGTTTGTTACTTTGTTATTTTTATGGGAAAATCCATTTCAGGGTCCTTTTAACACTGATAATCTCAAAAAGACCCTAAGATTATGTCAATCCCAGAAAAGGTCCTAGGGCTTTTTCTAGGATTTTCAGAATTTTTGGTGAGTTGTCAACCGGGCTGATATAATTGTTAACGGATAGGTTTTAATAACTAAATCAACCCCGTTAACAATACTTTGCTAACAACTAAATCAATACTTTTAATAACTATATCAGTACCCCTTTAACAACTATATCAGTCCCATTGACAACTCATCCAAGATTCTGAAAATCCCAGAAAAGGCCCTGTGGCCTTTTGTGAGATTATCAGAATCTTGGGGCCTTTTTTAAGATTGTCAGTGTTAAAAAGGCCCTAAAAAGGATTTTCCCTATTTTTATTCAGTTGTAATGTAACTACTCTCTTTATGATGCAACCTTACGCATCTGATTGTGTATATATACATAGTGTCACGTCAATAATATGCTATTCAATTCTTCCCTTCACAAATCGTCACACCCGCAGCTGTACTTGACGCCGTACACGGCTGCTCCGATCACGCCGCCGGTCTCTTCTATTTTACTGGTTTGTTCTTTTATCCTCTCACTTCACTTCTTTCGGTTTACTTGTGTAGCCTCCACCTGATCTTTTGATGTTTTCAAACTAGATCTTCAGATCTTGTCTCCACTCCCTGCTTCTTTGCATCTTTTACAATCTTTCCTTTTATCAACCAAAAAATTTCTGATTCTTGCTACTTAGAACCTCATTTTTCCGGTTCAACTTCTATTGATGGGTTTTCCATGCCTATGTTTCGTTTGGCTTTTGCTTCTCCTGAAAATTTTGTCTCTCTTTTTGTGAATTGCCGAGAATTTTTCTTTTATACGATGTGGTAACTAACCACGGATCGATCGGCCTTCGGAAAAATATTTTCTTGTTATGATTGTTGAGTACGATGCAGAAATGGTCGAATTTTTTCTCAATTCTTTGCTTTTTTTTTTTTTTTGCTCGGACTCAATCCTTTGCTTGGGCTAGGGTATTCATCTCGTTGTTTAATGCTGGTTTTGTTTTTGTTCCCTCCTAGGTTCGACCAGGGTTTATATTTTAACCTGAGCCAATATTTTGGGTATTATAGTTTGATTTCATGCTAGTTTTTTTCTTCAGTTGCACTGGGATAATTCTATACTTCAGTTAGCGATCTGCTTTTACCATCTACATTGCATTGAATCCTGTGTCAAAGGATTAGTGACTTCAACCTTACTATCTGATTATTTGATTATTTATAGTATTGTTTTATGTCAAGTTTCTTGAAATTGGGTGTAACAATTGGCAGAAGGCTCGGTTTCTTTCTTTCTTTCTTTTCCTTTTATGGGATATTTGTATGCTAATTGTCACTATATGTATGTTAACAGAAATATGCCTCCTCAGAAGGTTCAAACTGGTCAGGAAGACACAGTTTATGATGTGGCAATGGATTTCTATGGTAAACGGCTGGCTACAGCCTCATCTTACCACACCATTAAGATAGTTGGGGTGAGCAACACAGCCTCTCAACATCTAGCAACCCTGACTGGTCATCAAGGGCCTGTATGGCAGGTTGAATGGGCTCACCCTGAATTTGGGTCTCTTATTGCTTCGTGTTCTTATGATGGGCGTGTCATTATATGGAAGGAGGAGGGCAATCAAAATGAATGGACTCAAGCTCATGTCTTTGATGACCACAAGTCATCTGTTAATTCAGTTTCTTGGGCACCTCATGAGTTAGGTCTTTGCTTGGCTTGTGGATCGTCTGATGGTAACATCTCAGTTTTCACTGCAAGAGCAGATGGTGGCTGGGACACTTCAAGAATCGACCAAGCCCATGCTGTCGGTGTTACATCTGTTTCATGGGCTCCATCAACAGCACCTGGTGCTGTTGTTGGCACTGGCTTGCTTGACCCTGTACAGAAGCTATGCTCTGGTGGTTATGATAATACTGTAAAGGTATGGAAACTCGACAATGGGGTTTGGAAGATGGACTGCTCTCCTGCTCTTCAGATGCATACAGATGCTGTCCGAGATGTTGCTTGGGCACCAAATTTGGGGCTTCCTAAATCTACAATTGCTAGTGCATCACAAGATGGTAAAGTCATTATATGGACTGTGGCCAAGGAGGGAGACCAGTGGGCAGGCAAGGTTTTGCATGATTTCAAGACCCCAGTTTCGAGGGTATCATGGTCATTGACTGGAATTACATTGACCGTGGCTGATATGACCAATAATGTGACATTGTGGTTGGAAGTAGCAGATGGGGAGTGGCAAGAGGTGACAACAGTGGAGACGTAGAATCGTAGTTTTGAATTCTTATTGATTTGGGATAATAGTTAGAATTTTCTCTTTAAAGTCTAATTCACCTATACAGTCGAGCAATTGTGCCTCGTAATCCTTAGTTCCTTAAACTCTGATCCCTCGAAAATTCTGTGGTTGCAAGAATGAAGTTCTACAGTTTGAGTTGTTTTTCTTTCTTCAATTAGAAGTTTACATCCAGTGATACGATATGACATTTCTTTTTTTCTTGCAATTTGCATAAAATGTGGCTGTAACACTCAATCGCAGTCATTAATGCATATCTGGATTAAGGAGGTTAAATATTTTTGTCCAAAGAAAAAGGAAAAATTAAAATGAAGGACCTATAACAGATAATATTTATTGAGAAGGCCCGTAAAAGTTGTAATTATTTAGAAGGACCAATGAACAAAATAAAAATTTAAAAATACTAAAGTGTCCCTAATCAAACTTAATAATATAAAAGGGTTTAATTTTCTATTTTGGTTGATATAAAAGGGTTAAAGTGCCAATATTTATGTCACCAGTAATAATTAAATTATATAATGATAAGATATGAAATGCGTTTAATTTTTTATTTTGGTTGATAAATTTCCTTTGATAGAGCTCTTTTTTTCCCTCATTTATATAAAATTATGTAAATCAAGGGAAAAAAACTTAATGATATAAAAGGGTTAAAGGGCCAATATCTACCTTATGAGTAATAATTAAATGATATAATGATATGATTATGAAGATATTAGTTAAGATTAAAAAATGATGATTTTGGCAGTAGTAATTTTGGTGGAAAAAAAATTAAATCACTTTCAAAGGAAATTTAGTATTTCTAAATTAATATTTTGGTAATTGGTCCTTTTAAATAATTACAATTTTTACGGTCTTTCCCAATAAATATTTTTCTATATAGGTCCTCCTATCTAATTCTCCCAAAAAAAAAAAAAAATAGCACATGCCTGGAATTGTCTTAACTTTCTTGGTGTATAGAGACTGGGGATTATATGTGGATTGAATTGTTTGTTCCAGTGAGTTAAAAGATATATACCTTCTGCATATAGATTATTCATTAGCTACACACTCTCGAAGTCGTGATGATTTTTGTACCTTTGAACATCAACTATCTTGGTGTACAGAGACTGGGGATGCTGAAATTGTTTGTTCTCTTTTGATTGACCTTGGTTTCTTTTACATTTCTTTTGATTAAAGAGAAAAGGAATCTATGCGTGTAGATAATAATATTTGATGAATGATACATAAGTCTAACCACAACAGGACATTTCTACATAATCTAATAGCCAGGAAAGCTCGGATAATTTATATATTTTTCTTTTCAATCGAAAAGGAGACTACTTTACCACATTAAGTGCATGAAAATTGATAATTTATAATTTCAACAGAGGCTATTTTTCAAAAAAAAAAAAAAAGACATTAAATATAAGGGGGCAAGACATAGAAACTAGAGAGGAAAGTAAAGGTGGAAAATCAGCGAGATCAAGTAAAGGAGCCAATGGTTTTGCCGAGGAGCCATAGAACAAGGGAGAACTCGATTCCAAAAATGGTGTTCAGTGTGCTCCTATCCAACATGAATCCATACACTGTTATCCCTGCGCTGTTATTCTCAAAGTATTTCACTGCACCCATAAATTAAAAACATATTAGAATATAAGTTATAGATTATTTTTTAAGAAAATAAATTCACTGTCTATGATTATTTTTGGCTGCATTTTGAGATCTGATGATGAAAGGATCGGTTTGATATTCTCAAATAAAAGTGTACATTTATGAAAAAATAATTAACTCGTCAAGGAAGTTAAATAATTATTAATTTAGTAATAAAAAATAGTTAACACGTCAAGGAAGTTAAATAATTAGTAATTCAGTAATAATTTATTAATCCCCACCGAAAACATCGGATGAGCTGTCCTCAATACGTAAAAGGAAACAGGAGAGGAGGAATAATTTGGTGTGACAGGCATACCTAAAGCTTGTCTCTTTTGGTAAGAGATCGTGGTGCAGGCGTATAATGGCATTAATCTGGTGGTATTAATCTCACATTCTTCGTCGCCGGGATCATCCTCTGCTTCCGATTCCCCATCAGTCCCCACCCTCGGATAGACTCTTTCTCGTGCAATCTGAGCCGTCGGTGTCTCACCTTCTGCCATATCATCAAACGCATCCAACGTGGCACATGCGTGCCACTTGGCAGCAAGCCCTGTGATCGCTTGTGCTTTGTGTGTGATCTTTGTCGCACTCCGCAATATGATTGAGATAGCAGAAAGCAGTGTCATGGAGCACAGCTGCACCCAATCATACCCCAAAAATGTTAAATAATTGAATAAAATAAACCCATTAACTTTCATTTTACTACTCATACAGCAGGATAAGTCGTTGATCATGACTCATGAATCATGACAGTTGTGTTTATTTTCATGTAATTTTGACTAAATTTAATAAATACCTTTATTACCTTTTGCAATTATTACAAGTATACTTTAATTATGTGTTGAGATTTTAAAAAAAATTGTGTATTATTATCTGACATTATTATTCCTTGTTTGTTAAGTAAATCTATGTTTCTGGTTAATTATAGTGAATTAATAATTAATAAAAATCGAACAAAGCAAATCTTTCATTAAAATATAAAATTGAGTTGTAATTATAATTTCGTTTAAATTCACCAAAAAAAAAAATCGTTTAAAATAAAATTAAGTCACATTTCAATATTTGCTCATCTATTATCATTATTACGAAAATATAAAAAGTAAGAACTTAGAAGAGAAGGAGGGGCCTACGTACCGCAAGTTCACCACTTTTGTAAATGTTAAGGTCGCTAGAAGATTTGGTGGTGATGAGGAGGCAAGCAAACTGGCTACCTGTGACGATGATGAGGACCCACAATATGTACGCCCTGAATCGGTGGCTGATTATGCGGAGGTTCCTCCGGATTCGGAGGTGTTCCGCCAGCACTGAAGCCACGTCGGAGTCCGCGTGGAACACAGAAGCAAAGTCCTTCAACCGTAGGATCTGGAGGTGACAGATCAGATGGAACAGAACACACACCAGGAAGATAACGGTGGTGCGGTACAGCCACGAGAGCAGCTCCATCGTGCATGCTACAGCGTCACTCAAGTAGACGTTCCCTAAGAATGGGATTTGTGAGGCTCCTGAGGCGTACCACCATATCTTGTATGCACTCTCAGCTACTAAGCACGGGATTACAAACACTGAGAGCATCATCAGTGATCTCTGCAAAATAAGATACACCAGAAATTGATCATTTTAACTAGACAATAAGAAAAATGAAACATTTTATTCATTATTTTTTAATAATATATTTTATTTTATATATAAATAAATTTAATGATGATATTAAAGATATCACTCATTTGTAACAGTTTCGGATGGAAACTACTAATTGATTTAGTAAATAATAATACTAAAAAAAGTAGCACTCCTATTTAATAGGAAAAGCTGGCTAGGATACATGACTAAGAATTAAGAACAAGGGGACAAAATAACAATCACATCCAATGAATTTAATAACAATTGAATTCTCCTCCATTTAAGTGAGGACCCCACTATAACCTGTCCTGGAATAAGTGCATGATCCTGATTCTTTGATAGATAGGATTGATGAATTTTTTATGATAAAAACTGAATAAGGCCAAAGTTTTCTTTTCATTGATTCTATATTTTGCAATACAAGTTTATATTTATAGTTTTAATACATTTCAAGAGACAAAAAACAGAGACATTACTAATAAAAATGAAAATGACACTCAATAAACTGAGCATATCAAAATCAAGTGCATTTATTATGTTTATTCTATGTGAACCATGATGAATGCAATCAATTCAAGTACAAGTGGATGTTTCCCAAATCATAGTATTTCCAGCAAGTTGGGCAGTGGCCAGTGGGCACATTATTCATCTACAGGCTCAGAAAAATAAGGCAACAATTATTATTATTTATTTTGGCCTGAACATGGCATTTATTTAACAACAGATAATTGAGGGTGGAAACTGATAACTATCAGTAATTCAAATTTTCCTTGTGAATTCTAACCAAAAAAAAAAGTAGGGTCCATTATATTGTTCATACAATGGTCTAAAACACTGATAATATTATATCAATAATAGAATATTTCCTTGTGAATTCTAACCAAAGGAGTAGGATCCATTATATTGTTCAGATAATGTCTAAAACAATGTCAAATACTATCAATGATAGTCTTCTCTGTTATTTTGTTCATGTCTAATAAGAAAACCTCCCCCGAATTTATTCTTTCTGACTCTTCGTAATCATTATATTATATTCAAAAGCAACTTTTATCTGCAACTAAAATTTGTTAAAAATAATAAATGTGTAAAAAAAATATCATGTTTCTTTCAAATATTTCCTTATTTATGAAAAGAGCATAGGAGGGAGAATGCATACCGGGTATGAGTATAAAATATGAGAGATAATATGTAATAATTGAGTAAATAACAAAAAATTAATGTTGAATAGAGAATAAGGAACTTGCTTGTAAAATGTAGTGGAGGTGGTATAGGAAAAGTTGTCAAACTCGTGAATTTAAGTGTGATAGTGATATAAACTTGTATCGTGAACTCGAATCGTAAACTCGTAAGAGTTTACTTTTATCATTAAATATGTATTAATAGTGTATAATTAAATAATTAAAATATTAAAATGCAAAAATTTAATTTAAATATATTATAAATATAGATAATTGAAATTAAATCTATCGATGTTCATAACTTATCATATTTAACAAATAAATTTTTATAAAATTCATATATAAAGCTACTGAACATAACCAAATTGAGAAAGTTAACATGAGTTTAATAGTAAGTTATCATTGTTTTTGTAAGTTGGTAATATAAAAACGGTAAATCCGGTGTGTAAATTCATGAGTTTAACCGATTTATAACTTGTACAAATTTACTAGTGACTTGATTTGATAAGGTAAAAACGTAAAAATGATAAAGTCGGAAAGTCAATTCGCGAGTTTGACAACGTTAACGTTAAGTATTATACTATCCGGTTAATGAAACTGAAGGCAAGGCAGTTCCCCTTCCAGAGTTTGGTAGAGTAATTCTACTTTTGAAAGTGATGTTCCATAAATTGGCACCATAACCTGGATCTACATTTCATGAACAATTCAAATTTCTACTTATAGCAGCCAAATTCAAAATTATGAGATGCTCTGTTTCGGTGTTTCCTTACTTATCACAAGGGCAAAACAGGAAGAAGCGTTCATTTTCGTATTTAAAACTAAAAATGGAAAAAAAGAGTAGCGTAACAGAATTAAAAAAAAAGAGAAGAAAGAATTCTCCAGACGCTTCTAAATCTCAATTTCGTAAACTTGCAGAACAAACAAAGAAAAAAAGAAAGAAAGGCAAGGAGGAAGAAACTTACATTGAGCTGGCCGGTGTAATTGGACCTCACGTTCTCGCTCTCATCGCAGAGCCGATCGAAGAACAAGAACCTCCGAAGGCCAAATTTCTTCACGAACCTCGAGAGGAAGATGAAAGAAAGAGAGGCGACGGTGCTGAGCGACAATTGCAGGATGGAATCGTACGGCCGGGAGTGCTTGGCGTCGCAGCTAGGGCAAGCGAGGAGGAAGTGAGAGGTGGCCGGAACAATCACGGCGAAGAGGAGGAACATCGACCATGAAATCAACGCCATCCAGAAGCTCGATTGATCGACGCACATCCACCGGAGGTAGGTTCGGAAGCTGTGAAGCTCATCGTAGGCGTGAGAGACGGAGCGTTGGTACTTGGAACTGATGGCTCGAGATTTTATCAGAGGCTCGCCATTGTCGTCCATGGCCATGGCGACGGACGATTCGATGGCGAAGCCGATCGGAGAATCGAGAGATGAGTTTTTTTCTTGGGAATGGAATAGAATGAATGCGAATAAATAGGGGAAATGGGAATAAAAGTAGAAAATTGAGAATCTGCTTAAGCTGTGATTGATGATTTGAAGCTATTTTATGCGCCTTGTTTTTCCTAAATGATTTGTGATGTGTTTTTGTGGAGCCATTTTTGGACAGATAGGAAAAGAACGAAGTGGCGTGTTTTGATTGGTTTTGGAGATAAGAAAAGAAGGGGCAAAATTTGGTAGGGTCACACGCCACCTGTAATTTTCTTTTTCTTTAAGAATTATAAAATAAACCATTAAGGCATTAACCAAGGCATTAACCATCTGTCTTTGAGCACTATCTGTTATTTTTTAATTATTACTCCCTTTGGTTATTATAAAAACTAGATAACCATTGGCAATAAAAAAACCTCTCCATTCAACCTACTCCTCGTTCTTTAATACTCTCTCCTCTCTTCGATACTAATTATAAGAATATTTTTGTAGTGTAATTTACACTACAAGAGTATTCTTATAATTAGGACCGGAGGTAGTATATGATTTATTTGACCTTTTTTTCTTCTTTTAAAAAAGTTCTTATAAAATACTGGAATGAATATAATTTCACAATAGACTATTTTTTAAAATCAATATTTTGTTAAATTTTGTTAAATGAATATAATTTCACAATAGACTATTTTTTAAAATCAAAATTTCACATTGGGAGAGGGTAAGTTTTAAAGTAACAGTAAACATCTGAGCTTCGCCTTGACTATCCACATCCGACCCAGTCTCACACAATTGGCTATGATGGGAGAGTCTCCCAATGGAACTATTCTACATCTACAAGGTTCGAATTCGAGACCTTACTTAAACAACATAAGCTGCTTATTATTTATGTCAACTCCCGTTCATCCCCTAGACTCCACTTAATAAGAGTATTGTATACTAAGATGCCCGCCCGGTTTTCATAATCCGGTAATAAACATGAAATGTTTAAACAAAATTCAAATAATTTTTAAATACGGACATTAAAATCACAAAGAATCGAGTCAAGGCTGGAACTGCTAGCTACGTGGCTGGTTGTTTCTCTTTATTTGTTTTTTTTTAATTCCTTTCTTTTCTTTTAATTTGGTAACATGGACTGTATTCTCCGGGCATGATGACTAGCTTATTACTCTATTTCTGTATTATACATTGATTACATTAATGATTTTTTAATTTCTTCTTCTTTTTTGTTTGGATTCATTCACTATAAACAAAACCACTCGCTTCTAGGTGGCGGAACCCAGTTTGTGAGATTTACTTGTTTTGGCGGATTAGTGGTAATCATTGAAGCTAAAGGTTAATCAA
Organism: Acacia pycnantha; assembly: GCA_025563575.1. Lineage (NCBI taxonomy): Eukaryota > Viridiplantae > Streptophyta > Magnoliopsida > Fabales > Fabaceae > Acacia > Acacia pycnantha. Next base: position 2,161,402 of record JAMWYP010000031.1, on the reverse strand, counting down.
TGATCTGTAGCAGGTGCTCAAACGCAAGGTTATGTGATTTGTGAGTTAAGGGACAGAATGGCAGATATCTTAATTTAACATTACATCACTTGCGTAAGATTCTATAAGCTCCTAATGATGAAGTTTAATTGATCTTGACAGATGACAATAACATGCTATCCTCCTATCCTATGTCTAAATATTTACTTCTTTTTTTTTTTAAGAAAAAAAGGTTTTAAGATCCAAAATATGGCTAATTTCTGAATTTGCCCCTTATTAAATAACTATTTACTAAAATGCCCTTATCAGAAAACTATTTCCTAAAATGCCCCTGTCAGAAAACTATTTCTCAATTTGCCCCTGTTTAGTCGACTAAAAATATGGTCTAGTCGACTAAATCGCGGGGCCAAATTTTTTTTGAAAACCCTCGACATTTAGTCGACAAACCCATTTAGTCGACTAAAAAACCCATTTAGTCGACTAAATCATTAAAAAAAAAGTTAAAACTTCGGAAGGCCATAACTTCTGGCTCGGGAGTCCGAATCAAGCTATTCTTTTTTTTGATTCCACATAACTTTTTGAGATATATGCACCGACATAAAAATTAAATTCTGAATTTAATGAAGAGAAATGAGGAAAAACAAGTGATTCTTTATTGCGCAGGAAATACTAACAATTCATTAAATATAATCAAGTGATTCTTTAATTATATATATATATATATATATATATATATATATATATATATATATATATATATATATATAGTTTTCTTTTAGGGTTAAGGTGCAAAAATAGACATATGCTTTTGTCAAAAGAGCGTCCAGTGGCAAATACTTTTTTTAGGCGCAAAAGTAACTACGTGGTTACAAAAGTGGAGCAAAAATAGACATGCACCGTTAGTTGACTTTTTCTGACCTGAAAATGATGATGTGGACGATGACGTGGATGTTAATGTTTTATAAATTACAGTTCAGCCCCGGATACATTTTAAAAATTTCAATTTAGTCCCTCTATAAACTTTTAAAATTTTCATTTAAGTCCTTCTTCTTCCTCAGCAACCAGACGAGAATCGTGTCTCTCTCCGCCATGAAAAAAAGCCATACCCATACCTGCATTGTGGCATGGGTTCGAAGAAGATGAATTCAACCAACAAAGCAAAAATCACAAATCAGAAACAAATAAGAACACCAAATCAGAAACCAGAATGGTGGTGGCCACAAGAACGATTATGGGATGAATATAAAGGAGGAGAACGATTAGTCCAGAAATAATACAGATCAAAGAACGAATCAAGAAAATCCCAGGCTTCCAACGATTATGCAACCAAGTTATCACAAATCAGAAACAAATAAGAACACCAAATCAGAAACCGTAATGGTGGTGGCCACAAGAACGATTATGGGATGAGTATAAAGGAGGAGAACGATTATGGCTTCCAACAATTATGCAAGAAAATTTGTCCGTAAATAATACGATCAAAGAATCCCGTAACGAATCAAGAAAATCCCAAAGCTTCCAACGATTATGCAACCAAGTTAAAACTTCGATTTGGATCGAGATTGGGGAGGGGCGGCTAGATCAAGTTTGTGGGGGGTTCGATCGAGATTGGGGAGGGGGCGGCGCTAGATCGAGTTTGTGGGGGGTTTCGATTGAGATTGGGGGTGGCGGTCCAGATCGAGGAGGTGGGGGAGGGGGGCGGCGGAGATCGAGGAGATGGGGGTCGGCGGTCCAGATCGTGGAGGTGGGGGAAAGGGGGAAATCAAATGCAAATAATGAGGACACCGCCGCTCACCGCCGCTTTGCCATCCGCCGCCGTCTGGCAACAACACCTCCGCCGTCTGGCAACAACACCTCCGCCGTCTGGCCCAGCGAGTCCGACTCCTTGCCTGGCAACAACACCTCCGCTGCGATACGAGCACACACCTTCAACCATGTCAATGGCGGAGCTGGAACAAAATTTGGAGGGGGGGCGTGTTTAGGTCTCGGGGGGCGTGTTTAGGGTTAATTCGTGGATTTTTTTTTTTTAAAATTTCTTCATTCACTGCCAACTAGGATAAAACGTTGCTGAGTCAGCATCCATGTTAGTGTTTTTGGTCAAACTAACGGTGCATGTCTATTTTTGCTCCACTTTTGTAACCACGTAGTTACTTTTGCGCCAAAAAAAAGTATTTGCCACTGGACGCTCTTTTGAAAAAAGCATATGTCTATTTTTACACCTTAACCCTTTCTTTTATTTGATGTTTTTTTTATTAGATCATATAATATCTCCAGTACAATAAAGATAAGATATGTGTGTGTATACAGTTGATCGCGGGAGAGGGGCGGTGCCACAAGGAAAAAGAGATAGAGTGGGAAATGATGGCACCAATCCTAGGGTTTTGTCAGGATGGAGGAAATTAATTATATTTAATTGAGAGATATTTATTGTAAAATTAATTAATCATTATTTCTAATATTATTATCTAATAATAATTAATTGGTCTTATTTTAGATTTTAATATCTTTATTTTTCTACCATGTATTTGGTAAACTTTGAATTTCAACGTAACAATTAATACTGGATTTTCAAAATACAATATATTCAAAATTGAGATTTTCTCTCCATTAATAATATGGATTTTAAAAGAAAAGAGAAATAGGAAAAATATCGACACTAAATTTGTGGGGCTTGATTTTAGGGGGAATAACAGTGTTTAGAAGTTATGCATGAGATCATATGTTGTGATAGCACGGTAGTCAATCTAGCTAAAATCTAGGATCATCGCTAATATCTAGGATCACTAATATCACTAACCAACCGATTCGGTAAAACAAATTAAAATGACTCCACTAGAGAAAAGTTGGGATTATTAACTTCAACAATACTAACAATTCATTATATATATATATATTAAATAATCACTTGATTATATTTAATGAATTTTTAGTATCTCCTGCACAATAATAAATCACTTGATTTTCCTCCTTTCTCTTAATTAAATTCAGAATTTAATTTTTATGTCGGTGCATAGATCTCAAAAAGTTATGTGGAATCAAAAAAAGAATCGCTTGATTCGGACTCCTGAGCCAGAAGTTATGGCCTTCCGAAGTTTTAATTTTTTTTTAATGATTTAGTCGATTAATGGGTTTAGTCGACTAAAATTTAAGTTTTAGTCAACTAAATGTCGAGGGTTTTCAAAAAAAATTGGCCTTGATTTAGTCGACTAGACCATATTTTTAGTCGACTAAACAGGGGCAGATTGAGAAATAGTTTTCTGATAGGGGCATTTTGGGAAATAGTTTTCTGACAGGGGCATTTTGGTAAATAGTTATTTAATAAGGACAAATTCAGAAATTAGCCTCCAAAATATAAGTACGTAACCATTATATCATGAAATGCTTAAATCTTACAAATATTCTTAGTTATTATTAAATGCTTATTTTTGAAATTAACAAATAGAGAAACATTAATTAATTATATATCAAGGTTAAATTTAGTAATAAAAAAAATAAAAATTTAGCACATTTTCTTAAAGTAAGTTTGGTATTTAGCATATACTCTCAGAATTGAAGTATCCTTTTTATAAGAGTTAGATAAGTATTAAATTATATAAATAAAATATTTGAATTTAATATATAATATTATTTTGCCAACCAAAGAAATAATGAAATATATATATATATAAAAGAAAAAAATTCCAAATGCCTTGAAACTAAATGTTAAAAAAAAAAAAAAAAGAGCCAAAAGAACACCATGACATAATTTCTTACTTTGTTGATGCGGCTAATTTCTGAATTTGCCCCTTATTAAATAACTATTTATCAAAATGCCCCTGTTAGAAACCTATTTCCCAAAATGCCCCTGTCAGAAACCTATTTCTCAATCTGCTTTTTGAGATCTATGCATTGATATAAAAATTATCTTCAAATTTAATGAAGAGAAAGGAAACAAGTGATTCTTTATTGCGCAGGAAATACCAACAATTCATTAAATAATCAAGTGATTTTTTAATTTTATATATATATATATATATAATTTTCTTTTATTTGATGTTTTCTTTTTTATTAGATCATATAATATCTCCGGTACAATAAAGATAAGATATGTGTGTGTAGACACAATTGATCGCGGGAGAGGGGCGGTGCCACAAGGAAAAGGAGATAGAGTGGGAAATGATGGTACCAATCCTAGGGTTTTGTCAGGATGGAGGAAATTAATTATATTTAATTGAGAGATATTTATTGTAAAATTAATTAATCATTATTTCTAATATTATTATCTAATAATAATTAATTGACCTTATTTTAGATTTTAATATCTTTATTTTTCTACCATGTATTTGGTAAACTTTGAATTTCAACGTAACAATTAATACTGGATTTTTAAAATACAATATATTCAAAATTGAGATTTTCTCTCCATTAATAATATGGATTTTAAAAGAAAATAGAAATAGGAAAATTATCGACGCTAAATTTGTGGGGCTTGATTTTAGGGGGAAGTTATGCATGAGATCATATGTTGTGATAGCACGGTAGTCAATCTAGCTAAAATCTAGGATCATAGCTAATATCTAGGATCACTAATATCACTAACCAACAGACTCAGTAAAACAAATTAAAATGCTAACAATACTAACAATTCATTAAATATAGCAAATTGGGAAAAAAAACCCATGATATATATTTAATGAATTGTTAGTATTGTTGAAGTTAATAATCCCAGTTTTTTCTCTACATGGTTATGTCGCTGATTTCCGCACGTCGCTGATTCCACAATAAGAATAAGAAGGATTAAGTTATTTATTTTTTAATTGTTTATTGTGTTAGTGTGCTGATCTTTTATTATATTATTGTAAACATGTGGTTAGCTATTTTTTAGGAAGTAGTGGAGTCATTTTAATTTGTTTTACCGAGTCTGTTGGTTAGTGATATTAGTGATTATATTTAATGAATATAAAACATCAAATAAAAGAAAACTATATATATATATATATTATTAAAAAATCACTTGATTATATTTAATGAATTGTTGGTATTTCCTGCGCAATAAGGGTGTGCATGGTAACGCTCCCAGAATTGTTTTTTTGTTAATTTCTGTTCCCCGGAACACAAATGGATGAGAAATATGTTTGGTAAATCCGGTTTTTTTTTGTTCCTGGGATGAACCGGTTCCTTTTTGTGTCTTTGGGAATAGAAAAAAAAAGCAGAAAATTCATGCTTTTCTATTTCTGGGCACAAAATCAGAATTTATTCCTCAACGTACAACCTCTCTTCTTTCTCTTGAAAACCTTTCGCAGTGTCAACTACCCTACCCACCCCCACCTCACCGCCACCGCCACCGCCACCCTCGTCGCCACCCCCACCTCACCGCCACCACTGCTACCACCATGACCGCATCGCCACCGCGCGCCACCACCACCACCCCCACTCCCACCGCCACCACCACCACCTCACCGCCACCACCACCAACCCCACCGCCACCGCCACCACCACCCTCGCCGCCGCCCCCACCTCATCGCCACCACTACCACCACCATGACCGTCACCGTCGCCGCCACCGCCACCACCACCCTCGCCGCCGCCGCCCCCACCTCACCGCCACCACCCTCGCCGCCTCCCCCACCTCATCGCCACCACTGCCACCACCATGACCGTCACCGCCGCCGCCACCGCCACCACCACCCCCACCTCACCGCCACCACCCCCACCCCCACCGCCACCACTACCACCACCCTCGCCGCCGCCGCCGCCACTGCCACCACCACCACCACCACCACGACCATCACCGCCGCTGCCATCGCCACTGCCACCACCACCCTCGCCGCCACCGCCGCGCCACCCCCACCCCGACCTCATCGCCACCACCACCACATAAATAATTTTTGAATATAAAAATTACATAAATAAAAATAAAATGTGTTAACAAACGTAATTCTGATTCTCGGAGTAAAAATAAAATGAGTTAACAAACGTAATTCTGATTCTCAGAACTCTTCCGAGGCACAGAATCATAAAAAACTGTTCCATCTCAGAAACTGTGCTAGAGAACAGAATGGTTGCCATGCACAGCCTAAAGAATCACTTGTTTCCTTTCTCTTCATTAAATTTGAAGATAATTTTTATATCAGTGCATAAATCTCAAAAAGTTATGTGGAATCAAAAAAAGAATCGCATGATTCGGACTCCCGAGCCTGAAGTTACGGCCTTCCGAAGTTTTAACTTTTTTTTTAAATGATTTAGTCGACTAAATGAGTTTTTTAGTCGACTAAATGGATTTAGTCGACTAAAAAATTTGGTTTAGTCGACTAAATGTCGGGGGTCTGGAAAAAAAATTTTGCCCTCCATTTAGTCGACTAAAACATTCTAAACAGGGGCAGATTGAGAAATAGGTTTCTGACAGGGGCATTTTGGGAAATAGGTTTCTGACAGGGGCATTTTGGTAAATAGTTATTTAATAAGAGGCAAATTCAGAAATTAGCCTTGTTGATGCTCTCACAAGGGCTTTTAATCTGATTCACACATGATTATTCAGCAATATGTAAATATGACGATCATGCTTACATCTCTATCTTTCTATAATCCAGATTGATATATTAATTTTTTTTATTAATCAAACCTTCTAGAACTTTTGCTTTTAGCAAGCATTAACTAGTTACAACAACGGAACAAGGTTTCTCTACCGCCAAAAATCACAATTCGGCCGTTCCCATATTTTCTTTATGCTGATACATCACTTATATTATCTTGCATATTTTAAAATTTAAATGAAAAATAAAAAGTAAGAATATATATAAAGTATGTTTCGACCATCCAAATCAGATTTGAACGTATTGTTGGTGAAACACCAGAGACGAACTTGCTGCTTCCTCTGCAACTATGAGGCCTGAACCCAATCTTACCACCATCAACATCGTACACTACCTCTAATGTTCTCTGTTGAGTATTTCCAATTATAGTTGGGGACGTCGGATCTTCATTGGCAGCAAACGCAAAACACACCAGCGTTTCACTCAACGCATATACAACCCCACTTGCGTCCAAATCCACGTTTGCTCCACCGCCAAACGACAATGTTACCTTCGGAACGATAACAGTATCACACCCTCTCAAATCGTAGCACGTGTCAAGTATGCTTACCGGACCTGCCATCCGGTACTTTGACATGGCCTTCCGGAACGCGTCTCTCAGGGGGCCGTACACCGCCTGAGGTAGCCGAGTGATGACGGTGCCGGAGTCGATGATCACGCCGGAGGAGAACTCAGAGGAGGTGATGGAGAGACTGTCGCCGGAGAGGGAGATCCCGATGAGGTCGAGTGCGTAGAAGGAGGAGCTCGGCGGGACGGAAGAGAACGGCGTGTAAATGACGTTGTCGGAGGCGGGTTCACCGCCAAGGTTGAGGTAGCCGACGTCGGTGGCGGTGGCGGGGAGGCAATAGGAGAAGATATTGTAGAATATGTCCGATGTTTGTTGGACAAAGGAGATTTGGTTGCGGCCAAGGCCGAGGATGCCGTCGGTGTCGTTGAAGAGACCCTCGTTGTCATGGCCGCAGCCGAAGAGGAAGTCGCTGACGACATGGGCCGGAGTAATTGTGAGCGTTTCCTTAGCATAGTTTCCGGCGGACAAGGATTTGTCACCGTATGAAATGCTGTACATGCAATCTCCCGATGGTGAAGAACATTCCGGATTATTTCCTATATTAAAATATTATTAAGAGTTATTCCGACAAATGAGATAAATAGTGAGAAGCCGGTGCAAGCAATATTGAATTGACGTTTGACTCCATGCAGGCGTTAATATTAGTGCATGAGTTTATAATATATCACCGAATTTCCCATCACACACACAGATAGATACATACATACATATACACACACATATATACATACATACACACACACATATATCGATAAATGATAGCCCTCTAGTCCTAAATTGCCTACACAATTTACAAAATCTAGGCATAAAAAAATTGGTTAAGTTTGTTAATTAATTGCAATCAATATGTGAAAAATATGTTGTCCCTCCCATCCAAAATAGAGGGCTATCTATCTGGTAAAAATCATTGGCTCATAGTATAAGTTATATAGAGAATTAAGAGTATTAATTATTATTATTTTAATTTTATTCCTATTTATTGGTGGTATGCATATTTGATATTGATGAGAAAAAGAAGACGGGTGAAATATATTTAAATACTGATAAATTTGAAACTTTCTTTAACTTATAATATATTTAATAAGTTAAACACACTTTTTTCGTTTTTAAATTTTTCGTAACCGGTACCATATATAGTTGAAAATAACCCATACATTGTAGAGGAGGGTATAAATGTACTTAAAAATTAAAACATTCTTTTGGTCTAATAATTTGAATTTGAGGGCGAAATTTTCCACATTATATTGGGAGAGATTATTATATGATTGAGAATAGGGTTAAATACCATTTTTGCTAGGGGAGTTTAGCCTAAGAAATATTGGTCACTCGGAAGTTTTTTTGGTCTCATTTTTGCCTCGCACGTTAAAAAAACGGAGCAAATATGCTTCAAAAGTTATTTTAGGTTCAAATTTATCCTGAAAGTTTTTTTTAGGAGCAATTTTGCCCCTGGAAGTTTACAAATTTTCGGGGCAAAAATAAGACCAAAAAAATTTCCAAGTAACCAGTGCTCCTTAGGCTAAACTTCCATAGCGAAAATGATATTTAACCCTTGATAAAAACTATGCAAAGGCTAATACAGACAAACAAATTTTGATGGGAGAGACAAAATAGACTGAGCTTAATTACAATCAAAACACATCCTTCAAAATTTAGGACTGGAGCGAGTATAGTATGATCACAATCAAGTGCAGAAAAAAAATTATCATCTGAGAAAATAAATTTTTATGATGAGTGTTGAAAAATTTATAAAAAATTGTAGCTCTAATATTTATAAGGGGAGAGGTATAAACGCACCTGTAGCAGAGAAAAGCTGAGAACATTGGGAAGAAGAGCAAGGAATATTAGAATATGAAGATGATTTTGAAGGATCAAAGATTGGTTCGTTTTGGGTGTAGCAGGAGTCAGATCGAAGGCATGGCAAGCACTGAGTCCAAGTGAGGTCACTTCCTGTGTCAAATATCAGTGAAAACTCCCTCGCCGGAGTTCCCAACCCTAACTTCACGAAGTAGTCCCCTGACCCTATAATCTCCCCTGACTCTGCCGGTAGCGGAACCTCAGCCGGAGCTGGAGCCGCTGCCTTGTCCAACGACGCCTCTGAAGTCGTGGTCGTCGACTTCCGATCTTGTTCACTTGCTTGACGCTGCGCTTCCCACAGCTTCCACTGGATTGCTCTCACCCTCGCTATGTCCTGCTCCAAGATTTCACTGTGTGGTATAATTGATGAAGATGAAGATGAAGATGAAGAAGATGTGTGTCGCTTTGGTTTTGAGCATGGCCCGTGCTTGTGTACCACTTCTAACCATCCCTTTCTGCTTCCACCTATTCATTGAATCATATATATATGTATTGATTTCGTTATGATCTTGCATACCCAGAAATATTCTATATATTACTTCCTTGGGTACCTAATTGACTTTATCTTGAGATGAGATGATAAGAAAGCTAAATAAATTAGTTAATCATAAGATATGATATGTATCATTGATTATACTAGTATATATATTAGTTTATAAATCAGAAATTAGTTTGGTATACAAAACATAGATATAAATGCTCTAAAATAATTTATATAGTTCCTTAATCTCTTTAAAAAGTTAACTGGATCTTATATTAAAGACTGAATTAATTAAGTATAACAAAGAGAGAGAGATGCATGGAATGGAAGAGAAAGAACCTTGAGGAGGAGAGGTGCAAGTGGAAGAAGGGAAGAAAGAGGAGAGAGGAACATGATGGTAATGATGAGTTATATGTTGAAGCTCACTGTATTCTTTCCTTGTGATTGCAGAAACAAAGGTTTTGCTCTCAATGAAGAAGAAGAAGCAAACCAGAGATAGAAAAGGTGACAGGAAGGGATTAGAAAAAGAAGAAGAAGCCATAGAGAGAAATGGTAGTTAGTTCATTTTCTTAGTTTTTTTCTATGTGTTTCAGGAGACGGCACAGCATACACTCAGTGTTTGGAAGGTTGGTCTTTATAGGCCGAATTACAAAAGAGAACAGCCAAAATAGAGCCAATAACAAGATGATGGTCAAACATTACAACCTAAGATCAGCGAACTCTCCTTTGGTTTCTTCTCCAACACATTCGATATCTCATTTGGAATCAACGACGACCTTCAATATTTCCTTTTTTTTTTAAAAAAAAAAAAGTAAATTAAATACAGCAAAACCAAACAAGCATGAGAGAAAAAGAGAACAAGTTAATTATTTAGGGCCTTAATAAACTCCTTATACATATCCCATTTTAAGACATTTATCCACCTTCACAGTGGCTATAATTTCAAAAAATGTAACGTATTTATCCATATGATAGGTATATACGATCCAATTCACACATGAATTTGCTTTTATGAAAATATGCGGTTATATAAAAAAAAGACCAATTCTATGCCGTGATATTTCTTATCTCATGCATGTAGAGTATTATTTAAGGGTGGTAGCTTACCTTCAAGATTTTACTCACATATATAGGGGAAATTAATATATAACTTCCTATAGTTTTACTTGATTTTTAATCAAGTCTCTGTAATTTTTATTTTTACCATATTCACATAGTTTCACATGATTTTAATCAGGTTCATGTGGGGTTTTTTTTTTTTTTTTTTTTTTTTTTTTTATCAAATCCTTAAAGACTCACCTAATTTTTAATCAGGTAAAATTATAAACCTGCAGAATAAATTTTCATATATGTGTGTGGACATCAAGGGTCAAACAATCTACTTTGACTTTTCCACATAATCTTTCGCGAATTTGTGTGTCTATTTTTTTTGCTCAAATTTTGTGTGTCTATCACTCCCTCTGTATGATCTTCATACTCCATTATGATTTATGATTTCTTGTCGCAGGGATTTGATATTTTAATTGGCATCAACGACCTTAAATTTTTTTGGTACGACCTTCAAGATTGTTGGACACTTGGTCTTTCCTCTATGGAATTTTTAAATTTAAGGAAATTTGTGCCAAAAAAAAGAAGGATAAATACTACATTGTTGGTCTTTACATTTTAATCAAATTTTGGTTTTGGTCATTGTAATTTTAAGTAGTTGGTTCTCGTCCTTGTAGTTTTATAAAGACTAGGTCCTAGTTTAACGATACCTATATTTTTTATGAGTTTTGATTTTGATCCCTAGATATTTAAACTCAAACCAAATCTTTATAAAACTTTAGCCAACAAAACCAATAATTTGAAACTATAATGATCAAAGCTAAAATTCTATCAAGTTATTAGAAGTAGAACTGACAATAATATTAACCTTCAAATTTATTTATTTGCTTCACTTACCCAAAAACAATATTAAATTGAAAGTCTAAAGAACATGTACCGAGAATGACATGTATATCAAGAAATAATTATGATATTCCGTTTTAATAGTACGTATCACGATAGTAAATGAATGATCTTGGCACACTACTGGAAAAAGGCAGATTTGCGGCGGAACTTTTCCGTCGCAAAACATGCATTTTCCGTCGCAAAATTGGTTTGCGGCGGAATTTGCGACGGAAAACAGTCCGTTGCAAAAATTCTCCTCGCAAACCATTTTTGCGACGGAAAAACATATCCCTCGCAAAATGCAGGATTTTGCGAGGAAAGTATGTTCCTCGCAAAATCCAAACTTTTGCGAGGAAAAATTTTCCTCGCAAAGTTCTCGATTTTGCGAGGGATTATTTGTCCCTCGCAAAATTTTGGATTTTTGCGAGGGACAACTTTTCCCTCGCAAAGTTCCTGATTTTTGCGAGGGAACATTTGTCCCTCGCAAAATTTTGGATTTTTGCGAGGGACAACCTTTCCCTCGCAAAAGTCCTGAAGTTTGCGAGGGACAAATGTTCCCTCGCAAAAATCCAATTTATTTTAAAAAAAATAAATAAATAAGCAAAAAAATATAAAAAATTAGAAAATAAATAGACTTGTATATCATAAAAAGTAACAGTAATAAGACTTTACAAATCAAAAACAAAATATTATAAATTATAATGTTGTGGCCAAAATGGAAAAAAAAAGGAAAGAAATCTAAACAGCAGCATTCTGATCATCGTTATCACCACCAGGAGTTCCCTGCCCTTTTCCTTTATTAGGACTGGATAAGTGCCCACATCTCGAGTAAGCATCTCTCCTTGCTCCTTCACCTTCTCTTCTTGCTCCTTCACCTTCTCTTCTAACACCTTTACCCTCTTATCTTCTATAAAACCAACATTACAAAGTCAGTTTATTTTTTGTACTTCATTTAAATAGACAAGGGAATAATGGTTTGCGATTGAATGATGGAGTACATGTAGAGCATAACGTAATATCCACACTCAGTATATCGTCAAGGTTGAAGCCATCACTTTTTTAATCAAGTTCATATAATTCAAATGGCTCATATAATTCAAATGGCTAATGATAAAGGAAAGACAAAAGAAAAATTTCAAGTACTAGATTAAAAGCACCTAAGTCCATAATGGTAAACCATGAAGTCATAAGACAAGTATTGTTCTCACTCAGTAAGAAGGTATTGATATGAGGAAAATATGTGTGTGTGTGAATAAAATAAAAGCAACTGACCTAATTTGAGAGCGTAACAATTTTGTTCAAATCTTTGACCAATCACACGCAATTACAATGCACCAGTCATAAACAAGCTATCTTATCAGATAGTCTAAATAAGATTAAATCTTCAATAAAAGGATTAAAATTTCAATTGAACTTTCGAGCTTTCTACCAGCTTCCTTTTACAGGGAACACCTACTATCATGTTCCCCTGTCTTAAATCATCCAAGGTAACAGAAGGCAAGGACATACCAGATTTTAAGTCTTGTTTGCTTGGGTTTTCCTCCACATAATCTTCCCTTACCTCTACAAGACCCCCCCGTGCCATAATAAGCAAACACATCAGTTAACCATCCAATGACCACTACTACAAAAAACAATAAGACTGTTCCATTACATATTTCTCTAAAGCCTGTTGATAGTATAAAAACAATAAATATGACATTATAACATCCCCATTATCAACGAATACAGATTGTACCATCTGAAATTCAAAATATAGTGAAGACAACTATTTTCAACTTTTCAGATATTGATTACAACAATTCCACTTTAGGCAGCCGCATAAATTGTAATCTAGAATCTAAATAGGTTCCACAATGGATATAAAATATAGCAATAAATATTATTCTTCTCACTTTAGTTTTATATGTCACCATGACCCCGTCAACCAACATGTGTTCCATTAGGAATGAAGTTCTATGAATGGAAAACACAGAATATTACCAATGACCTGGAAATGGAAAAACGTCTTGCATAATCATTGTAACTCTAATTATAAAGTTGAAGCTGTATTCAGAAATTATACAGGCACATAAAACTAGTTCAGGTAAGTACCTCCATTATTGCACAATCAATCTCTTCCTCAGTGGCTCCTGTCCATAATGGATGTTCTCTAATTGCAATTTCCATTGTCAAGTAAAACTCTTGGACTCTCTTCCCATCACTTTCAGGGTTGGGTGGGTAAAATGAAAATGACACAATAAAACTTGAGAGAGAAATATTAAGGAGTTACAATATGCAGCATAAAGATCACAAAATGTTTGACAACTGAAAATAAATGCACGACAAGAGACATGTATAATTGTATATAATAGACAACAAACAAATTCAATCAATAATTCCAAAACGAATCAGGGTAAGAAAAGTCAGTGATCAGAACCACATCTTATATAGTTTGTCACGCCTGAACTTCCATCAGATGGTCTTTTGGTAATGTCATTGAAATGAAAATTTAGGCAAAATCAGATGTAGGTGAGTAGTGGCCATCCCAAGTCCTCGATCACTTGATAACCTATCTATATATTATTGGAATATTCAAGAATTCCATGTTTAGTACACAACAGTAGACTCAAGGAATAAAAATCGACCAAACGATCTTGAATTATCTATGTATTGTATCTTGCATCAATGTATCTTGAGGCATGATTATTTGGGAAACACACGCCCACAAATCAATTGCAAACTCATATCAATGTGTTCTATGCGGTGCCAAAATAGCCGATCACAAGAACATATAACTCAGCTGCATCTTTCGAATGTGTATAAGCTGCCAAGAATTTGCCTATTTCTTCCAAGTTATTAATTTGACTATATCTTACAGCATTACACACGAAACTACTCATAAACAATTAGGGCATAACACAAGAAAGGTAAACACAAAATTCAAAAAGCCAATACCATATATAAAAATGTTCGAGCCAGAAGGATGAAAAGAAAAGGGCGATTCACCTCTTGATGGATCGAACAAGATTGATGGAAGCGGGGTTTCGCATACAGTCGAGAAAATCAAATAAAGAGAGGGATTGTGAAGATGCTGACGCGTCCATGGAATCAACTGTTGGACCCAGTAGAATTGAAGAAGAAAGATGGACAGTTCCATTACCCTATATTTAATTTGCTTCATCGACGCTTTGTATTCCAGAAAAAAAAAATTTAAGAGAACAAACCCAGAAAAAAAAACCTAAACCCAGAAAAATCAAAAATAAAAAACAATAAAGAGAACAAACCCAGATCTGCAACGAAGGAGGAGAGGAGAGGAAACTCAGATCTGCAACGAAGGCGGCTTCCGGCGTGGTTGGGTCTCAGATCTTGGTGGCGAATGAGCGACGCGACGGGAGAGCAACGTGAGGGAGCGGTGAGCGGCGCAAGAGATGGGCGAGCGACGAGAACGCGGGCGAGCAGTGAGCGAGAGAAAGTGAATGCAGAGAGAAGAATACATTGAGCCGTGCAGTAATGTGATGTGAGTGAGACTTTACTTTTTGTTCGAGAGAGAGAGAAATTGGAACAAGTTTGACATCCTGAATATTATTTCAGGGCGTCAAAATTACTCATTCTGAATTTTTGCGAGGGACCCTGGCAAAAGTCACTAATTTTTGTGAGGGAACAATATTTCCCTCGCAAAAGTCACTAATTTTGCGAGGGAACAATATTTCCCTCGCAAAAATCACTCCTTTTTGCGAGGGATTATCAGTTCCCTCACAAAATATATGATTTTTGCGAGGGAACTTGAGTTCCCTCGCAAAATTACTCATTTTTGTGAGGGAACAATGGTTCCCTCGCAAATGTCACTAATTTTTGCGAGGGAAATAAAAGTCCCTCGCAAAATACCCATTTTGCGAGGGAAATTCTGTCCCTCGCAAATTCCGCCGCAAATCTGCCTTTTTCCAGTAGTGGCATACATAAGGGCCATGATGTGGTATTTACAATACACCATTTTATTATGGGAAGCCCACCTTGATTAATGTAGAAACCAAAAAGATTACAGTGAGATACATTTAAATATATGAGATGATGGAGGAAATTAAATTTTTTTTGGGGAAAAAGACATATTGTAACATCCCGTTTTCAAAAGCAGTATATTTTGTTTTTCATCAGAGTAGAGCATCGGAGCATAAGAGTAATTGATACATATATTCAAAATGCCGTAAGTCTGGCAAATTACAGAAGCGGTACAATAACCGAGAGTTTTTAAAGTAGATATCAACAGAAGTGTCTCCTTGGCAATTCCCACGTCGTGGCATCAAAAGATAGTCTTCAGTCGAACCTCTAAGTTTGCTGCTTTCCTCTCTCCTCGGTTCTCGGTCCTTCTGACCCTGACGCTATGTTAAGAGCTGAGGTCCAATGCATACGGACCCCATGTAACGGTTAACCTCATATTTACATATACAGTACATGGATCACAGATAATCATAACATAAATAGCACATAACAGATGTACCACACGGAGTGAATGCAGAAATACCACACGGAGTGAATGCAGATGTATCGCACGGAGTGAATGTAGATGTACCACACGGAGTGCATAACAACACTTATAACATGTCAACAGACCATCAACCACATATACGCATCCAATACTCATAATACATACATGCATACCATAAATATCAGAGTTAGGGTTACTAGTACGCGAACGTACTTTCGTTGACGGAATTTCGGTACGACGGTTGGTCAGAACGTAATCAGGGATATCCTATAAGGACAATAGCGCATTTATTAATGATCAAACATTATGACGGACATTTTAGTCATAAATAACCATTTTACCCCTGACCCCCTAATCGGCGGAATTTCGCCAGAGCTTTGCTACTTTGACTCTAATCTTCCAAAATTTTGCCATACCTCTTTCTCCAACATAATTTTTGAAATATATATCATATTTAACCTTAAAACATGACCAACTTGCTTTATGCTTACATACATATTTTCACTCTCCTTTAATTTCTTCTTTATTTCTTTCGATTGCATGGCATCTTTTTGGCAAAAAGATGTTCCTTTCCCTCCTCTTTATCTTTCCTCATCCACTTGCACATGCATTTACTTTCAACATCCAACATGCTCATTTTCTCTTTCCTTTTCCCTTCATTATTTCGAAATGCATGGCCAAATTTTGATCAAAGAATCTGCTCCTTTATTGCACAAATATCACTTGCTTCTTGTGTTTTCATTGGCTAGTGACAATCTTGACTTTTCAACAACTTCTAAGCTAAGTTTAATAATTCCATTCTTCCTCCTTCATTCAATCAATTCGGCTGCACCCTCCTATTCATTTTTGTTTAATTACTTTATACTTTATTTTATCTAATAGTTAATTAAAGGAAATTCCCCCATTGGTTCCTTAATTTCACAAGGATTATTTCTATGATTAGTTAAGCTTTAAGTGTTAATTAAGCTTTAGGTATTTAGGCTTTAGGTATTTTATACAATTCATCTTATACATCATTTCTAATTGATTAACAATTATTCTCATGCTAATCATAATCCTTTCTTGGTCATTTATCCAAATTAGGGGTTTTATATAATTAACTTTGAATATATCATTTTCTCATGCTTAAATAATTAGCCATTAATTATTTAATTAATCCCTTACTAATTTTTGACAATTTTCTTGATTAGGATTAATTATTATCTCACAACTCTTGCACTGACATTGGTATTTTATGTCCCATGTAAAATATTAAAAATCATGGGGTCCTTTTGGTCCTCAAAATACTTTTTGATTTTTGCCCTTTAATTTTTCCAAGGGTATAATTTAATAAATTACCAAAATTAGAGACAATATACTCTCTAAATTTTAATAAATATTTTATTGCCTCTTAGGATTTATCATAATATTCTTAGGCCATTTTATGCCCCACAAATGCATTTTTAACACTTTATCTTTTCTAATTTTTATAATTATTTTAATTTTTAAAATAATTATATGTCAAGGTTTTGAGACCTCATATTCACCTATTCCCAATAGGTATTATTTACTAAAATATGTTACTTATCATAAGTGCGATTTTTAGGGTATTACACATATAAATACAATTTCAATCACTAAAACCTCAAAAGTCTGTTAATACTTGTAAATGACAAAGATGTGACATATATCAAATTGAGATTTTACTATAATGCCTCTCAATTTTTTTAAATAAAAAAAGAAAAAGAAAGAGGCACCTCTCTAGAGTACGATAGCCGGCCGGTCAACTGCCGGAGCTCCACTACTAGAAAAGTGTAAAATTGTGACAAATTTTTTTTCGTCGCAAATTGGCGTCCACGGTTTACGGTGGCCTGTGGCAATTTTTGTCACCGATTTGTGATGGAACCAAGTTCCGTCACAAAAAGGCGGCCCCAACTTACAACGGAACTCAGGTTCGTCGCAAGTGTTTGGAATAGATCTCCGATCCGTCGCAAACTGCCAATAGTTTGCGATGGATCTGGGAATCCGTCGCAAAAAGTTAAGCCCGAAATCCGGCTTAACTTTCCTCTCCCTCCCCGGTGTCCTCTCCTCTCCTGCGTCGCAACTCCAGCGTCCTTTCCTCCAGTCCGACGTCCTCTCCCCTCCTTCGGTCCGGCCTCCTCTCCTCACCTTATTTCTGGCGTGCTCTCCTCTTCCCGGTCCGGCGTCCTCTCCCCTCCTATGGTGCAGCCTCTTCTCCTCACCTCATTTCCGGCGTCCTCTCCTCTCACGGCACGTTCATCTTTTTTTTTTTTTGAAATAAATAAGAGTGGATTATTGGCATCTACTAAGCTTCGGGCATTAACAAATACATGTTGAAGATGTTGGAAATCTATAATAAGAAAGAAGACAACGAATATGTAGGCCTTGACAATTGAGAACTCTGATTTGTGACTTAGTCTTGCTTTTTATGTATGTGCGTTTTGTATATGTATTAGTCTTGCAATACATATACAAAATGATGAGCATAAAAATGTAACTCTGTGAAGATAGGGGGGAGGACGATGCCCTAGTCATTTGAAGTGTGTCCCGACCTTCTTCCTATTGTGGATTCCATCGCCATTTTAATCTAGTGGTGAAGATAGGTGATTAGGACATTTTTTATCATCAAAATGATGAGCATAGGATGTAACTCGGTTTTAATGGCTGAGCCTTTGATTCATGTAATTTTAAAATTTAAATTATTTCAAGATTTTATATCATTCCAACTCAAAATCCTTGTGTCTGGAAATCTACTTGTTCCAGCTTTTAATACTCCCTCCGCTTCGTTATATAAGAGCTAAATTCTTTAGGGGTGTGGTTTCTTTTATATGATCAGAGCCACTTTTTTTGTCTCATCATTTAATATTTTTAATTTTAATCATTCCACTTATCAAATTGCGTAATTTAGTTATCTGGCTCTTAAATTTTGAACCAGAGGTAGTACAAGACTTAGTTGACTTTTTTAGTTTCAAGCTAAAATGTGAGTGTTTCATTTTAAACTAATTGAAGACATATATAATATTATTTTCCAACCAAAGAAATAATTTTATATATATATATATATAACAAAAAATTCGAAATGCCTTGAAACTAAATGAAACAAAAAAGAGAGCCAAAAGAACACCCTGACATAATTTCTTACTTTGTTGAGGCTCTCAAGAGGGCTTTAGATCTGATTCACACATGATTATTCAGCAATATATGTAAATAAAATCTTTGAATTTGATAATGCTTAAATCTCCATCTATAATTCAGATTGATATATTAATTTCTTTTATTAATCCATGCTTCTAGAACTTTTGCTTTTAGCAAGCAATTATTAACCAGTTACAACAACGGAACATGGTTTCTCTGCCGCCAAAAATCACAATTCGGCCGTTATTTTCTTTATGCTGATGATACATCACTTATTAGCTTGCATATTTTTAAAGTAGATTTTGACCATCTAAAACGGATTTGGGGAGATCGCTGGTGAAACACCAGAGACGAACTTGCTGCTTCCTCTGCAACTATGAGGCCTGAACCCAATCCTACCACCGTCAACATCGTACACTACCTCTAATGTTCTCTGTTGAGTATTTCCAATTATACTTGGGAACCTCGCATCTTCAAGGGCAGCAAACGCAAAACACACCAGCGTTTCATTCACCGCATATACAACCCCACTTGCGTCCAAATCCACGTTCGCTCCACCGCCAAACGACAATGTTATCTTCGGAACGATAACAGTATCCTGCCCACTCAAATCGTAGCACGTGTCAAGTATGATAAACGGAGCTGCCATCCGGTACTCTGACATGGCCTTCCGGAACGCGTCTCTCAGGGGGCCGTACGCCGCCTGAGGTAGCAACGTGATGACGCTGGCGGAGTCGATGATCACGCCGGAGGAGAACACGGAGGAGGTGATGGGGAGACTGTGGCCGGCAAGAGAGATCCCGTTGAGGTCGACTGCGTAGAAGTGGGAGCTCAGCGGGATGGAAGAGAACGGCGTGTAAATGACGTTGTCGGAGGGGGGTTCACCGCCGAAGTTGAGGTAGCCGACGTCGGAGGCGGTGGCGGGGAGGCAATAGGAGAAGATATTGTGAAATATGTCTGAAGTTTGTTGGACAAAGGAGATTTGGTTGCGGCCAAGGCCAAGGATGCCGGCGGTGCCGTTGAAGAGAAGCGCGCTGTTGTCATGGCCACAGCCGAAGAAGAAGTCGTTGACGACGTGGGCCGGAGTAATTGTTAGCGTTTCCTTAGCATAGTTTCCGACGGACAAGGATATGTCACCCAATGTAAGATTGTACAAGCAATCTCCCGATGATGCAGAACATGTCGGCGTATGTCCTGTATTATAAATTTAATAGTTAATCAGACAAATGAGATAAATAGTGAGAAGCCGGTGCAAGGAATATTGAATTTACGTTTGATTCAGTGCATGAGTTTATAATTCTATCACCGAATTTACCATATATATATATATATATCTATGTATATGTGTGTCTCTCTTATATTGATAAATGATAGGCCCTCTAGTGCTAAATTGCCTACACAATTTACAAATACTAGGAAGAAAACTGGTTAAGTTTGTTGATTAATTGCAATCAATATGTAAAAAATATGTTGTCCCTCCCATCCAAAATATAGGGCCATCTAGTAAAAATCATTGGCTCGTAATATAAATTATATAGAGAATTAAGAGTATTAATGATTTTTAAAAAAAAATTTATTCCTATTTGTTGGTGGTATGCATATTAGATACTGATAAGAAAAAGAAGAGGGGTGAAATTTATTTAAACACTCCTCTTTTTTCTTAACCTTAGTTGAAAATAACCCATACGTACATTGTGGAGGAGGGTATAACTTTACTTAAAAATTAAAATATTCTTTTGGTCTAATAATTTGAATTTGAGGGCGAAATTTCCCACATGGAGAGAGATTATTAAATGATTGAGAATTTGATGGGAGAGACAAAATGGACTGAGCTTAGTTACAATCAAAACACATCCATCAACATTTAGGACAGGAGCAAGTACAGTATGATGACGAGGGCAGAAAAAATTTATCATGTGGGAAAAAAAAATTTTATGATATTGAAAAATTTATAAACGCAAGGAGGCATACCTGTAGCAGAGAAAAGCTGAGAACACTGGGAAGAAGAGCAAGGAATATTAGAATATGAAGATGATTTTGAAGGATCAAAGATTGGTTCGTTTTGGGTGTAGCAGGAGTCAGATCGAAGGCATGGCAAGCACTGAGTCCAAGTGAGGTCACTTCCTGTGTGAAATATCAGTGACAACTCCCTCGCCGGAGTTCCCAACCCTACCTTCACGATGTAGTCCCCCGACCCTATAATCTCCCCCGACTCTACCGGTAACGAAACCTCAGCCGGAGCTGGAGCCGCTGCCTGGTCCAACGACGCCTCTGAAGTCGTGGTCGTCGACTTCCGATCTTGTTCACTTGCTTGACGCTGCGCTTCCCACAGCTTCCGCTGGATTGCTCTCACCCTCGCTATGTCCTGGTCCAAGATTTGACTGTGTGGTATAATTAATGAAGATGCAGATGAAGAAGATGTGTGTTGCTTTGGTTTTGAGCATGGCCCGTGCTTGTGTACCACTTCTAACCATCCCTCTCTGCTTCCACCTATATATATATATATATATATATATATATTATTGTATGTATGTATGTGTATTAATTTCATTACGATCTCGCATGCACAGACATATTCTTTATATTACTTCCTCTCGTCCTAAATATGAAATCCAATTGACCTTTTTTTACTTTTACCATTACATAGATATTAATAGTGTAAAATTTAATAATTAAAATATTAAAAATAACAACAATTTAATTTAAATTTTTTTATATCTAAATAATTGAAATTAAATCTATTAATATTCATAATTTTTTCATCTTTAACAATGAAATTTGTATAAAAAATTTATATTTAAAGCCGTTGAATATGATCAAATCAAAAAAGTTAATATGAGTTTAAGGCTGAGTTAATACGGTTTTGTAAGTCGGAAACGTAAAAACGGTAATCTCGATATATAAACTCATGAGTTTAACCGAGTTTACAATGATCATGAGTTTACCAGTGACTCGATTCGATTTTGTAAGCTAAAAAATTAAAAATGCAAACTCAGAGAGTCAACTCGTGAGTTTGATAACAATGGTTTAATATACAAAACATAAATATAAAAACTATAAAGTAATTTATTTAGTTTCCTTAATCTCTTTATAAAAGTTAATTGGGTCATATATTAAAGACTATAACAAAGAAAAAGAGATGCATGGAATGGAAGAGAAAGAACCTTGAGGAGGAGAGGCGCAGGTGGAAGAAGGGAAGAAATAGGTGAGAGGAACATGATGGTAATGATGAGATATATGTTGAAGCTCACTGTATTTTTTCCTTGTGATTGCAGAAACAAAGGTTTTGCTCTCAATGAAGAAGAAGAAGCAAACCAGAGATAGAAAAGGTAATAGGAAGGGATTAGAAAAAGAAGAAGAAGCCATAGAGAGAAACGATGGTCAGTTCCTTTTCTTAGTTTCTTTCTATGTGTTTCAGGAGACGGCACAGCATACACTCAGTGTTGGGAAGGTTGGGCTTTATAGGCTGAATTACAAAAGAGAACATCCAAAAGAGGGCCATAATAACAAGATGATAGTTAATAACAATGGTTTTTGTCAAACATTACAACCTAAGATCTGCGAACTCTCCTATGCTTTCTTCTCCAACACATTCGATATCTCATTTGGAATCAACGACGACCTTCAATATTTCCTTTTTTCTTTATCTTTAAATACAGCAAAACCAAACAAGCATGAGAGAAAAAGAGAACCAGTTAATTAATTAGGGCATTAATAAGCTCCTTATACATATCCCATTTTAAGACATTTATCCACCTTTGCAGTGGCCATAATTTCAAAAAATGTAACGTATTTAATTTATCCATATGATGGTCAAAAGAGAACAGCCAAAATAGGGCTATAATAACAAGATGATGGTCAAACAATCGTTTTTGTGAAACATTACAACCTAGGATCTGCGAACTCTCCTATGATCTGTCAAACATTACAATCGTTTCTTCTCCAACACATTCGATATCTCATTTGGAATCGACGGCGACTTTCAATATTTCAATATAAATCATCCTCACATGTTTTAAACAAAGGAATTTTTTTTTTTTTTTGTGTGTGTCTGCAGATTCCTTCGATTTGAAATACAGCAAAACCAAACAAGCATGAGAGAAACAGAGAATTAGTTAATTATTTAGGGAATTAATATACTCCTTATACATATCCCATTTTAAGACATTTATCCACCTTCGCAGTGGCTATAATTTCAAAAAATGTAACGTATTTATCCATATGATAGGTATATACGATCCAATTCACACATGAATTTGCTTTTATGAAAATATGCGGTTATATAAAAAAAGACCAATTCTATGCCATGATATTTCTTATCTCATGCATGTAGAGTATTATTTAAGGGTGGTAGCTTACCTTCAAGATTTTACTCACATATATAGGGGAAATTAATATATAACTTCCTATAGTTTTACTTGATTTTTAATCAAGTCTCTATATTTTTTTATTTTTACCATATTCACATAGTTTCACATGATTTTAATCAGGTTCATGTGATTTTTTTTTTCTTTTTATCAAATCATTAAAGAATCAACTAATTTTTAATTAGGTAAAATTATATACCCGCAGAATAATTTTTCATCAAGGGTCAAACAATCTACTTTGACTTTTCCACATGATCTTTCACGAATTTGTGTGTTTATCACTCCCTCTATACAGAGAGAAAGTAATATTTCGTCTCAACTTTTTCAAACATTAATACCTATATGATCTTCATACTCCATTATGGTTTATGATTTCTTGTCGCAGGAATTCGATATTTTGGTATCAACGACCTTAAATATTTTTGGTACGACCTTCAAGATTGTTGGACACTTGGTCTTTCCTCTGTATGGAATTTTTAAATTTAAGGAAATTTGAGCATAAAAAAAAAGGATAAATACTATATTGTTGGTCTTTACATTTTAATCGAATTTTGGTTTTGGTCATTCTAATTTTAAATAGTTGGTTTTCGTCCTTATAGTTTTATAAAGACTAGGTCCTAGTTTAACGATACTTATATTTTTAATAAGTTTTGATTTTGATCCCTATATATTTTGTTAGTATGAGTAACTAGGTAATTAGGAGTATTGTATCCTATTGGGCTTATACATGTGTGTATGCCTATATGCCTATATAAGGCAGTCATTGTACACTTGATTGAGTAATGAATAAGAGTTACATTCATTAGTTTAACATGGTATCAGAGCTTATGTTCCAGCAGCACACAAGAAAAATAGGAGAGAGAGAGTGAGGCTTTGTCAAACCAGTAATTTCCCCATTACACTGAAAGCTCTCCCTTATCGACACAACAGAGGAGAGGGTACACTGGATATGCTTGTAAATCCTCAACTATTTAATCTGCTATTACTACATCTTTCATTCTTCACTTCTAGAGATCTTTCACAAGAATTTGGATCTTGGACCTTAGTTGCTTCAGTTCCAGCAAGAGGCTTCTGGCTTCTTCGAACGCTTTCCTTGGAAAAAAGATCAACACAAAGAGCCGTTCGACATATACATGCTAGAGCAAGCATGCGATCAGATTCTGCTCTCAGATTTCTCACCATTAAAAGCAGCCTCTTGAACAGTGATACCTCAAAGATCAATGCCGGTTCCAGTGAAGAAACTAACAATGATACCTCAAAGATCAATGCCAGTTCCAATGAAGAAACTAGGAACGGTGCTAGATGACTTCGACTTTGAAAGCTCACGAACCACATTCATCACCAAATCAATCTTGAACAAAATTAAAACTTTCGACAGGCCCTAATCGGGCTCTGTCTTTTCCAAGCCTCTTGAATCCAAGATACGCAATAATGATCGGGAATTCAAGAGACGCAACCGGGTCAGAAAACATGACCCGTCTTGATTGAACCAAGAACCACCTTGTTTCAGAGTAAACGTCCGAACATACCAGAGGATCAACCGATAAAAATCGAAAATCAAGAGCAAAACCTTTCAATCAGGAAGAAAACCTTGACCTCTCATCGTCAAAGATCAATCAGGACCTGTCACCGTCGAAGATCAGAAAACCACTGTCGAAACCAGTGCAGAACCACCGTGGAAGAGCCACCGGCAAGTCAATACCGACGAAAACCACCATCGAACTGAACCACCGTCGAAGAACCAAGGGCCACCGTCGATCTCAACCGAGAACCACCGTCGATCGCGAGCCACCTTCGTCGATTCACAAACCAGAAACCACCGTCGAGATTGAACCACCGTGAACCACCGCCGGATTCCAACCATTCAAGAACCGCGAACCACCGCGACCATCGTAAACCACCGAGAACCACCGGTGAGGTGAACCAGAACCCAGCGTGCGAAAAAAAAGGGGAAAGCATTAATTGTGGCTTGGATACTTGACCGGATCTTGTATTTCCAATGCGGGTTTTGGGCATTTTCTTGATTTTGGGCCTTCTTCTTTAACATATAGGAACCACAAAATCGAAATGCATTATTTTAGATATAGGGTGGTAAAACAAGAATGACCTTCATGGGTTTCTTGATTATCTGGCCAAATCCAAACTTGAAAAATAAACCTGGCTTAAAGGGAAAAGGTGAATATGCAGCATATGGAGGGAAATGGAGCAATGGAGCAGAAATGACGAAGATATTGTGAAAGTTGTTGCTGACCTTTGTGCTTAAAGTAAGGGAGAGCTTTCTGTTCGGACATTCCCTCCGGTTTTGCTCTCGATTTTGTTTACGAAATGAGCAATGTGCCAAGAAGCAAGGCAAGATCGACCAATAAGAAGGTTCTTGAAGGAGCATCAGGTGCTTGGGAAGAGGAAAAGTTTAAAGGAACAATCTGAAGATGATTTCATGTTTGAAGGTCCAAAATCTCTTAGTGAGTTTTTGAAGGAGAAGAAGGCAGCGACTGGCAAGTCGTCTGAGAATAAAGAAAATGAAAAGAAAAAAGAACAGGCACACAAAGGTGACGAAACAGAGGTGACTAATGGAAAAGATGAAGCAAATGGAGTATTGCTTGAATGGTTAAACACTGCAACCTTGTTTTTGTTTATTTACAGTCCAAGAAAATTGCATTTTGTTCTTTGATTTCAGCAAGAAGTTGTTTGGAAGGATCCGGTAGGATCCGGTTGATCCAATGAAAAGGAAGTTTCCCCAATGGGTGGCGGCATATGCATGAATGCTATTGTGAAATGCAGAAGCTTCGTACTAGATATACCCAAGTTTCTCAATAGAAGATCCATTTGACAAGGAAGATTGGGAGCATTTTAAGCATTTCTCAAGTTCTTGGATTTGGTGAGTATATTGAGGAAGTTTATGCAGCATATGAATGCACAAGATTGAGATCATGCAGGATTCTCTCTCTCTCTCTCTTCCCTACTTCATTGAAGTGAAAGACCATCTAACCAACTAAATTTGAAGCAAAAGATCATTCGAACTGAAAGAAATTAATTTGGAAGCACAAACCCGGAGATACTGTGAGATGAAGACCGGATGAAGTCCCCGGAGATACTGTGAGATACCGGATGAAGTCCCCGGAGATGCTGAGATACCGGATGAAGTCCCCGGAGATGTTGTGAAAGCTGATAGATATAAGTGTAGGGGTTATAACTCCTTTGTCAGAGCAGTTAACAAAGCCATTACCCATTGCCATGGCTCTGGTGAAGGTGATGAATCTAATGAAGAAATGGAAGTCCCCAA
This sequence comes from Acacia pycnantha, assembly GCA_025563575.1. NCBI lineage: Eukaryota > Viridiplantae > Streptophyta > Magnoliopsida > Fabales > Fabaceae > Acacia > Acacia pycnantha. The sequence continues at coordinate 2,134,766 of JAMWYP010000031.1, read as the reverse complement.
ATGTGTTGATGCTACTATGCTTCTTCACGAACTACCTTATACTGAAGACAAAATTAGCAAAGTGCATGCATCAAGGAGGTTATTTGAGTACCTAGCTGGCAGTTCTCTGAACTTCCCAGTCAACCATGCAAATATCTTGATGTGATGATCTGATGAGAGATGGAAGAATCTGTCTGGGGCCTTCAGATTGATGAAGAGGCTGGAAAACCAGAAAGTGAAGATGTTTTTATGCGTGAAGATAGCAGTTGCTGCAAAAAGGAGAACGATGATGTTCTATTGATTGACAGTTCTAAATGGTGCAAAGTATTGCTGCAGAAAGAGAACGATGATGTTATATAGATTTACAAGTATTTGCCTAGCAAGTTAGGTGCCATTGATACATATAGCCCTAACTTGAGGGGGAGTGTTAGTATGAGTAACTAGGTAATTAGGAGTATTGTATCCTATTGGGCTTATACATGTGTGTATGCCTATATGCCTATATAAGGCAGTCATTGTACACTTGATTGAGTAATGAATAAGAGTTACATTCATTAGTTTAACATATTTAAACTCAAACCAAATGCTTATAAAACTTTAAGCAACAAAACCAACAATTTGACTATAATGATCAAAGCTAAAATTCTAAGAAGTAGAAATGAAAATAATATTAACCTTCAAATTTATTTATTCGCTTCATTTACCCCAAAAAAATATGAAATTGAAAGTCCAATTAGAACATGTATATCATGAAATAATTATGATATTCCGTTTTAATAGTATTCATGATAGTAAATGAATGATCTTGGCATACATAAGTGCCATGATGTGGTAAATACAATACACCATTTTATTATGGGAAGGCCACCTTAATTAATGTGAAAACCGAAAAGATTACAGTGAGATAAATTTAAATATATGAGATGATTGAGGAAATTAAATTTTTTTGAGAAAAAGATATATAAACAAGGTTGTCAAACTCACGAGTTTAAGCAAACCCGTGACAGTGACATAAACTCGTATCGTGAACTCGAATCGGTAAATTCGTAAGAGTTTATTTTTATCATTAAATATGTATTAAATAAAAATGACAACAATTTGATTTAAATATATTTTAAATCCAAATAATTGAAATTAAATATATTAACATTCATAATTTATTATAGAAATTTCTATAAAATTTATATATAAAGCCGTTAAAGATAACAGAATTGAAAAAAAATTAACACAATTTTGTAAGCTACAAACATAAAAACGGTAAATTCGGTGTGTAAACTCATGAGTTTATCTGAGTTTACAGCTGACATGAGTTTACTAAAGACTTAACTCGATTTAGTAAGGTAGAAACGTAAAAACAGTAAACTTGGAGAGTCAACTTGCGAGTTTGACAACAATGCATATAAATACAATTTCTATTACTAAAACCTCAAAAAGTCTATTAACACTTGTAAATTACAAAGATGTGACGTAGATCAAATTGAGATTTTAAAGTGTTGATGATTTTACTATAATACCCCTCAATTTTTTTAAATAAAAAAGAAAAAGGCACCTCTCTGGAGCACGACAGCCGGTTGGCCAACTGCCAAAGCTCCGACGCCGGTGGCCAGAGCTTTGATGACAACTTCAATAATGCAATTAACTACTATGATATAGAGATTGATAGCTTGAGTCTCAAGTTGTCAATGTGTATACCAAATTGCTAATTGCTATTTTTAAGTTATCATTGCCTATATTCAATTTGTCAATGACGCTTGATAAATGTTGACAACTTCAATATAGGAAATGACAACTTGAGTAAGAGAATTAGCAATTACCCCTATTAGGTGTAATTGACAACTTGAATATAGGCTATCAATAACTTGGGTATAGGGATTGACAAGTTGTGCTCTCCAAGTTATCAATTTCTAAATCCAAGTTGCTAATTATTATACTTAAATTGTCATTGTCTATACTCAAGTGTTCAATGACACCAAAATGGTATAGTTGTTAATTGCTACAATCAAGTTGTCATTGCCTAAACTCAAATTGTCAATGAGCTTGGTAAGGGTGTTGACAACTTTAGTATAGGCAATGACAACTTCATATAATAGCATTTACCAAAACACAAACAAAAAGTCAGCCACAACCATAAATCGGATTCCGACGGTAAAGGTGGATGCACGACATAATGGAGTTAACATACAGATATCTAATTGTGAGCGTTTCCTTGGCGTAGTTTCCGGCGGAGAAGGATCTGTCACCGTATGAAATATTGTACATGCATGCAATCTCCCGATGATGCGGAACACGTCGGAGTATTTCCTTTATATATATATATATATATATCAATAAATAACGATAGGCGCCCTCTAGTCCTAAATTGCCTACACGATTTACAAATGCAAGGAAAAAAATCGGTTAAGTCTGTTAATTAATTGCAATCAATATGTAAAAATATGTGTTCCCTCCCATTCAAAATATAGGGCCATCTAGTAAAAATCATTGGCTCATAATATAAGTTATATAGAGAATTAAGAGCATTAATGATTTTCTTAATTTTATTCCTATTTATTGGTGGTATGCATATTAGACATTGATGAGAAAAAGAAAAGGGGTGAAATATATTTAAATATGGGCAAATTTGAAACTTTCTTTAACTTATAAGTTAATATGATAAACACACTTCATAGTTGAAAGTAACCCATATTATGCATTGTGGAGGAGGGTATAACTTTGCTTAAAAATTAAAATATTCTTTTGTTCTAATAATTTGAATTTGAGGGTGAAATTTCCCACATGGAGAGAGATTATTAAATGATTGAGAATTTGATGGGAGAGACAAAATGGACTGAGCTTAATTATGACGAGTGCAGAAAAAATTTTATCATGTGAGAAAATAAATTTTTATGATGAGTGTTGAAAAATTGATAAAAAAAATTGTAGCTCTAGTATTTATAAAGGTAGAGGTATAAACGCAAGGAGGCATACCTGTAGCAAAGAAAAGCTGATAACATTGGGAAGAAGAGCAAGGAATATTAGAATATGAAGATGATTTTGGAGGATCAAAGATTGGTTCGTTTTGGGTGTAGCAGGAGTCAGATCGAAGGCATGGCAAGCACTGAGTCCAAGTGAGGTCACTTCCTGTGTCAAATATCAGTGACAACTCCCTCGCCAGAGTTCCCAACCCTACCTTCACGAAGTAGTCCCCCGACCCCCCTGACTCTGCCGGTAACGTAACCTCAGCCGGAGCCGGAGCCGGAGCCGCTGCCTAGTCCAACGACGCCTCTGAAGTTGTGGTCGTCGACTTCCGATCTTGTTCACTTGCTTGACGCTGCGCTTCCCACAGCTTCCGCTGGATTGCTCTCACCCTCGCTCTGCCCTGCTCCAAGATTTCACTGTGTCACTGTGTGGTATAACTAATGAAGATGGAGATGAAGAAGATGTGTGTTGCTTTGGTTTTGAGCTTGGCCCGTGCTTGTGTACCACTTGTAACCATCCCTTTCTGCTTCCACCTATGCATGGTATGTGTATATATATATAGACACACACATGTATGTATATATTAATTTCATTATGATCTTGCATGCACAGAAATATTTTATATATTACTTCCTCGGGGTCTTTAATATGAAACTCAATTGACCTTTTCTTGGAGAGGATAAATAAGCATCATAACATATATTGTGTATCTGATTATACATAAGTATATCAATTTATAAGTCAGACAAGTTAGTTTGATATAAGGATGTCAAACTCGCAAGTTTAAGCAAACTTGTGAGATTCAGGTAAACTCGTATCATGAACTCGGATAGTAAACTCATAATAGTTTACTTTTACCATTAAATATATATTAATAGTGTAACATTAAATTAAAATATAAAAAATAACAACAATTTGATTTAAATATTTTTTATATCCAAATAATTGAAATTAAATCCATTAATATTCATAATCTTTCATATTTAACAATGAAATTTCTATAAAACTTATATTTAAAGCCGTTGAATATGATTAAATTGAAGAAGTTAACATGAGTTTAAGGGTGAGTTAATTCGGTTTTGTAAGCAGGAAACGTAAAAGCGGTAACTTTGATATATAAACTCATGAGTTTAACCGAGTTTACAACAATCACGAGTTTACCAGTGACTCAACTCGATTTTGTAACCTAAAAAAAAAAAAAAAACGCAAACTAGGATAGTCAACTCGTGAGTTTGACAACAATGGTTTGATATACAAAACATAAGTATAAAAACTCTAAAGTAATTTATTTAGTTTCCTTAATCTCTCTATAAAAGTAAAAGTTAACTAGGTCATATATTAAAGACTAAATGCAGTATAAAAAAGAAAGAGAGATGCATGGAATGGAAGAGAAAGAACCTTGAGGAGGAGAGGCGCAAGTGGAAGAAGGGAAGAAATAGGTGAGAGGAAAATGATGGTAATGATGAGATATATGTTGAAGCTCACTGTATTTTTTCCTTGTGATTGCAGAAACAAAGGTTTTGCTCTCAATGAACAAGAAGAAGCAAACCAGAGATAGAAAAGGTAACAGGAAGGGATTAGAAAAAGACGAGGTCCAATGCATACGGACCCCATGTAACGGTTAACCTCATATTTACATATACAGTACATGGATCACAGATAATCATAACATAAATAGCACATAACAGATGTACCACACGGAGTGAATGCAGAAATACCACACGGAGTGAATGCAGATGTATCGCACGGAGTGAATGTAGATGTACCACACGGAGTGCATAACAACACTTATAACATGTCAACAGACCATCAACCACATATACGCATCCAATACTCATAATACATACATGCATACCATAAATATCAGAGTTAGGGTTACTAGTACGCGAACGTACTTTCGTTGACGGAATTTCGGTACGACGGTTGGTCAGAACGTAATCAGGGATATCCTATAAGGACAATAGCGCATTTATTAATGATCAAACATTATGACGGACATTTTAGTCATAAATAACCATTTTACCCCTGACCCCCTAATCGGCGGAATTTCGCCAGAGCTTTGCTACTTTGACTCTAATCTTCCAAAATTTTGCCATACCTCTTTCTCCAACATAATTTTTGAAATATATATCATATTTAACCTTAAAACATGACCAACTTGCTTTATGCTTACATACATATTTTCACTCTCCTTTAATTTCTTCTTTATTTCTTTCGAATTGCATGGCATCTTTTTGGCAAAAAGATGTTCCTTTCCCTCCTCTTTATCTTTCCTCATCCACTTGCACATGCATTTACTTTCAACATCCAACATGCTCATTTTCTCTTTCCTTTTCCCTTCATTATTTCGAAATGCATGGCCAAATTTTGATCAAAGAATCTGCTCCTTTATTGCACAAATATCACTTGCTTCTTGTGTTTTCATTGGCTAGTGACAATCTTGACTTTTCAACAACTTCTAAGCTAAGTTTAATAATTCCATTCTTCCTCCTTCATTCAATCAATTCGGCTGCACCCTCCTATTCATTTTTGTTTAATTACTTTATACTTTATTTTATCTAATAGTTAATTAAAGGAAATTCCCCATTGGTTCCTTAATTTCACAAGGATTATTTCTATGATTAGTTAAGCTTTAAGTGTTAATTAAGCTTTAGGTATTTAGGCTTTAGGTATTTTATACAATTCATCTTATACATCATTTCTAATTGATTAACAATTATTCTCATGCTAATCATAATCCTTTCTTGGTCATTTATCCAAATTAGGGGTTTTATATAATTAACTTTGAATATATCATTTTCTCATGCTTAAATAATTAGCCATTAATTATTTAATTAATCCCTACTAATTTTTGACAATTTTCTTGATTAGGATTAATTATTATCTCACAACTCTTGCAATGACATTGGTATTTTATGTCCCATGTAAAATATTAAAAATCATGGGGTCCTTTTGGTCCTCAAAATACTTTTTGATTTTTGCCCTTTAATTTTTCCAAGGGTATAATTTAATAAATTACCAAAATTAGAGACAATATACTCTCTAAATTTTAATAAATATTTTATTGCCTCTTAGGATTTATCATAATATTCTTAGGCCATTTTATGCCCCACAAATGCATTTTTAACACTTTATCTTTTCTAATTTTTATAATTATTTTAATTTTTAAAATAATTATATCTCAAGGTTTTGAGACCTCATATTCACCTATTCCCAATAGGTATTATTTACTAAAATATGTTACTTATCATAAGTGCGATTTTTAGGGTATTACACATATAAATACAATTTCAATCACTAAAACCTCAAAAAGTCTGTTAATACTTGTAAATGACAAAGATGTGACATATATCAAATTGAGATTTTACTATAATGCCTCTCAATTTTTTTAAATAAAAAAAGAAAAAGAAAGAGGCACCTCTCTAGAGTACGATAGCCGTAGGTCAACTCAGGAGCTCCACTACTAGAAAAGTGTAAAATTGTGACAAATTTTTTTTCGTCGCAAATTGGCGTCCACGGTTTACGGTGGCCTGTGGCAATTTTTGTCACCGATTTGTGATGGAACCAAGTTCCGTCACAAAAGGCGGCCCCAACTTACAACGGAACTCAGGTTCGTCGCAAGTGTTTGGAATAGATCTCCGATCCGTCGCAAACTGCCAATAGTTTGCGATGGATCTGGGAATCCGTCGCAAAAAGTTAAGCCCGAAATCCGGCTTAACTTTCCTCTCCCTCCCCGGTGTCCTCTCCTCTCCTGCGTCGCAACTCCAGCGTCCTTTCCTCCAGTCCGACGTCCTCTCCCCTCCTTCGGTCCGGCCTCCTCTCCTCACCTTATTTCGGCGTGCTCTCCTCTTCCCGGTCCGGCGTCCTCTCCCCTCCTATGGTGCAGCCTCTTCTCCTCACCTCATTTCCGGCGTCCTCTCCTCTCACGGCACGTTCATCTTTTTTTTTTTTGAAATAAATAAGAGTGGATTATTGGCATCTACTAAGCTTCGGGCATTAACAAATACATGTTGAAGATGTTGGAAATCTATAATAAGAAAGAAGACAACGAATATGTAGGCCTTGACAATTGAGAACTCTGATTTGTGACTTAGTCTTGCTTTTTATGTATGTGCGTTTTGTATATGTATTAGTCTTGCAATACATATACAAAATGATGAGCATAAAAATGTAACTCTGTGAAGATAGGGGGGAGGACGATGCCCTAGTCATTTGAAGTGTGTCCCGACCTTCTTCCTATTGTGGATTCCATCGCCATTTTAATCTAGTGGTGAAGATAGGTGATTAGGACATTTTTTATCATCAAAATGATGAGCATAGGATGTAACTCGGTTTTAATGGCTGAGCCTTTGATTCATGTAATTTTAAAATTTAAATTATTTCAAGATTTTATATCATTCCAACTCAAAATCCTTGTGTCTGGAAATCTACTTGTTCCAGCTTTTAATACTACCTCCGCTTCGTTATATAAGAGCTAAATTCTTTAGGGGTGTGGTTTCTTTTATATGATCAGAGCCACTTTTTTTGTCTCATCATTTAATATTTTTAATTTTAATCATTCCACTTATCAAATTGCGTAATTTAGTTATCTGGCTCTTAAATTTTGAACCAGAGGTAGTACAAGACTTAGTTGACTTTTTTAGTTTCAAGCTAAAATGTGAGTGTTTCATTTTAAACTAATTGAAGACATATATAATATTATTTTCCAACCAAAGAAATAATTTTATATATATATATATATATATATATAACAAAAAATTCGAAATGCCTTGAAACTAAATGAAACAAAAAAGAGAGCCAAAAGAACACCCTGACATAATTTCTTACTTTGTTGAGGCTCTCAAGAGGGCTTTAGATCTGATTCACACATGATTATTCAGCAATATATGTAAATAAAATCTTTGAATTTGATAATGCTTAAATCTCCATCTATAATTCAGATTCATATAGTAATTTCTTTTATTAATCCATGCTTCTAGAACTTTTGCTTTTAGCAAGCAATTATTAACCAGTTACAACAACGGAACATGGTTTCTCTGCCGCCAAAAATCACAATTCGGCCGTTATTTTCTTTATGCAGATGATACATCACTTATTATCTTGCATATTTTAAAGTAGATTTCGACCATCTAAAACGGATTTGGGGAGATCGCTGGTGAAACACCAGAGACGAACTTGCTGCTTCCTCTGCAACTATGAGGCCTGAACCCAATCCTACCACCGTCAACATCGTACACTACCTCTAATGTTCTCTGTTGAGTATTTCCAATTATACTTGGGAACCTCGCATCTTCAAGGGCAGCAAACGCAAAACACACCAGCGTTTCATTCACCGCATATACAACCCCACTTGCGTCCAAATCCACGTTCGCTCCACCGCCAAACGACAATGTTATCTTCGGAACGATAACAGTATCCTGCCCACTCAAATCGTAGCACGTGTCAAGTATGATAAACGGAGCTGCCATCCGGTACTCTGACATGGCCTTCCGGAACGCGTCTCTCAGGGGGCCGTACGCCGCCTGAGGTAGCAACGTGATGACGCTGGCGGAGTCGATGATCACGCCGGAGGAGAACACGGAGGAGGTGATGGGGAGACTGTGGCCGGCAAGAGAGATCCCGTTGAGGTCGACTGCGTAGAAGTGGGAGCTCAGCGGGATGGAAGAGAACGGCGTGTAAATGACGTTGTCGGAGGGGGGTTCACCGCCGAAGTTGAGGTAGCCGACGTCGGAGGCGGTGGCGGGGAGGCAATAGGAGAAGATATTGTGAAATATGTCTGAAGTTTGTTGGACAAAGGAGATTTGGTTGCGGCCAAGGCCAAGGATGCCGGCGGTGCCGTTGAAGAGAAGCGCGCTGTTGTCATGGCCACAGCCGAAGAAGAAGTCGTTGACGACGTGGGCCGGAGTAATTGTTAGCGTTTCCTTAGCATAGTTTCCGACGGACAAGGATATGTCACCCAATGTAAGATTGTACAAGCAATCTCCCGATGATGCAGAACATGTCGGCGTATGTCCTGTATTATAAATTTAATAGTTAATCAGACAAATGAGATAAATAGTGAGAAGCCGGTGCAAGGAATATTGAATTTACGTTTGATTCAGTGCATGAGTTTATAATTCTATCACCGAATTTACCATATATATATATATATATATATATATATATATATCTATGTATATGTGTGTCTCTCTTATATCGATAAATGATAGGCCCTCTAGTGCTAAATTGCCTACACAATTTACAAATACTAGGAAGAAAACTGGTTAAGTTTGTTGATTAATTGCAATCAATATGTAAAAAATATGTTGTCCCTCCCATCCAAAATATAGGGCCATCTAGTAAAAATCATTGGCTCGTAATATAAATTATATAGAGAATTAAGAGTATTAATGATTTTTAAAAAAAAATTTATTCCTATTTGTTGGTGGTATGCATATTAGATACTGATAAGAAAAAGAAGAGGGGTGAAATTTATTTAAACACTCCTCTTTTTTTCTTAACCTTAGTTGAAAATAACCCATACGTACATTGTGGAGGAGGGTATAACTTTACTTAAAAATTAAAATATTCTTTTGGTCTAATAATTTGAATTTGAGGGCGAAATTTCCCACATGGAGAGAGATTATTAAATGATTGAGAATTTGATGGGAGAGACAAAATGGACTGAGCTTAGTTACAATCAAAACACATCCATCAACATTTAGGACAGGAGCAAGTACAGTATGATGACGAGGGCAGAAAAAATTTATCATGTGGGAAAAAAAAATTTTATGATATTGAAAAATTTATAAACGCAAGGAGGCATACCTGTAGCAGAGAAAAGCTGAGAACACTGGGAAGAAGAGCAAGGAATATTAGAATATGAAGATGATTTTGAAGGATCAAAGATTGGTTCGTTTTGGGTGTAGCAGGAGTCAGATCGAAGGCATGGCAAGCACTGAGTCCAAGTGAGGTCACTTCCTGTGTGAAATATCAGTGACAACTCCCTCGCCGGAGTTCCCAACCCTACCTTCACGATGTAGTCCCCCGACCCTATAATCTCCCCCGACTCTACCGGTAACGAAACCTCAGCCGGAGCTGGAGCCGCTGCCTGGTCCAACGACGCCTCTGAAGTCGTGGTCGTCGACTTCCGATCTTGTTCACTTGCTTGACGCTGCGCTTCCCACAGCTTCCGCTGGATTGCTCTCACCCTCGCTATGTCCTGGTCCAAGATTTGACTGTGTGGTATAATTAATGAAGATGCAGATGAAGAAGATGTGTGTTGCTTTGGTTTTGAGCATGGCCCGTGCTTGTGTACCACTTCTAACCATCCCTCTCTGCTTCCACCTATATATATATATATTATTGTATGTATGTATGTGTATTAATTTCATTACGATCTCGCATGCACAGACATATTCTTTATATTACTTCCTCTCGTCCTAAATATGAAATCCAATTGACCTTTTTTTACTTTTACCATTACATAGATATTAATAGTGTAAAATTTAATAATTAAAATATTAAAAATAACAACAATTTAATTTAAATTTTTTTATATCTAAATAATTGAAATTAAATCTATTAATATTCATAATTTTTTCATCTTTAACAATGAAATTTGTATAAAAAATTTATATTTAAAGCCGTTGAATATGATCAAATCGAAAAAGTTAATATGAGTTTAAGGCTGAGTTAATACGGTTTTGTAAGTCGGAAACGTAAAAACGGTAATCTCGATATATAAACTCATGAGTTTAACCGAGTTTACAATGATCATGAGTTTACCAGTGACTCGATTCGATTTTGTAAGCTAAAAAATTAAAAATGCAAACTCAGAGAGTCAACTCGTGAGTTTGATAACAATGGTTTAATATACAAAACATAAATATAAAAACTATAAAGTAATTTATTTAGTTTCCTTAATCTCTTTATAAAAGTTAATTGGGTCATATATTAAAGACTATAACAAAGAAAAAGAGATGCATGGAATGGAAGAGAAAGAACCTTGAGGAGGAGAGGCGCAGGTGGAAGAAGGGAAGAAATAGGTGAGAGGAACATGATGGTAATGATGAGATATATGTTGAAGCTCACTGTATTTTTCCTTGTGATTGCAGAAACAAAGGTTTTGCTCTCAATGAAGAAGAAGAAGCAAACCAGAGATAGAAAAGGTAATAGGAAGGGATTAGAAAAAGAAGAAGAAGCCATAGAGAGAAACGATGGTCAGTTCCTTTTCTTAGTTTCTTTCTATGTGTTTCAGGAGACGGCACAGCATACACTCAGTGTTGGGAAGGTTGGGCTTTATAGGCTGAATTACAAAAGTGAACAGCCAAAAGAGGGCCATAATAACAAGATGATGGTTAATAACAATGGTTTTTGTCAAACATTACAACCTAAGATCTGCGAACTCTCCTATGCTTTCTTCTCCAACACATTCGATATCCCATTTGGAATCAACGACGACCTTCAATATTTCCTTTTTTTCTTCTTTTTTTCTAAAATACAGCAAAACCAAACAAGCATGAGAGAAAAAGAGAATAAGTTAATTACTTAGGGCATTAATAAACTCCTTATGCATATCCCATTTTAAGACATTTATCCACGATGGGGCATTAATATTTTTTTTGAATTAGAATTAAAAAATGAATGAAGTGGGGTAAAAAAAATTACTTAATTTTTCTTATTATTATTTTTTACATATTCTCTTTATTAAAATTTTGTATGTAGTTTGTACCCACTTTTTCAATTTTTTAAAATCCAATTTATAAAATTTTCCCTTCCCTCTCCTCCAAATCCCTTATAGCTAACTGATGAAGAGTTATGATTAAGACTTCATTGCCATCTAATTATATGATCTCGAATCTCGGCACCGGCGGTGGGGTGGCCGATGGTGGGGCCCAACGGGGAGGGGGTATTTTTGATTTTTTTTTTTAAAATTTGAAACTAAGGGAAAAAGGGTAATTTGTATTTAAAACTAAGGGCAAAATGGTAATTTTTCTTTTTTTACTTACCATCAGCGTTCACGTCAGCATCCACGTCAGCGTGTCAGTCCAAATAAGCGTCACATCACGCCACGTCAGCATTCCATCCAAGTTGACGGTCAACTAACGACCGTGGTGTTGGGCGCTCTCAAAACGTAACCACGTGTGTACTTTTACTCTAGAAAAAAGCTCATGGTGCTGGGCGCTCCCGGGGGTAAACCACATGTGTAAAATTGCACCTTTACCCTTTTTAAAATTTAAAGAAACCGTAAAAAGTTAAAAAATATATAAAGTAATTCTGGAGCATATTTGCAACACCCATGAACAACTTGCTGCTTCCACTGCAACTATGAGGTCTAAACCCAATCTTGCCACCATCAACATCATACACTACCTCCATTGTTCTCTGTTGAACATTCCCAATAATAGTAATTTCCCTCTCATCTTGATTCGCTGCAAACGCCAAACACACCTGCGTTTCACTCACTACACACACAACACCACTTGCGTCCAAGTCCACGTTCGCCCCTCCTCCGAACGACAATGTTACCTTCAGAACGACAACATTTTTGTGTTCACTCAAATCGTAACACGTGTCCAACAAGTCAGCAGCACTAGCCATCGGGTGCCTCGACAAAGCCTTCCGGAATGCGTCCCTCAGGGGGCCGTAAGCTGACGAAGGGAGCCGCGTGATGACGGTGCCGGAGTCGATAATAACGCTGGAGGGGATTGAGAGACTGGCGCCGGCGAGGGAGATTCCGGTTACATCGACTGAGTATGAGGAGGAGGCCTGCGGGATGGAAGTCAACGACGTGTAATTAAATGATGTTGCCCAAGCGGGTACACCACCGAAGGCGAGGTAGCCAACGTCGCTAGCGGTAGATGGTAAGCAGTAGGAGAAGATTTTGTTGAATGTATCTGAAGTTTGTTGGACAAAGGAGACGTGGCTGCGGCCGAGGCCAAGGAGGCCGGCGGTGCCGTTGAAGAGACCCTCTTTGTCATGTCCGCAGCCGAAGAGGAAGCCATCGACCACGTGCGTGGGAGTAACTGTTAGGGTTTCCTTAGCAAAGTTTCCGGTGGAGAAGGAATTGTCACCATATCTAATACTATAAATGCACCCCTCATCATTGGGCTCAACTGGTAAAGGGGTTGGACACTCTCACCAAAGGGAGGGAGTTCGATCCTAGAGTTGGTCAAGGCGTTGTGGGAGGCATATTAGCTCCTAGGTGCCTAGGTAATTAAACACCTGAGGGTAATAGATGGCCCGCTTTGCCCAACATCGGTATCACCTAGGAGGAAGGGAGATTTCGCCCTGCTCTTGGATCGTGGGTGAACCCAACCCCTTTCCTAAAATTTGTTTATAAAAAAGAAAAACCGTAGATGCAATCTTTCCTTGATGCAGAATATTATTTCTGCTCAATTCCTATAACATAAAATTATCAAGAGTGACTCAAAGAAATAAGAAAAATAGTGAGAAGCCATGGCAAGAAATAATAATTAATAAACTAGAAATTCTGTGGGTAATTTGCGATAAATTTTTTTCCAAGGGTAATTTCGTGGGTAATCCGAAGTTTTTTTGTTTTTTGTTTTTTTATAGTGAATAAAGATTGTTTGGCGCAAGGACCTAATTTCATTGGGTACACTCCTTGACTTGAGATACCTTTCAAAAACAAAGTTTTCCAAACACTCGGTTACTCAATCACTACATGTTTTCAGGCAGAAAGGGAGAAAAAACAAGACAAACAAACAAAGAAAAGATTAATGAAGAGAGAAAAAAATAAGGAAAAAAACAAGGGAAAATTATAATAAAGGACCTAAGAAAAATAATATTTATTAAGAAGGACCATAAAAATGGTAATTATTTTAAATGACCAAAAATTAAAATATTAAAATAGAAAGACTAAATTGCCCCTATCTATATCTTCTCTCTAACAAATTCTGCAATGATTTTTTTTATTTTTTTTAATCTGACAATCTCAAGATGGATAATCACAAACAGAAACTACCATTAAGAATATTTTATTTGTATAAAAAAAAAAGAATATGTTCTTGCTCCTGCTTGTCTTCGAACTAGAATGTATAGACATTATCCTCAGAGAATCCAATTTCCAGTTTGCCTCTCACATTTCGACTCTTGGCTAATGATTTCCTGAAAGTAGTTCGGTTAATCGGCCGATTCGAAACTAGCTTGCTGACTAGTCCATAACCTCCAACCTTTGATTCTTCATCATCCCAATCTATTGCATATTCATTCAGATCATTCATAGTGATCTCCGTCTGATACTCAGAAATCAGTAAGAAACAACAAAAACCCCAAATGAAGAAATCCCCAAATTGAAAACAAAAAGGAAGAAGAGGAGATCAAGTAGATGAAAGGATTGGCGAAGAGAGAGCCTAGATGAGTAGAGATTCCTCTCTAGACGACCTAAAATTAATTTAGGTTGTCTTATGTATAATTTCAGACCTATGTATGATTTTAGACGTCCTAGCGTAACGCTCCGATTAGACGAGATGGACGCTTCGATGAAGGAAAAAAACGGCACTCTCACGAGAGGAGAGAAAACTCTCCCTCACTCGGGAGGAGGGATTTCTTTTTTTTTTTTGCTTACGCAAGGTATTCCCACAGCTGACAGCCATGAGACTAATCTCTCAACCTACTGCAGGGCCAGTTAAGGGGTGAGGTCTCTCAAGGAAGTACACTCCATTCCCATCCTCCCCCGGGATCGAACCCAAGAGCTGATGGTTAAGGGGCAAGGATCCCAACCATCCATGCCAACTTCCGGTACTCGGGAGGAGGGAATTGCTTTGAACAACTTGAGTTAATTTTGTGTTACATTCAAATGAGAACTTGATCATGAAGAAAGGTGAGCAACATAAGATTGAGCTCGTACGTATGAAGTTAATTATGGTAAAAAAGCAATGAGAATGTGCTTCAATTGAAGAATAACACTTACAGATAGAGTTATGGTGAAATGGAGCTCTACCAATTGTTTTTTCATTTATTTTCTTCAGATAATGTTTAATTTTAAATAATTAGTAGTGTGAATGTAAACCAAAGTCCCAGGGGCATCAACATTTCTTCATATTAGTTGATGCAATAGCGTTTATTAGTTGTAGTGACAAGTAAGAGGATTTGGAGATAACACAGGGACAATTTAGTCTTTCTAATTTAATGTTTTAATTTTTGATTCTTCAAAATAATTACTATTTTTATGGTCTTTCTTAATAAATATTATTATTTTTAGATTCTTTATTATAATTTTACCAAAAAACAATATATATATATACACACACACATATTAGGCGAGATTTGATGGGAAAAAAAATAGGCGTGATCGCAAACATATCTAAGGGAGTCATCAAACTGAGGATAATGCTAGTTGACCCAAAAAAAAGAAGAAGAAAAACCCCCTTTCTTATTTGTGAGCTCCGCACATCTTCATGACCCCTCCTCCAACGCTCTCACTGGTCCCATCTCTCCCAATCTTCACTGCTTCTTCGCTTGACCGCTGGAGCCTCATATTTTAGAGATCTATGGTTCAACAAAAATCCAATCTTCACCTGCTTGAGAGAGATGCAGATTTCGTCGATGGGTCTCTAACGTTGCTGAAGAAGTCATGGAGGGCAAAGGCGGCACGGGAGTTGGCTTCGTAATCAGTATCACGAGTGAGGTTGGAGATTTAGGAGGCTATCCTCTTCACCCTCGTCGGACTTACTCTCTCTTCCTCTTCCTCCTCTCTCTATAGGTCTAAGCACAAAGGGTGGAGGACGATGCTTTGGTCGTTCGAAGTCTGTCACGACCTTCTTCCTGTTTTGGATTCCATCGCCATTTTAAATTTTTAATCTGATGGTAAAAATAGGTGATTAGGACATTTTTGCTCATCAAAATGATGAGCATAAAATGTAACTCGGTTTTAACGGCTGAGCCTTTCATTCATGTAATTTTAAAATTTAAATTATTTTAAGATTTTATATCATTCCAACCAAAAATCCTTGTGTCAGGAAATCTACTTGTTCCCGCTTTTAATACTCCCTCCGCTTCGTTATATAAGAGCTAAATTCTTTAGGGGTGTGGTTTTTTTATATGAGAGCCACTTTTTTCTTCTTCTCATCATTTAATATTTTTTATTTTAATTTTACCTCTAATTAATTATATACCTCTCTCATCTTTTTTTCCACTTCTTCTCTCTTATCTCTTTTTCCACTTATAGCTTCGTACTTACATGACTTTTCAAATTGCATAATTTAGTTATTACTTGGCTCTTAAATTTTAAACTAGAAGTAGTATAAGACTTAGTTGATTTTTTTAGTTTCAAGGCTAAATTGTGAGTGTTTCATTTTAAACTAATTCAAGAAATATGCAGTACTCCCTCTAGTCCTAATTATAAGATCACTTTTGTAGTACAATTTGTACTACAAAAGTGGTCTTACAATTAGGACCGGAGGTAATATTATTTTTTCAACCAAATATTTAATGAAATATTATATATATATATAAAACAAAAAATTCGGAATGCGTTGAAACGAAATGAAACAAAAAAGACAGCCAAAAGAACACCATGACATAATTTCTTACTTTGTTGAGGCTCTCAAGAGGGTTTTAGATCTGATTCACGCATGATTATTCCGTAATATGTAAATAAAATCTTTGAATTTGATAATGCTTACATCTCCATCTATAATTCAGATTGATATATTAATTTCTTTTATTAATCAATGCTTCTAGAACTTTTGCTTTTAGCAAGCAATTATTAACCAGTTACAACAACAGAACATGGTCTCTCTACCGCCAAAAATCACAATTCGGCCGTTATTTTATTTATGCTGATACATCACTTATTATCTTACATATTTTAAAATTTAAACGAAAAATATATAAAGTAAATTTCGACCATCTAAAACGGATTTGGAGGGATCGCTGGTGAAACACCAGAGACGAACTTGCTGCTTCCTCCGCAGCTATGAGGCCTGAACCCAATCTTACCACCATCAACATCGTACACTACCTCTAATGTTCTCTGTTGAGTGTTTCCAATTATAGTTGGGAACCTCGCATCTTTATTGGCAGCAAACGCAAAACACACCAGCGTTTCATTCACCGCAAATACAACCCCACTTGCGTCCAAATCCACGTTCGCTCCACCGCCAAACGACAATGTTACCGTAGGAACGATAACAGTATCCTGCCCACTCAAATCGTAGCACGTGTCAAATAAGATAAACGGAGCTGCCATCCGGTACTTTGACATGGCCTTCCGGAACGCGTCTCTCAGGGGGCCGTACGCCGCCTGAGGTAGCCGCGTGATGACGGTGCCGGAGTCGATGATCACGCCGGAGGAGAACATGGAGGAGGTGATGGGGAGACTGTGGCCGGCGAGAGAGATCCCGTTGAGGTCGAGTGCGTAGAAGGAAGAGCTCAGCGGGATGGAAGAGAAAGGCGTGTAAATGACGTTGTCGGAGGCGGGTTCACCGCCGAAGTTGAGGTAGCCGACGTCGTTGGCGGTGGCGGGGAGGCAATAGGAGAAGATATTGTGGAATATGTCTGAAGTTTGTTGGACAAAGGAGATTTGGTTGCGGCCAAGGCCGAGGATACCGTCGGTGCCGTTGAAGAGACCCTCGTTGTCATGGCCGCAGCCGAAGAGGAAGTCGTTGACGACGTGGGCCGGAGTAATTGTGAGCGTTTCCTTAGCGTAGTTTCCGGCGGAAAGGGATGTGTCACCGTATGAAATTCTGTACATGCAATCTCCCGATGATGCAGAACATGTCGGAGTATTTCCTGTATTATAATATTATTAAGAGTTAATCAGACAAATGAGATAAATAGTGAGAAGCTGGTGCAAGGAAAATTGAATTCACGTTTGACTACATGCAGGCGTTAATATTAGTGCATGAGTTTATAATAATATCACCGAATTTCCCATGTATCTGTGTGTGTGTATAATATATCGATAAATATGATAGGCCCTCTAGTCCTAAACTGCCTACACAATTTACAAAAAACTAGGAAAAAAATTGGTTAAGTTTGTTAATTAATTGCAATCAATATGTAAAAAATATGTTGCCCCTCCTAACCAAAATATAGGACCATCTAGTAAAAATCATTGGCTCATAGTATAAGTTATATAGAGAATTAAGATTATCAATAATTTTTTTAATTGTATTTCCATTTATTGGTGGTATGCATATTAGATATAGATGAGAAAAAGAAGAGGGGTGAAATATATTTAAATATGGGAAAATTTGAAACTTTATTTAACTTATAATAGATTTAATAAGTTATACCCCATACATTGTGCAGGTGGGTATAACTTTACTTAAAAATTAAAACATTCTTTCGGTCTAATAATTTGAATTTGAGGGCGAAATTTCCCACATTGTGAGGGATTATTATATGATTGAGAAAGACTATGCAAAGGCTAATACAGAAAAACAGAATTTGATGGGAGAGACAAAATGGACTGAGCTTAATTACAATCAAAACACATCCATCAAAATTTTGGACAGGAGCGAGTATGATTATGACGAGTGCAGAAAAAAATTTATCATGTGAGAAAATAAATTTTTATGATGAGTGTTGAAAAATTTATTAAAAAAATTGTAGCTCTAGTATTTATAAAGGGAGAGGTATAAACGCAAGGAGGCATACCTGCAGCAGAGGAAAGCTGAGAACATTGGGAAGAAGGGCAAGGAATATTAGAATATGAAGATGATTTTGAAGGATCAAAGATTGGTTCGTTTTGGATGTAGCAGGAGTCAGATCGAAGGCATGGCAAGCACTGAGTCCAAGTGAGGTCACTTCCTGTGTCAAATATCAGTGACAACTCCCTCGCTGGAGTTCCCAACCCTACCTTCACCAAGTAGTCCCCCGTCCCTATAATCACGCCTGACTCTGCCGGTAACAGAACCTCAGCCGGAGCCGGAGCCGCTGCCTGGTCCAACCACGCCTCTGAAGTCGTGGTCTTCGACTTCCGATCTTGTTCACTTGCTTGACGCTGCGCTTCCCACAGCTTCCTCTGGATTGCTCTCACCCTCGCTCTGTCCTGCTCCAAGATTTCACTGTGTGGTATAATTAACGAAGATGAAGAAGATGTGTGTTGCTTTGGTTTTGAGCATGGCCCGTGCTTGTGTACCACTTCTAACCATCCCTTTCTGCTTCCACCTATTCATGGTATCATATATATATATGTGTGTATTATTTTCATTATGATCTTGCATGCACTGAAATATTCTATATATTACTTCCTCCGATCTTTAATATGAAACCCAATTGACTTTTTTTTAGAGGATAAAGAAACAAAATAAATTAGTTAATTATGTTGTGTGTTATTTGATTATACGAGTATATCAATTTATAAGTTAAACAAATTAGTTTGATATACAAAACATAAATATAAATAATCCAAAGTAAATTATTGAGTTTCCTTAATATTTCCAAAAAAGTTAACTAAGTCATATATAAAAGACTGAATACAGTATAACAAAGAGAGAGATGCATGGAATGCAAGAGAAAGAACCTTGAGGAGGAGAGGTGCAAGTGGAAGAAGGGGAGAAAGAGGAGAGAGGAACATGATGGTAATGATGAGTTAAATGTTGAAGCTCACTGTATTCTTTCCTTGTGATTGCAGAAACAAAGGTTTTGCTCTCAATGAACAAGAAGAAGCAAACCAGAGATAGAAAAGGTAACAGTAAGGGATTAGAAAAAGAAGAAGAAGCCATAGAGAGAAACGGTAGTCAGTTCCTTTTCTTAGTTTCTTTCTATGTGTTTCAGGAGACGGCACAGCACACACTCAGTGTCTGGAAGGTTGGCCTTTATAGGCTGAATTACAAAAGAGAACATCCAAAATAGGGACAATAACAAGATGATGGTTAAACAATCGTTTATGTCAAACATTATAACCTAAGATCGATCTGCGAACTCTCCTATGCTTTCTTCTCCAACACATACGATATCTCATTTGGAATCAACGACGACCTTCAATATTTCCTTCATTTCCTTTTTCTTACTTTTTTTTTTTTTTAAATACAGCAAAACCAAACAAGCATGAGAGGAAGAGAACAAGTTAATTATTTAGGGCATTAATAAACTCCTTATACATATCCCATTATAAAAATTTTGTATATTCTTTATTAAAATTTTGTAGTTTTTACACACTTTTTCAAATTTTTCAACATCCAATTTATAAAAATTTCCCTTCCCTCTCCTTCAAATCCCTTATAGTTAACTGAAGAGTTAGGATTAAGCGTTCGTTGCCATCTAATTATATGATCTCGATTGTATCAAAGAGCAAATATCTTGTGGATATGACAGATTAAATTAAAAGTGTTCATTGGCCTCTTCCAAAAAATTTGTTTACCATCATTATTCATAACTCATTCACTGCCCATAAATCCGAAACTAACCAAGTTTAGAAATACCTTTTCTCTAAAAAAAAAAGAAAAAAAGAAAAAAAAAAAACTAAAAAAAACTTTGAAACCTTACCAGAAGAAAAATAGGCAGAAATGAGAAAACTCTGGGAGTTTGGGTTATTAAAAACTTAAAACGTACGTGGACTTTCTTAAAGCCGGTGCATCGCAAATGTGCGTGATAGTAAATTTTAATACGTTTAGTAATTAATGTTGTGATGAAGGTATCCATTTCATTAAGTTTGAATCCTGATACATGACAAAAATATTATTTTTCAAAGTAAAATTACAGTGATGCATGATTAACAAAAACTGAATTCTTTTGGGGAAAATTAAAATAAAATGAGGACCAGAGTTCAAGAATCAAGATAGATCAACACAATTTGGCTGTTTCTAACTTGCATTTTTAAAATTTAAAGAAAACGTAAAAAGTGAAAAAATATATAAAGTAATTCTGGAGCATATTTGCAGCACCCATGAACAACTTGCTGCTTCCACTGCAACTATGAGGTCTAAACCCAATCTTGCCACCATCAACATCATACACTACCTCCATTGTTCTCTGTTGAACATTCCCAATAATAGTAATTTCCCTCTCATCTTGATTCGCTGCAAACGCCAAACACACCTGCGTTTCACTCACTACATACACAACCCCACTTGCGTCCAAATCCACGTTCGCCCCTCCTCCGAACGACAATGTTACCTTCGGAACGACAGCATTTTTGTGTCCACTCAAATCGTAACACGTGTCCAACAAGTCAGCCGCACCTGCCATCGGATACCTCGACAAAGCCTTCCGGAATGCGTCCCTCAGGGGGCCATAAGCCGACGGAGGGAGCCGCGTGATGACGGTGCCGGAGTCGATAATCACGCCCGAGGAGAACGCGGTGGAGGGGATGGAGAGACTGGCGCCGGCGAGGGAGATTCCGGTTACGTCGACTGAGTATAAGGAGGAGGCCTGCGGGATGGAAGTCAACGGCGTGAAAATGATGCTCCCGGAGTCGGGTACGCTGCCGAAGGTGAGGTAGCCGACGTCGCTGGCGGTGGATGGTAAACAATAGGAGAAAATTTTGTTGAATGTGTCTGAAGTTTGTTGGGCAAAGGAGACGTGGCTGCGGCCAAGGCCGAGGAGGCCGGCGGTGCCGTTGAAGAGACCCTCATTATCATGGCCGCAGCCGAAGAGGAAGCCATCGACCACGTGCGTGGGAGTAACTGTTAGTGTTTCCTTAGCGAAGTTTCCGGTGGAGAAGGAATTGTCACCATATGTAATACCGTAAATGCAATCTTTCCTTGATGCAGAACATTTCTGCTCAATTCCTATATCATAAAATTATCAAGAGTGACTCAAAGATATACGAAAAATAGTGAGAAGCCATGGCAACCAATAATAATTAATAAACTAGAAAATGAGTTATGTGATAGATGTAGGAGTATGTAAACACATACCTGTGGCGGAGGAAAGGAGAGAACATTGGGAAGAAGAGCAAGGGATATTAGAATATGAAGATGATTGTTTAGGATCGAAGATGGCTTCGTCCTGGGAGTAGCAGGAGGCAGAGGCGTCGCATGGGAGACACTGAGCCCAAGTGAGGTCACTTCCGGTGTCAAATACCAGTGACAGCTCCCTTGTCGGCGTTCCCAACCCTACCGTCACGTAGTAGTTGCCCGACCCCAGAATCTCCCCTGACCTAGCCGGAAGCGTAGCCGCCTGCTGGCCTGACGCCTCAAACGTCTTCGGCCTCCCACTTTCTTCTCTTGCTTGAGTTTGCTCTTCCCACAGCTTGGACTGGATGGCTCTCACCCTCGCTTTGTCCTGCTCCAGGATTTCACTGTGTGGAATTATCATTGAAGATGTTGTATGTTGCTTGGGTTTTGAGCATGGCCCATGCTTGTGTACTACCTCTAACGATCCCTTTCTGCTTCTACCTATAAATCCATCCTATCAGATATATTCAATGCATGATCTTGCATGTAGAGGAATATTCTCTATATCATAACAGAGAGATAGAAGAGAAAGAACCTTGAGGAGGATAGCTGCAAGTGGAAGAAGGGAACAAAGAACTGAGATGAATATGATGATGATGATAATGAGTAGGTGAAAGCTCATTGTATCCTTTCCTTGTGATTGCAGAAACAAAGGGCTTGTTCTCAATGAACAAGAAGAAGAAGCAAACCACAGAAAGAAAAGCAAACTGGAGGGGAATAGAAGAAGCCATAAAAGAAGAAAGATAGTTCCTTTCGTTCTATATGTTTCAGGAGGCCGTACAGTTGTCGAGACGGTTGGCCTTTATAGGCTAAAACTAATTTCATGGTTGGTCATCAATTAATATTATATCAGAACTATAAAATTATTTAAAATTTTGCTGGGTTAAGGTCTAATTTTGCCCTGGAAATTGTCACGTAGGAGCAATGTTGCTCTAGAGGTTTTGAAGGAGTAATGTTGCCTTAAAAACTTTTAAATTGTACGTAGCAATTTCACCTTAGCCGTTATCTATATTTAATTTGACCGTTAGTTGATCAAATATGTGAGTTGACAAGTCTACATGTTATCCCTGTTATTTTATTTTGGGTCAATGTACAGATTTCCTCTAGAAGTTTTGTTTAAGAGCAATGTTTTCCTGAAAATT
The DNA here is from genome assembly GCA_025563575.1 of Acacia pycnantha. Lineage (NCBI taxonomy): Eukaryota > Viridiplantae > Streptophyta > Magnoliopsida > Fabales > Fabaceae > Acacia > Acacia pycnantha. The sequence continues at coordinate 2,111,836 of JAMWYP010000031.1, read as the reverse complement.
TTCTAATTGTAACAATTTCACCCAAATTGTTATTCAAGTTAAGTTTATTTGTTAGTAGACTAAATATGCTAGTCTGATAAGTTCATGTGTCATTCATTTATTTTTTCAAATTAGATTTATAAATACGGGAATTTTTTTTAACAAAGAAATGCATCTATATGAAAGATTGGAGAAAATCAAAGAGGTGAAAGAATCTTGTGCAGTGAAGGGTTTCCGGCGGCTTTGTTCTCAACAATCTCCGTAGCGTGTCATGTATCCAATAATTGCATCTTTTGTTTTTTAGTATTCTTTGGTGAATGTGAGCTCCTTCTCCATTTATAGATTCTTCTTCACTGTTGTGCACATTGCCAGCTTAGTAAAAACTTCCAATTAAAATTGAACCCAAAAAACTTGTGGGGCAATATTGCTCATAAGTAAAAACTTTAGGGGCAAATTTGTAATACAAAAATGATGTAAATGACATGTGGACCTACCGGCTCAACATATCTGGTCAACTAACAGTCAAACATAATCAGAATAACAGCCAGGCAAAATTGTTAAGATTTAGAACTTTTCATAGTGACGTTGCTCTTCAAATAACTTTTGGGGCAGTATTACTTCTACGTGACTAGTTTTGGGGAAAAAGTAGACCTTAACCCAAATTTATTAAGAGATAAATTACAAACAACAATTCAGACAATTTAAAATATTTGAGTCTCAGTTAAGTAGATATTAATATCCTTATTCAACGTACAATTCAGGCAAATGTTACAATGACAATTATAATATCCTTCTATCTTGATTTATTATATCTCATGTTAACATGTGTAACAAAAATATGTAAAAATAAACATCATCAAAATATTTTCATATATTTTTAAACTTGTATATTTTAAAATCAAACAATTTTGTATGTTTTAAAATATATTTTAAAAATCAAATAATAAATGAAAGAAAAAAATCAAATAGTATATTTTTAAAAAATATTTTTTTAATATTTATATATGTTTAAGAATATATATTTCATATTTTTGAAGGGGACTTGGTTGGGGTTGGACAGTACCGATTAATTATATTAGTTGGAGCGAGAAGGCAACATGGTGAATTGGTGATCGAGTAATAGTGAAAGGAGAGTTTTCTTCTCAAAATCTTCTCATATATTAACAGTGAAAGGAGAGTTTTCTTCTCAAAATCTTCTCATATTGTGATGGAAAGGTTTTTTGGGATGGTGGATCATCTCACCCTCATTCAAATAAAAGGAAAACTTCAATCTCCCATATTTTCACAACTTTCATCTTTTCCTACCATAAAAAATAGAGGGTTATATTTATAACTGTTTGAATCGAAATTTACAACTTCACTTTTAATAAATTTTTTCACAGACCCAAATGCCATTATTTATAAATTAAAATTTTGGGACTTTACTATCATTCCCTCTATAATTAAAACTAGGGAAATTATAATAAAGGACTTAAGGAAAATAATATTTATTATGAAGGACCATAAAAATCGTAATTATTTTGAAGGACCACAAATTAAAATATTAAAATAAAAAGACTAAATTGCCCATGGCTAGATTTCCTATATTCTCTCTAATTAAATTAGAATCAGAGTGATTGATGGATAATCATAAATAGAGACAAATCAGAATGTACTAAATTAGCGTCTCTACTACATCAAAATCGGTGAGCTATTCCATATTTGTTGTGTAGATAATAAATTCAGAAGGAGTGACAATGAACTTTTAACCAGGGGACCAACTTCCTCTGTGGCATGAGGAGCTGGAGCCACACTTTTCTCTGTTGGCCTTTTTTTTTTTTTTGGCTCAGAATTCTCTGTAGGGCATTCAATTCTTTGTTATTGCAACCTCTCTCCTGACCCTGAACGTATACTTTGCAATATGCTTTTGTATTGTCGGGTGATCCAATGTTTCTTTGAAGACATAATTCTAATAAAAGGATTATTATTTCTGTAACAATGACTTGTGAAGGATTCACAATTAATCTATGGTATTTGTGTGTTTATCCATGGCGTGTCTGTACAAGTAAAAGGATTATTATTTAGTCTGGTGCAGTAGAGAGCTAATTTCGCAGATTCTGATTTGTCTTTATTTATCACTATCCATCAATCACTTCAGATTCTGATTTAATTAGAGAAAATATAAAAAATATGGCTAAGGGCAATTTAATCTTTCTATTTTAATATTTTAATTTCTGGTCCTTCAAAATAATTACTATTGTTATGGTCATTCTTAATAAATATTATTTTCCTTTGATCCTTTATTATAATTTTCCCTTAAAACTAATTCACGTCATTGGGGTGATGAGTACATTGCTACAAGGCTCCTCTCGATCTGTCCACAATTCAGTGTTATAGAAAACAGCCGAATAGACCAACAATAGGGTCAAATTAAACAATCCTTTAGGTCAAACATCAATATTACAACATAAGATCTGCCAACTCCCCTATGATTTCCTCTACTTCAACGCATATGGCGACATCTTAATTGGGATCAACGACCTTCAACATTTCTTTTTTAACAACACATGGTGCGTAAAACCAAATAGGAGACGAAAAGAGAGCAAGCTAGCTAACTAATTCGGAGCATTAATATATTAAACTTTTTGATTTATACAGCTTCAATTTGTTTCTGTACCTTCACAGTGGAGTCAAGATTTCTCATCTATATTTTGGCTTTTCCTACATATTCTTATGCAATTATATGGGTGATTATATATTATCCCCCCAATTATAGAGTGTACTTTTCTAGAAGAATTTTTTATCCGTAATATAAGTCATTTAGTGGACTGTTAATAAGATTTTTCCAAATATTACCCCTATCACAATTTTATTAGGAGAAGACTTAAAATCTATTGTAGAGTTTCTCTATACTCTTAAATATAGGCAAATTAAAGTTGAAAAATGTTTTATTTTCAAATAAAGTTAATAAGTCAACCTCATCTTGTTGATTATGCCAAGATACTTAGATGTAACTTATAATATGGATTGAAGGAGCATTCCATCATCTCAACGGTGTGAAAGATTAAGTTATAAAAGTTAAGAGTACAAGGTTTTTACCTCTCCTAACAATTGTGCTTCTTGAAATTTAAATTTAGGGTTAATGAGCAATTTGACCAACAAACTATTGGCTCATGAGCATCCACCACAATAAACTTTTAACTGAACCTTAAATACCAATCAACTTTTTAAAATATTAATTGAGCACAAAATCGTTACTTTACCACCAACATTCGTTACTGCGCCTGAAACACTTGGACTCTCAACTGGCCAAACAAGGCAAAATATGCACCCCTACAAGGCGAAACTGCTCAGATTGGGTGCATTCACTGTTGGTGCCAGTTTCAGCTTCTCAAAAACTAATCCCCTCAAAAAGAGCTTTTATAAATGGCCAACGATTCAAAACATTCCAAAACATCTGGCAAGATCCAGCAAACCGAGTACGTCTACAACAATTTCTGACCTCTTCTAGTTTTTGTATTGCTTTTTACCACCACATAGTTCAAAACTCAATTTCAAACCTGGGTTTTTCCAAGCCCATCTATGAGACAACATCATTTCAATTGGAAGTAAAAAAATAAAGGTGATAACATCTTTATAATTTTGCAGAGGAATTTTGACATATTGAATGTCCTTTTAACAAAAACAGACGTTAAAAGTATCCTAATTAGAAAAGGGACACCAAAAGCAAAGCTTTTGGGACCAAGAGCACCACTTTTGGCGTCCCTTTTGAAATGGGGATCCAAAAGGGTAAAAAAAATCCCTTTTGACTTGTCCTCTATCCGGCGGAGTTCAAAAGCAAGCGAGCGAGTATACACATTGCATCATCATCCCTACACGTAGATGTTGCGAATGATGCTGCGAGCTCAGGCCCCATCAAGGTGTTTAAAAGCGAGAGGCCCGCCTGAAACTGTGGCTTGTTCTTCCTCGCCGATGTCATGAACCCGACGAGATCTACACGCTGACGTCGAATGTAGATCTACAAGTTGATCGTGGATCTAAATGCTGCATCATCTTCTCGCTCACGTTGAAGGATGCTGCGAGCTCAGGCCCCCTCAAGGTGTTGAAAAGCAACAAGACTGGCCAAAAACTGTAGCCTGTTCTTCCTCGCCGATGTTGCGAACTTGACGAACTCTAACAATCTAGATCTACACGCTACATCATCTTCTTGCTCACGCCGAACGATGCTGCAAGCTCAGGCCCCATCAAGGAGTTGAAAAGCGACAGGACCCGCCAGAAACTGTGGCCTATTCTTCCTCACCGATGTTGCGCCCGATGAACTCCGTAATTTCTCTTCACTCTCACAATAATGTGTTTCTAGGCTCCCATAATTGTCTTTCAAATCTGTAATTTCTTAAGGCATTCGGAATTTGCTATATGTAATTTCTCAAATCCGTAATTTCTCTTCACTCTCACAATAATGTTTTTCTAGGCTCCCATAGTGCTAGTGTTTTTAATGGAACCGCATTATGAGCACTTTTTTATTTTATTATATTATTATTATGAGATCTCAACTGTTTACATTTTAAACTTATTAGTCTAAATTTAAAATTTTTTATTTTATAAATGATAAACTCATTTTTATTATAAGCCATAGTTATAAGATTATCCTTATTTTTAATTCTCTATATAGTAAAATCAAAATTTATTTAAAATATAAAGATTAAATTAAATATGGACTATCTAAAATTCATCTAATGGTGAATATGAGTTTTAATGTCTTTGGGCCATTTATTCATGTATTTTTTAAAATTTAAATTATTTTAAGATTTTATATCATTCCAACTCAAAATCCTTGTGTTTGGAATGTACTTGTTCCAACTTTTAATACTCCCTCCGCTCTGTAATATAAGAGCTAAATTTGTTAGGAGTGTGGTTTTTTTATATAAGAGCCGCTTTATTTTTGTCTCATCATTTAATATAATTTTTTAATTTTACCTCCAATTAATTGTATATTTCTCTTATCTATTTTTCCTACTTCTTCTCTTTTATCTCTTTTTCCACTTATTCTCTCTTCCACTCACCCTCTCCATAAATAAGCGTTTTTAGGAAAATAAGTTATATTATTTATATATTTATTGTCTTTAACCAATTTTAACTAACTTTTCGAATTGCGTAATTTAGTTATATAGCTCTTAAATTTTGAACTGAAAGTAGTAAAAGACTGGTCTATTTGGTTTGAGGTGATCGGAGGGGAGGGGGGAGGATGGAGGGATTTTAGCCCTCTCCCCCTCATTTGGCTGATGATATTTTTTAGGAGGGGAGGGAAATTTTTTCAAAATTTTCCCCTCTCCCCCCTCAAAAACGTCCCCCTCCAATCAGACGGATTTGGACGGATTATTAGAGTAGGTGTGTCAGTGGACTAAGATGTCCCTAGAATTTTTCTATTATTCCTAAAATATCCTTATGCCCCCTTTTAAGTCGATACAGCTAGGAACCCTATTCTTGTTCGTTCTATTCGGCAACTCCTTGTGTTTCTTGTGGAAACTTAGCTCCAATGATCGAATTTCTGATTGGCCTCTTGGATTGCTGAAACTTTTGAACGGAGTCCCTCTACATACAAAGTACCATTTAAATTTGATGTCATTGAACATGTCCACAATGACCTCATTGTATTCCACAGTGATCTCCAAACCCTTTCCTACATCATTGGGCTTGTTAACTTGGATTCTGCGAGTGGAGAGAGAGATTTTTTTGGCCAAGTAAGTTTGTGCGGCATCGTAGATTTGGTTGGTAATGAGACCATCAATCTCATCAATTACTATGGTGAGTTGGGAAGAGAAGTGATTGAAGATTCCACGGATACCACTAAAGAAACAGTTTCGGATTTCCCTGGGGGCAAGAGGTCTCGAACCACTGATCGGATAAGCACTATGGTGGTGATGACGGAGGCGGCCTTTGAAACCAACGGCTTGGCTATAGCAAGATTGGTTTCAAGGGAAGAGGAAGAGAAGAAGGCCATTTTAGGCTAAAGAAAAAAATTTCACTCCCCTCCCGGCTCCTTTTAAACCAAACAAGATAACATCAAAATCCATCTCCTCCGTTTTTTTCTGATAAATCCAAACAAGGTAATGTTAAAATCCCCCCTTCCCCTCCCCTCCGTCGAACCAAACAGACCCTTAGTTGAATTTTTTTAGAGAAATTGAGAAAACTAAATAAGTTACTTTAAGGTATATATATATTCATTGTTTCTTAGATACATAATATAATAATACAAAACCTATGATATAATTAAATAATTTATTTAGTTTTTTTAATCACCCAAAAAAGTTAGGTATTATATTAAGGGTGGAAGGTATAGTATTTTTTATTGAGATCAATACTGTTTTTAATAAATTATATATAATTTTTATATCACAATGTAACACTACGGCTCCTTTAGCTTATATTGCAACCTCATTACCTGGAATTTTAAATTAAAACACCCCTGAATCAGTGAATTTCCACATAAAGTAGAGACAATATGCATCAATTTAAATTAAAATTAAGTGGCCAGATAAATTTAAATTTAAATTATATAACTTAATGAATAGCACGTTAAACCTGTTTGGGTTGGTGGTAGGAGCGGTGACTTAAAAGCTATCTGACTTTAAAAAAAGCTCAGTAGGAAAAAAGTCAGGTAATAGATAATGATTTGTGTTTGGATTGATGGTGGTAGAAGTGGCGGAGCCCACGTCAAAAAACTGAGAGCATTTTGGAAAAAGCTGGATTCTAGAGCTTTTTCCTTAACGGGCTTTTTGAGCGTTAAGAGCTTTAAGTCCAATGAACTTAACGCCGAACCCAAATACACCACGTTGAGCTTTTTCTCCAAAGCCATTAACTCTACCGCAAACGCTCTCAACGCTCTCCTAACGCTCTCACCAACCAAGCCCTTTGTAGAAATGGCTTCCCTCCGCTTAGTGTTGGAGTAACCTGACCTTGTTAGACTATATGATTAGTATGTGTACAACTAATTAATTGTGACAGTTAGTTTCTCAGTTGGTTAGGTAGTTATATTAGTTGTGTTGTATATAAATAGTTGTTCTGTTTTCATAATAGATATTGTGGTGTAAACATTCTATTTTTCATCAATAAAGAAGTGTTTCCTTCTCTGCCTGGTGTGAACCCCTGTGTAAAACTCATCAGGATAAAGAGTTCAACATGGTACCAGAGCATACATGTTGATTTTTTTCTTCCATACAGGCGGCTCAAAGACGCCGAAAAGCCAAGACAAGAAATCCAGACTAGCCCACGGTTTCTCTTGGCATAAAATCAAGAATGCAATGAAAGTCCAAGAAAAGAAGTCAGGAAAAATCCCACGTTTCTGCCATAGATTCAAGATAGCCCATTATCATGTGTAGCTCAATTGACAAGTGAAGAGGATTAATGAAGAATTCAAACATGCCAACTCATACACAGGGATGAATCACATCAAAGTCAGAATCCACATGAAGGCACGACTCACAACCACGTCTTCTTTCTTTCTCAGATCCACGAATTTGCACAAAGTCCCTTCTTCGTCTCAGATTCACGAGTTCTCTCATCACACATCTTGGTGTTGCTGATTAAAGATTCCAGCACCACCATCGTAATCACCGTCTACCGTCACTTCTGCTCATCTCACCATTGCTTCCGCCAAAGATTTCCATGGCTGAGAAAGACGCTTTTGTGAAACCTAACCCCAGATTGATCCCCTTTTCACACCCATTGTATCTCCATCCATCAGACACTCAAGGTCTCTCCATCCTTCAACAAATGCTCACCGGCTGCGAAAATTACACTGTGTGGAGTCGTGCTATGCGAATCTCTCTACTCGGCAAACATAAACTGGGGCTCGTTGACAGCACCTGCCTGAAAGAAGAACAAGATCCAATGATGCAGCCTCCGTGTGAATGATGTAACGTCGTCGTCCTATCCTGGCTCCTCAACTCAATTTCTATGGAGTTAGCTAACGGGGTAATCTACTTCCAGAGTGCACATCACGTTTGGACAGACCTGAAGGAATGTTTCGATAAGAAAAATGGTGCTCGCGTCTTTGGCCTTCATCGTGAAATTGCCATGCACTATCAAGGTTCTTCCTCAGTCTCTGCCTACTTTTCAAAATTGAAGGAATTTTGGGAAGAGCAATCAACCTCGATTACCCTACCATCGTGCACCTGCAACACGTCAAAGGCATACTCTGATTTAATGTAAGAGCAAAAGCTTCTGCAATTCTTAATGGGCCTAAATGAATCATATACTCAAGATCGAGAACAAATCTTACTCATGAGTCCACTACCCTCTATGATACTCCATGGTGATACAGGACGAGACTCAAAAATCATTGTTTGACCGAGGTCACCCAACAGAAGGGATTGCAATGTTCACCAAAGGTCGTGGTCGCGGCAAAGGTAAAGGCCGTGGGGACCCATCTATTGAGTGTACTTACTGCCACAAAAGGGGGCACCTATGTGAGCAATGCTTCCAGTTGGTTGGTTATCCACCCAGCTTTAAGGGAGTAAAATCGAAACAGCAAAAGGAGTCTGAGCAATTGGGGATTGAGTCTACCGGTGATCTAGATATGTAGATAAATACCACAAGCACAGTGGCACCTTCCCTTTCCCAAGAGCAATACGAGAGGCTCCTTGTGATACTGCAGAAGGATGCTAAGATAGATGTGCATGCATTGATTGGTACAGGTTTGACTACATCTTCCTCTGAAAACTTAGTTCATTCTTATTGGATTTTAGACTCAGGAGCCACTATGCATCTAGTAAGTGACATTTCTCAGTTAGATAAATATATTGCATATAGTGGGCCAATTAAGTCAATTAAAATTCCAGATGGACAACGAATACCAGTTACGCATATAGGTTCAATTACCATCACACCTCATATCACATTAAATGGGGTACTATTTTCCTCAAAATTAAAATTTAATCTCATAGTTGTTTCTAAAATCACTAAAGAACTAGAATGCATGGCTTGTTTCTTTCCTGATCATTGTGTTGTACAGGACCTTCTCCATGGAAGGACGAAGCTGACTGGTAGGATGATAGATGGCTTATATGTTTTTAAGGTTCCCAAAATTTCTCATGTACTAAATGTTGCACACAATCGCACTACACAGACACATGTCACATAGAAACACAGTAATCATTTGAAATTTGCTGATGTAAATTTGTGGCATAAGAGGTTAGGTCATTCCCCCCTCTTTAATGAAACATTTAAGCTTTACAATTGATTATGCTGATTTGATAAATCACAGATGTGATATATGTGTTCAATCCAAACAAACCAAATTACCCTTTTCGTCTTCTTGTATTAAAACTAGTCAATGTTTTGAGCTATTGCATCTAGATATATGGGGACCATATAGGACACCCACTCATCAAGGATATACGTATTTTCTCACAATAGTAGATGATTATTCTAGAGCTACATGGATATTCTTGATGAGACATAAATCTGATTCAATTACTTACGTTCACAACTTTATTATGTATGCTGTGACTTAGTTTAATATTAAGGTTAGGAGAATTAGGAGTGATAATGGGAGTGAATTTTTGAGTAACTCTTTTAAGACACTTATTCAGAAAAAAGGGTATTGTTCACGAGACTACATGTCCTTATACTCCTCAGCAAAATGGAGTTGAAGAGCGTAAACATAGGAGCATTAATGAGATGGACGAAAAAATAGGAGCATTAATGAGATGGACGAAAAAATAGGCGCTGATTTGCGAGGAGCTGGTAATGCTAACGGTAAACATATTAATACAACAATGGTCCCCCATCCTTTCACGTTGCCTCTTGTTGCGCAAGTTGCCAAAAATAGGCGAATTACTGAGCTAGACATAGAAGATGGCGCTGATTTGCGAGGATCAGTTGCTACTAATGATAAATATATTAATCCTGCGTCTTCTACGGAGTGCAGTTATTCAAAGTCAACAATTTTGAATCCCCCTCATCTCATGGACCCCACAAACCGACCCCTACAACCGTTATTCCATGCTAAGACTCCCTACATGTCAGCAAAGGCCTTCCCTAATCCTACTCAACTCCCTAACCAGCAAACCGTGATTCCCGTGAGTGTTGCGAGCCCAGAACCTTTACCTATGATCCAGACCACGTGCTATCACGTGGAATCACCGCCGGTGGTGCCTGTGACTATGGCCAACACTATCTCTCATGTAAGTTTATCACCTCTCTCGGCGGTCATCTTGGATTTGAACAGAATCCATCTCAAAAGGCAACAGGACCACCTGGATATGGAAATGAACCCCACTCCTATGAAAAGGTGGCTCCTATTTCTAGAACCTGCTCTAGAGGTCTCAAACACTACAAGCAACACACCTGATCCATTGAGGAATACGCATGTGAATTTCTGAAAGTTAAAGAACTCAATCTGTGGAAAGAAAGCCACTAATAAACACATAAGCTCTAATGGGAACAGTTCTGTTTCCTCTCTACCCCCTCATGCAGTGCCCATGCAGAATCTGCTTGATGATGAACTCAATAATACTACCCCTGACTTGGATAATTTGAGTACCGCCAATGGTTGCCACCAAGTAGCCATCGGTTCGCCATGAGTCTTATAGCTTGGAACTGTGGGTTAGGGGTTCCCCTGGCAGTCAAACACCTGAAAGAGGTCTGTAAAAATAAAAAAACCCCATATGGTCTTCTTAATGGAGACAAAGAATAAACGCCAGTATGTCACCAAAATCAGGAAACGATGTGGATTTAATGAGGAATGGATTATTGATCCTCAGGGAAGAAGTGGCGGCCTTGCCTTGTTCTAGGACAAACATACCATTGTAAACATCATCTCCTCATCCAGTAATGTCATCCACACATTTGTCTTTGATCCCTCCATAGAGTTTCCCCAATATATATCCTTTATCTATGGTCCCCCAACAGAGAATGAAAGGCTAGTTGTATATGCAAACATCATCAGATTTTCCCAGTGTAGGTCAGAGAGCTGGATTTGTTTGGGAGATTTCAACGACATAACATCTCATCAGGAAAAGCAAGGAGAGAACCCGAGAGCCATCCGGAAAATCCTGAATTTTCAAAAATTCATTACTGATTGTTCTCTTATTGATTTGGGGTTTAATGGTTCTTAGTTCACCTGGTGCAACCGGAGAGAAGGCGATGCAACTATTTGGGAAAGAATTGACTGAGCCATGGCGAATGATATATTTTGTCATAATTTCCCTTTAGCAAAAATTTTCCACCTTAATCCATTGGGATCTGATCATCATCTCTTGCTTGTTGTCTTTAAATTTGTCTCCAGTAATAAAATTAGACCTTTCAGGTTTGAGGATTATTGACTGCTCATAATGATTTCTTGCAGGTTGTGCATAATAGTTGGCTTGTGGATGACGTTCAACGAATTACCTCTATTGATAAGTTTGCTCTAATCTTGAATAATTGTAGAAAAAACCTAATTAAATGGAGCAAACATAACTTCCCTAATCGTAAAATGGCTATTGAGCACTTGAAAATTTGCCTAAGTTCCTTGAGACAGCGTTATCAAAATGCAGATAGAAAAAAGGAGGAAGCGGTTCTTTTGCAACGTATTGAAGAGTTAATGGATCAAGAGGAGAATTACTGGTGGCAGAGATCGTGAATTTCATGGCTCCAATCAGGATACCGAAACTCTAGCTTTTTCCACCTATCTACGCTTATTAGAAGAAGAAGAAATTTGATTTTGAGCATTAAGGATGAGAATGGCGCGTAGACCAGCGACAAAGGTACTATAAATAATTTGTTCACCACCTTCTTTACTAATCTCTTCTCTTCCTCAGGACCAAGACAAATCTCAGCGGCCATTAGCCCTGTTGACACTAAAATTGATGGTGTCACTAATGATCTCTTGCTTCGACCTATCACTTCGGAAGAGGTTTGTCTAGCAGCTTTTGAGCTAGGGGGTTCTAAGGCCCCTGGCCCGGACGGGTTCTCAGGTAAATTCTACCAATTTTCCTGGCCAGAGGTAGGAGACACTATTGTTAAAATGATCAAGGATTTTTTTGATAATTCTCTTGCTCTTGACAATATAAATGGAACTAATATCACTCTTATCCCCAAAGTAGATAAGCTAGAATTAGTTTCACACTTTCGTCCGATTGGCCTTTGCAATTTTTCTTATAAAATCATTTCCAAAGTACTGGTCAATTGAATGAAAGGGTGTCTTGATAAATGTATCTCCTCTCATCAAGGTGCTTTTGTCCCTGGCCGCCTTATCCAGGATAACATTTTGATTGCTCATGAAGTTTTCCATTATTTGAGACGTAAGAAAGAGGAAATAAGTATGAATTTTCTCTAAAAATGGACATGAGCAAGGCTTATGATCGGGTTGAATGAGATTTTTTGAGACATGTGTTAACTAAATTCAGTTTTTCTTCTAAATGGGTTACTCTTGTCATGCATTGTGTGGAATCTGTGCATCTTAACCTTTGTATTGCAGGAGAAAAAGTAGCCTCAATTAGCCCTGGTAGGGGCCTCCGACAAGGGGATCCACTATCACCTTATCTATTTATCCTATCACTGGAAGCTCTATCTTGTATGATTAACAATTCCCTGGCTCAGGGTTTGCTCACCGAGGTTAAGCTAAGTAATAAGTGTCCCATCCTCTCTCATAGATTTTTCATAGATGATGCACTGTTCTTTATGAATGCAGATAAGGATAACTGTCAAGTTCTGTCAGAGATTCTCCAGAGTTACTGCTTAGCTTCAGGCCAACTGGAAAACTTGGAAAAATCAAGCATTGTTTTCTCTGCAAACACCTCTGAGCCACTACGACACTCTATATGTGGCATCCTAGGCATTGGTGAGAGCATTGATCAAGGTACATACTTGGGTATCCCCAGTGTATGGGCAAAAACAAAGCACCAAGCATTGGCTTATGTACATGAAAAAGTGAGCAAGAAGGTACTTGGCTGGAGCGGCAAACACCTATCATTTGCAGGTAGAGAAGTCATGATAAAGGCGGTAATCAATGCCATCCCAGTTTACCCTATGGCTTGTTTCAAGTTCCCTGTGAAGACCTGCAAAGAGCTTAACAGACTAGTGGCTGATTTTTGGTGGGAAGGGAGAAATAAAACTCATTGGGTGGCATGGCACAAGCTTACTCATCCCAAGTTTGAAGGGGGTATGGGTTTCCGAGACTTTATTCAATTCAACAATGCTCTCCTTGCAAAAACAGCATGGCGGCTATCTCAAAATCCCAATGAATTATGGGCAAAAGTAATTAAAGGGCTTTATTTTCCAAATTGCTATTTTCTGGAAGCTAAAAAAGGTCACAGAGCCTCTTGGTGCTGGTCTAGCATATTAGAAGGGAGGGAGTTTATTCAGAATGACTTGTGTTGGAAAATAGGCAATAGGAAGTTAGTACACATTTGGCAGGACAGGTGGATCCCATCGCTACCTAACCATAGACTTGATATCGATGATGCAACCCTCCAAAAATCTCAACATACAGTGGCCGACCTCCTCTCCAATGATAGTAGAACCTGGGATTTAACTCCAATCAGGGCAAAAATAAGCGATCATGCTTGTGAGGCCATTATAACCATTCCTCTCCCTCGATATTCATCTGATGATAGACTGAGGTGGACCGGTTCAAGCAATGGTAACTACACTGTTAAGCTGGGTTATTATGGTTGTACTACCACTAGCACCGTGAGCTCTCAGTCAGTAAGTACGTCTTCCCCTCCAAATAGCTCTGTGTGGAGAGGAATTTAGAAAATTAAGGTGCTCCCAAAAGTGGTCAACTTCATTTGGAGAATCTTATCAGATGCCTTAGCCACTAACAATGCCCTGATCTCTCGAAAAAGGGGTAACATAGATATATGCCCTGTCTGCAGCAAAGCAAGAGAAACAACTGAGCACCTCTTCTTTCACTGTTCTTGGGTTAGGTGCATTTGGTTTGGGTGCAATTTGTCTATCAAGGGTGACCTAAAAAATATCCTAAGTTTTAGAATTTGGTGGCTGGATGTAATGAACTCCCAAGGCCGCCTAACTGAATATGACATTGCATACATCAGCTGGCTCTTTTGGTATATTTCGCTCAGTCGTAGTGAGAAAGTTTTCCATGCATGATGCCACTCCCAATCCTGTGACGGTTATTGAGAAAGCAGCCCAATCAGTTAATGGATATTGGAATGCCTGTTTTCCTCCTTGCACCGATGAAGCAATCACCGTCCCCAAGTCAAAAGCTCACTGGTTTCCACCACCGAAAGCTTATCTCAAAGTTAATCTTGATGGAGCATTCCAAGAGCATACAAAGGCTGCTGCAATAGGTGTCCTATGCCGAGACCACCAGGGTGTGATGAAGTGGGCTTTTGTTGACAAGGTTAAGTCCCTATCTGTGTTCATGACAGAGGCTCTTGCACTTAAAAGGGCCCTTATGATAGTCCAAGATCTAGGGAACAAGAATGTTATTTTCGAATCTGACTACCAGACTCTTGTTCGATGCCTGGAAAAAAACCAGCCTGATCTCGGTGAGTGGCAGTCTTGTGGTATACTTGGAGATATCCTTGAAATGCTTCAGTCTGAGCCTAGCTTTTTGATCCAATTCATCCCTCGTCAGGGAAATCGGGCAGCAGATACGCTCGCTGCAACTTCTTTTAAGGGGGTGTGCCCAACCGGGTGGGTGGAAAGACCCTTACCCCCTTTGTCTTCGATTCTGGAGGAAGATGTGAAGAACTCAAGGATCACGCCAAGTCACCCATCGACTCTACATAGCCTTGTTGATCCTGGCTAATTAATAAAGCATCGGGTTATTTGGAGAAGCTTGCATCTCTTCATGTCTCTCAGGTGTTTTCAGTTTCCTTTGTATGCGTTTCTATTTGTTTCTTTTGGTTTTTCTCTTTGTTTGCTTGTTGGTTTTTTGCTTTGTTACTTTGTTTGTTTCCCTCTTCTGTTTTGGTACTCTTTGCCCTTGTGTCTCTGTAATCTGTCCTTTGCACCATTAATGAAGTATTTCAAAGTGTTCAAAAAAAAAAAAAAGAACTCCTAACATTGCTAGGAAAACGCCATTTAGCAACGGAAAAATATCCGTCGCAAATTTAGGGGGATTTGCGGCGGAAAAAAAATTCCGTCGCAAAAAAAGATATTTGCGACAGATCTGAGGATCCGTCGCAAACTTTGGGACGGAGCGGTGATCCGTCGAAAAATTTGCGACGGATCCTCAAATCCGTCGAAAAATTTGCGACGGATCCTCAGATCCGTCGCAAACGAGCGGGCCTTTATGTCCGTCGCAATTTGCGACGGACCGCCCGGTCCGTCGCAAGTGTCAGTTGATGATGATGATGATCACAATGCTGCTGTTTAGACTACTTTTTAGTATTTGTTTTGCAACATTATTATATATATTTTGTTTTCTCTATGTAAACTCTTTTTAATTGTTATTATATTCATGGTACACTACTTTTTGTAATCATTTTTCAAAAAAAAAAATCAAAAAAATCAAACAATTAATAAAATTTAAAATTTAAAAAGAATCAAAAAATTAATAAAAATTAATATATATATATATATATATATATATATATATATATATATATAATTTTTAGAAAATATATTACTTTTGCTACGAAAAATGTTTCCGTAGCAAATTTGAAAAATTCCTTAGCAAATATGAAATTTGCTACGGAACAAATTCCGTAGCAATTGCTACGGAAAAAATTCCTTTGCTACGGAATTTGTCCCTAGTAAAAATTGATTTTTTTTTTTTTTTTTTGTAGTGTTGTATGTTGAGGCTGTCAAGAGGGCTTTAGATCTGATTCACACATGATTATTCAGCAATATGTAAATAAAATCTTTGAATTTGATAATGCTTACATCTCCATCTATTATTCAGATTGATATATTAATTTCTTTTATTAATCAATGCTTCTAGAACTTTTGCTTTTAGCAAGCAATTATTAACCAGTTACAACAACGGAACATGGTTTCTCTGCCGCCAAAAATAACAATTCGGCCGTTATTTTCTTTATGCAGATGATACATCACTTATTATCTTGCATATTTTAAAGTAGATTTCGACCATCTAAAACGGATTTGGGGAGATCGCTGGTGAAACACCAGAGACGAACTTGCTGCTTCCTCTGCAACTATGAGGCCTGAACCCAATCCTACCACCGTCAACATCGTACACTACCTCTAATGTTCTCTGTTGAGTATTTCCAATTATACTTGGGAACCTCGCATCTTCATTGGCAGCAAACGCAAAACACACCAGCGTTTCATTCACCGCATATACAACCCCACTTGCGTCCAAATCCACGTTCGCTCCACCGCCAAACGACAATGTTATCTTCGGAACGATAACAGTATCCTGCCCACTCAAATCGTAGCACGTGTCAAGTATGATAAACGGAGCTGCCATCCGGTACTTTGACATGGCCTTCCGGAACGCGTCTCTCAGGGGGCCGTACGCCGCCTGTGGTAGCCACGTGATGACGGTGCCGGAGTCGATGATCACGCCGGAGGAGAACATGGAGGAGGTGATGGGGAGACTGTGGCCAGCGAGAGAGATCCCGTTGAGGTCGAGTGCGTAGAAGTATGAGCTCAGCGGGTCGGAAGATAATGGCGTGTAAATGACGTTATCGGAGGCGGGTTCACCGCCGAAGTTGAGGTAGCCGACGTCGGTGGCGGTGGCGGGGAGGCAATAGGAGAAGATATTGTGGAATATGTCTGAAGTTTGTTGGACAAAGGAGATTTGCTGGCGGCCAAGGCCGAGGATGCCGTCGGTGCCGTTGAAGAGACCCTCGTTGTCATGGCCGCAGCCGAAGAGAAAGTTGTTGACGACGTGGGCCGGAGTAATTGTGAGCGTTTCCTTAGCGAAGTTTCCGGCGGAGGAGGAACTGTCACCGTATGTAATATTGTACAAGCAATCTCCCGAATTTCCGGCAGAACATGTTGGACCTATAATAATATCAGAGTTAATCAGACAAATGAGATAAATAGTGAGAAGCCGGTGCAAGGAATATTGAATTTACGTTGACTCCATGCATGCGTTAATATTAGTGCATGAGTTTATAATAATATCACCGAATTTACCACATACATACATACATATATATCTTCCTTTTATATCGATAAATAATGATAGGCCCTCTAGTCCTAAATTGCCTACACAATTTACAAATACAAGGAAAAAAAATCGGTTAAGTTTGTTAATTAATTGCAATCAATATGTAAAAAAATATGTTGTCCCTCCCATCCAAAATATAGGGCCATCTAGTAAAAATCATTAGCTCATAATATAAGTTAGATAGAGAATTAAGAGTATTAATGATTTTTTAAATTTTATTCCTATTTATTGGTGGTATGCATATTAGATATTGATGAGAAAAAGAAAAGGGGTGAAATATATATATTTAAATGTGGGAAAATTTGAAACTTTCTTTAACTTATAAGTCATAATATATTTAATATGCTAAACACACTTCATAGTTGAAAATAACCCATATTATACATTGTGGAGGAGGGTATAGCTTCACTTAAAAATCAAAATATTCTTTTGGTCTAGTAATTTGAATTTGAGGGCGAAATTTCCCACATGGAGAGAGATTATTAAATGATTGAGAATTTGATGGGAGAGACAAAATGGACTGAGCTTAATTACAATCAAAACACATCCATCAAAATTTAGGACAGGAGCGAGTACAGTATGATGACGAGTGCAGGAAAAATTCATCATGTGAGAAAATAAATTTTTATGATGAGTGTTGAAAAATTTATAAAAAATTGTAGCTCTAGTATTTATAAAGGGAGAGGTATAAACGCAAGGAGGCATACCTGCATCCATGAAAAGCTGAGTACATTGGGAAGAAGAGCAAGGAATATTAGAATATGAAGATGATTTTGAAGGATCAAAGATTGGTTCGTTTTGGATGTAACAGGAGTCAGATCGAAGGCATGGCAAGCACTGAGTCCAAGTGAGGTCACTTCCTGTGTCAAATATCAATGACAACTCCCTTGCCGGACTTCCCAACCCTACCTTCACGAAGTAGTCCCCCGTCCCTAAAATCTCGCCTGACTCTGCCGGTAACGAAACCTCAGCCGGAGCCGGAGCCGCTGCCTGGTCCAACGACGCCTCTGAAGTCGTGGTCTTCGACTTCCGGTCTTGTTCACTTGCTTGACGCTGCGCTTCCCACAGCTTCCTCTGGATTGCTCTCACCCTCGCTCTGTCCTGCTCCAAGATTTCACTGTGTGGTATAATTAATGAAGATGAAGAAGATGTGTGTTGCTTTGGTTTTGAGCATGGCCCGTGCTTATGTACCACTTCTAACCATCCCTTTCTGCTTCCACCTATTCATTGAATCATATATATGTATGTATGTATTAATTTCATTATGATCTTGCACACCCAGAAATATTCTATGAATTAAATTACTTCCTTTTCGCCTAAATGACTTTTTTTTAGATGATAAAAAAGCTGAATAAATTAGTTAATCATAACATATACTAACCATTTGATTATACTAGTCTATATATTAGTTTATAGATCAGAAATTATTAGTTTGGTATACGAAACATAAATATAAATGCTCTAAAATAATTTATTTAGTTCCTTAATCTCTTTAAAAAGCGAACTTAATCTTATATTAAAGACTGAATATAGTATAACAAAGAGAGAGATGCATGGAATGGAAGAGAAAGAACCTTGAGGAGGAGAGGCGCACGTGGAAGAAGGGAAGAAAGAGGAGAGGGGAACATGATGGTAATGATGAGTTATATGTTGAAGCTCACTGTATTTTTTCCTTGTGATAGCAGAAACAAAGGTTTTGCTCTCAATGAAGAAGAAGAAGCACACCAGAGATAGAAAAGGTAACAGGAAGGGATTAGAAAAAGAAGAAGAAGCCATAGAGAGAAACGATAGTTAGTTCCTTTTCTTAGTTTCTTTCTACGTGTTTCAGGAGACGACACAGCATACACTCAGTGTTTAGAAGGTTGGGCTTTATAGGGTGAATTACAAAAGAGAACAGCCAAAATAGGGACAATAACAAGATGATGGTTAAACAATCGTTTATGTCACATACGATATCTCATTTGGAATCAACGACGACCTTCAATATTTCCTTCGTTTTATTTATTTATTTAAATACAGCAAAACCAAACAAGCATGAGAGAAAAAGAGAACAAGTTAATTACTTAGGGCATTAATAAACTCCTTATGCATATCCCATTTTAAGACATTTATCCACCTTCTTCACAGTGGCTATAATTTCAAAAAATGTAACTTATTTATCCATATGATGGGGCATTAATATTTTAAAAAAAAAAAAAAAAACTTTGAACCCTTACCAAAAGAAAAATAGGCAAAAAAAAAATAGGCAGAAATGAGAAAACTCTGGGAGTTTGGGTTATTAAAAACTTAAAACGCGGACTTTCTTAAAGCCGGCGCATCGCAAATGTGTGTTATATATAGCAGGTCTAAATTTTAGTTACTGACGGATTTCCGTATGCAAATCCATTTGTAATATTGTTGACGGATTTCTATTGGGAGTGACGGACCAAGGACGGACCTATGTTAGGAGTGGCCCCTACCCCTAAAATTACAGAATTTAACCCAAAATTTTAGAAAATTATATTTCAGTCTCATAAAATTTTATTTTAATCCCCATGAAAAGTTTTATAGAGGGTAAAATGAAAAACTGAAATTTTTATAGGGCTTAATGTAATTTTATAAACCCTGGGTTTATTCTATAAATTTCGCCCCCTTAATTTCAATTTCTGGTTTCGTCCCTGCGGACTCAAGTCGTCACACATTCCGTACATTCCGTAAGTAATTGCTTGTTTTCTTTTTAGTGTGTGATGAAGGTATCAATTTCATTAAGTTTGAATATCCTGATACATGACAAAAATATTACTCCCTCCGGTCCTAATTATAAGACAACATTTGGGGGTTGGTTTTGGTCCTAATTATAAGACAACTTTCTAGTTTTTGTCAATTTCTTACTAAAATACCCCTATTTTATTCTCTCAAATGTGTTTGGTTTTTGGTGAGTAAGTAAGACATCTTTCTAGTTTTTGTCAATTTCTTCCTAAAATACCCCTATTTTATTCTCTCAAATGTGTTTGGTTTTTGGTGAGTATTGTATGTATGTATGTCAATATCTATGTGTGTAGATATAAAAATGTGTGTACATATCTATGTGTGTAGATATATATATGTGTGTGTGTACATACACAAACACACACACATATATAAACATATACATATCTCTCTGTGTGTAGATATATATATATATGTGTGTAGATATATGGGTGTGTGTGTGTGTGTATATGTGTGTATAAATAAATCTATATGTATACGTATACACACACACGTATATGTATATATAGTAAAACAATTATTTCAATTAGAAAGTGTATCGAAAGGAAAATTGGTCGGAGAGATATGTGGCGGGGTTGTTGATTCACTTTTACTTATGTCATTTTAAAGTTATATAAGGGCATTTTAGAAAAATGAGTAAAATCAACTAATTTAACATCTCTCCTTAATCTCCTCAAAATCGGTTAAATATGTCTTATAATTAGGACCGGAGGGAGTATTTTTCAAAGTAAAACTAGTGATGCGTGATTAACAAAAACTGAATTCTTTTGGGGAAAATTAAAACAAAATGAGGACCAGAGTTCAAGACTCAAGATAGATCAACACAATTTGGCTGTTTCTAACTTGCATTTTTAAAATTTAAAGAAAGCGTAAAAAGTGTATGTGTGTGTGTGTCTATATATATATATATAAAAAGTAATTCTGGAGCATATTTGCAACACCCATGAACAACTTGTTGCTTCCACTGCAACTATGAGGTCTAAACCCAATCTTGCGACCATCAACATCGTACACTACCTCCATTGTTCTCTGTTGAACATTCCCAATAATAGCAATTTCCCTCTCATCTTGATTCGCTGCAAACGCCAAACACACCTGCGTTTCACTCACAACACCACTTGCGTCCAAATCCACGTTTGCGCCTCCTCCAAACGACAATGTTACCTTCGGAACGACAGCATTTTTGTGTCCACTCAAATCGTAACACGTGTCCAATAAGTCAGCACACCTGCCATCGGGTACCTCGACAAAGCCTTCCGGAATGCGTCCCTCAGGGGGCCGTAAGCTGACGGAGGGAGCCGTGTGATGATGGTGCCAGAGTCGATAATCACGCCAGAGGAGAACACTGTGGAGGGGATGGAGAGACTGGCGCCGGCGAGGGAGATTCCAGTTACGTCGACTGAGTATAAGGAGGGGGTCTGAGGGATGGAAGTCAACGGCGTGTAAATGATGTTGCCGGAGTCGGGTATGACGCCAAAGGTGAGGTAGCCAACGTCGCTAGCGGTGGATGGTAAGAATAGGAGAAGATTTTGTTGAATGTGTCTGAAGTTTGTTGCACAAAGGAGACGTGGCTACGACCGAGGCCAAGGAGGCCGGCGGTGTCATTGAAGAGACCCTCATTGTCATGGCCGTAGCCGAAGAGGAAGCAATCGGCCACGTGCGTGGGAGTAACTGTCAGTGTTTCCTTAGCGAAGTTTCCGGTGGAGAAGGAATTGTCACCATATGTAATATCGTAAATGCAATCTTTCCTTGATGCAGACCATTTTTGCTCAATGAGTTATGTGATAGATATAGGACGTGCCGTAGTTAACATAACATTGTGTTGAGTTTTTTAGAAAAATTAAACTTAAAAAGTTAAAAAGTTCACTTTATAGTATCTTCTTCACACCAAAATAATTTGTTCAACTTATAAACTAATATATAATTAAATGTTACGAAACATATGTTATGTTAACTAAATCATTTAGTTTCATTCACCTCTCTAAAAAAAATTAGGGTTAAGGTGCAATTTTACACATGAAGTTTACCCAGGGAGCTTGACACCACAAAGTTTTAGAGAGCAAAAGTACACACGACGTTACGTTTTGGGAGCAAAATACCACGGCCGTTAGTTGACCGTTAACTTGGATGTTAGTCAACTAATTGCCCGTGGTATTTTTGCTCCCAAAACGTAACGTCGTGTGTACTTTTGCTCCTGAAAAAACTTCGTGGTGCTGGGCGCTCCCGGAGGTAAACTTCATGTGTAAAATTGCACCTTAACCCAAAAAATTAACTAAGTTTTATACCGAGGAGAAGTAAGTAAACACATACTTTTAGCGGAGGAAATGACTTAACAGTCATTCCCTCTATAATTAAAACTAATTCACTTCATTGGGGTGATGAGTACAATGCTACAAGGCTCCTCTCTGTCCACAATTCAGTGTTATATTTCCAATATAAAACAGCCGAATAGGCCAACAAGAGGGTCAAACAATCCTTTATATCAAAATGTCAATATTACATCTAGGTATTTGCTCCTCTGTGAGAGTCTCTTTCTCTCCTCTGTGAGAGTCTTTTCTCCCTTGTGAGATCCTTTGCTTTACCTTATACGAGGCCTTCCATTTCTCTACACAAGACCTTCCTTCATCCTTTAACTGGTAGCTTTGCTATCGTCTTAGCCATCATCATCATTTTCAATCCTTGCGTACAGTTACATTCTTTTCCACATACAACCACCACCATCCTTTGCAGACGAGCATATAATGGAGAAGGATCAACACAGTAGCAGTAAGAAGCAGGTAAAAGAGGTGCATTTGGAGCTAAAAAACTCTGTCAATGATCAAAAGGGACGTGCTCTTGTGGGGCGATTGGAAAAAGATAAGACCCTAAATAGGGGTGTTGTGATCTCAATGATTAGAAAAGGATGGGGCCTTGATAGGGGGATGGAGATTCACGACATGCCTGAAAAGAATGCTTACCTGTTTCGGTTTGGTAGGCAGGAAGACTATGACAGGGTCTTGAAAGGCCGTCCTTGGGCTATTCAGGGTGTCTTGCTGAACATTCAACACTGTGACAACTATATGATTCTGCGCGAAGTAAATTTTGACTGGTGTCCATTTTGGGTTCAGTTCCACGTGCTCCCACACGGTGCTTTTGACAGTGACAATGCTGTTAAATTGGGAAATGCAGTTGGGCGAACTGTGCTCTTTGAAGCTCCCAGAGTGCATGAGCGACTGTCACGGACGTTCGTCAAGGTAAGAGTGCTTGTTAACATTCTAGAACCCCTTACCACAGGTTTTTGGGTCCCTCAACTGTCGAGAAATCCGACTTGGGTCACAGTTTGGTATGAGCGTCTTCAAAATTATTGCTATGACTATGGCCGGATTGGGCACGACTCAAGAACTTGCAAGTTCCAATAGGATATTACCAATGAGGACGATGAAGACACTCGCTCAGGTAGTGGCCTAGGCACTGCTCATGTTAAGATAATAAAGGAAGCTTTGGAGGTGTATGATAATACATGGGATGAGGCGGCGATGATTCGAAAGAAACCACGTCGGCAACCGGAGCTACCCACCCATGGTGGAGGATCAGTGAAAACACCCAATATGGAAAAAACGTAGATCAAGGCAAGGAATCAGGGGATCATTCATTGCGCCATGAAGAACCAGCCAACGATAAGAAGCCCATTAAAGACGCAATTAATGGAAAAAGCTCACAGGAGATATTATTCAATAATTCCCCACGAATTACGGAACTTCATCCGGAGGAGTCGCATTAACGCCTTCTCTGAAAACGGATATGGGAGGAATTGGTCCCATTAAATCCTCGATCCCAATACTCCAGGAAGACCAGCGACCATCTCGGCTTAATCCCAACAGTCAACCCGAGCACTACCGAGTTGAATTTCCTACTGCTGACTCGGAGGAACAAACTGCAATTATCCCCTTTAGTTCGCTATCTCTGATCGCTGACGTCACCTCTAGGTTGAACCGAATCAGCTTGAAAAGATGCCTTGATGTCCCAGAAATAGAACAACGACCTACCCCATTGAAGAAGAGGCTAACGTTCCCAGAGCAAGACAATGAAGGCCTACTTATGGTTGAACATGTATTTAATCAAGGAGGGACCAACCGATTGAACATGAGCAGGTTGAAGAAAACTATCCGTGGTCGAAAAGGCCTACACTTGATTAAGAATGTGAGCCTAATTCAAATAATTCAGTTCTTCCAATGCCACCCCTGGAAATCCCTCTAACCACTGTTATAACCCAAATGCTGCCAACCTCTGATTCAACATACAACGTCAACGGTTTCCACCAAGCAGCCATCGGTTCGCCATGAGTATCCTATCTTGGAACTGTTAGGGGTTAGGGGTTCCTCTAACAGTTAAACACCTCAAAGACATCTGTAATAAAAAAAACCCCCATATAGTCTTCATCATGGAGACTCGGAAGAGACGAAACTATGTGAGCAAGATAAGGCAACATTTGTGGTTTTCAAGAAGAATGGATTGTTGATCCTATAGGGCGAGGTGGTAGTCTAGCGCTATTTTGGGACAAAAATACGACTGTGAACATTCTCTCCTTGTCAAATAATGCGATTCACACCTCTGTCTTCGACCCGGCAGCTGATTTTCCTCAATATATCTGCTTTGTCTATGGCCCCCCAACTGAAAGCGACCGTCTTCTTGTGTATGAGAGTATTACCAAGTTAGCACACTACCATGTGGAGAGCTAGGTCTGCCTGGGAGACTTTAACGACCATTTCAAATCAGGAGAAGTAGGGAAGCAACCCAAGAGCCATTAGAAAGATTCTAAACTTCCAAAAGTTTATTGCCAACTGCTTCCTTGTTGATTTGGGATACAATGGATCATGGCTCACCTGGTGCAATCGAAGACAATGCGAGGCTACAATTAAAGAGAGATTAGACCGGGTTATAGGCAATTATGTTTTTTGTCATAATTTTCCTTTTGCTCAGGTTTTTCATATTGATCCTATGAGGTCTGACCATCATCTTCTGTTTGTTAATTTTAACTATGTCTCTTCAAATAAAATATAAAACCTTTCAGGTTTGAGGATTATTGGACTATTCATAATGACTATATGTAGGTGGTCCATAATGGCTAGGATGTGGGAGCTATATGTGACACTAACGCCCTTAATTTGTCATGAAATTAAATAGTTGTAGGCGGCATCTTATCAAGTGGAGCAAAATCAATTTCCCTAATAGGAGGAAAATGCTTGAATTATTGCAATCTTCTCTTACTTTTGTCCAACAGGGATACCAAACTGAGGAGAGCAGACGTGAAGAAACATACCTACTTTTTCGGATTGAGGAATTGATGGACCAGGAGGAAAATTATTAGTGGCAATGCTCACGAATCGCTTGGCTTACATCAGGGGATAGAAACTCAAAATTCTTCCACTTCACTACTGTAATCAAAGAAAGAGAAATGCAATTCTAAGCATAAAAGATGGTAACGGTGTGTGGACCAGGGACAAAAATACTATAAATCATATGTTCACTGAATATTTCACGACTCTTTTTTCATCCTCATGGCAACGACAATTAATGAAAGCTCTTGAAGCTATTGAAACTAAGATTGATGACGATGCCAATGAGGCACTTCTTCGCCTCGTGACGAGAGAGGAAATTCGATCAGTAGTTTTCGAATTAGGGGGTTCCAAGGCCTCGAGCCCGGATGGCTTCCCAGGTAAATTTTACCAGTTTTCTTGGGATGAGGTGGGTGACTCAATTGTTAATATGGTTAAAAAAAATTAGCAGAGCCTCCCTCTCCATGATTTAAACGGGACCAATATCACTCTTATTCCAAAGGTAGACAAACCGGAATCGGTAGCACACTTTAGACCTATTGGCCTATGCAATTTCTCTTATAAAATCATTTCCAAGGTTTTGGCCAATAGGATGAAGTGTTACCTTGACAGGTGTGTCTCTCCCAACCAAGGTTCCTTTGTGCCTGCCCGCTTAATTCAGGACAATATCATCATTTCTCACGAAGTGTTCCATTATTTAAGACGGAGGAAAACAAGGAAAAAATTCGAGTTCGCTTTTAAAATGGACATGAGTAAAGCATATGACAGGGTAGAGTGAGACTTTTTAAGGAATGTGCTGATTAAATTTGGCTTTTCCCTACAATGGGTTAATCTTGTTATGAATTGTGTGGAAACTATACATCTTAACCTCTGTATTGCAGGTGAAAAAATTGCTTCAATTAGCCCTGGGTAGAGGACTCCGTCAAGGGGATCCCCTTTCGCCTTACCTATTTATTTTATCTCTGGAAGCCCTGTCCTACATGATCAATCATGCCTCATTATAGGGACGGCTTCAAGGGATTGAATTAAATAAATCCTGCCCTGTTATCTCCCATAATTTCTTTGCAAATGATGCCTTGTTTTTCATGAATGCAGATATTCCTAATTGTCAGGTACTGGCAAAAATCCTCAGAACTTATTGCTTAGCCTCAGGCCAGTTAGCTAATCTGGAGAAATCTAGTATTGTGTTCTCTGAGAATACGCCACAAGACTTGAGACAGAATATCTGTGACATCCTAAGCATTGGAGAAAGGCTGGACCAAGGCAAATACCTAGGGATCCCTAGGTATTTGGGGAAAACCAAATATCAGGCGCTTGCATATGTCAGGGAAAAAGTCACCAAAAAGGTCCTAGGCTGGAGCAGTAGACATCTATCTTTTGTAGGATGGGAAGTCATGATAAAAGCAGTCATCAATGCTATTCCCACTTTTCCTATGTCTTGTTTCAAATTCCCATCCAAGACTTGCAAACAACTTAACAGCTTGGTGGCTAATTTCTAGTGGGGTGGTCAAAATAAAACGCATTGGGTGGCATGGCAGAAATTAACCAAGCCTAAAGCGGTAGGGGGCATGGCCTTTCGAGACTTTAATAAATTTAATAATGCCTTACTTGCGAAGACGGCCTGGCGACTCTCCCAAAACCCCCAAGATTTGTGGGCAAAGGTACTAAAAGGACTATATTTTCCTAATTGTTTGTTTCTTGATGCAGTTAAGGGCCATAGAGCTTCCTGAAGCTTGTCTAGCATCTTGGAGGGACGCGACTTCATTAAAAATGACATGTGTTGGCAAATTGGAGACGGGCAATCTGCACGAGTATGGCGTGATAATTGGATCCCCTCCCTACCTCTTCGGCGTTTACATACGGTGGATGAGACCCTCAAAAAATCAAGTCAATCAGTTGCTACACTCATCTCTGGAGACACCCAGACATGGAATCTTCACTCTATCAGGCATCTCATTGATGACCCCACATCGAATGCTATCCATGCCATCCCTCTCCCACTGGAACCCACAGAAGATAAGCTAGTATGAGCTTTGGAAAAAAATGGCACATATTCAGTCAAGCTTGGTTACCATCTCACACATTCTAGCTCTTCCTCGGGTGCCCTATAAGCGGGAACCTCAGCAGTTATATCTACTCGAGTTTGGAAGGATACATGGAAAGTTAACGCCACTCCAAAGGTAGTTACCTTCATTTGGCGCATCTGATCTAAGGCCTTAGCAACGAATGAAGCCCTGGTGCATAGAAAGAGGGGGCCCACTCCTACATGCCCCATCTTCCATGGTGAAAGTGAGTCTATTGAGCACCTATTTTTCCATTGCTCCTGGGTGCGGTGCATCTGGTTCGGTTGCCAATTATCAATCAACTGTAATCTGAGCCAACTTCATGACTTCAAGAAATGGTGGATAGATGTCTTGAGCCCCACCAGCCTTTTAATACAACTGATATGATATAGGGTACATATGTTGGCTGCTTTGGTACATATGGAAGGAAAGAAATGAAGTTGTCTTCAATGCGGCATTCCCAGATCCAGGTGCAGTCATCTTACATGCTAACCAGTCCATGCGAGCTTATTGCAGCGCGACTACTCCCCCCACTAATGACGCCACTCTTGAAAAGGCGTTGAACACACCGGTTATCTGGGATCCACCACCTGAGGGCACACTAAAGATTAATGTGGATGGCTCTTTTCATGCGTTTACGCAACGAGCGGCAATTGCAGTTATCTGCTGAGACCAATGGGGAGAGATGAAATGGGTATTCGTTGATAAGTTAAAATCCATATCGGCATTCATGACTGAAGCGCTTGCAATGAAAAGAGCATTGATGGTCGCTCAAGACTTGGGGAATAAAAATCTCATTTTTGAGACTGATTGCCTACTCCTAGTGCAATGTATGGAAAATGATTGCCCAGATCTCGGTGAATGGCAAGTGCGAGGACTTCTTGCAGATGTCTTGGGTTTCTTCAAATCGGACCCAGCTTCTCGATACGTTTCACCCCTCGCCAGTGGAACAAAGCAACTGATTATCTGGCTGTATCTACTAATAAGGGGGTGTGCCCTATTGGGTGGGTTGAGATACCCTTACCCCCTTTGTTTTCTATGCTGGATGAAGACGCGAAGACCTGTAGGAGACCGCTACACGAAGCTTCCTTGTGCCCAGACCTGTGGACCCTGGCTGATCGCAAGAGTTTACTGGCTTTTGGTTGTGTTTCCCTTCTATAGCGTAGTGAGTCTTTTTTTCAATCCGAGTCTGTTTTTGCTGTTGTCGGCTTTTTCTATGCCTCTAGTACCTTAATTGTTTTGTCTGCACTTTTGTAACTCTTTTTTCCCTCATGAATGAATATCCTAGAATTGTTCCAAAAAAAAAACGTCAATATTACAACATAAGATCTGCAAACTTCCCTATGACTTCCTCTACTTCAACGCATATGGTGACATCTTAATTGGGATCAACGACCTTCAACATTTCTATTTTAATAACACGTGGTGCGTAAAACCAAATAGGAGACCAAAAGAGATCAAGCTAGCTAATTCGGAGCATTAATATATAAAACACTAATTTTTTATTTACACAGCTTCAGTTTGTTTCTGTACCTTCTCAGTGGAGTCAAGATTTACTGATCTATATTTTGGCTTTTCCTACATATTCTTATGCAATTATATGAGTGATTATCCCCCTAGAACAACAAGTTTATAATGAACTCTCTCTATGCGTAAAGGGATAGAGAGAGAGAGAGAGAGAAATCATACTCCCTCCGATTATGGAGATTTTTCTAGAAGATTTTTTTATCTGTAATATAAGTCATTTAGTGGACTATTAATAAGATTTTTCCAAATGTTACCCCTATCACAATTTTACCAGGAGAAGACTTAAAATCTATTGTAGTGTTTCTCTATGCTATCAAATATAGGTAAATTAAAGTTGAAAAATGTTTTATTTTCAGATAAAGTTAGTAAGTCAACCCCATCTTGTTGATTTTACCAAGATACTTAGATGTAACTTATAATATGGATTGAAGGAGCCTTCCATCATCCTAACAATTGCACTTCTTGAGATTTAAATTTAATTTCTCTACTGTATGAGGATGAGATCGTTTACTACTTTAACCAATAACTTGTTGGTTAGGCACACAAAACCATTGTTTGTTGATCACTTAGTCTTTCCTTTGTTTGGGATTAGATTATTAAGTTGACAGTGAATTAATTACGGAATGAATAATACTAATAAAATTATGAACATCAAATGTAAGTCTGTATAAGGTAATTTTTAATTTTGGAATGTTTTAGTATAAAGTTTCAAAATAAAGAAAATTAGGTCTAGATAATTACGATAAGAACATTAAAAAATGTACTATATATGCATGTATGCCCATATGATATATCATGAAATAATTATGATTTTCTGTTATTATAGTACTGTGCAAGACAATAAATGAATGATTTTACCCTACATAAGTAGGTTATTGTAGTCTATACCATACAACATAGCATTTCATTATAAAAAAGCACGTCTTGATGTAAAAAGATGATAATAATAAGATGCATAGTAATATATAAGATAATGGAGAAAATTAAACAATTTGTTGTTATTGATTTATAAGAAATATACCAAAATATTCATATTTAACACCATTGATTAAATAATCAAATTCATTGTTGCCATGAAATTTCACTACCAGCCATCTCTGAACTAGATTGTCATTTCTCCGTCACCCACAAAATAAGATATGTTTATTAATTTTCTGTTGTAACCCTCTCTCTTGTAGGTAAGTAATAATATTACTTGCACATAAGGAAATCTCTAAAGGCAAAGTAAAAGATAATAAGATGTGAGACTGTAAAAATAATAGCTACGAGGATTTATGAAAATCCCAAGTTCTGCAAATCCTACCCCAATATGATCAAGAAGGCGTCATAAAGTCACGGTCTACGGAACCAGGGATTATGGGTTTATTCCTAGTAGAGTCATTTATTCAATTTTGTATTGTTAAACAAAAATAAAGGAAGCAGGTTTTATGTGTGAGATGAAGTTAAAAAAGATATATATATATATATATATATATATATATATATTTTCTCATCACAAAAAATTTTTGTTCAAAAATATTTAAAATTCATCAAAGCAGCTTCCTACTATGTATCTTCTTAAAAGGATCCCATTCTTTTTTAATGGTGTGTAAGCATATAACCTATCTTTAGTTTTTTCAGGAATAACGGAAGACATTTGCACCTAATAGTTATATATTTATATATGAAAATGGGTGTTTATGTATTTTTGAGCAATATAGTTTCTAAGCTGGAAAAAAAAGTTTACAACAGCAATTTTATCAGTAAAAAAAAAAAAAATATGTTTTTCGTTTCTTTTTTTAATAAATACTGAAATCATATCCTAACAGATTATTACAATCAGGGACGGACCTTGGAAGAATTTTTTAGAGGGGCCAAATATATATTCATTAATTACTTTTTAAGAAAAAATATTTGGGGGGCTAAATGTATAAATTTTTAAGTCAAATATATAAACTTTTGGGCCAAATCTATTAAAAAATCCAATTTGTATTAAAAATTTGGGATAATTTTTTTTTTTTTTTTTTTTTGTTTTGGGGGATGAAGGTCCATCTCTGATTACAATCATCAACAGCACCTAACTTCCTTCGTAATATCCACATCCATCTCTTTATAGATAGGTAACGTTTTTTATTTTTCACAAATAGTAAGTTCACCTCATAGCCTCATCCGTGATACTCCTCGTGTTTTAAATATAAAATAAATTTTTTTTTTTTAGAAACTAAGAAAATTAAATAAGTTATTTAATCAAATTATATGTTATATATCATTAAATAACAGTTTATATGTTAGGCAAAATGATTTAAACAAAAAATAATAAATATAAATATTTTCAAGTAATTTTATTAGATTTTAGTAAACTTCATAAATGGATGAAAGTGTTTCCTATTTTGTATTTGATGGAATTTGGTCATGACTTTGATGCCTTATTCAAGTAGGTTTATTAAATATGTTCCATTTCTTGCTTTTAATGATGGCTGAATTAGAATATATTAATAATTAAGGAATAATAATTTTAATAAAAAAATGTAAAAAGAAAAAGGAAAATATATAGATAAGAAAAATGATATATTTATCCATTTAAAATCAGCTTCCCTTACTTAACCCCTTTCTGAATTAAATAAGAAACCAAATCTCTATTTCCTTCTTTTTAAACCATATAAACCTCATAACCTCCTTTAACATAACTTTAATGAACCTCACTTATTATGCCAAACACACTCATGTGGTGCCAGTTTATTTCAGCATTTTAGAAGTATTTTTATAAAATTTTTAGGTAAGTATATTATAGAAGTTTTGTATTTAGGTAAAAATGTTTTTAAAATCATGGTTTGAGGTTACCCAAACAAGTACTTAGGACCTGTTTGAGTTTGTATTCAAAAAATATGTTTATCTCTCATATTTACTTTATACTTTATAGGAACCAGTTTCCCGTCCTTCAGGGAGAACTTATCTCATCTGAACCGTCCATATGAGATTTGGACGGTCCAGATTTCATATTTATTATTTGGTGATTTTTAAATTTAAAAATCATTTTTTAAAAAGATATTAGTTGAAAGATCATCTTAATTTTAGATTCTCTACCTATTAAAATATATTTTTTTAAAAAAATAAAAGTAAAAAAAAATGAAATCTGGATCGTCCAGGTGAGACAAGCTCTCACTGCCTGTCCGAAACTGGTTCGTACTTTATATACCGTAAATTATGCCAAACATGTTTAATCTTTTGGGATTATTCTTTTTTTTAAAAAAAAAAACGAAAAATAGTAAAATACTCATTCTCAGTCGACGGCTCAAAGCCACCCTTCTTCTCAGTGACACCCTGACAGAGTCACAGACAAGTCCCTGCGGCGGACCGGCAACCCCACTCTCCTCCTCGCCCTTTACTTCATCTTCCTCAACAGCAGCACCTGCAATTTTCTAAATAAGATACTTAAGTTATAGATTTGCACTTTGCCAATTTCAGAATAAGAGCAGTCGGCCACTCTCTTCTTCGATTTTGATTAGCAGAGGTTTTCGGACCACACATTGAGGTAGGGTTTTGCTTGCAATTTCTCAAAAAGTTACTGACTTTATCTTTTTGAATGCGTGACCTATATAATTATCGATCTTTCTCGCTCACTCTGCAGTCGGCGCTTTGTCTTTCTTGCTTTGCTGCATTTTTTTCCTCACAATATTTCTGGCGCTTCTGTGCTAGGATTCGTGCTTGAGGATGTTTTGGCGCTGTTTTTTTTTTTTTTTTGTTGCTTTTATTGTTTAATTTTAGAGATTTCTTTGGGGTGTGCTTGTTCTGGATTTACGTGCCCATCTCCATTTATATAGCGTCTCCCTTCTCTGATCGAAACTTCTGCACTTTGACTTTCTATTATTGCTTGTTAATGCTGGATATTTCATATCCATTTATCTTGAGTGTTAACTATCAGCGGAATTAAGCACCTGGGCCAGTTTGCCTTTGGTTTGACCGTAGCTTCCTTCCTCCCTGGAATAGCTTTTGGGAGGTGTTTACAAAGTCTAGAAAGTGTTTGATAGAATACCTGATAGATTTTCCCCTCTTTTTTCCTTCTGGGTTCAAATGGGGTAAGTATTTGATAAATAGGGTAAGATGCTCCATAG
This sequence comes from Acacia pycnantha, assembly GCA_025563575.1. Classification (NCBI taxonomy): domain Eukaryota; kingdom Viridiplantae; phylum Streptophyta; class Magnoliopsida; order Fabales; family Fabaceae; genus Acacia; species Acacia pycnantha. Next base: position 2,079,039 of record JAMWYP010000031.1, on the reverse strand, counting down.
GTAAGTGTTATATTGAGTAATGTTGACTTTAAGCTAGCCTCATTATATTCATAGAGGACTGTTGGTTGAAGAAGAGTAAACTTTCGAGGGTTAAAAACATTTTGCAATCTAATTATAGCTGGATTGCTTGTGATGTCTATGCCTTGGCTCTGAATTAAGCCTTGCTGATTATATATATTCACCATACCCCCTCCTCTCCCTTCCCACAAGGGGGGGAAAAAAGAAAGAAATTTATTACTTGCAGATTTGAGTAAGGAACTATCAGTTATTTTGCAGGCGGTTTGTCATGAAAGAGCCTCTTTGTGATGATTTGTGTGTACACAGGAGAGAAGTGCCAACCTATTGTTTAGAAAGTCTCAATTTTTCAAATGGATGCTTCTCTTGCACATGAAGAGACGTATAATCTTCTCTTCACTCCAATATCTAAAAATCATTGATTACCATCCACTTTCGGGTTTTGGTCCAACATATTTTATGTGTCGAAGATGTCTGAGTGGGAGATTCTCTCCTGTCGCTTTAACCAATACCAGACCTTTTCCTGATTATTCCCCAAAGAAGTCTGCTATTAAAGATACCCAACTTGTGCATCAAATCTCCACCACAATAAAGCTTCGCCGCTCTGAGCCTCTTCGCCACATTCTAAAACCTTATGAATCCAAATTCAAACCCGATCATCTAATTTGGGTTCTTATGGACATAAAGAATGACTATAAACTGGTTATAGATTTCTTTAACTGGGCACGTCTGCGCAGAGACCCAACATTGGAGGCCCTTTGTATTGTAGTTCATATTGCTGTGACATCAAAGGACTTAAAAATGGCACACAGGCTGGTTCATGATTTCTGGGCAAAGCCCAGTCTGGATGTTGATCATTCTTTTGCAAATTTTACAGAGCGGTTAATATATACCTACAAGGACTGGGGCTCAGACCCTCATGTATTTGATATATTCTTCCAAGTCCTAGTTGAAGGTGGGATGCTTTTAGAAGCCAAAAAACTGTTTGATAAATTGTTAAATTACGGTCTTCTGGTCTCTGTAGATTCTTGTAATTTGTTTCTAGCTAGGCTGTCGAACAATTTTGATGGAATAAAGATGGCTTTAAAGGTATTTAATGAGTATCCAGCAGTGGGTGTTTCTTGGAACACCATATCTTATAATATTATTCTTCATTGTCTATGTCAATCTGGTATGATCAAAGAAGCGCACCTTTTGCTCATACAAATGGAATTCAAAGGCCATATGCCTGACATTATAAGTTATAGCACTGTAATTAGTGGATATTGTCAAATTGGACAGCTAGAGAAGGTTTTAAAGCTTGTGGAAGAGTTGCAGAGAAAGGGAATTAAACCCAATGAATACACCTACAATGATATGATGATTCTTCTTCGTAAGACTGGTAAAGTAGTTGAAGCAGAAAAAATCTTGTGGGAAATGGCAAGCCAGGGGATATGTCCTGATCGTGTGATCTACACAACCATCATAAGTGGTTTCTGCAAGTCTGGGAATATCTCAGCTGCATACAAGTTCTTTGAAGAAATGAAAGGTAAGAAAATAATTGCCGATTTTGTGACATATACTGCTATGATTCATGGATTTTGTCAAAATGGGAAAATGGAGGAAGCTTGCGATCTTTTTTGTCAAATGCTCAGAAAAGGGTTGGAAGCAGATGAGGTTACTTATACAGCACTCATTGATGGATATTGCAAGGCAGGGGAAATAAAAGAGGCCTTTTCTTTACACAACCAGATGGTTCAGAAAGGGTTAACTCCAAATATTTTCACTTATACTGCACTAGTTGATGGACTTTGTAAACGTGGAGAGGTAGATATAGCAAATGAACTTCTTCATGAGATATCTGGGAAGGGCCTGCAACCAAATGTTTGCACTTACAATGCTCTCATCAATGGCATTTGTAAGATAGGAAATATAGAGCAAGCAGTACAATTGATGGAAGAAATGGAACTCGCTGAAATTGATCCTGATACTGTGACATACACGACTCTTATGGATGCTTATTGTAAGATTGGGGAAATGGCCAAGGCTCATGACCTGCTGCGCAAGATGCTCGATAAAGGACTTCAGCCTACAGTTGTCACATTCAATGTGCTAATGAATGGGTTTTGCATGTCAGGAAAGTTGGAAGATGGTGAAAGACTAATTAAATGGATGTTAGATAAGGGCATAACACCGAATGCGACGACATTCAATTCTCTTATGAAGCAGTATTGCATTAGAAATGACATTCGTGCCGCCACGAATGCCTTTAAGGGCATGCATGCAGAGGGAGTGGTGGCCGATAGTAACACGTACAATATATTGATTAGAGGGCATTGTAAAGCTAGGAATATGAAAGAGGCATGGTTTTTGCATAAAGGAATGATTGAAAAAGGATTTGATCTCACAGCCGCTTCCTATAATGCCCTTATAAAAGGGTTCTTTAAGAGGAAGAAATTCGTGGAGGCGAGGCAATTTTTTGATGAGATGAGAGTAAAAGGGTTGGTAGCAGAGAAAGAGATATATGATATATTTGTTGATGTAAATTATGAAGAGGGGAATTTGGAAATTACCCTTGAGCTTTGTGATGAGGCAATAGAAAACTGTCTCGTTGGTAAGCTTGTGAAAGATATCAACTCATAGGGTGAATTTTGTATGCGTTTTAATTGCTTGTATGATTCTGCTTCTATGTGGCTTGGTGGCTGATTTGAATTTGATTTGAACCTCACAGATGTTCAAATCATAAGAGCAGCAGTTTTTGAAACTTTCATATGCTCTGCAGAAACTGAAGTAGATTTCTCACTAACACATTTACAAATACAGAGAAAATTCCCCAGTGCTCGACTTCAAACTTAACTGGCACAGAGAATTGGATTGGGCAAAATAGATGTTCTCTATGGCCTCCAAGAAAGAAGCAATTTCAAATAAGAAATCTCAAATGGCAGTTTTTCTTGTAATTCTTTATTTTTCTGATGGGGTAGTTTCCCCATCATTTTGAAGCCTATTAAAGGTGTTGTAATCAATAGATAGTTTCGTGATTGATATAAATTCCTTCCCCCTCAAATTTGTAGATTCCTTTTGCTAAACAAGTAGCTTAAACTTATATTTTGGTCAACTTGAATGAATCGTTGCAGCTATTAATTTGATCAGTGGATGTGAATAATTAATGGTTCTCGATTGGCTGTACATGTTGAAACTTTATGGGGGAGAATAGAAATTAAGGGAATATTTGCAGCCCCATATTGTCATACTCAAGAAAGAATAGAGATGTGGCTTTATTTTTCAATATGAAAGAAACTTTTGATCCTACAAGTCCACTTAGAGAGTTATTAAGGATTGTTTTTCGAGTTTATTCTTGTTTAATACTCATTGAAAAAGGAGAAAGAAGAGAGGTCACAATTGTGAACTTTATGTAGTCTTTGATCCACCACCAGACCAAATTGCATATATATATATATATATATATATATATATATATATATTGTTGCCAAAACGGTCAAACAATCTACCTCTGTACAGAGAAATCGAGAGAGTAATATATTTCATCTCAATTCCTTTCAAAACTATGATTCTCATCTGTATATAGAGATAGGGAGAGAGTAATATTTTACATTTGCGCAAGATCTTTATATATTCTCCGTTATGATCTTCAATATATGTATGTAAACATTAGTCTAAAGTAAACAGCGTCGAAGTCTCGAAGACATCGGTGGGAGATATGGTTAGTTTGTCTAGCCACTAGAGACGGAATTGTCACCATATATAAGAGCGTACATGCAAGTCCTTGTTGTTGAGTTACATAACTGAAAAAATCCTGAATATATATGCAGTCACAGAAAGACTCATGAGAGGCACCAACTCTAAAAAGATGAAATGTTGATGTGTAAATAAGCATAAGTATATAAGACCTCATTCAATTTTTTTTTTTTTTTAAAAATAAGAAAGCTAAATAAATTAGTTAGTTATAGAATATGTTGTGTATCATTTGATTATATATTACTACCTCCGGTCCTAATTATAAGACCTAGTTCACTTTTTTTTGGAGAGATTAAGGAAGCTAAATGTATTACTTAATCATTTCATAATTTGTGTATCCTTAGATTATACATTAGCTTATTAGTCAAACTAATTAGTTTGAAGAAAAAATAAAAAATATTATAAAGTAATTTAATTAGCTTCTTTAATCTCTCCAAAATAATCAACTAGGTCGGAGGGAATAGTTTTTTAAGTTGTTTAATATAAAACATATAAATATAAATATTTCAAAGTCATTTATTTAATTTCCTTAACTTCTAAGAAAAAAAAAAAGTTAAATGAGTATTATACCAAAGATTAGAGGTAGTATATACACAAACCTGTGGCAGAGGAAAGCTGGGAACACCGGGAACAAGAGCAAGGGATGTTGGAGAAAGAAGAAGATTGAGAAGGGTCAAAGATGGGTTGGTTCTAGTGATAGCAGGAGTCACACACTACAAAAAAAACCCTCCTTTGTCGCGGTTTATTAGTCGCGGTCCAAAATACCCGTTACTAAATTCCACTTTGTAGCGGTTTTATCCCTAAACCGTCACTAAATAGTAACGGAAGCCATGACGACACGACTTCGGCTATATTTGTAGCGGTTGACTCGAAAAAAACCGCAACAAATTTGGCGCCACCTTGGCGCGCAATGGCGGGAATGTTTGTGCCAGTAAATTTGTAGCGGTTATTTGAGTATAACCGCTACAAAGTTGGCGCCAAGGTTCGCGCCAACTTTGTTGCCGTGATGTTGTAGCGGTTTATTCACCATAACCGTTACAAATAAACGAAAAGACACAATTTTGTCGCGGACACCAGGAAGAGCGACGTCAACCGCGGCACAAGCTACATTTTTGTAGCGGTTCCACAGTTAACCGCTACAAATTTTACATTATAAATAAAGTATAGGGACCGTACATCGATTATAAAAATTAAAGAAATTACTAAATCTCGCTTGTAACTGAATGAACTATCTCGCTTGGTCGTCGAAGACATGCACATATCAGCAGCTCTGATCTCCTATCTCGGGTAATAAGAGCTGCAGATATTTTCCTCTCTCTTCCTTGCGAGGAAATTCGTTCAGTGACAAGCGAAGGTTTACTCATTTCTTTGCCGTTTAGACTTCTACTCTTCTGAGAACAGTCCAACATGCGACCGGAGATTGGGTTCCATTATAGCCACCTTTGTCTCACGAAAATATCTCTGATGAAAATGACTCAGCAAGTTTTTCGTGGGAGATCGGCGGCTATATTGAATCCGAATCCCCACGGACATGTTGGATTATTTTCGGTTACGTCATTATGTATAATTTATTAGTGTGGACACTTTTAGAAAAAATAAAGAAAAAAAATAAATGAATTGAATGTTTGTTTTTTAAATATTTGTAACAAACTAATTAGTTTGATTCTTAAAGTTTATGAATCAAACTAATCAGTTTGGAAATTTTTTTTGCAAAAAAACTCATTTTGTAGCGGTTAATAAGAATAACCGCGACAATATGTGGACAAATTGTAGCGGTTACAAAGTAACCGCTACGAATCTGAAGGGTCTTCTTTTTTGTAGCGGTTTATGTAGCGGTTTTGTCATAACCGCTACAAAATATCAACGGTCAGCTATTTTGTAGCGGTTGTTGTGGCGGTTATTATAAAACCGTTACAATTATGTAAACTTTGTAACGGTTCCTTTGTATAACCGCTACAAAATCGTACGACTTTATAAGCCGTGAAGGGAAAGGGAAAAGTAACTGGCCCACCGAGAAGGGGTTTAAGGGGCGGTGGTAGTAGAGGGGACCAGACGAGAGGGCGTGTGACCCGACATATACCTCCGCCCTCTCTGGGGCCGGGCGAGTTTGCCTCGCTCTTCGCCGATGAAGAAATTCCAAACACGGGGACCATAGGGGGAGATCGAGAAGCAAGTTTGTCGTTCGATGATTTAGACGACGAGAATGAGGACATCCATCTTAATATTCCCATAGCAGATGTAGAGCAGTTCATAGACGGGGAAAACCAGCGGGAGCACGGGAACCCCCGACCGGCGACTTCGCGTTCCACCGGATTTGTAGTGGATGTCGAAGGTATATGTAATTAGTTATTTTGTGAGAAATTAATTTAATTTCGGTACGTTTAATTCAATTTTTTGTAAACTTGCAGATAGACACGGGAACATCAGCAGGAGGACGCTGGATGTTTCCGCTCTCACTCAAACGGACTGGGAGATGGCCGGGTGTTGGGTCGTAGTCCCGTGGAACGACCAGACATACCAGGCGATCGGCAACGGCGGTCACCTGATGAACCGATTCCTGTCTGAGTTTGGTGGCCATTGGGGGTGGTTCCCAATTTATTTCAAGGATTGGAAGAAAGTGACGAAGGAGACAAAGAACAAGGCGTTTACAGATGTTCTGCAGGTAATCAATATTTTTTAATTAAATTGTACATGTTAATAGTTATAAGTTTTAGTTTATTTCTTTCCTTATTTGTTTGTTAATTCATTAATAATTAATAATGAAATTATGATATAGAAAAAGTTTAAACTGCGCGAACAACACAAGAGGTACGTTATGATGAAAGTGGGGAAGGGTGGAAGAGCGGAGGAACCGTCTCTACAATATTATGAATGGAGACGACACTATTCCTCTGCAGCAGCTGATCGAGAGAGTCCTGCACGGCGTGGATCCGGATCGGTGGCGGCTTTCGTCCAATATAGGAGGGGTGCCGACGGGCGGTACATTTTATTAAATTAATTAATTGTTTCACTTAATTGATAATTTAAATTGAGTTTAGGGTTTAAATTTAAATTTTGTTTCCTCCTCCTTGCGTGCTTTGTCGCAAAGGAACACAAGAAGCCGCGCACAGCGAGAGAGTCCATCACACTGCGCAGGGACCAAGACGTTTGCGGTGACATACGAGGAGATGGTATGTTATTATTTAACATGATCATTGTTTTGTTTTTGAAATAACAAAGTTTATATTGTTTTAATTCTTTCAGCGACAGAAGGCTCAGGAGGAGAACACACACACGGACTATGGGAAGTTGTGGACACGCAGATGGGACGCCGACCTCTGAGGCAGCAGAGGAGATAATAGTAAGTTAAAAAACATTATTTATATAATGAAAGTTGTATATTTAAATTGATCGTCCGTTATTTTATTAATGGTTCATGAACTCTGTTGGTCAGGCCCGGATTGAGAATACCGAGGCAGAGCTACGAGCGTCGCAGACCCGAGTCACGAGGGTCCGTGAATCCTACGGCCCATTGAAAGCCGCTCTGGGCCCAGTCGAGCATCCTGGCCGCGTTAGGGGTTTTGGCCTTGGCGCCATGCCTAGCATGGTGTACCCGAGACAGGGCTCCTCCTCCGCTCCCAGACCCTCCGGCTCGAGGAGGCCACCAGCGGGAGATTTCGAGGCGATCATTGCTGAGAAGGTTGCTGAGCAGGTTGCCGCAATTGAGGCTGCACGGAGGGCCGACGAGGAGGCGAGGAATAGGCGCAGGCAGGAGACCATCGACCGTTGGTGGGATCGTCATAACTCGAACTGGACTTCTGTTTGTGGCGTGCTGAACAAGCTGTGTCCTGACGCACGCCTTCCAGCTCCCGAGCCTCCCCCTCCATTCCTCTTTGATGATTCCAGCACACGTGCTGCTGATGACGACGACGCTGTCAACTCTGGTCGTGGACCACCCCTCCTGAGACAGACCCCCCTGAGACAAACCCCCATCAGAGAGGACTTGATGATCATGCTCCTGAAATGTAGACCTTTTTTTCTCTTTTCATGTCCAAACAGAGTTGATTGAGATAACTATATTTAATTATATTGTTTTGTTGTTGATCACGTTTCTTTTCTTGTTGATGGGCTTTTTTTTTCCATTGCTTTTTAAAAAAGTGCTTTAATTATGGGTTAAGCACTTCTAATGTTTGGATATACCATTTAACTCATGATTGACTAATTTTTAATATATTAACTCAATTAATCAAATGATTTGTTGAGACACATATGATTAATTAAGCAAAAGCAAATTTTGGCATCAAAGCTTTGTGCTTTTTTTACTAATTTTGTGCGCAAAAGCAAATTATTCCATGACTAATCAGTTTTATATTAACTTCTAATTCTGTGCTTTTTCGCTAATTTTTTTTTTCCAAAGCTTGTCGCGGTTCCGTAGAATGTAACCGTAACAAATATGAATTTTGGCGCCAAGATTTGTCACGGTTTCTTCCGCCAACCGCTACAAATTTTGTGTTTGTAGCTTTGTCACGGTTTATTCCTCAAACCGCTACAAATTTTGTGTTCGTAGAACAAAGATGAATTTTGGCGCCAAGAGTTGTCACGGTTTATTCCTTAAACCGCTACAAATTGTGTAGCGGTTATTGTCGCGGTTCATTTTTTAAACCGTGACAAAGGTGATGTTTGCAACGGTTGTTGTAGCGGTTATGTAACCGCTACAAACCAATCGATGCATTTAAAGATCCCAATTTTTGCTTCGGATGTAATTAAAGTGAGTCGTCCACATTTATGTTCTATCCTAAATTTGTTTGTTACATATGGATAAGTCATGGATCAAGATGCCGCGTAGTTCTCCTGTGTATTTAGCGGGATTGAACACTTTCTTAGATTTCGCCTTCTCTCACGCTAGCATTAATGGCAAGATCGTGTGTCCTTGTTTACGATGCAAGTTTAAGAAGTGGCAAACACGGGATTGTGCTTTGGAACATCTTCTTCTAAAGCCTTTCCCATAAGCATATACATTCTGGGAGGTTCATGGTGAGCAACGTGGTATGGGATATGGGCTTCATCTTCCTCGAACCTCACAAGTAGGAAATCAAGTACATCAAGATGATCCGGTTAATGAAGCTGTTCGTGATGCTTTTGGTGTTCAGGACGACAACTTCACAGCAGAGGTGCAGCGTCCAGAACTTGTTTTCCTGAGCATATGAGGTGGCATCAAGATGATAAGAATCAAGATGGCAAACTCAGACATCCACGTGATGCTGAAGCGTGGAAAGCGTTCGACACAGGCTTTCCAGATTTCGCGGCGGACCCTAGGAATGTCCGTCTTGCTCTAGCGACCGACGGTTTTAATCCGTTTGGGAATCTTAGCACAAGCTACAGTATATGGCCAGTTATGTTGATACCCTACAACTTGCCCCCGTGGATGTGCATGAAACAAAGCTCCTTCATTATGTCCCTGATCATTCCAGGGAAAAGGCACCGGGAAATGACATTGATGTGTATCTCCAACCGCTGATCAAGGAGTTGGTGGAGCTGTGGAATGTAGGTGTGGAGACGTACGACGCGCACGAGAAGACACTTTTCAACTTGCGTGCGGCCTTGATTTGGACGATAAGCGACTTTCCTGGCCTCGGGACATTATCTGGGTGGAATGTGCATACCGGCCTTGCGTGCCCAGCTTGTAATTTTGACTCTGACTCAGTGCACCTTCCCCACAGTCGTAAGTGGTGCTTCATGGGTCATCGGAGGTTTCTCGATGGTACGCACAGGTTTAGGTTGCAACGCAATCGTTTTAATGGGTAACAGGAAAAAAGAGGACCCCCTCGAAATTTATCTCACGATGTATTGACTTGCAGGCTCGAAAGGTTACAGGTCAAGAGTCATGACTCACATGTGCTTATGCAACAGCTTACTTCGCTGCCATGAAAAATACGCTGCCTCTCGATGTGTCTCTCGTTTTGGTCGAGCTTTGTACTTTCTTCCGAAAGCCGTGTTCCAAGGTTTTGATAGTGGAGGAGCTCGACCACCTGCAGCAGAAAATCATTCTTACGCTTTGTCATTTGGAGATGCTCTTTCCTCCGTCATTCTTCACGGTCATGGTTCACCCGACAAGACACCTTGTTCAAGAGACAAAGCTTGCCGGCCCACCAAGATCGATGGATGTATCCTATTGAGAGGTACTTGTTTAAAAATAATTACTTTAGCATTACTCCCTATTCGCATGTTTAACCATTGATGCATCATATCGAAATTTTTCCTTGTCTACTCTACGGGTTTCTTGGGAAACTTAAATCTTACGTGAGGAATAAGGCGTGGCTCGAAGGTTCAATAGGGGATGAGGTCTTGTATTTTTGTTCCAGGTACTTTGATGACATTGAGACGTCATTCAATCGACCGCCTCGTGTAGACGATTGTCCTGAGCTTGAGCCTGAGCCGGAGCCGGAGGCAACAGAGTTGTTAATCCCTCGTGTTGGTAGAGCAGTTGGCGGGAGTGAGAAATTCAAACTCACGGCACTTGAGAAGTTTCAAGCACACCAACATGTCTTGATTAATCGCACCAAAGTTGAACCGTACCTTCGATAAGGATTTCATTGCATACTATATATTTCCTTACATTTTATACATACTCACATGTCATTGCATGTTTAATTGCAGGGAATTCAGGAGTCATGTGAAGCGTGAACTGAGGATCCATACACAGACATCCTCTAAAATTGATAGAAAGGTCCACAGAGAATTCCAGAGTTGGTTTAGGAGGAGAATAATGAACGACCACAACCCGCACTCAGCAGAATTCAGAGCTCTCGCGCTAGGCCCTAAGATATACGGCATACAATGTCAATGGTTTTAAGTTTTGCACCGTCGCACGAGATCGTGGATTGCCGACCCAAAACTCTGGTGTATATGGCACGTTTGGGACGAGGAGTTATGCGAGCAGCAGTGACGGGAACATGCGGTTCGGTGACGTCCCGCATTATGGAAAGCTGCTTGATGTGGTCAGGATAAGTTACACATGCCTTTTCACCGTGACGTTGTTCAAGTGTTTGTGGGCGAATACCACAACGTCCAGGGGACTCACGACTGACGACTTAGGGATCACATCAGTGAATTTCTCCCAGCCTATTCACAGTGGTCGGTCTGAAGATGACGAGCCGTATATTCTTGCATCGAGGCCCATCAGGTTTATTATGTGGCCGATGAGAGGCACAAGGATTGGAATATGGTGGTTCACTTAAAGCCTCGGGACCTTTACGACATGGGCGATGGTGATAACGTCGCATACGATTGTGAGCCGTTCCACCCGCCACCTTCAAGACTTCTTCCCAGACGGCGATGACAATTTACCTATAGTTCGATACGTTTTTAAATTTATGCTTTATAAAATAGTAACATTTAATTAAAGTTTTAATTGTGTTCAAACATATTGACCTCACGCGTAACATTTTATGCAAACTTTCCTTGTAGGGATGGTGAAGAAGATTGAGAGAAACACTTAATGCCTATGCCGTAATATGAAATCTTTTAATATTATGTTTTTTTATAAAAAAACTCGAAATTACTTTGTAGCGGTTATATAACCGCTACAAACACTTAACAACCGCGACAAATTAAACCGCTACAAGAACCGCTACAAACACCTTCAAAACCGCTACTAAATACAATAACCGCTACAAAAAGTGAGACACCAACCGCTACAAAATGATGCGCAGACCCCACCATAAATACCCCACCCAACCTCATTTAATATGCCTCAACTTCTTTTCTACCCACGTTTTCTCTCAGTCGTGATTTTGAAAGGGGTAAGTACCGTGTAACCGGATCAATTCTAATGTTTCTCAAATATCTAATTTATAGTTCTTGTACTAATTAAAGTTTGTTATTTTGCGGTTGAACGGGATATATCTTTCAACTTTCCCTATTCTTTCATATACATTATTCAATTGATTTGTACATATAATTTTTAAATATTGAGTATTGTTTTAATCACATCATTTCTTAGTACTTATTCTACTTACATAATCTTATTATTTTGTTTCTATACATGCACCTTATATATTTAAATTTCATAATTTACTACCTTTTATTTTTAATAAAAAAATATATTAATAATAATTACTGAATTACGCTGATAAATGATATTTTTTTTAAAAAAATCGTAATGAATTTGTAGCGGTTACAATAACCGAGACAAAATTTCAAATAAAATGGCGGGTTATTTGTAGCGGTTGTAGTAGCGGTTTGAAACCGCTACAAATATTCAAAATCACATGATGGCGGGAATATTTGTAGCGGTTTCAAACCGCTACAAATATTCGAGATGGCGGCAAATTTTTTTGGGGAAAATGGCGGGAATATTTGTAGCGGTTGCTAACCGCGACAAATATTCAAAATAATAAAAATTTATGGTGGCAAAATTATCAACACATTATTCTCAGAGCGGTTATGAAATCGTTACTAGAACCGCTACAATTTTATTTGTTCTGTAGCGGTTATTAAAACGTTACTAAAACCGCTACAATTTTATTTGTAACGGTTAACAACCGTGACTAATGTCTCGAAACACACGTCAGGCCCGCTCATTTAGTGACGGTTTTTTTGAACCGCAACAGAGGTTGTAGCGGTTTATGTGTATGTAGTATCGGTTTTTTTTAACCGTTACAAATCGTCTTGCCACATGCGTTTTTGTCGCGGTTCCTCTAACCGCTACAAATGTCGTTTGTTACGTCAAAAACCGTTACAAATAGGTCATTTTAACCGCTACTAATCATCGTTTTTTTTGTAGTGACAGGGCTGATATTGAGTCCAAGTGAGGTCACTGCCAGTGTCCACGTAGAGAGATAGATCTCTCTTGGGGCTTCCCAGCCCCACCGTGACGAGGTACTTGCCGGTGCCGAGAAGGACGCTGGACTTGGCCGGAAGCTGATTCTTGTGCAACCCCTTTGAACTAATATTCTCTTGGGTTTGTGTATTGGAAAGCTTGGCGTGGATTGACCTCACTCTGTCTTTGTCTTGCTTAAGGATATCATGTGTGGTATAATGAATGAAGAAGATGAAGATGAAGATGTGTGTACAGTGTGTTGCTTTGGTTTTGAACATGGCCCGTGCATGTGTACCACTTCTAAAGATCCTCCATGCCTGCTGGCACCTGTTCATTTGAATGTACTCAATCTAATTGAAAAAACATGTCTTTATAACTTTCTTATATAATGAAATTAGGTAAATAGTTCTTATATTAAGGACAGAAGTATTATATATTATAATAAAGAGAGAATCTTGGAGAGGAGAAGTGCAAGAGGAAGAAGGAAAGAGAGAGCTGAGAGAGACACGATGGTGAGTATTTTGTTGAAGCTCATTGCCTTCTTCTGATCTTATTGAAGAAACAAAGCTTATGTTCTCAAAAAAGATGAAGAAAACCAGAAATAGAAAGGCAAAGAGGAATGGATTAGAAGAATAAGATGCCGCCATTTAAAGAACGAAGAAAAGATGGTTAACTTCCTGTGTTTCAAGAGGCCAAAGGATACACTAAATGTAGGGATGGTTGGCCTTTATAGGCTCATTAAGTTTAATATGGTTGGTCATACTTTTTGCCATCTTATCTTGTAATTACAAAATTATTAATTAAAATCCCGTTTATTTATAGCAGACGAACTAGTTCATTTCATTTAGCTGGCCTGGTCGCAATCGTATTAATTAACAGGCTCCTCTCCGTCCACAAGCCAAATAGACCAATTAGGATGTGTGCAGCCCCCAATGATTTCATCTCCAAGGCTTTTGATATCTTAATTAGGATCAACGACCTTCAAGATTACTGCTCCTGGTCCTATTTATTGAGAAGAGAGAAAAGCTTTTTTTGTTATCCTATTTATAAGACGCCGTATTAAAATTTTGAGATGAATATAGAGTAACAATGTAACCCTTCATTTATTATTGTGTTGACTTCCCCTTAATGTGGTACTCCCTTTGATCTTTATTATAAGGCACCAACTAACAAGTTTATTTGGTCCTTTTTATAAGGCACTTACTTGTTCACAATGAGCATTGATTATTTTTTTCCATGTCTACCCATAATTAATAAATGTAATAAGTGAGAATAATAATTAATACTCCCTCTGGTCCTTATTATAAGGCACCAACTGCTCATTTCTCGCGGACAAGGAATGGAGGTTAAGTCATTAATGAAGTCTACAAGTAATAAATGTTTCCAACTTTACCCCTACTTTAATGATGTAGGTTTAAATGAGTTAGTTAAAAATGAGGGCATAATGGAAAAATAATAATAAATGAGTTAGTTAAAGTAAGTTGGTGCCTTATAATAAGGACCAAAAAATATTGGTGGTTGGTGCCTTATAATAAGGACCAGAGGGAGTATAATATAGAGTTTAGTGGAATTAGTGAGCTAATAATATTGGAAATTACTTAGATTCTAGAACAATTTTATTGACTTTAACTACTTTTATTGGTTTGTGAGAAAAGTTAGTTGGTGCCTTATAATAAAGACTAAAGGGAGTGTTATGTATTAAATAGGGGTAGAGTTGGAAAGTTGTTGAATTTTATAATAAAGTTAATACAATTTAGGGCTTTTTTTTATATATATGTGAAAAATATTGTAAATATCCTATAAATATAGGACTAGAGGAGTATTTCTTTTATAATACAAACATTTCAAATCTCAATTCCAACTTTTTGATCTATTTCTTTTGTGTGTCTATTCCTCTCTAATGTTAACCTCTAATCCTAATTATAAGAACACTTTTATAGTGTAATTTGCACTACAAAAATATTCCTATAATTAAGACAGTAGGAAACATTACTTTCTACCTTTGTTCCGCTATGAATACTTGTCCACGCACAGGTGGAAAAAAGGCTTTTAAGACCTGACAAAACAGGTATATTAGGACCGGACCCGCGACAGGTCTTGTTCCAGCGGTATTAAAAGTTTCCCCATTAAGACCGGACTTGTAACCGGTCTTAAAGAAATTCTTTTAGACCGGACATTTTAAACATCCGGTCTTAAAAGTGTTTCAAAATAATAAAAAAGAAAGAAAAAACTCAAATGAAACAACCGGTCCCAAATCACCAGATCTGGCAACATTTTGAATGTCCCTCCGTCATCAACGACGGAGAAACAAGAGAAGATTGGAAGCAACAACAACAAGAAAAATAAAAAAGTGTATTACAAAGTCCAGAAATAAACAAAAATAACAAGAAATAGAAATCATTCACCATGAAAATCGAATTTGAAGTCCAGATCTACAAAAAAATCACAAGCTTAAAGCAACCAAATCTGAGCAGGATCCTCTTGTCGGTGCTAGCAAAGCTTCAAGCAACCAAAATCGAAGTCCAGATCTCGAGCAGGAGCGGTCAATGTAGGAAATAAACAGACTTAAGCAAGAAGAGATCTTGGTTTGATTTCAAACCGGATCTATGCGAAGGCGCGTGGAAGGACCCATAGATCGAAGAGGAAGGAGCCGCCGCCGCCCGTAATCCTCAAAGTAGTACGCTTTATTGTTGCTGAGGATTGGAGTCGACGCCATCGCAAAACCCTCGAAGCATCTCACCGCCAACGTTGCTAAGGATTTGAATGTGTGGCTATTGGGATGACTTACAAAGATTGCGAGTAGGTTAGAGGAAGAGGATGACATTCTTGCTGAGGATTTGACCCGTGAGGCTCTTGGGACACTCATTGAATCTATAACTAAGCAAATGTTATATCACCAAGAAGACAAAGCAGACTTACGGACAGTTTTAGCGAATTTAGTTTTTTTTTTTTTTTTTTACACTTTTAAGACCGGTTTTTTAAAACAACCAGTCTTAAAAGTAAACAACCGGTCTTAAAAGTATACTTTTAAAACCGGTTGTTTTAAACAACCAGTCTTAAAAGTGTAAAAAAAAAAAAAAAAAAAAAAAAAAGACTGGTGGCAATTTCGTAAATAAATAGAACACTTTTAAGACCGGTTGTTTTAAACAACCAGTCTTAAAAGTGTAAAAAAAAATAATTGACCGATGACAATTTCGTAAATATATAGAACACTTTTAAGACCGTCTGTTTGAACAGACGGTCTTAAAAGTGTTCTATATATTTACGAAATTGCCACCGGTCAATTTTTTTTTTTTACACTTTTAAGACCGTCTGTTAGAAACAGCCGGTCTTAAAAGTGTTCTATTTATTTACGAAATTGCCACCGGTCATATTTTACACTTTTAAGACCTGTTGTTTGAAACAACCGGTCTTAAATATATTTGTTGGAAGTTAAGATTTAATTAGTTAGCGTATACGATTATATTGTGCAATTATCTTAATTAAGTTATTAGAGAGATTTTAGGAATGAAGTTAGCAGATCATGGTTTTTTTAATTTCGTAATTAAATTCCTGATTGTAATAATCTTAATTAAGATGTTAGAGAGATTTTAGGAATTAAGTTAGCAGATCATAGTTTTATGAATTTCGTAATTATATTCTTGATTGTAATAATAATCTTAATTAAGTTCTTAGAGAGATTTTAGGAATTAATTTAGTAGATCATGGTTTTTTGAATTTCGTAATTATATTCCTGATTGTAATCCCTAGATTATAGGAACTGCCTAGGTCAGAGGATTATTTACTTATTAGCATTTGTATATAATTTCAATTAAGCAAAGGAATAAATCATCGCATTCTCGGACTCATCTTTGATCAGCGTGTTCTCACAATATTTACAAAAATTGCCACCGGTCATACTTTTAAGACCGGATATTTTATAGTCCGGTCTTAAGAGTGTTCTATATATTTACGAAAGTGCCACCGGTCATATTTTTAAGACCGGATCCTTTATAATCCGGTCCAAAAAGTTCTTTATCTTTACGAAACTGCCACCGATCATACTTTTAAGACCTGATTCTCTATAATCCGCTCTGAATGAGGCGGTTTTAAAGCTCTTTTTTGCACTAGTGACGGTATCTCATATCTTATTTAAAAAAATATTTTACAGATTTATAATTATTTTGTATTTTAGTTTTCAACCGATTTCATTATAGAACATATATCTGAAATATTGTTAATTTATCTCTTTACATGAAGGTTTTAATTTTGCATCTGACAAACAATATTAATGAATGAATAACCCAAAGCAATAGTAAAACATACAAATTAAAGTCGTATTAGCTAGTAACTGATCAGGAAAACAAAATATCCCAACAACACACACTGAAATTTCTCACTTTATTTAGGAAACTCTTCAAAACTATATATATATAAGGGAAAAAACAGCAAATTAGCAACGGAATTATATCGCTAATCAATTACTGACCGCCTATCTTATGACGTAATCATCAAATTCTGTCACTAATCCACTGTTTTAATTTATTTAGTTATATAAAACATGAAGTACTATTTTACATTTGTTCCCCACACAAATACATAGACACACAAGGATGCTTCATTCCAAACCTATCTGTCACGCCTCAATTATTTTCTTACAGTTTATTTCAATCTACCAGATATTATACTTTTAGTGGATGTAGCAACTATTAATTAGTTGCATCCAAGAGGTCTAAAGCCAATCCTTTCACCACCAACATCATACACTATCTCCAGTGTTTTTTGCTGTGTGTTCCCAATAATAGCCACGTTCTCATCTTTCTCATTCGCAGCAAACCCTAAACACACCTGCTTTTGGCTTGCTATATACACAACCCCTATTCCGGCCAACTCTACCTTCACCTCACCTTTGAACAACAACAATATCGATGGAACAGTCAACGACTGATACCCACTCAGGTCGTAGCATGTGCCTAGCAAGTCATCCGAATCCCCCTTGGGGTACCTTGCCGACATAAATTTCTGGAACGCGTCACTCAGGGGACCGTATGCCGCCGGAGGGAGCCGTGTGATGACCGTACCAGAGTCCACGACCGTGCCGCAGGAAAACACAGAAGCGGCGATGGGGAGATTGGCACCACCGAAGGCGATTCCGATGAGGTCAAGGACGTAGAAGGAAGAGTTCCGGAAGTTGGAAGAGAACGGAATGTATTTGACGTTAGTGTTGGAGGATACTCCACCGAAGTTGAGGTAGCCTACGGTATTGGGTGTGGAGGGGAGGCAGTAGGAAAATATTTTCCGGTACTTCTGGGCTGTTTGTTCGACAATTGAGACGGGGCTCCGGCCAAGGCCGAGCAATCCTGCGGTGCCTCGAAAGAAACCAAGGTTGATCTTACCGCAGCCGAAGAGGAAGTTGTCGACGACGTCGTTGGAAGATATGGTTAGGGTTTCCTTAGCGTAAAAGCCAACGGTGAATGATCCGTCGCCGTATCGAGCACGGTATAAGCAAGCTCCCAATGGAGCAAAGCACTTGGAGCAGAAAAGGCGGGAACAGAGGGAAGAAGGGCAGGGAATATTAGAGTAGGAAGATGATTTTGAAGGATCGAAGATGGGATCTTTCTGGTAATAGCAAGAACCAAGACAGGGCTTACATTGAGTCCAAGTGACGACACTCCCAGTGTCAAATTCAAGAGACAGGTATGATCTCTTGGGGCTTCCCAGTCCCACCGTGACGTAGTAGTTTCCATTCCCAATAGGGACGCCGGAGTTGGCCGGAATCTGAACCCCGTCCAACCCTACTTCTTCTTGGTGGTGGTTCTGATGTGTTTTGGAAAGCTTGGATAGGATTGCCTTAACTCTGGCTTTGTCATGCTGCAAGATATCTCTGTGCGGTATAATGAATGATGAAGATGAAGATGAAGAAGAGGGTTGCCTCAGCTTTGAACATGGCCCATACTTGTGTACCACTTCCAAAGATCCATTCCTGTTTCCACCTGTTTCAATATTATCATGTGTCACTTCAATGTTCTCATGTGGATTATATATATATATAGACACACGCACATCCAATAACCTAGGATATTAAACAGTTTAAAAGCTTTAATATATATGTTATCCTTTTAGTATTGTTTTCTCTTAAAATTTTAACCGAATTATTACACTTAAAGAATTAAGTTCATATATTCCACTGTTTGTTTGTGGCTCTAATTAATGATAACCAGTTTGGGTGCTTATCAAAGTGATGAGCACACAAACCTCATCAGATTTGAACTAGCAAACAGGATTTGGATGGTTCAAATTTTTCTTTTTGTCTTAATTAAGTTCTTTTCCAAAAAATACTATTTTTAATGGATATAGAATCTCAAGTAAAATAATTTCTTAACTATGATTTGTTTAAAACATGATTGTTTATTTAAAAATCATTAAACCTAGTATGTTCAGATTAGATCTAAATGGTTCCAGCAGCCAAACTGGTTTATGATTCCACGGGCTACAGATTGACGGATGAAGATACTCTCATCATCTTCCCTCTCATTATCCCTCATCATCGTGATCTGGCCCGTCCAATTTTTGATCCAACGATCTGAGGGGATTTTCGAAAAACCACGCGCAATAATTTTAACCGCGCGCGATTTTTCGAAAATCCCCTCTGGATCGTTGGATCAAAAATTGAACAGCTCAGATCGCGACGATGAGGGATAATGAGAGGGAACACTTATGAGAGAAATCGGATTCCAGATTGACCCACTATGGGTTGAACAGGATGAGTTTTGATTGGGGAAAAAAACACGGGACGAATTGAAAAAAAAAAAGTCTAAAAAAGGGCTGTTATATATTTCTCCAATATAATAACCAGCCATTTTTTGGTGAATTGGACCCGTGATAACCTCAACAGTTATGGTGGGTGTTTATCAATATTAATTACATAATAAATTTTAAAGTTTTTGTATAAGTTTGATATATATGGCATCATAATATCATAATAGATTGTTAAGAAATCATTTGATCGCGTGTTTATTGTTTGATTCTTAAAATAGATTTAGCCTGCTATATAATAATTATTAGGAATGAAAATCACATCTAAAAAGCTTGAGTAGTGCATCATCATGTCATGTTCAACCCAGTGACGTCTCCACTGATAGATTTATTTTCTTAATTAGAAATAATTATGAGTTATATTTTTAGATTTCAAAATTAATTATGAATAAGTTCATATTCATCATGGGGAACAAACCTTGAAGTGAAGTATTATATTATTGTAAAAATCAATCACACCATGCATGTAAAGACGAAGATATATATCAGTTAAAATTTATGAGAGAAATTAATGGAAGATAACCTTGATGATGAGGAAGAGAGCTGCAAGATGAAGAAGGAAAGAGAGAGCTGAGAGGGACACGATGATGAGTAAGTTGAAGCTCACTGTCTTCTTCTGATCTTATTGCAGAAACGAAGCTTTTGTTCTCAGAAAAGAAGAAAAAGATAGAGAAAACCAGATAAAGAAAGGCATAGAGGCCGAAGGGATTAGAAGAAGCCATTGAAGGAGAAAGAGAAGAGAGAAGATGAGTTTCTTCTTGTGATTAAGGAGGCCACACAGAATACACTCTTTGTCGGGATGGTTGGCTTTAATTTATAGGCTAAATTTCATGGGTGGTCATGTATTAATATTATATTATTAATACGAGAATTAAATTAGGTGAGAGAGTCTCACTCTTGCATTGCATCATCGTATATAAAATAAGTCACTTTTAAGTTGGAAATAGTATTAAAACAGTGTAGATTTATATTTTATACTGATATATAACAATGGGTGTGCGTGTTTAAAAGGAGTATTTCAAAATGGATTATATTGAGTTGATTATATTTTGATCAAGGGCTTGTTAGTTTCAAAAAGCCAAGTCAATATAGATTACTAATATTATATCTTGTTTATGTTTTGTTACACTACTTTTCATTCTTGTGCAGTTCTTAGCATGTGTTGCACTTATTGGCCACGCAGGACCTCACTAACTAAGATTGGGAACGAGTATACTTAGACCGTCCATATTTATTTTTTTTAAGAAAATTATTTTAACGCGTATAAAATATAAAGTAAAGATAGTATCTTAAATTAGTTTCTTTTTTTTTTAAAAAAAAAACATTAGCTGAAACTTTTAAATATGAACTATTGAAACTGTATTTAAACAACATAAATCACACTATAGTGATGATGCTCATCACTGTGATAAGCACTAAAAGTGGGCCCACTAAACTTAAGTGTTTAAGAAGATTTGTTGTGAACTTGTGATCTCTCATAAGAGAAGTACTCTCACTCCAAAAGTAACAATTAAGCATGTGCATGACGAATTAAGAGCAGCATAAATAGCATTAATTTATTGAATTGGTTGGTAAAGAAGTAATTAAAAGTAAAGATCAGATGGCCATAATATAAAGATAGTGGACAACAAACATTATACTTGTGAATGTACATCCACCAGTGGAGGGGAGGTGAAGGTGAATGTTGATATATAATACATACATACATAAAGAAAGGCTTACAAAGTGGACCGCTAAAGAATTGATATTTACAAAGGTATTACAATGAAAATCTCAAGTTGATAATTAAATTAAATAACAGTTAATATTATTGTTAGTCCGATCCTTATATTACTTTTGATTTTTAGAATAAGACCAAGTTGACTAATATGGGGAGATTAAGAAAGTTAAATAGATTACTTTAAAATATTTATATTTATAATTTTTTTCAAACAAATTGGTCTGATTTATAAACTAATATATAATTTAATGTTATGCATAAGTATTTCACAGAGATCATATAACATATGCTATAATATAGTAATTTATTTAGGAAAAATTGCAACAAGGTCCCAATGAATATAATTAATTACAATCAGATCTCTTGAAATCATCAAATTGTAATGAAGTACTAAGGGACCTGAGTGCTATTATTTTCAAACGTGAAAGTGCAATTTTGCCCCAATGACAAGTGTTGAGCATCCAATGATAAGTTTAGAGCAACCAATGACAAGTTTAGAGCAACCAATGACAAGTTTAGAGCAACTAATGATGACAAGTTTAGAGCAACTAGTGACAATTTACATGGCAACAACATAAGTTTCATAAATAAATACCATAGACATACAAAAATTGTTAATTGCATATGCTATCTTATGATTTATGTTGTTGTTTCATTAAGTGTGAGGGATGGTTTGGATTTCTACTTTGTTCCTGTGGAAATTGTGTTATGTTTTCGTGTGCTTAGACATGGATGAATGGAAATGATGAAGCTTAGCTTTATGTGCTCGTAGCCCTTGTTATATGATTTCAAAACATGTCATCATTACAATGCTCTAAAGTTATTATTAATGTTGCTCATGTAGTTGCCAATAACAACTTTGTTTTGAGGGTGACAGAAAAGATGGCGGGTACATTTGGAAAGCATATATTATGTTTCTTGCATACAGGCAGACAATTCTTAAATGGAGAAGAAAGTGATTTTTGTAATATGCGGGGGTAGCGTTAGAACAAAAACTATAAAGAAAAACATTATGTATGAGGAGTTGAAAACAATTGTAGCATCAATTATTAGAAAAGAAAGTAGTGGAAGTCCCATAAAATTCACACTCAATGATATAACAACCTTTTGGACTTTGTAGATGATGAAGGAGTAGAACATTTTATTAAATCCAATGGTGAAAGTGATCATATGTATATAGGTTAAAATATAGATGACAATACACAACCAACAAGGGATGATGAAAGAGAGGAATAACATGTGTAAGTTGTATTTGCTTTTTGAACTAATATTTTATGTAGTCACTTGTTGCCATATAACTTATCACTGGTTACTCTAAACTTGTCATTGGTTGCTCTAAACTTATTATTAGATGCTTTAAACTTGTAATTGGGGAAAAATTGTACTTGGAATTATAATAGCACACAAACCTCTTAAGGACTTCACTGCAATTTATTAATTTCAAAGGACCTATATTGTAATTAACTATGTTAATCAGGACTTGGTTACAATTTTTCCATTTATCTTACTTCCTTAATCTCTCCAAATTCATGAACTGGGCCTTCTATTAAGGATAAGAGGTAGTTGTTAGAGCAAAGTTGGTTTGATTCCTTTAGTTTCATAAAAATCTAGTCTAAGTTAAATCAATGGTCCCTATATTTTTAACGAGTTTTAGTTTTAATCTCTATATTTAAAATGAGACCAAGTCTTTAAAAAACTATAAGGGCTAAAATCAATAATTTGAAACTAAAGCAACTAAAACCATTAATATAATGCTCCACTCATGAGTCTTCCATAACAATTTGTCTCATTGTTCAAATTTCCTATCTTAAATCATCATTTAAAATGGATAGGTTAATTAATATTCCATTTCTTCCGCGGTTCCTGTTTAATTTAACTTCTTCCATCATCCCATTATTAATAGGGATTTGGATATATATCCTCAGTTGAATTATTCAATTTCCAAATAATAAGAGAAATAGAAATAATGGTGGAATTTGTCTGTAGCACATTCCATTTCGTATACTTACATTTGTCCAAATCCGTGCAACTTCCATATTTCAGTTTTACGTATTTTGATTTGTACAAATGATGAGAATGAAGCAGAATTAATTATTGGGGTTAAAGGTCAGTCTTACACCGGAAATATTCTTGTAAAAGTTACAGGTACTTCCTCTAGTCTCTATTATAAGGTACCAACTATATATATACAAGATATGAGAGCCTCAATATTAATGGCTCATAATGACTATTAATGAAGATTATCCCTAATCCCTACAAATCAGGGATTCCTATAAATCAGGGATTGGATTCCTAACACTCCCCCTCAAGTTGGAGCATATATGTTTATCATGCCCAACTTGTTACAAAGGTACTCAACCCGTGTCCCATTTAAGGCTTTCGTTAAAAAATCTGCTAGCTGGTCATTTGATCGCACATGCCCTGTAGATACAACATTTTCTTTTATCTTGTCACGAATAAAGTGACAATCGATTTCAATATGCTTCCTACGTTCATGGAACACAGAGTTTGATGCTATATGGAGCGCTGCTTTGTTGTCACACCATAGTTTCGTAGGTAATACTGTGGTAATGCCGATTTCCTTCATGAGCTGAAATACCCACACAATTTCTTGCACTGATTGTGACATGGCTCTGTATTCTGCTTCTGCACTTGATTTTGACACAATGCCTTGCTTTTTACTTCTCCAAGATATCAAGTTACCCCCCAACAAATACACAGTAACCTGTAGTGGACCGTCTTGTGGCCTTAGATCCTGCAAGATCGGCATCACAGAAGCATTCGACTTTAGTGTGTCCATAATCTGTATAGAGAAGGCCACGACCTGGGGAAACTTTCAAATAGTGCAAGATATGCTCTAAGGCTTCCCACTGTGCCACTATGGGAGATGTCATGAATTGGCTAAGTACACTGACCGAAAAGGTTATATCAGGGCGAGTTACTGTCAGATAATTCATCTTCCCAATGAGTCTCCTATATCTCTCAGGAGATGCAAATGGATTCAGTTTCTCTGGATCAATCTTCTCCTTTAGGTCATCAGGAAGTTCATCCCACATGCTATCATTTAGATCTAGGAACGGATTCGGAATCATGGGAATACTACTTGGTGCAGCTCAAAGCTTTCCAGTCTCCTTTAACATATCAAGAACATACTTTCTCTGAGTCAAAAGGATTCCCTTCTTGCTTCTCAAGACTTCAATACCAAGGAAGTAGTTCAATAGTCCTAAGTCCTTTGTTTGAAAGTGGGAGTTAAGGAAGACCTTAAGCTCTGAGATGCCAGCAATGTTACTCCCAGTAATCACAATATCATCAACATACACTACTAGAAGAATTATTCCTGCATTGGACTGTTGGTAGAACACAGAATGGTCACTCTTACTTTGGTTTAAACCAAACTTCTTGACCACACCACAAAACCTATCGAACCAGGCACGAGGACTTTGCTTTAAACCATACAATGACTTTCGAAGATAACATACTTTCCGATGCTCCCCCTGAGAAACAAACCCAGGTGGTTGCTCCATATACACTTCCTCAAGAAGATCACCATTCAAAAATGCATTCTTAACATCCAACTGATGCAAATCCCAGTGATAGGTGGCAGCCAAAGAGACAAGGAGTCGGACTGAAGTAAGCATAGCCACAGGGGAGAAAGTCTAAGAGTAATCAATGCCATAAGTCTGAGCATACCCTTTGGCAACAAGACGAGCTTTCAACCGGTCTAATGAACCATCAGCTTTAGTCTTCACAACAAACACCCATTTACAACCAATGGCATTCTTCCCAGAGGGTAGATCAACAAGGGTCCAAGTACCAGCCGTATCAAGGGCCATCATTTCTTCTTCCCTCGCTGCACGCCAAGCAGGGTGAGTCAAAGCTTGGTGAAGGGTAGTAGGGGTAGAAATGGACTCAAGGGTGGTCACAAGGGAATAGGAAACAAGGGACAATCGCTGGTAGGACATAAATGAGGAGATAGGATAAGTACAATCAGCATATCGCTTGGGAGGACAAGAAGGACGGGTACCTTTGCGGAGGGCTATAGGTAGGTCAACAGATTGGTTAACGGTAGAATCAAGAACAAGAGGGTCAGGAACGGGAGTGGTAGGGGCGGGGGTCACATCCTCAGGGACCACGGAGGCATGACTGGAATCTGTCGGCGAAGCAGTCATTGGCGAAGGCAAAGGAATGGCAACATCAGCATCATCAGGAAGAGCAGGGGCCGGAGCAGCTGCTGGGACTGGTGAGAGAGGAACATGATAAACTAGAAGATCATCAGGTTCATCAATAACAGAGGACGACTCAGACAAGTTCGAAGACTTGAAGAAAGACGAAGACTCATGAAAGGTCATATCAATGGACACAAGATAACGACGGAGATCAGGAGAGTAACACTGATAGCCTTTCTGAACTCGAGAATAACCAAGAAAGACACATTTTAAGGACTTGGGGTCAAGTTTACTAACACTCGGACGGACATCCCGAACAAGGCAGACACAACCAAAAATTTTGGGATCAACACGGAACACCTTCGTGGTGGGAAACAAAATGGAATATGGTACGGAACCACTAAGGACAGCCGAAGGCATGCAATTGATGAGAAAACAAGCAGTAGACACGGCATCGGCCCAAAACGATTTTGGTACACAAGAGTGAAACATGAGAGCACGAACAGTTTCTAAGAGATGGCGGTTCTTTCTTTCAGCAACACCATTTTGGGCAGGTGTATCAACACATGATGATTGATGAAGGATGCCACGACTATGCATATAATCAGTAAAGGGGCGGAAAAATATTCCTTTGCATTATCACTTCGAAGAATTTTCACAGGAGTATTAAACTGTGTTTGAATTTCAGCACAGAAATGACGGAAATGAGTGAACAATTCAGAGCGTTGTTTCATTAAGTAAAGCCAATAGTTCGGGAAAAATCATCAACAAAGGTGACAAAGTATCGATAACCAGTTTGAGACAAAACTGAACAAGGACCCCAAACATCAGAATGAACTAAATCAAAAGGGGAAGCAGCCCATTTATTGACTCGAGGTGCCAAATGAACACGGTGGTGTTTGGCAAATTGACACGACTCACAATCCAAAGAAGACACAGATAAAAATTGAGGGTACAACCGTTTTAGGGAAGAAAGGGACACATGACCGAGACGACAATGGACTTCAAAGGGAGATGACCCACCAGTACAAGCAATGTATACGGCACCTGATCATCAAGGATGTAATGTCCACCGGATTCTTAGCCTCTACCAATAATCCGCTTCATCGAAAGATCCTGAATTAAACAATGGTCAGGGTATAGTGAGATACAACAGTTTAAATGACGAGTCAGTTTACTGGGAGACAAAAGATTAAAGGCGAGATCAGGAACATTAAGAACGGAAGAGAGGGAAATGGATGGTGTTGGTAAAACAGTTTCTCGAACCAAGGACGCGGACTGGGGAACCATTGGCGACAAATATGGAAGATGGGTTGGCATAGGGGGCATATGAGGAAAATAAATGATGGTTACCTGTCATGTGATCGGTGGCACCAGAATCAATGACCCACCTCGTGGAAGTGGTAGCAAGACCAGAAGACAAAGTACCAGAGCAAGTGCCCCTGCAGAGGGTGAACCAGAATCAGACTGATCAGGTGTCTGAACAATATGAGCAAAGCCACGCTGCTGATCACGTTGCTGTTTAGCCTGCAATTTTCGACAATTTTTCTTGACGTGCTCAGGTTCCTTGCAATAATAGCAAGTAATACTGCCAGAGGGTGGAACAGTAGTGCCTTGTTTAGGCCCAGAGTTCCTAGTGTCAAAGGGGCCACGCCCAGCCAAAGCACTGGCATTGGGATCAACAGATGGATGAAGCATGCTATCAGCACGAAGCACCCGTGAGAACACATCTTCAAGAGATGGAAGCTCCTGACTGGACATAATTTGAGAACGGATGGTGTCGTACGATGGATCAAGAGAAAACTAAATATAGCTTGAAATTCTAGATTCTTGATGCGGGTCTAGAGATTTGCCTGTGGAGACATAAGTACCTTCATTTCTTCATACAACCGTTTAAAATCCAAGTAGAAATCTTTTAAAGGTCGACCTTGCTGCTGAGAGCGATAGAAGCCTTTACATACTTCATGAATACGGGTAAAGTTCCCTTTACCAGAGAACATAAATTCCAGATAAGCCATAATATCTTTTACCGTGTTACAATGGCTAACAGAAGTCAAAATTCGAGGTTCAATAGAATTACGAATCTGGAAAAAAAGACGAGCATCTGCTCGAGACCACTCCAAACCTTTCTCATCATTACCAGAAGGAGGATCCTGAGTTAAATGAGCTTCCTTTGCAACCCCCATGAGATAAACTCGAACAGTTTTGTTCCAATCATTATAATTGGTCCAATTTAATTTAGCATTAGTGATCTTAGCAGACATAGGGAGCACATCGGATGTCTTAGATTCAACCATGGACTAATAACCAAATGCTCACAATAACCAGATAATAAATAGTGCAAAATAGTACCCAAAATAGTGCGAAACAGCGCTCAAAACAGTGCAAAACAGCGCCCGAAACAGCCCAAAACAGTGCAAAACAGCACCCAAAATAGGATGATGGACAGTGAAAAATAGTGACAGTGAATAGTGCGAAACAGGGACTATGAACAGTACCAAACAGCACACCAAACAGTGCAAAGAACAGTGCAAAACAATACCCAAACAGTGATGAAACAGTGCCCAAACAGTGACGAAATAGTACCAAACAGTACCCAAACAGCACTGATGAAACAGTGCCCAAACAGTACCTGAACAGTGGTGAACAGTGCCGGAACAGTGATGAACAATGCCGGAACAGTGATGAGCTGTGCCAGACGAAAAAAAATAAACCCTAGAATTTGTAAGGCTCTGGTACCATGTAAACAAAGTAATCTAAATTGTGTGTCTATTCATGTACAAACGTTACATATATATACAAGATATGAGAGCCTCAATATTAATGGCTCATAATGACTATTAATGAAGATTATCCCTAATCCCTACAAATCAGGTATTCCTATAAATCAGGGATTGGATTCCTAACACTTACAAACCAATAAAAACCGTTAAAGTTAATAAAGTTGTCCTACAATTTAAATAGCTTCCAATATTACGAATACTAATTGCCTTAAAATGTAATATTATATTAATTATTACTCTCACTCACTACCCTTATTAATTAGGGGCATATATAGAAATAATAATAATTAATGTTGCTTAGGAACAAGCAAGTGCCTTATAAAAAGAACCAAATACACTTACTAGTTGATACCTTATAATAAGGACCAAAGAGAGTACTTGCAATATATATATATATTGGTACAATGACACCTAAAATATTAAAAAGGAGGAGTGTTCGTTAAAAAATGTTAACTTATAGAACCAATCGTGATGAATTATCACGCTGAGTATTATAAATATCCATAAGTTGAGGGAGCTACAGCCCATTTCCACATTTTTTGAAAGTAAAATTCTTCACTTATTCTTAACAATGCTCTAAATTTAGGTATTTATAACGCTTAATACATAACAATTATAACTAATAAACGTTATGTAGGTTGAGGTTATGTAGGTCGAGGCAAAGGTCACATTAGGATATATTAATATTATATTATTAATATGAGTATTAAGTTAGGTGAGAGAGTTTTACTCTTGCATTGCTTCATCGTATATAAAATAAGTCACTTTTAACTTGGAAATAGTAATAACTCTGTGTAGATTTATATTTTATACTGATAATAATGGGGTGGGTATGTATGTAAAAGGAGTATTTCAAAAAGGATTTTGTTGAGTTGATTATATTTTTATCAAGGGCTTGTTTGTTTCAAAAAGTTAAGTCAATATAGATTACTAATATTATATTTTGATCAAGGGCTTGTTTAGTTCTAAATTATAGGCCTTATCACCGTATCTTGTTTATTCTTTGTTACTCTACTTTTCATTCTTGTGCAGTTCTTGGCATGTGTTGCACTTATTGGCCACATAGGACCTCACTAACTAAGATTGGGAACGAGTATATTTAGACTGTCCATATTTATTTGGGTTAATAAATACCAATTTTGCCCCTGAAGTACGCGCCCAGGAGCAATTTTGCCCCTTAAGTTTTAGGCGGAGCAATGTTGCCCCTCCGTTAGAAACCCTAACGGTCAACGTTGGTACAATGCAGCTAATTTATAATACAATAATTTCAAATCTCAATTCCAAAACTTTGACAACGACTCTTTATATAATAAAACTCCCTCCGTTTTTTATAAGATAGGATTTTTTTAGTAGTCTTGTTTGTTTCATAAGATAAGTTTAAGGAACGTCTAAAAGTTTTTTTTTTTTTTGTAAACTCTTCATTTTATATAATAATACTCCCTATGATTTCCTCTCTCCAAGGCTATTGATGATATCTTAATTGAGATCAACGACATTTCCAAGATTTCTTTTTTTAATTAATACAACAATTTAATATATATGCATGACGATACTTCTGATCTCATACAGTATCAAGTATATTAACGTTGCCAACAAGCTGGGTTATAACTTATAAAAAATTTCTGGTTTGGCTTTTTCCACATAGTAGTTTCCCGAATTTGTGTGTCTATAATATTTTATCTCAACTTTTTCATATATTACTTTCTATCTTTGTTCCGCTATGAATACTTGTCCACGGTATCTCATATCTTATTTTGGGGAAAAAAGCACCAAAGTAGCAACTTTTTAGAAAAATTGTACCTAATTGGAGCAGTTGGGAAAACATTTCCCAAACTAAGGCAGTCAACTGACGCCTTTGACTGGAGGCGTCTGACACCTTCAGAAGCGTCAATACACTGACGCCTTTGACTGCCTTATTTTGGGAAAATATTATGAAAATGCTCCGATTAGGTATAATTTTTGTTAAAGTTGCTACTTTGGTGCTTTTCCCCTTATTTTGGCATCAAAGACCTTCAAGATTGTTGGCCACTAGGTCTTTTTGTTTGTTTGTTTGAGATTAGATTAAATTTATTTATCCCTTCATTATTCTACCCACAAACATTGAATTAGTGTAATCCTGAAGGTGGTGAATTTAATGATAAAGGAACGGAAAATCTAGAAAGCAATATATATATATATATATATATATATATATATATATATATATATATATATATAAACGGAAAAAACAACGCATTAGCGACGGAATTATACTGCTAATATACTGTTTTAATATATTTAGTTATATAAAACATGAAGTACTAGTATTTACATTTGTTCAATTCCTCACACAAATGCATAGACACACAAGGATGCTTCATTCCAAACCCATCTGTCATCCCTCGATTATTTTCTTACAGTTTATTTCAATCTACAATATAGTGTTATACTTTTAGTGGATGGAGCAGCTATTAATTAGTTGCAACCAAGAGGTCTAAAGCCAATCCTTTCACCACCAACATCATATACTATCTCCAGTGTTTTTTGCTGTGTGTTCCCAATAATAGCCACGTTCTCATCTTTCTCATTCTCAGCAAACCCTAAACACACCTGCTTTTGGCTTGCTATATACACAACCCCTATTCCGGCCAACTCTACCTTCACCTCACCTTCGAACAACAACGATATCGATGGAACAGACAACGACTCATACCCACTCAGGTCGTAGCATGTGCCTAGCAAGTCATCCGAATCCCCCTCGGGGTACCTCGCCGACATAAATTCCTGGAACGCGTCACTCAGGGGACCGTATGCCTCCGGAGGGAGCTGTGTGATGACCGTACCAAAGTCCACGACCGTGCCGCCGGAAAACACGGAAGCGGCAATGGGGAGATTGGCGCCACCGAAGGCGATTCCGATGAGGTCAAGGACGTAGAAGGAAGAGTTCCGGAAGTTGGAAGAGAACGGAATGTATTTGATGTTAGTGTTGGAGGATACTCCACCGAAGTTGAGGTAGCCTACGGTATTGGGTGTGGAGGGGAGGCAGTAGGAAAATATTTTCCGGTACTTCTGGGCTGTTTGTTCGACAATTGAGACGGGGCTCCGGCCAAGGCCGAGCAATCCTGCGGTGCCTTGAAAGAAACCAAGGTTGATCTTACCGCAGCCGAAGAGGAAGTTGTCGACGACGTCGTTGGAAGATATGGTTAGGGTTTCCTTAGCGTAAAAGCCAACGGTGAATGATCCGTCGCCGTATCGAGCACGGTATAAGCAAGTTCCCAATGGAGCAAAGAACTTGGAGCAGAAAAGGCGGGAACAGAGGGAAGAAGGGCAGGGAATATTAGAGTAGGAAGATGATTTTGAAGGATCGAAGATGGGATCTTTCTGGTCATAGCAAAGATCAAGACAGGGCTCACACTGAGTCCAAGTGACGACACTGCCAGTGTCAAATTCAAGAGACAGGTCTGATCTCTTGGGGCTTCCGAGCCCCACCGTGACGTAGTAGTTTCCATTCCCAATAGGGATGCCGGAGTTGGCCGGAATCTGAACCCCGTCCAGCCCTACTTCTTCTTTGTGGTGGTTCTGATGTGTTTTGGAAAGCTTGGATAGGATTGCCTTAACTCTGGCTTTGTCATGCTGCAAGATCTCTCTGTGCGGTATAATGAATGATGAAGATGAAGATGAAGAAGAGGGTTGCCTCAGCTTTGAACATGGCCCATACTTGTGGACCACTTCCAAAGATCCATTCCTGTTTCCACCTGTTTCAAAATTATCATGTGTCTTCAATGTTCTCACGTGGATTACACTCACACACACGCACGCACATCCTATAACATAGGATATTAAACAGTTTAAAAACTATAATATGTTATCCTTTTAGTCTCGTATTCTCTCGAAATTTTAACTGACTTATTAAACTTGAAGAAGTTCATATATTCCACTGTTTGTTTGTGGCTCTAATGATTACCAGTTTGCTGGGTGCTCATCACACAAATCTCATCAAATTTGAACTACCAAACCGGATCTGGATGGTTTAGATTTTTTTTCGTCCTCAGTTCTTTTTCAAAAAGATTATTTTTAATGGATATAGAATCTCAAGTAAAATAATTTCTTAACTATTATTTGTTTTAAAAATGATTCTTTATTTAAAAATCATTAAATCTGGTCTATCCATATCTAAACGGTTCAGATATGATGATAGCAACCAAACTGGTTTATGATTCCATGGGCTACAGATTCACCCACTATGGGTTGAACAGGATGAGTTTTGATTAAAAAAACACGGGATGAATTGAAAAAATACGTCTAAGAAATGGACTATTATATGTTTCTCCAATATAATAACCAGTCATTTTCTGGTGAATTGGACCCATGATAACCTCAACAGTTATGGTGGGTGTTTATCAATATTAATTACATAGTAAATTTTTAAGTTTTTGTATAAGTTTGATATAAATGGCATCATAATATCATGAAAGATTGTTTATAAATCATTTGATCACGTGTTTATTGTTTCATTCTTAAAATAGATTTAGCCTGCTATATACTCCCTCCGGTCCTAATTATAAGACCTAAAGTTGACTTTTTTGGAGAGATTAAGGAAGCTAATTAAATTACTTTAGAATATTTTTATTTTTATTTTTTTTCTTCAAACTATTTAGTTTGACTATTGAACTAATATATAATCTAAGGATACACAACATATGAAATAATTAAGTAACTTATTTAGCTTCTTTAATTTCTTCAAAAAAACTCAACTAGATAGGTAGTAATAATTATTAGGAATGAAAATCACATCTAAAAAGCATGAGTAGTGGATCATCATGTCATGTTCAACCCAGTGACGTCAGCTCTGGTATCACACTATCATGTCAGTATATGTAATTAGAGACATAAGATATAAAAGAAAAATGATTATAGGATAATCAAACTCTATACTTCTCCATCCAGGCCACTGAAAGGTTTATTTTCTTAATTAGAAATAATTATGAGTTATATTTTTAGATTTCAAAATTAATTATGAATAAGTTCATATTCATCATGGGTAACAAACCTTGGAGTGAAGTATTATACTATTGTAAAAGTCAAACACACCATATACATGTAAACACAAAGATATATATCAATTAAAATTTATGAGAGAAATTAATGGAATATAACCTTGATGATGAGGACGGGTGCTGCAAGATGAAGAAGGAAAGAGAGAGCTGAGAGGGACACGATGATGAGTAAGTTGAAGCTCACTGTCTTCTTCTGATCTTATTGCAGAAACGAAGCTTTTGTTTTCAGAAAAGAAGAAAAAGATAGAGAAAACCAGATAAATAAAGGAAACGAGGCCGAAGGGATTAGAAGAAGCCATTGAAAGAGAAAGAAAAAAGAGAAGATGAGTTTCTTCTTGTGATTAAGGAGGCCACACAGAATACACTCTTTGTCGGGATGGTTGGCTTTAATTTATAGGCTAAATTTCATGGGTGGTCATGTATTAATATTATAGTATTATTAATACGAGAATTAAATTACGTGAGAGAGTCTCACTCTTGCATTGCATCATCGTATATAATAAAATAAGTCACTTTTAAGTTGGAAATAGTAATAACTCAGTGTAGATTTATATTTTATACTGATAATAATGGGGTGTGTGTGACAGTGTGAGTAAAAGGAGTATTTCAAAAAGGATTATATTGAGTTAATCATATTTTGATCAAGGGCTTGCTTGTTTCAAAAAGCCAATTCAATATAGATTACTAGTATTATATTTTGATCAAGGGCTTGTTCGGTTATAAATTATAGGCCTTATCATCGTATTTTGTTTATGTTTTGTTACTCTACTTTTCATTCTGGTGTAGTTCGATCTTGGCATGTGTTGCACTTATTGGCCACGTAGGATCTCACTAACTAAGATTGGGAACAAATATATTTAGACCGTTCATATTTTTTTTTAAGGGTTAAGGTGTAGATTTGCCAACCAACTATTACCCGAGGAGCATCTGGCACAAAAAACAATTGAGGGGACCAAAATTACCAATCAACAATTAAAAAGTGGAAAAAAAAAAACACAATTTGGTGCAGATTCGCCAACGAACTTATTCTGTAATAGAACACAGATGTCCAGCCTCGATGGGCTGGTATGGTTTGTATTGGATCGGATGCAGCGCCCGCTGATATCTATGGGGGAGATAACAGCGAAGGCTGGTGGATCACTGTGCTACACGGGGGTGGCTTTTCGCCTGAGTGTGGGGTGTGTGCACAGTGAAACGGAATGGTAAAGAATGGACTAGTGAGTCGTGTTGTGTACCTGGTAGGTAATCCATATTTATAGAGGTTACCTAGGGTTTCGTCCTTCTTACCAGCACTCCTTCGTCGTGCGCCTCCCCTCTCTTAATCGTGTGCTCTCCATATCTGCATGATCCCTGCATTATAGGCACAGTCAAGGGTGATTGGCAGTTTACCTTTCTGAAGGAAGGTTTCCCGCCTAGAACTCTTTCCATTGGGCCTTGCTCCTGCCAGGCCCATTACCTGAGTCCATAACAGAACTATTATCCCATCACTGTCTTGGTGTCTCCGTCTTCCATTGACGGTCAAAATGTCGACATCTTCAAAGCTTCCATTGTTGCTGAGTGTTCTACTCACCCTCTTGAACTCATCCAGCAGTCCACAGCTTTCGACCGACACGTGTCTTACACCCTAGTTTCATCCCTTTGATGCCACAAGTAGCACCCATCGCTGCCACAGCGCCTGCTCCCATGGGTCTCATCTCTGTTGGTGTTTGCCTTATCCAACAAGAAGAAATTAAAAGTAATTAAAAGTAAGAGTAAAATACTCCGACTACCCTTCTGTTTTGCCTTAATTACATGAACCAACCGTCCATTTTGAAAACTTATATAAACCTCTCTTAGAATTAAAATACATATTACATAAACCTCCCTTATATTTTAAATATTTCTTTTCCTTCAATCCAACCGTAAGTGATTCGTTAAGTTTGACTTCCAAATTTTTTGTGACCAAAATACCCTTATTTAACAAAAGAATTATTTAAACATTTATATTTTCCAAGAAAAAAAAAATATACAATCAAATAATAAATCTAATACATATTTTCAAAATTATCATATTTTTTAAAATTTATTAATTTTGATTATATTATAAAATTTTATAATTTTAATTTTATCATATTTATTGAAATGTATTTATTTTTTGTTTTTTAAATGGATAAAAACATATTTCAAACACATATTTTTGTTATCATATAGCATAAATTAATTTAAATTTATAATTTTTGAATACATCAACACATATTTTTGTTATCATAAGCACAAAAAATTTAAATTTATAATTT
The DNA here is from genome assembly GCA_025563575.1 of Acacia pycnantha. Classification (NCBI taxonomy): domain Eukaryota; kingdom Viridiplantae; phylum Streptophyta; class Magnoliopsida; order Fabales; family Fabaceae; genus Acacia; species Acacia pycnantha. The sequence goes on along the minus strand of JAMWYP010000031.1, from coordinate 2,043,713 downwards.
ATAACTTTTAAACACATCTTTTTGTTACAAACATTTATAAACGTTAACCAAATAAATATTTGTAAGAAATAAAATTAAGGAAAATAAAAAGAAAGCTCTTGATCATACAAAATAATTTAAGAGAAAACTTTAGATTAAACATGTTTATATGCTAAAGCTAAACTGTATTTTCGGGCATTTAAAGGGAAAAAATAACTAATTTTGTACCTTTTTACTGTTACAATTGGCGGCGTTTTGTTTTTCCAAACTTTGCAAATGTTGAAATTAAAATAAATTAGGGATTTGATAGGCTAGAGGGAAAATTGGTAATATTATCATGTCTCACTTTGTAACATCTCATTTTCAAAAGCAGTATATATATTTTTTTTTTCATCCAAACATCATTTTAAATAATCAGAGTAGAGCATCGGAGCAATTGAGTAACTGATATGTATGTATAAAATGCCGTAAGTCCATTTGGATACAACAATGGTACAAGAACCGTGTGGTTCAAAGGTATAATACAACAGAAAGAAATCTTCAACTGGATCTTCTACGTGGTCTGCTTGCTTCTTTCCTCGGCCCTCGGTCCTCCAGACCCTGAAGCTATAGCTGAGATCCAATTTACCACATTGGATCTCAGGTAACGGTTAACCTCATGCTTAACAACATATGCGTAACAAATATTTCTAGAATTTCAGCAACGATCCATATAGGAAAACAATACAGCATTATCATAACAATAACGTGTAAAAACTGTAATAGTGATCCAAGTACGGTTCCTTGATCACAGTGCATCTAAGTACGGTTCCATAGACACGATGCATCTAAGTACGGTTCCATAGACACGGTGCATCTATGTACGATTCCATAGACACTGTGCATCTATGTACGATTCCATAGACACCTTTGTGCATCTATGTACGATTCCATAGACACGGTGCATGTAGCACCGAATAGAATGACCGGTAAGTGTCTATCATGGGGCCTCACCGACTTTACGGCGACTATTTGGCTTACCCACATAGAATAGCCTTGCCTTCGGCATCAAACTATTCACACAACATATCATCACATATATGCATTCAATAATTCATCAGAGCTAGTGTTACGACGCGAACGTACCTTCGTTGACGACGTTAGGTACTTCGGCGGAAACGTACTTTTACGGAAAAACGTGAAACAAGACACGTCGGGCAGCGTAACGGCAGCAGACCAGAGTTTCTGATATCCTATAAGAGTAATATCACTTTCATTAGTGATTTGGCATTATAACTGGCATTTTAGGTAAAATTTATCATTTTGCCCCTATACCCCTAATCAGCGGAATTTCGCCAGCACTTCGTTACTTTGGCTCCGACTTTCCAAAATTTTGCCAGAACTCCGACCCCACCATGATTTTCGAATTTTAATACTTAAAATAAAACTAAATATCTATCTAGCATTACTACTAAAACTACCGAAAGAATTAAAGACTAAAGACCGGAAAAATTACCCAGAGCTTCGCTGCAAATTCCCCGGACTCCTTCCTCCTCCAGAGCACCTCTCTCTAACTTCTCTCTAGGATAGCTCAACTAGAGAAAATGGTTTTGGTGTGAAGAATGCAAAGGGAGAGCCTCTTATTTATAGGGAAAGTTGTGTGCACTATTCACACTTTGTCAGGTGGATTCTGACCGTCGGATCGCACTTTGCCAAATGTCAAGATCCTCACCATGCCACTTGTCCAAACCATCCTCTCCCCCTTAGTTGGTGGTTTGTCACATCAATTAATGTGATGTGATGCTTTTGCTTTATGAACTTGTACCGATAAAGTTCCCGATCGGTGTCCGAATCGCGTAATCTCGGAAAAATCTCAAAAATCCGGATCACAACTTTGAAGACATTTTCCTACTCATTAGAAATGTCTAAGTTAAACTAATTTTGATTCCACCCGGGGCTCCAAAAGTCATCTCAAGTTTACGGGAAAGCGTGACGATTCTGAGAATGAAATCCGAATCATCAACCTCTGGACAAAAATTCACCGATTCCAAATATGTCCAGATAATTTCAAACTCATTCCTAGATGTTGAGTTAGAATTTATTTTCTTCGAGATCCAAAATGTGCCTATCTGCATCTTTCCCTATTTCGTCTTATTAGGAAAATGCTCTACGCCTCGGAATCAACTTCCGGAAAAGTCTAACTGAAGATAAAAATCCACTGATCTATATTTTACCTCGACTTCAGAAAACATATTCCTGATACTCTAGATAGGATCCGTTTCCTATTTATTATGTTACTATTCACTATATAATAAAATATTCATATGTCTTAATCAAAAATCTCAACAAAACCTTATCCCTTATCCTTTGAGATTTTTGGTCCTTTTATTATTATTTTTAATAAATTTTCGTTTTAATTAATTAATTAATTAATTAATAATATATAAAATAATTATTTAATAATTATTTTATATAATTTTTTACAAAATTTTCCTATTGGTCCATTCTTGTATTTAGGCTTAAAATTACTTAATCTCATCAATTTCTCTTGAAAATTTCCAATTAACTAACAAATATATTTATGCTAATTCTTAGTCATTTACCACCAATTTTGGAGCTTTACATAATTATCCTTGAATTTCCTTTAGAAAATAAGATAATATAACATACTCTTTGAGACCATATATTCACCTTTTTAAAAATAGCTATTTAATTTATCAGGGTATTACACACTTCATTGTACTCATTTGCATTATAGACATACATATAATCTCATTGCCCAGTGGCAATGTTAATAGAAAAATGAATACGTATGGTTTTTAATATCTTTAATAGGTATGGATTTTAGTCTTGTTTTCTCCCTCTATTTTAACTGAATTTGGCCAAAATTTATGTCAAGTTTTCCAATTACACATAGTCATATGTTGAGAGTTGATCTTGGTTCTAAATATAAGATATAGTTTTCATATTTGTCAATCATTTCCTAATTTGCCACTATCAGTGCTCCTTCTACAATGATCATGAAGGAGATCGAAGGAGGGAATTAAGGAAGAAGAGTATGTCATTTTAGAAAATGTATGTTATAACAACTAACTTAACTAACTTCCTTAATCTAATAAAATTAGGTAAATATGTCTTACATTAAGGACCATAGGGAATAATAGTTAATAAATATGAAAAATGATGATCATGTGTGATTAGAGAGCTTGACATATTGAATATAAGAAAATGGACCTAAGTGTTATCGTTATTATATACATGCACACTTGATATATATATATATATAGGACTATTTGTTTGTGCCCTCAAGAGTGATGGTGGTGTTTTTAACAATATTAATTAGGTAATAAAATTTAAATTATATTTTTTTATATATTTTTTATATGGCATTATAATATCAAAACATAAATTATGAAAATAAAAATAGATTGCTAAAAATTAACAAATCATTTGATCACGTACTTATTTTTAAAGTTTTAAATATAACCTGACACATACACACATATATTTTGCCCTCATTTATGATTGGGTATTTTTTAAAATGTTTCTTCTTTCTCTCTATCTTTATGAGTGTAATTAATATGAGTAAAATTGTCACAATCTCATTTATTACATGAAACTGAACTTATAAATAGGACCAAATTTTTTTGTCAAACTGGACTTATAAATAAGACCAGAGTGGTAAATAAATAAAAAATCTCCAAATGACGATCTCATGAGAGAGAAATTATTGTAAGATGGAAATTAAAGAACCTTGAAGAGGAGAGCTGCAAGAGGAAGAAGGAAAGAGAGAGCTGAGAGAGACACCATGATCAGTACTATGTTGAAGCTCACTTCCTTCTTCTGATCCTATTGCAGAAACAAAGCTTTTACGCTCGCAAAAGAATAGAAGAAAACAACCAGAGAAAGAAAGAAAGAACAAGAGCTCTTTGATCAACATCTGTGAAATCCAAAGAAAAACATTTATTTTTCATTTTGATCTTAAATTGTAATACCCGGATTTTATTATCTGGAATATTATAAATAAATTGGATATTTCTGATAAGCGAAATTATGGTCTTATGACTTGTGTAATTATAGTCTATTTTTCTATGTTGATTTCTGTATGAAATTAGAGAATTTAAGGGCCAAAGTGCCAAAATGACCAAAATACCCCTGGGATGGGTAAAAGACTTAGAAAATTTATGAAAAATCCTAAAAGGCAGTAAAATGACCAACTGCATTAAGAGAGTATATTATCTCTAATTGTGGTAATTTAATAAATTATAAACTTGGAAAAAATTGAGAAGGAATGTTCAAAAAGTATTGAAATGACTAAATTACCCTTGTAAATTCTAAAATAATGCAAGAGGCATGAAAATTCTAATGTTAAGGTAAAAGTTTGAAGATAAAGGAGTATCTCAATTAAGAAAATTATCAACTAGTGAAAAGAAAGTAATTAAGTAATAATGGACTAATTACTTAAGCATAAGCAAAGGAAATTCATGAGTAATTATATGAAACCCTAAAATTAGTGGTTTTTGGCCTAAAATTAGTAAAAACATATTTGGTAATTAATTGAAAATTTTGGAGAAAATAGTTGAGTTTAGGTATTTTTAAGGCTAAATACAAGAATGGACCAATTAGGTAATTTTGTGGAATTTTTGGAAAAAATTGAAGTAAATAAATAATTAAATTGAATAAAAAAATAAATATTTATAAAAAATAAAATGGGCCAGCCGAATTTATGCCCAAGAAAAGAAAAAAAAATAATAATAAAAGAGAAAATTTAGTTTATAAGTTATGTTATTTTATAATATAATTAATTAAAGTGAAATAGAGTGAATAGTAACAAAATAAATAGGAAACGGATCCTATCTAAAGAACTAGGAATAGGTTTTCCAAAGTCAGGATAAAATATTGATCAGTGGAATTTTATCTTCCGTTAGGCTTTTCCGGAAGTTAATTCTGAAGCCGATTGTGCATTTTCCTAATAAAACGAAATAGGGAAAAATGTAAATAGGCACATTTTTGGATCTGAATAAAATAAATTCTAACTCAACATCTAGAAATGAGTTTGAAATTATCTGGACATATTTGGAATCAGTGAATTTTTCTCCAGAAGTTGATGATTCCGAAAACAAGTTTCGTAACCGGACCCGTACGGACACACATTACGAGGAACTTCAGACTGACAGTTGGAGCCCTAAATGGAATAAAAATTTAGGTTAACTTGGACATTTCTAATGAGGAATGAATTGTCTTGGAAGTCCATAATCCAGAGTTTTGAGATTTCTCCGAAATTACGCGATTTGCACGTCGATCGTGTAATTAATTCTACCGGCTTTGGCTTCTTGAACAAGTCACTGATGTCATCCATGACATCATTTTCATGCCACCTAAGGGCTCAAGGACGAAATGGACAAGTGTCCCGGTGAGGATCGCGACATTTGGCGAAGTGCGATCCGGCGGTCGGTGTTCGTTCTGGTAAAGTTTGAATTAACTACCGAAATGCCATCCTGGATTTCTATAAATACCCCTCTTCACTTCATAATTCTCCACACCACTTCTCACTAGAAGTAAGCCGAAATTTAGAGGGAGAAGCTCTGGGGAAGAAGTCCGAGGAAATCTGCAACGAAGCTCTGGGTAAGTTTTTCGGTACCGAGCTTTTAGTTTCCGTAGTTCTTTCAGTAGTTAGAGTAGTAATGCTAGAGTAGCCTTTATTTTTCAAGTATGATTAGATATCATATGATAGGGCTATTTTAGTCTAGAATTTCGAAAATTATCATTGGGTCGAAGTTCTGGCAAAATTTTGGAAAATCGGAGCCAAAGTAACGAAGTGCTGGTGAAATTCCGCCAATTAGGGGTATAGGGGCAAAATGGTAATTTTTACCTAAAATGCCAGTTATAATGCCAAATCACTAATAAAAGTGATATTGCTCTTATAGGACTTCAGAAACTCTGATCTGCTGCCGTTACGCTGCCCGACGTGCCGCTGTTGGACGTTTTCACGTTTTTCCGTAAAAAGTACGTTTTCCGCCAGAAGTACCTAACGTCGTCAACGAAGGTACGGACGCGTACTGTAACACTAATCTTGTGCGGCTCATATACATATATGTCATAGATACGTTCATATACCGGGGCTCTGCTTAAGGTCGTCGTTATACATACAGCCTTGTACGGGTTATAGACATGATAATACCGTTTTGAGTTTTCCTAGCGCTGAGGACACGTGATCGTGGCACAGGATAATGTGCAGGCTATTTTTGTGTAGGACTTTACATACTGCTTTACGCTTATGTCCTGTCTGTGTCACAATGTTGTTGTGTAGGACCTTACATACTGCTCCATGCCTATGTTCTGTCTGTGTCACACTTATCTGATGAGATGCTACTGTTATGTCATGAATATATGTTGTCTATATACTGTTTTATTTGAGCATAAGGTTAACCGTTACCTGAGATTCAATGCGGTGAATTGAATCTCAGCTGTAGCTTCAGGATCCGGAGGACCACGGATCGGTGCTAAGGACAGGCAGCAGGAGTAGGCTACCGGCCGGAGATATCTTATCGCTTTCCGTATTTACCTTTGAACAGTAGGATCACTGTAATGTCAATACTATGTTACACTATGGTTCATGTTTTGTTATGATCAGTTACTCTTTCGCTACAATGCTCTACTCTGATTGAAAAAAAAAAAAAAATTCCGCTTTAGAAAATGGGATGTTACATAAATAATGTTTGACTATGAGCATTACTAATCAAACACATTTTATCTTTGAACAAACAGCTCAAAACCTTTATCTAACAATTGGCCAACACTAAACAGGTTTTGATCTACTTCAGGAACATATTTGAGTTCAAGTCCATGTGAACGTAGAAAACTTGTTTAGAAAAACTATCATGATCAATTGAGCCCCGACAATGCTTAAATTTGACCCAGTTAAATAGCAATATGAAAAAATAAAATATGGGGAAAATCAATACAATTTGTCCCACAATCTAAATTTCCTATTAATATAATGCTCCATTCGTGATTCTTCCAAAACAATTTGTCTCATGGTTTAAATTTCCTATCTTTAATCATCATTATTTAGAATGGATAGGTTAATTAATAATATATTTCTGTAGTGGTTCACATTTAATTTCTTCCATCGTCCCACTATTAACAGGGAGTTGGATATAGCCTCAGTGGAATTATTCAACTGCCCAAATAATAAGAGAAATATAAATAATGGTGGAATTTCTAATTCTTGAGCCACTAATATTTAAAGGAGACCCAATTACGTTGCATTTCAATAGGGATGGAGAAAGCAAAATATTAGCTTCAGATCCGTTTATAATAATGAAGTTGGAGCTGCTTTCAGAAGAGTTTCATCCCACTGACTTAGAATATGCAGACCTAGTTTTGGGTAACGATAAGGCCAACCAGCATTCGTAGGAAAACCACAGACCATGTATTTCACGAGGAATGGAAAAGCGGAAAAAATAGATTCAGATCCATATCAATTGGAGACAGAGCGTATATGCAGCGGAAAAAACGAGGTATCTCTTTTTCTCAAAAAGAATAACAATATCTCGATAAAATCAAATTTTTGCAAGAAAATTTTAATCCATAAATATGATAAAGAAAAAGATAAAGAAAACAAGAGAAACAAAGGCAAAGGAATGGATTTAATGCATCGACTAAATGTCATGGCTGGTCATATCATATTACCTAATTTGATTATATTAAAAAAGTTAGTTAATATGATATATTTTTTTTAAACATCCTAATCATCTTCCTTAATTTGTTCCGTTTCTTTTTTATGGATTATTATTGAGGGAACATTAATATGGGTAAATTAAGAAGAAGAAAAAATTAACAAATATATAAACCATATGAATTTGAAAGATGCATCTATAAGATGGTTACATGTGAGACTATTAGCTTGCAAACCTGAAGTTTGTTAGAATGTTTGCAACCTGAAGTTTGCAATAATGTTTGCAACCTGAAGTTTGCAATAATGTTTGAATAAATTAAGCGCGCTATTTCCAGATTATACGATCCAGAAATCATGTATTATAGCATTTATAAATAGCTAGATCAATGCTTACGAGAACCAAATTTCTATGTTGGTATATTTGATCTTAAATATTGCAGCACTTATATAAGCCAACAAAATTCTCCCGATAAAATTGGCTTTTGGTCAGTAGCCAGACAAATTCCATCTTAAAAGGTTTGAATGTGCACTGCTTCAGAAGTCCACCATAATGCACACAGATGGATTTAGGAAACTTATACTGCATGATTGGTCAATTGTCATTTGACATTGTTTTCCTAACATGAGGGGGAGAAAATAAGCAGTTGGGTAAAGAGACTAGCTGGAATGAATTATCATTGGCTCATGTTGATCCTTGTACAAAATAATGTGAACTAGAAGTTCAAAAGATAATTCATTTGTCGAATTTAGCTACTCGAATGCCAGAAGCATTTACCGACCCAAAGAAAGTGACAAAGTCACACGTCCCAGCTGTTAATGCTCCTATTTGAATTAATGTCCCTATAGGATAACATATTATAAATGAATCTAAAGCACGCCTGAAGCGTGGCAGATCCATCGGTTCCAAAAATAAATCCTCGAAAGAGAAAAGGAGCTAAGAATATAGATGATCAAATCGAGGAAAGTTAGCAACTCCTGAAGAGTTGTGATTTCTAGCAAAATATCTCCAGAAGAGAATGTTGTAGTCCCAGAAGAGACCCAAGTATTTGAAATATGTAACAAATTATGAGATCTCAATAAATTATGTTATGAATGGAATCCGATAGGATCGAAAGGAAGTCAACGTTGACGACATCTTTGCTTATAATATAGCATATGATGTAATGAATGATAATGAGGATCATGAGCCGCAATCTATTATAAAGTGTCAGAAGCACATGTCCCCGAAGGAATTAAGGTGCCAGAAGCACATGTCCCCGAAGGACTTAAGGTGCCAGAAGCACATGTCCCCGATGGACTCAAAATGCTAGAAGCATTTAATTCAAGTTCTCGAGAACATTATTAAATAAGTTCATATATGGCTTTAAGTCTGAATATTTATTGAAATACTGATACAAAAATGATACTATATGTCCATACATATTTATGAAAAGATCTTGGAGTATCTTACATTTGTATGAATATTTAGAAATCATGTTAGTGTTTATTATGATTTGTTTGGCAAATTTAGATTTTGCAGGTACACAACAGATGATGAATAATATGACTTGATATTTTTGTTCCATAGCGAACAATAGAATATTTGACTACTGAAAGAAAGAACTTGAAAAGAAGATGAAGAAGAACTACTTGGTCCAGAAGTACCATAAAGCACAAAAGTATTTTGCTTATCAACAATGTATAACTCTTCACCAGCACAAAGACATTTGATATGATGTTGTCGTCAGGGGGAGTTAATTTTTATGTAATCAAGAGGGGGAGTCGATACACGCTGTACTCTTTTTCCCTTATCTAGGTTTTGTCCCACTGGGTTTTCCTAGAAAGGTTTTTAATGAGGCAGCATAAGAAAGTGTATCAATGGATGATGTACTCTTTTCTTTGGCTAGGTTTTTATCCCACTGGGTTTTTCCTAGTTAAAGTTTTTAATGAGGCACATTCATAATGGACATCCAAGGGGGAGTGTTATGAATATTATATTTGTGGATGTCCATATCTCCCATTATTCCCTATTCTCCATAGTTTCCTATTCTCACCCATTAATCACTATGATTATGGAATCGCATTAATTGTAGATTAGAGAGTTGTGCCTATAAATAGAAGGCATATGTTATGTATTTGAGACACACAGAAATAAGAATTACTCTCCTCTTTCTCTCTTCTCTATTCTCTTGTTCTTGTTCTCTACCTCTTATCCCAGATATACCTTTATTTTCATAACAGTTTTAGATTTAAAACCAATATCAATTTTTCAATTAGGTTTTACGTTAAGGACCGGACAAATATTAAATTAGGCAAGAGACTCATCACTCTTGCATTGCATTATCGTCTTTTTTAATTTAGAAGTTGCTAGTACAACTCAGTGTAGATTTATATTTTGATATACTCCTTTATATACATAAATATCTAACAAGTCAGTCCCCACATACTTCAAAAGTTTAGAGATCAAAAGAAAATGTACGTACTCTAGGCTGCTAGTGCATGTGAGTATAAATAAAAATATTTTTGTTTATGTTGTGTTGGTTACGTTGTGCTCGTTTGTGATGGTGAAAAAATGTGTGTGTGTGTGTTTTTTTAAGTATTTTTTCAGTAAACTGAGACAAAACTCTTCTCACATGATTGCCTCATGAATCGTAAAAACACTTCTGCATTGAACTTAATTGGAAATATAGATCATTCTTGTGGTTGGCCTATATGCTGCGTTCCACTTAATTGGAAATATGTTAAGAAACGAAATGTTCTATATTTATTTTTCATTTTTTTCTCAAATTGAAAATACTTTTTTATGTACTAGTCATTTCATAAACATTAATCTATAAGAGTGTGTGTGTGTGTGAAGAAGCAAAATGATGGGCACAATAATTGTTGGGAGAGACAAAAACTCCTTAGGCTTTAAACCTAGGGTGGAATTATACCCTAAAGCAAATAATTAAGAAAATTATCCTCATATATCATATCGAGTGTGTTAGGTTTTCCCATTAGATAAGAACGTATAGGAAGGCTCACAAGTGAACCACTATAATCCGACATCGAAAGATTATCCAAGATCCACTAATATCATAAGGAATTGATATCTTACAAAGTTACTGTCAAAATTTTAAGATGACTAATTAAATAATGTACCATTAAATTGAAGTTTTCATAGGATATATATACAAATTTGCGCTCTTCACTCAAACTTATATACTATAATATTAGAGTTTAGTTCAATTAGTAGGGGTAATATTGGAAATTACTTATATTTTAGGACAACTTTATTGACTTTAACTACTTTTATTGGTTTGTGAGAAAAGTTAGTTGGTGCCTTATAATAAGGACTAGAGGAGTAATATTCAATTGGGAAAAAAATACAATATTCAACTAACGCAATTAATTCAAATTATCTGAAATATTTCATTTAAGCATGACCTTAAATTCTTTTTTTATAAACAGCGTGATCTTAAATTCTAGTGTATTTTTTTTCATCGGACAAAAAATCAAGTCTCGTATTTAAGAAAATTACTTGTACAAATATGTTTGCGCACACTAATATTATAATATAACACAAAATGCATTTAGATTCAGTAGAATTACAATGGAATCTCCAAAACTGATTGATCTATGTATCTAATTCGGGTCTCGAATTATATTGATTCTGCTCCACTGATGAGCTTTCCTATACGTTAAAAGAAAATAATTGGGAAAAAACCAATACAATTTGTCCCATTAATTATCTAAATTTCCTATTTACATAATGCTCCGCTCATGACCAGTCTTAATGGAAGGACCAAACCAATTTTGTCTCATCATTTAAATGTCCTATCTTCAATCATCATTTACATTGGATGTGTAGGTTAATTCCATTTCGTTGGTGCGTGGTTCACATTTTAATTCATTCCATCGTCCCACTATCGATAGGGATTTGGATATCCTCATAAGTTGAAATATTCAGTTTCCCAGATAGTAATTGAAGAAATCCAAGTCTGTGCAACTACCATATAAAGTTGTTTCAGTTGTACGCGTTTTGATACTAGGGTTAAGGTCTAATTTAGTCGAAAGTTTTTTTCTAAATCAATTTCACTCTAGAAGTGTTAAAAAAACCAAAAAAGGAGCAATGTCGCTTTTAGCAATTAACAACTTTAACAATCAATATTAATTGTTTAGCAACCAACATTAGTAGTTTAATGGTTGGGGCAATTTTTACTCGGTTTTGAGTCAAAATTGATCCAAAAAAAAATTCCAAATACCCACAACTTCTACACGAAATTTTTTCATGACAAAATTGGACATTAATCCTTGATATCATTGAATAGCTCAGTCTATTAACTACTGATTCCATCCAGAAATGAGGGCCAAAAGTGCTTTTGGGAAACACAGTTCTGCTTTAATGTTTATTGGGGTAATCAAAGGGAAGAAATGAGTAACATCATTATAATGATTGGTGACTTTTGTTTAACATGTGAAAAATGCTCAATAATTTGAATTAAGAGAAACCCCTTAATATATGTAAATCTATATGTATAATATAAATTTGAAATAAAATCATAAATTTGAAAGATACGGTGGATTTGAGTTTTATATTTAGAACTAAAATAAACTGGCTGACTAATAACTCCTATATTTTGTATAAGAAGTAGTAATAATTGGCCACTTGTGATTAAAATGTATACACACTTAATTTGAGTTATATAAGAAATTAAACGTCCAATTGTAATACGAATGTGATGGGGGAATCACTACAAAAAAAACATCGGATGAAGGACAGAATTTCCAACGGAAAAAATTCCGTCGGAAATTACCCACGGAATTCTGTGGGTAATAATTACCCATGGAATTCCGTCGGTAATTGAAATTATCCACGGGATTCCATGGGTAATTCCGTCAGTAATGTCTTCTGTCATGGCTTTTTTTTTTTTTTTTTTTTCTGCGACGGACGTTTTCCATCAGAAATCCAATTACCAACGAAATTCCATGGATAATTTCTGTTGGTAATCCGGCATTTTTTTGTAGTGAATTGTATAATAAAACCTAAACAATATAGGAATTTTGATCAACTAAAACCCTATAATACAAACTCCACAAGAAATTATCAAACTCTTGCAACCTCACCATATTCTATCTAGTATACAAACTCACAAGAGTACTCACAAAAGAAATTTTTATTCCAAAATCTTTTATTTGTTTTGCTCCACAACTTGATGAAATTGACAAAATTGCCCTCGAGTCCTATCATTCTCCCCTTCTTGAAAAAGAGTCATCCTCAACTCTTGCAGGTCTTCAAGGATACTCTAGACTTGTTGATTAGATCATCAATTGATGCAGCAAATTGTATAATAAAACTAAAACAAATATAGGAATCTTTATCAGCTAAAATCTTAGAGGAACTTCTCTCTAGATCTTTAGCTATAAAATGCTCTATAAGAGATTATCAGACTCTTGCAACCTCACCCTCACCGTATTCTATTTATAATACAAACTCACAAGTAACTCTACTCGGAAAAGAAATTTTTATTCCAAAATATTTTATTTATTTTTCACATGACCTGATAGAATTGATAAAATTTCCCTCCGGAGTCCAATCAGAATGTCATTTTGTAATCATTCATAATTCAGACAAGTAAAAAATAAATAACCTTTAAATTTAAATAAACATTAGTTTCAAAAGGTATATAAAATTGATCTTTTTTAGATTAATCCACCTGTATTGTTATCCAGTGCTATTAGCATTGTACTGGACTTTTTGTTAAACCCAAATCAAAGCAAGTAGGGGATCTTCTCAAAACATTTTCTGGATGCACTTAAACCAAACTAAATTAATTCAATACGTATATACTACTCCTAAATCCTAAATATATGACATAATTTATAATGCAAATTACATTACAAAATATCTCATATATTTAGGACTGGAGGTATTAGTATTTAACACAAGACTTGTCTTTTAAAAATAAATAATCAAGTGATCAATTTGAATATAAATGGACACATAAGATAAGCACAATCTTACTAATGCTTTTATATCTTATTTATAACATACTTCGGTCCATTTTATTTAATTTCTCCAACATCATTTTACTTGAGTGGAGAACTTTAAACATCATTTATTTGCAAGCACGAGGTCTAAATCCAATCTTTTCACCGGCAACATCGTACACTACCTCTAGTGTTTTCTGCTGTTGATTTCCAATAATGGCCACATCTCCATTATCTTTATTTGCTGCAAACGCCAAACACACCTTTTCTTCGCTTGCTACAAACAAAACTCCGGTTACGTCCAACTTCACGGTCACCCCACCTCCGAACGACAACGATATCGTTGGAATGTCAATATATTCGAAACCTTTCAGGTTGTAGCACGTGTCCAGTATCGACAACGGATCCGCCTTTGGGTACCTCGACATCTTTTTCTGGAACGCGTCTCTCAGGGGGCCATATGCCGCGGGAGGGAGCCGGGTGATGATGGTGCCGGAATCAATGATCGTGCCGGAGGAGAACACGGAGGCGGAGATTTGGAGATTGATACCAGCGACGGTTATTCCGGCGAAGTCAAGGCCGTAGAAGGTGGGGCCACGGGAGATAGAAGACAACGGAGTGAATTTTACGTTGCCGGATGAGCCCCTGCTGCCACCGAAGGCGATGTAACCAACGGTACTAGGGCTGGAGGGGAGGCAATAGGAGAACATTTTCCCGTACTTTCCGGCGGTTTGTTCAGTGAATGAGAAGGCGGTGCGACCAAGACCTAACAATCCGGCGACGCCGCGGAAGAGTCCCTGGTTGTACTGGCCGCAGCCGAAGAAGAAGTTGTCGAAGACGTCAGTCGGAGAAACGGTTAGTTTTTCCTTAGCAAAGTAGCCGATGGTGAAGGATCCATCAACATATTGAATACCGTATATGCAAGGTCTCGTTAGTTTCGAACACGCTTGCCTAATTCCTAGAGGTATATGCAGATATAAGAGTTCAAATGTATTACGACCTCCTTCTTTAATTTGTCAGAGTCAGTTGACTTTTTTTAGAGGTATAAAAGCTAAATAAATTACTTAATCATATATGTCATATCATATATTATTAAATTATATATCGGTTTATTAGTTTATAAGTCAGTTTAAAAAAATTGATAAATATAAATACTTAAATGTCATTGATTTAGCTTTTTTTTTTTTTTTCTTAAAAAGGTCAACTGCCTTTTATATAATGAGGGGACGGAATAAATGAAGGGAAAAGTGTTTCTGCTTTTGTTGCAGTATTTTTTTTTCTACCACACTCATATAAAAGTGGGTGGGTCTTATTGTAAAAAGGAGGGAGAGAAAATATTAGTGAGATTCAGTATGGCAAAAAAAAAAAAAAATCTGTAGTAATGTAGTAAAAGTAGAAACATTAAACCCATAAATGAATAGGGAGAAAGGATGATGATATATATACATACCTGTGGCAGAGACAAGCTGGGAACACTGGGAAGAAGAACAAGAGATGTTGGAGTAAGAAGAAGATTGAGAAGGGTCGAAGATTGGTTGCTGCTGGGAATAGCAAGAACCAACACAGGGCTTACACTGAGTCCAGGTGAGGTCGCTGCCTGTGTCAAAGGCGAGATACAGATCTCTCTTAGGGGTTCCCAGCCCCACCGTGACATAGTAGTTCCCCTCCCCGAGAGGGATGGCGGACTTCGCGGGAAGCTGAGTTCCGTCCGATCCCTTCTTTGAAGTCTCTACCTCTTCTTGGTGGTGGTTCTGATGTGTTTTGGAAAGCATGGATTGGATTGCCCTAACTCTGGCTTCGTCCTGCTTCAATATCTCACTGTGTTGTATAATGAAAGAAGATGGTGAAGAAGAAGAAGAGGGTTGCTTCAGCTTTGAACATGGCCCATGCTTGTGTACCACTTCCGAGGATCCATTCCTATTTGCGCCTGTTCATGGTTTAGATCACTAAATAACTTGAGTTATCACTTCTTCTTGTTTTCATTTCTTTGGGTGCCACTTCTAACTCTAATTAATGTCATTTAATTCAATATATATTTTAGTGATTAATTACGAGTATGTACATGTTTCACAGTTAAAACTCAATTTCTAAATTTTCAATTGATATAACTCATTCCTTTCTGTATTAATAACCACTTAAAATATTGTAACTTCATTTCAAAAACTTATAATTATATATTTCTTTTTAAAACTTGGAGACTAAGACTTTAAATAAGTAAAATTATAGGTAGTAAGTTAAAATTCAATTACTGAATTTCAATAAGTTATAAACAAGTCGAGACTATATAAACTAAATGATTAATTTTTCTTTTTAAATAATATAATATAATGTAATATAATCCCAACTTCATAAACACATACAAGGCTCATAGAACCTAATTTCGGAACAACGTAACATCATAAAAAATAATAATAAATAATCCAAATGATTACTTCCACTACAATCCTTTTCGGCCACTCTTGGGTATGAAATAAAATGAAAGCTCACAGAAGAGATCACACACACACACATATATATATAAGTAATGATTTTAACTCAAAAGATTATAAACTGTGAAATGAAATCTACTCAGATCTTGCAGAGTATTATATTATAACAATCAAATCAACACCATTCATGCATGTAATTAATTAAAAAGAAATCATTAATCAGAGAGAGAGAGAGAGAACCTTGAGGAGGAGAGTTGCAGGAGGAAGAAGGAAGGAGAGAGGTGAGAGAAACATGATGGTGATGAGTAAGTTGAAGCTCACTGACTTCTTCTCTTATTGCAGAAGCAAAGCTTTTGTTCTCAGAAAAGACGAAGAAGAAAACCAGAGAAAGAAAGGCAAAGAGGATGGGATTAGAAGAAGAAGCCATTGAAAGAGAGAAGAAAAGAGATGAGTTTCTTTTGGTGAATGGGGAAGGCCTCACAGTATTCTCTCTCTCCCGATGGTTGGCCTTTATAGGCTCAATTTCAAAGTTGGTCATAATAACATTATTGTTAAATTATATTCCGTCCGTCCTAATTATAATCTTTAAATAACTTCTTTGCCGTTAGCAAGAAAATAATTAAAATTAGTTAAGAACATAATATATATTTTTTCCAACTTCTCAATTTCAAAGTTGGCCATAATAATAATATTATTAAATTATATTCCCTCTGATCCCTAATTATAAGTTTCAAATAACTTATTTGCGGTTATCAAGAAAATAGATAAAGTTAAGAACATTGAATATAATTTTTTTCCAACTGTCTTTATTTATAAAGAGGATCAGTGAGAGAGACAAAAAATATAACAAATATAATCAAGGGTTATAGTCGAAAAAAGTACAATTAATGTTTTAACAAATTTAAAATAAAACTTATATTATAGAAGGAACATATTCTCAAATTTAAAACTTATATACCTGGGCGTATTAGGATAGTGTCAAATACTTCGCAAGAATTATTACTATTAAAAAAATGCTGCATTATTCAACTTGTAGTTAAATAATTTAAACCATATCTATATGATGAGTAGTAAAAATTATTGTCTTTAAAATAAGTCAATTCCTAAATTTTGTATAGAATAAACCATCTCTATACATTTTATGAATATATTGGGTGAGATGAGTTAGAATAAAAACCTAGGATGTTTGAAAATGATTAAAAAAAAAAAAAATTGTGAAATCATTTTTTACAAATTTTATATATAATAGTAATGATGGTGGAAATGATTAATTATTTGATTGTATTACACGTTACGTGTTATAAGAGACAAAGTGCATTGGATTGAGCCAGGCTCTTCTGTGGACACAATGTACGTGGCTGCAAATATCAACGACTATCAAGATTGACTTCATTATATATATGGTTGTTGATTTTCCCCTTTGTTTAGGTCATTGAATTATATATGTGTGTATATATGTCTCCTGCTTGTTTTATCCTAAAACTTTAAACTAAAAATTTGAGGAATGGGAAATTTAATGTAACAACAAAATTTTAGAAAATACACATAAAATTTGATTGGAATGAAGAATTGTTCAGTAGAATGAAGGAAATATTTTTCTAAATTGTTTTAAATGTTTTCAAGATAAGGATTTAATCATTTTTATTTATTATTATTATTATTTTTTGAAACCATTTGTCTTTTACCTCTGAAAATTCTATCTCATGTTTTTTTTTTTTTTTATGTTACTAAGGGCGTTCTCAACTCACTTTAAACTTAAGACTAATCTTTTATTTTATTATTAAAGGGCCGATGGATTTTTGGAAAAAAATTCCTCATTTTTGTATAATTTATTTGGAATAATTAAACCTCGTCGATGGAACTTTTTATCCGTTTTCTTAGTTATAATATTCTTAGTTGTTAGGTTGACTAATTGATTAACTAAAAGTTTTTAAAAAATATATGTATGTATAACTTGATTGGGTAGAGAAGGATCAGATTCTTTTTGTTTTTGGGTGGTGGGGAGGGGATTAGAATTAGAATCATTTAAAACAGTAATGAAACTTTTATGATTCCCTTAAGAAAATAAAAATATTATCGTCATATATTATATCCTGTGTCTTAGGTTTTCCCATTAGATAAGAACGTATTGGAAGGCTCACAAGTGGACCACTATAATCCGAGATCGAAAGATTATCCAAGATCCACAAATATATCATCAAGAATTGACATTCATGAGAGTAATAATACGCAATTCAGTAGGTGAAACAGAAATAGCGTTACTTATTGATATAAAACTCTTGATTACATTACAAAATGCCCATTGGGTTTGTTCATATTAGTTACAAACTCAAGACATAGTTACAATATTCCACATCAAATAACCTACAACCAAACTAATTAAAACAGGTCTGACATCTCTATTTTCCAACATCAGTCGCCTTGCCCTGGGAGCCGCGTCCAGTACTTTATTCATTTCTCAAATAATAGCAAGGGCTAGGATCTCAAAGAATCTCAGAGTAACAATTAATCTCATATGCAGCGTATATACAGTATATGACAATTAACCACAAACAGAAAACGGTCCGCAATAGCATATAAAGCATTCAGGGATCAAACATCACATAACCATATCACATGTAGCATAAACTGCAAACAATAGTCACATAATCCACTACCACAACGCTATGTACTCAACTGGGTAATAGCTCATAACAACTAAATGCCACTAGATTCGTCGCCTAAGGACTATCGGTCCAATAGGCCCTACACCTAGCCACTAGGAAGATTACCCCATGGTCGGTACTTCCGCTCAATTGAGCCATGAGTGGTGCTGGCCCCATACAGGATGGACTATTCACAAACATATATGGTTCAAACGAGCTTATAGAATCATACAGAGTATGTGAAATTAGAGTCACTACCTAGAAACTTTACCAATTCTTGAATCGGCTCCCAATCCTTTCATCATCCCGGGCAATTATTGGGTCCTATAAAGATATATTCACAGACGACGGGTTAATACTTGAATCCAAACTCAGAATTTTTCAGTTTTTATAACCAAACTTAGAAAATTCATAACTTGGGTTCTGGACCTCTAATTAATATGTTCTAGGACTCGTTTTAAATCCTATAAGATCTATGATCTTCTGACCAAATTTCACACACAAACAAGGTTATTTACTTGGTCAAAATCTCGCTAAAACAATAACCAAATTCTGGAAAACAGAGTTTTACAATTTTCCTTGTCTAAATTTGAAAAATCATAACTCAATCTACACAGTACATGTTGGAAATTATGCCCTAGGGGCAAGTCATTGTACTTTAAACGTTAATGTTATTTAAAGTATTCTCCTTTAGTTATCATTTCATTTGCATGTTTATAGTGATAATTGATCCCTGGATATATCTTATAGATTATCCTAAATGTCCCTAGTCGGTCATCTCCGCGGGAGCGAAGATGAAATAAGACCAGTATGACTTTGATGAGTATGGAGATACGAGTCAAACTCATAGGCACATGTAAGAGTACAAGGTGTTGGACCGACCCACTATGAGAAAGCTGCATGGAATAAGTCATAAGCTTTTCTCATGTATAACCGCGTCACAACGCTCTTTGACCTGAGATCATCATGGATTCCTACATGATGAGTCGCTGGTCTTTGACCTAGTCAAAAGTCACCTTTGACCGGGTGATGATAAAGGCTTGGATCGGGATCAGTGGTTTTCATGCAGAGGAATGTGAATGGTCAAGATGGAATTTGTCCCTCACATTTGTAGAGAGATAATACTGGGCCCCTCGATGAGTGAGTCTGAGAAATGTATGGACATACTACGATGGAAAGGAGTTTCCATTTCAATTGGTAGACTACTCAAGAATCGAGAAAGTAATGGTCAAGAACAGGAAGTTGACATTCTTCATGCCTCATCCTTGACCAAATTATCGCGTGACAAAAGGGACGTGACATGGTTGTACGATAGGTTGTATCGTATCATCGATCCCCATATGAATTGGGTAGTTGCAATGTCTTGCTAGAGGCCACTTGCGACTTGTGGGCTGGTACAGTATTGGCCCACTGCCAATCTCATGTGGGCCTGCATGGTCGCACACAAGAATAGCCCAACACAAGCAAAAGTGTCCAGATTCATTGAATCTTATATATGTATAAGATTTAATGAATACTGTATTATATATATATAATTCGAAATAATAATATTATTATTTATAGATAATAATAATATTATATATAGTATTTAATTTATTTGATATATTAAATAACTATAATAAATTGAGATATTATATCTCAGATTTAATTTTCGAATAAAGATATCATTTCTCGGATTTAATTTATAGAGACAAATTAAATCAAAAGGCTTTTATTTGAATTAAATAAATAGATTAGATTAGATCTATCAGATAGATTTAATTAATATATTTTTTAATCCATATTCAAAATTTGAATATAATACGCCTACTAGGTTTAGAAAAAAAAAACCTTAGGGACTTTTGGTCGAGTGTATTAGAAAGCCGTGAGAAACCCTAGATAGAAAATAGAGAGACGCGAGAATACTGAAGGCGCTAGCACGCTGCCGTCTGTGTTCGAGGCTATTCGTGTGGATACCCTAAGGAGATTCGAAGAGTCGACTTCTGCTGATCGAGAAGGTAGCCCACCAGTTCAAATTGTTTGGCATAGGTATGATTCGGAAACCCTAAACCTTGATTTAAACGTCGTTGAGCGATCCTTAGATGAGATTCGTAAAAGTTTTACTCCGCTGCGTGTACGGATCCCAACAATGGCATCAAAGCCAACTCGACAAAGCGTTTAAATTAGGTTTTATACGTGTGTTTATGTATGAGATACATGTATGCTTAAGCCGAATCCATGTATGTGTTTTAAATCGATATATGATTAATTGAATCCTATACGCATTTAAAACATTCATACGCGATAGGGTTTATATGAGATTATCTATATGTGATGTATATATGGTTAAATCCGAATCCAATAATGTGTTTAAATTCAAAAACTCGCGTTAGGGTTTCTACGGGTTCCAAGTAGGGACCCCGGCTGATTGTCAGTAGCGTGAGTGTAACATCCCAACTTTTAAAAGCAGTATAAATTTTTTTTTATCAAACATCATTTCAAAATGATCAGAGTAGAGCACCGGAGCGATTGAGTAACTGATATGTATATATAAAACGCCGTAAGTCTGGCTAATTACAACAGTACAAAAACCGCGTGGTTCAAAAGTATATAACAAAGAAAGGCTTCACTGAACAACAAAACGGAAGTCTTCACTGGGTCTTCTACTGGCCGCTTGCCTCTCTCCTCGGTCCTCGATCCTCCGGAACCTGACGCTAGGTTAAGAGCTGAGATCCGATGCATCCGGACCTCAGGTAACGGTTAATCTCATATTTACATACACAACATATGCATTACATACATTCACATCACTAACAACATAAGTATCACATACAAACAAGCGCATCCCAATAGCACATAAGCCCCCGGTAGATGTGTGGCCCTTAGCAACGTATTCTAACAAACATAAAATGTGTGGCCCTTAGCAACGTATGGCCCTTAGCAACGTTTGGCCCATAGCGATCGAATCCCAATAGCACATATAATGTGTGGCCCTTAGCAAACGTGAACATATCAACGGTACATAACATATCACGAGCAATCAACTACCACATATACTACACATAGCACATACATGCATACCATAAATATCGAGTTAGTGTTACAAGATGCGGACATACCTTCGTTGGCGGTATTCCGCACGTTTTACGAAAAGCGGTCGTTTTGACGAAAAACAATAAACGTCCCGTCGGACAACAGTAACGGCAACAGAATCAGAGTTTCTGACGTCCTATAAGAGTAATATCACTTTTATTAGTGATTTGACATTACGACTGGCATTTTAGGTAAAAATTATCATTTTGCCCCTATACCCGTAATTGGCGGAATTTCGCCAGCACTTCGTTACTCTAGCAAATTTTCTTCCCGAAATTTTGCCAGAACTTCGACGCCATTTTGATTTTCGAAAATAAAGACTAAAATAGCCCTCCCATATGATACCCAATCATACTTGAAAATTTAAAGGCTATTCTAGCATTATAATACCTACTTGTGAAAGAACTACGAAGACTTCACTTTCGGGACTCGATCCCTACCATGTTTCTACCTCGTCGGGCATATATTTCAATGCAATGAGGCCTAAAAACAATAGTAGGAATCTCACTCCCTACTTGCTAAATCTATCTAACAATTCTACTAACTACCGAACTAAAAACTAAAGACCGAAAGACTTACCCGTTGAAGACTTCGCGAGAACTTTCCCGCAGCTTCTCTCTCTAGAATCCTCTCTCTAGATTCGAAAATCTCAAGAGGAAATGGTGTGAAAAACCAAAGGGAGGGGTGGGGTATTTATAGAAAAGGAGGTAGGGTTTCGGCCGTCGGATCAACTTTGTGAGAAGCGATCTGGACCGTCCAAAGCAACTTTTCAAAAAAACCCTTTTTCCCTTCTTTGCATTCACACTTGAACGAAATCCATTCTCCAAAATAAAGGGTTTGGCCAATGGGAGGTGGCCACGTGTCACCTTCCATAAGCTTTCAGACCGATTTCTCCGATCGGTACCCGATTCGCGTGATTTCGGAAAAATCTCAAAATTCTGGATTTACAACTTTGAAACCATTTCCTCACTCAGTAGAAATGTCCAAGTTAACCTAAATTTTGGTTACATATAGGGCTCCAACTTTCCAGTTGAAGTTTCCTCGAAAAACGTGTCCGATCGCGTCCGGTTTCAGAACGCATTTCTGAAAATACCAACTTCTTCAGAAAAATTCACTGATTCCAAATATGTCAAAATAAATTC
This sequence comes from Acacia pycnantha, assembly GCA_025563575.1. Classification (NCBI taxonomy): domain Eukaryota; kingdom Viridiplantae; phylum Streptophyta; class Magnoliopsida; order Fabales; family Fabaceae; genus Acacia; species Acacia pycnantha. The sequence goes on along the minus strand of JAMWYP010000031.1, from coordinate 2,020,837 downwards.
AAACTCATGACTAGATGTTGAGTTAGAATTTATTTTCCTTATATCCAAAAATATACCTATATGCATTTTTCCCTATTTTGTTTTATTAGGAAATGCACAAACGACTTCAGAATTTTCTCCCTAAGAGTATAACGGAAGACAAAATTCCACCGATCATTATTTTTCCCCGACTTTGGAAATCTCATTCCTAGATCTCTAGATAGGATCCGTTTCCTAATTATTAAATTACTATTCACCCTTTTTCACTTTAATTAATTATATTGTATTATAATGCAAGTTGCAACTTATAATATCATGATATTTTACAAGATTTTCCTCCCAAATTTGTCAAACATTTCGGTCAAAATCTGGTCCCTTTTTATTTAATTTTCGTTTTTATTTAATTAATAATTAATTAATATTATATAAAATAATTATTTAATAATTATTTTTATATAATTTTACAAAATTTCCTATTGGTCCATACTTGATTTTAGGCTCAAAAATACCTAAACTCAACTATTTTTCTCCAAAATTTCCAATTAATTAGTAAACATGTTTTTACTAATTTTAAAACAAAAATCACTAATTTTTGAGCTTTACATAATTATCTCTGAATTTTCTTTGCTTATGCTTAAGTAATTAGCCCAATATTACTTAATTACTTTCTTATCAATAGTTGATAATTTTATTAATTATCACACCTCATTACCTCATGACTTTTGCACTGACACATTTGTTTCCATGTGTTCTGTGTTATCTTAGCATCTACGGGGGTATTACGGTCATTTCAATACTTTTTGGGTATTCTTCTACAATTTCTCCAAGTTTGTAACTTAATAAATTACCTAAATTAGGGACAATATCCTTCCCTATTTCAAGTATATTTTTACTTGCTTCTTTTATAGCTTTCACAGGTATTTATAACCCATAATGTGCTTAGGGACCTATTTGCAAATTCCCAAACTTCTAGGGAGATTACCCTAACAACATGGTAAACTCATTACAAGGTGTTCGAGACCTCATATTCACCTATTTTCAAGAGAAGTTACCCTAAATCAGATTTTAGGGTATTACAGTGAGAATTTAAATCATGATACTATATTATATATAGTATATAATATAATGTAAATTAGAGAATTTAAATCATGATATTATATTATATATAGTATATAATATAATGTAAATTAGAGAATTTAAATCATGATATTATATTATTATATATAGTATATAATATAATGTAAATTATATAATTTAAATCATGATATTATATTATATATAGTATATAATATAATATAAATTAGAGAATTTAAATCATGATATTATATTATATATAGTATATAATATAATATAAATTAGAGAATTTAAATCATGATAAGTTTAATCATAATATTTTATTTCATAATTGTATGAATTAATGTATGTTGTGATTTACCTTTCAAATGTTGTTTGGGTATGGTGAACAACATGACTCTAGAGTTTTACAATTGTTGTAAATTTTAAATATGGCCTGCGAGCCATGCCTCTCTCTCTAAATACTCTTGATGTACATTCTTTTCTCATCCTACTCCCCTCGTATGTTGAAACGAGGTTTCTCCTGATGTATTTCTTTTGTTTTAGAGAAGTCCTCTCATTGGCTTGAGATTATTTTAGGTTAAGTATGAACCATGTTGTGTCACAATTTTAATTATGTCTTGATTTGATCATTGCATGATTAATTTAGAGTTTTAATTATGATTTGATTAGATCACTCATAATCAATTTAGAGTTTGAATTATGTTTTGATTAGATCACTCATAATTAATTTAGATATTATATGAGATACAATAGTGATTGCATTCATATAAGTAGAATTAATAGGATTAATTAAATTATACCCTCTAAATAAAATCTTAAGTCATAATGCCATCAATAAATGAATACTTGTCAAAACCTAGATCGCCTATTTGTATGTTCCACCAAAGTGGATGCATCTGAGTTATCTTGGTGAGACAAGAGTGAATAATGGTGATACTCAATATTCATTATTGTCCGGACTTAATTGAGATTATCAAAACGGTTTTGGATCTCAAGGCATTAGATGGGATTAAACATGCCAAGTCATATGATGATCGAATCCCATAAAGATCTAAGAGTTACATGTGATGTAATTGGCAAAGACGTTGCCTACCTAAATAACTTAATTTAAGCGTCCTGCCAAAGCGGACTTAAATTTAAGCCAAATATGGATCTTAGCCCACTAATTATAATGAGGGTTCTTAATTCAGTGGGAGGTTACTGCTTAAACTTTGCATATCTTTAGTTGTAGAATCATGTAGTCTAGTAATACTTCAACACCATCAATGCGATCACCCTTGAGAAGGACGAACTATGATGAGACAAACTTTCTTGACATGTTTGGGAACTTAAGCGTTGATCCTAAACACGAAAGAAAAGAGTATCTCATCAATCAACCCATTCCTGACGAGCCTCCAGCTGCTGATCCAAGAGCTCAAACTGATGCTTATACGAAGCATAAGGATGACTCTGTGGATGCAGGATGCCTGATGCTTGCCACTATGCTTCTAGACCTCAATAGAGATCTAGAACATGTGGAGGCCTCTGAGATGATTGTTCATCCTACGGAAATGTTTCAGAACAGCAAGGCAAGAGAGGTATGAGACCACAAAGGCCTTACATTCCCGCAAGATGGTCAGGGTGCATCAGTTAGTCCTCATGTTTTGAAGATGAAGGGCTACATTGATCACCTTGAGAGGCTTGGATTCCACATGTCCCAGGAGTTAGCTACAGATGTGATCTTGAACTCATTCCCAGGAAGTTATGATAACTTTGTCATGGATTACAACATGAACAACATGGAGGAATCAATTTCTGAACTGCATGGGATGCTCAAAATTGCTGAGCTGAGCCTTAAGAAGAGGCTCAGTACTGTTTTGTCCATTCAGAAATGAAGGGGTATGAAACGGAAAGCCAAAAAGGCAAAACCTCCGAAGGATAGAGTCTTCTTCTTTTACAGTGAACTTGGTCATTTGAAAAGAAATTGCAAACTCTACCTCGAAGATCTGGAGAAGAACAAGAAGGATAGCGGGGCTATCGCTTCAAGTATCTATGTCATAGATATTCATTTTTTCACTTCCTCAACATGGGTATTAGATACTACATGTGGATCTCACATTTGAATAAATGTAGGGTCTCAAGAACATTAGAAAATTGAATGGACATATCTATGACATAACTACTAAAAGGTTCAAGTCAAATGATTTGAATCCGACCTACCTATGGCATTGCCGTCTAGGCCATATAAATGAGAAACGCATTTCGAAAATACATCAAGATGGATTTCTTAACTCATTTGATTTTAAATCATTTGATACATGTGAGTCTTGTTTATTGGGAAAGATGACAAAGGCGCCTTTTACTGGGCACAGTGAGAGAGCTACTGATTTATTGGGCCTCATACATACCGATGTGTGTGGACCAATGAATACATTTTCCAGAGGGGGTCATTTGTACTTCATTACATTCATAAACGATTTTAGTAGATATGGGTATATCTATCTAATGAAACAAAGGTCTGAATCTTTTGAAATGTTCAAAATATTCCAAAATGAAGTGCAAAACCAACTTGGCAAAACAATTAAAGCCCTTCAATCCGATCGAGGTGGTGAATATTTGAGTCAAGAGTTCATTGACCATCTTAGGAGTTGTGGGATCATCTCACAACTTACTCCTCCAATAACACCTCAAAGGAATGATGTTTCTGAGCGGAGGAATCGAACTCTATTAGATATGGTTCGATCTATGATGAGTCAAACAGATCTTCCTCCTTCCTTTTGGGACCATTCCCTAGAAACAACTGCATTTACACTGAATCGTGTTCCGTCAAAGGCAGTTGAAAAGACACCATATGAGATATGGACTGGGAAGAAACCCAGTTTGTCCTTTCTTGAAATTTGGGGATGTGAGGTTTACGTTAAACACTAAGCCTCTGATAAATTATCATCCAGATCCTCAAAATGCCTATTTGTGGGGTATCCTAAGAAACTAAAGGATACTATGTCTACAATCCTACCGATCACAAAGTGTTTGTTATTCGGAATGGTTTCCTTTTGGAGAAAGAGTTCATCTCTAAAAGAACCAGTGGGAGTAAGGTGTACCTCGAAGAAGTTCGAGAGCCACAAGATGACATAGAACCACAGATGGAAAATGGAGAAGACTCACAACAAGTTGTTGAGCCTACTCAAGTAACACAAGGCCCACGTAGGTCCGATGGAACACGGCTACAGCCTCAGAGATATGGATTTCTGATTACTGGAAGCCGTGATGTTTTGCTCATTAAGAAGAATGAGTCAACTACCTATCGAGAAGCCATGGTGGGACCAAACTCCGAAAGATAGCTTAACGCCATGAAGTTTGAAATGCAATCCATGTATGACAATGAGGTATGGACCTTAGTCGAGCCACCTGAAGGTGTAAAAACCGTTGGGTGCAAAGTGGGTTTTCAAAGAGAAAACTAACATGGAAGGCAAAGTAAATATCTTCAAGGCACGACTGGTTGCAAAAGGATTCACTCGAACTCATGGTGTGGACTATGATGAAACCTTTTCCCCAGTTGTAATGTCCAAATCAATCAGAATCCTTCTTGCCATTGCATCATATTATGACTATGAAATATGGCAAATGGACGTCGAAACAGCCTTCCTTAACGGAAAGCTCTTTGAGGATGTGTACATGACACAACCTAAGGGTTTTGTGCGTCCAGAGGACTCTGGTAAAGTTTGCAAGCTTCAAAGATCCATTTATGGATTGAAGCAAGCATCTTGGAGCTGGAATCATCGTTTTGATGAACTAGTCAAAGAGTTTAGATTCATTCAAAACATCGATGAACCTTGTGTTTACAAAAAGGTCAGTGGGAGCACAATTGTATTTCTAGTGTTTTATGTCGATGACATCCTACTCATTGGGAATGACATTCCTACCTTGCAGAGTGTCAAGTCTTGGTTAGGAAAGTACTTCTCAATGAAAGATTTAGGCGAAGCCACTTACATCCTTGGGATAAGGATCTATAGAAATAGATCCAAGAGGCTGATAAACCTAAGTCAGAGCACATACATAGACAAGATACTGCATAGATTCGGTATGCAGGATTCCAAAAGAGGTTACATGCCCATGTCTAATGGCACTCATCTCAGTAAGGATCTGTGTCCTAGTACACAAGATCAAAGAGACCGCATGAGTCAGATTCCATATGCCTCCGCCATTGGATCTATCATGTATGTCATGTTATGTACTCGACCGAATGTCTCATATGCCTTAAGTATGACCAGCAGATATCAACAAGATCCCGGTGAGGGTCATTGGACTGTTGTCAAGAATATCCTAAAGTACTTAAGAAGGACTAAGGACTTATTCTTGGTATATGGTGGATTGGAAGATGAGCTCTGTGTGACAGGTTACACAGATGCGAGTTTCCAAACTAATCAAGATGATCTAAGATCGCAATCTGGATATCTATTTATTTTGAATGGTGGTGCGATAAGCTGGAAGAGCTCTAAGCAGAGCACTATAGCTGATTCTGCAATAGAAGTTGAGTATATAGCAGCATTGGATGCAACTGAGGAGGCCTTTTGGATTAGTAAGTTCATTAATGAACTAGGGGTGGTTCCTACCATCTCAAATCCAATAGACTTGTTCTATGGCAATAGCGGCGCTATTGCGCAGACCAAGGAGCCTAGGTCACATCAAAGGACCAACCATATACTCAAGCGATTTCATAGTATCAGAGAAATCAATGATAGAAGTGATACAAAAATTATGCAAAGTACCAGGAGAAAACAATTTCGCTGATCCTCTTGCTAAGCCACTTGCACAAGTAAAACATGAGTGTCATGTTAGGGCAATGAGAATTAGGGTAATTAATGATTGCACCTAGTGCAAGTGGGAGTCTGTTGGAAATTATGCCCTAGGGGAAGTCATTGTACTTTAAACGTTAATGTTATTTAAAGTATTCTCCTTTAGTTATCATTACATTTTCATGTTTATAGTGATAACTGATCCTTGGATATATCTTATAGATTATTTTAAATGTCCCTAGTCGATCATCTTCACGGGAGTGAAGATGAAATAAGACCAGTATGACTTTGATGAGTATGGAGATACGAGTCAAAGTCATAGGCACTTGTAAGAGTACAAGGTGTTGGACCGACCCACTATGAGAAAGCTTCATGGAATAAGTCCTAAGCTTTTCTCATGTATAACTGCGTCACAACGCTTTTTGACCTGAGATCATCATGAATTCCTACATGATGAGTCGCTGGTCTTTGACCTAGTCAAAAGTCACCTTTGACCAGGTGATGATAAAGGCTTGGATTGGGATCAGTGATTTTCATGCAGAGGAATGTGAATGGTCAAGATGGAATTTGTCCCTCACATTTGTAGAGAGATAATATTGGGCCCCTCGATGAGTAAGTCTAAGAAATGTATGGACATACTACGATGGAAAGGAGTTTCCATTTCAATTGTTAGACTACTCATTAAATCAAGAAAGTAATGGTCAAGAACAGGAAGTTGACATTCTCCATGCCTCATCCTTGACCAAATTATCGCGTGACAAAAGGGACGTGACATGGTTGTACGATAGGTTGTATCGTATCATCGATCCCCATATGAATTTGGTAGTTGCAATGTCTTGCTAGAGGCCACTTGCGACTTGTGGGCTGGTACAGTATTGGCCAACTGCCAATCTCATGTGGGCCTGCAGGGTCGCACACAAGAATAGCCCAACACAAGCAAAAGTGTCCAGATTCATTGAATTTTATATATGTCTAAGATTTAATGAATATTGTATTTAATTTAGGATGTGTGTGTGTGTGTGTATATATATATATATTAAATTCGAAATAATAATATTATTATTTATAGATAATAATATTATTATATATAGTATTTAATTTATTTGATATATTAAATAACTATAATAAATTGAGATATTGTATCTCAGATTTAATTTTCGAAGAAAGATATCATTTCTCGGATTTAATTTATAGAGACAAATTAAATCAAAAGGCTTTTATTTGGATTAAATAAATAGATTAGATTAGATCTATCAGATAGGTTTAATTAATATATTTTTTAATCCATATTCAAAATTTGAATATAATACGCCTACTAGGTGTAGAAAAAAAACCTAAGGGACTTTTGGTCGAGCGTATTAGAAAGCCGCAAGGAACCCTAGATAGAAAATAGAGAGACGCGAGAATACTGAAGACACTAGCACACTGTCGTCTGTGTTCGAGGCTATTCGTGTGGATACCGGTAGAGGAAGGAGATTCGAAGAGTCGACTTCTGCTGATCGAGAAGGTAGCCCACCAGTTCAAATTGTTTGGCATAGGTATGATTCGGAAACCCTAAACCTTGATTTAAACGCCGTTGAGCGATCCTTGGATGAGATTCGTAAAAGTTTTACTCCATTGTGTGTACGGATCCCAACAGTACAAACCAAATTGAGGTGGTTCTAGAGGCTAACCAACCCTTACTAAGTCCATATTCAGGGAAAAATAATTCCCCTAGCCAACTGGACGCACAACATTCTAGAAACCTCAATCAACCAAATTGTCTCAGATTGTGTTACAGTTTCAATGCCACAATTTTAACCATTTATATCTTGCAATCTACTAACTCAAATGACACATATTTCATATCAAATTAAAGCCTAGGATATATCTACTGTGTTTATGAAAATTTTCAGGGCTATTGAACAACATTTGCTTACCTAAAAACACATAACAATCCGACTGCCACGCAGGAACCAAATCTAGTAGTTTTACTACTTTGACCTTAATCTTTGGGTTTTCGATCCAACCCTTCTAAAATCATGACCACAACTTATTCCCATACAATTTTGTGTGTAGAATCCATTTCAAATATCAAATTAATTATCAAAATCCAATCCCTTCTCGAGGAACTTATCTGGCCAACTTTAGGGTTCTAGGGCCAAAGATTCAGTTTTTTCTACCGATGCTTCCGTGATCAGTTTCTCACCTTTATCACACACAACTTTTCATTCCAAACTCATTGGAAGCACCAAAACTATAAAAATCATATTCCTTCATACCAAAATAGGGCTGGCCAAAAATTAGAGCAGTATAACAACTTAGGAAAACCTCAAGATATATAGCTCAAACGAGAGCTTATACGTACATCTACTCAATTTCATAGTCAGTTCTTGATTTTGGCAGCACATTTACCTTATAGACGGCGTTAAACTCCTCTGATAAAAAAAACTGAAACCGTAAAAATGTGCTCTCATCGAGAGGAACAACATTAGAGAAAGCCTTAGGAGCTAGAAACGCCAAATCAGAGGCAAAATCAGCTCTAGAGTATTTTCTTTATCCTCCATCTCTCTCCATTGACCCTCCATCTCTATTTTCGGCCTCTCTCCTATCTTTCTCCATGTGTTGACCAAAAATAATGGATGGAAAATAGAAAATAAAGAAAGTCAAAAGGCTTGTTAGACAAGCCAAAGAAAAGGTGAAGTGGCTTCCCAAACAAGCCAAGGGATGACTTGGCCAACAAGTCAGGGAAGCTTGTCGCACAAGCCAGAGGGAGGATTTGGTTTCTTGGAGTATAAGCCAGAGGAGGTAAGGTGGCACCCTATGTGGGGTCCACACCCTACTAACCTCATTTAACCATTTTACCCCTCTACTAGACTCAATTTCGCGCAAGAGTCAAACTAGCAAAATTTTCAACCAACTTTGAAAATTCATTTCTTTATGTACACATGTCTAATTGCAGTGATTCCAAAGGTTATGTGACCATTAGTAAGTATATGTTTAGAGAAAAAATACCTCCCACTATCAAACACGAGTGATATGTTCCAAATTTATCAATCATTACACATTGGTCCAGAAAACGTTCCAAATTCAATACCTAACTTCAAAAATTCATAACTCATTATGTACATGTCCAATTGACCTATATGACATATCCAATTACAGCTTATCATGTCTAATTAAAATCTGGAAAGTTTCATAGCCATTAGATATCATTTTCTTAGTCAAAGGCGAGTCATAAACTGACTGTCTTCCAAAAACCCTGATCTGCTAACATCAAGAGAAATTCCCTTCATAATATTTTGATTGATGGAATATCACCTAAGAAGGGGGGCTAAATTGGGTGATTTAAAAAAAAATTGCGATTAACCCCGATAACTAAAGAACAGAGCAATGAAAGGAATAATAATAAACACAAGAGATTTATACTTGTTTGGTCTAAAACTCTTGACCTACGTTCAGTCCCCAGACACTCTGGATTTTTCACTAACTCTTTTAACTGATTACACACTCTGTAACTCTCGAGTAATCATCTCTCTAAGATTCACTTCCCTTTACAAGTTGTAATCAATACACCTACTCTCAAGGTCCCTCTACCTTGAGTTTCTTACAAAAATGTTGATCAGAAAATAACTCTCTTACAGAGTGGATTAAGAATCACTGAAGTACAGAATATCCGAAGATATTACATAGTAATGAATGAAATGGTATATGCAATAAATTCGTTTGAGCGTATGATGTTTCGGTAAGTGATTCGAATTGAATGCTTCACCATATATTTGGTGGTTGAAATAAATGACCGTTTAGAAGCTTCAATGAATTTGTTGTGAGTAATAAATATAGTCGTTAGACTGTTGAGCTCATTCGTTACTCACATGCTTCGATTTTGAGAATAATCGCCATTGTTTTGCCGCTTGACATTCCTTCATTCCTTTTGCCTGTTGTGATGTATCATTTAATGCGGAATGGGAATGGCAAAAATGCTTTCTGATTGTTCAAAGAATGGTTGCCGAGTTTGCATCTCGTTTTCTGCAACAACATTTAATGCTTCTGACATAATTAATGCTTTTTGAGATTTCTATGTTAATCACCCATATAATCATCTGAAACTCATTAGTAAACTGATAAAAGATAGTTAGGAACAATAATGAGTGATGATAAGAAGATATGAAATCACAACCAATGATTTTAACTTTACGAACACAGTGATTTAGAGAAGCAGAAAAGGCAACTCGAGTTAATTATTTACTGACTCTCAAGTTAATGACTCGAGTTGGTTCTTTTAGAACTTGAGTGAAGTGATTGAAACATGAGATTTGAACTGAGAAAATAATTTCGCAAAGGATGACTAAAGGCAAACAAGTATTGACTTGAGTCATTCACTTGAGTCAGGTATTTTACACTCGAGTCTAAAGATATGTTTCATAAACAGTGACTTCAAGATGTATTTGAAAATGAGTTGAAGTAAGAGTTAACTCGAGTCTAAAAATACCCACTTGAGTTGGTCACTTGAGTCAAGTCTTTTCTAACTTGAGTCAATAGTATTTGTTTCACAAACAGAAGTTTTCGAGTTATACTTAAAAGACTTTAAGTAAAAGACACTCGAGTCAATATCTGATGCCTCTAACGGATGACTCGAGTGATCAAAAATCATAACTCGAGTTTTTTAGGATTGTTCACAAATAAGTTTGAGAGATACATTTGAAAAAGATTTGAACAAATGACACTCGAGTGCAATAGTGCTAACTCTAACGAGTAACTCGAGTGAATCAAAATTGACTCGAGGCTAAACTTTTGACCGATGAAAAAGACATTTAAACATTGGACTTAAGATTTAAAAAGATAAGCTTAAGTCCTCACAAAGGCAACTCGAGTCTTACACAGTTAACTCGAGTTTATGCTTTTCATTCAAAACAATTTACAAAGCCTTAACGCGAGTCAACGAATGTTAACTCAAGTCAATCAAAACTGAAAGTTATTTTGACTGAGGTTTTAAAACTCTTGACTCGAGTCCTTTAACCATAACTCAAGTATGTCTATGACAAACACATTAAAAACACTCTTTGATTCCAGATTTGATTGAAATAAAAGTTATTCACTTAAGTGTTATTAATCATACACTTAAGTGACTTGAATCAATAAGTTCATTTCATTTACAATTATCTGTTATCATCAAAACATGGGGAACTACTCCCTCTAGTCCTTATTATAAGGCACCAACTAGCAAGTTTATTTGGTCCTTTTTATAAGGCACTTGCTTGTTCCCAAGGAGCATTAATTATTCTTTTCCATGTATGCCCCTAATAAATAAAGGTAGTGGGTGAGAGTAATAATTAATATGATATTAGAGTTTAGTGCAATTAGTAAGGATAATATTAGAAGTTAGTTAAATTGCTTGTAGGCTAACTTCATTGACTTTAACTGGTTTTATTGGTTTGTGAAAATTGTTAGTTGGTATCTTATAACAAAGACCAGAGGGAGTAACATATTTGTCAACTTCCCGAACTGAGCTTAGTCATCTATCTAATACAGGTTTATCCTCAAGTCTTAAGTCCAAAATCCAGGATATTACAATTCTCCCGCATTCAATAAATTTTGTCCTCAAAATTTGAACATGTATATACCTCCAGGAATCATTCTAGAAACTCAATCTATTCCTTTCCTATGCAAGCTTACTAAGCACGCAACATAATCATACAAAATTCTCATTCATCTTGTACCATGTGTGTAGTATTCAAACACAGGACCCACTGGTCCATTCTCCAAGTGCTTGGTTGCACAAGCCCCACTACCCGATACATTTTTCCTTTCGACTTATTTCATTATAGCCTTCCGGCTCATTCTATTACCACAGCGTTGGATATTCTGGCCTTATTGCCCAGGGAATCATCCCTGTGCCACAGGCATCTTGACTACAACCTAGTACAATCTGAATATCCAGCCAACCTCAAGATATACTTTAGACACACTAGTCCAAAGTCACCAAGCTAGGCAACAAACTCAATGCTAGGCATATAGGTCTTACAGCCGAGGAACACCGCCCCCATGCAAACCTGCACACTGGGCTTATTGCCTCTAGCCTCTGTTCATCTATCCTGTGTCTGAGCTTCTTCAATTTAGGCTCTTAGATTACTTCCCTCTTGCTTAGCACTGTAGCTGGCAACACTAGTGCAAAAAAGGGCTTTAAGACTGCCTCATTTGGAGCGGATAATCGACGCACCGGTCTTAAAGGTGTGACCGGTGGCAGTTTTGTAAATAAAAAGAACTTCTTAAACAATGAAGGGCTATAAGACCGCCTCATTTAGAGCGGATAAACGAAGCACCGGTCTTAATGGTGTGACCGGTGTTTGTAAATAAAAAGAACTTCTTACACAATGAAGGACGCCTCATTAAGACCGGACTAATTATCGACCTGGTCCTAAATATGTGACCGGTGGCATATTTGTAAATATAAAGAACTTCTTATTCGATCAATTTTTCATAGATCTTATCCGCACTGTTAAAATAACAACCGGCCTTAAAAATGTTAATAAAAAAATTGAAATATCAAATACTTTTATGTAGAAATCTCATCAAGGCGACTTATATTTTCTACACTCCAAAATAATACTAAAAATATAAATATAAAGGTATTAAAGTTTTAAGACCGAACTTATATAAAAGCCTGTCTTAAAACTTTGATTTTTAAGACCGAACTTAAAATTTGTCCTAAGTACTAAAGTTTAAATAAAAAAGTAATAAATGTTAAGACCATAGTTACAGAATGACCGGTCTTAAAAGTTAGACTTTTAAGAACGGACCAAAAATTTGGCCTATACTAAAGTTTGAATAAAAATTAATTAATTTTAAGACCTGACATATATAGAGATCGGTCTTAAAGGTTATCTTTTAAGACCGTATATGTGTATTTGTCCTGGTCTTAAAAATGAAGCGCCAAACGTTAACTTCACGCTAAGCTTTTGTCACTCTCACATTGTCACTCATACTCTCACCGAAGAACCCCCGTTCACGTTGCGAAACCCTTCCTGTTCCATTACCTCTCTTCCTCGCCCCGCGCACCGTTAGCCTCTCGTTACTCCCTCATTTTCTCGTGCATTCCTCTCTTACCGTCTTGAAAATGAACGGTGAAAACGATTCCACTCGTGTTCTTGAAACTCCGATACCGGTTTGACCGGGAGGGCCTGACAAACGAACCCTCTTCATCTCACATTGAGCCTCCGCCGTGCGTGCCGTGCACGCCGTGGTAGAAGCGCACACGAATGATGGAAGTATCCCTTAGTCGGAATACCGGGACGAAGATCGAGATTCATTTTGATGAAAATTTGCAACCTTTCGGTCCTAATAAAAGCACATATACTAGTTTTGTCTGCGCTCTAGTACGCAGCAAGGTTAGCATTTTGACTGATGAGTGGAAAATGTGGACCAAAAACAATAAAGGATCCTATGTGGGACACTATCCGCTTACATTCACCGTCCCCGAGTCCGAGAAGTTCAAAGACTCAACATTGTCTTATTGTGCCGAGCGGTTCAGAAGTTTAAGACCTTTCTCGCTAACACTTATATTTTTGCCGAGGAGAAGCCCGACCATCAACCCCGGGACAAGTACAAATTTATTGATGAACAAACTTGGCAACAATTTGTTCGAAGCGGACCACTCTCGAAGCTCGGTGAGTTATATTTAGTTTTGTTTGCACTTTTGTTTGCTTATTAACCGTGAGGATATGTGAATGTTATTGTGTACATCTAATCCTCGTTAGTTAAATGGTTTGGTGTGTGAATAGAAGTATACATTTGCCGCCTTTGTCCCGCATGAGAGAGCATGTCCTAGTTCCATGCAAGTTTGATATGTAAACCGTGTAATGGCCATGGTTAGACGTTGTTTGTTAGTTAGTTAGTTATTCTAATATGTGTAGGAACCATTTATGATGAATGAATGAATTGACCGAGTTGGCAGCATTTCGCAACTCCCTTTCCTTTGGTTTTCCCAATTTCTTCTACAATGCTACATCTTCCTTAAGTAAAATGTTGAAACTTGATGAAGTGAATTTGACTAATGTTTGACGCTCATATCAAGCGTAAGTTCTCTAATTTCGTTAGTGACATGGCCGGAATTCATAATTGATATATAGTTGTTTTCAATCCCGATTCACGTAAAATAAGGGAAAAATATCGTGAGATTGGGAGAAAGAATGATTGCCCACACAGGCTTCTCGCGCGGATATGAAAAGGCCGAAAAGATTTGATGGCAACCAAACGGAAGAGATTAGAAGATGAAGCTGAATCCAATCCTTCTACGGTAGTTGACCACCCGCCATCTCCAATACGTCGCGAGGAGCTCGGTTGTATATTCGGCAAAAGCCAAGCGGCGCCTACACGAGTGAAAAACTCGTGTAGTTGCCGAACGAATTGTAAGTATCGATATTGTTATTTTTTACTTACTAAACATGTTTCATCACTAAGCTTCTCGTTATCCGTATCTTACAGAAGATCTTAAAAGAAAGAGGCAGAGGGATCTTTTGCGTCTGGACGGGAGGAATGATGTTCGACCGCCGCGACCGAAAACCGTATCACGCGGGCGTGTAAGGGGATTGGAGGACGGGTAGGCCTAAAGCAATACTTTGGTAAATCCAAACGCCACGAGACAAAGTATGGTTACCCTAGGAGGAGATGGATCGACGCCGGCCAAATTAAGTGAGGAATCGCGGCGAAAGATGCTACATTGAGGATGTTTCAATCGAGATGAGCAAGATGAAGGAGGAGATGGAGAAAATGAAGTTCCTCCCGAGCTCTCGGCCGAGACCAGTGTGGATCCCTTGACACCTTCAGCTGAACCTATGCAGCAGCAGAGCACTAGAGGGAGCTGCATTGTTGGACAGTCAGAGTCAGAGCAACCTTGTCATCTGTACACCACGAACAAATGGCTGATGATGAAGTCAGAGTGTCAGTTGAAGAGGTGATCTTTGATGCACCTGTCCCTCTCCCAACTGATGAGCTGAAGGTTGTGAGTGATGTCAAGGGAACCTTCATCTCTTGGCCAGCTGAAGCTTGTAGATGTCTCTACTCCTCCTCAAGCTCCACCCTCCTCAAGCTCCACCCTCCTCAAGCTCCACCCTCCTCAAGTTCCATCCCCTACCGCTAACTTGACGGCCAAGGAAAAATAAAAGATTTGGTAGCCAAAAATTGGTTTAAAGATAAATCGTGGCTCGTCAATGAAGTAGTAGGCCTCCTCATCCTCAACCGCTTTAGTTGATAATGAAGATGTAGAGTCCATGCCGCTTCTCGGAGCTGAGGTTACTAGTGCATGTGTTCAACTATTTATGAAGTAAGTATCTTCTTCCTTGATTACATAATTGAAATGCACCGTTTAGACACACATATATACATATATACTAATTCCCTCATCGATGTCATTCTTGTAGGTGCATGCACGAGAAACTGGTTCAAGAGGCGTAATTTCGGATTTTGGATTCTTGTGCCTAACAGATGCAAGCACAACACTACCTCCGGAATTGAGACAGAGTACATATCAAATAGGTTGTGTAAAGTGCAAAGAAAGGTGTACTTGTTTCCACACTGCTCTGGTATACATATATACTTGTCTCGCAATTCACTTAATATAATTATGCTACATATATATATATCACCGAGTACTTTATCATTGTGAATTTTCAGCAACCACCGGCGCTTGGTCATCATGAACATGGAGTTGCATTATGTTATCTTCTTATGCTCCACTCACACGATCCATCGACTACGTTGCACTGATGATCAACAAGTAAGAATGTCATTTTGATCGTCTTGTCTCGAAATCTCTTGTGAATTTTCAAATGAACATTACCGATAAATTTCGATTTTGATGATAGTGCCATGAAGACCTTCCGTGTTGATGTAAAAAAGCGTGGTGCTCACCACGATCCTAAATGGCACAAAATTAAGGTTAGTACATAATTGGACATGACATAATTGCCTTCGAAGTTGGTCAAGAAGCTATATATGCTCTTATATATATTTATTGTTATTTTTAGACCCGTCGGCAACCGAACGATCGAACTTATGTGGCCCGTACGTCATGAAACACTTATATGATATTGTGACGAAGGGAAACACTAAAGTCACTTTAAGGGTAAGATGTTATGGCTGAATTCACCATCGATGGCTTAATGTTACATATGAAATATGCACATAATATGTTAATTTGTTTCTGTCTTTGATGTTACGAGGTTTGCCCGTGAAGAGCCATTTGATGATGATGAAATCGAGCACATACGCGAGGTTTTTGTGAATATCTCGTATAAACTAGTCTTAGAAAATCCAAGTCAAGACAATAATTAATGTCCTAAATTAATTCATTTGTAAATAATATATGATGTCAGTAGCAACAATAGCCTTCTGTACATATGTTTATTTTTTCGACTAGCTAATTAATTCATTTGTAAATATAGCAATGTAATTCAATAATAAATTTGTTTATTTTTTCGAACAATTTGTGTGTGTCCATTTTGGGTTTCTGAATGAATGGGATGGTGGATAAAGCTATTTAGTGCTTGAAATTTGAGGTACAAAGGATGTTGAAAATGAGCCGATGAGGCTCAAAAGTATTCGCGACTTTTAGGACCGTATATTTTTAAAAGTGCGGTCCTAAAGGTCTTCGTCCATTTTAAGACCGTATATTTAACAAATATCCGGTCCTAAAAGTCTTCGTCTAATTCTAAAAATTTGGGTAGAGACTTTTAGGACCGTATATTTGTTAAAAGTACGGTCCTAAAGGTCTTCGTCCATTTTAAGACCGTATATTTAACAAATATCCGGTCCTAAAAGTCTTCGTCTAATTCTAAAAATTTGGGTAGAGACTTTTAGACCTTATATTTGTTAAAAGTACGGTCCTAAAAGTATAGAAAATATACGGCTAAATTATTAGGACCGTTTATTTGTTAGTAGTCGTGTCTTAAAAGTCTTCATTTTATTTAATAGATTGCCGAAACCTTTAGGACCGTATATTTGTTAGTTGTCCGCTCCTAACTTTAAATTTTAAAATAAGGCTTAATTTTTAGGACCGAGGATTTATTAAACGTCCGGTCCTAATATTCTTCATTTTAATAGAGTTGGTGACTCGATTTTTAGACATATCGTTAGGGTTCAAGGCAACCATGTTTCGGCGTTCTTCTCAAGTTTTGTGCTTCGTTGTTCTCGTTTCAACTTTTCTCGGATGTGAAGAACGCCATCGGTGTCCCTTTTCTTTTAGTTGGAAAAAGAAAGAAGATAACGAAAACGACACCGAAAATTTTCATCACATCCGGAAAAGTTGAGGGAAGACAACGATGGTCCAAACTTGAGAATAGTCGTCACTCGTTTGTTTTTATTCGAAAAAGGTAAATAATGTTTTTTTGTTTTGTTTTGTATGGTCGCAATCTGTTAACTTTATTCGCAAATTTTTAAGATTGATCACCACGAATAGGACAATGTTTTGTTTGTTCTTGTTGTCGGAGAAAAAGAACATAAAGTTAAAGACAAACAAGGAAGGCGATTGGGAAATAAAAATTTTATTTAATAATTTTTTTTTCTGCTGCCTCATAAGGCAAAGAAGAAAAAAAAAACTTAAAATTCTAATCCTCCCCATCGTTGTCGGAGGGGAGGGAATGGCCTGAGACGTCGTCATCAGAGGTATGGTACTCAACGTCATTGGCGTCGAGTACCGCTTTCACTTGTTGTTGACGGCGTGATAGACTGAAACAGCTTGCCCAAGCTTCGGTCTATATGATCGACGCGGCTATCAGTGCTCCAAAGATCCGCCAAGTTCGGCTTCGGAGGCAACGGAGGAGGATATGGAGGTGCCTCAGATTTCGCCTGAAGGAGGACCTCGTCGTGGTGGAGAAGCCATTACGGTGGAGGTTCTAGGAGGAGATGGAGATGAATGTTAAGAAAGTAACAACGGGTTTAAATAGAGAACCCATCCCGAAGAATGTGAAACGCCTAAACATTAACGAGGAGACGCATATTTGCTCGTAATACGAGGAGACGCCTAGTTGGGAAGTTTATGTGGAAGCCGAAGAGACTCGAATTCATTTCAACAATGGGGAAGGGACTCTTGAAAAGAATGAACTTTCATTTCAACAATGAGTTTTAGGACCGGATATTTGATAAAAGGACGGTCTTAAAAGTAATTGAATTAAAAATTAGTTTTAGGACCGGATACCAAGTAATATATCGGTCTTAAATGAGTTTTAGGACCGGATATTTGATAAAAGGACGGTCTTAAAAGTAATTGAATTAAAATTAGGACCGGATATAAGATAAAAGTCCTGGTCTTAAAAGTTTGTATAAAAGTAAATTGACGAATTCATCATCGACGTTTATCTCTCCCGCCATCCGTCTTTATATACTCCACACACTACCTCCTCTTTGTCCTTGTTAACTCCTCACTTCCTAGCTCTCTGCCCCAACTTCTCAAAATCCTCAAACCATGGTTAGATACAAGCAAACTGCTCGTAGGGGTGCATACACGCCTCACTCTCGTGCCATGGCTAGATCATTATATGGTGCGCTCCTCCAAATGATGCAAGGCCGTATTGTTTCCGAAGACTCTCGGGTCGTTGGACCCATTGTTATTTCTTCGGATGATGAAGAGATTGCTCATGCCGCACCCCCCCGATCCTTCTCGCCGATCCTTTTCTTGCCGAGTTCAACCGTCATCTTGAAGCCGGCCATGCAGATGTTCGTAATCCCCTCTCCAACCTCGTTGGCCCAGCCGCGCCTACCTCCGACCCCTCTCCGCTCTCCCGTAATGATCCATTCATATTGCGGGTGGAGAGAATAAGACAACAACTTGCCGATCTCCCATGGAAATTAATGCTCTTCACGCCGAAATCGCCGAGGTTGTTCAATGATTCTTGTGGATGATAATATTCAGCTTGTTTTTCATTTGTGTTTTTGTTGTTGTGTATATATTCTGAAGTAATGTAAGAAACATTAAGAACACCGTATGAATTTTTGGCTCTTCTCCAAGAATTCATTAAAGAAACTTATTCTCCAATTTTGCTTTATTTTTTGTCCAAAAAATATCATTTATTTTATTGATTTAATATACCAATCACGAAGGCCATTAAGACCGGACATTTTATTTTATAAGTAACGGATCTAAAGATAATTTGAATTTTAGGACCGGATGTTTTATAAACCTCCGGTCTTAAAAATTAAAAATCTAATAAAATTTTAGGACCGGATAATTTTAAAACTCCGGTCTTAAAATGTTAGTTGTATCTTTAGGACCGGACATTTAATTAATAACCGGTATTAATAAAATCCAAAAAGCTAAATAAGGTATCTTTGTCGCGCGGAAAATTAAATTTCCTCTCGAACTCTTGTCGCGCCGAAAGTGAATACTCAGTTCCGACTCGAAATTTCCTCTCGCCTTCGCGCCGCTTCGCGTACCTTTCTCGACAATCACTGGTTCCTTAGCTAAACGTCTATAGACGAAGCCGTAAGAGATGTTTCGGTTAAAACTTTATTACTTTCCACTTATCGTTATTGGTTTTTCATGGGTTTAACGAAATCGGTGTAATGTTGTTATGGGTATTCTCTCGTTGTTAACGAATATTGTTTTTTGAAGATTATATTTGCACTTTAGACCTACCCAACCGACCAACAAGTGTTTTTAGGTTACTCTTGCTGTCTTGTCTCGCAACATCAACGTTCGTGAGCGGAGAAGTAAGACGACTCAAGAAACGCATATGCTACAAAGTTAGTCCACAAGACCTTCATCCCCGCATTTAATTTCCTCGCCTTGCATTTATTTTGGTTCTTCGATTCACCGTGATGCATTTATGACCAAATGTAATTCTTAATTCGCCTAAATAATATATAGGAATTCTACTATGGATCACGCTTGGATAGATGCTTTACGAACGAGTATTGAATATCGAATGGGGTTAGGGAATTTATAGAATTTGCTAAAAAAATGCCCATGATGATGGGGGAAGTATTATTGCCCTTGTGTAAAATGTTTGAATGAGTGTCGACTATGTCCTCAAGTTATACGCACACATTTAATTTGTCACGGATTTTGTAAGACTTATACAGATGGGTATGGCATGGTGAACAAGTGCCATCAAGTGGGAAACAACATGGGGAAGTGGCCTTTGATGATAATGACACGGATATGGATGATCGCATAGAGGACATTATCCGTGATGTAGAGAAGAGGCTTTTGAGCGATCACATGCATATGGTAATATGTGCAATGATGCAGACACCGCTATACCGTGGTGTAAAAATACCAATTGTTGAACGCCGTATTGAAATTGGTAAGCTTGAAGGCACGTCATGGATGGAGCGACAAGAGTTTTTCTAATTGCTTGAGGCTTTGAAGGACATGCTTCCGGATGATAACGTGTTGCCGCATCGCTACTATGATGCTAAGAAGATACTTTGTCCACTGGGGATGGAGTACAAAAAGATCCATGCATGCCCGAATGATTGTGTATTATATAGAAAAGAGTTTGAAGAGAAGCGAGTTGTCCGATGTGTGAAACCCCACGGACAAGTCGATAAGGGGCCCGCAAAAGTGTTGTGGTATCTTCCAATCATACCAAGGTTCAAGCGGTTGTTTGCGAATGAAAATGATGCAAAAATCTGAGGTGGCATGCGATGAGAGGATTTCGGATGGACAACTTCGACATCCGGCCGATTCTTCTCAATGGAAGAAGATCGATCAATTATTTCCGAACTTCGGCGAAGAACCTAGGAACCTCGGGCTTGCCCTTAGCACGGATGGAATGAATCCCTATGGAAGCCTTAGCAAGATACATAGCTCATGGCCCGTAGTCCCGATTGTTTACAACTTATCTCCTATGTTATGCATGAAACGAAAGTACATCATGCCGTCTATGTTGATTTCAGACCAAAACAACCCTAAATGACATAGATGTTTACCTAGAGCCCTTGATCGAAGACTTGAAGGAGTTGTGGGAAGAAGGTGTCGATGTTTTTGACTCTTTCAAGAAGGAGGTCTTTAGAATGAGAGCCATGATATTTTGTACTATAAACGACTTCCCAGGGACATAGGAGATTTCTTAGACGGGCCACCCATATCGTCGATTAAAGAAGGCCTTTTTGGTGGCCAAGAGTATGAAGAAGCTCCGGTGGCATTGATCGGGAGCAAGTGTATGAAAAGGTTAAAAATATCGTGTCATCTTCTGTAAGCATGGAAAGAGTAGAAAAGAAACAAATATATGGAAGAAGAGATCTCGTATTCTTTGATCTTCCCTATTGGCGCAATCTTGATGTGAGACACCGTATTGATGTCATGCATGTGGAGAAGAACGTATGTGACAGTATTGTGGGCACGCTTCTCAACATACAAGGTAGTTCGAAGGATGGTGTGAAGGCAAGATTGGATTTGCAAGCAATGGGAATACGCGAAGACTTGCATCCAAGGCCATATGGGAAGAGAACTTATTGTCCCCCGGCTTCTCATACTTTGTCTAAGGATGAGAAACGAAGCTTTTGTGAGTGTTTACATGGCACAAAAGTTCCCTCAGGGTATTCTTCAAATTTTAAGAGGCTTGTCTCGATGAAGGACTTGAAATTAGTAGGCCAAAAGTCTCATGACTGTCATGTCTTGATGCAACAACTACTCCCGTAGCTATTCGAGGGATCGCCGAATATGATCTTCGGGTCGCTTTGACTAGACTTTGTTTCTTCTTCAATGCGGTTTGTAGTAAAGTTTTCAAGATTGAAAAGTTGGATGAATTGGAGAATGAAGGATATCTTATCTTGTGCCACCTTGAAAAGCTTTTTGTTCCTTCATTTTTTGACATCATGGTTCATCTCATTGTTCATCTAGTGAGGTAGATAAAGTTGTGCGGCCCTATCCATTTACTGTGGATGTACCCTATTGAAAGATCTATGAAATTCCTAAAAGGGTATGTGAAGAACGCTGCACGCCGTAAGCATCAATTGTTCGAAATATGTTTCAAGAGGCCATGGAATTTTGTCAAAATTATTTGTCCAAAGTAAGACATATTGGGCTTCCAAAACGTCAAAGATGTCAAGGGGGTAGACGTGGGCTTCGGTAAAGAGTGTGGATCGTGATGAATTGTCACAAGTCCACTTATACATCTTGAATAATGTTGATGAAGTTCAAGCCAGCATATCTGCACATAAAGAGGCTCAAGGAAAGAGAACCATCGAATGACCGAACAAAGGTTGATTAGGGAGCATAACGTAACTTTTGCAAACCGGTTCAAACAAAAGGTCGAGGGATCTGAATGTGTTTCGAGACAATGAAATGGTTAGCACGTGGTCCCGAGTTTGATGTCATAAGTTGGAATTCGTATGTGATCAATGGTTATACATTTTACACGAAGTCCCTAGATGATAGGAGCACACCTGCAATGTGGTGTTATGTTAGAGGCCGAATCTATGCACTTCTCCGCTCGAAAGACAAGAGGCCTAAATTGGCGCTCATGCCATAGTATGGGGTTATTGAAGAGATTTGGGAGGTGGACTATGTCAAAGTTAGATTTCCCATCTTCAAATGCAAGTGGGTTAATGTCAATAATGGTGTTCGATCGAAGCATAAGAAATGATCATCAAGAAGGGATATGGGAGGATATCACTTTATAAAAGTGTCAATTCATAAGGTAATTAATATTCATATGCAGTATTCTTAGAAAACTTTAAGGTTTTAACAATTATTATATGCTTGGGTGGGAATCAAATGAAGGCATGATGAATAATATATTGACTACATTTGTATGTTGAATTACGTGCGCATGTATTGTAACTCATTGCCTTTGTAATTAGTTATATGTTAGCTTATTTTATAAATTACTTTAGTTGTTTTAGACTTAATTAAGAGGCCACATAACTCATGGTGGATAATATTTGTATTCTTTTTCCCAATTCAATTTATTCATGTTCATAGCTTGTAGCTTAAAGTATATCGACTTTTATGTGCTGTTTTGTATGGTGGATTTGTGTATATATATTGATCAGAAGAACAAAACAGGAAAAATACGGGAAAATTTAGACCGCAAATAAAAATACGGTCTTAAATGTTCAAATATTAAGACCGGATGTATATATAACACCGCTCTTAAAGGTGTTAAGCCGGTCTTAAAAGTTGGTCTTTAAGACCGGTCCATTGAAACAATCCGGTCTTGAAAGTCACTTTTAAGACCGGTAATTATTCCTCCTGCCTTAGAGTCCGCTATCTTTAGGACCGGATTGATATTTGTCCTGGTCTTAATATTTGGATCTTTTAAGAGCGGTCGACTTTTTGTCCGGTCTTAAAGTTTGAGTTTTAGGACCGAACCAAAAATATTTCAGATTTATTTAGTACGACTTTTAAGACCGAAGGTTTAAAATGTCCTATCTTAAAGAAAATCTTTAAGACCGTAAAAGTCCGGTCTTAAAGGTCGACTTTTAATACCGCCTGGAACAAGACTGCTCGCGGGTCCGGTCCTAATGTACCTTTTTTGTCCGGTCTTAAAAGCCTTTTTTCCACTAGTGCAAGTACTATCTGACTTAAGCAGTTCAAAGTTCTAGACCATTCTATCAATTTTATTCCTAGATCATCATGGTCACCAACTGCACCGTTTTTTAATTCAACACATCAGCGACAACAATCACGTCACCACTTTTCAATTCTTCTATGTTGTCTCATATTTAACTTTTCTGATTTTCAAATATTTAAATTTCCATGGTCACAGTACATTTTCACAATCGCATTATACGAAAGTAGTGCTTTCGCATTTTCAATAAAACATAATTGTCGCCACCAAATTCAAGGAAACATATTCACCGCGGCTCAAATTCAAGAAAACACATTTACTATCGGCTCAAATTCAAGAAAATACATTTACTATCGGCTCAAATTCATAAGTGAGATAATTCATCTTATGAGGTTCAACTACCGAGAGGCTCACGCCACCATTTCGTCCTACTTCACCAAGATATATCTCAATCATTTCTTTCCTTCACATTCGACCACCACCGGGAAGATACCCAGTAACACATATTAAAGGTTCCTCTGTTCAACCGAATCGCAAGTGGTTCTGCATGTTCACAATATATACCACCGGGAAGATACCCCGCTAAGAGTGTCAAAGACGCCATGTCTCATACCCCCCAAAATTTTCAACACATACCACCGAAGTGGTAACACCCCTCCTCACGAGGAGAAATTTTCTTGGATCAGGAGTATTCAATACTGGTACGAGTTTCAACCTCTCTTATAGCCCTTTGAAATTCGCTCGCAGACCCATCCCACAAAAACAATTCTTTCTTTCAAATTTCTGTTCAAATGAGCTTTTATCAATGGTCAGCGATTCAAGAAACATTCAAAATACATCTGACAAGACCCAGCAAACTTAGTATTTCTACAACAATTTCTGACATCTTCTGGTTCCATATTGCATCCATAATTCTAGGTTCCACAAGGATCCCTTCTAGTTCAGAAATGACCATTCATCAAATATTAAGATGACTAATTAAATAATGCATCATTGAATTGAAGTTTTCATAGGATATATATACAAATTTGCGATCTTCACTAAAACTTATATAATATTCAATTGGGAAAAAATATAATATTCAACCAACGAAATTAATTCAAATCATCTGACATATTTGATATAAGCATGATCTTAATTTCTTTTTTCATAAACAACGTGATCTTAAATTCTAGTATTGATTTTTCATCGGACAAAAAATCAAGTCTCGTATTTAAGAAAATTACTTGTAAAAATATGTTTGCGCACGCAAATATTATAATGTAACACAACATGCATTTAAATTCAGTAGAATCCAATGGAATCTCCAAAACTGATTTTTTTTTTTTTTTTAAACAAAGAATCTCCAAAACTGATTGATCTATGAATCTAATTCAGGTATCGAATTTTATTGATTTTGCTCCACTTATGAGCTTTCCTATAAGTTAAACGAAAATAATGAGAAATAAAAACAATACAATTTGTCCCATTAATTATCTAAATTTCCTATTAATATAATGCTCCACCCATGACCAGCCTTAATGGAAGGACCAATCCAATTTTGTCTCATCATTTAAATGTCCTGTCTTCAATCATCATTTACATTGGATGTGTGGGTTAATTCCATTTCGTTGGTTCATTCACATTTTAATTCATTCCATCGTGCCACTATGGATAGGGATTTGGATATCCTCATAAGTTGAAATATTCAGTTTCCCAGATAGTAATTGAAGAAATCCAAGTCTGTGCAACTACCATATATATATAGTTGTTTCAGTTTACGCGTTTTGATACTAGGGTTATGTTCTAATTTAGTTAGAAGTTTTTTCTAGATCAATTTCATTTTAGACGTGTTTAAAAAAAAAAAAGGAGCAGTGTTGCCCTTAACTATTAAAAATGTTAACAATCAATATTAATGGTTTGGCAATATAATCAATATTAGTAGTTTAATTGTTAGGGCAGTTTTACTTATTTTTTAACATTTTTGAGTCAAAATTTATCTAGAAAAATTTCCAGATACCCACAACTTCACCGCAAAAAAATTTCAGCACAAAATTGGACATTAATCCTTGATATCATTGTATAGCTCAGTCTACTAACTACTGATTCCATCCAGTTTTGAGGGCCAAAAGTGCTTTTGGGAAACCCAGTTCTGCTTTCATGTGTGTTTGGTTAATCAAAGGGAAGAAATGAGTAACATTATTATAATAATTGGTCACGTTTGTTTAACATGAAAAAAATGCTCAATAACTTGCATTAAGAGAAACCCCTTAATATGTGTAAATCTACATGTATAATATAAGGGATTAAGATTTTCCCGTGACTGGAGATAAGATTATCTCCAAAGTGAGTCCCAAACTACACCGTTTAGCACTAAACAAAATTAAAAACATCTAATTTGCTAATTTATTATTATAAAATAAAAAATCCTAACCTTCACCTGCAAATTAGACACCATCTTCACTGCCTTTACCTCAGTCGTACGCCTCCCAATCAGAATCGAAAGGAAACCCCAAACCACTGTCAACAAAAATCTCTCGTCCGAAACCCTAAAATTCCCCTGGCGTATGGAAAGCTTTTCTTCTCCGTTCTATACTTCTGCTGACATTTTATCTTCAATTTTAACACGGATTAAACAAAAAAAGAAGATGATGAAAACGATGTTTGCAAAAGATAATTTGAAAACAGATTCCTGCAATACGTGAAGCAATCAATTCAAAAACGGACTCTTGAGCAAAAAAAAAAATTCAAAAACGGACAAAAAAAAAACAAAAATGGACAATTAAAAAACTTGAAGCAATCAATCGGAGAATGAAGGATTGCTTTCGGTTCAGGGGTTCGGTTCCAGGGGCACGATGGATGCCGGAGAACGAAGATTTCGGTTGCAAGGGTTTAGGTTTGTTAGGGATCAAAATTCAAATTAGATGTTGGATCTACAAATTTAAGTAAAACGGTGTAGTTTGGGGCTCACTGGAGATAATCTTATCTCCAGTCGCTTGATCGCACGTGCCCCGTAGATACGACATTCTCTTTGATCTTATCACGAATAAAGTGACAATCGATTTCAATATGCTTAACTAATAACTCCTATATCTCCTATATTTTGTATAAGAATTAGTAGTAATTGGCCACTTGTGATTAACATGTATATATACACGCTTAATTTGAATTATATAAGAAATTAAACGCCCAATTGTCATAAAAAATTTGATGGGAGAATTGTATAATAAAACCAAAAAAAATATTGGAATTTTGATCAACTAAAACCCTACAATACAAACTCCACAAGAGATTATCAAACTCTTGCATCCTCACCATATTCTATCTATAATACAAACTCACAAGTAACTCTACTCACAAAAGAAATTTTTATTCCAATATCTTTTATTTGTTTTTCTCCACAACCTGATATAATTCATAAAATTGCCATGTGGAGTCCATTCAGAATGTCATTTTGTAGTCATTCATAATTCAGACCAAAAAAAAAAACCTTTAAATTTAAATAAACTTTAGTTTGAAAAGGTATAAAAATTGATGCTTTTTTAGATTAGTCCACCCCGGTATCCGTGCTATTAGCAGCGGGACTGGACTTTTTGTTAAACCCAAATCAAAGCTAGTAGGGGCCGGGATCTTCTCAAAACATTTTCAGGAAGCACTTAAACCAAACTAAATGAGTTCAGTATTACTTTCCTATCCTAATTATAAAAACACTTTTATAGTGTAAATTACGCTACAACAGTGTTCCTATAATTAGGATCGGAGGAAGTAGTATTAAACACAAGAACTTGTCTTTTAAAAAAAATCACGTGATCAATTGAATATAAATGGACACATAAGATAAGCTTATTCTTGCTAATGCTTTTATATCTTATTTATAACATACTTCGGTCCATTTTATTTAATTTCTCCAACATCATTTTACTTGAGTGGAGAACATTAAACATCATTTATTTGCAAGCACGAGGTCTAAATCCAATCTTTTCACCAGCAACATCGTACACTACCTCTAGTGTTTTCTGCTGTTGATTTCCAATAATGGCCACATCTCCATCATCTTCATTCGCCGCAAACGCCAAACACACCTTTTCTTCGCTTGCTACAAAGAAAATTCCGGTCACGTCCAACTCCACGGTCACCCCACCTCCGAACGACAACGATATCGTTGGAATGTCAACTTCTTCGTAACCTTTCAGGTTGTAGCACGTGTCCAGTATCGACAACGGATCCGCCTTCGGGTACCTCGACATATTTTTCCGGAACGCGTCTCTCAGGGGACCATAGGCCGCCGGAGGGAGCCGGGTGATGACGGTGCCGGAGTCAATGATTGTGCCGGAGGAGAACACGGAGGCGGAGATTTGGAGATTGACACCAGCAACGGTTATTCCGGCAAAGTCAAGGCCGTAGAAGGAAGAGCCACGGGAGATAGAAGACAACGGAGTGAATTTTACGTTTCTGGATGAGCCCCTGCCACCGCCGAAGGCGATGTAACCAACGGTACTAGAGCTGGAGGGGAGGCAATAGGAGAACATTTTATGGTACTTTCCGGCGGTTTGTTCAACGAAGGAGAGGACGTTACGACCAAGACCTAACAATCCAGCGATGCCGCGGAAGAGTCCCTGGTTGTTCTGGCCGCAGCCGAAGAAGAAGTTGTCGAAGACGTCAGTCGCAGAAACGGTTAGTTTTTCCTTAGCAAAGTAGCCGGCGGAGAAGGATCCATCA
This sequence comes from Acacia pycnantha, assembly GCA_025563575.1. Taxonomy (NCBI): domain Eukaryota; kingdom Viridiplantae; phylum Streptophyta; class Magnoliopsida; order Fabales; family Fabaceae; genus Acacia; species Acacia pycnantha. The sequence goes on along the minus strand of JAMWYP010000031.1, from coordinate 1,992,816 downwards.
CCATATTGAACACCGTATATGCAAGCTCTCGTTGCTTTCGAACACGCTGGCCTTATTCCTAGAGGTTTATGCAGATATAAGAGTTCAAATGTATTACTACTCGTCCTTAATGTATGTCAATTGACTTTTTTTTTTTAGGTTAAAATAAGCTAAATAAATTACTTAATTATACTATATAATTATACTCTGTGCATGTTATATTCTTATATTATATATCAGTTTATCATTCAAACAACTTAATTTGAAAAAAAAAACATAAATACTTAAATGTAATTGATTTAGTTTTCTTAATTTTTTTTTAAAAAGTCAAGCTCTTAAACAAGAGAGAAAGATTATATATATATACATACCTGTGGCAGAGACAAGCTGGGAACACTGGGAAGAAGAACAAGAGATGTTGGAGTAAGAAGAAGATTGTAAAGGGTCGAAGATTGGTTCCTTCTGGGAATAGCAAGAACGAGCACAGGGCTTACACTGAGTCCAGGTGAGGTCACTGCCTGTGTCGAAGACGAGAGACAGATCTCTTTAGGGCTTCCCAGCCCCACCGTGACATAGTAGTTCCCCTCCCCGAGAGGGATGCCAGACTTCGCGGGAAGCTGAGTTCCGTCCGATCCCTTCTTTGAAGTCTCTACTTCTTCTTGTTGGTGGTTCTGATGTGTTTTGGAAAGCTTGGATTGGATTGCCCTAACTCTGGCTTCGTCCTGCTTCAATATCTCTCTGTGTTGTATAATGAAAGAAGATGGTGAAGATGAAGAAGAGGGTTGCTTCAGCTTTGAACATGGCCCATGCTTGTGTACCACTTCCAAGGATCCATTCCTATTTGCGCCTGTTCGTCGTTTATGATCACTAAATAACTTGAGTTATCACTTTTTTTTTCATTTCTTTGGGTGCCATTTCTAACTCTAATTAATGTCATTTAACTGAATATATATTTTCGGTTAAATTGTGAAGACTGATCATGCAGAGTATTGGTATTATAAAAATAAAAAACCAAGCATGTAAATAAATTGATGTCAATTAAAAATTCATACGGTGACCACATCATCAGAGAGAAGTTAATGGAAGATAGAATGGACCTTGTGTAGGAGAGCTGCAAGAGGAAGAAGGAAAGAGAGAGCTGAGAGAGACACGATTGTGAGTGTTATGTTGAAGCTCATTACTGGTTTCTTCTGATCTTATTGCAGAAACAAAGCTTTTCTTCTCAGAGAAGAAGAAGAAGATGAAGCAAACCAGAGAAAGAGTAGAAAAGAGGAAGGGATTTGAAGAAGAAGAGGAAGAAAAAGAAGCCATGGAAAGAAAGAAGAGATGGTTAATTTCTTTGTGACTCAGTTGGCCACACAGGATACAATCTTAATCGATATAGTTGGCTTTTATAGGACAAATCTCATGGCTGATCTTAATAATGTTTGTATTGAATTAGATGAGTCACACTTGGATTGCACAAAGTAATAAAGTATATATATATGTTAGAAATAAGTTATACAACTATATATTATTTAATAGCATAATTTCTAGTGCAGAACACAAATGTCTAGCCTCAATGGACTAGGTAACGTTAATATTGGATCAAGTGACCCCTCAAAGGTGTCTTATGGATTAAACGCCAAAGGAGAGGTGATCGTTCTATGATATCTTTGAGAAGGATATCAGATAACGCTCTCAGATCACTGTGCTACACTGAGGAGGCGTTTCGCCAAAGGGGTGGGGTGTGTGCACAGTGAGACTGGATAGTAAATAATGGAATAGTGAACGTAAGGAAACACCTGGTGGGTAACCTCCTATTTATAGAGATTACCTAGGGTTTCGTTCCCATTATCTTGAGTCCTATCCTCCAGCGATGTGCGCCTCCTACGTCTTGTGAGTGTCTGCTCCACTACTTGTACGTTCCTGGATTATAGGCATGCTCAAGTGATAATTAGCAATTTACCTGCTTAGAGGGAGATTCCAGCCTGAAGCACGCCTACTGGGCCTCATATCTGCCAAACCCATTATTTGAGTCCATAACAAGTATAAATTTAAATTTTTATTGATGTTGAATATCTGTGTATATAGTGAGGTATTTGAAAAAGACTTGTCATGCGTTGCTTCTATTTTACTCAAATTAATTATCAGTAGTGACCATCATACTATAATACGAGTTTATGTGATTTATTTAGTAACCTCCCACTTCATTCCAATTCATAATTAGCATTGTCAATAGGCTCACCATAATGGTCATCTTTCCACACTTCTTGAAACATAGTCAGCTCCAACTCTTTGTTGGCTTCGATCTACTTTTCCTTTAATCTAACAAGTTTAGATATAAGTTGGTTCTGTTAGGATCAGGATTCAGGATATACGTCCAGGATTAATGAATACTTATAGATCATGAAGATTTAAACCCACAACCTTATAGATTATGAGTCAAATGTTTATTAATCTAACAAACTTTTGCTGGCTTTTTTTCCCTTTTAATTCTACTTGATGATTATAGGTATGATGTGTCTATATAATCCTTAAGACTTTTATTTTATTTTATTTTTGCTAAATAAGTTAGAAATGATGTGTTTAATTCTTAAGATTGTCGGTGGAATAAGTTATTAGAATAGTCTCAGGCACGCTCATATCTAATATAATTAAGCACAACACAGCGTACTACAATAGTTATAAGCTTCACTGTAGCTCTATAGATTGAATCTCATATTTAAGTGTAGCTCACACACACACACACACATATATAGGATGTTAGATTAAAAGAATATTTACACTCACACACACACCCACACACACATATCATTTTCAGTTCTAAATTTTTGGAATATAAGGGGATTTAATTATTATATATAAATATTTTATAACAACTCATTCAAATAGTCTGATCCATGTTTTACTTAATTAATATAGTCTAAATTAAAATTTAGCAAGTAAAAAATTATTTCTATATGAGAGCCTAGTTAGCATGATCCAGATTAATGGGGTCCAAATAATAGTGCTCCACTAATAATTGAGAGCCTTGTTCCTATTTGTTACGGGTATAATGGGAGAAAAAACTAACACAATTAATTCCACTATCTAAATGTCATATGTATATAATGGACCACTCGAGTCTGTCTTCCAATGAGTTTACGAGGAAATTGGAAAATCCAAAGCAATTAGTCGCACGAATCTAAATTTCCTGTCTTTAATCATCAATTTCAATTGATGGATGGGTTAGTTCTATTCGCTTCGATCGTGTTTCACATTTTCTTCCCCTTTTATTGATTATTAATTTTCACATTGGGTTTGGATCAAGTAAAAGTAAAATGAGGGAAGAGGAAAATCTCATAATGAATATAGATGGATTCAAAAAAAAAAAAAAACATACAAATAAAGTGATTCAGCCAAACGGAATTACAGCAGAAATACCAATGCCTCATTAGGTACAGTAGCAGAGTTTTTAAAGAAAATGAAAGCGAAAGAAGGGTTATTAAAAGTTTGTTTGGTATACTCATAAAAAAATTATTATAATTTTTAATTAATGAATTTCACTTCCGGAACTTAATATAAGATTCAATTGACTAATTTGAATTGATTAGGAAAACTAACTAAATTACTCTAAAGTATTTATATTTATCATTTTTCTCAAACTAATTTACATATAATAAACTGATATATAATATAATAATACACATAAATATTTCAGAGAGATCATGTAAATACATATTATAATTGAATAATTTATTTTACTTTCTAAATCTCCTCAAATTAATCAAATAATGATTCTTGTATTGAGAACTGAATGTAGTATAAACCTATTTACAATTATGGGAAAAAATCTATATATGGCGTTGACTAAAAGACCCTGCCACCATCTCAAACCACCACAGCCGTCAGCCACCACATCCATAGCCACCGGCCACCAGCATTCCAAGTTTCCAACCATCAATACACGACCCATTGGTAGATCAAGAAGCAGGGGTCCCTCACAAACCATCATAACCAAAAATCCAATATTCGCTTTTTAATTTTTCATTTTTTTGGACTAAAGAGTATTATCCCCTAAAAACAAGCTTGACTAATGTACACATGTTATGCTTAAGTGGAAAAAATTTAGGACTAAAGAGTATTTCCCCCCAAAGTATTTATGAAAGAGTAACTAGTACCCTAAAGATCAATAATGTTCAACAATTGCTCATTTCTTTATTACAACATGTCATGTTATGTTTAGGGTGTCACATGGCTTGCCAATTACAGCCAAAAAAAATTTGTCAATCCACGTTAATGATTAATAATTAGTGGCACCATCAAAGATGATATATATGTGTGTTCATATCTTCATACCCTCATAGATAGGTTATAATGTTATATAGCTATTCGTCCATAGAAAAGTTTAGTACGTAGTTCCTTTTATGTCAATTCAGATAAAGTTGTACAAGTTTTACCTCTTGAGGTTTTCCTCAATTGAATAGTTGAATTGCTCAAATAATTAGAGTTGGAGACATAACAAGAAAGGTAGAAAATAATTAAAGCAATTAACATCAGTCAATGAAATGTCTACTTACTTTTATTCATCACTTAAAATGGAGAAAGCATTTTACATTTGTTTCACACAATCATTCAAATGTATATATATAAATATGAACAATTCCAAACCTATCACATCCTTATTACCCACTTACATTTTGCAAATTCACTTTCTTCACCCACACTTGATATTATCCTATTTAATAAGACTTGTCTGTGAAAAAATCAATAGATCAAATTGAATATTAATAGACATATAAGCATATATCTTCCTTCATAAGTAGGCTTTGAACCTACTAAAACCTAAATAAATGTAGGCTTTTGGTAAGTTTCAAAGCCAACATATTTACACCGCCCCCATGCAAACTTTCACACCGGGTCTTACCGCCTCGAACCTCTACTCGTCTATCCCGTGTCTGAGCTTCTTCAATTTAAGCTCTTAGACTACTTTCCTCTTGCTTAGCATTGTAGATGGCAAGTACTATCTAACTTAACCAGTTCAGAGTTCTAGACCATTCAATCAGTTATGTTCCTGGATCATCATGGTCACCAACTGCACCACTTTTCAATTCAACATATCAGTGACAACAATCACGTCACTACTTTTCAATTCTTATATTTTGTCTCATATTTAACCTTTTTGATTTTCAAATATTCAAATTTCCGTGGATCGCACTATACAAAAGTAATGCTTTCACATTTTCAATAAAACATAATCGCTGCTAGCTTATATTCAAGAAAACATATTCACTGTCGGCTCAAAATCAAGAAAACACATTTACTGCCTGCTCAAATTCATAAGTGGGATAATTCATCTTATGAGGTTCAACTGCTGAGAGGCTGACGCCACCATTTCGTCCTACTTCACCAAGACATATCTCAATCCTTTCTTTTCTTCACATTCGGCCAACACCAAGAAGATACCCAGTAACACATGCTAAAGGTTCCTCTGTTCGATCGAACCGCCAGTTGTTTCGTATGTTCACAATACACACCACTGGGAAGATACCCTGCTAAGAGTGGCAAAGACGCCATGTCTCGTACCCCCTCCCCGGACGGTTCCTCCGCTCAATCGAGTCGCGAGTGGTAACGCACCCCTACAAGATGAAATTTTCTCAACACATTCCACTGAAGTGGTAATACGCCCCCAAGGCAAAATTTTCTCGGATCGGGAGTATTCAACACTGGTGCGAGTTTCAACTTCTCTTATAGCCCTTTGAAATTCACTCACAGACTAGGGGTGGAACTAGGGGACTAGGGGTGGCCCCTGCACCCCTAAAATGATAGAATAGAACCTAAAAGTTCGGGAAATTACATTTCAGCCTCATAAAAATTTCAATATTTTCACTTTAGTCCCCACTAAAAGTTTCGTGAAGGGACTAAAACAGAAATATTGAAATGTTTATAGGGATGAAATGTAATTTCATCAACACCTGGGTTCTATTCTATAATTTTTGCCCCCTAATTACAATTCCTAGCTCCACCCCTATCGTAGACCCATCCACTAAAACAATTCTCTTTCAAATTTCTATTCAAATGAGCTTTTATCAATGGCCAACAATTCAAGACCAACAAACTAAATATTTCTACAATAGTTTCTAGAATCTTCCAATTCGTAATACCCTAAAAATCTCGATTATGATAAGAATCATAAATTAGTAAATAATACCTATAGGAAATAGGTGAATATGTGGTATCAACCCTTAAGATGTAATTATCTTATTTGATGGAAATTTCTAATGAAATTAAAAGGCATAAAGGGCCGAAAATCCCTAAAATACATTTATGGGTCATAAAATACCCTGAGAAAATTATGATAAATCTTAAGAGGCAGTAAAATAATTATTAAAAATTAGAGAGTATGTTGTCTCTAATTTTGGTAATTTATTAAATTATAACCTTGGAAAAATTAAAGGGCAAAAATCAAAAAGTATTTTGAGGACCAAAATGACCCCAGGATTTTTAATATAATGCATGGGACATAAAATACCAATGTCAGTGCAATAGTTGTGAGAAAATGATTAATCCTAAATAAGAAAATTATCAACAATTAGTAGGTGATTAATTAAGTAATTAATGGCTAATTGTTTAAGCTTAAACAAGTGAATTTTTAGCTCGGAATAGGTTACCTCCGAAGTTATTTCCGTAACCAAAAAGGGTTATACTAAACTGGCTAAGAAACTATCAGATATCCAAAAAGCAAATCAGATAAACGAGAATCTATAGAAACTAAGCCATAACTCAAAATCCTTGAACTAGTTGCCTAACATCTGGACATATTACGAATCAGTGGATTTTTGTCCCGAAGATGTTGTTACCCGAAGTGATTTCCGTAACCGAAGACGTTTATCCGAAAATGTTCGGCAGGCAACGAAATGTTCTGAATGGGATCAAAAATTTAGTTGACCCAAACATTTTTAAAGAGGAAGAATAGACCTTCAGGGCTATGTTGTCGGATTTTGAGATTATCTAAGATTACGCGATTAGAATACCGATCGGGAACTTTTTCGGGTGAAATCCCATAAAGCAAGTGTGACATCACCAAGATGACATCACTTTGTTGAATTTGGAGGCAAGGAGGTCGGCCAAGCTAGGTGTGTGGTGGAGATTTTGCCTCAAAATTTCTATGGTCAAGATTTAAGTAGGAGGATTTGGAAGATTACCATTTTGCCCTCACTTTTCTTCTATAAATAGCCACCATTCTCTTCACTTATTTCCTCACAAATTCACAAGGCAATTCGATTATAGAGAGAGGTTAGAGAGAAGGAGGAGTCTGGAGAAAGTGTAGCGAAGTTCTGGGTAAGTTTTTCGGTACCTAGTCTTAAGTTTTAGTAGTTCTTTCGGTAGTTATAGTCGAAATGTTGTTTTGATCTTTAATCTTTCAAGTTAGTTTACATATCATGTTTTAAGGTTAGATATGATATATATTTCGAAAATTATGTTGGAGTAAGAGTTATGTTGAAATTTTGGAAGATTAGAGTCAAAGTAGCGAAGCTCTGGCGAAATTTCGCCGATTAGCGAAGTCAAGGGTAAAATAGTAATTTATGACTAGAACCTCTATTAGAATACTGTTCATGAGTTAATGGATACGGTGTTACCCTGTTAGGATATCCGGGAGGTCCGGAGTCGGGTTCAAAAGGCCGGACGATTGGCCAAACACACGGTAGAAGGTACGTTTGCGTACTGTAACACTAATTCTAATGCTTATAGTATGCTTGTATATGTTGTGGATACCATGAACAAGACTCTGTCCTGGACATGCACTGTGACTAGGGAACCGTATCTAGATCACTAAATACAGCTTTACACGGGTTATAGTCATGATAATGCCGTTATGTTTTCCTAGCGCTGAGGACACGACCGTACATCGTGGCACTAGATATGTGCAGACCAGGGATAACTTTGCATGATAGTGTAGTTGTTATCAAATGATCATACGACGTACTGGCTTGATCATTGCTGTAATGTTAGAGATATCTGTTATGCATATGTTGTTAATATAAGCATGAGGTTAACCGTTACCTGAGGTCCAATGTGCATTGGACCTCAGTCTTGAATGATAGTACAGGTAAGGACCAGGAACAGGGAAGGCACCGGTAGATGGAGCCATAGATATGAACCAAGGGGCAGAGTCGTAGTAATGCACCGGTCGAGGCAAGAGCCGGAAGAAGATCATCAGAGCCTATTGTCAGGCATGGGTCTAATGAAGTTATCTCGAATAGTTTGGTGCCGAAGGCAATGCTAGTCTATGTGGGTCAGCAAATTAGTCGCCGTGAACTCGGTGAGGCCCCCATGATAGAAACATACCTGGCCATTCTGTTCGGTTAACGGAGTTAGGTTCATTGCCCCAAGTATAGTCAAGGCTTCTTCTAGGTTGTATAGTTACTTTTTGTGAAATGTAATTGTACAAAGCTCTGTATATTGTATCACATGATTATTCCTTCGGGAAATTTTTAATATACCAGCATACGCTCGGCATCGTCATATGTCGGGGTATTTTTATATCAGTTACTCATATATTGTCAAACTTTTAGTGCATTGCTCTCCATTTCTGCAGTACTCTGATGTAGCACCTCAAATTCTGTTGAATTTTTCTAAAACCAAGTGTCATCCGACACAATTTGTAGTATGGAATTTGGGGTGTTACAAATTCCATATTGCATCCACAATTATAGGTTCCACAAAGATCCCTTCTAAGAGACAACGTAGTTCAGAAATGACCATTCGTCAAATATTAAGATGACCAATTAAATAATTTATCATTGAATTGAAGTTTTCTTAGTATATATATATATATATATATATATATATATATATATATATATTTGATCTTCACTAAAACTCATATAATATTCAATTGGGAACAAGAATATAATATTCAACCAACGCAATTAATTCAAATCATCTGACATATTTCATTTAAGCATGATCTTACGTTCTTTTTTCATAAACAGCGTGATCTTAAATTCTAGTATTGTTTTTCATCGGAAAAAAATCAAGTCTCGTATTTAAGAAAATTACTTGTAAAAATATGTTTGCGCACGCAAATATTATAATGTAACACAACATGCGTTTAGATTCAGTAGAATCCAATGGAATCTCCAAAACTGATTGATCTATGAATCTAATTCAGGTATCGAATTATATTTATTTTGCTCCACTTATGAGCTTTCCTATAAGTTAAACGAAAATAATGAGAAAAAAACCAATACAAATTGTCCCATTAATTATCTAAATTTCTTATTAATATAATGCTCCACTCATGATCAGCTTTAATGGAAGGACCAATCCAATTTTGTCTCATCATTTAAATGTCCTGTCTTCAATCATCATTTACATTGGATGTGTGGGTTAATTCCATTTCGTTCACATCTTAATTCATTCCATCGTGCCACTATCGATAGGGATTTGGATTTCCTCATAAGTTGAAATATTCAGTTTCCCAGATAGTAATTGAAGAAATCCTAGTCTGTGCAACGTACCATATATATATAGTTGTTTCAGTTGTACGCGTTTTGATACTAGGGTTATGGTCTAATTTAGTTGGAAGTTTTTTCTAGATCAATTTCATTCTAGAAGTGTAAACAAAAAACAAAAACAAAAAAGGAGCAGTGTTGCCCTTAACTATTAAAAATGATAACAATCAATATTAATTGTTTGGCAATATAATCAACATTAGTCGTAGTTTAATTGTTAGGACAATTTTACTTATTTTTTAACATTTTTGAGTCAAAATTTATCTAGAAAAATTTCCAGATACCCACAACTTCAACGCAAAAAAATTCAGCACAAAATTGGACATTAATCCTTGATATCATTGTATAGCTCACTCTACTAACTACTTATTCCATCCAGTTTTGAGGGCCAAAAGTGCTGTTGGGAAACCCAGTTCTGCTTTATGTGTTTGGTTAATCAAAGGGAAGAAATGAGTAACATTATTATAATAATTGGTCTCGTTTGTTTAACATGAAAAAAATGCTCAATAATTTGAATTAAGAGAAACCCCTTAATATGTGTAAATCTACATGTATAATATAAATGTGAAATAAAACCATAAATTTAAAAGATAATTAAGGTGGATTTGAGTTTTATATTTAGAACTAAAATAAACTACCTAACTAATAACTCCTATATCTCCTATATTTTGTATAAGAATTAGTAGTAATTGGCCACTTGTGATTAACATGTATACACACTTAATTTGAATTATATAAGGAATTAAACGTCCACTTGTAATACGAATTTGATGGAGGAATTGTATAATAAAACCTAAAAAAATATTGGAATTTTGATCAACTAAAACCCTACAATACAAACTCCACAAGAGATTATCAAACTCTTGCATCCTCACCATATTCTATCTATAATACAAACTCACAAGTAACTCTACTCACAAAATAAATTTTTATTCCAAAATCTTTTATTTGTTTTTCTCCACAGCCTGATATAATTGATAAAATTGCCATATGGAGTCCATTCAGAATGTCATTTTGTAGTCATTCATAATTCAGACAAAAAACAACCTTTAAATTTAAATAAACATTAGTCCACCTCGGTATCCGTGCTATTAGCAGCGGACTGGACTTTTTGTTAAACCCAAATCAAAGCTAGTAGGGGATCTTCTCAAAACATTTTCAGGATGCACTTAAACCAAACTAAATGAGTTCAATACGTATTTAAAAAAAAATCACGTGATCAATTTGAATATAAATGGACACATAAGATAAGCACATTCTTACTAATGCTTTTATATCTTATTTATAACATACTTCGGTCCATTTTATTTAATTTCTCCAACATCATTTTACTTGAGTGGAGAACTTTAAACATCATTTATTTGCAAGCACGAGGTCTAAATCCAATCTTTTCACCAGCAACATCGTACACTACCTCTAGTGTTTTCTGCTGTTGATTTCCAATAATAGTCACATCTCCATCATCTTCATTCGCCGCAAACGCCAAACACACCTTTTCTTCGCTTGCTACAAACAAAACTCCGGTTACGTCCAACTCCACGGTCACTCCACCTCCAAACAACAACGATATCGTTGGAATGTCAACTTTTTTGTAACCTTTCAGGTTGTAGCACGTGTCCATCATCGACAACGGATCCGCCTTCGGGTACCTCGACATATTTTTCCGGAACGCGTCTCTCAGGGGACCATAGGCCGCCGGAGGGAGCCGGGTGATGACGGTGCCAGAGTCGATGATCGTGCCGGAGGAGAACACGGAGGCGGAGATTTGGAGATTGACACCAGCGACGGTTATTCCAGCGAAGTCAAGGCCGTAGAAGGAGGAGCCACGGGAGATAGAAGACAACGGAGTGAATTTTACGTTTCTGGATGAGCCTCTGCCACCGCCGAAGGCGATGTAACCAACGGTACTAGAGCTGGAGGGGAGGCAATAGGAGAACATTTTATGGTACTTTCCGGCGGTTTGTTCGATGAAGGAGAGGACGTTGCGACCAAGACCTAACAATCCAGCGATGCCGCGGAAGAGTCCCTGGTTGTTCTGGCCGCAGCCGAAGAAGAAGTTGTCGAAGACGTCAGCCGGAGAAACGGTTAGTTTTTCCTTAGCAAAGTAGCCGGCGGAGAAGGATCCATCACCATATTCAACACCGTATATGCAAGCTCTCGTTGCTTTCGAACACGCTGGCCTAATTCCTAGAGGTTTATGCAGATATAAGAGTTCAAATGTATTACTACGTCGTCCTTCATGTCAGTTGACTTCAAAAAAAAACTAAATAAATTACTTAATTATACTATATAATTATATTTATACTATATGTTATATTATTATATTATATATCAAACAACTTAGTTTGAAAGAAAATAAACATAAATACTTAAAAAATTGATTTAGTTTTCTTAATTTTTTTTAAAAAGTCAAGCTCTTAAACGAGAAGGAATAAATGAACAAGAGAGAAAGATGATATATATACATACCTGTGGCAGAGACAAGCTGGGAACACTGGGAAGAAGAACAAGAGATGTTGGAGTAAGAAGAAGATTGTGAAGGGTCGAAGATTGGTTCCTTCTGGGAAAAGCAAGAACGAGCACAGGGCTTACACTGAGTCCAGGTGAGGTCACTGCCTGTGTCGAAGATGAGAGACAGATCTCTCTTAGGGCTTCCCAGCCCAACCGTGACATAGTAGTTCCCCTCCCCGAGAGGGATGCCAGACTTCGCCGGAAGCTGAGTTCCGTCCGATCCCTTCTTTGAAGTCTCTACTTGTTCTTGGTGGTGGTTCTGATGTGTTTTGGAAAGCTTGGATTGGATTGCCCTAACTCTGGCTTCGTCCTGCTTCAATATCTCTCTGTGTTGTATAATGAAAGAAGATGGTGAAGATGAAGAAGAGGGTTGCTTCAGCTTTGAACATGGCCCATGCTTGTGTACCACTTCCAAGGATCCATTCCTATTTGCGCCTGTTCGTCGTTTATGATCACTAAATAACTTGAGTTATCACTTTTTTCATTTCTTTGGGTGCCACTTCTAACTCTAATTAATGTCATTTAACTCTATATTTTCGGTTAAATTGTGAAGACTGATCATGCAGAGTATTATTGGTATTATAAAAATAAAAAACCAAGCATGTAAATAAATTGATGTCAATTAAAAATTCATACGGTGACCACATCATCAGAGAGAAATTAATGGAAGATAGAATGGACCTTGTGTAGGAGAGCTGCAAGAGGAAGAAGGAAAGAGAGAGCTGAGAGAGACACGATTGTGAGTGTTATGTTGAAGCTCATTACTGGTTTCTTCTGATCTTATTGCAGAAACAAAGCTTTTCTTCTCAGAGAAGAAGAAGAAGATGAAGCAAACCAGAGAAAGAGTAGAAAAGAGGAAGGGATTAGAAGAAGAAGAAGAAGAAGAGGAAGAAGCCATGGAAAGAAAGAGGAGATGGTTAATGTCTTTGTGACTCATCAGTTGGCCACACAGGATACAATCTTAATCGATATAGTTGGCTTTTATAGGACAAATTTCATGGCTGATCTTGATAATGTTTGTATTAAATTAGATGAGTCACACTTGGATTGCACAAAGTAATAAAGTATATATGTTAGAAGTAAGTTATACAACTATATTTTATTTAATAGCATAATTTAGTATAAATTTAAATTTTTATTGATGTTGAATATCTGTGTATATAGTGAGGTATTTGAAAAAGACTTGTCATGCGTTGCTTCTATTTTACTCAAATAAATTATCAGTAGTAACCATCATATACTATAATACGAGTTTATGTGATTTGATTTATTTAGTAACCTCCCACTTCATTCCAATTCATAATAATTAGCATTGTCAATAGGCTCACCATAATGGTCATCTTTCCACACTTCTTGAAACATAGTCAGCTCCAACTCTTTGTTGGGTTTGATCTACTTTTTCTTTAATCTAACAAGTTTAGATAAGTTGGTTCTGTTAGGATCAGGATTCAGGATATACGTCCAGGATTAATGAATACATACAAATTTAAACCCACGACCTTATAAATTATGAGTCAAATGTTTATTAACCTAGCAAACTTTTGCTGGCTTTTTTTCCTTTTAATTCTACTTTATGATTATAGGAATGATGTGTCTATATAATCCTTAAGATTTTTTTTTTTTTTTTTGCGAAATAAGTTAGAAATGATGTGTTTAATTCTTAAGACTGTGGGTGGAATAAGTTATTAGAATAGTCTCAGGATTGAATCTCATATCTAATATAATTAAGCACAACACAGCGTACTACAATAGTTATAAGCTTCACTGTAGCTCTATAGATTGAATCTCATATTTAAGTGTAGCTCATACACACACATACACATATAGGATGTTAGATTAAAAGAATATTTACACTCACACACGCACACACACCTATCATTTTCAGTTCTAAATTTTTTAAATATAAGGGGATTAATTTTTATATATTAATATTTTATAACAACTCATTCAAATAGTCTGATCCATGTTTTACTTAATATAGTCTAAATTTAAATTTTGCAAGTAAAAATTATTGCTATGAGACCCTAGTTCGCTGATCCAGATTAATGGGGTCCAAATTGTAATACCCGGATAAATAAAATGGCTATTTTTTATAAGTGAATATGTGATATCAATTTCTGTATTGAATTTATCGTATTTATAAGGGAAAAATCCCTTAGAAATTGGAGAAAAGGAATAAAGGGTCAAAATGACCAAAATACCCACAGGATGCTTAGATAGCCTAGAGAAATTGTGAAAAATCCTAGGAGGCAGTAAAATAATAATTAAAATTAAGAGAGAATGTTGTCTCTAATTTTAGTAATTTAATAAATTATCACCTTGGAAAAATTAGAAGAAGGGAATCAAAAAGTATTATAATGACCAAAATGCCCCCATAAATGTTATTAAAATGCATAGGACATAGAATACTAATGTCAGTGCAAAAGTTATGAGGTAAGGAGTTGTCTTAATTAAGAAATTTATCAACAATTAGTAAGGAATTGATTAAGTAATTATTGGCTAATTACTTAAGCATAAACGAAGGAAAATTCAAAGATAATTATGTAAAACCCAAAAATTAGTGGTTAATGGCTAAAAATTAGCAAAAATATATTTGCTAATTAATTGAAAATTATGAAAAAAATATTGGAGATTAAGTAATTTTAAGCCTAAAACCAAAGAATGGACCAATAGGAAATTTGGGAAAAAGTTATTAAAAATAATTACTAAATAATTAAAAAATATATATATAATATTAATTAAATAATTAATTAAAAAAATATAATAGAAGAGGATCAGATTTTTGGCTGGACGAAATCTTAGAAATGGAAGAAGATAAGATTTGTAATAAATGTTGTATTATAATATAATATAAGTAAAAAGCAAATAGGATAAATGACCACTGATAGAAATAAAATCCTATCTAGAATACCATGGACAAGATTTCTAAAGTCAGAGAGGAAAATAAATAAGTGAATTTTTATCTCGGACTGGACTGTCTCAGGAGTCATTTCCGAGGTCGGAAGAATACGTAGGTAATAAGACGAAATAGGGTTATCTGTGAAAAAGCGGATAGTCCCAAATGGAAACCTGTAGAAAATAAATTATAACTCAACATCTAGAAGAAAGTTGGGAATTTCCTGGACATATTTGGAATCGGTGAATTTTTGTCCAGAGGTTGACGATTCCGGAAGTTGATTCCGTAACCGACACCTTTTTCCGTAAAACTTCAATTGGACCGGAGAATACCTGGACGGGATCAAAACTTTGTTTAGACCAAGCATTTTTAGTGAGTGAGGAAGGGTCTTCAAATTTATGATTCCGAATTTCTGAGATTTTACGCGATTACACGATTCGGACACCGATCGGGGAATTTTACCGGGCCGGGAGCATAAAGTGGGCGAGATGACATCATCATTGATGATGCAATTTTGTGCCACCTAGGGGCTGCATGTCGACCAAGGGAATGAAAGGCCAAGATGTTGCCATTTCAAAGTTTCTGATCCGACGGCTGAGATCCGGTCTGGTAAAATGTGAATAGTGTCACAAATTTCACTATAAATACCCCCCTCTTCACTTCATTCTCACACCATTCTCAAGAGCTTAGGCCGAAATTTGAGAGAGCAAGGAGGAAGGGAGAAGTCCGGGGAATTCTGCAGCGAAGCTCTCAGTAAGTTTTCGGTGTTTAGTCTTAAGTTTCGGTAGTTAGTGTAGAAATGTTAGATTAGTCTTTAATCTTCCGAGTATGATTAGATATCATATGATAGGGGTATTTTAAGTGGGAATTTCGAAAATCATGATTGGGTCAAAGTTCTGGCAAAATTTTGGAAAGTCGGAGTCAAAGTAGCGAAGCGCTGGCGAAATTCCGCCGATTAGGGGAATAGGGGCAAAATGGTAATTTTTACCTAAAATGCCCGTTATGATGTCAAATCACTAATAAATGTGATATTACTCTTATAGGACATCAAGAACCTTGATCTGTTGTCGTTACGCTGTCCGACGTACCATTGTCAACCTCTCGTTTCGTCAATCAGTGCGGTTTCGTCAAAACGTACCAGAATTACCGTAAATCGTCAACGGAGGTACGGACGCGTACTGTAACACTAACTCTGTGCTGCTTAAATGCATATATGTGATAGATACGTTCGTAGACCGATATACGAGCAGCTTTTACACGGGTTATGGTCATAATAATGCCGTTATGTTTTCCTAGCGCTGAGGACACGAGTGGATATCGTGGCACTGGTTTACGTGCAGGCTGTTGTTGTTATTGTTTACCTTATGAGGCTTTACATATTGCTCTGTGCTTATGTTCTGTCGTCATATTGATCATGCATCTGCTGTATGCTTATGTACTGATATACTGTTGTATTGTCTAGAATATCTGTTGTCTGTATACTGTGTTGTTTGGGCATAAGGTTAACCGTTATTTGAGATCCAATGTGGTAAATTGGATCTCAGCTATAGCTTCAGGGTCCTGGAGGACCGAGAATTGGAGACCGGGGAAAACAGCAGGAGTAGACGATCGGCCGAAGATATCTTTACCGCTTTCCGTATTTTATATTCGAACACTAGAATGACTGTAATCATTACTATGTTACACTATGGTTACTGTTTGAATGCAAGCCAGTTACTCTTTCGCTCCAATGCTCTACTCTGATTGAAAAAAAAAAATCGCTTTAGAAAACGGGATGTTACATTTTTGGTATCAGAGCATTCATTCTGGCATGAACCCGACTATGTTACTACGAACAGTTTGGTGCCGAAGGCAAGGCTAGTCTACGTGGGTGTGCCATAAGTGGCCGTATAAGTTGGTGAGGCCCCCATGGTAGACACTTACCTGGCCATTCTGTTCGGATAACGGAGTTATGTTCAAAAG
The DNA here is from genome assembly GCA_025563575.1 of Acacia pycnantha. Classification (NCBI taxonomy): domain Eukaryota; kingdom Viridiplantae; phylum Streptophyta; class Magnoliopsida; order Fabales; family Fabaceae; genus Acacia; species Acacia pycnantha. The sequence goes on along the minus strand of JAMWYP010000031.1, from coordinate 1,975,989 downwards.
CCTTTTAACTTTGAGCACATTTTTGAAAATAAGTACTGATATGACCACTGGTGTAATGTGTAGAGATGGACAGGGATGAGAACCCATACGTCTTTCATTTTGGAATGTGGAGACGTACCGCACGTCGATCAGTGATTCCAGAAATGGTGGGTCACAGGATGAATCCTGACCCTATCTACCCTCCGCCTGAACCCGAACCCCCAGTAATTATGGCTAACCCTATCCAAGAATATTACGATGGCCTTCTTAGTGATCCGGAGCCCGAGTACCACCCTGCTTCGGAAGACACTGATCCCGAAACTCCGAGTAATTACTATGATTTCGAACCAGGATACTATCCCATGCCAAACCCGGATGATTTTATGGACGAGTTAGAACCTGAGAACCAACCCGAACCAGGAAGTCCCAACGGGTCAACCCACTCATCAGTAGGTGACAATTTTGACTACCCAGAAATCCAAAACGTAGATAATGAGGAAGCCTTTTTTGATGACTACCACTACATCCTAAATGACAATGTGACGCTAACACAGTTGTTAGAGTCATATTACCTAAGTGTTGTGGACAAAGACCGAAACCTATAAGGAGCAATACCTGATGTTTTTGAGTCTAGCCAAAAACTACCAGGCCGTGTATGGCCGTCATCCAGCCGGGGATTGGATCAGATCCACCCTGTATTACTTCCCTCGAACCCAACGCTGGGCAAGGATCATCAATGAGATGCTGGACGAGGGGCCTATCGTGGACGTTCGAGTCTATTTCCGTTACCTGAAGTGTCTGGTACGGCAGCACATGTAGAAACAACAGTCGGAGAAAGCTGTGGAAGACTAGTAGAAGCTAGTATAGTATTTTGTGTATCTAGAAACCCGAGGGGTTGTAGAATACGTTTTGAATAAAGTATTGTATAATATGACTTGTATTAGGTTATGACCAAATCGTTATTGTACAAACTTGATGCAATATATGAAAATATATATGTTTGAGTGTCAATTATTGTGCAATCTCTGATATTTATATATCTGTTATTATTAAATAAAGGAAAAAAGATAAAACATGGCCATCATAAGAGGTGCCGGTGCACCAAGAGGCCGAGGCTGAGGACGAGGCCGAGGTAGGAGAGGAGGCAGACAGCCTCCGGTTGGACGGAACCAAATACCAAACCAACCAGGTCATGACGAGATAGAAGAAATGCATAGAATCCTACAGGAGCAAAGAGCTCTGATTGATGCCCTCTTGGCAAGACAAAACCAACAAGACCAGGAAGCTCAAAGACAGTTGGACGCACGGCAACACGAGGAGGAACGAAATAATGAAGAAGATGACAACAATGATGAAGAAGAAGAGTATGATGACAATCAAAATGAAGAATGTGAAGAGTCTGAGGGGTCTGAGAGATCCCAATCACCACCTAGGCGTGAACGAACGGAAAAAACCACAGAAAGCTGGGTCAACCAGTTCTTCAAGCTGGAGCCACCCCGGTTCCGAGGGAAAAATGAGTTAGCTGAGGATTGGCTTCTAAGTCTGGAAAAGATTTTTGAAGTCATCGAGTGCCCGGGGAATCAAAAAGCACAACTGGCCATCTACAAGCTAGAAGGCGATGCTCACAGATGGTGGAAGAGTGTTTCCACAACCTTGCAGAGCCCTGTTACTTGGGAGACGTTCCTGGAAAAATTCAACGAGCAATATTTCCCTCCCTCGATACAGGTGATTAAGGAGGAGGAATTTCTGCATATCCAACAGGGGAATGAAGAACCATTTGATGACTACTTCGCTCCGTTCACCAACCTATCACGATACTCATCGTATCTGAAAAGCAACGTCAACGAAAGCTGGAAGGCTAACAGGTTGGTGTACGGATTGAAGTATGACATCAGGTCGAGGCTGGTATCTCAGCAGTTTCCTGACATGGTCAAAGCTATGGAGTCTTGCCGATTAACCGAGCGCAACTTAAAAGAACTTCGCAGATTCCGAAGCCAGGAAGGTAACAATGCTGGTCGCGGTGGGTCTAACCGCGGAGGTTCCTCAAAGACGAGGAAGGCGCCATGGAACAATAACCAAGGCGGAAACAAGAGGCCGTATCAAGCTGGGCAACAGAACAATCCTAGGCAGCAGGGATCCCAAACGTGTCCAAAATGCAAGAAGTACCATCCAGGAGCCAACTGTGATGGGAAACAAATCTGCTTCAGATGTCAGAAGCCTGGACATATCAGCAGGGATTGCCCCGAGAAGGCTGCAGAGGCAAGACCTCAGAGCGCCGGCCGAATCTTTGCGCTGACAGATACAGAGGCAAGGAAGTCTCCGGAGATGGTCCAAGGTACAATTTACCTTAATGGAAATCTATTGCAGGCGTTGTATGATTCGGGTGCTAGTCACTCGTTTATTTCCTATGATTGTGCAAATCGTTTAGGGATGCATGCCTATAGGTTACCATATGATTTGGTAGTATCTACACCACTAGGTGTAAAATCTTTAGCTTCTGATGCATGTGTTGATTGTACTGCAAATGTGGATGGGCGAGTTTCAAAAGTAGACCTTACCCGATTACCACTTCATGGCATCGACGTCATACTCGGTTTAAACTGGCTGACGGTAAATGGTGCAATGATCGACTGTAGCAGCAAACGGATATCATTTCCCGATTCACCCAGCAGAGACAAGGTTGATGTGAGCCTGAACTTTCTCTCTGCTACAGAAGCTGATAGATGCATGAAGCAGGGATGCCAAGCGTACATGGTATTATTCTCAGTCAAGGCAGAGGCTGACCTTTCTCTCGAGGATATTCCTGTAGCCAATGAATTTCCTGATGTATTTCCGGAAGATCTCACCGAGCTACCTCCTATCCGAGAAGTGGAGTTCACAATTGAATTGATGCCTGGTACAGGATCAATATCAAAGGCGCCGTATCGTATAGCACCAAACGAGATGCAGGAGTTGAAGAAGCAACTAGAAAAATTGCTAGCTAAGGAGTTCATTCGACCCAGTGTATCACCATTAGGAGCCCCAGTGCTGTTCGTGAAAAAGAAAGACGGGAGCCTTCGACTCTGTATCGACTACCGTGAACTAAACAAAGTAACAGTCAAAAACAAATATCCACTTCCACGGATTGATGATCTTTTGGATCAACTATCTGGTTCTACTGTCTTTTCGAAGATTGACCTGCGTTCGGGATACCATCAGTTGCGAGTTAAAGATGGCTATATTCCCAAGACGGCTTTCAGAACCAGATACGGGCATTATGAATTCCTTGTGATGCCCTTCGGTTTAACAAATGCACCTGCGGTATTTATGGATTACATGAACCGTATCTTCCGACAACACCTAGACCAGTTTGTGGTGGTGTTTATTGATGACATTCTCGTCTATTCTAAGAGCAAAGAAGAGCACGAAGACCTTCTGCGACAAGTATTGTGCATACTTCGTGAAAAGAAACTCTATGCTAAGCTGAGCAAATGCGAATTTTGGCTGCCCGAAGTAAAATTTCTGGGCCATGTGATATCAAGTGGCGGAGTTGCAGTTGATCCAGGCAAGGTGGAAGCAGTTTACGGATCGGAAACGGCCGAAACAAAGACGGAGATACGTAGTTTTCTGGGTCTGGCGGGATACTACCGCAGATTCATACGGGATTTCTCGCGTCTAGCCTTACCATTGACGAAGCTTACAAGGAAGAACCAACCCTTTGTATGGGGAGACGACTGTAAGGAGAGCTTTCAGAGACTGAGGGAGAGGTTGACTACAGCACCGGTGTTAATCATCCCAGATCCAGATGAGATGTATGTTGTCTATAGTGATGCCAGTGGGCAGGGATTGGGATGTGTCCTAATGCAACAGGGCAGAGTGGTGGCTTATGCCTCTCGTCAGCTGAAAACTCACGAGTTGAATTACCCTACACACGATTTAGAGCTTGTCGCTATCGTGTTCGCTTTGAAGATATGGAGGCACTACCTGTACGGTGTAACCGTAGAATTGTACTGCGACCACAAAAGCCTGAAATACCTGTTTGACCAACGAGAACTCAACATGAGACAGCGTCGCTGGATGGAGCTGATTAAAGACTACGACCTGGAGATCAAGTATCATCCGGGTAAAGCAAATGTCGTTGCTGATGCTCTTAGTAGAAAGACGGTGCAGGTGGCATACATGATGATACAAGAGCAGAAATTACTGGAAGATTTCAGGGATCTGAATCTATCCAATCAAATCTGCATGGGTCTTCACGCACCGGCTGATGCCTATCTTGCAACTCTTCTTGTGAGTCAATGGGAGTATGATCTAAGAGACGAAGTTGACGAAGCTCAGAGGCAAGATGATTGGGCTATCGAGATTCGAGAGAAGATCTCTCGAAGTGAGACCCAAGACCATGACCTATCACCTAGTGGTTTGGTCAGGTATAAAAAGCGAGTCTACATACTGCCAGTTAATGAATTAAGGCGGAAGATACTGGATGAGGCTCATAAGAGTAAGTATACTCTACATCCAGGCATGGTCAAGATGTACCAGAGTATGAAATCCGAACTTTGGTGGCCCGGGTTGAAGAAAGATGTAGCCCAGTATGTGGCCAGATGCTTGACCTGTCAGAAAGTGAAGATTGAACACCGTCGACCCCCTGGTCTTTTGCAAGGACTTGAATTGCCTGAATGGAAATGGGAGAACATAGCCATGGATTTTGTGGTGGGTTTGCCCAAGATCAGGAATCATGATAGGATCTGGGTAGTTGTTGACCGATTAACTAAGTCAGCACACTTTATTCCCATCAGTATCCACTACTCTCCAGAACGATTGGCAGAGATTTATATCAAAGAGATTGTGAGGCTACACGGTGTCCCTAAGAGTATTATCTCTGACCGGGATGCGCGGTTCCAATCCCGTTTCTGGAAGGCAATACATGAAGGTATGGGTACCAAGCCGAGGTTCGGCCAGCTTATCACCCTCAAACCGACGGTCAATCGAAAGAACGATCCGACACTGGAGGATATGTTGCGGGCATGTGCCCTAGATTTCAAAGGAAGTTGGGATCGACATCTTTCGCTAGCAGAGTTTGCATATAACAATAGTTATCATGCAAGTATACAGATGGCCCCGTTCGAGGCATTGTATGGGCCGAAGTGTCAATCACCGTTATGCTGGACAGAATCTTCTGAAAAGCAAGCACTTGGGCCGGATATGCTTGAGCAGACCTCCGAACAAATCGCGTTAATCAAGAAAAGACTCGTGGCAGCGCAAAGCAGACAGAAAAGCTATGCTGACAAAAGGAGGAGACCTCTGAAGTTCGATGTCGGCGACCATGTGTTTTTAAAGTTATCCCCAGTAACTGGTGTCGGCATAACACTTAAGAGGAAGAAACTCAGTCCACGATATGTTGGACCATTCGAAATTTTGGCAGAACGAGGACAAGTAGCTTATCAGATAGCCCTACCCCCGAATCTGAGTAATCTCCACGACGTTTTCCACGTGTCACAATTGAAGAAGTACCAACCAGACCATGATCATGTCATCGAGTACGAGGACGTTGAAGTACGACATGATAATACCTTCATCGTCGAGCCGGAGCAGATCATCGATCACATGGAGAAACGGCTCAGAAACAAGAGAATACCGATTGTGAAGGTAGTCTGGAAGGGTTTATCACCCGTAGAGGCAACTTGGAAAACTGTGAGAGAGATGAAGGAGAAGTATCCGGAGTTTATGGCCCGGAGTTTAGTTACGATAGAGTAAATTTCGGGGGCGAAATTTTGTTTAACGGGGGAGAAATGTAATACCCGGATAAATAAAATGGCTATTTTTGATAAGTGAATATGTTATATCAATTTCTGTATTGAATTTATCGTATTTATAAGGGAAAAATCCCTTAGAAATTGGGGAAAAAGAATAAAGGGTCAAAATGACCAAAATACCCCTGGGATGCTTAGATAGCCTAGGGAAATTGTGAAAAATCCTGGGAGGCAGTAAAATAATTATTAAAATTAAGAGAGAATGTTGTCTCTAATTTTAGTAATTTAATAAATTATCCCCATAGAAAAATTAGAAGAAGGGAATCAAAAAGTATTATAATGACCAAAATGCCCCCGTAAATGTTATTAAAATGCATATGACATAGAATACTAATGTCAGTGAAAAAGTTATGAGGTAAGGAGTTGTCTTAATTAAGAAAATTATCAACAATTAGTAAGGAATTGATTAAGTAATTATTGGCTAATTACTTAAGCATAAACGAAGGAAAATTCAAAGATAATTATGTAAAACCCACAAATTAGTGGTTAATGGCTAAAAATTAGCAAAAATATATTTGCTAATTAATTGGAAATTATGAAAAAAAATATATTGGAGATTAAGTAATTTTAAGCCTAAAACCAAAGAATGGACCAATAGGAAATTTGGGAAAAAGTTATGAAAAATAATTACTAAATAATTAAATAATATATATAATATTAATTAAATAATTAATTAAAAAAATATAATAGAAGAGGATCAGATTTTTGGCTGGACGAAATCTTAGAAATGGAAGAAGATAAGATTTGTAATAAATGTTGTATTATAATATAATATAAGTAAAAAGCAAATAGGATAAATGACCACTGATAGAAATAAAATCCTATCTAGAAAATCATGGACAAGATTTCTAAAGTCAGAGAGGAAAATAAATAAGTGAATTTTTATATCGGACTGGACTGTCTCAGGAGTCATTTCCGAGGTCGGAAGAATACGTAGGTAATAAGACGAAATAGGGTTATCTGTGAAAAGGCGATAGTCCCAAATGGAAACCTGTAGAAAATAAATTATAACTCAACATCTAGAAGAAAGTTGAGAATTTCCTGGACATATTTGGAATCAGTGAATTTTTGTCCAGAGGTTGACGATTCCGGAAGTTGATTCCGTAACCGACACGTTTTTCCGTAAAACTTCAGCAGGACCGGAGAATACCTGGACGGGATCAAAACTTTGTTTAGACCAAGCATTTTTAGTGAGTGAGGAAGGGTCTTCAAATTTATGATTCCGAATTTCTGAGATTTTACGCGATTACACGATTCGGACACCGATCGGGGAATTTTACCGGGCCGGGAGCATAAAGTGGGCAGATGACATCATCATTGATGATGCAATTTTGTGCCACCTAGGGGCTGCATGTCGACCAAGGGGAATGAAAGGCCAAGATGTTGCCATTTCAAAAGTTTCTGATCCGACGGCTGAGATCCGGTCTGGTAAAATGTGAATAGTGTCACAAATTTCACTATAAATACCCCCCCTCTTCACTTCATTCTCACACCATTCTCAAGATCTTAGGCCGAAATTTGAGAGAGCAAGGAGGAAGGGAGAAGTCCGGGAATTCTGCAATAAGCTCTCAGTAAGTTTTCGGTGTTTAGTCTTAAGTTTCGGTAGTTAGTGTAGAAATGTTAGATTAGTCTTTAATCTTCCGAGTATGATTAGATATCATATGATAGGGGTATTTTAAGTGGGAATTTTGAAAATCATGATTGGGTCAAAGTTCTGGAAAAAATTTGGAAAGTCGGAGTCAAAGTAGCGAAGCGCTGCGAAATTCCGCCGATTAGGGGAATAGGGGCAAAATGGTAATTTTTACCTAAAATGCCCGTTATGATGTCAAATCACTAATAAATGTGATATTACTCTTATAGGACATCAGGAACCTTGATCTGCTGTCGTTACGCTGTCCGACGTACCGCTGTCAACCCTCTGTTTCCGTCAACTGTGCAGTTTCCGTCAAAACGTACCAGAATTACCGTAAATCGTCAACGGAGGTACGGACGCGTACTGTAACACTAACTCTGTGCTGCTTAAATGCATATATGTGATAGATACGTTCGTAGACCGATATACAGACAGTTTTACACGGGTTATGGTCATAATAATGCCGTTATGTTTTCCTAGCGCTGAGGACACGAGTGGATATCGTGGCACTGGTTTACGTGCAGGCTGTTGTTGTTATTGTTTACCTTATGAGGCTTTACATATTGCTCTGTGCTTATGTTACGTCGTCATATTGATCATGCATCTGCTGTATGCTTATGTACTGATATACTGTTGTATTGTCTAGAATATCTGTTGTCTGTATACTGTGTTGTTTGGGCATAAGGTTAACCGTTATTTGAGATCCAATGTGGTAAATTGGATCTCAGCTATAGCTTCAGGGTCCGGAGGACCGAGAATTGGAGACCGGGGAAAACAGCAGGAGTAGACGATCGGCCGAAGATATCTTTACCGCTTTCCGTATTTTATATTCGAACACTAGAATGACTGTAATCATTACTATGTTACACTATGGTTACTGTTTGAATGCAAGTCAGTTACTCTTTCGCTCCAATGCTCTACTCTGATTGAAAAAAAAAAATCGCTTTAGAAAACGGGATGTTACACAAATAATAGTGCTCCACTAATTGAGAGAGCCTTGTTCCTATTTGTTACGGGTATAAAGGGAGAAAAAACCTAACACAATTAATCCCACTATCTAAATGTCATATGTATGTAATGGACTCGAGTCTGTCTTCCAATGAGTTTACGATCGAGGAAATTGGAAAATCCAAAGCAATTAGTCGCACTAATCTAAATTTCCTGTCTGTAATCATCAATTTCAATTGATGGATGGGTTAGTTCTATTCCCTTCGTGTTTCACATTTTCTTCCCCTTTTATTGATTATTAATTTTCACATTGGGTTTGGATCAAGTAAAAGTAAAATTAGGGAAGAGGAAAATTTCATAATGAATATAGATGGATTAAAAAAAAAATCATACATATAAAGTGATTTAGCCAAAGTGAAAAGTACCAAAGTAGCAACTTTTACCAAAAGTTGTACCTAATTAAAGCAAATGGAAAAGATTTTACCAAAATAATGCAGTTAGTATACACCAAATATTTGTATTTTTATACAATACTTTTACGCAGTACACTTTTTTATACAGATCCCAAAATTAATACTGTTGTTATACAAATATTTGGTGTATAACAAATATATATAAATCCCCCCGTTTTGGGATCTGTTGTTATAACCAAATTGTATCGCGTAATCTCTTAAAGAGCATTCTTAGTAAGTTATTTCAGCTACATGCTTTCTTTCTTTTGACTCCAAATTAAATGAAGTAGAGTTTTAAATTATTCCACTTTTTTATCATTTATTATTATTATTATTATTATTATTATTATTATTATTATTATTATTATTATTATTATTATTATTATATTAAATTTTTTTTATGGAATTGGGGACGCCACTCAAATAATTGTGACGCCATTGACACTTTTCTATCAGTGGCGTCAGGCCCCCCTACACCATTAGTGATGTTGTCTGACGCAACACCACTAACGGCATTATTTTGGTAAAATGTTTTCCATCTGTTTTAATTATATACAATTTTTAGTAAAAGTTGCTACTTTAGTACTTTTCTCTTTAGCCGCCAAACAGAAGTGCAGCAGAAATACCAATGCCTTATTAGGTACAGTAGCAGAGTTTTTAAAGAAAATGAAAGCGAAAGAAGAGTTAAAAGTTTGTTTGGTATACCCATAAAACAATTATTATAATTTTTAATTAATTAATTAATTTCACTTCCGGAACTTAATATAAGATTCAATTGACTAATTTGAATTCATTAGGAAAACTAACTAAATTACTCTAAAGTATTTATATTTATAAATTTTTCTCCAAACTGATTTACATATAATAAATTGATATATAATATAATGATACATATAAATATTTCACAGAGATCATGTAAATGCATATTATAATTGAATAATTTATTTTACTTTCTGAATCTCCTCAAATTAATCAAATAATGATTCTTGTATTGAGAACTGGATGTAATATAAACCTATTTACAATTATGTGAAAAAATCTATATATGGCATTGACTAAAAGACCCTGCCACCATCTCAAACCACCACAGCCGTCAGCCACCACATCCATAGCCACCGGCCACCAGCCACCCGCATTCCAAGTTTCCAACCATCAATACACGACCCATTGGTAGATCAAGAAGCAGGGGTCCCTCACAAACCATCATAACCAAAAATCCAATATTCGCTTTTTAATTTTTCATTTTTTTGGACTAAAGAGTATTATCCCCTAAAAACAAGCTTGACTAATGTACACATGGTATGCTTAAGTGGAAAAAATTTAGGACTAAAGAGTATTTCCCCCGAAAGTATTTATGAAAGAGTAACTAGTACCCTAAAGTTCAATAATGTTCAACAATTGCTCATTTCTTTATTACAACATGTCATGTTATGTTTAGGGTGTCACATGGCTTGCCAATTACAGCCAAAAAAATTGTCAATCCACGTTAATGATTAATAATTAGTGGCAACATCAAAGATGATATATATGTGTGTTCATATCTTCATACCCTCATAGATAGGTTATAATGTTATATAGCTATTCGTCCATAGAAAAGTTTAGTACGTAGTTCCTTTTATGTCAATTCAGATAAAGTTGTACAAGTTTTACCTCTTGAGGTTTTCCTCAATTGAATAGTTGAATTGCTCAAATAATTAGAGTTAGAGAGATAACAAGAAAGGTGAAAATTAAAGCAATTAACATCAGTCAATGAAATGTCTACTTACTTTTATTCATCACTTAAAATGGAGAAAGCATTTTACATTTGTTTCACACAATCATTCAAATGTATATATATAAATATGAACAATTCCAAACCTATCACATCCTTATTACCCACTTACATTTTGCAAATTCACTTTCTTCACCCACACTTGATATTATCCTTTTAATAAGACTTGTCTGTGAAAAATCAATAGATCAAATTGAATATAAATAGACATATAAGCATATATCTTCCTTCATAAGTAGGCTTTGAACCTACTAAAACCTAAATAAATGTAGGCTTTTGGTAGGTTTCAAAACCAACATATTTACTAATTGTAGACTTTAACATAAAATTAAAATAATCATAACTACTAATAATAGAAAAATGTATCCATTATAATTTAGCAATGAATATGATATGGTGATAAACCCAAAAATCAACATCCATGATGCAATATATAAAAATATCATAAAAAGATAATATCACCATAATGAAAATTGTGTAAAAGATCAATTAAACAACACAATAACATAAACATCAAGGCTTCAATATAATCTCATCTTGTTCCGATGGCTCCTATACAATAAAAGAATAATTTGAAATAAATAATTCGTCCCAACACAAGTCCAAAAAACATGCAACAAATATAAAAATAAATAAGTAATATTCATACCTTCAATTTTTTTCTTGAACTCATATTTGTGACCAAGCCAATCCTTGAGGTTGAGGAGGAGCAGATTCACTTGTTTTTGTAACATCCCAATTTCAAAAGTAGTATATTTTTTTTCCATATATCAGAGTAGAGCATCGGAGCAAATCAAATGTTGAGTAACTGGTACAACAATAACAGTGACGTAACCGCCTGTTCATAAAGAACAATACATTATCTGTTCAAATATTAATTGTCCTCAATCGGGTCTTTATGCGATCTTCACACGTGCTGCTTACTCTGCTTATTCTTATCTTCCGTCCTCGGGTCTCTGTACCCTGAAGCTAAGAGCTGAGGTCCAATACCCATTGGACCCCAGGTAACGGTTAACATCATGCTTATATAAACAATATGTACAACAGATATTTCTAGTATTACAGCATAGATCCATACAGTACATCGTCTGATCAATTGATAACAACTACACTATCATGCAAAGTTATCCCTGGTTTGCAACATCCGTGCCACGATGTACAGTCGTGTCCTCAGCGCTAGGAAAACATAACGGTATTACCATGACTATAACCCGTAAAGCTGTAAAATAGTGATCTAAGTCTACCTTAGTCACAGTGCATGTCTAGGACAGAGTCCCATTCATGGCCTTATGAAATCATCCACAACATATATAATCATATAAACATCATTGTCATTGTTACAGTACGCGTCCGTACCTTCGTTGATGGTATTCTGGAACGTTTGACGTAAAACCTGTACTTTGACGGAAAACGGTGGTACGTCTTGACAATGAACGACAATGCGGTACGACGGCGGTTCGTGATCAAAGATTTCCTATAGAAATAATATCACGTTTATCAATATTTGACATCATAACAGGCATTTTAGGTACAAATTACCATTTTGCCCCTATTCCCCTAATCGCCTTAATTTCGCCAGAGCTTCGCTACTTTGACTTTATTTCTCCAAAATTTTGACATATCTCTTTCTCCAATATATTTTTGAAATAAATATCATATCTACCCCTAAAACATGATATCTAAATCATACTCGAAAAACTAAAGATCTAACACTTCTACTATAACTACCGAAAGAACTTAAGACTAAGGACCGAAAAACTTACTCGAGCTTTCTTTGCAAATTCCCCGGACTCCTTCCTTCCTCCTTGCTGCTCCCAATTTCGGCCTTGCTCAAGAGGGATGGTGTGAATTTTTCAAATGGGAGCAAAGCCTATTTATAGGCAAAAAAAATGGTGCACTATTCATGCTTTACCAGACGGATTCTAGACCGTCGGATCGCACTTCGTTGGAGTGGCACAATCTTGGCCATACACCTAGGGCTGCCGACCTCCCCCCCCCCCCCCATAGGTGGCAAAAATTGACATCATCTTGATGATGTCACATGCCCTACTTTATGGTCTTGTACCGATAAAGTTCCCCGATCGGTGTCCTAATCGCGCAATCTTGTAAAATCTCAAAAATCCGGAAACATAGCCCTGAAGATCTCTTTTTCCTCTTTCAAAATACTTGGGTCAACCAAATTTTTGATCCCATTCAGGGTGTCTTCGGTTCCGCTGAAGATTTTTGGATATCCGCCTTCGGTTGCGGAAATTGCTTCTGTAACAACATCTTCGAGACAAAAATCCACTTATTCATAATATGCCCAGATGTTTACCAACTCATTCTTGGATTTCAAGTTATGGCTTGGTTTCTATAGGTTTTCATTTATCTGATTTGCTTTTTGAACATCAGATAGATTCACAGTCAGTCTAGTATAACCCTTTTCGGTTTCGGAAATAACTTCGGAGACAGCCTACTCCGAGATAAAAATTCACTTGTTTCTAATATACTCTGACTTTAGAAACCTTGTTCATGGTTTTCTAGATAGGATTAAATTTCTATCCGTGGTCATTTATCCTATTTACTTTTACAACTTAACTACACTTTAACCATAAGTTACATGATGTTTAACAATCAATTCCTATCCTCATATTTCATCCAAAAGTGTCGGTCAAAACCTGGTCTTTTTTTCGTTTTTTAATTAATTATTCAATTAATAATATATATTTAATAATTATTTTACATAATTTTTCCACAAAGTTTCCTATTGGTCCATACTTTGATTTAGGCTTAAAATTACTTAATCTCACCAATTTTTCTTCATATTCTCCAATTAATTAGCAAATATATTTTATGCTAATTTTAGCCATAAACCACTAATTATAGGGTTTTACATAATTATCTTTGGATTTTCCTTTGTTTAAGCCCAAATAATTAGCCAATAATTATTTAATTAATTACCCACTAATTGTTGATAATTTTATTAATTAGAATAACTCATTACCTCACATCTTTTGCACTGACATTAGTATTTTATGTCCCATGCATTATATTAAAATTTACGGGGGCATTTTGGTCATTATAATACTTTTTGATTTTCCCCCTTTATTTTTCCAATGTTATATTTTATTAAATTACCAAAATTAGAGACAATATACTCTCTTAATTTTAATAATTATTTTACTACCTCCTAGGATTTTTCATAATTCCCTTAGGTCATTATATGCCCCATGTAACATCCCGACTTTTCAAAAGCAGTACAAATTTTTTATTTATTTAAAATCATCAGAGTAGAGCAACGGAGTAAAGAGTAACTGATATTTAGATTCCAAAATGCCGTAAGTCTGGCTGGTTACAACAGCGGTACAGAAACCGCGTGGTTTAGAAGTATATAACAGAAGAAAGGCTTCCGCTGGAACAACAAAAAGGAAGTCTTCAGATCACTCTATCACAATCAATGTATATGTATTGCTCCCAAAGATGCGGACATATTGCTCCCAAAGATAAAGACATATTGCTCCCAAAGATACGGACATATTGCTCCCAAAGATACGGACATATTGCTCCTAGCATATAGACATATTCTCTAACCTCTATATGCACTCAAACAAGTATAACAAATCTACTACGCGAACGTACATACACCAATACTACATAACCACACAACAAACATATAGTTACCATTCATCACACATAAGCATACATAGACATCAGAGTTAAGGTTACCAGTACGCGAACGTACCTTCGTTGACGGTAGACGGTACTTCCGTCGGAAATCGTACTTTTTTACGGAAACGACACGTTTTACGGAAAACAGCGAAACGTCCTGTCGGACAGCGTAACGACAGCAAATCAGAGTTTCTGACGTCCTATAAGGGTAATATCACTTCTATTAGTGATTTGGCACTATAACTGGCATTTTAGGTAAAAATTACCATTTTGCCCTTATTGGCGGAATTTCGCCAGCTTCGCTATTTTAACTCTAATCTTCCAAAATTTTGCCAGAACTTCGACCCCACCAATATTTTCGAAATAATGACTAAAATACCCCTAGCATATGATATCTAATCATACTCGAAAGGTTAAAGACTAAACTAGCATTTCTACTCTAACTACCGGAAGAATTACGAAAGCTTAAGTACCGAAAAATTTACCCAGAGCTTGCTGCAAAATTCCCCGGACTCCTTCCTCCTCCAGAGCTCCTCTCTCTAACTTCTCTCTAGGATTTCTAAGAGTGGTTTTTGGTGTGAGAAATGCAAGAGAACCATGGCCTATTTATAGAAAACCAAAGGGATACAAAGGGAATTCTTGAAGTTGTTTATAACCATGGAAAACCAAAGTGAAAATGGTGTTTAATCTTGGTCCATGGAAGCATGCTGCACGAAATTCAGGGCTGATGTGGCTGCAAGGGAGTGGTCCAAAAGTAATGACTTATGTTGCTTTATAGCCCGGTCTAAGAGAATTTCCCCGATCGGTACCGGATTCGCGTGATTTCGGAAAAATCTTAAACTTCTGGATTTACAACTTTGAAACCATTTCCTCACTCATTAGAAATGTCCAAGTTAACCTAAATTTTGATCCCATATAGGGCTCCAACTGTCCAGTTGAAGTTTTCTCGAAAAACGTGTCCGAACGTGTCCGGTGTCGAAACGTATTTCTGAAAATACCAACTTCTTCAGAAAAATTCACTGATTCCAAATATGTCAAAATAAATTCAAACTCATGCCTATATGTTGAGTTAGAATTTATTTTCCTTATATCCAAAAATATACCTATATGCATTTTTCCCTATTTTGTTTTATTAGGAAATGCACAAACGACTTCAGAATTTTCTCCCAATTTTCGTTTTTATTTAATTAATAATTAATTAATATTATATAAAATAATTATTTAATAATTATTTTTATATAATTTTTACAAAATTTCCTATTGGTCCATACTTGATTTTAGGCTCAAAAATACCTAAACTCAACTATTTTTCTCCAAAATTTCCAATTAATTAGTAAACATGTTTTTACTAATTTTAAAACAAAAATCACTAATTTTTGAGCTTTACATAATTATCTCTGAATTTTCTTTGCTTATGCTTAAGTAATTAGCCCATTATTACTTAATTACTTTCTTATCAATAGTTGATAATTTTCTTAATTATCACACCTCATTACCTCATGACTTTTACACTGACACATTTGTTTCCATGTGTTCGTATTATCTTAGCATCTACGGGGTATTACGGTCATTTCAATACTTTTTGGGTATTTTTCTACAATTTCTCCAAGTTTGTAACTTAATAAATTACCTAAATTAGGGACAATATCCTTCCCTATTTCAAGTAGATTTTTACTTGCTTCTTTTATAGCTTTCACAGGGTATTTATAACCCATAATGTGCTTAGGGACCTATTTGCAAATTCCCAAACGTTTTAGGGACCTAATTGCAAATTATCTAATTTCAAGAGAAATTACCTTAACAACAAGGTAAACTCAATACAAGGTGTTTGAGACCTCATATTCACCTATTTTCAATAGGTATATTTACTCATTTTATGATTTTTACCCTAAGTCAGATTTTAGGGTATTACACCCCACAAGGGCATTTTAGTAATTTTGGCACATTATTATTTTTTCCTAATTTCCAAGAGATTTTTCCTTCATAAATACGATATCTATAACACAGAAATTGAAACCACATATTCAGTGGCGGAACCAGAAAAAAAAATTTAGCCCGGGCCAAAAAATAAATATATTGAACTACTCACTTTAGTTTTTATTATAAGATACCAACTAACAAGTATATTTGGTCCTTTTTATAAGACATGTGATTGTTTCCAAATAGCATTAATTTTTTTCCATGTATACCCATAATTAAAAAGGTAGTGAGTGAGAGTAATAATTAATAAAAATTAATTATTTTTTTTTCAAGCAAAAAAGAGTAATAATTAATATGATATTAGAGTTTAGTATAATTAATAGAGATAATATTAAAAACTACTTAAATTTTAGGACAAATTTAATAACTTTAACTGTTTTTATTGACTTGTGAGAATTGTTAGTTTGTTCATTAAATAAGAACCAAAGGGAGTATTTACTATAAATAGTATCAAATAACCTTGAAAACACAAATAAATAATAACCGATAATTATAAATCAAAACAATATATAAAATAATACTAACATTTTGGGTATCTCAAACAATAATTTTACTTTCATTTTACAGCCAAATGAGTAATAAAACAAACATTATCCTTGTAGAGAAGATAAAAAAATAGATGGGGCCAAATTTGTGGCCAAATAAAATATCATATAATAAATACATATATATACTAACAAATTTTATAAGATCAGTCGGGGCCAGCTGGGGCCAAGACCCCAACTGGCCATCACCATGTTCCGCCACTGCACATATTCACTTATCAAAAATAACCATTTTATTTATCCGGGTATTACAATTTTGTTGATGAGGCTATCCATTACAAGGACTTGTTCTATATTAAAAAAAATAACAAACCAAATTAATTATAGACTATATAAAATTTAGGCCACAAAAACTACATATGGATACTATCAATTCATTCAATTAATACATGTGATTTAAAATATAAAATATGACCATATAGAACAAACATAGCAAGCCCAGAGATACTACATGAAGACTAGCAAAATATGTGGATAGAAAATCTTCTTTCAACCATACATCAAATGCAGCTATACACAAATGACTTGCAAAATCATCAGGACCACACTCACAATACAATTTATGAAAAGCCTGATCCAGTCATTCCCCTACAGTTCTCAAGAAAAAAAAAACTAAACTAAACAGCCAATCTTAGAAAAATAGCATCACCTCAATGCCCAACTGCTACTCTATTCATAGTTCATATCCAATTAAAGCCATTATTATTAAATACTGATTGTAACATCATAATAACTGAGGTGCTTAGTTATAAGAAAGAAGGAATTAAGAAAAAAAGTCATAACATCCATTTTACTTAATTTCTCCACTAGTAGTCTCAG
This sequence comes from Acacia pycnantha, assembly GCA_025563575.1. Classification (NCBI taxonomy): domain Eukaryota; kingdom Viridiplantae; phylum Streptophyta; class Magnoliopsida; order Fabales; family Fabaceae; genus Acacia; species Acacia pycnantha. The sequence goes on along the minus strand of JAMWYP010000031.1, from coordinate 1,958,425 downwards.
CCAAAGCATTATCCACACATTTAGCAACACGAAATTTTAAAACAAAAACATACTTGAAAGGAAAGCTATATATATAGCATGCGGTTCAACAACCAGTAATTCGAATAAATTATGCTACAACAGTCCAACAATAGTTACTTAGATGACATAATAATCAGTATCAGTACTCTAATTATTACAACAGATTCGCTCTAAAAGAGGTTCACAAACAACAAACTTAAACTTCAAACAGACACAATCATTTACACTCAATAAAAAATCAGTTCAGCTGCAACGTCCTACTCGCTTTACAGATCTTTTTACCTGCTATGCCTTTCTAAATCACTTGTACAAGTGGGAATCAAAACAATGACAGGATTAATACCACAGTACTTTGATGACAGTGCAATAACTAACAAATTGATCAGAGAAAAAACAAATAAAGATAGGCCAGCGGAAAAATAATGGTTGCGACAAAAAAAAAAAGACCAGTAGCAAAAATAGTTTCTATATTGGGAAGAGATTACATATTCAACAAAATATTCAAGGAAAAATTGAAGGAAGAGAGATTATAGCAGTAACAAAATAAGGGTTGCGACAGAGTACAGACTAAGTGAGAGCCGAGACCGAGAGAAATAGCAAGCGACAAAAGGATGAATGAGGGAGAGGAATAGCGAGCTGCACAACGGCGGGAATATGGAAAGACAATGAGAAATACAATGATTATTACTTTAAATTAAAAATTACAATCTAATAATGGTTGGAAAATAAAAATAAAATATAAGAATAAAAAACATATAAACATAAGTATAAAAAAATATTAAATATTGTGTATATACATATATGATAAAAATAAAATTATATTTTTTGTGTGAACAGGCCAGGTCTGAAGGCTTACAGGCCAAATCTTAACAAAATAGGTCTGGGCTATTTACACATTTAAGCCTTTAAAAGCCTGTTCAAGCTCTAATTAGGCTAGGCCATAGGCCACCTTATAGGGGTCTGACCTATTTCCACCCCTAACCATAGCGCTGGATATTCTGGCCTTACTGCCTAAGGAATCATCTACGTGTCACAGGCATACATCTCAACTACAACTTGGTACAGTCTGAATATTCTGTCAACCTCAAGATAAACTCTGGATACACTGGTCCAAAGTCACCATGCTAGGCAACAAACTCAGTACTAGGCTCACAGGTCTTACAGCCCAGGAACACCGCCCCCATGCAAACTTTCACACCGGGTCTTACCGCCTCGAACCTCTGCTCGTCTATCCCGTATCTGAGATTCTTCAATTTAACCTCTTAGACTACTTTCCTCTTGCTTAGCATTGTAGATGGCAAGTACTATCTAACTTAACCAGTTCATAGTTCTAGACCATTCAATCAGTTATGTTCCTGGATCATCATGGTCACCAACTGCACCACTCACTACTACAAAAAAATGAAAAAACGACCTAAATAGGCCCAATTAACGTCCTTTTTCAGAGGGACGTCTCGGGCTGGGTAGTCGTTTTTTTTTAAGTTTGGCGCCCTGAATTTATTTCAGGACGCCTGATATTAGGCGACCTGAATAAATTTGGGACGCCTGATATTAGGCGACCTGAATAAATTTCAGGACGCCTAATATGAGGCGTCCTGAAATAAATTCAGGACGCCTAATATCAGGCGTCCTGAAATTTATTCAGGTCGCCTCACATGACGCCTTTTTTTTAAAAAAAAAATCTCCCAAACCTCAATTTCGGGGAGCTAGGTAGTGATGAGCCAAGCGGATCGAAGATAGCAAGCCACGATTTGGGCAGAGGAAGAGCAGATCTGAAATTCAAGAAACATGCTAAGGAGCAAATCTAGAATAATAAAAAATGCCATGGAGCAAATCCAGAAAACATCAAAAATAAGAAGCAAGCGATAAGGTTATCTTAAAAAAAAACCTAGAACAAACCCACCTGAACAGATCTGCAACGAAATCAACTGTGGCTTTCATTCGCGGTGGCGTCCGGTGTCGCTCGGTTTCAGATCTCAGTGGCGAGGGGAAACTTAGATCTGTTTTCCTCTGAACTTCTCATGGCAGGAAGAGGCAGATGAAACTAACGACGGCCTGAATCAGAGGAGGAGCAGAGGATCGAGGAGGGAAGATGGAGGGAGGACGAGGCACGAGACGAGTGGAAAAGGAGAGGAGTTTTAGCGCTGTGTGAGGGAGATCGATTGTGTAGCGCGCCATGACAGATCGAATAGCTAATAAATACATTTATCCTTTTTGGCGACCTGAAATTTGTTTCAGGTCGCCAAAAATACTATTTTTGGTGTCCTGAAACAAATTAAGAGAGCCAAAAATTACCCTAGCGCCAAATTTTTAAAAAAAATTACCCAGGTGCCAAAAAATTTCCCTTTTAAGCGTCTTAAAATATATTTTAGGATGCTAAAATGTTTTTTAAATATATATTTTTTGATTTCTTTGATTTGATTAGTAAAAGTTTCTATATCTTTGATTTGATTTGATTAGTATTATTTTTATTTCTTTGATTTGATTAGTAAAAGTTTGGATTTGATTAGATTTAATTAGTATTATTTTCGATTTTTTTTTATTTTTCGATTTCTTTGATTTGATTAGTAAAAGTTTCTATATCTTTGATTTGATTTGATTAGTATTATTTTTATTTCTTTGATTTGATTAGTAAAAGTTTGGATTTGATTAGATTTGTTTAGTATTATTTTCGATTTCTTTGATTTGATTTGATTAGTATTATTTTTTATTTCTTTGATTTGATTAGTAAAAGTTTGGATTTGATTAGATTTGATTAGTATTATTTTCGATTTTTTTGATTTGATTTGATTATTTTTCGATTTCTTTGATTTGATTAGTAAAATTTAATTTTGGCGTCTGATTTAAATTTTAGGACGCCAGCAAATTTTCTGGCGCCAAAAAATTCTTAAAAATGCGCTAAAAAATTGATTTTAGGCGTCCTGATTTAAATTTTGGGACGCCAACAAATTTCCTAGCGCCAAAAATTCTCCAAAATGCGCCAAAAGATCGATTTTAGACGTCCTAAATATATTTTAGAACGCCTAAAATTGATTTTAGGCGTCCTAATTGTATTTTAGGACGCCTAACAAATTTCCTGGCACCAAAAAAATCTTTAAAATGCGCCAAAAAATTGATTTTAGGCGTCCTAAATATATTTTAGGACGCCTAAAATTGATTTTAGACGTCCTTATTATATTTTAGGACGCCTAAAATCGATTTTGGGCGCCTTAAAATTATATTTAGGACGCGTAAGTCTCAAAATTCAGCCAAATAATTATGAAAATGCCACCGCTATACTTTTTACTTCCTTTTTTTAAATAATGACGTCTTTTAGGGAAGTAATATCTACTTTTTGTAGTAGTGACTTTTCAATTCAACATATCAGTGACAACAATCACGTCACTACTTTTCAATTCTTATATTTTGTCTCATATTTAACCTTTCTGATTTTCAAATATTCAAATTTCCGTGGATCGCACTATACAAAAGTAATGCTTTCACATTTTCAATAAAACATAATCGTTGCTAACTCAAATTTAAGAAAACACATTTACTGCCGGCTCAAATTCAAGAAAACACATTTACTGCCAACTCAAATTCATAAGTGGGATAATTCATCTTATGAGGTTCAACTTCTGAGAGGCTCACGCCACCATTTCGTCCTACTTCACCAGGATATATCTCAATCCTTTCTTTTCTTCACATTCGGCCACCACCAAGAAGATACCCAGTAACACATGCTAAAGGTTCCTCCGTTCGATCGAACCGCAAGTGGTTTCGCATGTTCACAATACACACCACTGGGAAGATACCCCGCTAAGAGTGGCAAAGACGCCATGTCTCGTACCCCCTCCCCGGACGGTTCCTCCGCTCAATCGAGTGGCAAGTGGTAACGCACCCCTACAAGACGAAATTTTCTCAACACATACCATTGAAGTAGTAATACGCCCCCCACGAGGCAAAATTTTCTCGGATCGGGAGTATTCAACACTGGTGCGAGTTTCAACTTCTCTTATAGCCCTTTGAAATTCACTCACAGACCAAGGGTGGAACTAGGGGAGACTAGGGGTGGCCCCTGCCCCCCTAAAATGACAGAATAAAACCTAGAAGTTTAGGAAATTACATTTCAACCTCATAAAAATTTCAATATTTTCACTTTAGTCCCCACTAAAAGTTTCGTGGAGGGACTAAAACGGAAATATTGAAATGTTTATAGGGATGAAATGTAATTTCATGAACACCTGAGTTCTATTATGTAATTTTTGCCCCCTAATTACAATTCCTGGCTCCACCCCTATCACAGACCCATCCACTAAAACAATTCTCTCTTTCAAATTTCTATTCAAATGAGCTTTTATCAATGGCCAACAATTCAAGACCAACAAACTAAATATTTCTACAATAGTTTCTAGAATCTTCCAATTCTATATTGCATCCACAATTATGGATTCCACAAAGATCCCTTCTAAGAGACAACATAGTTTTTTTTTTTTTTTTGCTCGGTAAGAAATGACCATCCGTCAAATATTAAGATGACTAATTAAATAATTTATCATTGAATTGAAGTTTTCTTAGGATATATATATATATATACACACACACACACAAATTTGCGATCTTCACTAAAACATATAATATTCAATTGGGAACAAGAATATAATATTCAACCAACGCAATTAATTCAAATCATCTGACATATTTCATTTAAGCATGACCTTACGTTCTTTTTTCATAAACAGCGTGATCTTAAATTCTAGTATTGTTTTTTCATCGACCAAAAAATCAAGTCTCGTATTTAAGAAAATTACTTGTAAAAATATGTTTGCGCACACAAATATTATAATGTAACACAACATGCGTTTAGATTCAGTAGAATCCAATGGAATCTCCAAAACTGATTGATCTATGAATCTAATTCAGGTATCGAATTATATTTATTTTGCTCCACTTATGAGCTTTCCTACAAGTTAAACGAAAATAATGAGAGAAAAACCAATACAAATTGTCCCATTAATTATCTAAATTTCTTATTAATATAATGCTCCACTCATGATCAGCCTTAATGGAAGGACCAATCCAATTTTGTCTCATCATTTAAATGTCCTGTCTTCAATCATCATTTACATTGGATGTGTGGGTTAATTCCATTTCGTTCACATCTTAATTCATTCCATCGTCCCACTATCGATAGGGATTTGGATATCCTCATAAGTTGAAATATTCAGTTTCCCAGATAGTAATTGAAGAAATCCTAGTCTGTGCAACGTACGTACCATATATATATATAGTTGTTTCAGTTGTACGCGTTTTGATATAGGGTTATGGTCTAATTTAGTTGGAAGTTTTTTCTAGATCAATTTCATTCTAGAAGTGTAAAAAAAAAACAAAAAACAAAAAAAAAACAAAAAGGAGCAGTGTTGCCCTTAACTATTAAAAATGATAACAATCAATATTAATTGTTTGGCAATATAATCAACATTAGTCGTAGTTTAATTGTTATGGCAATTTTACTTATCTTTTAACATTTTTAAGTCAAAATTTATCTAGAAAAATTTCCAGATACCCACAACTTCAACGCAAAAAAAATTCAGCACAAAATTGGACATTAATCCTTGATATCATTGTATAGCTCAGTCTACTAACTACTGATTCCATCCAGTTTTGAGGGCCAAAAGTGCTTTTGGGAAACCCAATTCTGCTTTAATGTGTGTTTGGTTAATCAAAGGGAAGAAATGAGTAACATTATTATAATAATTGGTCACGTTTGTTTAACATGAAAAAAATGCTCAATAATTTGAATTAAGAGAAACCCCTTAATATGTGTAAATCTACATGTATAATATAAATGTGAAATAAAACCATAAATTTAAAACATAAGGTGGATTTGAGTTTTATATTTAGAACTAAAATAAACTTCCTAACTAATAACTCCTATATCTCCTATATTTTGTATAAGAATTAGTAGTAATTGGCCACTTGTGATTACCATGTATATATACACACTTAATTTGAATTATATAAGGAATTAAACACCCAATTGTAATACGAATTTGATGGGGGAATTGTATAATAAAACCTTAAAAAATATTGGAATTTTGATCAACTAAAACCCTACAATACAAACTCCACAAGAGATTATCAAACTCTTGCATCCTCACCATATTCTATCTATAATACAAACTCACAAGTAACTCTACTCACAAAATAAATTTTTATTCCAAAATCTTTTATTTGTTTTTCTCCACAGCCTGATATAATTGATAAAATTGCCATATGGAGTCCATTCAGAATGTCATTTTGTAGTCATTCAGAATGTCATTTTGTAGTCATTCATAATTCAGACAAAAAACAACCTTTGAATTTAAATAAACATTAGTCCACCTCGGTATCCGTGCTATTAGCAGCGGACTGGACTTTTTGTTAAACCCAAATCAAAGCTAGTAGGGGATCTTCTCAAAAGATTTTCAGGATGCACTTAAACCAAACTAAATGAGTTCAATACGTATATACTAGAATTTAACACAAGAACTTGTCTTCTAAAAAAAATCACGTGATCAATTTGAATATAAATGGACACATAAGATAAGCACATTCTTACTAATGCTTTTATATCTTATTTATAACATACTTCGGTCCATTTTATTTAATTTCTCCAACATCATTTTACTTGAGTGGAGAACATTAAACATCATTTATTTGCAAGCACGAGGTCTAAATCCAATCTTTTCACCAGCAACATCGTACACTACCTCTAGTGTTTTCTGCTGTTGATTTCCAATAATAGCCACATCTCCATAATCTTCATCTCCATCATCCTCATCTCCATCATCCTCATCTCCATCATCTTCATTCTCCGCAAACGCCAAACACACCTTTTCTTCGCTTGCTACAAACAAAACTCCGGTTACGTCCAACTCCACGGTCACCCCACCTCCAAACAACAACGATATCGTTGGAATGTCAACTTCTTTGTAACCTTTCAGGTTGTAGCACGTGTCCAGTATCGACAACGGATCCGCCTTCGGGTACCTCGACATATTTTTCCGGAACGCGTCTCTCAGAGGACCATAGGCCGCCGGAGGGAGCCGGGTGATGACGGTGCCGGAGTCGATGATCGTGCCAGAGGAGAACACGGAGGCGGAGATTTGGAGATTGACACCAGCGACGGTTATTCCAGCGAAGTCAACGCCGTAGAAGGAGGAGCCATGGGAGATAGAAGACAACGTAGTGAATTTTACGTTTCTGGATGAGCCACCACCGAAGGCGATGTAACCAACGGTACTAGAGCTGGAGGGGAGGCAATAGGAGAACATTTTCCCGTACTTTCCGGCGGTTTGTTCGATGAAGGAGAGGACGTGGCGACCAGGACCTAACAATCCGGCGATGCCCCGGAAGAGTCCCCGGTTGTAATGGTCGCAGCCGAAGAAGAAGTTGTCGAAGACGTCAGTCGGAGAAACGGTTAGTTTTTCCTTAGCAAAGTAGCCGGAGGAGAAGGATTCATCACCATATTCAACACCGTATATGCAAGCTCTCGTTGCTTTCGAACACGCTGGCAAAATTCCTAGAGGTATATGCAGATATAAGAGTTCAAATGTATCACTACGTCGTCCTTAATCTCAGTTGACTTCTTTTAGAGGTACAAAAAAAACTAAATAAATTACTTAATTATACTATATAATTATATTTATACTATGGGAAAAACACTTCTCATGTTGTAGGAGAAGTATTTTCTCATGTCACACACACATAAAATGGTGGGACCCACACATATATATAATGAGCATTATATATATCTGTGGATCTCACCATTTCATGTGTGAGTAGGAATCTTCTTCTTCTCATGTAACATGAGAAGTTTAAACCCCTTATACAATATGTTATATTATTATATTATATATCAAACAACTTAGTTTGAAAGAAAATAAACATAAATACTTAAAAAATTGATTTAGATTTCTTAATTTTTTAAAAAAAGTCAAGCTCTTAAACGAGAAAGAATAAATGAACAAGAGAGAAAGATGATATATATACATACCTGTGGCAGAGACAAGCTGGGAACACTGGGAAGAAGAACAAGAGATGTTGGAGTAAGAAGAAGATTGTGAAGGGTCGAAGATTGGTTCCTTCTGGGAATAGCAAGAACCATCACAGGGCTTACACTGAGTCCAGGTGAGGTCACTGCCTGTGTCGAAGAGGAGAGACAGATCTCTCTTAGGGCTTCCCAGCCCCACCGTGACATAGTAGTTCCCCTCCCCGAGAGGGATGCCAGACTTCGTCGGAAGCTGAGTTCCGTCCAATCCCTTCTTTGAAGTCTCTACTTGTTCTTGGTGGTAGTTCTGATGTGTTTTGGAAAGCTTGGATTTGATTGCCCTAACTCTGGCTTCGTCCTGCTTCAATATCTCTCTGTGTTGTATAATCAAAGAAGATGGTGAAGATGAAGAAGAGGGTTGCTTCAGCTTTGAACATGGCCCATGCTTGTGTACCACTTCCAAGGATCCATTCCTATTTGCGCCTGTTCGTCGTTTATGATCACTAAATAACTTGAGTTATCACCTTTTTTTTTCATTTCTTTGTGTGCCACTTCTAACTCTAATCAGTGTCATTTAACTCTATATTTTCGGTTAAATTGTGAAGACTGATCATGCAGAGTATTATTGGTATTATAAAAATCAAAAGCCAAGCATGTAAATAAATTGATGTCAATTAAAAATTCATACGGTGACCACATCATCAGAGAGAAATTAATGGAAGATAGAATGGACCTTGTGTAGGAGAGCTGCAAGAGGAAGAAGGAAAGAAAGAGCTGAGAGAGACACGATTGTGAGTGTTATGTTGAAGCTCATTACTGGTTTCTTCTGATCTTATTGCAGAAACAAAGCTTTTCTTCTCAGAGAAGAAGAAGAAGATGAAGCAAACCAGAGAAAGAGTAGAAAAGAGGAAGGGATTAGAAGAAGAAGAAGAAGAAGAAGAGGAGGAGGAAGAAAAAGAAACCATGGAAAGAAAGAGGAGATGGTTAATGTCTTTGTGACTCAGTTGGCCACACAGGATACAATCTTAATCGATATAGTTGGCTTTTATAGGACAAATTTCACGGCTGAGCTTGATAATGTTTGTATTAAATTAGATGAGTCACACTTGGATTGCACAAACTAATAAAGTATATATGTTAGAAATAAGTTATACAACTATATATTATTTAATAGCATAATTCAGTATAAATTTAAATTTTTATTGATGTTGAATATCTGTGTATATAGTGAGGTATTTGAAAAAGACTTGTCATGCGTTGCTTCTATTTTACTTAAATTAATTATCTGTAGTAACCATCATATACTATAATACGAGTTTATGTGATTTATTTAGTAACCTCTGTAACATCCCAACTTTTTCAAAGCAGTATAAATTTTTTTTTTGTCAAACATCATTTCAAAATCATCAGAGTAGAGCATCGGAGCGATTGAGTAACTGATATATAGATTCAAAATGCCGTAAGTCTGGCCAATTTACAGAAGCGGTACAAAACCGTGTGGTTCAAAAGTAGATAACAACATCAAAGGAAGGCTTCAGACGAAACAACAAAAGAAGTCTTCAGCCGGAACTTCTACGCGGGCTGCTTGTCTCTCTCCTCGGTCCTCGGTCCTCCTGAACTCGACGCTATGTTAAGGGTGAGATCCAGCGCACCGGATCTCGAGTAACAGTTAACCTCATGTTTATGTATACACATACAAACGATGACATCCACAACATCATCAGCACATACCATCACTCTATCACAACCCATGCATATGTATTGCCCCTAGCATGTAGATCTATTGCCCCCAGCATACCGACAGATTGCCCCCAGCATACAGACATATTGCCCCCCAGCATACAGACATATCCTCTAACCACTATATGCATTCAAAAAGTACAACATCTATACAACACATATACCACATACATGCATACCATAAACATCAGAGTTAGTGTTACAATACGCGAACGTACATACACCAATAGTACATAAACACAAAACAGACATGAAGTCATCATCTATCACATACAATACACATATCACATATATGCATACAATAAACATCAGTGTTAGTGTTACAGTACGCGAACGTACCTTCATTGACGGAAATTTGGTACTTTGACGGAAAACGGTACAACAGTTGGTCAGAACCTTATCAGAGATATCCTATCAATATAACAACGTACTTGTTAAGGATCTATCATTACGACGGACATTTTTAGTCAAAATGACTATTTTACCCCTGATCCCCTAATCGGCGGAATTTCGCCAGCACTTCGTTACTTTGACCCTAATCTTCCAAAATTTCAACATAACTCCTCTTCCAACATCATTTTCAAAATATAAATCATATTAATTAATGATTCACAACATAACAGGCATTTTAGGTAAAAATTACCATTTTGCCCCTGATGCCCCTATCGGCGGAAATTTCGCCAGTGCTTCGCTATTTTAACTCTAATCCTCCAAAATTTTGCCAGAACTCTGACCCCACCATGATTTTCAAAATTTAGGACTAAAATACCCCTATCATATGATATCTAATCATACTCGGAAGATTAAAGACTATTCTAACATTTCTACGCTAACTACCGAAACTTAAGACTGAGTATCGAAAAACTTACTCAGAGCTTCGCTTCAGAATTCCCCGAGCTCCTCCTTCTCTCTTCTCTCTCTCTAGATTTCGGTTTTGCTCTTCAAAATTGTGTGAGAAATGAAGAGGTCTCAAGGCCTATTTATAGAAAAGTGTAAGGACATAATGGGAATTTCCAATTTGATCACAACCCTTGGATACAACTTGTTGGAGAAGGCAAAATCTTGCCCCTTGAAGCCCTTGGTCGACATAAGGGGGCTGAGTTGTGTAACATCCCAATTTTAAAGCGGAAATTTTTTTTTTTCAATCAGAGTAGAGCATTGGAGCGAAAGAGTAACTGATCATAACAAAACATGAACCATAGTGTAACATAGTATTTGACATTACAGTGATCCTACTTGTTCAAAAGGTAAGTACAGAAAGCGATAATATAACTTCGGCTGGTAGCCTACTCCTGCTGCTTGTCCCTAGCACCGATCCGTGGTCCTCCGGATCCTGAAGCTACAGTTGAGATTCAATTCACCGCATTGAATCTCAGGTAACGGTTAACCTTATGCTCAAATAAAACAGTATATAGACAACAGATATTCATGACATAACAGCAAACATCTCATCGATAAGTGTGACACGAGCAGAACATAAGCATGGAGCGGTATGTAAGGTCCTACACAACAACATTGTGACACGAGATGGGACATAAGCATAAAGCGGTATGTAAAGTCCTACACAAATATAGCCTGCACATTACCCTGTGCCACGATCACGTGTCCTCAGCGCTAGGAAAACTCAAAGCGGTATTATCATGTCTATAACCCGTACAAGGTTGTATGTATAACGACGACCCTAAGCAGAGCCCCGATATATGAATGTATCTATGACATATATGTATATGAACCGCACAAGATTAGTGTTACAGTACGCGTCCGTACCTTCGTTGACGTACGTAGATGTTTCTGGCGGAAACTGTACTTTCTGACGGAAAATAGTGGTTTGTCCGACAGCGGCACGTTGGACAGCGTAACGGCAGCAGATCAGAGTTTCTGATGTCCTATAAGGGTAATATCACTTTTATTAGTGATTTGGCATTATAACTGGCATTTTAGATAAAAATTACCATTTTGCCCCTATACCCCTAATTGGCGGAATTTCGCCAGCACTTCGTTACTTTGGCTCCGATTTTCCAAAATTTTGCCAGAACTTCGACCCAATGATAATTTTCGAAATTCTAAAATAATATAGCCCTATCATATGATACCCAATCATGCTTGAAAAATTAAAGGCTATACTAGCAGTACTACTCTATCTGTTGAAAGAACTACGAAAGCTTAAAGCTCACTATTTTAACTTTCAACTTTCAGAGACTCAATCCCCACTATGTTTTTACCTCGTCAGGCATCTTTCAATGCAATGAGGCTTAAAAACAAGAATAGGAATCTCATCTCCTACTTCCTAGATCTAACTAACAGTTCTACTAAAACTACCGAAACAACTAAAGACTAAGGACCGAAGGACTTACCCGTTGAAGACTTCGCACAATTTTGCCCGAGCTTCTCTCTCTTCTTTCCCTCTCTAGATTCGGCCAAGGAGGATAAAATGGTGTGAGAATTCAAGAGCATGGCATGCCTTTATATAGGCAAATTTTGGGTCCTAAAGTGTAATTTTCCCTTCTCAAATTTTGGGTCCAAAGTTATAATTTTCCCTTTAATATTTTGAAGAGTGATTCTTGGCCATAGAAAGCTCCAAAACGTGCTGCCCCTTCTCCAAGCCAAAGATGAACCAATTGCATGATGACATGTGTCCATTCCAGATCCTTTCCAGACCAATTTTCCCGATCGGTACCCGATTCGCGTAATTTCGGAGAAATCTCAAAATTCTGGATTTACAACTTTGAAGACATTTTCTCACTTATTATAAATGTCCAAGTTAACCTAGATTTTGATTCCATATAGGGCTGGAATCATCAATCTCTAGAGAAAAATTCACTGATTCCAAATATGTCCATATAAATTCAAACTCATTTCTAGATGTTGGGTTAGAATTTATTTTCTTCATATCCAAAAATGTGCCTATCTACATTTTTCCCTATTTTGTTTTATTAGGAAAATGCACAATCGGCTTCAGAATTAACTTCCGGAAAAGTCTAACGGAAGATAAAAACCCACTGATCAATATTTTACCTTAACTTTGGAATTCTCATTCCTAGATCTCCAGATAGGATCCGTTTCCTAATTATTGAATTACTATTCACCATATTAAATTATACATAATATATAATATTTTCATTTTATTTCTTATCCTTTTTTCTTTTTTTTTCTCTTTTTTTTCTGCCCATTTTTTTATTTCATTTTTTATTTTTGATTAATTATTTAATTAATTATTTAATTAATTAAATAATCATTTTTACAGAATTTTCCCATTAGTCCATTCTTGCATTTAGGCTTAAAAATATCTAAACTCAACTATTTTTCTCCAAAATTTCCAATTAATTAAAAATATATTTTTACTAATTTTAAGCCAAAAACCACTAATTTTAGGGTTCTACATAATTTTCCCTGAATTTCCTTTGCTTATGCTTAAGTAATTAGCCCAATATTACTTAATTACTTAGTTATCACAAGTTGATAATTTTCTTACTTAGAATGCTTTATCTCCTCATAACTTTTACACTGACATCTTTGATTTCATGTATCCTTCATTATATTAGAATTTATGAGGGTATTTTAGTCATTTCTATACTTTTTTGAATATTCCTTCTCAATTTTTCAAGACTTATAATTTATTAAATTACCACAATTAGAGATAATATATTCTCTCAATTTTAACAATTATTTTACTGCCTTTTAGAATTTTCCACAATTTTTCTAAGTCCTTTATGTCCTTTAGGGGCATTATTGTCATTTTGGCACTTTGGCCCTTAAATACTCTAATTTCCTACAGAATTCAACTTAGAAAAATAGACTATATTTACACAAGTCTTAAGGTCAAAACTTCACTTATCATAAATATCCAATTTATTTATAATATTCCAGATAATAAAATCCGGGTATTACAAGTTGGCAGCCAAGGATTGGTCCAAAATGATGACTCAAAGTTGCTTTATGCCCGCACCGATAGAATTTCCCCGATCGGTGTCCGATTCGCGTAATTTCGGAAAAATCTCAAAATTTTGGATTAGATAATTCCAAGACAATTCAGTCCTCATTAGAAATGTCTGGTCTAACTAACTTTTTAACTCTGTCTAGGTCTTCTCTGGCCTGACGGAAGTTTTACGGAAAAACGTGTCGGTTGCGAGACGAATTTTCGGAATCATCAACCTCTGGACAAAAATTCACTGATTCCAAATATGTCCAGATAATTCTAAACTCATCTCCAGATGTTGAGTTAGAATTTATTTTCTTCAAATCCAAAATGTGACTATCTGCATTTTTCCCTATTTCGTCTTATTAGGAAAATGCTCTATCGGCTTCGGAATTGACTTCCGGAAAAGTCTAACGGAAGATAAAAATCCACTGATCAATATTTTACCTTGACTTTGGAAATCCTATACCTGGTTCTCTAGATAGGATCTGTTTTCTATTTATTGTGTTACTATTCACTATAATTAATTATATAATATAATAATCCAATTTGAATAAAATATCTAGATATTCTTTTGTTTATTCTTATCCCATTTCTTGAGCAAAATTCGGCTGCCCCCCTTTAAATATTATTAAATATTTATTTTTCAATTAATTAATTATTTAATTAATTATATATTTCAATTTTCCTAAAAATTTCACAAAATTCCCTTATTGGTCCATTCTTGTACTTAGGCTTAAAAATACCTAAACTCATCCATTTTCCTCAAAAATTTTCAATTAATTAGCAAATATGTTTTTACTAATTCTTGGCCAAAAACCACTAATTTTAGGGTTTTACATAATTATTTTTGAATTTCCTTCGCTTAAGCTTAAGTAATTAGCCAATAATTACCTAATTACTTTCTTATCAATAGTTGATAATTTTCTTAATTAAAATGCCTCATTACCTCATAACTTTGGCCCTGACATCTTTGTTTTCATGTCTTACGCATTATTTTAGGATTTACTGACGGTATTTTGGTCATTTCAATACTTTTTGGACATTCTTATACAATTTCTCCAAGTTTGTAATTTAATAAATTACCTAAATTAGGGACAATATCCTTCCCTATTTCAAATAGATATTTACTTGCCTCTTTTATAGCTTTCACAGGGTATTTATAACCCATAATGTATTTAGGGACCTATTTGCAAATTATCTAATTTCAAGGGAAATTACCCTAACAACAAGGTAAACTCAATACAAGGTGTTTGAGACCTCATATCCACCTATTTTCAATAGGTATATTTCCCAATTTTTGATATTTACCCTAAGTGTGATTTTTAGGGTATTACAACCTCCCACTTCATTCCAATTCATAATTAGCATTGTCAATAGGCTCACCATAATGGTCATCTTTCCACACTTCTTGAAACATAGTCAGCTGGGTTTGATCTACTTTTTCTTTAATCTAACAAGTAGTTTAGATAAGTTGGTTCTGTTAGGATCAGGATTCAGGATATACGTCCAGGATTAATGAATATTTATAGATCATGAAGATTTAAACCCACAACCTTATAGATTATGAGTCAAATGTTTATTAATCTAACAAACTTTTGCTGGCTTTTTTTCTCTTTTAATTCTACTTGATGATTATAGGCATGATGTGTCTATATAATCCTTTAGACTTTTTTTTTTTTTTTTGAGAAATAAGTTAGAAATGATGTGTTTAATTCTTAAGACTGTGGGTGGAATAAGTTATTAGAATAGTCTCAGGATTGAATCTCATATCTAATATAATTAAGCACAACACAGAGTACTACAATAGTTATAAGCTTCACTGTAGCTCTATAGATTGAATCTCATATTTAAGTGTAGCTCATACACACACATACACATATAGGATGTTAGATTAAAAGAATATTTACACTCACACACGCACACACACCTATCATTTTCAGTTCTAAATTTTGTAAATATAAGGGGATTAATTTTTATATATTAATATTTTATAACAACTCATTCAAATAGTCTGACCAATGTTTTACTTAATATAGTCTAAATTTAAATTTTGCAAGTAAAAAATGATTGCTATGAGAGCCTAGTTCGCATGATCCAGATTAATGGGGTCCAAATAATAGTGCTCCAGTAATTGAGAGAGCCTTGTTCCTATTTGTTACGGGTATAATGGGAGAAAAAAACCTAACACAATTAATCCCACTATCTAAATGTCATGTATGTAATGGACCACTCGAGTCTATCTTCCAATGAGTTTACGAGGAAATTGGAAAATCCAAAGCAATTAGTCGCACTAATCTAAATTTCCTGTCTGTAATCATCAATTTCAATTGATGGATGGGTTAGTTCTAATCCCCTTTTATTGATTATTAATTTTCACATTGGGTTTGAATCAAGTAAAAGTAAAATTAGGGAAGAGGAAAATCTCATAATGAATCTAGATGGATTAAAAAAAAAAAGAGAGAAGAAGAAGAAGCATACAAATAAAGTGATTCAGCCAAATGGAAGTACAGCAGAAATACCAATGCCTCATTAGGTACAGTAGTAGAGTTTTTAAAGAAAATGAAAGCGAAAGAAGGGTTAAAAGTTTGTTTGGTATACCCATAAAACAATTATTATAAATTTTAATTGATTAATTTTACTTCCGGAACTTAATATAAGATTCAATTGACTAATTTGAATTGATTAGAAAAAATAGCTAAATTACTCTAAAGTATTTATATTTATCATTTTTCTCTAAACTAATTTACATAACTTATAATAAACTGATATATAATATAATAATACACATAAATATTTCAGAGTGATCATGTAATGCATATTATAATTGAATAATTTATTTTGCTTTTTAATCTTATCAAATTAATCAAATAATGAATCTTGTATTGAGAAGTGGATGTAGTATAAACCTATTTACAATTATGTGAAAAAATCTACATATGCCATTCACTAAAAAAACCCTCCCACCATCTCAAACCACCACAGCCGTCAGCCACCACATCCATAGCCACCGGCGGCCACCAGCATTCCAAGTTTCCAACCATCAATACACGACCAATTGGTAGATCAAGAAGCAGTGTTCCCTATGCTCACAAACCATCATAACCAAAAATCCAATCTTCGCCCTTTTTTTTTTAACTAAAGAGTATTATCCCCTAAAAACAAGCTTGACTAAACTTACACATGGTATGCTTAAGTGGAAAAAAATTTGTACAAAAGAGTATTTTCCCCCAAAGTATTTATGAAAGAGTAACTAGTACCCTAAAGTTCAATAATGTTCAACAATTGCTCATTTCTTTATTACAATATGTCATGTCATGTTTAGGGTGTCACATGGCTTGCCAATTACAGCCAAAAAAAATTGTCAATCCACGTGTTGCGACTTCGGCAAGTGCACCGATCGTTTACAAGTAATAAAGTGTGTGAGAAAGATATCGTCCCACGAGGAATAGTATTGCACCCACTAATTAGTTATTTAAGCTTTAGTTGGATGAAATAGAGCGATAGGGGTGAATTGTAGCTAAAAAGGTTTTAAATAATTAAATAAAAAAAATTAAGAATCAAGAGTTGCAAGAATTTCAAGAATGTTTTAGAAAAGATGGTTTATAGAGAAAAACGCAGCTAGGGCATAGAATTCTCCTATGTTCCTCTAAGTATTCTAATTAAATTCCTAATTGGTCATTATTCCCATAAGCGACGATCAATTCTCTAATATTTAACTAAGTCCCAATGTCTTGATGCTACCTTAGTCGTTATCTTTAAAAATAACCTAATGTCTCGGTGTTATTTAGAAAGATTATGTAAACAGAATTATAAGATCACACAAATTTGTAAGCCTATGTCTAGGTCATGCAATTTTATGATGAGTTAAAGGTTACGGTTAAGTGCACCAACATCTCTATTGTCATGCACTAACCTATGGGCAATCTAAAAGGGGATCGGTCTTTTTAGAAGGCTTTAAGTAAATATAACTCATTCAATATGGTAAATAACATTCAATCGAGAATTTCAAATAAATACTTAAATTAACATAGGGTTCATCCTCGCCCTAACTACTAAAAGGAAATTAGCCAAGCATGGCTAGATTAACAAAATTAAGAAAAGATTAAATTCAGAACTACTCTGCATCGACCGAATTCCTCTTTTTGTTCCTCCACTGCGTTCTCGTTCGCGGCGTCAATTTATGCTCTCCCAATCCACGTTGTTGTTCTGATTCGTCTCGTCCTCGGCCTCTCACTCTGTCCACCTCCTTCTAATATATATATTAGGTTATAGGCGTGATTGCGTGTTCTGTTTCTTTTTTTAATAATTCCGTCCGTATCTTCTCCGTCTTCTAATATATATATATATAGATTGGGCCATGATTTGCATCTCTTCGATTTGATTCTAGAAGATATATTATATCTTCTTTTTCCGTTTTAGCTCCTGTATGTTGTTTTTATCTTTTATATATATATATGATTTTTTTATCTCTTTCTTCATAAAATATCTCTGCAAAATAAAATAGGATATCAATAGATTTTCTGTTATAATATTCTTTTATCTTATATTTAATTAAAAGATAGATAAGTACATAAAGATAATTAAATAAGTACAAAATATCAATAAATTTAATCTAATATATCTCAGAATCTATCCTTATTTAATTATAAAATATCTACTTATCAAACTCTCCCACACTTAAATATTTGCTTGTCCTCAAGCAAAAGAAAGAGGATTAATTATCTGAAACGAACATTGCCTATGAAATTCCTAAACAGAGAGCAATAAACCACCACACTTAGATCATATCATCAAATCTTATTTAAGTTAATGTCTTATAAGAATAGGTCACTAAGTCAATAGCCTTAAACAATTATAATAATCTCTTAACATCCCATAATCAAAGGATCGGTGAATAATAAGATCAACAATAAGATTAGTAGACGAATATTACGCTACTTAATTTTTTTCCGAAAAATTCAAATGCCCCCACTAAACCAAGCTTTTCATTTAATTTAATAAGGATCCTCGGGTAAGAAATGACTCATTCTTTTTTTTTTTTTTTTTTTTTTGTCTTGAGCCGTTGTAGGTCCCCTTTTGACGCGACCACCCGCACATGGGTGATGCGGCACCGGTTACTCGGTTACTCCAACAGGCACCTCAAGAGGCTTTTAGCCCAACTCATAACTCTCTTGGACTTTACTGGTTTGACGCGACCACCGCACATGGGTGATGCGGCACCGGTTACTAAGTCAAGTCTAGAGATGTCAGCGGAGTTTTTTTTTTTTTTTTTTTTTTTTCTGAACAAAAGGTTCACTTAGCTAGCAAGGTCATCATCTAATTTTCTAAAGAAATCATGTAGCAAAATATTCAAAAACTAATAATCTGTTGATCCTATTACAAACTATTCCCTATTCTCATAGTCCATCTCAAGACTGTTACAAAAATTCAAGGCTTAGAGACTTAATTGAAACATTCTTTTCTATTTTAATTTTTGACTTGATAATATTAACTAAGATGGGGAAAACTCAAAGTTAAGGTCAATTTAAACAAACTCAAAAGAAAATTTTCAAGGGAAGTCTTTTCAATTGAATAAGGACAAGCAACACCAAAGAAATCATATCCCTACCCCACACATAAATCAGACAGTGTCCTCAATGTTTGAACAATCAATAAAAGGAAAGGAACTAGTACTCCCCTGGTTTAGGTCTCTAACTCGATGTGGAGTGCTCTGTCAAAAGTCATGGGAGTGGTCATCGGCGTCCTCTTGTGTGACCGGAGAAGCAGAATCGTTGTTGTCCTCAGCTGGTTGACAACTATGTGGGTCAATATTCTGTTGGATGCAAAGGGCCTCGACCATCCGGGTCAGATAAGTGAGAGAGAAAGAAGAAGGAGGAAGGGGTGGTTGAAAGTGAGGTGAAAGAAATTTTTTTTTTTTTTTTTGGATTTTTTTTTTTTTTTTTTTTTTTTTTTTGTGGCTCCCTTGGTCGAGAGTTGGCGCCTTGGCGCCAACTTTGCGCCCAGGCGCCAACTTTCTGTCCTTCCCACTTTTTTTTTTTCCTTGGTCAGAGAGTTGGCGCCTTGGGCCAATAGCGCTTGTTTAACGTCCTGAGCCTGACGGATATCATCTTAATTCTCAGCTTCTAGTGCCACGGAGGTTCTTCCTCTGTCAATGTCTCCACCATGGTAAGGTTTCAATCTTTGCCCATTTACCTTAAAAGCGTCATCTGAACCTATTGGTGCAATGACAATTGCACCAAAAGGTGTAACCTCTTTCACTATAAACGGTCCTGACCACCTAGACTTCAATTTCCCTGGGAGGTGGCAAGATTTACCGTATAACAGCTGAAACTGTGACATGCCGATAGGAGTCTTGAATGCCGTTCGGTATGCCCACAAAGCATCATCAAGCTTCTGGGACCAATCCTTCCTTGACTTCCCAACAGTCTTTTCCAGAATTTGCTTCAATTCCTGTTAGAAATCTCCACTTGCCTACTAGTTTGTGGGTGATATGGAGTAGTGACACGATGAGTGACACCATATTTGCTAAGCAATGATTGAAGCGTCGGTTACAAAAATGAGTGCCTCCGTCACTGATAATGGCTCTCGGTACCCCGAACCTGCTGAATATATTCTTTTTGAGAAAGGATATTACCACCTTAGCTTCATTAGTGGGAAGAGCAATTGCCTCTACCCACTTTGAAACATAGTCCACAGCTACAAGGATGTACTTGTTGTTAAAAGAGCTTGGGAATGACCCCATAAAATCAATTCCCCACACATCAAAAATCTCAATAACAAGAATGTTGTTGAGTGGCATCTCATGTCTCCTAGAGATATTCCCTGTTCTCTGGCAACGATCACATTGCTCAATATACTTCCTAGCATCCTTGTACAATGTAGGCCAATAAAAATCGCTTTGTAGTACCTTAGCGGCGGTGCGTTCTCCAAATAAATGTCCACCATAATCGAACCATGACAATGCCGGAGGATCTTATGAGTTTCCTCCTCTCGGGATACGGCGCGGAGCATTCCATCTCGCACACTGAAAAATAAGAAGGGCTCATCCCGGATATACCGCTGAACATCATGCATGAACTTCTTCCTCTGCTGCCATGTTAGTCCCTCTCGGTATCATCCCAATGGCCTTATAATTAGCAAAATCAGCAAACCAAGGAATACTGCTAATTGCTAAGACATACTCATCCGGAAATTCATCATGAATCTCCATTTCGAATCATCTTGCAGCTCCTTAACTCGAATCCTAGACAAGTGATCAGCTACCACATTCTCTACCCCTTTCTTGTCTTTGATTTCAATCTTAAACTCTTGGAGTAGCAGCATCCAACGGAGAAGCCTTGGCTTAGCGTCTAACTTAGTCAAGAGATATTTTAGAGCAGCATGATCTCGTAAAAATAATAACTTTGGAACCAATCAAATCTTGTCTAAATTTATCTAATGCATAAATAACTGCAAGCATCTCCTTCTCAGTTGTTGCATAGTTCAAGCGTGCCTCATTCGAACTTTACTTGCATAATATATAACATGTAACAACTTATTCTTCCTTTGCCCCAAAACAGCTCCTATGGCGTAGTCACCGGCATCACACATCACTCAAACGGTAGATCCCAATCGGTGCTCTCGAGAATAGGTGCGGTTGTTAATCTTTCTTTCAACAATTTGAATGCAATCAGACACTCTTTGTTGAAGTTAAAGTCTTCATCTTTGACCAACAACTGACTAAGCGGTTTGGCTATCTTGGAAAAATCTTTGATAAACCTTCGGTAAAACACATGACCAAGAAAACTGCGAACACTACGTACATTGGTGGGAGGGGCAAGTCTTTGATGATTATAATCTTGGCTCTATCCACTTCTATCCCTTTATCAGATATTCTATGACCCAAGACTATCCCATCTTTCACCATAAAGTGGCATTTTTCCCAATTAAGCACCAAATTACTCTCTTGACATCTTTGGAGTACACGAGACAAATTAGTCAAGCAAGTATCATACGAAGTGCCAAAAACAGAGAAATCATCCATAAATACCTCAATAAATCTCTCAGTCTTGTCAGAGAAGATAGGCAACATGCACCTCTTCAATCTTCTATAATCCACACACATTCTCCAGCCCGTGACAGTTCTAGTAGGTATCAATTCATTGTTCTCATTACGTACTACGGTGATTCCACCCTTCTTCGGTACTACATGTCTTGGACTAACCCACTTTGAATCAGAGATAGGATAAATCATACCTGCATCTAACAGTTTCATCACCTCCTTTCTCACCACTTCCTTCATAGTTGGGTTAAGTCTCCTCTGGGCTGCCTTCTTGGTTTCACATCGTTCTCCATTAGAATTTTATGAGTGCGGAATGAGGGACTAATCCCTTTCAAATCGAGATATAGACCACCCTATTGCGAGTCTTGTGGGTAGTCAAAACTTTCAAGCAACTTCTCTTCGTCGGTAGGTGACAACTCGGCGCTAACAATAACGGGATAAGTGTGATCCTTTCCTAGAAAAGCATACTTGATTAGAAGGGAGCTCCTTTAGTTCTACCTTAGGAGCAACGGGTGGTGCATCATAATCCTTCTTTTGCGATTCTCTACACTGTAAATTAGAATTTTCATCTGCACAAACCTCTTCTTCCACCTGCAATGGTGAGCAATATCATCCTCTAAGGACTCATCTGAATCTTCTTGAAAAGACCCTCCGAATGGCTTCGTCAACTACATCAATTTCAAACAGTCACTATTATCAATGGGTATTTCATGGATTGAAACACATTGTAAGTGACTTTCTCGTCATTCATTTGGAATTCCAATTTTCAGTGACTACATCAATTACCGCTTTCGCAGATAGCCAAGAAGGGTCTTCCCAAAAGCAAAGGAAGTTCAGCATCTTCCTCCATGTTAAGAACCACAAAATCCACCGGAAGATGAATTTGTCCACTTTCACAAGCACATCCTCAATGACACCTTCGGCTTCTTAATGGATCTATCCGCCAACCGTAATGACATCATAGTAGGCTTCATCTCTTTAATGCCGAGAGCTTTTGCCACGAGATAAGGGCATTAAATTAATACTAGCTCCCAAGTCACAAAGTGCTCTGCCCATATTGACATTCCCTATTGCACAAGGAATGCTAAAGTGCCGGATCCTTAAGCTTTGGTGGCAACTTAGTTTGAATGATGGCACTACACTGCTGAGTCAATGACACTGTTTCTGCCTCTTGAAACTTATGCTTCTTGGAAAGCAAATCTTTCATGAACTTTGCATAATTAGGCATATTTTCAAGAGCTTCTGCAAAAGGAATGTTAATCTGCAATTTCTTAAAAATATCCAAGAACTTGGCATCTTGTTGCTTCTGAATCTGCTGCTTCAACCTTTGGGGATAAGGAGGTTTTGCATAAGAAGGAGTGGGAGACTTCTTTGTAACTATCTCCTTTGGAACCTGCTGCACATTACATTGCTCGACCTCTTCCTCCCCTTTCTCAGACTTGTCCTTTATCGGAACAGATTTCTCAACCGGTGCACCACTATACCACTCCTTGTAGTTATGGCCTTACAATGCTCCTTTGGATTGACCTCGTATCACTAGGGAAGGACCCTTGGCTTCTCTCCGCTATTTTCTTTGATAATTGACTAATCGATGCTCCAAATTCGGATCGAAGCCCCGATTTTTGAGAGAAGAATTTGTTTCATTCGGAAAGCTTCGCCCCCGTATGTATTCGGTAGTGGTCGAGTCAAGCGTGTTAAAGCCTTTTCCGGATCGGTAGTGGTGGTTTGGTGGAGCTATTGAGGTCTTGCTTGGGATTTATAGGAGAAGTTTGGGTGAGATTTCCGGCCAGAGGATTGTATGTGTTGCTATATGGATTAAACTGATTTCTAGGAGGATTACCCATGTAGTTTACCTCATTGTTTCTTGATAATGAATGCTGCACACTCTCCATTAGCGTGTTCCCTTTGCAAAAATCACAAGCAAAGGAGGTGAGAAGTGATAGATGATACTTGAGAAGAGGCAAGTTTGTTTAGTGATGGAAGCTAAGCTGTTGTTGGATCACCTTGTTTTGTTGGGCAATGTTCTCATTGTGGGCCAATAGTGCATTGTAAGAGTCTAGGTGAAGAACTCCCCTCTTTGGTTGTAGAGTAACATTTTCATTCTCAAAGGACCCCATATCTTCAAACAACTCCGGTGCTTCTTCGGGGTTTTATTTTTAGCGTACCACCTGTGCGGCATTAATCATCATCCTAGAGGACGGAAGCATCCCTTTGAAGAATATTCTCACCTGATCATAGTCTTGCAGTTCATGTTGTGGGCACCTCCTAAGCAACTCCTTGAATCTTTCCCACGCTTCACAATATGATTCCCCATTGCCTTGAGTAAAGCAATTGATGTCTAAAAGCAGCTTTGTATACTTAGAAGAAGGGAAAAATTTCTCAAAGAACTTTGTGGTAATAATGTCCCAAGTGGAGAGACTTCCATTAGGACAAGAACGAAGCCAAGCTCTGCTTTCCCGTCAAAGAGAAAGGAAACAGTCGCACGCGAATAGCATCTCCGAAACTCCATTCATCTTGATGGTATCACAAATTCGCGAAACGTCTCGAGATGCTGATTAGGATCCTCTAAATCACTCCCACTAAAAGAGCTTTGTTGGACCAAGCTTATGAGGGTGGCTTGATCTCAAAATTATTTGCATTCACCACGGGATTGACAATGCTAGTTGCAGCCCAGGCGAGATTAAGCGTCATGTAGTCGCCCATGGTCTTTTTTGGAGGAGGATGAGGAGGATCTACACCAATTTCTGCCATTATAACCGGTTCGGTCCCAGTACTAGAGTTACTAGCCTTTCCTTTACTCGTTGAGCAAGTTTAGGTTTCTCCTTGCTTTGTCTTTTCAATTTCGGGATCAAGCTGCAGCAAATTTACTGTCTATGGTACCTCGCATAAACGAGTTAGATAACAAAAGAAAAGAAATCCAATCTAGAGTTTTAACAACTACTTAGTGTTGAAATATTTCTATTCCCGACAACGGCGCCAAAAACTTGTTGAGACTTCGGCAAGTGCACCGATCGTTTACAAGTAATAAAGTGTGTGAGAAAGATATCGTCCCACGAGGATAGTATTGCACCCACTAATTAGTTATTTAAGCTTTAGTTGGATGAAATAGAGCGATAGGGGTGAATTGTAGCTAAAAAGGTTTTAAATAATTAAATAAAAAAAATTAAGAATCAAGAGTTGCAAGAATTTCAAGAATGTTTTAGAAAAGATGGTTTATAGAGAAAACGCAGCTAGGGCATAGAATTCCCTATGTTCCTCTAAGTATTCTAATTAAATTCCTAATTGGTTGTTATTCCCATAGCGACGATCAATTCTCTAATATTTAACTAAGTCCCAATGTCTTGATGCTACCTTAGTCGTTATCTTTAAAAATAACCTAATGTCTCAGTGTTATTTAGAAAGATTATGTAAACAGGAATTATAAGATCACACAAATTTGTAAGCCTATGTCTAGGTCATGCAATTTTATGATGAGTTAAAGGTTACAGTTAAGTGCACCAACATCTCTATTGTCATGCACTAACCTATGGGCAATCTAAAAGGGGATCGGTCTTTTAGAAGGCTTTAAGTAAATATAACTCATTCAATATGGTAAATAACATTCAATCGAGAATTTCAAATAAATACTTAAATTAACATAGGGTTCATCCTCGCCTAACTACTAAAAGGAAATTAGCCAAGCATGGCTAGATTAACAAAATTAAGAAAAGATTAAATTGAAACTACTCTGCATCGACCAATTCCTCTTTTGTTCCTCCACCTGCGTTCTCGTTCGCGGCGTCAATTTATGCTCTCCCAATCCACGTTGTTGTTCTGATTCGTCTCGTCCTCGGCCTCTCACTCTGTGTCCAGCCTCCTTCTAATATATATATTAGGTTATAGGCGTGATTGCGTGTTCTGTTTCTTTTTTTAATAATTCCGTCCGTATCTTCTCCGTCTTCTAATATATATATATATAGATTGGGCCATGATTTGCATCTCTTCGATTTGATTCTAGAAGATATATTATATCTTCTTTTTCCGTTTTAGCTCCTGTATGTTGTTTTTATCTTTTATATATATATATGATTTTTTTTTATCTCTTTCTTCATAAAATATCTCCTGCAAAATAAAATAGGATATCAATAGATTTTCTGTTATAATATTCTTTTATCTTATATTTAATTAAAAGATAGATAAGTACATAAAGATAATTAAATAAGTACAAAATATCAATAAATTTAATCTAATATATCTCAGAATCTATCCTTATTTAATTATAAAATATCTACTTATCAACGTTAATGATTAATAATTAGTGGCACCATCAAAGATAATATATATGTGTTCATATCTTCATACCCTCATAGATAGGTTATAATGTTATATAGCTATTCGTCCATAGAAAAGTTTAGTACGTAGTTCCTTTTATGTCAATTCAGATAAAGTTGTACAAGTTTTACCTCTTGAGGTTTTCCTCAATTGAATAGTTGAATTGCTCAAATAATTAGAGTTAGAGAGATAACAAGAAAGGTGAAAATTAAAGCAATTAACATCAGTCAATGAAATGTCTACTTACTTTTATTCATCACTTAAAATGGAGAAAGCATTTTACATTTGTTTCACACAATCATTCAAATGTATATATATAAATATGAACAATTCCAAACCTATCACATCCTTATTACCCACTTACATTTTGCAAATTCACTTTCTTCACCCACACTTAATTATCCTATTTAATAAGACTTGTCTGTGAAAAAATCAATAGATCAAATTGAATATAAATAGACATATAAGCATATATCTTCCTTCATGCTTACATCTCTATTTATAATTTTGAATTAATCTATTAATTCTTTTTAAGATCAAATCTAGTAAATACCATTTTTTTTTTAAATTAATTAGATGCAACCACCGGGTCTGAACCCAACCTTACCAGCCCCAACATCGTACACAATCTCCAATGTTTTTTGTTGAACATTTCCAATAATAGTCACACCGCTTGAACCTTGATTTGGAGCAAACGCCAAACACACCTGCGTTTCATGCACAGCGTATAGAATTCCTCTTGCGTCCAATTCCACGTTTACACCACCTGCAAACGACAATGTTATCTTCGGAACGACGACGACTTTGTACTTGCTCAGATCGTAACACGTGTCCAAGATCGACACTGGATCCGCCTTCGGGTACTTCGACATGCCTTTCCTAAACGCGTCTCTCAGGGGACCGTACGCCGCCGGGGGGAGCCGGGTGATAACCGTGCCGGAGTCGAGGATTGTTCCGGATGAGAACGTGGAGGCGGAGACCGGGAGCTTGACGCCGGCGAGGGAGATTCCGGTGAAGTCGAGGCCGTAGAAGGAGGAGCCCTGGGAGATGGAAGAGAGCGGGGTGAACTTGACGTTGCCGGAGGAGTATCCACCGCCGCCGAAGGCGAGGTAGCCAACGGCGCTGGCTCTAGAGGGGATGCAGTAGGAGAAGACCTTGTTGTACTTATGGGCGGTTTGTTCTACGAAGGAGATGGAGCTGCGGCCGAGGCCGAGAAGCCCGGCGGTGTTGCCGAAGAGACCCTGGTTGTTCTGGCCACAGCCGAAGAGGAAGTCCTCGACGACGGCGGTCGAAGATATGGTCAGTTTTTCCTTAGCGAAGTAGCCAATAGAGAAGGACGAGTCACCGTATTGAATACCGTATATGCAAGCTCTCGTTGACTTAGAACATGCCGGATCATTCCCTGGACAATGATCCATTCCATGCATGAGAGATAGAAAGAAATGAAATATATCCATGACTAGAATATACTCTAGTGGTTAATATAAGAGTTAATTAATTTTATTGGAGAGATTAATATAACTAAATAAACTATATTTGCGGTAGATTATACTACTTTCGATCGTTTATTTAAGATTTAGTTGACTTTTTTTAAGTCAAAAATTAAAGAAATTGAATAAATTATTTTAAAATATTTATATTTATTACTCTTATATCAAATTAATTAGTCAAACTTATAAACTAAAATATATAATCTAATAATAATATACTCTCTCCGGTCCTAATTATAGCACAATATTTTGAGAATTTGTTTTGGTCCTAATTATAAGATAATATTCTAATTTTTTTCAATTTCTTCTTAAAATACGTCTATTGATATGAATGAAGGATTATGTGAAATTAACAAGGTAATTGAAGTGCAAAATTTATATAAAGTCATTTTAGAAAAATGAGTAAAACTAACTAATTTAACCCTTATCCTTAATTCCTCCAAAATCAGTTAAATATGTCTTATAATTAGGACTGAAAGTAGTACAACATATGTTATGCTTAAGTTACTTATTTAATTTCCTTAATCTCTCCAAAAAATTTAACCCAATCTTATATTAAAGATCGGAGTGAGTAGTTTGGAGAAGAACGATAAATATAAATATGTTACTTAATTAATTTCCTAAATCTAAAAAAAAAAAAATCAATTAGCTTTTATATTAATATGGGAGTTGTATATAACATACCTGTGGCAGAGGAAAGCTGGGAGCACTGGGAAGAAGAACAGGAGATATTGGAGTAAGAAGAAGATAGAGAAGGATCAAAGATGGGTTCTTTCTGGGAATAGCAAGATCTCGCACAGGGCTTACACTGAGTCCAGGTGAGGTCACTTCCGGTGTCAAATATGAGAGAGAGTTCTCTCTTGGGGCTTCCGAGGGCCACCGTGACGAAGTAGTTTCCGGTGCCGAGGAGAGAGCCGGACTTTGCAGGAAGCTTGTCTTGGCCGCCCAGCCCCTTGGAAATATCAACTTGTTCGTCGTGGTGGTGATGGTGGTGGCTGTGTGATTTGGAGAGCTTAGAGTGGATAGAGCTCACCCGGGCTTCGTCCTGCTTCAAGATCTCACTGTGTGGTATAATGAATGAAGAAGAAGACGACGATGATGATGTGTGATGTTTCAGTGTTGAACATGGGCCGTGCTTGTGTATCACTTGTAATGATCCCTTCCTGATTGAACCTGTTCATTATTTATCAACTAATCAATTATGAATTCCTTAATTATGACTTGTGTGTATGTGAGGATTCTATTAAGTAATTGTTAGATTGAAAACTAAAGACCGCTAATTAAACTACCAAGAAGATTGGATTCAACAACTATTTTTCAATTTTCATTACAGTCTACATAGCTTGCATGCTAATAATAATCAATATCCATATATAAAATAGTGTAGAACAACAAAAAACACGTCCCATTATGGTCATTATCAATGACGACCATAGGATGTCCATAGTTAATTTTTTTACTTTTCAAATTAAAATAAAATAAAACAGATTCTATTTTATTCTTATTCTTATTCTTATATTTTTTAAGTAACTATTTATTTTAATAGGGGGAAAACTTCAAATAAAAATGATTTTATAACTCAATTCTTTTAAAAAAATAAATTTATTGACAGTTTAGATCTCATTCTAGCTAGCCAGTACAAAATAAGTACCCTAATGTAAATGTATTATGTGAGAAAATTTCAAGAGGCATAGCACTGATATATGTCAATATACAATACTCTCCGACCTTAATTATAAGATTAAGTTTATAAATTTGGTCTTATAACTAGTATCAGAAGTAATATTAAAGAAGATAAGTAATAGAAGTAATGTACATAGGGTTTATCAAATTGTGCACTTCACCCAACCAGTTGAATCGGGTGGGGATTCTTTCTAATTAATAGAATCAGTTGGGTGCATAAGCAATATGTAAACTTCATTTCTTCAGAGTTTATATAAATTTATAATTTACTTATAGAAAAAAAATTGGGAAAAAGTCCTCCAATGAAAATTTTATCGTTGAGAAAGACATGAAAAGTTTTTATATATAGAAAGCAACGTCTTAGGTCCTTCTCAACAAACAAACAAAAAAATTAATGGGGGAATTTTCCTAAATTTTTCTGTGCTCGTGCCAAAATTATATATATATATATATATATATATATATATGGGTTTATCGTTTGTCATGTCACTTGACATAAGGTTATGTCAAGTCACCCCAAAATTACGTCGTTTTAGAAGTTCATTAACTCCCCTGACCCCAAAACGACGTCGTTTTGGGAGTTAGGAGAATTAATGAGGTGTTTTAGTAAAATTCATGTAATAAATACAAAAAAATACCAAAATACCCTTCATTAATTCTCTTAACTCCTAAAACGACGTCGTTTTGGGGTTAGGGGAATTAATGAACTCCCAAAACGACGTAGTTTTAGGGTGACTTGACATAACCTTATGTCAAGTGACATGACAAATGATAATCCCTATATATATATATATATATATATATAAAAAAAGAGTGTGGCGTAGCTAATAATTAATAAGCTAGCTAACAATGAGCACTAAACCAAGTGGGTAAGGTACTTAAGCACTAATTATATATCGACTGGTAACAACCTTCTACATATAAATAATTATTAGAGAGAAATTGATTAATTATTATATAGTAGTTAACTTTAATTGGTAGTTACAAAAAACTCTCTTTTTCTTGTTTCCTTGTGGCCATCGATCACTTGTGGATGATGATGATGCTCCTAATATAATATAGAGCAGAAAGCTACCCACCACCTAATTTTCTAATTCTAGATATAGTCAACAATATGAAAAACTCATGTAATGATTTAATCCAATTCTTAAACTAACATTTTCAATATTAATACATGCTAAATCAATTCTTAAATTGTTAATTTATATAATTGAAAACCATTTTTTGGGGTGATTTTTTATGCTTTTTCCCTCTTGCAACATCAATTGTAACCCTTTTTTATGATTCCAAGATCATCGTGTAACGTTTGAAGGAGTTCCTCTCTTAAACTTTTTTTTCATCAGTTTATCTGGGTCGTTGATTGGAAAAATGAAAGAAAAGTTAAAGTTGTATTATATTGATTGTACGGATATGATTTAGAAATTATGAGAGATGATGAAAAAAAAATAAGGAGAGAAACTCAACCCGTAAAACGTTATTTGTTTCCTCTATATATACTCTCTAGAAAGAAATATAGTAAAATCAACTGAAAATGATTGAGAACTGTAATAAAAAAATAAAAATAAAAAAGTGACTTTAGGAGAACATTTAAGTAATTTAATCATTTAAAAAAAATATTATTATGCTGTTCAATTGTTTTAGAATTTTTTTAGTGATTAACTACGAGTATTTATATGTGGGACTGTACAGTAATTTCCCCAAATTCTTGAATTGCATGAAGAAGGAAGGAAAATTTCCGCGTGGTACCATGATTACCCTCTGGAGTCAATCATAAATCATAATTGACCCATCAAATCAGCTTTTTAACTTTGTGACTACCAAACAGAAAATAGGAGACTGGCTTATATTATTGAAAAAAAAAAAAACTTTAAACTTTCAGAAAGAACATAAATTACTAAAATATAATTAAAGAACATATAAGTATATATGTTAAAATTAAAGGAGAAACAAATAATAACGAAGGTGAAAATTAATAATAATTTCCAGATAAATCAGTGAAGTAATATGAAATGAAAATATTTGAATGATAGGTCTTTGTTGCTTTATCTGTCTATCTATAATATGTGGTGGTGGGGTACCATATGTGAATATTCTATCTATGCATGTGACCCCAACAATTACATTATACAATTAATATTTGGGAAAATGACTTGAATGGACTTATTTATTAGATAATTGACAAATATACTCGGGCCAAACCAAAAAACAAAAAAGTAAGAGAAAAGAAAGAAAACAAACAAAACCTAAGCATATCCATTTATTTTGTAGAAATAAAAAACTAATAACTACATTAAGTCCTCTGTACTAACAAAAATAACAATCAATTGGGAGACTCACCCACCACAGCTAGATGCGCAACCCGGGTCAGATCCGGACTAGTCAGAGCGAAACTCTGGTGAACCCGGTGGACAAAAAAAAAATAACAACCAACAGTAGTGCTGTAATTAAAATTAAATAAGAAAGAGAGAAAATATTACTATTAAAAAAAACAAAAAAGAAGGTAGGCTATATACCAAATTTCATTTTCATGTATCACTTTTATAGACAAAGATCACGGGTTGTTGAAGGTTACTTATCATCGAAGCCATGCTGCTATAGCCAATTATTTTAAATAGGAAAAATTAATGATTTCATATATGTTTTTTTTATTCACAGTTAAAACTCAATTCCGAAATTTTCAATTGATATAATTCATTCCTTTCTGTATTAATAACCAATTAAAATAATTTTAACTACGTTTCAAAAAATTATAATTATATATTTCTTTTTAAAACTATGAGACTAAAACTTTAAATAAGTAAAATTATAGGGAATGAGTTAAAATTCAAATTCTGAGTTTCAATAGGTTATAAACAAGTCGAGACTATATAAACTAAATGATTAATTTTTGCTTGTAAATAATATAATAAAATCCCAACTTAATAAACACATACAAGGCTCATGGAACCTAATTTCGTAACGACATCATAAAAAATAATAATAAATAATCCAAATGATTACTTCCACTACAATCCTTTTCGGCCACTCTTGGGTATGAAATAAAATGAAAGCTCACAGAAGAGATCACACACACACACATATATATATAAGTAATGATTTTAACTCAAAAGATTATAAACTGTGAAATGAAATCTACTCAGATCATGCAGAGTATTATATTATAAACAATCAAATCAACACCATTCATGCATGTAATTAATTAAAAAGAAATCATTAATCACAGAGAGAGAGAGAGAGAGAGAGAACCTTGAGGAGGAGAGTTGCAGGAGGAAGAAGGAAGGAGAGAGGTGAGAGGAACATGATGGTGATGAGTAAGTTGAAGCTCACTGACTTCTTCTCTTATTGCAGAAACAAAGCTTTTGTTCTCAGAAAAGACGAAGAAGAAGAAGAAAACCAGAGAAAGAAAGGCAAAGAGGAAGGGATTAGGAGGAGAAGAAGAAGAAGAAGAAGAAGAACAAGCCATTGAAAGAGAGAAGAAAAGAGATGAGTTTCTCTTGGTGAATGAGGAAGGCCTCACAGTATTCTCTCTTTCCCGATGGTTGGCCTTTATAGGCTCAATTTCAAAGTTGGTCATAATAATATCATTATTAAATCATATTTTCTCCGCCTCTGATTATAAACTTTAAATGATCTTGTAATTATGAAGAAAACAGTTAAATGCAACAAATAAAGTGAAATTAGTACAATTAATCCTTTGACAAACCTAAAATGAAATTTATTTTTTAAGAGGGACCCATTCTCAAATTTAAAACTTATATATATATAGCTAGGGAGTATTAGGAAAGCTACATTGCAAGGATTATTACTATTAAAAACATTCAACTTGTAAGTAAATAATTTAAACTATGTCAAATGTGATGAGTAGTAAAAATTCTTGTTTTTAAAATAAGTCAATTCCTAAATTTTGTATTGAATAAGCCATCTCTATACATTTTATGAATATATTGGGTGGGATGAGTTATAGAATAAAAACCTAGGATGTTTATGAAATCCTTTGTTATAAATTTTATATATAATACTACTTCCCATCATAAATTTAGGACATAATTTATAGTATTAGAGGAGTACTAATATGATGGTGGACATGATTGATTATTTGATTGTATTACACGTCACGGGTTATAAGAGACAAAGTGCATTTGATTGAGCCAGGCACTTCTGTGGACACAATGTGGCTGCAAATATCAACGACCTTCAAGATTAATTTCATTATATATATGGTTGTTGGTTTTCCCCTTTGTTTGGGACCATTAGATTATGGGTTAAATATCAATTTTGCTCCTGAAGTATGCACCTAGGAACAATTTTGCCCTTTAAGTTTTCGACGTAGCAATGTTGCCCTAAAGTATCAAAACGTAGCAATGTTGCCCCTCCGTTAAAAACCCTAACGGTCAATTAACGGTTTTTAACGGAGGGGCAACATTGCTATGTTTTGATACTTCATATTGTTCTTGAAACCATTTGTCTTTTACTTCTGAAAATTCGATCTCATGTTTTTTTAAGTTACTAAGAGTGTTTCCAATTCACTTTAGACTTAAGACTAATCTTTTATTTTATTATTAAAGGGGCGATGGATTTTTTGAAAAAAATCGTCATTTTTGTATCATTTATTTGGAATAAATTAAACCTCATCGATGGAACTTTTTAACCGTTTTCTTAATTATAGTATTCTTAGTTGTTAGGTTGATTAATTGATTAAATAAAAGTTTTAAAAAAATACATATGTATGTATAACTTGATTGGGTAGAGAAGGGTCAGATTTTTTTATTTTTTTTTGGGTGGTGGGGAGGGGATTAGAATTAGATTCATTTAAAAAAGTGATGAAACTTTTATGATTCCCTTGTGGCCCCTCCATATTATAAAGTACATTTAAGTTTTAATTAATTATCTCACAATAACCAAAATAAATTAAAGATCATGTCGTTCTTTTTTTCTGCCAATTTGAACCTCTTACTACTTGGCTTAGATGTATAGTTCATACATACATACATATTTAAAACCAGTGAAAGAAAGTTGCATCAAACTTTAAATATGAGCAATTTGAGAAAAATGAATTAATTTCATAATTGAAAATTTATAATGACAATCGCTCATCTCTTTCTAAAGAGTGCCTTATAATTAATAAAAACTTAATAATAAAGTGTATATATATATATATCTGGAATAAAAAACATAACATTTTATACCCCTATAAATTAAACCGAATTGTACTTTTTAAATTTAGTGCACTCGCATGATGTCAAGAATGGCATGGACCAAAAAAAGTATATGTTCTTCTTTGTTTAACCTTGTTATTTCAATTATTCTTTGTGCATTCTGATTTGGATTCCTATACACCATCCACTAACAAAGCTTTATATCTATATATATACACACACATTACAGGGTATGATAGGGCCATGGCTGCCCAAATTTTTATTTTTTTTATTATTAAAATAAAGTCTAAAATGCATACAAAATTTTACATTATATATATATATGTGGTTTTTTAAAATCTTAAATTTCTGACTTGGCCGACATACAGAAGGAAAATAAAAACAGAGTCACATGCAGTGGTCCACTCGTGGGTGTTCCTATTCCTTCACGAGCACAATAGGAAAACCAAAACAATTTGTCTTACTGCCTAAATTCTAAATTTCATGTCTTCAATCATCGATATATATTCGATACCAATGGATGGCTCTATTATTATCATTACCATTATTTTTATTTTTATTTTGAATGACTCTATTATATTATGTTTACTTTTTGTTTCACTTGGTATATTATCAAGAAATTAAAATGTAATTTATTCAGTATTAGTAAACGAATAAAATTTAAAATCTCACGTTAAATACGGTGTACAAATTAAAAATGAAGAACATGAACAAGAAGACGACATGGAGATATAAATATATAATGACTTAAAAAATTTTAGTTTAAAAAAAGTAATGGAAACAATTAGTTCATTCTATTCCCTTTTCAATCTAATAAAAAATAATATTCAGATAAATATTTTGAATAGGTAAGTTTTTTTGGGTTCGTCATTCATCAATTAATATAAAATGGTAAGAAATTATTTTTCATAAGTTACAAATACTCGAATGAAGACTTGACTCTAATAACAAAGATGAGGTGATGAGATATATAGAAAGAGATAAAAGGATTTAAACATTCCCAATGTATTAAAAGAAGTATACGGATTTGACTCAAAAAGTATAAAATCAAGAGTAAAATACTCTGACTACCCTCTTGTTTTGCCTTAATTACACATATCTCCCCTCTATTTTGGAAACCCATATAAACTTCCCTTAAAATTAAACATATGTTACACAAACCTCCCTTATATTTTGAGATTCTATTTCCATCCACCCAAATCGTTAGTTGACTGTTAAGTTTGACTTTTTAACCTTTTGTTTTAGTAAAATATTCTGACTATCCTCCTGTTTTGCTTTAATTACATATATCTCCCTTATATTTTGAAAATATACGTTTAAGTCCAAATAGTTAACTCCGTAAAAAATATTCTAAAAAGATTCCAAAAATATATTTTTAACTAAAGTCTATATAAGAATAAATTTTATTTACTATTTTACCCTTAATACTTATTTTTTTAACTAAGTTTATATATAGAAACTTACACTTGGTTAATGTATTTATTTTGTCTTGCACATTTTGACTAAAATTGTTTTAAAGAATTTAAGATTTTTTTTATCTGATCTGTTCCTTAATTTCTATTTTTATCTTTACAAATAGTTATTTGTTTGATGATTTTAGATTGGTTAATGTAATAAATATCACAAACGACGCTGAATATTCAAGTAAGTTATTAAATAAACATGTGATTGATCAAATGTGTTTATAAATATTTGTGAAAAAAGTATTAAATTATAACTTTAAATGACACATACAATCTCAAACTTATATAGTTCATTATATTTGACAAAAATATGTGTTTAATATATATTTTATTTCATAATTAATTTATAATATCAAATGTAACATCCCAATCTGAAACGCGGAAAATTTTTTTTTTCAAAGTCAGAGTCGAGCAATGGAGCGTAAGAGTAACTGATCATAACATAACATGGACCATAGTGTAATAAAGTATTGATTACAGTAATCCTACTGTTCAAAAGTAAACTACAGAAAGAAACACACGATACTCACTCGTGTCCTCAGCGCTAGGAAAACATAACGGCATTACAAGACATAACCCGTATAAAACTGTCCATTTTGATTTTCGAAAATAAAGACTAAAATAGCCCTCCCATATGATATCCAATCATACTTGAAAATTAAAGGCTATTCTAGCATTACAACTCTAACTATTGAAAGAACTACGAAGACTTCAACTTTTCAGGCACTCGATCCCTACCAAGTTTTTACCTCGTCGGGCATTTTTCAATGCAATGAGGCCTAAAAACAATAGTAGGAATCTCATTCCCTACTTACTAAAACTATCTAACAATTCTACTAACTACCGAACTAAAAACTAAAGACCGAAAGACTTACCCGTTGAAGACTTCTTCAGAATTTTTCTAGAGCTTCTCTCTCTTCTTTCTCCCTCTAAGATTTCGGCCAAGGCAAGGAGAGAATGGTGTGAAGAATTTGTGAAGAGCTCTTGGCTATTTATAGAAAACCAAAGGGATATGTTTGGAATTTTCAACTTTGTTTTCAACCTTGGAAAATCACACCAAAAATGGTGTAAAATTCTTGACCATGGGAGCATGTTGGTCGACATCTTTGAGTGATGTGGCTGCCCAAGATTGGTCCAAAAATGGTGACTTGGGTTGCTTTAAACCCTGCCTAATAGAATTTCCCGATCGACCCGATTCGCGTGATTTCGGAGAAATCTCAAAATTCTGGATTTACAACTTTGGAAACAAGTTCTCACTTATTAGAAATGTCCAAGTTAACCTAAATTTTGATTCCATATAGGGCTCCAACAGTCCAGTTGAAGTTTCCTCGAAAACGTGTCCGATCGCGTCTAGGTTTGAACGCATTTCTGAAATCATCAACTTCTTCAGAAAAATTCACTGATTCCAAATATGTTTATATAAATTCAAACTCATTCCTAGATGTTGAGTTAGAATTTATTTTCCTTATATCCAAAAATATTCCTATATGTATTTTTTCCCTATTTTGTTTTATTAGGAAATGCACAAACGACTTCAGAATTTTCTTCCGGAAGAGTCTAACGGAAGATAATAACTCACTGATCAATATTTTTCCTTGACTTTGGAAATCTCATTCCTAGATCTCTAGATAGGATCCGTTTCCTAATTTCTAAATTACTATTCACATTGTTTTACTTTAATTAATTATATTATTATAATAATGTACACTTGCATAATTTATTTTTGTTCTTATTTTCATTTTTTTCTTCTCTTTTTCTAGGCCCAATTTCGGCTGGCCCTTATTTATTTTTAATAAATATTTATTTTTTATTTAATTAATTATTTAATTAATTACTCATTTAATTTTCCTCAAAAATTCCACAAAATTCTCTAATTGGTCCATTCTTGTATTTAGGCTTAAAAATACCTAAACTCAACTATTTTTCTCCAAAATTTCCAATTAATTAGTAAACATGTTTTTACTAATTTTAAGACAAAAATCACTAATTTTAGGGTTTTACATAATTACTTGTGAATTTCCTTTGCTTATACTTAAGTAATTAGCCCAATATTACTTAATTACTTAGTTATCACAAATTGATAATTTTCCTACTTAAAATATCTCATTACCTTCATACTCTTGCATTAACATTAGCACTTCCATGCCTCTTACATTATTCTATAATTTGCAATGGTATTTTGGTCTTTTTACGACTTTTTGGACATTCTTATACAATTTCTCCAAGTTCATAATTTATTAAATTACCATAATTATAGATAATATATTCTCCTAATTCACTTGGTCATTTTACTGCCTTTTAGGATTTTTTCATAATTTTTCTAAGTTATTTACCCTTTCCAGGGGTATTTTGGTCATTTTGACACCTTGACCCTTAATTTCCCTAATTCCCTACAGAATTTAACCTAGAATAATAGACTAAATTCACACAAGTCTGGAGACATTAATTTCACTTATCAGAAATATCTAATTTATTCATAATATTCCAGATAATAATTATCTGGGTATTACATCAAAATTAATATTGTTTTAACAAATTAGAAAGTTAAAAAATCTATTAGAATAAATTTTTGGTTGTATAAATTTTTATTAGCCTATATGTGTGTGTTTAAATAATTCTAATACTGAAAAGGGATATTTTGGTAAGAAAAAAGAAGGAGAAAAAAAAAGTTTCAAAAATCAAACAAAACAGTCAACTAACGGTTTGGGTGGATGGAAATAGAATCTCAAAATATAAGGGAGATTTGTGTAACGTATGTTTAATTTTAAGGGAGGTTTATATGGGTTTCCAAAATAGAGGGGAGGTTTGTGTAATTAAGGTAAAATAAGAGGGTTGTCAGAGTATTTTACTCCAAAATCAAATTACCTATTTAATTAAAATAGTTGGCTCAATGACATAGGTTAATGAGTCATGTGAAGGTGGTTTGAATAATTTTTCTTAAAAGAAAAACCGCGTTAAGTTGTCCCTTTCAGAACAAATTACAGGAATTAAAAAAAAAAAATCAATAATGGAGAACATGTTCGTATTATGCTTTATCTTTACGTGCTTTTTTTTTTATAAATGGACATTTCTCAATCATAACAGTCTCAACCTCATAAAATATAATAAAATCATCAAAATTATAACAAAATGTTTTATTTATAAATTATGAATAATATAATTTAAAGAAAATATTTAAGTCAAGTTCGATCATCTATTTCCAGAAAATATTATCATTTAACTATAAATCTACATGAAAAAATAAGACACATGACAATATATAATTGAGGAATTTTACAAAATGGATATAAATAACTCGATGATGTATGTATGATCCTATAATTTATACTTTAAATTTTTTTTACAGAATATATGAGACTTACATCTAGCTATATATACAGCTAGAAAAAGAGGAAGAAGAAGAAGAAGAAGGGGAAAAAAAACCATATGCATATCTCAAAAAATTGTGTCAAAAAAATCTGTGGTGCATGATCTGTTTTTGTTTGTGTCTTTATCTTTTCTTTTGACAGCAGTTTAGCAATATAACGGAGTCCTTCTAGAATGAAACTTAGTCAAATTTGGCTAATTCTTTTCACACAAATATTTTAAGGCGCAAAGTAAAACAAGGGGGAAAAAAGGTTATGATGCAAATTGAAGTGATAAACTAACCTGATAGACTAAAAGACTTGAAACGCGCAATTAAGTGAAAAATAGTAAGTTGTATGTATAGATGTTATATATAATATTTTTCTTAAATAAAATTATCAATAGCAGAAGACAAACTCTAAAAGAATAAGCCATATATATATATATATATATATTTGGAACCTGTTTGTGAAAGAAAAATAATTCATATGCGTTATATATATATATATATATATATATATATATATATATATATATATATATATATATATATATATATATATATATATATATATAATATGCCTATGCAAGTTCTTTCTATGTCGCTTTCAATTTCAAGTCAAATAAATACTACCTCCAGCCCTAATTATAGGAACACTTTTGTAGTGCGCAAATTACACTACAAAAGTGTTTCTGTAATTAGGACCGGAGGGAGTATATATCATGATGACTCGTCGATCAATATAATTAAAATTGGATTTCCCGCTGGGAGACTCACCCACCATAGCTAGGTGCGCGACCCGGGTCGGATCCGAACTAGTCAGAGCGAAGCTCTGGTGAACCGGGTGAGCAACCAAAAAAAAAAATTGGATCTCGCACTTATATATAGTCAAAGGAAATAGAAAACTAACGAAATAAAATAGCATTATATATATAAAGGGTTACATATTACTCCGTAATTGTTTTTATTAATAATGATATAGAGTATATCTTATGATAACAGTACAAGAAATGAGCTTGTTTTGAGTTGTAAAGGTCTTATGTATTAATTTGTTTGCTTGAGACTGAAGAAGGACTTTGTTAGTATTAATTAATTAATTAATTAAGAGCGTGCCATTATTATAAGCAACCAACCTAATTAAAAATGTGTTGGCAATTAAGGCCACCAATAATAAGCAGTCGCCTGGTAGCGACGTGATCCGTAAAAGAAACAGTACAGCGTTATGAATATGGAAGGAGATCCTTTCATTATTCCTCATAAGCTCATCTGGGTCGTTGATTGCGACTATAAGAAAAAAAAAATATTGTAATCTTTCATATTGATTAGACGGATATGATTTAAAAATTATAAGGGATGATGAGAAAATGATTATAAGAGAAACCTGACCCGTTAATTTCCGGAAAAAATGCCTATTCATTCGCCGGAGTATAATGAGAATTCAAAAGAGTGTATTGGCAGAAGAAGATGTTGCAAAACCCATTAAAATATCCGTACACTTCAAAACAATCATCCGATATCTTGGTCAAGGCTGTATCTCCCAACACAATTGACTTCTATTAGTCTTTGGGACTCAAATTTGAGACCCAGAGGAATTTGTGACTTCTATTAGTTTTTGGGCGTCTTACACGAGTGCAGTTTCTCTCCCCATCATTTGTCTGCCCATCCCTCCTTATCACCAGATCCGGCCATCGAAATTTTGATCTAAGGGTTCAGAAATCTTTTCCGAAAAACCGCGCACGGTAAACAAAACCGCGTGCGGTTTT
This sequence comes from Acacia pycnantha, assembly GCA_025563575.1. NCBI lineage: Eukaryota > Viridiplantae > Streptophyta > Magnoliopsida > Fabales > Fabaceae > Acacia > Acacia pycnantha. The sequence goes on along the minus strand of JAMWYP010000031.1, from coordinate 1,917,481 downwards.
TTGGAAAAGATTTCTGGACCCTTAGATCAAAATTTCAACGACCGGATCTGGTGATGATGAGGGATGGGCAGACAAATGATGAGGAGAGTATCTTCTCCCGAAATTAACAATGTCGTACCCAAAATCTTAATATTATTTCTAGGCATTATTCTCGGAAACAATATAAAGCCTAGAATGTTAATAATAGTTCTTCAATAATCTCCAAGAATCAGAATGGAGATATCAATCTTATGTCGTATATGAACTCCACCGACCTGTCTCCACCGTTTATGTGATGAAGGAAACATAAATACACCTCCGTCCAATTTTTAATATAAGACATTACCTAATTTAATTTGATTAGATTAAGAAAAATTAATTAAGATAACATGTATTTTTTCAAATATTATAGTCATCTTTTTTAATTCCCTCTTCAATTCCTCTCTTTTCATTAATTATTATTGATGGATTATCAATAAAAGTAAATTAGAAAAAGATTCACCAACCTCAACCCCCGGTGTAATGAATTATGAATTTATGATCGCTTTTTGCATTTGTCTTTTTATCTTTCGTTTGACAGCCGGGTTAGCAATAAATGGAGTCCTTCTAGAATGAAATTTAGTCACATTTACTTAATTCTTTTCATATAAGTGTTGTGCACCAAATTGCCGTTAGTCCTAATGGAAGAGGATTTAGCTTGTTAAAACATGAGGTTTAAAGTTTATGTCCGTGTAAAGGTAGAAAACGTCTTTAAGAGAACTACCCTCAATTAGTTCCGGCAATGCTCGAATCAAACAAAAATATGTTATACATTATATTTAAAAAAAATAAAGACTATATCTTGAAACATTCAAAATTAAGTTTAACGGTTTCGATTATAGACGTTCTTTTTTCTCAAGTTAAAAGTATTATTTAAAATATTAATAGTCAAAAATATTATGGTTAATTACATAATTAGTAACTTTCAATATTAATTAAATGAGATATTAATTAATTAATTAAAAAAGGAAAATTTGAGGAAAAGTTCCCCACTAGAAAATTTTATTGCTGAAGAAGACAAAAAAAAAACGTTTTATACACGGAAAGCAATGTTGCTAAGTGAAATTTGTGGACACAAAGTAATGTTGTTTGGCTTAAGTCATTCCCAGCTATAAAATTTTTAATAAGGAACTTTTTCCAAATTTTTCCATAAAAAAAATATATTTTCTATTTTTAGAATTTAGTGTGATATCAAACATAGGAGTTTAATTTGTCTCCAATCTGTTGTCTAAGTCCCAGTTTGAGTTAACGTTCAAAAAGTATGTACATACAAATTGAGATAAAATTCCTCTCACATACTTACCCCGTATATTGTAAATCACGTTGGAAAAGCAGTTTCTACCACTAATCTAAACAGACACTAAATCAAGCAATTTTCTACCATTATTTTAAGGGATATTTTCACTGCTTGGAGCTTTCTAAAAAGGTTCATGAGTCCCACACGCATAGACTCACGTCGCTAAATAATTTCAACAAAATGTGTCTCAACATGAATGATCCTCTTGGTAGAATTCAGGATTGGTTTCACAGAAATCCATTAAAGCAGACAACAGAGAAAGAAAAAGAAAGCTGAAAAGTGATCATGTATAAAAACTAAAAACATCTTCATTGGCTCATCGTGGCAAAACCGCGTTTGAATTATCTTCAAAGCATTCTTTTCCAAACCCACAAGTTGAACATAGTTGATTGCCCCTTCTATCATATAAGAGGCCAAAATCTTTGGACCTGGCTTTGGTCCGATGCATCGGACCATCCGATGCATTTTTTGCCTAATAAAATTGTACCGCATGCGGTGTGTGTACCGCATGCGGTAAATTATTAAGTGCAAAAAGATGCATCGGATGGTCCGATGTATCGGACCAAAGCCAGATCCAAAATCTTTAGACATACATGTCAATAAAAGTTGGTACTGTTCGTATTTGTACAATTCATACCCCACAAAAAGTATAAACTCACATTCCACTATTGTTAATCTGTAATTTGTCAATATTTCTAGAAATGCTATTAAATTAATGAAACTTGCATCAACCCAATGTCTGGAAACTTGTCATGGGAATCCCCAATCCAAAATTGGTTCCACATGCTTTTACTTTTCTTTACCAAACAAAAGCTATGTAGATATGCACCGAAAAAGACATACAAATTACGCCTATTGATTGATTTATTATAAATATTATCCCTCCCTATTTTTGAATTAAAAGGGGTAGACTCTAATGGCATGAGATTACAAGTATGATTGAACTCAATACTTTCCACTTATAAGAAAGATTTCATGCCGTTAAATTACAAGGTTATTGCCTATTATCCCTCATGATTTCTCAGGAACCAGTTTCCCTGCCTATCCTTTTGGATAGGCAGTGAGAGCTTGTCTCATCTAGACCGTCCTGATGAGATCTGGACGGTCCAGATTTCATTTTTTTTACTTTTATTTTTTTTAAAAAAAATATTTTAATAGATAGAGAATCTAAAATTAAGACAATCTTTCAACTAATATTTTTTCAAAAAATGATTTTTTTAATTTAAAAATCACCAAATAATAAATATTAAATCTGGACCGGCAGATCTCATCTAGACCGTCCAGATCTCATCTGGACCGTCCAGATCTCATCTGAACGGCCCAGATGAGACAAGCTCTCCCTGCCTATCCAAAGGATAGGCAGGGAAACTGGTTCCTGATTTCTCACATATGACCCATTATGTACGGAACTTTAAACTTTATGCTTCAAAGCTTAGTGAAACCAATCCTGCAGTATATGGTTTTCATGATTGGCTCATATATATCTTGCGTGACAGTAACTATTAGATGTAATAGGCATGATAGCCAGATGTAGTCAGTCGGTTGTAACTGTGGCACGTGGGTCTACACACGTGGCGCCACCTAATTGGATTGGAAGAGTTACATTGCAAAAACTCTATATAGTGTAATTTAGCTTCAGTGCAATATAGATTTCGAGATTCAGAGCTTGAACGTTTTCTCTCTTCTCCTTCTATACTCTGGTTTCTGGCATGGTATCAGAGCCAAAATCCACGGCTGACTCGTTCACGGAAAAATCCGAGTGACGAGAGCAGCAAAGTGAGATCTCCGCCTTGGATTGATCACTCTTTGCGAAATAATGTCTACCACAAGCTCTGCTGGAGGATCTGGATCCACGCCATCGTTTCCGCTTGTGCTGCGTCTCAACGTGGCTTTACAAACAAGAAAATCACCATTCGGTTAGATGATCACAATTTCCTTCTCTCGAAGCAAAGGGTATATCTAATGGTCAAGCAACATCGTCTCCATCGCTTCCTTGACGGTGCTGTTCTTACTCCTCCATCGACGATACGATCTGCTTCTGGTGAGTCTATTCCTAATCCTGATCTGGAAGAGTTCGAATCTCTTGACTCGGCTTTGGCATCGTGGCTCCTAGCCTCGGTTGCTCCTTCCATTTTGCCTGAACTTGTTGGTTTAGAGACCGCTGCTCAGATTTGGGGAAAATTGACCAAACTATATTCCACCAAATCTGATTCTAAAATTCTTTTATATAAAAATCAATTAAGTAGTCAGAGGAAAGGTGCTCTGCGTATGCGTGAGTTTCTAGCGAACATCAAATCACTATGTGATCATCTTGCTGTTTTAGGCGAAAAAGTATCTGAACCTACTCAAATTTCTTATATCCTCAATGGCCTTACCTCTGAGTTTGAGGCTGTGATCACTGTAATCAATGCAGCTAGGCCTCCATTTGATCTGGATACTGTTAGCAATATGCTTATTGACACCGAGGCACGTCAGCAAACACTAATTGCTAATACTATAACTGCTCAAGCTCACCATCTCTCTTATGTTCCTACTGATGAGGATGATGCAGCTGCATATGCGTTCTACTCTCAAGCACCATTTACACCCGCTGGCCGTGGGTATCGCCCCCCTGGTGCGTTTGGTCAACAAGCCTTTCGTGGAGGTGGCAGATCTAATCGAGGTCGTGGTGGCCGTAGCTTTCAGAACCGCCCTCAGTGTCAGCTTTGCACTAAGGTTGGTCATACTGCCCGCACTTGCTACTATCGGTATGACAATATGTACACTACTCCTCTGGCCTCTGATGCTCCTCCTACCTATTATACTGTTGTTAATCATGCTGCTGATTCTTCATCTGTTCCGTCTGCGTCTACCACTGAATGTGCTCCTGCTTCCAAACCACATACCACTAGTGCTGCCTCTGCTCAGCCTTCATCGGCCCCTGTCAATGCTCAGGATTCGTCAGTTCCTACTTCGTCTCCTGCTTTAGCCCAGGCGTATATTGCTACTCCTGCCTCTATCACTGACTCTGCTTGGTATTTTGACTCTGGTACTACTCAACATATTACTTATGATCCCGCTAACCTGAATTCTCTAGCTCCAGGCACCTCTCATGGATCTGTTCAGGTTGGTACTGGTGATGCGGCAGACATCTCTCACATTGGTGAGTCTCATATACCCTCATCTGTCTCTGTTTTCAATATGAATAGAGTCTTATGTGTTCCTCGTATGAAAAAGAATTTAGTCTCCATTGCCAAATTTACAAAAGAAAACCAAGTTTCTGTTGAGTTCTTTCCTCATGGCAGCATTGTGAAGGACTTGCAGACGAGACATATCCTTATGCATGGGCCTGAAGTGTCAGGATTGTACCCAGCTGTTAATGTCAGTTCTTGCTCCCCAAGTCTACCTGTTGCTGATGCGGTATACTCAGCTGTTGCTGCTGCTGATCTTTCCCTGTGGCACTGCAGATTAGGTCATCCATCCATAGATACTGTTAAACTTGTTCTAAAAAATAATGCCATTACTTGTAATCTCACCATCTATACCCCTGTGTTCGGCTTGTCAATTAGGCAAAAGTCACAAATTGCCCTTTTCTCCGTCTACTACAGTGTATGAACACCCATTGGAGTTAATAATAATGGATGTTTGGGGTCCTGCCCCTTTTGTCTCTCATGGATTTGTTTACTACATTGCTTTTGTTGATGCCCACACTCGGTTTACTTGGTTGTACCTATTACATACTAAATCAGAAGCGTTACAAAAATTTAAGGAATTTAAGAACTTGGTTGAAAACAAGTTCAATCGAAAAATCAAGGTCATTCGTGAGTGACAATGGGGGTGAGTTCACTGTTTTCAAGTCTTTTCTGGCTGAATCTGGTATTGAGCAACGTTTCTCTTGTCCTTACACCTCAGAACAAAATGGACTTGTTGAGAGGAGACATCGCAGCATTGTTGAAACTTGTCTCACCTTACTTGCTCATGCCTCTCTTTCTCTTCACTATTGGCCTGATGCTTTTTTATCTGCAGTATTTCTCCTCAACAGGCTGCCTTCAAAGGCCATCAATAATGTGTCTCCATATGAAAAACTTCATGGTTTTCAACCTGACTACTCCTTGCTCAAGGTATTTGGTTGTGAGTGCTTCCCTTTTACAAGGCCCTTTCAACCTCATAAACTACATTTCAGATCTGCTCCTTGTATATTCCTTGGATACAGCAGTCAACATCGAGGCTACAAGTGCCTACACTTACAAACGGGGAAGATCTATATATCTCGTCATGTTCAATTTAATGAACAAGTTCTGCCTGGAGGATCACAGTTCAGTGTTAAAACTTTAGTTAAAGACACAACTGTTGCTCCATCTTCGTCACTTGTTCCCCCGGCTGCCTCTGATGAGCACGTATCTGCAGCATCTCCACCGCCTATTGCTGCATCTGGTGTTTCATCTCAGTCAATACAGCCCGTTGTGGATATCTCAGTGCCTAATGCTCATTCAATGACAACCAGGTCCAAGGCTGGTATTTTCAAGCCAAGAGTATATCTTACTTTTGATGATACTTCTTGTCCAATCACTATTGCTGAAGCGTTAGCAGATCCACTTTGGAAACAGGCTGCTCAAGATGAATTTGATGCCCTTATTAAGTTTGGAACTTGGGAAATGGTCTCCAAACCACTTGACAGACGTACTATAGGATGCAAATGGCTTTTTAAAGTCAAGACACATGCAGATGGTACCCTTGCTCGAAGGAAGGGACGCCTTGTGGCAAAAGGCTTCTCTCAAGAGGCTGGTGCGGACTACAATGAGACTTTTAGTCCTGTTATAAAGGCTGCCACCGTAAGAATCCTCATCACCCTAGCTATTACCAACAATTGGAAGTTGTATCAAGTTGATTTCAATAATGCTTTTCTTAACGGTGATCTCTCTGAGGATATTTTCATGGATCCTCCACCTAGTTTTGAGCACTTATTTGTTGATAATTCTGGTCACCACCTGGTGTGTAAGCTTAAAAAGGCCCTGTATGGCCTTAAGCAAGCCCCACGAGCATGGTTTCACAAGCTACAGGATTTCTTATGCAGTCTCGGGTTTCGTCCCTCTAAAGCTGATCCTTGTATGTTCATCCGTATTGATGACCAACATACCACCTACCTTATCATCTATGTGGATGATCTAATCATTACAGGCACGAGTGAGACTAGTGTGAGGAACTTGATTGACCATATGAGTGCTATGTTCTCTTTAAAAGTTCTTGGTGAATTGTCCTATTTCTTGGGCATTGAGTTTTATCCCTCACCATCTGGTATGTTTCTCTCTCAACACAAGTATATCCTTCAACTACTTGTTGATGTTGGGTTACTGGCGGCCAACTCTGCTCCTACTCCTATGGCGACTAATGCTCATCCTATGGCAGCCCTTGGTGAGCCTCTTCCTAATCCAAAACTGTATCGCAGCATTTTGGGCAAACTTCAGTACCTCTGTTACACTCGACCAGATATCGCCTTTACAGTCAACAAACTTAGTCAATATCTCCATGATCCTCGCTTTCCTCATTGGTGCTGTGTCAAACGTCTACTTCGATACTTGGCTGGTACGGCTACTTATGGTATTCTCCTCAAACCAGCCCCACAGCTTCGTGTTCAGTCATTTGCTGATGCAGACTGGGGAGCTGACAGAGATGATAGGCGCTCAGTCAGTGGATTCTGCACATTTTTGGGTCCTAACCCAATCACGTGGGCCTCTCACAAGCAACCCATAGTCTCTAGGTGCACTACTGAAGCTGAATACCGCTCTGTTGCTGATGCTGTTCAGGAAGTCATGTGGGTTATGGCTCTTCTTCATGAGATGAAAGTGTCCGTTCTCACTCCACCCCTGATATGGTGTGACAACTCTGGTGCAGTGGCACTTGCTGCCAACCCAGTACTACATTCTAAGTCTAAGCATGTTGAGCTTGACCTACACTTCATCCGAGAGAAAATTGCTGCTGTGTGCTTCAAGTAGGCTATGTTCCCTCCACTGAGCAGGTGGCTGATGTCCTTACCAAACCCCTCTCATTTGGGATGTTCACTCATCTGCGTGCACGGCTGAATGTTCTCAGCAAAGAGGAGAGTATTAACTGTGTTTGGTTTGATTGGGATGACGATATGGATTCCTTTTCTGATGACTTTGAATGTGATGACGATACTGCCTTATTCCCTGCTGTCTCTGCTGATATTGACTAGTTCCCTGCTGTCTCTGATGTTCACTTTACCTGATACGTGCTTTTGTTTGAATTGTCTGCGTCAATTATTTTTTTTGTTGGTTCTGTAACCTGAGTATAGTAGAGGGAATATTAGATGTAATAGGCATGATAGCCAGATGTAGTCAGTCGGTTGTAACTGTGGCACGTGGGTCTACACACGTGGCGCCACCTAATTGGATTGGAAGAGTTACATTGCAAAAACTCTATATAGTGTAATTTAGCTTCAGTGCAATATAGATTTCGAGATTCAGAGCTTGAACGTTTTCTCTCTTCTCCTTCTATACTCTGGTTTCTGGCAGTAACATGTCAATATATCATTGAACTTGAGATGAAACATATGATATCATCCCCTTCAAGCTGTAGAGAAAATAAGAAGCCATAGTTAACTGTCAGTCACTGTCTCAGAGAAAATTGATGAATGGCCAGCAAGCAAGAATCTAATGGACTGGAGGGCCCCACAAGCCCTCGACCCATAATTGTTTAATTTTTTCTGGTCTGAAATTCATACAACTCTGGTTCTATTTATAAGTCTATTTTTGACCAAAAAATTTGGTTCTATTTATAAGTCCAGTTTCAGGATAGTAAATGAGATTGTGACAATTTTTCCCATATTAATTGTACCAATAAAAATAGAGAGAAAAGAAAGAGTTGAAACATATTCATTCATAAACGAGGACAAAGTTAAAAATTTACTTTATAATAATTAAGCTAACTACCTCTTCTTGATATGTGTGATTTAGTTATAAGAGACTTATAGAGAAGACCTTAGTGGTACTTGCTATTGTGATTGGAATCTTGCTTGTGGACCAAAATAAGGTTAAGCGTACTCTATAAGATAATGGGGAATCCTGAGGAGAGAGCAATTATATTATTGAAATCCCACTTGGCTGTAGGCCAAATTCCACTTCCAAGTGGGTAGTGGGAGAAAGCTGGAATCTACACACACAAAAAAAGAACACCCCCAAAACACACACACACACAGATTGCCTAACTACCCACTAGGTTGCAGTATTTCAACGCGTGTAGGAGGGTCCATTTCCATTAATTAAAAGTCCATTATCCTCTTTCCTCATGACCCCCTTTTCTTTGTCTGCAGTCTAGTTCCCACACTCACAAAAGAAACCATAATGAATTCATATGTCATGGCTTTGATGTAAAAGGTACTATCATTGAACTCAAACAAGATTAAAAACACATTCCTGTTAGTTACCAAAGCATCAATTGAGGCGTGATGATCTGCCTAACTAACAGGAAAACAACTATTTGTCTTATAAGAGGTGAAGAATTAATTATCAAGATATGTAATTAAATGCACAGTGACAAATATGCCAAACTCAATTTCCAAATTATGTGGACTCAGTCTCTTTCACATCCTTGTGCATCTATTAATAATTAATCTGATTAATTCTACCTTGAAATTTCTCCTAGTTTTATTAGTTTTCTACAGAACAGATATGTTAACTTGGCTACAAAATCTTCATATGTTAAACATACTAGAAGATAATAACAGCACTCTAAACGGAAAAAAAAAAAAAAAAAGAGGGGGGGGGTGAACCAGAATACACTCAATACATCAACTCAACGACACAGGACGGCAATATGCCAATATCACATGGTTTGCAATAATTATAATAAAGTGGTAGAACCAATTAGAGAGGTGAAAGTGACAGGTTTGTGAGATTAGAGTTCCTTGCCTTTCTGATGAAGCATAGTTGCATGCATCATTTAGGTCATAGACAAGAAGGTTGTTGTCAATGCAACGTCAAGCTCCAATAATTAGTTATTTGGATTACTTGCTTCTCCTGATAAGAATCTTAAGGCCAGTGCGCCTCTTACAATGATGCAAGTTCACAACTCTGCTGGGTCCTTGAACTGACAATGCCATCTCAACGGTTATTTTAAAAACTCATCTCAGACCAAGGAATTCCCGTCTATAACTTAGTTGCGTATAGGTCATTTCATCTTGAAGTGTTTTTCAGTGTCTGTTGAGCATGTCCCCATACTAATGGGAAAATAAAATAATTGACGTCCCTGCACAGTATCTATATTCCAACACATAGTATTTTCTCTTTTTTTTTTTTTTTGGTGAGAAAAATTTAGGAGAGGGGTTAGGCTCACCCATAATTCAAGAGCAGGGTGCTTGGAGCCCACTCCACAAAGGATTCAGAACTAAGAGTATACATGTCTTCATCTTAGCTTGGGTTACCGTTACTTCGTAGAACCCTAGAATATCTCTCCAGCATTTTGACCAACTCTAGAATTGAACCCCCTTCCTTTTATTAAGAGTCTCCGACCCCTTTCCAGTTAAATCCAAACGAAGGGTTCCCAACGACATAGTAAAAACATCAACAATCTGTGCTACCCAATTAAAAGTACAAAAGCTTGTTTGGATTAAGCGTTTGGACAGCTTTTTCAGCCAAAAAAAGTCCAGTGGTAATAACTGTGGAGAAAAAGCCCGGTCTGATTTGTTTAGGGTGGTTTTTTGACTTTTTCTCAATTGAACTTTTACAAAAACGCTGGATTATACCCCTCGTCCTTTGGTTCAACTGGCGAAGGGGTCGGACTTCCTCACCTCAAGGGAGGGGGTTTGATCCCTGCATTGATCAAGGCGCTGAGGGAGGCATCCTAGGGGTCTAGGAAGCAGTGGAAACGCTGGTAGAGATGGAGGCATGTGTACTCTCTATCCAGTATACCCTGTGGACTAGGCTCCAAACGACCCTTGGATTGTGGGTGAGCCCAACCCCTTTCCTAAAATTTTTATATCAAAAAAAATAACGCTGGATTATTTCAAAAGCTCACAGATGGAGCGTCTGCGACGCGTTTACTCTGCCCAGTCTCGTCCTCGCGCATACGGAAGGACAGCTTCAAGTACGGACGAATGAGGCCATTTGACAAAACGACCCCAACTTCATTGCTCTATTATTCTATTCTCATATATTCTCTTCAGGCTACGGCATTTTGCTTGCTTTGTGCCAACACTTCAGATAGTTTTCTATCACTTTTAAAATACTTCTAATAATAATAATCCTAATTTTCAAATCTTATAAAATATTTGTATACGTTCTAATTTATACATAACTTTATCCATTAAATATATTTACTTTAAGACTTTATTGTTTATTAATTTTTTAAATAATAATTTAACTTTTTTTTCTCAAATTTAAATTTACATTTAACTTTTTTCTTCAATTATTCTAATATATACAACTAATATAAATATATGTAATATTCAATTAGATTCATGCTCTTTTTGGTCATTTTCTATCTCAACCAACTTTTCAGCCGCTAACTCAAACACGTCTCCATTAAAAAAAAAAAAAGTTACTTAGGCTATCATCAATCCAAACACAAATCACATTTACAATCTGACTTTTTTCCTATCGGGCTTCTACAAAAGTCAAATAGAAAATAAGTCACCACTTCCATCACTAATCCAAACAAGTCATAGTAAAAGTGTAACTTGTGCTTGTTTGGAATAGCAATTGTAGCTTTCAAAAACAACTTTTCAATCGTAATTTATAACATATAAGGTAAATATACTAGAGGAGTTTTGTATCGATTTACATGAATAAACATTATTTAGGGTCCAAATAAGCACTTCAATTTACAAATAGTTCATGACAAGGCAGTCTAAAGATATCTAGTTAAGGGCCCCCAGCAAAATTCTTTTTCCTCACCCCCCGTCCCCCCAAAATGCGTTTTCAAAACTCCGGCATCCTAAAACTTAAGCCATCTCTTCTCTTTATCTTTGCTAGCAACCGCATTTGAGGCAGAGACATGGGCTGCTTCAGCCTCTGCTAGAGCCTTGCGGGTTTCAATTAACTTTCTCATAGCAGCCTCATAAACTACCTTCTCTTTCTTGTTTCTATTCACCATTTCCTCAAGCTTCTCAACCCGAATCCTCAAGTCCTTTATCTCATCCTCATAAGCAATCAAAGCCCGCCTGTCAAACTTTTTACCATCCCCCGAACCTTTATGTTGCTGCTTCTTCCCCGATCCCCCATTTATAGCTTCACCATGCATTGCCAGCTGATTATTTATTAGTGCAAAGACATCTGATACTGATTCCTCTTCTTTTTTTGCTGCACGAGTTGCTTCTGCAAATTTCTTATCGCGTTTTCTCTTACCACCTCTACTCCGTTTCTTACCTCGACTGTCTTTGCTCTCTTCTCCTTTATCTTTATGAGATTCAAGAGCATGATCTAAGGATTGCTTTGGTGGGAGGACCTTCACCGGGATGGGAGTAAGCATTCCTTGACCAGAAACACCTAAACCCATACCTTCACGGTAACCCATATTAGCCATCATTTTGGAAGCAACACCCCTGGTGTGATTCTCCCACTTAGCAAATATAGCAGTTTCAGTCTGAATACCTCGCCGCAGGTTGGTGCTTTCCAGAAAGCCTAAACCTTGTGGGTCATCTCCTTCATAGTCACTAAAATCAGACTGTTCGGAGCCGGAATCACTCTCTTCATCACTCACTTCTGCGCATTCAGACAATGTCAGAGCTTCTGCTCCTAACTTCACAGAACTTCCGTCGTCTCGGAAAACTACTTGTCCAACTCCAAGTTCTTCATCCCAGGATTCAAGTTCAGCTTCCTTCCAAATGCCAGCATTAACATCTGAGACTGCCCGTATACTTGAACCAACCAGGGACTGCTTCCAGGCGGTAGGAACATATTTTCTGAGGGAAGACAGGGGAACATCAATACCTGCAGATAAATGCGCATAAGAAGTGATTTGTTGAACAGATATATGAGCACAGGAGAACGAAATAACAAACGCCTCAGAAAGGTATAACAATATTTTTCCTGCATGAAATGAATAAAAACAATAATCACCTGAATCTGGAAATAGGCTTAACAACTGAAAATCCAGAGTAACTTAAGAAAAAGGGGGTACTGGACCAAAAAAATCTTAATGCCACTAAGGTAATAACAAGTTGGACTGATAATCCCAAACAGAAAAGTTTTCTTTCATATAAATCAGTGAAGTTCCCTTTCTTGGCCATAATTTCTTTATTTGTCTAAGAGTAACTAATATGTAAAAGAATATAAAAGAAACTGCCTGACAATCACATGCACAAGCCAATTTCCAAGTTATTAAAAGAAGAATTTACATAGACTTCCTATCTTACAGAAAAATGGCAGTACAATAACCAAAGTTAATTCTTAATAAGGCTAACTTATGCGCTGATTTTCTTTGTAATACTTAAGAAAAAGATGAAACTAGGTTCTTTAACCTCTAGTTCTTTGAGAAAACTAGACCCAAACTGACAAACTTCTCACGAGGTCATGAGACACTGGGGTAACAATCTCCAACAAACCTTGGCACTTCAAGTTCAAACGCCAATAGGATATAGGGACCAGGGAAATGATCTATCTGTATGACCAAATTATTCTATTTGTTCAATAATTGCAGCTTACCATGTGATAGACGACAGTTAGAACCAAACCGACATCGTTGTTGCAGAAAAAACTTGCATATCTGCACTTGGGTGGTGTAGCATTAGTACTGACAAGAGGAACACCACTTCAATTTACAGAAAAATCTAACGAAAGCTGAATGTTTCAATTGTATGACTAAGATCTCCAAGCAAGCAATACAAATCGCATATCACTAGACATAAATTAATACATACAGTGTTCAAGCAGGATGAACTACCTTATGTTCCATCATATAAAGTAGTTAATGGAGTTCAACGTCACAGTTATTGAGAGTATATTTACCTATTATTAAGGTGATGCGCATCTGTGTGAGGAATGAGAGAGTATGGCAAATTATAGGTCTTGAACAATTTAAAGTTGCAAAATTATTACAATTTCATATGATTGAATTATAGTTGAAAGCTACAAATATCAAACATCCCCAGCAATCTTTTCTGAACTGTTAGGAGCTAGTCTGCCAACAGGATTACTAGCATTGACACATTTCTCTTTTAAGAACTAATTAGGTCAAATTGGTCGCAAACAACAATTGCAGTAAAATACTATCTTCCTCTCATTTATTTTACTGAAATAACAAAAACTGCCCCTCTATGTGAGAAAATTACACAGTCCTCCCACAAACATGGGAGGTTTGCAAGAAATGGGGAACCAACAGTGTCAAGATATTTCAACAGAATACAGTAATAGAGCAAGTAATTAGCCAAATTGAAGTTAAAAATTTGAGGAAAAAAACCAACAGTGTCATAACACCAAACAAATAACATCTATACAGACTGTAGCTATATCTAAAATATCCCAAACAAAATATTGAGATTATGAATATGTTGCTTTATAAATTCCTCTAAAAGAATATATGTCATCTGTCTCTCTACTTTTCTCCGTTTCAATTTTGCTTTTCATCAGCATTTGATTTTCGCTAATTACAGGATGGAATCTTTGCTTTCTAGTCAACGTTTCCTGCAAAAGCTCCCTCCTCAACCATGGAAATGTATTATCTTTACCAAGAGTTATATTGTATTTACTCTTTCTTTCGCCAATTCATTTTGCCTCAAATAAATACACAAGAGGTTCAACTTGCTTCCGTCTGTATGAAATATATCCTGCATGGCCTCAGCTATGGACGAAAGAAAGGATAATATGTGATAAGTGGACGGTTTCTATTCAAATTTTTTATCTCATACATAATTATTACAGAAGAGAGAAAAGATGTACATAGGTAATATTATCTACATAAACCAATCACTAGTTCATCACAATATAACTTTTTGTCACCATGATGAATTTAAGAAGAACAATTCTAAGCATAAGAAAATAACACATACCAGCATATTCTCAGACGTAGGCATAAGGAATGAAATTTTTGCTGAAGGACTATTTAACTGCACTACTTGACCATTGTACCAACGTCCATCAGTGTGACGGAATCTACATTTAGATCCAACAGAATAATGTTGTTGCTCTAGTGGTTCTGGTTCAACATCTATGGGGTCAAGTGGCTCAACTTTCTCTGTTTGAGCAGAAAGATTAGATCTATTCAGCACTAAATCTGCTTCATGCAATAATCGAGTACGCTTTAAGTGAAGAAGCCCTTCTTCTGCATCCTTGATTGCCTGAACAAGCTCCTCATGAACCTGAGACAATAAAGTACCAATATTAAGAAATTTGCCAGATTTTATCAAAGTAGCCACAGAAATTTTCCTTTACCCGTCCCAGTTTCCTTGGCACAGCTAATGACCACATCCTACCATTTGTCATTTACGTCAATACCAATGAGGAGATTAGAAATAATTTACTGGGTCTAAAACTTAAAATCAAAATCCAAGAGATAAAAAGGTGTAGAAAACAATTTGGAAACAAAACGCCTATGTTTTTGTTTTATACATCTTTCAGAGTTCCGAATAAATCAAGACTCTTGAATTGCTCATTGAATTACCTGAGTCTTTAACTACTTTAGAAAACATGCAAATAGAACATTAGAATTGAATTAGCCATGCTTGTCAGCTAACGTAATACTTTGAACAAAAAATTATTCAAATTTTTTGGAGAAATCGATAATATTATGAAAATATTTAAGCAATGCTCATTAACTTTACGTGCCAATTTTTACAAATTCAACCAGAAAAGTTTCCTGCAATATCTCTATTAGTTTGCAGAAACAGAAGACAGAAGATGAAATAAAATGTGCCTTCCATCATATTTTTGTCGTGAATCTAAAGAATGGATGCTCTTAATGAGTTACTGATATGTAAACAATAAATAACTAATCAGGTTAGTTAGTTAGGAAGGGATTAGTTAGTTAGTTAATTGTTGGTTAGTTGTCAGTAACTAATAATAGTTAGTTGGGATTAGTAGGTCTAGTATTACCTATATAAGGCATATGACTATCCATTGTATTTCTATGCTTGTTATGATGAATGAATGAGCATCACCAATTTCTCTTCTCAGTCCCTCTGTCATGTGTCTCTCTCGTCTCTCTCCCTTTCTCTTCTCAATTCCTATGATTCTCTACAGCAATTATATAACAGTTACACACTATATTAATAGTTGGCATCAATTATGAGTTTTACCAATGTCTTTAGTTTTTTCCTCAATCCCCATTCTGGATAAGTAAGGCCGATATCTAAATGATTTGGTGTTTTGCCAAATGTTAAGTTACCAAAATTAATAATATACAGAAAATAATTTCCCAAAAATAACACAGAAAATAAATCCGAATTGCACATTTTCCAAACCTCAGTATTTCCTTTTGCAGCTTCCAACATTAAACCAAAAATATTTGAGATTAAATAATTATTTTTTAAATATACAAAACCACAAAAAAGATCAAGACAAACTTGTCACTTGTCAGCATCTGAAATTGATTGAACAATTCTGCAGGTCTTGTTTACCAAGTTAGGAAGAGAGTGGATCATAGCATAGAACCAGACATGATAACACTCTCAAACACAACTCCATAAAAGTAACCACATTTCCCTAACTAAGAACTAACATTTCAACCCACATACATCAGTTGCATTGAAGTAGAACTGAGGATTAAATCAAGCTAATAAAAATCCTAATTCATGCGATAGCAATCAGAACTAAAGCATAATCCCCAACTTACATAACTGTACATTCCATCAACAAAGCTCGGTATTGATTACATAAATTTCTGAATTTTATCACTACCTTCCATATTCCCAAGTATTTCGTCATCACCACATTACCCTCCACCTCAAACTTGTATAAAAAATTATAAGGGCGACCCAATATTGATGTTTCATCACTCCGGTTGGATAACATTTTCACATTTCCAGACAAGAACTAGAAACAATACTTCACCAGAACAATCGTTTTTCTTTATTTTAATTTTTACAAAATTAAAAGAAATTCTAATAAGGACAAGTCTGCAAAAACTGGTTATAGTAACCAGGGGTTTAAGCACGTAAGTCATTCCAATTATGCCAGACAAAGTTTCGAGGTGCGAAGCAAGACGTACGTACCGCGAGAAGCTCAGGATTAGACGGATCAGAGACCAAAGCTTCATTGATAGCAGAGAGTGAATCCCTCTGTTCCTGCAATTGAAGCTCTAGTTGAGTCTCCAGATGTCTCTCCTCTTCGCTAGCCATTGTCGTCCCCACCGAAGCAGTTTCTTCATCGAAGTTATATTTATTTTTCCAGCTGGTGCTTCTTAATCCGACCCGCATTAATACCCGCCCGTTTTCTCCCTTTTTCCGTCCTTTTTAACGTATATGGGCTTCTGTCACATGACTTACCCATTTCCGTCTTTCTTTTCCAAGAAAAAACAAATTGGTTTGCATAGACCCACATTTCATGAATCCTTCTTTTCTTGAGCAAAAAATAAAAATCCTTCTTTTTGGCCAAAAAAATTATGAATCTATTTTTGTTGACACTTGTAATCATATTACTCCATCCGGTGTAATCCACAAAACCTCCATTTGTTACGTAAAAGATTCGAGAAGGAGAGGGAAGATTTATCATCTTCCTTGGCGAGAACCATTTGGACGCTCTATCTTCTGGGAAGTCGAGTTCTAGCGATAATCTATCTTCCCTCATTCATGGAAATATCGGTTCCCTCCATTTTCGATGGGAACTAATCTTCTCAAAGAAGAAATTCTCAAATAACCCTCTTCTTCTCCAATTGATTTGTGTCTTCCCTTGCCGTTGCCACCTCCTCCTCCCCCTCCACGGTTTGGACACTCCATTGTTCTTTCCTCTTCCTTTGGTTCCCAACTTGTTTCCGATCTGAAACTCTTTTTTTCAATTTGTGCTGTGTCGGCTATGTGAGAGATGAAGAAGGAGGTGCTGGCGATGGTGGATGAAGGAGAGAGCGTCAACGACCGTTGACGGAAGTGAAGGGCGTAAATGAGAGCGAGGAAGAAGATCGCAGATGATAGTGAGGAAGAAGGTCGTAGATGAGAGCGACGAAGGTGTGGTTTTTTTACTTTCTTAGGGCATTATAGGTATTTTACCTCTCCTTCCTACCTAACCAACTGTTTTTCTTCTTACTAAACATTTTATTTTCCCTCAACTTAATTTTCATTCTCATGTCTACCAAACAACTCAACTTTTTAAGTTCCCTCTTAATTTTCCCTTCTCTCATTTCCCTCCTCAAATCTTTCTCGTACCAAACGAACCATAATAGTGTGGCAGTAGTAGTACCCACTAAAGTTGCACTTTTGGTCCCTCAAATTGATTTGAGAGTTCATTAAAAAGGGACCAAATTGAAACTAAACACATACCACTCTGGTCCTATTTATAAGTCTCATTTTGACCAAATCACACATACCAAGGAGAGGTAGTTAACTCAATGATTATGGGGTAAATTTTCAACTTTACCCTTATTTATGATTGAGTATCTTTCAACTTTTTCTTCTCTCTCTATTTTCATTGGATAATTAATATGGGCAAAATTGTCACAATCTCATTTATTTGGTCAAAAGGGACTTATAAATATGACCAAATTTTTTTGGTCAAAAAGAACTTATAAATAGGACCAGAGTGGTATAACCAAACACTGAATGAATTGTTTCAGGTGGGAGGCAAGAGAGTAGGGATAGTTGGATGGGGGAAAATAATGTACACTTCAAGGACCAAGAAATCGTCTGTTCCATACCCATTCTATGGGAGTGCCGCTGAGGTGGCCGCTGAGAGCGACGTTCTTGTTGTGCTTTGCACTAACAGAGGAGACTCATCACATAGTGGACAGAGCAGTGATGGAGGCATTGGGATAAGAGGGAGTGATAGTGAATGTGGAAGAGGAAGTCTGATTGATGGGAAGGAATTGGTGAGTGGGGAGATTGGAGGAGCTGGCTTGGATGTGTTTCAGAATAAGCCTCTACTTCAAGCTTTAGCTTGCTTATGTATTCCAAAAAATAAAAAATAAAATAAAATGTTGTAGGTAGTTTGCAGGACATACTCCTATATTTATAAGTTACATTATTAAGCTTTTATAGCAATATATAATTTTGTCTTTCATTTATTATTATGCAAACTTCAAACAATTTTAAATGGGTTTAATATTTATGCAGTTGTTACAGAAATATTGTTTCTACAGCACTCACATAAAAGTGGGTGTGTCCCACTAATATTTTATTTCTCTTCTCTTTGTAATGGGGCCCACTCATTTTTATGTGAGTACTGCAGAAAAAATATTTCTGCAGCAACTACAGAAACATTAAACCTATTTTTTTATTGATTCAATGAAATATGTTATAAATGACTTATAAATTAGACCATGGTAGTAATACTAATACACCATGAATATAAAAGCACACACTTGACATATTCACATAATATTCATTAAGGATTCATAAAAATCAATCGTCCACTTTATCCAGTTTAAATATAAATAATAATTTAATTGAGCCAGTGTGATTATTAATTTTTGGTAAGGCGTACACATTATTTAAAGGTTTTTTAGGAAGTCTACTAAAATTCTCATTAAGATTCTTTTTAGGTAAGATATTTGGGGTCCCCAAAAAAAATAAAAGTAAATAAGGGTATAATTAAATTGGTTGGTTTTTGACCACTTAATCTCATTATAAAGTTCGAATCTCCACTAGGAGAAGTGCTCACACTAGTGCACGACAATACCTCAAATATAAGAGCTGGACTTTTTTTTTTTTTTTGCCCATCCGGTATTTAAAGCTTCGCCTTGACTAATCCGAATCCAACTCATACCGCGCACCTGGCTATGGTGGAAGAGTTTCTTAATGGGGCTTTTCTGTATTCACAATGCTCGAACTTGAGACCTTGCTTAAGCGACACAAGCCGCTTACCACTTGTGTCAACCCCCATTGGTAAGAGGTGGACTTAAATACAAGGATATATGTGCCTAACAACAACAACAACAAGTTTATAAGAGCTGGACTATGATCTTGGGCACATGTAGTGAACATCAATTTATGTATGGAGCGTCTAGGTCATTTAATAAAAGCTGAGTGTGAAGACCGCCGCTGGAAACCCTTCCTTTTCAAGTGTGGTAGCCTCCATATCTCCTACCTGTTCTTTGCTGATGACCTCATACTCTTCACTGAAACTTCTAATAGCCAAATGCTTGAAGTTCGTAAAGTTATGCAAAGTTTTTGTGAAGTCTCGGGGCATCGTATCAACCTTGACAAATCTTGAATGTTTTGCTCTAAAAAAGTTAATTTCAACAAAGCTCTTGAGTTGAGCCATCTTCTTGGGATTGAAATTACTGCTGACCTTGTTAAATATTTGGGAGTTCCAATTATCCATAAAAGAGTCTCTCAGGCCACCTACTACCCCATTGTGAAAAAAGCCAGGAAAAAGCTTTTCGTATGGAAGAGTAAATTTCTTTCTATCGCAGGACGATCGGTGCTAATCAAGTATGTTCTTTCATCCCTGCCAAGTCATTGCATGCAGTCATCTCTTCTTCCTATATGCACTATTAGAGAAATCGAGAAAATTTCTCGAAATTTCCTTTGGTCTCAGGAAGAAGAAGTGAGAAAAATGCATCTTATTGCTTGGGAAAACATTACTCAAGCTAAGAAGCAAGGGGGTCTTGGGTTCAAAAATCTTCGCCTCCAAAACAAAGCTTTCATTATGAAGCTTTGCTGGAGCCTCCTAATTAAAAAAGATACCCTTTGGGTCCAATGCTTGTGGTCCAAATACAATTGTGGTGATCTTGACATGCCTAGTATCTCCAGAAAGAGAAGATCTTCCCCTGCTTGGAAAACGATTGTTGAAGTCTTGGAGAATTTCCTTAGCGGTATTGGCAAAAAGGTTAACAACGGGGAGGAAACCAAGTTCTGGACTGACCTCTGGCTTCCCCTTGATCAGCCTCTCATATCCTTTGTTCAATATCCCACGTTTGTTAACAAAGATGAGACGGTTAGTGACCATCTCCTACCTAATGGTCAGTGGGACTATTACAAATGGATTGGTGTCCTCCCTTTGGGTCTTATTAATACTATATCTAGAATGAACACCCCCTCTAATATTTCCCCGGATTGTTATACTTGGAGAGCTGCTAAAGATGGAGGTTTCTATGTTAAATCGGCCTACCAGTTCCTATCTGACAAAGAGGACGCAACCTCTAATAACTTCTGGTCCCAAGTGTGGAAATGGCAAATCCCCGAGAAAGTCAAATACTTCATGTGGCAAGTCGGTCACGAGAGACTTGTAACCAATTCTCTTCGGGCTAGGAGGGGCCTCTCCAATGATAGTGGTTGCCCCTTTCAATGCAATAGCAAGGAAAGTGTGATCCACATTATTCGTGATTGTGAGCGTGCTAAAAACTTGTGGAAACAAATTTTAAAACATAACTATTTCTCTCAGTTTTTCTCTGGCAGCTTGCAGGTTTGGCTTAATTGGAATACTAATCATAAGCTCGGAAAAGGAAGATTTCAAAATTTCTTATGGATAAGAATCTTCAGTCTGGGATGTTGGATCCTTTGTACATCCAGATGTAAATTTATTTTTCAGAGAGAGAACACAGCTATCAGGGAGATGCTACACCGTTGCAATTATCTTCTTATGGAAGATGGAGTGAACCAGAGGCTAAAGCATTAGATCTTCCAACTGAACAAGCTCGAAGAGGAATCGTGGACCCCCCTCCTGCTAATACTGTGCGTATTGATGTGGATGGCTCGGTGCGTCAACAACATCAAGCGGCTTGCAGAGGAGTGCTAAGGAATTCCCATGGACATTGGTTGATGGATTTTCACAAATCCCTTGGCCTTCGTGCTGTCATTGAAGCTGAAATTTATGTCATCCTGTTAGGGTTACAGATTAGTCTCCAGATGAACTTTTAGAGAATTGTCATCTACTCTAATTCTCTGGATGCCGTCTATGAGAGATTCGTCTTCTGATCATCCCCTTAAAGACATCATCAGGGAGACTAGAGACCTTCTTTTCCGTGACTAGGAAGTGAAACTTCATCATACTACGAGAGACAATATCTCCTATGCTGACTTCATGGCTAAATAGAGTCACAGCGATGCTATTGATGCCGATGTGGTTATGACTCCTACTATCCCCAGAGGTTGCCTCGATATGATTTTGAAGGATCTGAGATCCTGTCGTTCCTAGTTTCTTGTATTTTGTTGTATTAAGGGCTAGAGTTATATAATCTAGTTCCTTCCCCTTTTCAAGCTTTGGCTTGCCTGTACTATCCAAAAAAAAAAAAAGTGAACATCAATTTATTCACTCAATATATTACACGTCCAAATGTTTCAAATCATAGTTCATATGATTCCCATGTCCTATATCTAATTACCCACAGATCCTAATTGCAAGAGTCTTCACAATGTTTTGACCTCTCTTAATGAAGAGAGTTTGAGTGCCGTAAATACAAAAGCACCTTTGGTGTATAAGAGTGTGGCCCAATAAATTAACTTGAAAGACAATCAACCCCTCCAACCATTGTCATGGTGTGATTCCCACTGGGAATTGGCCATTTCAATATGGAGCTGATTTTTCTTTTGCTTAATTGCTTTGGTGTGTTTCTTCTTTTTGTTTTGTTTCAGTTGGTGAGTTGTGGATGCTTACGTAGTTTTGTTATGGAGTTATTTGCTATCAAGAAATATCAAACAAGGTAAAAAGAAAGTTTTATCTCACTATTATAAGATCAGCAAATACTACATGATAGTGAATGTTGAGCTTTAAATGGACAACACAAACATAAAGTGTCGCAGCCAAAGTGAGGATGCTAAGATCAATGTGTGGTCATAAAAGAAAATATAAAATCCGTAATAATCATGTATGTGAATAAGTCGGAATAGCATTTATTAAGGAAAAAAAAGGTAGAAAATTGTTTGAAGTGGTTCAGATAAGTTTTAAAAATGTCACTGGATGTATCGATGAAGAGGGTTGATCAAGCAATATAGAAAACAATTTTCCAAATATGTTTCTTTGCGTTTTTGAAAAAACAAAAAAGTTGTTTTAAGAAACAAAATCAAACAACCCCTAAATCGTATGGTATAAAAAACTATGCTATCATAAAACTAAGCATGGTGGTGCTTTCTCAGTCAGCGAATTGGGACTTGAAGACATTTCTTTTTCACTGATAGATGCATTTCGTTTCCATTTAAGAGTGTTCAACACATTAAAAATCTCACAGATCTACAAAATATCAACGAACAGGATTTAGTGTTCGCCAATTAAATTTAATATTAGAAGAAAAAATAAAAAATTAAAAGAGCAAGAAGAAGAAGAGGACACAAAGTAATATAAGTTAATATCAAATATATATAAAAATTCAGAGGCGTGTTCAAATGGGTTCCTAAACTTGCGTATTGGTAAACATATCTCTAGCTTACAATAGCACTATTTTCTTGCCTTGTAAAATAATATAAGTATACCTATCACATATATAATTATATATATTATTATTAACTTCTTGAATTTTTTTTTTCTTTTTATGCTTCTCTTTTTTTGACCAGATTACATGTGTGCCCTTTTAGCCTAATATGTTAAACATTTTTTGGGGTGGGGAGTTGAGGTGTACCAAAATTGTAGGCCCAATTAGGTGTACCGAAATCGTAGGCCCAATTAGGTGCCACCATTGTTTTCCTTTTTTAAAGGAACAAAATCTTTGGGCTCAACTGGCAAGAGGGTCGGACACTTTCACTTAAGGGAGAGGGTTCGATCCTGAAGTTAGTCAAGGTGGAGACATCTGTACTCTCAATCCTGTATGCCCTGGGGAGCAAAGTCATAGCGCCCAGCCTTTGGACTGTGGGTGAACCTAACCCCTCTCCTAAAATTTTTATACCAAAAAAAAAGGGGACAAAATCTTTTAAATCCATTTAGTACCTTTGTGGATTAGCCGTCAAAGTTGATTTTCCAACATAATTTACAGTATATGATTAAGTATGTGAGAAGATTTTTATCTCAACGTATATGAACGTACTTTTTAAACACCAATTCAAATAGCACCTACCCTTTTTGGATAAGACCTTCACCTTCCTTCAACATGTCTAGTTATCTCTACCCCAACTCCAATTACGAGAAAAAAAAAATTGTCAACTTGTGATATGATGAAATTGTATGATCGATTGAATTTTTGACCATCCAAATATATATTTGTCACCCCATCCCATCCCATAATTTTTATAAATTAAGAAAAAGTCATATTTGATACATATAAATGGCGATCCATTTCAATAATTTATTTCCATTTTTCATGCACAAACTATATCTGCACGGTCGTTGACCTTTCTTTGCACAACACCATGATTTCGTAAGATACCGTGCTTATTTGGTTCAACTTTTTTTAAATAATTTAGTGATTATTTGTAATTATATTTGAGACCCATAAAAATGCTTATTCATCTAAATTGAAACAAACTTCTTACATAAGTATTTTATATCCCATAAAAAATCACAATTGAAAGCTTATTTTTGAATGTTCTAATCACTATTCTAAACAAACACTTAATGTTATAGATATGGGAAACATAAAAAACACTTATTTTAAGTAATCTGAACCCCACCCACATATATAAATCCTTGAACACCCTATAAAGTTCCTAAGATCCCTAATTTCGTTTGGAAAAAAATAATACTACCTCCGGTCCTAAATATAAGACATAATTTATAGTGCAAATCCATTCCTAATTTACACTACAAACTATGTTCTATATTTTTTTTTTTTTTTGCTCTGAACTATGTTCTATATTTAGAATCAGAGGAGTAGCATCTAAATGTAACCCGATTAGCCATTTGAATTATTTAATAATAAGCTTAATGAACCTAAAGAAAACCAAATGGAAGGATTGATTGAGAACCTCACAAATGATTATTCCCAGTGAAGTTGGGTCCAATCAATCAAACAAGACCCTAAAAAACCAAATATTTGCATAGCTTCCTAGAAGAAAAGAAGTTAGCCCAAGTCACGCTTGTTACAGTGAAATATGAAAAGAAAGAAGCAAGGTGTGAGGAAATCGATGACAATAATATTAATAAGTTTTGAGATTTTTTTTATATCATTTTCCCTCTCTTTTTCTTTTCTGCTCAAAGCATTCAAAACCCAAAGCCAAAGAAGAAAGAGTTTGAGAGAGAGAGAGAGAGAGATGAAATGATAGATCAATCTTTTGACGTTTTTCCAGAGGCTTCTCCCAAATCTTTGAAATCAAGCATGCAGATATATCGCCCTTACTTAGAAGCTAATTCTCTTGTCCACATGCTCAAGCAAAAAAGTAAAAAGAAAAGAGGATTCCTTCCTCCTCTCCTCTGTCCCACCACAGTAATGAAAATCACAACACGTTCTTGTTCAAACCTCACTGTTTTTCTGAAAAGACTACAAATTTTAAATTAATAAATAAATAAAAAGTTGAAAAAAGGGAAGGAAATGATTTCTTCCCCAACCTAATGATGATTCTTCAACCCCCAATTCCTAAAATCCCCAGTTGGCCACCACACTGCCAAACAAAAGCTTTTGAGTGTATAGAAGGCAACATGATGCTTCCTCTTTCCCTGTTGCTCTCACACCATAATCTGAAAAAGAAATCTACCAAACCAACAGGAAATCCATTTACTGTAGTTAGTTAGGAGGATGATTCCAACAAAGAAGAAAAACCCCTCCAAATGAACAAACATTCAAAAGGGGCTTCAAGAAAGTTGTATTTCCCACAAACCCCATCTAATAATAATCAGAGACACTATTAACACCAACCATCTGTAAATCAATCAAACCAGAAATGGAAACTAATTTCCAGGAAATGCAAGAGATGGAAGCAATATGAGCAAGAGATAATTCTAAATTTCTTAACTAGTATTCATATATACATACTGAAAGACAGACAAGAATCAGAAGAAAATGGGGATGAACAACACCCACATTGGACACTACAAACCCTAATCCATAAAATTCTTGAGTAAGAAACAGATCGTGATATCTTTCTTTTTTTCCTTCAAGTTTTTCCTCTTTTGAATAGAAAAGGGGAAGAGCATTGACCAATACCCCTGCTGGACACCATGGCAGAAGATTACACGCACAGAATTTAGGTCATACCATCACAATCTCGTATCTGATCATCATCTTTTGATTTTCTTCTTGTTCTTTTGGGCGATTTTTTTTCCGCGTAAAAAAGGGAAACAAAAATACAAGGGTAAAGAAAAAAAATTAAGAATCGTTTTTCTTTGATTCGAGATCAGAGGCAGAGAGCGGTGCAGTGAAGATCGTCGACCGCCATGTTCGCGGCATCCAACGGTGGGAAGTTAAGATCGAAAGGCAACGGTTGACGGAACGATGATGAGGCGAAATCGGCGACCTCAACGTCTCCGTCGCCATCGATCACTGATGACGAGGAATCGCAGTCGCTGTGGCAATCATCCGGCATGACCGGCGGTGTCCTGGGATATCGCCGGTTTACTGCTGCCGTGGCCGTCGTTGACGGTGGCCGTGGGCCGCTGAAGGACGTACTGCTCATGCTGCTGGTGGCTGGTCTCTGAGGGTTAACCTGGTGCTCCTGGAAACCGTTGTTCGCGTACAACCGGTGATCCAAAACATCGTCGTTGACGTTAGGGTTGGTAGTGGGATAACAAAACGGCGAAAATGAAGGAGAGATAGGGAAATTGGTCTTGGCCTTGGGTCCACGGAGGGCTATCGCCGCAGCGTCGTAGGCTCGAGCCGCTTCTTCGGCGGAGTCAAAGGTTCCTAGCCAGACACGAGCTTTCTTCAAAGGGTCTCTGATCTCAGCGGCGAATCTACCCCAAGGTCTCTTCCTCACGCCCCGGTACCTAGGCTCTTTTAAAACCGCCCCTGAACCGGATCCATTGAGTTCAACCGCCGCCGTCATCGCCGCCGCCTGTTTAACAGCAGCAGCCCCTCTAACTCTCCTCATGTTCTCCAAGAATCCTCCTCAGGAAACCCAAAAAAAGGGGCTGTGGAGGGAGATGATAAACTGGAACCAAAGAAACAGAGAATCAAGCTATCAAGAAAGGCGATCTGAGGCCTCTGGATGATTCAATCGCAGATGGGCATTTCAATCTGTGAAATATATGGAAGAAATCAGAATAAGATTTTTGAGAGATTGGATATTATCGTGGGAATGAGAAAAAAGGCAGAGGAAGAGATAGAAGAAAATGGTTGGAAGGAGAAAGAGGGACAGGAAGGCCCGAACACCTTACACCTCAACCGCACCACCATCTTCTACATATACAAATATAAATATAAATATAAATTTTAAAAAAAAATATTTTTATTATTATTATGTAAAAGCATTTAATTTATTATTTAAAAAGAGAGAGAGAGAGTACGCGAAGAAGAAAAGGGGTAGAGTACGTTCTTCGCTGTTGGCAGGCTCTGACCTGACCTGCGGGTTCTTGTAGAGCCGGTAAAACGGACAACCTGACCTGCTGGCTCTTCTAGAGTAGGTACAAGGGCTAAGCCTCTCGGCCAGATCCTTTAGACCTTTTTATTATAAGCGTCTCGTTTGAAAAATTACTCCAAAATATTATAAACGGATCTAAAAAGGACTAACACTAGTTTTTTTTTTTTTTATAATAAAATTTTAAGAAATGAGTTGGGTTCAACCATAGTTCAAGGGATATGTGAAATCTATCTTCCTCCTAGGTGATACCAATGTTAGACAGGGTGAGTCGTCTATTACTCTCAGGCGTTAACCTAAACACCTAGGAGCTAGGATGTCTCCCCCAATGTCTTAACCAACTCTAGGATCGAACCCCTTCCCTTTGGTGAGAGTATCCGACCCATTTAACAGTTGAACCAAGGGACGAGGGGTAGGACTAACACTAGTTGGTTGATGGTTTAGTTTAGGTTCTTTTATTTTTATTTTTTAAAAATTATTCATATAATTTTATAATTTTATATTATTAATGATGTTGTAAACATTTAATTGTTATCATTTTTTATTTAATTTTATAAAATAGTTTGATTTATTTAGTTTTCCACAATGATTTATTCATTTAAACTTTAAAACAATAGACTAATTTAGACATTAGGTAATGATTTTAGTTAGAAATTTTTTATTTTTAATAACAATGTATCTTAATTTAAAGTAAAATAATAATTAGATTGTAAAACTTGAAATCGAACTTTATTTATATTAAAATAAAGATGACAATTTGCAAACTTCCATAAAATATGATAAATTCATAAGTGTGGGTACCTATAAATATTTTTTCTAGTAAGAAAAGATAAGTCTACTAACATATAGCTATCAGTAAAAAAATTCATGTGTGATAGTGTGAGCATGTAGGTGTAAAGTGTTGTAACTTATTATTCTAACTTTATTTCTCTTTAATTTAATTTGATAATATTTATGTCTTAAATTAGAAATTATTACTTTAACTTTATTTTATTAAAAAGATAGAAAAATAGTCAAACGGGCTTAAAGCTCACAATCCAACCAGAACCTAATAACATAAGGGTCGAGCTTCAAAAATTAGGGAAGTTTTGTTTAGACCCAAGTCAGTGAAAGGCTGACCTTTATTTCCTACTCTAGGTTCTTCTGCTCTAATGGATCCTCTCCCTTTCTCTAACTTTGAAGTGAAAATTGGGCTAATTTGGGATGGAATATGAGACCAATAAATGACATATGTAGCTTTTTTTTATTGTTATTATTTCATCGATGAATTAATTCATGCTATTGAATTTAATTATCATTAGCATAAAGTCAAGAAAAAATTACTAAAAAATTTATCATCATAAAATTTATTAGTTAAGGATATCTAAGGACTAAATCCTTTTATAGTGTTAATTCTACTTTAAGACTTCATCCGATTCTAAATATAAGACTCAATTAATTTTTTTAGAAGTTAAAGAAGTTAAATATATTATTTAATTATAGTATATGATGTGTATTATTAGTTCATATATATTAATTTATAAGTAAGACTAACTAGTTTGGAGGAAAAACGATAGATATAAGTAATTAAATATAATTTATTTATCTTCTTTAATCTCTCCAAAAAAAATCAAATGAATCTTATATTTAAAATCAGAAGTAGTACTCCCTCCGGCAGGGGCGGATCCAGAAATTTACGGAATGGGGGGCACAATTTGCGGGAAGACTCAGGGGTTGCCCCCGATTTTTTTTTTTAAAGAATATTTTTAAATACATTAAAAAACAAAAGAATATAAAGGGAAAAATAAGGCTAAGTACAGTTAGAAATAGCAAAAGTGCTGTTAAAAATAGCAAGGCTAGGCACTAAATAAGTTCAAGCACATATATTTTAATAACAAAAGTATATTACAATAAAAATAATTGCAATATCATCCTTCTAAACCTTATTTTTTGGAATTTCATCGTAATTATTTTATTATCAATGCTATCAAATACATCTTTTTTAATATAAGGCATTAAACAAATGGCGAAAGTTTGATTCAGAGAAGCTGGCTATTTGATTCTACGATGCGAAAGGATTCTCTAGTATTAGGATTTAATCCTTTTTTTTTAACACTTGGTTTTAAGGGGGGGCACTTGCCCCCCAAGTGTTATACTTGCATCCGCCCATGCCTTCCGGTCCTAATTATAGGAATAGAAGGTAGTATAGATTATTATATATTTTTAAGATTGATAAAACATTATATTTTCAAAAGGGTGAGGTAACATTTTTTTTCAAGTGCAGCAACAAAACTCAACATGCTAGGAAAAGTATAATTTCAAGGCTAAATTACTATTTAAATTTGAATAAATAATTATTAATTTCCAAGATAAGAGTATTATCATGATATTCAAAATTTAAAAAGACACCTGAATGCTATGCTTGAGTGCTATAAACAAAGGAAGGACCCTCGCGTGATCCTCAACTGTCTTACAGCGATGAAATCTTTGGAGTTAAATTGAAGTCAATGGCATGTGACTTCCTATATCTGATATGCGAATCCAGAGTCGTGAGAAAATAGCCAACTCAATTATTAGTTTATTATTTTTATAAAAAAATAAAACTAATCTTTTGGTACAAATAAATTTTTGTCATGGTTTGAGGAGGATGCGTTATTTCATCCAAACGCTTATTATTAATAATAAATACTCACTCCGGTCCTAATTATAAGACAATATTTGGAGGGTTTGTTTTGATCCTAATTATAGGATAACTTTTTAGTTTTTGTCAATTTCTTCCTAAAATACCCTTATTTTATTTCTCAAGTGTGTTTGATTTTTAGTGGGTATATGTATGTGGATTGCAATACACACAGGCACACACATGTGTGTGTCTATAAACATATATATGTGTGTGTCTATATATATGTGTCTGTGTATATATGTATGTATGTATCTATGTGTGTGTACATACATACATACATACATACATATATATATATATATATATATATATATATATATATTTGTCTTTGTGTGTGTCAATATATATGTGTGTAGATATATGGGTGTGTGTCTATATATATATATAACAAAAGCATCATTTCAATTAGAAAGCGTGTGAAAAGTAAAATTGGTCGGAGAGATATGTGGTGGGCTTGTTGATTCACTTTTACTTATGTCATTTTAAATTTATATAAGGGCATTTTAGGAAAATGAGTAAAATTAACTAATTTAACTCATCTCCTTAATCTCTCCAAAATCGGTTAAATATGTCTTATAATTAGGACCGGAGGGAGTAACAAATAATGGAATAATGTTGTCAATAGCGTGTTTATATGGAATAATGACTGTTTGAATTAATGGTAGAAACTGCTTTTTTAATATGATTTATGACATACGATGTAAGTTTATGAAATGAGTTTTTTCTCAAGTGTATGGTTTCCCAACACTAACCAAGCATGCCCTAAATAATGCAACCAAAACGAATAAATGTATTCCCTCTGATTCTTAATATAAGGCATCAACTAATAAGTGTATTTGTTCATTTTTATAAGGCACTTACTTGTTTTCAAAGAGTATTAAATATTTTTTCCATCTATACCCATAATTAATAAGGATAGTAGGAAAGAGTAATAATTAATATGATATTAGAGTTTAATGCAGTTAGTAGGGGTAATATTGGAAATTATTTAAATTTTATGAAAAATTTAATGACTTTAATTGTTTTTATTGGTATAAGAGAATTGTTAGTTAATGCCTTATAATAAATAATAAAATGAGTAATAAAGAAGAAATAATAATGTGGTAGTTCCTATTTGGACAAAAAGGTTCGTCTTTGTTTGGAATGGTAATTGAAATATTTAAAAGCGGCTTTTATATTGTAATTTACGGTATACGAGGTAAACATATGAAATAAGTTTTATCTTAATTTACATGAATAAACAATTTGAAACGTTCATGTTATCCTAAACAAGCATGCCACAGGGGATTATGGGAGAAATATGTAGGAATTTTTTAATATAGATTTTTTTAAAAAAAATTTAGGAGTTTTGTATCGATTTTTTGAATAAGTACTTTTGAGAGTTTTCATTGTCCCAAACAACCTTGTAAGAATTTTTAAAATCACTCGTTAATGCACCATTGACGACTTACGTATAGCGAATGATTATTTAAGAGTCATAATTGACAATTTAAATATCTATATTGATTACTTGGATTTGGATGCTCCAAATGTTAACAACCTTATTGGAATTTTTGAAGTCACCCAAGTAATACGTAATTGGTGATTTAATTATAGTGAATGACTATTTAGAAATCGCAATTGACAAATTTAGTATCCATATTGATCATTTGTCCATTCTCTTTTGTTTTTTTATTTGCCACATAACTCAAGGACAGAACGGTCTTTTGAAAACATTTGCTAATTCTAAATTCTTCCCACATACCTGATTTAGGATTTGTGATATTAGAATCCCTAATTTGTCTTTTCTATATTTTGAAAGAATTTTTATGAGATTTTCCCAATATTTTACAGCTTTTTCAAGGAATACTCATTCAAAACATAATTTGGTATGGGTATAATTAAAAAAAAAATATATAAATGTTTTAATTACAGATTATGTTGATTTAATGAAAGGCAACGATGAACTTTCCCTTCAAAATCTTCCAATTTAGAAGGAGATTATTTTCTTTCTTTTAAAAAAAGAAAAAAAATTACAAGAGCTGATTAGATCCAGCACTACTCAAATTTAAAGGTAAAAAAGCATTCAATCTAAATTTTAATAACCGGAGAGCATCAAATGATAAATAATTGAGTAAATACCCTTTCTGGTCGACAAAAAACACAAACCCCATTTTGGTCACTGACATAAAAAATGTCATTTTTAGTCCATAAAAAAGATAAATAAGGGTCGATTAGTAGACATTTTGATCCCTCACAAATTTTCAAAATGTCCTTTTTAATCCCACAAAAAGGACGAATAAGGGTCGCTTTTTTTTCAGGAACCAAAATGGGATTCGTGTTTTTTGTCAAGGACCAGAAAGAGTATTTACTCTAAATAATTTTATTTAAGCATGCTATACACGTATTCATTTTTTATTTTACAATATATTAGACTCTCATTGTGTCTTTTTTCATGAGAATATATTCTCTTTGTTGATTTTTTTCCCCATTTTAATCATTCCTGACCGACTTCTTGAAACCATTGCATGATCTTTACATCTTAGTGCGCATCATATAATGAATTTAGAGAATCAAGACAAAGGGGAATGAATCAAAACTTACCACGTAAACACGTCTCCCTCCTCTCCCTAATATATCAATTACATAAGAGATTTATTTTAATCCTAAAATTATGATCTTAATTCATTTTATCTTTTAAATTTATAATTTATACTCTAAATTATCTCTATTAATTTCACATATTAATGGATTTTTCATCCAAAATGATTTAAATGCACACGATTAAAGAGGCGTTTTAGTTAAACCAACACTAAATTACTATAAATAACGAGCTTAATTAATTTTTGTGTCATCCAAAAATTAACTATCTTATTCTTATACTCCCTTTGGTCCTGATTATAAAACACTGATTAACAATTCTTATAAATCAATAAAAACAATTAAAGTCATTAAATTTGTTCTAAAATTTAAGTAATTTTTAATATTACCTCCTAATAATGGCATTATACTCTAATATCATACTATCTCGCTCCGGTCCTAATTATATGACCAAGTTTGTAGTTCAATTTGTACTAGTCCTATAATTAGGACCGGAGAGAGTATTAATTATACTCTCACTCAGAACCTTTATTAACTATAGGTATACATGAAAAAAAAAAAATATTTAATGCTCTTTAAAAGGATTAAATATATTTATTAGTTGATATTTTATATTAAGAAAAAAAAATATATGTAATATGGAAGGAAAGATCATTAATTACACATGACCCCATTAACTCCTTTTTTTTGAGATGGGAACTTTGGATTCCCTACCTAATAATAATAATCAACACGCTTCCGTGATCAATGCATTGCATCTTCCTTCTTTGCCCAGACAGCCCACCCCTTGACCCCTCTCAATCCCCTCCTTTCTCCATGTTTCATTCTTAAGTTCATTATTATTAATTTAATTATTTTCTTTTCAATGCAAGAGCAATAAGACCAATAGAAAATTGGAGATAAATCCTTATTTGAAAAATTAATGTCTAAAAAAAAAGTTAAAGTCTTAAGGTCATTTGAGAGAAATTAGAAACTATATGAAATGACTACTCTACCCTTAATGAAATAAGGATATACTCCTTCCAGTCCTAATTATAGGACATATTTAACCGATTTTTAGGAGATTAAGGAAATAAGTTAAATTCGTTAATTTTACTCATTTTCCTAAAACGCTCTTATATAAATTTAAAATGACTTAAGTAAAAGTGAATCAACAACTCCTATCATATACCTCTTCGACTTAGAATTTTTCTTTTCACGCGCTATCTAATTGAAATAATGGTCTTGTTATATATTCATGTGTGTGAGTGTGTGTGTACATATATATGCGCGCGCACACACAGATATGTGTGTGTGTGTCTATATATATTTGAGTGTAAACACACACATATACATACATACATACATACATACATACATACATACATACATACATACATACATATATGTAAACACAGATATGTGTGTGTGTGTGTCTATATATATTTGTGTGTAGACACACACATATATTTCTAAAAGTTTCACTGATTGAAAGAATCTATACACTTATATACATATACTTACCAAAAACCAAACACACATGAGAGAATAAAATAAGGGTATTTTAGGAAGAAATTAACAAAAATTAGAATGTTGTCCTATAATTAGGACCAAAACCAACTCACAAATGTTGTTATATAATTAGGACTGGCGGGAGTATCATTTTATCTTTCCACCTATTTGTTCCCTCACTACCATCCACTAATCTTCCAAGAATAGAAGTTAAACCACGGATTGTAATTGACCTTCCACGAATGCAACTAATCTTCCAAGAATTGTAGCGAAGCCTTTGTGGTGTGTACGTTAAGTTAAAATATAAATAAACTTCCACAAATTACAAATGACATTTCGTGGTGTGAAAATTAAGTTAATTTGAACTTTCATGGTATACAAATTAAGTTAAAATGCAAGTGACATTCCTTTAAATACAAATATAAGTGACCTTCTATGAATTACAAATAATCTTTCGTAGTGTAAATGCAAAAGACCTTTCACGAATTGCAATTAGACTTTCAAGAATTATATTTGAACTTTTGAAATGTGCAATTTCGTCACTTTCTCAATATATCTATTTTTCATAAAGGACCAAATATCCCGGACACTAATAGACAATTAATTTTTCAATCACGGAATTTTTCCCTTAGACCAAACTCTACCATTATTATTACATATAAAACTGCCAATATCAGCATAATAAAGATGGCCGGTTGTGTTTTCTTCTTGTGTATTCCGTTCACACCTCAAGTTTATCAATCAATAAAAGAATTGCCAAGCCTCCCCTTACCGTGAACCTGTTCAGCGGATATCTACCTTATTCGTAATTAACTAATTATGAATATGAGAGCTAATATTTATAATTGAGAAAACCCTCTTTTTCTTTTTCTTTTTCGTTTTATTTTATATTTTTTCCTTGCTAGAAGCAACTTTGAATTTGACCGCACAGTATTTAGGGGAGTATCCTCTTATTAGTTCTTTTTCTTATCATCTCTTATAAGTTCATTTGGATTATCGATTAAGAAGATGAGAGAAAAACTAAAGTAGTATTGTGACTTTTCTGATTGATTGGACGAACATGATTTAAAGATCATAAAGGATAACGAGAGAAACCAAACCCCGATATTTAGTTGCTCTTGGAAGAGGTTAAAACGTCATCTTAATTTATATTGTCTCATAAATTCATAATTTATTTTCTAAACTCTACTTATTGACTATACACAAGGTTGTCAAACTCACGAGTTTAAGCAAACTCGTAACAATTAAGTAAACTCGTAAAAGTTTACTTTTATAATTAAATAAGCATTAACAATATATAATTAAATAATTAAAATGAAAAAATGAAAAAAAAATAATTTAATTATATTTTAAATCTAGATAATTGAAATTAAATATATCAATATTCATAATTTATTATACTTAACAAATAATTTTTTTTATAAAATTCATATATAAAGCCGTTGAGGGTGACAAAATTGAAAAAGTTAACACGGGTTTAAAAGTGAGTTAACGCGGTTTTATAAGGTAGAAACGTATAAACCGTAAACTCGTGAGTTCAACCGAGCTTATAGCTGACATAAGTTTACCAGTGACTCAATTCGATTGAATAAGATAGAAACGTAAAAGTGGTAAATTCGAAGAGTCAACTCATGAGTTTGACTACTACGGAGTGGTGTAATACTTTAGAAAAACCAATATATAGGAGTATTTCTTACAATAACTAATTTCTTCAAAGGCTACAAATATATAACTTCTATATCTAGGATCCAAGGGAGCATCATTTTGTAATTTCAATATATTGCTGATCATTTTGTATTTTTTTTGACGGTTTCTTGATGAAAATCATGATATTTAAAATTAAATTCTTGAATTTTTTACTATAAAGGAAATTTTCATAAAATGTTATTAGAATTTGCTATAATTTAAGTTATTTAACGTGTTTATTAACCTGTATGTATGATATTTTATTTTTTTGGAACTCAATATTAATTATTTTCTGGCTACCAAACTCCAAATTAATTATCATTAATTGGAAACACGCAGAATATATGTTCGACTGTGTGTACGTATATATATATAGTATGATGCCATTAATTACTTTATATATGTTTGTTCGCAGATTTTTGGATTAATGGGAACTCGACAACAAACAGGTTTCCGGCCACAGCTACTTGTTTATTTTCTTCAATATGCTCCTCGGTGCATAATATGAGTTTTTTTTTTTTTTTGAAAAAAATTACTTGGTCTAATATTTCTAAAAAAAAATATTTTTATAAAAAATTACTTGGTCTAAAATTACTTGGAAAATACACATAATTAACTAATTTAACTTCCTTCCTTAATCTTCCCAAATTCTGATAATTTGCTCCTATAATTAAGATAAGAGGGAGTATAATTTAACGATTTTCTAAAAATATTTTTTTTTTTCTCTGTGTTGTCTTCGTGTACAATTAAAACTATATAAAAAAATTAATTCAGTATTCTTGATATCGTGTTAACTTCTGACAATTATACACTTTGAAAGTTTTACAAATTTTTTACACCTTTAGCTAATTATATAAATTTTTAAACTATCATTTTTAATCAACTGTAATTAAATGAGTTAAGTAACAAATTTGCCATGGAAATATAGGGTCAGGAATAATGTTGCCTTCAATTTTTTTTTTTTTTTTTTATCTTAATATCGCCATGGAAGTTTTAAAACGTAGCAACGACGCCGCTCTTTCAACCAGATGACCATTAAGTTTTCTTTTTAAATTACTTATTAGGTATCTACATGTACTCTCATTTTCCAACTCATCATCCCCTCTCTCTCCCTCCTTTGTCCCTTCCTTCCTCCATTCGTCAATTAATTTCATTTTCCTAGTTAGCAAATTATAATTCCCTCATTTCTTAATCATCCGCGTCATCTTCTATGTCACCATTTGTATTAAAAAAATTCAAACAGAACAGTCAATATATATTTTTACACCTATTTTTGAAGTTCATAATTATTTTTTTCCCTTAAAAAACATTTTTATCTAGCGCACTTTTTGGAAAAATCTCAGGTGTGTTTTTGCATCTTAACCTTAAAAATTCAAACAAACCGTCAACTATTGTCAATGTGTATTTTTACACTTATTTTGAAAATTTATAGTTACTTTTACCCTTTTAAAAAATATTTGGTGTTAATTAGAGGCAGTTTTGAAAAATTTCAAGTTTATGTTTACAACTTAACCTTATATATTTATATATATATTTTTTTTTATTTTTTTTTGTTCGAGATAAACCGTGTATATGGCACCTTCCCAAGATAAATCTATAATAGTGATGTTTGAAGAGAAGAGGAAAGTGAATCTATTGGAGCTAGTGTTTGGGATTATTGAGGGTTGGATAAGGATGTCTTATTGAGCTTATGACGAAGATGATGACCCAGAAGATGTCAAAAAGGTGGTATTAAAACGTGTGAGAAACACGCTTATTATTAATATTATTATTCTTTTTGTCCATTAACGAAACTCGCCTGTCTCCATTCATTTAATTTGTTTTTCTTATTCTATATTTTTCTCCTATTTCAATTGTCGTTTAACCGAATACAGGTCCAGTCTTCTTATTTATGCCACTTTATATTTATATATAAGTTACCTGTACCTTATTCTTACATACTAAAAAATGCATTAAGTTTATAATATTTTCTATATCTCCCTTATCATATTTTTTTATCTCTCTATTTTTATAAATGATTCCTACACAACTATTATTTTTCTCTTTTCCAATCAGAGCCGGAACCTCTTTATGGCCAGTTGCGGCCTTGGCCTCAGCTGATATTCTAAAATCTTCTAAAATTTGTTAAAATATATGTATTTATTATATAATATTTAATTTTAGCCACATCTAATTTCTTATTAAGGTCCCAGCTGACCTTCTAAAATCTCTTAAAATATATGTATTTATTATATAATATTTTATTATGGCCAATAATTTCGTCCAATTAATCTCTTTCTTCTCTATAATTTCACACACTCTCTCTCTTTTCTTCATTTTTTTCCTTCTGAGGTTCTAATATTGAAAAACTGCAGTGCTTGTCCTTTTTTCGACCAACCAAAGCCCATTGCCTTCTCTCTCTCAATTCTCAATGCTACCTCACACCATCCGTGACTTTAAGAAGACATGCAGGGGTGCCTAAAAAGACAAAATCTGAAACACCCTCACAACTAACATCATATTTCTAAGGGCTTCACGCTTCCTCTTCTTCCTCCACGGCTCCACTCACCACTCTGCTTTGCTCTGACTCTATGAGTGGTCTCCGACCATCCTTAGTCTGACAGTTTCCCTCTTCCTCCAAGTGTCTCCGACATGGCGATGTCCGACCAGCAACCATCGTTCAACCAACTTCATTCTTCTTTTCTGCATCATCGTCGATTTCTCGCTCTTCAGACTTGAGGTATTTTTTCCCCTCTCTATTCCTCTTCACTGCTATCTCAGATTTCTGGGATTTTTTTTTTTCGCTCAGGTGATTTCTGCGATTTTTGTGTTTGTGAGCTAGATTCATTTTTTTTTTATGGATTTACTCAAAGACTTACATTTACACCATCCACTAGAGTGGTCCCTATGCGAAGTATATAAAATTTTTTATTTTGTTTGTAACAATTTTATATTGGTATTTTTGCCTTTTGGGATAATTTTGTGCTTATGTGCTTTTCTTGTGGTGTTTTTGTTAGAAACTAAGGTTTTGTATATAAAAAATTTTTTGTTGATCTTTGGCAAATGATCCAATTGTTTTAAATTTTGTTTTGAGGTAGGTGGAATGCAGCATTTAAATGTTTAAATGTTAGTTTTGTGGATTGAGTAGTATTATAATTGCTGGTTATTATTTATTTGTATTTTTAATATTATTTCATATTATTTAGTAAATACTAGATCAATATGTTTAATTTTTTGCCTGGACTAAAAAAATTCCCTAGTTCCGCCACTGTTTCCAAGGTAAATTAAATAAGCGTAAAAATGATAAAAAGTCATTATATATTTAACAAGTAATTTATATTAAGCTTTTTCCCTACAAGTAGCTTATATTTAGGGGAGAAAAATTACAGAATTTGAGGGGTAAATGAATTTCTCCTCATAAATGTTACTAGAACTATAATATTTAAAAGCGGCAAAATTTAAATCTTCAGAGCATTTAAAGTTAACCAAGCATTGAACATTTATAGGGGATAATTGGAAAAGTGGAAACAAGTATAAAACAGAAATTAATTAATATGTGTAATTAGATTTTTTTTCCTCTATAATCAATAACGGAGAGTATAAATTTTTGTAATGACCTTTTAGTTTCAACACTGTCTCATTCAACACTTTGAATTTCTAAATTATAGAAATAAATAGAGAAATTGGATTCAGAATTTCATATGAATATAATTTTAAAGGACACTAACCATCATCCCACTAATTTTTTTTTTCATTTTATTTAAATTATTGTTTCAAATTATTCGTTCAGGTGAACAAATACCGGGGTCTCCCTCTTTTCTTGTTCCCTAATTCATTCAAAAAATGCTTCCACCATACGAAAAGGGGACTATCTTTTTTTTTGCTACAGAAAAATTCAGGAGAGGGGTTGGGCTCACTCACAGTCAAAGAATAAGGTGTTATGGCTTTGATCCCCAAGGTATACAGGATTGAGAGTATACATGTCTCCACCTCAGCTTGCGTTTCCACAAGTTTACATCGCCTAAGATGCTTTCTCCAGTGCCTTGACTAACTTCAGGATTGAACCCCATCTTTTTAGTGAGAGTGTCCGACCCCTTTACCAGTTGAAGACGAGCGTAAGGGGTCTAAATTGAATCTAAAGGAAAACTCATGTTTTAAATTAAAGTATTTAAAATATCATAAAAAAATGGATTTCAAATCAAAAGTCAATACTGAGCAAGTAAAAGAAGCACTACTCTCTGGTTCGATAAAACAAAGAATTTTTTTAGTGATTAATATAAATCACTATATTAAATTATTATATCATTGTACAATTTTATTTATCATGTTAAAGAATCGTAAAATTTCAATAATTATTTAATTTTAAAAATTAACGAGAGGAATGATTTTTTTTTTAGTTCAAGTGAAATTATTTCCAGTAAAATATATTAAAAATATCTCATAGATAATAAAATTCGACCCGGAGTTATAGCCAAGAGCCCAATAGAAAGAAAGAAAGAAACCCACGGCAGGAAGGAATCGGGACAGAAACGTCATTCCAAAAAATTACGTGGGCCCCATGGGTACCCAATATCAACCGGGCAAACAGTACAAGACAACAGGCCTTCCCTTCAGCGCGCTCACCTTCTTCGCAGGGCTGAAGGTCTCGGAAGGCGTGCAGTGGGCCCCACCGACATGGACACGTAAGCCATGAGGATTGGATAAAGAAGCCGGTTCAGCCAGGAACCCCCGGTTCTGGTGTCACGTTTCGGTGTAGGGTGGAGTGGAGGACAAGGCGCTGGATCTAGGTGGGGCCCCCATCTCTTTGTGTGGACGTGTATTCTCTCTCTACTCGTGATCTAACTGCCACCTGTCATCATTTAAATCGCCCTTTGACTCCTTTTTGTAATTAAAAAAAATCTGGTCTTTGGGGTGTTGAAATTTTAAACTGGGCTTGAATTCATTATGGGGTAGTGGGGAAAGACCAAAAAAAGAGAAATGGGGAGATGGCCCCACCTCGATTGCTTTGGGATATTGTCCAGTGTGTCGCGCTAATTTCTCCACCACTAGTATCACGACACGTCACCACACGAATAAAATGTTCAATACGACTGAAGGGGAATAATCTAAATTTTAATTTCAGCCACCTCAAGTTACAAGCTCTATGATTTTTGGAATCCAATGAGCTATCCTATTTATCGTCTGAATAGTATGATTTTTAATAATTGTAATAAATATATTTTCTGGTATTAATGTTTAATTTTAAAGAAATTGAATTCCATATTTTTATTTTCAAGCATGATTGCAATATTAGCTATGGCTAAATTTATAAGATGTTTTTAACCATCAATTATGCATATATTTGTTTTATTTAGAGCGTAGGTATTTTTAATTTAAAAAAAAGGTTGAATGTGCATAAAATATTTTAACCACCCTACTATTTTATTTTAATTACACATACTTCCCATCTATTTTTAAAACTCATATAAACCTTAGTTAAAATTAAAACGTTTGTTACACAAAATTACTTTATATTTTAAGTAACTATTTTCATTTATCTAAAACTTTAGGTGACTTTCTTTCTAGTTTAACTTTTAAACTTTTTTTTTGACTAAGATACCCCTCTTTAAAATTAGAATTATTTAAACACACATAACAAAAAAAAAATTATACAACCAAAAATTAATTCTAATAGATCAATATTGTAAATTTTTTTTATCATATTTATTGAAATATACATATATACATACGCATATATAAATATACATACACATATATGTGTGTATGAACTAATAATCCTGATAGAGAGAGAACCAACGGCAGTGGGGGTGGATAAATACCTTTCTCATATGTCTATATATTTATAGGGTAAAGGATTTCTCCAGTCACTGGAGATAGAGTTATCTCCAGTGACCCCAAAACTACGTCGTTTTGGATTAATGAAGGGTGTTCATGTAATTTTGTTTATTTTTTAATTATATAAATTTTCCCGAAACACCCTTCATTAATTCACCTAAAATTACTAACAGACCCTTCATTAATGCAAAACAACGTAGTTTTGGGGGAAGGGGAGGGGAGAAAAAAAAAAGGAGGGGAGAGGAAAACTGGTGAGCTCCACTACACTCAATTTTGAATATTTTTTTTCCTACTCTTCTTTTTTTTCTCTCCCCTTCCCTCAAACCAAACATACCCATAAAGACATTATTTATTATTGTGGTGGAAAAAAAAGTTTTGAAAATATTGAAAGACGTGTGGGTAAGAAAATAGAGAAATTGCAAGCACATGGAAGCACAAAGTCACAAAAGAGGAGAGGAGACATGAAGGAAGATAAGGGCAGGCATCATCACCTTGGGAACACGCTTTTCTATTTTTTGTTTTTTTGTTTGGATTCGCTTTCTTTTGTGCTGGGGTCTAATTAACGCGGGAAACATGATTCCACCGACTCCCTTTCTCTCTCCAAAATCATTTTGTCACCCAATTCAAAAACCCTCACGCCCTCCTGCTCTTGGGTCCCTTTCTTTACCCCAAAATCAAAATATGAGGAATCGTGACATGAGTTTTTACAACGTTCTTCTTGTAGAAGAATTAGCCTTTTATATTATTTAAATATTTATATTTTTTTTATGAGAGATGCTTCTATAAATAAAAAGAAGTACGATGTTTAAGGAAGAAAAGCAAATAAGTTCACCTCTTATCTCAATCCTCGTTAAGAGAAAAAACAACCATCATCATCCTCGTCCAAATCAATTAAAAGATCCATTAGCTCATCACGATTAAGCAAACTAAGGTACACAACATCTCTTTATATTTTTGTTTTCCTTTTCAGAACTCTAAACAATTTATATTATAACAATTATTATTATTTCAAAATTATTTAGGCTTGTTTGAAGCAATACTCATGGTTGGGGTAAAGAAAGGATTTTTTGATGTAAAACCATCATCGTTAAATCAGGAAGAAAGAAAGAGGACTCTTCTCAATTGGAGAAGTATCAAGGTACCCAAAAAAAACAGAGAGAGAGAACCTTCTTCAAACAAAATGAGTTGAAGACCTCAAAGATTTCAATTCTTCACATAAACTCAGAGGGGAACAAAAGTCACATTATAAGGATCTAAATAAATATCTCGTTTTAAAATCAAGGTGGTAATGTGCCCAAAACGGATCATTTTGAGAGCCAGATGCATTTGGGCAACTCTAATTTAAAGAATATGGTTGGTTTTAAAGCTTTTAAGTTTGAAAAGTATGTACTTTCAATCCTTTAATTTTAAAGTTATTAAAATATATACTCTCAATCCTTCAAAACAGATAATTTTGAGAGCGGGATGCATTTAGGTAACATTAATTTAACGAATATGGTTGGTTTCGAGGCCTTTAAGTTTGAAAAGTATATACTTTCAATCCTTTAATTTTAAAGCTATTAAAATACACACTCTCAATCATTCAAAAAGGATAATTTTGAGAACAAGACGCATTTGGGTAACATTAATTTAAAGGATATGGTAGGTTTCAAGGCCTTTAAGTTTGAAAAGTATATAATTTCAATCCGTTAATTTTGAAGCTGTTAAAATATATACTCTCAATCCTTTAGTTTTAATGCTGTTAACATTACAATGAGAGGCACAAACTTGTCTAGACTATAGCTGTGTGGATCCTATAATTACATTTATAATTCTAATTTAATTACTCTTTAACACCTATCATGGTAGATTGTGAAGTGTCATATTGGCGCTGGGGATGAAAATGATCAATCTTTATGTATTTTTCTCTTTGTTGTTGCTGTTTTTTGTGTGTGTAAAACTAATCATTCAAACAAACCACATAAAATTGCAGGAACATTTCAGAATATGAAAGTGATATGTAAAAAGAAAATTGATCTATCGAAAAAAACATCTCAAAGAGTAAAAACATCATATGTTGAAGTAGAAACAAGAAAGACTTTGGAGCAAAGAAGAATTAAATAAATGCAAAAACATAGAGAAATTGCTCATCTCGAGATAGATCAAATAAAAGACACTACTGCAGGC
Organism: Acacia pycnantha; assembly: GCA_025563575.1. NCBI lineage: Eukaryota > Viridiplantae > Streptophyta > Magnoliopsida > Fabales > Fabaceae > Acacia > Acacia pycnantha. The sequence continues at coordinate 1,874,311 of JAMWYP010000031.1, read as the reverse complement.
TTCAATGATAACCACGAAATAAAGGAAGGAGAAATTGTTTGTCTTGAGATAAATCAAATAAAAGATACTATAGGCTTAAACGATAACAAGGAAGCTAAGAAAAGAGAAAGAGATCGTCTTAGAGAAATTCAAAAGTAAAGAGAAATTGCTTGTTTTAAACTAGATCAAATGGAAAATACCGCACGCCTCAATGATAACATGGAAGTCGAGCGAGAATTTTACAAGCTTACTCATGGACTTTTATTAAGTGAGGATGAATTTATTATGCTTATTTATTTTGGAAATTTATTAGATCCATTTTTCTACTAGTAATAACAATGGACTCATTTTTCTTGAACTTGTAATCAAATTTTACAATGTTCTTCTTGTAGAAGAATGTATACACATGTATTGGTATGTTTGTTATGAATGTGATGAAATACTAGTTGCAATAATACTGAAAAAGATAGCCCATCCAATTTACAAATTCGTTTGAAGTTATGCTTTCTCCACTGATTTTTTTTTTAAACACCTTAAATTAAGACAAAAGTTGATTTAGAAATAATAGTAAAATAGAAAAAGTAGTATCAGAGAACTCACAAGAACCAAAATAGTTGACGCGAGTGAAGTGAGAAAGTTCAATTCTTATTTCTATGGCATTGCTTTGTTCTGTCCTAGCTATATCATGAGAGCCGGAAATAACACTCAAGAATGCACCAATTACTTAAGTTGATATGTTATTTAAAAGAGATTTGGCAATTTTGGAAGTTAAGATATATGGTAATATCCACCAAAATTATCAAACTCACTAGTTTTTAAGTAAACTGGTGAGCTCAGATATAATTAAAGGATTAATTAGCAATTTTATCTTGGGAGTACACTCCCAAGAATAATTTTGCTCTGAAAGTTTTTTTGGGTTCAATTTTGCCCAAGTTAATTATAAATTTTTTTTTTTTAAATATAGGCCCCTTAATAGGGCACAAGTTAGGCCAGGCCTGTATATAGGCTAAGCTCACATTGAAAAAATGGCCTATAACAAGCCACAAGCTAAGCTCAGGCCACTTTGTTGCCAAATAGACTTGGCCGTTTAATGGTGAAGCTTGGGCTAGCCTGGCTTGTTTCCACCCCCAAATATTATATAAATAAGAATTAGAAATATATGATATCATAAATAACAGTTTTAACATTTTTTTTGGGTTAAGTAGCAATTTTGCCCCGAAAATTTTTTTTGGGAGCAATTTTGCCCCTCCATTAACAATCCTAACGGTCAACTGTTAGTTGATAGTTAGAGTTGTAAACGGAGGGGCAAAATTGCTCTAAAAAAAACTTCCGGAGTAAAATTGAACCCAAAAAAACTTCTAGGGCAAAATTGTTATTTAACCCTATAATTAAATTAAGAAAGTTCATAAATAAAGCCATTGAACATATGATTAAATAAAAAAAAACTATAATGAGTTTATATGATTTTCTAAGTTAGAAATATAAAAACGGTAAAATCACAAGTTCAACTGAGTTTACAGTTACAACAAATCTAAGAGTGACTTGTTTGTTTTTGCATTGTGGTTTCTACTCGACAATCATGCTATGAATTTTTAGAAGCTGTTTAGCATGAGGATGAGGGAAACGGAGGGAAAGTGAGGGGAGGAAAATATTTTTTGAGATGGATTTTAAAAAAATTAGGGAAGTAGGGTTAAAAAATTTTAATTACTTTTATTATTCTTTTATTTTATGTCTTCTTTCCATTAAAATTTTATAATTTCATTTTTTCAATTTTTTTTAAATCTTATTTATAAAATTTTTCCCTCCCTCCCCTCCAAATTCCTTAGTACTGAACGGCCCCATTAAAGTTAAATTTGCATTTTTGTACACCGGCCTGTCAGAAAGACTAATCGGGCCTAATATATGGACTCAAGCCCAAATCTTAAAGACCTATAGGCTACAACTCAAACTCAGCTTGCTCCATTTAAAGAAAACTTTAGCTACAATAGATTCTTGGCCAGAGGCCCATTTATGTTCTGAGATAAGTGAGATGGTTGTAAAGTGAGCAAATAATAAACACAAGAATAGCCAATGTGAGTTGGCATAGATGGTAAGGATTCAGGATTAGGCCCTTGGGTTGTGGGTTCGATCCCCTCTGCCGTCGCTGGAACTCCTTTGGTAAGCGATCTCGTAAGTCCCCAGTAAGTGCTCATAGAGCCCGGGGCCGTGCCCTGGCCTTGGTGGAGGACTGATGTCGAACCCCTCCAAAACTTTTTTATAGCAAAAAAAAAAAAATAAATAAATAAAAAAAAAAACACAGGAATAAAATACTCTAATCTCCTCTATCAAAGGGAAAAGAAAAATACTCTAACTGTCCTTACCTTTTGCCTTAATTACACTAACCTCTTATCTATTTTAAAAACAAACTCTTACTTTAGTCTATACCATTAAATCCGATAAGGAATTTTATTTTTTAATTGAAATTTATATTAAAATAAATTTTATTTACTAATTTACCCTTTATCATTACAAATTCCCTATTTTTTTAAAAAAATATTTATTTAATTTAAGAGTTTTATTTTGTTTATTTATTTTTTACTTTTGCAAATAGTTATTTGTTTAAATTTATTTTCATATTGAGATAAATACTTAATTAATTTAATTATTTAGTAGATGCATACTTAAATAAATATGTTTATACAATATTGTGCAAACAAATTATTTAAGAATTTAAAATTAATATAATTGATATAAAATCGTAAATTTACATTATTAATAACATATGATGAATAAAAATATGTTTTCGATCATGGTGTTGTTGTGGGAAGAAAAACAAGGAAGTATGTTTTTAGTCGTTAAAAAAAAAACTAAATAAAGAGGTTTCAATAAATGTGATAAAAAATTTAAAATTTTATAATATAATAATACTTAATAAATTTGATAAAATTTTGGAAATTTTGAACATATATGTATTTGAATTATTTTTATTTTGTATAAAAATTATTTTTAGGAAAATAAAAATGTTTATTCATTTGTTGAACGAGGGGCATTTTAGTCAAAGAAAATATTTAATAGTCAAGTTTAATGGTCAATTAACGGTTGAATGAATGAAAATAAAATTTCATTTATGTAAGAGATTTCTGAAATATGCATTTTAATTTTAAAAAAACGTCTATATAATTTTCATAATAGAAGAGAGGTTTGTGTAATTTAGGTAAAACTTAGGGGTGATAGTGATATTTTACCCCAAACACAAACCCCTTGCACAACTGTTAGGTTTTTTGATTTTACAATTACAACCCATCTTCAAGACTCAACACTCCGTATGGCCTAACTACGTTAAAGGGTTTTGAACATGCAGCTGCAGAAGTTGTTCTAATGTCATTGACAAATCTTGGAGCTCGACTATGATATTGATTTATATAAGAACCTTTCACAAGAATTGGTTCAAAAGGAAAGATCACTACCAAATCTGGTGAGGCTCATATGCCCGCATTTGTTTCAAATGTGGAGATAGAAGGAGTAATTTATACTGAACAAGTAGCAAACACAAAGAAACAGGCTGAGATAAGCGTAGCCAAGGTTGCTTACACAAAATTAAAAGAAGACAAAGGTAAGCTAAATCAGAACTCATTGATTCATCCCCTTGCTCATTGAGCACAAGCTCCTGCATTGTCATCTCCCAACTCAGAGTCAACTGATCTAACTCACCGCCAACACCATGCCAATCCAAAATCTCCTATTGGTAATAACCCTAACTCAGTGACTGCTGATCGTGCTTCATCTGCAGTGAAAAAGCTGGAGAGAATTGAAGAAGAGGAACTAGTAGAGGAGCCATTTCAACAGAAACAAATGAAAAACAGGTTTTGAGTGTGGAAGCAGTGGAGAATCCGTTGTAACAATTAAGAACTTGGAATTTGGCTTTGAGAATAAAGTGCTCTTCAAGGAGGCAAATCTTACAATTAAAATAGGAGAAAAAATTGTCATTATTGGCTCAGCTGGATGTGGCAAGAGTACTTTGTTGAAGCTCATAATGGGTTTAGAGAAGCCAAATGGGGGTAAAGTTGTAATTTCAAATCTAATATGCCTGACCGGAATTTTGCAAATTTATATTTATGCTAAAACGGTCAAGTCTGCTGTGACTGAGATTGAAGTGGATGGTGCTTTTTCTCACATTCATCGAACAGCTGCTTGTGGATGAATTATTATGAACACACAAGGTCTGATTATAAAGGGGTTCTGTTTACGTCTACAAAGTGGTGACTCATTAACAGCCGAATTGCCAATGTGAGTTGGCATAGATGGTAAGGGATCCAGGACTAGGCCCTTGGGTCGTGGGTTCGATCCCCTCTGTCGTCGCTGGGACTCTTTTGGTAGGCGATCTCGTAAGTCCTCAGTAAGTGTTCATAGAGCCCGGGGCCGTGCCCTAGCCTTGGTGGGGACTGATGTCGAACCCCTTCAAAACTTTCCTTTAGCAAAAAAAAAAAAAAAAAAACAGCCGAATTATGGGGCTGTCTTATGGGTTTGAAACGAGCTTGGGATGGTGGTCATCGAAACGTTAAATTGAGTAGTGATTCCCAAGAGGCTTTGAACTTGATTCAAAGGGATGTTCCTGAGTTCCATGAGGATAGATTGGTTATTTTGGAAATTCAAAGTATGTTGAGTCGAAGCTGGAACGTCAAATTGCAGTACATAGCGAGAGATTGCAACAAAAGGGCTGATTTCCTAGCTAAAAGGGCTCTCAATGATTGCCCAGGTCTAACCGTTATGAGATCGGATGAGATTTATAGCTTGCTTCACATGGTTAACGCTTAATGTATTCTTGTAGTTTCCTTTTGTATCAAAAAAAAAAAAAAAGGGTCAAGTCTGCTTGTGTTGGATGAACCAACCAATCACTTGGATATACCTTTTAGAAAAATTTCAGAGCTGCTACAAAAGGGCTTTTTCTGAAGTAGAAAATGCAACCTTTCAAAGAGGAAGATAACTAAATGGTTTTTTTTTTTCTTTTTCTTTTTGCCTTCAGGCAGCTGCATCTTATGCAAAGAGCATGTTGAAGCTTGAAAGCAAAGATGAATGAAGAAGCAAAAGAAAAGAATCAATCATGTTAGCACTAGAAATATATCAGCAATAGGTATGCAAAAGATTCATGTTTGATTAACTTAATATAGCATTTACTTTATGAAAGAGATACCTGATTTTGCTCAAAACAGTTTGGCAATACATCGTGCTTCCCAAGCACAACTTTACCCCTATTTGGCTTCTCTAAACCCATTATGAGCTTCAGCAAAGTACTCTTCAGCTGAGCCAATAATGGAAATTTTCTTCTCCCCTTTTGATTGTAAGCTTTGCCTTCTTGAAGAGCACCTAGCACCAAACAAAAACAAAAATTATCAGTTTGATGTCAAGAAAATAAGCATCATACATTTATATAGACACTAACTTCACACCCATTTTTAGCATAAGAGAATCATGTTAACTCACTTTGTCCTCAAAGCCAAATTCCAAGTTCTTAGTTGTTACAACAGATTCTTCACTGTTTCCACACTTAGGGAACCTGATTTTTATTTTTTTCTGTGGAAATGGGTTCTCTACTTATTCCTCTTCTTCAAGTCTCTCCAGCTTCTGCTGTCATAGCAAAAGGAAACACAACTGAGCAACAAAACTAAATGCTAATTGCTGATAAACCATGTGGACATGCGACAAAGCAGCATAATCTGAATAAAACCAAGTCAAAACCCAACTGATCTCAATAGTAAACACCAGCAACCAGTGGCTTAGTAATCATCGTAAGCGATACCTATATGCATGAATACTGATAAAACCAAATTAACGAAGCATCTTTCACTTATTTAATTTTCTTTTTCAGTTTTTGGGGGAGGAGGCGGAGAAAAGAAAAAAGAAAGAGAAACATGTCCCTTGATAAATGTCAGGTTAAAAAAATTTCAACTACCTTCATTGTAGATGAAGGTAGGTCTCTGAGTTAATGTTATAACCAATAGGAGATTTTGGATAGGCATGGTGTTGGAGGTGAGTTAGATCAGTTGACTCTGAGTTGGGAGATGACAATGCAGGAGCTTGTGCTCGATGAGCAGGGAGCTGAATCAATGAGCTCTGATTGAGCTTACCAGAAAGAGAAAGCAAGCAACAGTATAGTCCTAATAGCTTGGAGATTATTTAGGGGTATAAAAGTGTAGAGAAAGCCAAGGACTTGATAAATAAAGAAAAAAAGCTAAGCTGGAGTAAGGTTAGAGTGCTCACAACTAAGAAAGCATCCTTGATACAAAACATAGTTTTTGGATGAATATTAAGCTCCAGGTTAAATCCTTCACGGGTAAAGGTGCAATTTTACACATGAAGTTTACCCCGGGAACGTTCAGCACCACGGAGTTTTTCTGGAGCAAAAGTACACACGAAGTTACGTTTTGGGAGCGCCCAGCACCACGGGCGTTAGTTGACCGTTAACTTGGATGGAAGTGAACAGTAACGCGGGTAAAATTACACTTTTGCCCTTAGTTTTAGGTGAAATTACCCTTTTGCCCTAAGTTTTTTTTTTAAAAAAAAAAAACTAAAATTACCCCCGGTGGCGGCCACCGGGCGGCGGCGATGGCGTGGCCGATGATGGGGCCCACCGGGGGAGGGGGTATTTTTAGTTTTTTTTTTTTAAATTTAAAACTAAAGGTAAAAGGGTAATTTTTATTTAAAACTAAGGGCAAAAGGGTAATTTACCATCAGCCACGTCCAAATAAGCGCTACGTCACGCCACATCAGCGTTCCATTCAAGTTAACGGTCAACTAACGCCCGTGGTGCTGGGCGCTCCCAAAACGTAACTTCGTATGTACTTTTGCTCCAAAAAAACTTTGTGGTGCTAGACGCTCTTGGGGGTAAATTTCATGTATAAAATTGCACCTTTACCCAATCCTTCACTCAAACACTTTACTTTTTAGTTCAGATCATGGCTTATCTAGAGGGGTTTTCCTTCAGGATACAAAAGGGGTTGGAGTATCTTGAGCTAGTTTTTCTTCCTATAAATACTCTTACTGACTATTCATGAACAATGTTTTCCTAGGGAAAAAATTAATACAAGTGACTGCAAACTGATATACAAGTATTAAAAGTGGCATAGGATCAACTTCCATGATCGCCGTTGGCACCGCTCTTGCAGCTTCAATGTGGTCACTAGTGAGTGATGGGAGAGAGAGAGATCACAAACATTGTGATATTTTTTCTCCAAGGATATGAATTTGAGTATTAATACTTTTTACATTCTTGAGAAGGATGTGAATTTGAGTATTAATATTTTCTCTATAGCATTAATTGGTATTGCATTATATAAAATCATATAATATTTTTTTTATTAATACAATTTTTAAATAGAGACTTTTTACATATTTTCTCTTAAAAATTAACAAAAATGATTTATTAATTAATGAGAGAGTACTACTTTTGGTGTCTAATATGAGACACTTTCTATAAGGTATTTTTATTTATTTTTATAAGACACTTTGATAGTTTTAGTAAGCATTCAATATCAATTTTTCCTTTCCTGAAAAGATACTTTGCTGAAAATGACGTGAGTTTGCTGTATACTCTGTTTATAAAAATTTATCAAGTCATTCTCATCAATTATATTTTTAATCTAGGATTTTCCCCAAAATTTCCCAAAATTTTATTATTTAATTTTTCCACTTTAATACTTTTGTAAACATCAAAATATTGGTTCCTTTGAGCACTTTTGTCTTTTCTCATAGTCATTACTTTCTCTCTACACAGTATGACTGTGAAAGCACCAAATTTGTTATTGTGATGTAACATGGAGGCCATTGGTAGCAATCGTGAATCCAAATTTTCATTTAAGGATGAATGTGATCCACATAGAGTTGATTAAGTGGTGTAAGGGCTCTCCAATATCCCTCTCGACCTCAAGTTTGAGTCTTAGATGAAACATATGTGTTGGGAAATTTAGATATATATAAATAGACATGTGCTTTTGTCGGAGGAGCGTCCAGTAGCAAATACTTTTTTTAGGTGCAAAAGTGACTATGTGGTTACAAAAGTGGAGCAAAAGTCACATTGACCGTTAGTTTGACCAAAAACATTAACATGGATGCTGACTCAGCAAATTTTTATCCTAGTTGGCAGTGAAAGAAGAAAGAAGAAATTTAAAAAAAAAAACCCTTCTCATCCATCCTTTCTTCCTTCCTTCGTTAGAAACTTCACCTTCTCCATTCACCAATACCTTCCTTCCTCTACCTCGATCCTTGATTCGATTTAATGTGAAAAAAAAAACTAAAAATACACTATGGCTTCCAATGATTTATCCAGAAATCTCAGTCCCTGCAGAAGGCATCATTCAATTCACACCATTTGTCCAGAACTGAAAAAAATTTGTCCAGAAATCTCATTTAGAACTCAGATGTTGAGAATGCAGCTGAAATAGTCTCTACATGACAGGCCAGGAAAGAATTGAAAGTTAAAATACAAATTTGTTGCCCACAACAGCAATTCAAGAATAGATAGAGAGAGACCCAGTTGCACGATCTGGACCGCCGCCCCAACCTCCACGATTTGGACCGCCGCCCCTCCATCGATAAAAAATTATGCAAGTAAGTTGATGCAAGAGAATACAATCGAAACAGAAATCGTTAATGGAACTAACCTGATGAATTGGTGGATACATTGAATTTGTACAGACATGGCACTCCAGCAACTCGTGGACACTGGTTGCGGGAGCAATGGCCGTAGGACCCATAATATTGTTGTTATTGGTGCCTCCATTACGAGGCTTGGTTGAAGAAAACTCAGAATGAAGATGAGGGTGAGGATGCAGACTATGGCGTTGGATCTCATCCTCATCCAAACCTCTGAGGACGAAACACACTCGATGTTGTCCAAGTCCATCACTCACCGAAAAAACCCTCCGAGTGAAGCAAAATTAGAAAGAAAGAAACACCCAGTACTCAAAATCACAAAATTTCCCCAAAATTTATCTGGGCATTTCCTTCTCAAAATCTTCTTCCCACAATTCTCTTCGTTCTCACCTTTTTCCTTTGATTTTCCAGGAAATTTACAAGGGGGAAGAAGAAAATAGGAGAAGGAAGATGGGGATTTTCATGGATCAGTGAAGCGGATGAACGCGTGGCTTGAAGATGGGGATTTTCATGGATCAGTGAAGCGGATGAACGCGTGGCTTCTAGGAAATTTGTTGCTCCGTTTCCTTCCCTTCACCTCTCAAGCTCTCTGCTTTTTTTTCTTTTCAGATTCAACGATCCTGGGGTCAACGAACAGATCGAGATTGGGGGGTGGCGGTCCAGATCAAGGAGTTGGGGGCGGAGATCGTGGAGGTGGGGGGCGGCGGTCCAGATCGTGGAGGTGGGGGGCGGCGGTCCAGATCGTGGAGGTGGGGGGCTCTGGTTCAGTCTGCGCTCTCTGGGGAAGAAGAACAGATCGTGGAGGTGGGGGGCTCTGGTTCAGTCTGCGCGCTCTGGGGAAGAAGAAGGTCAAAATCTGACCTAAAGTCATTTTGACCAGGGATTGAAATGAAACTTTTAAAAGTTCATGGAGAGACTAACTTGAAATTATCTGAAATGTGTCTAGGGCTGAACTGTAATTTATAACAACCCAGAAACCATCAACATCCACGTCATCATCCACATAATCATTTTCAGTACGAAAAAAGTCAACTAATGGTCAATGTGAATTTTGCTCCACTTTTATAACCATATAGTCACTTTTGCACCTAAAAAAAGTATTTGCTACTGGACGCTCCTTCGACAAAAACACATGTCTATTTTTGCACCTTAACCCCTAATAATATGAAAAGGTTGAAGCACGTGAAAGTCATCATAACCTTGGGAACATAAGGGCTTATTAACGCATTTGATACACGGAAGAGGTGGAAGGGAATAAATGATGAATAAGTTTTCTTATTTGATATATTTTTAGCATCCAATCTTTTGGAAACTCGAGTTCCTGTGCCCACTAATCTTTTTTTAAAGATGAGATGATAAGATTCTACTAAAATTGGTGGGAACCTAAGTTCTCTCTATGAATAATGAAGCTTTCAGATATATTTACCTCTCATAAAACATTTATTTCACTCTTCTCCTGTTTCCTCAGAATCATCTGTAAGTGCTTGAAGCCAACATTGTTCCAGCACGGGTTAGTTTCTCAACTTCATTACAAAGATTTGACCGACCACATTATTTAGCGGTTCTTGCGACGTTGAAGGAGAACGAGGAGGGAGCCAAAGCTGTGCCAAAAGCTTGTAGTTTGCCATTGATCATTAGGATGTTGCAGATAGTAACAAGGAGGACAAAGAAAGAACATTGTGCCGCAATTTCGATGTTGATGTGCATGCTCGTTGGAGAAGAAGTGGTAAGTGTTCTGGTGAAAGATTTGTTGTTGATGCTGTGGCTTTACTCGCTGCTCACCGAGGAAACTTCTCATAAGTCAAGACATAGGCAGTGACCTCGTTGTTGTTCCCTATTTTACTATTCAAAAACAGGGGATTTTTTTTTTGGTGGTGAAATAAATGTTTCACTCCAAGCTTGCATGTTGTGACAATCAATAGCCCACAGAAATGCAACCACCCTGATTTTACGTGTATACTCGGTTTACTAATTGAAAAAACACTGATAAACAAAATTTAGTGAAAGTTATTTTCTATAAGGCAAGAAAATAAGATTATATTTGAATTTATACCACAAATTCGAATTTAAAAATTTCGTTGTGGTTATTATTATTATTTTTTATTAATAATATAAGCGAGGGATATTTTGAGATACACTTTGAAGCCGCAAAACTCACACACGATCAGTTTAGAGATTTTAGGCATAACTTAGTTGATTGTTTCATTTTGTTATTGTTTATTATTATCGCTATAAGGCCATAAATTGCGAAATATGATAAATTTTATTCAATATCTTAACAAAACACAATCTTTTATTATAATTTATTATTTTTATTTAATTTTTTAAGCATATAGTCAATAGCATTTATGTTGAGCGAAAAAAAAAAAGCATTCATGGCCACAACTTTTATTTTCCTTTACTTCATAAAAAATAAAATTTTTCCTTTTCGATTTTAATAAATTACTTTTAAAGATAAAATATGTATTTCTTAATTCTCTGTCAATTATCACCCCTCTTTTTTTCTTTAAAATCACGCCTTTTCATTTCCCTCCTCAAGTATCCTGAAATATTTGTTAAAAAGAGAGAGAGAGATCAGTGTTGTTTTTGCACAGTGGACAACAGTGAATGGGAATGTGCAATGGACTGAATCCGAATCCCTACTTGCTTCCCCTATCTCTCCTCTTTTTTGTTCTCTACCTTCCTACCACTCTGATCCTATTTATACATTTTGATCAAAAAATTTAGTCATATTTATAAGTCAAGTTTTAGGGTAGTAAATAAGATTGTGACAATTTTGCCCATATTAATTGTATCAATGAAAATAGAAAGAGAAAAAAAAAGTTGAAAAATATCTATTTATAAATGAGAGCAAAGTTGAACATTTACCTCATAAAATCATAATCATTGAACTAACTATCTCTTCTTAGTATGTATAATTTAGTTGAAAATGACTTATAAATATAACCAGAGTGGTAATTGAATTATGTTCAATTTGATAATATAAGCTTAGTATCTGTGGAATTGGATTGAGTTCTTCTAGAAAAAATGCTGAAAAACTCCATATGGGAACCTTATTGTCCAAATGTGTCTTAAATTTGTACATAACTAAAAAATGTTGCTAACTACTAAAAGAGTTAAACTTGTTGAAGATAAGTTATACCCGCTTAATGGCCTAGATTTTTAAGTACTTTTGGACAATAAACTTTGTATTTCCCCATTTCTATTGTATTCGTTTGCCCATTTTATTGAATTTTGGTTTTAGTCCTCTAATCACAAAACGTGGTTTGTAGTTACATAGTTTCATAAGGACTTAACATGAGTTTAACAATATTAAATTTAGCTAACACCATAAGGTATGACGAACAAAATCAAAATTCAATTAAATCAAAAGTGTGCATTTGATCAAATATGACCCAAAAAAACATAGATGATGAGAGAGAGAGAGAAAAATCCTCGCAACTATGAAGGTAATTAAAAGTATTTTAAATTATTTTTTCATTTTTTAGACATGTGTATCATCTTTTTTTAGACAATCTTATTCAAAACATTGTTGAATACTAGATATGGACATTTCTTTCGGCGGGGATTTAAACTCTGGTTCACCACATTTTGAAGAATTTAGCCCCTTCTACTATATCCAAACCCTAGCGTTTTTTGGTCAATTCTCGTTTTGCTTCCTTTTATTGGAAGGAAGTCTATTTGAGACACCTAGATGGTTTCTCTCCATTGGTATTCCTTGGCGCTAGACACTGAACATGGGCACCTCTTTCATTGAAGATTCAAACATTGGTTCATCAAATTGTAAGGGATTAGTTTTTTTCGTTATTTTTTCTTTTGGTTGCTCACCCAATTCACCAGAGCTTCACTCTAACTAGTTCGAATCCGACCCGAGTCGCGCACCTAGCTATGGTGCGTGAGTTTCCTAGTGGGGATTTTCTGCATTCACAAGGTTCAAACTCAAGACATTGTTTAAGTGACACAAGCCGCTTACCACTTGTGTCAACCCCTGTTGATATTAGTTTTTTCTGTTACACCCAACCTAACTATGAAGTGTTTTTTTTGATACAACTAACTATGAGGTTTAAATTACACTTACTTTTTTCGTTTTTGTACCCCCGGCCTGTTAGAAAGGCTTATTGGGCTTCTTTATATCAACTCAAGCCCAAATCGTAAAGACCACACAGGGTACAACTCAGACTCCCCTTGCCCCCATTTCACCCACAACACAATTACTTAAAAACCTTCCCCTACTGGCTGAATCACGCAGTAAAGGAGGGCAAAACGGCATCGTTCCTTCCAAGCTCCCAAGAAGGAGAAGGAGCCCAACAACAGACGAAGCCGTCCTCCATGATCCAACTAAAATATTTTACTTGTCCTGTCAGTTGGATTCGGTGCATATAGCTGTAAATCTGTCCCTTTCCCCTTGTCTGGCCGTCTCTTCTCAAATTATATACACTCCCACTCTCCCTCCCTATTATCAACAATGTAGACTATAGGAAACAGTTAATTCATTTAATATGTTTTAAATTCTTTTTTCACTTTTATCTTTTTTGAGGCACTGGTTTAATTATAGGGTTAATGAGCAATTTGACCAACGAACTATAATTTCAGAAACGCCCAACACAAATAACTTGTAAGTGGACGAAAAGTATTAAACATCTTTTTAAAATGTGCAGTCAGCACAAAAATAGAGTAATTTTTTTTTTTTTTTTGTGTTGGGCGCTCCTGGAATTAAGCTTTTTGTGCTGGGTGCTCCTGAAGTAAAAGTTTTTTGTTTTAACGGCACATTTTTAAAAGTTTTTTGATATTTTTGGTTCACTTAAAAGTTATTTGTGATAGACGCTTCTGAAGTAAAAGTTCGTTGGTCAAATTGCTTCTTAATCCTTAATTATATTGAGACTGTTATTTTAAAGAGATTGGAAATACAATGAATGAGAAAAGTTGGAAAATGAGTATTAATCGCATTGACAAAACAGAAAAAGAGTTCTGAGCAAAAAAACAAAACAGAAAAAAAAATTAAAATGAAGGTGATTTATATTCTAAGTCATGAATTCTTTCTAGAAAGTGCCTTAAATTGTGGATAAAAGAAAGTGTATATAATACAAAATATAATATCGCCTCCAATCCTAAAAATATAAAACGTGCTTAACTCTTTTAGAAAGATTAAAAAAACTAATTTAATTAACTTACAATAGTTATATTTATTATTTTTTCTCCAAACTAATTTATCTGATTTATAAATTAATATATAATTTAATCATACACAATATATTATATGATTAAATAACTTATTCCTTAGACTTAAAAAAAAAAATTCACTAGGTGACCGAAAGTAGTACATTAACTAATCATATGCAAAAGTAAATATATTATTTATGTAGATAAAAAAAATGTTCGTATAAATGAATAAAAACACACCATATATAACCCGAATGAGTGAATAATAATAACAATATAATGTATAACTCCAATGAGTAAAATAATAATGACAGTGTAAGTAATCGAGCGAAGCATCACTTCTTCAAACTCCTATCAGTTTTGCTCTCTTCAGTGTCCTGTGGGGAACTCGCAATTCCCAAACTCTGCAAACCAAAATACAATTTTTTAAGATATACTTATTATATTATTCTTCATTAATAATTTAAATAAAGAAATGACATGGTCGTTTCAACTTACTGGGAGGCTGGGTAACGACGAAGGCGGTCCCGCCAAAATTGCACGTGCCGCTGCCACGGGACATCTTCTGGTAATAACTGTTAAACGCGTACGAAGCATGCGCCTCCAACGTGTTCGGATCGTAACACGTGGAACCCTGTTGAATCGGACGGCAATCAGCTCCTCCCTCTCCGCAAGCATAATCTAGCGCCGCCTGCAACTTCTCCTGCGCAGATTTGCCGTTGGCCACGCACCACGTTTGGCCGCTAGACGAACTCGGTGCCGGAGCTCCGGCCTCAGGTGTCTGACTCTTGCTCACATTAGTAGGCGTCTTTGCTGCATTCGCCGTGAGTGGAACGTCGTACACCTTCTGTTCAGTGGGATAGAACAGCCCGTAGTTCCTCTCTGACGTCGGACCTGGTTTCTGGTTCTCGTTGAACAAAGCGAACAAGAAGGCGTTGAGTGGGTCATTCTTCCTCAGGGGGGTCCCACTCCCAGTCAACACCCGGTTTACCAAGTTCCCGTTATACGACGCCGCATTGTCCATTCCAGCTCCGATCTCGTTGGAATCTCCCTTAGAGGGCCAACCAGTCTCGGACACAACGATCTTAATGTCGTCGTATTTGAGAGCTGACATGGCAGCATAAACGGCGTCGATTTGGGCCTCCAGGAGGCTCATGTATCGCAACCCATTACCCGAATCCACGACGCCCGGGTTTTGTTTGATCAGTGCGTAGTCCAACGAGATTGTTTTGGAGTTTGCTTCGTAAGCAAAAAACGGGTAAGCGTTCACCATGAGGTCCGACCCGGTTTGTCGGAGAAAATCTAGCATGGGTTTGATCGCTGATTCGATCAGCTCCGACTTGAAGGCTCCCGATGATGGTGGGAATGAAGATTGCAGCGCCGAGAGGGCGACCGGCGATGAGACTTTGATGTTTTTGAGGTTGTGTTTTGCTAGGGAAGCTTGAACGTTTTTCATGGCGGGAACTAGAAATTGGGTTGGGTTATTCGGGGCGACGAAGACTTCATTCCCGACGGCAATGGCTTCGAACTGAGTGGCTGGATGGTACTGAGAGATGTTTGCTTGGACCCATTTGTCGGTGAAGGACTGGTCAGCTGCGGCGGAGGAGAGTAGCTCGTTGGGTAGAGCCACCACGACTTGGATGCCAGTGTTGGCTAGAGCCGTGAGGACGTCGGCGTCAGTGTTGTAAAGCTTGACCCTAGTGATACCGTTGGATTTGAGAAGCTGCACCACCTTGGACGGCGGAGGTAGGTCATTGGCCACCATTCCATAGTTAATTCCTATGGAACCAGATCCTGCAAAAACAGGGGCACGAAGCGATCAAGTAAATTCAGAAATAAGCAAACGTTGAGCATGCTCTGTGAAATCAAATTTATCAAAGAGAATGTAAAGGTAACCTGAAGAAGCAGAAAATGAGAGAAGAAAGAAGAAGAAAGATAGGAAGAGTGAAGCCGCCATTGCCATACTCTGTTTCAGAGAGGAAAAAAACAGAGCAATACAGAAGGAGAAGTGGGAGCAGTTACTTTATGATGATGACGACGATGTTATATAGAAAAACGGATGGAATTTTATTTTTAAATTTTATATTAAAGAAAAACAGTAATGTAGACGGCCAAGAGTGGGTTAGTAGGGTGGTGGGAGAACGATGATTACGCAAAAATGAACCGAAGAATTTGCTGAGAACTTTATATATTTTTCCCCTTTGAGAACTTAGTTTCTTTTTTATCTTATCGTTACATTAGGTAGCCAAATTGCGGAATCTTTAACCTAATTAATTATTTTCTAATATAAAAAATATTTGATAAATATATTTTTCCAATTAGGTAAACCGTAACTGAATAGGCTTCAACGACGTCTTCAACAAGTAGCTAGAAGGTAAGTAATAGCCCTATATTGAACCCTTTGTATTTCATAATTATTTAAAATGGGAAGTAGCAGTAATTACTCCTTCCGGTCCTAATTATAGGAACTATTTTACCGATTTTGAGGGGATTAAGGAGAAAAATTAAATTAGTTAATTTTACTCATTTTCCTAAAATGCCCTTATATAAATTTAAAATGACATAAGTAAAAGTGAATTACAACCCGCCACATATTTCTCTGATCAATTTTCCTTTCCACATGCTTTCTAATTGAAATAATGGTCTTGCTATATAAACATATATGTGTGTGTATATGTATACATATAGATCTATTTACATATACACATACATAGATACACACACCATATATCTACACACACATACAGACACACACACACAGATATATATGTTTATATATGTGTGTGTGCACACACATATATATCTACATACATAAACACATATATACATATATACATACATATACACACACATATATATAAATGCTCCTAATAATAAGTATAAATAAGGGTATTATACGAAAAAATTGACAAAAGTTAAAACTTGCTTTTATAATTAGGATTAAAACCAACTCCAAAATGTGTTCCTATAATTAGGACCGGAGGGAGTATAAAGTAATCATAAAAATAATTGTCCATGGTATTATGAAAAGTCCAATGGATCATACATATATACAAAGTGAAGATAAATTTATATATAATTTCATTGTTTTGTAGATGGTATGATTTGGTGGCTTTGGACTTAATAATAACACTCATTTTATTATTTTTTAATTAGAGGTTGGTAATTCAAATGCATTTGACCTATAATTATAAGATTAAGTCGCCAATATGTTATGAGTTTTTTTTTTTTTGCTTAGAGCGTCCGATATCGGGTTGGTCCCTTTCGGGGGGAAGCCTCTACCACCCACACCTGCTGCATTCTCACGTTTCGAACTCAAGACCCGTGGTTAAGTTAGGACAATCCCTTACCAGTTGACTTAAGCGCTTGATGGTAATATGTTATGAGTTTTACAACAACAATAAACATAAAAAAAAAAAAAAGACATATTCATCAATATATAATAATCTCTCGTTAGGTGAACAATCAGCGCTAAGATTTCTAAAGATTCGATCTTGGAACAAGTTTTCATGGGAATATTTTAACAAAGAATAATTATTGCCAAGAAATTCTGGAATTTGGGATATTAATGCAGGCCATCATCATATGATATATGAATATAATGAATGAAATTGTTTTATATAGAAAGAGAGGAAGAGTAGTCCAAGTGTGGTACGTCTTCTTCAGATATGAAATGAAGAAATTGATATGCAAAAATCTGAAACCACATGAAAACACAAGACTTCTGAGACCATATATATATATATATATAAGGGGTGATGAAGATAATGAAGGGATTATTATTGAGGTTTGAAAGTGATGAAAATGAAGATAGGATAGTGGTGGCAGCTTGTGCGTGCAAGTGAATGATGATTTTTCTCTCTTTTGTGCATATTCTCTCCCATCATACAAAATGGCAATAATTTGCCCATTTCTTCAAGTTTCAACCACAAGGGCCTATCTTTATTATTGGTCTATTGAAGTATTTGGGTTCGTAGGGCTCAAGATAATTTAATGAGGGACTAATTCTGAGGTCCCCGACAAGGATTTAAAAATTAAATAATAAATGAGCCGCATAAATATGTTGTTATTTCGTGTATTGAGACATGTTTTTATAAGCTCATAGGTTGCAATCAAGCTTTTAAGTGATTAAATCTCGGAATCAAAGTCAAATAGCAATTCCCCTAATTTTTTGTTGTTGCCCATCTGGTATCCAGAGCTTTGCTTTGATTAATCCGAATCCGACCCGCGTCATGTACCTGATTATAGTGGGAGAGTCTCTCAATGGGGCTTTTCCCCTAATTTAATGATGTACCTCCCCGGTTCTAAATAAAGTACTTAGACAAAAGGTTTACTTTTTCCCTTAAATATTAGACATTAATCCACTCTCAAGCTTTCCAAATTTATACTCTTTCTAATCCTTAATATAAGACATATTTACTTAAATTGATTAGATTAATGAAGTTAGTTAATATGATGTGTATTTTCTGAAACACACTAATCATATCTCTTAATTCCCTCATTCATTATCCTCTTTGATTATAGTTGAAGGAGCAATAATAAAGGTAAATTAGAAAATGATTGATAAATATGAAAATTATGTCTAATATTTAGAAACAAGATCGACTTTCTAAATATATTTTATATTAAAGACTGGATGAGTAATTTTTTATAATGTTTTCATTGATGGCATTCTATCAAGGGTTTTTATAATTTGCATAATTAAAAAGAGTATTCTAGGAAAATCAAAATATTTGTTATAAATAACTACCTTATTTATAAATTCACAAATTAGTTACGTTACGTGGCTATTATATTGAGAATCGGAGATGTAGTATATTTTTAATCGTACCTTTATATATGAATTATTCAATATTTAATAATAAGTGCTATATATGTCGATTCTGACGCGAGAAGGGGCTCTTTCACCATGATTTTTTGCTGCTTACAAAACTTGAACACAAAAAAAAAAAAAAAAAATCAAATCAAATTTGAAGGGTATCGAAGAATATCTCTCTCACACACACATGAATCATAACTGATTTTTTTCTCTATTTTTTAATACATCCATATATGGCATTTAATCTTTATAAAAATATATGGCACTATTATGGTTGGATGTGACCTGTGAGTTTATTGGAGTTTAATTAGATAGAAACTCTTTTAATGAGTTGTTTTTTTTAAATAGAAATAATGAGTTTTTTTCCCACTTAATTATAAGATTGGAACTTCATTATTGTCGTATTAAATTGAAAGTAACTCTACTATTAATCTGATTTTTTTTTTCATATATACGTGAGTTTTTGACCTTTTTTTTTACCTTAACTCTCAACTTTACTATTAATGTCTGATAAAAAAGCTTAATTAAAGGAATACGGTCCTTCCAATCAACATAAATTTTCATTATTGTTGTTATCATTATTTTGTATAATATTTAATTTTTATAATTGTTTAAATTATAATGTGTCTGTATTATATGTGTGTGTATAATAATGACTCAAAGACACCGAAAGCTAATTAAAAAACATTGGACCTCATTAAGCCGATTTGATTAAGTGGCTATACATACAGTGTAAAATTTGTATATATTACTCTATTTTCAAGTCGGCTCTTCATTTTAATTATAATTGATATTTGTTGCATCATGTTGTTAAGGGTTATTAAGATGGATGGTACACTACAAAAAAATTTCGTCGGAAATTACCCATAGAATTCCGTCAGTAACTAACATTACCAATGGAATTCCGTAGGTAATTAAAATTAGCGAAACGGCAAAAAAAACCTTGGCTTCTGTTGGTAATGTTAATTATCGACGAAATTTCATGGATAATTATTACCAACAGAATTCTGTTAGTAATTTCTGACGAAATTTTTCGTTGATAATTCCATGGGTAATCGAAGCTTTTTTTTTTTTTTTTGTAGTGGTAATTAAACTCTAAAATATCTCAAATACCCTCTTTGGTCATTAAGAATGTAGGGAGCTAGCAAAGAGGTTTTCCTTAATCCTAAACATAAGAGATTAATTAACTTTATTTTTCAAATTTATAATTCTTTTTACAAACTATCTCTATGATTGCATATATTAAATTGATTTTATAGGATAGTTTTGAATGCATATGATTAAACGAGTATTTAAAAAAATACACCTATTGTACAAAATGACTAATTGACATAGTGGTAAGTTGTATTTTCTTTTATCTTCGTTTATAGCCACAGATTGGTGTTGCTAGCCGTAAATAAATAATATTTTAAATTGTTAGCTTTCCATAAAGGACACAACAAAAATATCATCCATTGAATATTGTTTTAACAAGAAAACTTAACCGTGTAAAGTTCAGCTACACGAATATTTAATTATTGAAAATGTTAACATCATAAACATAAATTTAATTTTACAGTCTTGCATAAAAGACACACTAAAAATATAATATACATTAAATATTATCTAAGAAAAAGATAATCACACACAACGTTCAGCCAAGAAAAGTCTCTTAACAACTGCACTTGTATTAAAAAAAAAAAAGATGAATATGCAAATGTGGAGTTAAATTTTTTTTTTTTTTTTCAAAAAGGGTGAGGCTCAACAGGATTAGGCATGTCTCCGAACTTAAAGAACGCTTATAAAAATATTTATAGATTACTTATCAATAAGGTCCTCATATAAGTGAAATTTGAACTTATAACCTTATAGTTATGAGTCAACCTGTTCACCAACTTTACTAACATTTACTCCCTCCTATCCTAATTATAAGAGCTAGTTGACTTTTTTGGAGAGATTAAGGAAGCTAATTAAATTACTTTAGAGTATTTTTAGTTTTAGTTTTTCATCAAACTAATTAGTTTGATTAATAAACTAACATATAATCTCAAAATACACAACATATGAAATGATTAAGTAACTTATTTAGCTTCCTTAATCTCTATAAAAAAAGTCAACTAGCTCTTATAATTAGGACCGGAGATAGTAATAAGTTTTGTTTTATCCAAAATTTTAAGAGTTTAATTTTATGAACCCTTTTTTGGCCCATGTAATATTTTATTTTTATTTGAATACGTAATTGACGTTTTATATTGACATTAAACATTTGTTATGGATGGGTTAACCATCAAATTGTCATTTTCAGAAATAATATTGAGATTGGCAACACGACAAACTTCTTATCCAGAAATGCTCAAGTTGATATATTATGTAGATTTTTTTAAGGACAACGATGTATTGTATATTATATAATATTTTCACGGCTGTATACATTTTTATTTGAAAATGTGATAACGCGAGCAAATAAAGCCTGATCTTATTTGATGTGCAAAACAAAATTCATACTAATTAAATATCTGTCGACATAATATTTTGATCATTAATTGGTCTACTTAATTTTTTTTTGAAAAAACGAGAAAGCTAGATTTTTTTTTTTCCCTGAAGAGAAGACTAGATTGATACTCAATTAATAAAAAATTAATTTTTTTTGGAGAAATTAAGAAATTAAATAAGCTATTTAATCATATAATATGTTATATATTATTACTTCATATATTAGTTTATAAGTTAGGCAAAATTGTTTAAAGAAAAAACGATAAATATAAATATTTTAGGGTATGTTTGGTTTGAGGGGAGGGGAGGGGAGGGAAGGGAAGGGGAGAGAAAAAAAAGGAGAGGAGGGAAAAAAAAATCAAAATTGAGTGTAGTGGGGCCCACCAGTTTTCCTCTAGTAATTTAATTAATTTTTTTAATATCTCTAAAAAAGTCAACTCTATCTCATATTTAGGATCAGAACGAGTATTTTGAATGAATATTTATACGTTATAATATATAATAACGCAAGTTGGGATATTAAACATTAAATTTTCTTCTCCAAACGAGTAAAACAAG
This sequence comes from Acacia pycnantha, assembly GCA_025563575.1. Lineage (NCBI taxonomy): Eukaryota > Viridiplantae > Streptophyta > Magnoliopsida > Fabales > Fabaceae > Acacia > Acacia pycnantha. The sequence continues at coordinate 1,852,695 of JAMWYP010000031.1, read as the reverse complement.
ATATCAATAGTATTCAAAAGTGGCAATTTGAAATTTTTTATGCAATAATGGGAGTGTTTTGATGAATTTATCATTATTTAGTTTAGATGAAACTTCCTCAATGATATCAACAAATTCGTGTCATAATATTTTTTTTATTGCCCATCTGGTATTCAGAGCTTCGCTCTGACTAATCCGAATCCGATCCGGGTCGCACACCTGGCTATGATGGGTGAGTCTCCCAATGGGGCTTTTCTGCATTCACAAGGCTCGAATTCGAGACCTTAAGCTTAAGCGATACAAGCCACTTACCATTTGTGCCAACCCCATTGATATTCGTGTCATAATTTTATCAATGAACTGTAAGCTTTTGAAATTCCAATATCAATAATTTGTTGATATGATCATATTGGGTGAAATTAAAGAATTTTACTATCAATTAATACTGCTTAAAAGTTTTGACCCAAAAAAAATAAACTGCTTAAAAGTCATTTTTGCAGATCTTTTCTTTTGTTTGGGGTCCACATCGGAAAAATTGGCTAAACATTCTATGGCAGACATGTGATGCGTAGTTTTCTTAGAAACCAAAACATATGATATATATGGAGTTTTTTTTTTTCCTTAGATCCATAATGTGATATATAGTGACATCTATTGATGATAGTGTTATAATTCCAAAATTAAACAAACATATCATGGCCAAGAGTTATTACAACATTCCGGTGCCTCACTCTCGATATTATCCGCTTTTAAAGATGTGTAACCATCATTTGGTTAAAAGTTATGTTGGATTTATAAGAAAACTTTACATATTATAAATGATTTCAAATGTCTATTCATGAACTTATGAGATTTACGAATTTAACAAATTGTTATGAATTTTAATTGAAGAGATGTTGCTTCAAGAGACCTCACTTCAAGGAGACACAACTTCATGACCTATATATACTCATCTCCACTAGTCCATTTAGACATAACATCAAATCACACCACATAACAAGCTCGAGATCATTAAACTTATTGCATTTGTCTTTGAGTACACACAAATGTAAAGCCGAATTATCACTCTGTAAAAGCACTTGTTGTCTTGACTTGGCTATTGAAAGTGCAATTCATACCAAAAAGTCTTCATTGTACTCTATAGAAAATTCGCTCATCAATCCAAATTGGATCTTATGATAGCAAATTAAGCCAAAAAGAAAGTATTGCCCACATTTTGAAGACACTACACACTACTTTTTTCTTCGTCCCTTCTTGTAAGGTAATTCAAATAAATAAACGAGCATGTTAATGTATAAAAATAAATTAGAAATGAAGCCAGTTTGCAACTATACTTAAAGGATTAAAATTGATTGAGATGTGCAGAAATTGACTGACTTGTAAGGTGCCACTAGTGTAAAAAAGGGCTTTAAGACCGTCTCATTTAGACCGGATTATAGAGAATCAGGTCTTAAAAGTATGACCGGTGGCAGTTTCGTAAATATAAAGAACTTTTTGGACCGGATTATAAAAGATCCGGTCTTAAAAATATGACCGGTGGCACTTTCGTAAATATATATAACACTTTTAAGACCGGACTATAAAAGATCCGGTCTTAAAAGTATGACCGGTGGCAGTTTTGTAAATATATAGAACACTTTTAAGACCGGGCTATAAAATATCCGGTCTTAAAAGTATGACTGGTGACAATTTCGTAAATATTGTGAGACGACGCTGATCAAGTCTGAGAATGCGATGATTTATTCCTTCGTTTAATTGGAATTATATACAGATGCTAATAAGTAAATAAACCTAGACAGTTCCTATAATTTAGGGATTACAATTAGGAATATAATTTCGAAAGTCATAAAACCATGATCTGCTAACTTAATTCCTAAAATCTCTCTAACATCTTAATTAAGATGATTACAATCAAGAATTTAATTACGAAATTCAAAAAATCATGATCTGCTAACTTAATTACTAAAATCTCTCTAACAACTTAATTAAGATGATTACAATCAGGAATTTAATTACGAAATTCAAAAAACCTTGATCTTCTAACTTAATTCCTAAAATCTCTCTAACAACTTAATTAAGATAATTGCACAATATAATCGTATACGCTAACTAATTAAATAAATAGAGCACTTTTAAGACCGGCTGTTTGAAACAGACGGTCTTAAAAGTGTAAAAAAAAAATTATATAGAACACTTTTAAGACCGGCTGTTTCAAACAGACGGTCTTAAAAGTGTTCTATATATTTACGAAATTGCCACCGGTCAATTTTTTTTTTTTAACACTTTTAAGACCGACCGGTTGTTTAAAACAACCGGTCCTAAAAATATACTTTTAAGACAGGTTGTTTCAAAAAACGGGTCTTAAAGTGTTAAAAAAAACTAAATTCGCTAAACCTGTTAAGTCCGTGAGTTTGCTTTGTCTTTTTGGTGATATAACATTTGCTTAGTTATAGATTCAACAAGTGTCCCAAGAGCCTCACGGGCAAATCCTCAACAAGAATGTCATCCTCTTCCTCTAACCTACTCGCAATCTTCGTAAGTCATCATAAGAGTCGCACAATCAAATCCTTGGCAACGTTGGCAGTGAGATGCTTCGAGGGTTTTGCGATGGCGTCAACTCCAATCTTCAGCAATAGCGAAAGCGTACTACTTTGAGGATTCTGGACGACGGCGGCTCCTTCCTCTTCGATCTATGGGTCCTTCCACGCCGCCTTCACATAGATCCGGTTTGAAATCAAACCCAGATATCTTCTTGCTTAAGTCTGTTTATTTCCTACATTGACCGCTCCCTGCTCGTATCGGACTTCGATTTTGGTTGCTTGAAGCTTTGCTAGCACCGACAAGAGGATCCTGCTCGATTTGGTTGCTTTAAGCTTGTGATTTTTTTGTAGATCTGGACTTCAAATTCGATTTTCATGGTGAATGATTTCTGTTTCTTGTTATTTTTGTTTATTTCTGGACTTTATAATCATCTTTTTTGTTTTTCTTGTTGTTGTTGTTGCTGCTTCCAATCTTCTCTTGGTTCTCCGTCGTTGATGACGGAGGGACATTCAAAATGTTGCCAGATCTGGTGATTTGAGACCGATTGTTTCATTTGAGTTTTTTTTTTAAAAATTTTGAAACACTTTTAAGACCGGATGTTTACAATGTCCGGTCTTAAAGAAATTCTTTAAGACCGTTTACAAGTCCGGTCTTAATAGAGAGACTTTTAATACCGCCTGGAACAAGACCTGTCACGAGTCCGGTCCTAATATACCTGTTTTGTCCGGTCTTAAAAGCCTTTTTTCCACCCGTGTGCCTATATATTTGTGTGTGCGCAATGAAAAGAATGTTGAATTGTTGATTAATTATTGATCGAGCTTGATTATGATATACATGATGCATACGTAAACTTAATTTGCCAAGAATATATATATATATATATTGGCGCGTGCTATAATTAGGTGAAGTGGCTGTTACAATGTCACAAACAAAGTCAATGAAATATAATTAAACTATAAACTCAGGTTAATGTTTGTGGGATAATGAGTTATTGCTTGAAGCAAAGAAATTAGGGTTTGAATCACAATTATTATGTGTTAATCAAACCAAAATGTGCTTGGTTTTACGTAAGAAAAACAAGAAAATTTAAAAAAAAAAAAATCTCATGATTTTAATAGTTATCAACATAAATTAAAACCAAAAGCACGTCAATAAGTGGGTTGAGATAAAACGCTTATCATCATATACGTATTTTGAACACAATAAAATCACTTCCAAAAATCTAATTCAATTAGGAGGAATTGATGACCTACTCAATTTATACTTTGAGAGAGATTAGTCTTTCTACCGAGAATACTCGTAATATTAAAAGCTATTATATATGTGCTAGTTAATATAAAAGCTAGTTGGAGATTAGACTTTTTTCTTTGGATCGAAAGTTGGAGATTAGACTTGATTATAAATATAAGAGCCTCATCCACTTTGACTTAATTCCCAATTTATAACTTTTTTTAAAGTATCTCTATTGATTGAACGTATTAAGAATAACTAACATAACTAGATTATTTAATTTGCCTAAATTAGTCGACTAACTATTATATTAAGGGCATGAAATAGTAGTTAAATTTAACTTGAAAATAATATGCATAGCATCAATACTACATGAATAAATTAGCTTAATTATAGTTAAAAAATTTACAAAACCAGCTTGCACATGAATGAGAGAGAGAGATTTGGAGTGAAGAGTTTGACTTGGTGGTACGATGTGGATAATATAATTGATATGAAAGGAGCCTTAGGGAGAAAGAAAAAGAGAGGGTACAATGAGTTTGAAAGCATTTAGGTCTAATGGTGGGTGCAGTTTATTTCAACTGCCGCCAACAGCAGCAACAACAAAAGATCAATATAATGACGTGGCCGTTGAATTAAGGGTGTGTGTCTGTGTGAATATATGTTTTTCGATGTCAATCTCACAAGTTGAAGTTTCTTCTTCTTCTTATAGTTGTTAATGGAGGTCGGCTGATGATGATGAGCTTCTGTTCACCCAACACTACCAAATGTTGATGAGTTGCTTTTGTTTGGACACATAATAACTTCCATTTCTCTCTCTCATATACTCTCTCATGTCCTCAATGTCAACCAAGCTGATATTAGTCATAAATGGAAGACCCATTTCACATTTATATCAATTTCTCCCTAAATTAATCCTATTGATATTCCCTAAATAAAATCAAGTGAAAATTAAGGAAGATAATTAGAATGTTTAAAAAAATATGTTATATATTAACTAACTTAATTAATTAACATTCTTAATATACTCAAATAATAAGTTAATCAAATCCTACATTAAGTATGTGAGGAGTAATAAACTTAGAAATAGAAAGCCACCCTAGTCCTTAATCCCTTGAAAATAGTGGTGCTATTCCACTCCAACGGGAATTATTAGATATGGGGGCTTTGGAGGCTCCGTAACCTAGCATTAGGCTAATATACATGTTGAATGTAATTATTCTTTTTTTTTTTTTGTTGATAAAATTGAATGTAATTATTCTTGTTTTTTTTGGGATAAAATTGAATGTAATTATTCTTTAGGCAAACTTTTCAGCCCTTTAGAAAAATACTCCCTCCGGTCAAAAATATCCATTTGATCCTTAACGTAAGATCTAATTAGCTAATTTGAGTAAATTAAGAATGTTGGTTAAATTAATTGATATAAGTTAACTTCTAGAAGAATGTTATTTGATCTATAATATCAATCACTTTAAGAGTAATTAATGATTATTTGTCAATTTTACATGTGTGATTAATATTTGAACGTGACTCATTGTATATTTCTTTATTACTCAGCCTCATTTCATAAGGTTAAAGTTGGATTTTTTTTATAAAGAAAATTAAGACAAATTTAATGTTTGGATAAAATGGTTTAAAGCCTTGTGTTTTGGATGGGATGTCGTAATTAGTCTTCTAAGTAATTTATAAATTTTATCTTTTTGTTGTAATTAAGAAGATGTATAGATATATGGGATTGATGGGTTCTATTTTGACACGTGGGGCTTACACCCATTACAGTACATGTTTGGGATATTATAAAACTGTGTTTCAGAAATCCTTTTCCGCAAGTTGAGATAAAACTCTTTTTATGTACTGACCTTGTAAATTGTAATACTTAATGTGTTATTTCATCTATACAATTCATATAATTGAAGAATGAAAAACATAATAACGAGTCCCACTTAATAAATCAAGATTATTATTATTACGTTTGGTATATATGAATTGTACCATGGTGGTTAATTACTAATTTAAAGGCATAGGACAAAATGATTAGGTTTAATTTGTTTGATGAGTATTTGGCCGAGGAAGCATCTTATGTTGGTAATGAAGACAAGCAAAATGTCTAAAATATAGAGTGGCGTGTACATGAGGTGAACGTAATGTGGGGCTCTTCCTTCCACGCCTATAATGTTGACCTTATTGCCATTTTTCACATTATATTTTCTGTTTCTATTTCCGCCGTTTAATGAAACTTTTGGTTTGAGTGTTTCTTCATTATGTATAAAAAATATTTACGGCTCTCTCATTACTTATATTCCATCTTTATCATCAAACTAATCTCTAATGATTGGTTTGTGTATATAAATAATTTTTTTCTTTCTTATTATGTGGTTAACATGATGATTTTGTCTTTTTCTTGTTATACTTGAACTTTAAAAATGAATAAACACACGGTGGCAATTTTGAAGTTTTTGATAGATTATTCGACGACTGTTTTATTAAAAATCGACGTTAAAAATTAGATGGTAGATTTAACGACCATAATATAACGACCCAAAGAAAGCAAAGAGTCATAGAAGATGACGCGGTGGCAATTTTGAAATTTTTGACAGATTATTCGACGACCTCTTTCCAAAAAATAGATGTTAAAAAGTAGATGGTAGATTTAACGACCAAAATATAACGACTTAAATAAAGCAAAGAGTCATAGAAAATGATGCGGTGGCAATTTTGAGATTTTTGCCACAATATTCAACGACGGTTTATTCAAACACCGTCGTTATAACTACTATTAAACATACCCTATACATATATAACGACTGCTCCAAATAATACTGTCGTTGAAACTTTATAATTCCACGACCTCGAAAGTTTTGTAATGTCGTGGAAAATATTTTCTCTGAGTTTCTATGACCGTGTCACTTCCCTGTCGTTATAATTTATAATACCACGATTGTTTATAATTGCAGGTCGTTTATATAGGTGTGAAAGTTGGTAGTAGAAATTTAGTTACCACAACCGTCTAATTTTATAAAGGTCGTGGAAAAACTCTTCATGCTTTAGACCATGGTCCCGTATTCGAATCTCAGTCTTCGAGAATCCCATCTTTGCCATTCAATCTGCAACTCTGTTGAACTCACGTGGGATATGGCACATCTGAACTAACCAACTCTTGCTCAACAAAACTTTTATCCTCTCAAGTGGTGGGGCTATCGATGGAAGAGTTAACAGTAGAAATTCTAGCTGAGCACTAATTCCAAGGCATCCGACTCCAGCAAAATATTTGTCAAACCAAAATCCCAGGCAAGTTCAGGCCTTCAAAGATTGCCCATTCTTCAGCAATACTTGCAGCGCATAAGCCGATTTCCTTGGAAAAACCCACTACCCAATCACCTTTACAGTCCCTTATAACTAACCACAGCTAGCTCTAGATGTGCTACTGAAATCTCTCTCGATCATTTTCTCACTATTGCTACCCACCTTGCGCCACAAACATTGCAGTGTACACATGTGTGCAGGAGGCAGCACAGGTATTTTGGTATGTTTCTCTAGGCTCTACCAATCCAATGTTGCATCTAGTTTAGTCAAAGTATTCTACGCCCGCGGCCCATTTCCACCGAGCCCAATTCCTCCCAACACCTTGTGCGTTCCCGCCACCTTTTCACTCTACTGCTCACATGTTATCAAAAAAAAAAAAAACACGGCATTCCTCTCCATCCGCGAGTGCTATAACCCAGACCGCGACAACCTACCACTGGAGCTCACACCTGCTCCTCTAGTCATCCCCCCTACCCTCGGCAGGGCGGCGCGCGTCGAGTGATTGCGCGAGGCGGTTGATCGCTGCTTCCCGCTGGCAAGAGCTACAGACCAGCCACTTCGCTCGCTTCTCGAACCCGACACTCCCATCGTCGCCACCCGGACCAGGCCAGTCACCAGTGCCCCTCTCTTTGGATATCCCCTAATGATATCTCAAGTTCAAGTAGTGATAATTCTGTCTCAAAATTTGACAACTGGTATAAAAATCCAAACTTTAACATATGAACGACTTTTTTTTTTTTTGCTCGGTGATGAACGACTGTTTTCAATAAAATCAGTAGTGTTAAATTTCACAAAACAACTGTTATAAGATGTTATATTTGTAATGATCGTGGTATGCATGCACGACTTAACTTAACTACCACCTTTCCAATTATTAATGCGCGCCTTTCCGGACTAATCTCTCCTTTTCGGGATTGGCTTTCTTCCTGTGCTTTTAAAATCCGCCACCCTCCTTTTACCTTGAAACGACGCCCTTTAATGTCTCTTTTTTTTTATGCCAAACACTCCCAATAATCTTCAGCACCTCTAGCTACATCCCATTCTTCTTCCTAAAGCTGCGCGGGAATCTGAGGGGGTGGGAATATGTTTTAGACAAGAGGAAATCAAAGCCTGGTAGAAAAAGCTTTTAGAGTCTGAATTAGTAAAGTATTTCTTGTAAAGAAATGCCCCATGATTCAAATTTTAATTGCCTATATTGTCCCATTTACTTGACTATTAAGTCTAAAACTCTGTTTTACGGAAATTAACTGGGCTAGCTGGCACTAATTTTCTAATTTAATTTTCTTGTGTTTTGCGTCGAATCAGTAATTTATGTTCTCACATTTGTAGGCTATAAGAACCTGAAGTTGCGTGCTTCTGCGTTGAGTTTGCGTGCTGTTGCTTACTTTTTATATTGCTGTGAATATATCAACGTTGCTATGCTTTTATATTTATATTGGGTTTATATTTTTGAAAAAAACGGTCGTTAAAAGTGTTTTTTTGTAGTAGTGATGACAACGAAGTTTTAGTGAAGGGATGCCTGATACAATAATGTTTAATTGATTGCAAAAATATACATCAAGTTTTTTAAATTGGGTAAAAATAACAAATTTGTAAATAAATAAAAAATCTTTTGTGGGACCTACGTGCTTTCCACCTCATCCCCTCTTTCAATGCTTCACCTTCTCTCTTTTTAACCTTTTATTTTTATATTTGTTATCTCATAAATTAAGTTATCCTTTAATAAGAAGTGTATTACATCTTTAGATGGAATTAAACCATATATATTGTGATACTAACACAACAAAAAAACACAATATTACTGACAGAAATTACGGATGGAATTTCGTCGCTAATTCAATTTGTGATGGAAATTACCGACGGAATTCCATCGGTAATATCTTTCCAATGGACTGAAATTTGTGGCAGAAAAAACCATGACAAAGACCTTTTACGATGGAATTCCGTTGGTAATATCTTTTCGAGGACCAAAGTCTGTAACAGAAAAGATCGTGGCAAATACCTTTTTCAATAGAATTTTAGTCCATCCTTATTTTCCTTCGGAATTTCTGAAGGGATAAATTTGGGACGGAAAAGTAGCAACGGAATATTCCGTCGTCTTATTGCGACAGATTTCCATGGGTAATTGCCCAGGGAATTTCAAACAGAAATCCGTGAGTAATTTCCCATGAAATTTTAGATAGAATTCTGTAAGTAATTTCCCTCGAAATTTTTGGCAATCCCTTCGTCGTATGCAGATATCAGGCAATAATTGTAATACCCTGATAAATTAAATAGCTATTTTTAAAAATGTGAATATATGGTCTCAAAGAGTATGTTATATTATCTTATTTTCTAAAGGAAATTCAAGGATAATTATGTAAAGCTCCAAAATTGGTGGTAAATGGCTAAGAATTAGCATAAATATATTTGTTAGTTAATTGGAAATTTTCAAGAGAAATTGATGAGATTAAGTAATTTTAAGCCTAAATACAAGAATGGACCAATAGGAAAATTTTGTAAAAAATATATATATAAAAATTATTAAATAATTATTTTATATATTATTAATTAATTAATTAAAACGAAAATTTATTAAAAATAATAATAAAAGGACCAAAAATCTCAAAGGATAAGGGATAAGGTTTTGTTGAGATTTTTGATTAAGACATATGAATATTTTATTATATAGTGAATAGTAACATAATAAACAGGAAATGGATCCTATCTAGAGTACCAGGACGGATTTTGAGATTTTTCCGAGATTACGCGATTCGGACAATCGATCGGGAACTTTATCGGTACAAGTTCATAAAGCAAAAGCATCACATCACATTAATTTATGTGACTAACCACCAACTAAGGGGAGAGGATGGTTTGGACAAGTGGCCTGGTGAGGATCGTGACACCTAGTAGAGGTGCGATCCGATGGTGGAGATTAAAGGAGGAAAAGTGCGAATTTGCCCCTGGAATTTCCCTATAAATAGGAAGCCCTCTCTTTGCATTCTTCACACCAAAAATCACTTCTCTAGTTGAAATTTCCTAGAGAGAAGTTAGAGAGAGGAGCTACGGAGGAGGAAGGAGTCGGGGAATTCTCGTGAAGCTCTGGGTAATTTTAGGTCTTTAGTCGTTAATGCTTTCGGTAGTTTTAGTAGTAATGCTAGATAGATCTTTAGTTTTATTTTAAGTATTAAATTCGAAAATCATGGTGGGGTCGGAGTTCGGCAAAATTTTGGAAAGTCGGAGCCAAAGTAACGAAGTCTTGCGAAATTCCATGGAATTAGGGGTATAGGGGCAAAATGGTAATTTTTACCTAAAATGCCGATTATAATGCCAAATCACTAATGAAAGTGATATTACTCTTATAGGATATCGAAACTCAGTCTGCCGCCGTTACGCCCCGACGTGCCATTGTTTCACGTTTTTCCGTAAAAATACGTTTCGCGCGAAGTACCTAACGTCGTCAACGAAGGTACGTTCGCGTCTTTGTAACACTAGCTCTGATGAATTATTGAATGCATATATGTGATGATATGTTGTGTGAATAGTTTGATGCCGAAGGCAAGGCTAGTCTATGTGGGTAAGCCAAATAGTCGCCGTAAAGTCGGTGAGGCCCCCATGATAGACACTTACCTTATTCAGTGCTACATGCACCGTGTCTATGGAATCGTACATAGATGCACAGTGTCTATGGAATCGTACATAGATGCACCGTGTCTATGGAACCGTACTTAGATGCATCGTGTCTATGGAACCGTACTTAGATGCACTGTGATCAAGGAACCGTACTTGGATCACTATTACATCCGATGCTCTACTCTGATTATTTAAAATGATGTTTGGATGAAAAAAAAATATATTGCTTTTGAAAATGGGATGTTACAATAATACACATTGCAACACACATCATGGCAATATTCCCGTGCTGGGATATAGCATCCAACACACAGTAACAACCATCATTAGCGGACCCAAGTGTATGATAACTTGCCCCCCCTAAATTATGATGAATTTTTAAAAAATAAGGGAATTAAAATTATGATTTATTTGATAGTATTGATAATAAGACAATTATGATGAAATTTCAAAAAATAAAGCCTAGAAGGGTGATATTGTAATTATTTTTATTGTAATATACTTTTGTTATTAAAATATATGTACTTGAACTTATTGAGTGTCCACCCTTCATTGCTGCATTTCTAACCGTACTTAGCCTTGCTTTTCTAAATGACAAGTTTGTAAAATAATTGTCTTTCTTATTATATCATCAGTATTTACTTGATTTCATAAATATTTTTTTGATATATTTTTTCGTGTTTATATTCTTTTGTTTTTTAATGCATTTAAAATTTTCCTTAAATTTTTTTTTTCGGGGGCAGTGCCCCTATGTAATTTTCTGGGTCCGCCCTGACAACCATCATACGTCAAAATTGACACAACATTTTAACACAACCAAATGTTCTTCCGTTTAATAAGGTCAAATTATACGACAATAACATAATTAAAATGAATTACATAGCAGCAGAACGCAGGCACATTTTGCTTATTTCAGTCTTCTATTGGTTCACACCATATTAGATCGAAGTAAGACAGGCATAGCATCGACCAAAACCCCTGAAGTAAATGTTTCAGCTTTCTGAGCTGCAAGAGGTCTCCTCAGCCCAGATGATGATGAGTTTTCATATCGAAGTCGCTTCATTTCCTCATAGGCCCATTCAAAATATGCAATCGTTGATATCAGGAGGCAAGAATGCTTCATTCTCTACCAAGAATTTCACTGCTGCCCTACTCCTTTCTTTAGCTGCAATGTGGAGAGGTGTCCCTGCAGTTCCAACACATAATCGTTAACAAGAAATTGGTAACTCAACATGCATATACTTGGCACAGAAAAATAGTGGTAATGAAGCTAGCACAGGGAGCTTGAGTATTTTTCCTTCTCGCTTACTTCTCAGTTTTGTTTGATTTGGGAATCAACATATAATTATCAGTTATAATTTAGCTATGGAAGGTGCAGGAGGAGGGACATTTTTGTCAATTACTCTCTCTTGATAATTATGATAATGATAATATAGCTACAGCAGCACTGAAGGGGCCATAAAATTAACATCACTTCTTATGTAAGAATCGTAGATGAACTTAAATAAGCATAAAATGTCATACATGACAGGATATAAAACATTAACAACAAAGATAAATAAAAACATCTATCAGTTATAAAATAAAACAAAACCAAATGAAATGAAAATCAATTCCTTTCTGTGAGAAAGGATCATAGCGCTATTGATACAGGGATGGACAACAACCAAAACCTAGCAACCCTATCGCCCATGAGAACACAACAACGTTAAGCAATGGGTATCTTGAATAATCCTGGTTCAGATTTCATTGAGGAAAAGGCTAAAAGATGTTATACGTCTAAAAATACCCAAAAAATTAGCTATAGAGTTCAACACGCACCATAAAAACAGAGTGATCAAGCTCAGGGCAGAGATCCCACAAGCTTCGATTACGTATGTGGATGTCTATGCTGCAAAATATGGACTCATCAGCGAAGCCAAAAATGAAGGTAATATTTGTCTATTCATTATTGACATTAAATATTGTAATATTTTCCAAAAGTATGGGTTCTGAAGAAAATCAAAGTCACAATCAATTTATCATCCATTCCTATATGTTAATGAATTATATTTGCAACATACACAGTAACAGTACCTAATTGCTGCTCAACCTTTCTTATGAGAAGCTTCAGTAGTGGAACTTTTGATAGGGTTCTACAAGAACCCGCCATGATCAGCTTTTTCTGCACAAATGTTCCCAAGCTTACTCTCAAAATACTAGTTGACATACATACAGTGGCGGAGCCACACTGGTACCAGTGTGGGCAGGTGCAGACATAAATTTTAAGAATATATATATTGTGAAGGAATTCCATGACAGCTTGTCTGAGTGGTGTTTGTGGTTACCACGCTAGTCTCACACCACACAGTGGAAGTCCCTAGTTCGAACCCTGGCTCAGACTATTTTCTTCATTATTTTTTCAACATTTCCACTCCTCTTTTTCCCATTTCCCCCAACTGCGTTGCCCCTCAATCTTATCTTCCATCAACTCCAACACAAGACTCTATGCTGCAAGAGGAGGCAACAGAAGAAAAACCAGAGCAAACCCAGGAAGCTACCAACATAAAAAAGAAGCTCTGCGTGTTTAATCTACCATGGTCGTTATCGGCGGCGAACATAAAAAACCTCTTTGGTCAATGTGTAACTGTAACCAAACCCTAGCCTCCTTCATTCATCCCTGTTCCTTCTTTCATTCTATCCGTGTGCCACCGCCATCGCCGTCTATTCACCGCCGACGTTTGTCTCCTGCGGTCAAAAGTTTGCTGTTGTTTTTTTTCTTTGTTATGTTCTGTTAGGTCACTTCCTTCTTCGGTTGGTTATGTCGATTTTGTTGTCAAGGTTGGTCTTCTACTCTATTTATTTCATGATTCTTACTGTCACTTTAGTCTTTTTACTTATACTTTTGCTGTCTTACCTCTTTGGTTTGAAATTCTTTGCGGGCAGTTTTCTATTTTCGCGGCTCTCTTTTTCTGAATGCTGATAACCTTGAATTTGGGATTACCACGATGAAAATTTTACATGGTTTCCCAATTAAAGAATCTGGAAGTTTGATGGCCATTTCTGTTTTTCTGAAGAACTTGTTAAGTTTGACAAATCATTTGAATATGCCTACTTCAAGCTTACCTAGGTATCTGAGTAGATAAGCATGTTATGAATGAGTGTATGAAACTTTAACTAGGTTGAAGTTGTCGATGATATCTGTATTAGGTAAATAAATATCATATGAAAATGTTGTAATTCTTTATGCTCCCTTTGCAGGATGCTAATTGCAAAGGGAAAGTTAATTTTCAATTTCCTGATGGCCTGCAGACTTTCAACGAAGTTCAGAAATTGCTGAGTAAGACCAAGGGGAAATTGGTGGGTGAATTAATGACCCCTACCCCTATGGTGGTTCGGGAAACCACCAATCTTGAGGATGCTACTAGGTGCTTATATATCTATTTCATTCTCCCTTTTTGTTTAACTTCCCTGCTTCACCTCGTAGAAAAGGATGAAAATTTTCCAATATGGTTGTTATCAGGTTATTGCTAGAGACAAAATTTCGACGCCTCCCTGTTGTAGATGCTGATGGAAAGCTGGTAAGAGATTCGTGTCCTTCCATTGTCCAAAGGCCTTGGTGACAATACCTCAGGCTGTCAAAGGTCCAGGTTAGTGACCTTGCATATTGATGTGTAAACTTTGTCTGTGTTTGGTTTTGCTCCTAAGTTGAACAATCTACTTTTTTAGCCATTTTGGTACTAGTGTGATTAGCTTTCATTGATTAGCTTTCTTTAAATTTCATGTTAAAATTTTCCTTAAAAAAATAATGCATTTACAACTTTCCTTTTAAAAAAATTTTCGGGGGCGCTGCCTCGAACCCCTGAATTCTACTACTAATTGTACACCCACAAACCTAAAATCCTGGCTCTGCCACTGCATACATACAACAATACTAATATTCAGAAAATGTGCTGAAAACCTATGAAAACACAAGCCGACATACATCCAAGGAAGCATCATACTTTAGTAAATCATTTCGCAAATAACAAAGCATATATAAATGGAGCTTATTTCTGTATTAGATAAAAAATGCGCTGCAAACCTATCTAATTACCAGTTTCTAATTCCATTTGTATGGGTTAGATGGTCATTCAAGTTCATGTCCAAGTTCAGAAAATACAGAGAGGGCTAACTTAATCAGTCACCTAAATTTTTCTTTGCCGCTGGAGTGGTGACCAAATGAGCAACAGAGACAAATCGAACTTCACTTAGTCGATCAAAGAAAGATAGTGGCCAATTGAAGTCGCAGAAGTAGATGGAAGTCAGCGAAGGTGGAAGTGTTCTTGTGTTCTCACGTTCTTGAGCAGAAAATGGGGACTTAGGGCCCGTTTGGATTGACTTAAAAAAAAAAGTGCTTTTTTTTTTGGCCCCATGTAGTGCTTTTTTTTTAAGCTCAAAATTAGAGCTTTTGAAAAAAGCAGCATTTTAGCTTTTTTTTGTGACTTTTACTTTTTTAAAAAAAATATAATCTAAACACATAAATTAATTTTTTTGAATTAAAAAAGTGATTTTTTTATGAAAAAAGCCCATCCAAAAGGGCCTTAGGGTTTTCGTTCTCAACTTCTTGATCTGCCTTTGGCAACAGAATTGAAGATGAAAACCTCTGTTTTGTAATTAATATTCACCAATGTAATTAGCCACAAAATTCAGTTGGTAATATTCCTTTTTTTTTTAAAAAAAAGTCAACAATTTCTATGACGGAACTTTTCGATGAACCTAGTTTTGTCGGTAATCGTCAAACGAACTTCCGTCGGATGTCCATAGGAGGTGCCCCAACAGACTTTTTGTCAGACCTTTTGTCGTTGCTCCATTGGAAATTTTTGACAGAATGATTCCCTTGGAGATTTCTGTTGGCATATTTCCATTTTTGACGAAAAAGTCCGTCAGAAATTATCGACGGAATCACCGACACAATTCCGTCGGTAATTTCCAATTGACTTTTTTTGTCGAAAATTCCGTCCTTAATACGGCGTTTTTTTGTAGTGTAATCCTAACTATATGCGGTATAAAGTTAATAACGAAGATAATATTAAGAATAAAATGCTATTCTTCAACTCTTGATCAATTTTTATAATTATTATGAGCTTATTAGTTGTTAAATGATCACTTTAAATGATAGAATATAGAGAATTTAACTAATATAATAATATTTTTAAAGTTTATTATTCCTTTAAAAAAATAAATCGAGATTTCCTGGTCCATTTCCGGTACTATTGGGACCAGAATGCAAATTGCATCCCGGCCAAAAAGGGGCCCGGGAAGCAAGATTGGGGTATCCTAGTCCCATCCTTGAGTTTTGAACACCCCTAGATCAATTCTACAATTATATGATTTTGTATATAAAATTGGCTTTTTTATCCCATTGTTGAATGGAATCAAAATAATAATAATAATAAAAAAAATTAAGCTTTGCAATAATATAGAGTAATCCGGATCGTTTCCCAAAGAGCCAATAAGTTAACCACCTAAACTAGGAAGATCACTTAAAAACAAATAAAAGGTGTTCAATTAACTAAGAAAAATAAATTAAATAACAAAACAGGAAATTCCATGAGCCTAGTAATTACTAATTAATTCAAGTAATATAAATCTATAATTAAACATGAGTTTCCAGCACAAATCCTCAACAAAGACAACATATATAAATTATGCTCAAATCTGAACAAACATAAATGCATTAGACACCTAAATTTCAGTAAAAGAGAAGAAAATCAGATAAGAATTTCAACCTCAGGCTCCATTAAAAATCTTTCACGTCTCTCATTACATAAACCCAGGGGTTTAAACTAACAGCTAACGACAGAGAAATCTAAAACTCCGGCTAAGAAGAGAAGTACGTTACCGAGCATGCATGGAGAAGAGTGAAGAACCTTTCGTATCATTTCTATTTCGACCAAGTTATCGTCGTTTTGAATAAATAAATCTGAGTCTTCGTAATCAAAGTGCGTTCGTTTTTGTTGGATCTTCATAACTTACGAACCAAGGGATGCATTTCGGATTAATGTCAGGACCATACTTTTTATACACTACTACAAAAATTGGATATTACTACCCTAAAAAACGTCCTTATTTAGAAATAGGACGTCTAAAGTGAAGGCGGTGGCATTCTTGTAATTGTTGAGCCTTCAGCGTCCTAAATAAGAAATCAGGACTCCTTAAATTGATTTTTGGTGTCCTGAAATTTTTTCAGGTCGTCTAAAATTGTTTCGCGCCACAAAAAATATGAGAAATATTTGTTTGGCGCCATGGAATTTAATTTTTTTTCAATAAAATTCATTTATGGCGACCTACATATATTTCAGGACGTCTTTAATGTGTCAATTTCTTCGGGCCCTGAATTTTTTGTTTGGCGACAAGGATTTTCTTTTAATAGAAATTAGGAAATTTAATAATATTGGCGACCTGATTCTGATTCAGGTCGTCATTATTAAAATATTGGCGACCTGATTCTGATTCAGGTCGCCAAAAGTGGAATATAGGCGTCCTGAAATATGATTCAGGTCGCCTATATTCAATTTTTTAGGTTAATATACTCGCGCCTCTTCATTTTCCCTCACACACTCATACTCCGACAGAGGCCGCGAAATCCTCTCATACTCACTCTCGTTCCGCTCTTCTCCAAGGCCGTCCCTTTCCTTGCCGTACGTCTCCGCCGTCGTTCTCCTTCGTCTCAGCCATCGTCTCCTTCGTCTCCGCGCGTCTCCTTCGTCTCCGCCGTCGTCTCCTTCGTTTCGCTCTTCTCCAAGTAAGCTTGTTCGTACGTTACTCTTAAATCTACTATTCCGTCTTGTTATTATTAGTGAGAAACCCTTGAATTAAATTTGATAACATTTGGTAATTTTCACTTTGCTCTGGATAGTATTGGTGAGAAATACGTATCAGATTTGCTGGAATGTGTTTGATCAAGGATAGAACATGTTTAAGTAGCTCTTCTACCAACAACTTTCAAATTATATACGAGTTTTTCTCCAAAAGTTCTAAACTTTGTATACCATATCTTTCAATCAATTATTTCCCTTCAATTCAATTGCCATATCGGAAAAACAATCACACGCTCCGAAATCAAAGCAATTAGAGTTGTCTTCTAACAAATTATTGATGTTTGTCCGAATTATCTCGGGTCTTGGGTAATTCAGAGAGTCTAGGATTAAATTCCTCCTTTGTGTAATTGGTATGGTTGTAATTTAGGCTTTTGCCTTCCTTTAATATCAAAAAAAAAAAAACCACATGATTAGCGTCACAACGTGTAGATCGGGATTCTAAACTTCTTTGCTATTATTTTTGTTTCAACTTTTAGATTTTCCTCACAATACCACTTCATGAATGAGATTATATTCATTCTAAGCTCTTCTCCAAATTGTTTAGATTAGATCTTAGCTTACTTATGTTCTCATGGATAAGCTAAGTGATATTCTAGATGCCAAATATAGGATATGGTTAAATGAAGAAGAAGATAAACTATATCAATATTTACTTCTATTTATTGGCTTGTTTTTTGTATGTTTTCTGGGATGATCTTGTAACATGGGATGTCCTTCAAAACAGAAAGCTGAAATTGGTTTAGTTAGTAAGTTTTGTTGTTGAATTAAGCTGAAATTGGTTGTTATTGAAATTTTGGGATGTCTTACTTTTAAGGGGAAATCTCACGAAATTTACTTAAAAGAAAACATGTCGTTCTTGAAATTGACATGAACTTGACTGTTGTTGGAAATGTCGTAGGTGGTAATAAAATGGGTCATAGTTGGATGAATGCATTGAGAACTAGTGAAGAATATGAGAATGGGGTGGAAGAGTTTATTGAATTTGCTAGAAGGAATGTGGCCACAAAAATGGGATGTATTATTGTCCATGTGTTAATTGTTTAAATGGGAGTCGAAGGGTTATTGCTTGATATAAGGGACCACCTACTTTGTGATGGAATACACCTTCGATACACAACGTGGATATGGCATGGTGAGGAAGTAAGTACCGGTGCGTCCCATGCAAATGAAGTTGAGGTAGATGATGATGATGGAATGGAGAAAATGATTAATGATGTTGAGGCAGAATCTTTTGCACAATCGGGTGAATATGAAAGCGTGCGGAGTGATGCGAGACACCTTTGTTCCCCTGGGTGTACTAAGTATACACGGTTGATTGCGACCTTACATTTGGTCAACTTAAAGGCAACTTGTGGGTGGACCGATAGCGCTTTCACGTCGTTGCTTGAATTGTTGTGTGATATGTTGCCGCTTGATAATGTACTTCCAAATCGTATGTATGAGGCCAAGAAAATCTTGTCTACGATGGGTATGGAGTATAAAAAGATACACAGTTGCCCTAATGACTCGCATATTGTACGAAACGAGTACGAAGGCCTCGTAATTGTCCGAAGTGTAAAACTTCACGATACAAAGTGAAGAAAGTTAGTGTTTACGGAGAGCAGACAACAAAAAGGCAACCTTTGAAGGCATTGTGGTATCTTCCAATAATTCCACGGTTTAAGCGTCTGCTTACTAGTGAAGCAACGGCGAAGAAGTTGAGATGGCATTCGATGAGAGAATATCCGATGGAAAATATCTTCGGCACCCTACCGACTCTCCGCAATGGAAGAAAATAGACGAAATGTTCCCTCAATTTGGCAATGAGCCAAGAAACCTTCTACCGGGGCTTTGTACAGATGGCTTCAATCCGTATCGAACTCTTAGCAAGCACCCATAGTGCATGGCCGGTTCTCCTTGTAATATACAACTTACCTCCCGGCTATGTATGAAACGCAAGTATGTGATGCTTTCTATGATGATTTCGGACCAAAACAACCCGGGAACAATATCGATGTGTACTTGGCGCCTTTGGTTGAGGATTTGAAGAAGTTGTGGGAGGAAGGCGTAGATGTGTTTGATGCATATAAGAAGGAGCACTTCAAGTTGCGTGCAATGATTTTTACCACGATAAACGACTTTCCCGCATACGGAAATTTGTCGAGTACAAAGTGTGAAGGGGCATAAAGCATGTCCAATATGTGAAGCGCACACAAACTTCCATCAACTAAAGCACGGAAAAAACGGTCTACCTCGGCCACGGAGGTTTCTTCATCGGTTCCACCCATATCGTAAGTTAAGAAAGCGTTTTAACGGCTTACCGGAGCAGAATACGGCTCCAAAGGCGTTAAGCGGAGAGGAAGTTTATAGTCGGGTGAAACATATCAATGTCATATTGGGTAAGCAGCAAAGGAAGGCGAGTGAGAAGAATATATGGAAGAAGAGATCAATTTTCTTTGATCTTCCATATTGGCGTAGTCTTGATGTGAGACACAATCTTGATGTGATGCATGTGGAGAAAAATGTTTGTGATAGCCTTGTCAGTACTCTTTTGCACATACCAGGAAGACTAAGGATGGAATTAGTGCGAGACTAGATCTGGTTGACATGGGAATAAGAGAAAGGTTACATCCACGAGTAATGGAAGATGGTAAGAGGGCATACATGGAGCCAAAGAACTCATACACTATCAAAAGCGGAGAAGAAAAGTTTGTGTGGATGTCTATATGACATTAAGGTGCCACAAGGATATTCTTCTAATTTGAGAAAGTGTGTCTCAATGAACGATTTGAAGTTAGTGGGAATGAAGTCCCATGATTATCATGTGTTGATGCAACAACTACTACCAATAGCTATAAGAGGCATTATGAAAGATGAAGTTCGATCCACTATAACAAGATTGAGTATTTTCTTCAATGCTATCTCGCAACAAAGTCATTGACATTGAAAAGTTGGATGAATTGGAGAATGAGGGTTATATTATTTTGTCCCAACTAGAGATGCATTTCCCTCCCGCCTTTTTGATATCATGGTGCACTTGATAGTGCACTTGGTAAGGAGGTCAGACTGTGCGGTCCAGTTTACCTAAGGTGGATGTACCCTTTCGAGCGTTACATGAAGATCTTAAAAGGGTATTCTAAAACCCTTATCGGCGGAAGCCTCAATAGTTGAGAGATATGTAGTTGAAGAGGCTATGGAGTTCTGCAAAGATTATCTATCAGGGCCGACGATACAATCTCAACATGACGAGGGGATAAGCGAGGGAACTCGAGGAATCAAACTGAAGAATAAGCCTCGTGAAGAGGTGTTGCAAGCACACCTGTACATCTTGAATAATACGGAAGAAGTTCAACCATACATTGATGAACACGAAAGAGTTTAAAGAATATGAATCCAAGGAAGAGTGACATGCAGATAGCGAATGAGCAAAAGAAGACGTTCATAAAGTGGTTCAGTGAGAAGGTATTGCACGAGACCGGAGTGTCAGATACAATCGAGTGGTTAGCCTGGGGCCTTCTTTTCGTGTCATCACTTGGAGCGGTTACGATGTCAACGGATATTCTTTCTACACAAAAGACCAAGATGACGAAGTCTTGTGCAAAATAGTGGGGTGATGGTTGAAGTGAATCCATGCACTTTTCGAGTTCGAAAGACAAAAACCCGGTGGTAGCATCAATGGCCTATTATGGAGTGATCGAAGAAATATGGGAGATCAACTACAGCAAGTTCAAAGTTGCTTTATTGAAATGTAAGTGGGTTAGCAATAATGCTGTTGTAATAGATCCTAAATTTGGATTTGTCTCAGTTGATCTTCAAAGACTTGGTCATAGAGATGAGCCATTCATTTTAGCAAGTCGGGCGAAACAAGTGTTTTATGTTACGAGACCACGCAAATAAAAGAATGTCCATTGTACTTCAAAGTAAAAATGTATGGTGAAGAATCCTTGAACCTTGACGATACACTCCCTTTCACAACAAATCCACCTACAACACGTGAAGTAGAATTGATAGATGATGAAGAATATGCTGCAAGAAAGGATCATTGTGAAGGAATATGGGACACCATGTAAAGTAAGATCTTCAGTTACAAAATGATGTGTTTAACTACTATGTTCTTTTTGTGGTGGTTTAACATGTTGGTTCATTTTATTAATCTGTTTATTATTTAAAAATCTATCTAACATAAATGATTGGTCTTTGATGAACAGAATATGTCTAGCTCGGACGAGTCATCGGGAGATAGGGTTGATATGCCCGTTGTGAGAAAAGGAGAGGTAGCACACACATGGGTGAGCTAATTGCTCGCCGTGACGAGTCGAAAAAGAGGTGCATGTGGAGTTTGATGAAAATATGAATCCGGTTGGCGAGAGAGGAAGACAGCTTCATTAGCTATTTAGGCTATCTCGGCTCGAAGCAAAGTGCGTATTGTTTACTCGGCTTGGAAGTTCGTTGATGATAAGACGAAGGATTTGATTTGGACACGATTTTGGTATCTCACTTTCGATATATCGCATTTGTATCTTTAGTCTTATTACTTGATTTGTCATATCTTCTCTTTCACCTTGCAAAGAAACATTTGATGTCCCTAACACTAAGGCCATGAGAAAGCATTGGATGGGCGAAGTTCGTCTCCGTTGGAAAGATTTTAAGAACAAGCTGACAAAAAAGTATATTCGCGGGCCAAAGAGGGACCAGGATCCATGTAAGACCTATGATTTCATTTCTCCGGAGGACTGGAGGGAGTTTGTGGCGTCCCGGCAGAATCCTGAATTTGGTAAAATTTCGTCATATCTTATCTTTAATTTGAATCTACTTGAATTCGTACGATCGGTTTTGTTTGTTTTCGTGTCACAGAAAACAAGCCAAGCCAATAGAGAGAGGCAAGCGAAAAATAAGTATCCGCATTGCTTGTAGAGGTGGCTACAGAAAGCTGGAACGAAAGATGATGGAGGAAGAGCCGCGGCGAATGAAGGAAGCTTCCCAATCCGATCCTTCCATCTGCTATCCAGCCCCCAGGGCCCTCCTCGTCACAAAAAATGGAAAGCTACGAGGATGAAGGGGGACAAATACATCAATGAAGATGTTCTTTGCGGTTGCCTCAAAGATCGTAAGTAGTTGAATTAGAAGTATTAAATAGCCTCAGTTGTTTCATACTATATAAGAGTTTAGTTATTATTTATGAAAAATCTTATGGTACAGGATTCACTTGAGCAGCAGAGTAGCCAAGGCTCATTCACGCTGGGTACACGGCAGGACATTTTGTCGACGGCGATTGGGAAGCCGGATTACCTTGATGCTGTTCGAGGGGAGTGAGTGTCGCAAAATTTTTCGGACGACGTTCACGTTTGTATGACGCAGAGAGCCAGCAGGAGCTTGAAGCCAGAATTCGAGCAAACCTTATGAAAGATGTTATGGCACAACTACGGGGTGAAATGCAAGCTATGGTACAACAACAACGTACATCCGACGAATCCCCGAATATCCCCAGTCACACTCCACAGGAGGTATAGCTTGCACCCTATATTTGGATGACCCACACCGGCGGATTGTTGCCGATGGTCTTGTTTACCCGAACAAGACAAACACCACAACAAGCAAATTCCGAAAACCAACGTCGGGTGTTGTGACGAGTGTGCGAGAGGGGGAAGAAGAGACATCCGTCCCGATTGATGATGAGGAGGTTACCACACTAGGCGCCGCCATCACATGGTTCATCCTTTGGCCGGCTCATCTTATTGAGATGTGGACGACACTGCGATGGTAGGAAATACATTACCGATTGAGTGTGAGTTGTTTCCGATTGATTTTCATTGCTCATTCACTCATAATATGTTTTTTTTATGTTTTCATAGGATGAACAAGCGTGGGTTTATTTCCGTACTTAGCACACAGTGCGAGAGATGTACAAGGACATCGGCCTCATAAGCTTGCGAGATGCCTCAGGGCATTGTCGGTGCGAAAAGACATATCCGATGACATTTGACAAGAAAGATTTGATGGAGTTTTTGACGATGGATTGTTTAGATATACGCTTTCTTCAACTTGCAATCCTGTAAGTTTGTTTAACCCTTTAATTATGTTAGTACTCTTTTTTTGTTTAAGATCTTCAATAACATTTATCATTTCATTTCATAGTGTCTCGCCGTGAATTATGCGCCGGCACACCGCGAGCGAGTTCGTATGTATACTTATGTCCCGGATGCACGGCTTCGGCTCGCAGTACGTTACCCAGGAGGTCAATTTATGTTGGTCTAACAATGGGCGACGGAGGGTCGTCTTGTTATCTAGCGCCAATACATGAAAGGTGCGTACTTTTGTTTTGTCTTATAAGATTTTTGTGAATAAATTGCGGTCTTATCTTAATTTAATATTAATACGTATATGTTGTAGTGGTCATTGGACGCTGTGTGTTGTTTGTCCGAGCAAGAACTCCTGTTATTGGTTCGATTCAGTAAATGGCAATCCTACCGAGGATATCAAAAACATGTTTGCCAAGTAAGTAAATTTTTTGGTGGACCGAAGTGGTTTAAACCGACGGTGAGTAGTTTCAATTCAAGTTATTTCATTGACACAAGTAGCTTTAGATATGCCTTTATTCGTTTTTAACAATTTGCCTTTGATTTATAGTGCCATCAACAACCGGGGAGCACCGAGTGCGGATATTACGTTATGAGTTGGATGCAATCCATCGTTAACAGCGGACGTACTCAAGGTTTTCAAAACGTACGTAATCGCTCTGTGATTCTCAAGTTTATTTAATTTTTGTTGTTGTACTTGAGTTGTTAATTATTTCCTTCACTTAATTGGTTTATCTTATACATTGTTTCCCCAATTTACAGTTTTTGGGTATTAAGGATCCGTACTCGCAGGATGAGATCGATTCGGTTCGAGACATGATATCTAGATATCTTCTTCAACACATAGCGCCTAGTTAGTAGTGAGCATGATTAATATGTTATTGTGTTAGTGATTCTTTAATTTGCTACTGTTGTTCATTTGTATCTATTTGGTGTTTTGTCTGTACAAAATATGCAATTTTGGTGTAATATATATTCTGTTTATGTATTGTGTTAGTGTGATTCTTGTGTTGCTTGGTGGTTTCTGGCTGATGCAAATTAAAAACTTGGTAGATATCTCATAGTTTGTAGTTTATTTTTTTAAAAAAAATTCAACAAAGGCGACCTGATTTTGAAATCAGGTCGCCTTTGTTACAATAAGGCGACCTGAATAGAAGATCGTGTCGCCTTAATTTCAACAAAGGCGACTGATTTTGAAATCAGTCGCCTTTGTTAT
This sequence comes from Acacia pycnantha, assembly GCA_025563575.1. NCBI lineage: Eukaryota > Viridiplantae > Streptophyta > Magnoliopsida > Fabales > Fabaceae > Acacia > Acacia pycnantha. Next base: position 1,827,913 of record JAMWYP010000031.1, on the reverse strand, counting down.
CATAAGGCGACTGAATCCAAGATCGTGTTGCCTTATGAACTCATTAAGGCGACCTGATTGAATATAAAGTCGCCTTTAAGGCGAACTCTATATTAATCAGGTCTTCTTAAGTCGCCTTATTTACCTATATAAGGCGACCTGATCCTAAATCAGGTCGCCTTATTAAGACGACCTGATCTTAAATCAGGTCGCCTTAATAAGGCGACCTTATTTAGGATCAGGTCGCCATTTTGGAAATTTTCCTCTACCCCCTCCAAGACGTCCCTCAGAAAAGGGTCGTTAATTGAGTCTTATTTATGTCGTTGTTTAGCATTTTTGTAGTAGTGATATTATTATGTCAAGTTCTCCCATCATACATAATCATGTGTCCTATTATTTTTCACGTGGATTATAGTACTTATTTGAGTAAATAAGGGACTAACACTTGGTTCTTTAGGAAGTTGAGGAACATGCAAGCTTCTTAAGTGAAAACGATCTAGGTTGCACCACTTTCTACATTTTTAACCTAGCAATTTGAAGGCCTAGCCACAGGGCGTTTCATGCCGAAATTCTTTGAACAAAGGTTACAGTAAAATAAATGATAAGATAAAACTAAATAAATTTTAAAAATAATAAGACATTGTATTTAAAATATGTATCGCATCTAATCCTTAATATAAAATTCACTTTAAAAAAGAAATTGACCTTGAATAGACGTACAAAAGATAAAGTAATTAATTAGAAATGCCGGTTGGTTTTCCAAAAATCATTTGCATTGAAATCATCCTTGATTTTGACCAAAAAAAAAAAATCATCCTTGACGCAAACTTCCTTAACATATATAATTTCGTTTTATTTCGAAACGTGACTGTTGGAGAGTTAGAATACTATGAGATTTAGAAGTGTAAAGCAGATTCTCACTCCTTCCAAACCACTTTGCATCCTAGGTCTAAACACGTGAAAATTAATGTTAGGCCTAGTTCCTCCTGGTTATTGGGATAAACAAGAACTTCAGTGGTTCCAACAAGCTCTCAAGGACAGTCTAGTACTCAAGGCCCAACAACCTCCCAGGAACAGTTCAACACTTGGCCCAATACTCAGCCAGACTCATATTTTGAAGATTCATAGGACCCTTAGGGAGGCCCATTCTCCCAAGACCCTTGGGAGGCCCATTTTCTCAAGACTCACCAACTCCGTGGATAGACTTGTTTTCTCAGGATTCATATCCACAATACTACCCCTCGTCCTTGGGTTCAACTGGCGAAGGGGTCGGACTTCCTCACCTCAAGGGAGGGGGTTTGATCCCTGCGTTAGTCAAGGCACTGGGGGAAGCATCCTAACTCCTAGCGGTGGAAACGCTGGTAGAGGTGGAGGCATATGTACTCTCTGTCCAGTATGCCCTGTGGACTTGGCTCCAAGCGCTCTGCCATTGGATTGTGAGTGAGCCCAACCCAAAGAAAAAATCCACAATACTGCTCTCAAAAGGTGTCGGCAGAAAACGACAATGAAGACAACTCCTATAAAAATTATTTGTAGACATATTGTAAAAAGGCGTGCTTGCTTTATTTAAAATTCCTCTATTATTATGAGATTTAAAAGTGTAAAGGAAATTCAAATCCTAATCCAAAGAAGGAGCATTAACCTAGGTCCCTACCTCATGAGCCACCAAGAAATTTTGTGGTTTTAATCATTACTTACAAAAAGGAGGAATTCATTGTATATATTAGTAATCTTTGCAAATAAAATTAGTTTATTCTCATTGTTATTTAGTAACTTAAGAGTGACTTCACTTGAAAATGTCATGCAAGTAGTATCAGAAACATTTGGGTGAGTCTAGGAACTCACTCTTCAGACCAACTTTTTTGGTTCTCTAAGTAACTGGATTGATTGGGTTAATCCTCAATATGCAAAACACAAGTAATATTAACAAGTAATTGTGTGCTTTTTTGGGATCATGTGTTGGGTACTCTAGAAGGGGAGAAATGAAAAAATACACCATAATGATAAGATGAACATTGGCATCGAAAAGAAATGAAAAAACTCAATCTTGACGCTTTAGAAAGCTTTGAGAATTCTAGGAGCTCATTTAGAAGGCTTATGTGAGCCCCAAGAGAATAATAGCAACCTGCTCTGATACCAAGTGATGCAACTACTTGCTCTGATACCAAGTGATGCATGAGAGGAAAAAGGAATATTGAAGAATAGTTTTTGAGAGATATTAGAGGTCTTCATGTGTCGGATCTCTCTCTCATGAATCATAACTGATTTTTTTTTCTCTAAATTTTTTGTAGTAGAATACTTAATGCATATATCTAAGCAAAAAAAATTATTAATATGGTTCTTAAATGCATGATTGATATATGAAATGATACAATTGTTGTAGAAATCTAACGTAAAAGAGGGAAGAACAGAAGTGAGAGGGGGTGGGAAGAGAAAATACAGAGACGAGAGAGAGAACAGAGGGGTTGGGAAGAGAAATCTGATGCTCTTACTAATTCATCTTACCAACAAAAGCATAGAATAGAATACAATTAGCCTAGGTATATATATAGCCTTAGGCAGTAGGTAATTCCCCAACTAACTAACTTTGGTTAGTAACTAACTCCTAACTAACTAAGCTAACTCTTTATTTACAACTTACATATTATGAAATATATATTCAATATCAAGACTTAAGGTCGTACTTAGATTTTGAAAGTATCCCCTCATAAATTAATTATTCTTGTCCTAAGTTATTTTTCACTTGGATGTTTTCAAATCTAATTAAACTAACAAAACTAAAAAAAATCTGAATGAAAGGATGCACGAAAAATATAATACATGGATAGTACTAGTATTTATAATGTTTATATGATAGTTTAAAACCCTTTATATAAGCTTTAATTATCCTTTATTATCTATGTGTTATTCACAACTCAAGATCTGAAGCTATTATTGTTATGCATGTAGTATCAGAAACATTTGGGTGAGTCCAGAAACTAACCCTTCAGACTAACTTTGTTGGTTCTCTGACTAGATTGATTGGGTTAAGCCTCAATATGCAAAACTCAAGTAATATAGGTAACGAGCATTCATGTACTTTTTTGGGATCATATGTGTTCGATACTTTGGAAGAGGAGAAATGAAAAAAATACACCATAATGATAAGATGAACATAGGTTCATGCATTGCAATATGGCATTGAGAAGAAATGAAAAAACTCGATCTTAACGTTTTAGAAGGCTTTGAGAATTCTAAGGGCTAATTTAGAAGGCTTATGTTAGCGCAAGAGAATAATAACAACTTGCTCTGATACCAAGTGATGTACGAGAAAGAGGTAGGAAACTGTTCTGATACTAAGTGATGCACTGAAAAAAAAAAGGGAATATTGAAGAATAGTTTTGGAGGGATATTAGAGGTCTTCATAAGTCGGATCTCTCTCATGAATCATAACTGATTTTTTTTCTCTATTTTTTTTTGTAGTAGTAGACTCAATACATATACATAAGCAAAAAAAAATATTAATATGGTTCTGCATGATTGATATATGAAATATATGGTCAATATCAAGACTTAAGGTCGTACTTAGATTTTGAAAGTAGCCTCCCTTATAAATTAATTATTATTGTCCTAAGTTATTTTTTACTGGGATGTTTTCAAATCTAATTAAACTAATAAAACTAAAAAAAATTGAACAGAAGAATGCACGAAAAATATAATACATGAGTAGTACTAGTATTTATAATATTTATCTGAGCTTAAACCCCTTTGTGAGCTTTAATTATCCTTTATTATCTATGTGTTGTTCACAACTCATGATCTGAAGCTATTATTATGGTGCTTTATCATATTTCTGTCTTTCAGTATCTTTCATATCAAAGTTGGTAGAGGAAGACAAAGATAACATTAAATAAAGGGTTAAGGAGCAATAATGTTATGGAAGTTTTTAACAATGAGCATTAAGTGTTTGAAAGTTTTTTAGGGGTAAAAATACTCCAGGAAGTAATAAAAACGTAGCAATTCCACCTTCTCGTTAAATAGCCAAACAATCAAGACCACAAATGCTGAAGTGGCTCTGCCACATGGGGATCTAACACCACATATTATGCCACATCACTCAAATATATGATATCCCAAACATGCCCTTAAGAATTCTGATCTATTGTTTTTTTCTCTTTCTCTTTCTCAAAACTCCGGCTTCCTTCCCATCTCTTCCCTCCCTCTCAATTCCTTGCGCCATTATTAGACCATGGGTCAGTTTGGTACGAGGGATTTGGAAAGAATGAGATGGAAGGGAAAATTTTTATAGGTTGAATTTAAAGAAATTGGAGAAATAAGGTTACTAAATTTTGATAAAAAGGAGATTTAAAATAAGAGTAAAAAAAAAAAAATTGTATCTCCACTTCTCTATTTTTTTTAAATATTAAAAAAAAAAAAGAAAAAAAATCCCCCCTCATACCAAATACCCGCTAAAGGGCATTTCTTCATAGATTCCATGCGCTTGGATGCTTGATGGGTGTGCAAAAGGGCATTATCCATATTGGATTAAAAGGGCCTTCCTCCGTAAAAACCCAACACCACACTCCTATCCTCCGTCGTCGTCTTCTCTGCAAAAGAAACAACAATTCTGAAGGTCCAATATTCGAAATTCCTCAAAAATATATTTAATTAAGTAATCTCCACCGACTAACAATTTGGGCTTTTCTTACAGAGTATCTGAAGGCCCAATATTCGAGTCCAGTAAATAAAAATCGATCAACCGTCTCCGACGTTCTTCGCAAGCTCCAATAGAAAAGCTTGGCCATTTTTCCTTCTCGCGAATCTGTTGCTGGAAAACTAAACCATGATTAGCATTCTTGCTCAGCTATTTCTTATTGTATGATGAATTATAAGGATTATGCGGTTTTCCCCTTTTACAAACATTGGTGTACTGAATTTCCCCTTTTCATTTCCTTCTCGGCAATTACGAAATACAAAGGAGCGGTTACTCGGGGCTACACTGGGAGTCCTTTTCAATGGGGCGATTGTATTTGAAGAACGCAGACAAATATATAATTCCATTTCCAATACTCAGTCTCAGTCTCTTCAGTCTTCACCACACTCCGGTAAACCCAACGTCTCTCTTTTCCCTTTTGACGCTTGTTTAAATACGATTCTTCCAACACACACGGTTTACTAGTTATAAGTCCCCCCTTTGTATTAATTTCGTAGTCAAATAGATCCAATTGATATGGTTAGATGGTTCTCTGCTTCATCTAGATGAATGGTTCCTGCCTGAATTTTTGTTAGGGGTAGATTTTTATTACTTAGAAGATGGCTTAGATGTATGCAGAATGCTGATTGAACAATTGCGGCGATTTCTGGAAAATGATGACCATGACCACGAGCTTAAATCTTAAACTGCTCTTGCAAAATAAAAGCCAGTTTGGTTTAATCAATTTGAATCGTGGTTGTGAGGTTTTTTTTTTTTTTTTTGATATAATAATTTTAGGAAAGGGGTTGGGCTCACTCACAATCCAAGGGTAGGCGCTTGGAGCCCAGTCACAGGGCATATTGGACATAGAGTACACATGCCTCCACCTCTACCAGCGTTTCCACTGCTTCCTAGACCCCTAGAATGTCTCCCCCAGCGCCTTGACCAATGCAGGGATCGAACTTCCTCCCTTGAGGTGAGGAAGTTCGACCCCTTTGTCAGTTGAACCCAAGGACGAGAGCCGTGGTTGTGAGGTTGACAACATAGGCAAACTGCAAACATGCAGCGAAGTTGTTTTGGGCTTTCTATTGCTATTCCTCTTATAATGATGTTGTTAGAGTATGATATTATTGTATTAGTTGTTATTGTATTTGGTTTGGGCTTATAGGTTTGGCCCTGGCCCATTTGATTGTATGTACATAATATTTTGTATAAATAAGAGTAAGATAGTTAATTCTAGCTCGTTGGGTAATTTATTCATTTTGTTTGGGTGTAAATTTGATTAGTTTTCATGGTACGAGAGCACATTTTGTTCACCCTAAAATCCCATTCCCGTTAGACGGAATCTTGAATTCTAAAGCTTCAATCATCACCATTAGATTGAGTCTTAACATAGTGACTGTGGGTCTTGATTTCGGCCCCTCGTTCACCAGTCGTCGATCGTTCTGCCTGAGCTTCATCTCTTCTGTCGCTTTCACGTTCTCACGTCTCGTCCGTGATATTCCCAGGGTCTGAGGTTGGAAGGCCTGTGGCCGATTGTTCTTGGCCTTCTTGGTGAGGCCTGTGCCTTCTTGGCCACCAATTCTTTGTCATCGATTTGAGGATCGAAGGATCGTTGCTGAACGTTGTCTTCGATCCGTTCATTCGAAGCCTTGTCGTTGTACAGGTCCAAGATCTTTCAATAACCTGGTAAGCCAAACTATTTCTGACATGTTCCAAGTGCTCTATACTCGGATTTTGCTGATGACTTGGAACATGGGAGTCGCAAATAGTTTGGCTTACCAGGTTATTGAAAGATCTTGGTGTAAAAGGATTGGAACTAGTTAAGGTTCATTGTGATAATAAGACAACTATATATATTGCTACTAACCCTGTATTTCACGAATGTGAAATCACATTCATGTTTATTGTGTATCAGAAGTATCTGAGTACATTTAGAGAAGTCATCTACAATAGCAAGAAAATATCTATGACGAGAATGTGTGGGTACCCTATAAGGTCCCTAAGTGTCAACATGTATCAACTCGAAAATACAGTGAGTAACAGAAGTGCTACAAGGAAAAGGTAAATGAGTTTGCTTGGCCTGAGAACATATGTCACAATTTGACATAGATGAATGAGCAAAATCCTTATGTAGAGAATCTAAATGTTTAAAAACATCTAAAGGGGCATGACCTATCCTATGATGTCACAAAACAGAATGGTCTTTGGTGTGATGATTAGAATGCAAGTGCATGATAACTTTAGATTGTAGAGTCTTCTCAACTAAGTACAATCCATCATAAGCCTTACCAATCACGTGGGATTTCCTAATTAACTTCCCCTGCAAAGTGTTGAATTCAGGGTGAAATGATTTAGTGCATTGCATTTGCCTAGTGAGTCTAGAAACGGAGACCAAATTGAAACAACGTGGGGCAGAAAAATACACATCATGCAACACAATATTATCAAATAATTATACCGTGCCTATATGTGTAATAGTTATTTTATTTCCATTAGGCATTTTAATCTTTCTAAGTGGACCAAGATAAGGTGTAACAGTGTCAAAAATGACAATATTACTAACAACGTGACATATGACACCTGAATCTAGTATCCAATGGGATTTAGTTAAGTTATGAGGCAATGTATTAATCAAATCTGGGATGCTTTCCTCAACATATCCAGCAGCCCTAACAACCACCTCATCTGAAGCTTTCTTGAGAAGTTGAAGAATCTGGTTGTATTGCTTGTGGCAGGGGCAGAGGACGTTCTCAGTATCTTGGTGTAAAAGGATTGGAACCAGTTAAGGTTCATTGTGATAATAAGGCAGTTATATATATTGCTATTAACCCTATATTTCACGAACGTAAGAAACACATCGAGATCGATTGTCACTTTGTGCGTGAAAAATTACACCAAGGTATCATTGATTTACTGCATCTAGCTTCTAAGAATCAGTTGGCAAATGTTTTGACAAAGCCGCTAGGTAGAGAAAGTCATGATAATTGTGTTCGCAAGTTAGGTACTACAAATTTGTTTAGTCCCCCACTTAAAGGGGGTGTTAGAGTATGATATTATTGTATTTGGTTTGGGCTTATAGGTTTGGCCCTGACCCATTTGGTTGTGTGTACATAATATTTTGTATAAATAAGAGTAAGACCAATCAATTCTGGTTGGTTGGGTAATTTGTTTATTTTGTTTGGGTGTAAACTTGATTAGTTTTCAGATGTAATTATTCAAAGAATAAAATACCATGTCTGACTTTATTCTTAATTCTTACATAGGAAGGGTGTTTTTCACTATGATTATTAAGACCGCAGGATTGAGGACTAACTGTTTTTTACACTTAGTCCTTATTTGCTCGGCAACTTTTATGGTGTAAGTGTGTAACCTTTTGGCTTCGATACTCCAACAGGTTAGAGAACCCATATTTGGAAAGAAATCTCGTTCAGAATTGGCACACTCATGGAACAAATCTGTGGATCAAGCATTTGGACCTTTGATAAAGTCTCTTATTAGTTCACGTGGATGGTAGAACTGGAAGTGTTTGATGAGTGCTGTCTACACTAATATTTCAACTTCCGTGTGATATTTGGACATAAAATTATTTGGTCTTTTCTTTGTCTTGATATCCTGAATTGTTAAATGTTTCCTGTATATTCATGTGGTGCTTGAATATATGCAACAAGACGCCCTTGTTTCAGTGCAATTTGCTTCTATTGTGTGAATGTCTGGAGAGGCGTTTTGTGAGCACCGTGAATATTGGTTTCAGTGCGATTTGCTTCCATTGTGCAATTCACATATAGGTAGGCACTCTGAATATTAAGTGTCATCTCCCGTTTCTTATAGATAGAGAGTTTGATTCGCTCGTCTTACAAATACAAAATATTCACTCTGAATATTTTGCCTATTATTTTTGGACCAAAATAGTTCAAATAATATTATTTTGTCCTTTATTTAACACGAATTTTTAAATCGTTTTAAATAAAAATAATATTTAAATATTCATATAATTTATTAAATCATATTTAATAATAATTATAAAATAAACTATTATTAAATATTTACTGATTATTATTAAATATAATCATGAAAATAAAAAGAGATTTGTTAAATTTATACCCTTTTGATAATTATACATGTATAAGTGATTTTAATAAATGAAATCAAAACCCAATCAACATTCCCAAAGTGAATTATAATTTATAAAAATATATGCAAACAGAAATCACAAATCACGATCATTAATTTAAACAGGGAATTAATCAATTAAATAAGGCCCATATCTCAAAGCCCATAAACATAACTCTATGTATAATATTAAAGCCCTAAGAATAATAAAAATATCCCTAATAGATAACCCTAAATATCTAAATTAAATTCTAAATATTCCTTATCTCACATCCCACCAAACAATAGTATTTATATTAATATTGAATAATATATATTAAAAAAAATTTATGACAAGTCAATAAATTATAAATAATGCAATTTTGCGTGAATTTCATGTGATGTATAACTGATGATTGGATGTTGTTCATCACCTGTTATATAAATTTTCAGTAATTATATTATTTACTTCAAACCTCATAGTGTGATTCTTAGCATTATTTTAGAGAGAGAGAGAGGGAGGGAGGAAGGAGGGAGAGTGTTTTTTTTATCATAATATATAGAGTTGGATATAGTTGTAATTAAACATATTCTTCTGAGTATATATTCATGTCGCGTCAAAAACATGTATAGTAATTCAATTATAGCTAGTTGGATACAGAGTTGTAATTCACTTTAATAATTCATGACTACATATTTACATTAGACGTTGGAGCAATAAAATTAAATTCAAGTGGAATGTATATATATAATTATATATTTGTTGTGCCTTCATATATTATTCCTCATCATCTTTGAATTATATCTGTCCAATTAATCACAATACTATTTTAACCTCTCTCTCTCCTCTTCCCAATCAAGAACTGGTGAGGGAAAATGAGAAAAAACATGAGGAGAATCGCATGACTGTGTTGATTGATGATGACGTCAATTTCAACCATTCATGCCCACATCACTTGCCATGTGCGCACTACTAACCACGTGTCCTTCCCTCATTGGCCCTCCATAATCTATGGCTTACACACACATATGTATATTTATTTATATATGCGCCATCTACTTAGATAATTGGGAAAATATCAGTGAGGTCTCAAGGTAGATAAAAAATATCAAAAAAACTCAACCCCAAATCCCCCCTTAGGAACTTTTTTGGTATTACTTACGGAATTCTTCTTGCAAAAAAGTCTCGTTGTCAAAATGACTTTATTAGTTGTTAAAATGTCTCTAGGAAAATCTCGATGTCAAAATGACTTTTCATATTATCAAAAGGGCTTTTTCTGTTTTCAAAAATTCTCTTAAGTTTTTCCTTAGGTGGGTAGAATTCTGTCATTGATAGTGTTTTATGTAGTGGATGGAGCCAAATCTGAACCACGACGGAGGTGGATCTAGGAACTCAAATATCTACGAATGTTGAGAAATCAAAAACGATGGAGGCGTTAGTGAATATATAAGATGTCTACTTTCCTTACCCACTTGAAGATTTTCTCAAAAATTGGGGAAAAAATTGCAGATCTAAATATTTCTGGGTTCTTATTCATCCTTCACCATTTATGCTCCAGTTTTATTTCGTCTTTTAAAAATATTTCTGGGTTTATGTTCATATTTGCTGTTCGGTTTTGAATTTGGATTTCAAAATCTTTGTTGATGCTTTGGTTGATTTTGGTATAGCTTGTAATAATGATGGAAGAAGCGGGTTTGTTGTTTTGTTGATTCCAAATCATACTAGCTGTTCTCCGTTGTAATTCTTTTAGAGTTGGAATTTGTGAATTAACAAACTAAAAGTCAAGTGAAAAGGTAAGTTTTTCCGAGAAGAATATGAACAATGGAGGGGTGCTCGCCGGAGGAGAAGATGAAAATGACCAAGGGAAGGGGTGTTCATCGGAAGAGAGTAGGGCTGTGCAATCGGTTTTTCGGTAAAAATCGAAAAACCGAAATATGGGAAATTGGCCAACCGAACCGAAACCGAATTAGAAAGGAAAACTGAACCGAAATAACCGAAATATTTCGGTTCGGTTTTCGGTGCTAATTCAGTTTTGGGCTTCAATTGGGCCTTTTTTTTCTAGATCACTGATCAGCAAGACCAAACAGATATACAAGAAACTGATACCTAATTTTTTTTGCTCAGAAAAACTGATACCTAATCGAAAATAACAGCATTCAAGCATCATTGAAAATAACAGCTTCTGCCTTCTTGGCAAACGAAATTCAAGCATCAAATATAATGATGCCTCACCTGGCACAAGTAGCTAAATTAAAAACACAAGTTCAAAGGAGTATAAAAAGATAGACATCCAAGCATTAAATATCATATGCTTGAATCATTTGAAAAGTTCATCCAGAAAAGAAAAATCATTTGCAACAGCCAACAACAAGAGATAGATGTCGCCATCTTCAGACAAGGTGGGTCCTGTGTTGTGAAGCCTCCCAGAGATTAATTGCATCCTTTTTGGCCAATCTAATGTAAAAAACAAGAATTAATCAAATAAAAAGAAAATAAATAATCTAATAAATATTAACAAAATACAAAGATATATAATGAAAAATTACTTACAAAGATATTTGCATTGCATCTACTATATGTCAACAGTTGCCTCCAATGCAATTTTTTGGAAATCTAATAAAAAAACAAAATTAGAAGTCCCTTGAAAGATCATAATAAATATTATTCTAATAAAAATAGAAAATAGATGTAAAAAGTATTACCAAGTTCTATTTGCTGAAAATCATCGTCTCCTACTTCTGCAACATAGTTAAGTGAGTGCCTAACCCAATCTTGAGCACAAATTAGTGATTGTACAGCTTTAGGTGTTAAAGAGCTCCTAAATGAATCTAAAACTCTTCCTCCAGTGCTGAAGGTAGACTCAGAAGCAACAGTAGAAATTGGGATAGCCAACACATCTCTTGCTACTTGAGCAAGAATAGGGAATCTAGGACTATTCACCCTCCACCAATTTAATATATCAAAATCATCTTTTCTAGGCTCAATTTCTTCATTTAAATATCTATCCACTTCTGTTCTACTAGTCCTTCCACCAAGATGCTCATCCATTTGTAATTGATCCTCAATATCAAGCAATTTTTGGAGTTTTAAACTAGGGTCATCATCATCAAGAAGATCTTGTGTGTCATTTGATAGTCCCGTTTCAAGCTCGGCTGAAGGAGTGATAACCTGATTGTATTCATTATATAAACAAATCAAGACTTCTTTAATATGCACCGCCAAATGTTCCCCAACATCACGTGTATGCATCTTACAAAGAGCAAATTGCACCCAATCTAGCTTATATCGGGGGTCAAGAACAACGGCAATATAAAGAAGTTTATTAAGCTGCATAGGATCTCCCCAATACTTGTCATATTTCTCCTTCATTCTACTTGCCACATTACATAACTCCAGCACATCACTTTCAACCACTCATTCAAGAAACGATAAACCTTGTAAATTTCACGGAAGAAATTATTGGAAGTGACATATAAAGATCCAGAAATTCGATTAGTCAAATTATAAAAATGACCCAACACCATAGTCATCCTCCTAACATTCGTCCAATCTTCCTTTTCAGGCACCCCATCTTCAAGATCAAAACGAAAGTATGGATCTTTGTCCTCATACCTCTTAAAAGCTGCCTCAAATTTTTGAGCAGTCTCTAACATCAAATAGGTAGAATTCCACCTAGTAGGGACATCCAAGCATAACATTTGCTTGCTCTGAATTTTCTCATCGACACAGCTCTCTTTAAACTTTCTCATTCTCAGTGGTGACTGTCTAATAAAGCGAACAGTCTCTCTAACTTTTTTAATTGAGTGTCCTACTTCTTTTAACCCGTCACTGACAATCAAATTGATTATGTGTGCCATGCATCTCATATGCAAATGCTGACATTTCATAACTGAATGCCCCCACCTTACAATTTTGCCTTCCAAATATTGAATTGACACATCATTAGAACTAGCATTATCTACCGTAATTGTGAGCACCCTTTCAATACCCCATTCAAGCAAACACTTCTCAACTTCAATTCCAATGTCCCTCCCCTTATGACTAGATATAGGAATGAAATTCAAAACCCTCTTTTTCATTGACCATTTGTCATCTATAAGGTGGGCAGTAATACACATGTAATTAATTCTTTGGATAGATGTCCAAGTGTCAAAAGTAAGACAAAGCCTTTGCTTTTTTTGCTCCAAATAATCTTTAAATCTCATTTTTTCGTCAATATAAAAACTAAAACAGTCACGAGCTATTGTCCATCTTGATGGAATTTTAAATTTGGGCACGGCATTCAACACGAAATTATTAAACCCAACACCCTCAACAAACTTAAAGGCAATTCATCAACAATTAGCATAGATGCCAAGGCTTTCCTAATACCATCTTGGTCAAATTTCCAATTCACAAGGTTGAATTTATCACCTTCAGCACTATAGTTTAAATGACCTTGTTTAAGTTCTTCAGGAAGGGGCTTCTTCTTACAAACATTCGCAAAATGATTATTTAGGGCAGTGGTTCCATTATTTTTTGGATCACAGGCAAGAACAGCCTCACAGTAATTACACTTACCTTTTATGTCACCTTTCTCATTCACAAATTTGGAGAAGTGATCCCACACTTTGGATCTTTGCTTCATAGCTTTCCTTTTCCCGATTACAAGCGATGAAGCTTTATTGGTCACACTTGCACTTGCACTTTGCCCAGTAGTTGGTAGAGAAGCAGCTTGGTTAGCCATAATAGCTTGGTCAGCCGTAATAGCTTGGTCAGCCATAATTTCACCTAGAGATGAACAATTATTTCAAGTTAAAACAGAAAATTGTAATCTTGAAAAGAGAAACCACAAAGTTAAATTATACATGAGGAAAGTTAATTTGCACACAAAAGAAGATGGATTGTAAATCTATTTCTCCTAAAGACTATATAGTCCTTCACATGATTCCATTTACCATTCCTACACATTTCTTGATTACATGTATACAATCTTTATTCTATTCAGGCATAGAAAGAATATAATATGATGCTTAATCCTTCTCCTACACTAGAAGTAAAGCATTATTCAGAAAAAGAGACAGTTCAAAATTCAAATATAAAGGTAGAGACCAATATAAAAAAATCTCTATCATTAACCAGCTAAGATTCAATCCCATCCCTCTCAGAAAAGTTATCCTACATTTAGAATTTGATCATGCCTCAAACAAATTCATCAATAATGGGGAAGAACTACCATACAAAGTCATCAATAATGGGGAAGAACTACCTAGCTAGCAAGAAATCGGTCCCTATCATATACCATATACCAATATTTACATACATATTCAGCTTCGGTCCCTATCTAAACCTGTAATCGGTCAATTAATAGCACCAAAACTCAGACATCATGCAACCTCAACAGATCAGTGATGTGCTTTCCTATATATAGAAGTTCCATTCTCAAGCTATAGAAAGAAAATGTCGCAGGAAAATCTCAAACAAAAGAGGATACTGAAAATATTACCAAAGCAAGATTGAAGGGAGAGTGAGAGCGCAGAGGCAAGCAAGGCAAGACGCAGGAGCAGCCGAGCAGCGCAACAAATGAACAGAGTCAGAAGCTCCGAGTTTGCCTCGAGGTTCTTCACTTCTTCGTCGCCTCAAGAATTCCAACCACGACGAGTCGCAAGACTGAAGAGTGAAGAGTGAAGAGACTAGAGAGAGAGGGCAGAGCTGACTGCCGAGACCCGAGAGGCCGAGAGGGACAGAGCACACTCAGCACAGAGGCAAGGAAACGAAGGAGAAGGACAAATCGAAAGGAAGGATTGAGAATTTGAGATTTGTGAATGAAGATTGAAGGGGGTTAGGGACTTAGGGTTTTCAAAGGGGGTTTGCCGGTTTGGGTCGTGGGACTGGGCCGAAGGGGTTTTTTTTTTTTCCTCAGAATGCCTGGTCTGTTTGGACTTTGGAAGGTAATAATTAATATTAAAAAAAAACATATATACATATTTCGGTTTTCGGTTTTGACTGAATTTTTTTTTATAAACCGAACCGAAAACCGAAATAACCGAATTTTAAAAACCGAAATAACCGAAAATACAAAAAAAAAAAAAAACCGAACCGAAATAACCGAACACCGAATTAGTCGGTTCGGTTTTCGGTTTCGGTTTTGATTTGCTCACCCCTAGAAGAGAGTGAAGGAAGGATGAGGTGGCATGTATGGAGTGCCATGTGAACAAATGAGTCAATTTTAACGGTTAAAATTAACATTATAAATAGAAAGCAACATTGCCCCATTTTATAAACTTCAGGGTTATTTTTGTTCCCTCGAAAACTTTCAGACACCCAAAACCCATTGGTAAAAACTTTCGTGGTATTTTTGTCACACAACGCTTAAATAAAATTATTAAACGAGCATTTTTGGTTGTTAAAGAGCATTATATATATAGAGTTTAATGTTTCTACTTTTGCTGCATAAATATTTTTTCTGCCATATTCACATAAAAGTGAGTAGGTCCTACTAACATTTTTTCTTTCTTCTCTTTACAATGGGACCTACTCATTTTTTTGTGAGTGTGATAAAGAAAAAAAATTGTAACAAAAACAGAAAAATTAAATCCATATATATAATAGCACAATGACCGGAAAAATAAAAACAGCACAATGGAAAGTAAATTGGCTAAATATTCTTGATTGCACGAATCAATGCATATTGTTTTATTAATTCTTGAGAGTAGGAAATAGAGAGCTGAGATAGTCTCTCTCTCTCTCTATATATCCTCTTATTTTAATAAAAAGTAAAATGACGTGCAATGCTTATATTTTATTCCCCTCCAAATCTATACATTTTGGCGTCGATCACCACAATAATAATAATTTAAATAAATGGTTGGGATAATAATCTATATGTATATATCACTTTTGTTTCAACTCTATCTGGCCCTACAATCATGGCTTTATCCAAAATAACCAACTTTTTTAATTAATCTCGTTAATTAAGTTCATTCCTCTAATCTAATGTGTTTATATTGTTTATGTTAGGAAATCAAAAATATATTAGAATCCCTGATTTATAGTGATTAAGGAATAATCTTCATTAGCAGCCATTATGAGCCATTATCATTTAGGCTCTCTTCTCTTGTATATATATGTAACGTTTGTACACTCATAACATAAGATATTCAAATTACTGATTTACATGGTATCAAAGCTCTTATGATTATTTCCGCTTTTGCTTTTCTGTATGTTTGCATTCTGCAAAACGTTTATCAGTAGCGTTTAGTTTGCAACAGTGAGAGAAGGAGCAAATTCGTGTTCTATCTCCGACCTCATCTTGGAATACGCGCCCCTCCATCGTGTTCCCCATCCCCGATCGGCGAACGCCCAAATTTGGGTGGCCATCCGACATCTCCAAGGCGGCGCGTGATGTACACGCGCTCGACTGGCAGCGGCTCTCTGGCGGCAATTTTTCACCGGCGATTTCCTGTTTCAGCCTCCTCTCCTTATTTCTGACGACTTCCGAACAGGTTTTGTGGTCTCGATTCATCGTTTTCTGATTCGTGAGTTTGATTTGGCTTACTTTTGTTTGAAATTGAGAACGTGTATTGGCATCCTTTGGTGTGTTTGGAATCTATTGTTCATTTGGCCTTTGTTAGTACGCAATTCTGGACAACTATTTGTCGTTTGGGATCCTTGTGTGATTTGTTTGCACGCTACACGTTTGGGAATATTTTTTGACTTGCACGTTTTTTGGACTTTTTTTATTGTTGTTGGCTGTTGTACTCTTGGTTGACCGTATTTATTATCTGGTTAGTGTGAATATTTGGTTATTAGTCCATGGCTGACTCTAAGACATCCGATATACTACCTATGTGTGCTAAGATCGCTGATACAAAATTAAATTGGACCAATTATAATGATTGGAACAAAACTGTTCGGGTTTACCTCTTGGGGGTTGAAAAGGAAGCGCACTTGACTCAGGATCCTCCTTCTAGTGATGATGAGAAGAGTATGGCTTGGACTCGAGCAAATGTTTGTCTCTTTTTTCAGATTCGCAATTCTATTGAACCTCAAATTTTGTCTTCTGTTAGTCATTGCAACACGATAAAAGATATTATGACTTATCTAGAATTTATATTCTCTGGTAAAAGGAACTTTACTCGTATTCATGAAGTGTGTACAGGCTTCTATCGCTCTCAGCAGCAGGGTTGACTTTGAAGGATTTTGACTTGGACTTTAAACGGTTGTGTGAAGAAATGAAGGTACTTATGTCTCCACAGGCAGATCTCCAGACCCGTATCAAGAATATGGAATTTCAAGCTATCATTAGTTTTCTTGAAGCTCTTGATCCATCTTACAACACCATTGTTCGCCTCGCAAGTGTACGAGATTCGCAAGTAATAAAGTGATAAATAAAGTATCGTTCCCACGAGGATTTGTTTAACAAATTGGTCAAACAAAAGGCTTTGTGAATTTCATCAATTTGAGCTAAAACAAAGTTTTGATTTGGAATGAGAATTTTAAAAAGACTATTTCTAAAACATAAAATTGACAAAGACAATTGATTCTTTAAATTCAAGGATAATTGAGCCTAGGGCTCTTTTTCCCCTTTTTGCATTTCATAAAACTTGGATAATTTCCTCTCTAGTAGCATTTCAATAAATGTATGTGTTAGTCTAAGGTTCTAAAACACTTGACCCGCTCTCTCAAGTCAAAATCAAGTTTCTCTTCTCATTAAAATGCACAATCTCTTGCTACAATTAATGAGAATCAATATTTAAGCAACAACCCTAATGTGACAATGCAAGGTTAGTAAATATATCTCTATTTTACCAACAAACTATCCATTCATCAAGTAAACTTCAAGACAAGCATGATTTTAATCAAGTTCTACACCTAGATTAGCTCTCTCAAGTCAAAACCTAAGTGAACAAATCATCTAAATGGAGGCCAATCATTTAGAAGCATTAAGCCAAGATTAAAATCAACACATACATAAATTAATCTACCAAAAGAGAGGAATATTCAAGTCTTAATCCATACAAAGGGTCAAAAGAACCCTAGAATAAAAGAGAAATTAGCCAAGCATGGCTTTAAACAAAAACATCACAGCACAGAAATTCCAGATTGAGAAAAATCAAAGGGAAAGGGAATAAAAACAGAGTATTGGAATTAAGAATATGATCTCTCCCTGTCTGCGCCGCTTCTGTCCGTTCTGTTTTCGTATCTCCAGCGACCTGTGTGTTTCTTTTCCTTCCTCTTCAGCAGCCCCCCTTTTTGCTGTCAATTCGGTTCCCTCTTTTTTTTGTTTTCAGCGGCGTCTTTCCTCTTTTTCATTCACGCCTCCAGCTTTCTTTCTTTTAGCTTTTTAGGTTATTAATTCATTGATTCCAAACCGTATGGGCCCAATTCGCTGCACCTGAAATTTATCCTATGAAAAGCAAATGCATATTATATATTAATAATAACAAAAATTATATATTAATAATAATAATAATAATAACTACACCTTTTTCTTTTCTTTTCTTTTTCTTTTCTTTTTATTTAAACTAAAGTATTTCTATTTAAATTTGAAGACTATAATATTTACAATGAAATCCCTAAATAATATACCAATTTGATTTGATCTTATAACAATGCAATCTCATTTAAATCTCTTAAAATTGTTTAGATAACTCTCCAAATATCTTCAAAATGTACTTTAAATATACAAAATAAGGAGAGTTATCACACCCCCACACTTGCATCAAATCTTGTCCTCAAGATTTAAATTCTAAAACAATCAAATT
The DNA here is from genome assembly GCA_025563575.1 of Acacia pycnantha. Classification (NCBI taxonomy): domain Eukaryota; kingdom Viridiplantae; phylum Streptophyta; class Magnoliopsida; order Fabales; family Fabaceae; genus Acacia; species Acacia pycnantha. Next base: position 1,809,423 of record JAMWYP010000031.1, on the reverse strand, counting down.
CAAGAAAACCATGGAAGCAAGATTTTTGAAGCAAGCACTACAAAATTGGAATCAATTCAAATATTCAAGAATCAAACTTTCTCAAAAATCTTTTCCACCTTCCAAAAATGCAAGTAGCAAGGAATCAATTTGGCAAAGATAAACCACAATAGAATGTCCCTCACAAGTCAAGTGTTTACACTCATCTCTCAAGATATGGGCTTGTGTTTCACTCCATTCCACCTATTGCAACTTATCTACCATAAGCTTGTTTATCATCTCAATCTCCACTTTATACATTATCCCATTGCACACTCAAATCAAAAGGACTTTCTCAAGGTTGTAATGATCAAGGTATGATAATGAAATGAAAGTGATCAAATGGAATGGGAAAATACTTTAATTAGTGCCAAGTCATTTAATGAAATTCATGATGAAGAGTGAAGGAATACCTACCAAGAAAAACAAACAAACTCACTAACACTATATACAGACCACCTTTATTCTTTTGATCTCAACAAACTTTTTTTTCTTTCTTTCTTTTTTTCTTTTTTTTTTAAATCTCTATTTTTTTTTCATATATTTCTTTTTTTGTTTTGCTTTTTACTATATACACATATTTTCTAACTCCTTCACTCTTTTAAATTGATTTACTTAGCACTTAATAAAGTAATAAAAATGAATGGGAAGAAAAAGATATAAAAATTGCATATCTCAAACAAATGGCTATTTATTCTATGCAAATCTTTTTCTCTTCTTTCTTTTTTTTTTTTTTAAGAAAACTAAAATAAGAAAAAGGCTCAAATGGGGTGAACAAAGGATTTTCATGTGATAAGGATGGACATTTGGCCAAACTAGCTATGAAATGAATGCCTAAATCATCTTTGTGCATGCAATAGGATTTCAAATTTCAAAAGAGATTCAAGACAAGTTCTAGAGATGGAATCACAATAGGTGTACTCCTCTTGAAAGATAACAATTAAGGCTCAAATTCCTCACAAGTTCTTTGACATCCTAAAGTAAAGTACCCAAACCAAATCTTTACCTCTTTACTAACATTCAAAGAACATAGAATCAATTTCTAATCAAATTCACTCCTCTTCATGTTCAAATCAACCCAATTGTAATAATGCTCACAAATACTATTCACACTTCCATGATATATATTTAAAAATTTAGGACAAAGCAAGTTAAAATCAAGGATACCCTCACCCCCACACTTAAATGTCACATTGTCCTCAATGTGAACAAGTAACAAAAAGTAATGGAAGTGAAGAGCAACCATATATAAGTGTAAGGGTAACACCAATTTCATGCTAACAATCACTTAATGATCATCACAAACATCATCACAAGCACATCCAACTAAGACCAGCACTCATTTCCACGCAATATATAATCAACAATCAAATAAAACAAATCAAAGAAAAGTAGAAGAGAACTCCCCTATTCTTCCGTGACTTGTGCTTTCAATCCTTGCTACCAAACTGGAACACATCATCAAGGGCTTTCAACTGTCCTACAAAATCAAACAAAGCATCAAGTAATACCTTGGGTTGCCTCCCAAGAAGCGCTAAGTTTAAAGTCTTCAGTTCAATAGAAGGCTTCAATGGAGTACTTGAGGCATCAAACACCTCAAGTGGTTCAATAGTCCTTGGTTTAGAATGAGGAAATGAGTCAAAATGAAAGAGCTCTTCAACAACATCTTCATCAAACTTCTCAAAGCTCTTCTCACCAATCGAGAATGCCTCTAAAGGGTCTTTGATCTTGGAAGCACATGATTCTTGAGGAATAACCGCATCTAATGTATCTACAAACGAACATTGAGCGTAATCATCATGAAACTTTGAGGCTTTTTGCATGTTGAATATCACTTGCTCATTATCGACCCTCAAAGTGACCTCACCCTTCTCTACATCAATGAGAGTCCTTGCAGTGGCTAAGAATGGACGCCCAAGGATGAGAGGAATTTTCCAATCAACTTCACAATCAAGCACTACAAAATCCACAGGAAGATAAACTTGTCAACTTTTACTAGGACATCTTCAATGATTCCTCTTGGTTTAGAAATGCTTCGATCGGCCAAGAGCAAAGATACCGTAGTAGGTCTTGGCTCTCCCAAGCCCAGTTGGTTGAAAACAACCAGAGGCATCAAGTTAATACTTGCACCCAAATCACAAAGAGCTTTACCATTAAAATTTGTCCCAATGTTGCAAGGGATGTAGAAGCTTCCTGGATCTTTAAGCTTAGCCGGTAACTTCCTTTGAATGATCGCACTACACTCTTCGATAATGCCACAGCCTCAAATTCATTAAATCGCCGCTTCTTAGACAAAACATCTTTAAGGAACTTAGCATATTTAGGCATGCTCTCCAAAGCTTCAAAGAAAAGGAATGTTCACATGGAGTTGTTTGAACATATTCACAAACTTTTGAACTGAGCATCTTCCTCTTTCTTCTTGAATCTTTGGGGAAAAGGTAGCGGTGGCATAAAAGTAGTAGTGGTTGACTTTTTCTTTTTCTCATCATTCATCTCTTGCTCTACCTTCTTGTCTTTGCCAACATCATGCAAATTTTCTTCAATTTGCCTTCTCTTCTTAGTGACATCTTCTTCTTTCTTCTTGAATCTTTGAGGAAAAGGTAGTGGTGGCATAAAAGTAGGAGTGGTTGGCTTTCTCTTTTCGTTTCATCTTCCTCCCCTACACTTTCTCCATCAACATCAACAATCAACTGATCTTGCTTTGGTTGAGGAGTACTTGAGCTAGGCACATCCGGTAGTACTTTTCCGCTTCTCAAGTTAATGGCATTGCATTCCTCTTTTCCAACTCGTTTTGGATTAGGAATGGTGTCACTAGGAAGATTGCTTCTTGACATAACATTCACTTGTGATGCTAATTGCCCCATTTGCACTTCAAGATTTTTAATAGCAGTTTCATGGAGAGAAAAAGTAGCCTTAGTTTCAACCCTTGAAGATTCCACCTCAGACAAGATTCGAGCTAGCATTTTGTCGGTTTTAGATTCCTCTTCCTTAATAGGAAGCTGCCTTGATTGCATTTGAAAACCAGGTGGAACAGGCTTAGTGCCAGATGTAGACCCATGTGCTTGATTCAAACTATTACCTTGACTCCAAGAAAAATTTGGGTGAGTTCGCCAAGCACTATTGTAGGTTTGTGAATAAGGGTTGCCTTGAGGATTTTGGAACTTGCCCATGTAGTTGATGATTCGGTGGCCATGTAAAGAGGACAATAATTAGGCATATGGACATCATGGCATTGATCACATACAATTGGTGTGGCATGAACAGAATGCACACCTTGAGAAGTGCTCTTTAGCACTTGAGACTCTAGCACATCAAAACGCTTATTCAAAGCGGTTAAGAGAGTTGCAATTTGTGAGGAAGAGTCTTCTTTTGCATTAGACATAGCTGGGTTAGTCCTCCTATCATTGCCTTGAGTATTGTTTGCGAGACAACTGATCCAACAATCGAATCACCTCATTCACGGGAACATTCTGGTATCCTCCATTGGTCATAGAATCAACCATTGCTTTAGATTGAGGATTAAGTCGAGTACAAAAATTTGGACTACAACCCATTTGTCCACCCCATGATTAGGGCATTGCTTCATTAACATCTTGTATCTCTCCCAAGCGGCATAAAGATGCTCATCGGGATGTTGTTTAAAGCTTAGAAATTCATCCCTAGCTTCCACAGATTTGTCATCAGAAAAGAATCGAGCTCTAAACTTAGCCTCAAGATCGGCCCAAGAAGTGATAGACCCTTCCTAAGATTGTTGAACCAATCTCTAGCCTTGCCTTGTAGAGAAAGAGGGAATAACCGTAGCTTCAATACATCTTGGGAACTCCATTTTGCTTGAAAGAATCACACACTTCCAAGAAGTACAACAAGTGCTTGTTGGCATCTTCATTGTAAAGACCATGGAACATCCCATGCATTTGAAGCAATGTTATCATAACCGGCTTGATCTCAAAGGTACGTGCTTGCATTTCCGGCATCCGAATGCAAGATTGAGGACCTTGCATATTCCGACTAGCAAAATCATTGACGGTAGCTCTATCATATTCATCGTCTGCCATGGTTTCAGATGCGGATTCAGTCTCTTCTTCAATGAGAGGTACTCCGTCAAGTTCCACTACCAATTCGTCCGGATGCAAGTTTTGCATATACTGAAATGGTACCTACAAGAGAAACAAGCAAGAGCGAGTATCAAACTAAAACAAAAATCAATAAAGGAAAAGAAAGAAAAATTGTAAACCTAACTAAAAGCTCAAGCAAAGTTTACTAACACAAGCCCAAGGTTGACCAAAGGATTTGTTTGCACAAATCCCCAAGAACGGCGCCAAAACTTGTTCGCCTCGCAAGTGTACGAGATTCGCAAGTAATAAAGTGATAAATAAAGTATCGTTCCCACGAGGATTTGTTTAACAAATTGGTCAAACAAAAGGCTTTGTGAATTTCATCAAGTTGAGCTAAAACAAAGTTTTGATTTGGAATGAGAATTTTTAAAGACTATTTCTAAAACATAAAATTGATAAAGGCAATTGATTCTTTAAATTCAAGGATAATTGAGCCTAGGGCTCTTTTTCCCATTTTTGCATTTCATAAAACTTGGTTAATTTCCTCTCTAGTAGCATTTCAATAAATATATGTGTTAGTCTAAGGTTCTAAAACACTTGACCCGCTCTCTCAAGTCAAAATCAAGTTTCTCTTCTCATTAAAATGCACAATCTCTTGCTACAATTAATGAGAATCAATATTTAAGCAACAACCCTAATGTGACAATGCAAGGTTAGTAAATATATCTCTATTTTACCAACAAACTATCCATTCATCAAGTAAACTTCAAGACAAGCATGATTTTAATCAAGTTCTACACCTAGATTAGCTCTCTCAAGTCAAAACCTAAGTGAACAAATCATCTAAATGGAGGCCAATCATTTAGAAGCATTAAGCCAAGATTAAAATCAACACATACATAAATTAATCTACCAAAAGAGAGGAATATTCAAGTCTTAATCCATACAAAGGGTCAAAAGAACCCTAGAATAAAAGAGAAATTAGCCAAGCATGGCTTTAAACAAAAACATCACAAAACATTCGAAATTCCAGATTGAGAAAAATCAAAGGGAAAGGGAATAAAAAACAGAGTATTGGAATTAAGAATATGATCTCTCCCTGTCTTCGCAGCTTCGCTTCCGTCTATCGCTTCCTTTCTCGCTTTCTCTCCAGCGACTTTCCAGTGTTTCTTTTCCTTCCTCTTTTTACTTCGCCCCTTTTTTTGCTTTGTCAATTCGGTTCCCTTTTTTTTTTTTTTCCCTTTTTATCGGCGTCTTTCCTCTTTTTCATTCACGCCTCCTCTCCTTTCTTTCTCTTTTAGCTTTTTAGGTTATTAATTCATTGATTCAAAACCGTATGGGCCCAATTCGCTGCACCTGAAATTTATCCTATGAAAAGCAAATGCATATTATATATTAATAATAACAAAAATTATATATTAATAATAATAATAATAATAACTACACCTTTTTCTTTTCTTTTCTTTTTCTTTTCTTTTTATTTAAACTAAAGTATTTCTATTTAAATTTGAAGACTATAATATTTACAATGAAATCCCCTAAATAATATACCAATTTGATTTGATCTTATAACAATGCAATCTCATTTAAATCTCTTAAAATTGTTTAGATAACTCTCCAAATATCTTCAAAATGTACTTTAAATAGTTTTGATTTGGAATGAGAATTTTAAAAAGACTATTTCTAAAACATAAAATTGACAAAGACAATTGATTCTTTAAATTCAAGGATAATTGAGCCTAGGGCTCTTTTTCCCCTTTTTGCATTTCATAAAACTTGGATAATTTCCTCTCTAGTAGCATTTCAATAAATGTATGTGTTAGTCTAAGGTTCTAAAACACTTGACCCGCTCTCTCAAGTCAAAATCAAGTTTCTCTTCTCATTAAAATGCACAATCTCTTGCTACAATTAATGAGAATCAATATTTAAGCAACAACCCTAATGTGACAATGCAAGGTTAGTAAATATATCTCTATTTTACCAACAAACTATCCATTCATCAAGTAAACTTCAAGACAAGCATGCTTTTAATCAAGTTCTACACCTAGATTAGCTCTCTCAAGTCAAAACCTAAGTGAACAAATCATCTAAATGGAGGCCAATCATTTAGAAGCATTAAGCCAAGATTAAAATCAACACATACATAAATTAATCTACCAAAAGAGAGGAATATTCAAGTCTTAATCCATACAAAGGGTCAAAAGAACCCTAGAATAAAAGAGAAATTAGCCAAGCATGGCTTTAACAAAAACATCACAAAGACGAAATTCCAGATTGAGAAAAATCAAAGGGAAAGGGAATAAAAACAGAGTATTGGAATTAAGAATATGATCTCTCCTCGTCTGCGCCGCTTCGTCCGTTCTGCTGTCATTCTCAATGACTGTGTGTTTCTTTTCCTTCCTCTTCAGCAGCCCCCCTTTTTGCTGTCAATTCGGTTCCCTCCTTTTTTTTTGTTTTCAGCGGCGTCTTTCCTCTTTTTCATTCACGCCTCCAGCTTTCTTTCTTTTAGCTTTTTAGGTTATTAATTCATTGATTTCAAACCGTATGGGCCCAATTCGCTGCACCTGAAATTTATCCTATGAAAAGCAAATGCATATTATATATTAATAATAACAAAAATTATATATTAATAATAATAATAATAATAACTACACCTTTTTCTTTTCTTTTCTTTTTCTTTTCTTTTTCTTTTCTTTTTATTTAAACTAAAGTATTTCTATTTAAATTTGAAGACTATAATATTTACAATGAAATCCCCTAAATAATATACCAATTTGATTTGATCTTATAACAATGCAATCTCATTTAAATCTCTTAAAATTGTTTAGATAACTCTCCAAATATCTTCAAAATGTACTTTAAATATACAAAATAAGGAGAGTTATCAACCATCCGTTCTCAGATATGTCTAGTCAGGAGCTTCCATCTCTTGAAGATGTGTTCTCACGGGTGCTTCGTGCTGATAGTATGCTTTGTCAATTTGTTGATCCCAATGCCAGTGCTTTGGCTGGGCATGGCCCCTTTGACACCAAGAACTCTGGGCCTAAACAAGGCACTATTGTTCCACCCTCTGGCAATATTACTTGCTATTATTGCAAGGAACCTGGGCAAGTCAAGAAAAATTGTCAAAAATTGCAAACTAAACAGCAACGTGATCAGCAGCGTGGCTTTGCTCATATTGCTCAGACACTTGATCAGTTTGATTCTAGTTCATCCTTTGCAGGGGCACTTACTACAGGTACTTTGTCTTCTGGCCTTGCTACCACTTCCACAAAGTGGGTTATTGATTCTGGTGCCACTGACCACATGACATGTAACCATCATTTATTTTCCTCGTATGCCCCCTATGCCAACCCATCTTTCATATTTGTCGCCAACGGTTCCCTGGTCCGCGTCCTTGGATCAAGAACTGTTTTACCAACACCATCCATTTCCCTCTCTTCCATCCTTAATTTTCCTGATCTCACATTTAATCTTTTGTCTCCCAGTAAACTGACTCGTCATTTGAACTGTTGTATCTCACTATACCCTGACCATTATTTAATTCAGGATCTTTCGACGAAGCGGATTATTGGTAAAGGCTACGAATCCGGTGGACATTACATCCTTGATGATCAGGTGTCACGTTATGTTGCTTGTACTGGTGGGTCATCTTCCTTTGAAGTCCATTATCGTCTCGGTCATGTGTCCCTTTCTTCCCTAAAACGGTTGTACCCTCATTTTTTGTCTGTCTTCTTTAGACTGTGAGTCATGTCAATTTTCCAAATACCATCATGTTTATTTGGCACCTCGAGTCAATAAACGGGCTGCATCCCTTTTTGAGTTAGTTCATTTTAATGTTTGGGGTCTTTGTTCAGTTTTGTCTCAAACTGGTTATCGATACTTTGCACCTTTGTTGATGATTTTTCTCAAACTACTTGGCTTTACTTAATGAAACAACGCTCTGAATTGTTTACTCATTTTTGTCATTTCTGTGTTGAAATTCAAACACAATTTAATACTCCCGTGAAAATTCTTCGAAGTGATAATGCAAAAGAATATTTTTTCGCCCCCTTCACTAATTATATGCATAGTCATGGCATCCTTTATCAATCCTCATGTGTTGATACATCTGCTCAAAATGATGTGGCTGAAAGAAAGAACCGCAATCTCTTAGAAATTGCCCGTGCTATCATGTTTCACTCTTGTGTACCTAAATCGTTTTGGGCTGATGCCGTGTCTACTGCTTGTTTTCTCATCAATCACATGCCTTCAATTGTCCTTAGTGGTTCCGTGCCATATTTCATTCTGTTTCCCACCACTAAGGTGTTCCCTGTTGATCCCAAAATTTTTGGTTGTGTCTACTTTGTTCGGGATGTCCATCCAAGTGTTAGTAAACTTGACCCTAAGTCCTTGAAATGTGTCTTTCTTGGTTATTCTCGAGTTCCTAAAGGATATCGGTGTTACTCTCCTGACCTCCGTCGTTATCTTATGTCCACTAATATGACTTTTCATGAGTCTTCTTCTTTCTTCAAGTCTTTGAACTTATCTGAGTCACCCTCTGTCATTGATGAACCTGATGACTTCTAGTTTATCGTGTTCCTTTCTCACCAGTTCCGGCAATCATTTCGGCCCCTGATCCTCTTGATGATGCTAATGTTGCCATTACTCCACCTTCGCCAGTGACTACTTCGCCGACGGATTCCATTCATGCCTCCACGTCCCTAAGCCTGCGGCCCCCACCCCTACCACTCCTATTCACTACTAGAGAAAATGGCTTTTACTTCCCTAATTCACGTCCTATTATAAAAAAAGGAAGTAAAAAAGAACGCGGTGGCATTTTTGTAATTATGAGATGACTTTTGACGTCTAATTTTATACTTAGACGCCAAAAGTGAAAAAATTGACACTTTTAGAGTCTAAGTCTAGTTATTAGACGCTGTAGTGTACACTTTTTGAGTCTAAGTCCAGTTATTAGACGCCCTAGTTTTGTTTTTTTCACCCTAAAACCACTACTAGAAAAAGTCAAATTTGCTACGGATTTTTGCGACGGAAAATTATCCGTCGCAAAAAAGAAATATTTGCGACGGAAAAACATTCCGTCGCAAAATTTGCGACGGACGGCCCAATCCGTCGCGATTTCTCTTATGACGGACACGCCGTCAAAATCGCAGATTTCACGCGACGGACAAGACGGTCCGTCGCAAAAGGGCGGACCGATCGGTCCGCCCGCTTTCGGCGGACGGACCGTCTGTCGCAATTTGCGACGGACCGGAGTCCGTCGCAAATCGCAAGTCTCTTTTAAGAGACTCTGCGTCTTCCTCCCCCGCGCACACGGCTCCCCCTCTCCTCCCCCTCCGCGCAGCTCCCCTCCCCATTGATTTCTCCGGCTGCCCTTCCGTTTCCGGCCTCCCCTCTCGTTTTCCGGCCTCCCCCTCTCGTTTTCCGGCTCCACTGCGATTTCGGCGCCCTCCTTGCTTGTGTTGGTGCGGTGGTGGTTCTTCGCTTGCTCGTCGGAGTAGGTGGTGGTTTTCCAACGTTCTTTGTTCTTCCCTTTATTCACGGTTTAGGTATGTTTAAATGTTTGAGATAGATTATTGTATATAGATTAATATGTAATTGATATTGATTAGTATAGATAGATTAAATATTGATTTGATTATGTAGATTAAAATGTTGATTAGTATGTTTAAATATTGATTAGTATAGATATAGTTGATGGGGATATTGATTAGTATAGATAAAATAAATCTTGATTAGTATGTTTAAATGTTTAAATATTGATTAGGGTAGATAGATTAAATATTGATATTGTTTAAATGTAGTTGTTAATAAATATTGATTTGCCTATGTAGATGAAAATGTAGTTATTATGGACATTGATTTGCGTATGTAGATTAAAATGTTATAGTTATTGATTTGGGTATGTAGATTAAAAGGTACTTGATGTTGATAATTTGTTAGAGGCTTACAAAAATTGTTATGATATTATATTAATTGATAATTGGTAACTAGATATATAATTTGTTGAAGGAATTAATTAATTAACATAAAGTATAATTAAAGAAGATAAAGATTTAAAGAAAAAAATGACTATTTAGTTTTATGAAAAAAAATCTCATTTACATTCATTATTTCAATTTATCTTTAACAATTTATATAATAAATAAAGGTTGATAATTTCAAAAACTAAATTATAAATACTATTTAGATAAATAGGTAATTATAAATACAAAATATAAAATTCCTTTTGCATATTATATAATCTTGATTTGTTCTTATAAATTGGTCACTAATATATAAATTTACATATTTGTGGCATGTTGAAATGTTAATTAGGTTAGTAATCGAACTAGCTAAGAAGTATGGAACACAATTATGATAGAAGTTGGATGTACAATCGTCTAACCGATAGAAGAGAACTAACGCAAGTATTCTTGGCGGGTTTGGAAGAGTTCATCCAATTTGCTTTAGCGAATTCAAATACTTCAAGTAGGGAGATCGTGTGTCCGTGTGCCAAATGTAGGTGTTTAAGATTTAGGGATACGGGCAATGTCAAAATTCATTTGTGTCAAAAGGGATTCATGAAAGATTATGAATGTTGGGAATGTCATGGCGAAGTCCGTCGACACCGAGTGGTTATTACGGGGACAAGTAGTCATCGAGAGAACCTTAATCAATATGAGCGTTGGTTATGGATGCCGCGGGACCGTCGATCGGCCAATATTTTGATCCTGTTACTCATGCCGAGTCGTCATACATGGGAGAGGAGACCCGTACACATACCCAACCATCATACATGGGTGAGGATCCTCATCCGAAGCCGCTAGGTTCTACAAAATGCTTCAAGAAGCCCAACGTCCGTTATGGGAAGGTTGCGAACACTTTGATAGTAGTGAATATTCATCGCTATCGGCTACCCTAGCAACACTAAGCTTGAAGACTGATCACCATATGAGTGAGAGGAATTACAACGAAATGATGCATATCATGAGTAAGGTTGTTCCCAAAGACACTAATTTGCCGAAGGATTTTTACCAAGCAAAAAAAAGGTGAAAGAGCTTGGGCTTGGATGTGAAAAAATCCATTGCCGCCCCTGAGGATGTATGTTGTATTACAAGGATGATGCTGAACCGACCAGCTTGTAAATTCATGGAGATGACAGATATAAAGTTGTGGGAAAGGAAGGAAAATGACCCGTCATGCGTTAAGTAAGATGTGGTACTTTCCTCTGGTTCCAAGACTTACGAGATTGTATGCATCGTAACAAACAATGCTCACATGAGATGGCACCGGAGCATCGCAGGGATGAAAACTTTGTGACGCATCCATCCGATGCGGAAGCTTGGCGTAAATTTGATGAGGCAAATCCTTTCTTTGCTATGGATCCCCGTAATGTCCGTCTTGGTCTATGCTCGGATGGGTTCGCTCCTTTCAACAATACGGGCGGGGCTTATTCTGTTGGCTGTCATTGTGACTCCGTACAACCTCCCACCTTCTATGTGCATGAGAAGAGAGTTTTTCTTTCTTAACGCGTTAATCCACGGGCCATCCAACCCGAAAAAGAAGATAGATGTGTACCTCGGACCTTTGATAGACGAGTTGAAGATGTTGTGGAGTGAAGGGGTTCTTACGTATGATATATCATTGAGTCGAATTTCACCATGCGGCTGCCTTAATGTGGACCATAAATGATTTCCCGCATATGGGATGTTGAGTGGTGGCAAACGTCGGGAAGCTTGCATGCCCGGTATGTCTTGAACAGAACATGGGTTTTAGCTTGAAACACGGTCGCAAGGTCGAGTTGGTTTGATAGGCATCGGCGATTCCTACCCCGATCATCCGTGGAGGAGAAATAGAAAAGACTTCACGCGGAATGTTGTCGAACGAGCGAGCAACCCCGTCGTTTAAGTGGCCAAGAAATATGGGACAGAGTCAAGTACATTCAAAGTGTCGAAGAGGGGCTGCTTCCGGGAACTCGAGGGATACGGCGTTGATCATCATTGGAACAAACGCAGCATCTTCTCGGGAACTACCATATTGGAAAGATCAATTGTTAAGACACAACCTCGATGTCATGCATATTGAGAGGAATGTGTTTTGCAACATTCTCGTACACCGTGATGGACACCAAGGGCAAGACGAAGGACACAGTCAACGCAAGACGGGACATAGAAGCGATATGCGAAGGCACGCTTTACATTTGGTGGGAGTGGCACGGACGGACATCCAAACCTAGAGCGCCGTACACATTCAACAAACAATGAATTTGGAACTGTTGCAATGGGTTAAAGATCTGAAATTGCCAGACGGTTATGCGTCAAACATGAAAAGATGTGTCGACATGCACGAGGCGAAGTTATTCGGCATGAAGAGTCATGATTGTCATGTTTTCTTCCAGAGATTGTTGCCTTGGGCCTTCAAAGCACTTCCGAAGCATATATTGTCAATTCTGACGGAATTTTCCATGTTCTTTAGAGAAATTTGTGCTTCTGAGCTTAATGTTGAAAAGTTACGGCACCTGGAGGCGAGCATGCCCATAACGCTATGCAAGTTAGAGATGGTGTTTCCTCCTAGCTTGTTTGACTCAATGGAACATTTGCCCGTTCACTTGGCCTACGAAGCAAAGGTGGGAGGCCCGCAACAATATAGATGGATGTATCCGTTTGAGAGGTAATATATATATTTCTATCGCGCTGTTATTAATTGACCGACATGGTACTTTAGTTTATAAATATCCTCGATATTCCATTGTAGGTTTTTACGCACACTTAAGAACAAGATCAAAAATCCAAGGTACGTTGAAGGATCTATCGCCGAGGCATACCTTGTCGAAGAGGCCGCAAAATTTGCTTCATACTATTATCCCCCGAAATGATATCAAGATGGAGAGGGTACCTCAACGATGATGCCGGTGATACGAGGGATCAAAAATCAATATTTAATTTTCCGGGCGAGTCGTGGGAAAACGTTCTAGGTCAACTCTTGACGGAAGAGATAAGCGAGTAGCGGAGTGGTACATTCTAAACAACGTGAAGAGGCCGCCAGATTTAAAGTAAGATTTCTTTTCTTTTGTTGTTACGCTAAGAATTCCAGATTAAGAGCATTTTTTCTTCTTACAGTTACTTCTCTAATTCGGTCCGATCGGAAATCCTTCAATGGCGGAATCCGAAGTTGACCAATTCACGATGTCTGAGTTCCCAAAATGGCTTCGATCCTACTTCGTGGAAAATCCATCAGATCCCAATGAAGTTGCGTGGAGTCTGTCCTATGGAGCTGCAATTAGTGTTACCGGTGCAAGAAATACATAATCAATGGGTATCGGTTTTCAACCTGTCGAGGCGAATGCAGTACACTATGTTGTAATTATGGTGTATGTTGTCGGGGTGACAAAGTTGATGGGGTGGAGATCGACTACTACGGGAAGTTAGTTGACATAATTCAACCGAGTTACCCGTGGGACAAGGTAGTGACCCTTTTCAAATGTGAGTGGCTTGATAACAGATCGCGGGGACAAAAATGGACAAACATGGAAATATTGAGATCCACTTGGACAAGGAGATATACGGTTGGTTATGACCCATTCATCCTTGCTCAACAGCGGAACAAGTTTACTATACATCATACCCCACATCCCGCCCGTGTTGGAGGGAGTTATTAAAACCAAAGCACGAAATATTATACCAAAGTCGAAAGAGCCGAATCAAATGACGGTATGGCTGAACCGTTCCAAGCCGATGTGGAACATGTACTCCCATAAACATCTTCGATGACGAAGTACCAAGCAATCTATTTGATTCTGCTGCGGGGTTAGAATTAATTCCTATACAAATTGACGATGAGGAATCGACGATGAGGAAGAAGTGATTTACTCGATAGTGAATCGGAGTTCGACGACTATGAGACCTCCTCGAGGAAGACGTGCAAGCAAATGTTGATGTTGATGAACAAGAATCGTCTGATTGATTTCGTTAGTTCTTTGTTTGTGATGATTTGTTATACTACATACTTTGTTAATGCGCTACTTATTGTTATATATTTTTGACATTATGTCTATGAGTGTTTAGAGATGGAGCATCTAGGAGGACGTTCGGGTAGTGGACGGGGTAGTGGTCGAGCCCAACCCCGTCCTATCGGAGGGGGTAGGCGACGTCATCCGCTCCTTATGGAGGTAGAGGGTCCAGCGCTTCCCCGATATGCCATCCTTTGATATGTCATCTTCACCGTCTACATATTTGTCATCTTCACCGTCGCCGTATATGTCGTCATCACCGTCGCCGTATATGTCGTCATCACCGTCTACCCCCACCGATCCACACAAGGGGGATCACAGTTTACAATATAATTTCGATTGATTTACATAAGTTTAGTTACATATGATTTACATATGTTTATCTTCAATACTTCACATTCCTTCCTTAGCACAATGCGTCGCCTCATAGCCACGTTGGGGAAGAAGGTAGTTCCTCCGATCCACCAACCTGGGGCTCCAGAGATCCTTCGACACGGAAGCTTTGGATCCGTCCCGACGGCGTCGGGTAAGTCATGCCAAGTTACCAGTAATGTTACAATTTTCTCTATGTAAATGGTTTGTATGGTAATATTTGCATGATGTCATCTCTCATCAGATTTGAGCCTCATAATGAGGTAAGGGACTTCATCTCGGCCCAATTATTCCGCAATTACAACCATCCTTGGGCCAAGTGGACGAGAAATTCCTAGCACTACTCGAGATGCTTGGTTCGATGAGTTCTTGGTAAGTTTTTTGTTTTATGGTTATTTAATTAAGTACTTTAAAAATTTGGAGCACTAATGGTTCGTTATTGATTTTCGCCGCAAGATATGACGTTGCTCGAACATCGTGCGGGCCGAAAGCAAATTATAATCATAATGGAGGCTGATTTTCGCGTCAAAAGCTTTACGGCTTGAGAAATAAAAGAGGCAAGAAAGACTGGATTCCCAGACACACGTAGACGAATTATTGCAGAATTGGGCCACAAATGAAAAGTTTCAAAACATGAGCACGAAAAATAAGCAAAACAGAGCCAAAATGGAAGGACCGTCATATCTTTGCGCCGCATTCCTATTAGTGAGCATCGACGGAAAATTGTAAGTACACTCTATTTTCTATTTAGGTATTTGATATTTTATACTTTGAAGTAATTAATTAAGGTTCTCATCCGCGTTTGCGGGTAGAGTCTGGGAAGTCCCCGAAGGATCAATTGAGTGGGCTACCTTTGAGCGGACCCATTCCCGACGATCCAAGGGAGTGAGAGACAATGGATTAACCAAAAGGCGCCGCAAGTAGCGGTTAGACATTTATTGCCTTTATTACTTGTTTTATGCACCACCATATTTATTTTATTTTACATGTCTAATAAGCTATGTATTTTTGTGCTTGTAGGAAACCTTTCAGAAGCTGTCGCAGGAGAGGGGGTCGCAGCTTGGGTCTGACCCCGCATCCTCTCAGTCCGACAATGAGAGTCTGTTCTTTGAGGCCGCAGGTGAATTTAACAAGAAAGGGAGAGTCTTTGGATACGGTGCCTCTGCTGGCCGATCAAGCAATCAAAGCGCTCCTCATCCAAAGTGAAGGTGTTTCTCCGTGTACACGTAATACATTTCATATTGATAATTTCCATTCTCTTGTCTATTCAAATGAAGTACAAATAATAAATGTACTTCATAATGTATTTGCGAGATGAGTGAAGAAGATGAAAGCGTTGGTGGAGCAAAGAAGCAACACGGATGAGTCAATGAACAGGACATCATGAGGCGGAGATGCTTCGAGAACGGGAGAGGATGGAGCAGGCAATGAATCGAGAACGGGAGAGGATGGCGCTTGCGATGCAACAGAACGGAGAGTATGCGGCAGCAGATGGATCGATGCAAGCGGAGATGATGAGACAGATGCGAATCAACTCCTGTCTCTAATGACACAAAAGGGTTCGGGGTCGGCTCCCGGTGATGATGACCATGCGGGTGATGATGATGATGATCACAATGCTGATGTTTAGACTACTTTTTAGTATTTGTTCCTTACAACATTATTATATATATTTTGTTTTCTCTGTTTAAACTCTTTTTATTATATTCATGATACTTTTGCATTCAATTTTCAAGAAAAAAAAATTAAAAAAATTAAAATTTAAAAAGATTCAAAAAATTAAAAAAAAAAAAAAAATTTAATAATTTTGCTACGGATTGTAATTCCGTAGCAAATTGCTACGGAATTTTCAATCCGTAGCAATTTGCTACGGATTTTGAAAATCCGTAGCAATTTGCTACGGATTTTGAAAATCCGTAGCAAATTGCTACGGGGTTTTTGCTACGGAAAAATCAGAGCAAATTCCGTAGCAAATCGATTTTGCTACGGAATTTTGGCATTTTTCCGTAGCAAAATCGATTTGCTACGGAATTTGCTACGGATTTTTTCCGTAGCAAAAATCAATTTTTTTTGTAGTGAACCATCTCCCTCCTTGTCTCTCGCGTGTACCCGTACGTCGATTCTCGTTCTCTCTGATTTCTTCGATCTCAACCCTAGTCCGCCTTGTCTCTTCTCTCACTCCGCCGTCTCCCTCTCCACCGTAGCTCCTCTTATCTCCATCCTCTCTCTCACCGTCCTCCTTCCGTCCTCTCTCCCACCGTAACTTGTTCCATCTTCAAAATCTGGACCTACTTGAACCTTAGAAGGGCGATTTGTCGAAGGAAACGTGAAGATTGAGCTTCTTTGATCTTCTGTCCAGCAGCTGACGTCTCATCCAAAAGCCCTTAGGCGATTTCTGAGTTTGATCTGGTATCATTCACCTCCTACTCTAGTCGTTCACACATTTCTTCTAGGGTTCTTCACAATAAATCTGATTTCGCTAGATATAAGCCGACGTATCATTTACCTCTTGTTGTTGATACCCAAGCAGGAAGCTTGATTGGGAAGCGGGGTCTACTATAAAATCCATTCAAGATACATCTGCTTGTACCATACGAGTCCTTGGATCAGGTGTGCTTACATACATTATCCTTATGGTTTATCTGTTATTGACTGATTGAAATGCTTATTTTATGCCTTTCTCAACGTTGCATTGTTTGCGAAAGGGGCAAGAACCACTCTTTGCCAATTGACATTATGACATAGCTAGTGACCACGTTCCCATGGTTGAATCGCAATAAACTAGCCAGAGACAGAGTTGTTGGAGAGAACATAATCGACCACACCAGACAATTTGTATAATGCCACAAAATTAATTTGGTATGATCTATTTCTGCTTCTATGTGCTTTTGTACAAAAATGAGAGATAATGTCCTCCCCATCACTGTACACACAAAATGAATTTATGCTTTGCTTTTTGTTGCTAATTTAGAATGTTGCTTGTTGCAAATTATTAAAAATCAGTTGAAATGTTTGGGCGGTTTCCTTTTTTACAATTATTTGGAATTTTGGCAATTAATATATGGATGATGGGATAGCGGGATGTTCTACCAGAGAGGATAGCAATGATGAAGTCTTTTTGCAAAATGCTAGCGATGAAGAACATCGATTTCTGCCGGTTCCATGCCCAAGTTGCAGTTTCGGTAAATGATTTTGGGAGACTTAGTTAGTTGCTTAGGACAGATAAATATATTTATGACAACAATTAATTACGTTTTTATTTTTCTTGAGTTTTGGTTCTTAGGTCCTTGAAATCCAAGGCTAGCTGGAAAGATGACATGGGAATGGCAGAAGTTATTGAAAAGAAAGGCAAACTGTGGGTATCAACTGGCATTATTCGTGAAGGCAGGACATATTGTTCAATTGAGGAGACTCGTAAGTGGAATAATTCAATTGTTAAATCAGCTTTTGTTAATGCAAATATGTACTGGGGCATCATTTAGGATATCCTGTTGTGCATCACGAGTATACTTTGACTATTCTAAAATATTTGTGGTTATTGTATCTGAAATATGTTTGATTTGCAACAGAGCACTCCGACGCTTTTGCTCGCGAGATGATATTGTTGTTGAAATACAAGGCAAATCTTCCGAGTTCACAAAGCAGTTGAACTAATTGCAAATCATCTAAGAAAATTCTTGGTAGACCAAAGCATAGTTGGAGTATTTGAAGCACAGGCAAGGGTATTTTTGAAGTTGAAATCAATATAACATGTGAATGGGCATATTAGAAATTTTTTTGGGCAAGTTATCTGACCAGTTCATAATTTTTTAAAGTCATCAGTCTGATTTAAGCATTATAGGCTTATCAAATGCATGTTTAAATGCATATGGATTGCATGCCAATTTCTTATTTTGAGTTATCCTTGGTTTCGATTAAGCTGACACTAGAAATTTCTTATTTTGTACTGCACTCATATCCTTTCTGAAACAAAACTACAGACTTCTTGCTCAACGTCCAAGTTTGAGCACCAATCTCTGCAAGTCTATCCCCTGCAAAATTTGAACTGTGCTTACAACTAAATATCTTTTTCCCCTTTTCATGAAAGAGGAAAACTGATCAAGCCGTTTCAAAGTTGTCTCTCGTGAGAAAATGAACGGCTATAAAAAATGATCGTTCACTTTTTGTCTTATTGATGGTCTTATTTTTTTCGTGCACTAGCTGATGGTGTTATTCCTAATGAATATGGAATTAATCCAAAGCGTAAGTTAAAAATTGGCTCAAGGTATAACTCTGCTTTAAGACATCATATTGCCCTTTTGTGTTACAAATCTTTGATGCATTTCTTTATTCCTCGCTTAAATTTTGCTTTCAACTAGAATAACCGTGATGTCAATTCTTGTGATTGCTTCGATTTGAGCAAATACTATGTTTTAACCCCAAAGAAGTAAACTACTAATGAAATGTGAGGTATGAAAGATCGAACTGTGCACAAATTCACCCTTAGCATTTTGTCTCGAGTTTCATAACCAATATTGCTTCACATACTATCACTCAATTAAATGCATTTTTGTTATGTTAGGTACTTAGAGGAGCTGCCAAAAAGTGCATTTGTGTGAGTTTGTGGGAGAAATTGTTAGGTACTTATTAGTTTTTAGCCATTGATATTATCTTCACCATAAGTCAATAACTTAGTGACCTTTTTTGCTCTTAATAGGATTTGGATCCGAACTTCAAAAATTGAGTATTGTTGCACAACAAATGGTACATATGCAAATCTTGTTTATTTCATGTTTAGATCAAGCATTAATTTATACTTCATGTATGAATCCTAGTTGTGCATGTTTATCTGTAATCATGTTGCTATTTTCCTTGCTTGAGGGAGGATTTTGGCCTAAATCCTCGCTTAGTTCTAAGCTGGTTCCTTGCAAAAGAGCTGTTTTTTTTTCTTCAAAAAAATAGACTTACGGCGTCTAATTTTATTAATTAGAAGCCGTAAGTCTGACTTACGGCGTCTAATTACTAAAATTAGACGCCGTAAGTCCTAACTTATGACGTCCTATTTTGATAATTAGACGTCTTAAGTATACTTTGGAAGGTCATTTGAGCCATACTTAAGGCGTCTAATTATAAAAATTAGACGCCGTAAGTTTTACCTACGGCACCCCCCAGATAGGCGTCCCGCGGAAAAAGGACGTCAAATGTGCTAAAAATAGGACGCCGTAGCCCTGTTTTGTAATAGTGATTCCTGACCCCCTTGTTCTTGACTCTGCCGTTGACCCATCTGTTGACCTGCCTATAGCCTTCTGCAATCGTACCCGTCCTCCTTATCCTCCTAAGCGATATGATGATTGTACCTATCCTATCTCCTTGTTTAACCCTTTCAGAACAGAAAGTAGTCTATTTTGACCCTTTGTTCCCACTAGATTTTGAAATATCAGTTATAGATTATTAAATAGGTACTACTCCATTTTATTTTTAAAATAAGTAATTCATCAAAACTAATTAATTTAATTAAAGGTATTTAGAAGGAATAAATATTTTAGAAATGTAAATATTTTTTTTGAAAAAAATGCGGTTATCTATGTTGCTGGTTATTAATAAATACTTACTCTCATTAATTAGCGAACTTGATGAAATAAATACAAAGATCTTGACCTAAACATTTTTTTATAAAAAAAAAAAGCTAAATTACCCTAATAAAACCCCTACATTAATTCTCTCTTACCGCAACCTTTAATTTTCTTCGGGGAAAAAAACCTTTAATTTTCGATAGGTGGAGAACAGCTTTCTTCTTTCTTCTTTCTTCTTCGTGTCCCATGAACCCACGACAGAGACGTGATCGCGAGAGCGAAGAGAGAGAATCGGCATGAAAACAACGGCCATTCCCAGATTCTTTCTTCTTTTTCTCCTCCTCTTCCTCTCTCTCTTCCTCCTCACTAACATCCGATACCACCGTCGTCCCCCACCACCGCAAGGCGGCAGCCAGGAGGATTATCTCGGATCCACCCAAGATCTCAGGATCCGACCCGGTTATTCCTCCTACGACGCCTACATCCGTCGCCAGCTCGACAAAACGCTCAACCCAAAGCTCCGGAAAATCTGGACCACCCGAGACTGGGACCGGAAAATATCCGTTTTCTCAAAGCATTTTCAGAAACTTCAGGCCGAGAATCTCCTCAAGAACTCGTCGAAATCTCTCTGCATTGGAGCTAGGGTTGGGCAGGAGGTAGAGGCTCTAAGACGGGTCGGGGTGTCGGAGTCTGTGGGGATAGACTTGGTGCCGTATCCGCCATTGGTGTTGAAGGGAGATTTTCACGATCAGCCATTCAAGAACGAGACGTTCGACTTCGAGTTCTCGAACGTGTTCGATCACGCGCTGTATCCGGAGAAATTTGTGGCAGAGATAGAGAGGACGTTGAAGAGAGGAGGGGTGTGTGTGTTGCATGTGACTCTGAGCCGGCGGCCGGATAAGTACTCGGCCAACGATCTGTACAGCGTGACGCCGTTGAAGGATCTGTTCAGAAGGTCGAAGCTGGTTCACGTACGTAAAGTTGACGCTTTTGGGTTAGACACAGAGGTTGTTTTTCGTAAGAAACAATGATTTTTTATTTTTTTTGCTAAATATTTTTGGGGCTAGAGATTCACTACCACGTATCTGTTCCTTATTATTGAACGACTTATTTTTTTTCTTTGTTTTCTTTGGTTGGATGAATTTAATATTAATTAGTTTGTGGATCTTGAAGAAGATTTGAAATGATGCAGTTGTATTATCACGAAAACTGAAGTGGAAAGTAAATTAATGTATAGAAATTAGATTTTAATTATTTATTGTCCTTTTGTTTTGTTGGCAATTAATCGACTGTTATATATAAAAATATATGTGTCTGTGAAAAGGAATGAGGTGAACAATGTCTTTTGTCACTAAATAAAAATCAACATTAGTAAATTCCCATGCAGATCGCCGGCCGGATATATATAGTTGTTGCCTATCCTCTGAAAACTTTGTAGTGAGTAAGAAGCAACGATACGTGGAATTATCAAACTAAACGAACGTAATTTTAGTTAACGAAGCATTGTTGAGGTGTGTGGTAACGGTAAGGAGGAGAAAACCGGGTTTGACTATGGTCAGTTCCCTTACCATCCTCTTCTGCATCTCAGCGGTTAGATTGAAATCTAATAGCTGAGATGTGGAAGAGAATGGTAAGGGAAGTGAATCTTAATCAAACCCAAGAAGAACCTACTTATTAGGAGAAACAAAAACTATTTAATATTTAAGCCTAGAGAAGGAAAGTATTATATTGTTTAAATAAAAAACTATAAATTAAATGAAAATATAACTATTAATGAATTAATTCTTTTTTGGTATTTAAACTCCCAATTGATTACTAGATTTAGTCACATTGATTTGGAGAGGCATCATGAGCAAGTAGCAAGAGTGATAGAAGCGGGAAAAGAGAACGCATACTTTTGTTATACAAATAAATTTTCAACCAACATATCCAGATGCTTCTCCGGCCAACTACCACTCGCATTTGTCAACAAAAAGAGTGATTACACACAGGGGCGGAGCTACGTTAGTGCCAATGGGGGCAAGTGCACCCATAAAATATATACAATTTGAAAGAAATTAGTAGCAGGGATGTTCACCTAGTGCAGTTGGTTAAGTATCTAGGTCTATACTCTTCCCTTTAGTCGCTGGTTCGAGCCGTTTTTCTTCCTTTTACCCCCTTTTTTTTCCCATTTCTTTGTTTCCCATTTATTCGTTCTTCTCGAACTTTTTTCCCCCATTTCATCGGTCTCCACCTCTCACCCTTCACCTAGGCGAGCCTTGGATCGAGCGTTTGAGAAACAGGCAAGGATCGAAACTCACGGCGAGCGTTGATGCGAGACTGTGACAGCGAGATGAAGAGCGGTGAGCCGAGGGAGATTGGCTTCTGAATCACCGGTTTCTTTCTTGGAGATCCACCACGGAGCCTTCTCGTCGCCGTCAACTCTGAGGAACGGCGGAGCGGCGAGGGCTTCTTGGGACGAGATCCGACCAACGAGCGACGACCATAGCTTCAGACAAATGGAGATCACGAAGTTGGGAAGCAGAGACGAGAACGGCTCCACGCTTGGTTTAGGTATGTGCGTCGGCAATAATTCTTGGTTCTGATTGCGTGATTGATGCTTGATTTTGGGTTCGATCCGCCATTGGATTTGAATATCTAAAGGTGACAAGTTTTCGTCCCAACCGGATAAACCCCTCTTTCCCTCTTGAGGGTTTAGCATTTGCTTGTCATTTTCCTGTCTTCTACCTCCTCTGAGCATTTCGCACAGGTAAAGACGCAAACTATGTATTATTTTCCTTTTTCTTTCAATTTCTATGCTCTTGTTTTTGTTTGTTTGTTTTGGGTACTAATTCTCTTGGATGCTACATGGTGAATAAGCCATCAACGGCAGCTTTGAAGTATTCTGCTATTTATTTCTCGGCTGCCAATTACTGTGTGAGACTATGCTTTTTAGGATTTTTCTCTTGGTTTCTCCTCGGTGTTCTTGCTCAACTTTGTTGCTTTACTAGGTCCTCTCAAGTTGTGGAGCTATAAATTAATCTTCCACATTGTTTTCCATTGGCTGAAAATTTTAGTTACAATGGACCATAGGGCCTTCTCAAGTGTCTTCTTTCTTTAACTATTTTCTAAAATAATCTTTGCGGTCATAAATAAGAGTCTCTCTGGCAAATTTCCCTGCTCAAAAGTAGTGAACAAGTGGTTCATTTATGTTACATCATCAATAACGCATGTTTAAGTAAGAGTCTTTCTATGGGTTATCCCTTGGTAGTATAAAGAAAACAAGGCAGCTCATAATTGGCGTTGTAAGTTTCCCAGTATCACAATTTTCCCTGGAAAATCAACTAAAGGCTATGGAAGGGTTATTTATGTATTCTTTTCGGCAATTAAAATTAAGGGATTCATTCATGTGGTTTAATGAAACAGATTATGATAACTTGAAGTGATACCAGAGTTTCTATCATTAAGACTAAGCAATTGAAAATTTGATATTTGCTGCTTCACATTACTGTAATTAAGTAACAAAAGGTGTGTGGATCTAGTGTTTTTTTCAAGTCCAAAACGCTTGTGTTTGTGGGGCGTGCATGTTTTCTCTGTCTCTCAATTCATAGAAAAGTGAATTTGGTTTTGGTCCATAGGAGCCTTACCCATAACCTCCTAAATTATGCCTTAACAATTGCTTTTTTGTTGGGTGCCTCAAGGAATTTAGTGACATAGCCCCCACGAAAAGTTCCTTTTTTTTTCCCTCACTATGTTTCTGTTCTTCATTTGGCTTTCAACAAATGAGAAGGGATTACAATCTTTTTTATGGCATATGGAGTTGGTAATTTATGCCACTACCTTTAATTGCAACAAGTTTGAGGCTAACTACACTATGTATTGATTGATCTTGAATGTTGATTTCTAGACATTTTATATGCTACTACTCCTTGGTGCTTAGTGTCCCTGTATGAAAAATGATACAATTTTATAGGTTTCGATAGAGGAAGCATTGAGATGAGATAGCTTGTAGGTTGCAACATGTTCTCTAATCTTGTCAAACTTTTCTTCTTCCAGAAAATGTTAACGATACAATCTTAATGCATTTAAAATTTTCCTTTAAAAAAAAATTTTTCGGGGGCGCTGCCCCCGAACTCCCCACTTATTGTGCACCCATAAATTTTCAAACCTGGCTCCGCCACTGATTACACACACATATATATTATAATACAAAAAAAGGAAAAAGTGGGCAATGGGAAAATGAAAAATATAAAAAAAAAAGCGTAACGTGAGGTGGAAGAAGGATAATGGTGTCGAGGCTTTGTGGGGCAGAATTAGAACTTCCCCGTGACAACCGCCGTTTATTTTTGTTTGGTTCCGTCTTCCGGCTACTTTGGACACACAAAAGTGTTGGCCATTTCCTTTATACTCGGATCTAGCTTCATTGGCTACCTTGCTACTTTGTTTATACCAATGAATGATGATTCTAAATTTCTAATGGATTTGATATATATATGATATTGAATGATTTCAAATTTCTTTTGAAATTGAGCAGCGCTATTTTGTTCTAATATAATTAGAATCATAATTCATATACCCTAGCACTACTACAAAAATGCTAAACAACGACCTAAATAAGACCCAATTAACGACCCTTTTCTGAGGGACGTCTTGGAGGGGGTAGAGGAAAATTTCCAAAATGACGACCTGATCCAAAATTAGGTCGTCTTATTAAGGCGACCTGATTTCAAATCAGGTCGCCCTTAAGAAGATAGAATTCGCCTTAAAGGCGACCTGAATAGAATATCAGGTCGCCTTAATTTCAACAAAGGCGACCCGATTTTTAAATCAGTCGCCTTTGTTGAATTAAGGCGACCTGATATTCTAATCGTCGCTTATCAGAATAAAGGCGACCTGATTTAAAAATCAGGTCGCCTTTGTTGAATTTTTTTTTTTAAAAAGTAAACTACAAAATATGAACATCTACCAAGTTTTTAATTTGCATCAGCCAAAACCACCAAGCAACAAAGAATCACACTCTAACACAATACATAAACAGACTATATATAACACCAAAATTGCATATTTTGTACGTACAAAACACCAAATACATACAAATGAACAACAAGAGCAAATTAAAGAATCACTAACACAATAACATATTAATTAATCATGCTCAAGCACTAACTAGACGCTATGTGTTGAAGAAGATATCTAGATATCATGTCTCGAACCGAATCGATCTCATCCTCGCGAGTACGGATCCTTAGTACCCAAAACCGTAAATTGGGGAAACAAGGTATAAGATAAACCAATTAAGTGAAGGAAATAATTAACAACTCAAGTACAACAACAAAAATTAAATAAACTTGAGAATCACGGAGCGATTACGTACGTTTTGAAAACCTTGAGTACGTCCGTCGTTAACGATGGATTGCATCCAACTCATAACGTAATATCCGCACTCGGTGCTCCCCGGTTGTTGATGGCACTATAAATCAAAGGCAAATTGTTAAAAACGAATAAAGGCATATCTAAAGCTACCGTGTCAATGAAATAACTTGAATTGAAACTACTCACCGCTCTGCTTAAACCACTTCGGTCCACCCCGCTCTTTTGCATTGATAAGTCGTCTATACGTTTTGAGGCCCCTATCATTAAAATGGAAATTAACAGACATGTTAAACCATTCATTTAAAAGAAGAATCGATGATTCGAAAAAAATTTACTTACTCGGCAAACATGTTTTTGATATCCTCAGGATTGCCATTTACCGAATCGAACCAATAACAGGAGTTCTTGCTCTGACAAACAACACACAACATCCAATGACCACTACAACATATACGTATTAATATTAAATTAAGATAAGACCGCAATTTTGACACATAAATCTTATAAGACAAAACAAAAGTACGCACCTTTCATGTATTGGCGCTAGATAACAAGACGACCCTCCGTCGCCCATTGTTAGACCAACATAAATTGACCTCCGGGTAACGTATCGCGAGCCGAAGCCGTGCATCCAGACATAAGTATCCATACGAACTCGCCGCGGTGTGCCGCGCATAATTCACTGGGCAGACACTATGAAATGAAATGATAAATGTTATTGAAGATCTTAAACAAAAAAAAGAGTACTAACATAATTAAAGGGTTAAACAAACTTACAAGATTGCAAGTTGAAGAAACCGTATATCTAAACAATCCATCGTCAAAAACTCCATCAAATCTTTATTGTCAAATGTCATCGGATATGTCTTTTCGCACCGACAATGCCCGAGGCATCTCGCAAGCTTATGAGGCCGATGTCCTTGTACATCTCTCGCAGCTTGTGCTAAGTACGGAAATAAGCCCGCAGCTTGTTCATCCTATGAAAACATAAAAACATATTATGAGTGAATGAGCAATGAAAATCAATCGGAAACAACTCACACTCAATCGCAATGTATTTCCTACCATCGCAGTGTCGTCCACATCTCAATAAGATGAGCCGCCAAAGGATGAACCATGTGATGGCAACGCCTAGTGTGGTAACCTCCTCATCATCAATCGGGACGGCTGTCTCTTCTTCCCCTCTCGCACACTCGCACGCCACCCGACGTTGGTTTTCTCGGAATTTGCTTGTTGTGGTGTTTGTCTTGTTCGGGTAAACAAGACCATCGGCAACAATCCGCCGGTGGGTCATCCAAATATAGGGTGCAAGCTATACCTCCCCGTGGAGTGTGAGACGGTTCGCTAATATGCATCTCTCGGAGTGTGAGACGGTTCGCTAATATGCACCTCTCGCAAAGGTGAGACGGTCCGCCAATAACTACCTCGGAGGGGGAGAAGGTCCGCTAATATGTACCTCGGGAGGCCGAAAACTATCTTTGCCGCTGGGGATATTCGGGGATTCGTCTGATGTACGTTGCCGTTGTACCATAGCTTGCATTTCACCCCGTAGTTGTGCCATAACATCTTTCATAAGGTTTGCTCGACTCGCTTCAAGCTCCTGCCGGCTCTCTCGGCCATACAAACGTGAACGTCGTCCGAAAATTTTGCGACACTCACTCCCTCGTCTCCCTCGAACAAAGATCGTGGTAATCCGGCTTCCCAATCGCCGCCGACAAATGTCCCGCCGCGCACCCGGCGTGAATGAGCCTTGGCTACTCGCCGCTCAAGTGAATCCCGTACCATAAGATTTTTCATAAATAATAACTAAACTCTTATATAGTATGAAACAACCGAGGCTATTTAATACTTCTAATTCAACTACTTACGATCTTTGAGGCAACCGCAAAGAACATCTTCATTGATGTATTTGTCCCCTTCATCCTCGCAGCTTTCCATTTTTTGTGACGAGGAGGACGCTGGGGCCCGGATAGCAAGGGAAGGATCGGATTGGGAAGCTTCCTTCATTCGCCGCAGCCTCTTCCTCCATCATCTTTCGTTCCAGCCTTTCAGTAGCCACCTCTAGACAAGCAATGCGGATACTTATTTTTCGCTTGCCTCTCTCTATTGGCTTGGCTTGTTTTCTCGTGACACGAAAACAAACAAAACCGATCGTACGAATTCAAGTAGATTCAAATTAAAGATAAGATATGACAGAAATTTTACCGTAAATTCGTGATTCTCGTCGGACGCCACAAACTCCCTCCAGCCTCCTGAGAAATGAAGGAATAGGTCTTACATGGATCCCGGTCCCTCTTTGCCCCGTGAATATACTTTTTTGTCGCCTTGTTCTTAAAATCTTTCCAACGGATTCGAACTTCGCCCATCCAATGCTTCCTCATGGCCTTAGTGTTAGGGACATCAAATGTTTGCTGCAAGGTGAAAGAGAAGATATGACAAATCAAGTAATAAGACTAAAGATACAAATGCAGATATATCGAAAGTGAGATACCAAAATCTCGTGTCCAAATCAAATCCTTCGTCTTATCATCAACGAACTTCCAAGCCGAGTAAACAATACGCACTTTGCTTCGAGCCGATAGCCTAAATAGCTAATGAAGTCCGTCTTCCTCTCTCGCCAACCGGATTCATATTTTCATCAAACTCCACATGCAAATCTTTTTTCGATCGTCACGGCGAGCAATTAGCTCACCCATGTGTGTGCTACCTCTCCTTTTCTCTCAACGGCATATCAACCCTATCTCCCGATGACTCGTCTCGAGCTAGACATATTCCCGTTCATCAAAGACCAATCATTTATGTTAGATAGGTTTTTAAATAATAAATGATTAATAAAATGAACCAACATGTTAAACGACCACAAAAAGAACATAGTAGTTAAACAAATCATTTTGTAATCGAAGATCTTACTTTACATGGTGTCCCATATTCCTTCACAATGATCCTTTCTTGCAGATATTCTTCATCATCTATCAATTCTACTTCACGTGTTGTAGGTGGATTTGTTGTGAAAGGGAGTGTATCGTCAAGGTTCAAGGATTCTTCACCATACTTCGTTTTTTACTTTGAAGTACAATGGACATTCTTTTATTTGCAGGTCTCGTAACATAAAACACTTGTTTCGCCCGACTTGCTAAAATGAATGGCTCATCTCTATGACCAAGTCTTTGAAGATCAACCGAGACAAATCCAAATTTAGGATCTATTACAACAAAGATTATTGCTAACCCACTTACATTTCAATAAAGCAACTTTGAACTTGCCGTAGTTGATCTCCCATATTTCTTCGATCACTCCATAATAGGCCATTGATGCTACCACCGGGTTTTTGTCTTTCGAACTCGAAAAGTGCATGGATTCAGCTTCAACCATCACCCCACTATTTTGCACAAAGACTTCGTCATCTTGGTCTTTTGTGTAGAAAGAATATCCGTTGACATCGTAACCGCTCCAAGTGATGACCAAAAGAAGGCCCCTGTGCTAACCACTCGATTGTATCCGACACTCCGGCCTCGTGCAATACCTTCTCACCGAACCACTTTATGAACGTCTTCTTTACTCATTCGCTATCTCGCATGTCACTCTTCCTTGGATTCATATTCTTCAAACTCTTTCGTGTTCATCAATGTATGGTTGAACTTCTTCCGTATTATTCAAGATGTACAGTGTGCTTGCAACACCTCTTCACGAGGCTTATTCTTCGCTTGATTCCTCGAGTTCCCTCGCTTATCCCCTCGTCATGCCGAGATTGTATCGTCGGCCCGATAGATAATCTTTGCGTAACTCCATAGCCTCTTCAACTACATATCTCTCAACTATTGAGGCTTCCTACCGATAAGGGTTTTTAGAATACCCTTTTAAGATCTTCATGTATCGCTCGAAAGGGTACATCCACCTTAGGTAAACCTGGACCGCACGCCTTACCTCCTTACCAAGTGCACTATCAAGTGCACCATGATATCAAAAAGGCAGGAGGGAAATGCATCTCTAGTTGGGACAAAATAATATAACCCTCATTCTCCAATTCATCCAACTTTTCAATGTCAATGACTTTGTTGCAGATATCATTGAAGAAAATACTCAATCTTGTTATAGTGGATCGAACTTCATCTTTCATAATGCCTCTTATAGCTATTGGTAGTAGTTGTTGCATCAACACATGATAATCATGGGACTTCATTCCCACTAACTTCAAATCGCTCATTGAGACACACTTTCTCAAATTAGAAGAATATCCTTGTGGCACCTTAATGTCATATAGACATCCACACAAACTTTTCTTCTCCGCTTTTGATAGTGTATGAGTTGCCGGCTCCATGTATGCCCTCTTACCATCTTCCATTACTCGTGGATGTAACCTTTCTCTTATTCCCATGTCAACCAGATCTAGTCTCGCACTAATTCCATCCTTAGTCTTCCCGGTATGTGCAAAAGAGTACCGACAAGGCTATCACAAACGTTTTCTCCACATGCATCACATCAAGACTGTGTCTCACATCAAGACTACGCCAATATGGAAGATCAAAGAAAATTGATCTCTTCTTCCATATATTCTTCTCACTCGCCTTCCGTTGCCGCTACCCAATATGACATTGATATGTTTCACCCGACTATAAACGTCCTCTCCGGTTAACGCCTTTGGAGCCGTATTCGCTCCGGTAAGCCGTTAAAACGCTTTCTTAACTTACGATATGGGTGGAACCGATGAAGAAACCTCCCGTGGCCGAGGTAGACCGTTTTTTTCCGTGCTTTAGTTGATGGAAGTTTGTGTCTCGCTTCACATATTGGACATGCTTTATGCCCCTTCACACCGTACTCGACAAATTTCCGTATGCAGAAAGTCGTTTATCGTGGTAAAAATCATTGCACGCAACTTGAAGTGCTCCTTCTTATATGCATCAAACACATCTACGCCTTCCTCCCACAACTTCTTCAAATCCTCAACCAAAGGCGCCAAGTACACATCGATATTGTTCCCGGTTGTTTTGGTCCGTAAATCATCATAGAAAGCATCACATACTTGCGTTTCATACATAGCCGGGAGGTAAGTTGTATATTACAAGGAGAACCGGCCATGCACTATGGGTGCCGCTAAGAGTTCGATACGGATTGAAGCCATCTCGTACAAAGCCCCACCAAGGTTTCTTGGCTCACCGCCAAATTGAGGGAACATTTCGTCTATTTTCTTCCATTGCGGAGAGTCACCGGGTGCCAAGATATTTTCCATCGGATATTCTCTCATCAGAATGCCATCTCAACTTCTTCGCCGTTGCTTCACTAGTAAACAGACGCTTAAACCGTGGAATTATTGGAAGATACCACAATGCCTTCAAAGGTTGCCTTTTTGTTGTCTCCTCTCCAGAAACACTAACTTTCTTCATTTTGTATCGTGAAGTTTTACACTTCTGACAATTACCGAGGCCTTCGTACTCGTTTCTCGTACAATATGCGATCATTAGGGCAACTGTATCTTTTTATACTCCATACCCATCGTAGACAAGATTTTCTTGGCCTCATACATACGATTTGGAAGTACATTATCAACTGGCAACATATCACACAACAATTCAAGCAAATGACGTGAAACCGCTATCGGTCCACCCACAAGTTGCCTTTAAGTTGACCAAATGTAAGGTCGCAGCCAACCGTGTATACTTAGTACACCTGTGGAACAAAGGTGTCTCGCATCACTCCGCGCTTTCATATTCACCCGACAGTGCAAAGATTCGCCTCAACATCATTAATCATTTTCTCCATTCCATCATCATCATCTACCTCAACTTCATTTGCATGGGACGCACCGATACTTACTTCCTCACCATGCCATATCCACGTTGTGTATCGAAGGTGTATTCCATCACAAAGTAGGTGGTCCCTTATATCAAGAATAACCCTTCGACTCCCATTTAAACAATTAACACATGGACAATAATACATCCCATTTTTTGTGGCCACATTCCTTCTAGCAAATTCAATAAACTCTTCCACCCCATTCTCATATTCTTCACTAGTTCTCAATGCATTCATCCAACTATGACCCATTTTATTACCACCTAACATTTCCAACAACAGCCAAGTTCATGTCAATTTCAAGAACGACATGTTTTCTTTTAAGTAAATTTCGGCAAAGATTTCCCTTAAAAGTAAGACATCCCAAAATTTCAATAACAACCAATTTCAGCTTAATAACCCTAAACTTACTAACTAAACCAATTTCAGCTAAACAATTTATCAATTATGTAAGATAAAGAAACCATAGAGCCATAGAGTCAATGTTTACTTAAAGTAAACGTGCTTTTACAACAGCTTAAAGCTAGAAGTGTTTTGCATTGAATTAATTGCTATCAAAGTATTACCTTTAAGGACATTGGGGCCTTAATCATAAAGCAGACTCCAAGAGATTACGATGAATATAGAAGTTCGATAGGGAAGAGTAACGAACAAAAGCAATAAGAAACGAAAACAAAGTAATTCCTATTACCTGTTTTTAACCTAAAAAATTGACTATAGGCGACCTGAATCATATTTCAGGTCTTCAGGTCGCCTATATTCCCATTTTATAGGCGACCGAATCATCTCAATGCAGCAATATCAATCAATTTATAAACTACTTTTGTTCTTTTATAAATAAATAAATAAAAGTAAAAAAAAAACCCCACTATTGTAAAACTTTACTTGCTTCTTTCCCAACCAAAATATCATCAAATAGAAGAGAATGTAAAAG
Source organism: Acacia pycnantha (assembly GCA_025563575.1). Lineage (NCBI taxonomy): Eukaryota > Viridiplantae > Streptophyta > Magnoliopsida > Fabales > Fabaceae > Acacia > Acacia pycnantha. Next base: position 1,777,359 of record JAMWYP010000031.1, on the reverse strand, counting down.
AACAAGTTCTGTAACACAAAGCACATCTAACAGAGAATCAATGAATGACCAGAGGCATAAGAACAACCAAAACTAAACCACTATCTAATCACAAAATACTCCTATAATCCTTCAAAATCAACTACTACAACCAATCAATGTGACATGACCAATTTAATGAAGCTTTAGACAATTTAGTTGGCCACCAAATTTACTTGAATAAAAATCTACAAATAAGAGCAGCCCAAATTGTATTCTTTTTAATTAGCAAGAAGTACATTACCAATTAAATGGGGTTTGGAATCAAAGAACAAGAAGAACGAACAAGCTTACTTGGTTTCGCAGGTTTTGATCGGGAAGGCGGTGGAGTGAGCGAGTGAGAGGCAGGGAACGAGAGTGAGTCTGAGAGGATTTCGCGCCTCTGTCGGAGTATGAGCGTGTGAGGGAAAATGAAGAGGCGCGAGTATATTAACCTAAAAAATTGACTATAGGCGACCGAATCATATTTCAGTCGCCTATATTCCATTTTGGCGATTTGATCGAATCGTCGCCTATATTTTAAAAATGGCGACTGATTCGATTCGGTCGCCTATATTTAAAAATGGCGACTGAATCGAATAAGGTCGCCAATATTAAATATTGGCGACCCGATTCTCGATTCGTGTCGCCATTTTTAAATATAGGCGACTGAATCGAATCGTGTCGCCATTTTTAAAATATAGGCGACTCGATTCTCGATTCAGTCGCCAATATTATTAAATTTTCTAATTAATATTAAAAGAAAATCCTTGGCGCCAAACAAAAATTCGGGAGCGAGGAATTGACACATTAAAGACGTCCTGAAATATATGTAGGTCGCCATAAATGAATTTTATTGAAAAAAAATTAAATTCCATGGCGCCAAACAAATATTTCTCATATTTTTTATGGCGCGAAACAATTTTAGACGTCCCTGAAAATTTCAGACACCAAAATCAATTTAAGGAGTCCTGATTTCTTATTTAGGACGCTGAAGGCTCAACTTCCTTAAATATAATTACAAGAATGCCACCGCCTTCACTTTGGACGTCCTATTTCTAAATGAGGACGTTTTTTAGGGTAGTAATATCCAATTTTTGTAGTAGTGTAGAAGGGTATGTTAGGTTGGTGGTGGAAAAACATGTTCACGTAAGTCGAGATAAATCTTCGTTTACAAACTTACCCCGTATACTATAAATCACGTTGGAAAAGCAGCTTCTGTCGCTAATCCAAAGAGGCACGAAATTAACTAATTACCACTTTAATTTGTACCTATTTTATGAGCTACTTGTAGGGAAATAAATAAGGTTTTGTCAATTTTATCCATTTTCACTATTGGTTGGGCACATGGGAAAGAGAGAAGAGAAAGAGATGTAGATGCAAAAAGATATAAAATGTGAAAGAAAATGTACACCCATTCACAAATGAAGGCAAATATGGAAATGTTTTGCTTGGTTTGCCCGAATGGGATACAACTGACTTATTATAAGGTACATGGTGATATAACTTAAAATTAGTCAAGATCACCCCTCGTCCTTGGGTTTAACTGGCAAAGGGGTCGGACACTCTCATCAAAGGGAGGGGGTTCGATCCTGGAGTTGGTCAATACGCTGGAGGAGACATCCTAGCTCCTGGGTGCCTAGGTAAACGCCTGAAGGTAATAGACGGCTCGCCCTTCGCCCTGCCCTTGGATCGTGGGTGAGTCCAACCCCTTTCTTAAAATTTTGTTATAAAAAAAAATAGTCAAGATCAATAAAAAATAATTAAAATTAGTTAAGTGTAATAAATATGTATTTTCCAAACTATTCTCTTAATTATTTATAAAAATGATAAGTAGGAGAAACAATAAATGCAACAAACATAGTCGAGGGTAAAATTGGAAAAAAGCACAGTAAATGATATGACAAACTTAAAATGAAGGAATTATCATTCTGAGGCACACCACACAGATTTATAGCTTATGTCTTGGGACAGGAGGAGTATATGATGCCTGGCGGTTTACATCGGAAGCCATCAAAATCATGGTGGTTTATAAAATGAAACCAAATAGGTATATGAATTATAAAAGGAGACCAAATAGACTACTAGCTACTTGCACTGTAAACACTATTAGGAAAAAGTTCATACTTAAATATTATTTTTGTTTATACTTAACTGTTGTAAATGTTATACATGAATGTGTTATGTATCTTTGAGCAAATGTTAAAGGGTTACGGACCAAAAATACCAACGAACTATTTGGCCAGGACCACTCAGCACAGCAAACTATTTTTTGGACCAAAAATACCAACAAACATTTTAAAGAGGAGCGCTCAGCACAACGTCATTAACACCGTTAACAAAAAGTTAACATCCGTTATCTAAGGAGCAGATTGGCCAACGAACTCTTATTCCAGGAGCGCCAAAGACAAAATTCTAAATTTTACTAAATTAAATAATTTTTCTCAATTGTCATTATTCAAAACTACTTATATAGATATCTATGGACAAAAATTATTCATTCTTTAATTTTGTCAAAATTATAATTTGCTAAAATAAACAAAAATTTTAATTAAAAATATAATTATATGATTTAAATAAAACTCAAGGTGTTTTATAATTTATTATATATGTTAAACAAAAAATTATATGATTTATTTTTAGGGTTAAGGTGCAAAAATAGACATATGCTTTTTTCCGAGGAGCGCCCAGTAGCAAATGCTTTTTTCAGGTGCAAAAGTAACTATGTGGTTACAAATTAGGTGCAAAAATAGCGTTTGACCGTTAAGTTTGACTTTTTTTGCTGACTGGACGATGACGTGGCATTTCAAATGTGCAAAAATAATTTTAGGATCTTGAAAAAATATTTCAGGTATTGATCGGTACTAAAAGGATACGAAAAATATTTCAGGTACCGACTGGTACTAAAAAGTATTTTCGGGATACCGATTGGTAAAAAAATATTTCATAATTTTGAAAAATTATTTTAGGATCTTGAAAAAATATTTCAGGTATTGACCGGTACTAAAAGGATACTGAAAAAAGTCACGTCATCGTCCAGTCAACAAAAAAAGTCAAACTTAACGGTCAAAAGTCAAATTTAACGGTCAAACGCTATTTTTGCACCTAATTTGTAACCACATAGTTACTTTTGCACCTGAAAAAAGCATTTGCTACTGGGCGCTCCTCGGAGAAAAGCTTATGTCTATTTTTGCACCTTAACCCTTATTTTTATAATAAAACTCACATCAAGATCCCATAGAGACAGGACGACGAGATGCTCTGGCCGACCCAGATTGAGCCGTCGCGGGTAACGGGTTACCCATACCCGTTTAAGTTATATGGGCAGGGCACGGGTTACCTGTTTATGCAATCTAAACATCTTTAACAGCTGTACAATGTGTTTTCCCCTCCCCTCGTAATCGCGTTAGACCTTTAGACTTCAGCAGAGTAGTGTGTATAGGCACTACTCACTAGGCAGAGCGGACTAGAGTGGAGATTTTTGAGACCGGAGAGTGGAAATTCTCGAGAACACACTCGACTCGGGCCTTAGGGTTTGGTCGCCGTCACCACCCAAAGCTCACCGCCAAAGCCTCTCGCCATCCTCTACTCCTGGTCTCTTTCGATCTTGATGTGAGTTTTATTATAAAAATAAATCATATAATTTTTTGTTTAACATAAATTTAATTTAGTAAAATTTAGAATTTTGTGTTGGGCGCTCTTGGAATAAGAGTTCGTTGGTCAATCTACTCCTTAGATAACGGAGGTTAACTTTTTGTTAACGGTGTTAATGGCGTTGTGCTGAGCGCTCCTCTTTAAAATGTTTATTGGTATTTTTGGTCCAAAAAATAGTTTGCTGTGCTGGGTGGTCCTGGCCCAATAGTTCGTTGGTATTTTTTGTCCTTAACCCAATGTTAAATATTGTATACTCCCTCCGGTCCTAATTATAAGACCTAGTTGATTTCTTTAGAGAGATTAAAGAAGCTAATTAAATTACTTTAAGGAAGCTAATTAGATTAAGTAACTTATTTAGCTTCTTTAACCTCTCTAAAAAAAATCAATTATGTCTTATAATTGGAACCGAAGAAAATACTATATTTGACAGCTCTTCACAAACAATTGCACAAGAACCGTCAAATAAAGGTATACTTAACCGTTATTCAAGTAAAAGTACCCTTACCTGACAGATCTTCTAAAAAACCGAAATATTTTGTTAAAAAAAATGATCCAATACAACATTTTCCACTAAAAAAAAGTTCTAAGAGCTGGATTTGGCTACGGTCCACTTCCCTTACCATTCACTTCCCATTCTCTTCTCCATCTCAACCGTTGGATTGAAATCCCAACGGTTCAGATCTCAGGATTTATAAAAATATTATTTTTAAATAATTTTTTAATAATTTAATAATATTTTTATAAATCATTAGATCTGAACCGTTGGGATTTCAATCCAACGGTTGAGATGAAGAAAATGATGAGAAGTGGATAGTAAGGGAAGTGGACCGTAGTCAAACCCCTAACAGCTATGGGCCTATTTGCGTTATTATTATATAAGTACATTTATATAAATTAAGGTAAAACTCATTTCATATATTTACCTGCCTCATTTATCGTAAATCATGTTAGAAAAGTGGTTTCTATCGCTAATCTTAATAAGCACTACAATTATATTAAACAAATAGTTGATAATCATACAAATGTGAACTTAATAAAGTTTTGTACTTATAAAATCATATTTTACTAACCTTAATTTTCTGGCCCATCAAACAAATTATTATTTTTTGACTATGAAGTTGACGTTTTATATTGATATTAAACATTTGTTATGCGTTAAACATCAAATTTTCATTTTCAGAAATAATATTGAGATTCGCAAACTTTTTATCCGAAAATGCTCAAGTTGATACATTATACAGATTTTTTTTAGGACAAAGATGTATTGTATATTACAGTATTTAATTTTTTTCACGGCTGTATGTATTTTATTTGAAAATGTGATAAAATATCTGTAGACATAAGATCATTAATTGGTCTACTTTATTTTATTTTATTTTTAAAAAAAGAGAAAGCTAGATTGCTACACAATTAACAGAATATTTTGGAGGAAATATTTATACGTCCATAATTTTTTAGCAAAGCTCATATAATATTTAAATGAGCTTGTATCCGGGAAAATTTTAGCAAAGTTCTTGCAATTTGGAGACCTTGAACTAGACCTCCGTTTCAAGATTCGTTCATTTGTCTGGATCAACATGCCCCCAACGTTGCTATCCACTCCGGCGGAATTTCCTGAACGGATTTGTGATGGAAACAGTTTTTTGACGGAATCCATTCCGTCGGTGAAGCATGGTAAATTATATTTCCTACGGGATTGGAATCCCGTCACAAATTTTTCACGGAATTAATTTCGTTTGGACCGATTCCTTTGCTATTTTATTTTTTTAAGTTTTTAAATACCACGTTAACCTTCTCAAGAGAAGCCACGTGTCACGTCCGTAAGAGGCCACCTCATCACTGGTAGCCGCCACATGTCAGCTCTAGCAGTCACTGCATTATTGCTGGTGGCAACCATGCGTCTCCTCCACTCGCTGCCAAGTGTCATCGCCTCACAATCCCTGAAAATGAACCTTCATGCCTCCTCTGCGCGCACCTTGCTAGTTGAACCAAAGACCACCCGTGTTTTAATATTACAAAATTATATACATAATATTATCATAGAAAATTAATTATCTATGAATATATATTTGTTATATATATAAAATATTATTAAAAACTAGGAAAAATATAATAAAGGGCCAAAGAAAAATAATATTTATTAAGAATTACCATATAAAATGGTAATTATTTTGAAGGACTAGAAATTAAAACATTAAAATAGAAAGACTAAATTGCCCTTTAGTTAGGCTACCTATATTCTTTCTAACTGAATCAGAATCTGAGATGATTAATGGATAAGGCCAAATAAAGACTAATTCAAATAACCTCGTTTTTTTTCGATTGCATAAACTTGAAATTAACTCTGACTTTTCATATTCCATATCAGATTAATTAAATAAGTTGCAGTTACCAGAAAAGTTCTTGAATGGTGTGAGTGGTCATTATTGTCCATAAAAGAACGAGAACCACTGCACTAATTGTAGTCCGAGGGTATGAACCGTGTGATCAAATTGTTTTAATTACAGATCGAATAGGCAATCTTTTAACCTATTTTGAAACTATGTAATAGAATTAGTAGAAAGGAAGAAGAAATGCAATGCACCAGTTTCTAATTGAATCCTTCACTACAAAAAAAAAAAAAACCCCCATTTTTTGCGGCGGAAATTTTCCGTCACAAAACATGCATTTTCCCTCGTAAAAATGGTTTGCGGGGAATTTTACGACGGAAAACAGTCCGTCGCGAAAATAAGCCTCGCAAACCATTTTACGACAGCAAAAATCATTTTTCTCTTGCAAAAATAAGTTTTGCGAGGGAAAAAGGTTTCCCTCGCAAAATTCATGATTTGTGAGGGAAAAATCTATTCCCTCGCAAAATTGAGAATTTTGCAAAGGAAGAAGTTTCCCTCGCAAAATTGAGAATTTTGCGAGGGAAAAGCAAAATTCTCAATTTTGCGAGGGAATCTTTTTCCTTCGCAAAATCCTGCGTTTTGCGAGGGATTAATTTTCCCTCGCAAAATCCAATTTATTTTTTAAAAAAATATTAAAAACATAAAAAAAAAACATAAAAAAATATAAAAAAAATTAGAAAATAAATAGATTTGTACATCATAAAAATAAATTGCAACAATCATAAGAGTTTTACATAGCAAAATAGGAGTTCTAAACATTATAATGTCATGACCAAAATGAACAAAAAAAAAAGTCTAAACAGTAGCATTCTGATCATCATTATCACCAGCATCGCCATCACCACCAGGAGTTCCCGTACCCTTGTCCTTCAATAGGGATTGGATAAGTGTCCGCATCTCCCTCATCCTCTCTCCTTGCTCCTTCACCGTCTGTTCTAACGTCTTTACCCTCTTATCTTCTGCAAAACCAACATTACGAAGTCAGTTTATTTTTTGTACTTCATTTAAATGGACGAGAGAATAATGGTTTGCGATTGATAGCAAAAGTATTACATCTACCTGCAGGAACACCTCCAACACTGCCGGATGAGCGCTTCGAAGACGACTTCAGTTCGCTGATAGAGGCACCCATCCCGAAGATTCTCCCCTTCTTGGTAATTCCACCTGCAGCCTTAATGAAGAGACTCTCGTTATCGAAATAAGAGGACGACGGGTCGTTCTCAATCTGTGAGTCTCTCTCCTGCGTCAGCTGGTGATAGTTGTCCTACAAGCAGAAAAATACATCACAAATAAGACATATAAAATAAAATAAATGTTATTGTTTGAAGCAAATAATAAATCTAACTAATCTCTCACCGCGAATTGCTGGGACTTGGCGTTAATCCATCGCTTGCCACCGCCTTCAATCTCTTGGGAATGAGTCCGCTCAAAGGTGGTCCAAGGAACCAATTCTGCAGGAACATCCCCAGCCTCTACCTACAAACACAAATGAATAACTGTTAATTAATTACTTCAAAGTACAAAATATTTAAAGCTGAAATAGAAAATAACGTATACTTACAATTTTGCGACGATGCTCAGTAAATGGAATGCGACCGCCAACATATGACGGTCCATCCATATGGGCCCTATTTAATTTATTTCTTTCACTTTGCTTTATAAATTTCTCGTCGATGGCCCATCTTTGAAATAACTGTTCTACGACCTCAGGTTGAATCCATTTTTTATTTCCCATTTCCTGTCTCAATTTATAAAATCTATCACTCAACCACTTGCTTCCCTTAAAGTTATAAGCCTTTCTTAAATCATCCCAATCACCAGGCAACTAGCTAATTGTCTCTGAAAATCAATAATAAAGAATTAGTGCTTCAAAGTATGAAAGTAGTTAATCAGTTTGCATTTTGATGACAACAAAATAATAACCATAAATCATATAACTTACCAAGAACTCATTGAACCAAGCGTCTCGATGATCCTGAGGAATCTCTGTCCAAGTGGCCCAAGGTTGATTGAAATTATGGAACATTTGTTCCGCTATGAACTTCGACACCGGCCTATACGGCTGAAACCTGAAAACAAAAAAATGATGCAAATATTATTAGCATACAAACTAAAGGTAAAAAGTTATAACATTACTAGTAACTTTATATGACTTACTCGGTGGTGCCGACAGGACGGATCCACAGCTTCCCTGTCGTAGGATCCACTGTTCCCCAGACTGGTGTGACGGAGGAACTAGCTTCCCCGACCTGGCTCTGAGGCGACGCAGTGTGCTGAATGAAGAAGTATTGAAAATGTTACAACATAGATGCCTAAAGAAAACAAAATATATGTAAATCAGCTAGAAATTGTAAACTGAACCTGCTATGCCTGTTGCTGTGGAGAAGTCGGAGAGCCAGGCACACCTCTACCGCCTATAACAGAGTCGGTAGTAGATGGTCCAGATGAAAAATGAGTAAGCAGCACCTCTGGGAGAAAGCCAAGCCCTCTGCCTACAGAGGGGGTAGATGATGTCGCCCTACCCCATCTGATAAAACGGGGCCGGGCACTACCACTACGTCCATTACCTGAACGCCCTCCTGGATGCTCTATCTATGAACACTCATAAATATTATATCAAAATATATATAAATATAAGAAAATTACTTAACATGACACTAGCAAATGGGTGAGAGTATCTTGTATAGAAAATCGTCATAAACAAAAATACTGACTCAAATCAATCAGACGATTCTTGTTCTTCGATCTCTGCCTGCACACCTTCCTCATACGTCTCATAGTCGTCGAATTCAGATTCACTATTGGAGTAAATATCTTCCACCTCATCGTCTGATTCCTCATTGTCAATATTGATAGGAATCAACTCTAACTCCGCGGTGGAATCAAAGAGATTGCTTGGGAGATCGTCCTCGGCAAGAGTTACGGCACGTTCATGTTCCACATCACCAGTCAAATCGTCATTTGTTTCTGACTCTTTCGACTTAGGTATAATATTTCGTGCTTTGGTTTTGATAACTCTCATCCACCCTTGGCGGGATGTAGGGTATGATGTATAGTAAACTTGTTCTGCCTGTTGAGCAAGAATAAATAGGTCATAACTAACTGTATATCTCCTTGACCAGTGGATCTCAACATTTCCATATTTGTCCACTTTTGTCCCGCGCGGAGTGTTATCAAACCACTCACATTTAAATAGAGTCACCGTCTTGTCCCACTTGTAATCCAGCTGAATTATGTCAATTAACTTCCCGTAGTAGTCACCCTCGACCCCGTCAACTTGGCCACCTCGACAACATACACCGTAATTGCAAGTTTCTGTATTCCCGTTCGCTTCAAAAGTTGCAAATCGATACCCATTGATTACATATTTTTTTATCAGGGTAATTGTTGTTGAAGATCCGTAAGATAAACTCCACGCAACATCCTGGGGAGCTGATTTGTTTTGCACGAAGCAAGATCGTAACCAATTAGGAAACTCGGCCTTCATGAATTGATTAACATCGAAATCCGACATCAAAGGATTTGTCGATTGAACGCAATTAGAGAAGTGACTGTAACGAAAAAAAATGAAATTAATATTTTAATACTTACCGTAACAATAACAAAAGAGGAAATCATACTTTAAGTACGGGGCGGCCTCTTCAGATTTGTTTAGAATGTACCACTCCGCTACTTTCTTATCGCTTCCTTTCGGAGTTGAACTACAATGTTTGCCCATGACTCGGCCAGGATAATTGAATATTGATATCTGACCACTCGGTACACCGCCATCATCATTACGAGACCCCTCTCCATCTTGATATAACTTCAAGGGGATAATAGTATGAGGCAAATTTATTGGCCTCTTCAACTAGAAACGCTTCAGCGATAGATCCTTCAACATACCTTGAATTTTTGATCTTGCACTTAAGTGTGCGCAAAAACCTACAGTGGAGAATCAGAGGGCATTTATAACCTATAGCACAATGTGTTTCATTTAATCACAGAAAAAAGAAATATATATATTACCTTTCAAACGGATACATCCACCTATATTGTTGTGGACCTCCTACCCTTGCTTCGTAGGCCAAGTGCACAGGCAAATGTTCCATTGAGTCAAAGAAGCTAGGAGGAAACACCATCTCCAACTTACATAGCATTATTGGGACGCTCTCTTCCAGCTTCCGTAACTTATCAACATTAAGCTCAGACGCACAAATTTCTTTAAAGAACAAGGAAAATTCTGTCAGAATAGTCCATATATGATTCGGTAGTGCTTTGAAGGCCCACGGCAACAATCTCTGAAAGAAAACATGACAATCATGACTCTTTATCCCGAACAACTTCGCCTCGTTCATGTCGACACATCTTGAAAAATTGGATGCATAACCATCTGGGAGTTTCACACCTTTAACCCATCGCAACAATTGTAAATTCTGCTCTTTGTTCAATGTGTACGGCGCTCTAGGTTTCAAAGTTCGACCCTTGGCATTCTCCACCAAATGCAAACTCGGCCTTCTGCAAATCTGTTCTATGTCACGTCTTGCATTTATTGTGTCCTTCGTCTTACCCTTGGTGTCCATTACGGTGTACAGAATATTGCAAAACACATTCCTCTCAATGTGCATGACATCGAGGTTGTGTCTTAACAATTGATCTTTCCAATATGGTAGCTCCCAAAAGATGCTGCGTCTGTTCCAATGATGTTGAACGCCATATCCCTCAGGTTCGCTAGAAGCAGCTCCCTCTTCAACACTTTGAATGTACTTGACCCTGTCCCATATTTCTTGGCCACTTAAACGACGAATTTGATTTGACCGTTCAACGACATTCCGCTTGAAGTCTTTTTTGTTTTTCCTAAGCGGATGATTGGGGGGCAAGAATCGCCGGTGCCGATCAAACCAACAGACCTTGTGACTGTATTGCAAGCTAAAACCCACGTTCTATTCGAGACATACCAGACATGCAAGCTTCCCCGACATTTGTCAGCCACTCAACATCCCATATGCAGGAAAATCATTTATCGTCCACATTAAGGCAGCCCGCATAGTGAAATTCTGGCTCAATAATACATCGTACGTAAGAACCTCTTCACTCCACAACATCTTCAACTCATTTATCAAAGGCCTGAGATATACATCTATTTTCTTTTTTGGGTTGGATGGCCCAGGGATTAACGCATTGAGGAACAAAAACTCTCTTCTCATGCACATGGAAGGTGGGAGGTTGTACGGAGTCACAATCACAGGCCAACAGGAATAATTCCTGCCAGTCTGGTTGAAAGGAGCGAACCCATCCGAACATAAACCAAGATGAAAACATGCAAACGAAGGATTCATCTCGTCAAATTTAAGCCAAGCTTCGCATCAGATGGATGCGTCACAAATTTTTCATCCCTGTGATGCTCCAAGTGCCATCTCATGTGACTAGCTGTTTGTGGTGATGCATACAATCTCTGAAGTCTGGGCACGAGAGGAAAGTACCACATCTTGCTTAATGCTTGAAAGGTCGTTTTCCCTCCATTCCTCACGACTTTGTACCTATCATGTTCACAGAATTTACAAGTAGTCCGTTCAGCATCATCCTTGTAATAGAGCATACATCCTCTGGGGCAACAATGGATTTTTCACATCTGAGCCCAAGCTCTTTCACCTTTTTCTTTGCTTGGTAAAAATCTTTCGGCAAATTATTGTCATTGGGAACAACCTTACTCATGAACTGCATCATTTCATTGTAATTCTTCTGACTCCTATGGTGATCAGTCTTCAAGCTTAGTGTTGCTAGGGTAGCCGATAGCGATGAATATTCACTATTTTCAATGTGTTCACAACCTTCCCATAAAGGACGTTGCGCATCTTGAAGCATTTTATAGAACCTATCGGCTTCTGGATTCGGATCCTCTCCCATGTATGATGGTTGAGTATGTGCCCGATCTCCTCTCCCATGTATGACAGTTCATCATGAGTAACGAGATTAAAGTATTGGCCAATCGACGGTCCCGCGGCATCCATCACCAACTGTTCAATTTGATTAAGGTTATCTCAATGAGTATTGTCTACGTAATAACCACTCGGTGTCTGTCAGACTTCCCCATGAAATTCCCAACATTCATAATTCGCCATGAATCCTTTTTTACACAAATGGATTCTGACCGTGCTCGGATCTTGAAATTGCAAACACCTACATTTCACACACGGACAACTAATCGAGGTACTTGAATTAGTTGTGTGCGCCAAAACAAATTGGATGAACTCTTTCAAACCCTCTAAGAATACTAGAGTAAGTTGTTTTTTCTGAGTTAGACGATTGTACATCCAACTCCTATCACAATCGCCTTCCATACTTCCCCAACCCAACCCTACACAAAGACTTTTGGAACATAATACAGTGATACTAACTAATTCAGCTACCAACCTAAGTGGCAAATACAACTGGCCACTTATACCAACCAATTGTCACTTATTCAAGAAAGTAGCAAACAAACACATGCAGTGAATAAAGAACAGATGGCAACAAGCAACCAGAGAATGAGGATAGTACACTAGAAGATGGGGACATCCATGTGGAGGGGGCATGAGCAGTGATGGACCCAGAAAATTATTAAAGAGGGGGCACCATTGGTGGGAGGATTGGGGGGTTCGAAATAAAAGTTAAGGCAATTAATGATGTTTTGTCAATTTTACCTCTATTTAATTTCTATTAAAAAGAGGAGAGAAATGTGTGAAATTCATTTATAACTAAAGAAAGACAAAAAAAAAAAATTAATAAGGACAAATACAATTTTTTTATTCTGTTGGTAAAAATGGAGGTGGAGAGTAGACCATTGGTACTTTATTTTGTGAATCTCGATTGCTTTTTATCTCCTTATATTCTCAATTTCATTAGGAAGAAAAACAATGGAGAGAGATGGTAATTGGAATAAACAATTCAAAAACCAAGTGAAGAGAGTTCTTTTATGCATCCGGACATCAACTACCACAGTATAAGGAGAATTAGCAATGCAAGATTAGATCATCTAGATGGAAGAAAAAAAACTATATTGGATTAAAAAAAACTATTAGTGCCAGGCTCAGGCTTTCCCACTAACAAAAATACCAAGTTTTCCGTCTTACTATTTATTAGTCCAACATGGGGGTAGCACGTTTCCAATGGCAATATTGGATTTTGCTTTGGTAGTTTACAAGGTCAAAATATTTTATTTCTTGATTTCCTAAAAGAAAATATTTTTGGAAGATGATGGCAGAAGTCAGAAGGAATCCAAGCCAATTTGTGCAGTAACCTTGTGGGGGCTTCAAGAGGTGAAAAAGCATTAAAAATTTTGAAGCACTAACACACACACACAGCTACTTTGGTTAAGAATAAAAATATACAAAAAGTCCTCAAATGATTCCTTTTAGCTCTATTCTGTTATCACTATGACATATCACAAAAATATAATAAACAATCTTATACATAGACTTTTATTTGTGGACAGCATTTCCTTTAATTAGAGCAACACTGTGCTGCAAAATAGCAAACAACGCAGTGACACATGTATCTGTTATACCACTCAATGTGTGGCTGCACCAAATTGGCATTTAAAGAAAAATCGAATAACTTTGGGAATAAGGAATGGAACATCACTAAGGAAAAATACAACTTATAGTTAATATCCACTGACTTATAGTTAATATATTGATATTCTAACTTAGACTTATATTCTTTAAATTAAATCATTTATCAATAGTCTCTGGCAACCCCAACAAGCACAACCATCTCACAACTCACAAGTAACCGAAGGTAGCTAAGAACTAGCTATAAAATCAATTTCAGTCAAAACATTTCATCGAACAACTTAAGAGCACTCGAGACAAGTTCATAAAGCAAGCATCAAAATTCATCAAGTTTCTAACCAAAACTTCCAAGCATCCACATAATTGTCCAGAAAAATTTCTCAATTACTAAAAAACCTAAATAAATTCACCAAGTTTCTAACCAAAACTTCCAAGCATCCATTCATATAAATTAAAGCAAAACATGTGATGGGAAAAAAAAAGCTAACGTACAGGAAGGTCGCCAGACGTTGAGAGGAAAGGAGGGGAGGACTGGAGCTGCGAAACTGTGGAGCAAGGAGGAGGAGGGGACCGGTAGTGCGTTAAAAGGAGGAGGAAAGGACCAGTTTTTCGTGACGCCGAAGTAGGGGAACGATCCGAAGGAAGAGCGCCGGACTGAGGGGGAGGACTAGAGGAGGTCGACGGCGGTTGTTCACTAACAGACTCGTGGTGGCCTGATAGAGAAGAAGCGGTGGATCTAAGGCCGATCGAAGGGGAGAGACATAGACTTGAAGAGATGAAGGAAATGGCGGAATGGCAGGCGAGACACGAATTGGGGATGAAAAAGATTAGGGCTTTTGCGGTGGACAGAATACTCCCTCGCAAACTTACACCATTTTGCGAGGGAAACAGGGATCCCTCGCAAACTTCACTCTTTTTGCGAGGGCATCCTAAATCCCTCGCAAAACTGGGGCTCTTTTGCGAGGGAACTAGGTTTCCCTCGCAAAACATGTGATTTTTGCAAGGGAACCATAGTTCCCTCGCAAACATTAGAAGATTTGGCGTCCAATTGGCCGCCATTTTGCGAGGGAAATGCGGTTCCCTCGCAAAAATAACTCTTTTTCCGAGGGAATTTGGTTTCCCTCGCAAAATAAGTGATTTTTGTGAGGGAACCATAGTTCCCTCGCAAAAATTATGAGACCATTTTGCGAGGGAACTGCGGTTCCCTCGCAAAAATAAGGAGTCTGGCGCCATTTTGCGAGGGAAGTATGGTTCCCTCGCAAATTATCCCAAATTTGCGACGGAAATTGTGTCCCTCGTAAAATCCGTCGCAAATATTACATTTTCTAGTAGTGTTTGTTATTGTCGTAACCTGTCCATCTGTAGTAAACAACTATTATATTTTGCAGTAACTGTAGCTTAATCTCATGAAATATGAAAAGTTAAGGTTAGTTTCAAGTTTATGCAATCGAAAAAAAAACAAGGTTATTTGAATTAGTCTCGATTTATCATTATGCATCAATTACTCCAGATTTTGATTCATTTAGAAAGAATATAAAAAATCTAACTAAGGGCAATTTAATCTTTCTATTTTAATGTTTTATTCTCTGGTCCTTCAAAATAATTACCATTTTTATGGTCATTCTTAATAAATATATTTTTTAGATCCTTTATCATAATTTTCCCTAAAAACTATTGATAAATTAAATAAAATTTTGAAATAATGTTTTTATATTATTATAATTTTTTAATATAAATTAATTTGAAATTATTAATTTTTAAATATTTAATAAATCTTCTTATAAATATTTTTTTCTTGCCAATTTTTGTATTTGAATTTTATTTTTAATTAACATTAGTTAAAACCTAATAAATTAATATTATGAAATTATTTTTAATATAAAATTATAAATATAATATTAATAACTAATAATATAATGTTAATAAGAAAATATTATTTTTATTTAGAATTAATTAATAAGTAATATTTTAATTTTATAAATATTATTTTTAATATAAATTATCAATATAATATTAATAACAAAGATTTTTAATTAAAATTAATTAATAAATATTATTATAAAAATAATAATATAATAAATTTTTTTGCCGCGGAATTAGCTAAAAAAATTCCGCCGGAAAATTTTCCAACGGAATTAGTCACGGAAACAAATTCTTGTGACTAATTCCGTCGGAAATTGACCTTTTTTTTGTCATGATCTACATTGCCTCACTCTCAATCATTCCAAGATTAAATGTCTGAACCATGGTAGTGAAAACATAGTTTTCACCTAAAAATGAAAGGGCAATGAAAAAACGTAAAACGTAAAATCGTAATACAAAACGTAGTTTTTACCTGCATATATATATAAATAAATTCAAGAAAAGCAAGGCACCTACCATCATCCATACATATATTCATCCATGCAATATCAATCAAAATATCCAACATTGTCATCAAATACCATTTAAACAAAGGCAAACAACCTCAATACGGTTCAAAATGCAAGTCTAAGAAGAATGGATTGGAAATGGGATAATCGATTTGGGGAAAAAGCAAAATAGGGCATCTGGCGTTTTGGAGCGTTTTTTTCATAAAAGCGTCGTTTTTACGTTTTTGGGTAAAAACGGACCCTTTTTACCGTTTTTACTCAGGATGCGTTTTTTCCCACAATGAAACACGTTTTGCTCATATTAAATCGTAAAAGCGGCGTTTTTACGCTTTAAAGCGCATTTTTGACTACCATGGTCTGAACTGCGAATTGTAACAATTATAATGTGCTTTTCCTTGTAATTGTCCTGCAATAATCCACCAGGTGCATTACTGAATTGGATATTAGAATTTAGAAGAATGGCAGGAGGATTAATTTCTTTATACGTTTACAACATTGGGTAGAGCTTCTTTAACATCCCAAATTTTTGGATCAAAAGGTTGAAAATAAAACTGAGATAAAAAGGTTTTTGTCAGTAGAGTCCAAAAGTCTTAAACTTATTATGAGGAATAGCTTAAGGTCATTATTAAAATTATTTTGGACCTTGAAAATTGGGAAGATTATGAAATAATATTTCGAGGATATAGAAATATTATGGTGGATTAATTATGGGAAATGGAATTGTGGAATTTTCCCTAAATTAATTATTGGAATTTAAGGCATATTTTCTCATAAATTAAGGACAAATAATTAGGGAATAATTTTTGACATAAATATCTTAGAGATAATATTTTTAAGGCCAAAATAAATTTATTTGAGAAAGAAAAACCCTTAAATGGAATTAAGGACTAAATCTTTATCACTTTTCTAATATTTGCAATTAATCGAGCTAAGTATCTAATTGCAAATAATAATCTTGAAGGATCAAATGAGATAATTTTTATGGGTCTCACAACAAACCAACACATCTTTCTTTTCATTTATCTTTTTTTTTTTGGTATCCCACCTGGTTCACCGGAACCTTCGATTCCGACTAATCCGGATTTCACCCCGCGTTGGGCCCACGGTCGTGGGGGAAGAGCTCCTAACACCATTTTCACCATTTCCACGCCTCGAACCGAGAACGTGATGGTGGGAAAGCAAATCCCTTACCAGTTGCTCCCAATGGTTGTTTGCTCCCAATGGTTGTTGGTTCATTTATCTATTTATTTTAAGCCAATGCTCCCTCAACTTAATGTCTCTATTCCCGGCCCAACCCAACAATTTAATTACTTCAACCCAACCAAAATCCTATCAGGCCACACTTCCTCATTTAAACCTCAGCCATCACCAAAACGCAGCAGCAGTAGGTCTATTTCTCCAACTCATTCAGCCACGTCCATTGTACATGTGCAGATCCATTCAGCAGTAAAATAAGCTCATTCTCATTCTCATCTTAGCCCAATGACAAAATCACCCAGCCCATTATACTTATCAGCTTACTCCCTCTGCACGCACAAAACAGACCACGTTATCACAGGGTTGAGATTCTCTCCTTATCTTTTTCTCATTATCTTTAAATCATATCCATCCAATCAATCGCAATACTATTTTAACTTCTCTCTCCTCTTCCTAATCAACGACTCAGATCAGCCTAGGAGAGAAAATGAGAAATAAGATTATGAGAATATCCTCTCCCCGTTATCACATAGGAAGAGAAAAATCTCAGCTTCGATTAAAAAAAAACCGATAACGCCATACTCCATCAATTTGCTGATCTCATTCGGCCAGAGCACCAGATCACGCGATCAGAGGCAGAGATCATATGCAACAGCAACATCCTTGCTTCTTATATCAGCAAATCCAGACCCCAACATACTTCTTGAGCCTCACAAACTGAACGTGTATTCTCCTCTGTGTAATTCCTCGAGCCCAGCGTCTTGCATCACAGATTGAACCTTTAGCTTTTATTTAAACATTTGCTTCATAGTTTCCTCCATCCACTTTGTTTCAGTCAAATCGAGAGAGGGAGAGAGAGTGAGAAAGAGAGGGTCGAGGAAAGGAAGGAAGGGAGCTGGCAGTGAGTGTTCATTGATCACTTTTCCTTTGAATAACAACACCAAAACAGGGGCGTTGGTCTTTGGGTAGAGATCGCGTTGTGCAAGTCTGAATCTGAAAGTAAGTCTTTGGGTCTTTGTCCTTTTGATTTTTTTGTTACTCTCCAACACAAACTTATGAGTATAAAAGACATAAGAAATGAGCTAGTAGTTGCCCGTTGCCGCAACATGAAAGCTGAAACAGGGACTTAGAGTTATATATAGATAACCAATAATTATAAATGGGTTAAGGAGCAATAATACACATGGGCTTTGCCTCAGAGAGCGTCCAGCACCACGTGGTTTTTTTGGGATCAAAAGTACGCATGTGGTTAACTTATAGGAACAAAAGTCACATATCTATTAAAAGGAAAAATGTTGACCGTTAAAATGAAACTTTTGACTAACAGTGATGATTTGGCATGGTGATTTGGCAGTCAAATGGTCTCCAAATGTGCTTTAAACGTGGCAATGGGGTGAGCTGGAGTTAAACCACAGTCACAAATTCTCAGAGGAGATCAAAGGAACGAGATCGTGAATCCACTGGTTGGTGTTGGCGGATTGTTTTGATTTCGAAGCTTCTGGAGCGAGAAGGATTTTCTCTACATTCGCATATATAGCTACTCTGATTTTGCTTGCTCTGGCTAGGGTTAATAGGTCCGCCGCACTGTGTCGTTTTCCGGCGGGATCAAACGTTGAGCCACCAATTTTGGTTCCAAGTTTGTGATCTAAGCTAAATCCATTTAAGAAGCCTTCTTGGGTCATCAAGTTAGGTCTGCCATAGCCAACGCCACCACGTTCAAGAACAAGAACTCGAAACATAGTCGACAATGTTGCCGCCAACGGGCAACCGGCAGTGCCGCCGCCGACAATGATGTAATCGTAGCTATCTTCAAGCGGCATTTCGTTGGCATTGAACACGAACCTCAGGTAATTTGGTTCTGAGCAAAGAATAATCATGAAAGAATAAATCGGTTTCTTGCCCAAAGAAAAAGAAAGAAATCGAAATGCCCAAATTGAAATGAAATTAGGGTACCTTGCTGAGGCTGCGTCTGCGCGTTAGATCTTGGAATTAGGCATCTTTTCCTGTTAGATCTTGCCTGCATATGGGTTTTGATTTTTTCAGTTTTTTATTTATACAAGTGTTTGTGCATCCCTGTTCTTTGTTTCTTCTTCCTTCTTCAATGGCTCAGGTACTGCTCCTCCTTCATCTCTTCCTTTCTCATCCGATTTATCTGAATCAATTTAGCCTTCTTTTTCATCTTCTTTCTCTGGATGACTATGACTGATGATAAGACAAAGCAGAAAGCAATAGAAGCAGCTGCAGATATCTATGGTGTTTGAAATTCCATCTTCTTCTTCAGAAAAAAAAAAAAAAAAACTCAAATTTTCTTCCTTTGAATAATGGAATTTTACCCAGGATTCGTCTGATTCATTTGTTGCTGATTTTTTTCTTTTTTGGTCATCTTTGGTGGTGTGACTTTTGGGGGGTTGCCAGTGGCGGGGGGAGGGGGGCGGCAGATGCCGATGAGATGAGGAAGAAGAGAGGGCATTTTGGTATTTTCAGTTGCAATCACCATGCCAAATCATCACGTTAGTCAAAAGTTTCATTTTAACGGTCAACATTTTTTCTTTTAACAGATATGTGACTTTTGCTCCTATAAGTTAACCACATGTGTACTTTTGATCCAAAAAAAACCACGTGGTGCTGGACGCTCCCTGAGGCAAAGCCCATGTGTATTATTGCTCCTTAATCCATTATAAATCAAAAGATAACATAGTAAAAAAAAAAATTCTATGATGTTTGTAAGGAGACTCATTACAAAGCACATCACTTTCAGAAATTATTTTCTTAGAAATATCACTTTCTGGAATTATTTTCTTCTTAAAGAACACATCTATGTTTTTCTGTTTATCCTTACTTATCTTTTTCAACCCACAACAAATTTGGTGACTTAAAATATATATTGATGTCAATATTAATTAGTACCTTATATCACTAAACATTAATTCTTATAGTACTACTCAATCCACAAAACTAATACTTAAATGCGCATTCTATCTACCTCCAAACAAAATAATTGGAGAAAATAAAAGAAATATAATATGAACCCCAAAAAATATTTTTTAAAAACATACAAATCTGATTCAATTTCAACTAAGCAAATAACCTATTATAATCTATTTTTGAAAGAGAAATTCATTATAAAATCATAAGACAACCAAATAATAAATCCAAACCGATTAAAATTGGCCATTAATCATGCTCTACATATATATAGTCATTTGTTGTCAAAACTCAAGACTCTCCCAAAATCATAACCTCAAAATTTTCACTAATCAACACAATATTACCCTCATTATAAAGATAAAAATACGTAGAATAACATTGTCCTAATAAAAAAAAAGTATAATTACAGAAAAAGATAAGAGATTAGCTGGGGCCAAATTATTGGCCAAAATAAAATATTATATAATACATATTTACAAATACATAAGATAAGAGAAGGTCAGCTGGGGTCAAGGCCATAATGTGGCTCCGCCACTATATATATATATATATATATATATATATATATATATATATATATATATATATATATATATATATATATATATATATTTCTCTGCGCGTAGGAATAAAGAGGAAGCATACTATATATATAACTTTGTTGTCATGCGTTTAAGCATGCATACACCGTTGCACATGATCTAGACATATATATATATATATATATATATATATATATATATATATATAAGTTACTTTGCTATCATTTATATATAATATATGCACATGAAACGCTGTACTGGAGAAATAGGGAAGTTGCTGATATGAAACTGAAACTAGTTTTGCTGCTGGAATAGTCGTTTTGAGTAAGGTAAAAACTAGTGTAAATGAACTCTTTTTACCCTGAAATTTTGTGGGTATTTAGTGTAAAAGAACACCCAAATCGGACGTGTAGAATGAGATATATGGTTTTCCAAAGTTTAGCCAAAATCTGGAACGTTTTCTGCACTTCTGGTGAACAGTAATTTTCGGGCTTGATTTTGAAATGGCAAACATTTGAATTTTTCCTTGAAATTTTTACATTAAATAGTAGACTCAATAAGGTTTAAAAAGAGTCTTGGATCACCTTAAACGGAGGTCAATAGCTCCAGATATAATTTTTAGAAGTTGAGCTAAAAATCTGGAAATTTCTGGTATGCTTCTGGAATATGAAAATGACGTTGGATTTCGGACTAAGTAAACAAAATCATAAAAATGTGAAATTTTTCATATAAATATTAGACACATAGAGGTTTAATATGATAGGTAATTTGTCGAATTATGATAAGTATTGAAGGAGTTATTATTCCCCGAAGATTGGTCAAGAAATCTGGGAAATTTTGGACAATGTTTATGTTTTTCGAAAGTTGAAAATTTTCTCAATCATAAATCAACTTGGTGACTTTAATTTATGAAAATAGACTTATCAAGGTTTAAGTAGAAATTGGAATCACTCCATTTGGAGTTGTATCGGTCAAGTTATGTATTTTCTAAATTCTCAAAAAAGTTAAAGGCTGAATTTTTAATAAGTCTTAAAATAGACACGCAAGTTGTTAATTGTGCATCAGATTAGAGCTTATATGGAGTTAGTAATTATTAAGCTCTTAATTTAAAGTGTTGGAATAGCCTATGAGGGTTTAAAATAATTATAGAGGAATAATAATAAATAAATAGTAATGAATAATATTATTATTAAAATTTGTATATTTTTAATTTTATGAAATTATAAGTTATAATTTTGATTATGTAGAGTTTTAGAAGAGTTATTAATGATTAGTAAATTGATTGTGGTAGATTGATTTTTGGCGTGTGTTTGAGCTCTTGGATTAAGAGCAATATGATAATAGTTAGCTTCGGCGAGAGGTAACCATTTTCCACTTGTTATATGTATTAGTATGTTGTTTGTGAGTATCTTGTAAAATGATTATGAATATTTTAATAGAAATTGCCTTGTGGAACCTTACTATTTGAATTGTGAAATATATGCATATATTTATATATGTATAAGGATTGAGAATTGAGATATTATAACATGATATGAATGTGTAAATCTTGAAAAAATTCTTGTTGAGTTATTTATTATGATAATTATGAAAAGTGTTGAATTGGGAAGAAATAGAATAGTTTATTTCATCACGTGGTGAGGCCTCCATTGGTGCACGATGGTTGGCTTTCTATTGTCTCATCTGTTCAATGAGGGACTGGCCCACTAGCTTAATGAAGACTTACGACACCCCGCTAGTTCAATGAGGGGAAAAGACCCATGGTCTGAGACATGTGCTCTGAGGATTTTGGTCGGTCCTCATCACATGACCAGTGAGGTTTTGAGTAACTAGTAATATGAATGTAACTTAGCCCATGGGTCTAGTCGGAGGAAATAAGGTGGTTCGATTGGATTGATGGGAGGCATCTTGAGAATTGTATTAATGAAAATTGTGATATATAATTTTGATACAGATTTTATGACATGAAAATTTGTGACGTGTGTATTGGTGAATGATATTTTTAATACTTTGTTATATAAATTGTTTCACTTGACATCTCACTAGCACATATTAGTATTCGTAATAAGTTGGATTGATGGTTACCGACATTTTTCAGGTAATAGTTCCCGTACGGGTCCATCAGGGAAGATCTCGGAAGTTTAGGTTACTTCTGCTGAAAGTAGTATTTCCGTCTTTTTGGTATATGTTGGATGATTGTTTATTGTCACGTTAGGGCTCATTTTGCATACTCTGATTTATTTTGTATATTTTGGCAAGTGATGAAGCATTATTTAGTTGTTGATCAACCCTTAATCAATGATTATGTTAAGTAAAATGGAGGGCGTTACAGCAAGAGCCGGCAAATCGGGCCGAGCCCATCGGGCCGGCCCGTTTAGGCCCTGGCCCTGCAAGGGCCGGGCTTGAAAAATAGACGAGATATTTGAAATTGGCCCTGTAGGGCCGGCCACAGAGGGCCTCGGGCTTAAACGGGCCGGCCACGGAGGGCCTCGGGCCACTCTGCGCAGCCCTTTTCACCGTAGCTTTTCTTTTTTTTTTTTTTAATTTATATATTTTTGTCTTTGTTATAGAGTTATTTATCCATTTAACTACAAATACATAATAAATATACTCTAATTTTATGATTTGGTTTATTATTTGTTGTAAATAAAATTACTCTTATGTTTAATGATTAAATTATTTGTTACAATAAAAGTCATCGTACTAATGTCGCTTAGTGGTATGTTTCTTATGTTTTATGTGAGTTATTTGTGAACATAGTTTGCTTTTGATTATGAATTAGTGACTGTGCTTATTTGTTGCATGATTTGTGATGTAATTTACTAATTATATTTCTTTAAAAAAAACATAGGAAAATTAATTAAAATTTGGAATAGTAATTTCCGGGCCCTGGAGGGCCGGCCCTGGCCCTGGTGCTCTCGGGCCGGGCTTTGGAAAACATGTATTTTTCTTACCTCGGGCCCTGGAGGGCCGGCCCTGTTAGGCCCTGGCCCTTCACGGGCCGGCCCTGATTGCCAGCTCTAGTTACAGCTTCAAGCATGGAATCTCATTCATGCTATGACAGGTGGTTCATAGTGTATATGGAATTATGGATGAGAAAGAGCATGTAGATTTGACCATTAATTGAGCATATGATCTGTATTATTGTGATCAAGGTTATCAGATTCGTAAGTTTAAGTAAACTTGTGATAATGACGTAAACTCGTATCATGAACTCTAATTGTAAACTCATAAGATTTTAATTTCACTATTAAATAGGTATTGATAGTATATAATAAATAATTACAATATAAAAAGTAACAACAATTTAATTTTAATATATTTTAAATCCAAATAATTAAAATTCAATCCATCAATATTCAAAATTTACCATATTAAATAAATAAATTTTTATAAAACTCACATATAAAGCCACTAAGTATAATCACATAAAAAAAGTTAACACGAGTTTAAGGGTGAGTTAACATAGTTTTGTAAGTTTGAAATGTAAAAACGGTAAACTCGATGTATAAACTCATAAGTTTAATCGAGTTTACAACGGCCACGAGTTTACCAGTGACTCGACTCGATTTAGTAAACTATAAACGTAAAAATGGCGAACTCGAAAAGTCAACTCATGAGTTTAATAACAATGATTGTGATATCGCCAGGGACGGAATTAGGGGGCTGGGTGGCCCCCGCCCCCTAAAATTATAGAGAAGAACCCAAAGTTTTAGGAAATCACAATTCAGCTTTATAAAATTTTAGTATTTTCCCTTTAGTCCTCCCCTAATAGTTTCATTAAGGGACTAAAGTAAAAAGATTACAGTTTTTATGAGGTTAAAATGTGATTTCTTGAAATTATGGGTTGGTTTTTGTAATTTTGGCCCCTCCTAATTACCAGTACTGGTCCATCCGTGGATGTCACCATGAGTGTTGGAAGGTGAGATGATGCTCATTGGTGCTAATTGCCTAGTTGATATATGAGATCTAATTAGTTATGATCTCATTAGTTGGTTAATCACAACGGGTTAGCGACTTTAAGATTCTATATAGAGAAGTCATAGATATAGTTTAGGGTGTGAAGGGATATTGATTTCCCACGTATCAAAGTAAAAGAGAGAGGATAATTTGGGTTTTAATGTCATTTTTTAAGTGTATAAATATAAATTCTTCTGTTATCTGAATCTCCTCACCAATAGATGCATATTCCAGTTGATCAGTGTTCTCTCCTTTCTCTTTCAAAATAACATTGTATTTAATTTTACTTATTTCAAGATATTTATATTTAAGACTATTCTATTTCCTAGTAATAAGTTATTATTAATATTTAATTAAGTTTAATGTTAATGAGTTCGATGATAGAAAAGTTACAATACTGCCCCATCCTTTTAAACTAGGGTTAAGGTGCAATTTTACACATGAAGTTTACCCCCGGGAGCGCCCAGCACCACGAAGTTTTTTCAGGAGCAAAAGTACACATGACATTACGTTTTGGGAGCAAAAATGACACGGGCCGTTAGTTGACCGTTAACTTGGATGGAAGTGAACAGTAACGCGGGTAAAATTACACTTTTGCCCTAAGTTTTTTTTTTTAAAAAAATAAAACAAAAATTAGCCCCCGGTGGGCCGCCACCGCCGGCCGACCACCCCCGCCGGCGGCGGTGGCCAGCGGCGGCGGTTGTTGGCTGCTGGTGGTGGGGCCGACCGGGCGGAGGGGGTATTTTTAGTTTTTTTTAGTTAAAACTAAGGGCAAAAGTGTAATTTTTACTTAAAACTAAGGGCAAAAATGTAATTTTTACTTAAAACCAAGGGCAAAATGGTAATTTTCTCTTTTTACTTACCATCAGCGTCCACTTCAGCATCCACGTCATCGTCCACGTCAGCATGTCAGTCCAAATAAACGTCACGCCACGTCAGCGTTTCATCCAAGTTAACGGTCAACTGACGGTCAACTAACGGCCCGTGGTATTTTTGCTCCCAAAACGTAATGTCATGTGTACTTTTGCTCCTGAAAAAACTTTGTGGTGCTGGGCGCTCCCGGGGGTAAACTTCATGTGTAAAATTGCTCCTTAACCCTTTAAACTATTATAAAACACTTTAATTTTCCCTCTCCATCAAATATTCAAAAAAAAAAATAAAAAAATAAAAGGGGAAGTTATTAATATTTAAAATATTTAGCAAATATTCGATAGACTATATGGGAAAAGAATCACAATTCATTGGGGATAAATCAGTATCATCATCATCAATAATTTTTATATGAAATCTCTTCCTCAACTCACAAATCAGAGTTCAAGAGAAAATAATTATGTGACCCATACATGTACGGTACTGGAATAGTTATATTAATAAAATTGTATTTATAATATAATTAGACTAAATATATTTGTGTAAAGGAGCAAAAATACACATATGCTTTGCTCTCGAGAGCGCCCAGCACCATATACTTTTTTTTGGGAGCAAAAATACACATGAACTTTCTCAAATGGAGGAAAAATGTCATCCTTGTTAACTACCTGAAACGTCCGTTACTTTTTGGTGTGTGGGCCCCACAATTTTCCACCTCACCTTCTTCTCTCTATTTCTCTTTCTTCCACATCTGACTTCATCTTTCTCTTTCTTCTTTATCACAAGTCGACGATTCCTCTTTCTCACATCTCTCTATTTCTCTTTCTCTTTCTTCTTTAACATACGCCTGACTTCCTCTTTCTCCTTCTCTTTCTTCTTCATCGTCGATTTGTTAGGGAAAGAAAATCAATCTTCCGCCATGTTTGAGAGTCTGAAGATCGGTGACGATTTGGGAGATGTGAGTGATCCATTTCATTGTAAATGCGGAAGCGCACGCGTTCTTGCTACTACGGCCATAGTTGGTAGCACATCCACTTTGAAAGCAACAATAAAAAGCTTCAAATTTAGGCACGCATTGCAGATCTAAAGATCCACACTTTCGCCATTTCTTATCTAACTCACTCCTCAACTGCAATCCTCCGTCTTCCTATTCTGTTTCTGAAATTCCCTTCTCATTAGGTTTCTCTATTATCCTTCACATTGTCATTTTCTTCCTTTTCAGATAGTTTTTTATTTTCCTGTAAATTATGCAAATGCGAGTTTAGATTGATATGAAATAGTGTTTCTATGCTAATTGCGTCTATGATGAATAAATTCGTAATGACTGGATCCATCTACAACCTCCACTTCCCGCAGTGTTTCGTTGTGAAATCTCTTCAACTTGAGCTTCTTTAATTCTTTTTTTCTTTTCGGTTTTACGTTTGCAATCTCTTTCCTTGCATAAATAGGTAGGTTGGGAAAGAAAATCAATCGAATCCTTTAAAGAAGAACAAGAAAAGAAAAGAAAAACCAGTGAATGAAAGAACGGTGATGAAGATAGGAAGAGAGAAAAAGTTTGAATGAAAATGGTGTGAGGAAAGAGAAGGACAAAGCAGTCGGACTTGTGATAAAGAAGAAAGAGAAAGAGAAATAGAGAGATGTGAGAAAGAAGAATTGTCGACTTGTAATAAAGAAGAAAGAGAAAGAGAAAGTAAGACGTGGAAGAAAGAGAAATAGAGAGAAAAATGTGAGGTGGAAAATTGTGGGGCCCACACACCAAAAAGTAACGGACGTTTCAGGTAGTTAACGGGGATGACATTTTTGCTCTATTTGAGAAAGTTCATGTGTGTTTTTGCTCCCTAAAAAAACATATGGTGCTGGGCGCTCCCGATAGTAAAGCACATGTGTATTTTTGCTCATTTACCCAATATATTTTTGGTCCTTTAAGTTAGTTTACATGAGGTATATTTTTTGTCTCTTAATTTTATAAAGTACACTTTTGGTCTCATGATTCAAATACCGTTAATGTTGTTAATGGAAAATACTGACAGGTGTAAACTCAAATAATAAATGTGTAAGTCAATGCCATTAATTTTAAATTTAAAATATGTGTAGATTGAAAATATCTAAAAACCTAATAAAGCCGTCAATATCAAAACTTCTTATTGAATTAAAAAAAATTGTAATTTAATAATATAAATATACTAGTTTGATAATCTAAATAGCAAAACTTCTATTTCATTTATAGTGATGTGTCAGTTTATTTTAGTTTAATAATCTAGATATATTATATCAAAATATTAAAACTTGAGTATGTTTTATCAACTACACAATCAACATTTGAGTTCATCAACATTTTCAGTTAGCAACATTAGCCGTGTTAGAAATATATGACCAAAAATATAATGTATAAAATGTAAAACTTAAAAAACTAAAAGTATACCAACATAATTATCAACTTTATTCTTAGAAACTGTAATAGCTGGTTCATATGAAAACGTGACTTGTTTGGATACATTAATCGAAAAATTATCATAATTCACTAATTAAATAATCACATTTTCTTTCAGCAACATATCCCTATATTTGGGGAGATGTAATTTTTTTTTTCTTTCCTATTTTGACTTTATTACTTTCTTTATGTGATTTTTCTTTAGAGGCAAGGAGAGGGTTATAAAATACTCCTCCAATTTTACTACAATTGAATTAACAATGGGGGTAAACACTTGTTATTAGTAAATCTTTCTTTTGCCCCCGGTTTGTGAATAATAAATAGTTAAAAATTACTATATAATTAAATTAAAAACTAAAAATTCAACAATGCAAAAATGATATTAAAAAACAACTAAAAAATTATAATATATTTGTATTATACGTTCTACTCTTTTTTTCCGATAACAGGTCCGCTTCACCAATAAAAAAAATGTTAAATTTCTTTTGTACCCCGAAATAACATTATTTTTATAATTAACACATAATTATAGGAAAAGAACATTATTTAATTCACTAATTAAATAATCACATTTCCTTTGTGCAACATATCCCTCATGGGGAGATATAAATTTTTTCTCTTTTTGACTTTATTACTTTCTTTATGTGATTTTTCTTTGGTAGTTACCATAATTGAATTATGTTCATCTTGCTCTCAATGTACGGAAAGTAAACACTTGTTATTGATAAATCCTTTTTTGCTACCGATTAAGAATAATAAATAGTTAAAAATTACTATATAATTAAATTAAAAACTAAAAGTTCAGCAATGCAAAAATGATATGGAAAAACAATTAAAAAATTTAAAAAAAATATTTGTATAATACTTTCTACTCTTTTTTTCCAAAAACCGGTTCACTTTACCAATAAAAAAAATGTTAAATTTCTTCTGTACCCCGAAATAGCATTATTTTTTTATACTTGACAATAATTATAGCGAAATGATACCCAAGTCCAATAAAAAAATAATACTAAAAAGTGTAAGATCTTTCATTTGTCAATGATTAATTCATTGAATGGGTGAAAAACATTGATTTACGACTTAGCTTACATAAAGCCTGGCTTAGCGGCTTAGGCTTATTTAGATAAATAAGTCAGACTTATTTTTACAAAGCCTAGCCTATAAAATCCATTGCCTTATCTATTTACTTTTTTTTAATTTATACTATTATATAAGTATATATATTATCATCTAAATAATTGTATAAATTATTTATACATTTACCAATTTAGTTTTAATCCTAAATTTCATATCCAATTGTCATTCACACACATGCACACACACTTAAACATTGTATTAACATCAATCATTTACCCTCTACCTCTCTCTTCTTCTATTGTTCTAGATGGCAACACTAACTCACTTACTCTTTTATAATTTGTGTTATCCACTAAATCCTAGCATGAGGAGTTTATCCCAATTTATGTGGAAAAAGTAGAAGAGGTAAAATATAGTTTTATTTGTTGCTTATTTTACTTGATTGATTTTAGAAAACACATTTCATTAGTCAACAAACAATTAATTTTTTTTATTCCTACTTGCTCGAATAACTATTGTCACTAGGTATTCCCCCTTACAAAGCCCTTATATTACGACAATAATGAATATTAGACTTTTAAGACGTAACAAGACTTTCGACCCATGCGATGCACGGATATGATTGTACCAAAAAGACTTGAAATGAATAAGATGGACTAATATGTAACAAATTAACCGTTCTATTAAATCAATACACTTTTACAAAGATCATAACATAGTACTCATTCTGAAACCTACCCTATATCAATGAAACAAAAGGTTTTGGAAAACTTCTCTATAAACAACATTTATTGTGGTATTACTGCATTTACCAAACTCGTTTAGTATAAGGATTTTTAAACCACTGAAATTCTTAACTCTAGACATGGCAACATATAATTGCCCATGTGAGAAAATTGGGCTTAGTAGGTAAAGGCCTGCATTTGACAATGATTGACATTGGCTTTTGTTTATCGTCATTGCAAATGAAATTATGATTGGAATTTTTCTTCTTGTCATTTTGAATGGCAGTGTAGTTTCAGAAGGATTCATATCCATTCTGTGTATCAAAATCTCTTCACCTGCGCTTGTTCCATTCAATGCCTTAGCTTTAACGACATTCTTCCCAAGTTGTGTAATTTGAAGTCTTGTACCGTTGCACAATCCTGCAGATTGGTCAATGTTCCTTATTAACATAACATGTACACCAATTTTTAAAACCAATTTATGATGAGGAAAGCCAGAGCATTTAATTGCATTCAGGTATTCTATGTCATATAAATCCGCAAAGCTTTCATTTGCATTGTCGACACGATTTATAGAATCTGAACTGAAGTACTGCACTGCATCTCCTGGCAACAAAGAGCAAATGTAGTCATTCAATGTGTCGACACTCTCTGTTGTTGGTGTTAGGATTGACCTACTATGCAAGTAATCTTCGTCAAATAGGCGCTCTATTAAATCTGGATAGGTAGATTTAACGATACAGTTAATTGGATTACAATCATCGTGAAGCAAAAAATCTTCTGGAATAACGACGTCTGCAATACCATCGTGTGGTAATCCAATGTCTCCATCTCCTACAAGTAACAACCATTCGAAAATGATTTTATTTTTTGTTGCTCAATTGGATCGTTGGAAGACTTGACCTCATGTTCCTTGTTAATCGCGATAATTTGCAATCATTCCATAGATAAGAAGCGTTGATTGTTGCATCTACAATCTCTGCTCGCCCACTTTTCGGTATGACCGGAAGGATTTGCCTAAAATCACCACCCATGACGACACATTTTCCTCCAAATGTGGAATTGCTCTTCAATATGTCCCTCAATGTTCTATCAACAGCCTCAACACAATATTTCTTCACCATGGGCGCTTCATCACAAATAATGATGTCAGTAGCTTTTAGTAAATTTGCCATTGGCGATTGATGAGAAATAGAACAAATGGAGTCTTCATTGACGTCAATAGGTATACAAAGCCTAGAATGTGCGGTCCTACCGGATGGTAGTAGAGTTGCAGCTATTCCACTTGATGCTACATTTAGTATGATTCCCCCATTTGATCTTACTGAAGCTGTCAATGCATTCCATATAAATGTTTTTCCAGTTCCGCCAAATCCATGCAGAAAGAAGAACCCATGTAGCTCCCAACTAATTCATACAATTCAGGATCTACAAGTTTATCTGGTATCTCTGCTGATATTAATTGGTCAACATCAAACGGAGATGTTAATTTGTCCGCCTCAAACAACCATAGTATGATATGTGCATGTGGAAGCCCTCTCTTTTGAAACTCAACTGTGTATACATATGCATTTTCAAAGGCATAAATTTAGTTAAAATGTTTAAAAGTAAACATCGATATTTAAACAATCTTGGAACTATATTGACTATTTAAATGTTAGATCTGGATAATTTAAAGTCATTTTTAGAGAAATACAACAAACATTTAATGATCGACTGCAGATTTTGTAAATTATATAAATCTGAAAGTTGATTATCAATGACAAAAAAATATTGAATTACTTTACAATGATTATTTAATCTTGTTCAAATAATAGTAAAAGGATACCTGCTTTGATGGAGCCGAGTATCTTCTCATCCTTCAAAATTCTCATTAATTTGTCAAGCTTTATGTGGAATACCCTACTCAATATTTCTAGTTTGTCACAGGGTTTTAAACCGTCTTTCTCACAATGACGAGTAATCTCAGGCCACATTGGGTTGCATGTGAAGGTCAGAAATATATCTGGATAACCAGCCCAAGCACAAATGGTCATAGCATCTTGATAGTTTTGAATCATGTATCGTGCGCCACCAGTGAAAGAAGACGGTAAAATAACTCGTCGTCCGGTCGATGAAGGGTCCGTCTCTCCTCTGGTAACTGCATCTATTAGTCCACTGTAAAGATCAATCGTTAAATCCTTTTGATGCTTTCTAATGTAATCAAGCCTATCGCTTTCAACCATTGAGTATCCGTCTACAATGAACTGCTGTAGTAATTTTTTTCCATGCAATATGACTGACCTTTCAGACTTCCTCCTCATTAAATGGAATGCATGTACTCCCTTGGTGTTAGCTTCTTCTTCTTTTTTGTGGTTGATAGTGACTCTTGAGCATGTTCATTTGACGATTCATAACCGTTGTCTCCATATGGCAAAAGCAACGGATACTGCAATGGGAGATATGCCATATGTAGCTCATCGATTCTTTGTAAACTTCCACTTTGTCGTTTGACAATGATGTCCATCAAAGTCACCTAAAATTAGAACTGCAAGCTCAAAAGTTGTGGGCATATTATATTGCTTAGATTGGCCAGTTATGTTGCTACTTCTGATTAGCCTTATACTAACATCAGATATGACATTCTGCTTAATGATTTCCGCAGCGTTCCTATAATGTTTGACCACACAGTTGTGTTTATCTAGGCATTCTTTTAACATTTCAATCATACTTTGATCCAAATGTCTGCCACCAACATGACTGCTGGGAAAATCAGAATGTACAAAATATTAAATCTGGTGTCGTATTTATTAAAGAAATATGTACAACGGGTAAATATATTTAAATAACACTAACCTCACGGTCGAAATTCGATTTGATACTTCATTTTCAGTGTCGTAAATATATAGTTGGGCGTAAACTGGAGGATTTCCTTGAGGAGGCAATAAACTATCAATCAAATGCTGGTTTTGACCTGAAAGGACAAATGAATAAGGGCCTCCTCCCTTAGAGTTGATTGAACGGTCAATTCTGCCACCCATAGAGGTGAATGAAAACATGTTGTTGTACAAACGAATATTTCTCAAGAAATTTTTTGCATGTGATGAATCTTTGTTGAAAAAGAGTTGTTCAAGCTCTTCAGGAGGCCTTTTCAACAAAGGAACGATAATCTTTCCTTTACAACAGCAAATGCCAAACTGCGCAACTAAATTTTTCTTGAGACCTTTCAGTCTCTCTGCAAACCACATTTGGGAACCACATAATTTACATTCAAGACTAGCATCTCCATCGTCAAAGTAATTGGAATGAAACGTACACGTCAGATTGTTGTCGACCACTCCATAAGGGGTAGATGTATCATGTTGATCGTTAGTAGCTCTGGAATCTGGTAGAAAATGTTTTCAAGAAGTTTTATTTAAATATGATGAAATCTGACAATAAAAAAGAAAAGAAAAAGAGAATGTATTTACTTTTTTAACCGATACTTACTTTCATGTAATGAAATGTCTAGACTTTTGCATAAATTAGTAGCTAATTCACGAATTTGTGACAGATGTGTTTTTCCTCTCTTCTTTTGATTCACGGATTGTGATTCAGGTCAAACTGTATGAGTAACATTAAGGGCTTGTTACGCATAGTTGATTCCCTTTTTTGAGAATAATGAGAGGTCACAGATGCTTGACGTCTTTGATTTATAGATCGACAGGCTATATAAGTAATTTATGTATGTCAATAATAGTTGATATGACTAACCTATTCTTTCATGATAGATGGTCTGTAACATTCAAAATGAAACGCGAAAACTGAAACATCTTGAAAAGAACTAACGGCTAGATGTGAATCAATGATATCCGGACGGTTTGATCCCATTATGTGTTTCAATTGTTGGCATGGATTGCCATGTAAGAAAACATCGTATTTATGAATTTCCAGTTTTTGTTAAAATTGAATCACGAAAGTAAATGGAATTAATTGTCATGGTTAATGTAGTTGACAAAATTCTTATTTCCTTCCTTTGAAAGACAATTATTCGATCAGATTTTCCTTCCTTTTTTAGTTTCTCTTTCCAAATTTTCTCCCGTAATCATAATGTGATCAAACCACAAAAGTCAACGAATTTGAAAAAAATGATATGAACTCAACTTCTTAAGTTGTTATTACTAATTTTCGCACTACAATTAAAACAAAAATACTTACGAATCAGCCTTATAATTCTAATTGGTAATATAATAACGAGTGATTCCATAATTTTGCAAATTAAGCGAGTCATACATTCATACTTTAGTATGTCAAAACTCCAGATTCTTTGCAGCTCTTTAAGGATATTAATATTTATAATATACCACTTTGGTCTTATTTATAAGAGAAAATTTCATATAAAGACGGTTGAATTAATATTTATTACCTATCTTCAAAATCGAAGTCTATGAAAATTCAAGAACATGTTTTTTTCCTTGAATATTAAATTAATAATATGTATTAAAGGTTAACCAAATCCCAACATTAATTCTTCAAAAATGGATTAGAGATTCCAACAACAATGGAAAATGGAGTTTTTGGTTATTTTTGGGAAATGTCTATTACTTGGTTATGATTTTTGATTCAATTATGATTTAATGTATATTTTCAATGTCAAATTTATTTTATTACCTTATCTTCGAAATGGAAACAATATCCTAATTAATTACAATGACTTGAAAATGAAATGCGTAACTGTACCCCACAATTATTATTAAAGTCGTCAAATTTTCTGGAGTATTGGGAAATTATCTAAACCACAATAATAAAAAATACGAATTAAATAGGAATAATATCCAAATAAATTCAAATAACTTGAAAATGAAATGTCTAATTTTAGCCTGTAATTATTATTGAGAGGATCAAAATTTCTGGAGTGAAGGGAAATTGTCTAGGAAATAATTATATTTGTTTTTTAGAAAAAGAAAATTACTTTGACAGATATTAACTGAATTGTTTTTAATGTAATAACACATGGACTAATTTAATGATATGATTATTTGACCCGTTTTGTAGTGAAACGAGTTCGGAAGTCATGACTCACAAGAAAGCAGCGAGGAATTTAAATATCCAAATTTTATATATCCCATGAAACAAAAGTTATCCATTCATTTTGCATGTAAGTAACTACGCCTCCACAAAACTACAAGGAGAAATAAATGCACAATAGGATGCTATCATAATACTAAACATCCAAAAGAAACATAATGCTAATTCAGGAATTCGAAAAAAAACCATGATATCCATAGATTCATGCTAGAATAGGATGCTAAACATGATAAGAATTATTTCTCCTTCTTGATGTTTTTCAAGGGTTTAGTTGGGCTCATTTTTGGTGTGCAAATCTCTGCAAGCCCAAGGTCCTCATATATAATTGGAGTATCGTTGCCAAGCGTCTTCCGTTTTGTGTAAGCCTCAGGTGATGTTGTCAATTGTGACACAGTATTATCACCATCTTCGATGACATTTTCTTGTGATATTGTGCGAATATTACCTGTGGAGACAGTTGATTCCTACGGGCATAGAAAATAATATGTTATGAACAACACCAGAACATATCAAAAAATAGGCTATGTATGAAAACTTATACCTCTATTATGGTTGTTGTTTGTTCCTACGAATACAAACAAAATTTAGTTGTAATTTAATTGCTGACACATAATTCAATAGTACGAATAATTGTTGTTCCTTACATGTCATGAACACTTACCTCTAGATTGGAATACTTAAACTGTTTGATCAAATTATTGTCAGCACAGAATTGTGTGACCCCAATGCTACTTGTCCTATGCTTTATGTTGTGGCTTTTAATCTTAAATTTGACAATGACAAGCTTCCCAGCAATTTCATCGAGTTCCTTGGGAATAGTAGAATTTCTTCCCTCCTTCATTTAAACAAATAAATACATTAATGTGTTTACAATATCAAATGGATATGAAGTACTTTGATGATTACATGTGCATAAATTTTTCACAACTTCTTGCATATCCTCTTTCATCTTTGATGCATATTTACCCAATAACTCAGTTGCATGACGATCAAAAAATATGATCGAACATTTGCCAGTGTCATCGTACACTTTGTAGTGCACCTTATATCTGTCAAGTCAAATTGAAAAGTTTGCAAAGTTTATTAGTGTAAATAAACTTTGTTCTCTGAACAAACTATACTGAATATAAATGTCTTACTTAGGAACAGTCATAAGCACGTCTTTATCATACTTTGTGCATTTTAGAGAGCCATTCGATTGATACTCATGCTTCTTATCACACGGACATGCATCATAGAACCAGCCATACAATGTTTCAAATTTTTGAATTGTCACTTTTGTCACGATATCACACTCCTGATCAAAGAAGAAGTAAAAAAATATTTGATTACGTAACCAATAATTATTAGCAATACAGTCATCGTTGATTTATTAATTCTAAATAACATTACAAAAATAATTACCCAGAAACAAAAAACATAA
The DNA here is from genome assembly GCA_025563575.1 of Acacia pycnantha. Taxonomy (NCBI): domain Eukaryota; kingdom Viridiplantae; phylum Streptophyta; class Magnoliopsida; order Fabales; family Fabaceae; genus Acacia; species Acacia pycnantha. Next base: position 1,741,215 of record JAMWYP010000031.1, on the reverse strand, counting down.
TACTTACTTGATCTAACTTAGCAATTTCACACAATGGAATCTTTGTTCTGAAGCTTAACATTGATTCAGCTGAGTATGTAGAATAATCACTTGATACTTGACTAAACAACTGTGTGCCAAGAGAGTCTTGACTAAGTCTATACATTGGGACGTTTATTCAAAGTGTAAATATATTTTTTCAATAGGAAAGACAATAGCATTTGAAATTCTTTTAATATAGTCTTATATTGTTATCCCACATTTCCTTTGTAATACCCGGATATTTATCTGGAATATTATAAATAAAAGTTGTATATTTCTGATAAGTGAAATTTCAATCTCCGATCTTGTATAATTACAGTCTATTTTCTAAGTAGAATTTCTGCAAGAAATTAGGGAGTTTAAGGGCCAAAGTGCCAAAATGACTAAAATACCCCTGTAAAGGGTAATCAACTTAGGAAATTATGGAAAAATACCAAAAGGCAATAAAATGACCAGTGAATTAGGAGAGTATAATATCTCTAATTACGGTAATTTAATAAATTATGAAATTGGAGAAATTGTACGAGAATGTGCCAAAAGTAATAAAGACCAAAATACCCTTACAAATTATAGAATAATGTAAGAGGCATGGAAATACTAAGGTTAATGCAATAATATGAAGATAATGAGACATTGTAATTAAGAAAATTATCAAGTGATGATAATTAAGTAATTAAGTAATATTGGGCTAATTACTTAAGCATAAGTGAAGGAAATTCACAAGTAATTATATGAAACCCTAAAATTGGTGGTTTTTGTTTTAAAATTAGTAAATATGTATTTACTAATTAATTGGAAATTTTTATGAAAAATAGTTGAGTTTAGGTATTTTTAGGCCTAAATACAAGAATGGACCAATTAGGGATTTTTGTTGGAATTTTTGGAAAAATTAATTAAATAAATCATTAAATAATTAAATAAATTAAAAAATAAATATTTATTAAATTAATTAAAGGGGGCAACGAAATTTTGGGCCAAATTAAAAGAAAAATAAAATAAAATGAAATAGGAAGCAAGTGGCCAACTTGCACATTTTTATAATAATATAATTTAATTCAAGTAAAATATGTGAATAGTAATATTTAAGTTAGGAAACGGACCCTATCTAGAGATCTAGGAATGGGATTATCAATATCAAAGTAGATTATTGATCAGTGGAATTTTACCTTCCATTAGACTCTTCCTAAGTTAATTCTGAAGTCGTTTGTGCATTTTCCTAATAAAACAAAATAGGGAAAAATGCATATAGGCATAATTTTGGAAAAGAGGAAAATAAATTCTAACTCAACATTTAGGAATGGGTTTGAATTTATTTAGACATATTTGGAATCAGTGAATTATTTCGAAGAGATTGATATCTCCGAAAACGAATTCCGACACCGACGCGATCGGACACGTTTTCGAGAAAACTTCAACCTGACTTGTTGGAGGCCTATATGGAATCAAAATAAAGGTTAACTTGGACATTTCTACTAAGTGAGAACATGTTTTCGAGTTGTAAATCCAGAATTTTGTGAATTCTCCGAAATCACGCGAATCGGGTACCGATCGGGAAAACGGTTATACAGGCATAAAGTGAGCTAAGTCACCACTTTTGGGCCAATGAGGGGCTGCCACATCAGCCCTAGGGTTCGGCCAAGAGTGTGTGTGTGTGGAAGAAGTGGCTTCTTGAACAAGTTGCATTAATGGGTTATTACAACTTGATTTTCCAAACAAAGCCTTGAATTTGCCAAACAAGGCCCTTGTTTTTCCTATAAATACCCCCTCCTTCATAATTCTCACACCTTTTCTTCCTTCTCTTGGCCGAAATTTTTGGTTGAGAAAGAAGAGAAAGGAGCTCGGGGGAATTGCAAATGGGCTCGTAGAATTGTCGGAAAGTCTTCAACGGTAAGTCTTTCTCATCTTTAGTTTTTAGTTTAGTAGTTAGTAGAATTGTTAGTTAGATTTAGAAAGTAGGTGACAAGATTCCTACAAATGTTTTAGAGCCTTGTTTGCGTTGAAAAATATGCGAGGTGTAAACATAGTAGGGATCGAGTCATTTACGAAAAGTTGTAGTTTTATAGCTCTTTTAAAGGTTAGGGGTAGTAATAGCCTTTAAATTTTGAGTATGATTGGGTATCATATGGGAGGGCTATTTTAGTCTTTATTTTCGAAAATCATAAATGCGTCGAAGTTATGGCGAAATTTTGGGAAGAAAATAGCCTACGTAGCGGAAGCGCTGGCGAAATTCCGCCAAGTAGGGGTATAGGGGCAAAATGGTGATTTTTACCTAAAATGCCAGTTATAATGTCAAATTACTAATGGAGGTGACATTATTCTCATAGGATATCCGAAATCCTAATTTGTTGCCGTTACGCTCGTCCAACGTGCCATTTGTCTGACAAACCATTGTTTTCCGTCGAAAGTACAGCTTCCGCCGAGAACATCCACGTACATCAACGAAGGTACGGACGCGTCTTGTAACACTAATCCTATAGCTCTCATATACATATATGTCATAGATACGTTCATATGGGGGCTCGCAGGGTCGCCGCTTTACATACAAATTTGTACGGGTTATAAGACATGATAATACGCTTTGAGTTTTCCTAGCGAGGACACGTGTTCGTGGCACGGAGTTAATGTGCGAGCTATATTTGTGTAGGACTTTACGTACGCTTTATGCTTATGTACCTGTCTGTGTCACAATGTTGTTGTGTAGGACCTTACATATTTGCTTCATGCATATGTTCTCATGCGTGTCACACTTCGATGAGATGTTGCTTGTTATGTCATGAATATCTCGTTGTCTATATACTTTATTTTATTTGAGCATAAGGTTAGCAGATTACCTCGAGATTCAATGCGGTGAATTGAATCTCATTTATGCTCTCGTGGTCCGGAGGACCGCGAATTGATGTCCTGGGAAAGCGGCGGAGTGACTTGCGGAAGAAGTCATCTTTATCTTACCGCTTTCTTTTCCTTTACGTCGATTATTTTCCGAACCATAGGATCACTTTGTAATGTCAATACAATATTACACTATGTTTCATGTTGGGTTATGATCAGTTACTCTTACGCTCCATTGCTCGACTCTGATTGATTGCAAAAAAAAAAAAATTTCCGCTTTAGAAAATGGGATGTTACACTTTATGGTATCAGAGCTAGTTAAGTTAACTATGATCGGGGGTTCTCACAGTGGTGATGCGTGACGAAGCATTAGCTCTTACCCCGACATGGCGGTGACCAATGTTGCCTTTGGCCGAGAGGCGGGCGTAAAACTAGCGGCTGAGGTACGATTTGTGTCACGGCGTGGGATTCGCTAGGGAGACATTTTATGGTATCGAGACTGTGTTTCGATCCTGGGACCCGTGGTTATGGTAAGTCTTTCATTCTTTAGTTTTTAGTTTAGTAGTTAGTAGAATTGTTAGTTAGATTTAGAAAGTAGTGACAAGATTCCTACAAATGTTTTAGAGCCTTGTTTGCGTTGAAAAAATATGCGAGTAGTGTAAACATAGTAGGGATCGAGTCGCCTTTGAAAGTTGTAGTTTTTATAGCTCTTTTAAAGGTTAGGGGGTAGTAATAGCCTTTAAATTTTGAGTATGATTTGGGTATCATACGGGAGGGCTATTTTAGTCTTTATTTTCAAGAATCATAAATGCGTCGAAGTTCTGGCGAAATTTTGGGAAGAAAATAGCCTATGTAGTGCAAGCGCCTGGCGAAAGTCCGCTGAGTAGGGGTATAGGGGCAAATGGTAATTTTTACCTAAATGCCAATTTTATTGTGTCAAATCACTAATGAAAGTGATATTACTCTTATAGGACGTCAGAAATCCTAATTTCTTTGCCGTTACGTTGTCCAACGTGTTGTCTGACAAACCACCGTTTTCCGTCGGAAGGTACGCTCGCTTTAAACATTTACGTACATCAACGAAGGTACGTTCGCGTCTTCGGTAACCTTAACACTTGTGTTTATAGTATGCATATATGTGATGATATGTTGTGTGAATACCTGGTCCAGAAGTGCAGGCTAGCTAGTCTATGCGGTAAGCCATCGAGTCAGCCGCTAACCCAAGGCATCCATACTGATAGACACTTACCTCGGCCATTCGTTCAGCTAATGGATGTACGTTCGCTGCATGTAACACTAATCTAGTGCTTGCTCATATGCATATATGTGATAGGTACATTCACTGATAGAGGCTCTGTTTCAGTAGGTCACCGACTTCTGACGGAGGCCTGCCAGGGCCACCCCACTCCTGACAGGATTCTTGTTAAGTGCCACTGTTCCTAGAAAGAGATTCTATTTGGGGTCACCACTTTGGATAAGAGATTCTATTAAGAGTCACCAAACCTGATAGAGATTCTCATTAGGTCACCACTTATAACGACTCGCTTGTTGCTTGGCGATCCGTCATCAAGAATTATACAACTGTTCTATAATCCTAGTGAGCTTGCTTGTGTTACTGCCTGCTATGGCATCGAATAATTCGCCATCCGTATACCGCTTTTATTTCCGAGCATAAGGTTAACTGCTACCCGAGATTCAAATTCGATAAATTGAATCTCAGCTATAGCTTCGGTGGTGGAGGACCACTGGACGGAAAGATCGAGGCAAGCTACACGAGTAAGCTCATATAGTTGGAGGGCAATGTAGGCACGAGCGAGCTCGCCCGAGACTGAGTTGTCACTTTTTAGCTTTACGTAATCACCTATGAGAACAATAGGATGACAGTATCAACAATCAATTACACTGCTTATCATTTTAACGGGAATCGCTTACTCTTACGTCCAAGGCTCTACTCGATTTTTAAAAATAAAAAAAAAAAAATTCCGCTTAGAAAACGGGATGTTATGATTTTAATGGAAAAGACTGATCTTTTCACAGCAAGATAATTTTTTTAAAATATCATTTCAAAATGACTAAATGGGATTTGAGTTACACCGATATATAGACAAAATACTCTGGTGCATGTCACGCAATAAGCCGTAAGAAGGATGCAAAATTTTACAAGAGTGGCCACAAGCATGCTCTTTTCAGTCCTATCATCGGCCCTCGACGCTATTAAGAAAAGTCGGCATTCATACTTACCACATTGGATTCAAGTGGTCTAGCTTATATATCAAAGATAGTTGTTAACATGCAATATTGGCATGGGAATTATAAATGCTCATGATCGCATCATGGTGAAGATAATCGATATGTATGGCACATACATAGCCGATGTAGGTTAGCACAATGAGGAATGTACTGAATGTGGAATGCCTTTCATCAGCCGGGATGTGGGTAGCCTCACAACGGATATCATAGTTGCCATGAAGATATCATATGCCGATGATAAAATAAGATAAGCCGAAGCATGGTGGTATCAATAGGCTATCAGAGTAAGAAGTGTTGTCAGAGTATTGATTTATTTAGTTGACATATTCATATACACCATCGGGAAAGTTAGTGTTGGCAAGATGCTGACCAGCATTTTGCATGATTTACGACACATATTTAGCATTTAAAGATTTTTAAATTGCGTGATTTTGACAAAAGTCGTGGGCACAGAATCCGGATGAAATTAGATTTTCTGAATTTCTATAAGAGTAATATCACCTTCATTAGTGATTTGACATTATAATCGGTATTTTGTTTGGCCTTGAATAGGGAAAGAGTTTCCACGATCCTGTTATTTGATAAAGTTTCTTTCCTCGAAATAATCAGACTTACGAAATGATGATTTTAGAGGTTGCACTAAAATAGTCTTATCACATGATACCTAATACACTCTTGAAAATAGCAGTTACCTAGTACAGTTGAGCCAATATCGAAGGTAACCACAGCGGGTACGAGGCCGGCACAGAAGCTTCCCACAAGGCCGCAGAGTTTTCTGTAAGCTTCCTCTTCTAATCAGTTTCTTAAAGCCAGAAACTGTGGCAAAGGGTGAGCCATTTTGCAGTTAAGTGAAAATTGGTCAACTTGCAGAAATATTCGACGTTAGCAACTTTCAAAAAGCCCTTTTCCTTCTTTGCATTCACACATTTCAATTTCAGGCCCAAATAAGGGCTTGGTCAGGTGGTAACACTGTCAATTCCGTAGCTGCAGCTTTCATATGAAGCATTTTCGTGATTCTAAAGCTGACCCAATTAATGATTTACACCTTGAAATATTTCATACTTGTAGAAATAAACCAGTTAACTTGAGTATTCTTGATTCCAGGCTTCCAACAAAGCCTGTATGTCTGTAACGGTATTAGTGTCTTGGCAGTCGTTCTCGAATACTATATTCGTAAAAACAATGAATCCAGTCAGGTTCATGAAGCCTTAATTCTTCCAAATGTAAAGCATACATGGCCTTATCGCCCTGCAATAATTAAATACTGCCTATTAAAGTAAAGGCTAATTAAATTAAAGAAAATTAACGAAATAAAATAAATGACAATATTTACCTAAATTTTTTGGGAATAAATTAGAAGAAACTTCTCATTTTACTATTCACATAATTTTACTTTAATTAATTATATTAATAAAATAAAATTATGTGAATAGTAAAATGGGAAATAGGAAACGGATCCTATCTAGAGATCTAGGAATGGGATTCCCAAAGTCAAGGTAAAATATTAATCAGTGGGTTTTTATCTTCCGTTAAACTCTTGCGGAAGTTAATTCTATTCCGAAAACAAGTTTCGACACTCTGACGCGGTTTGGACACGTCGCTCGAGAAAGACTCAACCGGACCGTTGGAGCCCTATATGGAATCAAAATATAGGTTAAAACTTGGACATTTCTACTAAGTGAGGAAATGGTTTCAGTTGTAAATCCAGAATTTTGAGATTTTTCCGAAATCACGCGAATCGGTACCGACGGAGAAATTGGCCTGGAAAGCTTCTCGGAAGCGCGACACGTGGCCACCTCCCATTGGCCAAACCCTTTATTTTTGGGCCTGAATTTCGTTCAAGTGTGAATGCAAAGAAGGAAAAGGGTTTTTTTGAAAAGTTGCTTGGACTTGGCTCCGTGATCGCTCTCACAAAGTTGATCCGACTCACCGAAACCCTACCTCCTTTCTATAAATACCCACCCCTCCCCTTGGTTTTTCTCACATTTGAGAAGCAAGAGCTGATTTAGAGAGAGAAAGAAGAGAGAGGAGCTCTGAAATTTTGCAATCAAGCCTCGGGTAAGTTTTCCTGACCGAGCTTTAAGCTTTCGTAGTTCTTTCAATAGCTGTAGTAGTAATGCTAGAGTAGCCTTTATTTTTCAAAGTATGATTAGATATCATATGATAGGGCTGGTTTTAGTCTAGAATTTCGAAAATCATAATTGCGTCAGTTCGCGAAATTTCGTGGGAAGAAAATTTGTAAGAGTAACGAAGCTACCGCGAAATTCCGCCGACATTGGGTATAAGGGCAAAATGGTAATTTTTACCTAAAATGCCGCTTATAATGTCAAATCACTAATGAAAGTGATATTACTCTTATAGGACGTCCGAAATCCTAATTTGCCGCCCCGCGTCGCTCACGACGAGCCGTTGTTGGAGATTTCACGATTTTCCGTAAACGTGCTAGAAATATCGTAATGGTCAACGAAGGTAATGTCAAGGCATCGTAAATACTAACTCGATGGTTATTGTATGAATATGTGTGTTTCCTCTCGTCATGTGTGTACTCGATTGTACTTTTGTCCGTACCTCGATTGTATTGTTGCCCAGTTGATCCCGATCGTACCGTTGTTATACATCCGACCGTATTATTTCTCTCGTCATGTCATACATCCGATCGTATGACTATCCATTATGCCTTAACCTTACATCCGACCGTATTGTTCTCGGCCGTGCATATCTGATTATGTACATTCCTCATTGTGCTTTAACCCTACATCCGATCAGTATTGTTATTGCCATACATATCCGATTATGTATTCCCTATGTCCGATCATAGTAAATGTTGCCAAGATATTTGAATGTCCTGGTGTACATATATGTTGTATATAAACATGAGGTTAACTCATACCTCGAGATCCAATGTGGGTAAATTGGATCTCGCCTCTTAACATAGCCGTCAGTTCGGGAGGACCGAGGATCGAGGAGAAGGACAAGCAAGACGCCTGTAGGAGTAAAGGACCAAGACTTCTTTCGTTATACTTTTGAAACACTCTTGTACCGTCGTTAAACAAGAAGACATGCTACCATGGGTATTTTAATATATATATCGCTTACTCAATCGCTCCGTGCACTACTCGATCATTTTGAAATGATGTTTTAAAAAAAAAATTATACCGCTTGTGAAAAGTCTGGATGTTACATTTGGTATCGTGTGCGAGTCCCAAAGATGGATCCTTAACTAAGTTTACTTTACACAGGTCAAGGCTGGGTTTACGTGGGCGTGCCAATCCGGCCGCCGTGAACTCCCTGAGGCCCCCCATGGTAGACACTTACCCGGCCATTCTTGCCTCTCGGATAATCCAGTTAGGTTCTAAGCCTTTTCAAAAATTCCGGGAGCATATTTTGAAAAATGAAAGCACGATATAGCCTAAGGTCTGGGTACCGCCCCCAACCGGCATGCCATTCGAACCGATGTACCACTTTCCGTCGGTACATTAACTCTCCGATAACCCCGATATCGCATCCGATCACTCGATCACCTCGATAGCGCCTTGATCACTCGAGAACCCGCGCTCAAACCGACGGGAACCCATTCTAGCACGAGCTCATACAGCACCTGAGATAGGCCATGCCGGGATGAGACTCCGAGACCAGGGAGGACGAGGTAGATAACCTCGAGAGGGACCGATATCTGATCGTGACCCATGTTGAAAATTTCTATTAGAGGAACCATTACGTATTTCCATACTCTTCTAAGGCCGGATTAGATCCACTCATCATCATTTTCTACGGATTCATCATGGAAATCTCCAAACAAATCGCCTCAGGGAAGATATATTACTCTGAAGGGAAAGACAAAAAGACGCATCAAGAGCTACGTTGAGAAAGGGAAGACCTCTCGTAGTTCAAAACCGAACCAATCCACACATAACATAGCGATAATCATTATCAAGTTTCTTAAGTAACAAATCACGAAAGTATCATTAAGTATAAGGTATTTTATGTTAAGCCACTATTACGGGAACCACGGGAACATAATATAATAAGCACAACATGATATCCATGAGTATGAGATATATGGTATTGGGGTCAGTGTGTAATGGAACCATGTGGATACCGTATATCAGTACGACATGATGAATGTGTAGTACGCTTATTACAGGTGCCACTGAAACACTTATGTACGCTGTGTTGGCGGGCGCCATTGGAACGCTAAAACACTAAAGTACATGCGGTGTTATGGGCGCCACTAAACGCTAAAACACTAAAGCACGCTGTAAGTTATGGGCGCTACTCCCACAATATATAGGAAGTACGCTATGTATGACGCCACAAACACTATATATCAACTTCCAAAACATGATAAAAACTTTATAACTGCTTCAAACGAGTTCTCAATCGCCAGGAGGAGCCGTCATGCACAAAGCAAGGATCCGATGCGTGAAGTCCAAAGTCCGAATAGGACGGAGATTTGTGGGGAGAGTGCAAATTTCGAGGACGAAATTTTGTTTAACGGGGATAAATGTAACACCCCAAATCCGAATTTTTCTTGGGTGGAAAATATCATAAATGAGTAAATATACCTATTGAAAATAGGTGAATATGAGGTTTCAAACCTTGGTATTGAGTTTACCTTTGTTGTTAAGGTAATTTCTCTTGAAATTGGATAATTTTGCAATTAGGTCCCTAAAACGCTTGGGAATTTGCAAATAGGTCCCTAAATACATCAATGGGTTATAAATACCTTCAGAAAGCTATAAAAGAAGCAAGTAAAAATCTATTTAAAATAGGGAAGGATATTGTCCCTAATTTAGGTAATTCATTAAGTTACAAACTTGGAGAAATTGTAGAAGAATACCAAAAAGTAGAAATGACCATAATACCCTCGCGATTATGGAAAATGCGACAATGCAATGTAATGCATGAAAATCTCATGTTAAAGCAAAGGTTAAGGGGTAATGTGGTATTCTAATTAAGAAAATTACTAAGCAAAGTGATAACTGAGTGATTAAGTATTTATTAGCAAATTACTTAGGCACAAGTATAGAAAATTGAGATAGTGTAAAGCTCCAAAATTAGTGATAAATGGCTAAAATTAGCATAAATATTGGTTAATTAATTGGAAAATTTGAAGGAAAAGGATGAGTTTAGGTATTTTTAAGCCTAAATGCAAGAATTGACCAATAGGAAAATGTTGTGAGAGATTATGTAAAAATAATTATTTAATTAATTAAATAATTAATTAAATAATTAATTAAAAAAGAAAGTGCAGAAAATAAAAGGAAAAAAAAAACGAAAAAATAAATAAATAAATAAGAAATAAAAATAGAAAACTTAGTTGATAAGTTAAGTTTATTATTTTATGAAAAAAAAAATAATTCCTAACAATGGTATCTTATGTTGTCACCTGGCGACATTGGCTCGGAGATGTTTCCCCAAACCTCCGAAATAGATCGGCTGAGCAAGAGACTTCAAACTCACAGGAGACAAGAGCTATGCGGACAAAGGAGAGACCCTTAACGCTCTACGTCTGGCAAACACCATGTATTCCTAAAGTTATCTCCAAAAGAATCGGTGTTTGCAGTAACGCTTAAGAGGAAGAAACCGAACCACAATACGTAGGACCCTTTCTGAGATTTTGGCGAAGCGTGGAGAAGTAGCTTATCGGATAGCTTTACCCCGAACCCGAGTAATCTTCACGACGTCCCACGTGTAAAAACCGAAGAAATACCAAATAAGACCAAGGTCATGTCATTGAGTACCTAAGACGTTGAAGTACGGCATGATAATACCTTCATCGTTGAGATGAATGTATCATTGATCATATGTATAAACCGCCGAAATAAGACTATTCCGAGAAAGGCGGTCCGGAAGCGGTTTAACACCAAGAGGCAACTCAAACCGAGAGTGACATGAAGCAAAAGTACCTAGAGTTCATGGCCCGAAGTTTAGTTAGTATAGATTAAATTTCGAGGGGCGAAATTTTGTGTAAGGGGGGAGAAATGTAATACCCAGATATTTATCTGGGAATATTATAAATAAAAGTTGGATATTTCTGATAAGTGAAATTTCAATCTCCGATCTTGTATAATTACAGTCTATTTTCTAAGTAGAATTTCTGCAAGAAATTAGGGAGTTTAAGGGCCAAAGTGCCAAAATGACTAAAATACCCCTGTAAAGGGTAATCAACTTAGGAAATTATGGAAAAAATACCAAAAGTTAGTAAAGTGACCAAGTAAATTAGGAGAGTATATTATCTCTAATTATTGTAATTTAATAAATTATGAACTTTGAGAAATTGTACAAGAATGTTCAAAAAGTAATAAAAGACCAAAATACCCTTGCAATTATGGATTAATGCAATGGGCATGGAAATTCTAGTGTTAAAGCAAAAGTTTGAAGATAAAGGAGTGTCTTAATTAAGAAAATTACCAACAAGTGATAATAGAATAATTAAGTAATATTGGGCTAATTACTTAAGTGTAAACAAAGGAAATTAAGAGATAATTGTGTAAAGCTCAAAATTGGTGGTAATTGGCTTAAAATTAGTAAAAATATATTTACTAATTAATTGGAAATTTTGGAGAAAAATAGTTGAGTTTAGGTATTTTTAAGCCTAAATACAAGAATGGACCAATTAGGTAATTTTGTGGAATTTTTGGAAAAAATTAAATAAATAAAAAATTAAATAATTAATTAAATAAAAAATTAATATTTATTAAATAAAAAATGGGCCAGCCGAAAATGGACCCAAGAAAAAGAGAAAAATAAATAAAAAATGAAATGAGAAAATATTTATGCAAGTGGACATATTATATTATTATAATTAATTAAAGCAAAAATATGTGAATAGTAATATTTAAGTTAGGAAACGGACCCTATCTAGAGATCTAGGAATGGGATTATCAATATCAAAGTAGATTATTGATCGGTGGAATTTTACCTTCCATTAGACTCTTCCGGAAGTTAATTCCGAGGCCGTTTGTGCATTTTCCTAATAAAACAAAATAGGGAAAAATGCATATAGGCATAATTTTGGAAAAAGAGGAAAATAAATTCTAACTCAACATTTAGGAATGGGTTTGAATTTATTTTGACATATTTGGAATCAGTAGAATTATTTCGAAGAGATTGATATCTCCGAAATTACCGACACCTGACGCGATCGGACACGTTTTCGAGGAACTTCAAGCTGAATCCGTTGGAGACCTATATGGAATCAAAATAAAGGTTAACTTGGACATTTCTACTAAGTGAGAACATGTTTTCAGAGTTGTAAATCCAGAATTTTGTGAATTCTCCGAAATCACGCGAATCGGGTACCGATCGGGGAAAATGGGTTTTTTTATAACCCAAAATTCCAAACAAAGCCCTAATTTGCCAAACAAGGCCCTTGTTTTTTTTCCTATAAATACCCCCCCCTCCTTCATAATTCTCACACCTTTTCTTCCTTCTCTTGGCCGAAATTTTTGGTTGAGAAAGAAGAGAAAGGAGCTCTGGGGGAATTGTGCAGCGAAGCCCTGTAGAATTGTCAGGAAAGTCTTCAACGGGTAGAGTCTTTCGGTCTTTAGTTTTTAGTTTAGTAGTTAGTAGAATTGTTAGTTAGATTTAGAAAGTAGGTGACAAGATTCCTACAAATGTTTTAGAGCCTTGTTTGCGTTGAAAAAATATGCGAGGTGTAAACATAGTAGGGATCGAGTCGTCGGAAAGTTGTAGTTTTATAGCTCTTTCAAAATTAGGGGTAGTAATAGCCTTTAAATTTCAAGTATGATTGGGTATCATATGGGAGGGCTATTTTAGTCTTTATTTTCAAGAATCATAAATGCGTCGAAGTTCGCGAAATTTTGGGAAAAAAATAGCCTATGTAGCTAAGGCTAGGCGAAATTCCGCCAAGTAGGGGTATAGGGGCAAAATGGTAATTTTTACCTAAAATGCCGATTATAATGTCAAATTACTAATGGAAGTGACATTATTCTCATAGGATATCTAAAACGTTAATTCTGTTGCTTGATTCACGTCCAACGTGTCCATTTGTCGGACAAACCATTGGTCACGAGTCGAGCAGTACGCTTCGTTGAAACATCCACGTACATCAACGAAGGTACGGACGCGTACTGTAACACTAATCCTATAGCTCTCATATACATATATGTCATAGATACGTTCATATACCCCTAGCGGCGAGGACACGTGTTCGTGGCACGGGTTATGTGCAGGCTATATTTGTGTAGGACTTTACGTACTGCTTTATGCTTATGTCTTGTCTCAGTGTCACAATGTTGTTGTGTAGGACCTTACATATTTGCTTCATGCTTATGTTACGTCTCCGTGTCACACTTCGATGAGATGTTGCATTATGTCATGAATATCCTATTGTCTATATCTTGTTTTATTTGAGCATAAGGTTAACCGTTACCCGAGATTCAATGCGGTGAATTGAATCTCACCATAGCTCGTGTGCTGAGGACCGTGAATTGATGTCCGGGAAAGCGGCAGGAGTGACTTGCGGAAGAAGTCATCTTTATCTTATCGCTTTCTTTTCCTTTCTAATCGATTACTTTCCGAACCTTAGGATTACGTAATCAATACTTTATTACACTATGGTTCATGTTATATTATGGTCAGTTACTCTTACGCTCCATTGCTCATCTCTGATTGATTGCAAAAAAAAAAAAATTCCGCTTTAGAAAATGGGATGTTACACTTTATGGTATCAGAGCTAGTATAAGCTGATGGCAAATTCGACTCATGATCGGGGGTTCTCACAGTGTGATCTGTGACGAAGCATTGGCTCTTACCAGGACATGGCATGCCTAGCCACCGGATAGGTTGCATCCGTCGTGAGGCGGTGCGTAAAACTAGCAGCTGAGGTATCTTATGTTGTCACGGCGTATTGGCGCCACGGAGACATTATGGTATCAGAGCCAGGTTTCGATCCTGGGACCTGTGGGTTATGGGCCCACCACGCTTCCGCTATTTTAGTTGAGTTTAGGTTAACTTGGACATTTCTACTAAGTGAGAACATGTTTTCAGAGTTGTAAATCCAGAATTTTGTGAATTCTCCGAAATCACGCGAATCGGGTACCGATCGGGGAAAATGGTTTTTTTATAACCCAAAATTCCAAACAAAGCCCTAATTTGCCAAACAAGGCCCTTGTTTTTTTTCCTATAAATACCCCCCTCCTTCATAATTCTCACACCTTTTCTTCCTTCTCTTGGCCGAAATTTTTGGTTGAGAAAGAAGAGAAAGGAGCTCTGGGAATTGTGCAATAAGCTCTGTGTAGAATTGTCCTGGAAAGTCTTCAACGGGTAAGTCTTTCGGTCTTTAGTTTTTAGTTTAGTAGTTAGTAGAATTGTTAGTTAGATTTAGAAAGTAGGTGACAAGATTCCTACAAATGTTTTAGAGCCTTGTTTGCGTTGAAAAAATATGCGAGGTGTAAACATAGTAGGGATCGAGTCGCTGAAAAGTTGTAGTTTTTATAGCTCTTTCAAAATTAGGGGTAGTAATAGCCTTTAAATTTCAAGTATGATTGGGTATCATATGGGAGGCTATTTTAGTCTTTATTTTCAAGAATCATAAATGCGTCGAAGTTAAAGCGAAATTTTGGGGAAAAAATAGCCTATGTAGCTAAGCGGCGGCGAAGTCCGCCAAGTAGGGGTATAGGGGCAAAATGGTAATTTTTACCTAAAATGCCGATTATAATGTCAAATTACTAATGGAAGTGACATTATTCTCATAGGATATCTAAAACGTTAATGTCTTGCCGTTACGCTTGCCAACGTGCCGCATTTGAGCGGACAAACCGCTGGTTTCCGTCAGAAAGTACAGTTTCCGCCAGAAACATCCACGTACATCAACGAAGGTACGGACGCGTACTGTAACACTAATCCTATAGCTCTCATATACATATATGTCATAGATACGTTCATATACGGGGCTGCTTAGGGTGGCCGCTTACATACGGCCTTGTACGGGTTATAAGACATGATAATACCGCTTTGAGTTTTCCTAGCGCTGAGGACACGTGTTCGTGGCACAGGTTATTGTGCAGGCTATATTTGTGTAGGACTTTACGTACTGCTTTATGCTTATGTACTGTCTGTGTCACAATATTGTTGTTTTACATTGTGGGGCTTTCATATTGCTTTTTGCTTATGTTTGTCGGCATAATGATCATGCATCTGCTATATGCTTTTGTAGTGATATACTGTTGTATTAGCTCTAGAAATATACGTTGTCCGCTATAGCTTGTATTGTTTGGGTATGAGGTTAAACTGGTATTTTTGAGATTCAATACGTTGAATTGAATCTGTTTGTAGCTTTCCGGGGTCGGGAGGACCACGGATCGTGGATCGAGGCAAGTACCGGAGTAGGCATGCAACGAAACTGTTTCTATCTTTATCGCTTTACGCATTCCTTTCCGCTTTCTGTTTCTATCTGTTGTTTCTTTCTAAACATTAGGACTACTGTAATCTATACAATGTTACACAATGGTTGCTGTTTTGGCTAAGAATCCAAATGCTCTTTCGCTCTATTTCTCCACTCTGATTGCTTGTTTGAAAAAAAAAAAAAATTTCCGCATTTCAAACTTGGGGTGTTACATTTTATGGTATCAGAGCAAAAACTTTCGGCTTAAGTATTTAACTATGTTACCACGAGACAGCTTTGGTGCCGAAGGCAAGGCTAGTCTACGTGGGTGTGCCATAAGTCCTTGCTAACACAGGTGAGGCCCCATGGTAGACACTTACTCTGCCATTACTGTTCGGATAACGGAGTTAGGTTCTTAAAGCCTTTTGACTTTGAGCACATTTTTGAAAATGAGAGTGCGATAAGGCCATTGGTGTAATGTGTAGAGATGAACAGGAGGACGAAGAGCCGAGTCCTAGACCCATTCTACAACTATTACGGGATGTGGAGACGTCTGCTCGGAGATCCATTCCTCCGTTGCACTCGTACCCGAATAAACCCATCCTCACCGACCACGGAAGAAGAAGATCCTGTCGAGGAAGAGTCGGATTCCTGCAACGCTCAACTGAATGAGCCTGAATCCACAAACCATTCTGAACCTGTTCCACTTTAGAAACTCGTCCATCCACGTCAGCAGTACAATTCATACATGCATCAGAAGCTAAAGACTTTACACCCAACGGTGTAGATACAACAAGATCAAATGGCAATCTACAGGCACGCAATCCTAAACGACTTGCACAATCATAGGAAATAAACGAGTGACTAGCACCCGAGTCATACAATGCTTCAAGTAGATTTCCATTGAGATAGATGGTACCTTGAACCATCTGCAGGGACTTTTTGGCCTCTGTGTTTGTCAATGCAAAGATTCGGCGGTGTTACGAGGTCTCGCCTCTGCGGTCTTCTCGGGGCAATCCCGGCTAATGTGTCCGAGCTTCGACACTTGAAACAAGACTTGTTTCCATCGCAGATTAGCTCTGGATGGTACTTCTTGCATTTAGGACACGTACGGGATCCCTGGTTATGCTGGGTAATTTTGTTGCCCCGGTTGGTAGGATCTCTTTTTTCCACCCTGGTTGTTGATCCAAGGTGCCTTCCTCTTCTGTGAGGAACCTCCGCGGTTGGGACCACCGCAACTTACATTATTTCCGTCCTGGCTTCGGGATTTGCGCAATTCCTTCAAGTTGCGCTCTGTCATCCTGCAGGATTCCACTGCTTTGGCCATCTTCAGAAATTGCTGAGACACTAACCTTGCCCTTATATCATATTTCATTCGGTTGCCAGGTCGGTTAGCCTTCCAAACTCTCATTCTTGTAGATTTTCAGTATGATGAATACCGCGACGGTTGGTAAAACGGGCGAAGTAGTCGTCGAAAGACTCCTCGGCTCCTTGCTTCGGACTGTGCAGAATTCTTCTTCTTTAATTACCTCCGTGTTGATGGAGGAAAGTCTTGTTCATTAACCGCTCAAGGAACATCTCCCACGTAACGGGATTTAATGGGGTAGTTGTGGATACGCTCTTCCACCATCTGTGAGCATCTCCCTCAAGCTTGTAAATTGCTAGCGTCCGTGCTCAAAGGTGGTGATTGGGATGCGTCGGACCCTTGAGCTCTTCATCATTGTCATTGTCTTCATTGTCATCATATTCTTCTTCATCATTGTGGTTATTTTCTTCTTCATTTCCTCGCTCCTCTTCATGTTGTCGTGCTTCCGGTTGCCTTTGTGCCTCTGGTCTGTTGGTTCCTTGTTTGCCGGGAGAGTATCAATCGAGAACTCTTTGTTCCTTGTAGAGTTCTACGCATTTCTTCAATTTCATCACGTCCGGGTTGATTCGGTTCATTGTTTCTTTCATCCCGAGGCCGTCCGCCTCCTCCTCTACCTCGGCCTCGACCACGGCCTCGGCCTCTTGGTGCACCCCAAGCACCTCTTAGTATCGCCATGTGTTATTCTTTTTCCTTTAAATAATTATGACAAAATATGTAAACATTAGAAATGGCACAACAATTTGCACACCAAACATATATTCACATATATTCATTTCATAAGGTTAATACATATTGGTCATTCTAATCCTAATACAAGTCTTACTGTACAATCTCCTTATTCAAACGTATTTACAATATTCCAAGGTACTTGGAGATACAACCCAAACTTCCTAGTTCCTACAATCCACAACTTCCTTGTACTGATGCTTTTCCTTTCACATGTACACTAACTCCGTTATCCGAACAGAATGGCCAGGTAAGTGTCCACCATGGGGGCCTCACTGGGTTAGCAGTGACTTATGGCACACCCACGTAGACTAGCCTTGCCTTCGGCACCAAACTGTCCGTGGTAACATAGTTAAATACTTGCCAGAAAGTTTTGGCTCTGATACCATAAAATGTAACACCCCAAGTTTGAAATGCGGAAATTTTTTTTTTTTTTTTCAAACAAGCAATCAGAGTGGAGAAATAGAGCGAAAGAGCATTTGGATTCTTAGCCAAAACAGCAACCATTGTGTAACATTGTATAGATTACAGTAGTCCTAATGTTTAAAAAGAAACAACGAGATAGAAACGAAAGCTGAAAGGAATGCCAAAGCGATAAAGATAGAAACGGTCTTGATGCATGCCTACTCCGTGCAACTTTGCCTTCGATCCACGATCCGTGGTCCTCCTGACCCTGAAGCTACAGCTGAGATTCAATTCAACGTATTGAATCTCAGGTAACGGTTAACCAATTCAGACCGAATATGACGTCGATGCCGTGAAGAGGTAGACGGATAAGATCCACTTTAGAAACTCGTCCATCCACGTCAGCAGTACAATTCATACATGCATCAGAAGCTAAAGACTTTAACACCCAACGGTGTAGATACAACAAGATCAAATGGCAATCTCTGGGCATGCAATCCTAAACGACTTGCACAATCATAGGAAATAAACGAGTGACTAGCACCCGAGTCATACAATGCTTCAAGTAGATTTCCATTGAGATAGATGGTACCTTGAACCATCTCAGGGACTTTGGCCTCTGTGTTTGTCAATGCAAAGATTCGGCCGGTTCTACGAGGTCTCGCCTGCAGTCTTCTCGGGGCAATCCCGGCTAATGTGTCCGAGGCTTCTGACATTTGAAACAGACTTGTTTCCCATCGCAGTTGGCTCCTGGATGGTAACTTTTGCATTTAGGACACGTGCAGGATCCTCGGTCGTCTGGGGTAATTTTGTTGCCCCGGTAGGTAGGTGGTCTCTTGTTTCCACCCTGGTTGTTGTTCCAAGGTGCCTTCCTCTTCTGTGAGGAACCTCCGCGGTTGGAACCACCGCGACTTGCATTATTTCCGTCCTGGCTTCGGGATTTGCGCAATTCCCTCAGGTTGCGCTCTGTCATCCTGCAGCATTCCACTGCTTGGGCCATCTTCGGAAATTGCTGTTCTTCATCATTGTGGTTATTTTCTTCTTCATTTCCTCGCTCCTCTTCATGTTGTCGTGCTTCAAGTTGCCTTTGTGCCTCCTGGTCCTGTTGGTTCTGTCTTGCCAGGAGAGTATCAATCAGAACTCTTTGTTCCTGTAGAGTTCTACGCATTTCTTCAATTTCATCACGTCCGGGTCCTTTCACATGTACAGACGAACCATACTTTCTTCGGGTATCGCAGATAGATACGAACACTCGAGAATAGGCCCGTCGTCCCACGGTTTATTGATAATTCTGCCCGGCCGTTGGGTTTGAGGGAAGTAGTACAGGGGTGGATCTAATCCGAGTCCCCCGCTGAGTGACGGCCATAGACGTTTTGGTGAGTTTTGACAAGGCTTAGGAACATCGGGTATTTCTCTTTGGTAGTGGTGGTGTAGTCCTCAGATCTGCTGATAATATGACCACTATTGTTTGTGTTAGTGCCGCATTGTCATTCAGGATGTAACGGTAATCGTCAAAGTTGGCCTCCGCATCGTCTAGGTTTTGGATTTCGGGATAATCGAAATTGTCCCCTACCGAGGAATGGGTTGACCCTAAGCGGGGGCTCCCGGCTCGGGTTGGTCTTCGAGCTCCGGCTCCTCCATTTGTTCAACGTAGAAATTTGGATTGATAAGGAGGTTGTGATAGTATCCTAAGACGGGGTTTTCGTCTCTCGTCCATCTCTACATTACACCAATGGTCGTATCAGTACTCATTTAAAAAGTGCTCAAAGTCAAAAGGCTTAAGAATCTAACTCCGTTATCCGAACAGAATGGCCAGGTAAGTGTCTACCATGGGGGCCTCACCGGGTTAGCAGTGACTTATGGCACACCCACGTAGACTAGCCTTGCCTTCGGGCATTATGAATTCCTTGTGATGCCCTTCGGATTAACAAATGCACCTGCGGTATTCATGGATTACATGAACCGTATCTTCCGACAACACCTAGACCAATTTGTGGTGGTGTTCATTGATGACATTCTGATTTACTCTAAGAGCGGTGGAAGAGCACGAAGAACATCTGCGAAGGGTGTTAGAGCATACTCGGGGAAAAGCAACTATATGCTAAGCCGAGCAAATGCTAATTTTGGCTCTCGGAAGTGAAATTTTTGGGCCATGTTATATCTAGCGGCGGAGTTGCGGTTGATCCTAGCAAAGTGGAAGCAGCCTGACGGGTGGAAACGGCCGGAGACCGTGACGCGAGATCCGTAGTTTTCTTGGTACAGCGGGATACTACCGCAGATTTATACGGGATTTTTCGCGTCTTGCCCTACCATTGACAAAGCTTACGAGGAAGAATCAACCCTTTATATGGGGAGATGATTGTGAGGAGAGCTTTCAGAGTCTGAGGGAGAGGTTGACTACAGCACCGGGTGATGATTATCCCCCGATCCAGATGAGACCTATGTTTGTCTACGGTGATGCCAGTGGGCAAGGATTGGGATGTGTCCTAATGCGCAGGCAGGGGTGGTGGCCTATGGCCTCTCGTCGCCCGAAACCTCACGAGTTTAAACTATCCTACACACGATCTGTGAGCCGCGGCTATCGTGTTCGCTTTGAAGATATGGAGGCATTACTTGTACGGTGTAACCGTAGAAGTGTATTGTGACCACAAGAGTCCGAAATACTTGTTCGATCAACGAGAACTCAACATGAGACAACGTCGTTGGATGGAGCCGATTAAAGATTATACCACGGAAATCAAGTATCATCCGGGTAAAGCAAACGTTGTTGTTGCGATGCTCTTAGTAGAAAGACAATGCAGTGTATCATATATGATGATACGAGGAGCGGCAAACTGGCTGGAAGATTTGCAGACCTGAATCTATCCAACCAAATCTGCATGGGTCAGCATGCACCAGCTGATGCCTATCTTGCTACACTTCTTGCAAGTCAAGGGGAGTATGATCTGAGAGATGAAGTGGAAAAAGCTCAGAAGCAAGATGATTGGGCTATCGAGACTCGTGAGAAGATTTCTCGAGGTGAGACCCAAGACTATGACCTATCACTTAAAGTGGTTTGGGTCAGGTATAAGCAGCGAATCTACATACCGCCAGTTGATGAATTGAAGCGGACAATAATGGATGAGGCTCATAAGAGTAAATATACTCTACATCCAGGCATGGTCAAGATGTACCAGAGTATGAAATCCGAACTTTGGTGGCCCGAATGAAGAAAGACGTAGCCGATTACGTGGCCAAGTGCTTGACAAGTCGAAAGTGAAGATTGAGCACCGTCGACCCCTGGTCTTTTGCAAGGACTAGAGTCTGTAGGAATGGAAATGGGAGAACATAACCATGGATTTTGTGGTAGGTCTCCCAAAATCAGAAATCATGACACAATTTGGGTAGTTGGATGACGGATTAACCAAGTCGGCACACTTTATTCCCATCAAGATCCACTATTCTCCGGAACGATTGGCGGAGATTTATATCAAAGAGATAGTGAGATTACATGGTGTTCCTAAAAGCATTGTCTCCGATCGTGATACACGATTCAAATC
Source organism: Acacia pycnantha (assembly GCA_025563575.1). Classification (NCBI taxonomy): domain Eukaryota; kingdom Viridiplantae; phylum Streptophyta; class Magnoliopsida; order Fabales; family Fabaceae; genus Acacia; species Acacia pycnantha. The sequence continues at coordinate 1,719,728 of JAMWYP010000031.1, read as the reverse complement.
CCGTTTCAATAAGCATTACATGAAGGTATGGGGACTAAGCTAAGGTTCGGTTCGGCTTATCACCCTCAAATCGACGGTCAACGAAAGAACCATACGTACTCCTGGAGGACTGCGAGCATGTGCCCTGGATTTCAAGGGAAGTTGGGATCAACATCTTTCGCTAGCAGAGTTTGCATATAACAACAGTTATCATGCTAGTATACAAATGGCCCCGTTCGAGGCATTGTATGGGCGGAAGTGTCAATCACCATTGTGCTGAACCGACCATGATCATGTCATCGAGTACGAGGATGTTGAAGTATTGCATGATAATACCTTCATAGTTGAGCGGAGCGAGATCATCGATCATAAGGAGAAACGCGGCTCAGGAACAAGACTATTCTGAGCAATGAGGGTGGTACGGAAGTGGTTTAACACCCGAAGAGGCAACATGGGAAACCGAGAGTGACATGAAGGAGAAGTACCCGTGAGTTCATGGCCCGAAGTTTAGTTAGTATAGATTAAATTCTCGAGGGGCGAAATTCTTGTGTAAGTGGGAGAAATGTAATACCCTGATATTTATACTCGGCATATTATAAATAAAAGTTGGATAATTTCGATAAGTGAAAATTCAATCTCCAAATCTCCTGTATAATTATAGCATATTTTCTAGGTAGAATTTCTACAAGAAATTAGGGAATTTAAGGGCCAAAGAGCCAAAATGACTAAAATGCCCACTGGAAAGGGTAACTAACTTAGAAAATTCATGAAAAATCCCGAAAGACAAAGATATAATGATCAATTGAATTAGGAGAGTATAATATCTCTAATTATGGTAATTTAATAAATTATGAACTTGGGAAAATTGTATAAGAGTGTTCAAAAGTATTAAAAAGACCAAAATACCCTTGTAATTATGGAATAATGTTGGAGGTATGAAAATACTAAGGTTAGTGCAAGAATATGAAGGTAATAAGGCATCTTAATTAAGAAAAATACCAACCATGGTTAGAAAGAGTGATTAAGCAATTAATGGCTAATTACTTAAGCATAAACAAAGGAAATTCAAGTGAATAATTATGGGAAGCTCAAAAATTAGTGGAAATTAGTTGAATATTAGTAAAAATATATTTACTAATTAATTGGAAATTTTGTGAAAAATATTTGAGTTTAGGTATTTTTAAGCCTAAATACAAGAATTGACCAATTAGGAATTTTTGGAAAATTAAATAAGTAAATAATTAAATAATTAATTAAATAAAAAAAATAATATATATATATATTCAAAAGGGGCTGCCAACATCTTTGTTGGTGAAAGAAGAAAAAAAAAATTTATATATATATTTATCAAGTTGCATATTATTATATTAATATAATTAATTAAAGTAAAATATGTGAATAGTAATATTTAAATTAGGAAACGGGAATCTCTATCTAGAGATCTAGGAATAGGAATTTCAAAGTCCAAGAGAGATTATTGATCGGTGGAATTTTGTCTTCCGGTTAAACTCTTACGGAAGCTAATTAAAGTCATTTGTGCATTTCCTAATAAAACAAAATAGGGAAAAATGCATATAGGCATATTTTTTTGAAAGAGGAAAATAAATTCTAACTCAACATTTAGGAATGGGTTTGAATTTATTTTGACATATTTGGAATCAGTGAATTATTTCGAAGAGATTGATATCTCCGAAAACGAATTTCGAGCACCGGACCGCGGCTCGGACACGTTTTTCGAGGAACTTAAACTGGACTGTTGGAGACCTATATGGAATCAAAATTTAGGTTAACTTGGACATTTCTACTAAGTGAGAACATGTCTTCAGAGTTGTAAATCCAGAATTTTGTGAATTCTCTCCAAATCACACGAATCGGGTACCGATCGGGGAAATGGGTTTTTTTATAACCCAAAATGCCAAACAATGCCTTATCTAAACCCTATAAATACCCCCCCTCCTTCAAATTCTGCACACCATCTTCTTTGAGCTCCTTGGCCGAAATTCCTAGGGAGAGAAAGAAGAGAGAGAAGTTCAATATCATTTCAAAATGATCTATAGTGAACCCAGCGATTGAGTAACCTGGACATATATTAAAATACCCATGGTAACATGTTTTGTCGTTTAAACAAATATAGGCTGCTTCAAAAGAGTAATGACGCCAGAAAGGAGTCTTCACTGGGACTCCAGGCGTGCCGCTTGCCCCTCTCCTAAGCTCTCTGCCCACCCGAATTAGGATTAAGTTAAGAGCCGAGGTCCATGCTCGAACCCTGTAATCTAACTCATGATTACATACATCACATATGTACAACAAGACATTCATGATTTCTTGCAACATTTACTATGGTCGTACAGATATACATAATGTATATGTATAACAATGAGTCAATACAATCTGATGATAGACAATAGTACAATCGGAGTACGACAATAGTACTGTTTGATGCATATATTAAATAGTACTAAATGATGGCTGCATACTAGTACAATCAAAGTACAGAGTTAATTCATAACGAGTATTGCATAATAGTATAAAACGAGTATTGCATGACAGATAATTGGCATGATCCATGCAATATACACATATGCATACAATAAACATCGAGTTAAAGTTACTTCAAGACGCGAACGGACCTTCTCGTTTGACGGATTACTTGTATTTCTAGCACGTTTCTACTGAACCCCGTATTTCTTAGCGAAAAATCGTGAAACAAAGGCACGTCTGGGCAACAGAATCTGGGCAGCAGAATCAACGTTTCCGATATCCTATGAGAATAATGTCACTTCCATTAGTAATTTGACATTATAATCCCCATTTCACGTAAAAATTACTATTTTGCTTCCCTATAACCCTACTACGACACTCGCTACCGTTTCCGCTACATAGGCTATTTTCTTCCCAAAATTTCGCTTTAACTTCGACGCATTTATGATTCTTGAAAATAAAGACTAAAATAGCCCTCCCATACATAGTTCAATCATACTCAAAATTTAAAGGCTTTTACTTACCAGAATACCCCAAAAAAATATCGGATCCTAATTTGGTAAGATTATAACCCAATAGGTTAGAATTATGGGGTATCAAATAATAAGATATAATTATCTTATTTCCTCTAAGGAAAAATCTTTCGAAATTAGAGAATTATGGCCAAAGTGCCAAATGACCAAAATGCCCCTAAGGGACATAACTGATTAAGAAAATTGTGAAAATCCTAAAAGTCAAAGAAATAATTATTTGAATAAATGAGGGTATGTTATCTCTAATTAGGTAATTTATTAAGTTACAAACTTAGAGAAATTGTAGAAGAATACTCAAAAAGTAAGGAAATGACCAAGTAATATTCTTCTTTACGATTATGAAAAATTAATAATACGTAATGCATTGAAAATCTATAGTTAAGCAAGGTTAAGAGGTAATGTGGTATTCTAATTCGGGAAAATTACTAAGCATAGTTGATAACTGAGTGATTAAGATGATATCAAATTACTTAATACAAGTATAGAAAATTCCTGAGATAATTATGTAAAGCTCCAAAATTAGTGATAAATGGCTAAAAATTAGCATAAATATATTGGTTAATTAATTGGAACATTTGAAGGAAAATGGATGACATAGTATTTTAAGCCTAAATGCAAGAATTAATCAATAGGAAAATGTTGCAGAAGTTAGGTAAGGGTAATTATTTATAAATTAAATAACAATTAAATAATTAATTAAAAAAAAAAAAGAGAAAAGGCAGAAAATAAAAGGGGAAAAACGAAATAAATAAATAAATAAAATGAAAATGAAATAGAACCCAAGTTGGCACCCTGCATAGCTTTTATAATAATATAATTTAATATCTTAAAAGTAAAATATTTAATAAATATTATTTAAATTAGGAAGCTGACCATCTAGAGATTCAGGAATGGGATTATCAATATCAAAGTAGATTATTGATCGTTGGAATTTTATCTTCTCCATTAGACTCTTTCCGGGTTAATCTCCGAGGCCCTTCGCCGCTTTTTTCCCCACAAGACGTAAATGCGAAATTTGGTAAAAGTACTTATAGCTAAGAGGACGAAAAGGTTATGTTGTGACATTTGGAAAAGAATTGGGAATTTTCATGAACATATTTGGATTCACAATTTTTTCAAGACATCCCCCTCAAAACGTAATTCAGACACCTGACTGCCTTATTAATGCTCAAGGAAACTTCAACCGGACTTGTTGGAGACCTATGGAATCAAACTTTAGGTTAACTTGGACATTTCTACTAAGTGAGAACTTGTCTTCAAAGTAAATCCATAATTCCCCCACCTCCGAAATCACAAGCGGTACCGGGAGCGGGAAAACGGGTTTTTTTATAACCCAAAATGCCAAACAATGCCTTATCTAAACCCTATAAATAGACCCCCTCCTTCAAATTTTGCACACCATCTTCTTGAGCTCCTGGCCGAAATTCCTATGGAGAGAGAAGAGAGAGAAGTTCATAGCTCGCCGAAGTCTTCAACGGGTAAGTCTTTCGGTCTTTAGTTTTTAGTTTAGTAGTTAGTAGAATTGTTAGTTAGATTTAGAAAGTAGGAGACAAGATTCCTACAAATGTTTGAGAAGGTTGTGTTCATTCAAAAATATGCGTAGAATTCTAAACATGTGAGGGACTTAGCCGCCGAAAAGTTGTAGTTTTTATAGCTCTTTTAAAGGTTAGGGGTAGTTGTAACAACCCGACTTTTCTAAAGCAGTATAAATTTTTTTTTTTCAAATATCATTTCAAAATGATCAGAGTAGTGCACCGGAGCGATTGAGTAACTGATATATATATTAAAATACCCATGGTAACATGTTTTGCCCGTTAAACAAATGATAAGGGTGTTTCAAAAGAAGTGCAGTAAAGAGTCTTCACTGACTCCTAAAGGCCTGCTTGCCCCTCTCCTCGTTCCTGGCCCACCCAACCCCGGGGCTGCTAAGAGCCGAGGTCCATGCATCGAACCCTGTAACGGCTACCTCATGATTACATACATCATATATGTACAATGTACATTCATAGACTCTTGCAAACATTTACTATGGTCGTACATAGGATATACATAATGTATATGTATAACAATGACAATACATTGGATGATAGACAATAGTACAATTCCATGAGTACGTACAATAGTACAAATGGATGTACGTATAATAGTACAATCTGATGTACGTATGACTAGTACAATCAAAGATGAGAAAGAATAGGACAACGGACTAAGATGCATAATAGGACACCTGAGCATATGCATGGCGTACACCGTACATGGCAGGCAATATACACATATGCATACAATAAACATCGAGTTAAGGTTACCGCACGCGAACGTACCTTCTGACTGACACGAGATTTCTAGCACGTTTACTTAAAACTGTACTTTTACGGAAAATCGTGAAACAATGCACGTCGGGCTAATGTAACGGCCAGAATCAACGTTTCCGATATCCTATGAGAATAATGTCACTTCCATTAGTAATTTGACATTATAATCGGCATTTTAGGTAAAAATTACCATTTTGCCCCTATAACCCTACTTGGCGGGATTTCGCCACGGCTCTCGCTACATAGGCTATTTTCTTCCCAAAATTTCGCCAGAACTTCGACGCATTTATGATTCTTGAAAATAAAGACTAAAATAGCCCTCCCATATGATACCCAATCATACTCAAAATTTAAAGGCTATTACTACCCCTAACCTTTAAAAGAGCTATAAAAACTACAACTAGTAATGACTCGATCCCTACTATGTTTACACCTCTGCATATTTTTTTCAACGCAAACAAGGCTCTAAAACATTTGTAGGAATCTTGTCACCTACTTTCTAAATCTAACTAACAATTCTACTAACTACTAAACTAAAAACTAAAGACTAAAGCCCGAAAGACTTACCCGTTGAAGACTTCAGAGCTTCCGCCCGTAACTCTCTCTCTCTTTCTCTCCCTAGGAATTTTGGCCAAGGAGCTCAAAGAAGATGGTGGGCAGAATTTTGAAGGAGGGGGTATTTATAGGGTTTAGATAAGGCATTGTTTGGCATTTTGGGTTATAAAAACCCATTTTCCCGATCGCCACCCGATTTGCGTGATTTCGGAGAATTCACAAAATTATGGATTTACAACTTGAAGACATGTTCTCACTTAGTAGAAATGTCCAAGTTAACCTAAATTTTGATTCCATATAGGTCTCCCAGCCCAGCTTGAAGTTTCCTCGAAAACGTGTCCGAACGCGTCCGTGCTGAATTGCTTGGGAGATATCATCTCTTCAAAAATTCACCGAATCCAAATATGTCTAAATAAATTCTCAAACCCATTCCTAAATGTCACAACATAAGTTTTCGTCCTCTTTGGCTATCCGGTATTTCTATGCATTTTTTCCCTATTTTGTTTTATTAGGAAAATGCACAAACGCCCTTGAATTAACTTCCTAAGAGTCTAATGGAAGATAAAATTCCACCGATCAATAATCTACTTTGATATTGATAATCCCATTCCTAGATCTCTAGATAGGGTCCGTTTCCTAATTTAAATATTACTATTCACATATTTTACTTTAATTAAATTATATTATTATAAAAATGTGCAAGTTGCCAACTTGGGTTCTATTTCATTTTCATTTTTATTTATTTATTTATTTCGTTTTTCCCCTTTTATTTTCTGCCTTTTCTCTTTTTTTTTTTAATTAATTATTTAATTAATTATTTAATTTATAAATAATTATTTTTACATAACTTCTCACAACATTTTCCTATTGGTCAATTCTTGCATTTAGGCTTAAAAATACCTAAACTCATCCATTTTCCTTCAAATTTTCCAATTAATTAACCAATATATTTATGCTAATTTTTAGCCATTTATCACTAATTTTGGAGCTTTACATAATTATCTCCGAATTTTCTATACTTGTGCTTAAGTAATTTGCTAATAAATACTTAATCACTCAGTTATCACCTTAGTAATTTTCCCCATTAGAATACCACATTACCTCTTAACCTTTGCTTTAACATGAGGGGGGGCATGCATCTCTGTATTATTCTCATTTTTCCATAATCGCAAGGGTATTATGGTCATTTCCTTACTTTTTGAGTATTCTTCTACAATTTCTCCAAGTTTGTAACTTAATAAATTACCTAATTAGAGATAACATACTCTCATTTATTCAAATAATTATTTCACTGATTTTTCCTTAGAAAATAAGATAATTATATCTTATTATTTGATACCCCATATTCACCTACTTTCTATAGGTATAATCTTACCAAATTAAGATACGTATTTTTCGGGGTATTACATTTCTCCCTCGTTAAATAAAATTTCGTCCTCGAAATTTGCACTCTACCCACTAAACTTTGTCTAACCTACTCCGGACTAATTGGACTATATGCGTCGGATCTTCGCTTGTCCTCCTTTGCTCCTCTTGGTGACTCGATTCGCTTTGGTTTGACCGCATTAAAGATCTTGTCATATCGTATTTTGATATATAGTGTCTCCCGAGGCGCCCATACACCGCCGGTCAACACTCTGTATACCAAAATGTCTCCATGGCGCCCATTACACCATGACAACACAAAATATCATACATGTCACCATGGTGCCCATACACCATGACAAAATAAGATACCTCCTACTACAATGACATGATCACGGTCGAAATATAGTAACGAGGAAACATGGAATACGTCACGAAGATGGTTCACGTATCATACGATTTAGTTGCATAACTAACACATAGTTAACGTACGAAGGAAAAATTCCTTAAGAGATGGTACCTTGGACTCTCTCTCGGAAGTTCTTTGTCCATGGTATCAATTTAGCGCGTACATTCGGCCCGGTTCTCGATCTCTTGCTGCTGCAGCTTTCTCCTGACAAGTACACACCGATGTGCCCGGCTTTTGACACTTGAAACATATCGCCTTCCCATCGCAGCACTGCTTTGTGGATGATACTTCTGCATTTTGGACATGGTCTGGGGTCTACGATGTTCTGGGTTATACTTGCTTTGCCCTAAATAGGGTGGCCTCTTGCTTTCTCCTTGAGAGTCACTCCAGTGGTGCTTCTCTCTAGTGAGGAATTTTCACGGTTGCCCTCGCTCACGATTGGTATGGCTACTATTTTGATTCCGTAATATACGTAATTCCTCGGGTTGCGCTCGGTCCTTACTGCGGGATTCCACCGCTTTGGCCATTTTAGAAAATTTACGAGATACCGACCTTGCCCTTATGTCATATTTCGGCCAGGTTACCGGCACAAATTAGCCTTCCAAATTTTCATTCTTGTAGATTTTCAGTATGATGAATACCGCGACGAGGTTGGTAAAAACGAGGCGAAGTAGTCGTCGAATGACTCTTCATTTCCTGTGTGATCTGCGTAAACTCTTCTTCCTTGATTACCCGTATCGAGGAAGGAAAGTATTGTTCATTGAATTGCTCCAAGAACATCTCCCAAGTAACGTGGCTCTGTAAAGTTGTGGAAACACTCTTCCACCATGCTCGTAAGCGTCACCATCGAGTTTGTAAATTGCCGGGCGAGCTTTAGGTTCCCCTGACATTCCATTACTTCAAAGATTTTATCTAAGCTCATCGGCCAATCTTACGCCAACTCGTTCTTTCCATGAAAAGTAGGTGGCTTTGAGCTTGCAAAAGCTGTGTGACCCATTGTTGTGTGAGTTCGCTTACGCCTCTCCCTCGTCGTGGAGGTGATTGGGACCTTACGATCCCTCCGATTCCTCATCGTGCCCGTCACTTTGCTCGTTTTCCTCTTCTTCATTATTATGCTTCTTCCACATTCTACGTCGTCTTTCTAGTTGTCTCTCGGCTTCTCGGTCTTGTCGATTCCGTCTCTCCGTAAGTGTATTGATGAGAGCTTTGCTTCGCTCTTGCAAGGTTCTCCTCATCTCCTTGCATCTCATTACTCGCTCCGGTTGGTTTGGTTCCTGATTTACCCGAGGTTGTCTACCTCGTCACTCCACCACTCGCCTGTTGCCTCGGCCTCTGGGAGCTCCAGGCTCCTCTCGATTTGTCATGTCTTGTTTTTTTTTCTTTTCCTTCATTAGGGAAAACACTAGTTATACTCGGAGTACAACGATGATCATATCACAATTTCTATCGCACTTCATATCTATACTACTAACAAATGTACATCCAAGAACATGTCCCTGCTTGTAATTTCGTTGGTTCTGTTCTTCTTAGAAAGCGGTATGGGAAAGCGTATCAGAAGTTCCTCTACATGAGTCAAATACTGCATGTACTTATCTTTATTGGTCTCGGGTTTTCATATCGGCGTGGCCTATCATCGCATATAAGCTCGATGCTAGGAAAGAATCACCGAGTCAAACACTGGCCGGCGGTTATCGTGAGTGATGCACTTAGGCTAAGGGTGGTACACTCGGTTCAAGATGGTATACGCAGGCCCTCGAATGGAATACCGGAAGTAAGGTAGTACACCGACCTTGGGCTATATCGGTACTCATTTTCAAAATATGCTCCAAGTTTAAAAGGCATTTTGAACATAACTTCGATTAACCGAAGCAGAATGGCCGGGTAAGTGTGTACAACTGGGGGCTCACCGAGTTCGGCCGCACCGATTGGCACACCCACGTAGACTAGCCTTGCCTTCGGCACCAAACTGTCCGTAATAACATAGTTAAATTCATGCCAGGACTACTGCTCTGATACCAAATGTAACATCCCGACTTTTCACAAGCAGTATAAATTTTTTTTTTTTTTTTTAAAACATCATTTCAAAATGATCAGAGTAGTGCACCGAGCGATTGAGTAACTGATATATATATTAAAAAATACCCATGGTAGCATGTCTTCTTTGTTTAAACAATGCGTACAAGAGTGTTTCAAAAGTATAACGAAAGAAGTCTTCGAAGAGTATGGAAATACGCGTGGTTCTACAATAGAAATTTTCAACATGGTCACGATCGGATATTTGCTTTTTGGTATCGTGGGCGTAGTTCTCTACTTGGCAAGGTAGTGTTCGAAACGAATGATTAATGGTGTATGTCGTCTAGGACGTAATGTTAGTCGTCGAGGTTCGGCTACCTCGTCGTCATGTTGGATCTCGGGGTAGTTAAAGTTATCACCAAGCGAGGTGTGAGTTGAAGTAGGGCTTCTGGATCGGTGGTCTGTCACTAAGTCATACGGGTTGAATCGAGGTTCGAGTTCCACGAATGGGTGATAAGGGTTACGGTTCCTTTGTAGTAGTGGCGGGAGTAGTGAGTCGGTATTCTCATAGTTTTGGATCGCCAAGGGAGCACGGTTAGTGTGACAGTGGACTCCAAAGTGGAACGAGTTGAATGGTTTGTGGATTGAGCTAATTCGGTTGGGCGTTGCGGGAATCCGACTCTTCCTCGGCGGATCTTCTTCTTAGTGGTCGGTGAGGGATGGGTGACGGGGGTGCGAGTGCTTGCGGAGGAATGGATCTCCGAGCGGGGCGTCTCACGCGTCCGTAATAGTTGTAGAATAGATTACAGGGCGGGCTGCTTCGTCCCTACATTAAATCTCCACACATTACACCAGTAGCCTTATCGGTACTTTCATTTTCAAAAATATTGCTCAAAGTCAAAAGGCTTTAGAACTAACTTCGTTATTTCGAAACGAGAATGGCCGGGTAAGTGTCTACGCTGTGGGGCCTCGCGGGTTAGCGGTGACTTATGGCACGCCCAGCGTAGACTAGCCCCTTGCCTTCGGCACAAGCTGTAAGGTGGTAACATAGTTAAATACTTGCCCGAGAAAGTTTTGCTCGATACCATAAAATGTCGGGTTCGGAAGCGAGTAGTCCCGGCATGGGTAGCTATGTTATCGATGCAGTTTGTACAGCAATTCTCGTGTGTCTGTCCCGTGAACGGTGAGGCCCCAAAATTGCCATTCTGATTCCTCAGTTATGTTCAAATGCCCCAAACTTGAGCACTATTGTGAATAATCTTGTCTGCTTGGTCGGTGTACTACCTTACTTGTATTCCATTACGAGAAGGTATACCCGTCTTGAGCAGGTGTACCACCCTTGGTCGGTGCATCGCTACGATAACCGTCCGGTTGTGTTTGGACGGTGATTCTTTCCTAGCATCGAGCTTATATGCGATGATAGGCCACGCCGGATGAAAACCCCGAGACCAATAAAGATAAGTACATGCATCACTCTGATTATTTAATTAATTAAATAATTAATTAATTAAATAAAAGTCGGGTTGTTACATTCCTCACCGGGTTGGCAAGAAGAAGATATCATTTTCCGGAGAAAAAGTTGAAGTGAGCCTGAACTTTCTCTCCGCTACAGAAGCTGATCGGTGCGTGAAGCAAGGATGCCATGCCTACATGGTATTCTTTTCGATCAAAACGAAGCGATCTTTCGCTCCAGAATATCCACTGTGGTGAATGATTTTTCCTTACGATGTATTCTAGGAGGATCTCACGAGAGTTACCTCACATCAGAAGTGGAGTTTAATATTGATTTGATGCACAGTACGGGATCAATATCAAAGCGCCGTATCGTATGGCTAACGAGATGCGGGAGTTGAAGAAGCGAAATTGGAAGAGCTTTTGAAGAAGGGGTTCATTCGACCCAGGTGTATCGCAGTGGGAGCCCCGGTGCTTTTGTAAGAAGAAAAGATGGAAGCTTCCGATTACCTCGTGACTCTAGTGAGTTGAACAAAGTAACGGTCAAAAACAAGTACCCGACTTCCGGATTGATGATCTTTTGGATCGATTATCACAGTTCCAGCTTGTCTTTTCAAAGATGATCTGCGTTCGGGTTATCACCGGTTGCGAGTTAAAGATGGTGATATTTCAAGACGGCTTCGGGACCGTGTACGGGCATTATGAATTCCTTGTGATGCCCCGGATTAACAAATGCACTGCGGTATTCATGGATTACATGAACCGTATCTTCCGACAACACCTAGACCAATTTGTGGTGGTGTTCATTGATGACATTCGATTTACTCTAAGAGCGGGGAAGAGCACGAAGAACATCTGCGAAAGGTGTTGAGCATACTCGGGAAAAGCAGCTATATGCTAAGGCGAGCAAATGCGAATTTTGGCTACCCGGAAGTGAAATTTTGGGCCATGTTATATCTAGCGGCGGAGTTGCGGTTGATCCTAGCAAAGTGAAGCAGTTCTGGGTGGAGCTTGCGGCCGGAAGGGCGCGAGCGGAGATCCGTAGTTTTCTTGGTACGGCGGGATACTACCGCAGATTTATACGGGATTTTCGCGTCTTGCCCTACCATTGACAAAGCTTACGAGGAAGAATCAACCCTTTATATGGGGAGATGATTGTGAGGAGAGCTTTCGAGTACGAGGAGAGGTTGACTACGGCCTTGGTATTGATTATCCCCGTCCAGACTGAGACCTATGTTGTCTACGGTGATGCCGGTGGGCAAGGATTGGGATGTGTCCTAATGCGAGCGGGGCGGGGTGGTGGCCTATGCCTCTCGTCGGCTGAAACCTCACGGGGATTAAACTATCCACACACACACGATCAGTGGCGGCTATCGTGTTCGCTTTGAAGATATGGAGGCATTACTTGTACGGTGCTTAGTAGGAGTGTATTGTGACCGCAATAGTCTCGAAATACTTGTTCGATCAACGAGAACTCAACGTGAGACAACGTCGTTGGATGGAGCCGATTAAAGATTATACCACGGAAATCAAGTATCATCCGGGTAAAGCAAACGTTGTTCTTGATGCTCTTAGTAGAAAGACAGTGCGGGTATCATATATGATGATACGGAGCGGCTTCTTTGGAAGATTTCGAGACACAGATCTATCCAACCAAATCTGCATGGGTCAGCATGCACCAGCTGATGCCTATCTTGCTACACTTCTTGCAAGTCAAGGGAGTATGATACGAGAGATGAAGTGGAAAAAGCTCGAAGCAAGATGATTGGGCTATCGAGACTCGTGAGAAGATTTCTCGAGTGAGATCCAAGACTATGACCTATCGCTTAGTGGTTTGGTCGAGGTATAGCGACGAATCTACATACGCGGTTGATGAATTGAAGCGGTGAATAATGGATGAGGCTCATAAGAGTAAATACACTCTACATCCGAGGCATGGTCAAGATGTACAGTATGAAATACGAGCGTGGTGGCCGGAATGAAGAAAGAGCGTGGCGATTACGTGGCCAAGTGCTTGACTGTCGAAAGTGAAGATTGAGCAATCGACCCCTGGTCTTTTACAAGGACTAGAGGCTGCTTAGGAATGGAAATGGGAGAACATAACCATGGATTTTGTGGTAGGTTGCCCAAAATCGAGAAATCATGACACAATTTGGGTAGTTGTTGACCAATTAACCAAATCGGCACACTTTATTCCCATCGGTATCACTTATTCTCAGGAGCGATTGGCGGAGATTTATATCGAGATAGTGAGATTACATGGTGTTCCTAAAAGCATTGTCTCACGATCGTGATACACGATTCAAATCCCGTTTGCGGCAAGCATTACATGAAGGTATGGGGACTAAGCTAAGGTTCGGTTCGGCTTATCACCCTCAGGCGACGGTCAATGAGAAAGAACCATACGACTGACGCTTGGAGGATATCTTTGCGAGCATGTGCCACGGATTTCAAGGGAAGTTGGGATCAACATCTTTCGCTAGCGAGTTTGCATATAACAACGGTTATCATGCTAGTATACAAATGGCCCGTTCGAGGCATTGTATGGGCGGAAGTGTCAATCACCATTATCTTTGGACAGATTCATCGAAAAGCAATTACTTGGGCCGGATATGCTTGAACAAACCTCGAAGCGGTCGCGTTGATCAAGAAGAGACTCCTAGCCGCACATAGTAGACGAAGAGCTATGCGGACAAAAGGAGGAGACCCTTTACGTTCTACGTCGGCGACCATGTATTCCTAAAGTTATCTCCGATGGCGGGTGTCGGCGAACGCTTAAGAGGAAGAAACGAGTCCACGATACGTAGGACCCTTTGAGATTTTGGCGAAGCGTGGAGAAGTAGCTTATCAGATAGCTTTACCCCAGAACTGAGTAATCTTCACGACGTTTTCCACGTGTCACAAGCCGAAGAAATACCAACCGGACCAAGGTCATGTCATTGAGTACGAAGACGTTGAAGTACGGCATGATAATACCTTAAATCGTTGAGCCGAACGGATCATTGATCATAAGGAGAAACGGCTCGAAATAAGACTATTCGATAGTGAAGGTGGTCTGGAAGGGTTTAACTTGCCCGAAGAGGCAACTTGGGAAACCGAGAGTGACATGAAGGAAAAGTACCCGAGTTCATGGCCAGAAGTTTAGTTAGTATAGATTAAATTTCGAGGCGAAATTTTGTGTAAGGGGAGAAATGTAATACTAGGATATTTATACGGAATATTATAAATAAAAGTTGTATATTTCGATAAGTGAAATTTCAATCTCCGATCTTGTATAATTACAGTCTATTTTCTAAGTAGAATTTACGCAAGAAATTAGGGAGTTTAAGGGCCAAAGTGCCAAAATGACTAAAATACCCTGTAAAGGGTAATCAACTTAGGAAATTATGGAAAAATACCAAAAGGCAATAAAATGACCAGGTGAATTAGGAGAGTATAATATCTCTAATTACGGTAATTTAATAAATTATGAAATTGGAGAAATTGTGCGAGAATGTGCCAAAAGTAATAAAGACCAAAATACCCTTACAAATTATAGAATAATGTAAGAGGCATGGAAATACTAAGGTTAATGCAATAATATGAAGATAATGAGACATTGTAATTAAGAAAATTATCAAGTGATGATAATTAAGTAATTAAGTAATATTGGGCTAATTACTTAAGCATAAGTGAAGGAAATTCACAAGTAATTATATGAAACCTAAAATTGGTGGTTTTTGTTTTAAAATTAGTAAATATGTATTTACTAATTAATTGGAAATTTTATGAAAAATAGTTGAGTTTAGGTATTTTTAGGCCTAAATACAAGAATGGACCAATTAGGGATTTTTGTTGGAATTTGGAAAAAATTAATTAAATAAATCATTAAATAATTAAATAAATTAAAAAATAAATATTTATTAAATTAATTAAAGGGGCAACGAAATTTTGGGCCAAATTAAAGAAAAATAAAATAAAATGAAATAGGGAAGCAAGTGGCCAACTTGCACATTTTTATAATAATATAATTTAATTCAAGTAAAATATGTGAATAGTAATATTTAAGTTAGGAAACGGACCCTATCTAGAGATCTAGGAATGGGATTATCAATATCAAAGTAGATTATTGATCAAAGAGATTGATATCTCAGAAAGCGAATTAAACCTTGGACGCGATCGGACACGTTTTTCGAGAAAACTTCATTTGGGCATTGGAGGCCTATATGGAATCAAAATAAAGGTTAACTTGGACATTTCTACTAAGTGAGAACATGTTTTCGAGTTGTAAATCCAGAATTTTGTGAATTCTCGAAATCACGCGAATCGGAGTACCGATCGGGAAAACGGTTATACAGGGCATAAAGTGAGCTAAGTCACCACTTTTGGGCCAATGAGGGGCTGCCACATCAGCCCTAGGGTTGGCCAAGTGTGTGTGTGTGGAAAAGTGGCTTCTTGAACAAGTTGCATTAATGGGTTATTACAACTTGATTTTCCAAACAAAGCCTTGAATTTGCCAAACAAGGCCCTTGTTTTTTCTATAAATACCCCCCTCCTTCATAATTCTCACACCTTTTCTTCCTTCTCTTGGCGAAATTTTTGGTTGAGAAAGAAGAGAAAGAGCTCTGGGGGAATTGTGCGGCTTTCTAATAGAATTGTCAGGAAAGTCTTCACGGTGTCTTTCTGTCTTTAGTTTTTAGTTTAGTAGTTAGTAGAATTGTTAGTTAGATTTAGAAAGTAGGTGACAAGATTCCTACAAATGTTTTAGAGCCTTGTTTGCGTTGAAAAATATGCGAGAGGTGTAAACATAGTAGGGATCGAGTCATTTGAAAAGTTGTAGTTTTATAGCTCTTTTAAAGGTTAGGGGTAGTAATAGCCTTTAAATTTTGAGTATGATTGGGTATCATATGGGAGGGCTATTTTAGTCTTTATTTTCGAAAATCATAAATGCGTCGAAGTTATGGCGAAATTTTGGGAAGAAAATAGCCTACGTAGCGAGGCGGCGGCGAAATTCCGCCAAGTAGGGGTATAGGGCAAAATGGTGATTTTTACCTAAAATGCCAGGTTATAATGTCAAATTACTAATGGAGTGACATTATTCTCATAGGATATCCGAAATCCTAATTTGTTGCCGTTCTGTTGTCCAACGTGCATTGTCGGACAAACCGGCTGTTTCCGTCGAAAAGTACGATTCCGCCGAAACATCCACGTACATCAACGAAGGTACGGACAGCGTCTTTGTAACACTAATCCTATAGCTCTCATATACATATATGTCATAGATACGTTCATATCTGGGGGCTCGCTTAGGGTCGCCGCTTACATCTGACCTTGTACGGGTTATAAGACATGATAATACCGCTTTGAGTTTTCCTAAGCGGCGAGGACACGTGTTCGTGGCACGGGTTAATGTGCGAGCTATATTTGTGTAGGACTTTACGTGTTGCTTTTATGCTTATGCTTTGTACGTGTCACAATGTTGTTGTGTAGGACCTTACATATTTGCTTCATGCATATGTTACATACATGTCACACTTCGATGAGATGTTCTTTGTTATGTCATGAATATCTGCCGAACCATAGGATCACTGTAATGTCAATACAATATTACACTATGTTTCATGTTGGGTTATGATCAGTTACTCTTACGCTCCATTGCTCGACTCTGATTGATTGCAAAAAAAAAAAATTTCCGCTTTAGAAAATGGGATGTTACATCCTTCATCAAATTTGCCTCAGGAATATTTGGATTTAGAGTGACCAAAGTAGCATTAAATGCATTACTCAGATGTCCATAATCTGGTAAGAGTAAAATATGCTATAAAATTAACAGAGATAAAAAAAAATGAGATTATACTTATGTGGTAGATAATATCATAATCTGAGCATAACCTGTGTTTCTATTTAGTCTGGCAAAACGTACAAGCACTGTAATTGGAGGTTCTATATCCTCATGCTTCTTTCCAAAAGTTTCTTCAGCGCAATCACCCCAAAGAGCAACATTTATAGTGTTTTCACTTAAATAATTATAGGAAAAACATATGTCAAGAGATAAAATTAGAAATCTGTACATTAAACAAAAACAGAATAATGAGGTTGTTTTTTACCTTTGATCAACAATACTGAAATTTAATCTCTTGATTATATCACACTCCCTTCTTTGATCCTGCAAACCTCCAAAAGATTGCAAAAACCCAATGACATCTGCAAATCAAGCCAATGACATCTGCAAATCATTCATTTCAACTTACTTAATTGTTTACAAATGACATATTTAAAATAAATGTCAACATTATTAACATATACTAGGCGCACCTATTAAACCTTCGTCACTGACATTGCCTTGTTGTATGTCTGCAATATTCTTGAAATTATATGTCTCACCCAAGATGAGTTCGTCAGATTGTTCAATATACGTATGAGGGTGGAAGTTTAATTTCCACGGACCTGTGGTAATTCTATATTTATCATCAATTTCCAGAACCTGAAAATTCTGGAAGTTGTAAACCATGCCTTCTCTAGGTTCGTCTTTCAATTTGCCGATGAGATTTTTGTGAGTAGCAGAAACCTCGATTCTTGAACCCTAACAAAAAATATAATTTAAAAAACCGTCATTGGAGACTCTACTAAAACCGGAAGATGGTAGATGAATGTTGAATGACACATGGGTGAAGTATATATAGAGACGTACCTTTTCATCAGCCAATAACATGCCAACTTTTCACACTGCATACGGCACAACCTTTCTTTTGACACTTCACTTCCGCAGAACTTTAGCGAGAATTGACCATGTGTCCTTGGTATCGTTGACATCAGAGAAGAAAGTCTTATTCATCTCCTGACACATATAAAATAGGATGTTGATGCACTTTAGGAAAATATAGGATCATGTTTCAAAGAATTGAAATTGTATTTGCTTACGTAAGGATGCTTCTGCAAAATGTTGTAGGAGATATCTTTGGCCCAAAAACGGTATTGTAGAGTCCTTGTATGATCTGTTGCTTCATGACCAGAATTTTATTATATAAACATTAATTTTGGCGGGAAAAGGAATACAGTCAGGAGAATAGCAGTTGATTGGCGCCGAAATTGAATAGAAAAAGTCATCATAATGGTAATAACAAAAAATTCGTCATTAATTTTTTTCCTAGTGGAAATTTCGAATTGATGATAATAGATGACGAATTTCTATTATTATGATGATGTATAGAAAAAGTCAGCATAATGGTAATCACAATAAATTCGTCATTTAATTGATGATAATTGATGACGAATTTCTTATTGATGATAATTGATGATTGATTGATTGAGGTTTAAAGGACCAATAACTATGTTATAAAACGCATAGTTGGCAGGCCAAGTGGACTAATAACTGAGTCGCTTAGAGGTTTAATGTTTTATAATTGATGATTTAGGATTGTAAATAGTCTTGAAAGTTATATATGAATTTGAAAACATAGACTTTAAATGCTATATAAAGATCTAAATTTTAAATAGGCATTTAAATAAGCTTAAGGTATTTTGAAGGTTCAGACCCAAGTCTAAAACAAAGTTTACATATAGACTCAAGTTCAAGCTAAAATTTTAAATTTCTATCGCAAGCTTAGATCTATTTAGACAAAGCCTAACATATTTACACCCTTAATTCATTGCCCTTTCAATTGTTATAGGCCAGACTTTTCTGATATTTATTTTTAGAGACTTTTGATGTCATTTTCCTTTTTAATTTCAGGTATTAGGGGGAAACAGTTAGAGCACGTCGTATATTTGTACTAGACTACGAGGCTGTTTGTGGGATTTGGTTTGCATCCACTTCCTTTTTTATCTTTTTTTTCATCTCAACTGTTGGATTGAAATCTCAATGGTAAAGATTTAATTATTTATAAAAATATTAATAAAAAATTTAATTATTAAAAAATATTAATGAAATATTTAAAAATAATATTTTTATAAAAGATTAAATCTGAACCGTTGATATTTCAATCCAACGGTTGAGATGAAGATGATGATGAGAAGAGAAGTGGATGGGAGCCAACTCCCTGTTGGTGTTAATGGTGAGAAAAATGACTTATTTTCTATTTGAATTTTGTAGGATAGGATAAAAGTTAGATTGTGAATATGATTTGCATTTGAATTGACGGTAGCAGAAATGGTTTTAAAAAAAAAATGAAACCAAGTTGAATTATTATTTAAAAAGTTAGTTAAGATGAAAAATAATTGAAAATGATATGAATCTTATTAAATACTATATATATTATTTAATTATATATATTGTCATAAAGATAAAATTTTATATTTAATTTTAAAAAAAAAATAAATTATTATAAAAAATAATAATCAATAAAGTTACGAATAAAATTGTATAGAATTGATGACTTCCTATTTTTAATAGATTTGATTTATATTAATATATTTGATAAGTTATTAATATTGAAATAGAGAGATTTTTTTAAAAATTTTAAGAGATATCAATATAGATAACATCTCAACTTAGAATATAAAAGTTTTAATAAAGTTTATTTGAAAAAAATAGCAACGGCGAGGTCAGGGCATCTGGAGTGAGCTGAACGAGAAAATAAAAGGAAAAAAAAGGGAAGCAGAGGCCGGAGACTGGACACAGTTTGCAGCTCATCTTCTTTGTGAGACGCCGACGGGATCGAACGGAGACACCGACAACGAGTTCCACGGGCTTGAGCGTAGAAGGAGCAGAAGCGCACGGGTCCTGTTCAGTTTTCATCTCCTTTCGTCCCGCCGCCTCAAACTAACCCTTTCAGACGTTCATCGTCTATAGTCTTAGTGAGTGTTTGGGAATCAAAAAACCGTGGTTTGAGAACTTTTTCACAAGCCGAGACAAACTCCTCTCACATACAAATCATCATAAAAGTTATTCTCCAAAAGCTAATCCAAACACACACTTATACCTTCGCCGTTTCATCGTCTCCGGCACCGTGGAAACTTAAGTGTCTTCCACCTATCTACCACAAATCACATTCACAGGTATTTCCTCTTGCTCGTATCATCTGTGACGGGGACTGGTGAGGGCAAGAATAATCTCATTATTCAGTTATGAGATGATCATCTATTTACCTTGTCTAAACCTTTAAAAGTTTAATTGGTCCGTTTGGGTATTTTCAGTGCATAGTTTGGCCGGAAACTATGACTCGTTCGAAAGCTCCTTCAAAGAAAAAGCATGGTGTGGACTTCAAGGTTACTAAAGTTCTTTAATTATATTTACTTGAACGTATTAGTATGAAAATTCTTTGAGTACTCATTGACTGCACAATTTCAGAAAATCAAGCGAAAGATAGGGAGGAAACTGCCACCACCTAAGAATTTTACAAATACTGAAATTAAATCCAAAGGTATTACATTATTTCAGCTGCAATTTCCTTCTACTCTACAGTGGTCTAATAATCAAGTCACTTTTAAATATGCTCTTTAAAAATAGGTTTCTTTAAATTTGCGAAGTCGTCTTTGGTTGATACTTTAAGATCTAAATGACTTTACATGAAGTAGTTCTATGCTTACACACGTTTCTGGCAGCAATTATTTTGCCCGAGCAGCGTGTGGCATCAGAGAAGGCGGGCTTGGCAGTAAACAAGAAAGGTTTGACATTAAAAGAGCTTCTTCAACAAACATCGCATCACAACCTAAAAGTTCGAAGAGGTATATTCTTGTTGAATGTTTTGTTATCAGGCTAGGAGTGTCAGTAAACCTAAAAACAAGTATTGTGTAAGAAGCCAAGTTAGTGTAGCATAGGTGTGTCAGTAAACCTAAAAACAGATGTTGTTGCATGTACATCAATTATCTTTTCTCTTTTTGATCAATTTATTGAAGCATTCAGCTTTTGTTTATTTTTATGGTACTCAATGCTAATATATGCTAATCCTTCCCCCTCCCCCTCCCCAAAATTCAAAGATGCATTGGCGGGTATCAAGGAACTGCTCATCAAACATCCAACAGAACTGAAGTTGCACAAGTATGCTGTTGTAGAAAAACTTCGTGAGCGCATTGTTGATGATGTTAAAGTGGTTCGAGATTCATTGTATGATCTATTTAAGTTAGTGATTTTGCCTGGCTGTGAAGAGGTATTTATAATTTAATTGTCCTCACTATCTTTTATTTATTGCTGAAATGTAAGCTAATCAGTATAAAATATTCTAATGTGGTATAGGATTTATTGAAAAACTGTGGAAAAGTTGGTTTTCTTTTTGACAGTCAAAGCATTTCTTTTTGGGATTCAAAAAACTGCATAGATGCATATCCTATATTTGTTTGGAACAGTTGATTTTAATGCTCTCTTCAATCTTAGTTCTGGAGATCTAATTTGAGTTACCTTGATGCATCTTGCAGTCATTATATTTAATGCCACTGTACATTTATCCTTGTTCACAGTTGATTTACTTTATTTTTTATGTTTTTTCTCCCTATGTCTTGTAGGATAACCAAGAGCTGGTTGTTTCCTTGCTGATGGCTTACACTTTTAAAGCAATGACGTATTTATCAATTGACATACGGCTCAAAGCTTTCGAATTCTTGGATCTTGTTCTTGAGTTTTATCCACCTTCCTTACCTTTATATGCGGAGAAGGTGACATCATTTTTCTCTAAAAGATATATGGGAAATTGCTGCCTGAGATGCATCTGCATTTATTATTTGTATCTTTTTTTTCTTTGGTGTAATTGTGTGGCTTAATTGAAATAGTTCTGTTGGGGCTTTGTATTTACTGTTTTGTTGGTTGCATAATGAACAGATTTTCCAAAACTATGATGATATTCTTAGGAACAACCAGTGCTATTTCCAGGACAAAGGGAAACTGAAGGTTGTTCTTGTTGGGTTGGTTCGCTGCTTGTCACTCTTGCCATGGAATAAACGAGAAACTGATTTGCATGATAAGGTATCTTGTTTTCAATTAAAATAATGAACTCTATGTTTTTCTAATTCTATTTCTAATGCTAATTACTGTTGGCATTCTAACAATATACTAGATTTTGTTAATTTGTACCTTTGAAGCTCTAGTGTGAATATGAAATGTTTTATTTGTTTGTCATCATAAATATGAGTTAGACCGATGTGTGTGTGTGTGTGTCTATATATATATATTTTGCTTATATTATTCAGATTTGTAACTTTGGCATATAGAGAATGTAGTACTTGGTGTTGCTTGGTATCCCTTTAAATAAATTGTAATTTTGCAGAATGCATATTATGTACTTATTGATCCATGTTCATAAAGATTCAACACAATTTTACTTTGGTTGTCGAGGCCCTAACACAACCCTCCTCTTTTACGCGGCCTTGGGATCGGTTATAAACTTAGGTGGAGTTGTTGTTGCATATTATTAACTCGAATGATGCATATGATGTTTTTGTGGCACTCAGCTTCTGTAATTACATATGGTCTGTTTTTGACCACATCTACAATTGCTTTCTTCTTGCCGACAAAGATTTTATAATACTTTTGCTTATTCATAAGATGCTTTTGGCTTCATCAACTTGTCTCTGATGTTTTCTTTAATTTCAATAGAATGATGCTGAACAAAGGGTATTGCATGCTTTTGAGGATGATATGCCTACAAGATCCACTGGTACGGCATAATAAATTTCAAAACAGTTAATTAACATTTTGATGTTGATAAGTTTCAATTATTTTTAAGTAGAATTGTTTATTCATTTCTAGATTCTGCATTCTTTTTGTTTATTTGAGACACTAATGATCTGACTGTCCTGCTTTATGCTTTCTCTGTTCATAGAATTTCCTCTTATCATAAAGAAACTGAAGGATCTTCTGCCCATATTACTAAATAGTTTCCGGGAATTTATTCCTCAAGCTCGTGCTTCCCCAAAACTTGATGGGACGTCCTCTTCTTGTATGCTGTCTATACTTAATTGTATAGATATGATAATCAGGTCCTTTACTTATGATAGTAACGGGGAGCTATTAAAGTCCCAAAGTTCTGTTGGTGACCTTGGTATGATGATAGGGGATGAAACTATCTCTTCCTTAATGTCGAGGAAATTATTTTCTCTGTTTCCTCTCAATCCTGTGCACGATCATTCAGAAAAGGTACTTGTTTTGTGGGTTTGTTTTCTAAACCTTTTCTTAGGGAGGGGAGAACTGTTGATGTAATATTGGGTGTGGAAGATAAAATAGAATTATTCAGAATGACTTGTTATTCTTCTTTAATATATCTGTTAATTTGACTTTTTCAATCAATTGTAGCATTTTGCTCAGCTAGGTATTTAATGAATGGTGATTACATTTGCTCTCCTACAAGTTCTCCGCTGTTGGCATTTTGTGTTTCTTTTAGATTTCTAATTGGCCTCCCAACATTTTGCTGAGCTAGTTATTTAGTTATGAAGAAATTGAATTTCTTTTCTATGAGATATACATTCCTGTTATATTATATCTTTGTTTGGAGACGTTTGATATATATTGCCTCTCTGTTTCCTAGGTCTTCTCAACTGAGGCTAGAGTTTTAAACTAGATGTTATCTACCTATCTTGTAACCTCATGAGTCGTTGACTCAGTTGTATTGTATTTTTCTGAACCAAGTCAGAAAATGATACACAACTCACGACATGATTCAGGCTTTTTTTTTTCTTTCTTTCAATACAATGACATGATTCAAGCTTTCATTGAGGATGAGCAAAGTGTTTTTGCTATAGATACTGATTCTTCCCAGATCCATTGTTGTATTGAAAGTTGAAACATTTACTAAAGTGTTTTGCCTACCTTATCCTTCGGATTTAGTGGATGTTAACCATTTTGAATTAAAATTAATCTCATGTAGTGTTAAATCCTGTTAGTCAGTGGATTAATGGGAGGAGTAACACATATAATTCGAAGGACTATTTAGATTGCTAATAGCATAGTTCATACTCTTGCAGCTCATGATGGAATGTTGGCCTTTGATGAGGCATGCCTTGTGTCCCAACTTGACAAATATTGATTTCTATCGTTATATATGTATGTGTGTGTGTGTGTGTGTTGATTTCCAATCAAGGTGTTCAAAGTTAGAAATGTACCAGTTGAAGTCTTGTAGCTTGACAGTTACCTGGATATTTGATTTGATGATGTGTTTCTGGGTGGGAGTGTGATTGTGGCATGTGTTTCAATGTTAAGCCAATTTTTATGTAAAAATAAGCGAACAATGCCCTATGTAAATTTTTGTGTGGTGAATACCCTTTATTTTTGATAGTTTCCCCTCTGAAAATTGTGGTCAAACTAAAATAGTGTTCCGGTTGGCACTCTCAATGGATCTGATTCCCTTTATCTATGCTTTGCAGGAATATGATAGATACCTTGAACTTAATATGATCATTACAAAAGTATTTTTTCAACTCAATGAATGGATCTGCCTTCCTCTTGATTTGTTGGGGAAGTTTTTAGAATTTCTGGAAAATGCACTGCTCGGGAAGGTTTGATAAATGCACCAACAACTTTTTTGAAGTTTGAGCTATTAAGTTATGCAATTTGAAAGTTAGTTGGACTTGTTGCTATGCAGGTTTGCCAAGCTTCACTGTCAGCTCACACTGTCTGGGAAAAGCATTTAATCCAACTCCTTCCTTTTATTCCTAAAATTGTGACATATGAGGCAAATTATTGGACACCTCGTTTTCTTCAGGTTTGACATATGATTTTAAAGATTCAGGATATTAATTGTTTCTTCTTAAAAGCCGATGAATGGATTTTCTTATTCTTTTTAAGTCTGTAACTTTCTTTTTTTTTATGATCAGCACTTCTTGAATGTAGGCATTTACACAGACATTCAGGGAAAGCAAGCCAGCTTCTCTATTGAAAATGGCCTGTCTTTCTGCAATTGAGGATGTACTAACTTCTGTGAGTTTGACTTCATTTTTTCCTCAAATAATTATTTCAAGTTGGAGACTTATGGATAATCAGACGAAAGCACTGTATACCTATACCTTAATTGAATGTGCTTATATTTTGGTACAAATTATAGATCCAAAGTAAGCATGCTTGGATTGCAATCAGTCTTGAAATTCCTGAATTTCAAGATGCTTTGATTGCATGGATAAGAGAGCTCCCTTTGTTGCTGATCCAGGCTGGTGATAAACACCCGACCTTCTCACAGGTAATCACTAAATAATTGAGGTTTTCAAATGTAATTTATGGTCTTAAATCACCGATTTACTATTTTCTTTTCCTTTAAACATTCAATGAATCAATGTTCATTCAGGCTGTGGTACGTCTCCAACTGCACATTGGACAGCGTGCTTTGTTTAACTCATCACTTGTTTGCATATATGACAACGCACAATACTCATTGCAGGAGTTCTACTGTACATGTCAAGAAGGTAAACAAAAACACTGTTAACTTTGTATTTGTAGTTTATTACCTATACTCTTCCTTACCTCTCATCACATTGATTTTCTTGTTGCAGGAAATATGTGTTATGGTCCCTTCATCAGGCTTCCTAGAGAAGTTCAAGAGCTCTCTTTGTGTTGCCTTTACTATGTCTCTCATTTAGATTCAGATTTCTTAACAACAATGTCTCGTTGCTGCCTATGTATGTAATTTTTTCCCTTGGTAAAATTGTAACTGGCTTTCATTTTGTTATACATTTTCTTCACTGTTGGATCTCTTATCGCATGCATGATCATTTGTAGATTAGAATTTTGAAAATTTCCACAACACTGTGGGCTTGATGCTGCACTGTTAGTGTGTCAAAATTAACAACTAGTGTTATCTATGCTTGTGGCCTTTTCTGCATGATACTTTGCGTATTTGTGAATTTCCATTTATTTGTTGAACGATTTGTCATGTAAAACTTGATTGTAAGCTGTTTAAGAAAAATCCAATGAACATATGAAAGTGGAATTTAGTTGTTCATTGACAATAAATTCAGAATCTGTAGCTAGTGTCTCATGAAAAAAATGAATATAATTGTCTGATTAGATTGTTTATAGGCTGCATCAAATAAAATATTTAGGCTTTTCAATCTTCGCATTAAGGATGCGGTTTCAGTTCATTGAAATGTACTATTTTAGCATGAAATGTGGGAGCTATAATATTTGCAATATAAGATTTAATTTCAGAAAAAAACCCCAAATTTTTTGGTACAGAGATTCTGAAAACATAGACACATTGTAAAGTATTGAATAATTAGTAAGTTGGTGTGCTGACAAGAATTATTCTTACCCTGATAAGTTATACCTTCGTACAATAATTACACTTGCTGTTGGTGTTTTTACAATATGTCCAATGTCATTAAAATATGTTTTTATAAACAAACGCTTTAAAAGCTTTTTATTACTTAACACCTGTGCACTTCGTTGTCTCTCTTTTTGCAGGTCCTAATCTAGATCCCCATATGTTATCTTGGGTAATTGAAGTTCTTGATTCAGCGTACAGAGCTGGACATATTGATATTGCCGATCAATTGAGTTTCTCCATTACCTTGCTCTCGAGGTTTAAAGTTTCTTATGGTAGGCCACAGATTTATATGGTTGATTAGCACCCAAGTGGTGTTACATGGTCAACTTTTTTGGCCTTATGTTTGCGGGAGATTGTTTTGGGGGATATTCTGACATAAAATTTGGCTTCTGGATAATTAATAGACAATAACAAATTTGACACGGCATGCTTTATATGTTCTTGAGCTTGTGAAATCATGAGGACGAAGAAAATGTTCTTAGTCACTGGTCATGTATGTATGACTTGCTAGGCAGGTAATCCTGCCCCACTGGTGTTTTAGTCCTAGTGACTATCTGGGATGATTGAATTAGAGAATATCAACTTTTCCATTTTTATTATACGTATCTTCTGCAGTTATCCAATTTCAAATTCTATTCTGGAGTCGTTATTGATTGAATTTTGCAGAAGTTGTTCCTCTTGGTTTGGCTAATGATCCAAGCTTCAAAACTTTCAAATCAATTACAAGAGTCATTTGTAGACAACTAACTATGATGGGCGATCACTCTCTTGTTCTAGAACTGCTAGAGGAAGTGATACTTGATCAGATAGTAAGTTTATTCAATTTTTTCCTTAACCAACCAATTCGTTAAGCTTTCTTTTGCATGGAGTTCTCTTCTTTATTGACTGAAGTACTTATCTCCCATTTTTTCTTTTCTGATGCTTTGGTCCATTCGAATACATTTTGGGATCATGAGGTCTCCTCATATATGTATTTGCATGGAGTTTTCTTTGTTAACTGAACTACTAATTTTCCTCTGTTTTTTACTTTTGTGTTGATTTAATCCATTTAGAGATATTCCCCGAATGATGAGTGGCCACACTTTTATTTTGTTCCGCAGCTGCTAAAGCCTCCACTGGACAACAGTTGTTCTCTCCTAACAGTGCTTGTAACATTGGATGATAAGCCTACAATGCTTTCTGAGAAAAGTATTGACACTCTGGGAGGTTATCTTTCACAATATTTGATGGATGTTGTACAAGTGAGTATATTATTTAAAATTCGACAGCTAGTCTGCTATATATGCCATGGCTAAGTGGGGATTTGACCATTCATATCACTTCATTTAGATTTTTAAAATCATGCCCTCTCATTGAAAGTTAAAATGATTTGCCTTGATTATTTTGAACATTGAAAAACAGCGAAATTTTTGACAAATATGATGTGTAAGATAATAAATAACTAAACTGAAAAAATGTGATTTTTTTTTTTTAACAAAAATAAGTGTCTCCTTAAAATCAGCAGAAAGTCAATCAAGACATGCGGAGTTGGATGAAGTATTTTCTATCTGATCTTGCATTTTTTTGTTTGGGTTTCTTCACCTTTTTATTCATGTTCATTTGGAATTATAACTAATGAATTATAGAGATCTCTTAAAACCAAGGAGACAATTTCATCTGAGAAAATGGCAATTACATATTTTTTAATCTTCTGTACTTGTTTTTAATGCTTTTGGCATTTTCTTCCTTCAAGTTTCATCCTCAGTTATCCTCTTAATTCCTTGGTTGATAATAGATTTAACTATATCTTACAGTGCATTCCAGAAGATGATGACGAGCACACCCAGTCCAATCAATCAAGTACTCTGCGTTTTTATTACCTAGTTCCTTGTTTTTTCTTGTTTGACCGGTGCCACAAGCTTATGAATCTTGTGTTGAAGAGCATGAGGTCCACTCTAGAAGGAAGCTTTTCAGCAATTTCTGATTCATGTATCGAGTCTAGAAAGGCCTTCTACAGTAGAGTAAATGCTGTAGCTTTTCTACTTTCGTTGATGCACAAAGACAGAAAATTGCAGCGGATATTGTCTTTATTCAAGGCAGATATTGATAACATCCTACAGTTTTATTGGCAGGTTGGTTTGTGCATGATGTTCAATAATTTTCCCCCCTTTGGCCCAAGATGTTCAATATTGTTGATTGCTACTTTGAACATGTCATTCTTGAATACTAATTACGTGATGTTACCTTATAAATAATGGATACGGTTGGTATTTTATACTGATTGACAAAAGCTAAAATTTCTATGACGTTAGATTTTCATGCTTTTGGAAAGGTATGAAGCATCTTGAATGTGTGATACCCTGGTATCCCAGATGCGTGGATGAAGATAATGGTGCAATAGTGCTTTATGAATAGTTGATTTCAAAAGTTGTGCTTTTCTACTTACTTTCTATATGCTTTTTTTAATACAATTTACGCTAAAGTTTTTAACTTTTCATAAATATGACATTTTTAACATTTTCTTTACATATTTCTTTGTTTTGGTGCAGTTATTAGAAAATGCCAGTGTGGGAATTGAAGAAAGGGATAAAATACATCGCTCAGTTGATGAACTAAAAATTTTAAGAAGCTCATTACCCTAAGAGACAGCGACAGTTTGGCAAAGAGTGTTACAGAGCCAAGCAACTAACTTGTCCATGCGAGTTTTTATGACTGGACCACCATCCACCCATGTTGTAGATTTTAGACTGATTTGCATGCATGCATGAGAAAAAAATTTCCTCAGAAGTTGTTTATGCAGTATGATCTTGTCATTGTAAATTATTCTTTGAAGTTTGCATTTAGCTCGTCAGATATGTCATACGATGTGATAGAGTACTGAGTTTCAAGTTTTGTGCATGAATTAAATTAGTCTGATTTTATTTTATTAATATTTATATTAGTTACTTTAATTATTATTATTAGCTTATTATTATTATTTTCTTAAGTATTCTCTCCGGTCCTAATTATAGGAGCATATTTTAGAGTTGGTTTTGGTCTTAATTATAAGAGCAAGTTTTAACTTTTGTCAATCTTTTCCTATAATACCTCTATTTATAATTTCTTAATAATAATTAAAGACAATAATAATTTAATAATACACCTCTATATTCTATAAAGTAAGTAATGTTTACAATTCATTAATGTCATATACACATTATAATTTATAATTATACAATTTATAATTATACGCTTGTCTTTTGGTAAATAATTATACTTTTGTTATTGCTTCTTTCAAAACAGTTTAAACAGGATGAAATCCATAATGTGTGAAGGAAGAATGATGAGCCAACCTGGCAATAACGACCATGGATTAACAATAGCAGGCCTGCGTAATTCTAAGGAAGAAATAAGCGAGGCTCTTTCATTATATTTATGTTAAATTAGACTGAATGTCTAAGTGGATTACAAATATAAGGATATTTTAGGAAAATAAATATAATTAACTAATTTAACTTCTATTCTTAATCTCTCCAAAATTAGGTAAATTGCTCTTATAATTAAAACCGGAGGGAGTAGTTGAACAATAAGTGGAATGTTCAACTAATAGGAGTCTGATACTAAAATCATGGGTTGTTAGTCCATCTTTCTATAATCTACATATGGAATGTAGATTAAATTGGTAGGAGATTTTCTTGAGCTGTTTTAGAAAGGAGGTGAGATTTTTGCCCAGTTTCTCCACTTATTATCTCAGATTATCTTATAACTTTTTCATCTTATCAATTAATCTACTCAGTACTTTATCATTCAGAGTTGTTTGATCAAAAAAAGTTACTTTTCCGTTCCATTCACTTTTTTCACAAAAATATAAGCCCACTCAGTTTAGGTATAGGTATAAAGTGATTTCATTTGATTATCCATAAGTCTCCAATTTGAAGTATTATTTGGGATAAAAATGAAGTCAAACTCCGAGAAGGTAGCATATCCTCAATTGCAAAAAGACATGTCATTTTCAATAGAGAGGCTAGCTTGCTTTCTTTGAATGTTTGTGTAAATGCCTGCATTCAAGAAGTGCTGATCAGTTATAGAATTTTAAAAAGAATAAGAAAATCTAGTCATTGGCTTTTAAGAAAAAATAATTAATATTCTCAATCGTTAAAATCATATGTCAAAGATAGTTTTCCTCATATGTAACAATTTTAGGAATAAAAGAAAGGAGTTGGATTAAATGCTTTTCCCAGACAGTGTGAGCTGACAGTGAAGTTGGGCAAACTTGCATTGCAACAAGTCCAACCACTTTCAAAACCTTTCCAAGTAATGTATTTCCATAAATTCTAGAAACTTTCCCAATAACAAATCAAGAGGAAGGCAGATCCATTCATTAAGTTGAAAAATCATATTCCTGCAAAGCATAGGTAAAAGGAATTAGATCCATTGAGAGTGCCAACCAGAACACTATTTTAGTCAAACCACAATTTTCACAAAGGGGGAATTGCCAAAAATAAAGGGTATTCACCACAGCAAAAATTATATAGCTCAAACATCATATCATTGGTATCAGAGCCTGAAAAAAATTATATAGCTCAAACATCATTGGTATCAGAGCCTTATCACTGTGCTCAAATATTATTGGTATCAGAGTCTTTTCATCATTGGTATCAATGTGAAGTTGAAGATGCAACATAGCCTGAATGAACATTGGATGTTTAAAGGATAAGAAAATAGTAAATCGGTGATTTAAGACAATAAATTACATTTGAATACCTCACTTATTTAGTGATTACTTATGAGAAGGCCGGGTGTTTATCACCAACCTGGATCAGCAATAAAGGGAGCTCTCTTATCCATGCAATCAAAGCATCTTGAAATTCATGAATTTCAAGATTGCTTGCATCTGGACGAAGCTTACTTTGAATCTATAATTTATACCAAAATATAAGCATATTCAATTAAGGTATAGGTATAAAGCACTTTCATTTGATTATCCATAAGTCTCCAACTTGAAGTGATTATTTGGGACAAAAATGAAGCCAAACTCACAGAAGTTAGCCTATCTTCAATTGCAGTTAGACATGCCATTTTCAATGGAGAAGTTGGCTTGCTTTCCCTGGATGTCTGTGTAAATGCTTGCACTGATCATCAAAACAAGCAAGTTACAGATTTAAAAAGAATAAGAAAATCCATTCATTGGCTTTTAAAAAGAAACCGTTAATATCCTAAATCTTTAAACTCATATGTTAAACCTAAAGAAGATGAGGTGTCCAATAGTTTTCCTCATATGTAACAATTTTAGGAATAAAAGGAAGGAGTTGGATTAAATGTTTTTCCTAGACAGCTTGAGCTGATAGTGAAGCTTGGCAAACCTGCATAACAACAAGTAACCACTTTCAAATTGCTTGGCAAGGTAGATCCATTTATTGAGTTGAAAAAATACTTTTGTAACAACTATATTAAGTTCAAGGTATCTATCATATTCCTGCAAAGCATAAGTAAAAGGAATCAGAGAGTGCCAACTAGAACACTATTTTAGTCGTACCACAATTTTTATAGAGGGGAACTACCAAAAATAAAAGGTATTCACCATAGAAAAATTTATATAACTCAAACATCATTGGTATCAAAGCCTTATCATTGGTTTTAAAGACCTTATCATTAGTATCAGAGCCTTTATCATGATGGCAATCATTGTCACCAAATATTAATTCATTGATATGTCTCTATCAGTCTCAAATCTCAAATTTGTCTATGTTCCTTTGAGATTAGAGTAACAACTACTCATTAAGTAGTTCTAATTTCTTGTGACCTAATCTTTTGCAGAAATGTTGAGCACGAAAATCCGCTTAAATCTGTAGAAGTAAGCATTGAAGTTTGTGAGACAATATTGTTTACTCTGAACATTTTAACTTGACAAAATTTCCTTCAATGTTTCCCGCCCACATAATAGGTTTGCTAATAATTTTTATGATAAGTTTAACTTGGAGAGAATACTACTTAAAGGCACTTGGACTAGCCTTGGATTAGATAAATCATAAAACCTACTTAATGAATAAAGTAGGTTACTTCAAGTTATTTTTACTACATTTGAAGATTTATAATAGAACATTAAACCACAATAGAAATTTAGTGACACCTTAAATCCCACCACCACCACCAAATTGTGAATCTTCCTACTTTTTTTTTATACAAAAATCTTCCTACTTACATGTTGTTAATAAAATTATTTTATTATTTATATTTCACAAAAAAGATGTTTTAAAACTTTATTTTTAGAATTAAATTTAGAAATATATTCATTGACGAAGGATAAGAAATTCATTCACTAACAATAACCATTAAATTAAGATAGAAATTTGAAATGAAATAAATAAAAGAATACTCAATTTCTTTTGGACCAAAGAGAATATTCAATTTAAAAGGGAACATATAATCGAGTTTTAGTCATTGTTTTAATGCTAAATTATAATTAACCCTTTATATTTTGGACTAAGTAATGATAACTTCACTAACTTTTAATATTTTGACAATTAAAACGCTTAAATTTTAGATTTTATGCAGTAATTACGTCCACCTCCTCAACCAAAAGTTATATTTGTTTATGAAAAAATTATAGAACATATCGTCATTAATGTAAGAGCCAGTTATTTTATTAAAAATATCATGAAAGATAAATAAATTATATTAAAATATTTATATTATCATCTTTCTTTAAATTAATTTGTGTTTAAGTAATTTATTTAGCTTCTTTACTCTCCATAAAAAAAGGCTTTTATTTTAAGGATTAAACACTATTAGTTGAAATAGTAAGAGGTCATAAAAGAGCAAAATATAAATTTCAATCTTGAGGAGTGCATTTGTTGTGAAAAACAAAAACCCCTTAAGCTTTTTTTTTTTTTTTGGTAAAAGAACCCCTTAAGCTTTAAAGGTGTGTAAGTGTGTTTATTTTTTGGGCCTAAAAAACTTAATTATTAGTCTCAAAAGAATCCTTAGATCAACAAAAACAAATATAAAATAAAAATAAAAGTTTACGGTCCAAACTTAGTGGGCTTGGACCGAAATTCAAAAATTTAGGCTTCTCGGCCACTCAGTTATTTTCTTTTAAAAAATGTCGCTCATAATTAAACTTTTATTATTTCACTAACATATATTGGGAGTAACTGGTAAATGATTCGCTATCTATTAACTACATCTTCGATTTGAGATGTAGGAATAGAAAAAATGGTATTGAGAGGCCTAACTCAAATCGGATTAGTTAGAACGAAGGTTTTAGTAAACTGGATGAGGAAAAAAAACTTTTAATATTCCGATACTGTAAAAAAGGCTGATCGATTTATTTTATCAAAATAAAACATGGCGAAAACAAAAAGGAAAAAAAAGAATGATGGATTTAATTATTTTTTTCTTTCCACGCTAACGTCACTAACCTCCCCCATCCATCCCCCTATTTAACTTTGTCGGCGAAGAGAATTCCCCGAAGAAGCCACCAGTGAGCTCCGCTCGTATCGTTCGTCGGCGGTGCCGTGACTGTGATCGGAGGCGATCTGGTTTTACGTTGGGGAGTTCCGAGGTTTTACGTAGTCAAAGTGAGTTGAAGATGTCAGGCGTCACGAACGAGGAGGACAAGAAGCCCACCGATCAGGGCGCGCATATCAACCTTAAGGTCAAGGGGCAGGTCTGTGGATCATCCTTTTTATGCTAGCTTGATTTTCCTTTTTCCCTTTCATGCGAACTGAGGGTTTGTTTGGGGCGATAGTGGAATCTAGGGTTTTGTTTCTAGTTAGGGTCGTTTCAAGTGGAATCTTTTGATGCTACTATTTTAGCTATCCATCCTGTCTCTTTGGAACTGGAGATCCAAGAGTGGTACAAGTGTTTTCCAGTGGGAGAAGCTATATACAATTCCCTACACTGTACTCTGACTTGCCTTTAGAGGGGCCTATAATTCAGAGAGAGACAATTTGTTAACTGTTTAATCACTGCTTTTCTGTCAATTACTTCATCGTGCGAATGAATTGTGGAACCTGTGCTGAATTATGTGGCAGGAATTCGTCCGTATTCTACGGATTGCATTTAACTGTTTGGTATGAGTTCTGAGCGTCTGGTTTTTCAGAGGGATTTTCAATTTGGGAGTTTCTTTGGGATGTAATGGAATGGGGTAGGATGCCTTTAGGGGATAAACCATTATTTGGATTTTTTTTTTTGAAAAAAGGAGAACAGGAGAGTAAGCGAAGGCAAGAGATGGTCTCCCAGGCTATATCTCTAGTCATTGTAAATTCTTTCTGTTCCTCCAAAGTGGGGTCAACGTGGAATGGTCCGGAAATAATATTATATTAATGAAACCATGTTCCACAGTAGTTATTATGCATTCCTCCTCTTATTTTTTCCTGTGTTGAACACTATTCCCATTCTCTCTGCCACACCAAGTTGTCCTCCCATTTTCTTTGTTGCATCAGCCATTAAGGTGTACACACGCATATATATTGATTTTTCTTATGAAGATTTCATAAAATGAAAAGATTCCAAAACTTTATTTTTAAAAAGATTAGACGCATATTTGATAACAACCATATATATTTGATAAATGATAAAACAACTGTTGTTTTGTTTTTGAATGTTTTATTTGCCTATTCATGATGTAGAGTGGGAAGGCTAAAGACAATGTGAATTTACGCATGCTCTTCTATCTAAATTAGCTCATGGGGATAATATTGAAAAGAAAAATATATAATACATTTAATTTTATGTATTCTTATAATGAATTTCAATCAATGGTCACGACCATTTATTCCTGCCATAAAACTTCCAAAGAATGGATCCGTTTTGTTGTTCCACACAATATCGATTTTTGGACAACATTGGCCTTCACCTTAGGCGCTTTTTTGTGTTTGGAAACAAATAGTTAAAAGTTAGTTTATAAGCCTAATCCTAAAGTTTAACAATAGTAACTGCATAAAATAGGAAACTATACCAACCTTTGGAGTCCACCTCAGCTTTAGGGATTTGTATATGGAAACATTGTTATTCTTATACTTAAATTTAAATGTTGTTTGTGTGTTTTTTCCCCCCTCCTTGCAATTAAACTTGTACATAATGCAACCCCCACAAAAAAAAAATGCAGGGACTTGAGGGAGGACTTTGGTGCCATTGTGGCAACCTGTCATTGGCATGCTAGTATATTTTTCGTGTTTTAATAATGGGTACTAAAACTAAGGCACACACGCAACACAGCTGCCACTTGTAATTTTCGGACTGTAAAGTTAACTGGGTAACTTATACTTTGACGTATAGCATAAATAATGACTTTATATGAGTCTATTTAGTGTTACTGAATTATTATTATGCTTATGTAATGATGTTAGTGTTATTGATGATTATTATTATCTTTTATGGCATGATAATGATTATTTTGGAATAGTTATATATGGCAGTCTTTGTTTTTAGTTTTCATTTATCTATTTTTTGGTTATTTGACTGTGGTTTTTGTGTATTAGAAGGAAAACCAAATTAGGCCTTTAGTCTTCTTGAGTATGTTTAGATTGATTTTTCCCCCTTGTAATCTAATTTTGCAATGCCTGCCCCCTAGAAAAAAAACCTTGTCCCAAAATTATCTTTTTGGGAGGGATGCATGTTCTACTGTTATGTTTGAAATTAAGTGACAAATGCTGTGCATAGATTAGTCATACTTTTAACTGAGATGGGTAAAAGCTCAATATGTGAATTTGGGTTTGGAAGAAGCATAGCTATGGGGTTAAGCTAATTGGTAAGTATGTTTATCAGAGTTTCAAGTGTTTTTGGGAGGGGGAGATGTTAGTGTGTCTGAATTTAAAGCCCATCAAGCTTTAGCCTCTAACTTCAGCTTGTTGCCATATGGACTATTTGGTTTGTGGTGTATTTTATTTGATTTGTCATTGGTCTATGCTTGCTACCCCACAACAAGATAAAGGGAAGGTCTGGCACCAGATCATAAAAGAACAACAGTGGTTGTCAAAGCTAAAATGTTAGCGTTCTTGATATTGTTATCATGTGATCGGATTTTGTTGCTACATATAAAATTAGCATAATCTTCCCCCCTTTGATGTTATAGGATGGGAATGAAGTTTTCTTCAGGATTAAGAGAAGCACTCAACTGAAAAAGCTTATGAATGCTTACTGTGACCGACAATCAGTGGATTTTAATTCCATTGCTTTTCTTTTTGATGGTCGTCGCCTTCGAGCTGAGCAGACTCCAGATGAGGTCTGTGGATTTCCTTGTCTTCCCATTTTCATGTTAAAGCTGCTCATATTTTGATAACTATTGACCATATTACTGTTTTTTCCTCATTAAATTTGACTGGGTGCAGCTGGAAATGGAGGATGGAGATGAAATAGATGCCATGCTTCATCAAACAGGAGGTTCTGTTGCCTAATGGAAGTGGAGATCTTTCCTCTTGTCTTATTATAAATTCAGACTTTAACTTGAGGTTCATGCCTAAGATGTATCTTCCACCAACCTACTGCTGTGGTACTGCTTGAGTTTGTAGGGTTTATGCTTTCTTTGTCAATATAATCACTTAGTGGTTTCTACTATCATTCTGGTGAAATCTGATGACTTGTGGGATTTCAAAATTTAGTACCTTTTGTGCCTCAGCGAGCAGTGTATGAAATGCTAGTTTATTGATGATTGGTGATTTAAACTTGCCATCGATGTGATAAAGGATATTTCTGATGCTTGGATATGTGAATATGCTGAATTTGATGACTGTTAACTGGTTATGTTTGGTATGAAATTTCTGAATTGAATAATACTGTAGTATGTGACTCAAGAGATAAAAGATTGTGCAGAGAAAGAGATGGTGATCAGATTCATCGTGTACTAGTATGGCGTTTTGTTGGAAAGAAGACATCAATGGATTCCTACATGAAAAGCATTTTATTGAACTCATTGTATCGTTGCCTTGAATTCCAGCTTGAAATTATTCAAATCCCTCTCGTTTTCATTAATAATGAGACTCGGCTGATGTCTCATCGTTGAAAAGCTTAACAATCTGAACGTGATTTCACTTACCAGAACGTTTTCTTTCTTTTCCACCAATAACTTTATGAAACGTCATTTCACTTAACAAAAATTATGAAACATGTGAATTGAATCTGAACGTAGAGATTGAAGAGCTCTAAAGCATTTGTGGGGCTAAGAATTTTTAGATCTCGGGAGGCTATTCTAATTTGTAGGTTCGGTTCCACTTCTAACCTGAATACTGAATAATTAGGGCTGGAAGGATAAATAAAATCATAATTTTCCAAGGGGGCATGTTTGGTAGGTCATTTTGGTAGGAAAGCATTTTTTTTATAAGATAATATTTTTTCTCGTCCACGAAAATTTGTGGTGGAAAC
The DNA here is from genome assembly GCA_025563575.1 of Acacia pycnantha. NCBI lineage: Eukaryota > Viridiplantae > Streptophyta > Magnoliopsida > Fabales > Fabaceae > Acacia > Acacia pycnantha. Next base: position 1,682,146 of record JAMWYP010000031.1, on the reverse strand, counting down.
TAATTTTCAATCGCAAGCAAGGAACATGATCGGTCTGTACGTACATAACCTGTTTAAATAGAAGTTATGGACCCTTTTTTTGGTAAAAATAATTATTTCTTGTAAAGAACTTATTTTGGTACTAGGGTGGATTGATAACCCACAGTGAAAGGCATTCGATCCAGATCCAATATGGCGGATACTTCAGATCTTGCTATTCGATCCAATATGGCGGATACTTCAGATCTTGCTTGGACGATTCGGAAGATATTGTCAATGAATTGAAGTACGTCTTGTTTGTTGACATCTCGAGAATATTCACCCATAGTTAGGGCATTTATTTGACCGTAGATTTCTACTATTTTTTCCTACTTGTTTTACATATTTTCAACCTACCAAACATAAATTTCTCCACCAAACCATTTTCTGTTAGGTAGAAAAAAAGTGTCAGGTTTTTTAGGGTATAGAAAAGGAAAATATTAGTGAGGTCCAGTAGATAAAAAATATCAAAAAAAAAAAAAAAATTATAACCCCAAATCCCGTTTCATAAAAGTCAGGAAAAACTATTTTGATAATATGAAAAGCCATTTTAACAACGAGATTTTCATTGAGACATTTTAACAACTAATAAAACCATTTTGATAACAAGAAAAGTTATTTTGACAACGGCATATTTTTGCGAGGGAGGAATTCGGTAATTAATATCAAATAAGCCCCTAGGAAAACTTTTTTAAGAGGGGATTTGAGGTTAGGACTTTTTTTAATATTTTTTATCTACTTTGGGACCTCACTAAGGGTCCGTTTGGTTCAGGGAATATTTATGGAGAAAAAGGAACTTAGAGGAGGGAAAGGAACTTAGAGGAAGAGAAATAAAGATTTGAAAGATGAGTGAAGATGGCTTGAGTTGTTTGGTTGGAAGAAAATGAAGGGGTGGTAGTTGGTAAAGAATTAGGAAAAGTTTATTTTACCCTCAAAAGAAATTAATTCAAAATAAAAAAGAAAAATATTTTTTTTGCTAAATATATTTTTAAAAAATATATTCTTGTTAAGTTCGAACTTGGGTAAAAAAATTTCGTCAAATTCGAACTTTCCCGCCAAGTTTAAATTTCAGGGGCAAATTTATCCAAAATTGTGAATAGTGACGTGGGAACTTGAGATCCCACCAATTTTGGTGGGATCTCAAGTTCCCACAAATGAGGGAAGAGTGGAATGCACATTATGTGCACATAATTAGGTGCCCAATTATGTGCTCATACCCCTATTAGAGGTATGAGCATATTTTTTTATCATTCCCTCTCCCAAATTCTTTGAAGCAAACGTCCCTAATATTTTCCCTATAAAAAAACTAGGGTATAACGTTTTAGGTTTTCCATTAGGGAAAAAGAATCGTAATTGACTTGTTCTCTCATCCGTCCGATCTAATCCATTTTAAACAGAATCGGAACCGTCAACTTTCTTCGTTCTTCCCACGCTAAGGTCACTAAATACCCTCAATCATCCATCCCTCTATTTAAACTCTACCGGCGGAGAGAATTTGCAGAAGCAACCATCAGCGAGCGAGCTCCCTTCATACCGAACGTTGCGTTGTAGGCGATAAGATTTGTTTGAAATAGATTTCCGAGGTTTTTCGAAGTGCAGGAGAGTAGAAGATGGCTGGCGTCACCAACGAGGAGGACAAGAAGCCTACCGATCAGGCTGCACATATCAACCTTAAGGTCAAGGGACAGGTTTGTGGTTGATCCTTGTTATCTGAGCTTGATTTTCCTTTTTCCCTTTGCTTGCAAACTGAGGGTCTTGGAGGCGACAGTGGAATCTAGGGTTTTGCTACTGTTTTAGTCATTCCTACTGATGTTTGGAACTGGGGATCCATGAGTGCGATTTGAGTTAGTATAATGATTGGTGGGAGTTACATTTACTGGTTTGGAACTTGGAAGATTTTGGTTTGCAGTTTGCTTCTCTGGAAATAGAGAAAATTTGCATCTAAGCTTTTCTGCTTAGCAATTCTTTCTGTGTTTTGTTTTGATTTTCGTGCGATCCTTGTTTGTTAGATTTTAGTTCGTTCTTATCGTGGATCGAGTGTTTTCCAGCATGTGTACCATACACTTCTCTCCTCTGTACTCCGACTTACGTTTGTATGCTCGATACTTCACAAAGAGACTATTTTTTAACCGTTTGAATGTTTGATCATTGTGTATGTTCGCTTCTAATGTCAATTACTTCTTGTCGAGAATGAGTAGTGGAGTTTGCTTCAATGAATTACGAGGCAGGATTCTTTATCCTTCCCCCGAATTACGTGTTGAATTTAATTGTTTGGTATTTGACTACGAGTTGTGAGCTTCCGGCTATCCAGCGACGTTTTTGCTCATGGAACAACATTAATATAAGTGATGTATTATAGTTTGTTTGGAACGGAACTTCTAGTTGGGAAAAGGGTCTTATAAGAAGGGATGGAGGGACATATTGGGCACGTTCTAGGAAAAAGTCATGGTCTTTCCCACAAATCATTTTTCATTTTTCGTACTGCATTTAATAAGTCATTCTAGATATGCCCTCTTGTCACATTACAATATAGTATGAACGTTAATGACTGTTTGTGAGGGGTAAAATGCAGAGCAATTCCTTTTAAGACAATGTTATTGCTTCAATTAATTTGTCTAGGTTTTGGTTGGTTGGTTAGAAAGAACTTAATACATAGGACCGGAGGAAGTAGACTTTAAAATAGGGTATTGAATGTCATTGTCTGATATACATGGGTTTGTTCCTAGATTTCTGGAGTTTGTTTTGACGGATCATAACGTTTATTAACGATAATAAAGACATAACTCATACTACATGCCTCCTAGGCAAGTGCTTTTGGGATGTTTTTTTTTTTTCCATGTTCGGTTATCGTCTTAGGCGCTTTTGTGTGTTTGCCTTTTGTGTAACCTTGTGTTAACCAATAGTAGTTGGATAAAATTGGAAACTAGAATCTTATATGTCGGCCTCAGCTTTAGGGATTTGTATGTTGAAATAGATATTCTTTTTTTATAATATTTTTATGCTATTATTATTTTTTCTATATTTCATTATTAATGGACCAAAAAAAGTTAAGTCAAGCAAGACAGTTGTGACACGTAATGTTTGAACCCTAAAGTTATTTATGTAATTTGATACTTTGACATATTGCATAAATAAGGACTTTGTGGGCGTATTTGATGTTAATATAGTCAAGACTAAATGGTCGTTAATTTGTTATGCTTATGTACTGATGTTAATGTTGTTCTTGATTATTACCTTTTATGATGTGATAGTTATTATGTTTGATCAGTTCATATCATGTTGACATGTTCTTACATGTATATGGTGTATGTTTTCGCCCTTCAGTGTTTTGTGTGACTTAAATGGGGCTCATTCTTAGTTCCTCTTTCCAAAAGTTATTTAGAAGCTTAAAGCCTTAAGGTACCCCTTGCCTTTGACTATGGTTTTGTGCATCAGAAGGAAAATCAATTAGCCTATTAATCTTCTAGAGGATGTTTAGGTTATGTTTTTATCTTCTAATCTTACTTATGGAATGCCCTGTCTTTTCCCCCCTGCATTGTCATGTAATTATCTCTGGGGAGAGGGGGATGTCTGTCTTACTATTATTTTTGAATTGAATTTTCAAATGCTGTGCAGATATAGTCTTAATTTAGTTGGGAAGGGTAAAAATTCAATTTGTGAGCTTGGTTTTCAAGCAAGAAGATTTGTGCCAGGATGTCTTTCTCAGTTGTTTATGAACTGCATAACATTTTTTTCTCTGTTCTATTGTTTTCATTTGTTTCTTAAGGAATGTAAAGGAGAAGCATTATTTTTCTTTGTTCCTTTATTCTCTATTGCTTTTTAAGGAATGTAAAAGAACATTATTATGTGTACAAGACCAACAGTGGTAGTCATAGGCAAAATGTCCACATTCTTGGTATTGCTATCTGTGTGATCTTAGGATTTACTTGAATGCGTTTGTTATGTGATGTCATTATAAAATTATGAGATGCAAAATAAGCATTGTTATGTTATATGCCTCGGACTTTGATGTTGTAGGATGGAAATGAAGTTTTCTTCAGGATTAAGAGAAGCACTCAACTGAAAAAGCTTATGAATGCTTACTGTGACCGACAATCAGTGGATTTTAATTCCATTGCTTTTCTTTTTGATGGTCGCCGCCTTCGAGCAGAGCAGACTCCAGATGAGGTCTGTGTGGGCATCCCTTTTTCTTCCCATTTTCATTTAAACACTGATCATATTTCAATAACTGTTTACCATAACATTGGTTTTTCTCAATACATTTTGTTTCGTTACAGCTTGAAATGGAGGATGGGGACGAAATAGACGCCATGCTTCATCAAACAGGAGGTGCTGTTGTGAAATAGGAGTGGAGATCTTTCCACTTCTTGCCTTATTATGAATTTAATGGACTTTAGTTTTACTTGAGGTTGATGCCTATGATGCATCTTCCTTCAACCTACTGCTATGATACTGCTCTTGCTGCTTGAGTTCGTAGGGGTTATGCTTTCTTTTTGTCAATATAATTTGTGAGTGGTTTCTGCTATCATACTGTTCAAAATCTTATAACTTTTGGGATTGCTTAATGTAAGCAAGCAATGTATGAGATAGTTGTTTGGGATCACTTTTGAGACTTCTAAAAGTATTTATTCACGTAAATCAAGATAAAAGTTTTTTTACATACTTACTTTATATACTTACTTTATATACTGTAAATCACTATTGAAAAGTTTCTTTTCAAGGTTCCAATCACTATTGAAAAGTTTCTTTTCAAGGTTCCAATCGATATTTCAAATACTTACAGTAAAAGTAAGGACCGGTGTCATTCCCTGCTCTCTGTCGAATATTTTGATTTGAAAAATACAGTCAACGTTAGTTTACTTAATCATCGGCATAAAGTGGATTTGAACCATTTTGTAAGCTTCCTTTGTAATTTTTCACTTTAAAAAAAGTTTATGATGTCTGATGTCATTGGTGAAATACTAAGTAAATTTGTACTTAAATTGTGTTTTTTGTGCGAATAAGTTTATTTTCCTTTACCTATTTTGTAAAATAAGTTGGTTTAGACGACCACCTAAGGATGATGCAGTTGAGGAGTGAAATGAATTTTATTTTTTATTTTATTTTTTTTTATAGTACGTGAATTGATATTTTATGGTTCTATGTAAATATGAAAACTCTGTTGTAGTGCATATTATTAAAATATCAAGGGAAAATCAATTTTAGGGCCTTTTTAATAGGAGAAATTGCAAAAAAGGTTCCAAGATTCTGACAATCCCAGAAAAGGTCTCAAGGCTTTTTCTGAATTTTGGATGAGTTGTCAACGGGGATGATATAATTGTTAATGGGGTACTGATATAGTTGTTAAAGGTACTGATTTAGTTGTTAGCAAAAGTGTTGTTAACGGGGCTGATTTAGTTGTTAAAAACCTACACATTAACAACAATATCAGCTCGTTAACAACTCACCCAAGATTCTGAAAATTTCAGAAAATGTCCTAGTGTCTTTTCTGGGATTATCATAATCTTGAGGCCTTTTTTACAATTTCCCTTATTATTAAAAGGGTGTCTGTTTCCCAAATATCAATCGAATCATTATCTTCCTCGGATGTATAAAATATTAAATATCATTATCAATCGATTCGTCATCGTCCTCTGCGTCTGTATAAAGTTTGACTTGAAGATTCATAATCAAATGAATTCACACTAACTTAAATTTGAGATGAAATAAACGTGATAGAATCTGGGAAATATGCATGATTGAATATAAGCACCAGGCCAGATCCATTCTCACCTGTTTACACCTTTGATAATAACTTAAAAAGGGCTAAACGGTTTTCAAATGCTTCTTCTCCAAGTGAGCTTTCTGCCTAAGTATGAAAAACGAGTTGCAATTTTTGCTATTATGATAAATTTAATTTGACTAATTTGCCACTGAAGGTCCCTAGCCCTTCTTTGTCATCCATCGCTGTCAATGAGGACTTGTTGGTAATGTCACCATGTTGTTTCATACAACCAAGTGCTTGCTTGGTGAGGACATGTTACATTCTTTGTTGATACTTCATCTCTTGCTTTTTATATAAATTTATTTGAACGTGCCTTTTATCTTCTAGAGTTAAACAGATTTAATATTCATTTAAAAATCTCCATAATTTTATTAGTCTTTTTCCTTGAATTATTCTCCCAGTCCTAAATATAAGAAAAAGTTTGTAGTGTTATTTGTAATACAAACTTTATCTTATATTTAAGACCAGATGGGGTATTATATTTGTACCGAGCATTATTCGGTAAAATATTTTGTTTCATTTCCCATCTCCATTTCAATAGAAGTATTATTTTGGTCCTGGGATTTACTTTCAATTTTGCTAGCTTCCTATTTATATATGTGTGTGTATCACTTTCTCAAACCTCATGTTCCAATTAACCTTTTTGTGGAGAAATCTGATAAAAAAAATTTTGCTAAAAAATCTGATAAAATTAGAACGATACAAAGAATACAGAAAGATATTTTGTTGACAGTAATTTTTTTGGGGCCACAAGTCCACAATCAATACCCTTCCTTATTTGTTAATAACTGATGACACCTCATGACGAGACTGATTTTTTTTTTTTTTGCTGGACACAGTGCTATTAATATTTTGAATTTTAATTAATCCAATGTATTAATTCATCAATTAATGCCCTTTATGATGGCTCTCGTGTTTTCTTCCTTCTCTGGCATCGTATCTGTAATTTCACCCTTGTTTCTCACGCCATCTCGTTACTCAAAATCAAATAGGACCCCTTCGTTTCACACACTACAGTATAAGTCACTTTTGAGCAAAGAAAAGAAAAAGAAATACAAGTATAGAGAGTAATTAATGTTTGTTTATTAATTTTAGGGTAAATGAGTAAAAATACAGATGTGTTTTACCTTCGGAAGCGTCCAGCATCATATGCTTTTTTTAGAAGCAAAAATATACACGTGGTTAAATTTTTGGAACAAAAATAACACCACCATTAAAATATAACTTAATTGTTCATTCGCAACAGAAAATGTCATATTTACAATAACATTTAAACACTTCGATTTTGAACATAAAAATGTCATTTACAAAAAAAAGAAGAAGATATATTTACAACAGGAAGTGTGTATTTACAACAAAATTTAATAAATTAACTAATATTTATTGATTCTAATGAAGAAGTTGAGGTATCTTATATTATAGATAGGAGGGGTACATTATATTAATTTCTACATTTTATGAAAGTTGTAAGAAAGTTACATGATTATGGATGCCTCTTGTATGAATGAATAGGATCTTTTAGCAGAGAGGTGTAAAGAGAAATAAAGATAAATGTGCATCACACATGCTTATTGGTACCATTTACACTCCTCTCTTTATTCCTCTCCTCTTGCTCTTAAAAATATGAAAAATATGAGGAGAGGGTAGGGAAAGTGGGGGAAGGAAAATTTTTTGGGTAGAGATTTTTAATATATATATATAGAAGAGTGTGGTTATAAGTTTTTAGTTATTTTTTTTATTACTCTTTTATCTTATTTCACATCTCTATAAAAATTCTCTAACCCTAATTCTCTAATTTTTTAAAATTCACCTCATAATTTTTTTTTCTTTCCTCTCTTTCCCTCCAAATCCCTCATACTAGATAGCTGCTTAAGACAATTTTTAAAAACTAATAAAAAGTATTATCTCCTGTTTGCACTATATACTAGATCTTAGACTTGCTCTGGTCTTTTTTATAAGAGCTTAAAATTTAAATTGCCTTAGTCTTTTTTATAAGAGCATAACAAGAATTGATTAAACATTTAATAACTTTTTTCTATTTTAGCCCTTCATTGATTATTTATATTACATTAATTAAAATGTTGATGATACCAGCATTTATTTTATTTTTCTATTTTATTTGACGCTCATAAATAAAGACATACTTAAAAAAAAAAATTATATCAAACATTTTTAATTATTTTTAACTTTTTTAAACCACGTAATTTAGTTATGATAGGAGGAGGGAGTATTAATGGCTTCATAAATTAAATCAATGAATAATTAGGCTGCATCCCTATTCCCCATGAACACACCCCGATCTGATCTCTCCCTACTGGCTACTAATAATAAGGGAGAATACCACTCTGGTCCTATTTATAAGTTTAGTTTAACCAAATCTCACATACCAACGAAAAATATTTAACTTAATGATTATAAGGTAAATTTTCAATTTTGCCTTCATTTATAATTGTGTATTTTTTAAATGTTTCTTCTCTCTCTATCTTTATGAGTATAATTAATATGGGTAAAATTGTCACAATCTCATTTATTACATGAAACTGGACTTATAAATAAGACCAAATTTTTTGTTCAAACTGGACTTATAAATAGGACTAGAGTGTTAACTTTTAAGTGCCAACTAAAAAATATGATATTAAAAAATTCATCGTTAACAAGTGAAAAAAAAAAAAGAAATAACAAGTAAATCAGTTAGCATATTAATAATTTATAGGACTTCTCAATGCATTATTTCCCGTAGTTGTGATATGTCGTTCTCTCTAATGATAACCTCCCTTTACGAAACGCCTCACGTATAAATACACATATGGTAGACATAAAGAGAGAGAGTATGTTAGTCCGAGAGAGAGAATGGAGAGGAATCATCAGAAGAAACAAGTCATAAGCCAGAGCCTAAGAACATGGCTTATCTCTCTCCTCTCTCTCTCATCAATCTCCTTCTTCTTCCCATCTGCTTTATGTCATTCCTTCAACTACAAGCAAGCTCTCTCTCACAGCCTCCTCTACTTCGAGTCTCAACGTTCCGGCCACTTGCCCCACAACCAGAGGGCCACCTGGCGCCACCATTCCGGCCTCACCGACGGCCTCGAACAAGGGGTTCGTTACCCTACAACTCTACAACACCTCTCTCTCTTTCTCTCTATCATTTATGTTTTGTGTTATCTTTTGGGGTAGGTGGACTTGGTGGGAGGCTATTATGATGCTGGAGATAATATCAAGTTCGGCCTTCCCATGGCATTCACCATCACTTTGCTCTCTTGGGGCGTTATCGAATACGGCCACCTTTTCGACGGCGCCGGCGAGTACTCTCATGCCCTCGAGGCCATCAAGTGGGGCACTGATTATTTCATCAAGGCACATACTCATCCTCATGTTCTCTGGGCCCAGGTAATTTCGTGTACTAGTATTCTGCATTGTTATTTCTATACTGTATTATTCTGTGATGCAACTTCACCAAGAGCGAGTGTACATCACTCGCCGCCGTTAAGGCATTTGGTGCATGCTTCTTACGAGCTCCATGTCCACTGGAGAAATATGAACTCAATCAGATATATATGTCAGAGCAATCAGCGGATCTACCATGAGTTTCAGTGCTGACCTACCTCCATAGTCCATACCATGATTGGCGCGTGTCTCACTCGCGGCGGCACATGGAGGGATGGAATTATGGGACTGTTCCCAGAGAATTTGAAATACTTGAGAGTCAAAATCTAAAAAAGTGAAAAGAGACTAATCAGTTATATGTTCTTTTTATTAAATACACCAATAATTCGATTTGTAATTAATTTCTTTCCATGCCTCTCTGAAAAAGTCGATCTTTTTTCAGGTGGGCGATGGAGAAACTGATCATTACTGTTGGCAAAGGCCAGAGGACATGACGACGTCCCGGCGAGCATACAAGGTGGATGCCGACAATCCCGGGTCAGAGATCGCCGGAGAGACGGCAGCAGCGATGGCCGCCGCTTCTATAGTGTTTAGTAGAACAAACCCACATTACGCTCACCTACTATTGCACCATGCACAACAGGTACGTATGTTAATTAGCTAGTTAACAGGGTAATTTAATACTAAGATTAATTAATTAGTTAATTAATTTTCATTTAATTTAATTTAAGAATTGTTGTTGTTGAGGATGATATATAATTATATATGGTGCAGTTATTTGAGTTTGGGGACAAGTACAGGGGGAAGTATGACGAGAGTATTGGAGTGGCTAAAGGGTATTATTCGTCTGTGAGCGGCTACAGGGATGAGTTACTGTGGGCAGCCATATGGTTGTACAAGGCCACTCAAAATGATGACTATTTGAACTATGTTTTGGAGAATGGTTTTGACTTTGGTGGGACCACGTGGGCCATCGCTGAATTCAGTTGGGATATCAAGTATGCAGGAGTTCAATCCCTCGTTTCCATGGTATTTCCTCTTTTACTCACTTCAATTCTAAAGCTACGAGTTAGTTGAAATAATCTATCAATGTGTTTTCTATTTTGAATATGTCTTCATTTTGATTTCTAAATTTGTAATGCGTTTTGATTTTGGTGCCTTCACGTCACCAACAATCTTGGTTACCAGTCTATATCCACATTAGCCTACTTAATGATATTTACACCATATCATTCAAATTAACATTGCTAAGCTTATATCTAAATTCTTATATAAAAACTAATATTACCCTTGTCTTTGGGTACAACTGCTAAAGAGGTCGAACACTCTTAGTAAAAGGAAGGGATTCGATCCTGAAATTGGTTAGGCACTGGGGAAACATCTTAGTTCTTGGGTGCCCAGGTAAACGACTGAGGGTAATAGACGGCTCGCTCTGCCTAACATTGATATCACCTAAAAGGAATAGAGACTTCGTCCTACCCTTGGATCGTGGGTGAGCTCAACCCCTTTCTTAAAAGTTTTGTAATAAGAATATATATATATATAAAACATAGGAGCAAAATATAATGAAAATAAAGTACAGGGGCAAGAATCAGAACTCATTAAAAGTTTAGAGATATAGGTAAATGTAAGGCTTCAATTCACTTTAATGTTGAAATTTATAATTTTGTCTCTAGACTATCCCTATTCACTTTAGACTATTTTTTAAATTCTGAAAATTAATTATTTAACTCCTATATTTAAAATAAAGAGAGTAAATTATGGCTATTTGAATATCATTTCTCTTCAGAAATATATAAATTCCTTTTCTGTTTTTTCTCCTTTTTAACCAAGGCATATTTCTAAATTGTATCATTCCAAAATCTTCCAGAACATTTTTCGGTTATCGTTGCCAAAATTGAACAGAAAATTCAATAACTACCCGTAAGACTTCATAGTTCATACATTGGTCAAATTAATTACAAAGGATACTAATATTTAATCATCATTAAATTTCCATTAATGCTACTATTTATTTTCTCAACGGTCAATATCAGAATTTTCAACTTTTTTTTAATTTTCCTTTTTCAGCTGCTCATGGAAGAAAAGCACAAGAAAAACGAAGCCATACTCAAACAGTACCGTTCAAAAGCTGAGCATTTTCTGTGCGCGTGCCTTGGCCAAAACAATTTCACTAACGTGCGTCTCACCCCAGGAGGCTTACTCTACGTCCGCCAGTGGAATAACATGCAGTACGTCTCAACGGCGTCGTTTCTTCTCACTGTCTACTCCGATCATCTCCAAGCCGAAGGTCAGAGTCTCCCCTGCGACAAAGGAGAGGTCTCTCCGCAGGAGATCCTAGCCTTCGCAAAATCACAGGTGGACTACATCCTGGGTTCTAATCCAATGGGAATGAGCTATTTGGTCGGCTATGGGCCCCACTTCCCCCTGAGGGTGCACCATAGGGGAGCATCCATAGAATCATACAAAGAGAACAAGGGTTTTATTGGGTGCATGCAGGGGTATGATAACTGGTATGGACGCCATGATCCTAACCCTAATGTCCTGATTGGGGCCCTTGTGGGTGGGCCCAATAGTACGGATGGGTTTAGAGACGAGAGGGGGAATTACGTGCAGACGGAAGCATGCACTTACAATACAGCCGCATTAGTTGGGGTATTTGCCAGATTACATGAAGAGGAAGCTTTTAGTAGGAAGCTCATTTGGATTTGATTAGTGATGGTTAATTGGGGTTAATGAGGATTAAATTATGGTATAGAGGATAATGGAATTAAAACAGTTTATAGGTGAAGATATCGCAAATACCAAAATTACTTAGAAACACAGTTATGAGGGTGAAAGTGGCTTCATTTTCAGAGGCACAGTTCAGAAAGTATGTTCTATATGTAACACCCGGAATTTGCCAAAAAAATCATATGAAATTTTATATATTTGAGTATTTTTAATTTTTTTACATTAAAATTATCAAAAAGTAGTTAGATTAGGTTATATTAATCTGGTTGGATGATATAGTTTATACATTTATACTAACCCAGGCCAAAACCAAATATTCAGTTAAGGAAAAATTGGATAAAATGGTGAAAAAAAAATGTCTAAATTCGAGTATGGGTATTTTCTAGGGTTAAGTAGTAAATTTGTCTCAGAAGTTTTCGCTTAGGAGCAATGTTACCTTGAAAGTTTTTCTTGCCTCAATGTTGCCCCGGAAGTTTCAAAACATAGCAATATCATCCATTTTCATTAAAACGTTAACCGTCAACGTCAATTTTTTGATGGTCAACATTAGTTTTTTGATGGAATAGGGCAACATTAATATATTTTGAAATTTCTGGGACAACATTGACAAAAGAAAAACTTCTAAAGCAACACTGCTCTTGGACCTATACTTTCGGGACAGATTTGCTACTTAACTCTATTTTTTACATATGAAAACTTTTAGAATATCAGTATTATTTGTGTATAAAAATATAAATTACTCCCTCGGGTCCTAATTATAGGAGTTATTTACCAGAATTTGGAGGGATTAAGGAAGGAAGTTAAATTAGTTAATTATGTATATTTTCCTAAAATACCCTTACTCAAGGTACGGGCTTTTCAATAAGAGGAACCTCTTATGTACGGGCTTTTCAATTCTTTAGTAGTTAGTACTAAAGAAGATAAGCTACAACAAGTAACACGACTGCCAGTTTTTGACATTTTTTTATAGTCATCTGTGTGTGTGTGTATATTTCATGATTCATGACTCATGAATTAATTACTCAATGTTTATACTACACATTTAATAATTAGAAAATTAATAAAGTTTAATGACTTTGAATTGGGCTTTGGGTCCCGCACTATACATTATCAACCGAACATGAACATATTCATGTGTTTATCTCTTTAAGATAGATAGATAGGTGTGTGTGTGTGTGTGTATATATATATCCATATTTGTGTTTATCCATGCCTTTTATTATTATTATTATTGTCTTGGCACACTAATTTTAATTCATTGTGTGTGTGACCACATGCACTTTTGTTTTTTATTCCAATTATGTCATCCCAAAATTATAATTATTAAAGAATTATTATTGTTTTTAATTATTATTGAGAAAGTATAAATAGGGGTATTATAGGAAAAAAAATTACAAAAGTTAAAACTTGCTCTTATAATTAGGACCAAAACCAACTCTAAAATTTGCTCCTATAATTAGGACCCGAGGGAGTATTTTGTTAATAAAAGTTTCGCTGACTTTCTCAATGAATTGCCTCCTTGGATATATGGGCACCAATAAACACAAAACATGTTTAAATTCTTTTTTATGATAATGATATACTCTTTTTGTATCAATGAAATAATTGGAAAATAAAACAGCAAGTACAAAAATGAGTAATAACCCCCAGTAGAGACTGGTACGATTCAATTCAACATTTTATTCGTTTGGGTTTGATTGTGTACTGATTCATATTTCATATATGAGTAAAAAAAAGGCTAAATATTGAATAGTTTTGCAGCAAGAGCATAATTTTAGCATGACCAAAATTTGAATTCTTGATTTGAAATACTTGTATATGAAATTCTTGTGAGTTTGTTTCAGGCATGGTTGGTATACGTTCAATTTAGTACTTCTTTTTAAAGTGAGAATGAGTTGAAAAATAAATAGGAGGGTGCAAAAGATAGTAACTTTAGTGGAAAATTGGAGAAGCAGGCAAGCAAAGCATGAAGTTTTAATGGCAATTTGTATTCATGATCGATGATTCTTTACACTCATGACCATGAGACCCTTATTTAATGAGATGCTCTGTGCATTTAATAGCAACAACTTTATAAAAACATGCTAGCAAAGCAACGGTTGCTTTTGATAAAGGAATTAACTCATAACCATAAAATTGTGAATTTAAATCAGTACTCTTTGAGTTCAGAAGTATGCGTTGATTCTGGTGAGTTCTAAGACCTAAATCACTTAATTTTTTTACACCAAAAAATACTTTATCACAACATCAAAACAATATGAGAAAATTTATGTTTTTTAAACTACTCCCTCCGATCTTAATTATAGTACAACATTTGGAAGTTGAGCTTGGTCCTAATTATAAGGAAAAATTCTATTTTTTGTCAATTTCTTCTTAAAATAACTCTATTGATACTTTCTCAATAATAATTAAACACGATGATAATTTAATAATGAATGTCAAAAATAATGCTTGCAATTCATTAATTCTATATACACCTCAATTATACTGTTTTTGTACAATTTCTTCCTAAAATACCATTTTTGATACTTTCTTAATAATAATAATTAAACACAATGATAATTTAATAATACAACTATATATTCTATAAAGTGAGTAATGTTTGCTACTCATTAATACCACATACACCTCAATTCTACTATTTTATTAATTAATTTAATAACATGTTTATATTTTATCAAGTGATAGATTCTACTTTATTTTTTAAATAAAATATAGGGTTAAGGTGCAATTTTACACATGAAGTTTACTAAACCACTTAAGCAAGATTATGTTTTGGGAGCAAAATACCACCGCCGTTAGTTGATTAACATCCAAGTTAACGGTCAACTAACGTGGTATTTTTGCTCCCAAAACGTAACGCAGAAACTTTGTGGTCTTCACTCCTTAATTCATGTGTAAAATTGCACCTTAATCCTAAAATATATTTAAAATTATGTTCCTGGTAAACTGCATCGTGGTAAACAAGCAGAGGGAATAGAACCGTGACAAATAAAATGAATTAGAAATTAAATAAAAAAAATCTAATTTTAAGTAATAAAAATAATACTAAAATATATTTTTAAATAAGTGCTACTTAAATTTTTAATTAAGAAGAATGGTCAGAGGGAATGCGAGGATTTCTTTCATGAGCTTAGAAAAAGCATCTACCATGAGAGTGGTGTTGGTGCAACTAACAGAAAGAGACTGTGGTGTCATTGTTTGTGCAATTTACTGTATTTTGGGAAAATGAATATAATTAATTAATTTAACTACTATCTATAATTTCTCCAAAATCTGATAAATATGTCATATAATTAGAACCGGAGGGGGTATATTAAAAAAAAAATCGATATAAAAAAGTTTAGATGGGGGTAGACACCGGTACCCCACCAGGACCATGACATGCCTCCAGATTCAAGAAACGCTTACAGAGATACTTACAAATTGTCTATCAATAAGGCCCTCATATCGACCCTTAGGTATTGAACTTTCTCTCTTTTAGGGTGAAGACCGATGCCAATGGAAATCATGTTCCCTTGCCATGGTAAGATGCTCGGTTAGTTCCTCTGTGTTAGGAAAAACTCGTCTTTGATCATGTAGTTCAATTCTCAATTCTTATGTATGGAATAAATTTAGTTAAGAAGGACCCTACTCTTTAGTATCATCTCAGCATTTATTTCAATAGTGATTAGTTTGTCCGACTAATAATGGACATTCCTTATTCCTAGTCTGTGATCAAACAAAGGCCGAAAGATAAATTTTGGGACCGGCTTTCAATTGCCATCCGCTCCACTGCTCCAGTGTTGCCGTTTTGGCTCAAAAAGCTGAACATGTGGCCTTTTCAAGGAAAAAAAAAACATTTAAGATGCTGACTGGTATTAAAAATATACTTCAGGATATTGAACTGTACTTAACACATATTTGATGATTTTGAAAAATTATTTTAAGATCATGAAAAAATATCCTATTTTTAGTACCAGTCAGTACCCTAAAATACCAGTTAGTACTAGTCAATACCCTGAAAAAATATCCTAAAATACTTTTTCAGTATCTTAAAATATCCTTTTAGTGCTATTTAGTACTCTAAAATATTTTTACAAGATTCTAAAATAATTTTTTAAGATCTGAAGTATTTTTTCAGTACTAGTCAGTATCATAAAATATCTTTTTTAGTATCATTTAGTACGAAACATTTTTTTCAGGATCCTAAAATAATTTTCAAGATCATAAAGTATTTGTTTTAGGACCGCTCAGTATCCTGAAGTATAGTTTTAATATTAGTCAGTACCTAATGGGCCACATATTCAGCTTTTTGAGCCAAAACGGCAACGTTTCACCACGATTGCATAGGAGGAAAGCCAGTTCCATAAATTTTGAAGTGGCTATCATTAAGTCCCACATCGTTTAAGAGATAGGTTTCAAAAGGCCTTATATTGGTAGAAGCTGCTATGCTATACGTTGCTGATCACAAAGTTGAAGTGAGTGGGTCACTAACCTTTAAATGGACTCAGGAAAATCCCCGGCCCAGTCTGCAGAAACGCAGCGCCGGAAAC
Organism: Acacia pycnantha; assembly: GCA_025563575.1. Lineage (NCBI taxonomy): Eukaryota > Viridiplantae > Streptophyta > Magnoliopsida > Fabales > Fabaceae > Acacia > Acacia pycnantha. Next base: position 1,665,712 of record JAMWYP010000031.1, on the reverse strand, counting down.
AGTGTCGTTGGAGCACGGAAATTTTTTTTTTTTTGATATAAAGGAGCACGGAAATTAATCATTCTCATGGGGGATGGGATGAGACTCGTGTGGAGCCCAATAATTTTCGGCCCAATAAAATTGGCCTATGACACAGTCATTCACCTGGTCCTACGTGGACTAACAGAACGGGGTTTACATCTTCGTGGTCGCTTTCTTTTTACTCAATCACAAATTCACAATCTCACAATTATCCTAATTTCAAGATAATGACACAGATGATAGCATCTTGCTACATTTTTCAAACTTCTTATCTTATCCTTAATATCTCATCTAGCAGCATCTTTCAAGTTCTTAAAGTAGAGATTAAAATAGGTTAGATTAGACTAAACTTTAACTAAATAGGACCTACAGAGATTCAAAGTCTGAGCATGGGCCTAAACCTGTATATAGGTTTTTTTTTTTTTTTTTTTAAGTCTGAGCCTAAGCTTTCAAAAGGCGTGAAATCTATTTAAATACCTACTTAAAAAGTAAGCCTTTAAAGTTTATACTTCTAAATTCATATATAACTCTTCACACTTATTTACAATCCTACGTTATGTCTAAAAAGCGTAACATCCATTTTTGTCTTAATATTAGGGCTTAATAAGGAAAGGAAAAGAATGTATAGTGATAACAATTGTCCGAGCAAATAAGAATAAGAGAAACTAATTGTCTGCTGACTAATGAGATTTATTTTATAAAATCGATTAAGCATAACAGGCAACATGTAGAACTATATTTACCTCTTTTACTCTTCCCATATAAATTGGGACAAACTCTTTCTATTAATATTATAATATTTCATTAGGCACTAAAATAAACTCATAACAATTATTATGTTTAGCTAACAATGCAAATCATGGAAGATGGAGTGAGTTGGTGTTGCCATATCGAGCAATCGAAGAGAAGAAATATAGAGGTGAATGATTGATACGAAAGTAAGGGTTAAGTGTAATGATAATGTGATATGAAACTTAAAATTAAGGATGAGTTGATAAATTTATAAATAATTTGTAAAATTATTTAGATAATATTTATATACTTATATGATAGTATAAATTAAAAAAAAAAAGTTAAATAAGTCAGGCCTGTAGGCTTGTTGGCTATGCCTTATGAAATTTTTTTTCTTTTTTATTTTGAATTAATTTCTTTTGAGGATAGAACAGACATTTCCTAATTTTTTACCAACTACCACCTCTTCATTTTATTCCTACCAAACAACTCAAGCCATCTTCCCTCATCTTTCAAATCTTCCTTTTCCTCTTCTAAGTTCCTTTCCCTCCCCATCAATTCTTTATACCAAATAGGTCCTTAGATGAGGTCGACATGTGACATGTTTGTATACACGCTTGTGTTTAAATTGTATGAAATAAAAAATTTCACCTGACTTTTAATCAAATTTCTGTTTTTTTTAATGTTTGAGTCACTTGAAACTACAAAAACATATTAAAAATTAGGCTAACAATTGAAAAAATGTGGGAAAATCCATCTAAGGGCCTAAATTAGTATTAAAAAAAAAAGTTAAAAAAAGGTCCAAAAAAAAAATCACATGTCAAAAAAAACCCAAGACATTTTCTGGTATTTTTTTTTCATAAAACGTTAGTTGTTAACGTCTACTAATATAGTTGTTAACGGGTATTTAGTTGTTAGAATATTGTTAATGGAGCTGATTTAATTGTTAATGTTCTACTGATATAGTTGTTAATCCAACTGATTTAGTTGTTAATGTTTATGAAAAAAATACCAGAAAAACCCTATAGCCTTTTTTGACATGTGACTTTTTTTGACATTTTTTATTAATTTGAACCCTGAGGTAGATTTTCCCCAAAAATGTTCAGCATAGCAGGAACCAAACATTATTTCAACAGAGGATCTAGGCAGCCAAGATGTCTGTTGCCGCCCCACACATCACATTAAGTTGGTTGGGGTGGATAATGGATAGCGGATAAGAACAACTTTAATAGACACGTCTATCATTCCTTTTCACCTTTCATCTTCAACCCCACATCGTACGGAATCTCAACTCTACAATTTATAAACCATACAAGCCAACGTAGTATAATTTATAGCATAATACAAGCTCCGCTTGATTCTATCTAGGTTCAGATTATATGAAAGTCCAAGGTTCAAGCCTTTCCATATATATATAATAAATATTAATAATCTCCCCCCACAAAACATCATGCCTGACGTCAGAATAAATAATCCTCACTCTGTTACCAACGGACTATTCCAATTTTAAAGTTTGTGGCTATCCCTCCTAATATAGATGTTTCCTTTGAGACTCTTAACTCCAGATTCAAAAGATTTAACGAAACTGATATAGACCGATTTTATTTTAGGAAAGGTAAAAGAATAAGAGGATAAAATTTAAAAAGATAAATCTTTTATGAGATTATGAAATCAGAATATAATAAATCTTTAACAGAAAGATGAGTCAGAATCAGTAACCCATTGGACTATTAAAGCCCAAGGAGAATCTCCTATAATCAAATAACTAATTCTCTAATAATTTTCCATATCTATTTCCTACTTTATCGAATAGGCGAAAAGCCAATTTATAGAAATAGCTAATTCAAAATTCAAATGCGATCTAACAACCCATGATTCTAGCGACTAACTCCTATTTTGTGGATATTCTACTTATTTCTCAACTATTAAAAAAACAATTAATAATTAATTCCTAAAATCTCTAACTTTGGGCAACTTCCATTATCTCATGCTAATCTGGTTCTCTATCAGGACCTTATACCATTATATACTAACTCTGTATTGGTTAACATTTTGACAGGAAGGAAAGGACTGCAAAAGCATGATCAATAAACTCACCACCAATTAACATGATAATTCAATACGAAACATTAAGAACAGAAAGTATGAAGACTAATAAGTAATGAAAAGGGATTGATTCCTTCTAACACAAGAAAAAAGCAACAAACAAAAGAACAGAAAACATAAAAGGTTATTGAAACAAACAAAGTTTCTTATTGTTGCCGCTTCCTTCACATACAGCTTCCTAATTTCCAGTCCTGCGGTAATCAGTACCAGGTTCATGTTCCTTGTACCTGTTCTTCACTGACCCAACATTGGAGTCAGCCATGGCAGCCTCCTCTGCTGCATCATAGGTCTTATCTGTTGTTTGGCTTGCTATTCCTTGTTTGGCTGCTTCCCTTGCTTTCTCCTCTGCAACTCTCTCAAATTCCTCAGCTGTTGATGGTGCCCTCTCTTCCACCTTATGGTTTCCTCTGCTTGATTGCCCAAAGTTCTGTGATACCAAAAAGTCCATTCATTTACATACAGAACAAAGAAATTACTTTGTTCAATTAATCATGACAATCTTAAACAATGTTCATGGTACTGAAACAAAACAACAAGGTATCTGATTCAAACTAAAAAAAAACAGATTTCACAGGAAAATTGTGGGGTCATCTTCTCTCTTAGGTTTGATGCTTAGATTACCAGGGAAATCGGAATCCCAATTGACTTGCCTTGTGGTTTTGGTCTACTTGATTCCCCTTAATTTCCATTCCCAAACACTGAATCCATTCGAGCACAGATTATTAAACTTTCACTATCAAACATTATGCAGAAAATAGCCTCCGTAATTGGACAAAAACCATGTTACTGAAACACAGCTTCAAATCAGCCGCAAAACAGTTACAAGTCATATCAAACGGAACCTTGGGAGGAAATTAAAAAAAAAAAAATCAATCAGACCTCATAATTGGGTTTTTCCACGATCAAAATTTCCTGCTAAGGTGAAAATATAGAAGACGATGATTCACAAAACAAGAAGTTAACAAAGAGTGGTAATCATCAAACAGAGCAAACAGAAAGTGAAAACCCCACTCATTGGGTTTCCTTTCCCCAAAAAAATTTTCCTACACAGGTGAGTATTGCAGAATTCACAAGGCAAGAAGATGACAGAAAGTGAGTAACTATACAGCAAAGAAGAACAGAAATTCAGGGAAAAAAAGAGCAGAGAATGATGCATAGGATGAGAAAGAGAAGAAAGATGAGACCTTGATGGGGTTGAAGAAGAAGGGCCTGGACGAGGATTTGGTGAGGGAGGATCGAAGAGTGAGGAAGTTGGAAGCAGCCATGGTTGGTGCCTGCAAAATGAAAAACCGAAAAAAAAAAAGTTTGGGTTTTTGGGGAAGAGAAGTGTCGAGAAAGAGACAAGTTATTGGGAGCAGCGAATATGTAATTAGTGTAGGGACGTGTCTTGTTAGACGAAGAAGCTGATAGATACGCACGTGCTGACGCGCCAATCCACCGCTTCATTTAAGGCCCTGTTTGGTTCGCTGGAAATGAGTCCAAGGAAAAAAAACAGAGAGAGAAAATCACGTTATTTTCGAATAAACACAGTAAAATAATTTCCTTACAGAATTTCTTTTTGTCTGAGAATATTTTGAGAGAATCGCATCAAAGTCTAAATAAAAAATAATAATATCAGAAAAGTCTCATAACCTATCAATAGTTATTCTTTCACTTGTTATTAATAAATTATGAAATTTTTTTAATATTTTTCTTACTTGAGATTTTGTTGTTTTCTTCTTAAATATATTGGATTAATGGTTATTTTTGTCTTAGAAGTTTTAGTTAAGAAGTAGTGGACATCCAAAAGTTTTTTTATGGGCGAAATTGTCTCAAAAGTGTACAAAAATATAGCAATTTCGCCATGTCATCATCTACTATTATGTTTAAGGGTTAAGGAGCAATTTTACACATGAGCTTTTCCCCAGGAGCGTTCAGCACCACGAGCTTTTTTCTGTAGCAAAAGTACACACGTGGTTACGTTTTGGGAGCGCTCAGCACCACGACAGTTAGTTGACCGTTAGTCAACTGTTAAGTTGGATGGAAATGAACAAGAATCTGGTGAAATTACACTTTTGCCCTTAGTTTTAAATAAAAATTACCCTTTTGCCCTAATTTTTTTTTTAAAAAAAAACTAAAAATACCCCCTCCTTGGTGGGCCCCACCACCGGCCACCTAGTTTATTTATTTATTTAAAATTAAGGGCAAAAGGGTAATTTTCATTTAAAACTAAGGGCAAAAATGTAATTTTCATTTAAAACTAAGGGGCAAAATGGTAATTTTTTTTTTTCCTACCATCAGCGTCCACGACAGCATCCACGTCAGCGTCCATGTCAGCGTGTCAGTCCAAGTAAGCGCCACGTCACGCCACGTCAGCGTTCCATCCAAGTTAACGGTTGACTAACGGTCAACTAATCGCTGTCAGGCGCGACGCCCCAAAACGTAACCACGCGTGTATTTTGCTCCGTAAAAGCTCGCAAGCTTGGCGCTCCAAGGAAAACTCATGTGTAAAATTGCTCATTAACCCTATGTTTAATTGTTAAATCAGTCAAATATCCTACACGTCACGCCACCTCATCATCCACATCACTTAGCCCATTATGACACCTCATCATCTCTTTCTTTCTTGGAAAAGAAGGGTTCTTCCGGGTTCTTTGGCCTCGCAGTGAGAGGAAGAGGGAGAGAGAAGGCAAGGAGGAAGCCATGAGTAGTTCAGATATGAAGACCAAAGGTGGCTGTAGTAGATATGATCTTGGCTCGATCGATTTTGATCACCACCTGGATGTGGAGTCACAGCAACCGACTCGGTAGAAACTAGAACTTGAGAACACCTGTTGTTTCTCTCCACACGGTTTGCTGTTAGTTTTTTCCTTTTTCAGCGGAATAAAATCACCCTCTTACGAATATATTAGTTTGGGTGGAGGTCAAAGAACTGGGAACAACTTTTTTCCCCCAAAAAAGAGGGGAAGAGAGAAAGAAAGAGATGATGAGGTGTCATAATGAACTGAGTGACGTGGATGATGATTTAGCATGATGTGAGATGTTTGACTGATTTAACAGAATATTAGAGGATGATAGGGTAAAATTGTTACATTTTGTAAATTTTTAGGGCAATTTTACTTATTAAAAAAACTTCTAAATACCCACGACTTTTCAATCAAAACTTTCAGGACAAAAATGATCCTTAATCCAAATATTTTTTGTTCTCGCTTTTTCCAATAACTTATTTCCACTTACAGTGATTTTTTTTTTTTAATTTACCCATAGGTATCCCTGGCTTTACTAATAATCGATTAGTCTGAATCATAAGAATATAGGTTCATAATGAGAAAACTTAGGTCAAAGTGTAAATTTGTTCTGGAAGTTTTCGCTGAGGAGCAATGTTACTTTGTAAGTTTTTTAGGTTCAATATTGCCTCAAAAGTGTTAAAATAGAGTAATGTTACATTTTTCTGTTTAAAAGTTAACGATCAATGTCAATCTTTTTAATAGTCAATGTTAGTTTTTTAACGGTACGAGGCAATATTACTATATTTTGAAATTTTCAGTGTGACATTAAACCTGTAAATTTTTTTAAGAAACATTGCTCCTCAATAAAAATTCGGGGACAAATTTATATCTTAACCCAAAAAACATTTCAAGTAATTATCGTGACTGTATATCCAAGACTGGAACCACGACTTATTTTTCCATACCTATTTCTATGAAACCATTTGCAGCAAACAAAACAGGCAAAAAGTCTCTTTATTTCCTATGAAATAAATCAGTGCTCTTTCATGTACTAGAAAATTACTTGCATTATTTCCATGAACGATTTGTTATAATTTTGAAACTTTGTACAAAAACATATCCAAAAAAGAAAATAAAATAAAAAAGGAATCTTTATCAGTAGCGGTCCCTGTAGTGATCCACACATCATCATTAGGCGTCCCCATTTCAGTATTCTTTTTCGAATCTTTTGGGCTAAGATTACTGTCACCATTATGCTACTTTATAGCCTGGGTATTTCCTTTTGTGGCTATTGCTAAAAAAAAAAAAAAAATTACTTTTATACATTTTTAACTGTTAATTTTAATAATTAAATATTGCAGTATATTCGGTTTAATTCCATGTATTAGGATTATAAGTAATACATATGCATTTTGTTGATTAGTGATGTTTTTTTTAGCACAGTCAGATAATATCCATTACATAACTTTGACTATATAATTCAGGTTGGACATTTCTACTTCCCATGAATCAATATTTATATCCTCCAATTTTAAACTTCAACGTTACATTTCTTCTCATTATTGTTGTTAAACTCGTGAGTTGATTATCCGAATTTACTATTTTTACATTTATAGCTTATAAAAACAAGTCGAGTCGCTGGTAAACTCGAGCTAGTTGTAAACTTGGTTATACTGACAGTTTATACACCGACTTTACCGTTTTTACATTTCTAACTTACAAAATAGTGTTAACTTACTCTTAAACTTGTGTTAACTTTTTTATTTAATCATGCTCAGCGGCTTTATATATAAATTTTATAGATTTTTTTTTGTTAAATATGATAAATAATGAATGTTGATGGATTTAATTTCAATTATTTGAATTTAAAATATATTTAAATCAAATTATTGTCATTTTTATATTTTAATTATCTACTAGTAATGCTTATTTAATAAAGTAAACTCTTATGAGCTTACATTTCGAGAGTTTACGTCACTGTCACGAGTTTGACAATCTTGATTATCACAACATTCTCTTTAATTATTTGAACCAAACGGGCCACATAGTGGTTTGAAAAATGTATCTAAATATAATTGTGATAAATTTACTATTTCAAATAAGTTTAATTGTCTTTTAAACTTTATATATAATCACTATTTCTAATATAAGTTTGACAAAAACTAACTCGTGGATGAATAATTCACCTTGCCTTTTCCTTTTTATGGGATGTTGTCCAATTCAACATCATATTCCGTGTGGCAATGATCTTGTTTCAAAAAGTTAGTTTGAAATTTTGAGGATAAAATAACAATGCAAGGAGAATTAGTTTCACCTAAGGAGAAATTTTGATACAATTAAATTTCATACCATTATTTTTAAAAATGATACTCCCCCGATCTTAATTATAGGACACATTTAACCGATTTTGGAGGGATTAAAGATAGAGTTTAAATTAATTAATTTTACTCATTTTTTTTAATGTCCTTATATAAATTTGACATTTCAATTATCTTGTTGATTTCATATAATCCCTCATTCATATCAATAAGGATATTTTAGGAAGAGATTGAAAAAAATTAGAATGTTATCTTATAATTAGGACCAAAACAAACTCCCAAATATTGTCCTATAATTAGGACCGGAGGGAGTATTAGCTAATTCTTTTACACAAAAGAATGTCTTATTGTGAAACATTCATGTAGTGTTCTACAAAATGGTTTTATTAAGAAAATTAAAACCATGTCTAAAAAGAATTGAAGCAGCAACCTAAATTTATGTTTAAATTTATGTTCTGGCATTTAATATTTGTATCTTTTAACTTCATGGAATTCCTAATGTCATTATTGTTGAAGATATGAATCGACTTTGGATTATTTGAATTTGAATTATTGTTATTAGATGAGAATTAGTTATCTAGAAAAGTTAAATATTTGAAAGTTGTTACCTACTATTGTGTTCAGGTTTTTAACCTCTGCTTGTATAAATTTACCTCATTCAAGAGGAAAAAACGGATGAATGAACGAATGAATGAAAAAGAGGAAATACTCCTCTAGATTGAATTTTAACATGGAATGAAAAAGAGGAGATACTCCTCTAGATTGAATTTTAACATGGTATCAGAGCGTTTCGATTTAGGGAACCTAAAATCATATATTATTTTTCTTGTTATCCAACCAAATCCCTAATTGCCTAAATTTCCTATGGAGAATCCCGACTTCAGTATCAATTCCACCTCTCCATTGTCCTTCGCCTCTGGTCCACCTTCCAATATTATCATCATCCTGCAAGATAATTCCTCCTTTCCTGTCCCTGTTATCCTTGATGACTCGAACTATCCCCTCATACGTATCGGTGCTCAGAAAAAATTTGGGTACCTAATTGGTGCAACGAAGAAACACAAATGAATGAAAAGCAGGCTTATCGACTCCATGAGCCACCCGTTGATGTAGCGGTTCATCCGCCTTGAATCTGCCCACGATGTGGCACTCCGTATATGATGAATGTACTCGAATATGTATCATTCGTTGATGAATGTACTCGAATGCTTTGGATCTCTTACTCAAGACCTTTGCATAAGAACTCTGGTCGTCTATCTCTATGCCTCCTGTTCCATCATCTTCTTAGAAAAAGTGTTTGAAGAAGTGATTGGCAAGTTGGGCATAACTGACATTCATGCACCAACTTGAGGGGGAGTGTTGAAGATATGAATTGAATTTGAATTATTATTTGGATTATTTAAATTTGAATTATTGTTAGTATTTGAATTTGAATTATTGCTATTAGATGAGAATTAGTTATCTAGAAAAATTGAATATTTGAAAGGTTGTTACCTACTATTGTGCTCAGGTTGTTAACCTTTGCTTTTATAAATTTACCTCATTCAAGAGAAAAAAACGGATGAATGAAATGAAAAAGAGAAAATACTCCTCTAGATTTAATTTTAACAATTATTATATATACATGTAATTGCCCCAACACATGCATGTACCTTTTAAGAAGTTCATGAATCATGCATATATCCGTTTGTGTTCTAATTAAGATGAATGTGAATGTATTTCATTAAGTAGTTCATGCATGTACGTTTTTTGTTACATTTGAATTAAAGTAACTTTAATTATTGTTATTAAATTAGTTTGCTTATTTAAATATAATGGATTGAATTTGATGATACATGTGATGTGTCCATACACTACAAAAAAAAACGATCACTAGTAGCGGTTAAAATGACCTATTTGTAGCAGTTTTAGGCGCAACTAATGCCATTTGTAGCGATTAGAGAAACCGCTACAAAATCCACTGTGACAAGCTGACTTGTAGCGGTTCAAAAAACCCGCTACTCATGTAATAAAACCGCTACTGTATTAGTAGCGGTTTTGACTAATCGTTACAAGATGCTCTCAAGATGACGAATTTCAAAAAAATTGGCGCTCAAATTTTGTTACAATATTATGTTGAATATTTTTATTATTTAAGTGAAAAATTAAATGATAATAGTTAATATTTAAAAAAGTGATTAACTTAAGTTAGATAAGTATAAATATTATGTAGGTATAATATTGAGAATGTGTAGATAATAAGGATTTATTGTGTTGTCCACCTCTGAACAAAAAAATTATGTTGTACATTAGATGATATTTGATTATGTAAAGAAAGTCGATGATGATAGAAGGAATATTGAGGAAATATACTTAAAGTTATGGATAAGGAAAAAATAAAAATAGTATCAATATTATAAAAAGGAAAAAAATAAAACATTGAAATCAAAGATTTTGGAAGGGTTGGGAAGAAATAAGAGAAAACGAGAGAGAAGGGGGTGGGAAGAAATGAATATGTGTATGAGATGAGGTGTGGTAGGGATATTTATAGGGATATACGTAACATTTTGTAGCGGTTGATGTGACGGATTTTGTAGCGGTTAAAAACCGCTACAAAAACCGCTACACAAATTCATTAGTATTTTTAAAAAATAAATAATTTTCAAATTTTGTAGCGGTAACACTAACAACCGCTACAAATCAATGAACGTTGGCGGGATTCGAAATATTCAAATTTTAATATTACACACTTTGTAGTGGTTTATGTGACAGTTTTTGTAGCGGTTTCCGTTTGTAGCGGTTACAAAACCGCTTCAAAAATTCATTGGTATTTTTTTAAAAAAATAAATAAATTTCAAAATAGCACATTTTGTAACGGTTATACTAACAACCGCTACAAATATGAACATATTTTTTTTAAAAAATAAACTTGGCGGGATTCGAAATATTCAAATTTCAATATTATACACTTTTTAGCGGTTGATGTCACAGTTTTTGTAGCGGTTCACATTTGTAGCGGTTTTTTTTTTTTTTTTTTTTTTTTGCGTTTTGTAGCGGTTTCAAAACCTCTACAAAAATTCATTGGTATTTTTTAAATTTTTTTTTTCAAAATATCACATTTTGTAGCGGTTATACTAACAACCGCTACAAATATGAACATATTTTTTTAAAAAAATAAACTTGGCGGGATTCGAAATATTCAAATTTCAATATTACAGACTTTGTAGCGGTTGATGTCACAATTTTTGTAGCGGTTTTTTTTTTTTTTTTTTTTTTTTTTTTTTTTTTTTTTGTAGCGGTTTCAAAACCGCCACTAATGACGCGCCATAAGGCGCCCTGGCGCCATATTTGTGACGGTTTGTATAAATAAACCGCTACAAATTTGGCGCCAACTTCGCGCCATATTTTGTAGCGGTTAGTTTATGATAACCGCTACAAATGTCGTTCATGAACCAGAGCGCCACTTGGCGCGAGTCATACTACCACAAATTTGTAGCGGTTTATTTTGACCACTACAAATTAACCGCCACAAACTGGCATTTTTTTTGTAGTGATATTTGTGTATCTATTAAATAGGGGTGAAAATATGTTAAACCTTTATCAGGTGGTCTACAACTTAACTTGTTTAACAAAGAGGTCTGGCTAAGGCTTATTTAGAGACTAAATATGTAAACATGCTATGTCTATTCTATAAACCTATAAGCCTTTAGACTTGTCCTGTGTATACATTTCAAAATATATTTTCATCTATCGTATGTGTGTTATATTTATATTTTTATCATTTTTTATTTCATTTTAAAAATACAATTATTAAAGTGATTTGTTCTCTATAATTTAAAACTTGAATAATAGCTTTTTAAATTAAATTTTATTTAGACTTATTAAATTATAGGAATTAAATTTTATTTCAATAATATCTAGACTTTAAATTATAGGTCTTTAAGCCTATTTAAAGCCTAATTTTTAGCATGTTTACAGATATTTTTTAGACTCAGACTTGAGTCTTCAAAATACTTATTTAGCTAAAGCTTGGCTTGATATATTTCCACCCATACTAGTAGGATAGATCTGAAAAAGTCTGTCACTATAAAATGAAGAAAATTGAGAATTTTCTACGAAGTACTCCAGCAATTGTTGCAATTTGAACACCCTATAACTAAGGGTATGTTTGGTTTGAGGGGAGGAAGTGGGAGGGAAGGGAGTGGGAAGTAGGGAATTGACCAAATTGCCTTTAATAAAGGGAATATTCCTTTTTGTTGAGAGTATATTTTTGGAATATTGCAAAGTTTCCATGGGCTTTTTGGTAAAAATGAGGTAAAAAATCTCCCCCTCCACATCTCCATCCCTCAAACCAAACACATCTTAAGTCGGTGTTTGTTGGCCGAGAAAAAAATAAGTGGGTGTTTTGATTAGTTTATTTAAGTCCATTTACGTTGTACGAAGTGAATGTATTAAAAAAGTTTGGGTTAAAGTATAAAAATGTATGAGCTTTATTCTGAAGAGTACCCAACACTAAGTGTTTGTTTTAAATGTTAAAATACCCATGGACTTTTAAAATCAGAGCAAAAATATCATTACCGTTAAAACAGTGTAATTGTTGTTATCTTTGTGGTGGGCCCCAGGCTTTTTGACCAATTTTCCCCTAATTAAATAACTAATTACTGAAATGCCCCTGTTTGGAAACTATTTATCTATCTACCCCTGTTTAGTCGATTACACCCCAAGGTGAAATCGACTAAAACGCGGGCCTTCTTTTTCTTGAATTTCCCCGTGATGTAATCGACTAAGCTACAGTGCTTAGTCGATTACATCGTGGCAGAGGGGTTTTTCAAAAACTCCATTTGCCCTAACCGAACCCTAATACTTGATTAAACCTCCCCAAACCTCTCCCTCTCCGATTTTGTCGCCAAAATCTTGTTGAATCCGTTGGTGGGTTGCAAAGGAAACTTCAATCTAGTGCTATTTACGTCGATTTCAGTATGTTCTCATCTCCATTTCGAATTTTGGTATGCTGTGAACCTTTTTGTTTTGTTTGTAATATGAAACTCTCCCTTTTGCAGCTCCCAAATTCTGGTGTGAATGATGAGTTCAAGTTCAAACACGCATGTTACTGTAATCTACCATAGTGGCAGGCATTTTGAGGGTCCTGATGGTGTTCAATTTGAAGGAAAAACGAAAATAATGAAAATCAAACGGGGCACTACGTACAACGAGCTCAAAGAAAGAATTTCCCAAAAATTGGGGCTACATGGAAACCAATGCATTCATCGGATAATTGCCAAAGTGGAGACTATAGTGGGTAAGGATAATGTATACTACATTAGTAACAATGTATGTGATGATGAAGATGTAGAGTGTGTCATAGATGCATTTGCGAATCGGACATCACAAAATTTTATTGAGATATATGTTGAGCTTGAATCTGGTGAATCATCATCTGTACCCATGCATACAAGTTCTCCACAATATGTTGGTCAAGAAGAAAGACCTGTCGGTTTATCTGCACCTTCACAAGGCTTATGTGAGATAACATTAACGGAAGATGTGGAAGATGAGAATATAGACAACGATGAGGAGGACAAATATGAGAAGTTTATTTCACTAGGTGACAGCTCAGATACTGATGTGGAGGGTGATTTTGAAACTCGCACGAACCCTGTAAACCCAAGTACCGCAACAATGCCACCGCTGCATGTTCACCCAGTTAGCAGTAGTAAGTTAGCAACTTGTATTTGTATTTGTAATGTATTGCCATACACCATTTGGCCCATTGGAGATCTTGCACTGCTCCAATAGACGATGTCCAAACCTAGCATTCCACGTTCTCTGACTCACCATTTGCTTAGTGTGCATAGGAAATCCAAAATACTCCAATATCCTCTGAACCAGATAGGCGTATCGGAGTGCAGCGTTATCCTTATGTTTGGCCTTATACATCATCTAGCAAATGTAGTGCCTCCAATTCACCTGAATGCCATGACGAATAGCCTACATAACAGGAATGTCACCCTCCAACACCCTCGAATGATTGTAAGGCCGAGGGAACAATATGTGGGTGATGACGTAGTAGAGGATACGAACATCAACAGTCAGCTGGTCCATCGTAAATATAGCTCTATGACCTCCTAGCCACATGCACAACCTCATCTCGCTGAAATCCCTCTATGGGTGCAGTGCTATCCCCATCATACTAAACTGTATCCTCTGCATCAAAATCATACCCCAGCAACTCCGTCCAGATAGGAGCCGTCATCAATATGTCAAACCCGCAGATGCGAGACTGCAGATCACCATTTATGTAGCTCAGGTTATGGTAGAAAGCTCTCACCATAACCTCTGAATAGGGCGAAGTCATCTCCGCCAATCCTCTCAAATGCGAAGCCTCCAAAATCGGCACTATCTCAAAACCCTCCTTCACAAAGAATGTGATATCCAATGACTTTGGCTTGCATATGGGACTGGTAGCAAAATTCGCCATGAATCATGTATGCTCTGCTACATTATTATCAACCAGATTACCATAAGGGAGATCAACAGCGGGCTCAGGTTGTTGTGGCTTAGAGGAGGATGCCCCACGTGTAACACCTCAAATTCAATACCTAAAAACTTGGCCAAAATGTTTGAAATATCTCCAACAAGGATATTTAACATCCAAATCATTAAATTGCATAACCATTTCGAATAGAGTTTATGGTGCAAAGCCAAAATAAATTTCCAAAATATTTCAGAATTTAACACAATGCGGAAGTCTTAGGGTCATGGCAAATAAAAATAACATAACATAAGCTATAAGAGTACCAAAGATTCTTCACAACTCACTCCATAGGTGCCTTCTCTTGCTCCCTACTAGGATATTCATCTGAAAAATGTTAATATGGGATGAGATTCCACGTCTCAGTAACTACTGAACATTCTACTGTACACAGGCAAATCACATATGACAAAAACTGGGTAATAAAATACATTGATTTATATACATTTATATTTTCCAAAAATTCTCATAAGAAGAATTTACAAAAATATTTATCATTGTCAATCTTTGAACTATACAATAATATATCATGCAAAATGCATCCTCCCTTATATCCTCCTCCACCCTTATACCGCTGACTGGAGCCATATGCTAACACATAGTCCAACAGAAACACATCCATGTGACTGAATTGTTTCAAGCTCACCAAAACTTAAGATATACCCGGCCAAAAGTATAGAGCTTAAGTATGGACTATGGTTCCCTTCCTTATCAGAATACAATAAAAGAGGTGTCACATGTCCCACAACTCCAATGTAATCCCGACCAGAGGAAAACATGGAAGAAGGGGCCTGAAAAGTACCAATCCACTGTGTACCGAGTGGTGGCATAAAATCATATCATATCAAATTCCTCCAAACTCCATCCCATCACAAATACAACCGCCATGATAAATGCATTCATCTAAAAATAATGCATTACACTTCCTCTTATATCAAATCAAACCAAAGAAATTTATGAACAATAAACAGTATCACTGTGCGTATTCGTGAATAGTAAATAGTAAAATATTGTATGTATATGTGAATAGTAAATAGTAAATTAGTATGTATAAGTGAACAGTAAAATACTATATATGCATAAGTGAATAGTAAAATACTGTACACATACGTGAATAGTAAATCAGTATGTATAAGAAACGTACAAATAGTATCATGTATGAAATACAAATACAAATTTAAAATTCCCATACCAGAATCTTAAAACCTTATAACCTATAAAATATTTTATCATATATATTAGTCTAAAAATAAGAGTATAATCATAAATAAATAATCATTTATAATCATACATAATTCACATGTATAAGGAAGAATATTCAGAGTTACCTGTTACTCTTTAGCTCCCAAATAATCACCAAAATACTACTACAAGGCTCCCAAAAATCCAATTTATATGATCTAGGGCTCTTCTAAAAGCTTCATCACGAAAAATTGTTTTTCGTTACTATAGCACCATACAAGTGAACAATATCCATATACATGAATAGTAACCTATCTACAGTAACTGTATACTGCTACAGTAACATATTCTACTATAGTACAGTACACTGCTATAGTACCGTATATGTGAACAGTATATTGCTACAATACTTCGTATTACAAATCCATAACTTAAGAAATTACCTCCAATTCCTCAGATGTCGTGCTTCATCTTCGTCCTTTTCTCCTACGGCCTCTCACTCTCTCCCTCTCTTTCTTTCCTTCCTTCCTTCCTTCCTTTCTTATTTCTTTCTCACTCTTTGCCTTTCTTGAGTGTTTGTGTGTTGTGGAAGAAGAGAAATGATGAGGTATTTATAGAGTTTATGGACCTCAACTACCTCTCAATCCAACTACCACACACATTTCCATCTACCACCTTCTAACTACCATACACATCTTCATCTACCATCACATTTCCATCTACCCCCCTTTATCTACCATAAATATCTTCAGCTACCATCTAACTACCATGCACATTTCCATCTACCCTCCTTTATCTACCATACATATCTTCATCTACCATCTAACTACCATGCACATTTCCATCTACCATCTTTTAACTACCAAATACTCATCTTCATCTACCATTTAATTTAATATATCCCACAATATACTTATTCCAAATTTTCATAATGTATATGTGAATAGTACCGTATACATAAATAGTACCGTATACGTGAATAGTACCGTCACACATACACACACACACATATTTAAAAAAAATGAACCCCTTCCGTGTACGCATCAGATGAAGTATTTAAGGCGGTTGTTCCCAAATTTGTCACTTTCAAAAATAGGGCCTAGCAATCTTCCAAAAATAGGCTTACTCTCAAGTCTTTAGGCCCAAAATTCGGGATGTTACACCACGGCTCGCCCGTTGCTTAATCTGCCTCCCACGATCATTGCCGGTGTTAGAAGGAGTTTCTCTACGACCATTGTTCGGGATGTTACAACCTACAAAGGGACATTACAAACCATCAACAAACAAGAAACATTCATCATTTTCACAAACAAACACAATCAACATAAACAACAAACATTCAAAGAGATGAGTTATTCGAAAAACTTAACGTTTAAGCAACATAAACGAACATTAATCAGTATATACAACAAACATTCATCATTTTAACAAAAAAATACAATCAAAAAAAAAAAAATTGATGAAAACCGAAGTGAAATTTGTCCAAAAATCAAAAAATTCTCAACCGATGTAAATCTTTTCACTTTCACATGTATATTCATCGTTTACATCCATAAATACGAATGAAATACTCAAATCAATCAAATATACACAACAAAACCACTCAATCAAAGCACAAAACGCAAAAACGCAAATGAGGGTTCGCATAAACGCAAAAACGACAGTGGAAATTTGAAATAGAGATGAGAACATACCGAAATCGACGCAAATGGCACTAGATTGAAGTTTCCTTCGCAACCCACAGACGGATTGAGCAAGGATTTAGTGGAAAAAACAGAGGAGGAGAGGTTTGGTAGTCGATTAGGGTTTGAGTTTCGCGATTAGGGTTTTTAAAAAACCCCTCTGCTGCGATGTAATAGACTAAGCACTGTAGCTTAGTCGATTACATCACGGGGAAATTCAAAAAAAAAGAAGGCCCCACGCTTTAGTCCATTACACCTTGGGGTGTAATCGACTGAACAAGGGCAGATGGAGAAATAGTTTCCAAACATGGGTATTTCGGTAATTAGTTATTTAATTAGGGGCAAATTAGTCAAAAAGCCGTGGCCCCACCCTATTAAAAAAACAAAAATACCTAAATCTTTTTAATTTCCCTCATATCTGTCATCTCCTTCTTCCCTTCACCTCCATTTCCTTCTCAATGCGATGCGGACGGCGGCGGAGGCATCGTCCACCAGCAGCGACGGCGCACCCTCCACCAGTAGCAACGATGCGACTCTGGTATTTTTTCAGATAGCATCGACTAGAGAAAGCTCAAGGAAAAGGTCAGAAATCGCAAATTCAATTTTCGTGAGTCTTTATTTGTTTGGTTATTTATATATTTCCTTTTTAATTTGGAAGTTATCCACAATTTCTCGAACTGCGTCTCCGAAATCCATGTTTTTATCTTTTGGCTTTGCGACTCTTCTCAATGGTTCAATTATATCGAACCCAAAAAACCCCATATCCGGAAATCAAAGTTGAACGATGGAGAGCAGTACGGAGAAAGAGGCAAATAATCGAGTGCCTCTTTCGGATGTGGTAGCGGATTGTGTTAAGCGTTGGTTTAGGGACACGCTTAAGGAGGCCAAAGCAGGTGACATCAACATGCAAGTGTTGGTTGGTCAGATGTATTGGCATTGCAACGGTTATGGAGTTCCTAAAGATGACCAGAAGGTGGGTTTGTTTCTTCTTGCTCTGTTTTAGTATTCTGAATTGACATCCCCTAAATTCTTATTCATGCGGATTAAGTGTTTTTGGGTCTGATTCTGGTATTTTGGGGTTTCTGGAGATGCCTGTCCGGAAGGTGGTTTGTTTCTTGGGACCCGTTTGTTATAAAGAAAGCTTGGGGAGGGAAAGGAAAGGAAAGGAAAGGAAAAGAAAGGAAAGGAAGATTAGGAGGGAACTTTAAAAATGTGAGCTGTTTGGTAGACTAAGGAAAGGAAGTTAGTTGAGGGAAAATAAAATGTTTGGTATGAAGAATTGGGTGTTTGTTGAGTGGGAAGATTGGGTGAAATTCCGAAATTGTCCCTGAACAAAAATGGGAAAAAAAAAAGTTGCTCGATGACCATTTCGAACTGGGTTGGCGAGACATGAACGAACCCTATAACCAAAGTGCAATGATGATTGAAGTAGATGGCGATTGGGTGTGAAATAGCGCGACGATCGGCTTCCGTGGCTAGAACGACAACGGAGATGGAAGGAATTGAACGACAACGGAGATGGAAGGAATTAGCCCGGGAAACCAGGAAATTATATATGAAAGGAGCTGCGAAGACGAGTATATAAAGACAAACAGGGAAGATTAGATCTGAACATGGAACCCAGGCGATGGTAAAAGAACTGAACAATGATTTTGAAAAAAACGACTGCTAAACCCCTAACCTGTTTGAAGTCGCTCAAAAGGAGTTTGTTGGGTTTGGGAAACAGAGGTGTCGGTAAAGGAGTGAGGAAAATATGGCATTGTTCATGTGACTATAAAATAATCAAGACAATGAACCACCACATGACAATAATGAAAATGACAACCATTAAACAGGTAAGAAAAATTGCAGAGTGAGGATGAAGAAGAAGACAATGACATCAAATGGAGTGTACAAGTGAACCAATCCGAAGCACAGACACATCCCATCGCAATTTTTAAATAATGTTCAGTGAAGTGAAACCAACTAAAATAAACGAATTTCGCTTTCTGAAATGCTGCATAAGAACGCCACGAAGAACAAAAATGGGAACTAGACTTGTAAAAAGCTCTGCGAAACAATAAAGTTGAACCAAGACATGACAGCAGCATAAAGCCAAAGCAGAAAACGAAAATAAATGAACCAAATTGGCCTTTGCAAATGGTGCATAACAAAGAAATGAATCGTGGACATGACAACAACATGAGGCAGAGTCAGATAACTGACCATAATTGACACCATGTTAACTCTATGGTCCTACGAAATAAAATGACGGGAATTGGCCTTCTTTTAAATGCTGTCTAACAAATAATTGACCAATTTGTTACAACCTGCATGAGGCACACAAAACTTGCACAGAAAGTAACATAAGCATCAGTCTTCGCCACGTGACAGGGAAAAACAATGGTTTGAGTTCGAACGAAACAACAAAGTTCGAACTCCCACCACAGCCTGTAAATCAGACCTGCAGCAGTTAAGTATCTGTCATAACATGTGAACTGTAGGGTGAAAGGAAATAAAATGAATGAAATTGGCTTTTTCAAATGCTGCACAACAATTAGTTATAAACTTTATAACAAGGGTGCACCCTCTAACCAAACAAGATATCAGCATAAACCTAATGTCGACATGAAATAAACATAGAAAATGGTAACACACAAGAAGATAGAGTAAACATCATTGAACTCTACAACCACAGCAGAAAAGTTAAAGTGCAAACCAAACAACAGAGTTCCAACTTTACATGAAAAAATGGAAACCATGTCAGCAACAGTTATTCACATGTAAAAACAACAAAAAACATTGTGAATACTGTACTGTTTCATTACATGTAACTCAAAACACAAAAGATAAATAGCTTTTTCCCTAGTTCTTCTTCTTCTTGTTCGATGGGGACCTCATTCGACCGGTGCGCCTATGCGATGATGTCTGTGAACCGGGGAGGTTAACTGGGATAAACATTGGGTCGGGCAGCCGTGGAGTTGGAGGTCGATTTGGTGTTGGAACTGCGAAGACATGGGGCAAATTCTCTCTGCAAGGACGGAATCAAGCTTCGTGCGGGAATGAACCTCAATGGAACAGCGTCTACTATGTTCTGGAAGGAGCAGGAGGAGGGTTCACCGGTTCGGGTAGACGAACAATTGACAGTGGGGTGATTGGATCCAACTCCTCACCTTCATCCACTTGTGCATCAGGTGCTGTGCCTCCACACACATCGTTACCCTTCACTTCATCACCATCCCTTCCTTTCGTTGGTTCTTCATTTCTGCTGCTGTGATCCCTACCCTCATGCTCATCATCCCCTTCCTCCTCTCCCTCATCTTCTGGCTTGCTGTCATTCCCACCCTCATGCTCATCATCCCCTTCCTCCTCTCCCCCATCTTCTGGCTTGCTGTCATTCCCACCCTCATGCTCAGAATCCCCTTCCTCCTCTCCCCCATCTTCTGGCTTGCTGTCATTCCCACCCTCATGCTCAGAATCATTCTCACCATCCCCTTCCTCCTCTCCCCCATCTTCTGGCATGCTGTCATTCCCACCCTCATGCTCAGAATCATTCTCACCATCCCCTTCCTCCTCTCCCTCTTCTTCTGTCATGCTCTCATCCCCACCCTCATGCTCAGAATCATTGACACTATCACCAACCTGTCTGCCGTCCTCCTCGCCCTCATCATGATCCTCTTCCTCATCATCACCGCCACCATCCCCTTCCTCTTCTCCTCCTTCTTCGCCTTGCTATCATCGTCGGCCTCATCATTGTTTTCGCCATCCCCTTCATTATGTCCTTCCTGTTCAGTGCCGCTATCTCCCCCCCTCATGATCATGGTCATCGGTGGGTGGGGACTTCTCTTTGATTTTGATGACTCATCCCATGGATTGGAAGAAGGACCAGCCATGTCATGTTTTGTTGCCCTGGATGCAGAAAAGGTCTTGAACTCAGTGGCATAGATGTAAATGAAGTCTCGAACGTCCTTCATGTCCAAAGCCATTGCACGTAGACGCGACTCCATCTCATTCAAGGTTGAGTGTAGGTCAGCTTTAAGTAAGCCAAGTTTTTCGTCCACAATGTTGGCAAACATGGCTCCCACCTCTGCAACTCCTTCCTCAAATGAAGGATCTCTTGAAGATGGACCAGGTACAGGTGCAGGTGCAGGAGAAGCTTCCTTTTGCTGACTCTTCCTTCCCTGTTACTTTTAATTAAATAAAATTATATCATTGCAAAAAATTACTATGGTCACGTGATGCCTCCAATACATGGACTTGGGAACAAAAAATTTATTCTTAAAAACACTTTCAGTTAAATAACCACTCAACTGTCTGCAAGGGAGTCATACGTTCGAACTTGACTTCAAAGTTCAAACTTTACTCTAAAGTTCGAACTTTACTCCAAAGTTCAAACGTGACTGCATAAAGTGTGACACTCGGTAAAACAGAGGGATTTCATCTAAACGTTCATAGTAACCTTGGATCATACCTGTGGGCAACAACCTTAGGTATGCATATGTTGAATAGGAAATAGCATTCACAATATGTGCTATCTTTGTTTGTCACAAGAAGCAGGTATAGTAAATAGGAACCACAACAATTATTCAGCAACACTTATTTTGTCACAAGAAGCAGGTATAGTAAATTGGAACCACAACAAATCTTCAAGGAACACTTTTTTTGTTACAAGAAGCAGGTATAGTAACTAGGAACCACAACAATTATGCAGAAACTTTGTTACAAGAACCAGGTATAGTAAGTAGTAACCACAACAATTATGCAACAACACTTATTTCGCTGTGGTGATTTGTTACAATAAGGGGGGTATAGAAACAATGACCAACACAATTGCAGATGGTAGTAACAAGTTTTATATATTGATAATATTGTGAGTACATTTACTGCACCAGGCATATACCAAATGGCCTCAATTACAATACATTGAGTAAATTAAACTTCAAGAGGATGCTACCCACAAACTTGATGCCATGTTCAGTTTTCCCTGAACCTTTTGAACATGGTAAAAAGTTTGCCATGTTGCATATAACCATGGACTATACACTAGACAGATATAAACACCTGTGTGGGGTAATGCATTTACAAAACATCTGGAGGTGATGTGGGGAGTTGCTTTTATACCACATCCAGGTAGCTTGGCCTCCATCATGGTCTGCAAAGCATTCGCATATCCGGATTTGAACCCGTTGTCGGCCATGAACTTTTGGTCCAACTTCAACCCAACAAGGCATTCGACCAAGACCCTATCCTCAACGGCACTCCACATTTTCATCCTCGAACCACATGCTTGTTGAGATGGATCCATCTAAACAAAACACTGATTAAGATAAAATATTGCAATTATTGTTAATGTTAACATAACAATGAAGTAGTAACAAACCACACCACAACACGGACATAGGAAAAGATAAAGTTAATTGAAATTCGATTCACATGGAAACCAAATGGATGTAGTTTGTAACATAAACATATGGGATAAAATGTTAATACTCCTATCAATACTTGTGTACTACATTATCAGTTATCTCTGTGCGAGAAAGGCAGCAAACATCTCATTTCCAACTTGTTCCCTATAATTATTCCAGACATCACTAGTTTCCATAGGAACTACAGGCGCGTCATCAACCGTTGCAGGTTCAATGTCAAAGGACTCAAGTTGCTCATCAAGGGGATCTTGAACACTCTCCCGACGAATAAGATTATGGAGCAAACAGCAAGCAACGATGTATCTGTTTTGCAGCCTAACTGGATAAAAAGATGGGCTCCTCAATATTGCCCACCGTAGCTTTAGTATGCCAAAGCATCTTTCTATGACATTTCGGGCTGCGAATGTCGCATGTTGAAACACTCATGCACAGTTTGTGGTTGATGTCCTTGTCGCCAGTCATTAAGGTGGTATCTTTGACCTCTATACGGAGCCAAAAAACCTTGGCAATTACTGTACCCTGCATCTACCAAGTAGTAGTTCCCTGCACAAACAAATACAAGTTAACGAATAAAAGTAGAAACAAATTTATACCAACTAACGCACCCTCACATCGGTACCTATCGGTACTCTTAGCCCATGTGGTCTCCTCATAGCATCCCTCTTGAATACTAAAATAAGTTAAACTACTCACACATGAACATCATGTACATACCTTGAACCACTTCCAACGATGATCATTTGAGTCCTCCTAATTGGCTCGGTTTCTTCAATAGCAATGATTGAAGTCTAATGGTTGCATTAAGCACTAATTTGAAGTATCTACTTATGGTTTCTCCTGACCTTCCAAACTCAAACTGAATTACTCGTTCTTCACATGATGGGCCAATATGTGAAGGAACATAGCCACTTGCTCATCAACTAGCATATGCTTAGTTGCTCTCAATCCGCCAATTGTGTCTAACATGTGACACAATTTATCAAATGTTGCCCAGTATATCCTAATTTGGTTGAAGCAAGTGGTGTCACTACTATATATCATCGCCCTCAAATTCGCTCTCTTGGCATGGAAATCTAGTCTAAACGTCCTATCTCGGTAAGTGCCTTGGTCTACTCGCTCCCACAGCCTACTATCATCGTCACAACCATGGTCCTCACCGCTAGTAGCAAAGCTAAGGACCCACCAACAATCCAACCATTTCCGTCTGCGTGGCTCCATACCTATTTCAACCACACCAATTTCCTTTTTATATAGTAATCCACTACTCCTCTTTACAAACTATCACCGTTTAACAGTCAACAATTTGTATCTTTCATCACATCGCCTATATTAAAACAACTACTTTAGATGACCTAACATGACACTCACCGAATTAACGTCCCCATAAAACGTTCGAACTGGGTCATCTGGTTCGAACGTAATGTTCATTTGCTTTTTCCCCAAATTTCATCATTCACAGAACAACAACACATTGTACACAAACAAACAACATATTTTCATTCATTGAAATTTCATTCAACACTGTGAACATTGTTTAAAACAGGGAAAACCCAAATCTCCTAAAAACGTACCAGTAAATCACACATTTATTTTAAATATGTATACTGACCTCAAATGCAGCTCTATTCCCTAGGTTAAACTTCTCCTTCGCCGAAAAACACCCACTGTTTCTACAAGCTTCTTCACCGACAGCTTCGTCCAGATCCAGCTCGCGCCTTCGCCGTGCTTTTATAAATAGGTACAGTGTTTTCAAGGGGCCTTTTTGTCCGACATTTTCACTCTCCCGGCAACATTTTAACATTCCCGCGGCTGAAGGAGGGAAAGCACATTCCAATGAATGATGGAAGATTCGAAGTGGCGGGAAAGGTACTCGAAGGAAGATGAGAGAAGCAAACACGTTTTTTGGGTGGGAAGTCTCTTATTTTCCCTTTCCACCGCTATCTTTCTGCGTAACAAATGGGTCCTTGGTGTTCTGTTTTAGTCTTCTTAATGAATTTCACTGCTATTTAACAAAATGAGTCGCATCTTATCTTTGATACGACTGTACCCTCAAGTTGCATTTGAACAATAATATATATGATTTTGTGCAGTTTTGGTTACAGATGGATTTGCAGAATAACTGGCAACCTCAATCGGGGAAATTGGAACAGATTGTTTCTCAATTTCTTTTTTTTTTTTGCTCTGAATTCTCAATTTCTTTTGAAGAGCTTACATAACAATATATTATAAGATTGCGTTTTCTCTTTTTTTAATCGATTCATGTGTTTTCCAAACACCCTCAGACTGTACAGCTTACTTCCATAACTACCCAAAAATTTATGCAAGAACGTTGGTTTTACATATAACAATTCACAAAGGCAAATGTATGTCAATTCATCAGAGCTGAACAATACAATATGTTTAGTATAATAATCTGAGTTCATCTATTCAAACCAATAAAATCAATAAAAAATGAATGAAAAATAACTTTAAAATTGTAAAATCTGAAATTAGTTATTTCTCATAAACTGAGTTGAAAACTGTTTATCAAGTTTTATCATTACCTTATCAATTACTGGTAACAAACTTGATTTGAGATTTTGCAATTTCAAAATCATTTTTCTATTATTTTCCCTAAAATCAAACAAACCTATAGGCTATAATTGAAAATAAGAATTAAAATTATAGTCAGAAGGAGAAACAGCAAAATTTTCTGGGCTGTCTATCTGAATCATTTTGTTTGGGCCTGTAGAAATTTTCTAAGCTTTCCCTCACAATCCCATCGATCTCCTGGATATTAGAATCAATGACATTCAAAGTGTCAACAATTGATGGTAATTTTGGACGTAAATTCTTCCACACTCCTTCTACTATGCTTTCTATCAGTTCTGCTTCATCCCTACACACCATAACACAACATACCATGCTTCATGGTTCAGTTATTTGCAGCAAAACCTGATAAAAGGATCTATTTCCAGTCATAAATATAATAATTTGATACGACGATTAAGCAAAGGAAGTCATTGTTTCAACCCTGAATATAAGAGTTAGATAACTAATTTAGATATGTTAAGAAAATTAGTTAAGATACCTCTCATATAAAAATGTCTATTTTTTTTTTCTAAAATATCCTTTTAATAATTTGTGTTGAAAATTATTTCCATGGTGAGCAGAGAGCCACTTTATCTTCTAAATCCTCTCCACTGACTTAGGAAAACATTACTCCTATTAAAGAAGTCTGTATAAGAGATTAGTCCATTTAATCTTCGTTCTAAATTCTCTCTACTGATTGATTACATGTATTTAAATGAGTTTTTATTGAGGAGTAGTTTCTAATACAAATTACTAAACACGTTTTCTTTTAAGAAAACCTAACTTAATTAATTTCACAAAAATCACAGAAATATACTGTTAAAATGGGAAAAATACAAATAAGGGAGTTCAATATTTGAAATCTCAAATCAGGAAAGAATCTAGGATTTTCAAATCTTTTCAAATGACCAATCTACTTCTAAGTAAGTTTTGAAAAATAAAGTGAAGTCAATATGTATATTGACTAGTAATTTCAGATATTAACCTCTCTTATTTGTATTTCCCACCATTTTAACAGTATTTTTATGAAATTTTGCCATTATGTTTTTTTAATATTTGTAAATTATTTTCCCAACTCCTATGTTTAATATCGGGGGAGGGTATAAATATGAGAGAGAAAGTCAGTCACTCAACCCAAACAAGATCTGATAAAAAAAAATAGCCAGCTCTTAGATGATCACGTCCAACAGTCAAAGGGATTAGATTGAGAAACTCACCGATCCTTGGATTCCCAGCCAGACAAGTTAGCAACTTCCGTCAAAGCATCCCTCCATCTCCGAATCTTGTATTGATCATCTCCAAATCTCTCTTCATGTTTAATAAAAGCTTCAGCGAATTTTCCCCTCTGGTGCCGTACATCGGAGGGATCTACACCGTAGAACACCGGGAAGATTCCTCGGCCGTAGAGCCTTCTGGATTCGACGATCTTGTTGAGCTCATCGAGACACCACGTGGAGGAAGCGTAGTTCTGGGAGAGGACAACGACAGAGAACAAAGATTCTTCGATTGCTCGGAGAAGTTCGGTAGAAATGGATTGTCCTTTCTTAAGTCCTTGGTTGTCCATGAAAGTTATGATTCCTCGTTGCTTTAGCTTTGTGTATAAGTGATCGGTGAATCCATGACGGGTGTCTTCTCCTCTAAAACTCAAGAACACGTGGTAGCTCCGCCGTGGAATCGGGTTTCTACCGATTTGTTGTGCCATTGTATGAAGATTCGGTTTCTTTGATTCCTTAATGAAATTGATCATTTAAAGCGTCATGATTCACGGCTTTGATTTTTAAACGCTGGAGACTGCGTGGAAACGACCAAATCATGAATCATATATTTATTGTTGTAGACACCATTTTTGAAGATGTCGTTTTAGTTTCGTTTTTGACCTTTTCTTTTTTGAGAAAAAACTAATACATGTGTGAATTATAGTACCCTGCACATGTTGTTGGACAAAAAAAAAAAAGTACCCTACACATGTTAAAGAAGCATATATATATATATATATATATATATATATATATATATATATATATATATATATATAAGATATATGTCGAGTGTCACCAAAAGATACGTCGTTTTGATAGTTAAGGAAATTAATGAAGGGTGTTTTTGTATTTTTGTTTTAGTATTTATTATATGAATTTTACCAAAAGATTCTTCATTAATTCCCCTAACCCAAAACTACGTCGTTTTGAGTTCATTAATTCCTCTAACCCCAAAATGACGTAGTTTTGAACTCACTTGACATAATCTTATATCAAGTGACATGACAAACTACCCATATATATATATATATATATATAAAATTTAATTACCCGATTTAGATGATTTTCATATTATATATGAATCATAGATATGTTTGACACAGTCATTCGCTTGTGTCTTGTTTGCACAAGTCAAAGTGTAATCCTCTTTACCTTGTCGTTGCAATGATTGCGGGAATTGTACGTCAACGCGTTTTGACTGCATGTTACTTATGTGTGTGTGTGTTTAAGATACACATAACTTTGTACCAGATATAGACATTATTTCTTGGTTGTTTCTACTTAGTTTTTAGTAAATGTTCTCTAGGAATTAATTTGACTATATGCATCGTATGGGTGTGACTAAGCATTGTGATAGTTTTGAAAATTTATTCTCTTGTAGATCAGATCCTATATATGTGAGGTGCTTTTACAATAATCCACTTTCATCACAAAAATAAAGAATTTATGTATCGATCATCTAAATTTAATAAAATAAAATCTAGATTATCATCCAATTTTAATTTGAATACATGATCTAATGAATGATGGCCATCTATCTAGTAAGGTATCCAGAAGAATGGAGGAATGATTGGGACCACTTGCGAATTGAACCCTAAAATCTCAATTCTCTCCTCTCTGCCTCATGACTCTCCTTCATCTCTTTCTCACCAGTGGCTTGTGGCATTATCAAAAACTGCCGGCTAGTATCATTCTATGTCACAACTATGTCAGAGTGGTAGATCGGTTCCCAAATCTTAGATTTGTGGCCTTCTCCCTCTTATTCTGGCGATTGTGGATTTCTCTTGTCCTTGTGGCGAGTTTTTCCCTCTCCTTCTTCAGATCTATTCTGCGGTGGTGAGAGCTATTTGTCTTTTGTTTCTTTTTTTATGGTGCTAGGTTTCGTGGTGGTGTTCTTGTTTTCTCAGGAAATAAACAGATCTGTGAGATCTGAGTATAAATCCTCTTAGTTGGATGGTTGTTTGAACGTTATTAGATTCGTTTATCATCTGGTGGCTCGGATCTACGTTATTGGGGGAAGATTTCAAGAGGTGTTGTTCGGTGTGTGATCGAGGTCATCATATTTGCTTGAACGGAGGAGAAGAAATGTTCTTCAGGATATCATGGGTTTTCTTCCTTTTGAGGTTGAGTTTTCTTTGATCTTTAATTACTCTAAGACGGGGTATCTGTGCAGTTGCTCTAATTGCAGCTAATGGTTATAAAGAGGTGTGCCCGTTAGGGTGAGATTTACAACCAACACTTTCTTTCACGTCACTTCTAATTTTAGATATCGAGGAAGCCGGTTTTGTCTATGCTTCTACTTCTACTCTTAAATCTTTAATGTACGGTGATTAGATGTTCTTGTATTTGACTTATTTTGTTGTCTTTGATTTTGCTTTGTTTGTATTTCATATTGAGTTTGTTTTCATGTATTGTACTGGTTTCCATAATAATATAAATAGCTTTTTAAAAAAAAATCTAAGGTATTCATTTCATCAATCAATTTATACTCAAGAGGAATAGGATTTAGCATTTTAAGCCGTTCAATGGTCATTGCGTTTTGTGTGAGTGCGTTACTGTTTTTAACAAGTTACGGCTTCGTTGTGCAAGCCGTGTAATATCGATGATATCAGCCGCATATGGAACTGGGATATATGTCTGCTTTTAATGAGAGAGTGAGTAGTGGGACCTGATTTCCGTGATGTATGTCTGCTTTTATAAATCACCTGAAAATATGGTGATATGTCCGGAGGAAGTGCAGAAAGAAGCAATAGTGAGGAGTTAGGTGTGGGGTGGTTGAAAAATTCAGACATATTTGAAGGGTAAAATTTTGACACCGTGTTTCAATACTTTACGTTGCCCAATGTTATGTTAATTTAATTTTTTTTTTCATTCTCATTATTTTTTAAAACATTTAATGGTGATATGTCCATCCCTTCCCAATATGTCTCTTATAAATATGGACGCCGGAGGAAGTGAAGAATGCAGTGAGAGTGAGGTGTGGGGAGGTTGAAGAAGTTAGATATCACTTCAATTTACTCCCTTCACACTTCAAACTGGAACTTGCTAAGGAGAAGATTGAGTGGGTTCAAGAGACTGCCAAGAAGTTCGAACGGCTGCATCGTGGCTTATATGGAAGCAAACCGTGATTGAGGACGAGGCAGCAGAGAATGTGGGTGTCAGGGCAGAAGAAGGTGGTGGTGATGATAGTCACGATGATGATTCTAGGGACAATGATTGGGGGAAGAATGAGATTGCGGATGACGCTGAGGACGCTGATGTAGACATGGAGCTAGAAGACGAGGAGGATGTAGCCGAGAGGCCTGAAGGTAAAAAGTTCGAGTCTGCAAAGCGGAAACCAAGTGTGGAAGAGAAACCTGGACCTGCAAAAAAAGAGCAAGATTGCAGTAGAATTTGTGAAGGAAAGTTTCAAGCTTTCAACGCCAGAGCTTAAAAGTAATCCGGATAGTAAGTGGTCAAGTGTGTTTTCACTTTTTCTTTCGGGGACGTGGTGGAGGGCAGGGCTTACATATTTTCTTATTTTCTTCGTTTCATCGCTTAATTATTATTTTTTAGGGGGATTTAAAGGTTCACTATCTTTTGAAACACGTTACCTGACGTTGAGGGGAATATAATTAGTAGTTGAGGTCTACATATGTGGTTTAGTCGTTTAATCATGGAGATTTCAGACCTCTGAGTGAACTGCATGCAGGGTTTGCCAAGTAAGATAGTGATCAATGGGAAAAGGCACCGCTGAGTTGGTAGCGCAATTCATCTCAAACGAAGACCAATAGATGTCTGGAATGTATAACGGTTAAATTTAAGTCATCTCTTTGCAGGTAGAAAGGCATTTAATGAAATTGATAGTGTTGCAACTGGCGATGCCTCTGAAAGATTTGCTGCACGTGAAGCCAAGAAATTGCATTTCCTCCGAGTGTAAGCAAAACTTATGCAAAATTCCTAGTGTCTGCTTTAGTGTTATTGCTATGGGCTTTGTCAAGCAAAACTTATGCCTTGTTTTATTAAGAAATACTCATGCTTGAGTAGCAGTACAAATATTGGCTCTCATTATATGGGTTGCAGCTTGCTTTATCAATACAACTTAAGAATGCGAGGAAAATAATATGCATTTGTAAGCAATCATCGCTGCCGCTTTTCTGTCATTTAATTTGAAGGGCTTTATTATATTATTTTTATGGTGCTCTGTATATAACATTGGAACAAAGATAAAAAAGATGCCAAAAAAAAAAGACGGCCATGAGATGAAAATTATGATCCAAAGACCCTATATGGCTATATCTGCCTTCTGATTTCTTATAGAGTTTGTCAGATGGCCAGGTCATTGCTTCTAAAATAGTGTAGCAGACTCTCAAATACTTCTTGTGGAATGTTATTAACAAGCTTGCCTGATGAATATAGAAACAATGGGGGGAGTTCAAGTCGCATATGGACAAAGTTCTGTTTTTTAAGGTACTCCCTCCGTCCCTAATTATAGGAGCAATTTAACCGATTTTGGGAGAATTAAGGAGAGGAGTTAAATTAGTTAATTTTACTCATTTTCCTAAAATGTCCTTATATAAATTTAAAATGACACAAGTTGCCCTAATTATAAGTGTTTCTAATTTGCCTTACGTTAGATATCCATGACATATTAGTTTATATTAGATATCCATGACATATTAGTTTATATATGTATATTAGTTGCTTTTTATATAGCCATGTGTATACATATATGTGTGTATATATATGTGTATACATATAGATCTATCCACACACACATATGTTTACACATATATGTGTGTGTGTTCACACATATATACACAAATCTACATATATATGTAAACACACATATATATAATGCTCCTAATAATAAGTATAAATAGGGGTATTATAGGAAAAAATTGACAAAATTTAAAACTTGCTCTTATAATTAGGACCAAAACCAACTCCAAAAGTTGCTCCTATAATTAGGGACGGAGGGAGTATATAATTTAGTATGGCTAAGTCTTATTGGTGCCATATGTTACCCAAAAGAAAAGGTTTTCTTGATGCCATTACTCTGCAGTCTAATAAAAATTATTTTTGGTTGGAGCAGATCGGTAAATTTTAAGAACTTTTTGAAATGGATGCGCATGTGGGAGTGAAAGAGCTTGACTTGCACTATATGAAAAGACTATTGGTTCCTTGAATCTATTAAAACCATTTGCTGAGGTAAAACACATTTGCTACTAGGCACAGTTTTTATTTTTTACTCGTAGTCACGGCTGTAATTGGCCCCCATCATCTTGAATTTTATATGATCATGATGATACTTGCAAGAAAAAAGTTGATTTGCACTAATGTTGGTGAATGTGGATGCTATATTGCCTTTTGTTGTAATGGAGGCATGGATTTTTTTTTCCTTCCCAATTTTGAGCTGTTAAAACTTACATTTATATGAATTATTTCTGATGTAATATTGTCATGTTGTACTGAATACTGCCCTTTTTCCCCTCAGCGAATAAGTTTCTCTGCCGAAGCATCCTTGGAATTGACATTGGCTATAGTAAGATTCTAATGGATCTTTTTTTGTTTGTTCCTTAATGCTGTACTTTAAGTTTGAAATGAACTGTGATTTTGCGTTTGTTATGTAGTTAGCACAAGCATTCAAATTGAGAACTTCCAATGCAGAAGCTAATTCTTCATAATTTATATATACTTTTGGCACTATACTCATTCAGCCTACTCAAGCTTTTGGTGGCACATCCTCATGCTCTTGCTTTTCCAGCACGATTATGAGAATGGTTTTGGATTGCTCTTTTCATCAAGTGGCCTTTGAGCCTCACAAAAATTGAACTTATTCTAACTCATACATGAAAAATAAACTGACAATTTTGAATTCCAGTTTGGATGCTTGATAGTAACTTCATGAAGTAGTTTACATTAATTTGATTCATTCATTTATCAAAACGTGTTGTCAGTTTTTCATTATCCATTACAAGTTGTCAACAACTCTACATCTACTTAATAGCTTTAGCTTCGTTACCAAATCCACTTTTCAACATTTCTAATTGAAGTTCTTTCTACTCACTTGCAGATTTTTTTCCCTTCTTTTCTGGTATGATAAAGATTTATTCTTTTGTTAATATTTAATTTATTTCAACAAAATTATGTGTCCATATCATCCTACATTCCTGCATTTCCCAAGAAACAAGAAGATTCTTCATGCCATAGAAAGCACAAGAATGCTGATTCAAATCTGATTATTGCATTTCCCACCTCATACTTGCATTCTGATTACAAATGATCTGATTATTTATGGCTATTTGTTTCAATGTTGTGTAGGCAGATGAATTGATACTACACATGGTTAGGTATCAAGAAGTATGGGTAGTTCACCTAAGGTATAGCTTGGGCTCTACATTATGTGGCTTCCCAGCAGTATTTGTTTACATTTATTGGGTAAACCTCTTTTGGTCAAAGTCATCAAATTAATCATGGTTGGATTCCCAGCAGTATTTGTATGAAAATACTTTTGTCATCTTCTGCTATATCATTACCCCTGACAAGAAATTCCACCCTTTCACTGGGTAAAATATCTTTTGTTTATCCTGATCCGCTTCCTCCAGTAATCTAGAATATTTCCTGTACAGAAACGGAATAATTAAAAACACAATGACAGTCTTTGCTTCTGGATATTTATGGCAGTGGAAAGATTCGTGAGTTTTTCCCCCTTCAAAATTTCCAGTCCAAACTTGGCAAATATCTTTGCCATTTAATCATTACAATCATATTCTAGACATTCCAGACCCTACTGCTTTGATGCATCCTTGGTTACGTGACGCCTGGACTTTAATTTTGATTCATCAATTGAAGGTAATGTACAACGATGGATGAAGAACCGTTCTTTAAAACATGTCCTTTTTCATGCCCCTATTAGTCAAAAGTAAAGCTTTTATGTCTTCATTATTAACATATTGACATAAAGGTTCAAGTCCACATGCCCTTTCTTCTGGGACTTATTGTAGGTTTGAAGTTTCGTATACAAGACAGGAATAATCATGGAAAGCGTACAACTACAAATGTCGTTTACAGGGAGATCTTTAAAAATGTTTATCAATACATGTGATATATTGGCAGTTCATGTTACATATAGGAATGTTACATATATGAAGTGTTCCATATAGGAATGTTTTTGTCTACGTAGCATTCTCCTTGTCCTGATAATATATCTGATATATGGGATAATTTCTGTTTCTGTTACATATAGGAATGTGTTTATATTATGATGGCTAGCATTTTGATGTAATTTTTATTCAAAGTTGAAAAGTTACTAAACATATAAGAATACAACTACTGATGTGGTTGGGGTTCATGTAGTTTTCTTGAGCAATGAGACAACTTCTATTTGTTGTTGTTAGATATGAAATCCAATTCTTTCCTCCTATGTCTTTTTGTGTTTAATTCAATTTCTTAATGATTAGGATGAGTGGAAGGTGAGGATATGCTTTAACATTATCGAATTGTTGCACTAGTTGGTGCTTGATTTTGCATTTTGTTTCCTATCTTTTTGAATTTTGGTTGTTCTTATTTGGTCGGGTGAAGGTTCTCTGGCCTAGCCCATTTAAGTTTATGCTGTACAGGGAAATAATTATCCATAGAATCCTTGATCTTGTGTCATCATCAGATCTTACAAGTTTAGTGGTAACTGTTTTTCAAAATGGTGCAAGTAGATAAGCTGGAGTTTCCTTCTAAACTTGCTGGATGA
Source organism: Acacia pycnantha (assembly GCA_025563575.1). Taxonomy (NCBI): domain Eukaryota; kingdom Viridiplantae; phylum Streptophyta; class Magnoliopsida; order Fabales; family Fabaceae; genus Acacia; species Acacia pycnantha. Next base: position 1,631,491 of record JAMWYP010000031.1, on the reverse strand, counting down.
TGTAATGATTATTTTCTCCAATAGTTATCTATTGGATGATGTAAAATAAACTTAGAGTTGTCCTGTTTGGGGAGCCTACTGGTATAACTGTTGCAAAAATACAGGCTTTGGGGTTCCACATGGGAATATGTGCTGGTATAACTGCTGCAGCAACTTATGTGTATTACATTAAATATTTTACTATTCTGAGGACAGTGCACCCGAGCTGTCTCGTGGTCATAGCTCTGGTATTTCCTCAGCATATTCTGATCAATCCTCTGGAGGAAAGTCAGAGAAGATCTAAACATAAGGAGTAGGGATTTCTTTACTCCTCACGGCTGTTTGTATTTTAGAACTACAGATTATTCGTTTTGATTCTTAAGCAATAAGTTAAAGCTGCCTGTTATCTCCTTTCACCCTGGCTTTCAAAGCCATTTTTCTAATATTTCACAAAGACATGCATAGCTTTATGTACTGTCACTTAAGCACACAAGACATTTGTGTAGATATCAAGAGCTATATACCTATGATATTCTACTATGTGTGTTTGTGGTCCCGTAATTTCTTTGAGTTGAAGTTTTAAGAAAATTTATTGTATTTTAAATGTTGTATATCTAGCTATCGATATACATATATGAAAATATAGTAAGTAATTTGGCTTAAGAGATATGGGCAGTATTGTATCAGAAGGAATTAGTGATTAAAGGGGATGTCTTTTTTAAGTATTCCTCTTCAAACAAGAAACCAGTATGCGTGTCTAACAATCCATATTTTGAGTACTAAAATATGTTTTATATTTTATATAAACTGTGAGGGCCTTTCAGTAGAGGGATATGTTTATTTTGCTGACAGAGGAAAAGTAACAATCACCAAATTCAATCAAGTTTAGAGTGTCGGTAAAGTGCAGTTTGAATGAATGAAGCAACAAGACAAAAAAAAGTTTGAATACGCAAGTCAGCGTAAGTGTGGAAATATTGATTATTAGTCTGACAAAAAAAAGTTTGTATATGATCCAACAGTTAATTGTTTTATCCTTGAGTTATGGTGTGGTTATTGTTTTCACAGTTTACTAACATGTTTGGTAGAGAGGAGTTATGGTTGCTTAAGATTTTCTGTAGACCTACCATCTACTTGATGTCCCTTCTGCATTTATTAGAAATTTTGTCCAATATAACCCATTTGTGCGAAAAATTCTCTATTCCTAAGTTCAAAGAGCTATTGATAGTTATAGGGGAGGTATGGTGGTTGAATAGGAGTAGTAGCAGATAGTACTATAGTTCAGTGGGGAAGACTTCCATCTCTTACTGTGGCATTATGGATGGGTACAACTAGCCTATTTTGAAGGAGGTGATACTAAAAAAGTCACAAAATCCAATGGCCTTTAGCACTGCCAAAGACTTCTTAAATTCCAAGTAGATATTCTACTATGTGTGTTAACCAACCGATAAATTTAACTTAAATAATAATAAAGAAATCCAAAAAACTTCCAGATGCAACATTACTCTTCGAATGAAAACTTATGAGGCAATTTATACTTTAACAAAAATGATGTGAATGACACATGAACCTATTAACTTTATCAATTAACGGTCAAATTTAATTCAGATAATGACTAGGGTGACATTAATTTTTTTTTTAAAAAAAACTTTAAGGGCAACACTACTGATACATAATAATTTATGGGACAAAATTAAATCTTAACCTTTTATTTTTCCATGTTCTACCAGCGGCATCAACACCTTAAACTTTTCTTGAGTATTAAAATACATATAAATGTTTCAAAATGGTGTAAAAATATCACAGTTATTATGTCAATTAACTGTACAAGTCACCTTAATAAATTTAGGGTCAAATTGCATCCATTATCACAAAGTATTTTTTTAATACCAGCACTCATTATTCTAACACACGTAACACACTCTCTCTTCCAAATAAAAAAAGGTGAGGGAGATACCCATCAAATATTTAATATAAGAGCTTTTTGACTTTTCTTAAACTAATTGAGAAATCGAAATAAATTATATTAAAGTGTGTGTATAAGGAAAATGTCATTAAAATACCATATAAAATTCTAAAACCCCAAAATGTATGTTAAAAAATTAAAAGGACACAAAGATGATTGAGAGGAATCTGATATTTTGAAATTTAAATGTTTTTTACTAAAATACCTTTCTCTCTCTGTGTGTGTGTGAGTGTGTGTGTGCGCGCGTGTAGGCGACGATGATGGTGGAGCGACAAATAAGGAGGTAAAGCAAAGTGAAAATGGTGGAAGAAACCAATTTGTGTGTGTAGGCGACAATGATGGTGGAGCGACAAATAAAGAGGTAAAGCAAAGTGAAAATGGTGGAAGAAACCAATTTCCACTAAGCTTTTTTAGTTTCCGGCGAAATTCTGCAGTTTCCGGCAAGTTCATGAGCTTTCCGGCGAGCTTATGAATTTTCCAGCATTTGTAGCTTTTGACAAAATTCGTAATAGGATTGACAAGAACAATAATGAATTTGACAAGATTTGTAATGGTTTTCACTAAAGCGTTTTCTGATTGGAAAAACGTTAGATAGGATTCATCAACATTTGTGGCCTTTGATAAAATTCATAATGAGCTTCACAAGAGCAATAATGAGTTTGACTAGATTCGTAATGGTTTTTACAAGAGCAATAATCCTAACTTGCATGTTTTTATCAGCAAACGTTTTTATCAAAACCATTAGTAAACTTGTCAATCCCATTATGAATTTGGTAAAGCTCATTTTACTGTTTACTTTCTTTTTCATTTGCCTCCTGAGCTTTTTTTTTATTGTTTATCTTCTTCTTCCCTAGCCTCTTGGCTTCCTCCAACAACACTAATTTCAACCTTTCTCCAACTTCGCCTCTCTTCCTCGCCAGGGACAACTACCACTACGCCATAACCACCAACAACACCATGATTTTTGGGGCAGCGGGGGGCGAGAGAGAGCTCGGACAACCCTTTTTTTTAGCTTGGTCTCGATCTCATTGTGGAGCTTCCATGGGTACCTTCACTTGCAAGCCTTGTGGCGTTACCACGGTGGGAAGAGGAAGACAGAGTGAGGAGAGAGAAAGAGGAAGAGAGAGCATAATGATAAATTCATCAACATTTTAAAATATCAATTTGATCACTGTCACCTTTATGTTCTTTACAAATGTTAACAGACCTTTAGGGGATTTCATATGGTATTTATTTGAAATTCTCCCATATATTTATATTTTTTTCAAAACTAATTTCTATGTCTTACAATTATAAACTAATATATTGCTTAATAATACACAATATTATTGGTTTGTTAACACATTTTGTCCCACGCGTCCTCTGGCCAAAACAAAAAACAAAGAAAGAAACCCACCACTCATCCCACGGCAAGGATTAAGTTTGTTAACACATTTTGTGAGTTAACTAACGACAAGGACGTAATTATAAAACAGATCAAACTTCCGAATCGTAATTATCACTAAATAACTAGTTTTTCCAAAATAAAAATGAATAAATAGCAGAAATAGAACTCTTCAACTTCCCAAATGCCTCTGATCCTCTGATGTATGTATCATCACAAGGTATAACCTACGTGCTTTAATAATAAAGCGCTAAGAACTATAGATGAGACGCCAACCATAGTCCTTAATATCACACTGCATATTAAATCTAAGACTTAAAACAAGTTGGCGACCATGATCATCACCTCTTAGATTATTATTCGACCAACAATTATGAGTATTAAAGGGAAGAAAAGCAATATAGAGATGAGGATCAGGAGAATGTAATCCATTCCCAATATAAAACTCTCGTTCTGATCTTTGACAAAATCTTTGATCTTCTTCATTATTAATGGCTTTGAAGCTCCAATGAATTCTCTTTTGTTTGCTGATTTCTCTGCTGTTTACCACGAGGCACACTCCAATTCTTAACCATTCATTGGTCTGATCTTGGTTGAAAGGAATCTCCACTTGTATAGATACTCGTGGTCCGAATCCTTCTTCATCAGTAGAAAAGTGATCATCTCGTCTTTGAAACCAGGTTGGGATTTCATTCCCTTGAACATGCAACAAGGTGATATCACCTTCGTGAAGCAGGAGGCTTCGATTCTGTCATTAACAAAAGAAAGAGATCATCATCAAGTTAAATATGTGTAATTATATACTACTACTTCATGTTCTTAATAAAAGAGCTTGTCTGTAGTGTAAGATTACGGATGAGCTCTTATATTAAAGACGGGGAGTTAATAATATAATGACAAAGAGAAGTTGATGAGTTGAAGAATATCTAGAGTCTCATATCAATTAATCAGAGAAAGGATTAGAGATATACAAGTCCTATCAAATTGGTTTTAAACTATTTTAATGATAAAAATACCTATACCTTGGCAAAAATCTGCTATCGTATATATATGAAGAGCCATTTGATATGGGACACAAAAAATGAAAATAAAAATAAAAATGGAGATTGTGGAAAAAAAGAAAGAATGGAAGATGAAAATAAAAAGTAGTAGGAGGGATATTAGAATGTAAGGGTCTCTACTAAGGGAAGTCCTAACAAATTGGTTTAGGTTATATTTCCATAGAGAGACAAACCGCCTAACATTATTTCAATAGAAAGACAAAACTAATATGTACTCATTTCACTAAAAATTGAATAAAGAAAGTGATATATATATTACCTTTGAGAGAGGTGAAGCAAAGAGATGATGAACATCTTGTAAGGGTTTCATGGAAGGACAGAAACTTGCAGATGCTGTGATCGAGTTTGGTGGAAGCAGTGGAATTGATTGAAGCTTAGCACAATCACTCAAATCAAGATACTTAAGATTTACAAGTTTAGAGATGACATCATTATCATGATCAGATAAGTTAGTGAAGTTGTTTCCTCTAAGATCCAACTTTTCCAGAGATGATAATCCATTGAAACCTTCTGGGATTGATCCATCACTTAGATTGCAGAAACTCAGATTCAATTCCCTCAGTGATGAGAGGCTTAACAAAGAATCTGGTAACTTTAATGCCATTGGAGTGATTTCTATGTGATTATTCCCAAAGGAGACACAACACAAGCAAGAGGTCCTATGTGGTTTTGTTGAAGATTTCCCCAGATTATCAAGAAGATTTCCAAGTTTTGAGCATCCAACATGAATGAATTCCTCAAGAGAATTCATTTCTTTATTAATTGGAAAGCTTACAAGATTTCTGCAATCTTTCAGATTCAACTTAACTAGCTTCTTCAGATGTTCCATAGATTCATGAATCTTAACTAGGTTGGTGCAACCTTCGAGAATCAAACTCTCCAGGTTTGGGACCCCACTGAAATCTGGAGTTTCAATAAGATTTTTAGAGTGGCTCAAATCAATGAACTTAAGCTTGTCTAAAACCTGATCAGGAAAAGGTAAAAAAGAAGAAGTGATTTTTAATTCAAATTATACATCTAATTGCTATGGATATAATGGGAAAAAAATTGAAGCAAATTGAATTACCGGTGTTCCATTCCAGAGATTTTGAATTCTGCTATGGCACAATGTGATCTCGACAAGTTCATATAATTGACCAATGTTTTGTGGCAAAGCTTTCAGAGGGTAATGCTCCCATATAAGAACTTTGAGTGAACTAGGAAGAGAATTAAGGCTATTCTGAACAAGATGCACGTTTCTGAAGAAGAGTAATCTGAGATTTCTCATATTTGAGAAGCAATCTGGGTGCCAATTAGCTTCAAGTGGCAGTTCTAAATTTAAACCGATGCTTTGAACTTTTTCTGTTCCCTAATAAACAGCAAGAAATAACAGAGTTATGGAAAGAATAATGCATCAATTAATTACTTTTGAATCAGAGAAAATTTGGTGAAAAATTCGTATTTAAAAATTTTATTGATACGAATGACCTAGATTCAAGTATTGATACTTTTTGTATATGAAATCCTTCAAAGTATTGGTACTTTCTATATACTAAAACACGCCCTTTTGGCATATAAAATTTCCAAACAGGACTTTTCACCAATCTTCCACTTGAATTAATTGACTATATACTTACATTATTTCCTTTTAACACTTGATCTATTTCTTCTTGAGACCACAACCTGCTTCTTCTGCTTGCGTCATTTGGTGATTCTTGCAAGACAATGTTCTTTCCCATTTCTTGAAGCAAATTATGCATAGACAAAAGGCGATCACCTTTTTTAAAAGAAATGAAACTTAGTAATGATTTTTCAATAAGAACATTGATACCAATTGTTGGATGAAGACTACAGTTCTCCAACACTTTCATCACAAAAACTTCTGGTTTTCTGTTGAAAAAACAAGCGATATCTAAAAATATGGTCTTGTACTCTTCATCTTCTAACCCATCAAAACTTACCGTAAGTTCCCTCAGAATATCTTTATGCAAATTCTGCTTCTTCTTCATCTTGTCCACCATATCTCTCCACTCACTTTGACTTCTTCCACATAGAAATTTACCCAAAACTTGAAGTGCCAAAGGAAGGCCACTAGCATATTGTACTACTTTCTGAGACAACTCCACAAAACCTTCTTCAGGATAATCTTGTTTAAATGCTTTCTGACACAAAAGCTTAAGGGCTAAATAGTAATTCAACGTTTCAATCTCATACTTCTCAAATTGCCCATGTGTTTTCAACAAGTGTGAATCTCTAGTAGTCACAATGATCTTACTTCCATCACCAAACCAGTCTTTATTTCCAGCTAAGTTCTCTAACTGCCTTATATGGCTCACATCATCAAGAACAATAAGAACTTTTTTATTGCAGAAAAAGTGTCTTATTGCTTTCATTCCCCCATATGAGTCAATGATCTCAATGTTTTTTTGGTGTAGACAAGAGAGGAGTTTCTTTTGTAGGTCAACCAAACCACAAGTAGTATCCACTAATAAATTCTCTCTGATATTAGAAAGAAAGCAAGTGATCTCAAATTTGCTTTGGATTGCTTCATAAACAACCCGAGCGAGAGTTGTTTTGCCTGTTCCTCCCATACCCCATATTCCTATGAAGCATTTATGATCTAACTCTATCTTTAAAAGAGAGATCAACTTGTTTGCTCGTGGTTGGATTCTAAGTAAATGGTCAAAGTTTGATGGTAATTTAATGCTTAATTGAGTCCATACTGCTGCTGTAATGTCTTCAATTATATCTACTTCATGCCTACAGTGCATATATACAAGAAGAGATTATAATTATATTATTGGTTTTATTGATCCAATTAAAGATTAGTATTTCAGTTTATATTTGGTTTTATTATGGTTGAAACAAATTAATTCATGATAATTTCAAAGTAGTTGGCTTTGGTCTAACCTACATAATATTTGAATTGAGGATTTTTAAGCAACAACTTTGTTTTGGCCTTTTGAGGAAGGTACACACTAAACATCATTTACTAAAACGATGCTTAACTTTTCCTAATCGTCATTGCATCATATGAATGTATAAAAAAGTATTGTTCTATCTATATATATTTTTTCTAAAAAATAATAATAATAAGAGTAAATATTGAGGACTTCTTATTAACAACATATGCAAAATATTACTCCTCGGTAACTTAGTTAAATTAATTATTTATAAAACAAATGCGTTGATTTATCTAAAATGCCCTATTTTATTATAACTATCCCTTTAATGGCATGGAAATTATCAAGATGGGTAGTTTTGGGGGGAATGATAAATATGAAAAATAGAGGCCTTGTTTGATTCTATACTTTGTTCTGTTTTTCTCGAAACTGTTTTTTGGAAATAAGTTTTGAAAAAAAAAAATCTGTTTTGATAGTTATTTAAAAAAACATATTTTGAAGTAACGTGGCGGTAGCCTTTATCGATGGTGACGTGGTGATGGTGATCACTATTATTATGATGTGAATAGTAGATAGGTGGTGGCCTCAAAAAATAAAAAATAGAAAAACAAAAAGCCAACTAAAAATTGTTTTATTTTTTAGTTTTTAAAAATAAAAACAACTTATTGAAAACTGTTTTCCAAATAATTTTTTTTAAAAATAAAGTAAAAAACCGTTTTAAAAATAATATCAAACAAACCAAAAAATAGTGATAACTTATACATAGGATTATTAATTCTAACCCTAACTAATTCATATAATAGAGACGTAGTATGTAAATAATATAGAAAAGAACAAAAAAATCTATATACTAGTATATAATATAAAAACAGTTGTCAATCACAAAAACATACCTATTCTTGGTTTCCCATCCAGTTAAGTTAGCCACCTTGGTGAGAGCTTCTCTCCAACTCTGAATCTTTTCTTCCGCAAATGTTGCTTCATGTTTCTTGAAAGCCATGGCAATACTTCCCTTTTGATGTCTTACATAAGAAGGATCAACATCATAGAAAACAGGGAAAACTGTTCGATCCAAATCATGTCTAGATTCAACAATCTTGTGCAGCTCATTCAGGCACCAAGACGAAGAAGCATAGTGTTCGGAGAGAACAACGATGGCAAACATAGATTCCTCGATAGCCTTCATGAGTTTCTCCAAAATAAGCTCTCCACTCTTGAGCTCTTGGTCGTCCTTGAACGTGACGATCCCTTTTCGCTGCAACGCAGCGTATAAGTGGTCTGTAAAACCCTTACGAGTATCATCCCCTCTAAAACTCAAGAACACATGATAATACTTGTGTGAGAATATTGAATGATCAGTATCAGTTGAAGAAGAAGAAGCAGCTTTTGGCATTGAAACCAGATTCAAACCTTTAATATGGGCCTTCAAAGAACAATAATAATAACAATAATCTCAAATTAAAGCTTTATAGCAAATTGTTGGATTCATTTCTGTACTTGAAAATCTCAGTCATTCAAGTTATATATGTATACGCAGAGACAAATTAAAATATATTTGATTGGCGGGACCTGGTCATGAATTATATCTAAAATATAAACAATTTATGTATGAATCATAGATATAAACAAGCTTGTGTCTTGTTTGCACAAGTCAAAGTATAATCCTCTTACCTTGTCGTTGTACTCGATGTGCGGGAATTGTTCGTTGACAGTTTTTGACTACTATTCCCTCCAATTCTAAATATAAGAGAAAGTTGACTTTTTTTAAAGAGATTAAGGAAGCTAAATAAATCACTTAATCATGTCATATTTTGTGTATCTTTAGATTATATATAAGTTTTTTAGTCAAACTAATTAATTTAGAAAAAAAATATAAATATAAATACTCTAAAGTAATTTAATTAGCTTTCTTAATCTCTCCAAAAAAAGTCAATTTCGTCTTATATTTAGGATCGGAAGGAGTATGTTACTTGTCTCTGTGTGTGTGTGTATAAAAGTTACACATAATTTTGTACCAGACAGACATAATTTTTGGATGAGAAGGGAGAGCTCGGCCCATTTGGGTTATCTAGATAAGATCTGGACGGTCTAGATTTTTTTTTTAAAAAAAATATTTTAATGGGTAGAGAATTTAAAATAAAGATAATCTATTAACTAACATTTTTTTTAAAAAAATGATTTGTTCATTTAAAAATCACCAGTCGAAAAAAAATTAAATCTAAACCGTCCAAATTTTATGTGAACGGCCTAGAGGGGCCGAATAGGATGAGCAAAAAAACCGATTCCCTTTGTTTCTAGTTAATGTTCTCTAGGAATTTATTTGACTATAAGCACCCTATGGGTGTGACTAAGTATTATGATAGTTTTGAAAATTTATTCTCTTCTAGATCATCAGATCCTATATATATGAGGTGCTTTTACAATAATCCCCTTTCTTCACAAAAATAAGAAATCTATGTATCGATAATCTAAATTTAATAAAATAAAATCTATATCATCATCCAATTTTAATTTGAATACATGATCGCTAATGAATGATGGCCGGCCATCTATCTAGTAAGGTATTCATTTCATTTTCATACATATAACAATTCCAATGTTCCTTTCGAGACTTTCAAATTATTATATCACTGAAACAAAAAAAATAAAAGAGAGAAATTATGACTTGGTCCTTCTCTTCAAAGTTCAAGTCATTGTACCACAATAAGGGCTTAACAAATCAATTACAAGTTTACAACCCAAGGCCTAATTAAAAATTTGAGGAGAATTAGTATAAGGTCTCAACAAATTAATCACCTAGAAATTTGATAACCATTGAGGAGCATGTAATAATAAATTTCTTTGTAGGAAATGATAATAGACTCTATTATAATTTGCAAACTTTAATGTTGTTTACTCTTTCAACTCAACATATTTGATCAATTAACAAATAAATTTAACTTAAATAATAATTAAGGCAATATTGCTATAATTTAGAAACTTCTAGAATAATATTGAATCCAAAAAACTTTCCAATGCGACATTACTCTTGAATGAAATCTTCTGAGACAATTTGCATATTAACAAAAATGAAGTGAACATGGACATATTAACTCAATATATTATCAGCTAACGGTTAAATTTAATTGAGATAATAACTATGGCGACATTAAATTTAAAAAAAAAAAATTAAGGGCAACATTACTGTTACATAATAACTTCTGGGACAAAATTAGATTTTAACCTTTTATTTGTCCATGTTCTAACCAAAAGTGTTCAATTTATATATTGGATTAAGAAGCAAACCTACCCATGAAGTATTCTGCCAGGGGCATGAACACTATAAACTTTCCTTGAGTATTAAAATACATATTAATGTTTCAAAATGGTGTAAGAATATTGCGATTATTATGTCAATTAACATTGATCATTTGACAAACAGGCCAATAAAATGGTGCAAAAATAGCACATGTGAAATTTCCAAATTGGTGCGAAAAATGTCCTAACAGCTTAAAATTCATGTGTTCTTTTACATCATTTTAAAAATTTCATATGTAATTTTACATCATTTTCTTGGTTAACATGTTTATTCAGCCGTGTCATTTTGAAAACTTTTTGTAAGATTTTGCAGAAGAAAATTTATAATGTAGATATATACTAGGGTAAAGGAGCAAAAATACACATATGTTTTACCTTCGGGAGCGCAAGACCATATGCTTTTTTGGGAACAAAAATACACATGTGGTTACATTTTATGAGCAAAAATCACACCACCGTTAAAATCTAACTTAATGGTGCATTTGCAACAGAAAATGTCATATTTACGACAAAAATTGTCATATTTACAACAACATTTAAATATCTGAATTTTGAATATAGAAAAGTCATTTACAAAAAAAAAAAAAACTATATTTATAACAGGAAGTGTTGTATTTACAACAAAATTTAAAATCTGGCATATTTATAATAGAAAATGTCATATTTAACAAAACATTTAAACACCTGAATTTTGAACATAGAAATGTCATTTACAACAGAAAAATGCTAGATTTACAACAGGAAGTGCTGTATTTACAACAAAATTTAAAATCTGGTCATTTACAACAGAAAAAGTCATATTTACAACAGGCTAGATTTTAACGGTGGTGTGACTTTTGCTCCTAAAATGTAACCACATGTGTATTTTTGCTCCCAAAAAAAACATATGGTGCTGGGCAGTGGGCACTCCCGAGGATAAAACACATGTGTATTTTTGCTTCTAAACCCTATATACTATAACCCTGATATATTTTTATATCATCTTTGAGCAAAAAAAAAGATATATTTTTATATCATCTCTTCGGCTTCCTATTGAACGTGCACCGCCCCATTGACCATTGGCTCATGCAGTTAAGAGTGCCACCGACAGGTGAAGACTAGCGTAGAGGTCGGTTACTGGTAGGCAGAAAGAAGAAAAATGGATCCCTTCGCCATCGTTGAAGCTTCAGTCAGTCATAACTCATATAGAAGACGAAAGGTAATTAACTATATGTATTTATTTGGATTATAAAAGGAGGGAAAAAATTTCAAACTCATAATGAATCTGCCCCTTGTCTTCCATAACCATTACTTTCCTCTTCTCCTGTAATGGCGCTCATCAATTATCACGTTTTCTTGAGTTTCAGAGGGGAAGACACTCGCACAAACTTCACCGACCACTTGTACGCTGCGTTGCAGCGAAAAGGGATCGTCACTTTCAGGGACGACCAAGAACTCGAGCGAGGACGAGTTATTTCCGAGAAACTCATGAAAGCTATTGACGAATCTCTGTTTGCGATTGTCGTTCTCTCCCAGGATTATGCTTTCTCTTCTTGGTGTTTGGATGAACTGCAAAAAATGGTTGAATCCAAACAAAACTTGACAATTTTTCCAGTTTTTTACGGCGTAGATCCGTCTGATGTTCGACAACAAAAGGGAATGATTAGGGAAGCTTTTGAGAAACATGAAGGAAAATTCCCAGATTGTAAGGTCAGAAGATGGAGAAGAGCTTTAACACAAGTTGCAAATTTAGCTGGTTGGGATGCTACAAACAAGTAGGTTTTTAAATTCTACTCTCTTGTACATCACACACAATGACAACTTATGGTTCACTTAAAATTAGACTTGTCAAAATGGGCTATCCGGCCCGTTAGGTCCTAGTCCGTAGAGATTAAGGCCAAAATGCCTACATATTAAATAGCTTGCACGGGTCAAAAAAATTATACAAAAGGTTAGGATCAGGCCACAGGCCAATGAACTAATACACATGAAAACGAACTTCCTGCAATCATAATTTTAAAGTTGCACCACGTCCATAATGCACCCACCATCCATCTTATCACGACGGATAAAATTAATGCCTTTCACACTAGTATGTTATGTTGTATCATTTCACTCATAAAATAGCAATTCTTTATAGTCACAAAATAATTATATAATATTATTCTCCTTCACTCCAAAATATAAGAATTAAAAAAATAAATTAAACTGAATAATTCAAAATGTTATTTAAAATTAGTTAAAGATAATAAATATATAAGGTCATGGGAGAGAGGGGTTCGATCCTCGTTGGTCAAGGCGCACGGGAGGCATCCTAGGGGTCCTAAGAAGTGGAAACGCTGGTAGAGGTGGAGGCATGTGTACTCTCTGTCCAAGATGCCTCGCAGACTGGACTCCAAGCACCCGCCTTGGATTGTGGGTGAGCCCAACCCTTTTCCTAAAATTTTTTTATCAAAAAATAAAATAGAGAGTGAGTAGAAAAAAAAAAAAAGATGAGAGATAATACGTGGAAAAAACTAAAAAAGAGATACCGGTAATAAAGATATATAATTAATTATGGGAAAAATTAAAAATATGTATTAAATAATAAGACAAAATCAAACTGCATATTAGTATGTAAAAAACCTACACCCTCACACTTTTGACTTTTATATTTCAAAATAAAAGAGTACTGTAAGTAGAGAAAATAAAACATGAATATGTGTACACCCTCACCCTTTTGACTTTTATATTTCAAAATAAAAGAGTACCGTAAGTAGAGAAGATAAAACATGAATATGTGTGTGTGACGTGGAGAAAATAAAACATGAATATGTGTGTGTAAAAGCTTCATCAACAATCATGTCATTAATATTAATGCATGACTGCATAAATATAAAAAAACTAAAACATGGCTGGAAAAAAGAAGAAGAATAAAAACTATCTTCGTCGAGCTCTGGTCTATTCATACATATGATTGATAATTGAATATTATTTTACTTATTTATATCTCTTGGTTAATAATTTAGGAATGTTTAATTGATAAATAATAGTTTTTATTACTTAATTGGGCTTTGAGCTTTTCATTAGATTTAATTCATTTTTATAATAAAATTCTAGATTTACAATGCTTCACTATTTTTGCCATAACTTTTGATCTAGATATCGGATTAGTCTCATTCTTCTTTCGTTTTTTAGAGGTTTCCTATTTTTTTGGGTCAATCTTGTAGCCCTAGCGTTTCATATTTTTAGGTTAAATTAGATGACTGCGAAAAACATATTCTCAATTACGCTTTATGAGATTTTTGGATTAAATTAGAAACTTTTTATTTTCTCTAAGTTTGTTCATCATGTTCTTCATTTTTTCTTTCGCGTTTTGCCTAGCCATGTTTGGCTAAGCTTCTGTGGTTGACCCATAGATTGAGAATTTCGCGAATCTAGAGGACCCGCACTTCAATCAGCAGTAACGTAATTTGTTTATGTTTATTTTAATCGGATCCAATTATAATTGCGGACTGTGTATTAGATTTAATACCCAGATTGATATCCAAAGGGCATAGGTCGGACCGGATTCAAGAGAGCGTTGTGCGATCGCACAACGAGCTCGCCACGTGTTCAATCAGAGATCGTCTAGTCGAGAGAATATCTGAACAAACACAGAGATTTCGGTTTGTCCAGAATCAATCACGAGTTTGGTTATTATCTTTTTGTCCAATGAAGGTTATGGAATCTCAATTCTGGGTTAATCATTTTTAATCGGTTAATCTCGTTTTCTTGTTTTTTGTTTTAGACTTTGCTTTGTTTAAATTGCATTGAAAAACTCCCCCATTCTGGTTTCTGTATTACTTGTTTACTGTTGATTTTGGACCCACTGCGAATTCCTTGAGAGAAACAATTCAGATTCTCTATACTACAATCTTTATTGAAATTGTTTATTTTGTGAGGGCTCGGCAACTCTCATCAAAATTTGGCGCCGTTGTCGGGGAATTTGCATCGGTTTAATCATTAACAGTAAATTAGAATAGATTAGTGTAGACCACTTTTTCATTTTTTTTTTTTTTTTGGTCTCGTTGGGACGTAATGGGTATTTCAGAAATTGCTTGACTTACTCCGATTGGGCTGATTTTTGGTGAGCTGAAGGAAAATCAATGATTACACGTGACACTAGTGTGCCTAGGGTTTACACATCTTTACAAATTAGGTTTTGATTAAAAAAAAAAAATAGGGCGGCTCGCGGTTGACCCTATCACAACCCAAAAAGAGTGGGGGTTATTTTGGGCTATGGTCAAAAATAACCCCATCATATGGGAGCTAAAAATGGGGTTTAATGGGCTGGCCCACAGGGTCCAACCCGTTTTAACAGCTCTACTTAAAATCATATTTTTTTTTTAAAGATTCATGTAGTTTAGTGTTTACTATTTATATCATCAATAATACTAGTTGGACGAAATTTAGAAACGGAGAACACTCCTGACATTTCTGGGAACATTGCAATTCTTTAGCCACGTTGGAAAAAATCCGCCTTGTTTTCTCCATTTTATATGCCTTTTCACGGCTAATGCTAGGCATATTCTATATATGCTCACCAATCTTCTACATTAGTTGACGAGAGAATGACAACAAATTTTTAGTCTCAGTACAACATATAAGACCTTTAAGTTTAAAATATAATTTTTAGTCTGCAACATTTCCAATTCATTTTTTTCAAACACTTTGCCGGGGACCTAATTGTTGTTAATTCAATCTTTTGGAAACCAACTGTCATTCCCCTTAATTTATTGAGATTTTTTATCATTTCTAATTTTGGTGTACGTAAATTCGTAGGCATGAAGCAGTAATCGTAGAAGATATTGCTAAAGCAATATGGACCAAATTGCGTGTTAAATTGCCACCTAATTTTTCTCATTTAGTTGGACTTGAATCAAAGGTGGACACATTGGCCTCTCTTATGAAGATAGAGCTGAATCATAAATGTTTTATAGGAATATGGGGCATGGGCGGAATAGGCAAAACAACTCTTGCTAGAGTTGTTTATGAGACAATTCGAGACAAGTTTGAAACTAGTTGCTTTCTTGCCAGCATAAGGGAGGATTCAGAAGGAAAGGGTTTGGTTTACTTGCAAAATAAGCTTCTTTCTGCTCTTCTTCATCAAAGAACAAACATTAAAATCAATGACTCCTATGATGGAGTTGAGGCAATAAGAAGCTTTTCATGCAGTAAAAAAGTTCTTATTGTTCTTGATGACGTGAGTCATATAAGCCAACTAGAGAATTTAGTTGGAGACAAAGATTGGTTTGGGGATGGAAGCAGAATCTTGGTAACTACAAGAGACATACACATGTTGACAGCTCATGATCAATTTGAGAAGTATGAAATGGAGATGCTAGGAAAAGGTGCATCTCTCAATCTCTTGTGTAAGCATGCTTTTAAAATGGATTATCCTCAACAAGGTTATTGGGAATTGTCCAAAAAGGTGGTTGATTATGCAGGTGGTCTTCCTTTAGCTCTCCAAGTGTTGGGCTCATTTCTTTGTAAAAGAAGTACAGCTGAATGGAGAGACACATTGAATAAGTTAAAGCAAAATTTACATAAAGATATTTTCAAGATACTTCGAATAAGTTATGATGGGCTAGATGATGATGAAGAGTACAAGACTATATTCTTAGATATTGCATGCTTTTTTAATTGGGAGAAAAGAGTTGAAGTGACTAAAATATTGGAAAATTGTGGTCTTCATCCAACAATTGGAATCCAAGTTCTAATTGAAAAATGTTTGTTGAGTACTTACATTTCATTCAATGGCCAAGAATATGTATATATGCATGATTTGCTTCAAGAGATGGGAAAAAACATTGTTAGGCAAGAATCTCCAGGTGATGCTGGCAGACGCACTAGGTTGTGGACTTCAGAACAGATTGATCAAGTGTTTAGAGGAAATGTAGTAAGTTTTTGGATTTTTTATATGCGCCAAAACTCTTACTAATTAAACTAATTACATTATTTCCATATGCATACTTATATTCAATCTTGATTTCATGTTCACCAGGGAAGCAAAAATGTTCAAAGTATAGTTTTGAATCTAAAGCAAGCATATGAAGCAAATTGGCAGCCTAATTGCTTCTCAAAGATGGTTGATCTTAGATTACTCTACTTAAGTAATGTGAATCTTTTGCATGGTCTCAATTCTCTTCCTACTACTTTGAAAGTTGTCATATGGGAGAAATTTCCTTTGGAAGCTCTACCACGCAATATTGACCAACTATATCAGCTTGTGGAGCTTACCTTACATCGTAGCAGAATCAGGAAACTTTGGAATGGAAGACCGGTAATTTCCATCCACACACTTTTTTATAAGGGTTAAGGTGCAAAAATAGACATGTGCTTTTTTCGAGAGCTTAAGAAGAAATGTTTTTTCAGTGCAAAAGTAACTATGTGGTTACAAATTAGATGCAAAAATAGCGTTTGACCGTTAAGTTTGACTTTTGACCGTTAAGTTTGACTTTTTTTGCTGACTAGATGATGACGTGGCATTTCAAATGTGCAAAAATAATTTTAGGATCTTGAAAAAATATTTCAGGTATTGATCGGTACTAAAAGGATACTGAAAAAATATTTGTGGTACTGACGTACTAAAAGTATTTTCGTGATACCGATTGGTACAAAAAAATATTTCATAATTTTGAAAAATATTTTAGGATCTTGAAAAATATTTCGGTATTGACCGTACTAAAAGGATACTTAAAAAATATTTGAAATGTCACGTCATTGTCCAAACAAAAAAAGTCAAACTTAACGATCAAAAGTCAAACTTAACTGGCCAAACGCTATTTTTGCACCTAATTTATAACCACATAGTTACTTTTGCACTGAAAAGCATTTGCTACTGGGCGCTCCTTGGAGAAAAGCACATGTCTATTTTTGCACCTTAACCCTTTTTATAATTAAAGAGTAAATTTTGGATGAAACTAATATATATATTCTCTTTTTGTTGATCAGTTTTTAGGAATGTTGAAGTTCGTGGACTTGAGTTTCTCCAAGGAGCTAATTGAGACTCCAGATTTCAAGGGAGTTCCAAACCTTGAAAGATTGTTTCTTGAGCATTGCATAAATCTAGTTAAGGTTCATGAGTCCCTTGGGCAGCTCAAGAAGCTAATTAAGTTGAGTTTGAGAGGCTGCCAAAATCTCAGGACCCTTCCAAGGAAATTGGAACTGAATTCTCTGCAGGACTTTTCTCTTTTTGGATGCTCAAAACTTGAAAAACTTTCTGAATTTGGAGAAAACATGAAATGTTTATCCATCTTTGATCTGAGTGGAACTAATATAAAAAAAGTACCATCTTCCATCGTTCATTTATCAAATCTTAAGGAGCTATACCTCCAGGGATGCAACTGGCAAGCTTGGAATTCATGGAGTTTCTTTGGGTACTTTGGTCATTTAATAGGTCGGTTTCTGGGGAATTCAGTAGTATCCAAGGGATTGAAGTTGCCAAATTCTTTCTCAGGCCTTTCTTCATTAGGAAAACTGGATTTAAGTTTCAGCAATCTGTATGATGGAGCAATCCCTAATGATTTAAGTGGCTTGTCATCATTGATGGATTTTAATCTGAGGGGAAACAATTTTACTTCCCTACCTGTTGGCTGCATCTCCAATCTTCCCAAACTTGAACAATTTGACTTGAGTAATTGTGTTGAGCTTCAGTCAATTCCTCAGCTTCCTCCTAATTTACTTAGAGTATATGTAGGCTGTTGTCCTTATATTGAACCCTTATTGGACATGCAACATCTCTTTGAATCACTATTTGTCTATAAGGTTTGTCACGATCTTTCTTTCTTTACGTATGTATCAGATTTAAATTTCATTCAATGATGGGAGGGACAATGAAGGTATGAAAACAGGAGAGTGATCATGTTTCAAAGTGGTTCAGGTGACCCCAAATCAAATGATCTTGTCCCTCACAGATGCATACAAAGTAGATCTACTTCGTATGCATATGGATTCGACAAGACTAAAACATTAGGAGAGAAGACTGATCGCTTCAAAGATCCTTTTTACTTCATTTTTTGCCTTTAGTTTCTTGCAATGTCTCCTAATTATATGTCTTGAATTTATCCATATATTTAATAGTTGTGTTTTTCTCTGTTACAGCGATGTAGTCTTCTCCTACATGAAGTCATTTTCCTGCATATTTTAGGTGATAAGATCCCAACTGCAGTTTTTAGGCAGCAAAAGTTCCAAATTGATCCCTTTGGAACAAGTGTATCTATAATAGTGGGCATCCCAAATCTTCAGTATGGGAGTGAATTGTGGGGAATTGCTGTATGCATGGTGGTAAAAAGCAAGAAGGCATTATATTACTGCTCAAGATCCAATTTTTCTTGGAGATTCAGAGCTGTTGATGAAGATGAAAGCCTTGAGGAACCACAGCATGTATTTTATGTTGGAAAAGCATATTCAATCCCTCATCTTTATATAGCATCTTTCCCTATGATCAATACTCACAAGTTTTGGAGACATCGAAGAGGTGAATCCCACCAACTTGAATTGCAAATTTCGGTTGAAAAAGAGTTTAGCATCAAGGATTGTGGTTGGCGTCTTATGTGCAACAAAGATTTTGAAGTGTACAGGACAAGCACTGCCCCTCGTGCTTCTCATAATAACAATTCACAAGCAATAATGCTGTTATGAACTTGATGAGGTAATTGAATTTGTTATCATCACCCTTCATTTAATTAGTTGGTCCCATTCATACTGTATATTGTTTAGTTGATCCATGTGGCTTGATGATTTCTTATACAGATTTGGGGCAAGAGATGCCATCTGTTGGATGGTGCCCATGGAAACTCAACTTATTTAAATACCTATTTCTAAGGTTTCTTCTTGTTTTTTAAGACCTAGCCGTGATAGTGTTTTAGTGTGAATTTTGTTTTATGGGGTGTTTGATGGAAGCCATTTCTTGATAATGTAGTACTATTTCATTCCAATGAATAACTGTTGGTTCGTAAGGGGCGTGGTCCTCCAATTTTTTTCTTTTTCTGGCTCACCCGGTTCACTGGAACCTTTGGTTCTGACTAATCCAGATTTCACCCCGTATCGGCCCACGGTTGTGGGGGAAGTCAAAAGAGCTCCCAACACCATTTTCTCTATTTTCAAGTCTCGAACTGAGGACGTGGTTAAGGGAGAGCAAGCCTCTTTCTACTTGCTCCCAATAATTGTTAGTCCTTCAACATAGGATTACTATTAAACAAGTTTAATATGAAGGGGCGCCAAAAACTTTAGGAAATGGCCCAACAATCTTTTTTTTTTTTTTTTTCCATCTGGTATCCAGAGCTTCGCCCGAACTAATCCAGATCCGACTTTTTTTTTTGTTATCCATCCGGATCCGAGTTTCGCCTGACTAATCCAATCCGACCAGCGTTGCGCACCTAGCTATGATGGAAGAGTCTCCCAACAGAGCTTTGCTGTAGCACCCCAATTTCTAACAGTTATGATAATATAAAATTGCAATACTTTTTATAAATAATAAAATGATTACTGAAATTCAAGTAAACAACCTTGGGAAGTGTTACCGCCGCACTTGTACCGGGACAAGTGCAAGGCTATTTATTGCATTAACATAAATCCAACTGAAATAAAATGTTAAAAAAAAAAAAGAAGAAGAAAATAAAACTAGCTAGGAATAATCCTAGAAATCTCTACGTCGCTATCCTCACTTCTCATGCTAGCCCCAACCTCGAGAACCTGCTTCACTGAAAATCTGCTCCCTCGAAGGATCGTCCCACCCATAATACACAAAATCAAGAAACGCCGTAATCCCAATAAAATAGGATTTAAGTAGCTCAAATACCTTAAATAAATCAAATAAAATAATCATATAGAATTTACACCAAATATCATTCTTTATCATTTTAAATTAATTTAAACCCGGGAAACCCTGCCAGTCTGTTTAGTAAGAGGAGAACCATGGTAGACCCGAAACCTCGCTACCTACCCCGTGACCCTAAACCCGCCACCACAAATCATCAATTGGCCATAAAACATTTCATCCTAATGTGCACACATCTTCCCAAAGTTGCTACTAGTGTCCCTAAACCCGCCAAACACCACTTTGGGAAGAACATATATAATCGGTTCACATCAAATACATATCGGGGACATAAAGCCTAAAGGTTGTGTTCATCACTTTAGGAGGTACCATCCCAAAGCTATCCTCCCACGATTTTAATTATTTCAATCACACACAAAATAAAATTCTCAAATTAAACCATAAAATAAATTCTCATGAGTTCCTATAATGTTCTCATAAGAAATTTTCATAACCATCATTTAAATCCCTAACTCTACTCATTATCCATTTTACTCATGGGTTCCTATAAGGTTATCCTGAGAAGTTCTCATGACCTTGTTTAAATCCCCAGCTTTACTCATTATCCATCTTACTCATGGGTTTCTATAAGGTCGTCATAAGGAATTCTCATGACCATACTCATTATCCATTTTACTCATGGGTTTCTATAAGGTTATCCTGAGAAGTTCTCATGACCTTGTTTAAATCCCCAGCTTTACTCATTATCCATTTTACTCATGGGTTTACAAGTGCAAGGCAGTAACACTTCCCAAGGTTGTTTACTTGAATTTCAGTAATCATTTTATTATTTATAAAAAGTATTGCAATTTTATATTATCATAACTGTTAGAAATTGGGGTGTTACATTTGCTTAAACAACACAAGCTGCTTACCACTTGTGTCAACCCCATTGGTGGCCCAACAATCATTTTGGACTAACATATGGTAACTGAGGCCCACATAAAAAAGGCTTTTAAGGGGCTGAAAATCTCAAAAATATTCTCCCTCTTGATCTTATTACAACTTTACGTTAATTAATAAAGTTAATTAAAAGTAGTTACTTCTTTTAAAATTTAAAAATCATTAATTAAAAGAACTTAGTTAATTAGTTAAGAAGTTTTATAATTTGGTGGGAAAAATTTGTGTTTTAGATAAAACATGTTATATTACAAAATATATAGGAGGACCAACAAGTAGTTGCTTTGTTGATTGATATGATAAATAGCTTTATCCTTAAAAAAAGAGAATATGAGTCCAAATTCTGAAAAGCGCACTTATTGATAGATGTAAAACTTTATGCTCAGTTAACTTCGAAAGGGATTATACCCTGAAAAAAAATGCATAGGAAGTCTTTATAATAATGATCGAAGAGATATACAAAAATAGGTTGATAAACAAGTCTATGCCTTCAGGCAACGATCATTAAGAAGACCTTGTATTAAGAAGGGATCAAAATCCAGTTGAGGACCCAAAAGGAGTGATTCAATTTAGTGCTTGCATGAGCAAGTTCCGAATTATGATCACACATACCATGAAACTAGACAAAGAAGTCAAGACATGATTAGGGAGGATTTGAATAATATTATGAAAATCCTAAATATTTAATTAAACTCGAGTAATTATAACTTCATATCGGTTCATTTTCTCTCCTTGTATTTCTCTTTACATTTCTCTAGTGCTTTGCGTAAGCAAGTTTCAAATTAGGGTCACACATTTCATGAACCCTTTTTCCAATAAATTTTGTTGAATTCAGTGGACAGTTTCTAAATATATTAATAATTAAGCTCAAGCAACTTAATTCATATTGTCCTTTTTTCCCTCTCTCTCTCTAATCTCTTTTACTCATTACACTTCACTTTCTCTCATACCATATATGTTCATCTTCTCTAGCTAGTGCTTGCGTAAAGAAATTTCAAACTTTGATGATCACTCAAATCATGGAAAAAAACACTTGGGACTTGTAGTTAAAGAGGATTTGGAATCCAGCCTGTTTGGCATAGCGATGAGCAAGGAAAAAAGTCTAACGCACAATGATTTAACACACAAGGAAAAAAGTCTCATATGGGCTTATTTATAAGAAGTGACTTTTAATAGAAGTCATTCTTTTACCAAGAACCATTGAGAACAAATGATAAGGGACTTGCTTTCCCACCTCTACGTCCTCGGTTCGGCGTGAAAATGGAGAAATGGTGTTGCGAGCTCTTCCCCCACGACTGTAGGCTCGACGTGGGGCAAAATCCGAATTAGTCGGAACCAAAGGTTCCAATGAACCGGGTGGGATACAAAAAAAAAAAGTCATTTTTTCAGCTTTTGGAGAAAAATGTTAGGAATATGTAATCCAATAAGCAATGCACTATTAAATATATATTTGTATACATTCTAATTTATCCATTAGAATATATTTAATTAAGTATTTTAGAATTTTTAAATTTTTTAAATAATAATTTAATTTTTTTTTATCAAATTTAAATTTTTATCTTCAATTATCATAATATATACAACTAATATATATATATATATATATATATATATATATATATATATATATATATATATATATATATATATATATAGTATTCAATAAGATTTATGTCATTTTTTATCTCAACTGGCTTTTCAAACAATCATCAAGCAAAAAGTCATTTAAAAAAATAAACCATTTTTCTCACTGTTATTTCAAATGCAAATCACATTTACAATATGACTTTTTTCCTATCTTCCGTTTGTAAAAGTTAAATTGCAAATAAGTCATTGTTGTCACCGCTATCCCAAACGGGAAAGTCTGTTTTTGTATATGAAGATGAATATTACATAACCCTCAAAATATATTAATAACTCAATTAATTTCACTGTTTATCTTACAATACAAAAATGAAGCCATCACAAAATGAAAGATAAGAAAGGAAAATTAGAACAAAGACATTAAACACATACAAGAATTGTTTACTCCACACATTTTAACTAAGATTTTCAATTCATCAAAGATAAATTAATGGAAGCAACTACATCTAAATAATCATATATTAATTAATTAAACACATAAAAAATGAACTCTAGGGAGTAAAATGTGCGCGTAATCTCATGTAATAGTCAATTTGATCTTGTATTTGCCGATTGAGTCGAACTTTAATTTGCTACAGTTCATGTGGCCCATGACCTTGGGAAGGTGGTTGATGAAGAAGATGTGGCGGCCGTCGTGGCGGTGGCTGCTTTGACGTAGGAGGACATGACGGTGATGGTGGCGGGAGCGGCAACTGAGCATAACCACACAACCCAAACACACACAAGTTGGGGAAGGGGCAAACATGTCCACAGGAACCACAGTTAAAAGGATCAATGTTTGTGTTGGTGCACAAACGAGCACAACACTGCATGTTAAAGAGACATCTCACACCACAGAACCCACAATTGTTTCTGTCCGATGTCACATCGACACAGCGATTCCGGCAACAGAGATTCCTCGGAGGGAATTCTCCTCGGCTGCACATCCACGGTCTGTTCCAACACCCACTTGGTCTCGGCCAGCGGTTCTCAACTTTCTTCAACCATGGCGACGACGATGAAACAGTTCTCGTGGCATTCTCGTAGGTTGTGTCTATTTTGATCGAAAGAAGCAGAAACAAAATTAACAATTTCGACTCTTGGAGAGCCATTTTGATTCAAATTGTAGCAACAAGCTTTGATTTTTATGGAATAGGTGGTTAAGCGGTGGTTTAGTATCAAAGGGGAAAAAACAAAAACTTGATAATGTGAATTAAAAGAATGTCTGATATATAAAGTAGGGTGTAAGTAAAGGTTTAGAATATAATAATGTAATAAGAAAATTACATACGATTCATCCAATGATCTATAGTGGGACAATGGCAAAAACTTCCCACTTAAAGAGAAAATTACCATAAATTACATGTGAAAAGTTAAATATACATAAGTCCCAAAACTTTAAATTTACAATTCAAATTTGTATATTAAAAGTTCAGTTGTGTTATTTACAACTCAAATCTAATAATTTATATTTACAAGTCAGTTGTAAAATTTATGTGTATTGATGACGAGAGTTTAAAGAGTTTTCATTTTTTACTTAAGTTGACAGATAATATCTTTAACCTCAAAAAATAAAAATAAAAAGAAGAAGAAGAGTTACAATTTTAAAGTAAACATGTGTAAAAGAAGGAGATTCTCTCCATATCCCCCTTCTCATTTTCTCTCATTGGCTCAATTTGCTCTTAGAATTTCATGAAAAAGGCACCGGGACCAACGTGTATAGAACAGTGTAAGTGGAATTTTGTGCGTTGGGTGTATCTTTAGTTTACTCCTTTGTTTTTTAGAGATTTTTCTTCTTTTTTTAAATCTTAGAATTTAATAATCAAATAAAGTTGGTTGGCTTTCTTAAAAAAACTAGTAATCGATCACGTTCATTATCATCATCAACCCTTTTTACCATATTCAGGTCAGGAGTGAAACCCGCAGGACTGATACTTCGTTCACATGAAAATGCCACTATCCTTTTCAAACTGAAAGATTGAATGAATAGCTTGTACAATAAACGCAACCTCCACTTTTAAGTGAAGCTTTAAATTTACATCAACGATTATTATTATTATTATTATTTCTACTACTAGTACTATTGTTACAATATAAAAGTGTTTGACTCAATACTAGCAGGTTTTTAAGCAAACATTCCCTCTGATCTTTGATATGAAAGCTAGTTGGAAGTTAGATTTGGTTTTAAATATAATATCCATATTCATTTTCTCATAAACTAATTTACCTAACTTATAAACCGATATATAATTTAACATTTCACTTGAATATTTTAGGAAGATGATGTCACGTTTGTTCAAAATTAACCACTTTATTTCACTTCCTTAATCTACACAAATTAATTAAGTATTAGCTCTTATATTAGGGACCAGCGGTTAGTTTCTTGTTTGAATCAAGAATAACGAATCTTGCTGATGCTATTTCTGAATCCTGATATCAATGAGTGTGTTGTTTGGTAGCTGAAAGAGATGAATACCAACATCATAGAGCAGTGCCATGTGACCATTCTGGAACTGTCTCCCAATCTATATATAACAAACAATTCATTAGTGGTGTTGTTTAGCAAGTGAATCATATCAAGTTTAACAACACTCAGTTCTTTTTCTGCTTACCAAACATCAAACTTAATGGGCACTTTCAGTTTCTCCACACCACCTACTTTAAGTTGTGAATACTAAACTAGCACTACAATTTCTTTTGAAATATAGAGTTTCAACTGGCGACGCAATCTATAATTAACAAGAGATACCTGATTTCAATCACAGTTCATAAATAAGCATCAATACATCAACAGTGCTTTGATAGAATACTATACTATACTTGTCAAAGGGTGAGAGGAGGAAAAAAGAGACAAGACAAATTTAAGAGCATGATCATACACATAATCATTAACATTACAAGGGGCTTATAGCACCGGCTCTTACACAATTATTCTTCAGAGACATTGAAGAACACACAAGCACAACACAACAATGTCTCTGGTCACAAGATAGATGCATGACAGCTTTTCCGAGTCCTTAATGCACCCATAACACAACAAAACCTTATCCCACTAGGTGATATCGACCACAACAATGCAAACTCAGTTTGCAACATACAGGAAGAGAGGGCAAGCTACTTTTACAATAACATACTGAAGCATAAAGTAAGCTATTTTTACAACATAATCTCACAAGGAATGTGTTCATTCATTCAGAGCCTTGTTTACTGGAGCACAAGGCATTCTTGTGAGCCGTCTGCCAAGCATGGGTAGTGGCTTGAGTCTGCGACCTTGACTTTCTCCTCGGGAGATTGAGGATTGGCGGCTGGCTCAACGGAGGCATCGATGGCTTCAAAGATGAGTGCCATGACTTCTTGAAACCTATCTTCTGAGAGGGAGACCTCCGCAAGAAGCTTCCAGGCCTTCACTTCTGACGCCTCATCATAGTCTGTCTTCCTCTTCAACACCATGTGACCGCTAATTTCCCACACGGCTGGATTCACTTGGGTGTCAAGTAACTCTGTACTCACTTCTCCGAGAGCTTGCTTTTCTGCATAGCACTGTTCATTTAGAAGACAAAACTGTGAGCAATTGCTTATCACAATATCAGTGATGCAGCTGATAAATGTGGTTTCAAGAAAAATAAGCATTCGTTGGACTGCAATTTTAATTCCTTCTTTTTCTATAATTAACTTCTCAAAGAAAAGAATTTCAATTCCAATGCTAAGCCAAACATACTAGAGAAAACCGTTTCACCTGTGGTAGGAGAAAGATTAGTCTTCCACAATCAGAAATAAGGACATTGTAAGGTATGTTGTTGTCTTGAAGGCAGATGCATGCATCTGAAACAGCATTTGAAAGATCTTCTAGAGTATCACCGCCCTCGAAGACCAGGCCTCTGACCGGATAATCCAGCAATCCAGATATCTTGACACCACCATTTGAAGTGTCTATTTTCTTAGTGGGAGCCTTCTCAATGGGAAAGGGCATGGCCAAATAGTAAGCCTGAGCATGTCAAAACCATCAAAAATTGCAATTTGATTAACGGCAAAAATCTCAATAAGGAATGCAACAAGTTAAATGAATGTTGAGGTGGTTATGCCAAGTTCTTCAGCAGACAGTACCTGGAAATGAAGGTGGTTGATAGTTGCAAATGCACCCAAGCTGTTGTAACCCAAACGGAAATATGGATTCCCTGCTTCTACTGCCATGTGATGCGCGAGCAAGAAGCTTTCACGATCAATCCTTTGAGGCAAACACTCAAAAATTCGAGGAATCAGCAGCACATGCCCATACTCAATAGGACTGACCTGTTAAGAGAGGAGTAAACAAATAGAATCGTATGAGAAGTTTACTCTCAAAACCTCAAGAACAAGAATATGAAACAATCGCTAAGAAGCATACGTTGATGGCAACAAGACTAGGAGAATTCTCAACGTCAATTGGTGCATTAGGAAAGAACTGAACTTCACCGTCATCACTGGCTTCAAATTGAAACAGAATCTCTTCTTGCCCAACTTTAGTGAAATTGAACTTGTTTCCATCAAAAGGCTGAAGCACCTTGTCGATTCGGAACTCAGTTGGTCGCTTCTTGAGGTGACGACCCTCATTCAGCTGGGCAATGAAACCATGCTCACCCGGAATCACCTATTCAAACATAATCACATCAGTACAAATTCAAGTCCTCTATTCTCATCTGTGCAAAAACAAGTAGAGACTATAGAATCAGACCTTGGTTTCACAAGCAGTAACATCATAGCGAAAAAGCCCCCTCTGTGAGCGATCTTCCCACTACCATGAAATGGTAAACAACTTCACACAACATGATAATACAAGTAGTGAAAAGGAACACAACATGGTAATTGATCTTCAATTCTCTTCTTCATCAACATTTACAATTACCTCTCCTAGAAGGAGCGAGTCAAGAAAAGCCACTGGGGGCTCCCTGCATTCCTGTTCAGACAAGTCCTTTCCACTAAAATTGGGAAGCCTTTTGAATGCATACAAAGGAAGTCTAGCCTCTGTTCAAAAAAAACCTCTCAAATGATGAGCCAAAAACCCATCATTAAGCTCAAATTTAACTCAAAATTGAAGTACAGAAAATTTTGACATATACCTTGAATGCAACATTCTTTGAGGCAATTGCGACCACAACCCCCGGTTCGGCGAGCAGCCTCTCCTGCCTCATCTTTCTGATAATTTGAAACTACGGTGGGAACTCTCTTAATTCTCAACATTTTTGGTCTTTTTCCAGTCAAATTAAAACCAAACCAAACCAAACGTGATGATAACCAGAAGCGTTCAGGGAGATCTTATTGCTTCCACTAACTTACCTCAGGAATCTAAAGTACTACTAAGGCCTAAACTAGTTAAACTACTACCGACGAAGAGAAGGAGAAAGCACCACCGCCAGCGAGGAAGAGGAGGTCAGAAGGGCTGCCGCCTTCGGAAGGCAGTGCACCGCGCCCGCCGTGCGGCGAAGGGTTGGTCACGAGTACACAACCCTTCCGTCGAACAGAACGGACATGAATTAGAAGCCGATAATCTCTGAGAATAGCCGTGATGTCTACAATGCGTCAAAACCGGGTTTTATCCCCCCACTGAATAATAATAATACCTATCGATTTCTCTCCTTTTTTCCGATGAACCACCGAGAAACCAAACACAAGAAGGCAAGGGTGCGAATATCTCCAGCTATGCAAATCCTCCCTATCCGGGTCTGAGAACGCAGAACCCAGATGGGAAATCGAAGCGGAGAAGGTAGGAAGATGCAAGGCAAGTGAAATGGGTTGGGATTGAAGATTTGATTATGCTGAAGGGCGACAGTAAGATGAGGAGGAAGGTTGGTCTTATAGACAGAAGAGAGAGGCGGGATTGTAAAATGTGGTTGAGGTTGTGCCTCGAGAGCAAAATCGGGTCGGGTCGGGTTAGGCGTTTCAAGTCAAGAGTCAACTTTCGAGGTCACTGGGGTTTGGTGGGTTCAGATTCCTCGTGACGGGACGGCCAATCACTCGCCGGAAGGTGGACCACAGGGCGAACGTACAACAATCAATGGATGAAAGGTTTATCGGAGAGCGAAACGGCGAGTAATGGGGCGAAAAATCAATGTTAAACAAGATTTTTATATGCAGATTATTAAATTAAGTTCTCTATCTAACAAGGTTCTTAAAAACTCAAATCTAGCTGGTTCAATCAGAAATCGAAGGATGGTCTGAATTTGATCCGTAATTTGAAGAAAAATTGGGAGCGGAATTGAACTGGTTGAACAGAACGAAAAACCGATAAAACTATCGTTTGAAACATATTTTTTTCAAGAATATAAATCATATTTTTAAATTATGTATTCATACCCATGAGGTGAAAATCTAAAAAAAAAAAAAAATCACTTGAATTCCAAAATCCTAAATATATATATGATTTCCTAATAAAATAAGTTGTCAATTATTTTATTATTTTATTAAGATTTGTTTTCAACAAATTTTAATGTTCAAGTGGTACGCATTTAAAAATAATTGAGGACCAAAATTACCCTATCAACAATTAAAAAGAAAAAAGATAATTGCGTGCAGGCCAAAATAATTATTACTCACCGTAAATCTTGGCTTAATAGCCCTCCATTGGTCATTTTATAGTTTCAATACTTGCGTCTCCAAAGCTTCCATTATTGTTAAGTTCACTTACCCTCTTGAACTCATCCAGCAGTCCACAGCTTTCGACCGCACGCGCCTTGCACCCTGGTTCCATTGCTCCGATGCCACAAGCAGCACCCGTCGGTCGTCGCTCCCACAGCACCTACTCTCTTGGGTCTCATCTCTGTTAGTATTTGCCTTATCCAACAATATGGCTTAATCGCT
This sequence comes from Acacia pycnantha, assembly GCA_025563575.1. Lineage (NCBI taxonomy): Eukaryota > Viridiplantae > Streptophyta > Magnoliopsida > Fabales > Fabaceae > Acacia > Acacia pycnantha. The sequence continues at coordinate 1,601,748 of JAMWYP010000031.1, read as the reverse complement.
TCTTTCTCCAGTGTCTCCGCCACCGTCCTACGCCAGTGCCTCATATTTTAACTTAATTGTGATAATTGTTTTTTTTAATAGTTATTTGGTATGTTTTTTTTCACTTTTTAATTGTTGATTGATAATTTTGGTCCCCTCAATTATTTTTTGTGTTAGATGCTCTTCGGGTAATAGTTGGTTGGCAAATCTGCACCTTAAGCGATTATTTTATTATTCTTATTAATCCTTTGTTTTCAACAGAATTTTAATGTTCAGGTGGTGTTTTTTTATCATTCTTCTTAAAAAATACTCCTATTAATTAAGAAAGAGAAAGAGAGATGATGTGCAGGAAAAATATTATAAACTTGTAAATCTTGGCTTAATAGCATCTTTGGTCATCATAGTTTACAATAATTTTAATTTCCGTCCTTTAAGTTTTAAACAGTGATTTTAGTCCTTAAGTTTATTCTATTTTAAAATGTTAACTCACATTGTTTGAAAAAGACTTTGACTGAATTTAACAGTGTTAAATTTATACATGTGACACACCGTTAAACTTGATGATGACTTGATGATGTGGGGCTGAAGACTAGACAAATTGCTTTAATCCTAAATTAAATTGGTTAATATCATTATGACATAAACAAAAAGGTGAAGATGCCAAATGGATTCGAATCTTTCTACAGGTTTCCTTCTCGGAGATTTCCTTTTGAAAGATTCCTGAATTTTTCCTTAATAAAAGACATAAAAGTCGTATTTCTTTCAATAAATTTGAGGAAGATGCCTCTTTTGTCGTATACTTATAACTTACTTGTTGGGGAAAAGACTTCAGAGTTCACATTATGTGCATATAATTATGTGTTTTTTATGTGTTTATGCCTCTAATTAGAGGTATGAGCATATATTTTTTTCAATTTTCTTATATATTTTATTTATATATATTTAAATTATATGCTGCTTTCTGGGATTTTTTTGCATCCAGTATCTCTAATTAATTAATTTCCATAATACTGGTGTTATAGATAGATGTAAGCTCAAACTAATTAATTTGAGATATTATCAGTAAAAACATCCCAAAAAGCAACATATAATTTAAATTTATATAAATACAATACATAAAAAAATTTAAAAAAACAAATATGCTCATACCTCTAATTAGAGGTATAAGCACATAAGAAGCACATAATTATGTGCAGGACTCTGGGGAAAATGACACACAAGAGACATTTCACTTTGAACTTAAAGCATATTTTTAGTTTTTTAACTTTTATATAAGTATATTTTTAGTTCCTTAATTTTAAAAAAACATAATTTTGGACCTATATTTCTAACCACACTAATATTACAAACGGAAAATGTCGACGTGAGAAATTTAAGTGATGACGGTAAACCTAATAAAACGTGTTTAAGATTTAATTTTTATTAATATAATATATTTAGATTATTAAATTAAAATAAACGGACAAATCGCTGTAAATGAAATCGAGGTTTTGCTATTTAGATTATTAAACTAATATACTTAGATTATTAAACTAAAATATTTTAATACAATCAAGTTTTTTATATTAATTGCTTCGTTAAGTTTTTAGATATTTTTTAATTTATACATTTTAAATTTTAGATTAGTAACATTTAATTATACAATTATTACTTGAATTTGTTGTCTCAACGTTTTTTATTAACAATATTCACCGCGTTAGAATTATAGAACCAAAATATATCTCATGTAAATTTAAATAACTAAAAGTATACTTTAGCCTAACTTTTAATAAACAAAAGGCCCCTTTGGCTTATACAGTTGAGGTAATATAATGAAATGTGATGCAATATAATTAAATGCAATGCTATGTATTGATAAAGTAATAATGAGACTTGATAAGCAATTCACAACTAATTTTACAGGAACTACGTGATCTGAGATTTTACAATTTTAAAGTTCTTTTTCTATCATTCTCTCTATTATTTAATAAGATATTTTTATATTTTCAATGGTGGAATATAATTTTCTTTTATTTTGTTAATGGTGGAATATCTTAAACTTTATATACTATTTTTCTTAAAAAAATCAATATTTAATGGTGGTAACATTTTAATTTTATTAGGGTTTATCAGTAACTTTACTAAATTTAAATAGTTATAATGGCAATACTATCATTTTCATTTGATTGCAAGATGTTTGTATATTCATTCATCCATTCTATACATCAAATGATGTAATCAGAATTATATTTGCATAATTCTCTTTATATTACATAAGTCCAACCGAACATGAGTTTGTTGTATATTATGATTACAAATAATCCTTTTTTATAGAATCAACCCAAACGGACTAAAATTGATTATGAAATATCAAGAATTTGTGAAAATGACCGAGCATGTATCCAACTAAGGTTAATGGTGTATTTGGTTTGAGGGGAGGTGATGGAAGGGATGGGATGGAATGATATGTTATGTAATACCCCGAAATTTGAATTAAGGAATTTAAGGGGGCCAAAGTGCCAAAATGACCAAAATACCCCTGGGAGGAGTAAATAACTTAGGAAAATGGTGAAAAATCCTAAAGGGCAATGAAATAATTATTTAAATTGGGAGAGCGTATATCTCTAATTTTGGTAATTTAATAAATTACAAACTTGGAGAAATTGAAGAAGAATGCTCAAAAAAAAAAATATGTAATGACCATAATGCCCTCACAAATTCTAGTATAATGAAAGAGACATGGGAATACAAATGTCAATGCAAGTGTTATGAGGTAATAAGATATTATAATTAATAAAATTATCAATAAGTGATAATTAAGTAATTAGGTAATTACTGGCTAATTACTTAAGTTTAAGCAAAGGAAATTCAGAGATAATTATGTAAAGCTCCAAAATTAGTAATAAATAGCTAAAAATTAGCATAAAATATTGGATAATTAATTGGAAAATTTGAAGGAAAAAGGATGAGTTTAGGTATTTTTAAGCCTAAATGCAAGAATTGACCAATAGGAAAATGTTGTGAGAAATTATGTAAAAATAATTATTTAATTAATTAAATAATTAATTAAAAAAAAAGAGGCAGAAAATAAAAGAAAAAAAAACGAAATAAAAAAATAATAATAAAAATAGAATAAGAAATAAGAAACTTAGTTGTTAAGTTAAGTTTAATATTTTAATAATATAATTAATTAAAGTGAAAAAGGGTGAATAGTAATTTAATAATTAGGAAACGGATCCTATCTAGAGATCTAGGAATGGGATTTCCAAAGTCGGGAAAAATAATGATCGGTGGAATTTTGTCTTCCGTTATACTCTTAGGAGAAAATTCTGAAGTCGTTTGTGCATTTCCTAATAAAACAAAATAGGGAAAAATGCATATAGGGATATTTTTGGATATAAGAAAAATAAATTCTAACTCAACATCTAGGCATGAGTTTGAATTTATTTTGACATATTTGGAATCAGTGAATTTTTCTGAAGAAGTTGGTATTTTCAGAAATGCGTTCTGAAACCGGACGCGATCGGACACGTTTTTCGAGGAAACTTCAACTGGACAGTTGGAGCCCTATATGGAACCAAAATTTAGGTTAACTTGGACATTTCTACTGAGTGAGGAAATGGTTTCAAAGTTGTAAATCCAGAATTTTGAGATTTTTCCGAAATCACGCAAATCGGGTACCGATCGGGAAAATCGGCTCCAGAAGCTTCTGGAAGGTGACACGTGGCCACCTCCCATTGGCCAATGGATGCCACCTAAGCATGGGGCAGGTCGGCCTTGGAAGGTTGGAGAAGGTGGAAAACTTGTTTCAGAAGTTTCCACTGGACTGGTTCGAATCGATTCTCACAAAGTTGATCCGACTACCAAAATCCTACACCTTTTTCTATAAATACCCACCCCTCCCCTTTGGTTTTTCTCACATTTGAGAAGCAAGAGCTGATTTAGAGAGAGAAAGAAGAGAGAGAGCTCTGGAAAATCAGAGCGAAGCTCTGGGTAAGTTTTCCTAGATCGAGCTTTAAGCTTTCGTAGTTCTTTCAAGTAGTTAGTAAAGCTAGAGTAGTCTTTATTTTTATGATTAGATATCATATGATAGGACTATTTTAGTCAATATTTTCGAAAATCATGATGGCGTCGAAGTTCGGCAAAATTTTGGGAAGAAAATAGCCTATGTAGCGGAAGCGTGGCGAAATTCCGCCAAGTAGGGGTATAGGGGCAAAATGGTAATTTTTACCGAAAATGCCGATTATTGTGTCAAATCACTAATGGAAGTGATATTACTCTTATAGGACGTCGAAAACCTAATCTGCTGCCGCCCCGACGAGCCATTTCACGTTTTTCCGTAGAAAAGTACGATTTCGACGGAAGTGCCGTCTACCGTCAACGAAGGTACGTCCGCGTCTTCGTAACATTAACTCTTATGTTTATGGTATGCATATATGTGCTATGTGTATTGTTATGGTATGTTTATTGAATACAAATATGTTAGAACAGTTTGGTGCGAAGGCAAGGCTAGTCTACGTGGGTGTGCCATAAGTCGCCGTATAAGTCGGTGAGGCCCTATGGTAGACACTTACTGGCCATTCTGTTCGGTTTACGGAAGTATGTACGTTCGCGTCTTGTAACACTAATCGGATGGATATGGTATGCTTTGTATATGGTATGTGTGTGATGTGTGTATGATATGTGGGGGTGTTGTTGGAATGCATATTATGTTAGAAAATAATCGTATGCATCTTTGGGAGCGATATATCTGTAAGGCTGGGAGCGATACATTTATAATGCTGGGAGCGATACATTTATAATGCCGGGAGCGATACATCTTTAATGCTGGGAGCGATACATGTGCATTGGTTGGGTGTGGTTTATATGTTGTTTGGTAACCCATATGTGTGTATGTATACATGAGGTTAACTATTACACGAGATCCGGTGCGGATCTCGGCTCTTAACATAGCGTCGAGTTCGGGAGGACCGAGGACCGAGGAGAGAGGAAGCAAGAAGTTCGGGGATCCTAGTGAAGACTTCCCGACGTTGTTCTTTTCTTTTGGAAACTCTCGGTTGTTGAACCGTTTATGTAACTAGCCAGTGGGCATTTTATATCAATATATCAGTTACACTCTTGTTCCGGTGCTCTACTCTGATGAAAAAAAAAAAATTTATACTGCTTTTGAAAAGTCGGGATGTTACATTTTGGTATCAGAGCAGTAGTCCTGGCATGAATTTAGCTTTGTCATTACTTGACATTTTGGTGCCGAAGGCAAGGCTAGTCTACGTGGGTGTGCCATAAGTCGCCGTATAAGTCGGTGAGGCCCCATGGTAGACACTTACCCTGCCATTCTGTTCGGATAACGAGTTATGTTCAAAAGCCTTTTAAACTTGGAGCACATTTTGAAAATGAGTACGATATAGCCCCGAGTCGGTGTACCACCCTATTTGGGTATACCACTTGAGCCGGTGTACCATCCCGAATCGGTGTACCACTTGCCAGTGGGTGCATCACTCTAATCCAGAGCTTATATGAGAAGTCTGGTCACGTCGACGAAATTCTTCGAGACCAACAAAGATAAGTGCATGCAGTATTTGACTCATGTAGAGGAACTCCCGATAAGTATGTTCGTACCCGCTCCTGAGAAGAACGAACGAAAGAGGTTATGAACAAGAGAGATGTTGCGAGTGTCTGTTTGTTGTTGATGCATGTGGGTGTTTGTTCGTTAGCGGTGTAGATACTCGTGCGATAAAATCCGTGATATACTAATTAAACATTTTCCCTAATAAAGGAAAGAAACAAGACATGGTGAATGTAAGAGGAGCCGGAGCTCCCGGAGGCCGGGCGGAGAGGTCGTGGTGGAGGACGAGGTAGACAACCTCGGGTAAATCCGTACCAAACCAGCCGGAGCAGAATGAGATACGGGAGATGAGGAGAACCTTGCAAGAACAATGGGCTCTCATAGATGCGGCTAGCTGGATAGACGAATCAACAAGACCTAGAAACCCGCAGACGTTTAGACGCACGTCAACACGAAGAAGAACTGCACAATGATGATGATGAGGAAGAAGAAGACGAGCACGATGAGGGATCTGATAGGTCCCAGTCACCTCCACGACATAGGAGAGCTGTGCAGACCACACAACATTGGGTCACACAGTTTTGCAAGCTCAAGCCACCTGTTTTCCATGGGAAGAACGAATTGGCTGAGGATTGGCTGATGAGCCTAGATAAAATATTTGAAGTGATGGAATGCCCGGAGGATCGAAAAGCTCAACGGCGATTTACAAACTCGATGGTGACGCGCATAGATGGTGGAAGAGTGTTTCCACAACTCGCCTAGTCTGTTACGTGGGAATGTTCCTAGAACAATACAACGAGCAATATTTCCCTCCCTCAATCCAGGTGATTAAGGAGGAAGAATTTCTGCTTATCCAGCAAGGAAATGAAGAATCCTTCGACGATTACTTCGCCCGTTTCACCAACCTGTCTCGGTATTCGTCCTATTTGAAAAGCCATGTGAATGAAAGCTGGAAGGCAAACCGACTAGTGACTGGACCGAAGTACGACATAAGGGCCGATTGGTGTCTCAACAGTTTCCTGAAATGGCACAAGCAGTAGAATCTTGCCGAATGACTGAGCGCAACTTTGAAGGAGTTACGCAAATCACGAAATCACAATGGTAGCCGTGCTTATCACAAATGAGGGTAGCCGTGGGAATTCTTCAAGGAAGAGAGAGGCACCACGGAGTGACGATCGAGAGAAAGCAAGAGGCCATTTCGGGCCGAGCGAGGAACAACCCGAGGAGGCGGAATTCACCATGTCCCGATTGCGGAAAGTACCATCCCGTGAATGTATTAATAAACGGGTTTGCTTCGGATGTCGGAAGCCAGGGCACATCATTTCAAACTGTCCTGAGAAAACTGCAGAGAGACGAGTGTGCTATAGATGCCAGAAAACGGGACACATTGCCTCAAGCTGTCCTGAGCGAACTGCGGAGTTCAAGTCACGTAACCCAAAGCCGCTTGTACGCACTAACCTGTGCCGAGAGAGAGAGAACTCCGGAGATGGTCCAAGGTACTATCTCTTAGACGAAATCTTCTCTAGATAGTATACTAATTAAGTGTTAGACACGTGTGCTATACTTCCTCGTTATATTCGACCGTGATCAAGTTATTGAGTAGGAGGTATCTTATGTTGCCATGGTGTATGGGAACCATGGAGACATTTTGGTATCCATTTTGGTATTTGTGGTGTTAAGTGGTGTATGGGAACCACGGAAAACATCATATATCAAAGTACGAAATGACAAGATCTTTAGTGGTCAAACCAAAACGAATTCTCGATCACCAGGAGGAGCAACTGACAGACAGAGGAGAAATGTAATACCCGAAATTTGAATTAAGGAATTTAAGGGGGCCAAAGTGCCAAAATGACCAAAATACCCCTGGGAGGAGTAAATAACTTAGGAAAATGGTGAAAAATCCTAAAGGGCAATGAAATAATTATTTAAATTGGGAGAGCGTATATCTCTAATTTTGGTAATTTAATAAATTACAAACTTGGAGAAATTGAAGAAGAATGCTCAAAAAAAAATATATGTAATGACCATAATGCCCTCACAAATTCTAGTATAATGAAAGAGACATGGGAATACAAATGTCAATGCAAGTGTTATGAGGTAATAAGATATTATAATTAAGAAAATTATCAATAAGTGATAATTAAGTAATTAGGTAATTACTGGCTAATTACTTAAGTTTAAGCAAAGGAAATTTAGAGATAATTATGTAAAGCTCCAAAATTAGTAATAAATAGCTAAAAATTAGCATAAATATATTGGCTAATTAATTGGAAAATTTGAAGGAAAAAGGATGAGTTTAGGTATTTTTAAGCCTAAATGCAAGAATTGACCAATAGGAAAATGTTGTGAGAAATTATGTAAAAATAATTATTTAATTAATTAAATAATTAATTAAATAATTAATTAAAAAAAAAGGCAGAAAATAAAAGAAAAAAAAAACGAAATAAAAATAATAATAATAAAAATAGAATAAGAAATAAGAAACTTAGTTGTTAAGTTAAGTTTAATATTTTAATAATATAATTAATTAAAGTGAAAAAGGGTGAATAGTAATTTAATAATTAGGAAACGGATCCTATCTAGAGATCTAGGAATGGGATTTCCAAAGTCAGGGAAAAATAATGATCAGTGGAATTTTGTCTTCCGTTATACTCTTCCGGAAGAAAATTCTGAAGTCGTTTGTGCATTTCCTAATAAAACAAAATAGGGAAAAATGCATATAGGGATATTTTTGAGTATAAGAAAAATAAATTCTAACTCAACATCTAGGCATGAGTTTGAATTTATTTTGACATATTTGGAATCGATGAATTTTTCGAAGAAGTTGGTATTTTCGAAATGCGTTCAAACCGGGACGCGATCGGACACGTTTTCGAGGAAACTTCAAGCGGACAGTTGGAGCCCTATATGGAACCAAAATTTAGGTTAACTTGGACATTTCTACTGAGTGAGGAAATGGTTTCAAAGTTGTAAATCCAGAATTTTAAGATTTTTCCGAAATCACGCAAATCGGGTACCGATCGGGAAAATCGGCTCCAGAAGCTTCTGGAAGGCGACACGTGGCCACCTCCCATTGGTCAATGGATGCCACCTAAGCATGGGGCAGGTCGGCCTTGGAAGGTTGGAGAAGGTGGAAAACTTGTTTCTGAAGTTTCCCTGGACGGTTCAGATCGATTCTCACAAAGTTGATCCGACGGCCGAAATCCTACACCTTTTTCTATAAATACCCACCCCCTCCCCTTTGGTTTTTCTCACATTTGAGAAGCAAGAGCTGATTTAGAGAGAGAAAGAAGAGAGAGGAGCTCTGGGAAATTCTGCAGCGAAGCTCTGGGTAAGTTTTCCGGTACCGAGCTTTAAGCTTTCGTAGTTCTTTCAGTAGTTAGTAAAGCTAGAGTAGTCTTTATTTTTATGATTAGATATCATATGATAGGACTATTTTAGTCAATATTTTCGAAAATCATGATGGCGTCGAAGTTCTGGCAAAATTTTGGGAAGAAAATAGCCTATGTAGCGAAGCGCCGCGAAATTCCGCCAATTAGGGGTATAGGGGCAAAATGGTAATTTTTACCGAAAATTCCAGTTATTGTGTCAAATCACTAATGGAAGTGATATTACTCTTATAGGACGTCAGAAAACCTAATCTGCTGCTGTTACGCTGCCCGACGGGCCATTTCACGTTTTTCCGTAGAAAAGTACGATTTCCGACGGAAGTGCCGTCTACCGTCAACGAAGGTACGTCCGCGTACTGTAACATTAACTCTTATGTTTATGGTATGCATATATGTGCTATGTGTATTGTTATGGTATGTTTACTGAATACAAATATGTTAGAAACAGGTTTGGTGCCAAGGCAAGGCTAGTCTACGTGGGTGTGCCATAAGTCGCCGTATAAGTCGGTGAGGCCCCATGGTAGACACTTACCCGGCCATTCTGCTTCGGTTTACATTTAAGTATGTACGTTCGCGCATCGTAACACTAATCGGATGGATATGGTATGTCGTATATGGTATGTGTGTGATGTGTGTATGATATGTGGGGTGTTGTTGGAATGCATATTATGTTAGAAAATAACTGTATGCATGCTGGGAGCGATATATCTGTAAGGCTGGGAGCGATACATTTATAATGCTGGGAGCGATACATTTATAATGCTGGGAGCGATACATCTGTAATGCTGGGAGCGATACATGTGCATTGGTTGGGTGTGGTTTATATGTTGTTTGGTAACCCATATGTGTGTATGTATACATGAGGTTAACCATTAACATAGCGTCGGAGTTCGGGAGGACCGAGGACCGAGGAGAGAGGAAAGCAGCAAGTTCGGGGATCCTATCAAGACTTACCGACGTTGTTCTTTTCTTTTTGGAAACTCTCGGTTGTTGAACCGTTTATGTAACTAGCCAGTGGGCATTTTATATCAATATATCAGTTACACTCTTGTTCCGGTGCTCTACTCTGATGAAAAAAAAAAGTTATACTGCTTTTGAAAAGTCGGGATGTTACATGTTACCTTTTTTTTTTTTGGGGGGGGCGGGGAAGATCATTTGTTTGGTTTAAGAGGAGAGGAGGTGGTTTAAGATTCTGGCTCCCCTCCCATCCACTCCCCTTAAACCAAACACAAACACACCCTAAAAGTAAAAATAGCTAAACAACAAAAGTGTTTTAAGAGCTTAATTATAAGGGTTAAGTAGCAAATCCGCCCCGGAAGTATATGCCTAAGAGTAATGTTGCCCTGAAAGTTTTTTGAATCTTAATGTCGCCCCGAAGTATCAAAACGTAATAATGTTACTCTCCCCATTAACAACGTTAATTTTTACGGTTAAAAAGACACATCACACTCTTACATCGCACTCAAATTGCCACATCATCGCCACCTACTTCTTCTACCCTTTCCCCTCCTATCCACCTCATCATCTCCTAGCCCCTTCTTTTCTCCCCCTTCTTCCTCTGGCGTTCATTGTATTCATCATAATCACCTAGAAACACCTTTAGCCTTATCGCCGATTTGCGCCGACAACCCCACCACTCCATGAACGCCTCCTCCCTCATATTACCTCCATAAAACACCTCCTTCTTCTGGAACCTTGCCTTCACTCCTTCATCCACTCCTTTCCCTCTCACACTCGACGCCTCCTCCCTCACCATGAACGCCAATGATGGCGTCATTGGCCCCTGCTAACCTCATCTCCACACGAAAATCTCGAACTTCAAAGCCCATTACTACCTTTGATTGACATTGCCAACCTTCGAGCTTGTCATCTCATCCCTCAACATGAACACCGGCATCATCGGCCATTGCTAACCCCACCTCCACTCAAGAATCTCTAACTTGAAAGCCCATCGCCACCTTTGATATACTTCGTCGGCCTTCGGACTCGCTGTCTCATCCCTTACCATGAACGCTAGCACCATTGGCCATTGCTAACCCCACATCCACACGAAATCTCAAACTTCAAAGCCCATCGCTAGCTTCAATCGATGACACCGGTCTTCGGTCTCCCCGTCTCAGGTAGCAAGGCTCTAGTCAACCTCTGGTCTTTGTCATATCTTGCCATCTCCACCTCTCCCCACTGGACTCTTGGTCTTGGCTCATCTTCCTTCAAACTTCTTTATGCTTACTAGTCAACAATGAAGCCATGCTTGTGATGTGCACAAAATGCAATAACGTTTTTCATTATCTAAACCCTTCTCCTTGTTCATTTTTCTCGGTTTTTCATTTTTGGTTATCTTCTTGAACTGTTTAAGTTTGATCATTTTCTAGATTAGGCATGAAGTCTGATGTATTTGCTGGATTTGATTTTAGCTTTTGAGTCTGAATTTTTTTTCTTGATTATGGATTTGTTGAAATCTGGGACATTGATATGATGAAAAACAAACAATAATAGAGGGGGAACAAATAAGCTAAGGTGGCAATGAGTTAGATCATTGGGTGCCATGTGGGAGTTTTGGTCAAACAAAACAATCAAACTTAACATCTGCTAGAACAAGGGCAACATTGCTACATTTTGATACTTCAGGGGCAACATTGAAACTCAAAAAACTTTCAGAGCAACATTGTTGTTGGACGTATACTTCGAGGGCAGATTTACTTCTTAATCTTAATTATTAATTAGAGGCTTATTTGTAAAATTTGATATATTGATTGTAAACAAATTATAAAGCGTAGTAGTAGAAGTTTTGTAAATCTTACAAACTTAATTGTAAATCCCAACTGCAAATTTGCAAAAATCAGATCAAATATAAATACATTATAAATTGTGAAAGTCATATAAACCTTAAAAAATAGTTGTAAATTCCCAAAAACTTAGATGTAACAAATAAAAATTAATTAAATTTTCAAGTACTTAAAATCTGTTCTTAGTCATTTTAAATAAAAGCTTTTACATTTGCATTCTTGATTCCCCTTTTTCCTAAAACTTTTGTCGTAATTGAAAACTTTTCTTATTATAACCAGTCTTTTAATTTTTAAATTCTTAAATAAGCTTTTAGGATAACGATATTTATATTGATTTATGTTGCTTTTTTTTTTTTGGATAAATGTTGCTGATTGCTTGAAGACATTCATTATTTCATAAAATTATAGTCTTTCAATACCAATCCTTTATTCGCGCGGTCATTTTATGTGATTGTTCTACCTTATTTCATGTCACTAAAATTCTAATCATTGTTTTGATTTCATATTAAAAAAAATATGAAAAACAAGTGGGAAACATGTGCGTTAAAATAAAGGGGACATGCCAGGTAAAATATTAATCTTTCGTTCGAGTACTCCGGAATGTTTTGCACAGAAGAGGCCCCCTTCCATCGCTACTCCTTCTTATGTGCTTATTTCTTTAATTATGTGGTAGAGGCATTTTTTATATATATATTTTATTTATTTAGATTAAATTATATATTTCATCTTGAAATTTTTTTTTTTTTTCACTCATTACCTCAAATTAATTAATTTCTAAAATACTACTGTTATAGAAAAAATATTTTTAAATGCAAGATTAAAAATTAATTAATTTGAAATATTTTAAAATATAATATATAATTTAATCTAAATATGTAAAAGATAAAAAAAAAAAATTCCTCTATCCCAAAATTAAAGGAATTAGCACATAAAGGAGAAACACATATAGTGAACCCCCCTCCTAGCCACACGAAATTTCTGAACAGCAGGCAAAATATCTAGTACGGGCGATACCCCACCCGAAGAGTGGCCCACGACCCAGTCCAGTGGTCCACCTCGTCCTCGTTTTCAGTTTTATCGTGATGTGCTACCAGAAAAACGTAAAGTGGAATCTGTCACATGGGGCCCCACTAAAGCATGTGAAGTTCCTCCTCCCCGTGCAATCATCGCTCTCTTTTTCTTGGGAAAATCTATCTAGGGGCCTAATTAAGGTTCAAAATTTTAAAAAATGCCCAACAATTTTCACATACCAAAAAGGGTCCTAGGGTCTTTTCTGGTATAAACGTTAACAACTAAAACAGTCACATTAACAACTAAATCAATACTCCCTCTGGTCCTTATTATAAGCACCAACTAGCAATTTTATTTGGTCCTTTTTATAAGACACTTGCTTGTTTCCAATGAGCATTAATTATTTTTTTTCATGTCTACCCCTAATTAATAAAGGTAATGAGTGATAGTAATAATTAATATAATATTAGAGTTTAGTACAATTAGTAGGGGTAATATTGGAAATTACTTAGATTTTAGGACAACTTTATTGACTTTAACTACTTTTATTGGTTTGTGAGAAAAGTTAGTTGGTGCCTTATAATAAGGACCAGAGGGAGTACATGTTAACAACTAAATCAGTCGCATTAACAACATTATTTTAACAACTAAATTAGTCACATTAACAACAAATATCAGCCCCGGTTAACAACTAAATCAGTCAGATTAACAACTAACGTTTTAATGAAAAATCTCAGAAAATGCCCTAGGGCCCTTTTTGTTATGTGAAAGTTGTTGGGGCCTTATTTAAAATTTTGGGCCGCCCCTGTATGAATTTTCCCCTTTTTCTTTTACCAAAAAAAAAAAAAGTCTCTCTAATTTTCCATTTAGCATCTGGACGACAACAGTTTGGAGGCTGCGTTTTCTTCTCTCAGTGTCATTTTGGAGGCTAATGAACGACACTGTTTAGTACTTCCTCTAATCCTTATTATAAGACACTAACTAGTAAGTTTATTTAATTTTTTTTATAAGGAACTTGCTTGTTCCCATTGAGCATTTTTTTTTTCCATGTCTACCCCTAATTAATAAAGGTAATGAGTGAGAGCAATAATTAATATAATATTAAAGTTTAATGCAATTAGTAAGGGTAATATTGAAAATTACTTAGATTTTAGGACAACTTTATTGACTTTAACTACTTTTATTGGTTTGTGAGAAAAGTTAGTTGGTGTCTTATAATAAAGATCACATTGAGTATATGTGTGGCCTTCTCTCAATACTTCCTTAAGGTTTGGTTTGATTTGGGGGGAGGGGAGGGGAGGGAAAATGGAGGAAAAAGAGGAGAAAAATTATTTGTAGTGGGGCCCACGAGAGTTTTCTTCCCTTTTAAATTTTTTCCCTCCATTTTCCCTCCCCTCTCCTCCCCTATCCCTAACCAAACCAAGCCTAAGAAATCCTAGATTCCGAATCTAGGGAGGAATCATTCCTAAAAAATGCCCAGCATTTATCACTATCCCAATTTGAGAACTAAATTTCGGACTTATATAACTCTTAACATGTTAATATTTTCAATCAAATCAGCCATAATTTCCATATAAATAAACAAGAATTCAAATAAAAGTATATACATATTTATGTGGATAGATAATAAAATAGTAATAAATCTATCATGCTGGAGCAATTCTAAGTTTTATAAACCATTATAATTTTTTTTTTCAAAATCATTATTCAATTAGTCACAACTTAAAACTCTTTGTGGTTATTTTACACATGTTGTCCTTACTTACCGATTTTGTCAAAACCATTACTAATTTATCCAATTTCATTACTCAATTAATCACAATCCAAAACTCTTTGTCAATTATTTTATACATATTGGCATTACTTAAAAATTTTGTCAATCTCATTCCTAAATTTGTTAATATTATTACTAATTTTATCAATCTCATTACTCTTCGCAGAAACTGAAAAAAGAAGTTGGAAAATTCATAAGATTGATGGAAACTGCAGAACTTCGTCAGAAACTAGTTTCTTAGCGTTGTAATGGTGTGAAAGTGAAGAGAAAGAACAGAGTTGAATGGAGAAGAACATAACGGAGCTCATGAACTTGATGGTAGCCGAGTTTTTGGAGAAGAAGAAGATAATTGAGTTTTTGAGTTTTTTTTCTTCAACCTTTGATGGCCTCCGGCGAGTGAGGATTATGGAACCGATCCCATAAAGATGGTAAAAAAGAGAAAATGGAGTGGAGAGGAAGGAACGAAGGAGAGGGTAATTTTGTCTTTTGTTTAAATATTCAAAACCCAAATTTCTACCTACATATCTTTCTGTCATTTTCCTTTTTAGTAGATTTTTGTGAGTTTTGAAATTTCTTATAATATTTAAATGGCATTCTCCTTTTTTTTTTTTTTTTTAACTTTCTTTCCTCGTTTTTATACCCTTCTTATTAATGGGCATTGTTATCAACTTATCATCATTGCTATGTACATCTTTTGGTTTTACTCTCCCGGGCTAAAGATTATCGGCCCTGGGTTTTTTTCATAAAAAAAGTACTTTTTTAATTCAAAAAAAAATTAATTTATGTGTTTAGATGATATTTTTTTAAAAAAGTAAAAGTCACAAAAAAGTTTAAATGCCGTTTTTTAAAAGCTCTAATTTTGAACTTAAAAAAAAAGCACTACATGGGGCTCCAAAAAAAAAACACTTTTTTTTAAGTCAATCCAAACAGACCCTATCTATTTTGATTACCTCACTTTTGCGTATCCAATAGTTTTCTTAGCATATGATCAAACTATATCGCAAACGATTTTTTCCCCAATTTTTTTTTTTTTTACCAATAGATGTCACGCCTAACATGTCTTTTTTATATATATGATCATTATGTATTTTTTATATTTTCTATGATGAGGATAATTATATTTAAAATGACATATTACTACATTGAGTTTTTGATATAACATCTATTTAACTAATTTGAGTAAATTAAAAAAAATAGTCAAATTAGTTATTTTTCAAAAATATATGTTAGTTTCTCTAAAATATAGTACATTTTTTTTCAAATAATTTTCATTGAAACTACTCTTAATACAAACTTTCTTGATATGTACAATTAATAGGAATAATTGAAAGGAAAAAAAAAAGGAAAAATATGGGAAAAATTGGATTGTGGTCTTATGATTAGTACCAATCCAACTAGCTTTTATATTAGGGATTCAAGATAGTAGTATATACTCTTTCCAATCCTAAATATAAAATCTCATTTAGAAGTGAATTTTGGTCTTAAATATAAAATCTATTTTTCATTTTATTACTTATAATTATATTTTTTACAAACTAATCTGTCTAACTTATAAATTAATATATATATAGGGATAAGATATTGTCACTACCAATTTTAGTCACTACCACTTTTTTCACCGTTAATTCAGAATATGAATAGGAGAGATAAATGATAAAGGTAGATGAGACTCTAATCTAACGATGAAAAAGTGGTAGTGATATTGGTAATGACCAAAATTGATAGTGATAATATCCTATCCTATATATATAATCTAATGTTGTAGATAAGTATCTAAAGAAGATCATGTTACATATATTATAATTAACTAATTTATTTAATTTTTTATTTTCTTAAATTAAATAAATATGTCATATATTTAAAGGTGGATGATATAATATTCTTGCACTCATGCCTATTAAATGATTGAGGAGGTAACCCATGTTATTATGGGAGAGGTTTTTGGCAGTGTTAGACAGGGATTTGGGGTGGTAAGAGGAACAAGTAGCTACCCGCTATATACGTGGTTGAGAGTGAAATTGAGCTATCCTTAATCATCAAGGCTTTTTATCATGGCCACACACTTCCTTCTTCTTTCCCACGAAAACCAGGAGACAGCAAGGTTCATCAGTTCGTATCTTCTCTCTGCCACGCATCTCTCAATTATCACCACAAGAACTTCACATGCAATAGAAAGAGACAACCTACAAAGGGTACTGTCCTTTTCAACTTTCTTATCTCTCCTTAGTCCTTACACAACTTATATAGTGCTCCTCCAATGCTATGTATAAAATATAGTTTATTGTGTCAAATGCACTGTAGATTATATCTTATATTTATAATTAGAGGTCGTATATAATAATCTTTAATATAGGATAAAGTATGTAGTATAATTTGTACTATAAATTTTATCATATATTTAGGATTAGAGGGAGTATGAGCATATGCTTGTCATGATATAATCAAGTAATACCTTTGGTTTTAAATATAAGATATAATTAGCTTTTTTTTTTTAAGAGATTAACGAAACTAATTAAATAAGTTATTTAATTATATCATATGATGCATATGCTTAAATTATAATATACATACTTTAAAGGGGGGACAGGGGAACAGATATTCGGTATCTCAAATGTACCAGCAGTTGAGAGGAGATGTGAATATAGAGCTAGGAGCCATTTGAAAGGTGAAAACCACAAGAAGGATCCAGGTATTTTTGTGGTTGGCAGCACATAATCGGCTTCTCACGACCGCTAGAAGAGCACGTATCCTGGGAGGTGAGCCTACTTGTAGCAGGTGTGGTGGAGGAGTTGAGGACCTGGACCATGTATTGAGAAGCTGTCCGGAATCTCGTCGGATATGGCTAGCCTTAAAGGTGTTAAAGGTACGTCCACAATTTTTTTACAGAACACAAGAATTGTTGGCTGCTAAATAATCTGCAAACTGGAGAAGAATGGAATATGGTATTTTCGGTGTGCAGCTGGATGATTTGGGGATAGAGGAATAAGTTATTATTTGAAGAAGGTTTTAAGATGTCTGCTCGCCCTGAATTTGTTATCCAGAATTATGTTAGAGAGTGTATTACCTCGTTAAATAGATTTGATGACCTTGGGTTGTTAAAGAAGCCAAGGGAAATTAAATGGAATTTCCCGGAAGAGGGGTGGGTGAAACTAAATTTTGATGGTGCTACAAAAGGATGTCCAAGCTTGGCAGGTTGTGTAGGAGTATTGAGGAGGAGTGATGGTAGCTGGATTTGTGGGTTCAGCATGCAAGAAGTTAGGACGATGTCAGGCTTTGACTGCTGAGATTTGGGGATTCGTATAGGGCATTAGATTGGCGCAGGGTCTAGGTTTCAACAAGATCATTGCAGAAGGAGACTCAACAATGGCTCTACACATGATTCAGGATGCCTGGATCCAAAGAAGGACAAGGGACAGAATCCTGAATGCATGGCTACGAGACAATAACAATGAGCTACAAATTTTCTTTTCTCACATTCTGCGAGAAGGCAATGCTGTGGTAGATTGGTTAGTGAATCATAGCTTTACTTGTAACGATGATTTTACTATCTTAGACTCTCCACCAACAGGGGTGGTAGATTTTCTGTTTAGGGATAATGTGGGAGTTGTTTACCCACGACTAAATCCTGATTAATTTCTTTTATTGAAGTAATGGGCAATTAAGCCCCAATTTTTACCCAACAAAAAAAAGTATTTTACTTATATTTTTTAATCTCTCCCAAAAAATCAATGTGATATAATATTTAGGAATCGAGGGTAGTAAGTATCAAATGAGTCATCACGTACTGCAAAATAAGCTTTTTTTTTAAAAAAAAATGCTTTTCTATATCAATTATCTTTATATATATATATATTTGTGAAATTTACAGGGAAAAATTAAAGATTACCCATTAAGGGTAGAGCCGGGAAATCGGGCCGAGCCCATCGGGCCGCCCTATTTAAGCCCTGACCCTTCAAGGGCCGGGCTTGAAAAATGGATGAAATATTTGAAATTGGCCCCAGTAGGGCCTACCGGAGGCCTTGGGCTTTAACTGCCACCTTGCAGCCCTTTTCACCGTAGCTTTTTCTTTTTTTCCTTTTTAATTTATTAATTTATATATATATATATATATATATATATATATATATATATATATATATTGTATTTGTTATAGAGTTATTTATCCATTTAACTACAAATACATAATAATTATACTCTAATTTTATGATTTGGTTTGTTATTTGTTGCAAATAAAGATTTTGGATGTGTTCATGATGTGGGAAAAGAAATTCATAATATTTTTACTCATGATTTAGAGGCTAATACTCAAAGTGAAGAACAATCAAATGTCGTTGAAATTGATGATAGTGGTGAAGATGATGAAAATAATAGTCATTTTACTAATGTCGCTTAGTGGTATGCTTCTTTATGTTTTATGCGAGTTATTTGTGAACATAGTTTGCTTTTGATTATGAATTAGTAACTGTGCTTATTTGTTGGATGATTCGTGGTGTAATTTATTAATTATATTTCTTAAAAAAAACGGAGGAAAAATAGTTAAAATTTGGAATAGTAATTTTCGCCCTGAGGGGCCGGCCTGCCCCGGTGCTCTCGGCCGAGCTTTGAAAACAGATGTTTTTCTTACCTTAGGCCCCGGAGGGCCGGCCCTATTAGGCACTCGGCCCTTCACGGCCAACCCCGAG
This sequence comes from Acacia pycnantha, assembly GCA_025563575.1. Taxonomy (NCBI): domain Eukaryota; kingdom Viridiplantae; phylum Streptophyta; class Magnoliopsida; order Fabales; family Fabaceae; genus Acacia; species Acacia pycnantha. Next base: position 1,582,579 of record JAMWYP010000031.1, on the reverse strand, counting down.
GGCTCGGACGGCCCGATTCCCAGCTCTAATTAAGGGGGAGACAAGAGCATCCGCCACTTGATTTTGTTCCCTTGATATATGGTTGATTTCAAACTCCCAGGTAGGAAAGGATTGAACAAGGCAGAAAATGTGACTGATGTACCAAGCCAGAAATTAAAGACAAGTTATTGACATTCTATACCGATTGTCAAAGTAATCCGTGTGAAAATACACTTGTTAAATCTAGGAGGAAGGGAGATTTCGCCCTGCCCTTAGATTGTGGGTGAACCCAACCCCTTTCCTAAGATTTTTGTATCAAAAAAAAAAAAAAATACACTTGTTAAACTGATCAAGTAGATTAGTGGCAGAAATTGGTTTTCAAACTGGTATACAAGGGAAGTATGTGAAATGTGTTTTGTTTCGACTTATGTTTACATGCTGGTCCAACGCTAAATTTCTACAACCGATGAGAATGGTAGAAAAAGTCAAAAACCAATAACCTTTGATAATTGTTGTTGAGACTTCGAGTTAGTGTAGATAGAAATAATTTTTTTTTAATATAAGTTTTGTAAATTTATAATAAGATAAAAGTCATATTGTAAATATGATTTATGTTTGGATTGACGGTGGTAAAAATCCATCTACATTGTGAAAAGTAGGTCTTAACAACTTCTTCTTAAAAATAGCTTTTGACCTAAAAGTCTATTTAAAAATTCCAATCCAAACACTTTATTTTATTTCCACTGTTTTTTTTTCCTTCCTACCGTATGACCAAACAGCACACGTATGTCATGATCACATGCCAAGGGTGCTCTATCATCCTACGAGTAAAAGTGGACATAGAAAGATAGAATATTTAATGGGCTACGTTGTGTGAGGCCCACCAAAAGCCTCTCTATTTCTTCGCGTGTTTCATATTGAGACTTTTTTGTTTTTTTTTGATAAGAACGATGGCTAACAGCCTATATTAAAAACAGCATTACATAGAAGGGGAATTTAATCCCATACACTTATGATCTACCCAAGGTCTCAACTGAGAAGGGCAAACATCATAAATTTCAGAATGTGAAATTCCTAACTTGGTTAAAGCATCAGCAATCCTATTAGAAACTCTAGGAATAATCTTTAAGGACACCCGCGCCCAATTCAACATGTCTCCGATCTCCAAAATAATCGAACTCCCAGCCCCCTCGTCCCTCCCACAATCAGATTAGTGACATTTTCCGCATCAGATTCCACCACCAGCTTCTTAATATCCATCTCCCACGCCAACAACATCCCTCATATAATGCCCATTCTTCAACGGTATGGGTCTGACACACACCTAAGGTTTTCGCAAAACCCACAATCCATTTTCCATTCCAATCCCTTAATACTCCCCACACCTGAACTCGAGAAGAAGATAAGACCCTAGCACCGTCTACATTAAGTTTGAACCACCCAATAGGGGGCTTCGTCCAACCTGAACCACACCCACCAACAAAGAATGGATATCCGAAACAACAATAGTGTCACACGAATAATTACTCCAACCCATACTGATTACAAGATCAGGATTAGAAGGCCTTCTAAAAGTACTATTAAAAATATTACAATTTCTCCACTCCCACAATTTCCATATACCCACAGCAAATACAAAATTCCAACAAGCTCCCCATCTCCTACTCATATTTTTACCGAGATTCAACATTAACCAGTCAATAAAGGAAGCAGAGAAGAATAATCGAACATACCTATCATCAATCATTTGTAACCACATAGACTTAGCAAAATGACAATCCCTTAAAACATGAAGAATATCCTCCACACCACCGTTACAAAACCACACAAAGCAGATGTAGAAGACCAAGAACTCCTCCATGCATTAGTAGGAAGTTTATTTAAAGCCACTTTCCAAAGAAACAACCTAATCCTTTCCACCCCTTTCCAATTCCAAATAACTTTATAAAGACGATCATAGTTATTCGAAACTACAGGCTCAATAAGGAAATAAGAACTTTTAATGGAAAAAGTACCATCACCCGTCAATCCCCAAATCAAGGCCATCCGCACTACTGGTTTAGGAGGTAAAATAGGCACAATCCTGCAAATAGCAGAAGGAGACAAGACCGTTGCAAGCTTCTCAAAATCCCACCTATCTCCTACTACCCAATCTGCCACCAATGAACAATCCTCCTCTATTGAGATATGTCTTATATAGAAATCAGACAGAGTGAACTCATGATCAACCCAACAGTCGTGAAAAAAGCTCACACCAATACCATTCCTCACTTGCCATTTAGACCCTTTCTCAACAATAGCTGCCTGAGAACAAATAAATCTCCAAACACTCGAATCCCTAGAACGGTAGGATAAAAGTGACTCCTCATCTCGATACATATACCAAACAGCTAAAATATCACCACAAGCCATCACCTCCCATGGTAAGTTTCACGCCAACTTAACACCAAAGGCCCGATTAATTACATGAAGACGCCTTATCCCTGCACCACCATGATCCTTATGTTGACCGATCTGCTCCCAACTGATTAAGTGACCTCCACTAATACTATCATCGTGCCCCCATATGAAATTTCTTTGAAGGCGTTCAACCTCCAAACACACACTCTTAGGAATCCTCGAAACTTGCATCGGATACAAAGGCACTGAACTAATCACAGATTTAGCTAAGGTAATCCTTCCCGCCATAGACAAGGATTTAGCTTTCCACCCACTAAGTTTGGCCCTCACTCGATCCACCACATATTGAAAGGTCTCCTTTCTCTTCCTATTACATGAAAGGGGAAACCCAAGGTATCTTCCAATCTCACTAGAACGTTGCATTTGAGTAATATCAAGAATCCTACGTTTAACTCTAAGGGGAACCCGGGGAGAAAAGAAGATAGATGATTTAACATTATTAACCCTACCCCCTGAAGCCAACATAAAATCTTGAATACACCTATTCATACACACGACCTGATCCACAGAAGACACCCCAAATAACAATAGATCGTCAGCAAACATTAAATGAGATACTTTCAGACCCTCTTTAGATACATATATGGGTCTCCAACTCCTATCATCCACAGCATCCGAAATGATATGGGATAATTTATCCATGCAAAGTACAAAAAGCAGAGGTGAAATAGGATCTCCTTGCCTTAGTCCTCTAATAGGAGAAAAGAATTCAGTTTTTGAACCATTCCAAAGAATATTATAAGAGACAGAAGACACACAATTAAGAATTAAATCCACAAACTTGTCATCAAATCTAGCTTCAAGGAGAACTTGCTTCAAAAACACCCAACTAATACGGTCATAGGCCTTCTCTAGATCAACTTTCATTGCCATGAGACCCTTCTTACTACGATTCTTCCTCATTATATGAAGGATCTCCTGCCCAACGATAATGTTGTCCTGAATACATCTACCTCTAATAAAACTAGCTTGGAAAGGAGATATTAAATCAGCCATAACCTCTCGCATTCTAAGCGCAATAATTTTAGCCACACACTTATAGTGAACCGTACACAATGCAATCAGTCTAAAGTGCGAAACTAGCCCCACATTATCAATCTTAGGAATTAAAGATATCAATGTCCTGTTAGCATCATCAACCGGAATACTACCACTGAACACACTCCTCACAAACTGGCAAAGAGCAGGACCTGTAGTAGCCCAATTGTTCTTGTAGAAAATAGCAGGAAATCCATCCACTCCAGGGGCTCTGTAACAACCCATAGAGAATAAAACCCTTCTAATTTCCTCATCCTCAGAATCCTCGACATATTTCCCATAATAACAGGTCAATAAGAGGGAAATTTGCTTTAGTTACGCCTACTCCTTCACTTGGAGCAGAAGAATATCTTCTTGAAATGGCCAACAACTAAAGACTCCAACTCACTAGCATTGTCAACCCACAATCCCTTCGCATTTTTTAGCATCACAACCTTATTCCTCCTATTTCGGATTTTGGATTTGATAAGATAATATCTAGTGTTACGGTCACCACTCCTAATCCAAGTCGCACGAGATTTCTGAAACCCTTTTATCTCCTCCAGTTTTAAAATCCTTTCCAAATTACTTTGTAACTCACCTAATTCAAGACAGATTGGATTATGGTCAGAAAAAAGGGTACGAGACAGTACCTTAATGGCGCGATTGGATATTTCCAACACAAATTTATCATTAGTTAAAGCTCGATCCAATCTTTCGTACAAACGACGACTTCTAGCCAATTTTGGTCCACGACAAGTGAATTTAGTTCAACCGAACCTAAATCTTCCAACTAACACCGCTGAATACGATCACTAAAAAGTCTGACTCATTAGGCCGACTTCCCCCAGTTCTTTCGGTAGAGAAGAGGATGTCGTTGAAATCCCCCAACACTGCCCACGCCGTCGAGATAGAAGATGCAACACTACCTAACTCATCCCATAGGCTACCCTTATCTCTATCATTAGGAAGAGCATAAATAGCAGACAGAGGGAATTTCATTCCCCCTCCAAAATTGCAAGACATATGAAGAAACTACCTATCAGAAAGCCCAACTTCGATGTTGACAGCAGATTTGCTCCACACCACAACAATTCCTCCAGATCGACCAGAACTAGGCACATACTATCAAAACCAAGTTTTAACAGACACTTAAGCCGATCCTCCCTCTCACACTTCGTTTCCGAAAGAATAAGCAAAGAAGGACGAGCTTGCTGACATATCACACGAAGGTTCCGGATAAGACTGCTCCCACACGCTCCACGCACGTTCCAGTAAACAATACTCACCATACTAGAAATCCTTAAATTACAACCAAGACACAACTAAGCCCCCGGGCTTTCTACCAACCTCTCCTACCTCAAGATTAACCCCAATACCTCCATCAAAAGAAGCCTCAATGCCCATAGCTTCCAAAGGAGTTTCATCAACTAACTCAATGTCTGGGTCTACCGAATCAGCCCAAAATTTTCCTTGCAACTCAATCCCCCTATCCACCTCTCCTGGATCATGAGGAAGGCTTGTGAATACTACTAAGCCCAAGTCCCTTTCCAAAGGAGAATCCAAAACCATACCCTGCAAAGCTGGATCCTGCACCACATTAATATCCCCTTCAGACTGTACTACGTAAAATTCCGTCAAAAGATTCCTCCATTCTCCTCCCTCTGAACTCTATCTCTAGTTCGCTTATCCCCACGTAAATCCTGCCTAACCGCTATCTCGGAATTCCCACCTTTCTCTGAAACCTCCTTATGAGTATTTTACTTCTGAGATCCTCCCTTACCTTTCCACCTCCGTACATCTTTCACCAACCTCTGCCTCTCGACAGTTGAAGTGCCAGAACCCTGAATTACCACAATATCCTCCATATTTCCATCTAATACCGCTGCCTGTCCTTCCTCATCCGGAAGTACAGCTCTCCATCTTATGTCCGAAAATTCCACAATTAATACACAAACCATGTAGCCCCTCATACTCCACATAATAATCTTCACCATCCAGGGAAAATCCAGGCAACAACTGCTTACTCGAATCCACTAAAACACATATACGGCATAGTGCCCCGTAGCCGCCCTGCACGTGTTTATGTCTATCTTTATAGTCTCCCTAACCTATCACCAATCCAAGTCAAAGCCTCCTTGTCATAATACTCCAAAACACACTAGGCATGCGAACCCACACCGCCACTTTGTCAATGGTAGCGCTTAGATTGAACCTTGGCTCCCATGGACAGACAAGAAGATAGTGGTCAAACAACATCCACGGAGCACTTGTAAGAGCATTAAAGTAATCATCCTCGTTAGTCATTTTAACTACAAAGAATCCATTACCAATATTGATTAAGCTAATGACTCCCTTCTTCGCCCAAAGAGATTGGAGAATCGACAAAGAAGCACCTTATAACCAATGTTCCTCCCCAAAAGCTTCACTATGACAGCTTTATCCCAAGCTTTGTATAATCTCCTTTTCATTTTCTCCGAGAATGAAAATGAAGGAAAATTCCTGTTTGGATCCTCACGTATCACACAAAGTGGTTCACAATCCTCAACCTCCTCTGGCTCATCATCAGACATTGAGTCATCCGTTAAAGCAGCAACATCTTCAGCTCTACCTTCTTTCTTCCCATCACCCCTAATCCCTTGCAGTTTTTCTGCAAACGAAGGCCCACTAACCCAATCCTTCTTCCCGGCACTACCCAGAGTTGGCCAATCAGATTCATTCAACACGCTATCACCATTCTTAACTTTTTTCGAGCTTCTAAGGAGTAAATCGTCCTCTTCCACAGAGGAAGAGATGAGAGCCTTTTTTTTTTTTCTTTGCAAGCATATTTTCAAATTGATGACACTTCCTATTATTTCATATTGAGACTTGAGGGAAGCTTCTTTCCTTTCTTCTCTTTTTATTTGTTAAACATTGTTTATTTTTTAAAGTCTCAAAACGTTCCATGGATGGTTGTATATCCAAGTCTTAGAATTTGCACATGATGCTCATTTTATCTTGTGGATTCTTTTTATTTCATAGCAATCTTGTTCATCATAAAAGTAGTATTATTGACATATAACGTATGTTTGGATTGGATGATAATTCAGACCATAGTTTTAAAGAGTAAACTAACCAAACACCCATCAAAATTTAAAATCTCATTTAAAACCCAAAATCATGGTTGCAGATCACACTGGTCAAAATTTTGGCAAAATCTATTCCTTTTAAAATTTATTTTTTATAAAAAAAAGACTAAACCAAACACACCCAAATATGAGCACCCATGGATACCCTTACAATCTGTTTGGTTGGATGTTTTTTTTTTAACCAAACAAAGCCTAAGGCAAGAACTTAGGTAGTTTCCTAAGGCCCACGGCCCACTTTATAAATATTGTATTGATCTGCGCGTGTGATCGTGCCTTAATGCTTTGTCACCTACCAACTATATATTATAAAAAGGAAAATACTTGGGGAAAAAATCTATTTTTAGAAACATGACAACCTTTTTATTTAAAAATAATGAAGAGAGTTGAGTTTGCAATTTGTCTATACAAGTGACTTCAAGAGTTGATCATCAATATAATAAGAAACATAAAATTATTAGTAATAATCTTAAGTTAAAATTTCTTGGATATATATACTCTCTCCGGTTCTATTCACATGTATACCCCTGGTATTAATAAGCAAATTTATGGTGGATGGTAGGGATGGAAATAGGCTAGGCAAGGTTGGACTTTATCTAAATAGGCCTAGGCTTGCAACAGAGATTTGTTCGCCTCGCAAGTGTACGAGATTCGCAAGTAATAAAGTGATAAATAAAGTATCGTTCCCACGAGGATTTGTTTAACAAATTGGTCAAACAAAAGGCTTAGTGAATTTCATCCAGTTGAGCTAAAACAAAGTCTTAATTTGGAATGAGAATTTTTAAAGACTATTTCTAAAACATAAAATTGATAAAGGCAATTGATTCTTTAACTTCAATGATAATTGAGTCTAGGGCTCTTTTTCCCCTTTTTGCATTTCATAAAACTTGGTTAATTTCCTCTCTAGTAGCATTTCAATAAATATATGTGTTAGTCTAAGGTTCTAAAACACTTGACCCGCTCTCTCAAGTCAAAATCAAATTTCTCTTCTCATTAAAATGCACAATCTCTTGCTACAATTAATGAGAATCAATATTTAAGCAACAACCCTAATGTGACAATGCAAGGTTAGTAAATATATCTCTATTTTACCAACAAACTATCCATTCATCAAGTAAACTTCAAGACAAGCATGATTTTAATCAAGTTCTACACCTAGATTAGCTCTCTCAAGTCAAAACCTATGAACAAATCATCTAAATGGAGGCCAATCATTTAGAAGCATTAAGCCAAGATTAAAATCAACACATACATAAATTAATCTACCAAAAGAGAGGAATATTCAAGTCTTAATCCATACAAAGGGTCAAAAGAACCCTAGAATAAAAGAGGAATTAGCCAAGCATGGCTTTAACAAAAATCCAGAACAGCACAGAAAAATTCAGAGTAAATAACATACTAGAAAATGAACAAGAAAATGAAAACAGAGTCAAGTGAGATATCAAAACCAAGAACAAGAATCAGCTCCACTGTGCTTCTCGCTCTGTTCCTTTTTCTTCGTCGCTCTGTTCTGTTTCTCCTCAAAAATGACGCTGCTGTTCTCTTTCAGTGTGCTTCCGTTTTTCTTCTTTTTCTTCGTAGCCTTTCTCCAGCCGAAACCAATTCCCCTTTCTATTAGGTCTTCCATTCATTAATATAATTCCATGGGCCATCCTGCGTTTTCCAAATGCTTTTTCCAGCAGCCCACTTTTTTAGCTTATAGGTTTTCCTTCCTTAATAAACCATGGGCCCCAATTGCATTCAATGCCCAAATTGCAATTCCATTCAATTGTCCCATTTGCAATTCAATCTCCACCTGGTACGTGGCTGTGGAAACAAAACAAAAAATTAATAATGATAATAGTACTAATAATAATAAAACTAATTTTTATTTTTAAGCTTCTCATTACTATTATTTATTTCCTAAACTCAAACTTTTATTTGAAGTTGAAATCCCCCAAATTATGCATCCAGATGTCACGCCTAACATGTCTTTTTTATATATATGATCATTATGTATTTTTTATATTTTCTATGATGAGGATAATTATATTTAAAATGACATATTACTACATTGAGTTTTTGATATAACATCTATTTAACTAATTTGAGTAAATTAAAAAAAATAGTCAAATTAGTTATTTTTCAAAAATATATGTTAGTTTCTCTAAAATATAGTACCTTTTTTTTTAAATAATTTTCATTGAAACTACTCTTAATACAAACTTTCTTGATATGTACAATTAATAGGAATAATTGAAAGGAAAAAAAAAAGGAAAAATATGGGAAAAATTGGATTGTGGTCTTATGATTAGTACCAAATCCAACTAGCTTTTATATTAGGGATTCAAGATAGTAGTATATACTCTTTCCAATCCTAAATATAAAATCTCATTTAGAAGTGAATTTTGGTCTTAAATATAAAATCTATTTTTCATTTTATTACTTATAATTATATTTTTTTGCAAACTAATCTGTCTAACTTATAAATTAATATATATATAGGGATAAGATATTGTCACTACCAATTTTAGTCACTACCACTTTTTTCACCGTTAATTCAGAATATGAATAGGAGAGATAAATGATAAAGGTAGATGAGACTCTAATCTAACGATGAAAAAGTGGTAGTGATATTGGTAATGACCAAAATTGATAGTGATAATATCATATCCTATATATATAATCTAATGTTGTAGATAAGTATCTAAAGAAGATCATGTTACATATATTATAATTAACTAATTTATTTAATTTTTTATTTTCTTAAATTAAATAAATATGTCATATATTTAAAGGTGGATGATATAATATTCTTGCACTCATGCCTATTAAATGATTGAGGAGGTAACCCATGTTATTATGGGAGAGGTTTTTGGCAGTGTTAGACAGGGATTTGGGGTGGTAAGAGGAACAAGTAGCTACCTATATACGTGGTTGAGAGTGAAATTGAGCTATCCTTAATCATCAAGGCTTTTTATCATGGCCACACACTTCCTTCTTCTTTCCCACGAAAACCAGGAGACAGCAAGGTTCATCAGTTCGTATCTTCTCTCTGCCACGCATCTCTCAATTATCACCACAAGAACTTCACATGCAATAGAAAGAGACAACCTACAAAGGGTACTGTCCTTTTCAACTTTCTTATCTCTCCTTAGTCCTTACACAACTTATATAGTGCTCCTCCAATGCTATGTATAAAATATAGTTTATTGTGTCAAATGCACTGTAGATTATATCTTATATTTATAATTAGAGGTCGTATATAATAATCTTTAATATAGGATAAAGTATGTAGTATAATTTGTACTATAAATTTTATCATATATTTAGGATTAGAGGGAGTATGAGCATATGCTTGTCATGATATAATCAAGTAATACCTTTGGTTTTAAATATAAGATATAATTAGCTTTTTTTTTTAAGAGATTAACGAAACTAATTAAATAAGTTATTTAATTATATCATATGATGCATATGCTTAAATTATAATATACATACTTTAAAGGGGGGACAGGGGAACAGATATTCGGTATCTCAAATGTACCAGCAGTTGAGAGGAGATGTGAATATAGAGCTAGGAGCCATTTGGAAGGTGATTTGGAAGGTGAAAACCACAAGAAGGATCCAGGTATTTTTGTGGTTGGCAGCACATAATCGGCTTCTCATGACCGCTAGAAGAGCACGTATCCTGGGAGGTGAGCCTACTTGTAGCAGGTGTGGTGGAGGAGTTGAGGACCTGGACCATGTATTGAGAAGTGTCCTAATCTCGTCGGATATGGCTAGCCTTAAAGGTGTTAAAGGTACGTCCACAATTTTTTTACAGAACACAAGAATTGTTGGCTGCTAAATAATCTGCAAACTGGAGAAGAATGGAGTATGGTATTTTCGGTGTGCAGCTGGATGATTTGGGGATAGAGGAATAAGTTATTATTTGAAGAAGGTTTTAAGATGTCTGCTCGCCCTGAATTTGTTATCCAGAATTATGTTAGAGAGTGTATTACCTCGTTAAATAGATTTGATGACCTTGGGTTGTTAAAGAAGCCAAGGGAAATTAAATGGAATTTCCCGGAAGAGGGGTGGGTGAAACTAAATTTTGATGGTGCTACAAAAGGATGTCCAAGCTTGGCAGGTTGTGTAGGAGTATTGAGGAGGAGTGATGGTAGCTGGATTTGTGGGTTCAACATGCAAGAAGTTAGGACGATGTCAGGCTTTGACTGCTGAGATTTGGGGATTCGTATAGGGCATTAGATTGGCGCAGGGTCTAGGTTTCAACAAGATCATTGCAGAAGGAGACTCAACAATGGCTCTACACATGATTCAGGATGCCTGGATCCAAAGAAGGACAAGGACAAATCCCGAATGCATGGCTACGAGACAATAACAATGAGCTACAAATTTTCTTTTCTCACATTCTGCGAGAAGGCAATGCTGTGGTAGATTGGTTAGTGAATCATAGCTTTTCTTGTAACGATGATTTTACTATCTTAGACTCTCCACCAACAGGGGTGGTAGATTTTCTGTTTAGGGATAATGTGGGAGTTGTTTACCCACGACTAAATCCTGGTTAATTTCTTTTTATTGAAGTAATGGGCAATTAAGCCCCAATTTTTACCCAACAAAAAAAAGTATTTTACTTATATTTTTTAATCTCTCCCAAAAAATCAATGTGATATAATATTTAGGAATCGAGGGTAGTAAGTATCAAATGAGTCATCACGTACTGCAAAATAAGCTTTTTTTTTTAAAAAAAATGCTTTTCTATATCAATTATCTTTATATATATATATTTGTGAAATTTACAGGGAAAAATTAAAGATTACCCATTAAGGGTAGAGCTGGGAAATCGGGCCGAGCCCATCGGGCCGCCCTATTTAAGCCCTGACCCTTCAAGGGCCGGGCTTGAAAAATGGATGAAATATTTGAAATTGGCCCTGTAGGGCCGGCCCTGTAGGGCCGGCCCTGGAGGGCCTTGGGCTTTAACGGGCCAGCCCTGCAGGCCCTTTTCACTGTAGCTTTTTCTTTTTTTCCTTTTTTAATTTATTAATTTATATATATATATATATATATATATATATATATATATATATATATTGTATTTGTTATAGAGTTATTTATCCATTTAACTACAAATACATAATAATTATACTCTAATTTTATGATTTGGTTTGTTATTTGTTGCAAATAAAGATTTTGGATGTGTTCATGATGTGGGAAAAGAAATTCATAATATTTTTACTCATGATTTAGAGGCTAATACTCAAAGTGAAGAACAATCAAATGTCGTTGAAATTGATGATAGTGGTGAAGATGATGAAAATAATAGTCATTTTACTAATGTCGCTTAGTGGTATGCTTCTTTATGTTTTATGCGAGTTATTTGTGAACATAGTTTGCTTTTGATTATGAATTAGTAACTGTGCTTATTTGTTGGATGATTCGTGGTGTAATTTATTAATTATATTTCTTAAAAAAAAACGGAGGAAAAATAGTTAAAATTTGGAATAGTAATTTTGGGCCCTGAGGGCCTACTGCCTCAGTGCTCTCGCCGAGCTTTGAAAAACAGATGTTTTTCTTACCTTAAGCCCTGGAGGGCCGGCCCTATTAGGCACTGGCCCTTCACGGGCCAACCCTGGAGGGCCGGATCGGCCCTGATTCCCAGCTCTAATTAAGGGGGAGACAAGAGCATCCGCCACTTGATTTTGTTCCCTTGATATATGGTTGATTTCAAACTCCCAGGTAGGAAAGGATTGAACAAGGCAGAAAATGTGACTGACAGCCGTTTCGTAAATTAAAGACAAGTTATTGACATTCTATACCGATTGTCAAAGTAATCCGTGTGAAAATACACTTGTTAAATCTAGGAGGAAGGGAGATTTCGCCCTGCCCTTAGATTGTGGGTGAACCTAACCCCTTTCCTAAAATTTTTGTATCAAAAAAAAAAAAATACACTTGTTAAACTGATCAAGTAGATTAGTGGCAGAAATTGGTTTTCAAACTGGTATATAAGGGAAGTATGTGAAATGTGTTTTGTTTCGACTTATGTTTACATGCTGGTCCAACGCTAAATTTCTACAACCGATGAGAATGGTAGAAAAAGTCAAAAACCAATAACCTTTGATAATTGTTGTTGAGACTTCGAGTTAGTGTAGATAGAAATAATTTTTTTTTAATATAAGTTTTGTAAATTTATAATAAGATAAAAGTCATATTGTAAATATGATTTATGTTTGGATTGACGGTGGTAAAAATCCATCTACACTGTGAAAAGTAGGTCTTAACAACTTCTTCTTAAAAATAGCTTTTGACCTAAAAGTCTATTTAAAAAAATTCCAATCCAAACACTTTATTTTATTTCCACTGTATTTTTTTTTCCTTCCTACCGTATGACCAAACAGCACACGTATGTCATGATCACATGCCAAGGGTGCTCTATCATCCTACGAGTAAAAGTGGACATAGAAAGATAGAATATTTAATGGGCTACGTTGTGTGAGGCCCACCAAAAGCCTCTCTATTTCTTCGCGTGTTTCATATTGAGACTTTTTTGTTTTTTTGATAAGAACGATGGCTAACAGCCTATATTAAAAACAGCATTACATAGAAGGGGAATTTAATCCCATGCACTTATGATCTACCCAAGGTCTCAACTGAGAAGGGCAAACATCATAAATTTCAGAATGTGAAATTCCTAACTTGGCTAAAGCATCAGCAATCCTATTAGAAACTCTAGGAATAATCTTTAAGGACACCTGCCAGTTCCAATTCAACATGTCTCTGATCTCCAAAATAATCGAACTCCCAGCCCCCCTCGTCCCTCCCACAATCAGATTAGTGACATTTTCCGCATCAGATTCCACCACCAGCTTCTTAATATCCATCTCCCACGCCAACAACATCCCTCATATAATGCCCATTCTTCAACGGTATGAGTCTGACACACACCTAAGGTTTTCGCAAAACCCACAATCCATTTTCCATTCCAATCCCTTAATACTCCCCCACACCCAGCCTGAGAAGAAGATAAGACCCTAGCACCGTCTACATTAAGTTTGAACCACCCAATAGGGGGCTTCGTCCAACCTGAACCACACCCACCAACAGCAGAATGGATATCCGAAACAACAATAGTGTCACACGAATAATTACTCCAACCCATACTGATTACAAGATCAGGATTAGAAGGCCTTCTAAAAGTACTATTAAAAATACTACAATTTCTCCACTCCCACAATTTCCATATACCCACAGCAAATACAAAATTCCAACAAGCTCCCCATCTCCTACTCATATTTTTACCGAGATTCAACATTAACCAGTCAATAAAGGAAGCAGAGAAGAATAACTGAACATACCTATCATCAATCATTTGTAACCACATAGACTTAGCAAAATGACAATCCCTTAAAACATGAAGAATATCCTCCACACCACCGTTACAAAAACCACACAAAGCAGATGTAGAAGACCAAGAACTCCTCCATGCATTAGTAGGAAGTTTATTTAAAGCCACTTTCCAAAGAAACAACCTAATCCTTTCCACCCCTTTCCAATTCCAAATAACTTTATAAAGACGATCATAGTTATTCGAAACTACAGGCTCAATAAGGAAATAAGAACTTTTAATGGAAAAAGTACCATCACCCGTCAATCCCCAAATCAAGGCGTCATCTGCAGCCGCTGGTTTAGGAGGTAAAATAGGCACAATCCTGCAAATAGCAGAAGGAGACAAGACCGTTGCAAGCTTCTCAAAATCCCACCTATCTCCTACTACCCAATCTGCCACCAATGAACAATCCTCCTCTATTGAGATATGTCTTATATAGAAATCAGACAGAGTGAACTCATGATCAACCCAACAGTCGTGAAAAAAGCTCACACCAATACCATTCCTCACTTGCCATTTAGACCCTTTCTCAACAATAGCTGCCTGAGAACAAATAAATCTCCAAACACTCGAATCCCTAGAACGGTAGGATAAAAGTGACTCCTCATCTCGATACATATACCAGTGAGCTAAAATATCAGCCCACAAGCCATCAGCTCCCATGGTAAGTTTCCACGCCAACTTAACACCAAAGGCCTGATTAATTACATGAAGACGTCTTATCCCCAGACCACCATGATCCTTATGTTGACTGATCTGTTCCCAACTGATTAAGTGACCTCCACTAATACTATCATCGTGCCCCCATATGAAATTTCTTTGAAGGCGTTCAACCTCCAAACACACACTCTTAGGAATCCTCGAAACTTGCATCGGATACAAAGGCACTGAACTAATCACAGATTTAGCTAAGGTAATCCTTCCCGCCATAGACAAGGATTTAGCTTTCCACCCACTAAGTTTGGCCCTCACTCGATCCACCACATATTGAAAGGTCTCCTTTCTCTTCCTATTACATGAAAGGGGAAACCCAAGGTATCTTCCAATCTCACTAGAACGCTGCATTTGAGTAATATCAAGAATCCTACGTTTAACTCTAAGGGGAACCCGGGGAGAAAAGAAGATAGATGATTTAACATTATTAACCCTACCCCCTGAAGCCAACATAAAATCTTGAATACACCTATTCATACACACGACTCCGATCCACGTAAGACACCCCAAATAACAATAGATCGTCAAAAACATTAAATGAGATACTGCACTCCTCTTTAGATACATATATGGGTCTCCAACTCCTATCATCCACAGCATCCGAAATGATATGGGATAATTTATCCATGCAAAGTACAAAAAACAGAGGTGAAATAGATCTCCTTGCCTTAGTCCTCTAATAGGAGAAAAGAATTCAGTTTTTGAACCATTCCAAAGAATATTATAAGAGACAGAAGACACACAATTAAGAATTAAATCCACAAACTTGTCATCAAATCTAGCTTCAAGGAGAACTTGCTTCAAAAACACCCAACTAATACGGTCATAGGCCTTCTCTAGATCAACTTTCATTGCCATGAGACCCTTCTTACTACGATTCTTCCTCATTATATGAAGGATCTCCTGCCCAACGATAATGTTGTCCTGAATACATCTACCTCTAATAAAACTAGCTTGGAAAGGAGATATTAAATCAACCATAACCTCTTGCATTCTAAGCGCAATAATTTTAGCCACACACTTATAGTGAACCGTACACAATGCAATCAGTCTAAAGTGCGAAACTAGCCCCACATTATCAATCTTAGGAATTAAAGATATCAATGTCCTGTTAGCATCATCAACCGGAATACTACCACTGAACACACTCCTCACAAACTGGCAAAGAGCAGGACCTGTAGTAGCCCAATTGTTCTTGTAGAAAATAGCAGGAAATCCATCCACTCCAGGGGCTCTGTAACAACCCATAGAGAATAAAACCCTTCTAATTTCCTCATCCTCAGGAATCCCTGACATATTTCCCATAATAACAGGGTCAATAAGAGGGAAATTTGCTTTAGTTACAGCTACTCCTTCACTTGGAGCAGAACAGAATATCTTCTTGAAATGGCCAACAACTAAAGACTCCAACTCACTAGCATTGTCAACCCACAATCCCTTCGCATTTTTTAGCATCACAACCTTATTCCTCCTATTTCGGATTTTGGATTTGATAAGATAATATCTAGTGTTACGGTCACCACTCCTAATCCAAGTCGCACGAGATTTCTGAAACCCTTTTATCTCCTCCAGTTTTAAAATCCTTTCCAAATTACTTTGTAACTCCAGTTCAAGATTACAAAGAAAGTCGGAATTCGGGTAAGAAGGAGAATTTTGAATACCCGCAAGTCTATTCAAAAGAGACTGTTTCTTCCTTTCAACCATTTCGAACACATTATGGTTCCAAGACCCCAAGGAACATTGAAGGTTAGCAAGCGACGAGTGTTCTAAGTTCCCCTGAACCTCCCACTCCCCTTCCACAAACTCCTTATAATTCTCATGATGAATCCACATAGCTTCGAATCGAAAACAATGCTCCCTATTAATCCTATCGCCATATTCACCTAATTCAAGACAGATTGGATTATGGTCAGAAAAAAGGGTACGAGACAGTACCTTAATGGCGCGATTGGATATTTCCAACACAAATTTATCATTAGTTAAAGCTCGATCCAATCTTTCGTACAAACGAGCGACTTCTAGCCAATTTTGGTCCACGACAAGTGAATTTAGTTCAACCGAACCTAAATCTTCCAACTAACACCGCTGAATACGATCACTAAAAAGTCTGACTCATTAGGCCGACTTCCCCCAGTTCTTTCGGTAGAGAAGAGGATGTCGTTGAAATCCCCCAACACTGCCCACGCCGTCGAGATAGAAGATGCAACACTACCTAACTCATCCCATAGGCTACCCTTATCTCTATCATTAGGAAGAGCATAAATAGCAGACAGAGGGAATTTCATTCCCCCTCCAAAATTGCAAGACATATGAAGAAACTACCTATCAGAAAGCCCAACTTCGATGTTGACAGCAGATTTGCTCCACACCACAACAATTCCTCCAGATCGACCAGAACTAGGCACAAAGCACATACTATCAAAACCAAGTTTTAACAGACACTTAAGCCGATCCTCCCTCTCACACTTCGTTTCTGAAAGAATAAGCAAAGAAGGACGAGCTTGCCGACATATCACACGAAGGTTCCGGATAAGACTGCTCCCACACGCTCCACGCACGTTCCAGTAAACAATACTCACCATACTAGAAATCCTTAAATTACAACCAAGACACAACTAAGCCCCCTGGGCTTTCGGCCCAACCTCTCCAACCTCAGCATTAACCCCAATACCTCCATCAAAAGAAGCCTCAATGCCCATAGCTTCCAAAGGAGTTTCATCAACTAACTCAATGTCTGGGTCTACCGAATCAGCCCAAAATTTTCCTTGCAACTCAATCCCCCTATCCACCTCTCCTGGATCATGAGGAAGGCTTGTGAATACTACTAAGCCCAAGTCCCTTTCCAAAGGAGAATCCAAACCATACCCTGCAAAGCTGGATCCTGCACCACATTAATATCCCCTTCAGACTGTACTACGTAAAATTCCGTCAAAAGATTCCTCCATTCTCCTCCCTCTGAACTCTATCTCTAGTTCGCTTATCCCCACGTAAATCCTGCCTAACCGCTATCTCGGAATTCCCACCTTTCTCTGAAACCTCCTTATGAGTATTTTACTTCTGAGATCCTCCCTTACCTTTCCACCTCCGTACATCTTTCACCAACCTCTGCCTCTCGACAGTTGAAGTGCCAGAACCCTGAATTACCACAATATCCTCCATATTTCCATCTAATACCGCTGCCTGTCCTTCCTCAGTTCCCGTTGCCAGAACACCAAATCGAGATCCATTCCCCTGATTCCGATCAGCATCAAATTTTTTCTCAGCGCCCCCTTTTTTCCTCCTGATTGGTTTGTGAACCACTCTCCAAACCTCTGAGTCATCACTATTTGTAACCATCTTCGAGGTTCCCTCTAACTCCACTTTCCCACCAGCATTCCCCTCAGCCACCCCTGTTTTCACAGACCCACTTCCGGAAGTACAGCTCTCCATCTTATGTCCGAAAATTCCACAATTAATACACAAACCATGTAGCCCCTCATACTCCACATAATAATCTTCACCATCCAGGGAAAATCCAGGCAACAACTGCTTACTCGAATCCACTAAAACACATATACGGGCATAGTGCCCCCGTAGCTGCCCAGACGTGTTTATGTCTATCTTTATAGTCTCCCCTAACCTATCACCAATCCAAGTCAAAGCCTCCTTGTCATAATACTCCAAAAACACACTAGGCATGCGAACCCACACCGCCACTTTGTCAATGGTAGCGCGCTTAGGATTGAACCTTGGCTCCCATGGACAGACAGTAAGATAGTGGTCAAACAACATCCACGGAGCACTTGTAAGAGCATTAAAGTAATCATCCCTGTTAGTCATTTTAACTACAAAGAATCCATTACCAATATTGATTAAGCTAATGACTCCCTTCTTCGCCCAAAGAGATTGGAGAATCGACAGCAGCACCTTATAACCAATGTTCCTCCCCAAAAGCTTCACTATGACAGCTTTATCCCAAGCTTTGTATAATCTCCTTTTCATTTTCTCCGAGAATGAAAATGAAGGAAAATTCCTGTTTGGATCCTCACGTATCACACAAAGTGGTTCACAATCCTCAACCTCCTCTGGCTCATCATCAGACATTGAGTCATCCGTTAAAGCAGCAACATCTTCAGCTCTACCTTCTTTCTTCCCATCACCCCTAATCCCTTGCAGTTTTTCTGCAAACGAAGGCCCACTAACCCAATCCTTCTTCCCGGCACTACCCAGAGTTGGCCAATCAGATTCATTCAACACGCTATCACCATTCTTAACTTTTTTCGAGCTTCTAAGGAGTAAATCGTCCTCTTCCACAGAGGAAGAGATGAGAGCCTTTTTTTTTTTCTTTGCAAGCATATTTTCAAATTGATGACACTTCCTATTATTTCATATTGAGACTTGAGGGAAGCTTCTTTCCTTTCTTCTCTTTTATTTGTTAAACATTGTTTATTTTTTAAAGTCTCAAAACGTTCCATGGATGGTTGTATATCCAAGTCTTAGAATTTGCACATGATGCTCATTTTATCTTGTGGATTCTTTTTATTTCATAGCAATCTTGTTCATCATAAAAGTAGTATTATTGACATATAACGTATGTTTGGATTGGATGATAATTCAGACCATAGTTTTAAAGAGTAAACTAACCAAACACCCATCAAAATTTAAAATCTCATTTAAAACCCAAAATCATGGTTGCAGATCACACTGGTCAAAATTTTGGCAAAATCTATTCTTTTTAAAATTTATTTTTCTAAAAAAAAGACTAAACCAAACACACCCTTAATATGAGCACCCATGGATACCCTTACAATCTGTTTGGTTGGATGTTTTTTTTAACCAAACAAAGCCTAAGGCAAGAACTTAGGTAGTTTCCTAAGGCCCACGGCCCACTTTATAAATATTGTATTGATCTGCGCGTGTGATCGTGGCTTAATGCTTTGTCACCTACCAACTATATATTATAAAAAGGCAAATACTTGGGGGAAAAATCTATTTTTAGAAACATGACAACCTTTATATTTAAAAATAATGAAGAAGTTGAGTTTGCAATTTGTCAATACAAGCGACTTCAAGAGTTGATCACCAATATAATAAGAAACATAAAATTATTAGTAATAATCTTAAGTTAAAATTTCTCGGATATATATACTCTCTCAGGTTCTATTCACATGTATACCCCTGGTATTAATAAGCAAATTTATGGTGGATGGTAGGGATGGAAATAGGCTAGGCAAGGTTGGACTTTATCTAAATAGGCCTAGGCTTGCAACAGAGATTCAAAGCCTAAACTGAGCTTGTATGTAGATTTTTTTTAAGGCCTGAGCCTAGACCTTTAAAAGGCTTGAAGCCTATATAGAGACTTACTTAAAAAAATGTAGGCATTTAAATAACATTTAAAATCTATACCTCTAAATTTATATATAACCCTTTATACTTATTTACAATCCTACATTATCTTTTAAAATTGTAACATTCATTCTTGCCTTAGTATTAGGGCTTAATAAGGAAAAGAAAAAAAATGTCTATTGATAACAATTGTCCGAGCATATAGGAATAAGAAAAACTAATTGTTTGTTGACCAATGAGATATTTTTTTAAAAAAAAAAAAATCGATCAAGCATAACAAATAATATGTAAAACTATATTTTACCTCTTTTACTCTTCCCACATAAATTGGGACAAACTCTTCCTACTAAGATTATAATATTTCATTAGGCACTAAAATAAACTCATAACAATTATTATGCTTTAGCTGATGACACAAATCATAGGAGAGTAAGTGAGTTGGCGATGCCATTTCTCGAGCCATGAAGAGAAGAGAGCTAGGGGTGAATGATTGATACGAAAGTAATGGTTGAGTGTAATGATGATGTGATATGAAATTTAGAATTAAGGTTAAATTGGTAAATTTATAAAATTATTTAGATGATATTATATATACTTATATAATAATATAAATTAAGAAAAAATTAAATATGACAGGCTTGTAGGCTAAGCCCTATGAAAATAAGCCTGACAATCAGCTTGAGCCTATGCTCGGTCTATTACAAAATAGGCTAAACTAGACTTTATGTAGGATAGGCTGTAGACCCGGGCTTGCCCTATTTCCATCAGGTGGTGAAAGAAATCAGGAGAGATGAGAAAAGTCAGGTTAGAATTTATTGTAACTAATTAATTAAGAATAATATGGAAAAGATGGGATAAATTTAAGAACATCAACTAAATTTAATCAATTTTTTTTTCAATTTTGATAAATTAGTTAAAAGTGACCAGACATACACACGACCAAAAGGAGTATATATGTGAAAATAAGAGATAATTCAATTTCGGTATTTTATTCATTATACATTTGAATCATTTGACACTAAACTAAAAGTTAGCAACATTTTTTCTATTGACTTTTTGATGTCTCGAAGAACAATTACATTTGTTATAAAAAGAACATTTATGATGGTTAAAAAAGATTAAGTGAAAATATATTTCAAAATAAAAATACAAACTGAGATTGGCAGTAGTAATAATAATATTTTCAAATTCCGATATGGATAAATCGGAAATATTGATGGACAAAAAGGAGAGTCCGGTTCTTCTGCCCGGCGTCCCCTCTCCCTCCATCCAATCTCATAATCCCAATGGATCCAACGGCTCAGAATCGTTTTAAAAAAAAAAATTAAAAAAATATTTTTTAAAAAAAAAATTAATTTTTTTTTTTAAAACCATTCTGAACCGTTGGATCCGGATTTGGACGGCCGAGATCGGACTGTGAGGGATGGGGAGAAGCGACGCCGGGCAGAGAATCCGGTTCCCAAAAAGGAGGGAAAAACAGGGACGGAGGGAGAGATGATACTTCATGCTTCCTCGTCACGCTACTTACGCTCGAACGTCTAATGACTCTTCTCGTTTCAAAATTTCCCTCGTCTTTTGAGATCGCCATGACTGGAGGAACACCGATTCCCTCACCATCAATGACGCTAAGGAATCGAAGAACTCCGATGGCCAATAGGCTTCAGTCACCGACGTCTTCCTTCTTCTTGGGCTCCAACAACGACCAACCCGAACGCGCTCAATCCAGCGCCGCACGTGCCACTTCCACCCGTCGCAATGTTGCCGCTCCTCCGCCTCCAGCCGATTCTGGTCTCAGCAGCGACCAGATCGTTGAGTTGTTCCGCAATTGCATAAAGATTGCCAGTGAAAATGTCAGTACTCTCTTCCCTGACCCGCGATGATTTCTATTTCCATTTCCATTTCCCTCTTTTTTCTTGCACGATTAGGAAAATGTGCGTTAGATTTTCCTCCTCTAATTCTGTGTGAATCCTCGCTGGAATACACATTTCAGTGCTTTATGTTTGCTTATATGTTAAAATGTAATACGTGAACCTTCTATGTCACTGCCTTTTTTCGGCTTCCAAACAAAGGTATCGGCCTTTCAGGAAAATCACGATCATGCCTCTCCTTAGTTTTTCGTTTTTTTATGTGGAAATTGGCAAGCATTGAGCATTCAGTGCTCTGGAAACTGGAAGTTAACATTGGATAATCAATTAATCATAGCTCTTGCATTTTCTCTTTATTTTCGCTTACGATGATTTGAAGTAACTCTTGTTAACTAGTATAATTGGAGAAGATAATATGTAAAAAGAAGATGAAGAATCTCATTGTATTATCACAAAGAGCAATATGCTCATACAAATGTAATCCATAAGGATTATCTCAACAAACCCTAACTCTAAGGATTTAGGAAGACTTCTCTCTTTAGAGAGAGACTCAAATTAACCTCTCTCTAATATCGTGAGAGCTCCACACTCAACACTCATGGTGAGGGCTTCACACCCAACACTCACTAATCTCATTAGTTAAGACCTCTTATATAGACTAGGGTCCTAACTAACTCACTAACTAATCAATTATTCCCTTATATTCTAACACGCCCCTCAAGTTGAACACTATTTATTTTAAAATATGCTCAACTTGATCAACACAAAAATAATGGGATAAGGTGAATTAAATTGACTAGTTTTCAATCAACAAAAATAATAGAATGATATCTTCAATTCACATTTGTTTACAACTCTGCAAAGCTTCATTCATACTTGTGTGCATTGATTCGATGAACTTAGCCGTAAAATTAATGGCTTACAATGTAATGGAAGTTGACTGTATGCGCTCTAACCAGCATATTGCATATAGATTATTGATTTTCATTTTGTACTCCATATAAACGGCATAAATTATAATGGCGAGGCTATTTATGGTATATTCTACCTTAAGTTAATGTGAGTTGATTGGCCATCGGTTTTGGACTTGTTCTACTTTAAACTTGAGAGGCTTATAAATGAGTTCTAAAAGTCATCATAATGAAGAATCAAGTAGGAAATTATCTCTGGCAAAACCATCTACATCAGAACCTATTTCCACTTGATGGAAGAAACCTGCTGTTTTTCAGATTCTTATTCTATTTTGTCATGTATGTATAAGTCAATGAACTGAGTTGGCGTGGTCAAGTTGCGGACGTGGGATACACATCATGCATTACAAATTCTCTATTGGCATACAACTATAAGCCGAACATTTGCAGCTTAAACTGTAAATATTTTCTTCTAATGGTATTGTTCTTTTTGCCCATGAATAGAAAATAACTCAGAAGAACAGTTGGCAGCTGAAGCTCATAGATCATCTTAGCGAGATTATCAAAGTTGACGCAGAAAATGCAGAGCCTAACTTCCAAAAGGTCTGGGGTCAGTGTTAACAAAGAAATCATTAATGAAAATTTGATTTTCTGTTTGTGGTAATAAAATGTTCGCTTTTGATATGAAATTGGCAGGCAAGCTGCACACTAGAAGCAGGGGTGAAAATTTACTCTGCAAGGGTGGACGCTGTGCATTCAGAGGCATATAAATTCCTCACTAGAATGAAGCAAGCTGGTGTAGAATATGAACAAGGTTAATCCCTTGCTTGCTTATTTGGTTCATAGCAATTGTGGCTTACTTAAAGATCCTGATCTGACAATTTTTCCACTAGTTTTTTAAGTACTTAACCCCAAATGTTGGGGGTGTTTAGGTACCTGTTATAGTCACAAGTCATATGATCCTTCTAGTTAACTATTTTGAGGAGACTATTACTCATCTAGTACTATTTACGTACAACTTATATGTCACTCCCAACATGTTTTACATAGATTAAAAAAAAACTTAAACTTCATAAACTTTACTTTAAAATTTAATATTTTTCCAACTCTATCCTTATTTAATATACATTATACTCTAGTAATCAACGAAGGACAAAACTATACATTCATATGAAAAATTCAATAATGTAACTTATAAATATGACAAAAAAAAAAAAAAAATCCCCACTCTCTACATTATAAATAGGACCAGAGGATATATGAGAAAAACAAAGCAGAAGACAATTTGCTCTATATTGCTTCTAGTGGGGCGCTACTGAACTGAAAAGTGCAAAACTAAAGACATAACAAAAAGTAATGCGGCCTCCAAAGAACCACTAGGCTATTCAAGAACTCAAATCCAGGTAATTACAAATACTAGATCATGAATGACCACTAACTCCATCACTGACCTCCTCGTGTAGCAGCAGGAAGAGGTTGAACAGCAGCCAGAGGGTTAACCTGGTACGAAAATGCAAGCTGCCACATATCTACCAATGCCCTCTTCACGGCAATCAATTGCCTTCCTAGAGTCCCTCTAACACTAGCTAGCTTCTTCCTCAAAATATAACATAAGAGCAAGATCACGCAACCAAGCACTATCTTCCCCTTAGATATGACAAACTGAGTATTTCCAATCTTAAAATTGAAAGAACGGAAGCACCAGAAACATGGCTCCATTCGTTCAGACAATTTCAGAATCGCTTCTTTTGATTTGAAATTCTTATTGTCTGGGCGTTTGCCTTTTAAGGCACTAGGCAAGCCTTCACATGACTCTAGTTCTGCTGGAGAACAAGCCTCATTATTATTTGCTGGCGATTGTGCTCGGGAAATCTGGGACATATTGATAGATTTAGAGGAATGTATAGAGTGTAGCTTCCTCAAAATTCCCTGTCGCTTTTTCTCAGGCAATGAAGCTTTCTCAACCCAGGAAATAGCAAGGTCTACATTATTTAGAACTGTCGCAAGAAGATTGACAGCATAGACCTCAACAATTTCCACATACATATCAATTCCTAGAACAATTTGTATACCATGTCCGACTTCATGCTCTAAACTTGCTTCTGCTACGACAGTGCAGTATTGTTCACCCTCAAGAATCCATCCATCAAGAAACTCTTCAAGGAATTCTCGAACAGCCAAAGGAGAACCGTCTGCAATTCGAAAACAAGCCCCAGCAAGAAGAACTCGAGCAGGAATGAACTTTACCGACACAAAACATAGTCTGAGCTGATTCAGAATTTCTGATGTCCTGCCGAGTTCCTTTAATGACTGAACCAGCACCATACCAGTTGATTCCAACATGTCGTACACTTGAGAAGCTTCTTCTTCTTCAGTTGCTAAGCCTCTACCATGTTCACGTAGACGCTTCAAGATAGATGAAGCTAATGACGCCGCTTCTTCGAACATGCCGCGAACAAGGAATCCCTCTGCAAGTTCTATCTCTTTCCATATTGCAGACGTAGTTGTAGCAGTAATAATTCCCATCATCTCGAATAGAGGTAATGATTGAGGGTTTGGTTCGACGAAAATCGGCCAAGGATAAGGCAACGGGATTCAGCTCCTCTCCTTCACGCTTGTTTGGTTTGACATTTCATTCACTTAGCACTAAAATTTATCATCGATTGCGCAAGGGATGACGATAAGAGGTAATTACCTACTGGTGGAGCTATTTTTGAGGTTCCGATTGGAAAATAGATTGAAATTTTCGAATTCTTCAATTCTTCATCCCTTCCGTTGACGACGCACTGTTCATCTTCTCCGTCAAGTTCCGGCGCTCGGATAGGT
The DNA here is from genome assembly GCA_025563575.1 of Acacia pycnantha. Lineage (NCBI taxonomy): Eukaryota > Viridiplantae > Streptophyta > Magnoliopsida > Fabales > Fabaceae > Acacia > Acacia pycnantha. Next base: position 1,556,991 of record JAMWYP010000031.1, on the reverse strand, counting down.
TTTCGGCTTCTGACCTGCTTCTCAAGGCCCTCCCAACTTCGCTGCTTCTGGCGACGATGCATTCAGATCCCCGCTCTTTTTTTTTTTTTGGCTCGAAAGATCCCCGCTCTTTGATGGGAAGATGGTAATCTTAATAAATACGGAGTATAAAATTTTAAATAAATATGATTATCCTTATTTAAAAATTATAAATTTTAATTATAAATTTGGACGGCTGGATCTTATCATATCGCTGCAGAGAGCACTGAAAGTAAAACATTCCAGGCGAATGGCCGAAGGCATGAAGTGTATACTCGCTCCTTTCGGTTCGGTAAGCAATAACTACTTAAATTATGCAAAATGTATATGTATTAGTGGTCAAAATTAATTAACAAAAATAAAGAATACTTAATAGATGTAGTATAATTTTTTCCAAACATACTCTATTTATAAAAAAAAAAGGAGAGAGTGAGAGAGAATGAATGGGAAAAAAAGACGTGAGACATATAATTAATTGAGGTAAAAATAAAAAAAACATTAAATTTTTAAACAATGCAGCTTATTTATACAGCAAGGAGAGGGAATATTGTCTATAAATAGGACAGGACGAGTAGTTTTCTAATATTTCATTAGAATTTTAACTTTTTCCTTCTTTAGTCGCTGGGGAAGCTGTTAGCTTGATTGACGAATATGAACTTTGATTTTAGAGATCCTTCATAGTTCTTCTCCGGTAGAAAAAATTGCTGATGTTGATCACGTCAATGGTAGTAATGGAAAGTGCCACTCAAAACCTGGGTTAGATTCGGACAAGAAGGTGCACACTTTACTTTCTTTCTTCGTTTTTCTTTTTTGGTTTTTGGTAAACACTCTTCACATTTTTATTGCTCATATTGAGACTACGTTACAAAACTCATAAATGTGGTTGGTGCAGATATCACCGTTGGCAACACTGGGATCTTCCTTTGAACCTCTTAATGTTAAGAAGTTTGATGGTAATTTTATTCATATATTTATTATTTCTTCCACTTTTAAGTTTTAATTGTAACATTTTCTAATTCTTATCCTTCCTCCCAGTGGCCATTACAGTGGATCCTCTATATCATCAAACCTCTTTATTATTTGATGAGGGTGGAATCAAGTGTCTCTTAATGAACAACCTTGGAACATATGGAGGATGCTGTTTGCTTTTTGATTCATCCGAAGTTCCAGGGAAATACAAGTCATATTCACATCAGATTGATACTTCAGATAGAATTGATCTTTCCTTCGCTAAAGGTGTAAATATCCTGCTTTGTATATTGTAAAAGCTATGTTTTTCTTCCAATTTCTTTCATAGTCAATGACTTCTTTCTTGCTATTATGGTCCTGTGATAGAGTCAATTGAGCGATGGTGATGAAGGCGGCGACAATGACCAATATTTCTCCCACTCTTGAGGATATGTTTGGCCAATTAGATGAGCACAATTATAGGTCACTGTCAACAGATAATTTGAGTCAAGCACCAGAGCAAAGAGCTGATGCATTTAGTAACAAGGAACCTGATTTTGATAGTGGTATACTTGGAAATCATCATTCAAACTTTGATGATTTTGATGAGGCAAGTTCTGTAAATGAGAGGTCTAGTTCTTTGGATTCTGACTTTCAAGAATTCCTGTGGGTATGTTTTGCATGATTATATCTTTTATTGGATCTTTCTCTTTGGTCCAGATCTTTTACTGGATAGTTGATCTTCACATTAACACGTTACTTGTGAGTTTCATGATTGCATTCTTCACTGTTCTCTTTTCTCTCACAAGGTTTTGCTAAAAAAATGACAAGGTCTCTAAATCAGTCTTCTATTTGTGTAGGATAATGACAGACATTTTACAGAGTAAATATCTATGGAATCCATGAGCCAATTCCTATGTTTTTATTGCAAGTATTGGGAAAGACTTCTAAACAGAATCCTAGGGCAGGTCCTGATCACTGGAAGTATTGGATTCGGAAGTTTAAGAGTATGTATGGAGCTTTGACAGTAACATTTTGTTTGCATTACTGGTTATTAGAGATTTTGCTGTCTTACACCTCTATATTGTAGCTCTAGAGGATGATCCTGGTTCAGAATGTGGACCAAACCTCACCACTGAGAGATCAAGGAACAGAAGTTCTTTAGATATTGATATTGAATTTATGGGATTTTGGGACAAAGAGGTACCTGATATTTTTTCTCCACCACAAAATCCCAAGTCTACATTGCTGGCTTCAAACCGAAAGCCTCCTAATAACAAACTTCTAGAAGATTGCCATTATCATCCTCAGGATATTGTCAGGTTGTTTCTTCATCCCAATGTCATGGTGAGTTATCTTGATGACAAGAATTATATGGTTGTAAAATGTTTCTGTTTTGTACTTCTAGGAGGAATATTCATCTCTACCCTTGGATATTTATTGTTTTTTTCTGAATAGAAGTTTCTATCCAAAAGGGAAAAAGTTATGTACAGTCTATACATGCAGGATTCGCGATGCTTTATTTCATGCACTTCAATCATATGAAAGCTATATTAAGTTGGATTGTTGTCTCATGCAGTTAATGACAAATTCTTGTTTTTCTGTTCTAGTTCCCTGGGAAGAGAGGAATAAAACCATCAGGTATAAGTTTCCATCTTGCAACTTATGGGGTGCGTTCTAATCAACAATAATGGGATAACCTTTTAAGTAATATCTCTTTTTCCATGATATGTCTGAATCATATTTTATTGATACGAGCCTGCCATCTCAGTAGCCTCTAAAACTTGTTCTAGAAGACAAAAAAATGCCAGAATTTGTGAAGTGGCTCAGGAAGTTATTAACTGATTTGTGCTTTGTATACTGCATGTCTTACAGTTATGTTTGAGTCATGTATTTGCCTATAATCCACTTGGTTACATGTTTGCTTTAGCATAGTACTTTGTGCATGTATGCTGTAAAATCCTTTCCTTAAAACCATAACTAACTAAGGGTCATTAAACCATTAATTAAAACATTATCATGCACACAATTGAACTTTGAACTTCACAAGGCCCAAAATAACTATTCACTACCAAGTCCAAACTCTTTAATCGAAAAATGTTTCATCATATATCAAAATATCTATGTTAGACCAAGTTGTAGATCCACAAGTTCAAAACAAGTCATAAGGCATCTAGGCCACCCAAAATCATCAAGAGTAATTCAGTCACAAAGAAATCAATAATAGTATATAGTTAATGCATTAAATCTCCAAAATAAATCAGAGTATGCAAGATGAGTCATAACATAGCAATAAACAATAATCCAACATATACCAAAAAGATAGAAGCACTACTATTAATAGAAGTAGTTTAAGCTTTCGGAGTCTTCCCTGATGGATCTGCACGAGAACTACCACCTTGAAAAATATTAAATCAATGGAGTGAGACAAAAGTCCCAACAACCAACAATCCATCTCATCGGGTCGGGCATAGGAGTAAGTGTTTCTGAGGTATCAAGTGGTCTCATTAGGCATACGAGCAAGTTGTCACGCCCAAAGCGCCCCAGCATAGGAACTTAAGCGCCCCAGCATAGGAACTTCCTTTCATGCTTAACTTTGAGAAGCATTAACCATCATGCTAAAAGCTTAAGCTGGTAGCAGAGGCGCACTCCATATTATATATTCCCTAGAAACCTTCCTCATCCTGCCTGATGTGGGACTTGTCACAGTGAGGCCGTGACAAGCTCCCCCACCCATCTTGGTGATGCCCTTATCACCAACTAGGGGTCCCCCATTCCATCCACGGGGGAGGCGACCCAACCTATGCCACGGAGGGGCCACCACAGCAAGGCGAGGCAAGGTTGGCTCTGGTTCCACTTGTCATGCCTGAAGCGCCCTAGCACAGGAACTTCCTAGGAGGTCAATCATCCTGAGATTTTCCTGGGCTGAGCATGCTTAACTTTGAGGAGGGCTAACCATCATGCTAAAAGCTTAAGCTGATAGCAGAGGCGCACTCCATATTATATATGCCCTAGAAACCTTCCTCATCTTGCCCGATGTGGGACTCATCACGGTGAGGCTGTGACAAAGTGCTCGTAAGGTGTTTAGTGAGACAATTATAAAATCATAGCATTATAAAAAATGTTACATGGTTACGCACGCACGCACGCACGCACGCACATGTATCAATTCACAATATCAAAATATCATTCTCATATTTATCACATGAGTTTACAAAAATCAATACACAAGAATTTATTCTTTGTCCTCCCTTATTTCCTTTCTGGCCTCCGCCTTATTTCCTCTGATTGAACTCATGGGCTAGTACTCACCTATGTGACTGGTAGTTCAACTCAACAAACTCACCGATCAAGTGATTTGGACTAACCAAAATCCACAGAGCATAAGATCGAACCATGGGTTTCTCCTCTAACACATTAATGGGGTGTCAAGCTCCTACTAAACACAAATGAACCAAAGGACTAACTAGTGTACATCTGGAAGTCCACCACTTTATTTCCTCTTATACAAGAATTCATCCTCTGTTTTCTCTTTGAATAGCCTCCCATCAAATCAACATCCATCATCTCCTTATATCGATACTCAAGAGATATAATCATAATGGATTATCACATGTCATTATCAAGAGAATCTCAATCTCATAAATCAACACAAATTCATATAATATAATATCACTAGCCATTTCTCAATGAAAATAAGTTTCACAAGTCAACTTCATTATCAATATAGTTTCACAATCCATATCACATACCAATAGCAAATTTATAGTTCTACATAGTTAAAAATCACTCACAAACATCATATAAATATGTAAAACAAGAGGAAAGTGGTTACCTCTCACGAAAGCAAATTATTACCACAATGCTCATAATTCAAGAGCTCAAACATATGCCATAATCAATCTACAACAATCAATTTACTACACATTAATAACTCTGAGTTATTTGAACAATTAACTTAATTCTATAAATTTAAAGTTTTGAATTATTTACTCAAAAATTCCAATTTCACAGTAAAATCTCAATTATTTATTTTAGTATTAATTCAAATATTTTTTTAACCTAAGAACTCATTTAAATCATTGATTATCATCAATCTCATTCCATTACATAAAATCTCCAATTTAAAGTTTAGGACATAGAATTGCTTAATTATAAATCTTCACTTTAATAAAAAATATAAACCAATTAAAACTTTAAGAATAGTAGAATACTTCTAATAATCCAAATAAATCATTTAGCCCAAATTTAATCAGTTAAAAATGTCCAATATAGAATAATTTATAGGCTGATAATAGAAAATTCATTATAAATTCTTATACCAACTAAATTATAAATTTAAAATTAACTATTAATTATCCTCCACATTTCTATAGTTATATATTGACAAAACTCAAAATTTGCTCAAAACCCTACCCTTAAAACATGAAATTACTAGAGAAAATTATTCAGAACAGTTTTCGAGAGTTTTGTGATCATTTATCTCTAAAGTGTGTACCCTAACCCAAAACTCCACAACGGCGACTTTGCTTAGCCTACTGCCTCTGACATTTGGGTTGGGGTATATATTAGTATATTACCGGGTCCGGTTTCTCTGTGCGTCTGGTGTCTGCCCATCCCTCATCATCCTAATCCTGACCGTCCAAATCTGGATCCAGCGGCCCAAAAAAAATTTGGTTCATACCGCATGCGGTGTGGACACCGCATGCGGTATGAACCAAAATTTTTTTGGGCCGTTGGATCCAGATTTGGACGGCCGAGATCAGACTGTGAGGGATGGGTAGAGAGTACGCCGGGCAGAGAATCCAGTTCCGTATATTACCCCTCCCTACGTGATAACTAAAGCACCACGTGTCCCTTTAGTTGTCATATTTTTTTTAAAATAAACAAATAAATAAAAAATATGTATTTCTAAATCTTATTATTTTAATTACAACTAAATCCTAACATCAAAATTAGGACGTCAGATATGTCGTGTTTTAAGGTAATGATTCTAGTCTCTGTCTAACGTCCTTAATATAAGTATGATATGCTATTATGCTGGCTGTAAGAAGAACTATGAATAAATATTTGTACCGGTTTCTTTCGGAAATTCTCCACCTTTACTGCTAAAGAGTGAAGTTTTTCAGATTCTGGCACTCTATCCTTTAGAAGACCTACGTGCCATGATAGTAATTCTCCCACGCCTTGGCAGTAATATCTTAAATTACATGATATGTCAAGATTTCCTCCTTTCAGATTCTATAGTTTTTGCCCTGACAATTGATCATGGATCTCCAACTCATTCTTTTGGGAACTCTAGATAAAAAAATGGCTCAAATATTGGCTTGCTGATTTATAATTTCAACTCACCTGTTTCTCATATAGTAAGGGCAAAATAACTGGGGTGGTGGTTCCTCACGTTCGTATGGTTTTATAAGATTTGTTATCTTACAACTTTTTCCCCATCCGTTTGTCTGTAGAGCTGTAGAGAGAACATAACATACTTATGATATGGCCATTACTATTTGTTCCAGATGAAAACTTTTGGCAACTGAACAATTCTCTAATGCCACAGTCGGACCCAACGAGTGTCTCTGATTAGCATTATGATGACATGCATGTTTTTAGTGATGGTGAAGTCAATGATGGACTTATCTCCCAGCCTTGCAAGGTTTTTTTTTTTTTTTAAGATTTTAGTCCTATCCGATTGAAATTTGACTAGTTTTGTTCCCCACCCTAATATGCATTTCATTTTGTTACTCACATTCATGGATTGCATTCTTCAGGTAAAAGAAATTGAGATTAAATATGAGAAAACTACTAAACAAGTTAATGTACATGCTTTGAAGAATTCTCTTTGGCATCACTTGAAAGATTCCAGAGAAACCACTGAGTTGGTAATATTCTTCAACTATCTAACTTCTGTTCCCACTTATCTAGTTCTGTTGTGCTTATATCTGCCATGTTTCCTTTGAGATTTTTTGCTATGTTCTTCCCAAATCTTGTAATGCCTTCAAAAAGGTGCTTTTGTTGGGATATGCTCTGGTTTTGAAATATATGTTTGTATTTATAGTTATGAATCCATATCGTATCATCAAAGACAAAGACTAAATGTTGTCATAAGTTATGGTTAGTTGTTACAAATTCAATTTTAACATTCATTTGTGAATATAGATAAATATTTTAGTATTTTCAAGGAAATATTTTATGTTGTTTAGTTACAAACATATAGTTGCACGTGTGCTGTGATTTCCTTGTATTTTCGTTGAAATATTTAAGAATGATTAAATTGTGGCATACTGGCATCAACATAGTTCTTTTCCGTGAATTGTTGCTGCAACTCATATCTTGGTAAAGAACTAATTGATACTTGCAATTTATGGATATGAAGGGGTAGTAAATTCTTGAAGTATGCCTGGAATCCTATACGCTGATTGAATCTATCAGAGAAAAATAACCAAGATATGAGTTTTTTTTTTCCGGTTCACTAAATTTTGGGAATTACCAAGATATTAGCTCTATTAATTATTTTTCTCGTTTTCAGGTACACAATGGTGCTATATCTTTTGAAGCATATATTAGCCTCGTTTCCAATCAATTCTTCTGCTGCTGTAGAAGCAGAGGATATCTCTCCTCACATGTGCTTCATCTGCCTTCTTCATTTGGCCAATGAACATGGTTTAATCATCAGTGGCTGCCCAGATCTGGATGATCTCATCATAGGCTTTCTGTCTTAAATATTACTCCCTTTGATCCTTAATAAGACTTGTTTTAATGAAAAAAATGAACTACAAAGTCGGTCTAATATTAAGGATTTGAGGGAGTACACATAGTAGTTCTTTAGCTCAAGGGTGTTTTGAAAAGTGTGCTTGTCATGCTTGCTTATCTCTTCATGAGTTACTTATCATTTGTAGACTGAAAGTTGTTTAATTTTTGGCCAAAGTGCTGCATTTATCTATGGAACCTACCTGATGGCATTGCAAGGTGGCACATAGTTTAAGCTTTCTCGTGGGTTTGTCTGGGATGAATCTAGTTTAGTTTTTTTGTACAGAAAGTTCTGGTCTGAGGCTAGTGATATGGGTTGTAGTGTGTGTGTGTGTATGCTTCTAGAATGTTTGTTGTTTTTATAATGTGGGATTATCGCATGTTGCAGTAATGTAAATATTTTGACTTTGTTACACATTTGTGTCTGATGAATATGCCACTTTTGCAATGTATGTATCTTTTAAGCATACTCTTCGATTGGGAAAATTGAGGAAAAGTCACCCATAGAAAATTTAATTGATGAGATGAAGGTGATAAATTTTTTTACATAGAAAGTACTGGTACTTTACAAATTTTTTACAGAGTACCAGTACTATTTGATGAGCTTGTACTGCATAAAACATTTCAGCCCTAAGATTAGAACATGAGAATTCTATCAACTCTGAACTCTTCTGATGAAGGATATGCTGAGGTTTCAGGTACAAGGTGCTATGATATAGGTCAAATATATTATATTATGTATATGTCAAATCCACCTCAAAAGTCAAGAGGAGAATTTTTTTTTTTAGCCCAGTACAGAGAAAGGGTAGAGAGAATATTTGTGGCACCCAAAAGGATAAGATAAAAAGAAAAAAAAGAAGATACACAAGAGATTGCCTTTAAGCTTTAACCGTTTTGGGTTCTTCATGGTCTCCATTACATGAACTGTCACTGACGTGGATTTTTTAGTTTTTATTTTATACTTGAAAGATAAATTAACTTCATGAAAAATAGGATAATTTTACGGTATAATTTAAAAATAAGTAGGAAGAAAACCAGAAGTAGAAAATATGTAAAGAGTAATTGAGATTAGCGGCTTGATATGAGGCAGGGGTGGGGTCCAGTGAAGACTGTATGAAGCTCGTGTAAACAAAAGCTTTGGAGGCGGCTTATGAGCTTGATGGATGGATGTCGGCTTCTTCCCAGGTGAACCCACCCATGTCTAATTCCCAAATCCAGTTTGTTGTTTTCTTTATTATTATTTTTTTTATATACAATTTTTCTTTACTATTTTAATAACTAATAAGCCAATTTTATTTTTTCCCCCTTAATGACATTTGATCATTCTAAAGAAAAAAGCTACCAGCATATATTATGAAGAGATCAGATAAGGAGAAAGTAGAATATAATGGAAATCATTTTAGATAATGCAATTGAAAGTGATAAACATAACATTTTTATGTAAAAAGGAGAGAAAAAGGGAAACAAGAAGTCATAAGCACATCTCTTTTTTTTGGTTGCCCACCCACCGGGACATCGTCCCGACTAATCCGGATTCGACCCGCGTCGCGCACCTAGCTTTTGTGGGAGAGTCTCCCAACAGGGGCTTTTTGCATTCACAAGGCTCGAACCCGAGACTTTATTTAAGTGATACAAGCCATTTACCACTTGTGTCAACCCGTTAGTCGGTCGTAGGTCGTAGGCACATCTTTTGATTATTTCGTGGTTGTAGATGGAGGGAGGTTATATTATAGAGTTCAAAATGTAGGATTATATGTTGGGATATTCTTTGTTTTCTACTATGATATGGGTATCCTTTTTCTTAATCCACTTTTGTCCTTTTGTAAGACATCTATTCAATCAAATGTGAAAATAGGACCTTAAGTTGGTTCACTTGCCAGTTTACCACCCCAAGTTGCTGGGTTGTATGAAGACTATAATTGGTGTTTATGAATTCAAAAGCTGGCACCACATATCCAGGAATAGTCCAAAATATAAAATAAAAATAACCATAAAAACAAAAGGTGGGCGGACTTTTGTGGAAATTAGGAATATGCTTTCACCGACCTCATCAAGCCGCGTGTAATAACATTCACATGAATTTTCCATCTCCCTTATTAAAAAGAAGAAAAAAAATATACGCCTATTTTTATCTTATATTTTTCTAAATTAATTGAATGTCTGAATTATCTATGTTTAGCGCATAAATTTTTTTTATATATATATAAATCGAGGAAAAAAAAAAGTTCCATGAGAATAAAGAAAATTACACAGTTTTTAATCACTCCTCTGTATCATTATATTCCTACATTAAAATTTTAAGGTTCCTTTTTGTATATAAATATGTGCATTGGTCCGCAGAACCTCACTCTTAATATCTATTACTTCCTTCTACCGCCACCACTAGATCTTGTTGATCTTTCTGTTATTTCTCATTGTACCAGGCCAATCCACTTGTCATTCACCAAAAAAGCCATGGCCACCAAGTTTAACAAGTTCCAAGTTCTGATGCTGCTTGTACTTCTTCTTCTCATTATCACTCCCTTTTGGCCTTCTTCTCTGAAGCCTCCCTTCCTCTACTTCTTCGTCAACCTCCTCATCGTTATGCTGGGAGCTGAAGCCGGTTTTCTTAAAGCTTTTCCGAGGCCTTCTTCTTCAACAGAAGAAAAGAAATTCTCTGCTGCTTCTGTTGTTGCATCCATTCCTGAGAAAAAGGAAGGTTCCACCACCTTAGCCAGTGGAAGTGCTTCTTTCTCAGAAGTTAGTGAAAAGAGGAGGCTTAATAATAAGATTGTTCTTGAAAATTTTGAGAAGGTGAAGAAGAGTGCTTCAATGCCAAGCCTTTTATGGGTAGGAGAAGCAGAAACCATGGTCATGGAGGAGGAGGTTGAAGAAGAAGAAGAAGATGATGATGTTGCAGGAATCAAGGGCCAAGAGTTGTTAACAAAAGCTGATGCCTTCATTAGGAACTTCTATAAGCAGTCAAAGATGCAGAGAGATTAATCATTGGAAGAAGATCCCTATGAGTATAATTTTGGTGTAGTATCATTATTCTTGTGCCTTTGGAGTATGAAGAATCCAGAACAAAATCATTCTTAGATACTGAAGTGATAGAACAAATTTTCAGAGTATCAAATTGATGATAAAATCATCTTTTCAATACCAAAATAAGGGTTTTTGTGTTTTAGGATTTTATGTTTTTCTGTTCTTTTTACGTACCTTTTATTGGGTCTGTACAGATTTAGCTTGATATAATGGAGGTCAGATCAGCTTACTTTTTAGCATCATCGTTCTGTTAGTTACTCTAAAGAAGTTTGTAATCATAATCAATAAATTAATTAAGATTGGGTCATTATTAGCGAACACTTGCTTTTTCTAAGGAGTTCTCAAGTTGCATGTTAGGAAAATTTCATAGATGAAATGAAATGATCATTTTGCCGGGGAAAAAAAAAGTCCATAATTTTCCACCCAGTATTCTAGCTAATTCCTCAGGTATTATTGAGTGGTGTACAATCAATACCAGGTATTCTATTCTTTCTATTCTGCATTGATTTGACAGAGATTTTTACTGGTATTGATTGTACACCACTCAATAATATGTCGCATTCATTCATTCATGGTACACAGCTTCATATATGTGTGTGTGTGGCCCATGTAATTCTACCTGTCGCAACCTAAGCAGGGACAGAATCAAAATCTAACAGGATAACATGATCTCTGATAGAAACTTCCAAAAGCATGTTGAGAGATATATGCTTCACAATGATAGGAAGAGCCGACATCGAAGGATCAAAAAGCAACGTCGCTATGAACGTTTGGCTGCCACAAGCCAGTTATCCTCGTGGTAACTTTTCAGACACCTCTAACTTCAAATTCCGAAGGACTAAAGGATCGATAGGCCACACTTTCACGGTTCGTATTCGTAGTTCATGATTCATAAACAGTTTGGAGAGATTAAGGTCCTTAGAGCGACCACACGCACGCATATATATATATATATATATATATATATATATATATATATATAGAGAGAGAGAGAGAGAGAGAGAGAGATGAAACATGTTAATTGGTTCGTGGATAGAATTTTACACACACAAAAAGTTTTGGTTTTGAAGAACATGAGTGTTGCATAAGAGGTCGATAAGGACTGAATTTGAATGAGTATCGCAGATAATATTCCACTTGTATCAAGCGAATATGCGTTGTTGGTTCTATTAGTATTACCACACCAATGAACTACTCTATGAAAATTTGGACCGTTTAAGATTTGTTTTTTTAGCCATTCTTAATCTCATTTTAATAAGAAATTAACGAATTCAATGTCGTGATTTTAAGGTTGGATTGAACCGATTTGTCCCAAAAAAAAAACGTTACGGCTCTCAGTGTTACACACAACTGCAATATCAATTGTCATAACAGTGCCAGATTATATATGTAGCGATGTGAAGGTTCTCCGTATCACACCAAACGGTCATGGCAACTAAAACCAAGAGAAGCGTCTTAAGTAATAAACAAAAAATTAAATTCATAATTGACTCATCCACCGAATTTTTCCAAGTTGATAACACAAGCATTCTCCGAGAAGAATTGGATCAAAGAACAATATTAGATACATAAAACAGCATCTTACAACACTTGCCACAAGTTACCAATAATTTACATCTACTAATCTATCTGACACTACAAGCATGAGATTGAAAAAGAAAAGACGACTACTTATTACTGCGCCTGGTGGAGACAAAAAGTCCAGCATGGAAGAGAAAACCTGAACCTTTCTTTTACCTTTTGGTGAAAAACAATGGTAATACACCCAAAAAGACACCCTCATCACATGACCACAAAATAGATGACTGGTTATAAAAAGCCCCGGAATGAAGAGAGAACCTTATAATTATGGCACAATCATTCGAAGCTACCTCCAGAGAAAACCTTATAATTATGGCCCAATCATATGTTCGAAGCTACCTCCAGCTTGCAGTCCAGTAGGAACCCGACCCACTCCAACATTTATAAGCAATTGTTGCAGCCACCTCCTGGTTGTTGGGTCTTCCTGCACATGATAAAGAGGCTTCAAATTAATTCAAACTTAAAAACAGTAATCACTTTATATGAGCAAATGTGAAATCTTTAGCTCTGAAACTACTCAGGAGTGAAAGGTGAAGTTTAATGAAAATGCTTGGCTGTATTTGAAGAAAAAAAAAATCATGAGTATTTCAGGAAGTACTCACCCGAAGGCAGCTGTTGAAAGTAGCATCTCTCAACATGTCTGGCAGACAACTTCGTAATGCATCACAAGCCCTGCTCCCAGATCAGAGAAAATTACTTGGAAGGAAATGAAATGGGGAGGCATGCAAAGGGGATTTTCAATTTATCAAACCAACCTTAAATTATCTGACAGGCGGAGATAACATCTAATGATATGTTTTAACAGACGAGATGATGGTTGCTCAGCAAGAGCCGCCACCATGTTTCCCAAGACTCTACCCACTGCAAAAAACCGCTCAGCTGTAGTGCATACATAATCCAATCCCACATCATCCAATAGAATCTTCTGGACTATAAATGTCGCAACCTGCCAATAGTATATATTTCATTAGACCATCAGACAATCATATATGTCATTTACAAAACATCAAATATCCCAAGTGCAATAACAACAAGTTACAGTTTCCCATCATTCATAAATCAGATAACAGAGAATCTGTCATTGATCAGCTCAAGGAACATGAATGGCCCTAGAGCCCAAAAGCAAGATTCAGTGCACTAAACTGTTTTTGACAATTCACTGCCCATTTCCATGGTGCGCAGACAGAGAGGAATTATCTCTGTTGAAAGAAGGAAGCTTATAACTTCTGTATCATCAACCTGAAGATTAAACAAAAAACAAAACGTTATTACAATGGGCCAAAGGAAAAAAATCTTAATCCCACAAAGACAATATTGTCAGCAAGTGAGAAAAAGAGTTGATGGCCTGGAACTTCAGTTCAATCGCTGAGAATGTGAATACTCATCAAAACAAGTCAAATCTGTGAGTAGGATTCCCCATTCTATTAAAAACTATAATGCATAACTGTAAATTTGCATATTTAAATGTAAATTAACCTACTGCTTGACAAAGCGCATACAACATGATATTCAGCAAGGATGAATTACCTTCACCAAGGCACCAATGACACCAAGACTGGTAAGCCTCAAATACTCAAATGGCCTTGACTTGCTTGTTGTATTAAGGAAGGGGTATAGATATAAAGGAATATGAGCTGTAGAAGAGAGAAGGTTAGTGCAAAGAATTATACAGGTTAAGTGCATGAATGTTAGACACTCTTAAGTCACAAAAATCTCATCTTTTGATGAGAAAAAATCATATAGAGATACATAGATCCCAAAATCTCCCAAATATTCAATATACACAGCAAAAGAGGGTAAGCCTCAACACAACAGTAAGGTTGCTGCCATGTGACCTGAAGGTAACTGGTTCAAATCCAGGAAACAACCTCTCTGCTTGAAGGGGTAGGTTGCATATATCTATCCCTCCCCAGACCCTACTTGGTGGAAGCTATGTGCCCTGGGTCGCCCTTTCTTATTCAATATATAGCAAAGTAATTCCTTCAGTTTGACCCAAAACTTCTAGCTACAGATGCTTGGAAAAGTATAAGTATTGTAAGTTGAAGGCCCAACAGCCAAGAGGAATAGGTATGACAGACAAGGAAATCAGATATCATGACCTTCAAATTTGTTGGGCAACGAAATTCTGTTTGAGAGCAAGAAAATGGAAATAGAGGGTTCTAGAAGTAAGAGGTTCAATAATGGGGAATAGCAAATGCAGGGCTTGTTAGTTGTGATTATGATCAGTCTACAAGATTCATTTTAGGGTTAAGTAACAATTTTGCCCCGGAAGTACACCCCAAGAGCAATTTTGCCCTAGAAGTTTTTTTGGGTTCTACTTTGCCCTGGAAGTTTTTTTTTGGAGCAATTTTGCCCCTCCGTTAGAAACCCTAACGGTCAACTGTTAGTTGACCGTTAGGGTTGTTAACGCAGGGGCAAAATTGCTCTGAAAAAAAACTTCCGGGGCAAAATTGCTCCTGGCCGTATATTTTTTATATTTAATATTTACTTTTCTAATAATGACTCATTAATGAAAATTGTGAGAATATTATGCATTTATTATGATTATTATCTTATTATTATGATTAGATATAGGTATATTATATCTTAGGATATTTCCTATTATATCTCAATCATTTTGATTGATTCAGATTTGATTAGATTTTATGAGATTCTAGGGTTAGGTCTAGGTTTGCCTATATAAAGGCCTTTATATACTCTTTCTAATTCAAAGGTTAAGAATAATATTTCTATCTCAAGTTCTCAACATGGTATCAGAACCACGTTAGTTGTGGGCTGTTTTGTGTTTGTTCTCCGTCCATTTTTTCCGTTTCCGGTGGTCTGAAACAGTGAGAGAGAGAGGAGAGATTTCGAGTTCTGCCATGGTCCGTTTCTGGGTACACGCGCCACACCATCGTGTTCCCTGTCTTCCTATCGGCGTTCACCGTAAATATGGTGGTCGTCTGACGTCCATGTGACGGCGCGTGGTGTACACGCGCTTCGCCGACAGCTGTGACTGTGCGTGAGAGGTCCGTTTCACCTGAAAGTTCTTGTTTTGAGCTTCTCTTGGTGTACACGCGCTTCGCCGGCAACTGTGACGGCGCGTGGAGGCGCGTGAGAGATCTGTTTCACCTGAAAGTTCTTGTTTCGGGCTTCTCTTCTCATTTCCGGCCTGATCCGTGAGTTTTGCAGCTTCTGGTAACTATTTGAATTTTCCGGCAAGATCTCCATACTCCGGTGACTTCCTGTTTCTGTCTCCTCTGCTCATTTCCGGCGACGTCCAACAGGTTTCGTGGTCTGGGTTCATCGTTTTCTGATTATGGAGCACAACTAATATTCAACCCTAGTAATGTTTACGGCACAGTTGTCGTTGTTGAGCCTTTCACTGTCGTCCTAAACTCAACTCGATGGGCCTCTGAGACTCAAGAAGTACAAGCCTAAGGGGAGTGTTAGTAGTATAAAGTTGTATAAGCAAGTTGGATCATGATTAACATCCATGATCCAACTTGAGGGGGAGTGTGAGAATATTATGCATTTATTATGATTATTATCTTATTATTATGATTAGATATAGGTATATTATATTTTAGGATATTTCCTATTATATCTCAATCAGTTTGATTGATTCTGATTTGATTAGATTTTATAAGATTCTAAGGTTAGGTCTAGGTTTGCCTATATAAAGGCCTTTATGTACTCTTTCTAATTTAGAGATTAAGAATAATATTTCTATCTCAAGTTCTCAACAAAAATAATTGTTCCTGGCTGTATATTTTTTATATTTAATATTTAATTTTCCAATAATGACTGTTAATGTTAATTAATGAAAATGCAACCCTTTTTTATCTCCGCCTTCGCTGATTTATGTAATTCTATAGGCTTATTTTTGGCCTGTTTGAAGTAGACCTGTTTTGCAGTGAGGCCTATGGCCTATTAGTCTAATTATAAAATTTTTAAAAATATAGGCCTCCATAATAGAGCACAAGCCAAGCCAAGCCTGTATACAGGCCAGATTCAGGCTGAAAAAATGGCCTATAACAGGTCAGGCTCAGGCCACTTTGTTGCCGAACAGGCTTGGCCTGTTAAGGGTGAAGCTTGGCCTGACCTGTTTCCACCATTAGATATTATATAAATAAGAATTAGAAATATATGATATTATAAATAGCAGTTTTAACTCTTTTTTTGGGTTAAGTAGCAATTTTGCCCCGGAAATTTTTTTTTGGAGCAATTTTACCCGGGAAGTTTTTTTTTGGAGCAATTTTGCCCCTCCGTTAGAAACCCTAACGGTCAACTGTTGACTGTTAGGGCTTCTAACGGAGGGGCAAAATTGAACACAAAAAAACCTCCAGGGCAAAATTGCTCCTGCGGGTATACTTTTGGGGCAAAATTGCTACTTAACCCTTTCTTTTATTTATTGATAATAGTTTAGGCACAATCAAATGGATCTTCCCGGAAGACATCATGCCAAGACGACTAAGTGCAACCACAAAAGCAAGTTAAAAATGCTTCACATGACTAGGAAAATTGACGTTACCATTGAGGAATAGCATCCTTGTATCTGGATGAGAGGCCACACACTGTAAGAAAAACATCAGAGCACAAAAGCCTTAGTAGCAAGTTTTTCCTGCCTTTTTTAATTTTTACTTTAAAAGGAAATGTCTCGAATCCCAAAATAATAAAAGGTATGGTTATTGAATGAGTTGAAACATATTTAGCGTGACAGTCTATTCCTAAATCAGAGCAAGAAATAGAAAAATGAAACTAGTTGCTACTTTTAAGGCATTATCTGAATGTTACAGTATAATACAGAAAACAGGATACTAAAGTTGACAGGACAAAAGCATCTGACCTGAAGAAGGGCAAGAGCATTGCACACTCGATTTGATTGCGCTGGGGTAAGATTTGGTGGTGAAAGAACAGGGTATATTGAAACTATTTCCTGCAAGAAAATATTCAAATCCTGGTTAGTGAAGGTAACACAATAGGCAACCAACCATTCAAAAACAATGAAGAAATTAAAGTTCTTGATAAATCAAGCAATAATATATAAGTATGAAAGGATTCCCTTCATTGGTCAAACCTATAGTAGACGACCAAGGAGGGCACAGACAGCAACTAAGAAAGATACAACAGCAGCTAAGAAAGATACAACAATTAGGCAAGATGCTTTTTAAGGTTGCAGAGTTGACCTTTTATGTGTTTATCTATTTTGAGTATGAGTAGTATAGATAGCTGTTATTTAGGGTGGTTGTTGGGTACTGTGAAAGGTACTTTTAGTCTATTTTAACCGTTGGGGTTGTGGGGAAAAGGCATGCTGTATTTTGAGTGAGTTTTGAGAGGAGAGGAACTCGGAGTTCTTAGAACCGGAGAGCTTCTTGGCTGGGAGAGTGATACTTCTCCTCAGAATCTTGTACACCCCGTTCTATCTAATATATATATCCATCAATTTATCTAGAGTTCTATTGTAGCAGATAAGTGGTACCTAACATTTTGGTATCAAAGCCGTTAGATCCTCGGCTATGGCAGACGAGATTAGAGAGTTGCAGGAAGCGGTGGCTGGTTTAGTACACAAGGTGGAAGAACTGTCCGGGCTTTCCAAACAAGTGACAGAACTCACACAAGGCGTGAACTTGATCAGGGAAGTGCTGTTGCGCATGGACCGAGACGAGAGTAAGAAAACTAAGGACAAGAAAGACACCAGGGAGCCCCAATCTGACACCGAAACTGAAAGCAATGACAACGGGGAGAAGGGAGCGACCAGATTCAGAAAATTGGAGTTGCCAATATTCGATGGGGAAGACCCTATTGGTTGGTTTTGCAGAGTAGAGCGTTATTTTCATATAAATGGCGTACCTGAGGCAGAGAAATTGGAAGCGGCTGTAGTGTGTCTTGAAAACCGTGCTCTCCATTGGTACCAATGGAAGGAAGCCCGTGGTGCTTTGAGAGGATGGCCAGAGTTTAAACAAAAGGTATTGGAAAGATTCCATACCTACCAACGAGGTGGCGAGTATAAAATCCTCTTTGAGAACCAGCAGGAAGGAACCGTCATTGAATATGTGGAGACCTTCGAACGTCTTTCATTTCCGTTAAGTGATGCAACCGAAGAATGCTTGATGGGAGCGTTCATGTACGGGTTGAAGACGGATGTTCAGGCAGAACTGGAATTGGCCGATGAGACTAACCTAGAGGGACTGATAAAGATGGCGGTAAGGGTTGATGCGAGGAAGAGGCTTTTGGAGTTGGACAAACGGGGACAGCACTATAGGACCTCAAACAGTACCGGGTTTAAACGAAACCCGACCCAACCCAACTTCACTCGGTTCACCCAGCAACCAGAGCCCATTCGAGCCACCTCCCATGTGAACCCAACATCCCAAACGACCCGACCCGAAACGAAACGGCAGGAGACGAGAACAGGAAGCTCGATGACCATGGCTTCGACTACCCAAAAACCAGGCTGGAGTCGCCGGCTATCTGAATCGGAGCTGGCTCGTCGGCGGGAGCTTGGGCTTTGTTACAAATGTGGGGACAAATATAGTCCCACGCACACATGCCGCGACAAGCACCTGCAGGTGTTTCTAATCAATGTCGAGAATGAGGACAGCGAGAAGAACACGGAAGAAACAGGGGAGGCGTCGGAAATATTTTTTGACACTGAGGAGGAAGCAAAACGTATGGAACTATCAATGAATTCACTAGTGGGAATTGGGGGCAGTCACACGATGAAGGTACAGGGGGAGATCGCCGGAAAAGCAGTGGTGGTGTTGATCGATAGTGGAGCAACACACAATTTCATAGCGGATAGATTCTTAAACCAACGAGGACTCACGGTTGAGGAGGTAGCGGAGTACACCATCACGGTAGGTGACGGCTACACAGTGACAAGACACCAAAGATGCGCAAATGTGGTGCTTCGAGTACAAGGCTTCACCATTGTGCAGACTTTCTATCCTTTTCCTCTAAATGGGATCGATGCAGTTCTGGGCATTGACTGGTTAAGGACGTTGGGCGATGTAAAGGTTAACTGGGGACTGATGACCATGAAGATAGGGAGAAAAGAGAATCGAGTCATTATAAAAGGGGATCCTTCAATGACCCGAACTCAGGCTTCGCTGAAAGCTATGGTTAGGATGGTCAAGAAGAAAGGGCAAGGGTTCTTATTGGAGTGCAGGAGCATCGAAAAGGAGGATGTTGAGATTCAGCCACTCACTCCGGAAGTTCAGAGTTTACTGAATCAGTATTCTGCGGTGTGTCAAGCGACCGGAACCTTGCCGCCACGACGATCCCGTGACCATGCCATAGTGATCAGACCAGGGGAGCACCCTCCTAACCTCCGACCCTATAGGTACCCGCATGCTCAGAAAAAAGAAATAGAGGAGCTCATCACAGATATGCTTCAAGCTGGAATTGTGCAACCCAGCAATAGCCCATTTTCTAGTCCAGTATTGTTAGTTAAAAAAAAGGATGGGAGCTGGCGATTTTGTGTGGACTATCGGGTATTAAATAAAATTACGGTACCAGACAAGTTCCCCATACCAGCCATTGACGAGCTTCTGGATGAACTCAAGGGAGCGGCTATTTTTTCGAAGCTGGATTTAAAATCCGGGTACCATCAGATCCGTATCAAGGAGGGTGATGAACATAAGACAGCTTTTCGGACTCACGAAGGCCACTACGAATTTAAGGTTATGCCTTTCGGACTTACTAACGCTCCTTCCACATTTCAAGCACTAATGAATGACATATTTAGAGGGTATCTTCGCAAATTTGTACTCGTGTTTTTTGATGACATATTGATTTATAGTTGTGATGTTGAAACTCATTTGGAACACCTAGAGAAGGTGCTGATCCTACTGCAGGAAAATCACCTGATCATCAATTTAAAAAAATGTGCTTTCATACAGTCAAGAATAGAGTACTTAGGCCACATCATTTCAGCCCAAGGTGTTCAAGCTGATCCTGCCAAGGTGGACAGTATGCTAGCATGGCCTTTACCTGCGAGTATCAGATCACTCCGAGGCTTTTTGGGACTAACGGGGTATTATCGAAGGTTTGTTAAGGGGTATAGCAAGGTAGCCAGCCCTTTGACTGATCTCTTGAAAAAAGAAGCATTTCATTGGACCCCGGAGGCCACCAAAGCTTTCGAATCCCTCAAGACAGCCATGACTACTCTGCCCGTGTTGGCCATGCCCGATTTCTCCAATCCATTTGAGCTCGAGACAGACGCTTCTGGGACTGGAATAGGTGCTGTTCTCATGCAGCAAGGGCGTCCGATTGCGTATTTTAGTCAGAAGCTGTCTAGAAGAGCACAGCAAAGCTCGGTCTATGAACGGGAGCTGATGGCTATTGTCCTTTCTGTAAAAAAATGGAGACACTACTTATGGGGGCAGACTTTCATTATCCGTACTGACCAGAAGGCCTTAAAGTACTTGCTGGAGCAGAAGATTTTAGAAGAAAATCAGCAAAAGTGGGTTTCTAAATTGATGGGGTACAAGTTTGAAATTGTGTACAAGCCCGGGAGAGAGAATAGGGCAGCTGATGCATTGTCACGAAGGGAGGAACCTCTGAAATTAATGGCTTTTTCTATGTGGCAAAATGAGGACATAGAGAATTGGGAAAAGGAGGTGCAAGCTGATCCAAAACTTAAGTCCATATTGCAGAAAATAATCACCAACGGAGAGGGGGTTGATGGGTATACACTGTTCAAGGGCTGTTTGCACTACAAAGGGAGACTAGTTCTACCAAAGCACTCTACTAGAATTCCCATGTTGATGCAAGAGTACCACAATTCTCCCGTAGGAGGACATTCGGGCTATTTACGAACATACAAGAGATTAGCGAATCTGATTTATTGGGAGGGGATGAAACGCGACATTCAGCAATACGTGGCTGAGTGTGCAATTTGTCAAAAAAGCAAGCATCAAGCTCTCTCACCAGCCGGGCTGCTGCAACCTCTTCCAATTCCCAATGCTGTTTGGGAGGATATCAGTATGGATTTCATCACGGGTCTACCAAAATCTAGGCGAAATGATACCATCCTGGTTGTTGTGGACCGCCTTACCAAATACGCTCATTTCCTTCCCCTCCAACATCCGTTTAGTGCCAAGGACGTGGCTGAGTTATTTGTTAAAGACATAGTCAGATTGCATGGATTTCCAAAGACCATAGTTTCAGACAGGGATCGTGTTTTTGTGAGCCAATTTTGGAAGGAATTGTTCAAACAATCTGGGACTAAGTTGTGTTTGAGTACGGCCTACCACCCTCAAACGGATGGCCAAACGGAGGTTCTGAACAAGGGATTGGAGACTTATCTGCGATGTTTCACTAGTGACCGCCCCAATCAATGGGCTCAATGGTTATCCTGGGCCGAGTATTGGTACAATACAACACATCAAGGATCAGCAAACATGACCCCATTTAGGGCTGTATATGGGAGGGATCCTCCGGCCTTTCTGAAACTCACAGATGAACCCTCGGCTATTGAAGATGTGAATGAGCAGATTCGGAACCGAAATGAGATCATAGCAACACTCAAGGAAAATCTCATCAGAGCTCAAGAAGAAATGAAAAGACAAGCAAACAAGCATCGCCGTGATGTCCACTATGAGGTGGGGGAGCAAGTGTATGTTCGGATCCAGCCATATAGGATGAGAACATTGGCTAAGCGGGTGAATGAGAAACTTAGTCCGCGCTTCTATGGACCATTCAAGATTGTGGAGAAGGTGGGGGCTGTCGCATATCGCCTTGAGCTACCACCCTCTACCCGTATCCACCCTGTCTTTCATATTTCGGTCCTTAAGAAGGCTGTACATGCAGATCTAGTAACACCAACCATACCACCTGCCTTGTCCGAACAGATGGAATTGCAAGTGCAGCCAGCAGCAGTTTGCAAAACGAGGAAACTGACCAATGGACAGTTAGAGGTGCTGATACAATGGGAAGGACTGCCTTCCCATGAGAATTCTTGGGAGGAAGCTGAAGTCATTGCCAATCAATTTCCAGACTTTCACCTTGAGGACAAGGTGACTCTTTTAGGGGTGGGTAATGAAAGGATTCCCTTCATTGGTCAAACCTATAGTAGACGACCAAGGAGGGCACAGACAGCAACTAAGAAAGATACAACAGCAGCTAAGAAAGATACAACAATTAGGCAAGATGCTTTTTAAGGTTGCAGAGTTGACCTTTTATGTGTTTATCTATTTTGAGTATGAGTAGTATAGATAGCTGTTATTTAGGGTGGTTGTTGGGTACTGTGAAAGGTACTTTTAGTCTATTTTAACCGTTGGGGTTGTGGGGAAAAGGCATGCTGTATTTTGAGTGAGTTTTGAGAGGAGAGGAACTCAGGTTCTTAGAACCGGAGAGCTTCTTGGCTGGGAGAGTGATACTTCTCCTCAGAATCTTGTACACCCCGTTCTATCTAATATATATATCCATCAATTTATCTAGAGTTCTATTGTAGCAGATAAGTGGTACCTAACAAAGTATCTTTGTGACTATTTGAGCATATAGAATACAAACAAAATGTGGAAATTTTCAGGCTTCAATTTAGAAAGCATGACAACAGCAGCATGGATGAAGTTACAAGCTGTCATAACTCATAAGCATTGGTAGCAGCAGCAAAACAAGTATTTCTGTAAATTTCAAGTAGAAAAGACTATTTTAAGTTCAAGTGTTCAACACGGAATCATGTTTTACTTTCATCATTCAATCATCATTTCATCATTCACAATCACTTTACTCAAATTACGGAAATAAAATGTTGGAACCCTGCAGTACAAGATATGCATAAAATAAAAGACCAAAAAGCAAACATCATCATAGGAGAGAATTTTTGGTAAGCTCAAAGAACTTTAGGTTCAAAGCAAGTAGTTGCTTAGAAGAAGGATTGATGCAAATAAGCTAATAGACAAAGAACATTTAATGCAAGCAAAATAGTATACCTGTAAAAGTGCTGCAATAGTACCAAAAGAATTCCAAAGTAATGGAGCAAGATCTTGAAACAGCTCTCTTTTCTAAAATAGATAGTGGAGAGAAACATTAATGAGATTACTGTACGAAAGCAGCAGCCATAACAACATAACATGAAACAAATCATAAGATTCTGTTCTCCTTTGTCCTTTCTTTCTCCAATTAAGAAACATAATTATTGTGCTTCTTGCTTGTAATGTAAATACTTCCCACATTATCCAATCCAACCATAAGTATGGAAGACAAATCCCTATTATTCAGAAGGTGGTGACCAACATTTAAATGGTTGCGTAGTGCATTATTGTGTCTTCTAACACACTGTTCTGTACATTTTTAGGCAGCCAAAGCCGATTACCAAAAGTTGATGACTTTCAGAAAGTTTTTCATCATGTCAGTGATTCTTCTTATTCCTGGAGATTCTGGGTAAATCCAAAGTTAATAATGATTTAAACACGTCGTTGTTATGTCTCCCTTGTGTCAGTGATTCTTCTTATTCCTGGAGATGCTGGGTAAATCCAAAGTTAATAATGATTTAAACACGTCGTTGTTATGTCTCCCTTGTGTTGCTGGATTCATCTAAGGAAAAATATAACAATTAAATGAAGCTGTATAGACAAACAGAAACTGATGATTACAAGCAACCTCAAACCCAAAAGCTCATGTCAGATTGCTCTCGCCTCTATATAAAACCAAAATAAACAACTTTTATTTTTCAATCAGAAACTACCACTTGCATTACCAGCGCAAGGGGAATAAAGATAAACTCGGATACAGGAAATAGAGCTTCAGCACTTAAACACAGGTTACAGAGATTCAGACTGATATAAAAGCTTTAGATCGTCTGAAAACTACCTTTGATAAAAAAGATTAAACAAAAGAAAAAGCAATAAATAACAGAAAAAAGATTCAATCTCAGTTTGCACAAAAGCCCTTACTTGAAGAACCCTAATCACAAGTAAAATTCTGGGTGTAATGTTCAAATAACACAAGTCTCATCCCAGTGAAGCAACTTCGCCCAGAGAGGACACAGTGAAAGAAATACGAAAAAAAAATTCAAGCATCCCCAATTAACTGAAATGTATAAAATTGCACTCCATCACCATTATTTATTCGATCATTTCGCCTCGCGGTCTCCGTTACAAGAATCCCAACCTCTAATCAAATGTTAAATTTGGCATACGAAAGAAGGAGTAGCTACCTTAGAGAGTTCCAGAAGCGCATTTTCACGGAGTTCGGGGTTGCTTAGTTCAAGAACAAGGTGCTCTGCTGACGCCAGCTTACGTTCCTTGTTGACCTGAGTAGCGGCGGCGTTCTGGGCTGAGGCACCGGGGGCTCCGAACGCATTCATAGAAAGCGATTGGGGCAAATTTGCCATTGAGAATCTGCAAATTTCCTTGACTTCCCGGTTACTTTGATCGCACTTCCGGTTAGTAGGAAACAAATATACACAGACCTCGACGGCTTCAAACAACGTGGTGCCACGTGCTTTACATGCGCGTGAGTACACGAGCGAGAGTTTGTTGTTGGGCCCGAATAAATTGACGATGATTGGTTTGGGCCCGATGGGCATTGGCTAGATTTGGGCCCTTCTTATTTACATTTAATTTAGAGTTCAAGAGATTAACAAAAAACCAACATACCACCAACATGTAGTTGGTTCAGCGGAATGTGGCGCTAGATTCCCTTAAAAGGTCTAGGGTTCGAACTGCGGTAAAACCACTCGTAATCTGCCTTGTATGGAGCTACCACTGTTGGGAGGGTCGTCCTTGCCACTGCAGAACCCGGAGTGGTTGCACACTTGCCACCATTTTGTAAATTGTATCAAAAAAAAAAAAACAACATACCTTGAGAGCAAGTGGTAAGGGATTTGCTCTCCCACCACCATGTCCTCGGTTCGAGGCGTGGGAATGGAAAAAAGGGTGTTGGGAGCTCTTCTCCCACGACTATGGACCCAACGCGGAGCGAAATTCGGATTAGTCGGAATCGAAGTTCCGGTGAATCGGGTGGGATACCAAAAAAAAATAGATTAACAAAAACGGGAAAGATTAACGTGGATGGCGCCGTATCATCTTCATTTCGTTGTGCTAGGTGTGGAGGGGTGTTTAGAGACTCTAATGGAAAGTGGCTGGCAGGTTTCTCATCTCACCTTGGTATGTGCAGCCCTTATGAAGCGAAAGAATGGGCGATTTTGAAGGCACTGGAACACGCTAGGTGTATGCAAGCCAGTTCGTTCATTATCAAATTTGATTCTAAAGTTCTGATTGATTCCCTAAACAGACAAGAAGTTGACAGTTCTCAGAGTTTAGTTGCGCTGAAGATCAGAGAGCTCTTGAAGCTTAACTGGACTATTCTACTGTCCTATATTTCCAGAGACTATAACCTTGTGGTTGATAAGTTAGCTAAGAATGGCTTTTCCTCTTCCCACTTTTTTGAGACGTGTCCTTCCTTTCCTGGGGACCTTGGTTATTCATGATTGTATGAGATTTTATCCCCCTCTCTTTTCTTTTTAATGCAAAGGCTCTGCCTACTCTTATAACAAAAACAAAAACGGGAAAGAAGCACAGTAGTTCCGAAAAATCTATGGTTGTTTACCAAGGTTATTAAACGTGATCGCCACTGAAACCGATATGAGTAGTAGGTTAGAGGTTAGTGAATCAAATCAAAATCAAACAGAAGCTAGCCCGAGGTCAGGCCAGTGAGGAAGTGAACCTAAGTGATAATATTTGTTAGAATAGTTCTGAAATTTAAGAATTTTTTAGGGTCAAATGATAATAGTTTTGAGTTATTCTTTTTGCATTAAAAAGTAGACATCTTAAGTTTTTTATAGAGTCTTAATTTATAATTTTTAAAAATATGTAGAATTAGATATGAGTTTTTGAAGTCGTGGAATTCTAAATAACTAGTGAACCGTTTTAATTGGTAGGACCGGACGAGTTTGGTGACCATTTCTCTAGTTTTGTGGTTGAACTAGTCGGTCCAGTTTTAATTAGCATGGTGTTTACTTCATATTCTTAAATAAATAGAGAAAAAGGGAAAAAACGTGAGAAAATGACAAGAAAATATCACTTAAATTTTAAAATTCCAAATTAATGATTTCTTACTAAAATGAATTGTCAATTATTGTACTCTTTAGTTAATACATATACTTTTATAGGCAACCAGACTGGTTTGAAATTTTGAAACTTAAGTAGTATTTTCTTATCTTTCTCTCAAAAAAATTTCTATTTTCTAATTTTTTTATATTTTAATCAAAACATTCAGGCTAAAAAATATAGGGATAAAGATCAATTTTGCCACGGAAGTTGAGTTTGGAACACCCAGCACCCAGAAGTTTTTTGGTATCATTTTTGCCCCGGAAGTTTACAAATGTAGCAATCTTCCCCATCAGTTGATCTTAACTGTTGGATTGATCATTTGTGGTATCATTTTTACCCCGGAAGTTTACGCAAATTTGCTCCTAAAAAAAACTTCTGGGGCAAATTTGCTCCTAAAAAAAACTTCCAGAGCATATTTGCTCTTTTTTGTAAACTTCCGGGGTAAAAATGATACCAAGAAAACTTCCGGGTGCTGGATGCCCCCTAACCAAAACTTCCGTGACAAAAATGATATTTAACCCAAAAATATATTTTATATTTTCTTGTCGAGAGTTGCTTCTTTTTGTTTTATCTGAAACGTGGACAGCTGCTTGACATTGTTGCAAACTCTCAAGTACATAAATTCCACTTTTTTTTTTCTTTTTATGGAAACATAAATTCCACTTTTACTTTGGGTGATAACATACATTCCACTTTAGGCCCTGTTTGTTACAAGAAAGATATGAGGAAGAAAATGAAAAGAAGGGAATAGAAAGGAAAGACAAGGAAGATTAAAAGGGAACTTAAAAAAATGAGTTGTTTGGTAAACATGAAAAGGGGATGGATGATGATAAATTAAAAAAATGAAAATGAAAATATAAAATATGAATTATCTAAAAAACCCCTTAACCTAAAAAATTCATTCCTCTCTTCTTCATCCTTATACTCTCGCTCTCGCTTTCGGCCGACAACCACAACCAGTAAACCAAAAAAAATGGAAAATTATGTTCAGGTCCCAAGGAAGGAAAAAAATTACAAAAAAGTCCATTGAAATCACAAAATTACCTAGAAGTCCCAAGGGAATTTTTGTTGTAAATACATACATTTCCTGTTGTAAATGGTTTTGGACGTTTTTGATATTATTTGTATGGAATTAAAATCCAAATTTTTAAATGTTGTTGTAAATACATACATTTCCTGTTGTAAATTGTCAGGTGTTTAAATGTTGGTGTAAATATATACATTTCCTGTTGTAAATTGAAGTCCCAAGAGACTTTTTGATATTATTTGTATTAACAACAGGAAATGCATGTATTTACAACAAGAAATGCATATATTTACAACAACATTTAAACACCTGACAATTTACAATAGGAAATGTATGTATTTACAACATAAAATGTATGCATTTACAACAACATTTAAAAACCTGGATTTTAATTCCGTACTAATAATATAAAAAAGTCTCAAACCATTTACAACAGGAAATGTATGTATTTACAACAACATTTAAACATCTGACCATCTACAACAGGAAATGTATGTATTTACAACAACATTTAAAAACCTGGATTTTAATTTCGTACAAATAATATCAAAAAAGTCTCAAACCATTTACAACAGGAAATGTATGTATTTACAACAAAAATTCCCTTGGGACTTTTCTGTAATTTTGTGATTTCAAGGGACTTTGTTGTATTTTTTTCCTTCCATGGGACCTAAGTGTAATTTTCCCAAAAAAAAACCAATTCCTCCTTCATCCTTCTCTCTCTCGTCCCAGATCCTTGCTTCGTCCCTCTCTGATCCCTCCTTCTTCATCCCTCAACCCGACAACAACCCAAAAAAAAAAAGTTTCAGATTTTTTTTTCATCCTTGCAACGTCAGCGTCAGGATTTGCAAAAGGAGGAGGCGGCGGCGACGGAAATGGCAAAGAAGACAGATGACTGAAGGAGGAGAAGATAGTCATTTGGAAATTTCTTCCCTAGGTAAGATTAAGTTCCCACTGAAAATGGAGGGAAGTAGTCTTCCCATGAATGAAGGAAGATCGAAGGTCGCTGAAAGATGGTTTCCCGGAAGGTAGTGCTGTCAAACGCGTTTGGTGATGAAAGATCTACAATCTTCCCTTTCCTTCAGCTGATCTTCCGCGTAACAAATGGTCCTTAATGGCTTCAAACTCAAGATGGATTTATGCTTTGGGAAAAAAACAAAGATAAAAACAATCCTAGTGGCATGTAAATCCCGTGCCTTCGATACGAAAATATGAGAGAGAACAGACTATGCACCGAATGAATAGGCTAAGTCTTGTGAGTAGTAATTAAATGAGCCAACTCTTATTTATAAGGTCAAGGTGTCCACTAATTAAGAAGATGTATTGTTGGAAATTATGCCCTAGGGGCAAGTCATTGTACTTATCAACGATCCCCATATGAATTGGGTAGTCGCAATGTCTTGCTAGAGGCCGCTTGCGACTTGTGGGCTGGTACAGTATTGGCCCGCTGCCAATCTCATGTGGGCCTACAGGTCGCACACAAGAATGGCCCAACACGAGCAAGAGTGTCCAGATTCATTGAATCTTAAATGTGTTTAAGATTTAATGAATACTTATTTAATCTAGGATGTGTGTGTATATATATATATATATATATGCATATATAAATATATTAAATTTGAAAATAATAATGATATTATTTATTGACAATAATATTATTATATATAGTATTTAATTTATTTGATAAATTAAATAACTATAATAAATTGAGATATTGTATCTCAGATTTAATTTTCGAATAAAGATATTGCATATCAGATTTAATTTGAACTGAGATATCGGATCTCATTTTAAATTAAATATAATGATATCATATCTTGATTTAATATATATTAAATTCGAAAATAATAATGATATTATTTATTGACAATAATATTTATTATTATAGTATTTAATTTATTTGATAAATTAAATAACTATAATAAATTGAGATATTGTATATCAGATTTATTTTTCGAATAAAGATATTGCATATCAGATTTAATTTGAACTGAGATATCGATCTCATTTTAAATTAAATATAACGATATCATATCTTGATTTAATTTATAAATATAAATTAAATCAGAGGGCTTTTAATTCGGATTAAATAAATAGATTTGATTAGATCTATCAGATAGATTTAATTAATATATTTTTTAATCCAGATTCAAAATTGGTTTTGAATATAATACGCTTTCTAGGTTTAGAAAAACCTACGGGACATTCTCGAGCGTATTAGAAAGCCGCGAAAAACCCTAGAAAGAAAAAGAGAGAGACGCAAGAATACGGGCGCTAGCACGCTGCCGTCAGTGTTGAAGGCCGTTCGTGTGGATACCGGTAGAGGAAGGCGATTCTAAAGAGTCGGCCTGGCGATCCGAAGGTAGCCCACCAGTTCAAATTGTTCTGCAAAGGTACGATTCGGAAACCCTAAACCTTGATTTAAACGCCGTTGAGCGATCCGCCTAAGGGATCCGTAATTTTTTTTTACTCCGCTGCGTGTACGGATCCCAACAAGGGCATCAGAGCCAACTCAACCTTGCGTTTAAATTAGGTTTTACGCGTGTTTATATATATGATATATATGCTAAAACCGATCTTTGTATGCGTTTGAATTACAAAACTCGCGTTAGGATTTCTACGGATAGTTAGTCGGATATTGCGGCAGTTCTCTAAATTGTTCAGATCGGACTGTGTAGCTGATTCGCGTGGATCTGAAACGTTCAGATCCGATGTCGATCAGTACGTTAGGGTTTGAAATTTTCGGAAAAAAAAAATCATGTTTTTTTTTTTGGAAATTATTTTCAAAACATGAAGTTATTTTGATCATGTAGGGATCCCGCTGATTGTCGATAGCGAGATTTTAAATCATGAATATAAATTAGAGAATTTATATCATGATAAAAATTAACCATAATATTTTATTGCATATTTGTATGTATTAAATATATGGTGTGATTTAACTTGTTTGGGTATGGTGAACAATATGGATCTAGAATTTACAAGTGTTGTATTTTTTAAATATGGCATGCTATGTTGAAACGAGGTTTCTCATGAAGTATCTTTCTTTAATTTTATCTAGAGAAGTCCTCTCACTGGCTTGAGAGGATTCTAGGTTAGGTGAGCCATGTTGCGTCGCAGTCCTTGATTGTGTTTTGGATTTGATCATTGCATAATTAATTTAGAATTTTTAATTATGGTTTGATTAGATCACTCATAATTAATTTAGAATTTTAATTATGGTTTGATTAGATCACTCATAATTAATTTAGAGTTTTAATTATGTTTTGATTAAATCACTCATAATTAATTTAGATTTTTAATTATGATTTGATTATCACTCATAATTAATTTAGATTTTTAATTATGATTTGATTAGATCACTCATAATCAATTTAGAGTTTTAATTATGTTTTGATTAGATCACTCATAATTAATTTAGATATTATATGAGATACAATAGTGATTGCATTCATATAAGTAGAATTAATAGGATTAATTACATTATATCAATTATACCCTCTAAATAAAATCTTAAGTCATAAGCCACCAATAAATGAATACTTGTCAAAATCTAGATCGCCCATTTGTATGTTCCACCAAAGTGGATGCATCTGAGTTATCTTGGGGAGACAAGAGTGAGTAATGGTGATACTCAATATTCATTATTGTCCTGACTTAATTGAGATTATCAAAACGGTTTTGGATCTCAAGGCATTAGATGGGATTAAACATGACACGTCATATGATGATTGAATCCCATAAAGATCTAAGAGTTACATATCATGTAATTGGCAAGGGGGCCAAAGCGGACTTAAATTTAAGTCAAATATGTATCTTAGCCCACTAATTATAATGAGGGTTCTTAATTCAGTGGGAGGTTACTACTTAAACTTTGCATATCTTTAGTTGTAGAATCATGTAGTCTAGTAAAACTTCAACACCATCAATGCGATTAGTCCTTGAGAAGGACGAACATGATGAGACAAACTCTCTTGACATGTTTGGGAACTTAAGCGTTGACCCTAAACATGAAAGAAAAGAGTATCTCATCAATCAACCCATTCCTGACGAGCCTGCAGCGGCTGATCCAAGAGCTCAGACTAATGCTTATACGAAGCATAAGGATGACTCTATGGATACAGGATGCCTGATGCTTGCCACTATGCTTCTAGACCTCAATAGAGATCTAGAACATGTGGAGGCCTCGGGATGATTGTTCATCCTACGGAAATGTTCCAAAGAATGTGCAAGGCAAGAGAGGTATGAGACCACAAAGGCCTTTCATTCCCGCAAGCCGGCCGAGGGTGCATCGGTTAGTCCTCATGTTTTGAAGATAAGGGCTACATTGATCACCTTGAGAGGCTTGAATTCCCATGTCCCGTGGAGTTAGCTACGGATGTGATCTTCAACTCACTCCCGTGAAGTTATGGTAACTTTGTCATGGATTACAACATGAACAACATGGAGGAATCAATTTCGAATCGCATGAAATGCTCAAAATCACGAGCTAAGCCTTACGAAGAGGCCTAATACTGTTTTGACCGTTCGAAAGAAAGGGAATGAAACGGAAAGCCAAGAAGGCAAAACCTCCAAAGGATAGAGTCTGTTTCTTTTACAATGAACTTGGTCATTTGAAAAGGAATTGCAAACTCTACCTCGAAGATCCGAGAAGAACAAGAAGGATAGCGGGGCTATCGCTTCAAGTATCTATGTCATAGATATTCGCTTTTCCACTTCCTCAACATGGGTATTAGATACTACATGTGGATCTCACATTTGAATAAATGTAGGGTCTCAAGGACAATAGAAAATTGAATGGACGAATCTACGACATAACTATTAAAAGGTTCAAGTCAAATGATTTGAATCCGACCTATCTATGGCATTGTCGTCTAGGCCATATAAATGAGAAACGCATTTCGAAACTCCATAAAGATGGATTTCTTAACTCATTTGATTTTGAATCAATTGATACATGCGAGTCTTGTTTATTGGGAAAGATGACAAAGGCACATTTTACTGGGCACAGTGAGAGAGCCACCAATTATTGGGCCTCACACATACTGATGTGTGTGGACCAATGAATACATCTGCCAGAGGAGGTCATTTGTACTTCATTACATTTATAGACGATTTCAGTAGATATAGATATATCTATTTAATGAAACATAAGTCGGAATCTTTTGAAATATTCAAAATATTCCAAAATGAAGTGCAAAATCAACTTGGCAAAACAATTAAGACACTTCGATCTGATCGGGGTGGTGAATATTTGAGCCAAGAGTTCATTGACCATCTTAGGAGTTGTGGGATCGTCTCGCAACTTACTCCTCCAGGAACACTTCAATGGAATGGTGTTTCTAAGCGGAGGAATCGAACTCTATTAGATATGGTTCGATCTATGATGGGTCAAACAGATCTTCCACCTTCCTTTTGGGGCCATGCCCTAGAAACAACTACGTTTACACTAAATCGTGTTCCGTCAAAGGCAGTTAAAAAGACACCATATGAGATATGGACTGGGAAGAAACCCAATTTGTCATTTCTTAAAATTTGGGGATGTGAGGTTTATGTCAAACAACAAGCCTCTGATAAATTATCATCCGAGATCCTCAAAATGCCTTTTTGTGGGGTATCCTAAGGAAACTAAAGGATACTATGTCTACAATCCCACCGATCACAAAGTGTTTGTTATTCGAATAGTGTCTTCTTGGAAAAGAGTTTATCTCTAAAAGAACAAGTGGGAGTAAGGTGAACCTTGAAGAAGTTCGAGAGTCACAAGACAATGTAGAACCACATATGGAAACCAGAGAAGACTCACAACAAGTTATTGAGCCTACTCACGTAACACAAGACCCACAGAGATCTGATAGAACACGGCTACAGCCTCAGAGATATGGATTTCGACATCGAAGCCGTGATATTTTGCTCATTGAGCACAATGAGCCAACTACCTATCGCGAGGCCATGGTGGGACCCAACTCCGAAAGATGGCTTAGTGCCATGAAGTCTGAAATGCAATCCATGTACGACAGTGAGGTATGGGCCTTAGTCGATCCACCTGAAGGTGTAAAAAACCATTGGGTGCAAGTGGGTTTTCAAAGAGAAAACTAACATGGAAGGCAAAGTAAATATCTTCAAGGCACGATCGGTTGCAAAAGGATTCACTCAAACTCATGGTGTGGACTATGATGAAACCTTTTCCCAGCTTGCAATGGCCAAATCAATCGAATCCTTCTTGCCATTGCATCATATTATGACTATGAAATATGGCGAGATGGACGTCAAAACAGCCTTCCTTAACGAAAGCTCCTTGAGGATGTGTACATGACACAACCCGAGGGTTTTGTGCGTCCGAGGACTCGTAAAGTTTGCAAGCTTCAAAGATCCATTTATGGTTTGAAGCAAGCATCTCGAGCTGGAATCATCGTTTTGATGAAGTAGTCAAAGAGTTTGGATTCATTCAAAACATAGATGAACCTTGTGTTTACAAAAGGTTAGTGGGAGCACAGTTGTATTTCTAGTGCTTTATGTTGATGACATCCTACTCATTGGGAATGACATTCCTACCTTGCAGAGTGTCAAGTCTTGGTTAGGAAAGTCGTTCTTAATGAAATACTTAGGCGAAGCCACTTACATCCTTGGGATTAGGATCTATAGAGATAGATCTAAGAGGTGATAGGCCTAAGTCGAGCACATACATAGACAAGATACCGTATAGATTCGGTATGCGAGAATTCAAAAGGGGTAATATGCCCATGTCTCATGGCATCCATCTCGGTGAGAATCTGTGTCCTAGTAGACAGGATCAAAGAGACCGCATGAGTAAGATTCCATATGCCTCCGCCATTGGATCTATCATGTATGCCATGTTATGTACTCGACCGAATGTCTAATGTGCCTTGAGTATGACCAGAAAATATCAACAAGATCCCGGTGAGGGTCACTGCACTGCTGTCAAGAATATCCTTAAGTACTTAAGAAGGACTAAGGACTTATTCTTGGTATATGGTGGCTTGGAAGATGAGCTCTGTGTGACCGGTTACACGGATGCGAGTTTCCAAACTGACCAAGATGATTCAAGGTCGCAATCGGGATATGTATTCTGTTGAATGGTGGTGCGGTGAGTGGAAGAGCTCTAAGCGAGCACCGTAGCTGATTCTCGCAATGGCCGAGTATATAGCAAAGATCGGATGCGGCTAAGGAAGCCGTTTGGATCGAAAGTTCATCACCGAATTGGGGGTGGTTCCTACCATCTCAGATCCAATAGACTTGCTCTGTGACAATAGCGGTGTTATTGCGCAGACCAAGGAGCCTAGGTCACATCAAAGGACCAACCATATACTCAAGCGATTTCATCTTATCAGAGAAATCAATGATAGAGGTGATATAAAATAAAAATTTATTATGCAAAGTACCAGGAGAAAGCAAGTCATTGTACTTTAGACATTTATGTTATTTAAAGTATTCTCCTTTTAGTTATCATTTCGTTTACATGTTTACATTGATAACTGTATCCCTGGATATATCTAATAGATTATCCTAAATGTCTCTTGGACCGACCCACTATGAGAAAGCCGCATGGAATAAGTCATAAGCTTTTCTCATGTATAACCGCGTCACAACGCCCTTTGACTTGAGATCATCATGGATTCCTACATGATGAGTCGCTGGTCTTTGACCTAGTCAAAAGTCACCTTTGACCGGGTGATGATAAAGGCTAGGATCGGGATCAGTGGTTCTCATGCGGAGGAATGTGAGTGGTCAAGATGGGATTTGTCCCTCACATTTGTAGAGAGATAATACTGGGTCCCTCGATGAGTGAGTCTAAGAAATGTATGGCCATACTACGATGGAAATGAGTTTCCATCTCAATTGTTAGACTACTCAAGAATCGAGAAAGTAATGGTCAAGAACAGGAAGTTGACATTTTCCATGCCTCATCCTTGACCAAATTATCGCGTGACAAAAGGGACGTGACATGGTTGTACGATAGGTTATATCGCATAAACAATGACGTTGATCCTCTTACAAAGCCGCTTGCACAAGTAAAACATGAGCGTCATGTTAGGGCAATGGGAATTAAGGTAATTAATGATTGCACCTAGTGCAAGTGGGAGTCTGTTGGAAATTATGCCCTACGGGCAAGTCATTATACTTATCAACGATCCCCATATGAATTGGGTAGTCGCAATGTCTTGCTAGAGGCCGCTTGCGACTTGTGGGTTAGTACAATATTGGCCCGCTGCCAATCTCATGTGGGCCTACAGGGTCGCACACAAGAATGGCCCAACACGAGCAAGAGTGTCCAGATTCATTGAATCTTAAATGTGTTTAAGATTTAATGAATACTTATTTAATCTAGGATGTGTGTGTGTGTGTGTATATATATATTCATATATAAATATATTAAATTCGAAAATAATAATGATATTATTTATTGACAATAATATTATTATATATAGTATTTAATTTATTTGATAAATTAAATAACTATAATAAATTGAGATATTGTATCTCGATTTAATTTTCGAATAAAGATATTGCATATCGATTTAATTTGAACTGAGATATCGGATCTCATTTTAAATTAAATATAATGATATCATATCTTGATTTAATATATATTAAATTCGAAAATAATAATGATATTATTTATTGACAATAATATTATTATATATAGTATTTAATTTATTTGATAAATTAAATAACTATAATAAATTGAGATATTGTATATCAAATTTATTTTTCGAATAAAGATATTGCATATCAGATTTAATTTGAACCGAGATATCGATCTCATTTTAAATTAAATATAACGATATCATATCTTGATTTAATTTATAAATATAAATTAAATCGTAGGGCTTTTAATTCGGATTAAATAAATAGATTTGATTAGATCTATCAGATAGATTTAATTAATATATTTTTAATCCGATTCAAAATTGGTTTTGAATATAATACGCCCGCTAGGTTTAGAAAAACCTACGGACATTCTCGTCGAGCGTATTAGAAAGCCGCGAAAACCCTAGAAAGAAAAAGAGAGACGCAAGAATACTGAAGCGCTAGCACGCCGCCTTCGAGTGTTGGAGGCCGTTCGTGTGGATACCGTAGAGGAAGGCGATTCTAAAGAGTCGCCTGGCGATCCGTAAGATAGCCCACCAGTTCAAATTGTTCTGCAAAGGTACGATTCGGAAACCCTAAACCTTGATTTAAACGCCGTTGAGCAATCCGCCTAAGGGATCCGTAATTTTTTTTTACTTCGCTGCGTGTACGGATCCCAACATGTATCTCTTCTTGCTTGCCCTCTAAGTGGTAATCAAGAAATTAATTACTGATTAATTTTTTAGTATAGGTTGATTGCCTCTTTTAACAATTAATGTTGATTTATCCCTCTTCGTTTAATAATAAAGATTTCTTATTTCTTAAGGGAAATTAAATTATTTAGTCATTATTGATCAGTTTGTGACTCAGTTCTTATAATCGAGGTTGTCAAACTCGCAAGTTTAAGCAAATTCGTGACAATGACATCAAACCGTATCGTAAACTCATAAGAATTTACTCTTATTATTAAATAGGTATCACTAGTATATAATTAAATAATTAAAATATAAAAATAACAACAACTTAATTTAAATATATTTTAAATCTAAATAATTGAAATTAAATCCATCAACATTAATCATTTATCATATTTAACAACAAAATTTCTATAAAATTTATATATAAAGCCATTGAGCATGATCGAATCAAAAAAGTTAATACAAGTTTAAGAGTAAGTTAACACGGTTTTGTAAACTAGAAAAGTAAAAACGATAAACTCGTAAGTTTAACTGAGTTTACAACTAACAACGAGTTTATTATTAACTTGACTCGTTTTTATAAGTTAGAAAAGTAAAAACAGTAAATCGGAAAGTCAATTCACGAGTTTGACAACAATACTTATAATTTAACTCATCGCAACTCAATATTTATAGTTTCCTAATTTTTATAAAAAATCTGAGTCTTTCATAACTCATCTTACCTGGCGCTGACAAGAAGAAAATTTGCTTATATTTGGCATCCTTGTTGTCATGCCAAATTAAAAAGGGAAAATTCATTTCAATGCCCTTTTAACAAAAAAAAACCAAAAAAGGTCCCAAGAAAAGACCCTTTTCTGGGATTGTCATAATCTTATTCTTGGGTGAGATCAATAACTAAATCAGTACTATTAACAACAATTTTCTAACAACTAAATCAGTACCATTAACAACTATATCAATACCCCGTTAACAACTATATCAGTCTCGTTAACAACTCACGTAGATTCTGAAAATCCCAGAAAATGCCCTAAGATTATCAGAATCTTGGGATCTTTTTTGGGTTTTTTCCTATTAAAAGGGCACTGAAATAAATTTTCCCAATTAAAAATGTCATACTCTCCCTCCTTCCTCCTCCCTCCTCTCCCTTTGCAGTACTACTTTCTTCTACGCTAACACTAACATCAT
Source organism: Acacia pycnantha (assembly GCA_025563575.1). NCBI lineage: Eukaryota > Viridiplantae > Streptophyta > Magnoliopsida > Fabales > Fabaceae > Acacia > Acacia pycnantha. Next base: position 1,519,132 of record JAMWYP010000031.1, on the reverse strand, counting down.
ATTGAAATACTCCTTTAATATTAAATATGAGAGCTATTTGAGCTAGTTTTATTTTTAAATATAATGCTTCAATTCACTCGGTTTTTCTTTTTTCTTTTTCCCTCAATATCCCTCATATATATTTCCTCGACAATAGTAGCAATCAAATTTAAATAGTTACAAGATATTTGTTACAACAAAGTATTTTAAAAAGATCAATGATATTTGTTACCATTAACTAATTTATCAAATTTCTTTAATATATTTAAATTAGTTTTAAATGGCTCCAACATTAAGAATACTCATACTCAATGTTAATTTTCTTTTAATTTTAAATTGGCTAAATGGCTCCAACATCCCTCATAGAAGCAATGCTTTTAATTTTCTTTCATTACACTTCTGCCACTACTGCCTTTTTTTCAAACAATAATTTATGCATATTTTTATTTGTTGTATCAAGAAAGTTCGAGCTTTAATCATTACTCATACTCAATGTTAATTACTTTTATTGTTATTTATTTCAAATTCATATGTGATTAATTAGTATCAAAATTTAGATTAGGAAAATATATGAGTCTGTTTGATACTATTTTTAAAAACATTTTTTAAAAGAAAAAAAATAAAACTTATTTAAACAACTGTTTTCAAAAAGTTGTTTTTAAAAAAACAAAAACAGTTTTTAGATGTCTTTTGTTTTTGTTTTTTCTATTTTTTATTCTTTGAGGTCCTTACCTTTCTACTATGGACACTACATTTCGTGCCGACTAGTGCCACATACCATCATACCATCAGTGACGACCACCACCATAACACTTCACAAACAGATTTTTTTGAAAGAACTATCTAAACAATTTTTAAAAAACTTTTTTTATAAAACTATTCTGGAAAAAAAAAACTGAAAACAGAAACAAAGTTCTATGTTTCCTTCCATCTTTTTAATACTACCTCCGGTCCTAATTATAAGACCTAGTTGACTTTTTTTGGAAAGATTAAGAAAACTAAATAATTTACTTAATCATTTCATATGTTGTGTTTTTTTAGATTATATATTATTTTATTAGTCAAACTATTTAGTTTGAAGAAAAAAATAAAAATAAAAATACTCTAAGCTAATTTAATTAGCTTCCTTAATCTTTCCAAAAATGTCAGTTAGATCTTATAATTAGGACCGGAGGGAGCAGTCACTTCCAGCATTTTCATTTCCACCGAATTTAAAAAGATACTTAAAAAGTCTTCTTCTACTCTTCCTTAAACGTGTCCTTCCACCAAAAAAAGAAAACCAAATTTAAAAAACTTGATCAGCATTAGATCAAGTTTACATCACGCTTTATAAAAAGTATGAAAATTATCTTCTCCCAATATCTTATGAAAGCAACCGGGATGGGGGAAAAAAAAAAAGCTCTTCAGAGCCAATCAATTTATTGTAGATGTTGCTTCCTTGTTAAACTTCTTCTTAGGTGCTTTCAGAGCCTTAAATCATGGATTAAAGAAACTTTACTCCAACTTCTTTGTGAAGGACTGAAACACTTATGATCTGTTTGAGTTAACGTTCATCAATTTTCTTGCAGAAACACATCCTATATGTCTACCATCACTTGGCAAGAAATTTTATTTTTATTGCATAATGACTTTTCTTTTTCTTCTATAAAAGGTATATATAGCTCTAGAATCTTTTTGGTAGGTTATTTTCTAATTATGTTTGTTGTTTATGCTTTGACTCTTTATAAAACTTTGTTTTAGTTAATATTTTTTGTCCTTCTATAAAAAATATATATATACGCTCATCAACCGACTTTGATATAGCTTCCTTTACTTATTAACTTATCATACATCAAGTTGATATATGAATAGAGGTCAAGGGTTCAGATTTTGCTTTTGTACTCCTCCATGTTTATGTCATATTATTTTTGTCTAAAATATTAATGTTTGCCACCCTAACTAATTATAAAACGCCATAACTAATTAATCAAACTCATCTAACTAATAATTAACTTTATTTTATGAGGGTAATTTTGATCTCTTACAAAATAAAAACTAGTTTTAGCTATGGAAAATGATCCCAAATCAGGTATTTCCTTAAAAAATAAGTCGTGAATTACTTATCAAATATCACCATTGCTTTATCAACTCTTGATAACAAAACCTGATTTAAGATTTTGCAATTTGAAAGTTCTTTTTCTGTCATTTTTCCTTTTAACTAACTTCATTAATTTATGTAAATTAAAATTGTTATTGGGTGCTTATAATAAAGACTGGAACAAGTGTGTGTGTGTGTATATATATTATTTGCTTGCATTGAGATGTCATGCTCAGAGATTATTCTAAGGATATATTTTAGCTTAAAAATGTTTTTTTTTTAACAATCTTAGAAGAGTCACTTTTCCATTGTCACTGTTTTAATCAAAGGGTGTGAAATTTACTTTTAATTATACTCTTCCATCACTGAGGACAATGGTAAATCTAGATAACTGCATGCTTTGGTCAAATCGATTAATAATATTTAATTCGGTTATTATTTATCAAATATTGACTTTGTAGAAAAGGCACACCCAGTTCATAGTCAATTGTCATTTTATATTTCAGAAATAATCGAACAATACACAGTTAAATTTATGATAAATAATATTCTTCACGTTAAAACATTATCATCAGATCGATCTATATATATATGTTTTCCTTGATATCGATGAGTGGCGCATGTGAGAGACCCCATTTTGCAGGAAAATTATTGAACAATTTTTCTATAAGCTGCATGTGATTGTAATTAGCAGATTCCCATGAAAATCCCTTAGCGCCGTTTGTTTTGGACCAATCCCTTTTGCCTTTTTGCTTCAATAAGTCATGATGATAACTTCATTGTTCAGTAACATTTTAATGCAGCTGCCCCGAATCTGGCTTTTGCTTTTGCAAGTATACTATACTATTATTTTATTTATCCTCATCAAAAGTATACCTATCACTATTAATTAAGGCAATTTTTTTCTTTTTTATATGGTTATCTAACTGAGTCACATTCAAGCATTATTAAACCTAATTAGAGATAACTTTTCCAAAAGAATTTCCTGCATTTATGCTTAAATGGCCAAAGCTCGTTTAATTAGAACCAACATCAGTTAATAACAAAATTTTTGTACATATTTAAAATCTTAATTGACTTTTCAGAAGTTAATTAACTCTAGAGTTCTTTTTTAAAAGGGAAAAAAAACTAAAATTCGTACATATATTGAACAGAAAACTGATCGGGCTTATTCATATTTCATCTCAATTGCCATTCTGATAATCGAACTTGAATATCAGAATATTGCAAGTTTACAATGTTCAAATTAATAATCTTCTCTACAAATAATACAAACGAAAAATGAAACATAAATACATACATATATATAGCCTTCATCAAACAAAACCAAACTGATAATTAAACCCAGAAAAATCACAGGCCCATCTACATGACTTATTAGAAATTCCAATAATATCATATTATTGTTCTTTAGGAAGCAAATTAAAGCACTACGTAGGTATGGCAATAGCAATATAATTGCTGATATTGTATATATATGTTTGCATATATGAGATTTAATTTAAATAATAAACAACCAAAATGTGGCTTATTCCCTTTATTGTATGTATTTCTTTTTGAACAACAAAATGAAAATTAATTGTTTATGAAGAATTAATAATCTCCCTCTCCGTGACTTAGGCATAATTGCACATGCCATAGACACAGAATTCACCTTTCTCACACCTGTGGTTGCAGGCTCCACAATGCCTCTTATCAAAAGCCAATTCAACACATTGCCCTCTGCAACAAGTTTGAGTGAACTTGCACTTGTTCTTGCATGCTCCACAGTTCTTATCGTCGTATTCCAAATCCACACACTTGTTGTTGCAGCACGTCGAGTTTTTATAATAATTATTATTATTGCCTTCTTCTAAATAGTAGCAAACCTCGTTGTCCTTCCTGCAGTGGTCGGCTGCGTTAGGGTTTTTCGGCTGGTAGCCGCCGTATCCATTGCCGTTGCCATTGTTGGACGCCGCCAGAAACCGGCTTACCTTCTTGGAAGGTAAGGGTATCTCCACTTTGTTCTCATCATCATGATGGTTTTGTTGTTGGGTGATGCCGTTCATGGTGATGGTGAGAGAGATGGACACAGACAAAGCCATGGTCAATGCCACGATGAACACGATGACTCCTTTTAAGAATGCCATGGCTTTGCTCTCGAGTTATGATTCGAGAGCCAGTCAGAGAGGTAGAGAGATGGTTATTCAGGTTTGAGAGAGAAGAATGGAGAAGATCTAGAGAGAGGGGGGGGGGGAGTTGTGTGAGTGTGTTTGGGTTGGGGGGAAGAGTTAGGGTTTATAAGGGAGAAGAAGGGAAGGGTTGACGCGAGAAAGATGGGAAAAAGGTGATGAGAGTGGGTGCATTGCATGAGGAAGAGTAGGGTTGTGGGAAGTAATAATATTTTTATATATAATATATTTTCTGTTTGCAAATTAAGAAACTTCATTGAGTTCTATGAGCTGGGGCAAAAAAAAAAAAAAATCAGTTATATGTTGACCACTCCATTATTTCATTTTGAGACTATTCTACGCTTCATACGTACACGCGTTGATATTTTGGAATATTCTACGTGAGAATGAGAATCATCAAATTAAAATTTTCACACAATTGGATTTTTTTTTTTTTTTGACAGGACACATTTAGTTTGTCACACCGGCAGTTTATCATAATTTTAATTAGGTTCGAAGATAGTTATTAAGTTTAGTGAAAAAGGCTTACTCAGTTTATCATAATTTTAATTAGAATTGTTCGAAGATAGTTATTAAGTTTATTGAAAAGACTTTCTCCCTTCGGTCTTAATTATAGAACAACATTTATGAGTTATTTTTAGTCCTAATTATAAGACAAAATTTTAATTTTTTCCTAAAATACCCCTATTTTATTCCCTCAAGTGTGTTTGATTTTTGGTAAGTATATGTATATATGTGCTTAGACTCTTCCCAATGAAACTTTTAAATTATTGGATTTTAATTTGTTCATCGATCAACTGATGTTAATTTGCCAATATATATATATAGACACACACACACATATTTATATATGTATATACATATATGTGTGTGTATAAATATATATGTATATATGTTTGCATGTATACCTATACACACACACATATATGTATATGTAGCAAGACTATTATTTCAATTAGAAAACGTATTGAAAGAAAAATTCTAGGTCGGAGAAGTACATGATAGGGGTTATTGATTCACTTCTACTTATGTCATTTAAAATTTATATAAGGGCATTTTAAGAAAATTAGTAAAATTAACTAATTTAATTTCTCTCTTTAATCTCCCTAAAATCGGTTAAATATGTCATATAATTAGGACCGGAGGGAGTATATTTTTTAAATTTGTTAGAAGGTTGAATTAGTCAAGGTGATTAGTTTGTTGTTAATTAGTGTTAACCACATAGTTAGTTGGTGATATTATAAAATGTACATATATAGTCATGTATCATTGTATAGATGTGTGGAATGGTTGAGTCCTCGCTAAAGAAAGAGTTTATAATTAGGGTAAATTAAATCACCTTTGGAATGGTTGATTACTTCAATGGTGAGAATTAATTGATTCTTGATTAATACAGTAATAAGATTCTTCCTTGTTTAGTTAACATAGTTTGTACAATTGTCAAAAAAATTGTATAGAAACTCTTCTTTATTGTCATAACTCACGCACCACATTACTTACTCCATAGAGGTTTTGAACTCACAACCTCGTGCAGGGAAGTATTTGGTGTCTTTTAGGATCTGTTTGGCATGAGGGATTTAGAAAGGGAGGAGATCAGAGGAGAGGGGAGGAGAAATTTTATAAGTTGGATATTTAAAAATTGGAGAAGTGGTATTACAATTTTTTTAATAAAGAGAATATCTAAGATAAAAGAGAAAGAAAAATTAATTTCTATATTTTAATGACATTTCTCTAATTTGTTAAGATCCAACTCAATTTTTTTTTCTTCCCATCCAAATCCTTCATATCAAACAACCCATAAGGCTATAAACTCATCCTTTTTTCTGAGAGCATGATTATTCTTAAATATTTATGTAATACTCCTTCTGATTATAAATATAAGATCTATTTATCTAATTTAAAAAGATTGAGAAAGCTAAATAAATTACTTAATTATTGCATATGTGATATGATCTATTTTAAATATTTCTGTGCAAAAAATAATTTATATAATAGTTTATAAGTCGGAAAAATTAATTTGGAGAGAAACATGATAAATATAAGAGATAAAATAGAAAAAAAAGTAATATTTTGTACCAAAATTCACTTCTAAACTGATCTTATGTTTATGACTCGAAGAACTAATCAATAGTAAGTAATGACTGTCACAACATATTGTGTGTGTGTATAGGAAAAATCACCTTCCTATTAACTATATATTAACAATAATGCTCAAATCCAAAATTGTTGAATCTTGATATGTAATGCAACCTTTATATAGTCACACCACGTGTTACTATAACATAGATGTCTAAAACCAACAAAAACCTGACACAATTATTGGTAGATGACTGAATCTCTTAAACATGACATCCTTGGTTTGAATGAGGAGGTGTGCATAGAAAAAATTTTGTTGAGAGAGAGGCAAAATCCACTTCCATGATCTCTATGCCTCGAAAAGATTAGTCTATAACTATCGATTAAGGGTACCTCTTGGATTCTTAAAAAAAACTTAGATGTCCAAAATAATTATTATCTTCTAACAATACCATTGGAAAAGCAAGGTACATGTTCATAAATTCACAAATATATAAAAACTTAATTCATATATATATATATATAAGGCGAGGGTATTAATGACATTTCATGCATGAGAATCACATGGGATGCCAATTGGTCGACGAAAGATGAAAACGCAGTGGCCGCCCGAGAGAAATGAGGCACGTCGTTAGGAGAAGCAAAGCAAAAGAAGCCTAAAACAATTAAACAAAAAACCATCTGCTATGCGTGTAGATGCACAAAAACAGAAACCTTGGCTCTTTTATTTTATTCATTTACCAAAATTGAACCCTTTTAATTAAGTTAACTAAGCCTCAAGAATTAATCCCCTTAATCATCATCCACGTGTACATTAATTAAGGCCTCGATATCGTATACTTGCAATTCAAAGTACTACGATGTCGCCATGCAATTAGGTTCACATATATAGCTTTTGACCCCAAAATCTTACGCGTTTATTTCATTTTTTTAGGTTCAATTTTCCATCATTTTTTTAATGGTTTGACTTACGTCCTTGTGCTTACAATAATGTCTTCGTTTTTATTTTTTGATTTTTTTTTTAAAAAAAATCCCAGTTGTCAGAAAATTTGAAAAAGCGAAAAATTAGTTGCAAACGTACAATATAGTTTTCCTACATAATGCAATAATGTTCATACCAACAAAACGTAACGCGTCAATGCTTCAAACATATATAGACACAACATCATTGTGTACACAGACATATACATAAATGAATATGTTTTCGGTCCTAAATATAAGACGTATTTATTTAATTTGGAGAGATTAAGAAATCTAAATAAGTTATTAATTATAGCACATGTGACACAATCTCTTTAAAATATATATGTGTAACATTATATTATATATATGAAATTATAAGTATGGGAAATTAATTAGTTTAAAAATTATAAATATAAGTGTTAAAAAGAAAAATTGTCTTAAATTTAGGATCAAAATTCACTTCCAATCTAGGCATATGTTTAAGATAAGAGGGGGGGTAGTATATTTAATTAGGGTGTTCAGGAGGCTCAATAATATGACATTATGACTCGATCACTTAGCTAGGCTGGAGAATTGGGCAGAGTATTGATTCGTTCCAACCCAATGCTTATATATATAACTATATAAGCATCTATATAGATGTATATCTATACACACACATGTATATATATGTATGTATTTGTGTATATATATATATATATGTATACATATATGTATGTATGTATGTATAATGTATATGTGTGTGTGTATGCACTAATGTCTACCAATCTGGGCTGGCTATTGCTTCTTCGTGCCACTTCAAATTTTGAAAGCAAACTAAAATAACATTCTTTTGGTTTTTATGGCACGAAATCAAAAAGTCTCAGCTCGTAGATATTTGGAATGCTTTTGCATTAATTTTTAAATAATGTTTTTGTATTTATGAAGAAATAAAAAAAATATTTATGTATTTTTCTGGATATTTTATTCATGCACGCATATAGTTTTTTTTTATTCATTTAGTGGTATGATATTTACAATATTTAACTAATATTTTTTTTCCCGTTTCAATAAGCGAATTTTTTTATTATAATATGATGCAAATTGTAAATATTGTTGGAAATTTCTTTAGTGCCCTAGAATGTGTTTAGATTATGGTTAACTAGTCCACACAACGTCAATTAGTATTACTTCCAAGATCTCAATATTCACTATATATGCACATTATTGAGAATCTTAAATACTCCTTTAAGATTGAGATCTCATACACTAATCAATGCCCTCATATCATTTTTATTTTTGGTTATCCAGAGCTTCACCCTGATTAATCCAGATCCGACCCAGGTCGCACACATGACCATGGTGGATGAATCTCCCAGCAGAATTTTTCTACATTTACAAGGCAATGCCCTCATATCATTGTTAGTGCAGTTTCATCATCTGATGACTATTAGACAGAGTCGACTAAAAAGGCCCAGCTGATGGTGGACAAAAAATGCATACACATGTATTTTATTTTGAAAAATATGTCCTCAAAGGGAAATATTATGAGAAATATTAGGAGATATATATTTTAGGATATTTGAAGGTTGGTTAAGAAATTTAAGTATTATTAACGCTAGGAAGTTATAGCATAAAAATTAGAATGTCATTTGAAAAGTGAAAGTGCATGCATATGTATACAGTACCAATAATCTCTAAGGAGTGTAAGTGTTTACGTGTGACAAGGAGAATTGTTCATACCTTTACTTTTATATAGTAAGAGATTATATAGATTTTCTTATCCCACTTTCAATATTGAATAATTTTCAATGCAACCCTATAGATTTGGCTTTTCGTCTCTCTCTTTCCATCTACTTCCTCTCCACTATCAGATCGACATATTATAGTAAGAAGTTTCCTTTAGTCACTAGATAATATATTATAAAATGACTGATAAAATTTATTTATTTTTAATAATTCAAAATTCAAATCATCACTAAACTTTAGTCATAATAGTTTAAAACTATGATACAAAAATATTTCAAGAGAGAAGTCAGATCCAATTTAATGTTGTGCGATAGTCTTAGTAGTATATATTTTATTATTCAATTTGCCTATTTAAAGGCTCTACTTGCCAGAATCTCTGAATATTAACTATATTTCAGAGTTTTTCAATTGTATTGATATTGATCAATGACTTTACATTATATAGAGATAGCAACTGTGTGCATGAGATAAGCGAGTGATAAGCGAATGCACAAGTGGTGTAACAGAATGAATAACAAACCATCTACTTGCATGACACGTGACTACTACAACCGTAATGAATTCATGCAGACACGTGGCAATCTAAAACTAACTAATCTGCCATTATTTATATTTGGTTAATATTCTCCCCGCTGAGGTCTGGCTCCTCTTGTAGATGGCTTTCCTGAGCTTTCTTCTCAACTATTGAGTTGCTGTTGTGAACTTCATCTTCAGCTAGTATGTTCAATTTATGCTGGCAGTAAGCAAACATGCTATATACTTGTGGCTTTGTTAGAATATCAGCAACTTGATATGAAGATGGTACATATCGAACAGTCACAATACCTGTAGCTACATTTTCCCTAATAAAGTGAACATCCAATTCCACATGCTTGGTTTTGGAGTGCAAGACAGGATTGTATGCAAGAGCTACAGTGCCTGTATTATCACACTAGATACATGGTGTGTTGACAACCTAAACATACAATTCCTTCAATAAAGATAGCAGCCACATTAATTAGATCAGTGATGGAATCAGCTACACTTCTATATTCTGCCTCTGTAGCTGACCTGGACACAACTTGTTGCTTTCTTGAAACCCACAAAATTGGATTAGCACCAAGATATATACAGAAGCCACTAGTGGATCGTTTATTCTCAAGGAGTATTTGAACTTCATCTTGGTCGTTTTTCTTTTTGCTGATGCCTCCCCAATCTGAATCTGCATAAGCCTGGATATTAAATTGTTGTACTGGTTTAATGAGTAACCCATATATGGGTGCTTGTGCCATTGAGATATCTGAGAAGCCTCTTAACACAGTTTCACTGCTTCACAGTTGGTTCATGAAGGAATTGACTCAATTTGTTGACAGTGAAGGCTATATCTGCCCTGGTATAACATAGATATTGTAATGGCCCTATGATATAGACGAGGATCTGAGAAAGGCAAGCTGTCATTGGCAAACAGCTGAGTATTGATAGCCATGGGGAGCCATAAGCGTATGCACCAATCATGTGTGTTTTTGTAAGAATATTATGTATATATTTTTTCTGGGTCAAGTGAATTCCCTTGGTAGATATATGAAACTCAATGCCCAAAAAGAAAGATAGTTCACCTAAGTCCTTCAATGAGAACACTGAGCTCATTGCATTAATCATCCTCTGGACTTCATCTTCATTAGAGCCCGTAAGTACCAGATCATCCACATATACCAACAAATAAGTAACATGATCATTGGTTTTTTTAATGAACATGCATGAGTCAGCTATGGCAACAACAAAACCCAGAGTTTTCAAATATGTACTGAGCTTCACAAACCATGCTCTAGGGGCTTGTTTTAACCCATAGAGAGCTCTTTTCAGCTTGCAAACAAGGGGTGTCCCTGTTGAGTCCAGTTGAACAAAACCTGGTGGCTGCTACATGAAAACTTCTTCAGTCAGATCTCCATTTAAGAATGCGTTATTGAAGTCTACCTGGTGTAACTTCCAATTGTGGGTAACAACAAGAGTGAGCAATGCACGAATGGTACATGCTTTTACTACAAGACTGAAAGTATCACGATAATATGTGCCTGCTTCTTGAGAATACCCTTTAGCCACCAACCTCCCTTTATAGCGTGCAATGGAGCCATCTATATGAGTTTTCAGGCGACACAGCCATCGGCATCCAATCACTTTCCTATCAGAAGGCAATGGAACAAGATCCCAAGTCTGGAACTTTTGAAGTGCATCATATTCTTATTGAATAGCCTTTGTCCAATTGGGATCAGAAAGTGCTTCATCAATAGTACTTGGTACAGATACATCTTCTGCCACTGTGAAAATCTTGGGCTTGAAGACACATGTTTTACTACTTCTGGTGATCATGGAATGGGTATTGATCGTGGGGGAGACCTGATAGGAATCTCAGACACAAAATCAGCAGCAAGTGCAGGCTCACTAATAGGTTCTGATAGAAGTACATGTACATATGAATGACTGGAAGGTGAGGGATTTATAGTTGGGATATCAGGTATGATGAGTGGAGAAGGTAAGGATGGAGTGTACGACAAAGGAGGAATAACAAGTGGTTTGAAGCTAGTAGGGACAGATGTCTGAGGTGAAGCATGGCGGATATTGAATTAAGATTGAGCAGGGAAAGAATGCTCATGGAATTCCACATGCCTGGTGATGTATACTCGGTCTGAGGTCCTGTTTAAGCATTTGTAGCCTTTATGATGTGTACTGTATCCCAGAAATAAGCAAGATGTAGATCTAAATTCAAGATTGTGCTTATTAAAAGGTCTAAGAAAGGGAAAACACTCACAGCCAAAAACTTTGAGCAATGAATAATCAGGTTTAGTGCCAAAAATATTTTCATAAGGTGTAAGACCTTGTAAAACTGATGTAGGTAGGCAGTTTATCAGAAACACAGCAGCAAGAAATGCATCACCCCAATAGAACAAAGGTAGAGAAGCATTGGCCAATAGTGTTAGACCAGTTTCAACTATGGACCTGTGTTTCCTTTCAATGAGGCCATTCTTTTGAGACGTGTAGGGATATGAAAATCTGTGTTGAATGCCACATTGAGTGAGGAATGGAGTGAAGGACAAGAATTCTCCACCATTATCACTCTGAACTTGTTGAACCTTGGTATTAAATCTGTTTTCAGCAAGGAGTTTGAATTCCTTGAATTTCACTAGTGCATCAGATTTTTTGTGTATGAGATATATCCAGGTGAATCTACTATATGCATCCACAAAGGCCACATAATATGTAAAACCATTAGAAGCAAAGGGGGCAGGGCCCCACAAATCCATAGACACAAGTTCAAGTGGTTTATTGTATATAGTGGATGAAGCTACAAACGGTAGTCGGACTTTTCTCAATCTTACAAGCAGTACAACTATCATTACTGAGATTTTTGGGTAAATCAATATTCATTGACTTTAATACACTCTTTATAGTAGTAAATTGAGGGTGAACAATCCTAAGCGTGCTGCTTGCCCTTATCTTCGACTCTCGGTCCTCCTGACCCTGAAGCTATGATAAGAGCTGAGGTCCAATGCCCACCGGACCTCAGGTAATGGTTAACCTTATGTTCAAATATGACAGTATATGGATGACAGATATTCATAACATTACAGCGGTATATCAGTACATAAGCATACATCAGATGTAAGATTAATACAATAACAGTACATAAGCACACAGCAGATGTAAAGTCTCACACATGTGTCTGCACTATCCAGTGCCACGATAGCAACTTGTGTCCTCAGCGCTAGGAAAACTCAAACGGTATTATCAAAACTATAATCCGTGTAAAGCTGAATGTATAACCAGTGATCTAAGATAGAGTCTCAGTCTATGAAATTATCTATCACATATAAGTATACATGAAGCGTTAGAGTTAGTGTTACAGTATGCGTCCGTACCTGAGTCGTGATAGCGGTACGTTTGTTGGTCGGTATGCATTCTCGGATAGCCTATAATAGTAATATCGCTTTATTAAGCCATAAATAATATCTAAGAGATATTTTGGCCACTAATGACTATTTTACCCCTGGTGAATTTATTTTCATTTAATATCCCTTTATTTTGTAAAAACGTTGGTTTACCTCTTCTGGCCAGATTTTCTCATAACTTTGGAAAATCATAAATAATTCTAAAAAAATCGAAACGGAGTTCCGTAAAATTCCTTGGAATCCTTATCATGTATAACTTTGAGGAAAAATAATTTTTTTTACCCATATTTAATATATCATTCCCAGATTAATGTTCTTCAACCTCTGCCCAGAATTTTCCCAGAAAAACATGGCCTAACTTTAGGAATTGTTATCTCCTTTTACAGAACTCATATTGCTACATATTTTATATATTTAAAACGCCCTGGATGTCTAATTTGTCCATGAAAAATTTCATGATTTTTAAATATTATTTCGAACATAAATTTATAGCCTCAATGAAGCTGACTCCAGAAATCGCCTAACCGAAAAATTTCGCCAGAACTTCGTTACTTTGATGTTTCTCTTCCAAAAATTTTCCTATATCACTTCCTTCATCATTTTTTCGAAATAAAGCTATTTATAACCATAAAAACATGAAAATAAAATTACTCTAGAATATTTAAGATCAAAACAACATCTATCTACGAAACTAAGAACTCAAACTTAAAGAACTTACTTACCAATGCTCTAACTCCTTCAAGATGCTCCTCCTCCTCTCTCACTTCACTCTATATGCAGATCACAAAGCTTGTTTTGGTGTGAGATTTTGTGAAGACTAAAGGCCCCTATGTATGTATAGGAATTTGGTATGGCATTTTGGCAATTATTTCTAACCTAATTCATCTTGAATTTCATCCCTTGGATCAAAGAAATTTTTGAAACACTCATCCTCACCATTCAACACTCCAAACCGTCCCCCCCCCCCTCTACATTATATCCTCTTCCATTTTTGCAAAATATCCCTTACATTTGTACCTAAGTCTTGACTTAATTTTACAACATGTGCTAATTGAATAATATCCAAGTTTGTGTGGCTCTTCTTCCTCCCCAAAATTGAATGAAACCGTGGCCTCCCCCTTCAAGCATTCTCAATTTTCTTTTTGCTTTATTCTAGAACTTAATCCTCATTGGTTCATAGCTAATTACTTGGATTAAGACTTTTTAAATAATAGAATTAATTTAGGCCTTAGGATCTTGCTTTATTAGACTTAATCTTGGCCGTTGATTTTAGTTGACTTGTCAAAGTTGATTAGTAAAGCTTGATTAGTGTCTTAATCCTATGCTTAGTAGTCTCTAATACATCCTTTGTTGGTCAATTAGGCTTACTTGTTAGGGATTTTATGTAATCAATCTTATACACTTCTTAATCATGCCTTTTTAATTATTAATTAATTAATTACGAAAATTACATAAATATTTTAATGTTTGCAAATTTAATTGCCCATTAGTTGTTGATAATTTTTCTTTAATTGGAATAAGTATTTTCATGTCATTCTGTCATCTCTTATGATTAAATTAAGATTATACTTAATTATGGTACTTTATGGTATTTTAACATATTGTCCTAATATTAATTGTGAATAATTATGCAATTAACTTAATTAATAAAAATTCAATTGCCTCACAATTGTTTATAGTATTCTTTAATTACCATAATTATTTTCATAATCCCTTATAGCTTAACCTTGATTATATTAAACTAGATGTTAAAATATTAAGTGTAGGGTATTTTATGCTTCCTATTTAAAGATTAGAACCTAGATCTTGATTTACTAAAACTCAAGGAAAATTGTCCAAGAATTTTAATAAGTAAAATACATAATTTAGAGATAACATACTCTCCTATTCCTAACATGTATCATTTGGTCTTTGGTTAATCCTAATTTCTAGAGGAATTTTCCTAAATTAAAAAGAAATAAATTGCAATATTTTGAGACCACATATTCACCTAAATTTAATAGGTTTTAATTATCAAAATATAATATGTATGATAAATATGAATTTCAGGGTATTACAGGGGGCCAAATAGGTGAGAAAGTAAAGATTTTAGGGTTATTAATCTAAAATTATAACGAAAATAATTTCCTCCAATGGCTATTATCCTTTGGTTAAAAAGATGTCTGATTACATTAAATATCCATTGAATAAAAGGGAGTGATCAATGAATTGTCTTTTCATTTCTTCCACAAGGCTTGCATTCGCGTCATTATTGTCCTTCTTTGATTAAATTTCAGTGACCTTCTTCCCTCTTTCTATTTTCTTATGTTTCTCTCTATTTTCTCTCTATCTCTCTCGCGTTCAGCATTTAGCCATGGCTTCTCCACTACCTTACACCCTAAACGTTGTATGATCAGAGCTTGAATCCTTCAAAAAAAAGGACAACGTTGTACGATTTGTGTGGAATTCACCTGAATGAAGTGGCTTCCATAGTCCAGTGTTTTATTGGATACTTCCCAAGTCTCCTGCCTACTATGTGGCCATTGTTCTGCTTTTTGTTTTTCGGTCTTTAATTTATGAAAGCGAAATTTCTAGTGAGATTTGAGTTTATATGTTTGTTCTAGTGCTTGCAATTGATTCGCTTCTTCTTTTGAGCACCTGATTATGAGATTCTACTTTGAGATTTTAATAGAGTTTCTTGATCTTCATTTTCATTGTTGTTCTTCTTCATGGTCTATCACCATTATGAAGAGGAAAACATTTTTAAAAAAAAAATTAGCTACTTTCAGCGTTCAAAATTCTATTTTAAGACGTTTTAAGCTTACTTATGATCGACTTCCTAAATATTTATTTAGGACGCTGTAAGTGGACCTTACAACGTCCTTTTTTCTAGGACACCCTAAGCTCTACTTACTATGCCTCTCAGATAGGCCCCCCTTGAAATAGGACGTCAAAAGTGCAAAAAAAAGGACACCATAACCATTTTTTGTAGTAGTGAGGGGAAGAAAACGCCAGTGGCGTTGCACAATCCCATTGAAGAAGCAAAATAAGGCGAACATGGAGAAGAAGGCGAAGATGAAGTTGGGGAAAAGATGAAGCCGGAGATCCATGGAAAGGTCACCATCACCATCGTGGAGAAGTAAAAATAGATCCAAAAGAAGCCGTAGTGGAGACTAACCTACATTTCCAACGGCAGAGCGAAGACCATCAACATCTTGAAAAGCCTTTGGAGAACGGAGGGAAAATGAAGTTTGTAGTCGATACAACTATTTTGGACTTCATTGTAGATAGAGGTAAGCCGACTGGTGACAGAGGTCGCTACAGCTTTGCCGGTGGCAAAGCCACTATTAGGTACTAAAGACAGTGCCATATATAACAAAGGGACTAAATTAAAGAAGAGAGTGTATGGGGCAAGGGAAGCATAGATCTATGATTCTTGTCCAATAGCAGAGAATAGCGTGGATCTACAATTTTTTTTTTACTCTTTCGACGTCCTAATTTAAAATTGGGATGCCAAAAGCCCACTTTTAGCGCCTCAATTTCAAAAGGGATGCCAAAAGCGGTCCTCTTGGAGCCAAAAGCCCTACTTTTGGCGTTCCTTAGCTTTTCAAATTGGGATGTTAAAAATATGGCTTTTGGCATCCTAATTTTGAAAAGAAATGCCAAAAATATACTTTTGGCATCCTTTTTTGTTAAAGGGATGCCTTATATGTCAAAATTCTTGCACATAATTACAAAAATGCTACTTTCTTGATTTTTTACTTTTTTTTAAAAAAACAGACATTTCTTAAGAAAGTAAAATCTATTTCTTATAATAGTGGATCGGACGCACCTTTACCCCGTTTTATAAGTAGATAATCCATATGTTTTAATAGGCATGAAGTAACGTATTAGAAGGTTGGTGGAATATTCTATCTTCTCATGCAAAGGTTGTCCCAAGTTATCTTGAATGAGAAAAAAAAAAAAATATGGCGGGTCACATGAAAGCCAACCCAAAGTGGTGTGAAGAAAGAACCTTGCAAAAGAAATTAATGCTTCGTGAAAATAATAAAGTCACAGAAGTAACCATTAATGGCTGAGATCGGAGTACAGATACGAACTCCAATCACTTTCTACAGTATATTCACCATCTGAAATTCGGAATGGAAGAGAACATGATGAAAGAAAAGTTTAATTTACAGAGTTATTCAACAGTTACTCTAAAACTAACTCCCATGCATAAACCCATGTCTCAGGTGTAGTTACCATGATTTAGATTTTAAATCATAAAGATAAAAACTCCTCATTTAGAGCCATGTCTCTCTTTACTTACATAATAGCCTCACTTTTGGGCGTAACCCTAATCTACCCATGTAGACTAGGTATATTCCAACAGTAGTGTAAGACACCAATTTGATCGCAGCTTTGAGCTTATAAGAGGTTCAACGAAAGCACCAATATTGTGATCTAAAGACTTCAGAAAACCTATTCACATATTTTTCCCCCTCAAATTCAAGGGGTAACTACTAAGGCTCTAAAGGTTACAAGCAGAATCAAACTCACATATGCCTCTTACCTCCTACTTATAGATAAGCTTTTATATATATAATTTACTCACTCTTTGAAAAAAAAAAAAAAAAAAACCTTTTTATCTTTCTCACATCTTCCTTAACTCTATTATTTTTCCTCACAATAGTAGCTAGCCCATCATTAATCTCTTTGTTATGGTCCAAGTCTATATCAAAACTATATATCGATCAGTCCATTCATTACTGTCATACTCAAATTAAATACACACATATATATGGACCAAATTTAGAGAGAGAGAGCTTAAAAGTGAAAATAAAGAAAGAGGAGGGGTATTATTAATTAATTGGTATTTAATTTATTTATAGAGCAAGTAGAGCTATTTGGTATTTATTGACCTTAGGGTCACAGATCACAGCACATTATGCAGTAGGAATTCTATAATTGATGGCATGGAAAAAGCCTGTGCTCACTCTTTTTTAGTTGCCGTTTATATACTATTTTTTATGAATGTCACATTCTCATCATAATAATTTCTATATATAACTACCAATGATCCCTTTCATTTATGAGTGTCACGTTATGACCTTAATATGATAATACGGAGTAATGTTTATTTGAAGATACATTATACTGAATCAGGAATTTTTACTTTTATACATTCCTAATTCTATGTATAATTTCATATGGGATTTTCTGTCACGCCGAGTTTAATATCCTATTTAAAGTTTTTAACAAAACTATTTAATATCCTAATAACATGTCATCTTTTGAAATAATTGACGAAATTCCTGCAATTAAAACTTTGTGCATTTTTTGCCTTGTTTTTATTTAATATTAAAATACATTTTTACAATAAATAATCGTCACTTAATTATCGTTTTTCCACCTCCTATATATCCTTCAGCTAAATTTAAGAAATGAAGTATATTATTTTGTTCAAAATATGCTGTAATTAATTTGATATTTAATTTAATTAGTCAATTATATATGTGCAGTTCATAACCAAATTAAGAATAAATTAATTGTTTAGGATAAGAGGAAGCAGTGATACTCTACAAAGTAAGACAGTAAACAGTAATCACTACAAGTTTAGTAAATAAAAAAGAAAAGGATCATATTTTAAATATGCTGAAAGAACAATAAAAACAAAAAACAATCGTATTTTGCTCTGAAAGAAGTATATGTATCTTCATTTGACGATATTAATTATTTTGGAGACAAATTAAATTTAGGATTATAATCCTTGAAAAAGCTTACAAATAAACATGCATGGACCATTCATTACACGTACGTACACCAACGTAAATAATTATAAATGGAGATAATTGTAGCTTTATATCGATGATTGATCTCTTGTTCTTGTTCTAGTTTTGTTTTCAAGGCAATCCACCACCAACTCCTCCTCCGGCTCCTCCACCAAATCCTCCTCCGGCTCCAGCTCCACCTCCGAGTCCACCGCCACCTCCAAAACCTCCACCACCACCTCCTCCAGCTCCCCCACCAAGCCCACCACCTGCACCTGCACCACCCCCAAACCCAGCTCCACCTCCAAAACCGGCCCCACCTCCAACTCCACCACCGCCTCCGCCACCAAAACCACCACCACCTCCACCACCAGCTCCCCCACCTACACCGGCACCTCCCCCAAATCCAGCTCCTGCACCACCACCAACTCCTCCACCACCACCAACTCCTCCGCCACCGCCAAAACCACCACCACCTCCGCCACCTAGACCACCACCGCCACGGTGAAACAAGTTCTTCTGATCCTCAAAGGAGCCATTGTCATTAGTCCCAACGAGGTTCCTGGCGCCATTGGAGGAAACAAGAGCACCAAGAAGAACCAGAAGAAGAAGAAGAAGGCTATTAGAAGCCATGTTGACGTAAGAAAACTTTGAGAAGAAAGAGATGAGTAGTATGTGATGATGAAGATGGTGAGAAAGTGGGAAGGTATTTATACAGAAGTGGGGAAGAAGAAGAAGACAAGTAGGGTTGATGAAAGCCATAAATGGATTCATCTTCTTAACTATGCAACGCGTTGTTCAATTAAATGCCTCCAACTGTCTCTTTTGAAAAAGCGATTGAGACTATCCACCTGCTATACTGTCTTTGGACCCAACCCATTATATATGTACTCTACCTTTGAAAATTATGGATATATTCGGTTGATATTCGTATAGTTTTTATATTTATCGGTGATATCCTAATTTACTCTCATTGATGATGTTCCATCAATAATAATGAAAGAGATGAGGGAATTAAGGAACTAAACAAGGTAACTAGCTAGAATGTTTTAGAAAATACATGATATATTAATTAAATTAAATAATTTTTTAATCTAATCAAATTAAATAAATATGTATTATATTAAATACGAAAGAGTACTTTATATATATATATAAAGATTAATTGAAGAGATATATACTAATTGCATTATTGGTTTCTATTATAAGAGGGGCTCATATATATATAAGGAATGTGTGTGATGTGAAACAGAATGAGGAGGAAATTATAAAGGGGAAGAGAGGGAAGAGAAAGGGGCGGGGGTAGTACAATAGGAAATTTCATTCGACTATCAAAGTTTTTTTTTTTTTTTTGAACAATTCTAGAGTATTTCATTACTGAGGATAACAAAGGTTACAACTAATCAAAGCAAAGACAGAAACAAAATAAAACAAATACAACAAAATAAACTGGATACAATATTAACCGAACACCGTACATTAAATATATAAGAATAGAAGTAGAATCATGGACAAAATCGGCCTCCTCGATATCCAAGGTTAGAAGTGACGAGCAAGAAAGTGTTGGTTGGAAAACCCACCCTAAAGGGCACACAATCTTATAAGCAATAGCTGCAATTAAGTCAGCTAAATAGGTACTCCATCCTGGGGTAAAGAACACAGAAAACCCAACCTCAAAAGAAAGAAGACCATTGATGTCCTGAACAACACTTCTACTCCTCTGATCAAACATATTCGGTGACCTCAACAACACACTAAACAACACCTCTTTAGATCTTCCCCCAAGAACGCAGATCTGAGCTACCAAATGATAGTCGGATCTCATAACATTCAAACAGCCAACCAACCAAGAGGATTTGAACGCAGATCTGACAGATCTGTTTATTTCCCGAGCCAAAAACACCTCCACAAAACCCAGTAACACAAAAAAAGAAACACAAAACAGATAAATCTCACCTCTACAGATCAGATATGGAGAAGGAGAGGAGAGGACTCGCCACAAGGACGAGGGAAGGCCACATCTGACAAAACTCTGAGGGAGAGGACCATAACTCAAAGATCTGGACTCCAAAACATCAGGACCATGAGATCCAAGATCTGGACACCAAACTACCACTCGGACTCCCGTGGCACAAAAACAGTGCTCGCCGGTGGCTTGTGCATAAAGCACAAACCGCCGGCGAGGGAGCAAAAGCAGTGGGACGGAAAGTGCAGAGAGGAGAGAGGTTGGAGGAAAGAGAGGAGAGGGAAACAAATTTTTAAATTTGACCATCAAAGTTGAATACAAATGAGAAATCAAATAATGAGGATAATTATATGATAATTTAAATATCCTATTTTATTGAGATACTACGTACAAAGATTAAAACATAAATATAATAAATCATAATCTAATGAATAAATATCCTTATTTAATGATCTAAATATATAACACTAGATATCAAATTAAACCTCAATTATTCACTATCCCACATGTGATTATTCAGTTTCTGAAGAATATAATGGCTCCTTCGACGAATGCGTACGTAAGATATATTGATCGATCTCCATTGTATAAATATTCCCGCCAAAATGGAGCAAATATATAATGGGATTATCATTTCTGCATTTACTGCAGAAAGTTTTTTCTGCAGTAAGTGAGAAACGACATCGTTTGAGTAATTTTTTTTTGGAAAAAGATGAAGGGTGCCAACTTTCCCCGATTCCCCCTGCTACAAGCCAACGGTGTTTCTGACGGCATAGAGTGTGAAGATGAACGGTCTGAAGGCAATGCTGAGGAAGAATCCGAAATCGAGTCCGACAAGTCTCAGCCTTCGGAATGAGGATGATGAGATCGCAATCCTAAAGGGCTTGATGGATTACCATTCAAAGAGAGGTGCTGACCCATGCTCCGAGCTGTCGTTCTTTCATGAATACATGAAGAATAAGATCCATGCTGATGTATCTAAGAAGCAATTAGTGAACAAAATCAGGTGATGGGGTTGGAGGTTGAGTGCTTAGAGAGGGTGGGCTTTGGCAGAGGTGGGTGCTGCTGCCACAGGAGATCTATGAAGAAGCTCTTTACACGTTGGGTCCCACATTACTTTGCTTCTTTCTTCAACCTAAAACAGTCTGTGTTCCCTTTGTCTTTTTTTTAAAATAATAATAATAATAATGAAACTGTGTCGTTTCCCATTTGCTGCAGAAAAAATTTTCTGTAGAAATGATAATCCCATATATAATACTACTACTATAAGATATACAACATGCTTCATGGTTTCTAGGCAACTGCCCCCAATGAAGTAAAATGAATCTTTATTAATAATATATAATGTAACCTACAATTAATACTGGGTGGTCCTCGATTTGATTCTCATATAAATATGAACTAACTAGCAATTATAGTATTATCCATCTTTAGTTAACAGCATCATATATATATATATATATATATATATATAGGGAAAAACACTTCTCATATTGTAGGAGAAGTGTTTTCTCATGTCACACACACATGAAATGGTGGGACCCACATATATATATAATGCTCATTATATATATGTGTGTGTGTGGGTCCTACCATTTCATGTGTATGTAGGAATTTTCTTCTTCTCATGCAACATGAGAAGTTTAAACCTATATATATATATATATATATATATATATATATATATATATAATAAAAATAAACCTTTTCGGTTAATGATTGAGAGCTTCTTTTAATTATACGAGAGGTTTTCCTTAATTGATGACTATATGGTATGATAAGGAAAAAATATAATTAGGACAAGCAAAATATATACAAAATTATTTACAAATAAATTAAAATCAAGCATCATAATTTTTCATGCATGCATGCAACCCTTTACGTACATTTTATAATCCTAGGAATTATTTTATGTTGTGGATACACATTTTATAGCCGTTGGTGAAGACATCAAGTGGATATTGTATTGCATGAGATCTCTGTTTGTTTGAAAATCAACGTATTTTACATAATTTTATGTTTTGGCATATAAATATGTGATAAAAACAGTTTTGTTTCACAAAGTGTACAAGTGTTTTTTCGTCAAAGCTATACCAAAGAAACATATACGCACTCAAACATGATCCCATTTCTCATGAGATTGATCCATTTCCTAGCTAGAAATTCATTACACACATAAGCATAACCCTTTGGATTCATAAAAATTGTTGTTTTGGGTATTTTATATAGACAAAAAATATCATTATATTATAACCAAGATTCTAGAAAATTTTGATAGTATTTTACTAAATTATATGGTTGAACGCCTTAACTATGAAACATGGACTACATACATGGCTAAAAGTCTAAAAGATGCTCCCTCAAGTTCACTTTATATGTGTCTATATATATATATATATATATATTAGAAGGATTCATCCTTATACACAATATAAGTTATTTGGAGAATAATTAATAATTATTTGTCAATTTTACCCATATAATATAATTAAATGGTACTGTTTAAATGTGATTTTTTGTATTTTTTTTTGTCAAAGCCTTATTTAATATGGATAAAAGTTAGAAAAAAAATTCAATTCATGACATATTTAATGAGTTAACTATTACTCCATTGATCTTATTTATAAAGCATTTCCAACATGTTTCATAGAGGTTAAGAAGTAAGAAAAACCCTAAATTTCATTAACTTTGTCATAAAATTGAAATAATAATAATAATAATAATAAATAACTTCGCCCCTGTCTAATTGCATTATACCACATGAGAACAAAGTCAGCATAATAATAAATGAAGAGAAAAAAATGTATATCTATGTGGAAAATTTAATGAGTTGCCTTATAAATAGGACCATAAAGTTTATTCTCCCTCTACCCTATAAATAAGATTAGAGGAGTATTATTTTTTAGTTCTGATGAATTAATTAGTTAAAGTGACTTAATAAATTGTGTAGCATATAAGGAGTATATACAATCTTCCTTAAGTTATCGTGGAATCAGATTGTCTTTCTTTGGTCTTGATTATTAATGGCGATATGATGCTGCCACACATACCCCATTTTTCTATAAGAAATATTTAGAGATTGTCTTATTTTTCACTTATTATTTTTTCATTTTGCCTTTATTTAATTATCATATTTAATGCCAATATAATAAATTTTCACGGCCCCAAAGACTTATTACTTCTACTATATTTATTTTCTTATTCTCTTTCTTCTACAATATAATCCTCTTTATTTTAATAATTTCTTTATTCTCTTTCTTATTCCCTATCTCTTTATAAATAAGGGTATTTTAATAAAAAAAAAGTATTACAATTTTGACATATTTATTTTTCTTAATCGACATTTTTTTTTTTTGGTCAAATTAATCGACATTTTGAACCACAACATTCGGTTAAGTTTTTCTTATAAAAGGAATGAATGGGAGGGAGTATTACATTGAGCTTTGTATGACAGTTTTTCACCTTCAACATTAATTGGGTTTCAATTTTCATGTTAGTTGAACAACCTGCTAATGATTGGTTGTCACTAGGTCCTACGTTTAGAACGGCAGGGAGCATCTAATCCTTATTAGAAGGCATCAACTAACAAGTTTATTTGGTCTTTTTTATAATACACTTATTTATTCCCAAGGAGCATTAATTATTTGTTTTCATATAGGCCCCTAATTAATAAGGGTAGTGAGTGAAAGTAATAATTATATAATACTACCTCCGTCCCTAATTATAGGAGCAATTTAACTGATTTTGGGAGAATTAAGGAGAGGAGTTAAATTAGTTAATTTTACTCATTTTCCTAAAATGTCCTTATATAAATTTAAAATGACACAAGTTGCTCTAATTATAAGTGTTTCTAATTTGCTTTACGTTAGATATCCATGACATATTAGTTTATATATGTATATTAGTTGCTTTTTATATAACCATGTGTATACATATATGTATGTATATATATGTGTATACATATAGATCTATCTACATACATAGAGACACACACCCATATATCTACACACACACACACATACATATGTTTATATATGTGTGTGTGTTCACATATATATATCTACACATATATATGTAAACAGACATATATATAATGCTCCTAATAATAAGTATAAATAGGGGTATTATAGGAAAAATTTGACAAAAGTTAAAACTTGCTCTTATAATTAGGACCAAAACCAACTCCAAAATTTGCTCCTATAATTAGGGACGGAGGGAGTATTAGAATTTAGTGCAATTAGTAGGAGTAATATTGAAAATTACTTAAATTATAGGACAATTTTATTGAACCAGAGGGAATACATTCTAGTAATTTCCAACACACTTTTTTTTGGAAAAATTTCAAATAAATACCAAATGAATTTACAAAACCCCCAGAAGTCTGTTGAATTTGTAAAAAAACTGAGAGGTACCAAGGACCTATGAGGGATATGCAAATTCGTGTGAAATTACCCTTTTGCCCTTAGTTTTAAATAAATCAAATAAAAATAAAAAAAACCCCAACCCCCAACCACCACCACCGGTGGCGGCCGGCCGACCACCACCACCTCCGGCGGCCGGCCGGCCGACCACCACCACGGCCGCCGGGCGGGGGTGGTGGGGGTTGGGTTTTTTTATTTTTATTTGATTTATTTAAAACTAAGGGCAAAAGGGTAATTTCACACGAATTTGCATATCCCTCATAGGTCCTCGGTACCTCTCAGTCTTTTTACAAATTCAACAGACTTATGGGAGTTTTGCAAAATCATTTGGTATTTATGTGGAATTTTCCCCTTTTTTTTATTTACTTAATGGTTTCATCTTTTGAAGCTTAGAGTACGAAATTTTTCACCTTTCCCAACAAATATACTTTCAAAATTTTTAATATTAAAAAATATAACAAGACCTTGATATATATATATAAAAGAAAGGACCAATCATCCATCCGAGAATACATGCCTTACAACAAAATAAGGAGGGGGCATTAATTGGCCTACATTTCAGTTTGAAAATAATGTTGTGTTGGATTGGTGGAATTAATTAAATGTTTGGTTTGGAAACATGCATGTGCTGGTCGATTTTCAAGCTATTATGGTCCCACTTCATTAATCTCACCATCTAATAGCCCTCCTATACATATATTCCATTCAACAAAAAAAGTATTACAACCACTTCACTGCTTCCTTCTATGGACTCCAACCATTTTTTTAATAATTTTAAATAAGAGTGATATTCAACTTAACTAATACTCCCTCCGGTCCTAACTATAAAAGCTAGTTGACTTTTTTGGAGAGATTAAAGAAGCTAATTAAATTACTTTAGAGTATTTTTATTTTTATTTTTTTCTTCAAACTATTTAGTTTGACTAATAAACTAATATATTATCTATGGATATACAACATATAAAATGATTAAGTATCTTATTTAGCTTCCTTAATCTTTCAAAAAAAAAGTCAACTAGCTCTTATAATTAGGACCAGAGGTAGTATCTCAATAAGTGACTTGTAATATATACTCTACCACCAATGAGTTAGATTAATTAGTTAGATATGAATATTCCTGAGTTCAAATTTTATTATTTAAGCAGCCTTAATCCTTTTCATTACAACAATATGCTTATTAAGTTATATAAACTATGGGAAATACACTTCTCATATTGTAGGAGAAGTATATTCTCATGTCAAACACATATGAAATGGTGGGACCCACATCTTTAAAAAAAGATGTGGGTCCCACCATTTCATGTGTGTGTAGGAATCTTCTTCTTCTCATGCAACATGAGAAGTTTAAACCCCATAAACTATTTAGTGACATGAACAAAAAAGATTTTATTTTCCTTTTTAACTAAAATTATTTTAAGAAGATTTTAGGGAAAATCTCAAGAAAATACTACTTGAATTTCAAAATCTCAAATAGGTGATTTCTAAACAAAACGAGTTGTCAATTACTTTATTGTTCTTGTTAATCTCATTTATTATTGTTGTCAACAAAATTTTGAAATTCAAATAGTATTTTTCAGTGATTTTTTCAATATTTTAACACTTAAATTCCTATAAAATTTAATTCAAATGTAAATAGGAGTAGCGTCATAACATGTACTAGGTTAACGTGATACTTTTGAAAGTCAAGAACGTTATTTCTATCTGTAATACCCTAAAAACCTGTATCATAATTGGGTAAAATTATACCTATAAAAAGTAGGTGAATATGAGGTGTCAAACACTAGGTTATAATTATTTTATTTTCTAAGGAAAAATCTCTAAGAAATTAGAGAATTTAAGGGCCAAAGTGCCAAAATGACCAAAATACCCACAGGAAGGGTAAATAACTTAGGAAAATTGTGAAAAATCCTAAAAGGCAGTAAAATGATCAACTGAATTAGGAGAATATGCTACCTCTAATTATTGTAATTTTATAAATTATGAAATTGGAGAAATTGTGGGAAAATACTCAAAAAGAAGTGAAATGACCATAATACCCTTGTAATTTCTAAAAAATGCAAAAGGCATGAAAATACTAATGTTAATACAAGAGTATGAAGGTAATGAGGCATTGTAATTAAGAAAATTTTCAACAAGTGATAATGAAGTAATTAAGTAATATTGGGTTAATTACTTAAGTATAAGTAAAGGAAATTCACAAGTAATTATGTAAAACCCTAAAATTAGATGTTATTGGCTTAAAATTAGTAAAAACATGTTTACTAATTAATTGGAAATTTTGGAGAAAAATAGTTGAGTTTAGGTATTTTTAAGCCTAAATACAAGAATTGACCAATAGGAAATTTTGTAAAAAAGTTATATAAAATAATTATTAAATAATTATTTTATATATTCTTAATTAATTAAATAAATAATTAAAACGAAAATTAAAATAAAAAGGACCAGATTTGACCGAAATATTGGACCCATGAAAAGGAAAAAATGAATATATATATGTATATATGCAACTTGATAATATTATATTAATATAATTAATTAAAGTAAAATTTGATGAATAGTAAATTAAAAATTAGGAAACGGATCCTATCTAGAGATCTAGGAATGAGATTTCCAAAGTCAAGGTAAAATATTGATCAGTGAGTTTTTACCTTCAAGTGACCTCTTCCGAAGTTAATTAGAAGTAGTTTGTGCATTTTCCTAATAAAACAAAATAGGGAAAAATGCATGTAGGCATATTTTTGGAAATGAAGAAAATAAATTCTAACTCAATATCTAGGAATGAGTTTGAATTTATCTGGACATATTTGGAATCAGTGAATTTTTCTGAAGAGATTGATGGTTCGAAAACAAGTTTCGACAGGACGCGTTCGGACACGTTTTCGAGAAAACTTCAACTGGACTGTTGGAGCCCTATATGGGATCAAAATTTAGGTTAAATTGGACATTTCTACTAAGTGAGGAAATGGTTTCAAAGTTGTAAATCCAGAATTTTGAGATTTTTCCGAAATCACGCGAATCGGGTACCGATCGGAGAAATCGGTCAAAAGCTTCTGGAATGTGACACTTGGCCACCTCCCATTGGCCAACCCCTTGACTTTTGGGGCATGTTGAGGACGTCCAAGGAGAAAGAGGAAGAGGGGAAAACTTGTTTCAAAAGTTAGAATGGACGGTCCGGATCGATTCTCACAAAGTTGATCCGACTAGAAATCCTACCTCTTTTTCTATAAATACCCACCCCTTCCTCTTCACAATTCACACCATTTTCCCTTGTTTGGCTGAGCCTAGAGGGAGAAAGAAGAGAGAGAAGCTCGGAGATTTTTGCGGCGAAGCCACTGGAAAATTGTTCGGAGATCTTCAACGGGTAAGTCTTTCGGTCTTTAGACTTTAGTTCGGTAGTTAGTAGAATTGTTAGTTAGATTTAGGAAGTAGGTGATGAGATTCCTATTCTTGTTTTAGGGCTTGTTTGCATTGAAAAAATATGCAGAGGTAAAAACATAGTAGGGATCGAGTCGTAGAAAAGTTGAAGCTTTGCAGATTTTTCAAAAGTAGGGGTTATAATGTTAGAATAGCCTTTAAATTTTCAAGTATGATTGGATATCATATGGGAGGGCTATTTTAGTCATTATTTTCGAAAATCATAATTGCGTCGAAGTTCTGGCAAAATTTCGGGAAGAAAATTTCTAAGAGTAACGAAGTGCTGGCGAAATTCCGCCAATTAGGGGCATAGGGGCAAAATGGTAATTTTTACCTAAAATGCCAGTTATAATGCCAAATCACTAATGAAAGTGATATTACTCTTATAGGACGTCGAAATCCTAGTTTGCTGCCGTTCTGCTGTCCAACGTGCATTTGTCGGACAAACCATTGTTTTCCGTCGAAAGTACGATTCGCTGAAACATCTACGTACATCAACGAAGGTACGTTCGCGTCTTGTAACACTAATCTAGTGCTGCTCATATACATATATGTGATAGGTACATTCACGGATAGAGATTCTGTTAGGGGTCACCGAGATACATTCACGGTTAGAGACTCTGTTCAGGGTTACCGATTATTCATACAGTTTCACACGGGTTATAGAGATATTAATACCGTTAGAGTTTTCCTAGCGCTGAGGACACGACAGTACATCGTGGCACTGGTTTTTGTGCAGGCTATTATTGTGTAGGACTTATACGTACTGCTTTAATGCTTATGTTCTGTCTGTGTCACAATCATGCAATCATGCATCTGCTATATGCATAAGTGATATGCTGCTGTTATGTTTTGAATATATGTCATCCGTATACTGTTTTATTTGAGCATAAGGTTAACCGTTACCTGGGGTTCGATGCATGGACTCCAGCTCTTAACGTAGCGTCAAGTTCAGGAGGACCACAGATCGGAGATCAAGGCAAGCTGCACGAGTAGGCTCATGGTTGGAGGGCATGTAGCACGAGTGAGCTCTTAGACGGAGATGTCACTTTATTGTTTTCCGTATTTACCTAGGAGAACAATAGGATGCTGTATCAACACTATGTTACACTCTGGTTATTGTTTGAATGGGAATCAGTTGCTCTTACGCTCCAAAGCTCTACTCTGATTTTAAAAAAAAAAATGGCTCTGGAATTGGGATGTTACACTATCCATATTAGACTAACAATTATTACATCCATTATGCTTCCATCTTTGAATTTGTTACTTTAATTCTTCCATTGTTATTCAAGATTACTTTCTCATCAGCCTCTTTTATCTTATTGGAAACCCTAATTATTTCATGAAACTAAAAGCTCCGTACACCTTTGAAATTATGCACCTAATTCTTAAAGTTCATGGATTTTGCCTGAATGAGTTCCATATTGTCCTGCCATACTAACTTCCTTATATGCGCAGAAAACACCAATTTTATTTAACAATCACACTTTGCTTCTAACTTAATTTGAGATAGAGTTATAGAATGGATTGGTAATGCAAATACATTGTTAAGGAAACAAAATTAAACCGAAAGAAAGTAATAATAAATTGAGAAAATTTCATTTAAATATCATATGAAATTTCGAAACCCCAAAAAGTCTGTTAACATTTGGAAAGAACATACAGGTGACAGGTATTAATTTTTAAATGTTGATGAATCTACCATTTTACCTAGTTTTTAAATAAAAAATAAAATAAAAATAAGCCTTGTTGGAGCACCACCGTGGCCGGCCACTGGAGCTTCATCTCTGGCCGGCCTACAACCGCCACCAGCCTGAACTCTGGCTGTCGGGGATTTTTTTTTTTGGCGGGGTGGGGTTGATTTTATTTTATTATTATTATTATTTTAAATTGAATCAAGGGTGTAAGGCCACCTTGATAGTGAAGGAGTTAGGTGGCCATTAGGACACCAAAGCTCCTTTGATGTGTGTGTATTATGGTTAACGTTTTTTCCTCTTGTAAAAACATTACAAATCTTGTCAAAATTATTATTGTTTTTGTGAATCCTATTACAAATTTTGTCAAAGGCCACAAATGTTGGTGAATCATGTCTAATGTTTTTTCCATCAACAAACATTCTTGTGAAAACCATTACAAATCTTGTCAAACTTGTTATTGCTTCTGTGAATCCTATTATGAATTTTGTCAAAGCCCAAAAATGTTGGTGAATCATATCTAAAAAAATTTCTATCAAGAAACGCTCTTGTAAAAACCATTACAAATTTTGTAAAACTCATTATTGCTCCCATTACGAATTTTGTCGATTTCATTTTTGGGTTTCGAACCCACCCCACCTTGATTGCGAAGGAGCTTTGATGGACACACACACACACATATGACGACATTATTGCTTTTGTGAATTCCATTACAAATTTTGTCAAAGGCTTGCGCGCGCGCACATATACAAGTTAACATTTTTTCCATCAGGAAACGCTCTTGTAAAAACCATTACAAATCTTGTCAAAATCATTATTACTCTTGTGAATCCCATTAAAAAATTTGTCAAAGGCTACAAATGTTGATGAATCATGGCTAACGTTTTTTCCATTAGAAAATATTCTTGCGAAAACCATTTTTTTAGTCTTGTCAAACTTGTTCTTGTGAATCTCATTACGAATTTTGTCAATGTAATACCCGGATATTTATCTGGAATATTATAAATAAAAGTTGGATATTTCTGATAAGTGAAATTTCAATCTCCGGTCTTGTGTGATCATAGTCTATTTTCTAAGTAGGATTTCTACGTGAAATTAGGGAGTTTAAGGGCCAAAGTGCCAAGATGACCAAAATGCCCCTAAGGGACATAAATAACTTAGAAAATTTATGAAAAATCCTAAAAGACAGTAAAATGACCAAGTGAGATAGGAGAGTATATAATCTCTAATTATTGTAATTTTATAAATTATGAAATTGGAGAAATTGTTGGAAAATACTCAAAAAGAAGTGAAATGACCATAATACCCTTGTAATTTCTAAAAATGCAAGAGGCATAAAAATACTAATGTTAATACAAGAGTATGAAGGTAATGAGGCATTGTAATTAAGAAAATTATCAACAGGTGATAATGAAGTAATTAAGTAATATTGGGCTAATTACTTAAGCATAAGCAAAGGAAATTCATTAATAATTATGTGAAGCTCAAAAATTAGTGGAAATTAGTGGAATATTAGTAAAAATGTATTTACTAATTAATTGGAAATTTTTATGAAAAATCATTGAGTTTAGGTATTTTTAGGCCTAAATAGAAGAATGGACCAATTAGGGATTTTTGTGGAATTTTTGGGAAAAAGTAAATAAATAAATGATTAAATAATTAATTAAATAAATAATAAATATTTATTAAATAATTAGAGAGGCCAGCCGAAATTTTGGGCTAGGGAAAAAGAAAAATAAAATAAAAATGAAATAGGAACAACTTGTGCAACTTGACATTAAAATAGTAATATAATTAAATTAAAGTAAAAAGGGTGAATAGTGATTTATAAATTAGGAAACGGATCCTATCTAGAGATCTAGGAATAGGAATTCCAGGGTCAAGGTAAAATATTGATCAGTGAGTTTTTACCTTTAAGTGACCTCTTCCAGGAAGTTAATTCCAAGTAGTTTGTGCATTTTCCTAATAAAACAAAATAGGGAAAAATGCCTATAGGCATATTTTTGGAGATAAGGAAAATAAATTCTAACTCAACATTTAGGAATGTGTTTGAATTTATTTAGACATATTTGGAATCGGTGAATTATTTCAAGAGATTGGTTATCCAAAACGAATTGACACCGACGCGTTCGGACACGTTTTGAAAACTTCAACTGGACAGTTGGAGGCCTATATGGAATCAAAATTTAGGTTAACTTGGACATTTCTACTAAGTGAGAACATGTCTTGAGTTGTAAATCCGAATTTTGAAATTTTTCCGAAATCACGCGAATCGGGTGCCGATCGGGAAAACAGTTAGACAGAGCATAAAGCAAGCCAAGTCACCATTTTGGACCAATGAGGGGCTGCCACATCACCTAGGGAGGTCGGCCAAGGGGGGAAAATGAAGGGCAAAAACCATGTGTAATTGTTGGACATGAAAATTGAAAACAACCTTGATAATTCCAACCTTGTCCCTCCAAAATCTCTATAAATAGGCATGCTTGCTTTTGAAAATTTCACACCATTCCCTTTCTTGCTCTTGGCCGAAAAAGCTAGAGAGAGAAAGAAGAGAGCAGTGCTCTCGGAAATCTTCAATGAAGCCCCTGTAGAATTGTCCGGAAATCTTCAACGGGTAAGTCTTTTGGTTTTTTGTCTTTAGTTCGGTAGTTAGTAGAATTATTAGATAGTTCTAGTAAGTAGGGAATGAGATTCCTACTATTATTTTTAGGCCTCATTGCATTGAAAAATTCCTGACGAGGTAAAAACTTGGTAGGGATCGAGTACCTGAAAAGTTGTAGTTTTTATAGCTCTTTCAAAATTAGTGGTAGAAATGTTAGAATAGCCTTTAAATTTCGAGTATGATTGGGTATCATATGGGAGGGCTATTTTAGTCATTATTTTCGAAAATCATAGTTACGTCGAAGTTCTGGCAAAATTTCGGGAAGAAAAATTGTCAGAGTAACGAAGTGCTGGCGAAATTCCGCCGATTAGGTGTAGAAGGGCAAAATGGTAATTTTTACCTAAAATGCCAGTTATAGTGTCAAATCACTAATAAAGGTGATATTATTCTTATAGGATATCAGAATCTCGATTTCTTTGCCGTCATATTGTCAAACGAACCGTGTTTGAAGTTCACGTTTTTAGTAAAAGTACGTTTTCGCCGGTGGTACCTAACGTCGCAAACGAAGGTACGGACGCGTACTGTAACACTAATCTTACACATCTTAAATACTTATATGTCAATGATATGTTCGTAGACCGTTATACAGACAGTTATACGGGTTATAGTTTTGATAACGCCGTTTTGTTTTCCTAGCGCGGAGGACACGTCTAATTATCGTGGCACTGGTGAATAGTGCAAGCTGTTGTTGTTATTTACCTTATGGGGCTTTACATATTGCTCGTGCTTATGTTTTGTCGGCATAATGATCATGCATCTCTAGTATGCTTATGATAAAGCTGTTGTATTAGCTCTAGAATATCTCGTTGGTATATCTTGTGTTGTTTGGGTATGAGGTTAACCGTTACGAGATTCAATGTGTTGAATTGAATCTCATTTAGCTTCAGTCGGGAGGACCACGGTTCGTGGATCGAGGCAAGTACCGGAGTAGGCGTGCGGTGAAGACTATCTCTATCTTATCGTATTCATTATTACACTATTTCCTTTCTAAACCTTAGGATTACGTAATCATTACAATGTTACACAATGGTTGATGTTTTGGCTAAGAATCCAATTACTCTTTCGCTCTATTGCTCTACTCTGATTGTTTGTTTGAAAAAAAAAAAATTCCGCATTTCAAACTTGGGATGTTACAGTCAAAACCCACAAATGTTGGTGAATCATGTCAACATTTTTTCCATCAGGAAACGCTCTTATGAAAACCATTACAAATCTTGTCAAACTCATTATTGCTCTTATGAATCTCATTACGAATTTTGTCAAAAGCCCACAAATGTTAGTGAATCTTGTCTAACGTTTTTTCCATTAGTAAACGCTCGTGTGAAAATCATTATGAATCTTGTTAAACTCATTATTGCTCTTGTCAATCCTATTACGAATTTTGTCAATCTCATTTTTTTGTAATGGTTTTCACAAAAGCGTTTCCTGATGAAAAAACATTAGAGAAGATTCACCAACATTTGTAGCTTATGACAAAATTTATAATGGGATTTACAAGAGTAATAATGAGTTTGACAATATTTGTAATGGTTTTCACAAGAGCTTTTCCTGATTTTTTTTAAAAAAAAACGTTAAACATGATTCACCAACATTTGTGGACTTTGACAAAATTCGTAATGAGATTCATAAGAGCAATAATAAGTTTGACAAGAT
This sequence comes from Acacia pycnantha, assembly GCA_025563575.1. Taxonomy (NCBI): domain Eukaryota; kingdom Viridiplantae; phylum Streptophyta; class Magnoliopsida; order Fabales; family Fabaceae; genus Acacia; species Acacia pycnantha. Next base: position 1,484,673 of record JAMWYP010000031.1, on the reverse strand, counting down.
TCATAATGGTTTTCACAAGGGTGTTTCCTGATGGAAAAAATGTTACACATGATTCACCAACATTTGTGAGCTTTGACAAAATTCGTAATGGGATTCATAAGAGTAATAATAAGTTTGACAATACTCGTAATGGTTTTCACAAGAATATTTTCTAATGGAAAAAACGTTAGACATGATTCACCAACATTTGTAACCTTTGACAAAATTTGTAATAGGATTCACAAGAGCAATAATGATTTTGACAAGATTTATAATGGTTTTTACAATATCGTTTCCTAATGGAAAAAATGTTAACTCATATGTGTGCGCACGCACAGGTCTTTAACAAAATTTGTAATATAATGGAATTCACAAAAGCAATAAGGTCATACATGCGTGTGTGTGTCCACCAAAGCTCCTTCACTATCAAGGTGGGGTGGGTTTGAATCCCACCCCTTACATCTTGATTCAATTTTGTTTTTTTTTAAAAAAAAAAATTAACCCCACCTCCAAAAAAAAAAACCCGGCGTTGGAGCTCCGTTGACGACCGAAGTTTAGGCCACCGGCAGTTGCCGGTAGGTCAGAGCTGAAGCTTCGGCAGTCGGCCACAGTGGTGCTCAGGCAAGGCTCATTTTTCTTTGTCTTTTTTATTTAAAAACGGAGGGTAAAATGATAAATTCATTGACATTTTAAAATTTCAATTTGATCCATATCACTTTTATATTCTTTTCAAATGCTAATAGATTTTTTGGGGCTTTGAAATATCACCGGTATTTAAATAAGATTTTCCCTAATAAATTAAAGGTTCACATTATGATTCTCTTTTTCCCTTCGTACATATGTTTTCAAGCCTGCTAAAAAAGCAGATCTAGCATTAAATAGAGTAGAAAAATTTAAATAATGACTAAATTTGGGATGAAATCTAAGATAATGGAAAGAGAAACCGAAATTCTCCAACCAAATAATTTCGTATTATGAAATTTCATCCCTCTTCCATTCTATTGCAATAACTTCAAAAGAAGTTTATTTGAAACCACCTTCAACACAATTAATGCTTACACATCACAAATGAATTTACCCATATTTGCTGACAAGACAACTAACAAACAATTGGGTTGACAGTTGCCTAACACCAAATAGTTAGTTCAGCTCACGAGCATCCAATACAATCCCAGATAAGATATTAAATGTTCAAATTCCTGTGATAAAACAAGAATTCCTTGGGGTTTGCTACAAAGTTCACTAACTCTTTAACCTACTTTTTTCTTTAAAAAAGAAAACTATATCTACAATTATCTTACAAAAAGAAACAAAAAAATCTTTTTTTTATTCGGGTAACCCTAAGCCCCTTTGGACTTGAGGCCAATCCCTCTTGAAACTTAGAATACAAAAGGTATCCCCAACTCCCAATAAATGAGTTTGACCAAAAAAAAACTCACAATAAATGAGCACTTTAGGATTCTAATCTACGTTCTCCACTTTACAGCTGCTTACCACATCAACCAACAGTTTGTTGGTAAAGGGATGAATCTTTGAGGATTGACAAACTTGGTCTAGAGAAAAGTCCAATCACTTTCAAGACAGTGAGGGTTCTCAGCAGCGCATGTTACTACAGGCTTGGGCTTCTTTGAAAATAAAGATGCTTTGTTGTCAAAGAAATTTGAAAATGATTGTCGGATTGGGTTCTCTTCATTGTTTATCTTGTCTTTGGGGATTGCCCTTCTTAAGAATCTATCTTTTCCACCAAACTTAAGGCTAAGCCTCTTAAACCGATCCTTTAGTTCACCAGTTATGATGGTTGGTTCTTTGGTCTGCTTCATCATCCTCAGTGCTTCCTCAGGATTCAGTAACATTGCCTCCACGGATTCATATACCTGTACATGAGATCATTAAATATTCTTCTGATAAAACCACCGGAATTAATATGAAATAGTTCCTCAGATATCCTTTGGCCAAAAGAAAATGTTCATATAATTAGTATATTTCTCAGTTCTTCCATCAGCCGAATCATTTTTAATTCCCATGTAGATGTTTGTAATGAAGTTATCTAATAAAAACGTGACATCTAGAGAAGTTTTTCAGAAGAATCAATCAATATTCCAATGCTGATTTGTAAAAACTTTCCATGTGTATTTGTTGGAAAACTCATAGCAAAAAATCTAAAACGACAACTTAGTTTTGTCAATTATTTTTCCATCCCCATGTGATTACAGGTGAAGATATCTTCATCAGAATGAGTCTCAGGCTAAGTTAAACAGTCCTGGAAAATAGAGTTGATTAGAGTAAACTGTAAAAGCCCTAAAATACTTTTGATTGATCCAACAGGGTTCCTATTTTTCCCAGACTACCCTACATATAATTTGACTTTAAATTTAATGAAAAATTAAAATTTTACTTCATTTAGGAGCAAATTAATTTTAATAACAGCACAAAAACATCAAGGAAGAAACTACTGAAACTCCATAGATTAGAAACTTAGTCTGCTAGCGCAAACCTGGAAAAGGTCATCAATTTTCTCACTCCAATTGTTGCCTTGGCAGGTGATTATAATGTACTCCTTGCAGTCAGAGAACACTTTTGAGAAGTCACTGTTTCGAGATAGCACAGGTTCAGCGATGGCAAATCCTAAACCAAGCTGTAGAATTAAGACAAAATATTAGAACTAGTCAGACCCATAAAAGATACAATGGTGTAAACTTATATCAATAGGAGTTTTTGTTATAGCCCTTCATTGAAATCCAGTCCACTTTTTCAAAGAAAAATATTTGGGAGAACTTTAGCCCAGATGATGTATCTGATTGCAGGATAATATATGCAGGAAAGGCTTTTGTTAACCAGGATCATATATGCCAGTCTTACTGTTCTTATGGGCTATCATGCATGCCAAAATAACCATATATTCTCTCCTACATGGCTACAACCCAACAGTAGGGTAAAATTATTTAACTCTTAATTAGTATCCTCATCAAAGTATGCTCACAAATGTACAATCTGGCATTGGGTTTGTGAGAAAAACAAAAACAAATAACTTACCAAAGAAATAAACAGCTGTTCAAAAAGTTCAGAAGGCCGGATGTCTTCAAGAGCATTCAGGATGCCCTCCCTGCAAATGAATGTCAAAAGCCATTAAAGCAAGATGAGTTGGAGAATAAAATTGTTAGTAATACCAAATTGGGTTATTTATTATTTAGACTCACACTGCCAAAGCCTCATCAAATAGAGGTGCCTGTTTAGCAGCTGGAACTGGTTTAGCTGCTTCCCACAATTCACGCCATAAATTACCTGCCATAAACATCTAATTAATCTCAGCCCTATTGTAATTATGTTATTTTTCCATGTGATAGATTTCAGTTTTTATTTAAAAAATCAGGGAAGATTTCTTAAATGAAGACTATAAAGTAACCGTAACTACTAGTGCTTTTTACAACATATAACGCCAACATTTTCAATTCAATGGTTAGTCCATACCAAATAGGGATACAAAACTCAGGCCTGTGCCAAAGTCAACTAATTGATGAAAATGAAACTTAACTAACTGAGTCAAACTACTCATTGATGATGAGTTCAGCCAGCTTGTGAAATTTGTTAATCAAATGAGTGAAGCCCAAGCTAGATAGTATTCAGCTTCACACATCTTGTTTACAGCCTTCTGAATTATATCATTGACCAAACAGTGAATTTTAGCCTTGGGAAATCAGATCAAGGATCAGGAACGCAGGCTTAAAGTAGTACATGAAATTAAAAAATTATTTCAAAGTAGATATTCTTTTGACAAAATCCATGTAGATTTTATATACTCCCTCCAGTCCTAATTATAGGAACACTTTTATAGTGCAAATTACACTACAAAAGTGTTCCTATAATTAGGACCAGAGGTAGTAATAATGAAACAAAGCATGACACTAAGCAATGTCAGGCATACAAACCTCGAGGAATTCAAGAATACTGTTCTTCACAAATAAGAAAGCTACAACCTCTTTGGCAGTAAAAGCAAAAGCACTTTGTATGAAGCAAAGATGCTACATGTCAGACAAAAGTTTCTTGGTACTGATGACAATATATAGTAAACAAACATTTTCGTATAAAGCCAAGATACCACATTATCCTATCATAATATCAGATGACAAAGGTCCATTAAAATAAACATTGACAACAAAATTGTGTTGCAGCAAAATTTAAGTAATAATAAATAATGGGACAAACTTATACTGCACCTTCTTTCTGCATCCGCAGACTTAGAGAACCTCTGTAAGACAATGAATCACTGCCATCTAAAGATTCTTGGGCCTCCGTACTTGGCTCCCGTTCATTCCAATCAGGAGGAGAATACCATCTCACAAAGTCTTCCATGATACAGCCTGGATTTGCAGCCTAAAAATGATATTGAACAGAACTTACTCAGATAGAATGTTCAAAACATTCAAAATAATGAGAATTCAGAATATGGTAAGAAAAGGTTCTCTTCAAGGGAGAGCTTGACCTTGAAAGCCTGCATATCAGAGAGGAGTTGAGAGCATGCAGCACCAAAACTGATCACAAAAAATTAGAAAAATTATCAAGCACTGCCAAATTGATACCAATTACAAGGAGAGAATTTAATGCATAATAAATGCAATGAGATCTAAGCTAGCATTTATTTACTAATTAAATGAGCTCAAAACCAGTCCTGTCCATTTTTTTGAGAAACAGCACATGATCAATAATAAACTATAAAATAACATTTTCTATGCCAGAAATTTGTCAATATGATCTGTAGATCTCAAGTTAACTAGCATATCATATGTATCTCAAAAAGTGGACAGACCTTCTTGTCTGCAGCACTAACTCCTCTGTTTCGTCAATCAGATCTTTTGTAAGCAGGGGTCCTCCCTACATGTAAAAGTCTCAGGAACCTCAGTAGGAGGAGCAAGTTTTAAGTAGTAATGTTTAGCACATGTACTGATCAAACCTGGGTAACAGGATAATAAACAGGCTCGCCAGTTTCCAACAACATCAGATCTCCAGCAGGGTAATCGGCACCAAGTCGAATAGCAAAATCCCCAGTACTTAATCTAGCATACTGGACTGGGCTTGAAGCAATGTTGTCACTATAATCAGCTAACTCATCAATATTAGAACTGGCTTTTAGCAACATAGAGTTCATAGATTCAGTAGCAACAATACGGTGCCTTTTCCGGGAGATACAGCAATTTATTACTTGTAGTTGTTGATATAGGAGGCATGATTTCAAATATGGAATCTCATCCAAGGGGATTCTGGGTAAATATTGCTCCTCAGGCCAAAGTTTCCTCAGCTGCATAAATTAAACATATGAATATATGTTGTTATAAAACAAATATGAATACACACGCTCATCAAAAAACAAGGCAGAATCCAACAGCTTGATAACAATTTTAGATTGATAACAAGTTTTCATCAAATATAGGAATATAAATTCTTCTTTAGTTATACATACTTCAACAACAAATCTACACCAAAACAGAGCCATTTCTCGAAGGTTCTTGAAGTTTCCGATGACTTCAGCCAGCTTGACAACAAGGCTTTCAAGAGGAGCTCCATGAATATCTCTTGAAAATGATAAGTCAGTTTCCTCTGAACCATAGTTAATCTTCCTTTTGAAAAACTCCTCCTCTGCAGATAATTTGCAAGGATTACAAAATAAGTGAAAGATCATACAGGACAATGCATTAAAAATAATATACAACATATGCCAGTAGTCCTGTTTAGTGGTCAACCCTCCCAAGGATCCCTGGTACCTAGCTGTCCTCTTTAAGGAACTTTCTAGGTTAGGCCCCTTGCCTTTTTCCTTTTGGGATCCTAATCATTCCATCAGCACCCTTACCAGTACTCTTGGTCTAGGAGTAACCTATCTTTACTACTATCTTTTGTTTATCAAACAAATATAAATAACACAGAATATATCACTGGTGTATTTTTTTCCTGAGCAAGGAACCATAAAATTCACATACCTGGATCAAACAGAGAATTAATCAAATACAAAACTTTCTCATCATCACTGAGTTTAAGTTTGTCCTCCTTTTCACGCAAAACTAATGCCTTCACTGCAGAGAGCCTTAAGCCTGCCCTATCAAGAACAGGTGAAGAACCTCCTGTTGAAGCTATAAAATCTTCCATTGACTTTGCTTTCCTTCCAGCCCTGGATAAAAGATCCAAAGATTTAAGGGGATAAGTCAGTTTAATCATAATCAGAAAAGACTCATGAATGACTAAAACAAACCTCCTAAAACTTTATACTACAATTGACTTAGCATTTATGACATGATAAATAACAATTGAATACAATTTATTGCAGGATACCAAAAAGATTCACCCAGCTATTGAAAATGCCAAACACAAAAAGACCATTCAGTCGAATAAAAAAAGCTCCAACAAAATTGTCCAACCACTTGGATATACTAGTAGAACTCAATAATAAAGAAACTTCCAATGGTTAGTGGAGAAAGTAGCAGCAAAAGGAGGAAAGGTAGGCAAAACAATTGAAAACAAGTATAACTTAGTAACTTACTCAACAGCCAGAGCCAATTGCTTCAGTACAGATGATGGGGGAATGGAATCTTTAATTACAGATGATGGACAAACAGGATCTATAGTTGCAGCAGTTAAGGTTTCAACCGTCGGAACTGCTTCTGAAACCTTGAGTGATTGTTTTCTCATAAATCAGTAAAGAAATACATTTGCATAATAATGAATGAAGAAATTTCAATAACATATCAATCATTCTGCTGGAAGATTTCTCAAGCATTTAACCAAGAGGTTAACAATTAGTTTACTAAAAATCAGCATGCATTAATCAGCAGTTTTATGTTATGGTTTTATTAGTCAAAGCTGAGAGCATAATCTCAGACGCCATGTTGAATACATGATGTTCATAATCAGTGTATCTAATAAGATACTCCTAATATATGTTATGCACACAGTAGGAAGATTAAAAAACTCGAACTACAATGTTTCGAATCTTCTTACCTTGGTCTCAAGATCATATTTTTTATTGTTGTACAAATTTTCTTCATAAAATGGAACATCCATGGTTATATCCCTGACCCTGAGTTCATCCATCTCTTCAACTTCTTTTCTCCTTATTCGAATGTTCGTAATCCTATCTTGCCAATCCTGCTTTATTCCTCTATATGCAGGCCTCCACTTCATATGCCTCAATTCACTGTCAAGCTGCAGCATCCGCTTATAAAAATTTAGAAAGTAATGGGCTTCAGAGTTATCTTGAAGACGAGGCATTTCAAGAGTTCAGACTATAATTAGAAAACAATTATCTTGAAGACAAGAGGCATTTCAGAGTTCAGACTACACTTTTCTTCTCTTGTAAAGACAGTGAACGGAAAGATTTCAAATTTCAAATATATAAATATCGCAAATAATTACAAAACAAAATCAAGAAGTTTTATTCATGCTTTGTGCGGATACCGAGTTAATTTTTAGAGGGCAACCACAGTAGAAGACAGTGATTGAAGGATTAAAATAAAACACAGATAATTATATTCTCAAATTGGACTGTGACACCTGAAGCTCAATGAGCCGATCTAGTTTTCGATTTCCTTATAGTTTTTCTTCCGTGAATGCCTAACAAAACTTTCAAAAACATGACAGAATTATACTTCTAGCTGGTAATCTGAACAGAGTTATCAGGAGTGAACAAGTTGACACCAGAAGAACCAGAATCTTTCCTATTACCATTACCTTTGAATCACCCTCTTTCTGATGAGCTTCATCTTCTGGATTCCCAGTCAATCTATCGGGCGATTCTTTGTCAGGACCTTCAGCAATGAACAATTGCGTTAATACTTAACGCACATTCTAATAAAAAATTCCAATTCCAATAAGAACAAAAACAAAAACATTAAACATGTACACTCCAAACAAAATAAAATAGAACAAAACATTATCTGAATTAAAGCGATAAAACATGAAACATATGAACAAAACATGAGAAATAGTGGAAATAGAAGAGTGTGTGTTGCAGTAAGAACCTCGCTCCGATTTCAAGTCCACAAGAACCCGCTCGGCTTTCGCAGCCGCTGAATGAAAAGCTGACCTCGCTTTAGAGACAAAGGACAGCTCCACCATTTTCCTACGCTTGCGATGCGCAGGGAAAACTAAAAAAGCTGATCGGATGTTCTCTCAATCAAGTGTATAGAAGACTAGCTAGTGTGAAATGAAATGCAAAAAGGGAGCAACTGACCATAGCCAATGGACGGCGCTGTGCTGTATTTGTAGTGTGACAGAGAAAGAACGCGTCAGAGGAAGACGACGTCCAAGTTATGCTGACGGTGCCACCAATGGAGAAATCAGTCGGAAAAGAGACTTGGCGGAGATACTAAATTTTGAACGCGATGACGTTTTATTTTATATATGTGTGTGTGTGTTTTTAATCTTATCATTTTATTAATTTACTATTTACATTGTTGTCAATGGATGCGTATTACCACCTTCCCTTATTGATAAATACTAGTATCTACTTAACTAATAACTTGATAAGATTAAAACATTAGTTATTTGTTAAAAATGTATTATATTAGTATATTTAGAATTAAATCTAACACTGATTATTCTAAAAAAAACTAACCCGAAGTATTTTTAATATTAAGAGCCAAAAGTAACAATATATAATATAAAATAAAATCCAAACAACATATTGTTGATGGTCGATGGAAAGGGTAAGTGGCCTCATCATGTAAAAGAGAAGAACTAGGTTTTCATACTCGGACCAGAACAGTTGAACCGGTCAGTATATCGGTCCAATCTTGACATTAATTCGGTTTGGTACTTTAAAAAATTGATTTTTAAAAAAATAAATAAATTAGAATTTTATATTAATTACACTGAAATCTTCAATTTCTCACCAGTTTGACTCATGTTAGCTCCGGTCTAACTCATCATTAACCTTTGACTTAGTATCTTGTCCGGTTTAGTCACCAATTCGAGTTTTAAAACCTTAAAAAAAATATGAGTTTAAATTTAGGGAAACCCATTTATTGAGAGAGACAAAATAATTTTGCACTCTAGAGTAGACTTGACGCATACTTCTTTTTAACTATAAGGGAAAAAAACGGGAGTGGCTAGCATCCACTGCCTTTAGGATTAACTGCCTGTCCTCTTCCCTCTAAACTGTACCGTTTTGGCACAAAATGGTAAAGGTTGATACTTTTTTTAAAAAAAAATTTTAGGGTACTAACAGGTACTAAAAAGATACTTCAGGATACTGATGTGTACTGAAAAATTACTTCATGATCTTCAAAAATTATTTTAGGATCTCAAAAAATATTTCAGGGTACTGACTGGTACTAAAAAGATACTTTGAGGATACTAAATGGTACAGAAAAAATAGTTCATGATCTTGAAAAATTATTTTAGGATCTTAAAAAAATATGCTAAAGTATTTTTTAGTACCAATCAGTACCTAAAATATTTTTTCATGATCTTATTATATTTTTTCAAGATCATGAAGTATTTTTTCAGTACCATTCAGTATCTTTTTAGTACCAGTCAATAACTTTAAATATTTTTTCAATATCATGAAGTATTTTTTCCTATATCAGTCAGTATCCTTAAAGTACTTTTTAGTACTAGTCAGTACCCTGAAATATTTTTTTCAGTATCAGTCAGTATCCTTTTAGTACCAGTTAATACCTGAAATATTTTTTCAAGATTCTAAAATAATTTTTGAAGATCATGAAGTAATTTTTCAATACAGGTCAGTATCCTTAAGTATCTTTTTAGCATTTATCAGTACCCTAAAAAATAAAATAAATAAATAATAAAAAAAGATATCAGCCACCCCCATTTTGTGCCAAAACGGCACAGTTTAAGGGGAAGAGGACGACAGTGAATCCTAAGTGCAGTGGATACTAGCCACTCCCGAAAAAAACATGTCATATATTTTTTATTGTTATTCATTCCATTTTATCAATCTTGTTCATTCAAAAAATTATATGTTTTAATAAATTTTTAGTTATTTTATATTTTCTGTATTGCATATCTATTAATGTTTAGCTTTACAAAATTAATGAATATAAGACATGTTTTTTTTTTAAATTTTTACATCATTAATTAACTCTCACAGTAATCTATTTTATCTGGACCAAAAGTAAATGGATGAATTCTGTCGTACTACCTCCGGTCCTAATAATAGGAACACTTTTATAGTGTAATTTACACTACAAAAATATTCTTATAATTAGGACCGGAAGAAGTATTGATTTTTAGAAAGTGATTTGAGAATATGGTAAAGAATTCAAGTACAATTAATTATTCTTAAAAACAAATATATACACTCACCAACCCTATAATTAAATATATGGTCTAAAATTAGGTAACTCAGGTTATTGATTTATATTTAATGCATGAATGAACAACAACTACTATACAATTTTTTCATTGATCCATATCATCGATAGAGAGTTTTCTGTTAGCTATAATGCAAGAATGAATCTTCAATATTTGTTTTTTGGCAATTCATGTCATATTTATTATGATAGCTTTAGGCCTAATAATGTAATACTTCCTCCGGTCCTAATTATAGGATAACATTTGTGAGTTGATTTTGGTTCTAATTATAGGACAACATTTAAATTTTTGTCAATTTCTTCCTAAAATACCCTCCAATTTCATCCAAATATATGAATTAGGGATTACGTGAAATCAACAAGGTAATTGAAATGTAAAATTGATATAAAGACATTTTAGAAAAAATGAGTAAAATTAACTAACTTGACTCATATTCTTAATCCCTCCAAAATCAGTTAAATATGTTATATAATTACAACTAGAGGTAGTAATAAATATATATTTTAAAGTAAATACATCAAAGAACTTAATGTTCTAAGTATAAATATATTTTTTTCTATTTTTTATGTGTAATGAGCTAGTTATGTGATTATTCCTCCGCTTATGATGATGCATATACTATTAGTTGATGGTTGAAACCGCGTACAATAGTTCTCTGTTTTGTTTTGTTTTTTTGGGGGGACAATTTTATTAATAAAAAAAAGGTTAAAGACCTAATTTACCACGGAAGTTTTGCTAAGGGAACGCCTAGCACCCGGAAGTATTTTGGGTATCATATTTGCCCCGGAAGTTTACAAACATAGCAATTTTGCCTATCAGTTGATCTTGATCGTTGGATTGGTATCATTTTTGCCCCGGAAGTTTACAAAAATTTGCTCCTAAACAAAACTTCCGGAGTAAATTTGCTCCAAAAAAAAACTTCCGGGGCATATTTACTCTATTTTGTAAACTTCTAGGGCAAAAATGATACCCAAAATACTTCCGGGTGCTGGGCGCTCCCTTAGCAATACTTCCGTAGCAAATTAGGTATTTAACCCATAATGAATCAATGTTAGTAGGGGAGGATATTTCTAATTTAATAAACTGCTATATAAAACTCCCAGATTAATTGCATATAACGATTTTCACCGGGAAAAAAAATAACTGATTTAAAATTAAAGAGAGTATTGTGTATTATTTAGCTTAAAATTTTTAATCCATGTCAATATCACATAATTCTCATTACTCTAAAATGACAGTTTCTGTTAATAACTACTTAATCGTAAAAATAATGACAAGGGGTCATATATATATAGAATGAGTAAATAAATTAGAAATAATCAAAACCAAATCAATTATAGTAGAATTAGTAGTCTGAAAGGACTTTGTCTTCAAAAACAGACCTTTTCTATTTCTACCTATTATAAAAAAAAAAATGTCATGTTCATTATCCTAAAAATAATGCAAGAGACTTATTTTACTCATCCATATCAACACGATACTGACCTGGGCTTCTGTACTAGAGAAGGTCGTGTTTTTAGTTTTACCTACCCCTTGAATTTTTATAGCTGACTTTCCAATACATTTTCATTTATATTTCAAGAAGATGATTGGTGTACAAATTATGTAAATGTTGTAGACAGTTATATTTTTAAATATAAAAGGATAAAATTAAATGTTAAATGCACTAAATTTAGAAAGAAAAAAATACACCTAAGTCCTGAGCAAGGAAATTTGTGACAAAATAGTCCATTAAAATATCAAAATTGCAGTGAAATCCTGAGGACTTAATTGCAATATTTGTCAAATGTGAATAGACACAAATGCCCCCTTGTGTTTGTATTGACAAGTCCATAAGCCTCTTTTAACAAGTTCATATGCATGTTTTGACAAGTCCATGTGCATGTGTTAACAAATGAGTATGTTTTGACAAATTCATAAACATGTTTTAACAAGTTCATGTGCCTACATTGATAAGTCAATGAGCCTCCATGAGGCATTTATGTCTTTTCATATATAAAAAATATTGTAAAAAAGTCCCAAGGACTCTACCATAGTTTTAAGATTTTAAAGAACTATTTTATCATATTACTTTTGTTGGGGCCTAGGTGTGATTTTCACTTAAATTTATTCTTATTTTTAAAAACTTAAGGCAAGATTGTGTTCACTGGTGAGTAGTAACTCATTAGCTATTGATGTTTTGTTATCTTTGACTGAGTAATAAACTGTGGGGGCGGGGACTCAAAAGTTTGAAATTGTCTTGTTTGATGAGGATTCAGGATGACTAATTGACTACTCTCAATATTTGTTATATTTTTATTTTTTTTTTTTACTTTATGATTTTTCTGGATAAATTTATTTTTAATAAGAACATTTCAACTTGAATCCTTCGATTGTAATTTGTGTTTTTTATTCTAATCAGACTTTAAATCTACGGTTCTGGAAACTGAGATAGAAAATACACAAGTAAACATATTGAGAATCACTTATTTAGTTTACTTCCTTCGATTCAGAACTATTGAAAAGTACTTATCTAATTATTTAGAATCATCTATTTTGTGACTATTTGAGTTAGCACTAGAAGTGGATTTTTCAATATAATTTATGGTTTACAAGATAAATATATAAAAGGAGTTTAATCTCAATTTACGTGAACTTATTTTTCTAATAATAACTCAAACAAACACTTTAAAGGTTATACAGGCCACACACAAAGTGGGTATTGAAAAAACACTATTTGAGTCGCTGCCTGAAGAGTTGATAGCGCACAACAAATCAACACATTATAAAAAAGCACGTTCTAGAAAAGCATTTTTTTTTTTAATAATAATAAAAAAAAAAAGCTTTGCAGAAAAGCACTTTTCAAATACACGTTCCTAAAAACAACAAGTATTTAAGTTGGATACTTGGCTTTACATAGTTCTCCATCTCCTATTAAGGCATTTCTTATACTTTAAGAATTTCAGGGGCAAACAAACTATAAGCAAAAAGTTTGTTTAAGAATTAAGATATGTCATTTTTTGAAGGTATTGCAGTTTTAACACAAATATGTAACAAGATAATAAAGCCAAAACAGATCATAAAATACTTAAATTATAAGATTATAAAGACTTCACGTTCGCTAGCCCAACCAATAAAAAAAAGCTTCACTTTCAAGCCGAATGAAAAGTTTATTGGACAAGTAAGCTGGAGATTATGCAAAACGTTTTGGTCATGTACAAGTGGAACTCATTTGCGTGTCTTACAAAGAACCTAAAAAATACGGAGTACTAACAAATGGTTAGGAGTTAAGATTTTTTAATACTTGGATCGTAGTTGTAAAACGAGTTTTTAACTACCATGGTTAGGAGTTAAGATTTTTTAATACTTGGATAATCCAAATGGCCTGCACTGGAAATTCCCTCATTATCCTCCAGAAGGAGAGCTTCGTGATCATTCCAATTATGAACGATAACAAAAGCTTCTTCTTCTTCTTTTTTGAAAAAAAAAAAGACTTCATTTTTATGTATATATATATATACTTTTTATCCATAAAATATTAAAAAAAATCACCTTTAAGGCCTTGATTAATTCCGATTCCAATAATCCAAATGCCAACGTAAGATCCCCGAGGCTAATTTTCTTGAAAATTTTCAATTCAATTAAAAAAAAATTCATAAACAATATATTTCTTAATTCAATTCTTCATAATTATTCCATTCATTTTAATTGTTCATACTTTTTCAATTTAATTTCTTACAAATTAAAGAGAAGAATGTCCATAAATATCTATTTAGAAAATTAATTATCTAATTAGATTAAATTGTTGACATCTGGTAAGAAATTGATAACAACAATTTCTTTTAATTTAATTAAAAATGAAAATTTATAAGAAAATATTGAAAATTTTATTTTGGGAAAAATTGGATAAAAATTCCCCTGTTAAAAAATTAATTGGTGAGAAAGACCAAAATCAAAATATTAATGGTGTATACAAAATTTGCAGAGTACTAATAATCCGTGTGTATAAAAATTTGTCAAGTCCTCCCCACCAGGTAAATTTTCAACGGTCACCCCCGATTTTCCCTTCTATTTCATAAATTAAATTTAAATTATTTAAATACTATAAAAATGAAGGAAAAATGATAAAAAAAATACTACTTGAATTTCAAAATTCTATTAATAAAAACAATAATGGGATTAACAAGAACAGTAAAATAATTGACAACTCATTTTTTTGGGAAATCACATACTTGACATTTTGAAATTCAAGTGGTATTCTTTTAGGGCCCTTTTGGATGGGCTTTTTTTTATAAAAAAAAGCACTTTTTTAATTCAAAAAAAAATTAATTTATGTGTTTAGATGATATTTTTTTAAAAAAGTAAAAGTCACAAAAAAAGTTAAAATCTTGCTTTTTCAAAAGCTCTAATTTTGAGCTTAAAAAAAAAGCACTACATGGGGCAAAAAAAAAGCACTTTTTTTTAAGTCAATCCAAACGGGCCTTTAGAATTTTCTAAAAAATGAAATTAAAAAAAAAAAAGTCATTTGTGACATTTTTAAACGTTTTGGCGGATATTTCATATTTGTAACATATTGGATGGAGCCCGCTATGCAATTCGCGCGCATTTGAAGCCTCATCAATTCCTCGCGTTTCAGGCTGCTCACCCGTTTGTTTTCTCTTTCACTCTCGCTAGCGTAGAAACAAGATCGCCGAAAATGGAGGAAATGGACGAGATCGAAGCCGTTCCTCAGGTATACATTTTCCGCGTCTTACTTGTAGATCTCTTGATTTTTAGCTGCCGAGAATACTGGATAGAAAAGGATATTTGCAATTTCGGTTCCATGAGGATAAGAATTCCAAACGATGCTACTTCATTTCTTTTTAGAGAAGTGATTAAAATTTGAGAACAGAAACATGACACAATTATCGATTAAGTTTCTTGGAATTGGTGAACTAAAATTGCAATTAACTCGAATGAGTTGAACTATTCTGGTCGCTCAACTGAATGAATATAATCTTATATTTATATTCATAGCTCTGAAAATATAACACTCGAATCTTTAATTTCTAAGGACTTTGAACCTTACTTTTAAATGTAACTAAAATTTGTTGGGATAGGATTTGTCGCTACCAATTTTTTGTCACTACCAAATCACTACCACTTTTTCACTATCAGAATCTCAATAGGAGAGAGAAATGATAAAGGTAAATGAGATTCTGATCTAACGGTGAAAAAGTGGTAGTGACATAAAATTGGTAGTGACAATATTCTATCCTAATTTTTTATATGTAACATTTAAAATTGTATGTTTTCGACTCTTGAAAAATATTTATATTCTTAGAATTCAGGCTTTCACGGAGAATGGATAGTAATCTTTATGGCGGGAAGCATAGCCTTCGTCTTTGTAGGTTATGGCTGTGCCTCAGACTTTTAAATGGTTATAAAATGGAAATTCAAAGAGTGAACTTCAAGCAGTGGCTTGTTTATAGATGGTACTTCATTGCTAGTTGATTTGCTATATGATTGTGTATTTATTGTATAATAGTGACAAATAATTTTGATTCTTTGTTTTGATTTAATAAACTAATACAACTGTTAAGAAAATAAAAGAACGGGAAAGTAAAGAAGAAGAATGTATAAAGGGGTAAAAACAATCAAGTTTTTATTCTGGTGCTGCATAAGGTTATGTACAACGATCATGGTTATTATATGAGAAGTATAAAGTATGTTAACGGTAGAAATTAACTCATAGTTGCTTAATTTAAGGATTATTTAACTAATTTTCTGATTAACATCTTTTTATCGTGTAAATTAAAGTGAACAAAATTTGAATGATGTGCTCGAATAAATTTAATAGCATACAGCATATTATGTGTCAGTAAATAATAAAAACTTCATAAGTCTTTAATAGGGAAATAAACTAATTTGTCCTTCTCATGATATAAGTAATAGCCATGATAAATTTTAACATTATTGTCATTGGAACCTTTTAGCCTAAATCTAATTTTTGAACTTTAATGCAGGTTTATATGGCATGCATTTTACATGGTCAAAGGTAAGACTTCTTTGATTTACCCAACTCCAATATGCGCCCCCACCCCACCTCTTGAAATTGAAGAATTCTCCAATCTATCTGTGCAGAATAGGGGTTTCTTATTACGATTCCAGCATTCGTCAACTTTATGTGCTTGAAGTTTGGGATAATGGTGACACAGGTTACCCACTGATTGATCTAGGTATCACTATTATATTTGAGTTGATTTCTATATTCCTCCCACGTGTCATGCAGCATGATTGATTTAGTTCTGCATGCCTGGTTTCGTTGGTACTTTGTTATGTTACTGTTTCTTAACATTAATGTCTATTGTTCTTGATTTTAGGTTGAGTTTGTTTCCTTAGTAGTTTGGCATTCTACTATTTGATTTATCTCATGGCTATAACATCTTTTCAAAGTGAAATATCAGGCGAATCCTTTGATTATTTACACCAGCACTAAATGTGAAGAAGCCTTCTTGTCTGCTCTGCAACGAAATGGTATGATGCTTATCATGTGATCTAGTTATAAAATATTTGTAGGACCCTTGAACTGTTTCATTGATGCAGATGGTCAAGTAGACAACGCTCCTACAGTAAAGCTTGTGAAAAGTTCAGTATTTAGCTATGAACAAGCATGGCACAGGTATGTTCTTCATAATTCACAATATATGTTTGCTCTGAGGAACACGTTAAAATAAAAATGGTTTCACTCACGAAGTAACAAAGGACTTATTTTGTATTCTTGGTTGACCTTTAGTGATTTGCAGACACCTTCTAGTGACTAGTGGATGTTTTGGGCCATCCCCTTTAGCATGTATAGAGGCACTGGGCATCATCACCTCTGTGATTGCATGTGCACATATGTACTGGAGAGTTTCCTCTGTTTAACGTATATTCTTTTTAGTCGTCCAAATCAGGTGTAATGGTGAAGTAGTAGGTTCATATGTGTGCTATTCTATAAATTTATAGCAGCATTGACAAAATTTATCAATTCTCATCTTGAATCCTTGTTTATTTAATCAGAACCCGTAATTTTTATTGATCTTATGACACCTTTTTGGTGAATTTCCTACAAATGGAAAATGAATAAAAGAAAAGCTTGAAAGTGGTTTGTGATCTGAGTATTCTGTTGCTGCTTCTGCTTGCTGATTCCACAGATTAATCTATCTTCGGGTAGCAGGAATGGATGATGGATTAAATGTCAAGGAGAGGATTTGCTACGTGAGTCAGGATATATCTAGTATTGTACTTGATCATCTATGTCTCAGGATGTCATCATAATGGATGGTCCATTACCTAAGATGGCCATCCCATAAGTAATATTTATTCATGCACACGGTTAATGATTGAAGTCTTTGTTCTTGGACTATTTGTAATTTGTATTTAGATATGGTTCCAAAATAGATGAGGACCCAACAACTGGACCCTCAGGGTACAATGTATATGTAATCTTTCATCACTAGGAAAATATGAAAATTAAGGTACTTTTATTGTTGATAAATTCCTTCTAGTTTGCTCAAGTTAACTAAGCATTTTAGCCAAAAGCTATAGTAGTATATTTGAAATCTCTACAAGAATTTGTATACGGTCTTCTCTAATAATGTGTTCTTGCTGAATTCACTTCCTTTGATTTTGTAATGTGATCTAAATGTGTGATATTCCTATGTTTGCTTATCCAGTGATTTTGTTTAATTTCTTCTGTCAATCTCAGTATGTTAAACTTCTTATGTGTTTCCATGTTCTTATTATAATTGCAGTTGAATTCCATGATGGACATGCGAAGTGAGCTGCAAGTTCGTGCCAGTGGTGGCCTTCTTGCAATATTAGAGAATGAGAGGCTTGTAGATACTCTCGAACAAATGGAATCTGGCAATGCATCAATCACAGTAGATTCTGTAGCAGAAATTTCACTGTATCCTTTTACTTATTGTACTTAATTAGATGTGAGGTCTGTGTGTGCTTTACACAGACTCAGATACAAGTCAACTACTATACCTGGCTTATATAAATAATACGGCTTACTATAAATTTTATTAAAAAATAGTGAGCCCAAAATGAGCATGTAAATAGTGCAGTTTTCAGGCAATCCATCTTTCACTGCATTAAACATTGTCCTTCTTTAAAAGCGATGTTTAAAACTTCACATTGACAAAACAGAAATAAGTTTCTCAAACTTGATGCGGCAGCTCATGAAGCATTGCAGATATTCCAAATAGACAAGCATCCAAGCCATATGGGCATTGGGAGGGCAAAAGAAGGGTAATTGCTAATGCTGATTCATCCTTGAATTTGTTTGTTTCAATGTATGAAAATATCTGAGTTCATATTACTGAACTGCAGGTTTTCTGTATTCGGGATGATGAATAAGGTTTGCTGCCATTGTTTAAATTCAATTTATATTATGCCAATTTCGTAGCAAGCATGACTAACCATTTGCACTTCATGCAGTGTGTGACGCCACCTGGCAGACGCATCTTGAGGTAATGAGTGTTGAGACCTAACGAATCTAACATCTACATCACTCTAAGCAATTTTTTCCCATGTCAGAAGCTGGTTCTTGAGGCCGATACTGGACCTTGAAATTCTGAACTACCGACTAAATGTTGTATCCATTTATAGCTTCGCATATACAAGCTCTTGCCATATACTTTTGTAAGCTTCAGATTAATGAGATGAAGTTTATTTAATATTATTTACCTAATATAACGTCTCTTTGTAGATCCACTGTATTTTCAATTGACCCATTAAATGCAAATTTTCTTTGATGGAAAATAGATATCTTTCTTTCTTTGCTCAGAAGAACTGGTTACTTCTTTACGTGAAACACTGAAATCTGTAAAGGATATTCCTTACTTGCTGAAGGTACCAAATTAATTCTACCCCTTTTTTTCTTTTCTCTCACTTGTCAGACCAAATATTTTATAGGACTATTTGTGAAGTTATGTTCGTTAGTTTCAGTTATTATCAAGAGACTCGAGTAATTGAAAAAAGGCATAATGTGCACAACACAAATTATGTACATTTGCTAATTGTATGGAATGAGATTTTGTATTAATAGTTGAAGTAGAGTGGTTTTTATCAAGGATATTAAAACTAGACCGGACACTGAACCGGTCAGGGTACTGGGTTAAAGGTCAGTAGATCAAACCAGAGTTAAATCAGAGCTAATTCGGGGTCAAATCGGTGAGAAAGTGAAGATTTCAGGTTTATTAATATGAAATTATGAATATGAATAAAAAATAATAATTTTTTTTTTAAAAACTAAACTGGGCTAATGCCCGAATAGGATGGGTTTATTGACGGGGTCACCGGTTTCTAGGCCAAACTCGCCGGTTCAATTTGAGTTTAATTACACTGGTTTTTATTCCTCTAAGCTGGGTTCCTAAAAACGAAAGATAATTACTTTTATTCAACGATAGGCCAATATGATTTGGTACAACGAAAAAATTGTGATGTGCCAATTGTTCCTTTAAATTTTGTTTTCGATGCTTCCCGGTTTTGCACTCCGTGCTACTCATATTTTTAGATAATTTATTTTAGTCATTTTCAGAAATTTGATTCCCCAAGCTCGATATGCACCAGCTCTGATTGGACAGCTCTTCTGAAGGTAAATTTTCCTAATATGACTTCAAGTTTTGAGGTTTTTATTCGGATGCTGGCATGACGCATGAAGAATGCTTTCTAATTTTTTTTCTTGTTCACCTTTGCTGTTTAAATCCATGTCTGTTTTTACCTGTTGAAAAATTAAAAGTCTATTTTTGTTTTGATATTCTTTACATCTTCTAGAGCATTTGTGCACTGTTGCACATAAACAAGATATTTGAAGTTGGGATTTCTGAAGGTCTACGAGAAGCACTGACGCGTTTAAACTTGAATATCATTGAGAAGGTATATATCTTTTTTCTTGAAGTGTATGTGTTTGCGATTATGTCTTAGCCTAAATGATTTCTTGGTGTTAACGCTGTGGCAGGCAGTTTCATGCATAACGACCGAGCTTGCTTATGTCTATGAGCTGGTAACTTCATTTGGTTTACCGGATTCAACTTCAGTAAAATGCTAAAATGGGACTGATGTTTGTCTTATTTTTGGAAACTAATAGCATGGAAATATATTGCGTCTTTGTGTAAGACATGCCTGTAAATTGGATGAGCGAAAGTTTAAATTTAGAGTAGCTATCAAATTACTATCTTAACTTATTGAAGGTGCCAAAGTATAAGACTCATTTAAGCATGTTAACAGGCCTAAATAAGTTATCGGGCTTGATTATCGTTACAAAACAAAATTTGTCCATTAACTTCATTTTAAAATGTATATTCTTCTCAGAGTGTATTTGGTCCTTGTTTTCAGGTGTAAGATTAAAATATTGCAAGAAGGATTAAGTGTACAGTAATTGCTTTTTTTTTTTTTTTATTCATTTTCTTCTTTCTACTGCTTCATCTGTACTTCCAACATATCACAGTCCTTGTCCTTCAGCTTTTGTCGCATAATGTAGTTTATAAAAGTTAAAATACTGGACTACTTACTTTCCCTTTCTTGCAAGTGTTTATAAACAAATCTTGACAATAATTCCCTGCACAATAGTGGTTTTTTCATTTCATATGGAATACTGAAACCTTATTATTGTAGCGTTCCTTTGTTAGAACTTAGAAGTCTTGAACAGAGGACAATTCATTTTGAGAGGAAGTCATATGTCATCCTTTACCGCTTAGCCTATATTCTTTCCTGGCTTGCATCAATCTTATCGAGAAGTTGCATGCTTAAAATACTGAACTATTTAGTCGCCCTTTCAAGTGTTTTTAACAAATCTTGACAATAATTCCCCCAGAAGAGTTTTCTTTTTCTATTCATTTTCAAGACTGAAAACTGATTATTATATTGTTCCTTTTGTAAACTAATTCATGAACAAAGGACAATCAAATTTGAGACAGAAGTCGTGTTATTATTTTCAGCTGATCCTATATTCTGCTTCTTGTAAAAAAGAAGCATGCTTTAAGGCATCTGATTTCATCACAGCTAATAATCAATGTAGTGGACAGACTTTATTTTATTAATTCAGGTACAATCTGGTCAGATTGGATCCTAGTCTTAACTGGTGATGTGTTTTGCAGGTAATTGGTGTTATTGATGTAAACAGAACAAAAGAAAAGGGGTATGCCACGGTGGTTAAAGAGGGTTTCTGTGATGAGGTTAAACCCAAGTTCCGTGTTCCTTATTTCCACTTTAATATGCCTTCATCAGTATGTTTCTTCATACACGGGGCTTCTGGAATGATATTGTAACAGATAATTTTGGTCCATGGATGTTAGGGCTCATTCTATGTATATGATAGTTAAAGCGTAGAGAATATTAGGAGGAGGCTTAGTTAGGTAGTTAGAATGTAACGGTTAGTTAGTTAGTTAGATGATTAGAGAATAGACCTTTATGTGTATGACATGTAAAGCTAGTTAGATGATTAGAGAATAGACCTTTATGTCTATGATATGTAAAACGTAGAAAATATTAGGAGGCTTAGTTAGGTAGTTGGATTATTAGAGAATAGACCGTTATAAATGTTTGAGGCGGCAGATAAGCCTTCTTTTTGTTCCTCTCTGCTTCATGATGAATGAATAAATCAGAGAAGTTCCGTCTCTTTCTCTTCTTTATTCTTCCCTCTTTCTATACTTCTCTATTCCTATCTCTTCTTTCTCCACACTTCCTTAACAGTGGTATCCAGAGCCAGGCTTTTCTTTGGCATGTATCAACAACGGATTCAAGATTGAAGGTCTTCGCCAGAGCGCAGAACACGCACCACATGGACCGATTATACTCTGTTGAAGAAAAGATGAGCATCGTGGATGAGCTACGGGGTTCTGTCAACGCGCTTCGAGAGCAGATGCTTGAAATGAACACCCAACTCCAAGATCTGGTTCGTGGCATCCAAGATGGCACACTGATTCGCGCAAACGGCAATGAAGATCAGAGAGCCCAACCAAATGGCAACGGTGATCCAAGAAATAGAAACCGTGACAACGATCGAAGAAACCCATACCAGCGCCCGACCCAATTCATCAAGATGGAGTTTCCGAGATTCTTGGGTCGAGATATGTTTACCTGGATTCACAGATGCGAGATATATTTTGAGCTCGACGAAACACCTCCAGAAAATAAAGTCAAGATTGCTTCTTTACACCTCGACGATGACTCCTACCAGTGGCATATTGCGATGGAGCGCCGCTGTCGAGAGGCCCCTCCAACGTGGAATCAATACGTTGAGTTACTTCTCAAGACTTTTGGGCCACCGTTCGAGACTCCTATGAGCGACTTAACACATCTTCGGCAGACTGGGTCCCTCGCGGATTTCAATCGAGACTTCGACCGTATTTCGGCCAAGCTTGAACTTACAGAGGAATACTTAGTTGATGCATACGTGTCAGCGCTAAAACCCGAATTGGAAGTACCCGTGAGCATGTTCGACCCAAGAACGATGATCAAAGCCAGGAGGCTTGCGCGAATGCAAGAGTTAATCTTTGAGAAGCAAGACTCCAAACGCGTCGCTGACAGGGGCAATAAGCCCGCGTCAGGGTCATCGTCGGTGTCTTATGGCTCTTCAGCCACGTCGTCTCAAGCAAAGAATGGGCGCTCAATAGCTGGGGCCCACACTAAAGATAAGTTCGGTCCTTCCCCGCTGAAATTGATCACTTCTTGCTCCAAGAATGCGCCGAAACCAGTGAAGGCACTCTCAGCTGAAGAAGAAGCCGATCACAGGGCACGAAATCTGTGCTTTTACTGCCACGATAAATTTACACGTGGCCATAAATGCCCTCAACGTCAGAAAATGCAGCTGCACTTCCTGGCGTTTGAAGACAACGATGAACAAGAAACTGAAGTTTCAGTTCTTGAACCAGATTCAGTGGACATTGAAGACGTTCCACGCATTTCTTTTCATGCCATTCAAGGAGTTGATAATTCAGAAGCCATATGAGTTCAAGGACATTTCGGGAAGCACCCACTTCAGAAATTGATAGACAGTGGGAGCACGCATGACTTTATGAACCTGAAATTAGCCGAGAAACTTGGGTGGCGTGGTGAAGGTGGTCAATTTTCTTCAGTTGAGGTTGCTGGTGGTAAGAGGCTCAAGGTTTATGGATTTTGGGGAGGTTTTCGATGGAAAATGCTAGGGTTAGAGTTTGTCTTTGATTTCAGAATCTTAGACCTTAGCACTTATGACCTTGTCTTGGGATTAAAATGGCTGAAACGTATAAAAAACGCATAATTTGGGTGCAACATGGAAAAGGCAGAAAGAGAAAGATGTGAAGTGGGTATCAGGCCTCCACGCACAGATTTCTTATCTTGCAGAAGCTTTTCCGAATTTTAAGGCCTATGTTGTTTTAGTTGATTTCAGAGTTGTATCTCTATTTTTCTTGATCCTTGAGGGCAAGGATCTTTTGGGAGGGGTATTGATATGTTAAGCGTAGAAAATATTAGAAGGAGGCTTAGTTAGGTAGTTAGAATGTAACGGTTGGTTAGTTAGATGATTAGAGAATAGACCGTTATAAATGTTTGAGGCCTATATAAGGGAGATAAGCCTTCTCATTGTTCCTCTATGCTTTATGATGAATGAATAAATCAGATAAGTTCCAGTGTCTTTCTCTTCTTTCCTCTTCCCTCTTTCTATTCTTCTCTATTCCTATCTCTTTCTTCTTCTTTCTCTACACTTCCTTAACATTATATTTCATAAAATGTCCTTCCTTCCTGAGGTAATCTTTCTCATAGTAAACTGTGGACAATTTTGTTATTGAGTAGTTGGATGAGCTCAGGCAAATATATGAGGAACTGCCAGAATTCTTGCAAGAGGTGACTTTTCTATACAAAATTTAATTCAGTGGATAACAATTTAAATTTATCTTTATCATGTTAGATATTTTGCAGGTATCATCACTGGAGCTTGCAGAACTTCCTGATCTGTGCAAGGACAGGCTTGTTCCTTGTATTGTGTATATACAACAAATAGGTAGTTCTGACTCTCAAGTGTATTTGCTTCAAAGAGATAGTAATAATGGACGATTTTCCACTGCTCTTCTAATATGAAAAAAAAAGGTGTTCTTCATCTGCTAACAAACTCCCTTGAGTGTTTATAGGGGCGGTACATATTAAGTCTGCGTAGCCTTCCTATTTATGACAAAACATGTTCAGAAGGTTATTGTTGTACTATGCGTAGAGTGCACTAAAACTCCAGTTGGATTTTCATATCGAGTGCCAAAGCATGTCCATGAATTTGCCAAAACTAATAAGCTGTATGGAAGAGTTTTAAGGTCGGAGACTTTAGAAGGTAGCGAAACTTGTTAATGTGAGAATCCTTTAGGTCAGTCATAAAGAGGTCTCATAGTTTTGTATCATACTTATTTCGGGATGCCTAGATATGCGTGTAGGTCTTCAGATGTTGAATTTAGAAAACGTATGTCAAAGTTTGGCTGTAGAATATATCTATCTGGGAAAGAGCTTTTTCCTCTATTACAGACTGGATTTAATTTAGACATGTTAATTCTATTATTTTTAGTGATGACATGATTATCTTATCAACACCAGGCTAGATTAAGCTGAGATATGAGATATACATTTCCCCCTTGACAGTACATAAATTTTATCATTTCATTTTGTCTTTGTTCATTATAGGTTATTTAATGTGCATTTTTGAAGAAAAACTTGAAGAAACCACTCTGGAGAAACTTGAAGATTGGGAGTTTACAGTATGTTCATGCTTGTGTTTCATGAGGGAATATATGCTATCTATACATTCTGTTTCAGTGATAATGATTTCAAATATAGTTTTCTGATGCAGATGAAGAGACCAAAAGATTCTTTTATCGAACACCAAAGACACGAGAATTAGATAGTCTTCTAGGTGACATCTATCATAAAATTTTAGGTATTGGCGCAAACATATTCTCCATTTTTATAAACTTATGATGTCTAATATGTTCACAACTGGTCTCTAAGAAAAATATAATCTATTTGTGACATGTGTTATCTAAGATATGGAAAGGGCAATTACGAGAGATTTGTTGTCACATATACTTTTGTTCTCATCCCATTTGATAAGGGCAACAAATTTTGCAGCTGAATTGGACTGGTAAGAGAAACTGTGTCATTATTATAACTAGTACTCTCTATGACTTGTTCTTGATGATTTTATTATTCTCTTTCAGCTTTTTGTCATTGACAATGGTTGCTCGCCAAAACAATTATGCGAAGCCTTTATTGACTGAGGAAAGCTTGATTGACATAAAAAATGGAAGGTGCAAGTCATCTTGCTCGCTGTAGCTAAAACATAAAATCAATCTCTAAAAAACTATAAGTATTAGTATGGTTAATGACCAGAATCTGTACCGTTTCCAGGCATGTTTTGCAGGAAATGATTGTGGACACATTTATACCTAATGATACAAAGGTTCTTCAAGATGGTAATAGATGCTCACATACATAAGATTGTACAAATCACAACACAATGGAAACCTGCCTAGTTAGATAATACTTATTCATCCCTATTCTATTGATTTATATATCTTCTCTATACTTATTTCAGGAAGAATTAATATAATTACCGGTCCGAATTTTTCTGGGAAGAGCATCTATATAAAGCAGGTTGGTTATCAGTTCTTCATCTTTCCAAGATACAGTAGTCTCTGGGGCATACTGTTAAAAATCTATATCCGCGAATTGTGATCTTTGTTTGCAAACAGTAAACAAAACACATACCCATAGCTTTATATGGGAGAGTCTGCATCCTTTTAGGAAGGGCCCTTTGGTATTGGGGAGGGTCTTCCTTGTTGAGGCATGTTAAACATGACAGCGACAATTATTCTGGGGTCATTTCAACGGCTTAAACTTCTGGGATGCTTGTTTCCATGACGTACTCTCCCATTTAAACCTACTTGAATGACGTCAAAGTGCATCATTGTTCCTTGTTTCTCTATGATGATAAGTACTGCAAAATTGGTTTTCAGGTGGCTTTAATTGTATTTCTCTCCCACATTGGTAGTTTTGTGCCAGCTGATGCAGCTACCGTGGGTTTGACTGATAGGTGTGATTATGTTATAACCAATGTATTTTGCATGATAATAGTTATGTTTCTTTGTAATTTCTGACATATATCCCAATCTCAATGTTGCAGAATTTTTTGTGCAACGGGAAGTAGGCTTATGACTGCTGAACAATCTACTTTTATGATTGATCTTCACCAAGTAGGAATGATGCTAAGGTATAGCTAGAAAAATGCTGGTTGGGGCAGCTATAACACCTTGAAAAATGACCATGACATCTCAGTTCTCCTTCTATGTGCTTTTCATCTAAATGATTAAATAGCTCAAAGGTTTTAGAAACCCTGCAGGCATGCAACTTCACAATCTCTTTGTCTGGTGGATGAGTTTGGTAAAGGTACTCTTACAGAAGGTTAGTTCTCTCTAAGTTAATGTGTTATATACGTCATTAATATCAAATATGAATATCTACATTGTAGATGCTAGTTTCTAATGTACTGATTTTTATCTCATTTCAGATGGCATTGGCTTGCTTGGTGGGACTATAAGCCACTTTGCCAGTTGTAGCGAAACCCCAAAGGTTAATGTCCGTTTCTTTTCCTAAATTCAACTCTGCTTGGTGTGTACTTTAGTCGGTGAATTTTAAACCTTGCTATTTAGTTAGTTTTCCCATTGCATTCTAAATTCAACTTCCATATCTCTCTCCTGGTCTACCGCCTTGTTACATCTAAGTGGCAGCCAAATTTAATTGGATAATTGATTGATGATTTCAATGTAAAAATATATTCTGCTTCTTAATTTAAAATATTGCTTGTCTAAATGGGGAACAACCATATAATAATGAGGTACTCATTGTTTTTTAATAGCAGCATATCAACTGAATGTCTTTCATTATATTCTCCGTTTTGAATCCACTTCAATGAGTGATTTCTCCAATATCAAGCTGCAAATCCTATCTTTACATCTTAGAGGAAGGTGAAGATCTAGTTTGTTCATGATGAAACCAACAAGGAGGTGCCATAATAGGGAAAATGCAAAATAAGATATAAATAATGGAAGCTCAAGATGGTCAATATCATCAAGCAAAAAAAAATTCAAACACTGGAGCACGTAAAGTAGAGCTTTTACCATTTTATAGTATACAATTAATAATCAGGGTCTTGTGATGCTTTCAGTTTTTACTATGATTTTTAAAGTCAGTTTAAACTAAAGAACATCATAATCTTCCTGTATTTCACGATTCACATTATCAATACACCTGCATCCTCAGTTTAGTATCCAACTTTTCAATTATCATGTTCTCCTTTTGGGACATCAGGTTTCAAATTTCTCCATAGAATTTTCTAATCATGGGTTTTTTTTTACTATTAGTTAACCTTGTCAGGTCTATTACTTACGATCAGGTTATGATTCCAGAATCCCCCTTTTCTTCCTAGTTTATTTTTTTGGACAAAACCCTTTTCTTTCTAGTTAACTTGTAAAGTTCCTTCCATCGGCTTGCATTGGCCCACTAATGCTCATTGCCCAGGATATTAGAAGTTGAAATCTAAATTCCTTTGTCTGCAATGATATGTAGATAGTGAAGTTTTATCTAATTCAAATTTCTGGGACCCCCAGTACTATACTTGGTATACTTGGGAAAAATGTTTAATGTGGGGAAATCTGGTCTTTACTGCAGAGTCTGATTTAACAGTGCACTTTTTAGAAATTGCAAAACTAGTAAGAGTATTTTCACTTCCTCATGTATCTCTCGAAATTATAAGCCCCAACTCAAGAAGAGAATGACAAGGGACTCTATCTGGGAGTTCACTGAGCAAATGTGATGTGCAGGTTTTTGTGTGCACTCATCTCACTGAGTTGTTGCAAGAGCCTTACTTACCCAAGGTTATGCTAATGCATCTTCGTGGGGTTCAAGTTTTTGAACACTCATTGTTAAGTTATCATATTAACATGGCTACCTATTTGTGAATTTCAGTCCAGGAAGATTCAGTTGTACACAATGAGTGTACTGAGGCCTGATGACAATTCCTCACAGATGGAGGACATTACATTTTTATATAGGTAACTTTATATTGCCTCTTAATGACATCGGGCTAAGGATTCTATCGACCACAATATGGTCATTTTATTTTGAAAATTTTAATTGGATGGAAATTGTAAAATGTTTCGTCAAATTCAGATATATGAATCTAAGACTTTTAAACCTCTCCAAGATTATTCCCATCAAAAAATAAGGAGGGGGAGAACAGTGTTTCTAAAATGTGAGCATGCATTTGTTGCAATAAGCTGATTTTAGTTCTTTGTATGTTTACATAGCATTTGGATTAACAAATGACCAGTGATTCCTTCCACTCTGTATTGTGATTACTCGGCACTAGATTGATGTAGTCCAGCTGCTTAAAAGAGATTTTATTTTTGTTTTCATCTCGTTCATTGCAGGCTTGTTCCTGGTCATGCACAACATAGCTATGGTACTCTTTTGCTTTCTTAATTCGGGCATGCCAAAAAAATCTGGGGTTTTTTCTGAAATGTTGATGAAATTGACAGTAGTTTTTGGTATCCTGCAGGGCTGCACTGTGCACTACTTGCGGGTACGTCTACTACAGGACAACTGGTGTCTTGACATTATTCCCATTTCCAATATTCCCTCTATTCCTATTTATGACACTTCTAACTAGTTCACACAAACAAAGAAAGCTAGTTAAAATTAATTGATCGTCTTAAAATTACGCCATCTTTCCAGATACCTTTGATTAAATGCAAATTCTTGATCCCTCTCAAGGCATTCTCTTCTCATGATTACTGAACAATATCCATACTAAGGGCACCATTTGGAAAAGATTATTCTTGATTAATAGATTTTACAAAATGACTTATAAATAAGAACAATAAAAATTCTTAGAAAATGAGTTATAAATAGGAACAAAGGTAATAACAATGAACTATCCAAGTGATTTTGTTTCATTTTATGATTGCATCCGTATGCTCCTATTGTATAATAAAATTAACCTTGCCCTGCACAGTCCATGATCAGATCTATGAACCTTAATACAAACCACATGTTCATGCAGGTGTTCCAGATGAAGTTATAGAAAGAGCAGAAGTGGTGTTGGATGCAGTTGTAAGTAGTAAGCGTGTTGAGAGGCTGTGCAATGAGAACATATCAGCTCAAGATCGTCAATATAAGGTGTGTCAATTTAAGAGCTAGATTTCAGACATGGATGGATATGATTTTTACTTTTTAACTTGAGTGTTCATTTTTATGGGTTGAAATGCAGGATGCCTTGGAGAAGTTGTTGCAATTTGATATTAACAAAGGAGACTTGACCTCTTTCTTCCAGGATTTATTTCCTTAGCCTGTGATTTCCTTCAATGAGGCAAAGTATTGCTTTTCCTTCCTTTTAGGTGTTTACATTTCTTTTTATGAAGCCCTTGTGTGAATTTTTGTCATTGTTGTGTCATTCTTTAACTAAATGATAAGTGGTAGGTTTTTTCTTAAAATAATAATATGATAATTGTATGATTTTTTTAAAATCAAGTATATTACACCAAATGATTATATTTTTAATGAAAAATATTAAATGTGGTATTTTTTCCCCAAAAGAAACTAATTACTTTCATATCTAGTTTTTTTTAGTCATTTTTACTTTCATTTTCTGCAGAGACTGGACTTGTACTACAGGATTACAAAATTACGAGTTCAAGCCAATTAGGCTTCTGGCTCAATAGAAGTAACAAGTCCGGACGCTTTCATAGTGTAATTTACTATAGTACAGACCGAGAGGATAATCTGATTTATAGACAGAAGTTGAGAAACTGGGTGTTCATGGTACAAAACGTTTCTAACAAACTTTGTTTGGTCCAGATTTAAATACTAAGGATATAATTAAAGTTTGTTTTTTAAGGAAGTATCATAACGATCTCAAGCCACGCTAGTAAACATTTTCCTGATTTCCAAAAAACTTTGATGATCATTCAGCATTTTTATACTTTTCGATGTGTTCGATCGTAAGTCGTAACGTCATATAACATTTTCTTAATTAGTCAATGATCTTACATTTTTCTCCGCCGCAGATAAGCACTAAATGATCTTTGGTCTCCAATGAGCAATATAAAAAACTCCTGTTCCGGTAATCAAAACGAGAGAAATTAGTGGGACTAAAAGAAGAATCAAACCAAATAAATAAATCACATGGAATATACACCTTGTTTCCTACTAGTATATTCTTAATCTCTAGCAGCACAAAACAGAGCTTTCATGCGGATCGCCTCAAGCCGTCAAGTCCAATGACAAAACCAAATGAAGAATAAAATAATAAATTAAAGGGGGGAAAACATTTAAATACCACTTCAACTTCCAAAACTTAAAAAAAAAAAAAAAAAACCATTAAAACTTGCAAATGGTAGGGATAGGGTGTGAATTTGAGTGTTTCATATTTTGGTTTAAAGACCAAAATGTCTCTTTCACACATTTTTTTTTTCAGGTGCTAACAATTTTGTCAAAAACTATTATTGTTTTAGTCAATCTATTACTCAATTGGTCACAGTCCACAAAAATCGTAATAATTTTGACGAAATTCGTAATTATTTTGACAAAATCGTTACGTACTAAAAAAAATGTGTGAAATGAGTATTTTGGTTTTTAAGCCAAAACATAAAAACCTCATATTTTCACCCTATCTTTTCTTTCTCCTTTATAAGTTTTAATAGTATTTTCCTAATTTTGGTAGTTGAAGTGATATTTAAATATCTTCTTTCTTAAATTAAAATAGAATAGTCCATTTACCAACTTAGGGGATAGCTCAATTGGGAGAGCCTTCGATCTAAAGGTCGCTTGTTTCATTGACGCTCACCGCACTTTTTGTTTTTTTTTTGTATCCCACCCGGTTCATTAGGACCTTCGGTTCTGACTAATCCGGATTCGGATTGTGCAGTGACAAGGACGACCCTCCCAACAGTGGTAGCTTCATACAAGGCGGATTATAAGTGCGTTACCGCACTTCTTGTTTTTTTTTTTTTTTTGATTTAACTGCACTTCTTGTTATTTTGTCATCATCACCTTCTTTTACATAATTGGGCTGACATTCTGGGCTCATCTATTGGGCCTCTATGATAATTGGGCTGACCTTTTGGGCTCATCTATTAGGAAAAACCCATTTTTATCCTCTACGAGTCTAACTTTTGTTCTCATTATTTTGTCATCGTCACCTTTTACATTAATTGGATTTTGGCATCATAAGTCATAACATTCTTTTACATAATTGGGCTGACGTTCTGAGTTCATCTATTAGGCCTCTATGGTACCTGGGCTGACGTTTTGGGCTCATCTATGAGGCAAAACCCATTTTTATCCTCATCCCTACCCTATATCAAACACGAGTCTAATTTTTCCCCCTCATTTTTTCATAGAAAAAACCTTCACATTAATGTAAAGACAGTAGTTCACACCACCCAAATAAGAAAAAAGGAAAAAAAAAAAAAGTTTAGAGTATGATGCAAAACGATGAGGTGCCATCAAATCAAAAATACTTTAACAGCATATGCCACTATAAAATGATCAATCCTGGCATTAATGTGAAAGGCAACTTTATGTCCACTTTCAAGTCTGCTCTCATTCATCCCACTTATCCAATCCCAAAAAAATAGTAACAAAAAAGCCATGAATCGTGATTTTCTTTCTCTCTCAACTGGTCATGATCTTGTTTCTCTGTTCTTGATTCTTCTTTTATGATCAGAAGACCTGTAGTTTTCCTTCAGGTCATAAGCATTAAGCTTGATGTGACTCTATAAAGTATAAACCTTTTTCCCAAGTTAGTGTGAGAGAGCATCTGACTCCCAAACTGATATCATCACCCAACCATATAACAAAGGTTTTTTTTCCATCAGGGAAAAACAAACATTAACCAATGAATTTGATTTAAAAATAAATATATCAATATGGAAAAATTTCAGAAAAATACCTTCAAAATAACAAATCAGTGATTTTTAACTAAAATAAGTTGTGTATTACTAATAAAGTGAAGCCAATACCTAAACTATCTTATGAAACAAAACTAATTTGGGATTTTGATATCATGAAAGTATTTTTCTGAAATTTTCCTTATCAATCAATATACTATAACAGACTCTTAATTCTAACCCCCCAAAAAAAAAAAAAAAAGGAGGTTGCAAATTTGATTGTAGAAAAATACCAGTCTATGTGAGTTTTCTTTCTTATGTAGGAGGTTTTGGACATTGATGTGCATTTGCCATGTGGACTTAATTGTTCCTAATCAGACAAGAAAAATAAAAACATGAAGCCTAGAGCATATGTGACTTCTAGTAGATGGAATAAGATCAAGCAGGGTTATTAAGATTTTGATATTTATAAAAAAAAAAAAAAACAATTTTATCCTAAAAAAGGGAAAATTGGGGGGGAAACCATTATTATTATTATTATTTGGCACATAAGAATTCAGGAGAAAATTTTATTAGAGAAAGACAAATTTAGGGTATTATGTATACAAAATTATCAAGTACTTCAATAAATTTTTTAATGAGGGTCTATTCCCTTATCCCAAAAAGAAAATCAATTAAAAAGCATAATCTAAATTTAAGTACGTTCAAATCTCTAACAAGAACGTAATTAGATTACTATCCAAATTTTAAACTTTTTTTTTTTCCAATACCTGAGACTAGAGGCCTTATAAATATGAATATTTTGAGCACATGCTTGAGGGAATATTTAAAATAAATAAACTAACCAACTGAGAGTTGAATCTAACGGAAGGGACTAACTCTTCAGTCTTCACAATGTGGCGAACCAAGGTTCGAATTCCCACGGGAAGAGTTGCCCACATTTAATCCCGACAATGCCTCAAACAAGATTGCTTCTAATAGAAGGATACTTGTGCCTAGGGGGGGAAAAAAACCGTAAACCAGCTAGTTTGCAGCAGGAAATTTTGACTTCAGCTGATCCCTAAGAAACTTTTTAAAGCTTTCCTCTGAGCTGTTGCAGTAGGGCACCACCTTCAGTTTAGAACAGAGCACAAAAACTTTGAATGGATCCAATTGCTTAAGGATCTCTGGGTCCCTATCATAATCCTGACAGGATGAAAATTCATAAACAAGGCGATGAGTTCGGGCATAAAGTGCGTTCTAGAGGAGAAGTGAAAGGAGTAACTAATAAAAAATATATATATATTCGTAATCTTACAATGACTGATTACTATTCTTAATTTATATAATTATATACTTGTGTGTGGATGGAAATCAGTATATTTCTTAGTCACCTTCTCTGTCACTACAACGATAGGCTTCAAACCAAATTTGATCTTTAGTTCTTCAAGTCTGGCTCTGATCATCTCGATATCCTGTATTAATCCAACATATGAGATTAACGGCTTAGTTTTAAACACAAAAACGTGAAGGGGATTAAACACATGAAATTCACCAAGTAGGCAGCTTAACGCTTCACTTCAAGTGCAGTTTCCTCCGCATATTTATTTAAGTGTTGTGTTACGCAGCAGGAATGTATGACATGAATTAACAAGGGAAAAGCCTTCAAGCTTTTTCGATGTTTCTAAGGTCTTTGATGAAACTATGACATTTGAACCATCTTTTTTAAGAGAGATGATTCGTTGCCAGGTTAAAAAAGGGGGAGAATTATTCAAATATCATAGTTTTATCAAATAATTTAAAAACTGAGTCTACATTTTGTCCTTTAATGATACCTAGAACTAACATAATAAGCGAGATTTAAGCTTAATAAGTGCCTCAAGCTTCTTTAGTGTTTCTATTTTCCCCCTTCTTAGGTTTTTTCCCCTCCTGGTTCAGATAAGCAGAAATGTGTTGAAAAAATAGTTGTCAAACACCAAACCAGAAAATTATACCTCAGCATCAAATATATGATGATCACTAAAATCAACTCGATCAACATGAACAGCTCCCATCTGCATCAAGTTATCCGCAGTTTAGAGTGAAAAATACACACGAAGATAAAGCAAACACAAGTCAAACATCCACGTAAAAGTGCTAGAACATAATAGATATCAAACATGATGGCTAATTGTATGATGGCAGAGAATTTTTGGTTGCTTTGGTCATGTCAGGGATACCAAGAAAAGCATTAGCATTTGTATAAACATCCTAAATTAGAAAAAGCATGATTGAGTATCACAAAAAAAAAAATGGAAATTTAATTGGGAAAGAAAAATGTCCTTTACATTTCTTGCAGTCTTTTGGGATTAAACTAAGCCTTTAGCAGTATGGATCAGGTTGTTTTGCAGCATAAATTTCATTATTTTAAGGAAGACAATAATTCAATGGATTAGACAGATTAACATAATAAGATAGCCCAAACTAAAAAAAAGACTTATCCACTTAAACTATTTTATGCTAATAGTAATGCATGTCTCTTTCATGTCTTGTCTACGAGTTAGTATTTTGCAGCGTCTCAATGTAGGCAATGAAATATTTCAAACACTATATGTTTATGTGCGTGTTTGGGGGGAATTTTCAGATCACAGTTTCCCAGCATATCAAGAAGCAACTTTCATGCAAACTGATGTGTAATTCAAAATAAATGAGGGAGCTAGTTAGAGAAGTTAAAGGGGGTGGTTTGTTAATAAGTAGGCTATAAATTAATGGTCATTGATAGTTGTTGTTAGACTTTGAATAAAGAATTGAGTCCTGTTCTCTCTAGGCTCTCTCTTCTTCTACAAATTTATCTATCTTTCACTCTTCTATCTTCCATTTTCTATTCTGTCTTATTTCCCATCCTTTCTACCTAGAGCTGGGAATCAGGGCCGGCCCGTGAAGGGCCAGGGCCTAACAGGGCCGGCCCTCCAGGGCCTGAGGTAAGAAAAACATCTGTTTTTCAAAGCCCGGCCTGAGAGCACCAGGGCCAGGGCCGGCCCTCCAGGGCCCAAAAATTACTATTCCAAATTTTAATTAATTTTCCTCTGGTTTTTTAAAAGAAATATAATTAGTAAATTACACCACGAATCATCCAACAAATAAGCACAATCACTAATTCATAATCAAAAGCAAACTATGTTCACAAATAACTCACATAAAATATAAGAAACATACCACTAAGCGACATTAGTACGATGACTATTATTGTAACAAATAATTTAATTTGTTAAACATAAGAGTAATTTTATTTGCAACAAATAATAAACCAAATCATAAAATTAGAATATAATTATTATGTATTTGTAGTTAAATGGATAAATAACTCTATAAAAAATACAAAATATATATAAATTAATAAATTAAAAAAGGAAAAAA
Organism: Acacia pycnantha; assembly: GCA_025563575.1. Classification (NCBI taxonomy): domain Eukaryota; kingdom Viridiplantae; phylum Streptophyta; class Magnoliopsida; order Fabales; family Fabaceae; genus Acacia; species Acacia pycnantha. Next base: position 1,449,088 of record JAMWYP010000031.1, on the reverse strand, counting down.
AGAAAAAGCTACAGTGAAAAAGGCCTGCAGGGCTAGCCCGAGGCCCTCCAGGGCTGGCCCTACAGGGCCAATTTCAAATATCTCATCCATTTTTCAACCCGATGGGCTCGGCCCGATTTCCCATCTCTATTTCTACCTATCACAAACAAATTAAGGAAGAGTACCTTTTGGACCTGCTTCACAAAAGAATCTGCAGAACCGATGGCGGAAACACATAATACAAGAGCTTTATGTAGAACCCTCAAAGGTACTTTAGAGTTGATCACTTTCACATCAATTAAGTAAGATGGATCCATTCTAGTGAAGAACATAGGAACAGACTCTTTAACTTTTTGAACAACTGACTTGATATCCTCAAGACTATCTTCAGAAACCTGGAAATCTCCAAATATAAAAGCCTCATTACATCATATTTGTATATCTGAAAAACATGTGAAATTAAAAATCATATCAACAGCATGGGAAAAATATCAACATACTAAGTCAGCATGATGTACAACAACAACATCTGCCCGTTGAAGTGCAGTCAAAGGTTCCCTTAATGGCCCAAGTGGCATTAGTTGAAGGTTACCCCAAAGAGTTAATCCATTAACCATTACAATCTCCAAATCTCGCCACAAGCTCCAATGCTTCCTTGCATATATAAATCATACAATTTAGAGCTAACAGCAAGCCAATGTAACAATATTTTATCACCTTTTGATAATTATCACAAAAAATCTAAATCTTAAGCAATCAAGTGCAGCAGACAAAACTGAGAATGGACATAACTTAAGAAGCATATCTTAGATGGGGCATCAGATGTTTAAACAAATAATATAGAAGAAAATCATGTGACTGTAGATCAACGAAAGGGGAGAGGGGCAAGGTGAATGAATTGCATTACCTGCATTGCATCATCAAGAACGGCAACTCCAACTTTCTTGGAATCAGGATAACTTTCCTTCTTCCTATAAAGGCAAAGTTCCTCACACCATGAATTTTGATGGCTTTTAATATAGCCATACTTTTGAATGAAATGACTTGCAACAGCAGCTCGATTTGCACCAACACCAAAATGAGCTGCTGTCCCTAATAAATGTCTTTGAAGCATGTTGACTTCATCTCCACCTCCATAACCCTGCCACCAAAAAGGATAGATGGATTCAGCTATACATCTTTCTGGTTAAAAGTTGAAATGAATATGCATTACTATTATAGTTTTAGTTTCTCGTGAAGGATTAGTATTTCAATCAACTCAGGGATATAGCAACTCAAGAAACTCATTGTAACTTTTTAGGGCATGTGGAGCATGGACAGCTTTCTAAGCGCTCAACTCATAGAAGAAGCTTAGTTTCTAACAGGATACCAGCAGTCTGAGACAGCTAATTTCAATAAAATCAGTCTGATGTATTAAAAAAAAGAAGCATTAGAGGTATCACAGAACATATCCATCCAGCCATTGTACGACTGAAAAATGTGGATCATTGAGTATAACTATTTCAATTTGTTTAATGGCCTGTTTGTTTAATTGTACAGCCACTGAGTATCCATCCACCCGAATCAGTCATTGTGCTCTATCAACAATTAAATTTTTAGATATATTATTAACCAAAATGTCTCGTTCAATAACTCTCCATTGAGTGTGTTTCAAGATGACTCCAAATTGTTTGTTCTACCCTCCTGAGCAGCGTCTCAACAGATTTCTCTATGCATGTTCAAACCACCTTACCCAGACATCAAGTTCATTTTCAAAAACTTTTTGGAGCACTATGACAGATCAAAGTCACATTACTAGAAGTTGCTGTTTGAAGCACATACCAAAGTCATTCTTCCAGGTTAGATTGTGAAAGCGTATGGCCGGATTTACAACGAATTTTCAACCCCCTCTGCTTTTGATTTCAATGCATAGTATATCTTGTCTTCAACTCTGATAAAAGTGATAAGGAAACTAACAAGCTTCACGTACTTTGTATAGTTGAACTATTGGAACATCAACCTATTGTGGGAGCAGTAAAAACAGATTCAGTCTTGATGCAGAGCTCCAAGATAGTACTATTAGAATAAGCTCCTTGCATGTTTCTCAGTAAGCCATACCCAAGTTTGCAATAGTTGTTATTTGGCAACAACACAAAATTGACGCTCTGAGCCACTGAATATGACTGAGCTACAACCAGGTGTCTTTTGGGATCTCTCATTCAACTTGACAATCCTCACCCTTTCAGCTTTCTCCCATTTTTCAGAAGCTGCATAGATATTGGACATAAGCACACTGTAAGAATTATCGCCAGAAAGAGAGTCCAAACTTTGTGCCCTAATATCCTTCATTATTTGTTCAGCCAATCCCAAATCTGAATGAATCCGACAAGCACCAAGCATTGCCCCCAGAACTGTATCATTGACTTTCATTGGCATTTTTTTAATCAACTCATAAGCCTCCTTCAATCTCCCTGCCCGCCCCAAGAGGTCAACTATGCATCCATAATGCTTGATGCTTATTTCTAATCCACATTTCAGCATCCTGGATATTACTTCTAATGCTTCATTGACAAAGCCCCCATGAGCACAAGCCGTAAGTACAGTAAGAAAGGTGATGTCATCAGGCCTTGCGTTTGAATTCCCCATTCTGCCCAAAAACTCTAGAACATCAAGACATTTTCCATTGATAGCATAACCAGATATCATTGCATTCCAGCAGAAGATGTTCCTTTCAGTATACTCTTCAAAGACCAGTCTAGCATTGATTAAATCCCCACATTTTGCATACATGTCAATTAATCCACTCAGAACAAATTGATTCATCTTTATTTCTCCCTTTCTTATCATATGGTGGATTTTCTTACCAACATTTAGAAGCCCTGTCTGAGCACAAGCAGATAAAATACTAACAACAGTAAACTCATCTGGATGAAACCCTTCAGCTAGCATATCATCAAATGCTTTTAGTGCTTCCTCAACAAATCCATTCTGGACATACCCAGAAATCATGGAATTCCATATCTCCAAATTCCGGACTGGAACCTGCCCAAAAATGGCCTCTGCCACTTTGACGTTGCCTATCCTTGAGTACCCACAAATCATACAAGTCCAGACAAAGAAATTCCTCTCAGGCATCTGCTCAAAGATCTCTCTGGAAGCTTCCATATTCCCTCTTCTAGCATACCCATCAACCATCACAGTCCATGTTCCCACACTTTTTAACTCAAGTGGAACATTATCAAACAACTGCCGAGCAGTAACAATATCCCCACTCCTTGCAAACCCATCAATCATCTGATTCCAAGTTACTTCTGTTCGTTCGGCCATCTTGTCAAATAGAATTAAAGCAGAATTTGTGTCCCCATTTTTTAGGTATACATTAATCATGGCATTCCAGGTGACAACATTTTTCTCAGGCATAGATTTAAACACCTTATAGGAATCAAGAACAGCACCAGACTTAGCATAAATACTGATTAACGTGGTTCCAATCGTTACATCACTGTCCGAACCAGTCTTAATGGACTCTGCATGCATAGCCTTCCCATACTCAAAGAATGAAAGAGAAGCACAAGCTTTAAGTAACAAAGGGATCACACTAAAAAGGTAGATACCTTCATATCGAATTTGTTTATACACAACCAGAGCCTCTTTCCATGATCCTTGGTAAATATAATTACTGATTAGATAGGACCAGTTAGGTACATACGGGAAGCTTCTGCTTGTGCAAAATTGAAATATTTGATTGACAATTGCGGGATGTAGGAGCCAAAAACTTTGAAGGTTTTGATGTAGAAGGGGTACTTTTGATTGAAAATATCTAGTAAACGGATGAAGGAGCCAAGAACATTGAAGGTTTTGATGTGGAAGAGGGACTTTTGATTGACAATATCTAGCAAAAGGTTGTATATGTTGTGCAAAACTAAGTATTTTTGCTATTCTCATTTCAATGGCCTCTTCTAATCTAAATGGAAATTTGAATAGGTTTTAGAGGGGACGACTAGAGATGAAGAGGCAGCAGGTGAGAATGATGAGTTCGAAGTCATAATTGAAGTTGCTGAAGAATCGCTCCATCACTGAGATTTTTTGAAGTTGAGGAGAAGCAACTGCAGACTGAAACCATTTGAGATTCTTCCACTTAGAATCCAAATGAGGTGTCTATTATGGTTACTAAGTTCTAATGGTGGTCTCGCCAGCCCGAATGTGCTGGGATGGGATCCTACCAGTAGAAAGAAAATATATTACGTATCAGTTGCACCAGGTTATTTCAAGAATCATACCAAACCAGCTGAATGGTTAACCCATAACATGATATAAACTTTTCAAGTTAAAATGAAATATCAAGAAATGAAGCCAGATTATTGAATCGGATGAGTGTGTTCGGGGAGAGAAATTGTAAGCAACTTGCCTTTTTATACTAGTAAATAATAAAAATAAATAAATAAACAGGGTTTATATTCAAGCTGAAAGTTGAAACAATAAGCCAGTCACATTGTATGGTCAAAATCATAAACAGTTCAGTACTAAAAAAATTTAGAAAGCATGTCTTTGAAGAACTGAAGGGAGAGAGATTTTGAAAACAACACTCTGAAAGTGAGCTCAAGCAAAATACTGAACTGACCGGCTAAATTCCAGACAAAATTGACCAGTAAGGCTGTAACATCTACGAAATTGGAAAAACAACGTAACAGGTGAAAATACCCTGGAAAGAATCAGAGGCGAAATTCTATAATCAGCTAACCAGAGTGCGATGAACTCAACCATCGGTGTCTTCCCATTGCCTCCCCACGTCAAATTCCCGATACTAATAACAGGTATGGGCAACCTTCCAGATAGAATAAGAAAAACACTCAACATTAATGTTCCGACTAAATTTATTATAACCACCAAGCCAAGCATTGGATAGGACAAGAAAGACAGAAAACAATGAGGCGGAGAAAAAGGAATTACCGGTGCCTCTGGAAGAAGCCAACTTCGTAGAGATAGTGGCGAAGAGAAAGAACGAGCTTGTAGAGAGAAGAGGCTGCAGAAAGGAAAGGAACGATAGATCGTTGAAGAGGAGGAAGCTTAGTGAGACTGTGAGAGTAGGCGATCTCGTTAACTAGTCTTCTCAATTTCTCCATTAAGGCGTGTGAGGCACCATCTTCCCAACGAGGGTGCGTTGCAGTGCCAGAGTCGCGTTTACGGGGAAAATATCAAATATTTATATTTTAGCTCAATTTGGATAACTGGGAGGGAACGTGGAACCGTATTTTTTAAGCACATTTTTTATGTACTCATCAAAAATTAATAAAAATACTTCAAAAAATTAAAACAATCAAAATGCCTGTTTGCAACTTGGCATCAAATATTTTAGGGTAAAGGTAATGCACATGTGCTTTATCCTTAGGAATGTCCAACACTAAATATATTTTTTAAATGCAAAAATAACTATGTGATTATAAAATATGTGCAAAAGTCACAATCCTATTAAATGTAAAACGTGGACCATTAAATGTAAGATTTTGACCAATTATAATGACATGTGTAAACATATGTGATTAGAGAAGCAATTAAAGATACAATATAGAGAAGATGAAGATCTTGTATTATTATCAAAAGAGGAACATCCCCTTACAATGAGTGATAGGATTAACTCTAAAACCTGAAGGAGACCATGTTAACTCCCTCTCTTGTGAGACTCCACATCCCACATACATGGTGAAGGCTCCACACCTAACACCCTTGGTGAGGGCTCCACACCCAACACTCACTTATCTCATTAGTTAAGACCCCTTATATAGACTAGGACCCTAACTAATTCACTAACCACTCAACTAACCACCCAATACTTCTAACATTGATGCTGGCTTGGCAAATTGAAGAGGCATGAGGCTATAGCTACAAGTGAAGTTTCATGTCTAGCGAAGAGCAAGCTCAGAATCAAGTCCAGAATTTGGTCTGTTGAGAGATTCTAATGCTTCAGAGCTCAGTTTAAAAGATGATCTTCCTCCAAATTTTCATTCTCCTCCTCCATTCTCTTCACTCTTTCTTCCATTTTCACCTCTATGAAATTCAGTATGGTTGACCGAGACTGAAACAAATAAATTAATAATCACACACTAGGATGAAATCATCCTAATGTGAATGAATATAGGTGATGATCGAAACTACCCCTTCCGATCTCTTAAGGGACAGCGACGAGATGATGATCGAAACTCAAACGTAGGTCACCGCCGAACAGAAGTCACCGACGTTGCTATCGTTCTCGACACAAATAGAAGTCGCTGCTGTCGTTGTTACCCACGAACAGCTCACGACTCCTCCTGTCCAGCCTTCTTGTTCTCGACTTCGCTGATGAAAGAAGACGGTGGTCACTAGAAGACGCCATTCTCAAGCTCCTCTGAAACTCAGAACCCAGTTACGAAAAACTGACGATGGTGGTGCTAGTCTGGTGATGGCGATTTAGAGTAGAACTGTTGGTGATGTTCTAATTCACAACGCAACTTCTGTAACTCCGGTTCTGGTTTCCCTTCAGCTCTAGAACAAAGGTCAGCCACGACGTGTTGTTCTACCTCTGATTTTCGCCAAGATGCTTCTTTAATCTGCTAAGTCAGCATCCATGTCATTATAATTGGTCAAAAACCTTTCATTTAATGTTACGTTTTACATTTAACAGGACTGTGACGTTTGCACCTATTTTATAACCACATAATCACTTTTACACTTAAAAAAACACTTAATGTTGGGTCTTATGAGGGTAAAGCACATGTACATTTTTGCATCATTACCCAATATTTTAACTTTATCCATATAAAAGTACTCCCTCTGGTCCTAACTATAGGAGCAAATTTTGGAGTTGGTTTTGGTCCTAATTATAAGAGCAAGTTTTAACTTTTCTCAATTTTTTCCTATAATACCCCTATTTATACTTATTATTAGGAGCATTTATATATATGTGTACATATATATGTATATCTGTGTTTATGTGTGTCAATATATATATGTGTAGATATGTGTGTGTGTGTGTCTATATATATGTATATGTATGTATGTGTGTGTCTATATATATATATATGTATGTGTGTGTGTGTCTATGTATGTAGATAGATCTATATGTATACACACATATATGTTTATATAACAAAACCATTATTTCAATTAGAAAGCGTGTGGAAAGGAAATTAGATCTATATGTATACACATGGTTATATAAAAAGCAACTAATATACATATATACTAAACTAATATGTCATAGATGTCTAATGTAAGACAAATCAGAAACACTTATAATTATGGCAACTTGTGTCATTTTAAATTTATATAAGGACATTTTAGGAAAATGAGTATAATTAACTAATTTAACTTCTCTCCTTAATTTCACCAAAATCGGTTAAATTTCTCCTATAATTAGGACTGGAGGGAGTAATATTTTAGCTTTTATGCAGAGAGGATAAAAAATTGATTTTTTTTTCTTTTTTTAAAGAAATCGATTTGGAGGGGGGAGAACTATTTTCAATAAGAAAATGTAATTTCCAACATTGGAGTTAGTACCCTATTTGGTTTCATCAATTTGAGAGGGTACAATTATTTTTAACGGGACAACTTGTTTTAAATTATGCACAAATGACTTTCATGTTAAAGGCTTTTGCCTGTAGTTGAGGAGCTTCCGCTAAGGATGGTTGCATGGCTCCTTCTGACAAAAAAAAATAGTAAATGGGAATATTTATAATTTTTTAAAAACTTTGTTTTTTACTATTCTTTTATTAAGTTTTGTTCTTAGTCCTTGGAGTCTTAGTTTCAGTGCTATTCTTTTAATTAAGTTTTTATTTTAGTCCATATATTTTAATCATAAGAATTTTTGGGACAGAAAATATGTACGGACGAAAAAACCATGATTTAAAATTATAGACACCTAAACTAAAATTTGTTTAAACAGTAAGGACCCGTTTGTTATAAAGAAAGTTTGGGGAGGGAAAGGAACTTTGGAGGAGGGAAAGGAAAGGAAATGAAGATTTGAAAGATGAGGGAAGATGGCTTGAGTTGTTTGGTAGGAAGAAAATGAAGAGGGAAAGTTGGTAAAAAATTAGGAAATGTCTATTTTACCCTCAAAAGAAATTAATTCAAAATAAATAAAAAATTTTTTTTTTCTAAAATATATTTTTTAAAAAATATATTATTGTTAAGTTCGAACTTTTGAAGAAAAAAATTTCGCCAAATTTGAACTTTCCCGCCAAGTTCGAACTTCCCGCCAAATTTGAATTTCAGAGGTAAATCTGTCAAAAAACCATCTTCCCGGGAAGATGGCGGCTTTCCTTCCATTTTCGGATGGAAAGCACTTTCCCTCAAATGAGGGAAGATGGACCTCACTGGAAGATCTTGACTGGACTTTCTGTGTAACAAACAGTTAAATCCATGGGAAGATTGGGATCTTCCCTTTCCCTCCCCAAGCTTTCTTTGTAACAAACGGGTCCTAAGAACAAACAATTATATGAACAAGTACTAGTATACAGCCAGGGGTGGATCCATAAAATTATAGAAGGGAGGGCATAATTGGTGGGGGATTCGGGGGTAGCGCCCTCGATTTTTTTTTTTTTTAAGGAAAGTTTTAAATGCATTAAAAAAATATCAAAAAAATATTTATGAAATCAAGTGAATACTGATGATGTAATAAGAGAGACAATTATTTTACAAACCTGTTATTTAGAAAAGTAAGGCTAAGTACTATTAGAAATAAATGCAGCTACATAAATAATAATGAAGGGTGGGTACTCAATAAGTTCAAGTACATATATTTTAATAAAAAAAATATATTACAATAAAAATAATTATAATATCATCCTTCTAAGCCTTATTTTTTGAAATTCAATCATAATTTTCTTATTATCAATGCTATCAAATACATATTTTTTCAATATAAGGCACTAAACAATCATCCAACCATTCACCTTTCATCCCATTATGAAGTATAGCCTTGATGTATTAAGGGTGAATACCTAATTTAAGGGTGGACAATCATTCAAACATGTATTACTTTTTTTTTAAAAAAAAAATCCCAAATAATTGGGGGCACTTGCCCCCCAACTTACAACATTGGTCCGCCACTTTATACAGCAACATTAACACCCCCAATCTGGCAAAAAAAAAATTAACCCTTTTATGAAATTAAGGAAAAAGTATAATGATTTTCTTGCCAGAGAATCAGCATAACGATGGAATGTGTATTTTTCTTTTCATGATATAAATTTTAAATAAATACTATTTGAATTTAGAAAACCCAAAAAATTTGTTAAACAGGGAAATAACAAATAGATTTTAAGAGATTATTCTGACATTTTGAAATGTTGTGTTTTTACCAAAATGCCCTTTAATTTTTCCAAATTATATTAAGGGGCATTTTGGTAAAAGCACACCATTTCAAAATTCATTTTAGTCCCTTGAGACCTACTTATCCTTTTCATATGTTAGCAGACTTTTTTGGATTTTCCAAATTCAAATGGTAATTTATTTGGAGTTTTCCCTTTTTTTTCCATTATCAATTTATCAATAAACAAAATTAACAAATTCAAAAGTTTAAGATCCAACATGTCAATATTAAATATCAAAGTATTAAGTTTTTGATAAGCTATTATGTATATTTTCAAATCATATCATCATAATCTATTTCACAAATTAATTTTTATATTTATAAATTAACAAGTATACGGTTCAGTTGGTAGATAAGCATAGACTGCATAGTGCTCACTTGATCATTAAAAATAAACATTCACCAAACTGCTAGCTTAATCAATACCACTCTGGTCCTATTTATAAGTTCAGTTTGACCAAATCTCACATACCAAGGAAAGTTAGGTATCTCAATGATTATAGAACAAATTTCAAACTTTACCCTCATTCATGAATGGGTACATTTTAAAATTTATTGTCAAATCTCTCTCATCTTTTTCTTTTCCCAACATAGCTAGTCAATCTCTCTCATCATCATTAATATGGGCAAAATTGTCACAATCTCATTTATTTGGTCAAAATAAACTTATAAATAGGACTAATTTTTTTAATCAAACTGAACTTATAAATAAGACCAGAGTGATATATTTTAGAATTTAACTCATACAGACTTCTTTTATTTCATCAGACATGCATTTATATATAATCATTAATCCCTATTTGCTTTGACCAAAATCACAAATTCCTATAACATATTTCAAGAGTTGAAAGAATTAATGTGCATTGTTTTAACCAAGGGCATTGAATGATCCCCAATTATTAAAATAATTTGTCGAAAGGCTAAATTTAAAGCCTAAGAAAATTATCACTCTAATCCTATTTATAAGTCTATTTGGTCTAAATCTCACATATCAAAAAGAGATAGTTAAATCAATGATTGTAGGGTAAATTTTCAACTTTGTCATCATTTATGATTGTGTGTTTTTCAATTGTTTCTTATGACTTTATCTTCATGAGTACAATTAATATGGGTAAAATTGTCACAATCTCATTTATTACATAAAACTGGACTTATAAATAAGATCACTTTTTTTAGTCAAAATGAACTTATAATTAGGAATAGAGTGGTATTATATAAAGCAAATTTTTCTAATTTTCTGTTTAAACTTAAACATTTTGAAATTAGTTTTTCAATACATCATTCAAATATATTTTTTAATAAAAAATTTCCTAAATGGAAATCACATTACATCAATTATTTGAAATGAATATAAAGGTTACTTTTGAGAACGTCAATTCTATCGCAATGGCATATAACAACCATGAACCTTTTTCCTAACCAATAACCGTACCTGTTATCACATTTTATTCTGCAGCAATAAATGAAAGGAGATTTAATCTTTTAATTCTATAGTTTTAATTGGTTTGTAACTAAGTTTTTACACTTTCACTATGTAACTCAATTGTTATAGTTTTAATTTAATTATACTCTAATTCTTAAAATTTATATCATAGAGACTGAATTTAGCAAGTCAAAGTTTATATTATAGAGACTGAATTTAGCAAGTCAAAGTCTATAAATTAAATTACAACTAATTTAAATTTATAAAGATTGAATTTTATCGAGTAAAGTGAAAAAATAGCGCCAAAAGCCTAAAACTATATATACATTAAAACATATTTTAAAAATAAAATAATAATAAAAACGCTAAAACAGCGACCAATATGAACATGTGAGAGCCAAAAAAACCAAAAGAAAAACAGAGAGAGAGAGAGAGTACGGAATGCGAAGCGATGGACCAGCTTTGGACCTCTGACGGACGGTCAGACCGAAAACAGGGAAATTAAATGATGGCAAGCACAGGCTGATGGAAAATAAAGGGAGGAGACGCACACGAAGGATAGAAACTACAAAGGCCTGGTATGGGCATTCCTTTATTACTATTAGTGAGAGGTTCATCCTTATTTGAATAAGTGGTAGAAACTTTTTTTTTTTTTAAATATGATTTATGATGTAGTAAGTAGGAGGTAAGTTTATAAGAAGAGTTTTATCTAAACATGCGTAAAAGTGTTTTTGTCAACCCAAAAAGGCCCTATTGTTACCTTTTGTATGTCAGTAAATTCCAAAGCTACTTTTGAAAACTAAAATTGTTAATTTTTTTGTGATTAATCAACTGATGTCCAACACTACTAACAACTGATTAATCTGGTTTATAGGAGGAATATAGGCCCACAATTAGGAATGGAAATAGGTCAGGGTCTGTGGCCTGGCCTATTAAAAGCCTGGTCAGGTCTGGCCTGTCAGGCTAAAAGGTCAGGTCAATGCCTGTTTTATCTTAACAGGCCAGACCTAAGCCTCCAAATAGGTCTGTTACGAATAATTATTTTTTTTATAAAAAATATTAATTAATATCTCTTCGGCTGTTTACATTAGGTCTGTTTTCGGCCGGTTTACATTAGGCCTGTTGTCGGCCTGTATACTGTAGGCCTGTTTCCGGCCTGTTGTCGGCATGTATACTGTAGGTCTGTTTTTGACATGTTTACATTAGGCTTATTGTCGGCTTGTATACTGTAGGCCTATTTCCGGCCTGTTTGTTTTCGGGCTGTAAAAAATACAGGCCTCTTAATAGGTCACATGCCAGGCTTTTAACAGGCCAGGCTCAGGCCACTTCCTTACATAACAAGTCTGACATGTTTTCACCCCTACCTACAATGGAGTGCCTTACTATCTCTGAGTAATTATTGCAGCTACATATCCAATGCTCAAAGCGCTATTTCAAAATAACTCTTAAAGAGATAAAAATGTTTTTTTTTATAATTAATAAATCAATAATAAATATCTTACTATATTTTTATGTCAAGAACATTATTGTCTAACCAAATAAAAAATCATCTATTTGCTAAGTTATATTTTATTTACCACTACAATTGAGAAAACATACCGTATGTATAGTTGTATCCAAGCAACTGCACGATGATTTTTTTATTATTTATAAATACTTCCTTATATCCTATTTTAGATAGGATATGAGTTAGGGACTTATAAATAAGACCAAAGTGGTATAATTATTATTCTCACCTATTACCAAAATTATTAGTTAGGAGTATATATGGAAACAAATAATTAATGCTTCTTGAGAATAAACAAGTGCCTTATAAAAAGAACCAAATAAACTTACTAGTTGGTACATTATAATAAAAACCAAAGGGAATAATAGAAAGTGAGAGGATGGTGGAACCCACCGTTAAAAAAAGTAACGATAGTTAAGTTGGGTTAACGATGTTGCTATAAGTACTAGCAAATAAGAAAATAATTGGCAGCTAAATTTCCACATTAACCAAATTCTATAATATAAATTTATAAATACCCTAATCTAAACAAACATGCCGAATCAAACTAGATGATCACACTAGTTGAACTGTTGATTGAACTTGTTAATAGCACAATTTGAACTGAAAAACCGTTTTCATGGGTGGGTTAGATTCCGATTAGATCTGCACTGAGTCACCGTTGAGTCAAAACCCGAAATTGAACCAAGAACCAAATGAATTTTAGAAAACTTAAGGGTTTAAAAATAAAAGGAAATTGACCTCCCATTGTATTTTCATTCAACTTGTATCCCTATGTTATTATTTTATTGAAATTTTCATATGTATTATAGTGATAATTATACTTATTGATGGCAAAAGAAAAAGATAACTGTACTTATTATGAATATATATATTATATCACTCTCGTCCTATGTATAAGTTTATTTTGATCAAATATTTAAGTCTAGTTTCAAAGCAATAAATGCGTCTTTTACATTTTGCCCCCATTAATTGCAATAAACAAAAAGAATTTATTCATGTTGACTTTTAAAACTAATTATATATAATGAAAAAATTGAAAATTTAGCCCATAATCAATAAGTTAACTAATTTTTCTTGGTGCGTGAGAGTTAGTTAAATTACACTTACTTCCTTTGGTCCTTATTATAAGGGATCAAGTAACAAGTTTATTTGGTTCTTTTTATAAGGCACTTGCTTGTTTCCGATGAGCATTAATTTTTTTTTTCATGTCTGTCCATAATTAATAAGGGTAGTGGGTGTGAGTAATAACTAATATGATATCAAAGTTTATGCAATTAGTAGGGGTGATATTAGAAATTACTTAGACTCTAGGACAACTTTATTGACTTTAACTGCTTTTATTGGTTTGTGAGAAAAGTTAGTCGGCGCCTTATTAATAAGGACAAGAGGGAGTATATAGAACCAGAGCGGTATGTGTGTGTGTGTGTTCTTACCACTCTGGTCCTATTTATAAGTCCAGTTTAACCAAATCTCACATACCAAGAAAAAGTAGTTAACTAAATGATTATGGGGTAAATTTTCAACTTTGCCCTCATTTATGATTGAGTATTTTTTAAATGTTTATTCTCTCTCTATCTTTATGAGTGTAATTAATATGGGTAAAATTGTCACAATCTCATTTATTATATGAAACTGAACTTATAAATAAGACCAAATTTTTCGGTCAAACTGGAATTATAAATAAGACTAGGTGATATTTATTTAATTACGAGTATTATATCACTGGTTCGACCCTGAAAATCATGAATGAATAGCCTTTTAAATTTGATAGCCGGTCTGACTATTAAAACATTAAACATACTCGGAGTCAAATTTTCCTCATAAATGTGGCCACCATTTGAAAATAACTTTAGTGTGAAGCTAAGGGAACCCATAATTAATCTATTGAGCAAAAAAAAAGGAACCCATAATTAATCCACGCGCTCCTCCTTCTTCGCCCTCTCCACAAATCACTCTTTCTTTTCCTTTTCTATGATAACTTTCTTTGTCAATAAAAGAGAGAATATATAAATAAACACAGAGAGAGAGAGAGACGTGTGAAGACCTAATGCCCAAAAGCAACCAACAATTCACATGAAACGTGTGAAGAAAGCATCCCACCCCCCGCTGGTGCCCCTTTGATTTAAAATTTCTTCATCTTTCCATATGTATGTTAAGTATAGCTTTTCTTTTCTTTATTTTATATTAAACATCTTTTTCTTAATCCAAGAAAAATGACACTAGCAATCTATTATTATTATTTATTTACATAAAAAAAAGTAATTTTATCAAGCGAATTAATGAGACTGGTTTATTACAATTTTATGTCTCCACTTAAAATAATTTATGTTGTCCGACAAATTCGCAGCCATTGTCGTCGTCATCCATCCCATTTTATTTAAGAAATACAATTTTATTCAGCTAATTCATTGAAAACCATTTTAAGTGCACGTATTTTAGTCTTGTGAATAGAGATTGTTTCACAATATTTTTAATTCTTTTTTAATAAATTTCATATTTATTTTTAAAATAAAAATTTAGATAAGTTATGTCTGAATAGGTCCTTTGGATATGACATGCGTACCCTAGATCTAAGGAATGTCCAATCATCCACCAACAAAATTCTTAGCGTTGGTCTTATTAATAAGTTCATTTTGACCGAATCTTACATACTAAAGAGAGGTTGTTAGCTCAATGATTATGAGGTAAATTATCAACTTTGCCATCATTTATGATTGCGTATTTTTCAACCGCTTATTCTCTCTCTATCTGCTTGAGTACAATGAATATGGGTAAGATTGTCCCAATCTCATTTATTACATAAAACTGATTTTTGATAAATGTATTTAACATCACAACCTCACACATTAAAAACCAAATATTTATTAATTATTCTAAGCTTTATTAATTAATTAATTATTTATCTTGTGTTCCCAATATTATTATTAACCACTAAAACAGTTCATAAGTTTTAATGGAAGATAATTAGAGAGAAGGACCAAGAAAATAAAATATTTATTAATAGGACCTTAAAAATTATAATTATTTTCAAAGACTAAAAATTAAAATATAAATTTTAAAACATGAAATTAACCTTCCTTATTGTTTCACTACTGGTTATCAAATTTGATGATATCTCCATATAAATTTTGATAAAAAAAACCTGTGCAATTCAATATTTTTATGATATTTTTTGGCGTACATACAGATTATCTTAAAAGTTATAAAAATAAAAATAGCTTCTAAAATCTATACATAATTAGAAATCTACCTCTTTCTAGATCTGGATTATTTTTAAAAATCACAAAAAATATTATAAAACATCTCTTTTAAAAATATGTAATTTTTCATGAAAAAGAAGCTTAAACAAACTAGAATGTTATAAAAATAAAAATAGATACTAAAATTTAAAATTCTTACACAATAAATCCTTCAATACACCGTCAATATTCCATGAATCTCAATATTTAAATAAAAGCTAATTCTATTTAAGGAAGCACTCGAGGAAGGAACATCAATTGATAGCTAACAGTCAAATGGTTGATATAGGGTTAGAGAAAATGTAGAGAGTTTGATCAGGGTTAATTTTATAATTAAAGATTTATATTTTAATTTTTAATCCTTTAAAATAATTACAATTTTTAAGGTCATTATTAATAAATATTTTTTTTCCTTATTATTTTAACCGGACCTTTTCTTATTCCTTCTCCCTAATTTTCCCATTTCAATATCAAACATATTTCTAAATAACATTAATTGTAATATTTAGGCAGCAAAGATTCAATATCTACTTGAACATAATCGTGAAGAGAGGAATGGGTTAGGATTAGAGTCAGTAAATTGGGCTCAACCCGTAGCCCGCTGGTTTGGACAAGGTTAGGGTTGGAGGTTTCCAACCCGCAAAAGTGTAAGCTGCACAAGCCTGCACTGTTCGGCTCGTAGGTTGGCCCACACATGTTTAAAGAAGAATAATATTATAAAATCTATAAATCCCACACTACCACTTTAGTATCTCCCAATCCCAAAGAGGAAAAATCTCATCATCATTTCTTATTTAAACCAAATTATTATATCTTGATTGTTTGAGGATGATTTGATTTTTTTGTTTGTTTGTAAGCTTTAACAATTCTGATAACTTTATTTTTTGAATTACGGATTATGTTTTTTAATTTTTATATGTGGAATGGTTGATGTTAGAAAGACAAATTTGATGACTCATAAAAAATGATTTTTTTTTAAAGGAAAAAAAACAGGCTCATGGGTTGGCCTATCAACCTGCAACTGCAGGTTAGGGTTGGCGTTTTACCCTCCTGCAAAAGCGCGGCCAGCATCATCTGGCTCACGAGTTGGTGCGGGCTTGCCCACATTTCCAGCTCTAGTTAGGACAAATTAAAAGAACCCTATTTTATAAATGTATATGATAATCTTGCAAGTAATATATTTGCATCACAAATTTCTGAGGCTTTGATACCACCACAGCCCTTACAAAGTGTACACTGCACACCCAAGTTTTTATTTTTTTTAATAATAAAAAACATCCCATTTAATCTTTATTAACCATCGTAGAACTTTCTAAGTTTTTGTTTTTGCTCAAGTAGAACTTTCTAAGTTCTGATATCAATTGGGGAGAAAATAAACTCAGTGAATGCATACTAGATTAGAGAACAAACATATAAATACAACACTCCATTTAGTCTTTATTAAAGATGGAAATTTTTTCCTAAGTTCTGATACAAATTAGAGAGAATTTAAACAAAGTGAATTTAAATAAGATTAGAGAACAAATAAGCTCAACACGGTTAAAGCAAAGTGAATATGATTTTTTTTTAGACTCATGCATGTGTGTAGGGCTGTGCAATCGGTTTTTCGGTTCGGTTTTCGGTAAAAACCGAAAAAACCGAAAAACCGAATTATGGGTATTTTAAAAACCGAACCGAAAACCGAAGACCGAAAAAACCGAAATATTTCGGTTCGGTTTTCGGTTAAACCGAATTAACCGAAAAAGAACTTATGGCATCAACATTTGCAAAAACCGAACCGAAAAACCGAATTTTTTTTGCAAAAACCGAAATATAGGAAAATTTGAGTTTTAAAGGTTGTACTGGCAGTGAAAATTGATGCTTTTATTTTATGTATGAAATGAAGTCATAAAGTTATGAAATTTTACATGAATAAAGTAGACATATAGGGCTTTCTAAATATATAAATTATGTAGCATTTTGAGTTCTACACAAGTAGTAACATATTTTTGAAGTTAAGCCTTATTTATGGAGTTATAAACTGAGCAGCGCTGAGAAAATATTAATCTGGGAATGATCCGTGACTTTCTTGCTTCTAGGAATATTTTTCCTTGAAAATAGACATGTCAAGGGTCATGAGGAATTTTGAAGCACTTGAAAACGATTTTTGTAGAATTAATTATGATTTTTTTAACAAAAAAGAAAAAAAAATTCGGTTTTTCGGTTTCAACCGAATTTTTGTTGCAAAAACCGAACCGAAAACCGAAATAACCGAATTACAAAAACCGAAAAAACCGAACAACAGAAAAAAACCGAACCGAAAAAACCGAACACCGAATTAGTCGGTTCGGTTTTCGGTTTGCTCACCCCTACATGTGTGTAATCTTATTAGCCAAAAGCTATGCTATACTAACTTTTTATATATAGGGTTAAGTTACATTCAACATCTAAAATATTTTTCTACATTTGGTATTTTGAAGAAATTTTGTTGTCAAAATATTTTTTTAAGTAGCATTAAGCATTTTTAAAAAAATTGGTTTATTTTTGTTCTTAAAGTGTCATCTCAACAGTAATAAATATCATAAATCACTTTAGGGTATGAGGTGTTAGCAAAAAAATATTTTAAAGATAAAATTATATTCAAAGTTGTTTTAAAATACTAAATTTTATTAAAAGATATGGATTATCTATTACATACTACCTCCAGTGGGCTAGTTGACTTTTTTTTGGAGAGATTAAAGAAACTAAATAAGTTACTTAATCATTTTATATGCCGTATATTTTTAGATTATATATTAGTTTATTAGTCAAACTAATTAGTTTGAAAATAAAAATAAAAATATTCTGTAGTAATTTAATTAGCTTCATTAATCTCTCTAAAAAAGTCAACCAGCTTTTATAATTAAGACATATGTAAAAAAATAATTCATTACATATTTTTACATGTGAAAGCAAGGATTTATTACCTGGTTTGGGCTGAGTGGGAGCTGGTAAGGAAATGGGGTCCGAATCTCTATTAAATTTGTGCTGTGTGGCCGACCTGAGCTGTTGCCCCCACTCTCACGTTGCCACGTGGCCATCACTATTGTCCAATTCCGGTGGGTCCCACCATCAATCACTGCCCACCCCCAACTTGCCCCTCGAAAATAATGGAACCAAACCCCATGAGAGAGAAACAGTAAACGCTTAGGAGTTTCTAGTGAGAGAAAGACAAGCTAAAGAAAAAAAAAGAGGCTGCGGTTCCACCCATCAAAGACCCAAAAAGTGAGTGAGCTGAGTCGCAGATCGTCGTCCATGGGTCAGATCGTGAGGAGGAAGAAGAAGGGACGGCCTTCTAAGGCCTTTCTCGCTCACCGCTCTGGCGAATCTCCGGCTCCATCTCAGCCCGACCTCCGCCGCAGCCTCCGCCGACGGAATGTGAGGTACAACATCGAGTATGATGACTACCTCGACGAGGACGACGAGGACGAGGACGAGGATGAGGGGAGGAGGGAGAAGAAGCTCAAGCTAGTTGTGAAGCTGAACCAGGATAGGGATAGGGATGAAGACGAGTCGGCGCCCAGCCACACGCGCGGCGTGGCGCGTGGTAGTCACTCGCGGGATTCTTCCGATGAGGACGAGGGCGAGGGGAAGCCCCTGAAGAAGAGAAGGATTGGCGGCGGCGGCAGGGTCGGAAATGAAGACGGCGAGGAGGAGGAGGAAGAAGAAGGAGGTGAGGATAATGAGGAAGAAAACGAAAATGAAGAAGATGAGAATGTTCGAGACCATAATGATGACGACGATGATGTGGTAAGTTCCGAATCATTGCCGTGAGTGTTTTGGTTTTAAAATTGTGACTGTGATCGCCAAATCAGCTGCATTTCGGTTGCTGAAATTGCAATTTAAGTATAAAAGGAAAGAACAGCTGCGAAATACAGATCTAAATCTAAGAATCCATGGAGGTAGAACCAAAGTGTCTGGTAGAGCAGGAGGGTGGGAGACAGAGAGATTTAGCAGTGTCCAGCTCAGCGAAAATAACCGAGGATTTTATAGTTTGGTGCTTC
Organism: Acacia pycnantha; assembly: GCA_025563575.1. Taxonomy (NCBI): domain Eukaryota; kingdom Viridiplantae; phylum Streptophyta; class Magnoliopsida; order Fabales; family Fabaceae; genus Acacia; species Acacia pycnantha. Next base: position 1,429,590 of record JAMWYP010000031.1, on the reverse strand, counting down.
AATCGGTCCATAATTCAGGATTCTTCTATCCCTCCGCAACCCGTTTCTCTCTCTTGTCGGGGTCAACTGTCAAAAACTAACCCCCGCAGAATCTGATAAGGCTCCCACACACTCACATACTCTCTCTCTCTACCCACATCCACCTCTCTATATCTTCTTTCTCTCTCTTTCACTCTTACGTTTTGTCTGCCTTGTCCCTGTCTCTGTCTCCATCGAACGCGGTCATAAACGCAACCTTTGCCTTTTATACCTGTATTTCATTATTAATAATGTTCCTCGGCTGTTATGACAGGTAAAAGGCATAAAAGGGGATTCGAAAGGGCTCCACTCTGTTTCAGGTATGTGTGACTTGTGTGTTTTGGTTGTGGTTTGTAGGTCTCTTTAGTTTTGATTTTGAGCAGTGCAGGTTCTATTTGCATAGTCATTTGTGAGTTTTTTGAACTTATGCCTTTCCCGTTTTATCAGGGACTCCAAGAAAATCTTCATCTGGAATCCCGTTACCCGATAAGAGAACATTAGAGTTGATCGTCGACAAACTTCAAAAGTATGGAGTTGTAGTTTCGTTTTCCATTTCTTCTTCTCTCTTTTTGTTTAGACTCTAAAATTATGGCAAGGGATGTATCGAACACTCATCCATTGCTAGATACATGTATTGGTATTATGTTCAAATTTCAAATGTGATCATGGACACGGGCCTTTGTGATGACAGGAAGGATACATATGGTGTGTATGCGGAACCTGTTGATCCTGAAGAGGTATGCTGATATTTTATAGTGAAAACAGTTAAGTCTTATTGTTGGAATATATTCTCTGAATTGAAGGTTGAAAGTTTGTTTGAATGCAGCTTCCTGATTATCATGATGTGATTGAGCATCCAATGGATTTCGCCACAGTGCGAAAGAAGCTAGCTAATGGATCATATCCTACCTTGGAACAATTTGAGGTATGTAAATGCATCTATACAGTATAAGTTGACTCTTTCTTTTTCCTGTTCAATGATTTTGGTTATTTCGCCTCTTACTGGCTTATTGACTATATTTGGATGTTCTAAGTATACTTTTTATGGTCAGTGTTATGTTATATATTACCCACACCTAAGAAAGTTGAAGGTCATTTTTATTCAGTTCTCTCTTTAGTCATATTGGCTAGGACCTGTTGTTATGGTAAAAAATGTGCTTGCTGAGCTAAGAGGTAGTTGCATGTAAAAATAATATATAGGATCACAAGTGCCCTGGTATATATAGTGGCAATGCTGTGTACAAGCTACACACATCTGTTGACTTAGAAGACAATTGTTATAACTATAAGAAAAAATATGCTTGAATTTTCTTTTCTTCTCTTCTTTCTCCCCCAGTACCCAACTTGCTAGTTTGTCTTCTAATAAAGCAAGTTTTGAAGTTTGAACTTGGTGGTCATGTTGCGCCTTAGGGAAAGAGAACCTGAAGTAACCTTTGCCCAATGCATCCTGATTTTTTTAAAAAAATATTTGCATTCTACAAGTCATAATGTTTGATACCTTAGCATATTACTCACGACTTAGATGTAGTGGTTGAATTCTTGATATTCTGTCTGTGCTGAGTCCTGACTTTCATCCCGTTTCTTCAATGGGTTTTATTCCTAAGTTGAAGTTTCCCTTGAAAACACAGTATATTCTCATCGGAGGATTATGCGTATTTGAGTTTAATCAGTTGCTGTTTACTAGCCGCAGGAAGACTTGTTTTAAGGCTATTCTTTACTTTATACAGATAATTCCCAAATGTTTCTTACTCAATTGTGATTGATTGTACTCAACTCTTGAAAAATTCTTGAATGAGTTTACTGCTGATTGTTCTATTATCTGAATTAGTTTGATGCCAAGTATTAATATCATTGTCATCAACCTGTACTGAAAGAGCAAATATTTTTGTTGTCATCACATTGACTCATGAATGACTTTTTTAAACGCAGAGTGATGTATTTTTGATATGCACAAATGCAATGCGATACAATTCGCCAGAAACTATATACCACAAACAGGTATAAACTGTTTTCCCTTTTTTTATTGACTAACAAAAGATTGTTTTTAATATAGTTGGGTGTCACTAATCTTTCTGTTGTCTGCATTGTGACCATTATATTTGTAACAGGCACGATCAATACAAGAATTAGCACGGAAGAAGTTTGAGAAGTTAAGGGTTGACTTGGAACACTCACAAAGTGAGCTGAAGCCAGACCAAAAAGCAAGGTCAAATTCCTTGGGCAAGAAGCAGACAAAGAAACCAGTTAGTCTTGCCTCACAGGAACCTGTTGGCTCTGATTTCTTGGCAGGTGCAACTCTTGCTAACATTGGAGACGTAGTGCCAACTTCCCACCCTATCCCAGGTGGCAGCTGTGAGAGGCCTTGCAACAATGATGGCCTTCCCGATGTTAATGGTTTCTTTATTGATGCAAATCAAGAGAAAGCAGAAGATTTTTTATCAGGTATACTGTGCAGGTCATTTCTCTCTTTGTTTATCTGCTTACAATTGGTCTTCATTATCGACTTTTATGGATATTCTCCTGGTAGCCTGCCTATGTTAAGATCCACTTTATTCCCTTGTAACCTCATTTCTTTTTTATTTAAGGGAAGAACCTGCTCTCTAAGTTGGGACGAAAGACATTTGCTCTTGATGATAATCGTCGGGGAACTTATAGTGCTTCTATTCAACCAGTTGCCAAATCAGATTCTGTTCTTATGACATTTGAGAGTGAAATTAAGCAGCTGGTTACCGTACGTACCAATAAGTGATATCTTGTTCTGAATAGTTTACTTTCACGCCCATCTTAGGTATAGTATTGCAACTTATGTTTTATTTTTTCAAAGCAGGTTGGTCTTCATGCTGAATATTCCTATTCGAGGAGTTTAGCTCGTTTTGCTGCGACTTTAGGGCCTGTAGCTTGGAAAATTGCTTCCCGGAGAATTCAGCAGGCACTTCCAAGTGGGTGTAAATTTGGTCGTGGTTGGGTGGGAGAGTATGAACCACTTCCAACACCAGTAATAATGCTTGATAATCGAATCCATAAAGAACCTAGTTTTGTTTCAAAGTTTCAGTCTACTGAATCTGGAAAGGGTGACAAAAATGGCAAGACCTCAGAATCCTCCATGGATAACAATGTGCATGGACTCATGTTAGAGGGGAAACAGCCTTCGATTGATCCTGCTAATAGACCTGCCTCAGAAGGGAAACCATCTCTGTTTGGCTCTGCTGGAATAAGACCCAATGCTCCAGTCAATGCCCTTTATCAACAACAGAATGCTCAACCCAGGAGTTCTGGCAAGCCTGAGAATAAGGGTTTGAAACAGGTGGAGTTAAACTCTTTGCCCTCTAGTAATCAGAATAATGCCAATCTTGGCGCAAAGTTTTTAAGTAATGCGCCTCCTGGAGTGTCTAAGCCTAGAGAAATGGTGCCTAGGAACATGAATATGTTGCCACCTGCACCTTTCAAGGAACCTGACGCTAATGGAGTTGCAAGCGGAGATTTACCTAATGGAAAAGTCACAAATTCTATTATGAATAGACGGGCAACTGGGCCACCCTCTGAAAGTACATCAAATCAAACTGGTAGAGCTGGTCCTTTTGTGCCACATGGGCAAGATCAGAGTCTTACTGACCCGGTTCAGCTGATGAGGATGTTAGCTGAGAAGGCTCAGAAGCAACAAGCTTCTTCTAATCCTTCTCCCGTTGATACTCCTCCTATGACACCATCAGTTTCATCAGGACGGAGGGACGACTCGGGCAATGCTGCTGCAGCAGCTGCCCGCGCATGGATGTCTGTGGGAGCGGGAGGATTTAAGCAAGGAACTGATAATTCTAGTTCACCCAAAAACCAGATATCTGCAGATTCTTTATACAACCCATCAAGAGAGTTCCATCAGCATATTCCGCGGACAAGGGGGGAGTTCCCTTCTGGCGGAATGCCTTTCCAACCTGAGAAGAACAACTTCCCATTTCAGGCACTAGTATCTCAACCAATTCACCCAGGCAGTGTTTCGCAGTTTCCAAACCGGTCAATGGCTTTCCCTCAATTAGCAGCTGCTGATCTATCCAGATTTCAAATGCAGCCTGCTTGGCAAGGTCTCAATCCACATAGCCAACCAAGGCAAAAACCAGAAACGCTTCCTCCCGACTTGAATATCGGTTTCCAATCTCCAGGGTCACCTGCAAAACAATCTTCCAGTGTGATGGTTGACTCACAGCAACCAGACCTAGCTCTACAACTATGATATGTCATCCACAATTTCTGGGGCTGTTTTCCACGAGAATTTTGATCTCGAATGAGTCGCTGCATAAATGTGAAAAGGCTACCATATATTACATATGGAAGAGATCAAATGAATACCCATTATATGCTTGGGAAGAGGTTGTTATCCAAGTAGTCCTAAATTGCTTAAGTTGAAGACCTCATGAATTTGTGAAAAGGGTTTCTGCAAAATGGTCAAATTGAGATGGTTCATCAGAAAATAACTTCCCAGTCACTTGCTTCCATCTTATCACCAGATGAGGTTTGATGACTTAATGCAGCAGGTCCGGGTTCTATCTTAGAGGTTTAAACCCGTAGGAGAAAAAAAAAAATCAAATAGGTCAATTGATTATGGTCATTGGCTTTGATTAGATTTTGTTGATTCAGATTCAGATCAGCAGGTAAAAGAATCTTTGATGCCTTGTACATTGTTTACGAATTGAGATGAAAATTGTTATCTAGATATTTAATTCACTTTATGACCACTATATGTATCTTTGAATTGATGCTAGGGTATATCATCACGTCATAAAGCTGCTATTGTTTCTGTATATTTAGATTCACTTGTCACGTTTGGACTACTTTTTTTCTTTTCCTTTTTTCCTTATCATTCGACCCAGTTGTTCTGACAAAGGCATTTGGTTAAATGCTCTGCCTTAAGATAAAGGTGCTTCATGACTTTTTATAGCTGCTGATAAAACCCTACAGGTCACCACGTCATTTATTGATCATCGTGTTTGTAAATGAAGTCATTCATTGATAGTGATATTTTAATGTTCCTTAAAAATAAGAAAGTGCATCATTTATGAAGTATAATATTTTTAATTAACCCGAAAAATATTATCATCCCGTGCGTTGCACGGGGAAACAAAAGCTCGATAATAATAATAAAATGTTGCTCCAATGTTATGTACTTGCCTTTTTTAGAATGTTTTTATTTGGAAAGTATTATTTACAAGCAACAAATTTTGCTTTGTGGAAACATTTAATTAAGGTTTTGAAACCTGAACTAGGGTATTGGGTAAGGTCAGATCGAAGTCAAATTAGAGCTAACTAGGTGTCAAATTGGTGAGAAATTGAAGATTTCAGGGTAATTAATATGATTTTTTTAATAAAAATTAAAAAGAATTGATTTTTTTTTTTAAAAAACCGAACTGGGTTGATGTCAGACTGGTTTATTGACCGATTTTCTGGCTTCCGATCGGGTTTTAGAACCTGTCATTTAATGCACCTTCTCTATTTGTGAGCCAATTAATTAATATTTTTCTCGTCACTTTTTCCCACTTATTCTCTCCCTCCCTCTCCCTCTTTTCACTCATATTTTCAAAAATATCACTCTTAGTTTTATTTATAAGTCCATTTTAACTAAAAAAATTTAGTCTTATTTATAAGTCCAGTTTCATGTAATAAATGATATCGTGATAATTTTACCCATATTAATTGTACTCATGAATATATAGAGAGAGAAACAATTGAAAAATACCCAATAATAAATGAGTGTAAAGTTGAAAATTTACTCCATAATCATTGAGTTAACTACCTCTCCTTGGTATGTGAGATTTAGTCAAAATAGACTTATAAATAGGATCAGAGTGGTAGAGTATGATAATAAAAAACCTTATATTTTTTATACATTTATTGTTTTTAACTAAATTTAACTATTAGTTTGTTTTGTGTGATTTTAGTAGTTGTTACTTATAAAAAAAAAAGATTGAGGGCTAATTAATTTATGGAGGAAGTTCTAGGGCTAATTTATGGTAGAGTTTATGCTTTCATGGAAGTTTATTGCTTTATGCAAAATATTATTTTAGTTTGTACGGAAATCACTTCATATTATTTTAATTTGTGGAGGAATGAGGATATAAATGTATACAATCAAATTTAGAGAATGATGCATTATTTTTATTTGTAAATAAATTGAATTATTAATAAGTCAATGATTGTCTTGCTCACGCAAGAGACTATTTCTGTGATTGTAATTAAATTTGTGGGCCAACAAGCTTGGGGTAGGTGGAATGTAATCATCAGAGCTTTTGAGAACTTTTGGTTATTTACTAATCAAACTTCCTCATATGTAATTTTTTTTAATTAAAATATCCTTACCTCCTTTTTACTAATCTACTTTGATTTCAAAACCTTTTAAATTTGGAAATTTTGTTTAGATATCCCTTCTATATTTAAGATTATAACAAGCTATATCTCTCCGTGCGTTATACGAGTATTATATATTATATCTGAAAGATTAATTGTAATAGTAGTAGATGCAAAGATATGCTCCCTCTGGTACTTTTTATAAGCATTTTTTTTTATCTTTATTATGAAAAATGAAATAGCAGTTAAAATTAATTAAAAATAATAAACATGTCAAAAATGTCATGTTTCTTCCAAATATGAGAGAGAATGTATAATGAAAGAGAATTAGTAGTAAGTGAGGGATAATTAATATGAGATAGGATATTGTCATTACCAAATTACTATCACTTTTTCACAGTTAGATCAGAATCTCAATAGGAGAGAGAAATGATAAAGGTATATGGGATTCTGATCTAACGGTAAAAAAATGGTAGTGACATAAAACTGGTAGTGACAATATCCTACCCCAATTAGTATAAAGATATGTATTTAATAGGAGTAAAAAAGGAAAAAGTGGTTTAAATTTTGAGACACGTGAAGAAAGTTGCTTATAAAAGGAAGCATAATGTAATGTTAGGTAGTATGAATAGAATTATCAAAATATGTTAATAGTTGATGAACACTTGGTATCGACACCAACAAAACGAAATCAAAATATTAAAACTTGTAAGGGAAGGAACAACTCAAAAAGCAAAAACTATATTTAACTTAAATTCAACCTGTACTTAATAAATCAAATATGAACAAATGTCAAATAAAGAAATATTATGAAATAATCATTAATATCATGTGTTTATTGATTGATGAATTTAAACTGACCCGTTTTATACTAAAACATACGATATTACAAGTTTTCAAAAATATAGTTGATTGATATTACCCACCCAACTATTAATCAACCGTTAATTTTTATAAATTTAACTTTGTTAGACTTAAATATCATAAATAGCTATTTAATAAAAATTTCAACACATTTTCGCGCAATTTTAACTTTCAATTTGACAATTTTTATTATAAAGTTTATTAATTTTATATTTAATTTTTTTTAAAGCATTTATAAAAGTATCACTATACTTAATTATTTAAAATTGTTAAATCGAAGAAAGAGAGAACGAGTAGTTAATGTCAATGAGATTACAAGGATGTATTGATAATTTTTAATTTTCAAATATAATTTTAATTAAAAACAAAAATTTCAGTTAATGCCATATTCTTAGCCGTATTAAAACTTTAATGAAATATAGGTTTTATAAATGGAATATAATGGATGTTTTAAACAAAAATCTGTGGCGTGAAAATCGATGAAATCATACCCAATTAATGGGTCTGATTCCATTATTAAAAAAAAACTATAATAATAATATATAATAATAATTAAACTATATAATAATAATAATAATAATAATAATATATAATAATAATGATAATAATAAAGGATAAAAAAGTGGAATAATTTAAAGATACTTCATTTAATTTGAATTCTAAAGAAAGAAAGCAGAGAGCTGAAATAACTCATTAAGAACACCTTTTAACAGATTATGCGGTACAATTTGGTTATAACAACAGATCCTAATACAGGAATATATTTGTTATACACCAAATATTTGTATAACAACAAGATTGGTGTATAGAACAAATATATCTCGTTATACAATCTTTCGGTCCTTCAAAATAAAAATTTACTTATATAAGAAGACAAATAAATAATGAATTATCTTAGTTAGTTTATTTAGAATTTGAATCCCTATATTATCTCTAACTACTTCTCATCATATATCTGCTCGTTGAATTACTAAATAAATTTTGAAGATTAAAATATGAAAAATCAATAAATTCAAATGCGGTTATTGATAAAAAATATATTTAGTTATTATTGAGGAAAAATAAGATTAGTAAAATAGTGTGTAACTACCTTCCCCATTATCCCTCCTTCATACCTACCTTGCTTTTTATTTTTTATTTTAGTCTCTCTCTATATATAGCCAAATTAAAATTAAGGGTAATTCAATTTTTCGGTCTTTCAAAATAAAAATTTACTTATATAAGAAGACAAATAAATAAGGAATTATCTTAGTTGATTTATTTGAAATTTGAATCCTTATATTATCTCTAACTATATCTCATATATCTTCTCGTTGTTTTACTAAATAAATTTTGAAGTTAAAACATGAAAAACAGTAAATTCAAATGCTTTTTGAAGATAAAAACATGAAAAAACACTAAAAATTAAGAATTAAAAATAATAAGTAAATAGTGTTATTTTGACCGATAATAAAACAAAGAGGACAGGTGTCAAGTGCAAAGAAAGGGTAGGCATGAATTATAAATTAAAAATTAAAAATAATAAGTAAATGGAGTTATTTTGGCAGTTGGTAGAATAAAAAAGACAGATGTCAAACAGAGAACCACTTGCTGCTCTACTTTTATATAGTTAAGATTAGTTTTATTATTATTATTATTATATAGTTTAATTATTATTATATATTATTATTATAGTTTTTTTTAAATAATGGAATCAGACCCATTAATTGGGTCTGATTTCATCGATTTTCACGCCACCAAGGTGGCGTGAAACTTTCACGCCACCTTGGTGGCGTGAAAGCCACGCCACGATGGCGTGGGACTTTTCACGCCACCTTGGTGGCGTGAAAAAGTACCACGCCATCTGTGGCGTGAGACTTAGTATGGAAAATATTTTTGCCTGAGCCTTAGTTTGATAAATTTTTTAAAAAAAAAAAATTAAATAAGTCAAAAAGCCCGTTAACTTTAGAGAGAAAGTGTTTCTTTCTGGAGTGGCCTAATTTACCCGTAGGTACTCTTTGATGGGAGAACTGTTATGAATAAATACAAGACATAAGTGTTTTCTCATCTTGTATATATGAAGAATAACTTCTCATCCATCAATCTCCAATCTCCAAAGTAAATTTTAGAGTGTGAGTGAAATCACTCAAATAAAAAAGATTAGTTTTTACAATTTACGATTTAAAAGGAGTTTTGCTTGGGTATGTAAAAATGGGCTTCTTAAATTAGGGTTTCAGTTTTTGCCAAAATACTAAGGGGTTTAAACGTCTTATGTTATATGGGAAGAAAAATATTCCTACACACACATAAAATGGTGGGACCCACACATATATATATATATAATGCTAATTATATTATATATATGTAGGTCTCACCATCTTATGTGTCCTACGACATGAGAAGTGTTTTTCCCAAATACTAACTAAGTGTATGTTTATATTAATTTTTGAAAAATAATTTTTATGATTTAAAAGCTAAATATAAAAAAGAGAGAAGAGTGTTCCTGGTTTTGTGGTTTCCTAATCACCAGCTCAATCCAAAGCGCATTGTTGTTCACCATCGGTAATTTCGCGGCGCAATCGGAAAACCTGGCCCTAGAAATTTCTTTTCGTTTTTTTTTTTAGCCCTAGAAATTCGTTCCTCCTTCCCCCACAATGTTCCAAACTCAGGATTTTCAGATCGGGTTTTTGTTCTGTGGCCCCCACAGACACCCTTCACCACCGCCATCTTCCACTTCATCGCCATTTCTGCTTCTTACTCTTTCTTCTTCAACGGTAAATTGAGTAGAATGGCTCTTAACCCATAATTACCAGATCTCCCAGTCGTTGTGGCTGGCGTTGGTCATTCTCTGTTCCTAATTATCATCTGCCTCTGAGGCAATTTTGGAATTTGGATCATCGATCGATAATTGCGAGAAATTCAGGATATATTTGATTCCATTTTCTCGGTGATATATACATATATATATTGCGAGAAATTCAGGATGGATTTGATTCCAATTTTTAGGTGATTATTGCCTTGGAGGTGTGACATTGTCAGGAAACAGCAGATGGTGAACCCGAATGGCCTTGATGATGAGGAGAATAGTGAACGTGGGTTACCTTCGATGAACGGAGTTGGCGAAGGAGGTGGTGGTGGTGAGGGTGCCGGTGTGGCGGCAGCGGCAGCGGCAGGAGCGGAGGGGGTTGTCCTCAAGAAGGGTCCATGGTCGACGGCGGAGGACGCGGTGCTTATCGATTATGTGACCAAGCATGGTGAAGGGAATTGGAATGCGGTGCAGAGGAAGACGGGGTTGGCTCGTTGTGGTAAGAGCTGTAGGTTGAGATGGACGAACCATTTGCGTCCAAATCTGAAGAAGGGTGCTTTTTCTCCTGAGGAAGAGAAGGTCATTCTGGAGCTTCATGCTCAGTTCGGCAACAAATGGGCTCGAATGGCCACTCTCGTAAGTACTCTTACAAACTCTAAATGTTCCTACATTCTTACTGCGTGTACCTTGGTTTGGTGCTGATTTGAAAGTTGAATAGCTCTGCCAAATCCAACATTGTTCTTCTAAGTACTCATTAATGCAGGACCTAGTTTACACTATAAATTGCAAACTAGGTCATTCATTTAGGATTTGAGGTAGTGCATACTTTACTCTTAGGAAGTACCGACAGATACTGGCATGAACAGAAGATATAATGTATGGCACATTTTGGGGAAAAGAATTGAATGCAAAAGATACGTACTTTATATGAATGAGAATTGAAAATATAGAAAAATTAGCTTTCTTTCTCAAAAGATCATAAATGGAAGTTACAGTACACTTATGCTTGTTAAAAGTTACCTCTCATCTTTCTTAAACTTTGTTTATTTCCACAACTTAACTTTTAGGATATTATAGATGTTTCTAATTTTAATACTTTTGGGCGAAAACAATTGTGTAAGTTCTCAAAGACATGGTTATTACCTTAGGAAGTATGAGTGATACTTTTGAAAATAATCAAAATATCAATGTTAACTTCTTTCTATGGTTCTCTTTAGAAATTTTGATTTATATCAGGATTCTTTAATTGTTACTAATATTTTTATTTAGGTGTCATGAACTGTCATTTTCCCTTTAGTATATACATATAGCTTCACTTTTTCCAATCATGAGCCTGTTTTCCTTTTCCTGGTGGTTTTCTTTGATTGTCCATGGACTCTGGGTTTGATCTCTAACTTTTCTTGTCCTCTCTCTGCTGTGTAAGTTACCTGGGCGAACAGACAATGAAATCAAGAACTACTGGAACACTAGGATGAAGCGCCGGCAAAGACAAGGCCTGCCACTTTATTCCAGTGATTCTGATCAGCCAACCATATCTGCAGCACCGGCCAAAATTAATTCTTCTATTACAAAATTGGATTATTATAATCAGAATCACTATCCTCTGTCTTCACTCCATACAGGATCCTCTTATTCCACTCATACCCCTTTCTTGGTCCCCAATTATCTTTCTTCTTCTTCCCGTTTCACCTTCCCTTCTCAACAACCTACTTCTTCATTAAACATCACCCCACTCCATTCCAAGCGTTGCCGCACCTATTTTTCCCTCCCTGATGCTTCTTTAACTACCCCATTGGTGGATCTTGATGGACTCAACTTTCCAGCCCAATTTAATTCAGGTTCATGTCAAATCTTTCAGACCCCATTAGATTTATCATCTTCATTTCCTGGGGTTCCAAGCTCATCTTCCATTTTGTTTAACAAAATGGAGCTCCCTTCAAACCAATTTGCCCAATCCAATAATGACCTGCTGGAGGATATTCTTCTGGAAGCTCAAGTATTGGTTTCTGACCAGAATCTGAAGAAACGAACCTATTTGAGTTCCAGTGAAGGAAATGGCTTCTCAGATGGATATATTGGCTTGGACGATATGCCTCATAGCTCTGTTTACTGGTCTTCAGGTAACACACTATTGATTTGCTGATAGTAACTTACATATACATCTTAGATTCATTTGCTTTGATTCCTCAATTGCTTTTCAGCATTATATTTTCCTGGAAAATTAGTATAGTGTCGTGTTGTATGGAATTTGAGAAATTAGTTACACCATTCATAACTTATTAAGAGTACAGCTTGTTGGATGTTTTATCGTATTAAGGACCAGAGGTAGTATATATAAATTAATAAGTTAAGGTCAATTTTGCTCTAGAAGTTTTCACATAGGAGCCATGGGTATCTGAAAAGTTTTTTGTAGATCAATATTGTCCAGAAGTATTGAAAAAGGAGCAATGCTGCCCTGACAGTTAATTTTCTAATAGTTAACATTAATTTTTTAACAATTAGGACGCTTTTGCTCCCTTTTTAAGACTTCTTGGGCTATATTGATCCAAAAAAACAAAAAACTTTCAGATATCCATAGCTTCTACATGAAAACTTCCCGGACAACATTGAACTCAACTCTAAATTAATTTATAAGTTGTCTTGTGGTTGAGAACCTCTCAGTTCTTTATGATATGGAGTTTACTCCTTGATGATTCTTATGGATGGACATGTTTGGGTCTGATAATCACGGTATCAATTACATACACTTACATTGAATATGCAGGACTGAAACCAAAGTCAGAAGCATCAGAGATGATTGAGCTTTCCTCACTGATCTCTTCTGGAATGCCTTCAACCTTTCAGGTTCCTGAATGGCACAACAACGACATTGCTGCACAGGCATCCAATGTTCAATCTTCCGGTGCTACCACCATAGCTGATGATAATTTCGAGCTTGATTTTAAACCTATTGCTTCGTTGATTCCTGTCAACACTACAACAAACCCTAATGAAAACCCTGGCTACTTCTCATGGGACACCTTACCTGGACTCTGCTGATAATGGCTCACAGAGAAATGAACCTTTCTTTGGCTGTGTACCATGGAAAATCTTGAAGGCTATGAATACTAATGAGCTTTCCTGATTGATCAATGCCATTGGGGGTTATAAAATTCCATGCCTTAAGCTTGTCTTACTTTTGTGTAAATAATAATAAATTAACAAAAAAAAAGGAGCTACCAAAGGGAACTTAAAATATATTCATTAAAAACATTTTTTTAAAAAAAATACTATTTTAATAAGTTAAAAATAAGTGTGTATTTTTAAATCAGGCGAATACTTTTACAGTTTATACTTATAAAGTGGGAGGAGGATAATTTATTAAAAAAAACTGTACAATATTTTAAATGTTGAATGAAAGAGGATTTTTTGTTTTTTGGGTTGGGGATGAAAGAGAGAAAAGGTTAATGAAAAAGAGAGAGAGGAATTGAGAAATTTGGCACAAGGAATTGCAAGGTTCTAAAAGGAAGAAAGGTTGAGGTAATTTCTTGTTTCACTACTACTTGGAATGTGGATGACTATGCAGACTGGATTTGACTTTAATAAAAAAGAAAGTCGACAAAAACTATTTTTAATAATTTTTTAAAATCTTATAAGTTTAAAAGAAGATATTACTTATTTTTATGCTACTCTACATGACTTTGTGCCCTCTTGTTTTGAATTTTATTATAGGAATTTTGAAATTATATAAATATATTTATGAACAGATTAATTGGCATTAATATAAGAGCAGATTGGCATTCTTTTTTTCTTTTTTAACCATTTTTAAATTATTCCGTTTTATTTATTTTTGGATAAGAAAATGAAAAGCCCCTAACATTTGTCTATTGATATTTAACTAAATTCAGATAATGTGATTGAAGTGTAAAATGAAGTGTGGCTTCATTTTGATTATATGAAAATATGAATAGGATAATGTTCAAGTGATTTAAATACATGGAGAAGTGATGGGGTACGCTTTTCTATAAAATTGAAAGGACTTTTGCGTCTTTTATACGTTTCAATCGGGAAAAAGAAAAAGTAGAAACAATATTCCTAAATCAATTGATTTCTACTTGAATTTTACTTTCTAGTCTCACATCATGAATTTAATTTCTTCTTCTTTTCTATTTAACTTTTAAAAAACACTTATGCACAAATAGATATTAATTTTTAGTTTGAGAAATTATTGTGATGATAAAACAAGCAGATCCTTAGGAATTTTGTATTTTATATGATAATTTGACCATTGAAATTCTTAAAATATTATATATTTTATCATTAAAATATCCATAAATTTCTCAAAAAAAATTTGAAAGTATTTTACACTTTAGTCCAAATTTAAAAGTTTGAACAAATATAATTCACTCAAAACTCACAAATTTTTGGGTCTCATTTTAACTAAAAAAAGTTAGATCAAAGACAAATTGGTTACCAACAAGTGGTTGGTCCAACGGAATGTGGCGCTGGATTCTCTTACGAGATCTAGGGTTCGATTTTACTAAACAATATTCCTAAATCAATTGATTTCTACTTGAATTTTACTTTCTAGTCTCACATCATGAATTTAATTTCTCTTACGAGATCTAGGGTATTTTATATGATAATTTGACCATTGAAATTCTTAAAATATTATATATTTTATCATTAAAATATCCATAAATTTCTCAAAAAAATTTTGAAAGTATTTTACACTTTAGTCCAAATTTAAAAGTTTGAACAAATATAATTCACTCAAAACTTTTTTGGGTCTCAAACTAAAAAAGTTAGATCAAAGACAAATTGGTTACCAACAAGTGGTTGGTCCAACGAATGAACGAGATCTAGGGTTCTACCACTGTTGGGATGGTCGTCATTACTACTGTAAAACCCAAATCTAGATTAGTCAGAACCAAAGGTTCAGATGAACCGGGTGGAATACCCAAAATAAAGAAAGATAAATTGGTTAAAATTTTAAAATTGAAGTGGATATTTTAGGCATAAAAGTAAAACTCCTTTTAAACAATTGAGGATTATTCAATTAGAATATTTCTTTTTAGCCAGATATTCAAATAGAATATTTCACCTGAATAGTCTCTATTAATTTTTTAAGTTCACGATTATCTTATAAATAAAATAATCTATACGACTATATTTTATTCAAAACCAAATATTTTATTCTATAAAATTGAAGTATCCTAAATTATATACATATTAAAATAAATAAATAAATAAAGTTATGTGATATGTTTTTATTATGATAATAATTCTAAGATAACAACTAACAAGTAATTAAATTTTCTAAGATAAATATATATACTACTGGTTGATTTGGTATAAGTAGTTCTTAATTTATAATATTGATATCAAAAGTTAAATATTTATAAGAATGACAATATCCAGTTAATTTTCTCGACCATTTCTAAGGAGGAAATAGAAAATGAAACTTCAAAGTTTAAACTGTGTAGTTATTTAAAAGCATTGAGAATAAAAAAATAAAAAAAGGAATAAGGTGGGAAAGCAATTTCTAAAACAATTAGAGAAATACCCCTATTATACAGGGATTTTAAAAAAAAAATTTAAAAGGCACACAATATTAAGAAGAAGAAAATGTCCATACGATGCTGATGTCTTCTATTTTTATATAATATAATAATCTTTAAAAAAAAAAACAACAATCATTGATCCATTTGACATCTCCTACACTGTTTTGTTTGACCAGTAACTAACAAGTGGCTGCCTCTTTCTTAAGAATATGATTAATATAATATTAGGTTTTTCTAATTTATCTCTGTTTTTATTTTAGGCTCTATAATTTTAAATTATATGTTTTGCTACATTAAATATTTTTCAGTTTAAAATGTTAGTTATTATATTTTAGGCTAAATTCCTTTAAGTTTACATAAGGTATACTTTTGATCCCTTAACTTTATAAAATATATTTTTAGTCCTATAATTTTAAAACCATTAATTTTGCTAACAGAAAATGCAAACTCAACTGATAACGGTGTAAACTTAAGTTATAACTATGTAATTAAATGTTATTAATCTTAAATTTAAAATATGAGTAAATTGAAGAATATATAGAATTTATGTAATTAAATGCTATTAATCATCACTTGAGCTCGTTGCATCAGCGTTTTCTGTTAGCAACATTAACGGTGTTAGAATTTTAAGACTAAAAATATACTTTATAAAGTTAAGGGACTAAAAATATGACTTATACAAAACTTAAATGACTAAAAATATGTTTTAGCCTATATTTTAATAAGAACTTGTACCATTTTGCCAGTTAAAGATTAAAACTTATAATTTGAAATTATATGAACTAAAACTAAAATGTGGGAAAATTATAAAGAGTGAACATTACATTAATCCAGTAATGTGACAATTGTTATTCCCTCCTGTCTTAAATATAATGTAAAGTTTGTAATGTAAATTACACTACAAACTTTATTCTATATTTACGACCAGAGGAATTACCATTCATATATTATGACCACTGTATTTTCTCAACAACAAAAAAAAAATCACTGTATTTTATTCCAAACTTTAGTACTCCTTCCGGTCCTAATTATAAGACAACATTTGAGAATTGGTTTTGGTCCTAATTATAAGACAACATTCTAATAATTGTCAATTTTTTTCCTAAAATACCCCTATTTTATTCTTTCAAGTGTGTTTGATTTTTTGTGACTATATATATGTGGACGCATATACTCTTGCAGTCAACGAAACTTTTAGATATATATGTGTGCATGGGTGTATCTATGTATGTATATATGTGTGTGTCTACACACAAATATCTATAGACACTATAGACACATACACATATATGTGTGTCTACATATATGTATGTATGTTATATGTGTGTGTCTACACACATATTTTGTGTCTGTGTGTGTGCACATATATGTGTGTGTCTACATACATGTCTGTATGTATATATGTGTGTGTCTACATACATATATTTGTCTGTGTGTGTGTGTGTTTCACATATATATTTTTGGTGTGTGCACACAAATATATATAGACACACACACACACATTATGTGTGTGTATCTATATGTATACACATATATATGTATATATAGTAAGACCATTATTTCAAGTAGATAGCATGTGGAAAAAAAATTTGGTTGGAGAGGCATGTGGTAGGAGCTATTGATTTACTTTCACTTAGGTCATTTTAAATTTATATAAGGACATTTTAAGAAAATGAGTAAAATTAACTAATTTAACTTCTTTCATTAATCTCCTCAAAATCGGTTAAATATATCCTATAATTAGGACCGGTGGGAGTATATTATAAAATAAAACATGTATTTTCTACTCATAATTTTAAGACCACGAAGTAGGTCACATGTCTCTTTCAATTGCGCTCTATTTGAGGCTCAATAATTTAGGCTCTTTTTGTAGATAGTGCCTAATTGTATTATTGGTTCATGTTTGGCAAAATTGGATATTTATTAAATCTGAGGCATGGAATATTTATTATTATTTAATTCAAGTCATTATATGTAACATTTATTATTTTTTTTATTGATTACAATTATTGCATGACAAAAATAGTTATCAACTTAGACAAAAAATAATAAATATATATTATTATTACACTAAAATATAAAAAATAATTAAAAAATATTTTTTTTCATTTTTATTTTATTGTATTTTATTTGTGAACCAAGGGTGGCACTATTGCAATACCAATAATTTTCATTACTGTTGAATCACATATTTTATGAATTAATCTTCATATTTTCTTCTGTTGTTGGGTCCCACATACAGGGACTCAAATTGGAACTAACTAACAAGACATGCTTCACATGGCTTTTAAATTGGATTATTATATTTTACTTGTTTTATATAGGCTTTAATCTCCATCAAACCAGACATTATAAATTGTACTTAATCAAAAATAGTTTTTAGACTTGATCAAACAATTGATCTTAACTTGAATACTAGCCATTAGATCGAGTGCTTAATTACTAAATTAAAAAGTTATCATTGAAACGGTCTAAAGAGGCCAAACAAATATATTTATTTTCCCCACCTATAATTTATTTTAAGAAAATTAACTTTTATTCCTTTAGTTTTTAACTCTTTCATAATCAATTCCTCAAAACTATGACTTGATGCGATTTAACCCTTACTGCTTTTAACTCACTTATTTATCATTCCCTTATCTTTTTAGTTTTTATATTACTATCCTTCTTATCCAATGTGACAAAAATATTTAATAATATTGTTAAAAAATTTGTTCTGAACTCAGCTCCACGTGGGACGCCTCCACCGTCTTCAACATCATTCTCAGCTAAACTAGCTGACCGCCACCGCCACACCTTCATGGTCGAACAGTCACCATCGAAAATAGTGATCGTTACTGAAAAATACTTCACGATCTTAAAAAATTAATTCAAGATTTTGAAAAAATATTTCAGAATACTGAAAGATACTAAAAAGATATTAAACGGTAGTGAAAAAATACTTCATGATCTTGAAAAAATTATTTTAGGATCATAAAGAAATATTTCAGGGTACTAACTGGTACTAAAAATATATTTCAAGAATTTTTTTTCAAGATCCTAAAATAATTTTTCGAGATTATAAAGCATTTTTCAGTATCGTTCAGCATCCTGAAGTATCTTTTTAATACCTGTCAGTACCTAATATATATGTATAGGGACGGAGCCAGGAATGATATTAGGGGGAAATTACCTAATTGGACCCAAAATTTTAGAAAATTATGCTTTGACCTTGTAAATATTTTCAATATTTTCATTTTAGTCCCTTTATGACACTTTTAAATAGGAACTAAAATGAAAAGATTAAAATTTTTAAGAGACTAAAGCATAATTTTTAAAAAGAATTGGTCTAATTATGTAATTTTAGGGGGAGGGGGAGCCACCCCTAGTCCCCTAAATCCGCCCCTATATATATATATATATATATAACATCAGCTTCTAAACTGTATATGGCACAATTTTGAGAAAAGGAGGGCATCGAACAGTAAGAAGCAGCGGAAGAAAGCCTGGTCTTCCTCTCTCGTCAGTCTCTCCCATTATTTTCTTGATAGGTACAAATATTTATTATTAGAGGCAGACATAATATGAGTACCTGTCCGAATTAAGTGAAGTGAGAATGTGGGTGAGAACTTAACTTTTTAATCTAATTTCACCCAATCAAAACTCTTTTTATTCCCTCTGGTTTATAATATATGGCACTTCTAAAAAGAAAGCATGATTAGTTTAATTAATATCTTTTTTCATGTTTTGTTCTTGTGATTAATACTCACTTTCTAAATGCCTTATATTATGGACTGAAAGGAGTATATATTTATCTAAATAGTATAAGCACTTATAAAAACGATAAATATGCACTAAAAAAACTGAAAAAAAAATACCACAAATTAAAAGCTGCAAATAAATTAGCCAAAACACACATTTGTCTTGCGGGTTCACATTCCACCTGATCCAAAAGATGAGTATATAATGTTCATTTCTCTAATTCTGGAGATATTTTTGTTTATATATTTTTATTTATTTAGATTAAATTGTATGCTATACCTACCTGATATTTTTTTCATCCAGTATATTAAATTAATTAATTTTTAATCCTACATTTAGAAGTATTTTTATTTTTTAACAGGACTTATTATCTGAAATATTTTTTCAACAACTAGTATCTTAAGTTAATTAATTTTAGATAAATAGAGTATTTTTAAAACAAAAAATATTTTATTTAAGAATGACCACTGCATGCTCAACTATTGGATAAGGATGTAATGTGGATTCGTGTCGGGTTTGACAAATATCAGTAGCATGAATTGTTATTCCCTAACACAGCCAATAATATACAAATCTCCATATGAATTAAGCTAAAAGCACAAACACAGAAATTAAACCACAAATCTATACATCAAAATCACACAATTTATTCAAAGGGATTCAAGAAAACCAGTCTTAGTGAGAATAGCATTCCTCACTTTACTCAGATCTCTACCTTTGAGAGTTCTTCCAACTCCTTCAAACACAGAGAATGAAGAAATCTGAGTCTTTGCTAGCCTCCTTGCTATAAATTCATGTGGTGGTAACTTCACATCAAACTCATCATCTTCTTCCTCATCATCTTCTTCTTCTTCATCATACTTGATCAAGACTTGTTCATTTTTGTCTCCTTCTTCATCATCTTCAGCAAAGTCATAATCTTGAAGAAACCCTGAAGAAGAAACCCCCTTCCTCTGCTTCTTCTTCTTCTTGATGTTGTTGTTGATATTATAGATCTTGGACCAGTCTGGGATGTTCACTGGTGCTGATTGCTGAAGAACCTTGCCTTCAATAATGGCGGAATTGAAAGTACTGGTGTGAATATTGTTGCTGCTGTTAGTTCTTGGAATCATTCTTGATGCAGAAGGGAGAGGCCTAGGAACAGACGGAGGAACAGAGGAAGAAGAAGAAGAAGAAAGGGACTGTTTGGTCTTTTTATTATTATACTGTGGTTTTTCTCTTTCATTTACAACATCCCAAACTTCTTCTTCTTCGAAATCTCCGTCTCTTAAAGATCTCCATATTCCACTGTGTTGCCTCTGAAGAAGTTCATGGTTCTGCTCCATCATCAATGGCTTCCTTTAAAAAATAACCCAGATCACAAAAACACACACACAAGAAACCAAACTCACAAATTCAATCAGAAATTTGAGAGAGAGAAAAAGGGGAACAACTAAACTCAGAGATGGGTAAAAACAAAAAGGAAAAGGAACAAGAAAAACCCCAATAATCTAACCTTGTTGTTCTTGTTCTTGCAGATTCAGAAGCAGAGAAATTTTTGCAGAAAACCCCAAGATTTGGAATTTTCTTGTGAAGAAGACAAGGCAGTGAGAATCAGAGAGAGACTGAAACAGACCTGAACTTTGTGTGCTTCTTCTTGCTTAGAAAGATCCCCTTGAATTGAATGGTTGGTCTCTCTCTCTCCCCCTGTTTCCCCGAGAAAATGTGGAAAGGAAATGCGCAGTAAAGTTGGTTTTGGTTTTACTGACTCCACTTGACGTAGTTATATATGGGTTCACATTACTCATCTAAAAGATAGTGCCCATCCCTCTAAAATATTTCAGGGTGATGATTTCGTTTTTTTAAATTTTTTTAATGTATTTTTATTTATTTAGATTAAATTATATATTACACCTGAAATATTTTTTACACATAATATCTTTAATTAATTAATTTTTAGTTCTATATTTAGAAATATTTTTGAAAAAATATTAGTGAGGTCCTAAAGAAGAAAAAATATAAAAAAACTACCAACCCCAAATCGCTTATCAAAAAAGTCCCTTAATACTCCCTCAAGTCCTAATTATAGGAACATTTTTGTAGTGTAAATTGCACTACAAAAATGTTCCTATAATTAGAACCGGAGGTAGTATTAGTTACAGAATTCCAATATAAAAAAAGTCTTGTTGTCAAAATGGTTTTTTATATTGTTAAAATGATTTTTCCTGTTGCCAAAAATTTTCTAAGTTTATAAAATTCTACACGGCTGGAGGAAAAACTCGAAAATTTGATAATAGGAAAAACTATTTTGACAACATGAAAAACCATTTTAACAATAATATTCTCTTAGGAAAATTTTAATAACAGGAAAAGTTATTTTAACAATATGAAAAACCATTGTGATAATAAGAACTTTTTGATATTGGAATTCCTTAATTAATATCAGTATTCATAGAGAATTTGAGGGTAGGACTTTTTTGCTATTTTTCTCTTTCTTAGAACTTCACTTATATTTTACCGATATTTTTCCTATAACATAAGTATCATGAAATAATTTTTTAGTAGCATTTAATACCTCTGAAATATTTTTTAACACACAGTATCTTAAATTAATTAATTTTTAATGTATAAAGTATTTTTAAACAAAAAACAAAAAAAAATTATTGGGGGTGAGCATTACATGCTCATCTTTGAGATGAGGTGGAACGTGGATTACGTGGGCATTTATTTTCTCAGAAATGAACCCCACGTTCGTATTTTCAGATAGAGATCCAGTGCTCGGTATCTATTAATGACAACGTAATGAATCCAATTAAATTCTCAATTGATGTGCGATTACTTTTGATAAATTTTAATATTAATTTATTTACATATTTATTGCAATAGTGCATGCATCTGAGATTTTTAGAGACAGGGGTAGTATCTTAATTATGTTTGTCTTTTTCATTTTTCATGAGAAAAAGAATATTCGGTCTGATTCAGAAATCAGAATATAAGTTTAGTACTTTTCAAATTCTTTATCAGAAATAAGAAAAAATAGCTAATTTATTAAATTTATCTTAAATTTTTTTAAAAAAGTTAAACTTTTCCTTTATTCAAATTTGATTCACAATCTCATCTTTCTGGATATCTAATATATACCACCAATAAATATGAATAAAATTGAAAAATGATAGTAATATTAATAACTCTCCACACTTATATACTAGCATGATTAATAATTTCTTTTTTGGATGGAAGGAAGTGTAATTTTATATATGGAAAGTTAAAATAGGAAAACCATGAAGAAAAAAAATTAAAGAATATTGTTAATAGATAAGATAAAAGAATAAGAAAAATTAATTAAAATTTTCTGACTTTACTCCTCCAATTTCTTAAATCAGGCTTATTAAAACTTTCTCTCTCCATATTTTCCTCCTACCAAATAGATCCTTAAGTCTCATACTATATAAATATATCAAATCAAAATTAATGATTTTTTATTTTGGCCAAAAATGAAAAATGTTAATTTTTGTGTGTGATGCAAATGAAAATTTTTATAAATAAATAAAAGGCATGTTAAGACAATAAATGTTTTAGATTTTCAATTAATAGCCAACATTAATGCCCCTAAGCATTATAAATTTGTAATTACCATTATTATTAACGTGCAATCAAAAGATAGCTATTTGATTCTACTTCCTACAGAGGTGCACATCTCTTAGATGAGCATACTTTTTTATATATTATTTATTTATTTATATATAAATTATGTGATGCTTTCCAAAATATTTTTTGTATCCAGTATCTCAAATTAATTAATTTCTAGTCCTGCATTGAGAAATATTTGTCCTGTAACACTAGTATCTTAGAAATTAATTAATAACACTTTAAAAAGCAGCATATAATCTATATCTAAATAAATATAAATAAATATATAAGAAAAATGTAGGGAAAAACACTTCTCATGTTGTAGGAAAAGTGTTTCCTCACGTCACACACACATGAAATGGTGAGACCCACATATATATATATAATTAACATTATATATATATGTGTGTGTGGGGGTCCTATCATTTCATGTGTGTAGGAATCTTCTTTTTCCCATGTAACCTGAGAAGTTTAAACCCCATATACTCCCTCCGGTCCTAATTATAGGAGCTATTTAACCGATTTTGGGAGAATTAAATAGAGAAGTTAAATTAGTTAAATTTACTCATTTTCCTAAAATGTCCTTATATAAATTTAAAAAGACACAAGTTGCCCTAATTATAAGTGTTTCTAATTTGTTTTACGTTAGACATCCATGACATATTAGTTTAGTATATATGTATATTAGTTGCTTTTTATATAGCCATGTATATACATATAGATCTAATTTCCTTTTCACACGCTTTCTAATTGAAATAATAGTCTTGCTATATAAACATATATGTGTGTGTGTATATGTATATACATATAGATCTATCTATATACATAGAGACACACACACCCATATATCTACACACACACACACATACATACATACATACATACATACATACATACATACATACATACATACATACATACATACATACATACATACATACATACATACATACATACATACATATATATATATAGAGAGAGAGAGAGAGAGAGACACACACACATACATACATACACACACACACACATATATATATATATATATATATATAGACACACACGCACATACATACAATGGCGGATCCAGGTATTGGATAAAGGGGGCAAGTGCCCCCCCTTAAATTTGGGAAACATCAAAAAAATAAAAAAAAAATGTTTGCATGATTGCATGATTGTCTGGTGCTTACCCTTAATACATTAAGATTGCACTTTATAATTGGACATGAGATGAATGGTTGAATAATTGTTTAGTGCCTTATATTGAAAAAGATGTATTTGATAACATTGATAATAAGACAATTATGATGGAATTCCAAAAAATAAAGTCTAGAATGATGACATTGTAATTATTTGTATTGTAATATACTTTTGTTATTAAAATATATGTACTTGAACTTATTGAGTGCTTACCCTTCATTGTAATTTATATATATAGCTGCATTTCTAACAGCTCTTAGCCTTACTTTTGTAAATAACAAGTTTTAAAATAATTGTCTCTCATATTACATCATCAATATCCACTTGATTTCATAAATATTTCTTTTTCTTGTTTATATTCTTTTATTTTTTAATGCATTTAAAAATTCCCTTAAAAAAAATTTCGGGGGCAGCCCCGCATCCCTTCACCAATAGTGCCCCCCCTTCACTAATTTTCTGAGTCCGCCCCTGCATACATACATACATACATACATACATAGACACACACATATATATATTGACACACATAAACACAGATATACATATATGTACACATATATATAAATGTTCATAATAATAAGTATAAATAGGGGTATTATAGGGAAAACTTGACAAAAGTTAAAATTTGCTCTTATAATTAGGACTAAAACCAACTCCAAAATTTGCTCCTATAATTAGGACCGGAGGGAGTATATAATACAATTAATATTTTTTAGACATTTCTATAGATAAATTATAAAGTTTCTGTATCACAGCCGCACAAAGTTACTTTTTTAACCTTTTTACAATTTTGAATGCACTTCTCTTTTTCATCAGAAAAAACAAGAATGCACTTCTCTTCTCCATTATATCTTTTGGCTTGAGCCACTTGCACATCAGCACATATATAATCATATAAAATTAAATATTAATATAAAATATGAGAATCGACGGCCAATAAATAAAGATTGGTTAGCGTCAAAGAAGGCAGACAAAATGTCCAAGTTTTCAATTAAAGAATGCAAGTTTTATGTATCTGAATATTAATTAATTAATGCACACTCACACTGACATCTTTTGCTTTTGTTTTTTATTAAAAAATAATTATATGGTAGGCATATGCTTTGCATAAAAGCCTAAAATAAATTATATATATTCATGATTTGTAAGTGAATATAATATATATATTTTTGACAAATTTTATATTATAAATATAGAACATAGTATCTTATATATAATATTGTTGAGTTAGAGTTTTAATATTTCTATTTCAAAATCAGGACTATTGATTTATGTAATATTTTTTATTTATAAATTACTGCAAATTTTCTGGCTTGAATTCAAGCATTGTCTGGCACCCATTTTTGTTTTTTCTTCTCCCAACATTTCGTTTTCAATTTTTCTTCTGCTTGTTCATATAGTAATGAAAGAACCGGTACTACATATAAAATATAGTTAAATTTTTTGGAGGGATTAATGAAGCTAATTAAATTATTTTAGAATATATATATTTTTTAAACCTATTAGTTTGACTAACAAACTAATATACTCTCTGTGGTCCTTATTATAAGGCATCAACTAACAATTCTCACAAAACCAATAAAAAAGTTAAAGTCATTAAAGTGTTCCTACAATTTAAGTAACTTCCAATATTACCCATACTAATTGTACTAAACTCTAATATTATATTAATTATTACTTTCACTCACTACATACCTTTATTAATTATGGGCGCACATGAAAAAAATAATTAATGCGATTTGGAAACAAGCAAGTACCTTATAAAAAGAACTAAATACAATTATTAGTTAGTGTCTTATAATAAGGATTAGAGGAAGTATAATTTAAAGATACATAATACTACATATGATATGATTAAATATTTTATTTGCTTTATTAAATTATCAGAAAAAATTAACATGAAGGGAACATTGGATATCACTGTCTTTATTTTAGGACTGGAGGGAGTATTATTACACATCACGTGAAGGTAGACCCCGCTGCCTAATAAAATAAATACTACTACCTCCGTCCCTAATTATAGGAGTAATTTAACCGATTTTGAGAGAATTAAGGAGAGGAGTTAAATTAGTTAATTTTACTCATTTTCCTAAAATGTCCTTATATAAATTTAAAATGACACAAGTTGCCCTAATTATAAGTGTTTCTAATTTGCCTTGCGTTAGATATCTATGACATATTAGTTTATATATGTATATTAGTTGCTTTTTATATAGCCATGTGTATACATATAGATCTAATTTTCTTTTCACACACTTTCTAATTGAAATAATGGTATTGTTATATAAACATATATGTGTGTATACATATAAATCTATCTACATACATAGAGACACACACCCATATATCTACACAGACACACACACACATATATATATTGATACACATAAACGCAAATATACATATATATGTAAACACACATATATATAATGCTCCTAATAATAAGTATAAATAGGGGTATTATAGGAAAAATTGACAAAAGTTAAAATTTACTCTTATAATTAGGACCAAAACCAACCCTAAAATTTGCTCCTATAATTAAGGAGGGAGGGAGTAATAAATAATTAATTTTTGTAAAAAGTTATATAATGAACACGAACTTGCTGAGAAAGAAAGAAGAAAAAATTAGGGAGAAGGATTTAAGACTGAACCACAAAACTTTAAAAATTTAAGATGAAGGACTAAGATACATTTAGTTGACTATTATAACCCTTATTATAAAACACCAACTATAAATTTTTACAAACCAATAAAATTAGTTAAAAGTATTGAAGTTATCCTAAAATTCAAGTGATTTCCAATATCACCCATACTAACTACTTTAAACTCAAATATCATATAAATTAGTATTTCTCCCACTATCCTTATTAAATATGGGCAGACATGGAAAAATAAATTAAATGCACATTGGAAACTTATAAGTGCCTTATAAAAAGGACCAAGAACACTTGTTAGTTGGTGCCTTATAATAAGAACTAAAGGGAGTAATAATCAAAGAACATGATCTCTCAATCTTAAATATGAGATATAATTGAATTTTTTGAAGAGATTAATGAAGTTAATAAAATTAATTCAGCGTATTCTTATTTTTATTTTTCTCCAAACTTATTAGTTTGAGTAATAAATTGATATATTATCTAAGATACATATTATATAAATGAGTAAATACCCTTTTGGGTCCCTGGAATAACACACACTACCCATTTTGGTCACTGAGTAAAAAAAATGTCATTTTTGGTCATTTTTAGGGACTAAAAACGATTTTTTGGGAATTTGTGAGGGATTAAAATGCCCAAAAAAAATAACTAAAAGGACTAAAAGGGACATTTTTTTTACTGTTTAAGGACGAAAAATGACAATTTTTTTTACTCAGGGACCAAAATGGGTAGTGCGTGTTATTTCAGGGACCAAAAATGGTATTTACTCTATATAAAATGATTAAATAACTTGTTTAACTTTTTTGATCTCTAAAAAAAAGTTAGTTCTGTATTATATTTAGGACCCAAGAGTATTACATATAATGTGAAGGTAGACCCCGCTGCCAAATAAAATTAATACTAATAAATAATTAATTTTTAAAAAAAGTTATATAACGAACACGAACTTGCTGAGAAAGAAAGAAGGAAAAATTAGGGAGGATTTAAGACTGGACCATAAAAATTCAAAATTAAGATGAAGGACTAAGATAAATTTAGTTGACTATTATAACCCTTATTATAAGGATCAGTCAGTAATGCACTAATGCCTAGAAAAAAAAAGTAAAGTAAATATCATTTTTGATCCCTAACAAAAAACACGAACCCCATTTTGGCCACTAACAAAAAAATCGACCCTTATTCGTCATTTTTATGGGACTAAAAATGACCTTTTGGAAATTTTTTAGGGATCAAAATATCCACCAATTAACCCTTATTCGTCTTTTTTATGGACTAAAAAAGATCTTTTTTTTTGTCAGGGATCAAAATAAGGTCCGTGTTTTTTGTCAGAGATCAGAAAAGGTATTTACTCAAAAAAGTAATCGTTGAACACGTGGGATTTTTTGGGAAAATCATTGTGAGGTACCAAGATAAAGATACTGAATTAATGACAAAAAAAATCCCACATCAGCCTAAAACAATTGCTCACCGATGTACACTGCATTTAATGGAGGGAGTAGAAAATGGACGCTTTCAACATAAGATATTTCAGATACCAGACAGATCAGAAGCGAAATGGTGTCCCCCTTTGCCAGGATTTATGCGTTTGGATGTGGATGGTTCCCATAATGCTAGAGGCCAAACAGCTTGTGGGGGAGTGATTAGAGATGATCATGGCAACTGGATATGTGGATTTCAACGGAAGTTAGGGCACATTACTCCAACTGCTGCGGAAATCCATGCTATCCACACAGGCCTTCTTCTTTGTAGACAGTTGGGACTAAGTAGGATTAAGCTTTATACGATTCTTTGGAAGGCGTGTGCGTTTGCTCTTGATTGATTGTGGGACAGTACATCCTTTGCAAGATGAGATTCAAGAAGTAAGATCCCTTATCCTATCAAATTGGGATCTTGAGATCATTCACATGTACATGGAAGGACTAAGATGTGCCGATTATCTATCCCGAATGGCTCAGGAGAACAATCGAGATTTTGATGTCTTATTGACTCAGCCTTTTGCTTGTTTAGAGTTATTTAAGTTGGAATGTGGTGAAATCTCCCAAACCACAATAGTGTCGTCTAATTAGTAGACTCTTTGTACTTCTCAAGCTATTTGCTTGCCTTTGTATTAAAAAAAAAAAAAATCCCACATCCAATTCCCCTCATAGAAAAAATTTACTATAAAAATGGTTTTTCATATTGTCAAAATAACTTTATTAGTTATTAAAATCTCCCAATAAAAATATCGTTGTAAAATTAGCTTATTATGTTATCAGAATAACTTTGCATGTTTCCAAAAATTCTCTGAGTTTTCCCTTCTACGTGTAATATTTTAGAAACCTGGACAATTTTTGTGAACATGTAACGTCATTTTGATAATATAAAAAGCCATTTTCACAACAAGATTTTCATAGGAACATTTTCATAACATAAAATACCATTTTGATAATAAGACTTTTTTGTGAGGAGAATTCCTAACTTATTTGCAATTAATCACAAGAGGAATTAGATGTGGGACTTTTTTTGATTAATTCTGTACCTTGAGATCTAACCGTGTTTTCCCTATTTTTTTCCTCAAAAAACACGTAGGATATCGTCAGAAGGAATATAAGAAGTTGGGCGACAAACATTAATATGACTGTTCAAACAGAAATATACTTTTATATGATATGGACACTGAATATAAAAAAATGAGCACATACGTGGATTGATTGATCACGTATTCAGTTAATAAATAATTTATACGGCTAGATTCTTTTAGCTTATACAGGAGCGTATTTTGTTAATATTTAAGTGGATCAAAGTAATTGTAAACCACACAAATCTAATATTTTTTAATTATATAACATTCGGTATAAGAATTTCCTAATCTATAATAGAATAGAAGTCACAAGAGTTTTTATTTATCATTTTTTAGTTTAACTCTTATTTATTGATAGTACACATCGAAAAGTGAGAGAGGCCAGACATATTTGATTAAGGACTACGTTGAACAATTTTTTTAAGTTTGAGATAGATTTAATAAATTAACCAGATTTTTTGGGAAAATTACATTCAGGTCCCAAAGAAAGAAAAAAATTACAAAAAAATCCATTGAAATCACAAAATTACCCAAAAGTCACAAGAAATTTTTTATTGTAGATACATACATTTCTTGTTGTAAATATATACATACGTTTCCTGTTGTAAATTTGGTTTGAGACTTTTTTGGTATTATTTGTACGAAATTAAAATCCAGGTTTTTAAATGTTGTTGTAAATACAACATTTTCTGTTGTAAATACATACATTTCCTGTTGTAAATGGTCAGGTGTTTAAATGTTGTTGTAAATATATATATTTCCTGTTGTATATGGTTTGAGACTTTTTTGATATTATTTGTACGGAATTAAAAAAGTCTCAAACCATTTACAACAGGAAATGTATGTATTTACTATAACATTTAAACACCTGACCATTTACAACAGGAAATGTATGTATTTACAACAACATTTAAAAAATTCCGTACAAATAATATAAAAAAAGTTCCAAACCGTTTACAACAGGAAATGTATGTATTTACAACAAAAATTCCCTTGGGACTTTTATGTAATTTTGTAATTTCAATGGAATTTTTTGTAATTTTTTCTTTCCTTGGGACCTGAGTGTAATTTTCCCGATTTTTATTTCTAATGACGTGATTGGAGGAGGTGATTTAATTTTATACGGGAAGGAATAATTTGTGTGAGAGTGGGGTCAAAAGGAAGAGTTTTACATTGCTCAAGATTATGGGAAGTGCATATGTAGTTTCAATTTCAGATAAATTTAATAAGTTAATCATTCTTTGATTCTAATGATTTGGTTGAAAGTGATCTATGTTTTGAACTATAGGAAGTAATTTGTGTATGGGCGCATCAAAAGGAAGAGTTTCACATTGATTAAGAACATGAGGGTCTAAGTGCATATATAGTAAATGTGTCCAGAGAAAAGGTGTGTTCAAGCATACTTTAAGTCAATAACTATCTACTAGACTTACAACTTGAATTCACCACCTCCCACTTTAGAGGGGAGCTACTAAGCCATTAGGCAGCATGATTATTGAGAAAATTTAATATGGATAGGTATTAAATGTTGATAAATAAATAAATATATATATGTATAGGGATAGAATATTGTCATTACCACTTTTTTCACCGTTAGATCAAAATCTCAATAGGAGAAAAAAATGATAAAGGTAGATGAGATTCTGATCTAACGATCAAAAAAGTGATAGTGACCAAAACTGGTAGTGACAATATCCTGTTCCATATATATATATATATGGAAAATCTCACTCAAGTTTTGAGGATAAGAGACGTATAAAAAGTGTTATAATGTAGATCCTTCTATTAAAAAGTTTCATTGCAGAATCCTCTATAAATAAAAGTACCCAAAACCTTAGTGACATAAATTGGCTTGCCAATAGTCATTTACATTGAGATATCTTTTATACTTTCTCAAGCCCTTGGACTTGACTAAGATTTTCCCATTTTGTTTTGATAGCAATGTTGATAAATGTTTTAAGTCAACGCATATTCTTTCCCTATAAAAGATCAAAATTCTTAAAATTAAAAATGTCACAGTACATAAATAATTTTGTAATTTGGTCTCCATTTTCCCAAGGTATTGGTGAGCGGAAAAAGAAAAGAAAATCCTCGCAAGCAAGAGCCCAGAAGCATGCCAAGGCGTTTGTTGGGGTACGTTATGTTAAAAAAATCTTGACTTCGGCCTGCGTTTGACTCTCTCACGACCCTCTCCCTCTCATTTCAAACACTACCAGCGAGCCTCTTCCTGAACCACAATTGTGATAGGGAAGGAGATCGGAGCTCAAAGAACTAGAAGAAGGTAGTGCTGGAAAAAGTTGGAGCTGTGATTCCCATATCAACATAGAGACACACATGGGCGAGCTTCTATCTTCATCGGCGCCAACCCTCCTCTGTTCTCCATCTTCACAGTCACTCCAGCTGTGGCGACTCTCTGATTTCTGTGTGCGGCTGTGGTCCTTTCTCATCTTTGGGACGAGTTTTTCTTCTCCCTCCCAAATCTCTCTTGAGGCAATGAGAGCTTTCTTCCTTGTCGTGCGAGCTGCTGTTACGGCCATTAGTGGACCCAAGTGTATGACAAGGGGGCAAGTGCCCCCCTTAAATTATGATGAATTTTTTTAAAAAGAATAAGGGAATTAAAATTATGATTTATTTGATAGTATTGATAATAAGGCCATTATGATGGAATTTCAAAAAATAAACCCTAGAAGAGTGACATTATAATTATTTTATTGTAATATACTTTTGTTATTAAAATATATGTACTTGAACTTATCGAGTGTCCACCCTTCATTGTAATTTATATAGCTGCATTTCTAATCGTACTTAGCCTCACTTTTCTAAATGACAAGTTTGTAAAATAATTGCCTTTCTTATTACATCATCAGTATTTACTTGATTTCATAAATATTTTTTTGAGATATTTTTTTCTTGTTTATATAATTGCCTCACTAGTATTTTTGTTTTAGTGGTGGTGTTCTCTGTTGTGGCTTGGATTCACATTTTTCGGGGAAGGGTTTTGTTGATGATCGCTGGTGCTTTATGCTTTACCTCTTAGAGGACCATTATTAGGTTTGTTCGGTGCTAGTGAATCCAAAATACTAGTGTTAGCCATAGTTTGTTTAGTGGGTGGTCAATGTCACCAGATTTGTTTGAATGAATGAGTAAAAGTATTATTTAGGACATCATTTGTTTTCTTTCGTCTAAGGTTGAGTTTTCTCAGTTCTTTACCCCAAGTCGAGACAATTGTGTAGTTGATCAATTTGCAATTTATGTTTATAAGGAGATGTGTCCTATTGGCTGAGTTTTGCAACCAATGCTTTCTTTTATGTCACTTCTAACTTTAGATGTTCAGGAAGTCAGTGCAATCACTAGCACTACTTTTATTTTCACCTCTTTTAGTGATGATTAATTTTCCTTATATTTAGTTTGTTTTATTTTATTTGTTAGTTTTCCTGTTCCGTTAGTTTTCCTTTAATGTAATAGTTATACCTTGATGTACTTTTTTTTTGGTATCCCACCAGGTTTATTAGAACTTTCAGTTCTGACTAATCCGGATTCAGGTTTTGCAGTGACAAGGACAATCTTTCCAACAATAGTAACTCCATACAAGACAAATTATAAGTGCGTTACAAGACAAATTATTGCACCTTACTTTTGATGTAACTATTAATATAAATACTTTTTTTTTGGGGAGGTTATGTGAAGAAGATCCACGCTCTGACACCCGAGAAATTATTGCATACCCTGGTTGTACCACGTCACTTTGCTCATCTCCAATAAATATATGCCAAATTGCACGTCTCTGACACATTAAGTGACGTTGAACACTGAGAGGCCATAAGAATTTCTCCTCACACGATGATAAAAGCCGTGTTGCTATCCCATACGGCACATCCCCCGAGGCATGCGCAAAAAGGTCACTCCCACATCAGCAGAACCTTCCAGCTCATCATCTCCTTCGTTTCGCTTCTGCTCTAGCACCTTCCTGACTTCTACCACCCTCCTTCACAACATAATCACCACCACCTTCTTCCCTAGAATCTCAATTTCTTTCTTCAACTTTCAATCATTAACCTCCCAACATGTACACATACTGCTTCTCTTCTTCTTCTTCCCCTTCTTTCTCGCTGCTAAAAGGAGCTTCTAGGCTTCGCTTTCTTTCGTCTCCGTCTAAACCCTCTTCCATTTCGAAGATTCCGCCATCATCTGTTTCGTTTTCCAACCAAAAGCTTCAGAGCTTGAGCTTCTCCTCGGCTCTTCGCTGCATTAGCTGCTCGACTGCGCCTTGGAGCCACGGCGTCGATTGGCGTTCCCCTCCCAGTCTTCGGCTCCAGGCCAGAGTTGCTGCTCCGAGGTCTCCGCCTGCTCAAAGTTTCTCTACCATGGGTATGGCTATAACGATTCATATGAATCATTTTGTTTTCTCGATGGTTTTATTGTCATTTTTCAGTATTGAACCAGTAGTCAGGTCGTGTTTTTACATGTTCGAGCTTCTTCATTTGAATAAACTCAGCGGAATTCGAGTTTAAGTGAACAAATTGTAATCATACTGTTTATTAGTACTATAAATAATAAAGAATCATGAACTTTTATACGTTGTCTGTGAATGTTTTTTATACATGAAAAATCATTATAACATATATTTTTAATTTTATAAAATTTTAATAAAAGAGGGCGCGCACGAAATGTTTACTTATGCTTGACAGACGGAGCGTGGCATTTTGATCAGTCACTGAAATATTGTCATCCATATATTGTTGTTAGCTATAACTGAATAAGTTTGTTTCTTATGCACTGAGGTTGAACTCTTTCGGTCTGATGTAGTTCCTCCCAACCGAACAATTAAAAAAAAAAAAAAAACCCAAGAGTTAATGTATAATGTAAATTTTGAATATTTTATTGCTTATCATTGTAGGATACTAAAGATGTTAATGCACTTTTCTTGAATTCAGCTTCTGAGCATGCCTACAAGAGAATATTGACCAGTCTTCCTAAGCCTGAAGGAGGAGAGTTTGGGAAGTTTTATAGCTTGCCTGCTCTAAATGATCCTAGGATTGGTATGTAGGACTCATCTCTACTTAGACTTGTCCCAAACATTTTGAAAGTTTCATGAATTTCTCGTAAGGAGTTTTATTTATGATAAAACTACCACATTTTTTGCCTTCTCTGATGCTTAATGGGTTCAGATAACATCTGTGTTCTGGGAATTGCAGATAAGTTGCCATATTCAATTAAAATACTTTTAGAATCTGCCATACGAAATTGTGATAACTTTGAAGTTACCAAGGATGATGTTGAAAAGATTAGTGATTGGGAGAATACATCACTTAAGCAAGTTGAAATCAATTTCAAGCCTGCTCGTGTCTTGTTGCAGGTTCAGATTGCTACTTTTATCACTTAGTTGGTTTGGAGCTATATTCTCCTCAACTGACTTCTGTGTCTTCATCTTCATCAGGACTTAACTGGAGTCCCAGCTGTGGTAGATCTTGCTTCAATGAGGGATGCTATGAAGAATCTGGGCAATGATCCCAACAAGATTAATCCTTTGGTATGTAGCAATCTATGGAACACTTGCTCTTGCATCATGCACAGATGCCACGTTTTTATTTTTTTATGTGTTTGTGGGTCATCTGCAAAGAAATCAAAATCTGCTACTGTACCCAAGTTTGAATGGTGTGACGCCAATGGCCAAATAACATGGAAGAAGCATTTCTTTTTTTTGTGTTTGATTGTCTCTTATTAGTAGGCACTGCACATATATTTTGCACCTATAGTGTTATTATTTCATCTCTCATTGCCTGTTGAAGTCATCAACCATGGGAATCACATGATCATTGTTCTAAACTAATTTACTTGCATCTAGGTCCCAGTGGATCTTGTCATTGATCATTCAGTTCAGGTGGATGTGGCGAGATCAGAGAATGCACTGCAGGAAAATATGAAAGTTGAATTTGAGAGAAACAAAGAGAGGTTCGCCTTCCTTAGATGGGGATCATCTGCTTTCCGTAACATGCTTGTTGTTCCTCCCGGATCAGGAATTGTTCACCAGGTATATGTGTATATTTGGATTTTGGTATGTGAAGTAGATAGTGTAACCGTAATTTATATCCTTGTAAAATATCAGTAACCAGTAATCAAGCCTATAGCTGGTTTTCTTGATATTTATCCATGCTTTAAAAACTTTTCATTTATTAATTGTTTTCAGGGATAAGAATTCTTAATTTTTTTATATTTTATAGTTTTCTCAAGAATTTTTCTAGAGAAGGCTTGCGTTGGATTAGTCTGATATACAACTAACGAAGTTTATGGTGTAGGTGCTTGAATTTAGACTTGATGTTAACCAAAATTTGAAGATTTTGACTGAGATTGGTGAACTTGTAGGTCAATCTTGAATACCTAGGGAGAGTTGTTTTTAACACCGACGGCCTACTCTACCCTGATAGTGTTGTTGGCACAGATTCCCACACAACAATGATTGATGGATTGGGGGTTGCTGGATGGGGAGTAGGTGGAATTGAAGCAGAGGCCGCAATGCTTGGCCAGGTATGTGGTTTTAACTGATGATAAGAATGTGTCTGTTTGTTTATAAAATTTTGAAAAACGCATGCCACAAAATGATTAATTTTCTCTGGAAGCATGTGTAATTAAAATCTGGCCTAGGAGTACTGAATACAAAGTTTCATTGTTGAGAGGGGTGCACCTTATGTGCACATAATTAGGTGCCCAATTATGTGCTCATACCTCTATTAGAGGTATGAGCATATTTTTTTTTTAATTTTTTTATATATTGTATTTATTTAGATTTAGATTATATGATGCTTTCTGGAATTTTTTTTGCACCCAGTATCTCAAATTAATTAGCTTCCAGTTCTGCAGTTATCTGTAACACCAGTCTCATGGAAATCAATTATGTGCACATAATGTGCATTCTTGTTGAGAGATGTTATTTTGTATTTATATGGAATCTATGATAGACATGTTGGCTGCTGAAGCATTGCATATTCTTTGCCGATTTGTATCTCTTAGGTGTTAATTATACTATTTCATAAGTGATCCTTGTTCTTTATTCTACTTGCTTTATGTGATGAGGCTATAAATTTTATCCACCGTCATTGTTTTGAGTTATTTAAAACGTTCTAGATTTTGAAAAATTGTATTACTGAAATCCAGCTTGGAATTTTTTTTTTGATTTACCATTTGGTAATGTGGTCTCTTGAAATCTAGGTTAGTTCAACCATTTCTCAATCTTGCAGCTAGATTATAGCAACACATCGCAGATGTATATGCTTGATTTTGGGTATTATCCCTTGAATTGTCTCCTTTTAATGTTTCAGCCAATGAGCATGGTTCTTCCTGGTGTCGTGGGGTTTCAATTGTCGGGTAAATTGCGGGACGGTGTTACAGCTACTGACCTGGTGTTAACTGTGACCCAAATGCTAAGAAAGCATGGAGTTGTTGGCAAGTTTGTTGAATTTCATGGTTAAGTTTATTCTCATGAGGCTGCATTTACTGGGACTGTAATTAAATTCTAAATGTTTGAAGGGTTATAATTTAATCTATGCATGTGTAGGTGAGGGCATGCGTGAACTATCAGCTGCAGATAGGGCTACAATTGCCAACATGTCTCCAGAATATGGAGCTACAATGGGGTTCTTTCCCGTTGATCATGTCACATTGGATTATCTGAAACTAACTGGAAGAAGTGAAGAAACAGTAATACTACTAATCTTCCAATCTATGTAAAAAATGTCAGGTTTTGATGCTGAAGCTCGATGGTATGCTATTAACAATCATTTTATTTCTGTACCAGGTGTCTATGGTTGAATCATATTTGCGTGCAAACAAAATGTTTGTTGACTACAATGAGGTATGTTCACTTCTCCAGATCTTCTCATACTGAAACTATATTTTGATTTGAGAATTCAGATTCAAGTTTGAGAAAACTTCGGTTATCCAGCCACAACAAGAACCAGTATATACTTCCTATTTGCATTTGGACTTGGGAGATGTTGAGCCTTGCGTTTCAGGACCAAAGAGGTATCTGTGATATTTCTAGTACTCTGAGTCTTCCCTTATTCTGATGCATCCCTTAATTTTACAATGAAGATTTTACTTGCTCAATCTTAAAGGCCTCATGATCGAGTTCCTTTGAAAGACATGAAGGCTGACTGGCATGCATGCCTTGATAGTAAACTTGGATTTAAGGTAACGCAGGCTTGCCAAGAACCTCACTGTATCAATGACTAGAGTGGATTACACTAATTGTTTTTCTTTCTTCCTCTAAATGAAATGTTGTCCTGCAAGATCCATTGCGTATGTAAAAATGTGGCAATCAATTGAGTTACTGATACTGTAATGAAATGAATTAGAAAGTTGTATCATTCATGATAAACGTATGGGTATTTATACAAGAGGGAGGAGCCTATACATAATGGCTCATAATGATGATTATATGTGTATTCCCTAATTATATGGGATCTGATTACAATCCCATGATTTCAGATATATACATTAATACTAATATATTATTTCCTAACACAACTCATTGATGGATCTCTAGTCATTCATAATTTTTTAAACAAATGAAAAGAGTGGTTTATATGCTTCAGTGTGTAAGCATGTGTTGTCGTTTGTTATATAACTTTAGGAATTTCTTGCAGGGATTTGGAGTGCCCAAAGAAGAACAAAATAAGGTGGCGAGGTTTACTTTTCACGGAGAACCTGCTGAAATAAAGCATGGTAGTGTTGTCATCGCAGCTATTACAAGTTGTACAAACACATCAAACCCAAGTGTAATGCTTGGGGCTGGTCTTGTTGCAAAGAAAGCTTGTGAACTAGGTTTGGAGGTAATTTTTGTAAGAAGTGTAACTTTCACTATATTTTGAAGAATTTATATAGCGATTCAAGTATTAGGAAAATCAACTGGGAACAATTAATTCTAAACAGGTCAAGCCATGGATCAAAACAAGTCTTGCTCCAGGCTCTGGAGCTGTCAAAGAATATCTGCTCAAAAGGTATGCCTATCGTCTTTGTTTCAATCATGAGAATGTTTTATGAGCATTGACATCTGTACTGATATTTTTTATGAACTTTTTGTGTCAGTGGCCTTCAAAAATATTTAAACCAGCAGGGGTTTCATATTGTGGGCTATGGATGCACCACATGTATAGGGAACTCTGGAGAACTAGATGAATCCGTTGCTTCTGCAATTTCTGAAAATGGTATCCCTGTGTTATATCTCCGTCACTCATGATATAGAAACTAATTTAGCATGGAACAAGAGTATGACTCTGATAGAGCTCTGCTCTAAACATAAATACAACAGTAGAAAATGAATGCAAGAGGGTAGCAATTGAGGGAAATACTGAGGTTTTGCTATTAAATGCTCCAAATCAGTGTTACAAAAGGGAACTTCACTTTATTCAGCATCTACTTTTTTTATTTGAACATTTTGCTGTTGTTTAGGTAACTCTTTATTCATATTCTCATTCCCATCTGTGCAGACATAATTGCTGCTGCTGTTCTTTCTGGAAACCGAAATTTTGAAGGCCGCATCCATCCATTAACAAGAGCTAACTATCTTGCATCTCCTCCATTAGTGGTCGCCTATGCCCTTGCTGGCACGGTAGACAAAATGAATTTTTATCCCATGCGTGGTTGCTTCTGTGCATCCATAACAGAAAAGCTAATATTTATATTTTATATTGATGTTTTGTCCCAAAAAAATTTATATTGATGTTTTACATTTGATCTATATGTGATCAACAAGTAAAAACTGCATCAGATCAAATTTAATGAGGTTGCAAAATTCGTACTTCCTTGATTATTTATGCTCTAGTGTATTATATTATTCTGGAGGCCTGACATAACGTCAAATCACTTCTTCAATTACTGCTTTGAACATATTGAAATTTGCAGTATCCTTTAAACCACGTTTGGTTAGTAATGAGATGATCATCATCATGCATTTGTTAAAATTGTTTTTTCCCCGTTTGTCTTAATCTAACTGCAACAATATGTTGCTAGATAAATATATTGCGACTTGGGGGAAATCCGATAACGTGAATCTTTTCTCCTATTTTTCAGTGGCACTGTTTCTTTATCTTTTGAACACATTCAAATCAACTTTATTATAGTAAATGAGTTGTGCTCAGTCTTAACATAAAATTCCTTTTATGTGTTAGGTTGACATTGATTTTGATAAAGAGCCAATAGGAACTGGGAGGGATGGTAGAAGCATATATTTGAAGGATGTTTGGCCCAGTAACGAAGAGATTGCAGAGGTAGTGGAGAAGCAGAGATTTGATGTCTGAATTGGGAGTTTAAATGTACTTAATTGGACAAATCTTAACAAGTCTTTCTTCTTTCATTTATATAGGTTGTTCAATCTAATGTGTTGCCTGACATGTTCAAAAGAACTTATGAGGCTATCACAAAGGGAAATCCCTTGTGGAACCAGCTAACAGTGCCTGCTTCTACTCTATTTTCTTGGGATCCAACGTCAACCTACATCCATGAGCCTCCTTATTTCAAGAACATGACAATGGA
This sequence comes from Acacia pycnantha, assembly GCA_025563575.1. Taxonomy (NCBI): domain Eukaryota; kingdom Viridiplantae; phylum Streptophyta; class Magnoliopsida; order Fabales; family Fabaceae; genus Acacia; species Acacia pycnantha. The sequence goes on along the minus strand of JAMWYP010000031.1, from coordinate 1,389,753 downwards.
CCCACCAGGTCCTCATGGGGTGAAAGATGCTTATTGCTTATTGAATTTTGGAGATAGCATTACAACCGATCATATTTCTCCGGCTGGGAGCATCCATAAGGACAGCCCTGCGGCAAGGTATCTCCTTGAGCGTGGGGTGGATCACAAGAACTTCAATTCCTATGGAAGTCGTAGAGGTAATGATGAAGTGATGGCAAGGGGCACCTTTGCCAATATTCGCCTTGTGAACAAACTTCTCAATGGGGAAGTTGGACCAAAGACAATTCACATTCCTACCGGAGAAAAGCTCTATGTTTATGATGTGGCAATGGTTAGTCCCATGACATGATGTTTTCCTTCTGGCTGTTGATTGTATATACATGGTCTTTCCCTGTATTTTGAGCGTAAATTTTGCTGTTGTGTCACTTTTGCCAGTGATTTGATAGATCCTACCAACTCCCTGCTTTTTGGACATAATTTTGAGTATGGCACCTTGTTTATCTTTGTCATTGATGATGTCTCTAAACTAGCGGAACATAATTTTGGGTATGGTGTCTTGTTTATCTGTCATTCATGATGTCTCTCAACTATCAGTCACATATTGCAGAGGTACAGAGCTGCTGGTCATGACACCATTGTTTTAGCCGGAGCTGAGTATGGAAGTGGAAGCTCTCGGGATTGGGCTGCCAAGGGTCCTATGCTTCTGGTAAGTTCATATACAATCCTCTGTTAGATCAAAACTTTAGAAAATAATCTTTTGATTCTTATCCCACTAGGTGGGGTTGGCTATATGGATAGCACAATGCCAATATACTTTATCAACCACCAATTCTTTAGATGTATTGTTAATCAAAAGGTCTTGTTCAATGACTTTATTGAGCGTTTTTTCGGGTGTTCTTCTACTCCATTTCATAGGACTCAATACTGTTTGATTTACTCTTCTCACTAGTGCCTTTGTAAAAGTAGGATGAAGGAAGAGAGTTGTGTTAAGCCGTTGACAACCAATGTAAAAACTCTGTTGAATTTATATGAACATGGATCAATAAAGTAAAAACATAAAATGATGAAAATTTTTAATGGTAAAGTGCAAAGAACCTGATAGCAAATAGCAATCATTTTTAAAAAAGGGACCTAACTATGCTGAATATGGCATCTTGTAATTCATCAATCTGTGTTTGCTTCTGTCTGAAGTGCTCATCAATTTTGAACTTTCCTCCATCATCAGGGAGTAAAAGCAATAATTGCCAAGAGCTTTGAGAGAATCCATCGAAGTAATCTTGTTGGAATGGGAATAATTCCTCTGTGTTTCAAGCCTGGTGAGGATGCAGAAACATTAGGACTGACAGGTCATGAATGTTACACAATTGATCTACCAAGTAATATTGGTGACATTAGGCCTGGCCAGGATGTCACTGTTACAACAAACACCGCCAAATCTTTTACGTGCACGCTACGGTTTGATACAGAGGTAATCGTCTCCCCCTTGTTTTTTTTTTGTCTCATCACCTCTTTGATTATCTGCCTGTGATACATAAGTTGAAATTGGCTTGATTCTTAGAAATTATGAACTTTTATATGTGCAGGTTGAGTTGGCATACTTTGATCACGGTGGTATTCTTCCTTATGTCATCCGCAACTTGACTAAACGACAAGTGTCTTGAACAGATTCTCAAATACAATGGATCGGCAAAAAACAGAGTTATTTTTTGGTGATGTAGATATAGTTAATTATGAATAGATATGCAAACATCTTACGAATATTCTTTAGTGTATTTCACCCCTTTTTATTAGAGTGAAAAGTGGAATTTTTTTCAATAATTATTTAAAAAGTACATTGGGAAGGTTACAAATAGTTACAAGGGAGATAGAAGAGTCAGGCTAGACGTATATATTTACAAAAAACTCTCGCACGAACGGTGTAGTCACTAAGTGTCAAGACTTCATTGACAAGGCAGTAAGCATGCGTTTCTTCTTGGCAAAAAAGGTTGCCATTAGAGTAGTCCAAATGTAATGCACCATGCTGGATTGGTCTTCTTTTGTCTAAGGTGGAACCTCATCCATTCATGCAAGGATTGGCCGAAGACGTACGGTTTGGAGGTGTCAGGTAGCAGCGGGATGCAGCTAGTGTACACCGCCTTAAGACATGATTCAGGTCTTCTGGCCCTTTACCACATATTTCATAGAGGTCATCTTGTGTCATTCTTCTCACCCTTTCCATATTTGTCAGAAGTTTGTTGTGCATTGCCAACCATAGGAATGTACGCACTCTTTGTGATCCTGGCCACACTTCCATACAATATCCCATTGCGGGCTCTCCTCGTCCAACTCATTCGTTTTAATTAGACGGCAAGCAGATTGGATTGAGAACTCCCCTTGTTCTGCAGGATGCCAGAGGCACTGTGCAGTTGGGTTATCATTTTTTATGGGAGTTTGATCTTGGCTATTTGGAGCAGGATGTCCTCAGGTAATAGTTTATCAAAGAGTGACCAGTGCCATTCACCATCAAAGCTGACAAATTGATGGACCGTTATAGTTAGCTCATCATCATGAATCAGTGCGTAAGCTAGATGGCATAACGGGCCGAGTTCACTCACCTAAACGCGTTTGCCGACCATCACCTAGCTCCCATTTCAGTCCCATGTCTACTTCATCTCAAATGGTACTCAAGCTTCGTCAGAGGTATGAGGCTGTGCGAGGTTTGTCTACGATTTTTTTGCCGACATGCCACCCATATTTCTCCCTCAGAATTCGCACCCAGAACATGTTAGGCTTGGAGATTATTGTAAAAGCTAGCTTCATATGAAGGCGGTATTTTGACCTGCAAGGTCTTTGACACCATGCCCTCCACATCGCTTAGGTTGGCACAATGAGCTCCATTTCAGCAGGTGGGCACTTCTTTGAGAATCTGTGGAGCCCCAAATAAAGTTCCGTGTCATTGCTTGAATCCTATCAAATGAATTGATGGGTAGCCGGGTTGCATAGCGTAAGGCCAAACGAAGAGGTGAGAATGGAAATGAAAAGAATGGAATGCAACGGAAAATATTTTGCCTCGATGCGTTTGGTTCGCATTGAAAAATAATATGGGTTGATAGGAAAAATTTTGTTTGGTTGAAAGAAAATGAGGTAAAATACCATTTTACCCATAAAATATAAAATATTATTTAAAACCACCCACTCACAATGCACACTTGAGTGTGCATTGTGCATACTCCAGTGTTGCACTCAAGTGTAGGGGTGAACATTCGGTTTTTCGGTGCAGTGTTCGGTTAAAACCGAAATATACACATTTTTACCACCGAACCGAAACCGAAGTTGCTAAAAAACCGAATCGAATTAACCGAAATGTTTCGGTTTGGTTCTGTGGTTAATTCGGTTTTTGGGCTTAAATTGGGCAATGACCAATCTACTTTAGGATGGCAAGGGACAAGACCAAAAACGAATTAACCAAAAAAAAAAAATCATCACATTTAATTTACTGCCAACAAGAAGAGCCACATCCAAAAGAGGGTAACAGGAAGAAGCTTTTATTGTCCTAGAAAGTTTGCTGGTATATGTAGTAATAAACTACAACTACAATTTCGACCAAAAAAACTTTGGCTACAATACATATGTAAAAAATTATAACTACATCACAAACTCAAAAACAACTCTAGCAACTCATCAATCATAGATTCACAGGGCCAGTATAAGATGATCCAAAAGAAGATAGATATTGAGTGCAACCTGCAATTAAAACAAGAATAAATCAAGTAAAAACAAAATATTACAAATCGGAAAACTTCTGAGAACTGGAGAAGAGGCAGATTGGATGTGTCTGGCGACCGAATTGGTGGAGTCGACCTCTGGATCTGTGATAGACGGCAAGGCGTTGTGTGTGTGACCTGTGAGAGTTGACCTTCGGAGGTGAAGAGAGAACGCAACACAGGAAGGCACAAGAACAAAGTGGATTTATCAAGATCCTAGGCTTCAACACAAGAAGGCCCAAGAACGAAGTGAGGCTGTGAACTGTGGTACGCCGTCGCCTACTTGGATCATCGCTGAAGCCTGTTTTGCCGTCCAAGATTGTTGCTTCTCGAGGCACACCGACGATCTCGCCACAGGTCCGTCTAGTTCTTGCCGATTCCGCCTCTGATTTGCTTCCGTCGTGGGTCGTGGCTCTGATTTAACATCGATGCTTCATTCTATAATGTCAATGGAGTATGTGGAGTGCGGCTGTGCGAGTAGGGTTTTCACTGAAATGAAAGTGAGGATGTTTTTGAAATTGAAAGGAAGATGGGTATCTAAGCAAAAATAGAAATGGGCTAGGCAAAAAAAGAAAGAAATGAAGATGGGTAAGGGTAATGGGCTAGGCTGATCCAAGTAAAATTAAAAGGGAAAAACATAGAAAAGAAAGGCACAGTATGATACGACGTTGTTTTAATATTAATTCGATTATTCGGTTTTAACCAAATTAATTTTTCAAAAACCGCACCGAACACCGAAATAAGCCTATTTTAAGAACCGAAAAAACCGAACACCGAATTAGTCGGTTTGGTTTTCAATTTCAGTTTTGATTTTCTCACCCCTACTCGAGTGTGCATTGTGCACAGGAGTGCACACTCAATTTGAGTGTGCATTCTCCTCCGTCGCTTCTTCTTTGTTCTTCAGTTCGCTATTTTTTCAGACAATCGACAACTTAAGAAAAATATCAAAGTTGGAGTCGCAAGACAGGGGAGACCAGATCGAAAGGAAAGTGAAAACAAGAGCTAGAGAGCACCATCGACGTCCTTCTTCTTCCTTCGACGAGTTTAAGAGCTGGAGATTAGCGAGATGTGTCGCGGATTGAAGACGCACCAAAAACTCGCAAAGGGTAACTTCGTCTTCTTCGATTTTCTTGCTCCGCCGGAAAATTTTCCCATGTATAAGGGAAAATTGCCCCGCCGCCGGAAAATATTTTGCCGAGAAAATGCAAACTAAACAGCCGAACGCGATGGAAAATACCCATTTTCCTTTTCTTTCCCCCAATTTTCTTCGATCCAAACGAAGCCTAAAAAGGTATGGTTGATTGCATAGATTGGGTTGCATAGCGTAAAAAGGTATGGTTGATTGCATAGCGTAAAGTTCCGTGTCATTGCTTGAATTTTATCACATGAATCCTATATGTGGTTGATTGCACAACCACGTTCAAACAACCCAATTTCCATGCTAATTCCAGTCCCTTGACTATCGCCCAACCCTCTGCATCGAAGACATCAAAGCAACCTAGACAGTAGGTAAACCTGACAACCCAATTCCCCTCATGGTCTCTAAGTACTCCTCCACAGCCTGCCCGATTCATGCGCCTTGAAATTGCACCATCTACTTGATTTTAGTCCATCCAACTTCTGGGGGATGCCACCTCAACTGGGGTAACTGAGATTTTGATCCGTCATCGATCAAATCCTGAAGTTGGACATAGCTTATCCAACTCTTATAAATAATGTTGATTGGGTAATTGGGTTTTTCAAACTCCTCATCCAAACAAAATTTATTTCTCCACAACCACAATTGCCAAATTATCACCCCCCAAATCAACTCCCAGTTCCCATCCTTCTGAATCCCCACCTCATTCTTAAGATTTAGTAATGCCTAATTTGTCATAGATACAGAGAAAAACACTAGAAAAAAACCTGGGATCAACCAATTCATACCATATACTCGATGCATAAGTGTAATCCCGTAGGATGTGTAAAACAATCTCATGCCAATTCCTGCACCAGGGACATAATGGCGAGGTCGAGGCCCACTGATTCCTCCTAAGGTTCGTAAGTAGTCTGTCCTTGAAGGCCCTCCATAAGAAAAAACTGATACGTTCAGCTCCCTTCCATTTCCATATTAATTTATATTGCGGGTCCGTCACCCCCTCCTTAATACCTTCCAGCAAGCAATAGGCACTCTTCATTGTAAATAAACCATGATTAGATGCCTTCCATACCATTATATCGCTCCCGGCAATTGGGTTTGGAGGCATAATTGTCATTAAACTCTGCAGTACTGAGCTTGGAAGTAATTGTGATAACTGGTCAAAGTCCCAACTTCCTTGGTTTGACCAGTTCGCAATCATACTATTCTCCTCATCAGCAGTAAGGTTTCTAAGACAAACCTCTTTCAAGGCTTTATCTTTTAGTAGCCATCTATCAGTAAAGAAAGTTACCGCCAAACCATCTCGTATTCTCCACGACGAACCTTCAACCGCCAGAGCAAGATGTTGGACAATAAACTTCTAGAAAGGTGAATCGCTGCCCCTTACTTGCATTAGCAAATTACCTTCCCTCAGCATATAGTTATTGAACAAAACCTCCACACATAACCCTTTTGCACCCGTAATCAGCTTCCAGGCAATTCTTCCCCCACACACCCTATTCATTGAAGACATACGCTTCAACCCTAGTCCCCCCTAATAAGATGGTAACAATATGGTCTCCCACTGATAAACCCTAATTTTATATATTTTATCCCACCTTATTCATTTATTTTGGGGACTATTTTAGGCTAATTTGGATCTATTAGATAATATTTGGATTGTTAGCCAATTTTAGGAAATAATATAAATCAGAATTAATTATGAGATTATTGGGCTTAAATGATTGATTGATATCTTGTGATTGAATAATATTTCCAAATATATGATAGATCACGATTTTATTTAATTCTTGTAGGACAAGAAAAAACATATTAGAAGATCCTACGACGTAGAATTAACTTTGGACGCTAAAAGAAGATCTAATGGTGGAATTTTATTGGGCTTCTTAAATTTTAATAGGCCCAAATTGAGACCAAAAACTCTCCCCTCCTTTTATAAAAAGACCTAGCAGCCAAGAGAAGAGATCACGCTCTCATTGAGAGCCGAGAGACGGACGCAACACACTCATCAGAGCATCACGCAGAGCATTGATTTAATTCATTCATTCACGCACGGGTGCACACGCTGCAATAGAGGAGTGAATTGCTTTTGGCATTCACAATCATAGCCCCATCATCCATCTATCAATATTCATTAATCCCTTTAATGGTGGCAACTTGTTTAACACGTGAAGGAGGAATTTCGATGGTAGCTTAAGCGGGAGGCAACTTGGGAGGAGCATGGAGGAAGCTAGAGCTTAGGAACTTACACTTAAAGATTATAAGGGAGTGTAGTTCTTTTTATCTTTTTAATTCGAGACTTGAGATAGTTTAGTTTTAAATGATTTCAAGTTATGTTAATTGAGAAAAATCTAGTTTTAGATTGTAAACATATTTTTATTGGATTGGATTGATAATTTGAAGTTTTTATGCTTGAAACAATTGCTAGAGTTTTGTTTGCAACCTTTGGATTGTCAATTGAATTATTAATTGAGTTTTCGTTATTAATTTAATTGACAATTTGGTTTATCATCTTAATTGTTTAATTGAGTTGATAAATTGTCTAGTTGTTCAATTGGATAATTGTAAACAAGATTTCTAAATTATTTTGAAATTAAATGTCATTGGGTTTTAATAAATTTAATTAACTAGCGCTCATTCCATTATGAGTTTTCTAGTAGATTAGGTGTTATTGGACTTGAGAGTTTCCCATGTTTCAATTAGTTAATTGAACTCATGAATTCCAATCTTTCATTAATATCCTCTTGGTCTAATTAATTGATTTGGGCTAAGAAAGTTAACTCCATGTGAATCTTAAGTTGTCCCATTTATCATCGTAACTGAACTAGATCTTTATTGTTTGATTTGTTTTTAATTAATCTTCTTCTTAGGATTTTAATTCTTCTCTCGTAACAAAATCCATCCCTCACACTTAAATCATGCATTGTCCTCAATGCAAAATATAGGTCTAGCCAATAACAACAAGTAATGCAAGTAAAAGAGTAAGGAATGAATACGACCAGACTATTAAAAGCTTGGAGACTCAAATGAAGTAGCATAATTGCATCTAGGTAGTAGTGTCTTGCATTTTAGTTAGGTTCATTCCATTGCATTTTTATCACCTAAATTCAACCTAAAGAAAAACCCACAGCTTGCTCCTTGGGAGAATGACTTAGGTTGCCACTATATTGCATTATTAGTTGGTCCTTGGAAGAATGAGCTACTTTCGTCGCTAAAGCAATCAATTAAACCAGGACCAACTAATAATGCAATATAGTGGCAACCTAGGTCATTCTCCCAAGGAGCAAGCTGTGGGGTTTTCTTTAGGTTGAATTTAGGTGATAAAAATGCAATGGAATGAACCTAACTAAAATGCAAGACACTACTACCTAGATGCAATTATGCTACTTCATTTGAGTCTCCAAGCTTTTAATAGTCTGGTCGTATTCCTTCCTTACTCTTTTACTTGCATTGCTTGTTGTTATTGGCTAGACCTATATTTTGCATTGAGGACAATGCATGATTTAAGTGTGAGGGAGGGATTTTGTTACGAGAGAAGAATTAAAATCCTAAGAAGATTAATTAAAAACAAATCAAACAATAAAGATCTAGTTCAGTTACGATGATAAATGTGACAACTTAAGATTCACATGGAGTTAACTTTCTTAGCCCAAATCAATTAATTAGACCAAGAGGAGATTAATGAAAGATTGGAATTAATGAGTTCAATTAACTAATTGAAACATGGGAAACTCTAAAGTCCAATAACACTTAATCTACTAGAAAACTCATAATGGAATGAGCGCTAGTTAATTAAATTTATTAAAACACAATGACATTTAATTTCAAAATAATTTAGAAATCTTGTTTACAATTATCCAATTGAACAACTAGACAATTTATCAACTCAATTAAACAATTAAGATGATAAACCAAATTGTCAATTAAATTAATAACGAAAACTCAATTAATAATTCAATTGACAATCCAAAGGTTGCAAACAAAACTCTAGCATTTGTTTCAAGCAGAAAAAATTCAAATTATCAATCCAATCCAATAAAAATATGTTTACAATCTAAAACTAGATTTTTCTCAATTAACATAACTTGAAATCATTTAAAACAAAAGGGTTAAGGTGCAAAAATAGACAAATACTTTTTTCAAAAGAGCATCCAGTGGCAAATACTTTTTTCTGGCGCAAAAGTAACTACGTGGTTACAAAATAGGAGCAAAAGTCACATTGACCGTTAAGGGGGTGGATGTTGACCGTTAAGTTGGATGGTTTGACTTAAATATGTGATGTGGAGGCTGACTAGGACTGTGGTTATTATTATTATTATTATTATTATTTTATTTTATTTTAGCTTTTTTTTTTCTTCTCCTAATCGATCCTTGCCCTCTCTCCTCTGAATCCTTGCCCTTCTCTTGCCCTTCTCCCAATCGATCTCTTGCCCTTCCTGATGAGGATTGCTATCAGTTCGAAATCCCTCCCTAATTCACCATTTTCGTCCCCTTCCTTCTTCTCCTCTCTTCTCACTACCTTCCCATCAATCACCCACTCGATCGAATCTCGGCCCTATTTGATCACATACTCGTGAAATCCGTCGGAGCAATCGAAGCCCAGTTCGTGGATCTGCTCTTGCCGGTCCGTAGATTTGAAAGCTGAGACCTTCAAAAATCAGCGATGATGTGCTGGGTGAAGGAGAGGACGTGAGTTGTGAGATCAAGTTGAGAGACTCCTGAGCTTCGCCTTGAACCCTAGGTTTTTTGTTTTTTTCTCCAGCTATTCTTTTCCCCAAATTGCAAGTCGTCTACTGTATTATATTGGATTTTGGTTTTGATTTAGAATTTTCCCCCAAATCAGTCGATTCTATTTTTGCCCAAATAGCAAGTCGTCTACTGTATTATGTTGGATTTTGGTTTGATTTAGAATTTTCCCCCAAATCAGTCGATTCTATTTTTGCCCAAATAGCAAGTCGTCTATTGTATTATGTTGGATTTTGGTTTAATTTAGAATTTTTCCCGTTCATTACTCTGCAAGAACATCCACTGTTCATCTTCTTTGGACCATCGCGATTCTCGTCTGGAATTGAAGTTCTGAGTTTGTAGGGTCTCGTGCAGTTCTTTGGACCATCGCGATTCTTTGGTTCTGAGTTTCTGAGTTTGTAGTTCTGCGTCTGGAATTGAAGTTCTTTGGACCATCGCGATTCTTTGGTTCTGAATTTCTTTGGTTCTGAGTTTCTGAGTTTATCAACTTCCAAATCGAAGTACTTTGATATGGGTATGGGTATGTGTATGGGTATGGCTTCATGAATCTGAAATTTCAAACTTTGGTGTCGAGAATGAAGAATCTGGAGATGGACTCTGGAGGAGATTTATGTTCTTCTTCTTCGTGCTTCTTCGTCTTCTTCGTCCTCTTTGGATATGGATATGAAGAATCTGGGTTTTGGGAAGAAGATGAGGTTTTTTTTTTTTAATAAATCAGATTTTAGGAAAAAAGGTTTTGTAGGTGCCATGTAGGCATGCCATCATTTTAGCCAAATCAGATTTTTTATGTGATTTTAGATTTTAGTAATTAATTAATTTAGATAAAATAATTAATTATTTTCCAAGTCATCCATTATTCAGCTGCCACTTGTCTGCAACACATACCCAGTCAGCCTCCACATCACATATTTAAGTCAAACCATCCAACTTAACGGTCAACATCCACCCTCTTAACGGTCAATGTGACTTTTGCTCCTATTTTGTAACCACGTAGTTACTTTTGCACCTAAAAAAAGTATTTGCCACTGGACGCTCTTTCGAAAAAAGCATATGTCTATTTTTGCACCTTAACCCAAAACTAAACTATCTCAAGTCTCGAATTAAAAAGATAAAAAGACCAACACTCCCTTATAATCTTTAAGTGTAAGTTCCTAAGCTCTAGCTTCCTCCATGCTTCTCCCAAGTTGCCTCCCAAAGAGCTTAAGCTACCATCGAAATTCCTCCTTCACGTGTTAAACAAGTTGCCACCATTAAAGGGATTAATGAATATTGATAGATGGATGATGGGGCTGTGATTGTGAATGCCAAAAGCAATTCACTCCTCTATTCCAGCGTGTGCACCCGTGCGTGAATGAATGAATTAAATCAATGCTCTGCGTCTCAGCGCGGATGAGTGTGTTGTGTCCGTCTCTCAGCTCTCAATGAGAGCGTGATCTCTTCTCTTGGCTGCTAGGTCTTTTTATAAAAGGAGGGGAGAGTTCTGGGTATCAATTTGAGCACCTAACAAGATGGTATCCATGTGGCACTTCAGAATGGCCCTAAATGACGTTTCGCTGGATACGTTCAATCTCATTACAAATTGAGAGAGCAATTTTTGCTACTTGCATTGGATACAGGGGAATGGTACCCAACACTGACTTCATTAGAGTCACCCTACTCGCTGTCGACAAACACTCCTCCTTCCACGCCAAGAGTTTAGTTCTCACCCGATCAATAATGCAGCGAAAAGTATCCCTAGAACTCCTCTTTCTTGATAACAGAAATCCTAGATATTTCCCAATATCAGCGGAAACTTTCACCCCTATTACGGTCTCTATGCTCTGTTTAACATTGTTTGGGACTCTTGGTGAGAAAAACATGGAAGACTTTGCTTTGCTAATCCTCTCACCTGACATGGCACAAAACTTCATTAGGCATGACATCATACATTGTGCTTGATTCTCTGAAGCCTTATTGACATGAGGTCTTTCACCAGTTAAGAGAAAGTGATGGTTGGAACCAACCCTTCCATCATCACCATGAAGTCCTCCTTGTCTACTTGGATATCTTCATTAGACTGGGTAGAAGCTTCTCTCCCCACTTTAGAGTTGCCCATCGACGTATCTTTGAATCATGGAAGTTTTAATTCACTGCCTAATATTATTTCTCTCTTCATCATATAAATTGTATGGACACTGATATATTATTATCAGAAGGAACATAATTTTTTAGTTGTGCTTTCAACGGTGTTCATCCAACCTGTCTTCCAAAACCACGTGGACTGTGCAAGGAAATTTATTTACAAATTAGAAACCAGCACTGAAATGGTGCTCTAATGTTTCTTTATTTTTTGGTACAATGGTTCTCTAAACTTTTAATTATATACGGTGAGATCAAATAAACTGCAATCAAATGAAAGATAAAGAAGAGGTAAACTTAAATATTTCAGATGGTAACAGTTTATTAATGTTACTCATTCTGGTTCTTGCATATATTCAAATTACACCCGGTGCAGTATGTTTGTATTAGCTTTTGATAATATCTTTTATTATTTACGAGATAAACATGTGAGAGGAATTTTGTCTCGCTTTACGAAAAATGATTTCTGAAACTATGTTAATTATCCAAACACTAAGGACCAGTTTGGTACAGAGAGCTCATGGGAGTTCCTAGGAACATAACAGAGTTCCCATGAACAATACATGTTTTGTAATACCCAGATATTTATTATCTGGAATATTATGAATAAAATGCATATTTCTGATAAGTGAAAATAATGTCTCCAGACTTGTGAAATTATAGTCTATTTTTCTAAGTTAATTTCTGTAGGAAATTAGAGAATTTAAGGGCCAAAGTGCCAAAATGACGAAAATGCCCCTAAGGGTCATAAATAATTTAGGAAAATTATGAAAAATCCTAAAAGGACAGTAAAATGACCAAGTGAATTAGGAGAATATATTATCTCTAATTATGGTAATTTAATAAATTATGAACTTGGAGAAATTGTATAAGAATGTCCAAAAAATAGTAAAAAGACCAAAATACCCTTGCAAATTATAGAATAATGTAAGAGGCATGGAAATGCTAATGTTAATACAAGAGTATGAAGATAATGAGACATTCTAATTAAGAAAAATACCAACTATGGTTAAAAGAGTAATTAGGTAATTAATGGCTAATTACTTAGGCATAAGCAAAGGAAATTCAGTAATAATTAGGTGAAGCTCAAAAATTAGTGGAAATTAGTGGAATATTAGTAAAAATGAATTTACTAATTAATTGGAAATTTTTATGAAAAATAGTTGAGTTTAGGTATTTTTTTTAGGCCTAAATACAAGAATGAACCAATAAGGGATTTTTGGTGGAATTTTTGGGAAAATTAAATAAGTAAATGATTAAATAATTAATTAAATAAAAAATAAATATTTATTAAAGAATTTAAGAGGCCAGCCGAAATTTAAGCCCAAGAAAAATAAAAAATAAAATAAAAATTGAAATAAGAAGCAAGTGGGCAAGTTGCATATTATAATAATAATATAATTAATTAAAGTAAAAATTGTGAATAGTAATTTAATAATTAGGAAACGGATCCTATCTAGAGATCTAGGTATAGGAATGCCAAGGTTAAGGTAAAATATTGATTAGTGAGTTTTTACCTTCAAGTGACCTCTTCCGGAAGTTAATTCCGAGGCCGTTTGTGCATTTTCCTAATAAAACAAAATAGGGAAAAATGCATATAGGCATATTTTTAGGAATGAAGAAAATAAATTCTAACTCAATATCTAGGAATGGGTTTGAATTTATATGGACATATTTGGAATCAGTGAATTTTTCTGAAGAGATTGATGGTTCCGAAAACGAGTTTCGACACCGGACGCGTTCGGACACGTTTTTCGAGAAAACTTCAACTGGACTGTTGGAGCCCTGTATGGGATCAAAATTTAGGTTAATTTGGACATTTCTAGTAAGTGAGGAAATGGTTTCAAAGTTGTAAATCCAAAATTTTGAGATTTCTTCGAAATCACGCGAATCGGGTACCGTTCGGGGAAAACGGTTAGACTAGGGCATAAAGCAAGCCAAGTCACCATTTTGGACCAATGGAAGGCTGCCACATCACCCTTGGAGGTTGGCCAAGAGGGAAAAATGAGGGGCAAAAACCTTGTGGAAAAGTTGGACATAAAAAGTGAAAACAACTTCAAAAATTCCAACCTTGTCCCTCCAAAATTCTATAAATAGGATGCTTGCCCTTGAGAATTCTTCACACCATTTCTTTCTTGCCTTGGCCGAATTCTAGGGAGAGAAAGAAGAGAGAGAAGCTCTGGGGGAAGGTTCTGCAGAAGTCTTCAACGGGTAAGTCTTTTGGTCTTTAGTCTTTAGTTTTTAGTTCGGTAGTTAGTAGAATTGTTAGATAGTTTTAGTAAGTAGGGAATGAGATTCCTACTATTGTTTTTAGGCCTCATTGCATTGAAAAATGCCTGACGAGGTAAAAACTTGGTAGGGATCGAGTACCTGAAAAGTTGAAGCTTTTAATAGCTCTTTCAAAACTAGGGGTAGTAATGCTAGAATAGCCTTTAAATTTTCAAGTATGATTGGGTATCATATGGGAGGGCTATTTTAGTCATTATTTTCGAAAATCATAGTTGCGTCGAAGTTCTGGCAAAATTTCGGGAAGAAAATTTGTCAGAGTAACGAAGTGCTGGCGAAATTCCGCCGATTAGGGGTAGAAGGGCAAAATGGTAATTTTTACCTAAAATGCCAGTTATAGTGTCAAATCACTAATAAAGGTGATATTATTCTTATAGGATATCAAAATCTCGGATTTGCTGCCGTCACGCTGCCCGACGAACCGCTGTTTGAAGTTCACGTTTTTCCGCTTCAGGGTCAGGAGGACCACGGATCGGGGATCGGGGATCGGGGCAAGTACCCGGAGTAGACGTGCAGCTGAAGACTATCTTTATCTTAACGTTTTCTGTTATTCTGTTACTCTATTATTCCGCTATTTCCTTTCTAAACCTTAGGACTACTGTAATCTATATAATGTTACACAATGGTTGATGTTTTGGCTATGAACCGATTACTCTTTCGCTCTATTGCTCTACTCTGGTTTAAAAAAAAAAAAAATTTCCGCGTTTCAAAATGGAATGTTACATGTTTGGTACGAAACTTCCCGTCAAACCAAGATCCCACTTGGTTCCATTGTGGGAAATTGAAATCCCTTCAAAACTGGTGGGATCTCAAAATCTTCCCAGGAAAGTGAATTAATGGGACAAAAAATCCCCTTAGAAGGTGGTCTCTCGTAGCTTCTTTGAGCTCAGTTCTTCGTCCCCAAATCGCTCTCCCTCCAAAGACGCGGTCACGACCCGAGCTCTCTGGCCTTCTCATTCCCAACGATGACAGTGAGGACAGTAGTGGTGGCTCGTCGGAGATGCAAGAAGGTTGCCGGTGGTCTAGTTCAAACTCTCTCACGGTGGTCTGAGGAATAAAGAAATCACAAAGAAAGAGCTAGCAGAGAGTGATCAATATGAACAGTGAAACTATGAAAGAAGATTTAAGTGTCAGTGAAAGTTGCAAAACAGTAATCCATCTTTCTTAGTTTCACCACTTTCAATTTCTGCTACTTATTTTCATTCCTCATGACCAGCCTTCTCCTCCAATATACTGAAATTAATTGCAGCACAGTTTCAGCTACTGTTAGTTTATGCGTTCAAACTCAGACTCTTTTAGGTGAGTGGTACGTTCGAAGTTGTCAACTTTGTTCGAACCAAGTCATCCAAGTTACTGAACTTATGTTTGATATGACACGAGAATTCTAGGGTGAACTTCTAAAATCCATATCTCTTTCGTCTAAACTCCTTTTAACTTGCTTTAGGTGTCTATGTGACGCATTGAGAGTCTAGTTTCATATGAAAAAAGCTTCACCACAATCGGATCTGTGGTTTGAGAGATATGATCAAATTATTGAACCTCGTCCATGTAAAATGTAAAACAGAGCCGAACAAAGTAGTGTGAATAGTGAATTCGAGAATGAAGTTACTGTTCATGTATCAATTAGCTGCAGTTGTTTAGCATATGTGTATCTTAAAAATTTCATTTTATGAAACACTAATGTTTTCAATTGGTATTGTCGGATTCTTGCACTTGATTATGAACATTTGTATATGTTTTCTTGATGCAATCTTGGTTCCTTTCCCTTTTTATCCTTCTCTTGGAAATCCTTCTCACCTCCGGCCATCATTCTAATCGTTGCCCTCACAGATCTCATTGACAACTCTTTTGATTTTCCTTCTCAACCATTATAGTTGCGATGTGGGTAGTCTGTTTCTACATGATATAAAAAAAAAAAAGTTTCAGTCAAGTTTTTTTTTTCTCTTTTTTATGTTAGGGGTATTAAAGGTATTTACCTCTCCTTTCCACTTAATCAACACCCAATTCTTCTTACCAAACATTTTATTTTCCCTCAAGTTAAGTTTCATTCCCATATCTACCAAACAGTTCAACTTTTTAAGTTTTCTCTCAATCTTCCCTTCCATTCTTTTTCCCTCCTTAAATGTTCCCCGTACCAAATAGGCCCTCAATGTGCATAATTCTCACAAGTGAAAGAATTGGTGAAGTCTTTTTATTTTTTGGGCCAACGCATTGGCAAAGTCTACCTAACACTAGTTTTCATCTGAGCAATTTTACATGTCTTATAGTTATTTTCTTAGTCAATTTCTTTAATAAAAGTATGAAAGAAATATAAATTTTATGGATAAATGATTTCCCAATCAAATTATGATTTTGAAATAAAGAAGATCTATCTTTGTTGTGTTTAAATTAAAAAATTTGATAAAAATGACAAAGATTAGACAGGAGTTTTTAATCATAATAATATATTCGAGTGAACTAAATAAAATTAATTACAATGGAGAGTGCAAGGAAACAACCGTGCATGACAATATTTGCTGAATAAAGGCTGTTTGATTTTATATAAAAAAACTACTAAAGTAATAAAATCCACTTTCACCAAAAAAAATAAAGGATTTATAGTTTAAACGTAAAACAAAAAAGTTTATTAATCAGACGATAATAAGGATCATTACAAGGAGCCCAAAGTTGACACAAACTTTTAGATCTACCTCTTCCTAATTGAAAGTGTTTTTCTTTTACTCCTCGTCCCCCTCCGTGGGTTAAATGGTTGAAGGGTTGGATATTCTAATAAATGAAGAGGGTTTGATTCTTTTGGCTATCATGGCATTGGAGGAGGGATTCTAAAGTTTGGGATGTAGAGGTAATTCAGGCTAAAGGGAGCATTTGTACTCTTAGTTCTAAATTCCTATGCAGAGTAGATTTAAAGGCCTCTGTACTGTAGATGAACTCAACCCCTTATAAAATTTTTTAATCAAAAAAAGAAAACAGAAAAAAAAGGAAGCGGTTTTCTTTTGTAGAGACTTTATTTTCCTGCCTCATTTTTTGTTCCGGTAGAAATGTTCGTAGAAAACAAAGTACTAACAAACAAGTCTGGCAAAAAGGTTCACGGAAGTATTGATAAAGGGGCACATAGCACCCGAAAGTTTTTTTGATATCATTTTTGTCTCAGAAGGTTACAAACATAATGATCTTGCCGATTGGTTGATCTTGACTGTTGGATCGTTGCTCTCTTTGTAAATTTCCAGGGTAAATTTGCTCCTAAAAAAAACTTTCAGGACAAATTTGCTTCTAACAAAAACTTTCGCGGCATATTTACTCTATTTTGTAAACTTCTAAGGTAAAAATGATACTCAAAAAATTTCCGGTGCTGAATGTCCCCTACCAATACTTCTGCAGCAAAAATAGTATTTAATTCTTTTAATAAAGAATTATATTTAAAAAAAAAGAAAAGAAAAGGAGAAATATTCAAGTTGAAGATTGGAGGGATTCATTTGATTCTTGTGGCCGGTTGATGGTGAAAGTTCTTAGCTTTTCTAAATCCCGCGAAAGTCCGGCGAGGTCTTGTAAGAGAAACAAAGCCTTTTTCTTCCCCGACCCGGATCCGATGGTGAAGGGGCTGCACGGCCAAAACCTCCCCGCCGATGTCACGCAGGTCATTGATCAGTTGGAACGCCACTGCTTGGCTCCCGATGGATCTCTCATCTCCAAGCCATTATACAACGATCTCCAAGTGGTAATTTTCACTCTGTTTCTGACTTCCTCAATTGTTGTTTCTTTAGTGTCTGTGAAATTTCTCAGGTAAAATGGGAAGATGGATGCTTCATTTTGGTTTAAAATCTTCAAATACGTTTGCTGAATTAAATTGTAGCGTTGAATGTTGTTCGATATTGATTTTCTGAGTTGTATTGCAGGCGAGAGAGGAAATGTGCAGGGAAAGACTGCGTTACCTGGAAGCCATGGTAAATCATTATTCATAGAGTAACGGTGTAGTCCTGAATTGTATCTCTACTTTAAAATTTTATTATATTTGGGTGTTGAAACAATGATTTGGGACTAATTTTTTTTTTTTTTTGGTTTCTAGTCTCAGTTGTTATCTAAGTATGGTGTAATAATTAATTCACTGATACGTATTTATATGAGCTGGCTGCAGGCAATTTACTCTGAGGCCATTGCAATGGTGGAGGAATATCAGCAAGCCATTTCTGTGGCTAATCTTGGAGGAATTAGAGATATAGCAGGTCTATATCCACAGCTTGGATTGAAGAACTCCCCTCAGGTCTTGCATACTTGTACTATAAACTTGACATAAATGAACATAGTTTTCTTTTAGACCCAAGGGAAATCCGGGTTATTTACATAGGGATCACGGTTATCTTCTTTATAAAATTTCTCTATGTAGGAATTGCATACTACATGAGCTTTTTTTTCCTTTTCCACCATACTTTCAAAAGTTAGAGGGTGAGCCTTGGCACAACAGTAAGGTTGCTGCCATGTGACCTGAAGGTCACGGGTTTAAATTCTGGAAATGACCTCTCTGATTGAGGGGTAAGGCTGTGTACATCTATCCCTCCTCAGACCCCACCTGGTGGAAGCCTTGTGCATTGGACCGCCCTTATTTTTTCATACTTTCAAAAGTTATAGGATGTATTTTACCAAAGTATTAGTTTCAAGTTCAATAGTTAGCAGTACTTCTATGAGGCTTATACAATTTTTGGGCGCTGGTCATTTATATGTAAACACCTATGGATTTTCAGGTTTATGAGACTTTAGAGCATCGAATGGTTGTGGCTGAAGCAGCTCAAAGACTGAGGCTTCCTCTTCTCTCCAAAGATGGTGAAATTCATAAGGAAGATATTGAAAAGTTGAGTGTAGCATCTCGAAGCTCACTTGAAAGTACTAGTACCAGCAGCTCAAGCATTAATCCTAATCTTACCTCTCCAAATAGCTCTGTTGTCAGTGCCAATACAGCTCTAGCTGCTACAGATCCAGGAGAATTTGGAGTTGGTGGTGTTCCTAATCGTTTTCTTGGAATTACACCTGCTTATTTGTGGCAAACTCAGCTTCAACAAACACCATTATCTGTGGTATGCTTTGTAACTCAGAATATGTATTAGGATTGATCACACTTTTTCTTAGGTTTACTTTGAATTCACTAACTTGGTTATGTCTTCAAATGCCTGAAACGTTTACAATTTTGAATGTTTAGGACATGACAGAATATTGCATGTCTCTCTCCCGTGAGATAGAGGCTCGATTAAAGGTGAAATGTGATAAGTTAGCAGATGCCTTTGAACTGGATGACATTGGTAAGAGTTTTATATGCTTCACCTCTCCTATTTAAGTTCCATCGCCCAGGATATATTTCAGTAACTGGATACTGCTGATCTTAATGTGATGATACATGTACTTTGTTTATATCATTTATTTTTTTAAATGATCCTCAGTTTGATTCCTGATTTCATGATCCAGATTCTTCAACATCAGGAAGTCAAAGTACAAGGCTTCCAGAAAGGTTTGAGCAAATTCCTGGAGCCTCGTCCTTTTGATTGTTTAAAATTTTCCCCTTTACTAGCAGCGTAGAAACCTTGACTATTCTTTTCATCAGTCAAATGAAGGGTATTTTTGTTGAAGTATGCAACATAGGGCCTCTACTGGAGAAATGCATGATTAAAGGCGTTACAATGCACACATTTCATTCTGAGGTGCAAAAAAATTGACTAAATGGTCTAATTTATGGCACCAAAATTCATTTTTATAATTTGGGGAAAGTTGTTAAATGATGTTAATCCTATTTTGCTATAGATATGGAAAGTATTCGATGATGGAAAATTGACAATAGTAACTGCCCTGACCAATAATAAATAGGCATATTTGCTACTAATGTGGATGAACTGAATAATTTGGATTCAGTTCTGCTGGCTTTTTTAGCTGCGTAAGATGGAGGATTTATCTGTATATAACCTGCTTTTTCTTTGACTTCTAGTTCATATTTTTAATTACATATGCTAACTATGAATACATAGTTAATAAGTGTCTTCTTTTTAACATGAAGCAAGCAGTGCAGCATTAATTCAGCCCATGTCTCAGTAGCTGTTAGTTCTGTGCTAGGCCTATCCATAGACTATAATTTCTCACTCTTCATATTTGCTCTTTTATCAGGGTGAAGTTGTTGATCGAGGAGATTGAAAGAGAAGAAGCAGCATTAAGGGATGACCTTTATTCGGCTGATAGAAAATTTGCTGAATATTATAATGTACATGCTTGGTCATATTGTTGAAGATGAAATTGCATGTTGAATCTCTTTGTTTGTGCGTGTGTGTGTTGTGGCATGCGTTCTATTTGCATTTCTTTTCTCAAGCTACACATTCACAACGGTATGTGGATACTGAAACCATTATTCTGAATCAGGTTTTGGAGCAGATACTTGGAGTGCTTATTAAACTAGTTAAAGATTTGAAGTTGCAGCATCAACATAAATACGTGAGTATTATATATACATTAATATATAATATAAAATTTATAAGAAACTATACTATTTATAAGCAATGAATAATAAATGTTCGCCTCAGACTCCACGTGAAGCACATGGTGCTCATTCTAGTTTAATACTAATTATCTGCTTTGATAGCTAATGATATTTTGACTAATTTCAACGTATGTGTAGGATGACCTGCAGAAGACTTGGCTTTGTAAGAGGTGTGAGACCATGAGTGCGAAATTGAGGTTTGTTTGCTGTATGCCACTTTCTTCATTTCTTTGTTCTTTATTTTTCATAGGGTTAGTTTTTACTTTTTAGATCACAAAAAAGGGACGTGAAATACCCAAGGTGGATAGAAAACATTGCTTCTCCTAAAGGGTTAAGGATGAAAGAAAATAGACATTGAAATCTTTAGTATTTAGCATCTCCAAAAAGTAAGACTGACCCTTATTACAAAGAACACAGAATGATTTTGTGCAAAGGAACATGTTGAATTGTTTAGTAGTAGTACATCTCATTGCTTGGCAAATTAGTTCCGAGAAGATATTATGTTAAATGGGACATCAAACATTAATTAATTAAATATTATTAATATTAAACCAACATTGAACATTTGGAAATTTTTTCTTGTGATTCTAATAATCACTCTGCCCATACATTTTTTCACCCTGGTTAAATGCAGCGGTCATGTTAGAATATGGATTTCATATTTTATCCCCAACAAAACATTTCCGGTATTAATGCTGTTTGATGATTGAAATCAAAGTCAAAATCACTATTAAACTAAGGGTTATGGATTACTATCGTTGTGCTGAATGGCAAGATTTTGTTGAAGATAATCTGGAAATAGAAGTGTGAATTATATTGCGGGTAGCAACTGGAAGGGAACGGATATGTAGCTTCTAGGCACAATCCTTGATATATCATTCGAAATAATGAGTTCTAATAGCTACAAGCTTTTTATTTTTATGGTCTTTTTTAGCAGCAATTTTAATTCTTGCCAAGTTCTGCTTTCTGATATACGTACTTGCCATGTCATGTCAGGGTTCTTGAACATGTTCTTCTGCTTGAAACTTACACTCAGGATTCTATACCTGCCCTTCATAAGATAAGGTATCAAAGATAGTTATAATTTTTTCAAGTTTATAGCCTGTACTTGGTTTAATATTAATCATCCTTTTTCTTATTAATTCTAGGAAGTATCTTGTTGAGGCGACAGAAGAAGCTTCTATAGCATATAATAAAGCGGTATAATTCCTATTTCCTCGTGTGTGTGTTTTTGTCATGGAGGTGCAAATTTCTTAGTGTAGAATAGTATGTCACAGTTATGCTTTGAATCATTGGATTCCATGACATGATCTGCTTATCCAATCCCCAAGTTAATTTTGTATACTGCGGAAAGTTCCATTTATTTTTTTATTAATGAGAGTTATCGGTATTAGTTTATATGGTTCGAATGAAACAACATTAAATTTTGAAACATCAACTAATCATCTAATGTGGCGGAGTTTTATGTTTATCAATATTATGATAATATGTTACCTTTACATCCCATCTAGCTTTTGTTCATAGTTATATGTAAACCCTTTTTACCAGGTTACTCGTCTCCGTGAGTACCAAGGTGTCGATCCTCACTTCGACAACATTGCTAGGCAATACCATGATATTGTGAAGGTAAATATTTATTTAGCTTAGAAGTTTTAGCATACCTTTTTGTTTTGTTACAAAGGAGATTTCAATGTCCCTAAACTAGGAAGTGGGGGAGAAAAATAAGAATAGGGAACAAATACTTGAAATTTGAAAGCTGAATTTGGTGCTTTATGAGCTCAGCCCCTTCACCATTACTACTTCCAGTATTGAATAATATAAGAAATTAATAACTACCCCACTAAGATTCAAACTTTTTTCCCAAAAATTCCCCCAATTTAATGTTTGAACTTCTGCCTTATATTCAAAGATTCTTAATTATTACTCTCAATATAATGATGGGCAAAATTAATTCTCTGTATTCAAGACTAGCGGGAGTATAATATTAATACACTACCCCAATCCTAAATATAAGATCTAGTTAACTTTTTTGGGAAAATTAAGAAAGCTAATTAAATTATTTTAAAGTATTTATATTTATCGTTTTTTCTCCAAACTAATTTATCTAGTTTATAAACTAATATATAATTTAATCATATACAACATATAATATTATTAAGTAATTTATTTAGATTTCTTAATCTTTCCAACAACAAAAAGTCAACTAGATTTTATATTTAAGACATGAGTTAGTATATTCTTTGTCTCACCAAACCCATAACACACACACACACACACTTTACATTATGTCTGTCATTAATATAATGATTTTCATAGAGAATGGAGCTATGGGGATATCTTACGCTTATGATTCTTTGCAGAAATTGGAGAATATGAAATGGACAATTCAGGAAGTGGAAATGGATCTGAACCACTTACCAGATAACCCAAGCACATAGAATGGAATATATGGTACTGTTAGTTTTGTATTATTAATCTTTTCACCCACTTGGTTAAAAGGTATGTAAATGAACATGAGGTTTGTCTCTTTTTTTCACTGCTCTTTAAACTTTCTCATCTTTAGGGGTGACTGCCTAGTAAAGCGAACAGTCTCTCTAATTTTTCTCACTGAACTCCCTATCTCTTTGAACCCATCAGTAGCAATTAAATTGATTATGTGCACAACACATCTCATATCAAAGAACTGACATTTCATGATTGCATGGCCCCATTTCATAATGTTTTCTTGCAAATATAGAAGAACTGTGTCATCATTAGAACTAGAATTGTCCAATGTAACTGTGAACACCCTTTCAATTCCCCATTCAAGTAGACACTTCTCAATTTCCATTCCAATATCCATACCCTTGTAACTAGAAATTGGAATAAAATTCAAAACCTTCTTTTTCACAGTCCACGTATCATCTATGAAATGAGCAGTACTACACGTGTAATTGATCTTTTGAATGGAAGTCCAAGCATCTATAGTGAGGCAAACCCTTTGTTTTTTATGCAATAAATAGTCCTTCAGTTTAACCTTTTCATCCATATAAATCTTAAAACATTCACAAGCTATAGTCCATCTGGATGGTATTTCAAATTTGGGTTGAGCCGAAAACATAAATTGCCTTGACCCATTGTCCTCAACAAACTTGAAAGGTAACTCATCAATAATTATTATGCATGCCAAGGCTTTATTAACAGCATCCTGATCAAATTCCCCATTAACAAGATCCATTTCATCATCTGCATTGAATTCAAGTGAAATATTTCACAGTAATTGCACCTATCTCCATCTTTATCCGAATCATTTACAGATTCGGTGAAATATTCCCAAGCTCTTGATCTTTTTCCAGTCACATTTGCTAGTGCCAAAGGCTGATTGGTCTGAGTAGCACTATACCCAGCCGTTTGAGTAGCGTCACTTCCAGTTGTTTGGTCACCCATAGTTTCACCTTGACAAGACATCTAATTGAAACATATTATACACACACTCATAAGGGTAACTCTCAATTAGCATTATGATTATATATTGTCATGTTCAAATTGATCGAGCAAAATGGATATGCCCTAAAGGATAATTGGAAAAATACCACACAAAAAAAAACAGAGGCTGAGAACTATGCAATGCAATGCGGGTTCACATTAGGTGCACATCTTTTATGTGCACCTTATGTTCTCATCCCTCTAATTTTGGGTGTGAGCACATTTTTTTTTATATTTTATTTATTTAAATTAAATTATAGGCTGCATCTTGAAATATTTTTTCACTCATTATCTTTAATTAATTAATTTCCAATACTGGTGTTATAGGAAAAATATTTCTGAATGTAGGACTGAAAATTAATTAATTTGAAATACTGTATGCAAAAAATATTTATATAAAAAATGTGCTCACCCCAAAATTAGAGGGATGAGCACATAAGGGATGTGCACCTAATGTAAACCCGCAGAGGCAAGGGAGGGGGCGAGTATAGTGGGTCGATTCTTGGAGGAAGTGAGGGCAAAGAGAAGCTGTGACAATGACAACAATGGCGACCGGAGATTGGAGAGTGAGGGTGGTGACGGCAAGTGATGAGGTGGAGTCGGAGACGGAAGTTGTGAGAGGCTGAGGGCGACTGTGATGTATGAGATTGCTGAGTGGAATGAGGCAGAGACATGAATGACCCTAAGACGATGGATTTGGCTTCGGTCCTTGGCACACATTTGTCCGTTGCAGCAAACACGGCGTCGTTTTGTCACCACGCACCAACCTGGTCCTTTTTTTAAAAAAAAGGCACTTCCGTGTAATAAAATAATAATTCAGGATGCTGAATGGTATTGAAAAAATTATTCATGATTTCGAAAAATTATTTTAGGATCTTAAAAAATATTTTAGGATATTGACCAGTACTAAAAAGATTATTTCAGGATACTGACTGATACTGCTACTAAAAATATACTTTAGGATATTTTTTTAAAAATCCTGAAATAAGTTTTTGAAGATCATGAATTATTTTTTTAGTATCCTGAAGTATTCTTTTTAGTACCAGTCAATGTCCTTAAATATTTTTTCAAAATTCTAAAATAATTTTTCAATATCATAAATTATTTTTTCTGTATCAGTCAGTATTATAAAGTATCCTTTTAATAGCATTCAGTATCCTGAAGTATCCTTTTAATGTTGGTATCCTAAAATATTTTTTCAACATCCCAAAATATTTTTCAAGATCATGAAGAATTTTTTCAGTACTATTCAGTATCTTGATTATCATTGTACTACCCTGTAGTACCTGATTTTTTTTTTTAATCACCAGGTTTGTGTGTGGCAACAAAACGGCGTCGTGTTTGCTACAGCGGACGAATGCTTGCAAATGACCTAAGCCAAATCCTAAGACGACAACATATATATATTAGTTTATTTCTGTAATTCGGTTATAAGTTATAGCCGAAACTTCTTTAGTCTAACGAAAAAGCGAACACCGAAAGTCAAACAAGTTTTTAAAAAAATCAAAAATTGAATTAATTGTTCACCGACCCGTAAAATAGATGTTATTTTTATTTTCCCATAATTACAAAAACACATATGCAGAGGAAAGAGATTATACATTAAAATCTTAACTCACTTAATGAGTAATAATCACACATAAATATGGAAAAACAAATAAACATTCTAATTAAATTTTAACTACTGTCAACAAGGTACTATCAAAGCTGGTAAAAACAAAAAAACACGGCATTATAAAAAATAAAAAAAAGTAACAATTATACATTAAAATTAAATTTGGAACATGAGTTATATTTAGGAATAAGATGAAAACTCAAATCATGATAAGTAAAAATTAAAGGGCCTGAGGAAGGATAATAGATTTTAACTCAATTTTTTTTATTTCTTTTTTCTTAATTACAAAACTGGACAAGAGCACAAACAAAACTTTAAAACAACATACTTCTAGATACAGAAGTGTTTCTGCTATCCCTAAAAACAAATAGTAGCTCCCCAACCATCGTCCTTGGTTCAACTAGTAAAGAGTTGGACACTCTCATCAAATGGAGGAGATTCGATTCTGAAGTTGGTCAAGGCGCTGGGGGAGATATCCTAACTCCTGTATGCCTAGGTAAACGCCGGAGAGTAATAGATGGTTTGCCTTGCACAACATTGGTATCATCTAGGAGGAAGAAAGACTTCGCTCTACCTTTGGATTGTGGGTGAGCCCAACCCCTTTCTTAAAATTTCAATTTAAAAAAAAAGAGGAAAACAAAAAAGAAGCTCCCTAGCCTCCTCACAATAGTTACTCCACAACTAGAGCTGGGAAATCGGGCCAAGCCCATCAGGCTAGCCCATTTAAGTTCTGACCCTTTAAGGATCGGGCTTGAAAATTAAAAGAGTTAAATGAAATTAGCCCTGCAGGGCCTCAGGCTTAAAAGGACCGGCCTTGCAGGGCCTCGGGCAAGCTCGTTAGGCCCTTTTAATTTATTTTTTTAAAAAAATTACCTAGGCGGCCTAGACTTGAGAGTTGAGAAGTGAGAACCCTAAAAATTTTAATCTCGGTCTCTCTTTCCTCTTTTTTTTTCTTCAGAAAATCTCACTCACACTCATAGACTCACTCACAGACTTGAAGTACAATCAAATGTCTTTCAAACTGATGATAGTATCGAAGAAGATGACAATGATAATCATCATACTAATGTTGCTTAGTGGTATGATTCTTATGTTTTATATAAATTATTTGTGGATAATAGTTTGCTTTTGATTACGAATTAATGAAGACAATTTATTTGTTAGATGATTCGTGTTGTTTGAATATTAATATTAACAACATTTATTTGATAAATTAAAACTTTAATTGTTGTAATTTACTAATTATATTTCTTTGAAAAAAGATGGAGGAAACATAGTGAAAAATTTGGAATAGTAACTTTCGGGCCCAGTAGGACCGGCCTGGCCCTAGTGCTCTTGAGCCGGACTTTAGAAAACAAATGTTTTTCTTACTCCGGGCCCTATAGGGCCGGACCGACCCTAATTCCCAGTTCTATCCACAACATCTATAGCCAAGGCACTATAAGTAAAAACATTAATTGCTTTCTAAATTTTACAAAGTAATGTATAATTGAGAACCTAAAATTCTAAGAGGCCATTTATATACCTCGGTTTTAAATATAAGACATAATTGACTTTTTTAAAGATATTAAGAAAGTTAATTAAATTACTTTAAAATATTTATATTTGTTATTATTTTCTCCGAAACTATCTTTACCTAACTTATAAATTGATGTCTTGTATCAAAAACTTATAAACTAATGTATAATGTAAGAATAAACAACATATAATATGATTAATTAACTTATTTAATTTCCTTAATCTCTCAAAGAAAAATAACTCTACCTTATATTTAACATCCAAGAGAATAAGAAAATTGAGAGACTTCAAGATGCACATATAAATTTAAGATTTATTGTGTGTGTGTGTGTTTTAGTGCAAAAGGGAGGGAGACAAATGGATAATTGAGTCCTAGAGGTCATAATGTCCTGCCTCCCAACTTCACATACAAAAATAAAATAATAATAATAATAATAAATAAATAGTTTGAGACAACTTGTCCCATTTGGTCCGCGTTATACAAGAAGATTATGCACAGGCTTCTTCTATGTGTCAGACTGTCAGCTGTGAATTTAAAAAAAAGAAAAGAAAAGAAAAGGAAATAATAATGATAGGGTTAATTAATATATTCAGCAATATGAATTATTTCCCCAAGAGCAATCACTATTGGAAACTAATTTATACATCTAATATCCTAAAGTAAATTTTTTTTTAAGATAACGCTTTCTGAAATTTATAAAGCCCATATGGTGTTCATTTTGATTTTTTTTTTTATTTTCTGTAAATTTGAAATTTTCAATATCACATTATACTAATTGACATTTATCTCAATTTTCAGTTTACAAAAGTCGTTGAAATAAAGTACATTTTTCCAACACTAATCCAAATAAGCTCTCAGTATCCTAAAATAGTTCTTGTTGCATCTAACACCTAAAAGTGTTTTTCAATAATAAGCAGTATTATAATAACTCCTAAGTATAGGGCAATTGTTGTTACTGGGAAAGGATACTTTAAAGTTTAAAGGCAAAATTGCACTAACAAATATTTTACTCCCTCCTATCCTAATTATAAGACATATTTAACCGATTTTGGGGAGATTAAGGAAAGAAGTTAAATTAGTTAATTTTACTTATTTTCCTAAAATGTCCTTATATAAATTTAAAATGACCTAAATGAAAGTAAATCAATAGCTCCTACCACATGCCTCTCCAACCTAAATTTTTTTCTTCTACATGCTATCTAATTAAAATAATGGTCTTATTATATATACATATATATATATGTGTGTGTATAGATACACACACATATATATAATATGTGTGTGTGACTATATATATTTGTGTGCACACACACATAAAATATATATGTGTAGACACACACACACACATATATTTGTGCGTGCACACACAAAAAATATATGTGTGTAGACACACACATATATACATACATAAGTACATATATGTAGACACACACATAAAAAATCAAACACACTTGAGAGAATAAAATAGGGGTATTTTAGGAAAAAAAATTGATAATTATTAGAATGTTGTCTTATAATTAGGACCAAAACCAACTCTCAAATGTTGTCTTATAATTAGGACCGGAGGAGTAGTATATTGGATGCCTTTGAAAAAATACTTTAAAGTGATAAATGCACCAACAATTAGTTTAAGGATGTTATTTAATCCTAATAATTATAATAATATGAACAATATGTATATCAAGTTTTTTATATCTATTATGTCAAATTCTCTAATTATCATATTACCTTTGGTCCTAAATATAAGATTCATTTGATATTTTCAGAGAGATTAAGAAAGCTAATTAATTTACTTTAAAATATTCATATTTGTCATTTTTTATTTAAACTAATTTGTCTAACTTATAAATTGATATATAATTTAATCATACACAACATATCATAAGATTATATAATTTATTTAACTTTTATAATCTCTTTAAAAAAAATCAACCACATTAAAATTAAGATTTGTGGTAGTACGCCTTATTCTTTAAATATTGTCATTTAACTATAAGCTAAGCTTAGTGCTTGTTTGGATAATTGCAAAACCTTGATTTTAGAAATCTTTTTTCAAACCAAAATAAAATTCCTTTCACATACTTACTTCTTAAAATCTATATTTAAAAAATTAATCTAAAATGACATAATGCATCATGACCATGGTAGTAAAAACATAGATTTTACCTGAAAACAGAAGAATAATGAAAAATCGTAAAACGTAAAATCGTAATGTAGTAAAAACGTAAAAAAATCGTAAAAACACAAAAACGTTTGAAAAATTAGTAAAATCTTTTTAATGAAAAAAAACCATAAAAACTTAAAATCGTAGTGATAAAACGAGTTTTTAACTACCATCATCATGACCTCAATCCTAATTGACAATTGGCAGAACCTTGGTGATTGGAATTTGGATAATGACGGAACTTTTTGGCCAAAAAAAAAATCCCAAAATTTGGCGTTTCTAGATTCTTCTGTCATTCTCTGCACCACACAACCTACCAATGTGGGCCCCTCTACCGTCAACTCGCTTTATGCCGTGCTCCATCCATCTCACGCCTTTGTTCCCCTTTGTCCGCGTTCATCCTACGCTTCTCCTCCTTTTTGACTCTAAAAAGAAATAAACTAATTCAATTATTTTTCATTTTCCGAAGTTGTTTAAATACATTCAATCCATATTAAGATATATTTAATTAATTTAATTTGATTGAAGAATTTAGTTTAATTAATTAATATTATTGGCTTGTTTGAAATACAGATGGGAAAATTGACTTACAGTAAATCTAATTTATAAAAAAGTCAGATTGTAAAATGTGATTTATCTTTAGATTGATGGTAACATAATTAGTTTTTCATATTCAAACTTATAGTTAATTTGAAATATTTTTGAGAGTACTGACTATTATTAAAAATATATTTAAGAATACTGAAAAGTACTAAAAAAAATACTTCATCTTGACCTATAAGTTCGATTGGAACAAAAGATCCCCAAAATAACTTTTTAAATAAGTTATTTTTGATCCATAAGTCCGATTCAAACAGTGTATAAGTCCGATTGGGCTCTCCAAAAGTCATATCAAACATGCAATATATATATTTTCTAAAACACTTTAATCATCTTCCTTTATTCTCACATTATCTCTCATCCTTAATTATTTTTGAAAGAACATTGATAAATCCCAATTTTTATATATTTTATCCCTCCTTATTCATTTATTTCCAGGACTATTTTAGGCTAATTTGGATTTATTAGGTAATATTTGAAATGTTAGCCAATTTTAAGAAATAATATAAATCAGAATTAATTATGAGATTATTGGGTTTAAATTATTAATATTCTAATTGATATCTTGTGATTGATATAATATTTATAAATATATGATAGATCACGATTTTATTTATTCCTTGTAGGACAAGGAAAAACATGTTAGAAGATCCTACGATGCAGAATTGACATTGGAAGCTAAAAGAAGATCTAATGGTGGAATTTTATTGAGCTCCTTGAATTTTAATAGGCTCAAGCATCGTTAAGTATAAATTTAAAAAAATGATAAATATAAAAACTACCCCTACGGTCCTAAATACTCCATCTGGTCCTTATTATAAGGCATCAACTACCATTTCTCGCGGACCAAGGAATGGAGGTTAAGTCATTAATGTGATCTAAAAGTAATAAATGTTTCCAACTTTACCCCTACTTTAATGATGTAGGTTTAAATGAGTTAGTTAAGAATGAGGGTATAATGGAAAAATAGTAATAAATGAGTTAGTTAAAGTAAGTTAAATTTTAATAATAAGCACCAAAAAGTGTTGGTGGTTATGATAAATATAATAAGGATCGTAGTCTTAAATATAGGATATAACTATAAACTATATCCTATATTTAGGATTGGAGATACTATTCTCAATTTTGTTTCCTTTTTATTTTTAATATATATCCATGAAAATTCAAAGGAATCAGGACCATTAACGTGTACAATTTCGCGTTTCTTCTCTTGAACCTTCCAGCTCAGATTCGTTGCAACTTGGGGTTAAACCCCCTTGCTTTCACCGCCTTCTCGCGCCTATATATAACCTCTCTTCGGCCTTCGTTTTCTCTCATACGATTTAGCTGGTTTGTTGTCGAAGTATTCCTGCTCTCTCAGGTTCGTCTTTTTTCCTGATCATAAGTCTTCTTGGCTTCGACCCATCTGTGATTCGCCTGTATGCTTCTTTTTAAAAGAGAATATGACCGACGAATGATCGTTCTTTGTCCTCCTGCTATAGGAGTTTGGGAGAGCTTTTTTTCTTAAACATGGAAATTTTCCTCTAGTCCTTTGAAATTTTATCTCAAGTGCTGTTTTCCCTCTGGTGGTTGAAGGATTTGTGTGTTAAATTCCTCATCTGAGGCTCTGTGATTATTCTTTAGATTTTCTTTCACGTAGCTCACCAGATTGTTGAAATTATGATTCCGGAATGTTGTAGTGTTAATGTTTTTAGGATTAGCTTCGTCTGTCTGTTCTTTATAATCCAAATTTAACCTGGAAATTTTCTTAAGCGAAGAGTTTAAGATTTTTTGATTGATCGGGTCTGTGAACAACTCACGATAGATTTTTGTTTGTTTGTTTCAGTTGCTTTCCGCGTTTTCTAGGTCCTCAAGAGCTCACCAAGCAAGGTACATGGTTGATTTGGAAGTTCAGCTTCCCACCCACTTCGATCCATTCGCTGAATCTAAGGAATCGGATGCTCCCGGAGCCAAAGGGTATGTGCATGTCAGGATACAACAGAGGAATGGAAAAAAGAGTCTGACCACAGTTCAAGGACTGAAGAAAGATTACAGTTACGAGAAGATCCTCAAGGATCTCAAGAAGGAGTTCTGCTGCAACGGCAACGTTGTGCAGGACAAAGAGCTGGGCAAGATCATTCAGCTTCAGGGTGATCAGCGCAAGAACGTCTCTCAATTCCTGGTTCAGGCCGGTCTGGTCAGGAAGGACCAGATCAAGATTCATGGTTTCTAAAATTCTAGGTTTTGCTTAATTACGGGTGGGTTCTTTTCAATTTTTGTGTTTCTTGTCTGGGTGTGAAGTTTGATGAGTGAATTTGAATTAAGTACCATTTGGTATGAGTGATTGTTCTTTTATTTTCAAGTTATAGTTAGATGTTATATGGATGAATGTACGGAGCTCACCTTGTGTTCAATAATGATACATGATGGTATTACGATTAGGAGAAGATTCTCGTGCAATTGTCTGTTTCGTTTTTTTAAGGTTAGAATTAGAACACTGGAACTGTGAAATGGGTAGTTTATATCTATTTTGGGCTGACCTTTCTGGTAAAAACGAATGTTAGAAGAAAAATACGACGTGCGTTGTTTCCTTTGTTTTAAGTGCCGTTCGTTTAGGGACTTTTTAAAAGTGACGATCTTAAGGTAAATATATAAGGTGTTTTGTCTCATTAGAGAAGTAATTATAAAAATTATTATTTTTTATATATTTACTTCGTATTTTTTTTTATATATATACTTGCTTTATAAATTATAAAAATTAGTTTTAAAAACCTAGTCCAAACACAACGTTTCAAACCAGAACCAAGTCGAAAGACCCAAAACCCAACATGGTTTTCTTTGCCATTTGAACATGAACCAAGTTGAAAGACCCAAAACTCAACTTGGTTTTCTTTACCATTTGAACAGGCCGTCAAACGTAAGCTGTTTTTAACCTTTGGGTGGCTGCCCACAAACATGACTTCCTTATCTCATAAGTAAAATGAATATATCAAATTTATGCACATTTAGTTCTTTTTCATTTTTATAAAAAAATGTAAGATCATTCATGCTTTAATAAAAGCCTTTGACAATTTGAAATTTAAAATCTCTCCCTCTCCTCTAAAATTTGGAATTCAGGAGGGCGGGATGGAGATTGCGGCCCCACTAGCAGGTCAGACCCGAGGAGAAATTACATTATTTTAATTGTTACCCACAAGAAGATACTAGTATATGTTATGAAATCTTTTTGAGGGACCCATTTTTCTTAATTTGTGTAAAGTTACTGCAATTTAAGAACTTTTTTTTTTTAATTGAGGTTATTAAACGACATCTCCTGATCAACAATTTATCCTAAAATTTACTTTTTGACCAAGCTCATGTGTATGGATCTTTCACAACTAAATATATTTTAAGAGTAACATTGTCTTAGAATGGTGGAATACCGCAATTATTAATTTGATGATTCAATAGGTTTTCAACATCGTTGGGAGCTCTTCCCCTATGACCGTGGGTCCAGCACGGAGCGAAATCAGAATTAGTCGGAACCGAAAGTTCCGTTGAACTGGATGGGATACAAAAAAAAAAAAACATCGTTGTCAATGACAACACCTCCCATATGAACGAAAACACATGGACTCAAAAATTAGTATACTGTTCTCAAAACATTCCATAAGGATTGACCTCTTAGGGCTTGTTTGGATCACTGCAAATTAGAAGAAGGAAATGGAAAATGAACATTTTTTGTCTAGTGGCGTTGTTTGGTTCACATTTTCTCAAGATAATGTTTGTAGTGGCGGGGCATTTTCCCTTATACATGGGAAAATCTGTTCCCACCTATTTTAGTGGGAACCCATTTTTCAGCGGATCAAGAAAATGGAAGAAGACCAACTTACCCCTCTTCAACGTCAAGGGAGAGGAAGACGCGGTAAAATATCATGGTGGTTGATGGTGGAGGAAGAAGAAGCTGACGGTGGCCTCTTTGATGCCGTCGCTGCAGATTAGTCAATGACGAAGGAGCAAGAAGAAGTCGACGGTGGTGATGATGCGAAGAGGGTGACGGAGGTGGAAGAAGCAGTCAACGGTGGTGGCGATGCAGAGAGGGTGACAGAGGAGGAAGAAGAAACCAACCCATTTTATTCCTATGATACATGGGCAAAATTGTCTTTTGCTTATTTTCTTACCCCATTCTTTTCCAACCAAACAAAAATCTTCCTATCAACATTTTTTCTTTTCCAATGTGAATTAAACACATCAGAAGCAAAATATTTTCTATTCCTTTCCATTTTTTACTTTCAATTCCTACCTCTTCTTCAATCCAAAACAAGCCCTCAAAGAATACACAACTTCCCCAATCATGGGGTCGATTTACCATTGAGCAAAGTGCTTAGCAAGAAGAGCTTATCACCCAATTAACGCCCACCTTCTTCTTCTCTCTTATGCTAAGCTCATCAACGAACAGGATTAAGCAAAGTGCTTGGCAGGAAAATTGGTCCCCATTGTTGCATCTGCTCAAGTTTTCATTCCAAGCTTTAACAAAATTCAACTCATCATAGCCAAAAATCACCTTTTACCAACTCCTTGAAGAAACAGAGAAATATTAAAACGAAAATGACTCACAGGATTCTTTGTCTTGGCTTACAGAAAAGGGATTCTGAAACCGCGGTTTAGGTGTTTACCAAACGCTCATCGGGCCTGTTTGGCATAGCATCATAAGTTAAAATAAGTGCATCTGAAGCACATCATAAGCAGAAGCCAATTATTTGGGTGTTTGGGTAGTTTAATTTTTTGATGGGCTTTTGCATATGAAGCTACTTTTTATCCCATCACTTATGAAGCCACATTTTGTTGCTTATTATCCCATCACCAAAAGCCACATCCATTTTATTATGCCCAATGACCATTTCACCCTTCAACTAATCTTTATTTACAACTTTATCTATTACTTATTATACCAATTTCATCAAATAATTTCTAGAAAGTAATCATTACCATATAAGGATTTTCTTCCTCAATTAACTTATTTAGGCCATAAATATCTACTTTAAAATTTCTAGACAAAAAATTATTCTCTAACTATTTTT
Organism: Acacia pycnantha; assembly: GCA_025563575.1. Classification (NCBI taxonomy): domain Eukaryota; kingdom Viridiplantae; phylum Streptophyta; class Magnoliopsida; order Fabales; family Fabaceae; genus Acacia; species Acacia pycnantha. Next base: position 1,354,833 of record JAMWYP010000031.1, on the reverse strand, counting down.
CCTTGAATTTTCGGGAAATATGCCATAAATTCTAGAAAATAGCTATAAAATTTATTTAAGCCAATTTTTGTAATTAATTTCTTCATAATATTTCTAGATCACCACAATAATATTCCACAATTTTTTTTCTAAATTTTCAAGGTCCAAAAATAATTTTCAATATATGATTCATGCCCTTTTTAACACAAATGAATCATCTCCATGATCAAATTAGAAACCAACTTGTAGGGGATAGGTTTATTTAAGCTTGTAATGTTTTTAATGGTAATTTTACCATTTTATTTAGCAAATTTATATTTATTTTTAATTTTTTATCCCAAAATATCACATTTTATACAACACACACATATATGATTCACACCCTTTTCAGTCATTTTTCATTTCATCAATCTTTTCAAAAGCTATGCCAAACAAGTGTCCATCAAGAAAAAAGTCACTTCTACCACCACTATCCCAAACACAAATCACATCAAAAAAAGTCCATCAGAAAAGAAGTCCAGCAAGAAAAGCACATCAGAAAAAAAAAAAAAAAAAAAAAAAAAGCCACTTCTACCGCCGCTATCCCAAACGGGCCCATTATCATCTTGAAGAAAGAGTCAAGGAAAATAAAACGGAAGAGAATGACATCATTCTTCATACATACACTTTGGTTCTATCAACCAACCTGCAAAAGGCCATAAAAAAGTGTATCACTGATTTTGGAATAACAATAACGCCAAAATTATTGTAGCCATATATGTAATGAATAAAAGGCTTACTTAATTATATATATCTGCGTCTCCTTGATCGATCATGAACCGTTTTTTTAATTTTTATCTTATTACGAACCTGTAATGAAATCAAAGGATTGTTATTAAATAAATAATAGTAGCACCTCATAAAATGCAACCAAATTTATTAGTAGTAGGACGGTAAATAATATATCTAAAGAGTTGATTATTGGTAGAATATACATAATAATATCTTGCAAATATTCATATAGTCAGTATTACAGTTACTACCTTTGGTCCTTAATATAAGATAATTGACTTCATTTTAGAAATATTAATGAAGCTAAATAAATTACATTAAAATATTTATATTTGTCATTTTTTCAAACTAAGTTATCTCACTTATAAACTAATATATAATTTAATGGTACACAACGTTTACTATGATTAAATAACTTATTTAACTTATTTAATATTTCTAATAAAAATCAACTGACTTTTACATTAAGAATAGAAGGTAATAGTTTGAATAACACTAGTCATTAATCTTGTTTCACTAACCACGAGTCACATTTGAACGAGGGAGAGCATACACACATATATATATGGGGTAGTCTCTCGCTATTTTCATCGAACTTGTAAATTTTGAATTTACCTTACGAGCAAGTTCCTTCAGCTTCTTTATTGTAATGAGTTTCAGTAATTTCTTCATTAAGCTCTTTCGCTTGTCTTCATGACTTATTATCCATGGGTGCGCTATATATATCAAGTATCATTAATAAGCCATTTAGTATATTATAATCAATCAGCTTAAGATTAGATTATTGAAACAATTGTATGTTAGGAGATATAAATAGACATTCTAAAGCTGTGTGTGTGTGTGATAGCATTTCTGCATTTATTGCAGAAAAATCCATCTGCAGTAGCCCCAAACCAACGATGTTTCAATTTTTTTTTTTTTTTACCCTCTTTCTATCTGATTTACCCCACTTTTAATCTTCCTTGCAAGTACGATACCTTCGACGGCACAATGGAAACCAAGTCTGGTGTGCCTGGAGCGGTGTTTATTCGCCGTCAAGCAATGTTCGCGCTTTTGCTGTAACTGTCTGACAGGCCAGCTATCCATTCCTAATTATCTATGCAACTTTGCAAACACTGCCAACGACTCCAAGCTTTGGCACATACCCCTCTTTCTGCTTTTTAACTTCAAGATTTTAGGGTTTTAAGTTTGAACTCTCTTTGTCCCTCTCGTTTGAAATACATATTGCGAGGGACAACGTTGTTTTTACTTTTGCAATGGAAGAAATTGCATCAAATTTTCGAGTGGCTGGGATGAAACTATATAACTTGGGAAGAGCATACGAGCAATTGCAATCTCAAGCTTCCTCTTTCCTTTTGTTCTCTCTTCAGTGGAAAGATTTGCAGGAACATTTTGATTCCCTCAGCAAAATGATTGGAGATCACTTGGAAAGTCTTAATCTCCATGAAAAGGAGGTTGAGTTGAAGGGGAATCAATTGAGTGTGATCCAAAAGCGTTTGTAGGGAAGATTAAAAGTGGGGTAAATCAAATAGAAAGAGGGCAAAAAAAAAAAAAAAAATTGAAACGACATCGTTTTGGGGGCTGCTGCAAATGGATTTTTCTGCAGTAAATGCAAAAATGTTATTCCCTATATATATAGACACACACACACTCCCTCCCGTCCTTAATAAATGATATATTTGAGGAGATAATCTTGATACTAAATATGAAGACATATTTTTCATATTTATTGATCTTTTCCTAATTTATCCCTATTGATATTTTCTCAACAATAATCAAGGAGAAGAGAGAATGAGGGAAATAATTAAATAAAATGGCTATAGAAAATACACGTCATATCAATTAACTTCCTTAGTCTAATCAAATTAGATAAATATGTATTATATTTAGGACCAAAGGGAGTGTGTGTGTGTGTGTGTGTGTGTGTGTTAATTATAGGGAAAAATATATATAAATACCATTTAAATTTCTAAAACCCTAAAAAGTCTGATAAAATATGAAAATGACAAAGAGGGGATTGGAGGGAATCTAAGCTTTTCATGTTTTTGACAAATGACTAAAATGCCCCTCAATTTTTTTTAAGAAGGCAAGAACCCTCACTGGTCGCTTGCCATCAGAGCTCTACCAACCGGTCGTTCGCCATTAGAGCTTTACCAGCCTTCCTGCCTATTGCTAGAGCTCTTGCGCCGGTGGCCAGAGCTTTGATGATGACTTCAGTAATGCGATTAACTACTTTGGTATAGAGATTGACAACTTGAGCCTCAAGTAGTACCAGAGCTCCTGTGACATCTTCAATAATGCGATTAATTACTTTGGTATAGAGATTGACAACTTGAGCATCAAGTTGTTAATCTATATATCCAAGTTGTTAATTGTTATTATGAAGTTGTCATTACTTATACTCAACTTGTCAACGACGCCAAAATGGAGCAATTGCTAATTGCAATACTCAAGTTGTCAACGACGCATGATAGTAGTGTTGACAACTTGAGTATAGACAATAACAAGTTCATATTAGCAAATACCAAAACACAAGAGAAAAAAAAAAGCCATCGGATTTCAAAGGTGAAGGTGAATCCGGCGATGGCTATGACTGAAATCGATGAAGACAATGATAAGATAGAAATTTTGATCTTAGCCACAACTACACATTGAGTAAATTCCTATGAGTCTTCTTAGCTCACACATCAATCCAAAATATATACTAGTAGAAAAAAGAGATTTTGATTGCAATTTTATATACTATTGTTTCCTAAAATCCACCAAGACAACAAGTGTTCAATAGAAATACCAAATTTGTATGGGGATGTGTTAGAGTTAAAGGGTATTTTGGTAAAAATGTATGATGTAGTTAGAAAATTGTGTAGCATATAGCTAAATATATGGTTATGTATTGTGATGACCTAACCTTTTAAACCTGTGTAACTATTCTCTTTTAGTTAAAATGAAGAGATTGTTCTCCTTCAATTGTCTTTCTATGGAATAAGTTTTACGTTCAACATGGTATCATAAGCTCGGTCATCTTTTCAAGATTAATGGCCCAATAATCAAGACTCATCACTCACTATTTGCAGGAGGAGAGAAAGTAAGGCTTTAGGGAAAGGAGTTACTTCTCTATATAAGAATCCCAAGAGCCAAAATATTGCCCACACGACCCAGTATAATCGAATCTCCAAGTCACTGGATATTCAAGACAGATCTTTAACAATGTCCATTGCCCACATGATTCGGAACCCCAACGCACATATTCAACCCGCAAAAGCTACGTGATCTGATGATAGAAGCTACACAATCTAATCTCCCAATGCTTCCAATTTCAAATCCTTAATATGCTAAAGCTTTATATTCAAGACGATGAATCTCTGGTCTCTGATATTTGTTCATCTTCCCGTCCAAGCACCAATCTTGAATCTTTCAGTTAGGTCTCAACTGCAGAAAATATATTCTGTTTTTGGATGAATTTATGTTCAAATCTCCTCACCAACGTTTCTTCTCATTCTTGATTCTCAGAGTTGCAGGGGCTTTCCGTTTTCAGTGCTTGTTTCTCGAAGTTGTAGAGGCCTCTTCCTACTAGTCACTCATGGCCGTAGACGAGGTTACCACTGAGTATTTACCATTTACTCATCCTCTTTTCTTGCATCCCTCAGACATGCAGGGATCCACTATTGTCCATCATGTGCTTACCGGCATTGACAACTACACGGTGTGGAACCGTGCTATGAAGATTACTCTCTGAGGTAAGCATAAACTCAATTTTATTGACGATACATGTCGGAAGGCGTTTCAAGAATATGGGTTGCAAGACCAGTGGGAGCGGTGTAATGCAATGGTCCTCTCTTGGATCATCAACTCGATTTCAAAGGAACTAGCTAACGGAGTGATTTTCTTTCACAATACTCATCATACCTGGAATGATCTTAAGGAACGATTTGATAAGAAGAGAGGTTCATGTATTTTTGCTCTTTACCGCAAATTTCCTCCTACTATCAAGGTTCATTTTCAGTCACCACTTATTTTTCTAAGCTCAAGGATCTTTGAGAGAAGTCTACTCTACTTGCCATTCCTACATGTGGTTGTGATTCTTCTAAAGCTCATGATGAGCTTTCAGAGAAGCAGAAGCTTTTTTAGGTTTTGATGAGCTTGAACGACTCCTATGGTTCAGCATAAAGTCAAATTTTGCTCATGGTGCCTCTTCCTTCTATTAATAAGGCCTATAGGATGATAATTCAAGATGAAACTCATAAATCCATTGTTGTGAATGACTGCAACTCTGGTTCTGAAGGAATTGCCATGGTTGTGAAGGGTAGAGGATGGGGTAGAGGGAAGGGTCGTGGAGACAACGCCCCAGAATGTACACACTGCCGTAAAAAAGGCCATACTCGAGATAATTGCTATCAGCTCATTGGGTATCCTCTTCATCTCAAGAATAGGCCACGACAAAATAAGGACCCCAACCAAATAGCTTAAGATTCCTCACTAGATATAGAAGGTTTCAGTAATAATGTGACTACGGTTGCGCCTACCTTCACACACACACAATATCAACAACTCCTGGAATTGCTTAAAAAGGATACAGAACCTACTGTGCATGCACTCACCGGTACAGGTTTGGCTGTTCCTAATTCCTACTCTAACTTTTTTGCTCACTGGATTTTAGATTCTGGAGCTACTACTCATATGGTTGGGAATTTAAAATTACTTAATAATTGTTGTAGATATGATGGTCCCATTAAAACAATTAGGATTCCAAATGGACAAAGTATTCTAGTTACACACATTGGCAGTATTAGATTAACTAAGGACATAACCATTACCAATGTTCTTCATGCCCCCATGTTGCAATTTAACTTGATTTCTATGGCTAGATTGATAGAAGAGCATCATTGTCAAGCATCTTACTTTCCTAATTTTTGTTTGTTGTAAGGCCTTCAGGATGGGAGGACCCTGTTGACTGGTAAACTCACTCGAGGGCTATACATGTTTAAAATTGTATCCCAATGTAATACTGTTTGTGCTGTTAAGGATAGCTCTAATGCTTCTTTAGGTACTAATGCATCCTTGTGGTATAGACGATTAGGACATGCACCTGCTTCTGTCATCAGACATATAAATGATGTAACCCAGCCCAAAGGTTGATAACTGGATATCTTCTCAAGCTTGGTGCATCTCCAATAATGTGGAAAAGCAAGAAGCAAAGCACAATGTCAAAGTCTTCTGCAGAAGCTGAGTATCAGGCACTTAGCATGGTTGTGTCCGAAAAAGTGTGGGTTGTGGTTTTGTTGAGTGACTTAGGGATTCAGCATAGTGAGCCGGTAGATGTGTTTTGTGATAGTCAGGCAGCAATATACAATCCTGCTAATCGTGTATTTCATGAGCGTACAAAGCATATTGAGATAAATTGTTACTTTGTTAGAGAAAAGTTGCAACAAAAATTAATAGATTTAAGGCACATTCGCTCTCAGAATTAGCAAGCGAATATGTTTACAAAAGCTGTAGAAGGAGATGTACAAAGAAAGTTCTTGTGCAAGTTGGCACTATGGATGTGTTTAGTTGCCAACTTGAGCGGGAGTGTTAGAGTTAAATGGTATTTTGGTAAAACTGTATGATGTAGTGAGGAAATTGTGTAGCATATAGCTAGAAAAATATATGGTCATGTATTTTGATGACCTGACCTTTTAAATCTGTGTAAATATTCTCTTTTAGTTGAAATGAAGAGATTGTTCTCCTTCAATTGTCTCTCTATGGAATAAATTTTACATTCAACAGGATGTTGCCCATGAATCGACTTTGCACACTTCGATTGTTGCAAGAGGGTGAGAAAAAAGGTAGTGCACATTGGGAAAGTGAAGCAATGACGACAAATTGGGGTTGAGGAAGACGACGACATGAGGGTAGTGGGGAAGGAGAGTGGTGGCCGTTAGGTGGGAGAGGTGTTGGGGCTAATGGAGGAAGTTGTTGTGTTAGGGTAAAAGAATTAGGGAAGGTGGAGAGAGCGGTGAGAACGAGATCAATCTCCCAGGTGAAGGTCCTTAGTTCCCGACGATGAGAGCGGTGAGAACGAGATCAACGGTGGTTCTTAATGAGCACCCCTATGGCGGCTTCCTGAACCTCGGTCACTACGTCCTCCCCAACCACTTAAGCCGCTAGATCTCGCTGAGAGAAGGCGATGAGATCAGAGATGAGAGAGTGGAGGAGAAGGCGATGTAAGGTGGAGGGAGATTATGAAGGAGAAAGGGGGACATTTGGGTAAAAACTCATAAACTTCAAAAACTCAAATTCCTCCCTAATCACTGATCTCTATCTTTTCTATTTCTTAAGAGATGTTTTGAAGTTTTGTAAGTTCAAATAATATTTATCTGAAATTTTCTCTTAATTATTTCTCCCCCCTATATATATAAACTTGTATATATATTAAAGTATATCATACCTAGAGCTTGAGCAGCAGTGATGCGTTCCCTAGGGTTGCGGGTGAGCATCTTACAGAGAAGGTCCTTAGCACCTGGTGAAATGCTTGTCCATGGATTTCCTTCTAAATTAATACAACCTTCCTTTATGGCTCTATCCATCCTTGCTCCTGGTACTTCACCGCATGTTTAATTGATACTTGTCAAGCCTCACAACAGCTACTATGATAACACACACGTCTTTGGGAAAAGCACCAATGTAGCAACTTTCACTAAAAATTATATCCAATTAAAACATATGGAAAACATTTTACTGAAATAAAGCAGTTAGTGGCGTCGCGTTAGGCGACGCTACTAGTGGCGTAGAGAACCTTGATGCCACTCAGCAAAACGTACTGAATTTGCTGAGTGGCGTCATGCAGGATGACGCGCGCTATTAGTGGCGCCATGTTTCATGGCGCTACTACTTTGGTGAGTGGCATCATAGTGCATGATGCCACTCACCAAAGTCTTTCTTTTTTTTTTTTTTTTGCTAAAGCCACTCAACAAAAATGATGAGAGACTCTAAAAATTTTCGGGACAAAAAATTAGACCTTGTCCATATATATATATATATATAATAGAGACTCTAATTCACTTTCGAGTGTCTTTGGATTACTAGCAGTGGGAGAATAAATTATGACTGAAATTTGTATGTAATTATGATTTTGAGAATAGTTTTAGTTGTAAATGATTAAAAAATATTTTAGGAAATGAACACATTCAGGTCTATCAGCCAACTTTCTCAATCATAATAAATTAGTTACGGAGAGTTTTTATATTACTCAAGTCCTAATTATAGGACGTAATTTATAGTGTTTTGGACATAGTTTATGGGAAAAACACTTCTCATGTTGTAGGAGAAGTGTATTCTCATGTCACACACACATGAAATGGTGGAACCTACACATATATATAATTAGCATTATATATATATATATATATATATGTGGGTCCTACCATTTCATATGTGTGTAGGAATCTTCTTCTTCTCATGCAACATGAGAAGTTTAAACCCTAGTTTATAGTGTAAAACACTATAAATTATATCTTATAATTAGGACCGGGGTAGTATATAAAAGCAAATGTCATAATAAATTTAATTTACCGCCTCGAAAAGGAAGTATTCCACTGAGTATGGAATGCAATATAACGCCAGCACTCCATATGTCTGCTTCCTTCCCATATTTGTAACTTATAACTTCTGGAGCTGTGTAGGGAGCAGTCCCTACTCTATCCGGCCTCCTCATATCTTCCTAACAACGAAACGAAAAACAGAATGCTGAATTTAGTGTGCGCACGTGTACGTTTATAATCTTAATAGAACTTTCGATTTTGGTCTTGTAACTTGGCTGTACTAATTCTCTTATACCAAGGAAAGTTAGTTAATTTGTTAAATATGTCCTAAATTTATGCATTTTCTCAATTTTACTCTTGTTTATAAACGTATTCTCAACCCTCTATCCCATCTATTTCTCATTCCTACATGAATTGATTCATTTTTACTTACATTTAATGTAATGAAGTATTATTTAGATATAAGAATCCGGTTTGACCGTGAATGTTTATTTTGAGTTTCCTGGAGTCCAAGGCCCCAACTGTATGCTTGAACTACCTTTTAGGGTTTTTTTTTTTTTTTAAAAAACTTTTAACCATGATAGTCCTTTTGAAAATTAAGTTTTAAACTTTTATAAGATGGTTAACAGTTTCTAATAATCAATGCTCTTTCATAAAGAGTTTAACAGTAACACTGCCATAAACTACTATCTAAGTGGATTTACAATAAAGAGCAACTTTTTTTTTTCAAACTGGACTTATAAAAAGAATCAGAGTGGTAACTGAGAGGTTGTTAGTTCAATCTTGTCTATAACCTCATGTCTAGGACATGTCCCTCGATTTTCTTTTCAGAATCTAATGATCGACTGGTCAGTATTATACAATATAGTGTCTTTTAACGGCTAGTGTACGTTAAAAGCCCTCATGAATCGATGTCAAAAACAATTCCTGCAGTTCGTAGTGGATGGATTCAAACAGAGGACGAGGACGAAGAAGAAGAAGAAGGTTTTATACGTACCTTCCTTTATAAAAACCGAAACACCAAAATCCGAAAGTTTGAGAAGTGCATTGCTGTGGTCACTAGTGGAGAACAATAAATTCTGAGGTTTGACATCCCTATGCATCACTTGGACAGAGTGGCAAGCATGAACAGCTTCAAGAATCTGCTTGCAAATTCTAGCAGCATTGCTTTCATCGTATCGCCTGTTCACCGGGAGTTCGCCGCCTGCACACAAATCCATGACAAGATGAACAAATTTTTCGTCTTCATGAACACTTTTGAAATCCACAATATTGGGACTCCCACTAAGAAGCTGCATGATCTCAACCTCCTTCCCTATATTATTTTCATGATCAGCTTGACTTCTCATCATCATCACGTCATTAGTCCTCATCTTTGAAATCTTCTTGCATGCATATGATCTACCTGTTGATTTCTCAGTGCAACGATAGGTCACCCCATAAGTTCCTTTACCCAGTACTTCATGGATTGTGTAGAACTCATTCACATCCTCAAATGGCTTCCGAAGAATTGTATCAGGCTTGGACTTAAAATGTTTTTTGATCCACTGACGAAATCCACCCATGTCTTGATGAGAATACCAACTTGTGTGTGTGTGATGAAATTATAGCTGGATCGAGGAGATTCTACTCCTGAAACTTCTCCAACCTGATTGAGTCAACAGAAGATGGATGTTCAAAGATAACATTAATCTTTAAGATACAAGGACGACACAAGATTAATGAATATGTTCCAAGTTATGAATTTTCATATCATGAAAGTTGTCAAATTCACATGTGTAGTTACACATTAACTTATGAAATTTTCACAACTTCTCTAGGTAGGAAAATCTTGTTGTCAAAGTATCCTCATGTAGTTGTAAAACTAAGCAACTTGTCAAAATCAGGGGCGGATTTAGGGGGGTCTAGGGGTGGCCCCTGCCCCCTAAAATTACATAATTGAACTAATTTTTTTTAGAAATTATGTTTTAGTCTCTTAAAAATTTTAATCTTTTCATTTTAGTCCCTATTTAAAGTGTTACAAAGGGACTAAACTGAAAATATTGAAATATTTAGAGTAAATACCGTTTTTGGTCCCTGACAAAAAACACGAACCCCATTTTAGTCCCTGACAACAACAAAAAGTCCTTTTTAATCCATAAAAAGGACGAATAAGGGTCGATTGGTGGACATTTTGATCCCTCACAAATTTCTAAAAGGTTCTTTTTAGTCCCATAAAAAGGACGAATAAGGGTTTTTTTTTTTCAGGGACCAAAATGGGGTCCGTGTTTTTTGTCAAGGACCAGAAAGGGTATTTATTCAAATATTTATAAGTTCAAAGCATAATTTCCTAAAATTTTGGGTCCAATTCTATAATTTTCGCCCCCTAATTTCAAATACTACTCCACTGGATTTTATTCTCTAATTTTCGCCCCCCTAATATTCATTCTTGGCTCCGCCCCTGGTCAAAATTTGCATATGCACTTGTGAAAGTTGAGACATTGACTTGTGAAATTTCATAATTTTTCCAAATAGGAATATCTAATTGTCAAAGTAGGCTCATACAATTGTCAAAATAGGCATAAGAACTTATCAAAATTTACACATGCACTTTGTGAAAGGTAATAAGAGCAATTCGGTAGCTTTACGGAATTAATCACAATAATCCTTAGGGACTTTTTTTACAAGGCAATTTGGTACAAAACTTTTTTATAATTTTTTGTAGTCCTTAGACTTGCCGGTGGTTTTCCCCGAAAATATATATATAACTGAAATTACAAACAACGAACGATGAAGTTGTGAGAGAACTTGGAAAGCACAATTAATGGAGGGATCGGAAAAGAGAGCAACAGCAGAAGAAAGATCGGAGCTAGGAAGAAGACGATCAGATCTCGCAACCTTTAACCAAACTAATAAATTTTCAATCAAAGACATACGTAGGACGCACAAAATTAAAGGGAAAAAAGAATTAGGATACATAGTACTGAGGCGATGGGATTCGCCGGAGAAGATAAGTGACGGCGGACGGCGGTGGATTCCACGTTCCAAACAGGCGAAGGCGATCAATGGCTCCAGCCGGACTAAGCAGGGACGCGAGTGTTTTAATCACACTCCTTTGTCCACTACTTTATAATCCTTATTTTGATCAAAGCTCATCGATCAGTACAGCTTGCTTGATGTTTTAGGATGCTGAAAACGCCTTAACCCAAAAATATATATCTCTTTATAGTAGTGATAAATTCTAGGCTCCAGCCGGACTAAACAAGGACGTGAATGTTTTATTCCCACTCCTTTGTCCACTAGTTTATAGTTTATACTGTATGTATCCGGTCCTAAAATTATAATAAAGTTTGTACTGTAAAATGCTCATCCAAGAACTTGCTTACTACAGCTTGCTTTGATATTTTAGAATGTTGAAAACACTTTAACTGGGAGAAAAAAAAAAGCCTTTATAGTGATAAATTCTAGGGAAATTAAATTTTTTATCTTTGAAGTTTTGACTCATTTAAATTTAAGTTCGGACAATTTAGTTCCTAAACTTTTAACTTGTTTTTCACCCAGATTTTGATTTTTTTTTATCATTTATAATTTTGTCCCCTGTTGACTCAGCCCAAAGTGAATGGCATATACAAAATCTCAATCTCATATCCAACATTCTGCCCAAAGTTGACATGAAATACAATTGCATGCTACACGAGACTCTGGAGTGCATGAGCCACCACCAGTGAGTCAAAATCAAAAGTGGCATTGATGAGTGCTTTGTTGGAGGATAACTAGAAAAAAGCTTCTTTCGGCTGATCTTGTTATTGTAGAGAGGAAAACTTTCAAGAGGCAAGAAATAAAATGATTTGATAACCACTCATAAGTTAACAGTTCCCTTCTACAGCTTCTCATATGAAAAACAAGTTACAGCGCCGGATAGAAGAAATTAAATTTGAAATGGCTCAATTTTGATAATCTTAGCTTTTACAAAACGCTGTGCATGCTATAAACCCTTGACATGGCTCAATTTTGCCTATATAACATTTGAAATTTTGATAATCTTAGCTTTTACAAAACGCTTCAACATCAGATTGGAATTTGGTACCAATCAATCCATCAAATATGGATCAAAACTATGTTCACTGCGTAAGAATCTAACCCGGCTCTTCACAAGAAGAAAACAAGGACTATATATATAACCGCCCAACATTCATCTCATAAACAGAAGAACAATAATCTTTAATATAAACAATAATTCAGCTCAGGTTTACATTTAACAAACCGGATCTTTACCCTATCCCTGAAATAAAAAATCACCCTTCTTCCCAGGTGAGTTTCTACTTCCAAACAAGTCAACAGTAAACAGACAAAACCAATCTAAATAAAAATTGAACCTTTACATGCCTAAGAAATGAAATGGAATATTCGAGTGACATTCGGGTTGAAAATTACGATTGAAATGGCTGAAACTCTTCGCGGAAGTAGATTTCTTTTTCGGTCAGGATCTCGAATACAGCATGCTCGAGAAATATAATGTATAGTGTGATTCAGAATAACTTGCCTTGTGGGTTTCCGCTCCTCATCATTGCACAGAATTCATCATAATTGATTCTACCATCCTGGAAAAACATAAAAAGGTTGAGCATTAATTAATGAGCTATAACATAAAAAGGTTGATTCTAGCCATCTAATTGATAAAATATATTATTACATTGTCTATGTCAACTTCTGATATGATTTCCTTGATTGTGCCTTCATCGCCCATGCCATATTCTTTCATGGCCGTTTCAAGTTCATCCATTGTTATGAACCTGTAATGAAATTAAACAAAGGATATGTATTAATGCTTCAGAAAAAAACCAACCACACTAATTTAGCATGATTTTGAGTTCAACGTGTTCCTTTACTAACCACTAGCCAGTGCAGAAAAACCGGTAAAAATCCTTGTTAAAAAATTTTATTGGCCAAAAGGACTTGAATTGGAGTATGGGTACTTTGTGCGTATATAATCCTATAGAGTACTGGAACTTTTTATACATAAAAACATATCAAGTCTTTCTGACCAATAAAATTTCCTAACAAGGACTTTTCACCAATTTTCCCCACACGTTATCGGTTATAGGAATATGAATATGAATATGAATATGAATAGAAGGACTCACCCGCTGTGATCTTTATCAAAATACTGGAAGGCTTTGTTGAGATGCTCATCTCTTTCTAATCTATGTCTATGCATTGTGGCAGTGATGAACTCTATGTAGTCGATGGTACCATTTCCATCTACATCAGCCTGAAATTTTGGCAATGAAATATATAAATTTGGAAGATCACAGAGAAAATTATTTTGTGTGAAATTGTCAGATAGAAAATATCTTACAGCTTCCATAAGCTGCTTCACTTCAGCCTCTGTGAGCTTGGAGCCAAGTCTCTGCAATCCCTCCTTTAGTTCCTCATAGGTGATCGTACCGCTGTTGTCGGTGTCCATATTCGTAAACATTGCCCTCAACCCTTTGATCTCTTCTTCGGAGAGATTTTCCGCAATGACCTAAAAATGAATTTAGCATCATAAACACATCAGTGCAACAATTGAATATCCTCTCTCTAAATATACAACTATAAACATGATACTATATGTTGTTTTACAGACATGTTTTACTGTCAAACTTTCATTTGGATCAATCCCTTGCTTCTTTACTCTTTTGATTCTATTTATAGAGCAGAGAGAATATTTTTTTGTCCTTAATATAAGTCACCTCATTAAATTTATTATATGAATGTGCAATTTTACCCCTAATTTATTGTTCTTGGACTTCTCAATTCTCACTCATTTCTTCATATGAAATAAAGGTAAAGTTGGAAAGTTATTAAATGTTAAAACAGAATGGGATTTAAGGTTTTTCTTGGTTCAATTGCCTTATAAATAGGAGCAGAGGAGTAGCATGCAGCAAACAGCACAGTAACTAATCTTTTCATGACTTGTGGATTGACTCACCTTCAGGGCAAGTTTCTTTAGCTTATTCATTACTCTGAATTGCTTCATTCTGGAAAGGACAGCGCTATCTATCGGCTTGTCAGATGCATTGCCATCTTCTCTAATCCATGGGTGCTCTATTCAGCCATACAGTAAATTAATTCAGTTAGTTGAGAAATGAATATGAATCAAAGAAAATATTCAAGAATGTTAGTCCATATGACAATGACAATAATTAGAATCCAGTAAGTCTTATAACTAAATAATACACAGTCACTTCCTTTTTATTTTCCTTTTTTTATTATTATAACTAAAATACAACAAGCAATTGACACAGTAAAAAATCTAGCCAATGGAAAAAACAGTACATTTGTGAAATTAGAGTGTAAGAGGTTAAACCATCTAAGATTTACTCATAACAGATGCAAAGTTAAATGCTTAATGACATATGTTCATAACCTACTTGTGCCTTATTTACATAATAGGAGTACTTTTTTTCTTAGAACTCTGGTCTGGACCTATGAGAACTTTTCCAGACAATTTACAGAAGTAGAAAATGACGACATTCTAAAGATTCATCTATATGTGGAAGGTTACAGTGTTGTAAAGTAGACGTTTGGCTCAATTGACACTGAGCACCTCCTTAAGCCTTGCTTAAATATGAGGTTGTCTGTTTGACCTCCCGTGGGTACAATGTCAAAGTCTTCTGCAGAAGCTGAGTATCAGGCACTTAGCATGGTTGTGTCCGAAAAAGTGTGGGTTTGTGGTTTTGTTGAGTGACTTAGGGATTCAGCATAGTGAGCCAGTAGATGAGTTTTGTGATAGTTAGGCAGCAATATACAATCCTGCTAATCCTGTATTTCATGAGCGAACAAAGCATATTGAGATAAATTGTTACTTTGTTAGAGAAAAGTTGCAACAAAAATTAATAGATTTAAGGCACATTCGCTCTCAGAATTAGCAAGCGAATATGTTTACAGAAGCTGTAGAAGGAGATGTACAAAGAAAGTTCTTGTGCAAGTTGGCACTATGGATGTGTTTAGTTACCAACTTGAGTGGGAGTGTTAGAGTTAAATGGTATTTTGGTAAAACTGTATGATGTAGTGAGGAAATTGTGTAGCATATAGCTAGAAAATATATGGTCATGTATTTTGATGACCTGACCTTTTAAATCTGTGTAAATATTCTCTTTTAGTTGAAATGAAGAGATTGTTCTCCTTCAATTGTCTCTCTATGGAATAAATTTTACATTCAACAGGATGTTGCCCATGAATCGACTTTGCACACTTCGATTGTTGCAAGAGGGTGAGAAAAAAGGTAGTGCACATTGGGAAAGTGAAGCAATGACGACAAATTGGGGTTGAGGAAGACGACGACATGAGGGTAGTGGGGAAGGAGAGTGGTGGCCGTTAGGTGGGAGAGGTGTTGGGGCTAATGGAGGAAGTTGTTGTGTTAGGGTAAAAGAATTAGGGAAGGTGGAGAGAGCGGTGAGAACGAGATCAATCTCCCAGGTGAAGGTCCTTAGTTCCCGACGATGAGAGCGGTGAGAACGAGATCAACGGTGGTTCTTAATGAGCACCCCTATGGCGGCTTCCTGAACCTCGGTCACTACGTCCTCCCCAACCACTTAAGCCGCTAGATCTCGCTGAGAGAAGGCGATGAGATCAGAGATGAGAGAGTGGAGGAGAAGGCGATGTAAGGTGGAGGGAGATTATGAAGGAGAAAGGGGGACATTTTGGTAAAATCTCATAAACTTCATAAACTCAAATTCCTCCCTAATCACTGATCTCTATCTTTTCTATTTCTTAAGAGATGTTTTGAAGTTTTGTAAGTTCAAATAATATTTATCTGAAATTTTCTCTTAATTATTTCTCCCCCCTATATATATAAACTTGTATATATATTAAAGTATATCATACCTAGAGCTTGAGCAGCAGTGATGCGTTCCCTGGGGTGGCGGGTGAGCATCTTACAGAGAAGGTCCTTAGCACCTGGTGAAATGCTTGTCCATGGATTTCCTTCTAAATTAATACAACCTTCCTTTATGGCTCTATCCATACTTGCTCCTGGTACTTCACCGCATGTTTAATTGATACTTGTCAAGCCTCACAACAGCTACTATGATAACACACGCCTTTGGGAAAAGCATCAATGTAACAACTTTTACTAAAAATTGTACTCAATTAAAGCAGATGGAAAACATTTTTATTGAAATAAAGCAGTTAGTGGCGTCGTGTTAGGCGATGCCACTAGTGGTGTAGAGAGCCTTGATGCCACTCAGCAAAACATACTGAATTTGCTGAGTGGCGTCATGAAAGATAATGCTATTAGTGGCGCCATGTTTCATGGCGCTACTACTTTGGTGAGTGGCATCATAGTGCATGACGCCACTCACCAAAGTCTTTTTTTTTGTTGCTAAAGCCACTCAACAAAAATGATGAGAACAAGTGAAATGGCACGTAGTGTAGGGATTTTCAACCTCAAGACCAGCATTTTAAATGTCAACAATTTAAAATAATTTTACCAAAACAATTTTACCCCCAGAGCTTTTCTCTTGAGATTGAAAATCCCTACACTACACGTCATTTCACCTGTTCTCATCATTTTTGTTGAGTGGCTTTGGCAAAAAAAAAAAAAAAAAAAACTTTGGTGAGTGGCGCCATGCACTATGATGCCACTGTAGTGGCGCCATGTAATGGCGTCATCCTGCATGACACCACTCAACAAATTCAATACGTTTTGCTGAGTGGCATCAAGGCTCTCTGCGCCACTAGTGGTGTGGCCTGACACGACACCACTAACTGCCTTATTTCGGTAAAATGTTTTCCATCTGTTTTAATTGGATACAATTTTTAGTAAAAGTTGCTACATTGGTGCTTTTTCCACATATCTTTAGGCTCAATTTTGTCCTAAATTTTTTTGCCTACCCATGGATATCCTAAAGCTTTTTTCAATCAATATTGCCTTAAAAGTATTAAATAAGAAGCAAAGTCATTCTAACTGTTAAAAAACTAACATTAATATTTTTAACCACCAAGGTGGCATTGCTCCTTTTTTCTAAACATTTTTGGGACGATATTGATTGAAAAAAACTTCTGGTTCTAGATACCCACATCTCCTTCACAAAGCCTTTTAGGACAAGATTAGATGTTAACCTTATAGTTCATGCCCGTGTGTGTCTGTGTATATATATATGTAGAAAATATTAAATAAGGAGGAAAGTCGTCCTAACCATGTTAAAACTAATGTTGATCATTAACATTTTTAACTCATTGCTTCTTTTTGTAACACTTTTGGTGTAATATTGATTCAACAAAACTTCCTAAAGATACCCACGGCTTCTACATAAAAATTTTCGGGACAAAAAATTAGACCTTATCCATATATATATATATAATAGAGACTCTAATTCACATTCTAGTGTCTTTGGATTACTAGCAGTGGGAGAATAAATTATGACTGAAATTTGTATGTAATTATGATTTTGAGAATAGTTTTAGTTGTAAATGATTAAAAAATATTTTAGGAAATGAACACATTCGATCAGGTCTATCAGCCAACTTTCTCAATCATAATAAATTAGTTACGGAGAGTTTTAATATTACTCAAGTCCTAATTATAGGACATAGTTTATAGTGTAAACTATGTCCTATAATTAAGACCGGGGATATAGTATATAAAAGCAAATGTCATAATAAATTTAATTTACCGCCTCGAAAAGGAAGTCTTCCACTGAGTATAGAATGCAATATAACGCCAGCACTCCATATGTCTGCTTCCTTCCCATATTTGTAATTTATAACTTCTGGAGCTGTGTAAGGAGCAGTCCCTACTCTATCCTCCTCATATCTTCCTAACAACGAAACGAAAAACAGAATGCAGAATTTAGTGTGCGCACGTGTTTATAATCTTAATAGAACTTTCGATTTTGGTCTTGTAACTTGGTGGCACTAATTCTCTCCTACAAAGGAAAGTTAGTTAATTTGTTAAATATGTCCTAAATTGATGCATTTTCTCAATTTTACTCTTGTTTATAAACGGTATTCTCAACCCTCTATCCCATCTATTTCTCTTTCCTACATGAATTAATTCATTTTTACTTACATTTAATGTAATAAAGTATTACATTTAATGCTTGAACTACTTTTTAGGGTTTTTTTTTTTCACTTTTAACCATGATAGTCCTTTTGAAAATTAAGTTTTAAACTTTTATAAGATGATTAAGAGGTTCTAATAATCAATGCTCTTTCATACAGAGTTTAACAGTGACACTGCCATAAACTACTATCTAAGTGGATTTACAATAAAGACCAACTTTTTTTTTTTAAACTGGACTTATAAAAAGAATCTGGTAAGTGAGAGGTTGTTAGTTTAACCTTGTCTATAACCTCATGTCTAGGACATGTCCCTCGATTTTCTTTTCAGAATCTAATGATCGACTAGTCAGAGTATTATAAAATATAGTGTCTTTTAACAACTAGTGTACGTTAAAAACCCTCATGAATCGATGTTAAAAACAATTCCTGCAGTTCGTAGTGGATGGATTCAAACAGAGGACGAGGACGACGAAGAAGAAGAAGAAGGTTTTATACATACCTTCCTTTATAAAAACCGAAACACCAAAATCCGAAAGTTTGAGAAGTGCATTGCTGTGGTCACTAGTGGAGAACAATAAATTCTGAGGTTTGACATCCCTATGCATCACATGGACAGAGTGGCAAGCATGAACAGCTTCAAGAATCTGCTTGCAAATTCTAGCAGCATTGCTTTCATCGTATCGCCTGTTCACCGGGAGTTCGCCGCCTGCACACAAATCCATGACAAGATGAACAAATTTTTCATCTTCATGAACACTTTTGAAATCCACAATATTGGGACTCCCACTAAGAAGCTGCATGATCTCAACCTCCTTCCCTATATTCTTTTCATGATCAGCTTGACTTCTCATCATCATCACGTCATTAGTCCTCATCTTTGAAATCTTCTTGCATGCATATGATCTACCTGTTGATTTCTCAGTGCAACGATAGGTCACCCCATAAGTTCCTTTACCCAGTACTTCATGGATTGTGTAGAACTCATTCACATCCTCAAATGGCTTCCGAAGAATTGTATCAGGCTTGGACTTAAAATGTTTTTGATCCACTGACGAAATCCACCCATGTCTTGATGAGAATACCAACTTGTGTGCGTGTGATGAAATTATAGCTGGATCGAGGAGATTCTACTCCTGAAACTTCTCCAACCTGATTGAGTCAACAGAAGATGGATGTTCAAAGATAACATTAATCTTTAAGATACAAGGACGACACAAGATTAATGAATATGTTCCAAGTTATGAATTTTCATATCATGAAAGTTGTCAAATTCACATGTGTAGTTACACATTAACTTATGAAATTTTCACAACTTCTCTAGGTAGGAAAATCTTGTTGTCAAAGTATCCTCATGTAGTTGTAAAACTAAGCAACTTGTCAAAATCAGGGGCGGATTTAGGGGGGTCTAGGGGTGGCCCCTGCCCCCTAAAATTACATAATTGAACTAATTTTTTTTAGAAATTATGCTTTAGTCTCTTAAAAATTTTAATCTTTTCATTTTAGTCCCTATTTAAAAGTGTTACAAAAGAACTAAACTGAAAATATTGAAATATTTAGAGTAAATACCCTTTCTGGTCCCTAACAAAAAACACGGACCCCATTTTGGTCCCTGACAAAAAAAAAGTCCTTTTTAATCCATAAAAATGACGAATAAGGGTCGATTGATGGACATTTTGATCCCTCACAAATTTCCAAAAGGGTTCTTTTTAGTCCTATAAAAAGGACGAATAAGGGTATTTTTTTTGTCAGAGACCAAAATGGGGTCCGTGTTTTTTGACAAGGACCAGAAAGGGTATTTATTCAAATATTTATAAGTTCAAAGCATAATTTCCTAAAATTTTGGGTCCAATTCTGTAATTTTCACCCCCTAATTTCAAATACTGACTCCACTGGATTTTATTCTGTAATTTTCGCCCCCCCTAATATTCATTCTTGGCTCTGCCCCTGGTCAAAATTTGCATATGCACTTGTGAAAGTTGAGACATTGACTTGTGAAATTTCATAATTTTTCCAAATAGGAATATCTAATTGTCAAAATAGGCTCATGCAGTTATCAAAATAGGCATAAGAACTTATCAAAATTTACACATGCACTTTGTGAAAGGTAATAAGAGCAATTCGGTAGCTTTACGGAATTAATCACAATAATCCTTAGGGACTTTTTTTACAAGGCAATTTGGTACAAAACTTTTTTATAATTTTTGTAGTCCTTAGACTTGCCGGTGGTTTTCCCCGAAAATATATATATAACTGAAATTACAAACAACGAACGATGAAGTTGTGAGGGAACTTGGAAAGCACAATTAATGGAGGGATCGGAAAAGAGAGCAACAGCAGAAGAAAGATCGGAGCTAGGAAGAAGACGATCAGATCTCGCAACCTTTAACCAAACTAATAAATTTTCAATCAAAGACATACGTAGGACGCACAAAATTAAAGGGAAAAAAGAATTAGGATACATAGTACTGAGGCGATGGGATTCGCCGGAGAAGATAAGTGACGGCGGTGGATTCCACGTTCCAAACAGGCGAAGGCGATCAATGGCTCCAACCGGACTAAGCAGGGACGCGAGTGTTTTAATCACACTCCTTTGTCAACTACTTTATAATCCTTATTTTGATCAAAGCTCATCGATCAGTACAGCTTGCTTGATGTTTTAGGATGCTGAAAACGCCTTAACCCAAAAATATATATATATCTCTTTATAGTAATGATAAATTCTAGGCTCCAGCCGGACTAAACAAGGACGTGAATGTTTTATTCACACTCCTTTGTCCACTAGTTTATAGTTTATACTGTATGTATCCGGTCCTAATTATATAATAAAGTTTGTACTGTAAAATGCTCATCCAAGAACTTGCTTACTACAGCTTGCTTTGATATTTTAGAATGTTGAAAACACTTTAACTGGGAGAGGAAAAAAAAAAAGCCTCTATAGTGATAAATTCTAGGGAAATTAAATTTTGGGTTAATGTGCATTTTTGCCAACAAACTATTACCCGAGGAGCGTCCAGCACAAATATTAATTAAGCGTATCTTAAATACCAACAAACAATTAAAAATGTGCAGATTAGCCAATGAACTTTTAAAAAGGTGCAGTCAGCACAACACCGTTAGAAAAAAGTTAATGTCTGTTATCTAAGGTGCAGATTGGCCAACGAACTATTATTTCAGGAGCACCCAGCACAAAATTTTTTTACTCAGGAGCTCCCAGCACAAAATTCTTAATTTCACTAAATTAAATAATTTTTTTCTATTATCATTATTCAAAACTACTTGTATAGATATCTATGGACAAAAATTACTCATTTGCCAAAATAAACAAAAGTTTTAATTAAAAATATAATTATATGATTTAATAAAACTCAAGATGTTTTATAATTTATTATATATGTTAAACAAAAAAATTATATGATTTATTTTTATTTCAGAAGAAATTTATGTGAGTTAATAAATTCATTTAATGTTAATAAAATTTTAAAAATCTAGAAAGAAATGAAATGAGTTTAATTTTTATTTTTATAAAAAGAGTTCAATGGATATCAATATTGACACTTAATAATATAAATCCGACAACTTGATAATATTTTGGTTAATTAAATTATCTATTGATTATATCAATATGGGACTTGTTGAAAATTTTTTTTTCATTAATTAAGTATCTTGGAATAGCCTCAGCAAATTATTTATGAGACTTTAAAAAAAAAAAAATCAACAAGTCCCATATTCATATAATGAATAGATAATTTAATTAACAAACATATCATCAAGTTGCGATTTATATTATTAAGTGTCAATGTTGATATCCATTAAACTCTTTTATAAAAATAAAAATTAAACTCATTTCATTTCTTTCCCGATATAATAGATTTTTGGATTTTTAAATTTTATTAACATTAAATGAATTTATTAACTCACATAAATTTCTTCTAAAATAAAAATAAATCATATAATTTTTTTTATTTAACATATATAATAAATTATAAAACATCTTGAGTTTTATTTAAATCATATAATTATATTTTTAATTAAAACTTTTGTTTATTTTGGCAAATGAGTAATTTTTGTCTATAGATATCTATACAAGTAGTTTTAAATAATGATAATAGACAAAAAAAAAATATTTAATTTAGTGAAATTAAGAATTTTGTGCTGGGAGCTTTTGAGTAAAACTTTTTGTCTTTGGGTGCTCCCTGGAATAAAAGTTTGTTGGCCAATCTGCACCTTAGATAACTGACATTAACTTTTTCTAACAGCAAGTCTTCTGCACCTTTTTAAAAGTTCGTTGGCTAATCTGCACATTTTTAATTGTTTGTTGGTATTTAAGATACGCTTAATTAATATTTGTGCTGGACGCTCCTTCGGTAATAGTTTGTTGGCAAAAATGCACCTTAACCCTTAAATTTTTTATCTTTGAAGTTTTGACTCATTTAAATTTAAGTTCGGATAATTTAGTTCCTAAACTTTTAACTTGTTTTTCACCCAGATTTTGATTTTTTTCATCATTTATAATTTTGTCCCCTGTTGACTCAGCCCAAAGTGAATGGCATATACAAAATCTCAATCTCATATCCAACATTCTGCCCAAAGTTGACATGAAATACAATTGCATGCTACACGAGACTCTGGAGTGCATGAGCCACCACCAGTGAGTCAAAATCAAAAGTGGCATTGATGAGTGCTTTGTTGGAGGATAACTAGAAAAAAGCTTCTTTCGGCTGATCTTGTTATTGTAGAGAGGAAAAACTTTCAAGAGGCAAGAAATAAAATGATTTGATAACCACTCATAAGTTAACAGTTCCCTTCTACAGCTTCTCATATGAAAAACAAGTTACAGCGCCGGATAGAAGAAATTAAATTTGAAATGGCTCAATTTTGATAATCTTAGCTTTTACAAAACGCTGTGCATGCTATACACCCTTGACATGGCTCAATTTTGCCTATATAACATTTGAAATTTTGATAATCTTAGCTTTTACAAAACGCTTCAACATCAGATTGGAATTTGGTACCAATCAATCCATCAGATATGGATCAAAACTATGTTCACTGCGTAAGAATCTAACCCGGCTCTTCACAAGAAGAAAACAAGGACTATATATATAACCGCCCAACATTCATCTCATAAACAGAAGAACAATAATCTTTAATATAAACAATAATTCAGCTCAGGTTTACATTTAACAAACCGGATCTTTACCCTATCCCTGAAATAAAAAATCACCCTTCTTCCCAGGTGAGTTTCTACTTCCAAACAAGTCAACAGTAAACAGACAAAACCAATCTAAATAAAAATTGAACCTTTACATGCCTAAGAAATGAAATGGAATATTCGAGTGACATTCGGGTTGAAAATTACGATTGAAATGGCTGAAACTCTTCGCGGAAGTAGAGTTCTTTTTCGGTCAGGATCTCGAATACAGCATGCTCGAGAAATATAATGTATAGTGTGATTCAGAATAACTTGCCTTGTGGGTTTCCGCTCCTCATCATTGCACAGAATTCATCATAATTGATTCTACCATCCTGGAAAAACATAAAAGGGTTGAGCATTAATTAATGAGCTATAACATAAAAAGGTTGATTCTAGCCATCTAATTGATAAAATATATGATTACATTGTCTGTGTCAACTTCTGATATGATTTCCTTGATTGTGCCTTCATCGCCCATGCCATATTCTTTCATGGCCGTTTCAAGTTCATCCATTGTTATGAACCTGTAATGAAATTAAACAAAGGATATGTATTAATGCTTCAGAAAAAAACCAACCACACTAATTTAGCATGATTTTGAGTTCAACGTGTTCCTTTACTAACCACTAGCCAGTGCAGAAAAAACCGGTAAAAAATCCTTGTTTAAAAATTTTATTGGCCAAAAGGACTTGAATTGGAGTATGGGTACTTTGTGCGTATATAATCCTATAGAGTACTGGAACTTTTTATACATAAAAACATATCAAGTCTTTCTGACCAATAAAATTTCCTAACAAGGACTTTTCACCAATTTTCCCCACACGTTATCGGTTATAGGAATATGAATATGAATATGAATAGAAGGACTCACCCGCTGTGATCTTTATCAAAATACTGGAAGGCTTTGTTGAGATGCTCATCTCTTTCTAATCTATGTCTATGCATTGTGGCAGTGATGAACTCTATGTAGTCGATGGTACCATTTCCATCTACATCAGCCTGAAATTTTGGCAATGAAATATATAAATTTGGAAGATCACAGAGAAAATTATTTTGTGTGAAATTGTCAGATAGAAAATATCTTACAGCTTCCATAAGCTGCTTCACTTCAGCCTCTGTGAGCTTGGAGCCAAGTCTCTGCAATCCCTCCTTTAGTTCCTCATAGGTGATCGTACCGCTGTTGTCGGTGTCCATATTCGTAAACATTGCCCTCAACCCTTTGATCTCTTCTTCGGAGAGATTTTCCGCAATGACCTAAAAATGAATTTAGCATCATAAACACATCAGTGCAACAATTGAATATCCTCTCTCTAAATATACAACTATAAACATGATACTATATGTTGTTTTACAGACATGTTTTACTGTCAAACTTTCATTTGGTTCAATCCCTTGCTTCTTTACTCTTTTGATTCTATTTACAGAGCAGAGAGAATATTTTTGTCCTTAATATAAGTCACCTCATTAAATTTATTATATGAATGTGCAATTTTACCCCTAATTTATTGTTCTTGGACTTCTCAATTCTCACTCATTTCTTCATATGAAATAAAGGTAAAGTTGGAAAGTTATTAAATGTTAAAACAGAATGGGATTTAAGGTTTTTCTTGGTTCAATTGCCTTATAAATAGGAGCAGAGGAGTAGCATGCAGCAAACAGCACAGTAACTAATCTTTTCATGACTTGTGGATTGACTCACCTTCAGGGCAAGTTTCTTTAGCTTATTCATTACTCTGAATTGCTTCATTCTGGAAAGGACAGCGCTATCTATCGGCTTGTCAGATGCATTGCCATCTTCTCTAATCCATGGGTGCTCTATTCAGCCATACAGTAAATTAATTCAGTTAGTTGAGAAATGAATATGAATCAAAGAAAATATTCAAGAATGTTAGTCCATATGACAATGACAATAATTAGAATCCAGTAAGTCTTATAACTAAATAATACACAGTCACTTCCTTTTTATTTTCCTTTTTTTATTATTATAACTAAAATACAACAAGCAATTGACACAGTAAAAAATCTAGCCAATGGAAAAAACAGTACATTTGTGAAATTAGAGTGTAAGAGGTTAAACCATCTAAGATTTACTCATAACAGATGCAAAGTTAAATGCTTAATGACATATGTTCATAACCTACTTGTGCCTTATTTACATAATAGGAGTACTTTTTTTCTTAGAACTCTGGTCTGGACCTATGAGAACTTTTCCAGACAATTTACAGAAGTAGAAAATGACGACATTCTAAAGATTCATCTATATGTGGAAGGTTACAGTGTTGTAAAGTAGACGTTTGGCTCAATTGACACTGAGCACCTCCTTAAGCCTTGCTTAAATATGAGGTTGTCTGTTTGACCTCCCGTGGGTACTATGTGTGCATGAGTTCCTTCCGTTGAGTGAAGGGTGGCAAAAAAAAAAAAAAACAGAGAACAACAGAAGTTACATACCAAGAACCTGAGCAGAAGTAATGCGCTTTTTCGGGTCTTGTGTCAGCATCTTACGAACAAGATCCTTGGCACTGTCTGATATGTTTGGCCATGGTTGACTTTCAAAATCAATATGACCTTCCAAAACGGCATCAAATATTCCCTTTTCAGTCTCTGCAGCACATACGGAATAGAAGTCATTAGTCAGGCTATAGAAGTAATGGAGAAAATGGAAAGCGAAGAACAATAGGCTCTAATGCAACACAATAATCCCACTATGGAAAAGGAATGTCGCAATTTACCAGCCCAAAAAGGAGGTACACCACTGAGTAAGATATACAATATCACTCCTGCGCTCCAAATGTCGATTTCCTTCCCATATCTTCGCCGTAGGACCTCAGGAGCAACATAATAAGCACTCCCAACTATATCCCGATAAACCTTTCCTGAGCAGAAGTCATTTATGAAGAGATAAATCGTCACATCAGGGAAAAAAAAAGTAGCTGCCAAATATGATAGAAATGGACATTTTCTTTGTAAATTTTGACCATGACACCTGAGATGCCGTTTAGGTTAAATAGAGCCATCAATTCTAAACATGTACACATCACTTAGAGTCCAAGAGTTTCATGTAACCCAAGATCTTAACTTGTACGACACATGGAATGAAGGGGAATACTTGGTTCTATTTCTGCTGATCAACCATCTCAGTTGACTTCAGCTGTGGTTCAAAAACATTGCTTTTTATAACATTAATAATTATGAATAAGATGGAATATCTGAATAATCCACCACTTCAGAACAATAATGATATCGTCATGAAAGCCAACAAGTTGCATTATATATTTTTCTAGCAGAGATAAGACAGAGGTAAAAAGGCCATCTCACCCAGAGAGCTCAGGAGATTCTGATAAATCTAATGACCAAAACCCAAGGAAACATAATTGATGGGGGAGAAAATTTTACCTTCCTCAATGAAAACAGACAGACCGAAATCTGTGGCTTTGAGAAGTGCCTTTTCATCCTTACTGGACAACAAGAAATTCTCAGGCTTGAGATCTCTATGCATCACACCCATAAAGTGACAGATATGAACAACATTAACAATCTGTCTACATATAGACGCAGCAGCTCTTTCACTGTAATGTCCCTTGGCGATAATCCGATCAAAGAGCTCACCACCTGCACATAGCTCCATCACAAGATGAACAGAATGACTATCTTCATAAGCACCTTTGAACTCCACAATATTAGGCTGCCCACTCATGTGCTGCATGATATGAATCTCCCTCTTCATATCCTCCTTATCAGCTCTGCTTGTAAGCTTCCTCTTCGAGATTGACTTGCAAGCGTATGGTCTACCAGTTGAAATCTCAATACAGAGATAGGTCACCCCAAATTGACCCCGTCCCAGTTCCTTCCCAATCCTGTAAACTTGCTTCACATCTTCGAATTGCTTCCCCAGAATCGTATTCTGGCCGGGCTTATTGGGATTTATTGGAGCCCTAGAAGAGGGTTTTTCGGGTAACTGATGAGAAGTAGGTTTCGGTTGATTCGAATAGGGTTCATGGGTTTTGTAAGTCTGCGCTGCTCCGGTTTCCCCAACTGATCTGTATCCATTATAATCTCGCCTGGAATCTTGGCTTTTACCCAAACACTGACCCATTTTCCGATGAAATCCTCAGAAGAAAGTTCTTGAAGCTGATCCAGTGAAGAACAGGCGGGAATTCAGAGAACTACAAAGGGGATTTTAGATCAGAAGAAATCTGGACACCGATGCGGATCGTTGTGAAAGTAAAGAAAACGGTGATTAATCAGAGAAGAAAATTGAGTAATAGAGACAATAAGAAGAAGTCAGAGAAGAAGATGATGCGAAGGAGGGCGAAGAGACAAAGAAGGAATAGCCAAGTTTTATCCTGAGAAGAAGAAAAGGTTGAAGAAGAAAGGATGAAAGAAAAGTATAGCTTTTTGAAAAGCGTGGAAGTGAGAGGAAGAGAAGTACAAGAAGAAAACAGAGGAAATAAAAAATGATGAAAAAATTGTGAAGACACAGGGAAGTAATAGTTTTCACAAGAGGACAGAACAGAGAGCCTCGATTAACAACTAAGCTGAGAGAAATGGAAATTGGGTTAGTTGAAGTCGGCACAGTGCAATATCATTGTTTTTCTTAGCTCGATTTATAGTGGTGGTTTTCGGTGCTAGAAAAATGAAAGAATAGAAGGATTTAGAACAAATTAAAAAAAAAAAAAAAAATCCTTTAACACGTTTTAGAAGGGAAGCAGCTAAGAAAGTCTTCCTACTAACTTCAGACAGTTAACTTTTTGGCGCAACCGCGTTTTTACTAGTAGTTTTTATGGGTTTTGACTTTTGACTACAATATAGTTAGCGAAGTAGTACAATGTTGTTTTTACAATGTTTTTATTATCCTCTATTAACAATTAAATTCTTATATTATTAAATAAAAATTATTTATTCACTAACTTCACAGAGATGTTGTTTTTGGTCTTCTTAAACTCTTTTTCATTAGACTTCATGCTACTCCATTTTAACTTTTGACCACATTGTTGTGAGGTAAACAGAAGGAAAATTATGGTGGAGGAATTATATAGATCTTAAATTAATTTTTTTTTAAAGAAAAGTTAATTATCACGGATTTAGTTATTTGTAAATATAAACACTTGACATATAAATAAATAAAAAATTAACTTGTAAATGAGAGAAGAAATTTCAATATCAACACCTTTTCGTTAAATTAATGGTAAAATACTGAATAGGATGAGTAATAAACAATTCAGAGACTTTGAAATAAACTGGTTTCGTTGTCACGTTGACGTGTAATCTTCTCAATTAAGCATAATTAAAATTCGAACTCTTGGGGATAGGTGCCTAGAGTAACGTAAATGTCATCAATATAGAAGATAAATAAAACTAATAGTAAATGAGGGGTTATAAAAAATTTTAAATATAGAAATAAAAATAAATGTTTTTAATAATTATAATTTATGATTACACGTTTTTTTAATTATGTGAACACGCTATTTAGTTGGAATTGAGTGAAGTTTATCCAAAGGTTTAATGGAATTTATGAAAGTCCAGACGGCAAATGATGATTGGGTGTGTGAAGGCGATGATGTCGCACAAACAAACAAAAATGAATAATAAAAAAGGGGAAATTATAGAAGCAGATTGTTGAATTTGAACTGCATCGACGTGAATATTCATGTGAATCCTTTAATTTTTAAAAAAGAATCTAACGTCTGCATGACGTCAACACGGAGATTGTGCTCATGATGTTTGAATTGCTTTCAATCTTTCTGTATAAATAATATCCTTCAATCTTATTCACATAAAGGCCAGTTCGGCAGAGATAATGTGTTTTGAAAAGGGATTTGAATTAGCATCGTGCCCGTTTGAGATTCAAAGGGAAGGAAAGGAAAATAAAATTAAAAAATACTCTCTCCATTCATTCTTTCAATCAAATAACGAGATTATAAAAAATAGTTAAAAAAATTAAATATAATAATTATGTAGGAAATTTAATTCCCCCCTCCCAATGTCACTATTTATAAAGGGGAAGAGAAAATAATAATGAGAAAAATGTATATAGTATAATAATTAATTGAGGGTAAAATGAGAAAAAAATACATTTATTATTGAGACAATTTCAAAAAAGATCTTATATTTTTTAAAAAAAAAAACCAATTAAAAAAGTAACTAGCGTAACTTCTTTTTGGGCGTGAATTATTGTAACTTTATGTGAATATCCTGGTCCTACTTTTAAATTATTGATCATCTCATATCAATTCAATAGTCCACAATTTTTTACAGAACACAAGAATTGTTGGCTGCTAAATAATCTGCAAACTGGAGAAGAATGTAGTATGGTATTTTCGGTGTGCAGCTAGATGATTTGGGGATGGAGAAACAAGTTATTATTTGAAGAAGGGTTTAAGATGCCTGCTCGTCCTGAATTTATTGTCCAGAATTATGTTAGAGAATGTATCATCTCGTTAAATAGATTTGATGACCTTGAGTTGATAAAGAAGCCAAGGGAAATTAAATGGAATTTCCCGGAAGAGGGGTGGGTGAAACTAAATTTTGATGGTCTTTGCAAAAGATGTCCGAGCCGAGGGTATTGAGGAGGAGTGATATATGGTAGCTGGATTTGTGGGTTCGGTAGGAAGTTAGGACGGTGTCAGGCTCTGGCTGCTGAGATTTGGGGGTTTGTACAGGGCATTAGATTGGCGCAGAGTCTGGGTTGCAACAAGATCATTGCAGAAGGAGACTCAAAGATGGCTCTACACATTATTCAAGATGCCTAGATCCAAGGAAGGACAAGGGACAGAATCCTGAATGCATGGCCAGGGGCGGATCCAGAAATTTACGGAAGGGGGGGCACAATTTGCGGGGGTTCGGGGGCCACGCCCCCGAATTTTTTTTTAAAGAAAATTTTTAAATATAAATGGAAAAATAAGGCTAAGTACGGTTAGAAATAGCAAAAATGCTGTTAAAAATAGCAAGGCTGGGCACTAAATAAGTTCAAGCACATATATTTTAATAACAAAAGTATATTACAATAAAAATAATTACAATGTCATCCTTCTAAACTTTATTTTTTAGAATTCCATAGTAATTGTCTTATTATCAATGCTATCAAATACATCTTTTCCAATATAAGACATTAAGCAAATGGTGAAAGTTTGACTCAAAGAAGCTGACTATTTGATTATGCAAAGAAGAAGTTTGATTCTGCGATGCGAAAGGATTCTCTAGTATTTAAATTTTACCCTAAATTTTTTTTTATTAAAAAAAAACATGTCAATTTTAAGGGGGGGCACTTGCCCCCCAAGTCACACACCTGCGTCCGCCATTGTGCATGGCTACGAGATAATAACAATGAGCTACAAATTTGCTTTTCTCACATTCTGCAAGAAGGCAATGTTGTGGCAGATTGGTTAGCAAAGCATAGCTTTATTTGTAACGATGATTTTACTATTTTAGACTCTCCACCAACAGGGGTGGTAGATTTTCTGTTCAGGATATTGTGGGAGTTGTTTACCCACGGCTAAATCCTGGTTAATTTCTTTTATTGAAGTAATAGGCAATTAAGCCCCAATTTTTAACCCAAAAAAAAAAAAGAATATATTAAGAGAGTTCAATATCAATTAGTTTAACATTGAATTATATTGAAGACATATAAAGTTGAGGTGAGTTCTATCAATTAATTGACCTTTATTTTGACAAAAAGACAACATCAACCTATTCCTATACTTAAAAACTTAATATAGTATCACAATCATTCGATCAGTGAAAAAAACAAAAAGAATATTATAGACTTAAAACATCTTAAACTAAAAAGAAAAAATAAAGTTGAGTGATCTATCAATTGATTTAAGTGATATATGTTATGTATCCTTAGATTATATATTAGTTTATTAGTTAAACTAATTAGTTTAGAAAAGAAATAAAAATAGTTTAAAGTAATTTAATTAGCTTCCTTTTTTTTTTAATTGCCCATTCAATGTTTAGAGCTTCGTCATGACTAATCCAGATCCGACCTAAGTCGCACGTGGGTGAGTGTCCCAGCAAGGCTTTTCTGCATTCACAAGGCTCAAACTCGAGACCTTGTTTAAGTAACACAAGCCGCTTACCACTTGTGTAAACCCCCATTGGTTTAATTAGCTTCCTTAATTTCTCTAAAAAAAGTCAATTTAAATGTTGTTCTATAATTAGGACCAAAACAAACTCCTAAATGTTATCCTATAATTAAGACCGGAGGGAGTAATTAGGATCCGAGGGAGTATTTTATATAAAATAAAAATAATTTTGAACAACCCAATATCTTGAACAACAACACTCTTAGGATGCCATCATCCAATATGCTCCTATAATAGCACATGGACGGAATGAGCTCCAAAAATTATAAATTAAATTACATTCTATATTAAGAACATTTTTGTAATATAAATATAATTAGGACCGGGTATTTAATAACTTCACAGAGATGTTGTTTTTGGTCAAACTCTTTTTCATTAGACTTCATGCTACTCTTTACCTTTTGACCACATTGTTGTGAGGTAAAGAGAAGGAAAATTATGGTGAAGGAATTATATAGGTTTTAAATTAGATTTTTTTTTGAAAAAAAATTATCACGGATTTAGTCATTTGTATATATAACCACTTGACATATAAAAAAAATAAAATAACTTGCAAATGAGATAGAAAAAACAATCAATCTGTTATTTGAAATCTTTTTTTTTTCTCAGGACAATTTAGGGTGTTAAGTAAAATAAAACCTCTGTTTTTGCAGGGACGAAAGTGACAAGCTTAGTCATAAATGTGACATGTATTTTTCAAGGTTATATTTTTCAAGCTGTTGAAAACTTTAATTTATTAATTTTTATATCAAATAAACTTAGTTAAATTTACTTAAAAGGAGTCTACTCTTTACTTTATCAATGTTTAAGGAAAATTGATTTTTACTATTGTCGATATCTTGAGTCTTGCTTTAATCATAAATAAGGGTTTAATGTTTTTGTTTTTACTGCAATTGTCACTACTACAAAAAATGGTTTTTGCATCTCAAAAAGACGTCTTTTTTTTTTTTTTAAAAAAAAAGAAGTAAAAAATAAAGACGGTGACATTTTTGTAATTATATGTAATAAAAGTTGACTTTTGGCGTTTAAGTTTTTGTAATTATAACTTAGACACCAAAAGTCCCGCGAGAGACACTTTTGGAGTCTAATTTTTAAACTTAGACTCTTAGACTCCAAAAGTCATGCTTTTGGAGTCTAAGTTTAAAACTTAGACTCCAAAAGTCATGTCTATGTCAGGGGGTTATATGTGGGGCCCGCGAGAGACACTTTTGGAGTCTAAGTTTTAAACTTAGACTCCAAAAGTCATGTCGTACAGCAGAAAAAAATGTCACATCATGTAGTAGGTAGAGCTGGGAATCAGGGCCGGCCCGGCCCTCCAGGGCTGGCCCGTGAAGGGCCAGGGCCTAACAGGGCCGGCCCTCCAGGGCCTGAGGTAAGAAAAACATCTGTTTTTCAAAGCCCGGCCCCGGAAATTACTATTCCAAATTTTAATTAATTTTCCTATGTTTTTTTTTTAAGAAATATAATTAGTAAATTACATCACAAATCATCCAACAAATAAGCGCAGTCACTAATTCATAATCAAAAGCAAACTATATTCACAAATAACTCACATAAAACATAAGAAACATATCATTAAGCGACATTAAAACGATGACTATTATTGTAATAAATAATTTAATCTGTTAAACATAAGAGTAATTTTATTTGCAACAAATAATAAATCAAATCATAAAATTAGAGTATAGTTATTATGTATTTATAGTTAAACGGATAAATAACTCTATAATAAAGACAACATATATATAAATTAATAAATTAAAAAAGGAAAAAAAGAAAAAGCTACAGTGAAAAGGGCCTCTCTCGCCCTTCCGTGTTTCGTCTGTGATCCGTCTGTGCTCGATCTCTGTCAATCTTTGGTGCTCGTTCTGTGTGGCTCTTCCGTGCTTGATCTGTGTCGCTCTTCCGACTGTCGCTCTTCCGACTATGTTGCTCTTCCGACTGTGTAGCTCTTTCGGCCGTGTCGCTCTTCCAAGCTTGAGGTTAGATCTGGAATTTTGGATCTGTTAGTCTGATTATTGTTAGATCTAGAATTTTTTTCATTTTTCCTTGGGTTATTTGATTTTTTTTTTTTTTGTTTCCATTGGACCAATGTTCTCTATCTTCAATTTATGGTTTCTTTGATTTTTTGTTTCTATTTGCTTCTCCTTTCCAGTATTGCTTCTCCAATCAAGAAGTTACTGTGATCTGTATTTAATTTGATTATGGTGAAATTAACGAAATGGTAGGGGAAGTGAGTGAAGAAATGTGTTACACAGTTGCCATTGATTTCATTTTGCTACGATTTTTGATGGAGTGGATAGTAGAGGAAGTAATCTAAATGAGTACGTCGCCTCTATTCTCCCTCACGGTGTTTTTTTTTTAAATGATATGGCGTCCTATTACCTACTTAGACGCCTTAAGTCAACATTTAAGGCGTCTAATTAAAAAATAGGACGCCGTAAGTTTTGGCTACGGTGCCTCCCAGATACACGTCCCGCAGAAATATGACGTTAAATGCGCAAAAAATAGGACGTTGTATCCTTATTTTATAGTAGTGTGTATTAAAATATTTTAATTCAAAACAAATAATTATATTTTAAAAAAAATAAAACTTTCAATATCTCAACCTCTCAAGTCAAAAGAAATTTCAATATCAACAACTTTTTCGTTAAATTAATGGTAAAATACTGAATAGAATGAGTAATAAACAATTCAGAGACTTTGAAATAAACTGGTTTCACTATCACCTTGACGTGTAATCTTCTCAATTAAGCATAATAAAAATTCGAACTCTTGGGAATAGGTGTCCATAGTAACGCTAATGTAGTTATGATTCCAACTATCCCTAGAGAAGACGTGAATAAAATGCATCTTATTGCTTGAGAAAAAATTACGCAAGCTAAGAAACATGGGGGTTTGGGTTTCAAAAATCTTCGCCGCCAGAACAAAGCATTTATTATGAAACTGTGCTGGAGTCTCTTAATTAAGAAAGATGCCCTTTGAGTTCAATGTTTGTGGTCCAAATACAATTGTGGTGACCCGTACCTACCTAATATCTCTAAAAAGAGAAACTCATCATCTGTTTGGAAAGCGATTGTTGCAGTTTGGGATACTTTTCTCAGTGGTGTTGGTAAAAAGTTTAATAATGGGGCGGGTACCAAGTTCTGGACTGATCTCTGGCTCCCTCTTGATCAACCCATCATATCCTTTATTCAGTGTCCTTCATCTGTTAACAAAGATGAGACGGTTAGGGATCATCTTCTGTCAAATGGACGGTAGGATCATCAATATAGAAGATAAATAAAATTTAATAGTAAATGAGTGGTTATAAAAAGTTTTAAATATAGAAATAAAATAAATGTTTTTAATAATTATAATTTATGATTACACGTTTTTTTTTTAATTATGTGAACATGCTATTTAGTTGGAGTTGAGTGAAGTTTATCCAAAGGTTTAATGGAATTTATGAAAGTCCAGACGGCAAATGATGATTGGGTGTGTGAAGGCGATGATGTCGCACAAACAAACAAAAATGAATTAAAAAAAAAAAAAAGGAAATTATAGAAGCAAATTGTTGAATTTGAACGACGTGAATATTCATGTGAATCCTTTATTTTCAAACAAGAATCTAACGTCAGCATGACATCACACGGAGATTGTGCACATGATGTTTGAATTGCTTTCAATCTTTTTGATAAAGGCCAGTTCGGCAGAGATACTGTATTTTGAAGGGAATGAAAAAATATCTAGCATCGTGCCCGTTTGAGATTCAAAGAGAAGGAAAGGAAAATAAATTAAAAAATACTCTCTCCATTCTTATATGGGAAAATCTCATATAAAGACGGTTGAAATACCAAAATTCTAATTTGGGTTATTAAACTTAACAAATTATTAATTAAGTTATGTGACACAATTAGAAATTTAAAATTTGGGTCATATTACATTTATATCCCTTAATTATTACAAAAAGTAAAATTGGAGACATAACAATATTCTACTTAAGAACCTAACCCAAAAAGATCAGTGAAATACCCCTATCAGCAACCCAAGATTATTTATTGTGCAACTTTGGACTAGGTTTTCGCACCATTATTAATGATTTCAAGATTTTGAGACCATGAAGTAAAAACATCCAAAATTTCTCAGAAAACACGGTCAGTTAGGTTTCTGTACCCCTGACAGACCATCTCTACCTTCTATTTCATCAACGTTAGGGTCCATCAACATCGAATTGCTGCCTGAATAAACACTCCTCTTGTTCACAGCGAAAACAAAACACAAAAGATTCTGCGAAAGTGTGACGAGAGAGCATTCATTCGGGTTTTATGAGGCAAAATTATAATATTAAAAAACAACAAAAACAATAGAGCGAGAAAAGGAACTATCGTTTGGTTAGGAGTATAACAAATTAATTTTATTTATTGGCGGTGGATATTAGATAAACTTAACTCGTGAATATCTCCTTCTTCCAGTTTTTTTGGGTCAAACACATATTCTACGCAGATTTATTGGTATATTTCGAAGCAATATTTGAAATATAATGCGAAGTCCAGGAATTAGATGAACAATCCAGTGATATGCACAAAGCTTGAGAGGGCAAACGATGGGTACGAGTAGCTTTCCTTTCCTCTTTACTTTTTTTGTCATGAGTTAGAGTTAGGGTTATTATTGGAAAATAACTAACATTTAGATATTCTAAATTGGGTCATTGACCCAATTGACCCAATTTAAGATTTGTTCAGTTTACCAACCTAATAAATAATTTTCTTATTTCAAGCGTCTTTATACAGGATTCTCCCTTCTTATATATTAAAATCTTTCAATCAAATATCACGAGATTATAAAAAATAGTTAAAAACAATTAAATATAATAATTATGTAAGAAATTTAATTTTTCCCCAAAAATACCACTATTTATAGATGGATTAGAGAAAGTAATAATGAGAAAATGATGAAAAATAATGTATATAGTATAATAATTAATTGAGGGTAAAATGAGAAAAAAATATATTTATTATTGAGACAATTTCAAAAAAGATCTTATATTTAAAAACAAACCAATTAAAAAAGTAAGTATTGTAACTTCTTTTTGGGCGTGAATTATTGTAACTTTATGTGAATATCCTGGTCCTACTTTTAAATTATTGATCATCTCATATCAATTCAATAGTTAGACTAGGGTTATTAGAATATATAAAGAGAGTTCAATATCAATTAGTTTGACATTGAATTATATTGAAGACATTTAAAGTTGAGGTGAGTTCTATCAATTAATTGACCTTTATTTTGACAAAAAGACAACATCAACCTATTCCTGTACTTAAAAATTTAATATAGCATCACAGTCATTCGATCAGTGAAAAAAAGAAAAATAATATTATAGACTTAAAACATCTTAAACTAAAAAAAAAAAAAAGGAAAACAAAAAAAGTTGAGTGACCTATCAGTTGACTTAAGTCATATTCTATGTTATGTATCTTTAAATTATATATTATTTTATTAGTAAAACTAAGAGTAAATACCCTTTCTGATCCCTGACAAAAAACACGGATTCCATTTTGGTCCATGACAAAAAAACTAACCTTTATTCGTCCTTTTTATGGGACTAAAAAGCACATTTTTGAAATTTGTGCGGGATCAAAATGTCCAACAATCGACCCTTATTCGTCCTTTTTATTGACTAAAAAGGATCTTTTATTTGTCAGGGATCAAAATGGGGTTCGTGTTTTTTGTCAGAGATCAAAAATGGTATTTACTCTAAAACTAAGTAGTTTAGAGAAAAAAATAAAAATATTTTAAAGTAATTTAATTAGCTGTTTTTTCAGTTGCCCATTCGATGTCCAAAGCTTTGTCATGACTAATCCAGATCCGACCCGGGTCGCACATCTAGCTATGGCAGGTGAGTCTCTCAACGAGGTTTTTCTGCATTCACAATGCTCGAACTCGAGACCTTGCTTAAGTGACATAAGCCGCTTACCACTTATGTAAACCCTCATTGGTTTAATTAGCTTCCTTGATTTCTCTAGAAAGGTCAATTTAAATGTTTTTCTATAATTAGGACCAAAACAAATTCCTAAATGTTGTCCTATAATTAAGACCGGAAGGAGTATTTTATATAAAATAAAAATAATTTTGAACAACCCAATATCTTAAACAACAACACTCTTAACATGCCATCATCCAATATGCTCCTATAATAGCACATGGACGGAATGAGCTCCAAAAATAATAAATTAAATTACATTATATATTAATTATGGTAGCTTTTAAAAAGTTGTTGTCTCATTTTGAAAGCAAGCACCCTAAAAAGGAAGATGAATTGGTAATATAATGGATAAGAATTAATTGATTACTATAATTAATCAAAAACGTCACATTAGGGAGATGATGATAGTGATGGCTAGTCATCCAAATTCAACTAATCTCCCATGTGATTAGCATGACGTGTCCTTTAAATAATTTGTTTATCATTAGGATATTATATCACATAGATCAGAGTGCCTTTTGTTTTAAGTACTTAAAATTAAAAAGCAATTTATAATGATTGGGGTTTTACTAATTGAGAACACTCCAATCGTGCCATGTTCTAGCTTTCTAGACATTTTTTGTTTAATAAAAATAATATTCCCTTCAATCTTTATTATGAGATACTTTCAATCATCCTCATAAGAACATGTGGGAGGGGCTACAATGATTAAATTTGTTTGAAAATAAAAATTATAAATTTACTCATATTCAAATGTGTCTTATGCTGGGAATCAAAGGAAAGGAGTATATATTTATAATTTAATTAATTTAAAATGAGTTTTTAAAATTTTGTATTTATTTCCTTACCTAATATTTTTTTCATATCTTAGAATTTAAGAAATCGCTCTTTTCTTGAAATCATATTATATCAAATTTGATAAGTGTACATGTCTTCATGTGATATGTGTGTTTGAATTAGTTTTTGGAAAATAATTTTTACGATTTACAAGGCAAGCATACCATTCTGGTCTTATTTATAAATCCACTTTGACCAAAAATTTTGGTCCTATTTATAAGTCCAGTTTCATATCATAAATGAGATTGTGACAGTTTTACCCATATTAATTGCGCCTATGAAGATAGAGAAAGAAGAAATAAATGAAAAATACCCAATCATAAATGAGGGCAGAGTTAAAAATTTACCTTATAATCATTGTATCAACTAACTTTTATTGGTATGTGAGATTTGGTTAAAGTGGACTTATAAATAGAACCAGAGTGGTATGATATAAGCTTTGTCTCGGCTTGCTAAAAATGGCTTCTAAAACTGCAGTTTGAGTGCGACCCAAAAGTTAATCTTCTCTATCTTTCTTTTATCTTTATTTTTATTTTATTTTTTTCATTTTTTATTGAAAGGCAATACAAATATTGGTAGGTTTTTCTTTTTTTGGACTGAAATATATAGGTAGGTAGCTACGAGATAACTACCAGCCATATTGTGCCCCGCTTGATTCAGTTAATTTTACAATACGAGTACTATTTATCAATTCCTCAACCATATTTAATTTGTTTATTATATTAAATAAAAATGAAAAGGTAGAAAACTAAAAGGGTTACCTAAAGTAATTGTTTTTAATATATTTTTTTAATGTGTATTCAATATCTTAAAATATTTTGTGATACAATTTTGTCCATTATTGAAAAGTTGGACAATGGATATTTTTTATAAAAAAAAAACTTATTTTTTGTCCCTTAAAAAATAGATTTCAGAATATAAAATATTTATTTGAGTAAATATCCTTTATGATTCCTGACAAAAAACACGGCCCCATTTTGGTCCTGACAAAAAATCGAACCTTATTCGTCATTTTTATGGGACTAAAAAAACCTTTTGGAAATTTGTGAGGGATTAAAATGTCCACTAATCGACCATAATTCGTCTTTTTTATGGACTAAAAAGGACCATTTTTTTTGTCAGGGACCAAAATGAAATCCGTATTTTTTGTCAGGGACCAGAAAGATTATTTACTCTATTTATTTTTATTTCTCTCTTTTTCTTTCCCCTTTCGAATGCTTACTTGTTAAATGATTATTTGAACGACCTTGCGATCCATTAGAATCACGCTGTGCCTATCATCCATCATGGCGTGTAAGTTGAGGTTCTTATTTTATTCTTCCAACTTATTTTATCATACAATTAAATCATTATCATCGTCATCATCAATATAAAATATAGCATCTATTATTTTATTATACTATCATAATTCATATTTCTCACAAAGCCATAAACTTCCATTTATTTTTAAAATAAATGGAGTCTAATTAATTTTATCTTATATCTCAAACTAAATTTCGAATGATCGTTTTTGTGATGTTTTTATTTTTCAAAGCATATTTATATACATTAGTTTTTTTAATAAATACCTTTTCTGGTCCCTAACAAAAAACACCGACCCCATTTTGGTCCCTTACAAAAAAATCGACCCTTATTTGTCCTTTTTTAGAGACTAAAAATGACCTTTTGGAAATTTGTGAGGGATCAAAATGTTAACCAATCGACCCTTATTCGTCCTTTTTATGGACTAAACAGACATTTTTTTTGTAAGGGACCATCGCGTTTTTTGTCAGGGAACAGAAAGAATATTTACTCTTTTTTTTCATAGATTTTACATATTCTGAAATTAGAGCTATGAATATTGCAACAAGGCCATCTTCGAAAAAAGAAAAGATGTTGGGCCTAAATAACATTTTCTAAAATTATAGGCCTTGTGATCTGGCCCTTCTTCTAAGTCCACGCTCTTCAATGCCCAATGGAAAATTCAGTATCGATTAGTCTCTTACGACTAAGCTTCGAATTTTCGGGGGGTGAAGTACTTATATTTAGTGTTTTAAGTGCCTCAAAGATTATAGTTATGCCTAATAATTGAATGAATAAGGTGGTAGTTACTATTTGCAACAAAT
Source organism: Acacia pycnantha (assembly GCA_025563575.1). Taxonomy (NCBI): domain Eukaryota; kingdom Viridiplantae; phylum Streptophyta; class Magnoliopsida; order Fabales; family Fabaceae; genus Acacia; species Acacia pycnantha. Next base: position 1,314,346 of record JAMWYP010000031.1, on the reverse strand, counting down.
ATACATAGTTTATTTATGCCTAAATTATGCAAAACTCCTCTAAACTTTGGGTCAGTTGTATATAACCCTTGATATTTCAAAGTTTAAATTTAACATACATATGACTTTTCATTTTTAACTGCTAACCCAATGCCATTAAATAATCATTATCTTTTTAACAAAAATTACCATGTCAGATTAGGATATGACACGTGGCATCCTAGATTTCACCTATGTAAATCATTAAGTTTTTTTACTACTCTATCATTTTTCAATTAAAATAGTTTTCTTGTATGATAAAAACTAGAACAATAATATTTTAAAAATATAAAAATAAACTTGTCATCATTTATATAACATTTACTTGTTTTCGTGGGATAATTGAGCATTGATAGCATGAAAATGTCATCATTTCTATTAAATATATTTTTGGGATTTTTGAGCATGGATAGTTTAAATATTACATTTATGTTAGAGGATAATTTTTACCCTCATTTGGTTTTTTTTATTAGTCATGCATATTTTTTCTGGAATTAGAGGTTCAACGTTTATTTTTATATTTTTCTAAATATTATTTTTCTAGTTTTTTATCATACGAAAGAACTATTTTAATTGACAAATGGTAGTAAAAAATTTTATAAATTTATCAAAATAACAAACATAATGACCTATGGTTTAATGTTATAAATCAATTTTAAGAGAGTTAAATTTAAATTTTGTTGTATAAAAAAAATTAAAATTTTGAAATGTCATGGTGTTATTTTTTAAGGTTAAATTAGACAAAACCCCATGAATTTTGTGTCAATTGCATATAACCTTATTGGCATTTCAAAGTTTAAATTTAACCTCCCTACCTTTCATTTTCAACTATTAACCTCATGTCGTTAAGTGACCGTTACATTTTTAACAGAAAATAACATGTTAAATTATGAGATGACACGTGACATCAAGTGTAAATTACTAATTTCATAAAACCTTCATGAACTTTGAACAGTGGCAGAAAACCCCATGAACTTTAATCAATTACAAATAACCCCTTGATATTTCAAAATTTAAATTTAACTCCCCTAAAATTTTAATTTATAATATTAAACCACATTTAGTTTCTTTTATCATTTTAATACATTTATTAAAAATTTTACTATTATTTTTCAATTAAAATAGTTCTTTTGTAGGACAAAAATTAGAAGAATAATATTTAAAAAAAATAAAAATAAACGTTGAACCGCTTATTCAAGAAAAAATATGCATCACAAACGAAAAAATTATCAAGGCAAAATCTATCATCTAACACAAATGTAATATTTAAACTATCAATGCTCAATCATACCAAAAATATATTGAATACAAATGATGACATTTTTATACTATCAATTCTCAATTATCGCAAGAAAGCAAATAAATGTTATATAAATGATGACATTTTTATTTTTATATTTTTAAATATTATTCTTCATTCTAGGATTTTCCACACAAGAAAACTATACTATTTTGATTGACAAATGATAGTAAAAAACTTAATAAATTTATTAAAATGATAAAAGTAACGACATGTGGTTTAATATTATAAATAAAATTAGAGTAAATATCATTTCTGGTCTCTGACAAAAAACACGGACCCCATTTTGGTCCCTAACAAAAAAAAGGTTCTTTTTAGTCCATAAAAAGAACGAATAAGGGTCATTGGTGAACATTTTGATCCCTCAATTTTTAATCCCATAAAAAGGATGAATAAGGGTCGGTTTTTTTGTCAGGGACCAAAATGGGGTCCATGTTTTTTGTCAGGGATCAGAAAGGGTCTTTACTCTAAAAATTATTTAAATTTTAATTTTGAAATGTAAAAAGATATTTGTAATTGATTGAAGTAAAGGGAGTTCCCTAAAAATATTTAAAGTTCAATGCATTTTATGAAATTAATAATTTACATTAGATGTGATGTGTCGATCAAAAAACAAATCCGTACAATTAGCATTCTCATTAAAATTTATTTCTCCCATTTCTTTCGGTGGTCAGCGTGCATATAAAACTTGAACTATCATGTCAATAAATAAAATAAAAGAAGATATTTTCTTGTTGTACCAACCAAACAAATATTAATTTTTTGTCGGCTAACATGTGTTTTCCAACAATTTCTCATTCATTCAATAATAATTAATAGCACGAGGACCACTTTGTGCGCACTTAGTACTTACCCATGATGTTATTATACTGAAGCATCGAGAATAAACTTTTAAATAATTTAAATAACCATATACACTTATTATTGTTTTCATCAGTGTAGAAATAATTCTCTTTACCTGGGACCTGGATAAGAATTAAGAAGTGATGTAAAACAAGGACAGAGAGAAAAGAAGAGAGGAGAGGAAGCATAAAAAGAAAAAGTCGAGAGAGGATAACCAAACTATTACCTTCAATTTTAATTATAAGAATATTTATGTAGTATAATTTACACTATAAAAATGTTCTTATAATTAAGATCGGAGGGAATATTTCTTATCTTAATGTAAGATATATTTGAGTAATTAATTTTAGTTCTAAATTTAAGACTTTTTATTTTATTTTTATATTTATCAATCTTTTTCTAATTTATCAGGTCCCCTCTGTAATAATTAAGGAGAAGAGGGAATGAGAAAATTAAGAAAAGATGACTAAAGTGTTTTAGGAAATGTATATCATATTAACTAATTTAACTAACTTCCTCAATCAAATCAAATTAGATAAATATGTCTTATATTAAGAAAATGGGAGAGTAATATGTAATTTACTAAAAGTCTACCGTTAACCTAGCATACGTATAATAATAATAATAATAATAATAATAATAAGATAACGATAATTCACATAAATTCAAACATTCTAGAAATATGATTAAACTATTTCTTATCCTATACTCCACAAGAAGCGAATAATTTTATGAATGTTAGGAAGAGCACAACGGATATTAAATATGCCTAATGAAAAATATCATATGTAGTCAATTAAAGTAGAAAATAAAATGAGCAACAAAATAATAGAGAAGATACAAGAATTTAACGTGGAAAAATCTCCCCCTCAATGTGAGTGAGAGCAAACAACCACGGTCAAAGCGAAAAGATTCCATCATCTTCAAAAGCAGTGGTAGAGCCAGGAATTTTTATGATGGGGGACGGAAATAAAAAAATACTATATCATAAATAAAAGCACTCAAAATACAATACCGACCTAATATACAAAAAAAAAAAAAATCAATCACATAATAACCCCACATGCATTGGGCTTAGGCGGCTTAATCCACCAAAAATAGACTATGTATATTCTAACAAATTACTCCCTGCAATCCATAATATTAGACAAATTTAGGGAGTTGATTTTTATCCAAAATATAATATATAGTTTTCATATTCGTTAACAATAATCAAGGAAGATGGTGAATAAAAAAGTCAGGGAAGATGATGATTAGGGTGTTTTAGAAAATTCATATCAAATTAACTTACTCAATCAACTTCTTTAATCTATCTAAATTAGATAAATATGTCTTAGATAAATTCATGTCAAATTAACTAGATTTTCAAAATAAAAATGATGAAATACAATAGAATCAAACAAGTTTAGCTTATTAAGCTTGTATATACATGTAGATATCTTCTTATATTTTGTTAACATACGACAATTTCAAACTCAAAAGTTAAGGACAAAAAACAAATGATTATGCGAAACTACTATATATTGAGATCAAAAGATAAGCAAGTTATACATAATAAATTTATCTTGAGTGTGGGTTTGTTTGTGTATAATAGAAATATTAAAATAAGCCACGGACTAAGAAAGAATATATAAATGCAATTCCTTGGTCCTTGCTGTAAGTAGTCTTTCATATTCTTTGATTTTTTTCAGGAAAATAAATAAATAAAAGGATTTGGTTTAATGATAGATGAAATTGAAAGCCTTCAAGTTTCTGTTGCCCAAACCTTTTCTCTGAACTCGACTAAACAGGAATTGGAATTAATCTGTAAATTTCAAGAAAAAAGCTACAAAGTAAGTAATAGCTAGAATTGTTGGGGAATCAAGATTGCTGTGTCAAATCGTTGAATCATGATTTATATAGCACTATTAATTATTATATTTGACTTAGGCAACTAATAAAATTACAATATAGCAGTGTCCTGAGATTGAATTTGATATTATGTTGAGTTTTTTTCCCCTTTATAACAATCAATCTAAACACATCTTATGCACACGCCTATATCAATGAGAATGATGTCACATTTGAGCATGAGCCTCTGCAAAACAAGGTGAAAATGCTTGACATAGGATCAGTTTTTTATTGACTAATGTTACATTTCTCCTTATACATTTTTTTTTAAAAAAAAAATTAGGGGGGGGGGGGTGGGGCCACCCCTAGCCCCCCTAAATCCGCCCTTGTTCAAAAGGAATACAATGTTCAATACTCTTGTACAAAACTCAACTATAGGATGACAACAAATTCTCCTCATCACAAAAATCACCCAAGGATTATATTAATAAAATAAAACAAATAGAACAAAAAAATATGCATCTCTCTTAGGCGAAGATACAATCTGCATGTGCCGGAATTCACCAAATGCGCAAAAGCTGCAATCATAGAACATATACCAATGTTCATGCCAGATCTAGAGAAGGTAGGAATTTATAATTCATTATCTCACCATTCAAATTTAATGTCTATATCTCTAGAACACCATCACAAAATTTTAGACCAATAGAGCCAAAAATGATCATTTGATCGTCGACTTGATCAAACTTGCTTAGGAAAATCTACAGCAGAAATGAACAGATGTTCACGAAAATTCTGGGGAAAATAGAAGACTTCAATAAATGATATGACCGTCCAGAATGAATCTATGTGTGTATAGAACCACCACGAGAAAATTCAGATCAATCTAACAAGAAATTTCGTTCTGATTGTCAGCTAGATCAAAACTGCTTAGGCTGAAAAGTTGCACTTATTCTTAACAAGTGGTATCAGAGCCATGTTGCTCAGGTTGGCTGGTTGTCATATTGTGATCGTTAAGTTGTTGACTTTGCTTGACTGATGGAGACAAAAAGAATTGTTTCTTTAAATGGCCAGAGGGTGTATATGATAGAAGCTTTGGTGGCTAGAGGCAATGTGGATGCTATAGATATGGATGCATCAAGTTTGCAACATCAAGGGCTTAATCATATCAATTAAAAAAAAAAGGAATAATGCACTTCTCGAATGATTGATGAACTAGTTAGAGTATCTTTAAGGAATAATGTCTCTTCAAGGAGGTCAAAGTTGCTTAAATGAATGCATATTGAAATTCGTGGAAAGTTTGAAGCTTGTCATGTGAATGCTGGATTGACAATGGTCTCCATATAGTCGTGAGGGGGGATGTTGGGTTTTGAGCTCCCTTTCCTATGTGGAGAAAAGCCCATGTTTGAATTGCCCAAATTTTATATATTTCCTATTTTATGGAAACAAAATCAAAAATAGGAAAAAAGGAAAAGAGTGAGAAAAAGAAAAAAGAATAAAGAAAGTTTCATAATTGTTCTTCGTGAGAAAAAAATATTCTATTAGAGTTTTCTAATTTGAGGTTGTGTCTCATTTATTTAAATGGAGAGAGGGCATATTAAGTTTAATAGCAGAGAGGCCCTGCAGAGGCCGAATGGGTTAAAGTTGAAGAAGCATAATGTTGCAGCCATGTGAGAAAAAAACACAGCTTAACGTGTCAGTATTGATAAATTGGTGTTTGCTCATTCATTGTCCATTGGATCGAGAAATTTGGTCAGCAAGTTTAGGACATGTTCATGGTTAGGACTTTTTTTTTTTGGATTGCTTTATTCTCTAGTGTAAGCTTGTAGCTTTTGTTATTTAGCTAGATGATTAAATGAGTCAGTGCATTTTTTGAGACTCTCTTGTACCCTGATTTGATCATAATGGATCATATTTTCATTGATCAGGACAACCTATAGTTTTTGCCTTAGACTTTAGGGGTTTTCCGCAGAAGCAGATCTTCTCCTCATCTTTTTTTCTCATTATCTCTCATCATCAGCTCATCTAAGCCGTTAATTGGGAAGATAATTAACAAATCTAAAGTGACATAAGTTCCACCTGACGAATGAATTTGTTAAACTTATTACTGAACTTGTTAATCAAAGTTGAGGGCCTGTTTGAGTTGGCGTTGGAAAAACATGTTCACACAAGTCGAAACAAAACTTCTATTACAAACTTACCTCGTATACCGTAAATCACGTTGAAAAAACAACTACTCCTAATCCAAACAGGCTATATTTTCAGAATTCTGCCTTTTTGGATAAAAGAAAACTTAAATGTTCTTTGTGAAGAACTGTAATGTATTGTTTATGATATTAATTAATGTACCATTAAAGAGTATATTATTATATTGTTAGATTACTTAATGAAAGTTTTTAGAATCCCGTCTTCTTATATATGACAGTTTTCATTCATAGCTGTTAAATATTCTTAAATAATACATAACAATTCTTTATGAAGAACTACCAAGTTTTGTCAATTTTTTTTTTTTTTCTTTTTCAGTATCCCGCATTTCCTGCCTCCTTAAGATATTAATAGATAATATATATTAGATTAATATCTTAACATATTATATTTATATAAATCTAAGATATTATTATATAATTATATCTTAACATATTGTATTTATATTAAAAGTATAAATCTGAAATATTATTAGATATTATATTTAATAATATCTCATATTTAAAATCATACTTTACCGTTAATTATTATAAGCATTATGTATTTTATTTTTACTAATATAATATTAGAAGACGAATTGTTTGTAAGTATTACAAATTTCATGAGAGATTTATATTAATTAAAATCCAATATATTGATTTTAAGAAAATAAATATTTGAAAATTGGATATAGTTACTTTTTCGAGGTTAAATAATAAATCTCGTATGACTTACGTAAGACTTCATGCATGGGAGTTTTAACTCGAAAATTTTTCATCACACCCTTCAAAATAACAGAGAAGTCTGATCCTAATTAGGCAAGAAATTTAAATGAACAATATATGAAATACTTCAAAAGTAATTTATGAACAATTGCCTGAAAATGGAGCTACATCAACAAAAAGAGTACAAGACCTAGAGATAATTAAGTTAAACATCTAAGTGATTACCCAAAAAAAACATCAAAATGATCCTCAAGAACATAAGTTCTACACATAGGGCAAGATCCTTGTTGGATGAGCCATTTATCTATACAGTGAAAGTGAAAAACATGGTCACATTTTGGAAGCACCCTTATCACATCTCCATCTTCAAACTCCTGCACTCACCAAAAGCAAATAACCATTATTGTTAATTATGATTAATATTATATAGTGGAGAATTATTGAAAAATTACTCATTGATCCAAAATTTATTGCCGCCCTAAGGTACCCTAAGGAATAAGGATCTAAATCCTTGAACGGGAGCAACTTATATTCAGTGAGATTGAAAACATATTAATTGTTGCACACAGTTAAAAAAGATTGTACTAGAATAGGCAATTAATTTTCAGGTACATTTGGGCAATTAATTTTGCAATGATTTTTTTTTTTGGGCAATTTTTCCTTATACAGTTGGAAAATATTATAAACAATCATTATAGGTTTATACTAAGACTTGCATTTTTCCTCTTGTCTGTTTTGTGGGTGACCTAAATTGGAGCAACCTTGGATTCTTTTAAGGTTGTTTTAACAACAACAACAATAATGATAATAATTAATGAGTCAAACTCTCACAATTAAGTACTGTACCTGGAAGCAAATGGAGCAGCAAGATTCATTGTATAGAGTTCGCATATTTGTGGAGTTGAATTGATGCAAAGGCAGGCCTTGAATCAATTTCTGGGACAGCCCTGGTATTCCTCTCATATCATAAATATCTGATACTTCTCTGTATATTGTTTCTGGAGTCCCAATCTGATCATATATATATATATATATATATGATCATTAATATATATCAGTATTCATTTTAATAATTATCACATATTTGTAATAAATTAATGTTCCTAGATTTTTTCCCCACGTATATAGTTACCCACACACTTACATGCCATTGATAGCCTGAATATACACATTCCATTAGGACTTTCCCATTGAACAAACTAGTTAATAGGGCAACCTGCACTTGCACACAAAAAACAAAAAACAAAAAAAAATATAGAAATTAAGCTGCTAATAATTAAAAAGCAAAAAAAGTTCCAACAATAGAAATATAAAGTATAAACTTATATGCTATGAAAAAACAAAAACAAAAAGATGTGGCAGAGCCATCTGTACGTATTTCTAGTTTAAAACAAAGGACAGATATTATTTAACAATGATACTCAAAATGGACAGGGATTTTGAGTATATAATATGAGTAAAGTCAATAAAAACGTATGTTTCAAGCTTCTTCTTCTTCTTTTCGACCGGAAAAAAAAAAAAGCTTCTTCTTCTTCTTCAAGGTGGAGTAGGGTCCACTAAAATACCAATTTCAAGGAGGTTAAGCTGTTTATTTTGTAGCGTTGTAATTAATGCATTCACACAAGAATCATTACTAAATTAGATATATATTTTTGATCACACTAAATATCTCATTTTAAACATAAAATTGTGAGTTTGAAATCTCCATAAAAATAAATACTATAATAAGTTGTACGTGTGTTATGAAAAAAATTACCTTGGACATAGGCTGACGATCTTCATCAGCAACAAAATCAAGTAATTCAAGAGCAGCAATGGCTCCTGAAACTGCTCCTTTGCCAGCTCCATCAAGTATCCCAGCCTCTGATCTCTGACCCTTCATCCCTCCCACTATTGTTCCCATTATTGACCCTCCTGTTTCATTCCCACCATTATTATCACATCAATACATCACTCGTTAATTACCGGCAAGTTTTTCCGGTGGCAGTGCCACCCGCCACACATGGATATGAGATGCTAGACTCGAATCTACTTTCTCTAGTCCTTATTATAAAACACCAACTAATTTTTCTCACAAACCAATAAAAACAGTTAAAGTCAATAAAGTTGTTCTAATTTTCAATATTACCCCTACTAATTGCACTAAACTCTAATATTACATTAATTATTACTCTCACTCACTATCCTTTTTAATTATAGGCATACATGGAAAAAATAATTAATGTTCCTTGGGAACAAGTAAATGCCTTATAAAAAAGACTAAATAAACTTACTAATTAATTAGTGTTAGTTGGTGTCTTATAATAAGGACCAGAGGGAGAGGAGTAATGTTGACATGTTTGCATAATTAATAAATTGTGTGTGTGTATCCAGGTTAAGAGCAACCTGCCCTCCTTCCCAAAAAACCTACTCTCAATCCAGCTTGAGATATAGATGAAAAGCATATACAGCACAACCTCTAGTAGTTAATATAAGATCTGATTCCTTTTGCAATTTGCAATACCAACAAGATCATCAGAAATATACTAAGAAAAAATTGAATCAATCCTACTATTCTCACTAAAAAAACACTCGGAATTAGCCACAAAATAAAAGATTTTTCTCTCTTTTCATCACTTTCCTCTATCTGCAAGATTAACAAGGCAGCAAAAACGATGTGTGTGTGTGTGTAAGAGAGAGAGAGAGAGACATACCTAGAGCGAGAATGCAGGTGAATGCAGCAAAAACGAGTCGTTCGAGAATTCTCATGGAGATTCCAACACACAAAAAAACAATCTCCTTGAACCTCATTACCAATGTTTCTGCTTCTATCTTCATGATGAATAATACTTTGACGTATTGAGAGAGAGAGAGAGACTTAATAATGCTTCGAGCAGTTCAAGTAATAAGAAGTGGGTCTTGCATGCCAAGTGACAATTGAGCATTTATATGCATACAAGGAGGATGAGGAAGAAACGCCACGTCAGCTTGCTCGCTTCTGAAGCATATTGCTACAGTAATTAATGGATTGTATTTGAGGTATAGTGGTGAATCAGCGATTACGTGTATGACTCTCGCGAAGGATAGTAAAGGCCACATGGTTACTAGTTATCGCGAAAATGGAAAAGAAATTAATGTCCAGAAGCTCTGTTCTCGTGACGAAGCATTAAATGATTAAATAATAATAAATGTATCACCAATGTTTTTGTAAAAAATCTATAGCAGTTTTGGGTCTGCATAATATGCGTTAGAGAAAGAGAGAAACAGCAGGCGCCATATGGCCGGTGGTTTACAACAATGGTTTTCCCCCCTTTTTCTTGTTTTATGTACTGTTGAAAAAGAAACCGTGACACATTTTAATAAAGGAACTATAAGACATAAGAGTGATAAGCTTTAATATGTACTTACTGAATGAAAAGACTTGATATGTAGGTAGATATGTACGTGTTAAACTGTCATTTAAATTTAATTCGATCATGAATCAAGTCAGATATATATGAGCAAAAGAAGGTAATTATTATTCTCTTCATCCCTAATTATAACCTTCAAGTAATATATTTGCAGGTACTAAGAAAACAGTTAAAATTGATTAACAACATTAAATATATACTTTTTCCTAACTTTGTCTATTTATAAAGAGGATATATAAGTGAAATAACAATAAATATAACAAATACAATTAAAGGATAAAATTAAAAAAAAAAAACACAATAAATTCTTTAACAAATATTTTGAAAGGGACATATTTGAAGTTTGAAAGCTTATATTTATTATGAAAGGAGGGAGTATTAATTACTACCTCCGATCCAAAATATAATATATAATTTATATTGTAATTTGTACTAAAAATTATATCCTATATTTAAGATCGGAGTATGTACTAGTATAACATTTCTTGGTTCAAAAGATTTCGACTTCGTCCGATATATATATTCACAGTGAACTATATAGTCTAAACTCTAAACCAAAACAGTCCAAAGTCATTGAACTAGCCTATACTATACGTATAAGTGTTACTTTCAGTGAGATAGGTTCAATTAGCGAGTTGTCATTGGTGAAACTGGTTTTTCAGTTTTACAGGCACTGGTTTTGATTGGTTTTAGAGGCCTATTGACATTCTGTAATGAGGTGTACCTACATGGCTACATTCCACTATATAGGAGTAACTCAAAAAAGTTGCATATGGAAAAGTAGGAGGTTGGCTAAGTGTAGGTCCTAGCTAGCTGGTTTGTTTGTTTGTGTGTGTTAACGGTGGTTGAGCTTCCTGAGTAATAAATGAAAGGGATAGAGAGTTTGAATGCTACAAGAGAAGTGTCATACACTACTTGAGAGAGAAAACAGAAACAGGAAAATATAGGCAAAACAAGGTGCTGTGATGGATGGAAAGTTTGCTTTCTTTGTTTCTGTGGGCTGCTGTGTAGAGAAGGGTTGTGTGTCTATATATATATATATATATACTCTTCTCATCTTTAATATAAGTTATATTTAATTAATTTAATTTGATTAAAAAAATTAGTTAATATGACAAATATTATTTAGAACACCCTAGTACTCTTTTTTAATTTCTTCCTTCTTATCCTTCCTTTATTATTGAGGGGACATCAATAGAGATAAATTATAAAAAGACTGACAAATATAAAAACTATGACTTATATTTAGGATCAAGATCAACATCTCAATTTTCTTATATTAAAGACAAAAGGAGTATAATATTAAAATGTGTGGTTTAATTGGGGTAGATATGGATTTTAGTCTCTCTCTCTCTCTCTCTCTCTCTCTCTCTCTATATATATATATATATATATAACCATAGTGATGGACACCGAAACTACTACTTCTTCTTTTTTCGGTCGCCCATCTGGTATCTTCGCTCTGATTAATCCAGATCCGACCCGGGTCGCGCACTTGATTATGGTGGGTAAGTCTCTCAGCGGGACTTTTCTGCATTCACAAGGCTCGAACTCGAGACCTTGCTTAAACGATACAAACCAATTGTCCGAAAGTACTTCTTTTATGTAGGGTTATAATTGTTGCACGTCACCTTGGCTTTCACCATATTCCTTTAACATATTCTAAGAAAGGTAAGTATTTGTATGAAGTTGATTTGATGAACATGTAAAGTATGATGAGTGCAATTTAATTTACCTTAAAAAAGGGAGTGGATTGTGGAGATGACAATTATACAATTGCAGCTCATTTTTTAATTAATAAGCTAGCATGATTTTGTTTTCATTAGGTAATTAACCACTCCATTTTCGTTTGACCATTTTGGTATGAGATCAGCTCAGCTGCAACATCTTCTAACGCGTGGTTAATTATTGGTTGCATTGAGAAGCTCTTAATTAATAGATTTTTTAGTGATCAGAAAGCGAAATGTTTTCTAAACTCTAGATTATGTATAAATAGCATATTTAAACTTTGAAATTTTACCATGAGTTCCCCTATACTTTTACATTTATACAAATAACTCTCATATTAATACTTTTCTTAATTATATATTTACACATATATTAAAATTTAGAAGGATTATATGCATATAACTCAAAGCTAAGCTATAGATGTTTAGGATTTGTTAATTATATATATATATAATCAAATCATGTATTAGATTCCGACTAATCTATATCAAGTCGAGAAACACGATCTAAGGGTGACAAAATTCACCCAATAATTATAAGGAAATATTTTTTCCCCCTTCTAGTAGAGTATATAACTTAATAAATCAGATTTTAACAGATACATACATAGACATAGAGCTGGGAATCAGAGCCGACCCTTGAAGGGCTAGGGCCTAATAGAGCCAGCGCTACCGGGCTCGGTGTAAGAAAAACATTTGTTTTTCAAAGCCTGGCCCGTGAGCACCAAGATCAGGGCCGGCCCTATAAGGCCCGGAAGTTATTATTTCAAATTTTAACTATTTTTTCTCCGTTTTTTTTCCAAAGAAATATAATTAGTAAATTACAACAATTAAATTTATCAAATAAATATTGTCAACATTAATATCCAAACAACACGAATCATCCAACAAATAAACATATTTACTAATTCATAATCAAAAGCAAACTATTGTTCACAAATAACTCACATAAAACCTAAGAAGCATATCTAGGTTTTAAATTTAAACTATTATACAATATTTTTAAGGCGAGATTGACCCTATGACTTGTGAGCTGACTTTCCTTTTCAATGAATATTCGAATGAAGGACATTTCTTCCAACTCTTTATTAAATTAAAAAAAAAATAACAGGGCCTAATGGGTCGGCTCGAGGCCTTACAGGGCCGATCCTACAGGGCCAATTTCATCTAATTCCTAATCCCCAACTCTTAAAGGGTCAGAGCTTAAAAGGACCGGCCCGATGGACCCGACCCGTTTTCCCGACTCTACATAGACATAGATGCTAGCTAGCTTCCTTATGAAATTTTTAATTAATTAAAATACATAAATTTATAAATTTTATTAAAATATGTATTTATATATATAATTGGGTAAGAAATCACACATTTGCTAATTTTTATTAAAGATATATTTTTAATTGCTATATTTTTTTAGAAAATATCATATTAAGTTTTTATATAATTTTTTAATATATAATAATTTGATGAAAATTTACCATTCTAAAATCATATAATTTTTTTATTTATTTTAATGCTAAATTTGATCACACTTCATTATAGTATAAAACTTTAAATAGAATTAACAAAAGTATAATTTTTGAAAATACAATTGATATCCCTAGGATGATTCATATTCAAAGTAATCTTTTTCATTAAGATTTTTTACACCCATGCCATGCCCAAAGACAGATATGGGGTGTGGAGCTGTCAAAATTTGTAAACACGTGTCTCTAATTATATTAAAATGATTTATTCATATTAAAAAAACAACTAGAGACAAAAGTTTGGTGAGATAACAAAGAAAAATAAGAAGATCGTTTGTTTGTTGGGTGGTGGAGGGGGGTAAAAAAGTAAGGGAATAAGAAAGAATATTTGGACTGAAACGCAAGCTTACAATAACAAAAAGCCATAGTTTATTAATATATTATTATTTATTATATAGTGCCAAATTAATAATGGGGGACATCGATATCCTACCCCCAACAAGCATCATCATCTTGTCTTCAAATTAATTCTTCCATACGTTCTTGAAAGGGTTTCATTTGAATTCATGGACTGGTCTTACCTTCTTTACTGTGTTCACGTAAATGTATTGATGAACTGATGAACAATTGACGTAATAATGTAATAAATAAATAATATATATTTTTTTTAAAAAAAATCTTATATATGTAATAAGTCTCTTGGCTTAATCACGGCTTAATTTTGATCGGACTCGGCTCAACCATAAAACATTTTTTTTGTGCAAATCAAGCCAAAGAAATTCAGGTAGGTTTTTTTTTTATTAAATAAAAAGATAAAAAAATATTAATAACTTAAAATTTTGATTATGAAGATGAAGAAAGCGAACTAAAGCACAACAAATAAGTTTAATTAAAAAAAACTAGAAGTCATGGTATCAACAGTAAAAGATGGAAATTCCCTTACTAAATTTGGATATCCTGAATATAATCACCAAATTAATATAATCTGATTAAATGGTGGGGCTTTTTTTGAGCACCAAATTTGCAACATGTTATTATCCACTGAAAGCTGACACAGTAAATGAAATTATAGGCAAACATGTTAATCCCTTCGATCTTTAATATAAGACAAATTGATTTTTTTTAGAGAGATTAAGGAAGTTAAATAAATAATTTAATTATAATATATGTTGTGTATCATTGGATTTATATTAATTTATAAGTCAAACAAATTAGTTCGAAAAAAAATGATAAATATAAATACTCTAAAAAAATTATTTAACTTCCTTAATCTTTCTAAAAAAAATCAACTACTCTCTCCGGTCTTAATTATATGGCAAAGTTTGTAATGCAAAACTTTGTCCTATAATTAAAACTGGAGGTAGTATTTCTTATGTTGGGAACATGAGGAAATATTATATATGCTTTCTAATCCACAAAATGGAGACTCAGAGTAACTGATAGTAGAAGTAGGGATCTTTAGAATTAATTTTCCTCCACATAAATTAATAAAAAATTGATCCAGCTGAACACATTTGTGCATGGCAACCTTTATTTTTCTGTTGTCTTTTCAATTTATAGGATGATGATCCAATCTTTAGAATTGAACTCCTTCTCATTCGTTGATATGATATATGCCCCAGAGGTGACTTTGGATTGTACTTTCTAATAGCCATGAAGGTGGAGCGCAACAAACGAAATTTTCCCTTGTATTTCTTTGGTGACCTTTGAAGGATGATCAATTTGATCCTGATGCAAAGTGTAGAAATTGGGAGTTAGTCTCATTATATTGTGTATCCTGGACTTGTAGTTGGTTATTATTGTTTTGTGTTGTAGGTCTGTTCGGTGATATACTATAAATATGAGACTCTTATACATTGGGTACTGTACATTTGGTTGTATACACATGTTTTGGTGATCAATAAAGTATCAAGGTTCTTTTCTCTCCCTCTGTTAGTTTACATGGCATCACAGCCGTTTAAGGAATTAGCTTTAATGCCCACGCATGGTTTTTAATCAAAACAATTTCCAAAAAGTATTGGATGCACCACCTGTTAAAGCTTTATTGCCTCTTGAGAATTTGCAACCACGCTGATTTGGCGAATAGGAGTAGGTTTGAAATAGCATGCAGCTTTGTAAACTGCGATCTATTGCATATCGAACTTCTCTGTATTCTGACACCAAAATTTCAAATAATGAGGAAAAAACGTACAGACGTTGGCAACAACAAACAATATAAAGGAGGAGGTGAGTAACCTATATTCTTTTTAACCTGTTGTTTACTTTCCATCTATTACATTAGTTTCATTTTGAGGTTGCAGATTAAATGACTTTCAAGTTAACTGGTTATGTAGGTAAATGGAGATGTTCAGAGAATGCGTCAGAATATAATGGGAGTAGTTCACTTGCCGCAAATGAAAACTCACTTACCCCTCTAAGGATGAATGATGGTCATACCGTCAGTGAGAGTGAGGTGTGAACTCCTCAGTCTACAATTGTCGATCAATCCAATATCAGAGGGTCACATACAATCTGTTTTAACCGACATTACTAACATACCAAGTAACTCCACTTTAATCCAAAGCAACCTAGCTCAGTGAATTAACGCATGACAGTAGCACAGCTGTGACTCCATCTGGTCACCCAACATCATATTCGGGTAATCAAAAGAAACGTACAATGTAGATGGACGACCTTTCGAGGCTTTTGACCAATATTGAGGGATTTAATGAAGTGCAATTGCATATTTAGAAGAAAATGTGTTGTCATGGGTGGTGATTTCAGGCAAATTCTGCCAGTTATATTGAAATGTGGACGAGCTGAAATTGTAGATGTAACTATATATCAATGCTTCTCATCTTTAGAATGAATGCAAATTACTACGACTAACTAAGAATAATATGAGGCTGAAGTCTTCTAGTGATCTAGTCGAACAAGAGAAAATTACATCATTTTTCAGAATGGGTGCTACATTATGTAGGAGACGGGGACATTGGGTTACCACACGATGGTATTGCAGATATCACGATACCACCAGAGTTGTTGCTTCATGATGATTGTAATCCAATTAGATGCATTGTTGAATCTACTTACCCAAATTTAATAGAAGGTGTAGTGGATAAAGATTACCTTAATAACAATAGGTCAATTCTTACCCCTATAACAGAAAATGTTGAAATGTTGAATTAATACATTTGTTCTTTGTGGTAGAGTACTTTAGTTTTGATTCTTTAAGTCGGACAAATAATACTAATGAAAGCTTTGAGGATTTGTATGACACATAATATTTAAATGTAATTAAATGCTCAGGAATACCTCATCATAAATTGATATTTGAAAGTTGTTGTACCAGTTATGTTGATAAGGAATATGGGTCAGGCAACAAGGTTGTGTAACAATATAAGGCTACAAATAACACAACTTGGGAAGAACATCATTGAGGTAGAGACATTGAATGCCATAAGCGTTGACGAAGAGATTTTAATACATAGAATGGATATGAACCCATCTGAATCTAAACTGCCTTTTAAGATGACAAAAATGCAATTTCCTATCATAATTTCATTTGCAATGGATGATAAACAAAAGTCAAAGTCAATCAACAAAGTCTAATGTAGGTCTCTACTTATCGAGTCCAATTTTTTCACATGAACAACCATATATGTTGCACTATTATATTAAAGGTTAAGATCAGAGTATCAACAAGTAGAAATTATTAATATTGGATAAGTTCAATAAATGTAATTTATAGAGAAGTATCAAAACCTTTTATTACATTAATATCATAATGTCAGTCATGCTTATCACCATAACATTACATAACATGTATCATGAAAATGATGTAACAAAATGGTGAAATAATAACATTGTAGCACTTGTTATTCATTTTATACATTTACAGTTTTAACATATTTGTGCAAACACACGAGTCAAAAATCTTCAAAAATCTTGTTTGAACTTAAACGCAAACTTACAATAACAAAAAGCCATAGTTTATTAATATATTATTATTTATCATATAGTGCCAAATTAATAATGGTGGACATCCCAACCTCAACAAGCATCATCTTGTCCTGAAATTATTTCTTCCATACGTTTTTTTTTTTCGATTAAAAAAGATAATCTTGAAAGGGTTTCATTTGAATTCATGGAATGGTCTTACCTTCATTACTGTGTTCACGTAAATGAAATGATGGACTGATGAACAATTGACGTAATGATGTAATAACTAAATAATAATTTTTTAAAAAATATTATATATGTAATAAATCTCTTGGCTTAATCACGGCTTAATTTTGAACGGCCTCGGCTCAACCATAAAACAATTTTTTGTCCAAATCAAGCCAAACAAATTCGATCAGGTTTGTTTAATAAAAAGTAGTGTAATTATACTTGGACCGACGGTTCGGCCCGAAAATCGGTGAACCGATTGGTAAACAGTCACACCCCCTCAAGAGCCAACGTTCCTGATGGCTCCACTTCACGGCACTTTACTCGGCCTTGTTAGTTAGAACCCTCCACGCACGGCACTTCATTTGGCTTTACTGGTTAAAACCCTCCGTGGGTAGCCTTCTTCGAAACACCGGCTCTTAATAAAAGCATCAATGTGATGAGCATAAGTCCAAAGAGAAAGTCCAATCCCAAAAGCTAACCTATGAAGAGGGAGCATCCAATGAACTTTTAAACTTCACTCCAAGAACTTGGCTCCCCAATGTGGGTCAGGGGACGTCTACAGACTCAAATAACGTTTGCAGAGGTACTTACAGATCGCTCACCAACGATACTCTTACAATCCACCAGTGGGTATCAAACCTCCTCCCTTATAAAGTGAAAACCGACGTCATAGCCAACTATGCTATACTCTTCGTTGGCTGTCTCAAACTCAAACATATTCAAATTACGGGACACATGAGTCATGACAGTAGCACCTAAATCCAATAGTCACAATGATCTTAGGCCTCAGTGCAACAAACCTGGGCTCTGGTAACATGAAAGCCTGAGAATAAACTTACAAAGACAAAAATGAATCACAGGTCATCACCTTATGTCTGGGCACTCTTTTATATATATATATATAAGATGTCTGGGCACTTTTATTATATATATATACACAATACAAAACCATCTGTTCAATATGAAACCTATTATTACTAACATATCCTAGTAGGCTAGCCACAAGCACAGGAGGCCCCATACATGTAACTTTAGCCCACTGCATATATAACTCTACCGGGCATTTGAAGATATAAAAGTGAAAAGCTAAAATCAGAGTGATTTATCAAATAAAACATATCATCAAAGAGTTAAAACAACGCAGGATGAAGTAGAGACAAGAAATACTTTGGAGTACAGAAGAATTAGAGAAATTACTCGTTTTGAGAAAGATCAAATTAATTAAAGACACTGCACACTTCTACAAGCTGAGCAAAGAGAAATCGCTCATCCTAGTCCTAGAGAAACACAGAAGAAACAAAGATAAATTGCAAGTCCTAGACCTAAAGAAACACACAAACAAAGAGAAACTGCTCCTCTTAAGAAAGATCAGATAAAAGACATTGCACACTTTAATGATAATAGGGAATCTGAGCACAGAGAAAGTGCTCGTTTTAGAAAAATACAAATGTTATGGAATCAAATATTAGGCTCATTCAAGGTGTGGCCTAACAGGAGACAACTAGTGCATTTGGGCTTGGAGGCACAATAGGCCCAACAAGTCCAAACCCTAACCCTAAGGTAGCCTCTATATATAGTTGGTTAACCTAAAAAGTACACAGTTTCTAAGCTCTCTTCTTTACTATTTAGCCACAAAGAGCACACACACCACCCCCTTTGGTGAAAGCCTCCATGTGTGCACAGAGATCACCTATCCTCAGAGGTATCTCATCTATGGATACTTGGGAGAGAGCTACTTGATCTTATATCAATACTCTAGTCCACCTAGGGTTAGACATTTATGTTCTTATGACAGGACAACAAAGAAAGAGAAAAAATTGCTCGTTTTGAGTTAGATCGAATAAAAAACACTAGCACTAACATGGAAGTTGAGCTAGAATTTTACATGCTTTCTCCTGGATGTTCTTAGGTGAGATGAATTTCATATACTTATTTATTTTGGAGAACCATTAGATCCATTTTTCTAATGGTTCTTGGAAGAGCATAATATCAAATTTTGAAAATTTGCTTTATGGTTTTGGCGTTGCATGTTTTAATACAGCTCAAAGCCATCAATAATATTGACATAAACAATCAACAATTATGATTTGGAGACTATTATAAATTTCTTTTTCTTTTTTTTCCTTTTGCCTTCAAAATATTATAAATTTCGTGTGCAGTTCACCGATAATGTTTTAATTAAAGGGGGTGAATATTAGAATAAATGGGGTTTTCGTAATTTTTTACT
This sequence comes from Acacia pycnantha, assembly GCA_025563575.1. Lineage (NCBI taxonomy): Eukaryota > Viridiplantae > Streptophyta > Magnoliopsida > Fabales > Fabaceae > Acacia > Acacia pycnantha. The sequence continues at coordinate 1,294,488 of JAMWYP010000031.1, read as the reverse complement.
TATTTATATGCCTTTTTATTATTAATATTTTCTACACATATTTTGGTTAAAAATATAAAATTAATTTCAAAACTATTTTCATACAAAAATTATATTATGTGAAACATTTTAACCTTTAATGCATATATTTTAGTGTTTTTTCCCAACAAAATAAGAATAAGGTGAAGAAACTATTAAATTTTAATATCAATAAAATATAAAGAAAATAAGATAGGAGAAAAGACTGGAAAATAACTTTGAATTTGGAAAATTCTAAATCAGGTTTTTTTTTTTTAAAGGGTTGTGAATTGTTTATTAAGTTGTGTCATTCTCTGTTCGATATTTGATAATAAATCTAATTTGGGATTTTACAATTTCATATTTTTTTGAGTAAAATACTCTAACCTTTATTACGTTTTAATGACCTCCCCTCTATTTTAAAAATATACACTTAAATCCAAACCGTTAACTCCGTTAATGTTTTTATTTTTAATTAAAATTTATGTTAAAATAAATTTTATTTACTAATCTACCCTTGATCATTACTAATTCTCTAATTTTGACTAAAATTTTAAAAGTAATTTAATACTTTTTTATTTTTATTAATTTACTTTTTACTTTTGCAAATAGTTATTTGTAAATTTTTTTTATATATTGAAATAAATACTTAATTAATGCAGACATAGAAAACTTAATGAAAAATATGATTACTTCTTTTCATTGATGCATACTTTAATAAACGTTTCTATAAATATTTTTGCAAAATATTATTTAAAAATTTAAAAATAAAATTTATATAAGTTATATATTATCTCAAATTTAAATTATGAATAACATATAATGAATAAAAATATGCTTTTCAAATATTTTTTTTAATCATGGTGTTGTAGCCAAAAAATAATAATAAGAAAAGAAACATGTTATTACTCATTTAAAAATATACTAAATAAATAAGTTTCAATAAATATGATAAAAAATTTAAGAAATTAAAATATTAAAATATAATGAAAATTAATATATTTTATAATATATTAGAAATTTTGAGCCTATTAGAATTATTTTTCGTTTGTATGAAAAAATATTTTTACGAAAATTTAAATGTTTATTTATTTTTTGAAAAAGGGTATTTTGGTTAAAGCAAATATTTAATAGTCAAATCTAATAGTCAACTAACGATTAGATAGATGGAAATAGAATCTTAACTATGTAAGAGAAGTTTCTATAACATGTATTTTAATTTGGGAAAAGTATTTCTCCAGTCACTGGAGATAGAGTTATCTCCAGTGACCCCAAAACTACGTCGTTTTGAATTAATGAAGGGTATGTTAGTAATTTTAGGTGAATTAATGAAGGGTGTTTTGGTAAAATTAACATGATTAAAAAATAAACAAAATTACAGAATCACCCTTCATTAATCCAAAACGACGTAGTTTTGGAGTTACTGGAGATAACTCTATCTCCAGTGACTGGAGAAATCCTTTACCTTTTAATTTTTAGAGAGGTTCATATACATTTCTAAAATAAATAAGTTCATATACATTTCTAAAATAGGGAGATGTTTGTGTAATTTAGTTAAAATTTAATGTATTTTACTCAAATTTTTGTTATGTCTTTTTCTTGAATACTTCTCCCTCCAATCCTACCTAAAAAATCAAGTTGATTTTTTTAGAGAAATTAAGAAAACTAATTAATTATTTTAGAGTATTTTTATTTTTTCTTTAAATTAATTAGTTTATTTAATAAATTAATATATAATCTAATGATACAAGATATATAATATAATTAATATATAATATAATTAAGTAAGTTATTTAGTTTGATTAATTAAAAAAAACCAACCCAATTTTATAATAAGGATAAGCACCGGAGGTAGTAGTACAACGAAGGAATATTATTAATATATCAGCGTTTATAACCATTGCAATCTTATCTTATCCGGAGCATCTAAGATCTGCCTGAAACGGTAACGTTAACCGGCTTAAACAGGGCAATCCGGCGGCCGACTTAACTGTTACGCATATCAAGATTGAGACAGATAATCAGATAGCATTAGCATAAGTCTTTCCGTGTCATTTTCAATCACCATCCTTCTTCATATCCACAATCCCTCTATTCCGTACTTTTGTAGAGTTTGAGCCTTTTTCGCAATCTTCCTTCCAAAGCTTTGGAAGATAATAAAAGTTGTAAGATACTATTATCTCCTCTCTCTCTCTGTATGAAAAGGATTACTTGGTTGGTGGTATTGTTGATTCTCTGTTATTTTTGGTTTCTGAAGAAATAGAAAAAATATAACTTGGTATTCTTGTTTCTAAAGCAATTCCCTTGTACCACTATAGATCTGGAAATTTCATTGGGCCCTATTTTTGTTCTTGGAATTATTCTCTTGCTTTTCTTATGCTTCTGGGTGGGTTTTAAACTAGGCTTCCAGGTATCTTGCAGCTCTTCAGTTGATTATATATCGTAATTCTCGCATAGGGGTTGGTTTTCCCGGATAAATTCTGCTCCATCTTCTTCTTATTTGTATGATTTATCAATTTGACCTGTAATTTACTTTGTTATTGTCTTTTCTTTTCTTCCTTCGTTTCGTTCCATAATGAATTTGAATGCGTTTTTTCCCCCGAGTTTTCTAGTCGAACTTTCGGTTACTGTGGCTGTGAGATAGCGATTTGCTCGTGCTCGTTGAAATGGCCCCTAGGGATAATCTAAACCTTAGTTGTTGCTCGCTGATAAATTGTGGATTTTAGTCTTGTTTATTTCTTGTTAAGCTCATAACTAATAAAAAGGCATCGTAGGTTCATCATATGGCGGATAAAGAATGAAGCCATATTATTGGAAGAAGAGTTAGATTCACTCTGCGGTGATTAGATTCCAATGTTTATGCAACAATACTGCAAATTCCAAGCTTGGTGTACGGTTTTTGCCCTTTTAAAGATATGATTTAGTCTTTCATGATGATGATATAGATGGTGGCGGTGATGAGTTCTTACTCTTTCCTTTTTCCCTCTCTCCCATGTATGTTTTAAGCTAGGGATGTTGTTGATATTGTTATGTTTTAAGCTATCGGCTTGTGCATTGCAGAGTTAAGAATGAGTAACACTCTTTTTGGCTTGTAAATAGTGTGGCTTATTATAGGTTTATTCTTATGTTGATATTGATGATTGCTTGACTTATTTTTACATGTAAATTTTGAACAAGGTTTGTGAATATCTTCAGGTTTAGCTGCATCATGGAAGGTATTATTGTGAGAAGAGTTATTCCCTCAGATAACAGTTGCCTCTTCAATGCAATCGGGTAAGCCCCTGGGCAAAGGTCTTTTGTTTTATTGGTCTTTAGTATGCAATACTGGTAGCAATGAACTGCTGCTTATAGTTTCATTTCACCTATTCTGTATGTTAATTCCATTTTAGGTACGTTATGGATCATGATAAAACTAAAGCTTCTGAGTTGAGACAGGTAAATATCATGAAAATATTTGAATCTCATTCATCTATCCTTTGCTCTTATGTTTCTATTGGTTCTATAGTGCTGTGCTTTGCTAGGCATCAATCTGGATTGTTTTCCAAAATTAAAAGATCAATACAAAGTGTTGGTTTGTTGTTTGTGAGACATCTTTTACATCTTGACATTTATATTGAAACGTGATGGAAGGAAAAATACAGGAAACTAATGTTTAATTTTCATTTGAGGGTGAAAGAAATAGGTAGACATCGTTGTTTTTGGACATGTATATCAGTGAATTTTACTTGTATCAGAGTCTTTGTGGTGCAGCACTTGTATAAATACGCATAGGACCTTATTGCAGTTTATATGACATACGTTAGTCCAAGTTGCTCTGTCTGATCTGTTTTTTTTTCAAAAAAAAAAAAATCCTATTTGAGACTTCATAATGGAACTCCAGATTTGTTCCAGCCTATTAAAGCTCCTGATGCATTTGTAAGAAGTTGGATGCTGCTGTTATGGGAAATGATTGCACTTTTTGATTAGTCAAGCCAAGGGACGAAAAATTGTAACATTTAGAATCCTACTACATGCCCAGAATAGCATAAGCTTAGATTTTGACAAGTCTATGCCCAACCATATTGCCATGTTATTAATAGCATGAACAGATTTCATTAGCAACTTCAAAGAAGTTTTAACCATCAAAAGGAAGCAACCGTTTTAATTATTTGGATTAGTCAAGTCAAGGGACGAAAAATTGTAATATTTAGAATCCTACTACATGCCCAGAATAGCATAAGCTTAGATTTTGACAAGTCTTTGCCCAACCATATTGCCATGTTAGTCATAGCATAAACAGATTTCATTAGTAACTTCAAAGAAGTTTTAACCGTCATAAGGAAGCAACCGTTTTAACTATTTGGATTGGGAGAAAATATGTATTCCACATAGGATTTACACCTGGTAAAGTGGAACTCATGTATTTTTCAGTTTTCCTTGAGCACATAGCTGACATCTTTTATAAATATGTAATTTTACCTCAACCATTTTGTGATGTATAACATGCCAAAGGTTATAGCTGCAACAGTAGCAAGTGATCCACAGAAATATTCTGTAGCATTTCTTGGAAAGCCAAATGCAGACTATTGTGCCTGGATCCTTGACCCGGAGAAGTGGGGAGGTTAGTTCAGCTAGGCCTTCTGAATCATGGTTTATTGGTTCTAATATATTGATATACACCCAATTACCCATTTTATGCGGTTGGAGTACAGCATTTTGATTTTCTGTAAGCGTTTTATTGGTTTCATTTTTTAATGGTTGTTTCTGGGTGTTCAATTCAAATGTCACAATGTGCCAATAGAAATGGTCATTGATGGGATATATGTTGTAAAAGCAGGTGGAAAAAAAAAATAACGATAATTAGGGCTTTTTCCTGCCACAGAGAAGAAGATTAATGAAGTGTTAGTAAAGTTTGTAGTTTCTCTCGGGCGTTTTAGAAATTTCACCTAGAACTGCTCTGGAAAAGCTTTATGTGGAAATGTATAGTAACATTCATTGTATTTGCAAAGATGATGTTGTTGTAAGGTTTTAATTTTTCTTTTCACCAATGTATCTCTATTAAAAGATTATCATGAGATTAATATTATGATTGGAAATACTTAGTCCGGCATATCGAATTATTTTCTGATTTTTAGAAGAATAATTTTTGGACTCTTGCAGCATTGCATCTGTCAGTTTGAAATTGAAATTGTTGATTTTTGCTGAAAATCAATGAAGATCAAATTTAATAGTACTGTATAGGTTTGGATAATCAGTTAAAAGTTCTGTAAGATTCAGATGTTGCATTTTTTGCCCATATTTTGCTGCTGAAGAGATTAACATAAATTCCTGTTTACATTTTAAAGTTTCAATGTTTTTTGTAATAGGAGATAGTAAATGCAGTATTTAATGCCATCAATTTGCCAGTATTTCAGTGTGCTAATTTGGCCACTTTACTTCCCTTTGTGAAGGTGCCATTGAGCTTTCAATATTAGCAGATTATTATGGACGTGAAATTGGAGCATATGATATCCAAACGACACGATGTGATGTGTATGGTCAGGTTAGCCTTTCATTCTCAGTCAACATCCTTCCAAGTAACTTCCTATAACAAATTCTCATTGTCTTCATCTGTGGATACTTATGGCAGGACAGAAAGTATTCTGAAAGGGTCATGCTGATTTATGACGGTCTCCATTATGACGCATTAGCCGTATGTCATTTCACGCATCTTATCTTTTGTTTCCTTGCTTTTATTTGCCTGAACATTACTTGTTTGGAGGATTATTTGTACAAGCCTTGTATTAGAGATCTAATCGGTTCCCTTTGATGAGTCGCATTAGGGTTTCAGTCCTTCTACGCAAGTAACTTGGGTGTTAAAACCTATTTTAAACAGTACACACTTAGGTTTTATCATCAAAATGCTTGCTATCAGATTCTCCAAATGAAACACAACATGTGGATATTTTATATAGCTTGACATCTGATGGAGATACTTCACTTTACGGTTGTAACAAAAGGTTCTTCTACATGTCATGTTTTATGCTGTAGGATCTAATAGAAAACACCTTAAGAAAACAAGTTTTTTCTTCTTCTTTTTTTATCATTTCTATTTGAAAGTATGAAAACATTTATCTGCCTCACATAATATGCATACACACGGAAGATCAAAGTTCACGAATATTTTACATATTTCTATGGTTTCTGACAATTATGCTTTGTATTGGTCAGATGTCTCCCTTTGAGGGTGCCCCTGAGGAGTTTGATCAGACCATATTTGCTGTACAGAGAGACAGAAGCATTGGACCTGTTGAGAGGCTTGCTCTTGATTTTGTCAAGGACCAACAAAGGTTTGTCTCTCATTCTCATAGAGACTTCATGTCAAAAGAATTTTGTATATATGGAAAGATGTGGATATCAGCATATTCCAAATAATTGAAAACATATAAATCTTCATTTTCTTTTTGTTATTCAATGGCAGTTTTGTTCTGGTATTTCTCTAAATTACCCGTTGTATTCTATAACAACTTCAAACTTTCATCCATACCAAATACAAGAATCTTTTAGCTATTATGTTGGAAAAGTTTAATGTCTCTTATTCTTGCTCGAGAAGTCTTTTTGGTAAACTTACCCACCATAGATGTGTATAGAGCTAATCAATCATAGAAAGACATGTCACTACCTGAGTATGTTCATGTTTGAGTCACTTTTGAATCAGAAAGCTCTCCTAAAAATGGCTGCTTGTTTCCAGGAAACGAAGCTATACTGACACCTCCAGCTTCACGCTTCGCTGCGGGGTATGCCAAATAGGCGTAATTGGTCAGAAGGTACTGTTACAAGATGCTTTGCTTTGTACTCTATTTGCTAGCTTCTCTGCTAATCTTTTGGTCATATGCCCTCTGGAAGGGACAAGACCATTAATCAGGAGACAACTTGAAGCTGTGTCTGTTTCTTCATCTCTAAGCACTGGTTTTCATTGTGAATATATATATGTATATGCAGGAGGCAGTGGAGCATGCACAAGCAACTGGTCATGTTAACTTTCAAGAATATAAATGATGAAGATGATATATATATATATATATATATATAAACACTTCTTTCTTTGGCTTCATTGTTGTAACTCTAGAACCCACTGACATTTTACTCTTTCGTGCAAACATGTTGATATCCAAAGCTCATTGAATTACAAAATAATGTATTTCCTCATCTAAGGCGGACAAAGTTGAATGTGTGGGATTTTTTCTTATTTACCTTTACTTTAGGAGGGTTTTTTTTTTTTTAAATTATTATTTAAAGGGACAAACACTATCCGCTTGAGGTTTCAAGCGGATAAAACTTGTGATCTCCGACTTATCGGGAAACTTACATGTCAATAGGTCATGAGGTCATTGGTTGAGTGAGTCTAGTTGAGTTGAGTAAAAATGAAAATTTGTGCTTGTCAAGTGGCATGATATAATAGATTAATTGACTGTTTTTGTTTATAAAATGTATATGAAATTTTTTTGTTTAATAAAATTTAATTTCATGGATCTTCATGTAGTTTTTACTTTTAAAAATTATTATAACTTTTATTCAACTAGTGAAAATATAACAATGACCCAATTTGATTAAGGCCTAAGAGATATAGCCCAATGCTCAGCGTGAGTTGTTGCCAAATGAGATGATGAATCATATACTACTATGCTTGAGGTCAAATTAATTAACAGGATTTTCAAGTATTAATTTGATTTTTTCAAAAAAAAAAAAAATTCAAATGTGTTAATATTCTAGTCTTATTAAGAGTATATACATATGAAAAATATTCAAGTCTAGGTCGATGTTTTATTTCTGAGCAACGTCCTTCTCGTTTACAACTTGAAGTGACATTTGGTCAAGCATTTGTTTTGCTGATCAAAGCCGCGTGTTCTCTTTACAAAAATAAAAATATATATGTTTTTCATATTATTTCTAATAGTTAAAATTAGTACCTTTACACTCTTATTTTCTTCTTCTTCTTCTTCTTCTTTTTTTTTTGGGTTAAGTAGTAAATCTGTCTTGGAAGTACAGGCCCAGGAACAATGTTGTCATATAAGTTTTTCTTGTCTCAATGTTGCTTCGGAAGTTTCAAAATGTAGCAATATTGTCCTATTCTATTAAAAAACTAACGTTGACTGTCAAAAATTGACGTTGGCTGTTAACTTTTTAATGGAAACAGGTAACATTGCTACGTTTTGAAACTTCCCGAGCAACATTGAGACAAGAAAAACTTTAAAAGTGACATTGCTTCTCAGAGAAAACTTCCAAAGACAAATTTGCTACTTAACCTTTTTTTTTTTTTTTAGGAACTTCGCACAAGACAAAATCACTTCATAGTAATATTGTTTACAACTTCAAAACATTGCAATTTCAAACCTATAGATAATGAAAAAATTAATATAACTCATTTTTTCAGACTTTTTAGAAATTAAGGAGAAAGGCCAGCGGTTGAAAGCTGAAATTTCCCTAATTGTCTATTCCATGAAATATTAATACAATAAAGGAAACCCTTGTCATTGGGTTTAACTGGCAAACGGGTCGGACACTCTCACCAAAACGGAGGGGGTTTGATCTTGGTATTGGTCAAGGCGTTGGGGGAGATATCGTAGGGGTCTACGAAGTAATGATAATTCAGGTTAAGGTGTAGGCATGTACACTCTTAATCATAAATTTCTTGCAGAGTGGGCTTCAAGCGCCCTACCCTTGAACTGTGGGTGAGCCTAACCCCCTCCTAAAATTTTGATATAAAAAAAAAATACAATAAATGAAATGTTCAGGCAATTTACAAAGTGTATTTCTCAGAGACGAATCATGATAGTGATTGCACAAGTCAATAATACATTCATATATTTTGAAAAGTAAGCATTTTTAATTTTTAGCGATTACTTTATTTTTGTTTCATACTTATGATCGAAATTTCCGTCAAAATATCAATGTTTATAATCAATTAATATAAAAATTAAGAATAACTAACCGACTTTAGGATAAAAATAAAAAAACCTACGCAGTTGAAATCTAATTTAGATGGTACATATTAGACATGACAAAATTGGATCTTCAGGGTGTTTATTTTTTTCTATAAAATTAATCTTTAAGTTCTTAGAGTTTCATATGATTTTTAATCAAGTCCCTATAATTTTTTTCTTTTTTATTAGGTCCTTATAGTTTATTTTATTGTTAACCAGATCCATTTATTTTCAAGTGACTGAGAAAAATAAAAAGAACCACAAGAGACATAGTTAAAAATGAAGTGAAATCAAAAGAACTTGATTAAAAAAAACTACAACACCTAATTAAAAACAAGTAAATTTATAAGAACGTGATAAGAAAATTATAGGGATCTAATTAAAATTTAATTAAAACTATGGATGTAATACCCTAAAATTTGACTTAGGGAAAATATCATAAATTAAGAAATAATACCTATTAAAAATAGGTGAATATGTGATATCAAGTTTGTAGGGGAAAAATCTCTTGAAAATTAGAGTGTCAAAATGACGAAAATGCCCTTGTAGGACATAAATAACTTAGGAAAATTGTGAAAAATCCTGAAAGGTAGTATAATAATTATTAAAATTGAGAGAATATATTGTCTCTAATTTTGGTAATTTAATAAATTATAAGCTTGGAAAAATTGTAAAATAAAAATTATAAAGTATTTGGAGATCATAAACTAACTCCATAATTATTGATATTTTACATGGGAGATAAAATAGCAATGTTAGTTCAGATTTTGAGAGGAAGTAATTAATTCTAAATAAGAAAATTGTCAACAAATAATAAGTGATTGATTAAATAATTATTGGTTAATTATTTAAGCTTGAACGATGAAATAATTGTGATAAATTGTGTAGAATTCTATAATTAATGGTTTATGGCTAGAAAATTAGCATAAATATACTTGCTAATTAATTGGAAAATATTGAGAAAAATAAATGAGATTAGGTAATTTTAAGCCTAAATCTAAGTATGGACCAATAGGGGAATTTTGTAAAAATTATTATATAAAATAATTATAATATATTATTTATTAATTAAATAAATAAATAACGAAAATTATAAAATAAATGTGTGTGTGTGCCGACATCCTAAGGGAAAAAGGGAAAAGAAATAATAGGTTTAATAAATGGTGGAGTATAAGAAATAAACTCTTATTTAAATAATAATTAAAGTAAAAGGTAAAAAAATAAATAAACACTGATAGGAATTGGATCCTATCTAGAGAACCAGGAACAAGATTTCTAAAGTTAGAATATAACAAGGATGAGTGGATTTTTATCTCGAATTGAGCTGTTCCCGGAGTCATTTCTGAGATCGGTGGAGCATTTTGATAATAAGACGAAATAGGGAAAAGAGGCAGATAGACATAAAATTAGGATTTGAAGAAAATAAATCATAACTCAACATCTGGGAATGAGTTGAGAATTTCCTGGACATATTTGGAATCAGTGAATTTTTGTCCAGAGGTTGACGATTCCGGAAGTTGATTCCGTAACCGGCACGTTTTTCCGTAAAACTTCAGACTGACCGTTGGAACCCTGTATGGAATCAAAAATTTATTTAGCCTGGACATTTCTAATGAGTGAGAAAATGTCTTCAAAGTTATAATTCCGAATTTCTGGGATTTTATGCGATTACGCGATTCGGACATCGATCGGAGACTTTATCGGTAGAAACCTTCTAGATGAAGGCAAGGTGGCACCACATTGATTGTTTTTGTGGACTTGGGAGGCTGGGGAGGTCGGCATGCAGGTTGAGGGGTGGAGAATGAAGCAAAAAAATTACATGGTCATGAATGAATAAGAGGCTTTGGAAAATGACCTTTATACCCTTACAACTTTTCCTATAAATAGCCATGAGTTCTCTTCATAAATTTGGACTTCTCTCCCGATTTCTTCTTGATGCTGGAAGAGAACAGAAGGCGAGCATTGGGTCTTGAAATTCTCGAATTGAGATTAAGTCTAAATGCCATCATATCTATCTCTAATCTCTTAATCAATTCCTTGAGAAGAGAATTTGAACACCGTAATCCTTCTTTCGGGGATCAATCGCATTCTTGATCGTGAGTCCGAGTGGCTTGTTGAGTGAAGGAAGGTTGATATGCAGATGCGCTTCCTCTGCGATGAATGAGCTTCTTCAGGAGCTTTAGAAGGTTGAGAAGGACCATCCATAACATCTTTATATTTCGTTTGCCTTTGTGAAGGATCATGTAGAGCAAATTGTCTTGCTAAATTCCTTTGGGAATACCACCTTATCTCCCTTCATGAGATACCGATATCGTTGAAGGCCAAAATCGAGAAACCAAGTTAGGATAAGGAATAGTATTTCTCTTAAAGAGCCGGAGGTCTCTAAAAGGTAGCCATTTTCGATATAATCAACTTGCCCAAGTTCCTTGGTTCTTTGGCAATAATTGAAGCCAATAATTCATAGTCCTTGTTAACAAAATGAGTAAAGCTCGTCCTTTATTGAAAATTTCGACTATACAAATACCAGAGAACTCTATGGGTGTCGCATCGGGAGGGCTTGAATTTGATATTTTTCCATCATACTCCTGATTAGGTAACAATAGCTTGATCTTGTGCAAAAGAGTGGGAGGATCAGCAGGAGGAGGATTGGTGATCCCTAAATATGTGTTTAGAGTATCTCATCTGTTTGCCCCTAATGGTAGTATATAATGTGATTTCTCCACTATTACTCTTCTCTTCAATCATATTAAAGTAGAATACTTTGACAACAAGGAGAATAGGGAGTTTGGATCAGTAATGGCATGTATGGTACCAACCAGGAGCTAAATCCAAATTACATGACCTTCTAAAGAAGATTGAGAAATACTGTGGGGCAAAAAGGCCTGTTATTAACAAAGAAGTGGAGCTAGAGTGAGATGAAGAACTTTCGGCCATGGTGGGGTTGCTTTTCTTTGAAGTTGATTGGCTTGCTTCCTCGTATGGCATGAGACACACCAAATTCCCTTGTGAATTTCGAAACATAGAGAGAGGTTTTAGAGAGAGAAGCTCTGGGGGAAAAAGCAGCGAAGCTCTGGGTAAGTTTTTCGGTACTTAAGCTTTCGTAGTTCTTTCGGTAGTTAGAGTAGAAATGTTATATTAGTCTTTAATCTTCCAAGTATGATTAGATATCATATGTTAGGGGTATTTTAGTCATAAATTTTGAAAATCATGGTGGGGTTGAAGTTCTGGCAAAATTTTGGAAGATTAAAGTCAAAATAGCGAAGCGCTGGCGAAATTACGGCGATTAGGGGCATCAGGGGCAAAATGGTAATTTGTACCTAAAATGTCTGTTATGATGTGAATCACTAATCAATATGATATATATTTCAAAAATTATGTTGGAGTAGGAGTTATGTTGAAATTTTGGAAGATTAGGGTCAAAGTAACGAAGTGCTGGCGAAATTCCGCCGATTAGGGGGTCAGGGGTAAAATGGTCATTTTGACTAAAAATGTCCGTCGTAATGATAGATCCTTAACAAATACGTTGTTATGTTAATAGGATATCCCTGATTACGTCTGACCTACTGTCGTGCCGTATACCGATTTCCGTCAACGAAGGTACGTTCGCGTACTGTAGCACTAACTCTGATATTTATGGTATGCATATATGTGGTATGTGTGTAGAGGTGTTATACTGTTTGAGTGCATATAGAGGTTAGAGGATATGTCTGTATGCTGGGAGCAATATGTCTCGTATCTTTGGGAGCAATATGTCTTTATCTTGGGAGCAATATGTTCGCATCTTTGGGAGCAATACATATGCATTGGTTGTGATAGAGTGATGTTAGTATTGTTAATGTCTGCATGTCTGTGTACATAAACATGAGGTTAACCGTTACCTGAGATCCGGTGCGCTGGATCTCAGCCCTTAACATAGCGTCAGGTTCCAGAGGACCGATGACCGAGGAGAGAGGCAAGCAGCCCGAGTAGAAGACCCAGCTGGAGACTTCCTTTTTGTTGTTCCAGCGGAAGCCTTTCTTTTGTTATATACTTTTGAAACCACGCGGTTTCTGTACCGCTGTTGTAATTAGCCAGACTTACGGCGTCTTATATATACATATCAGTTACTCAATCGCTCTGTTGCTCTACTCTGATGATTTTAGATGGATAAAAAATTTTATATTGCTTTTGAAAAGTTGAGATGTTACAATGGAGACTGTAAATTAATTTCATCTTCATCTTCATCTTTTTTCTTGTTTTTTTACCGACATTGAGAAATTTATTCGGAGGATCCCTCCTCTACCCTTCTCCGCCATTGAATTAAAATTTCAATGCTTCATATTTGAAATTTTATAAAAATAACTATTATTATAATTTTAGATAATAAAAAAATATAAACTGCTAAAATTTGATTTCAAAAGTTTACAACTATAGTTAAAAAAGTGGGAAAAAATTATAATAATAATAATAGTCTGCAATATATAAATAATTTAGGCAATGAGTTATAAATAATTTTCAAGCAACTCAAGTCATAAGTGATTAAGTCATAACGCATTCTCATTAAGCAACATGTTCATTGGTTCGTACAACAAGTAATTAATTGTTTAGAACAATACTTGTTTTTGTTAATTAAATTAAGAGTAAATACCCTTTTGGTTCTTTACAAAAAACGCGATCCCCATTTTGGTTCCTGACAACAACAAAAAAGTCTCGTAGTCCCTCACAAATTCAAAATACACTCAATTGATTGACATTTTGATCCCTCACAAATTTCTAAAATGTCATTTTTAGTTTCATAAAAAGGACGAATAAATGTCGATTTTTTTATAAGGGACCAAAATAGGGATCACGTTTTTTGTAAATGGCCAAAAAGAGTATTTACTCTTTAATTAATTGCTTCACAAAGATTGATCAACAACCTTGTTTATTTCTTCATACTGTATATTTAATGTGAGACTGTAAATTTTTTTCTAAAGAATTAATGTAAGTCTCTTGCACTACATTCATGAAACTTAAAATATAAAATAGCGCATTCTCATTAAGCAACACGGCAGACTTTAGGAGTTTAGGTAATATTAAAGTGAAGAGGGCCCATTTTAGGTACTATCTCAATGTAGTTGGGTTTAAACTTCTCATGTTACATGATGAGAAGAAGAAGATTCCTACACATACATAAAATGGTGAGACTCACACATATATATAATGCTAACTATATATATATATGTGTGTGTGTGTGTGGGTCCTACCATTTTATGTGTGTGTGACATGAAAATACACTTCTCCTACAACATGAGAAGTATTTTTCCCTAATATGAAATACGGAAAATACAAAAAAAAAAAAATTGAATTTTAAAATTCCAAATTAGTCTTATCACCTATAAAAGTATATTTATTGGCTACTAGAGTATAACAATTTACAATTTATTTTAATAAAAAATTAATTATTTAGGATTTTAAAATTGAAATGGTATATTTCTTGCCTTTTTCCATATAAAATATTGCTAATTGAAAAGGAACTTTAATTCCGGCATTTTTTTTTTTTTTCATTTTCTTTAACAAAATTTCCAAAGATGACACCAATTTCACACCATATTTATTTTTTTAAAACACAATTTCACATACTTTACAGCTTGACAAAAAGGTGAAATTGCTTTATCGTGCGTGTGAATTTTATATAATTCCAATGTCCCAACAAGCCAACTCTAATGACTCACTATCATAGATTCTGTTCAGACAATTTTATGTTTAATTGTTTATCCCTTTTATAATTTACCAGACAATCCTCTTCTCACATTTTTATTAAACTGAATCACAAATTATTCAAAACATACTATTTTATGTGATATTCTAAAATTAATATAACTATTAAATTGGATCGCATCACAAATTGTTCTTCTTCACATAGTAATAATTAATTTTTTATAGTAAAAACAGATATTTCCGTTTAATTATTTATATGAAGCTCATAATTAGCTTGTTTGAAATAATGATTAGAGCCTTTAAAAACAACTTTACAATTATAATTTATGGTATACGAGATACATACGTACGTGAAAGAAATTTTATCCCGATTTATATAAATAAACACTTTTAGAGTTATATGAGATCCAAACAAACACAATCAGCCTTGTGCCCTAGTGGTATGAATGCTCTCCAATTGGTTGTGGGTTAGATTCTGCTGTATGTCATGTTGTTAGTATTTACCTTTTTTTTTTTTTTATACTAGAATTTTAGGAAAGGGGTTGAGTTTACCCACAATCCAAGGGCAGGGCAACATCTTCCTTCCTCCTAGGTGATACCGATGTTGGATAGAACGAGTGGTCTATTACCTCAGGCGTTTATCTAGGCAGCTAAGAGCTAAGATGGTTCCCCCAACGCCTTGACTAACTCCAGGATCGAACTCTCTGCTTTTTGGTGAGAGTGTCCGACCCTCTCTAGTATTTACCCTTATAACTTAAAAAAAAAATCACAGAAGAGCGGAAAGAAAGTTCTGAGAAGAAGATTTGAAATCCAGTAGTGTACAAGACAGAGGGGAGAAAAAAGATGAGGTAATAGCTAACTCTATCACAAATACAAAAGGATCGATCCCCAATTTCATATATACACAAACCAAAATCTGAAGGCCTCAACGAAATCTCCAACAAGAAGAAGAAGCAGGATTGACCTCGAAGACCAATTCTCTCCACTCCGTCTTCCTCACAATCTAACCTTAAAATCTCTCAATTAATTCACCTCCGGAATACTCTGCAGAGCAGGCCTCCATGGCCGTTGATGCTGATGCACCTCATATCCATGGCGTCCTCTGTGGCTCATTAACTGCGACATCACTTGATCCACCATCAGATCCTTCACCTCCATTTTACTCAGCAGTTGCTCCAACTGCTTCTTCGAGATCTTGATCTTCACCTCCGTTATCTTACCGGAGAAATCGCCGGCGTTCTTAGTCGAATATCCTCCCTTCGTTCCCCTCTCCGCCGCCGGAGACGGCGTCGCCCAACTCCAATCCTCTCCGTCGTCCGATTCGGCGTCGTCGTAGACGCGTTTCTTCGAGGATTGGGGCTTCAAGCAATTTCCCATTATTGTTGGATCTCGCAATGCTTTTAGCGGGAATTTGCAGAAGCTAGAGAGAGAATAGAGAGAGAGAGAGATGAAGGTGGGATCCGAGAGTACAGAGAGAGGAGGGATATATATACACACGTAGGAGAGAGATGATGGGGTGGAAGTAGAGAGAACGAGTCAAACCTAATCATACCACGTAGGATGACAGAGCTTCCTACGTGGAAAGTCATGGGAGGTTTGAACTTTCGAGTTTGGGATTTTAGGTGTGAAAAGCATCATGAATGGGATCTACCATCTACTATTGAACCTTTTATACTTTTTTATTTATATTTAATTGATCGATAACTGACTAACGAGTAATGATTTTTTTTCTATTTTTTATTTTATTTCTTGTACAAGTAGTGGAGGATTTTTTTAAGGATGTATTCTTTTTATATATATAAAAATTTTAGGAAAAGTGTTGGGTTCACCAACGATTCAAGAACTAGACAAAATCTCTTTTCTTTCTAGGTGATACTAATGTTAGGTAAGACGAGCCGTATATTATCTTCAGACGTTTACCTAAATACCTAGAAGCTAAATTTAAGGATGTATTTGATGATTTGGTAACGAAAATGTTTATCTAAAGTGCCTGAAATTTGTTTAAGAATCCAAGTAAATCTATCTTCAGTGGATGTAATTTTTATTCAGCTATGCGTCACCTATTTTCAACAATAAAACTCTTTACATTGCATATAACCTAAATTGTATCCCATACATGTTAATTTTGAATGAAATATAAAATGAGAGATATGCACTATTTAGAGTTTGTAGACAATGCATCTCCATCCTCTCTTTTTTTTTTTTCTTTTTTTTTTAAAAAATATTTTACAATGACATGATTTTGAAATTTGAAAAAATACAAAGTTTTGTGGTGGGGTGACCAAAGCAAGCAACTAAGGGAACAAACATTTTGGCTACATTTACTTGGCGCGCGCACACATATATATGTATATATTTTGTGTGTGTGTGAGAGAGAGACGGAAGAGGATTCTCTCCTCATCATTTTTCTCATTGTCCCTCATTAGCCCATCTGGGTTATTGATTGGGAAGGTGAGAGAAAGTTTAAAGTGGTAATATGGTTGATTGGATGGATATGATTTAGAGATGATGAGGGATAATGACAAAAAGATAATGAGAGAAACCCAACCCGAGAGAGACATATTTTTGAATCCCAAACGCAGTGTGTGTAAAATATAAATAAACACTGGTGTGGGAGAGAGATTTAGAGATTTTTTTTTGTATGAGAGATCAGTGCTCGTTTAGAATAATAATTTGAATGTTCAAAAACACATCTTCAATCGTGATTTATGGAATACACGGTAAATATGTAAGAGAAGTGTTGTCTCTTATAAACATTCTTCCCAAAGCGATACTATTGATATTGGCTCAACAATTTTGTCGTTACTCTTTTTGTATAGGGGGTTTGGAGTTTGATCCCTTTCATGTATGTGTGTATAAAAGTTATGCCAATAATAATATAAAAAAAATTAATGAAAGGTGTAGAGAGAATTTTGGGTTAAAAGAAAAATTTGGTTTTATGTTTTTTTTACAAGCATAATTAGTGTCCTTAATTTTTTATTTGCCTATTGTTTTTTCTATAATGTAAAAAATAGTGAAATTTCATCTTACCGTAGTGTTTGATCAATGTTGACTAAGAATTAAACAATTTCGACTAGAGTTTAAAAGTAATTACATCTTAAAGGCTTTTTTTTTTTTTTGAAAGAGTAATTGGTAAAACTAAATTTTTGATTGGTACAATCTTTTTGAGTTATCAATATTCAGATTAGAAAAAATGGATCTAACTATTATTAATGATGAGAAACTGTTTATGTGTATGCTTGAGTTAGTGATTAAGAAATATGTTTACGTAAGTCGAGATAAAATTCATCTCATATACTTATCAAAAGTAGCGAATGAAGGCTTTAAAAATAGTTTTTCAATCACGATTTTCAGTAGACGAAGTAAATATGTGAGATGTGTTTTGTCTCGATTTACGTAAATAAACAATTTAAAAAACCCCCCAAAAGTGATCCTAAACATAGATTAACCTGAGCCTATGTTTGGTTTGAGGGAAGGTTAGGGGAGGGAGGGGAGGGGAGGAAAATATTTGACCAAATTACCCATGAGAAATTTTAAAAATTACATAACTTTTTGCATCACATTAACTTTGGAAGCATGTCACATCATGGGCATATCTGACTTTTCACACTAGGAATGAGCACCTCACCTCCAACCAAACATAGCCTAAGGGGAAGCGATGAGTTGAAGTGATGAGGGCAACATTATTTTTAAACCCTTAGAATTGTATAATTAATTATCAATTGTAATTAAATGTTATTATAGAGCCATCATTGCATTACACTAATCCAAAGCTGCTAAGGATATCAAGTACACCTAACGGAGAACTTTGAGGGTCAATTTGTCATTTAATCATTAATTTTTAATAAAAGGTAAATTAAACCCAGATCAATTAGAAGAATTACTTCTTTTAAACTAAAAATCTTGTAGCTCATTTAATCATTAATTTTTAATAAAAGGTAAATAAACCCAGTTCAATTAGAAGAATTACTTCTTTTAAACTAAAAATCTTGTAGCCTAGTGATATGAGAGTTCTTGCTAAGTAAGAGGTCACGAGTTCAATACGAGGAAAAGGAAAGAGGAAGGCAGGTGTGAAAAGGGACTAAAAAGAGGAATCAATAAGTGATAAGAAGAAGGAAAGTAAGTGTGAACGGATGAGCCAAAGGGAATCCATCCACCAAGGACAGTTCATGGTGGCCCTCTAAGGCTGTAACGTTCTCTCTTTCACGTGCCACTTCCGCTGACCACTCACCAACTTTTCCCCACCTTCATAAATAGAGCCAAATATGAAATAAATAATCAATTTAAAAAATTATAAAATTCAATTTTATAATAAAAATAAAAAAGACATTGAACTATTATTGGTGGAAAATTTATTACTGGGTTTATTAAGCTGTATTCAAACTTTAAATTGGAAATAATTTTTTTCAGATAGTACTCAGTTTTTTTTTTCTTTTTTACATTTTTTTAATTAGTATGCATTATAAATTCATCCTCAAAATAAAAAAAAAAATAAAAAATCCATCCGCACACATGCTTGACATTTTAAAAAAATAAATAAAAAAGAGTAGAAAACATAAAATTAATATACTCTATTGAAAAGGGTCGCATAAAATGTATTTTTAAAATAAATATAAAATATTCATATCCATATTATAATAAATTTGTTTATGGCCTTGGTTGGTGAATGTCACATCATCATATCATCCAACTTCATGTGCACGTCCCAATAATGCAAGTAGGCTATTTTTTTATACATGGTAAAATCCAATTTCATTATCACATCCAATTTTTTAAAGAATTATTAAGATGTAAAAATACTGGTAAAGTTTTATTTAAAGAGCTGTTAGGATTTGGGGATTTTTACACCACTTTTTGGAATTAATGGATAAAATTGCATTAAAATAAACTTTAGGAAGCCAGAAGTTGCATAACAATTTATAGAGTTAAGTAGTAAATCCGTCCCAAAATCATACGTCAAGAGCAATGTTGTCCTGAAAGTTTTTTTTTTTTAATGTTGCCTTGGAAGTCTAAAAACGTAGTAATGTTGTCATTTTTCTTTAAAAAGTTAAGGGTGAAGGAACAATTTTATACATGAGCTTTGCCCCCGGGAACGCCCAGCACCACGAGCTTTTTTCTGGAGCAAAAGTACACACGTGGTTACGTTTTGGGAGCAAAAATACCACGGGCCGTTAGTTGACCAGACGTTGACCGTTAACTTGGATGGAAGTGAACAGTAACGCGGGTGAAATTACACTTTTGCCCTTAGTTTTAGGTGAAATTACCCTTTTGTCCTTAGTTTAAAAAAAAACTAAAATACCCCGCCGGTGGGCCCCACCGTCGTGGTATTTTTGCTCCCAAAACGTAAACACGTGTGTACTTTTGCTCCAGAAAAAAGCTCGTGGTGCTGGACGCTCCTTGGGTAAAGCACATGTGTAAAATTGCTCCTTTACCAAAAAGTTAACAGTGAATGTCAATTTTTAACGATCAACGTTAGTTTTTAAATGGAAAATGACAACATTGTTACGTTTTAAGACTTCCGGGACGACATTGAACCTGAAAAAACTTTCAAGACAACATTGCTCATAGACATATTTTCCGGGATGGATTTGCAATTTAACCCTATTTTATATATCATAGCCCTTCTTTGAGTTTTCAAACACCACAATCTTAATTAAATTTGCTCCAAATTAAGGACATTTTACTTAAATAAAGTCTCTATTTTATTCGTATTTAAATTTTATATCACTTGGGTTTTAAACCAGAGATTTTATATATGATGCTTCGTGTGCTTCAGAGATCAATAATGCAATTATGTTGTAGTAATTAACTTTCCGTAAGCAATATCAAATATTCAAAACATATATAATTTATGTCATTTTCTTAGCAGTAATTTAACATTTAATATCACTTTTAATGGATAAATTCACAACTAAAATCATACAATTTTGAAAAAGTATTTCTGTGCCAGCTCTGCTTGGGCTTTACATACATTTTAATAATCATCCAATATAGTTTTAGTCAAAATTAAATTATTATTTGAAATTATTAGTCAAGACTATACCTGGGAAATAGGAAAAATCCATATTTAGTTCCTAATTTGAAATTATTGGTAACAACAATATTATTTAGTATTTAATATAAATAAAGGGATTAATATATATATATACAACAAAACTCAACTTGCAATTGCAAACTTGTCTCTTGCACTTAACATAGGACCCAATTGGGTAGTAGATAATTTATCTTAAATATAAAACATATTTCTCATATTTATCCGTTTTTATTTTTCAAAATTACCTTTATTAATGCCCAATGATAATTAAATAAAAAAGAAATGGAGGGAATTAAGAAACATTATTAGGGACCAACGAGGGTTGACATAAGTGGTAAGCGGCTTGTGTCGCTTAAGTATGGTCTCGAGTTCGAGCCTTGTGAATGCAAAAAAAACCCCGCTGGGAGACTCTCCCACCATAACTAGGTGCGCGACGCGGGTCGGATTCGGATTAGTCAGGGTGAAGCTCTGGTGAACCGGGTGGACAAAAAAAAAAAAACATTATTAGGGAATTTAAGAAAAAATATGTTATATTAATTTACTTCTTCTTTAATTTAATCAAATTAGGTAAATATTTCTTATATTTAAAACAGAAAGAATAATAAAAAACAGAACTTAAGTTATGGTAGTTGATGTGGTCAATAAAAACCGATCTCATATCCCATATTGTTATATAAAAGAGTAAGTTTCAGTCCCACCCACCATTGATGTGATAAGAAATTGAATATAAATAAATTGTAAATGTTTTTACAAAATATTAATTAATTCGAGTCAAAAATGAAAACTCATTCTAATTCTAGTGAGCCAATTAAGAGACCTAGCTAGCTAGTCTAGTAAAGAAAGACGTCCATAAAACGACGTGCCGTCATGCACGTGGGTCATTAATATTGACTAGAATGATTTTAATTTGCTTCTTTCTGGGGATTTTGTTCTTATATGGCTCCTTTCAACTTTCCACATTGTTCATTTTTGACTACTCTATTATTTTATTTAATTATTATAATATATATTGCTTTTACAATCTCATTTCTTACCCCGTTCAACACTTACTTCTAACTGCACCCCGTTGTTACGGCTTGTCAGATTCCAAAATGTGAAAATAAATTAGGGAAAATAATTTTCAGAGCCCTTTAAGGTTGACAATCCCAAAAAAGGCTTTAAGATTCTGATAATCTCAAAAAATGGTCAGGGCCTTTTCTGAGATTTTCAGAATCTTGGGTGAGTTATCAACGGGGCTGATATAGTTGTTAACGGGTTACTGATATAGTTGTCAACGAGGCTGATATAGTGTTTAGCAAAGTGTTGTTAACGGGGGGGCTGATTTAGTTGTTAAAACCTACCCGTTAACAACTATATCAGCCCCTCTCAAAAATTCAGAATCTTGGGACATTTTTTAGGATTGTCAGTCCTAAAAGGGCTCTAAAATAGATTTTCCCAATAAATTATTATTATTATTATTATTTTAATTTGATGTACCGAATAATCTTCAACCTAAACTCAAAAGGTCATTTTTCTTTTGTTCTTCCATATTTAGACCTTGCTTATTCTTACCGAATAATCTGTAAAGACCATTGTATATTAAGTAATTAATTAACAACTATAATAAATGTCACGGATTTATAATGTAATATAGTATAATATAAGCGGCAAAATAGTGTGGCTTCCTACAATATTTCAAATTTTATGTTGATAATAGATTTGGTGTTGTGGCATGTTGCTAATAATGCTAAATAAAAAATTAATTTAGATGTCACATGTCTCACAGCTCCAATACAATCCCGGCCAAAGGAAAATACGGAAGAAGAAGCCTGACAAAGTGATGGCATAACACAGTGGTAAAAAGATCTCATCATATAAATTCCTCCTTACTCTAACGCATTACAAATGCAAACGCTATGACAGTTACATTCAATCACTAATAAATATGATATCATTAAAAGACAAGGTACAATAAATCATGCTTCCATTCGTATCAAATTAAAAATCATCACATATTCAAACATGCCTAAAATAATCCAATAATCCAATAATACATTATTTATAATCAAATTATTAACTATGTGAATAAAATGAGTTATAAAAAAATTGCTGATGATATATATTTACTTGAGAATTTACAATACACACACATATATATATATATATATATATATATATATATATATATATATGGGTTTAAACTTCTACACACATTTGTGAAATAAGAAGATTCCTACACACACACAAATAATATACCCACACACACATTATATATATATATATATATATATATGTGGGTTCCACTATTTCATGTGTGTGTACACACTACACACACATGCCGTGATGCACCCACATACAAGACGGACCTTCTTGAGGACAATGGGGGCCATAGCCCCCCAAGAAAAAATGTTGTTCAGATTTTTTTTAAAAAACATTAATATAATATAAAAAAATATGTTATCTTATACATTAGAATTATTAAAATACTTTTATTATACATTTGACCCCCCAAATATTTTTTTAATTAGTTAATAGGTATACATTTGGCCCCTCAAATATTTTTTTTAATTAGTTAATAGGTATACATTTGACCCTCCAAATAATTTTTTTAATTAGTTAATGAGTATATATTTGACTCCCCCAAATATTTATCTCAAGATCCGCCATTGCCCACGTACGCATCTATTGGATAAAAGGGTAGGTGGTGAAGAAATAAAAAGAAAAACACAGTCACACAGCACCCAACAACAGTAGCTAGAAAACAGACGAAATAAAAAAAAAAAAATCAGGAAAATATATGCACACACAACAACAAAAAGACGAAAGAGTATTAGGTCTTGTAGGGTATACAATAAACACTCACACCCAAAAGGAGGAGTAAATAAATGCTCATACATACACACATGAGAAAATGGAGTCAGGATAAATGGCGCAGAAAAAGGTGGGAAATGGCAGGTGGGTTTTTTTTTTTTGAAATTATATTTAAATACACTCCTCTACAGTAACAAAGTGATGGTAGGAGAGGAAAATAACAACAGGACATAGTTTAAAAATCTTAAACCAAAAGGGGAGAGGAAACAAGTAAATGTAAAGGTAATAAAAAGCATGTATCAGACCAATGGAGACACAGGAAAACGAAATATCAACAGTAAAATGAAGAAAATAGTGAACCTGAGACTTAGGGTCTATTTGGCAAAGCTGTGCAGTGCAACAGCCCAGGAGCCCATCATACAGTGAAATAAGCTTAGCTGAAGAAAAAAAAGCTAATCTGGATGGTTTGGGATAGCTTTAAAGATTGATGAGTTTCTCTAAAAAAAATCACTTGTAATAGAAGTCACTTTTTTCAACTTCTGACTTGATTTTTTTCCAGCTTCCCCAGCTTCTGGAGAAAAATGTTAGGGATAGGTGATCCAATAAGCAATGTACTATTAAATACACATTTATATGCATTCTAATTTTTAATTAAATACTTTAGATTTTTTTTAAAAAATTTTATAATAATTTTTTTATTTATAAAATTTAAATTTTTATCTTCAATTATCACAGTATATATACATATATACAAGTACAACTAATATATATGTGTGTAGTATTTATGTCATTTTCATTCTCAACTCACTTTTCAAACACTAGCTCATTTGAAAACAAGATCACTTCTGCCATTATTATCCAAACATGATTACATCATTTACAATCAAACTTTTATCCTATCTTCAGTTTGTAAAAAAACTCATTTAAAATGCTTAGGGTTTTTTTTTTTTTTGAGAGGGAGAGAAGGGGTATTTTATAGGAGAAAGAATTTAGAGTTTGGCTGGCTTTTAAATAAAATAATATTTTTTGAAATAATAAAATAATAACGAGTATAAAATTCATTCAACATATTTTTTTAGATATTACTTTCCAATAATAAAATAAGTTTATATACACATACACATATATTTAAAATAATTATTTTTAAAGTGGTATTTCATTTATATATGATTTTTGGAATTTGATACTTTTTTTTTACTTATTAATTTATTTCATGCTCTTTGCCTAAATAAAATCTAAAAGGGTTAAATACCTAATTTGTCATGGAAGTATTGATAAGGGGGCACTCAGCACCTGAAAGTTTTTTGGGTACCAAATTTGCTCAAAACTAACGGAAGGTCAAACGGATGTTTGCCAGGTCGGATTTTTTTTGGGTTAAATACCTAATTTACCACGGAAGTATTGATAAGGGGAAACTCAGCACTCGAAAATTTTTTTTGGTACCAAATTTGCCTCGGAAGTATAAAAAAGGTAGCAAATTTGTCTAAAACTGACGGAAGGTCCACGTAGGTCATTAAAATGCCACATGGCTAGAAAAGAAACACAGTAGAGGGCGAGTCATATGCCAGATCATGTAACCATGTCAGCACCTCATTCATCTCATCTCTCTCTTCCCTCTCGCTTTCGGTGGTTCGTGCTTCTGAATTTTATTCCGCTCCTTCACCCACTCCTTCACCGACGGGTATGCTAGCTTCCACAACAATGCCTGCCAACTCTGTTTGCGACCTTCCTTTGCTTCAATTGGTTTCGATCCCCGAGAAAATTTCAAACGGGATGTTAGAATTAGCTCGGATCCGCAAAAGCCATCGATTAGAGATAATTCCTAGAACAATTTTGTATACCCAGTGTACTCTAAAAATGCTCTACCAAGAAACCAAATAGTTCTCTGAATCAAGATAAATAAAAAAACGCCAATAAACCCAGTTAGAGATGGTCATATGGATTGTCAAAATTTTCACCAAATCGTAAAATTTCAAAGAAGCAAAATAAGGGAATTTGGGGGGGGGAGTGAGGAGGCAGTAGCTAAAGATTTGAGAATCGAGAAATTGTAAAGGTCTAAAGGATAAAATCGTTTGGTATGAATTTGCCACACCGCTTGGCAGGTCCTCAACCCCACATAGGAGAGCCATGGTGTTCACAATGGTCCCACCGGCACTGTCTCCACTGTATTTCTTTCCTAGCCATGTGGCATTTTAACGACCTACGTTGACCTTCTGTCATTTTTGGGCAAATTTCCTACATTTTTTATACTTCCAGGGCAAATTTGGTACCAAAAAAAACTTTCAGGTGCTGAGTGCCCCCTTATCAATACTTCCGTGGCAAATTAGGTATTTAACCCAAAAAAATCCGATGTGGTAAACGTCCGTTTGACCTTCCGTTAGTTTTGGGCAAATTTGGTACCTTTTTCATACTTCCGGGGCAAATTTGGTACCCGAAAAACTGCCGGGTGCTGAGTGCCCCCTTAACCCAATCTAAAACACAACTAACTTGTTAATAAAAATAAGGATGTTACAGATATCATGTTTGTTTACTATTTTCAATTATCAATAAGTTAGTCAGTTACTTGACAATCTAAAATGCTTATATTTAATATTCTAAATTAGACTTTCGAATAAGAATTCTAATTGACGATCCTTAAAGGAATTAGTATGAAGCATAATTAATTAAATTTTTTCCTACAAGAAATAACAGTTGGATATACTATCCACAAGGATTATTTAGAAAGCCGAATGTTTCTCTATAATATTATCTAAATTTTCAATCACGCTATTGATAAATTTTTGTCTTATATTAGAAATGATGCTATTTTGGAATTTTGATCAAATGAGAACAAAATGGATATAACAGCATTTTTCAATATGTTGAGTTTGAAAATTCACACAATGCCCTAATTCTTGGAAATAAAATTATTGGTAGTATATTATAGACATTTCTTAATTCTTAGTGTTTGATTTGTTGGGTTATAAGCGTATGTACCTTAAAAAAAAAATCATAAAACTTCAGCTATGACAATTCAATGAAATATCTAATACGTTGTATTTGGAAAATCTGTACGTTGTATTTGGAAAATCTGATATGTCTATAAGAATAATGAAATTTGCTTCATTCAATTCAATCTTCTAAATTCTAATAAATCAAACTGAGTTTTAGCATCTGATCTTCATTTGCGTATCCCTTTTAGATTGTTA
This sequence comes from Acacia pycnantha, assembly GCA_025563575.1. Taxonomy (NCBI): domain Eukaryota; kingdom Viridiplantae; phylum Streptophyta; class Magnoliopsida; order Fabales; family Fabaceae; genus Acacia; species Acacia pycnantha. The sequence continues at coordinate 1,267,858 of JAMWYP010000031.1, read as the reverse complement.
ACAATTCATCAAATGTTAAGTTTCAAGTTTAACACAAAGACTTTGTGATGATAAAATTTAGGGTTAAAGTGCTATTTTATCCTAAAAATTGTCATAGATGACTAATTTTGCTACGGATGTTTTTTGTGGGCAATTATGTCTTAGAAGTGTCAAATCTGGAGCAATTTTGTTAGGACGTTGTCTCAGTTAAGTTTGACCGTTAGTTGACCAAATATGTTGAATTGACAATTTCATGTCATTTTTGTTTTAGGTTTAGATGCAAATTTGCTTCGAAAGTTTTTACTTATGATCAATGTTTCCTTTCTAAGTCATAACAATTTCACTTTGATTGTTATTCAGCTTAAGTTTACCTGTTAATTAATTAAACATGCTTATTTGACAAGTTCATGTGTCATCAATTTTATTTTCTTTCAAAGTTATATTTAAAATTAAGTTTTTTTTTTTTTTGAAAAAAAGTGTCCCATAGGATTATAGACAATCAAAGAGAGGTGAAACCATTTTGTGCAACGTGAAAAGAAAATCAAACAAGTACTTACCTATCTCGGCGTTATTAGGGTATGGCCACAGAGAGTTTTTGATAGCCTTGTTCTCGGCAATCTTTGTTAGTATGTTATGCATCTAGTGATTGGATCTTTTTCTTTATTACTTTCTAGCGAATGTGAGTTACTCCTCCATTTGTAACTTCTTCTTCAATGTTGATCATACTATTAGCTCAACAAGTTCGATAAACTAAAAGTCATATTTAACCTAAATAACTATTAGGGTGACATTGCTACGATTTGGAAGGTTTTGAGGCAACATTTATTCTAAGTAAAAACTTCTGAGGCAAATCTGCACCTTAACAAAAATGACGTGGACAACACTTGGACTGTCAGTTTAGCATATTTGGTTAACTAACTGTCAAATTTAACTAGGATAACAGTCAGAGTAAAATTACCCATCTATTTCTATTTGGACTCTATATACATTATTCTGTTGAATTACTTCAAAGCTTCAAAATTGAATTAATTTTCTGAGCTGTTCCAACCCACAGTCTCTGTGTTTGACCGTTGTGACCCACGACAAGCTTATAAATTTAATCTGTAGCTTTTACTTGACTTTCAATAACGTTTGCTACAAGGTTGGAGTAATAAATATAACTTGTGTGTGTCTTTTATTTTTTACACTATTGGATGGAAGAATCTTCTTCTACTTTTAATAATATATGCATTTATATTTAAATTGTCTATTATCATTATATAATTATGTATTTGGACAGCATATGATGATATAAATAATTAACATGCTTAAATGTATTTTTTTTCTAATTCAAACTCTCTCTCTCTCTCTCTCTCTCTCTCTCTCTCTATATATATATATATATATATATATATATATATATATATTACATCTGGGGATGTTGTTGTTGTACGGAGCGTTTCAACTTTCAACTGAGTTGAAATAATGTGTTTTTTTGCTTTTGGGTCAACAACGTTGATGTTGAACTTTGATTTTTTTTTTAAAAAAACATAATTAATATAATTCAGAACCCATTCAACACTTCTATCTCATGTACGTACTAATTACTCATCAAACTCAGTCCCTTACTTGTTAGAATCAAAGACAAAGTCATTTCCTTATTAATTCTTCCATATATAAGTGTTATAACACTCTCGTTTGATTGTTTATGACTGGTTCAATGCAATCACATATATATATAATTTGTGTTTGGAAAATTTGTTGACACGTTACGCACACTTTTGATCTAGAAGAATGAAATTACTTCCACGTCTACGATAAGTAATTATTTTGAATTCCACATATATTGATGATCATCACGTACGATAAGTACAAATGTACACAAATAAAATAAATATCAAGTGTATGTTATTTAAAAGAGAAAATTCCAGAAAAAAGAACTTTAAAAATAGGAAAGCACCTAATTTGTCTTTTTGAAATTAAAATGAAATGACATAAATGCTCTCAAAACTTTTCTTTTTTAAAGAGACTAATCCCCACCCCCCGGGCATGCTTGAGCTCCGGTGGGAATAATTATTAGCAAAGTAACAAGATTAGTTAAGGAATTCATCAATCAAACCGCAATCTAGGGGTTTCACTTTGTTCTTCAAGAACTAACTCACATCTCGCTCTGTTCACATGATAACTCTTAACCACCTTCACAAATATTGACATCCATCATCTACCATAGCAGCAACCACCAAGACAACACCAACCACCGTACAAAACATTGACTATCAGCAACAAGATGATGATTTAAGAATAAAAATAACAGTACCAATAACAGAAAGATCATATAATGCTAAAAAATTGATATGAGAATAAAAAACACTAGCAACAACATAAAGATCTGAGAATAAAAAATCTATCTAAAATCGTTGTTGATGTCAAGGTTGCAAGTTTGAGAATAGACAAGCAAGAGAGATCACTGATATCGCCGCTAATATTTTTAAGCTTACAAATTTGAGAAATCACCATCGACTTCATCACTAGATTTGAGAATATGAGGAGGATGAGGCAAGAGGCAAGAGGCAAGAGGCGATGGAGGTTGAAGAAGAAGTTGTGTTGCCACCATCATTGGAGGATGAAGAAGATTATGGGGTGGGAACGACGGACAAACGGAGCGAACAATGGAATGAACGACAACAGATCCACAATCTCCTACCTGTCCTCACCGTCGCCATTGTCGTTACTTTTTCACTGTAGTTCTCGTCGTCGCCTCCGCCTTTGTTGGAGGAGGTTGTCTTAGCCGCGTCATTGGAGAAGAGGTGTTGAAGGATGGAGGAGAAGATTTTTTGTTGAGAGTATTTGTGTCATTTCCTTTTGATTTCAAAAAAGGACGAATCAAGCCTTCATATCTCTTTGATATTATAAATATTCGGAACACTCTTTTGTCTTTTAACATTTCTAAAGTTGTTTTTAAGGGATTTTATCTATTTAAAATAAGGAAATTCCTTTTAAGTTTAAATCTCATGAATAGTTAAAACGTTTTTTATTGGCATTATCAAAAATAATTTTTATAGCTTCATACTCTCCAGAATTTTATGCTGTTACAATTTTTGGCCTTATAGTTACATTTTTATTTTCTTTGATATATTTCTTAATTTCCTAATAAATACCAGGATACGGCTTCCAATGTTTTCAATAATTTTTAGCATAATTTTATTTCAAAATTTTAATTAAAAATATATGTTGGTTTAATTAAGATAAGTTTTGTCACAACTTAGAAGAAATTCTTTGACAATGATATAAGACATCATTTTTTCGCCTCTTTAGCTGATAGGAGACTTCACATTTCACGTCGTTAGAAATACTAATGAAGAGATGATGAGAAGCTGTGGAATTGATAATTATAAACATTACAACAATATATCTATATATATATATGGGATAGGTTATTTTGCCTACCTTATTTTGCCTACCTTTGCCTACCTCTCCCAATACCAATAGATTATAATCTTATCCAACGGTGAAGATTTGAAAGATAAAATAAACTCTTTTACCCCTTCTTTTCTCATTGCCTCCCACCCTCTCTCTCTCTGTCTCTCTCCTCCGTCAACAGTAATACGTTTTGAGATGAAGATCTGAATTAATTTATACTGGACAAGTATATCTCATATCAAGCATGAACGTTGTTTTTAGGGGACGCGTTATTTTGAAAATAAATGAATGGAAGCTAAAAAAATTTCTTGCATATTCTTTGATGAGGCTGTTGTCGTGGAGGGATCCATTCCGATGAGAAAGATAGTTTGGTTTTTGGAAATAAATAGCTGCAGTATTAGATTTTATACACCAAACATGTATGAAGATTGTTAATTGTTAATAAACAAATTAAATGAGTAGAAAAATGCATCGAATCTCAACAAAAGAGCCTCTAGCTTGTCTACCCATCATGAAGATTCAGAGTTACGATTTATTAATTGTCTCATCTATCCACGTCAGAGAGATCTTGAACCTCTCTACAATGCCCACCTTGTAGTGGACAAGATAATCTCTTCTCATCAATTCGCTTACACTTTGTTTCTGACAATCCAATTTTGTTTTCTTTCTCATCCAAGTTTTCCTCTTAATGCTTCGAATCGGTTTTCTTTTCCCCTTTTGATCGATAACTATTATTACCTGGATATAAAAAAAGACTATTTGATTCCTTTTACTTCATTCAATCTGGGCACTTTTTCCACTGCTTTTTCGAATGCATTTTTTTCAAAAGTAAAATTAGGGTTTTCTCTCTGGGTCGGTATTGCTAAACTTGTGTTAGTGGATTTTCTAGGGTTTAATTGGATCGTAACTGGATATTTAATGAATTCGAAAATTTCTATTTGATCGGTTTACTCTGCATCAGAGCAGAGAAGTGTGCACTAGGGTCATTCTCTGTGGGGTTTGCATGAAATGGGCATGAGCACCGATCTTCTTAGAGATTTGAAGTTTAGATCTAGAAATACATTGATTGAGCCTTTGCACTTGGAGATTGCCTGAGATGGTGTTCGTACGTGTGTGGGTGAAAGGGTAAAATGATTTATTTTATCCCTCAAATCTTCACTGTTGGATGGGATTATAATCTAATGGTATTGAGAGAGGTAGGCAAAGGTAGGTAAAATAAGAGTAGGTAGAATAACCTATCCCTATATATATTGATAAATATTCCTAAAACATAGAGCCTAAACTATATATTGCACAACGTAACATTTGATTAATGTCAATAAAATTGAATGGATATGATTAACATCCATCAAGAAGCCTAAAAAATTCATCCTCACCTTCCATGTTATGGTTGAAGCCACATGTGTGATGTGTGTTTGATCTTATCTATATGAAGATGAACATTCTCTTCAAACGCAACAAAGTCTTCTTTCCAGCTTTTTCAGCCTCTCTTTCTTTACGGATCTTGATGCTTCTTCAGTTGGATATAGTTTTCTTTATTTCCTTCTCAGGATCATGCTTTCTTGGTTCTTCTATTACACTACGTTTATTTCTTTGACTCTCCAGTCTGATTTTTATTTCTTTTCGAGTTCACGCCCATGAGGCGTGTTTCTATGTTGCAAACAAGCCAAGAATTATTTTCATCGTAAAAGAAATCTTGAGTTGATTCTTTGAGTTTACTGTTTTAAGTTTTTAACATATAAAATCGTGACAAGTCACTCTTAGACTCGTTATAACTGTAAACTAAGTTGAATTCATGATTTTACAAATAGTTTTTTTCAATATGTTGAGTTTGAAAATTCACACAACGCCCTAATTCTTGGAAATAAAATTATATAAAATTATTGATTGTATATTATAGACATTTCTTAATTCTTAGTGTGTGATTTGTTGGGTATACGCGTATATACATTAAAAAAAAATCATAAAAGTTCAGCTATGACAATTCAATGAAATATCTAATACGTTGTATTTGGAAAATCTGATATGTCTATAAGAATGAAATTTGTCTCATTCAATTCAATCTTCTAAATTCTAATAAATCAAACTTAGTTTTAGTATTTGATCTTCATTTGCGTATCCCTTTTAGATTGTTAACAATTCATCAAATGTCAAGTTTCAAGTTTAACACAGACTTTGTGATGATAAAATTTAGGGTAAAAGTGATATTTTATCCCGAAAATTGTCATAGATGAGTAATTTTACTACGGAAGTTTTTTGGGGGAAATTATGCCTCGGAAGTGTCAAATGCGGGAAATTTTTTTGGGATGTTATCTTAGTTAAATTTGACCGGTACTTGACCAAATATATTGAACTGACAATCCATGTTATTTTTGTTTTAGGTTTAAGTGCAAATTTGCCTCGAAAGTTTTTACTTATGAATAATGTTACCCTAGAAGTTTCTAAGTCGTAACAATTTCACTTTGATTGTTATTTAACTTAAGTTTACTTGTTAATTGATTAAATATGCTTATTTGGCAAGTACATGTGCCATCCATTTTATTTTGTTTCAAAGTTATATTTAAAAATAACTAATTTCTTTAAAAAATGTGTCCCATATAAAGGATTACAGACAATCAAAGAGGTGAAAATATCTTGTGCAGTGAAGAGAAAATCAAAGAGGTACTTGCCTATGTCGACGTTATTAGTGTATGGCGACAAAGAGTTTTTGATGGCCTTGTTCTCAACAATCTTCCTTAGTGTGTTATACATCCAGTGATTGAATCTTTTTTTATTTATTACTCTCTAAGGAATGTACATGAGCTACTCCTCCATATGTAACTTCTTCTTCAATGTTGATCATGCTTTTAGCTCAACATATTTGATCAACTAAAAGTCATATTTAACCTAAATAACTATAAGGGCGACATTGCTACGATTTAGAAACTTTTGCAGTAGCATTTATCCTAAGTGAAAACTTTCGAGGTAAATTTGCACCTTAACAAAAATGACAACAACACTTTGACTGTTAGTTCAACATATTTTGTCAACTAACGGTCAAACTTAACTAGGATAATGGTCAAGACAAAATTGCCCATTCATGACAACTTTTGGAGCAAAATAGCTCTTTAACCCTAAAATATATAAGATATTAATTGGTTATTAGTAAAGTTGAGAGTTCAAATTTTGTGAATTTTTTTTTTTAAAAAAGCGCTTTAGAATAGTTATTCCTAGTTAATCAGTTATGATAATGCTTGAATTTTACTTTTGATAGTATTAAATATTAATTTTATACGTCATTTTATTTTTCTAAACAGGCTTGACCCTTCATAAGGTCTGGTCAGGCCTGAAGCATTTTTAAAAGCCTACTTACAATTAATGTAGACCTTTAAAAAGGCCTTATATTGCAGGCCTTGAAGGCCATAAATAGGCTTGATGCATTTTGAGCCTATCAAAATCTATATAAATATAAGAATGAAAATATAGGCCTAACCTATTTACACATATAGGCCTTTAAATAGGCTTTGGCTGTAGGCTGTCTAATAAGGGCCTGACCTATTTCCACCCCTACTTAGACCTGAGTCTTCATAAGGCATGATTGAGCTTGAAGCCTTTTTAAAGGTATACTTATAATGTCGGCATTTAAAAAGGCTTTATATTGAAGGCCTTGAAGGCTATAAGTAGACTTTGTGCACTTTGAATTTAGAATATAAGAATTAAAAAAAATAAATATTGTGTTATTTATATGAAATAAATATAATTACATTTATTTAATGTGTAAACAGGTTAGGCCTGAAGGCTTACAGGCCTGGCCTATTTACATATTTATGCCTTTAAATAGACATTGGTTTAGTGTTTTTAACAAACAGGTAATGCTGCAGGCCACTTGATATTGAACAACGTTGATATTGAACTTTGAATTTTTTTAAAACATAATTAATATAATTCATAACCCATTCAACACTTCCATCTCATGTATTTCCTCTGGTCTTTATTATAAGGCACCAACTAACAAGTTTATTTGGTCCTTTTTATAAGACACTTTCTTGTTCTCAATGAGCATTAATTATTTTTTCATGTTTACCCATAATTAATATTTGGGGAGAACCTATGTTAACAAGCTTTTTAAGAAACATCTATTCTCCAATCCAAACACACCTATGGTCCATAGGAGACAACTAATTGATGAATTAAAAAAATATTAAAAACAATCAAAGGACAACTAATTAAAGCATTTATTATTTATGAAAATTCCAGATAAAAACAAAGCACGCATAATATATATGTGCGCGCCGGGCCCCCGGGGTGTGGGTGTGTTATGGAGTTAGAAAAATAAAAGGGAAAATTATAATAAAGGACCTAAGAAAAATAATATTTATTAAGAAGGACCATAAAAAATGCTAATTATTTTGAAGGACCAAAAATTATAACATTAAAATAGAAAGACTAAATTGCCCTTGGTCAGATTTCCTATATTATCTCTAATTAAATCAGAATTTAAAGTGATTGATTGAAAATAATAAATGTGATTGATTGAAAATAATAAATAGAGAGTTTCAGTATGGGTCTTCTTATGTCGCCGATCAATATGACCCTATTACTCCTGTTGAAAGGGATGCGAATGCTGTAACTTCGCAAGAGTTTCAGAAGATGTGGAGTTGTTGGAGAAGGGGAGGGAATTGCAGGCTTTGGGTACAAACTGACAGGTTGAGACGTAAAAATGGGCAAAGAGAAAAAAAATATTGAATAAGCGTTTTTTGTAGAACTTGTAGAAAAAAATGGCCAAATTTTTCTATCAACAAACATAAATAATTGCTATTATATATTAATGAATAAGTGTTTTTGTAGAACTTGCACCACAGTTCTAATATATACTATATTATAAAAAATTTGGATTTATGTTTTTGTGAATTTATCTCTTTTCAAGACTTGGGGCAATGGATGGTAAGCAGGAAGACTTGAAGGCGTATTGTAAAACGTTTTTTTGGATTTCTCACCTTTACACAAGAATTGTAGAACCAAGGACAATTTAGTCTTTCTATTTTAATGTTTTAATTCTTGGTCCTTCAAAATAATTACCATTTTTATGGTCCTTCTTAATAAATATTATTTTTCTTTGGTTCTTTGTTATAATTTTCCCAAAATAAAATGACGTATAAAATTAATATTTAATACTATCAAAAGTAAAATTCAAGCATTATCATATCTGATTAACTAGAAATAACTATTCTAAAGAGGCTTAGAAACTTCTAGGGTAACATTGTTTATGAGTAAAAACTTTTGATACAAATTTGCGCTTAAACCTAAAACAAAAATGACGTGGATTGTCAGTTCAACATATTTGATCAATTAACAGTCAAACTTAACTAAGATAACATCCCAAAAAAATTGCTTCATATTTGACACTTCTAAGACATAATTTCCCCCAAAAAAATTCCGTAGCAAAATTACTCATCTATTACAATTTTTGGAATAAAATAGCACTTTAACCCTAAATTTTATTATCACAAAGTCTTTGTGCATGTTACACTTGAAACTTAACATTTGATGAATTGTTAACAATCTAAAAGGGATACGCAAATGAAGATCAACTACTAAAACTCGGTTTGATTTATTAGAATTTAGAAGATTGAATTGAATGTAGCAAATTTCATTCTTATAGACATATCAGATTTTCCAAATACAACGTATTAGATATTTCATTGAATTGTCATAGCTGAACTTTTATGATTTTTTTTTAATGTATATACGCGTATACCCAACAAATCACACACTAAGAATTAAGAAATGTCTATAATATACAACCAATAATTATCTATCTGTGTGTGTGATTGCATTGGACGAGTCATAAACAATCAAACGAGTGTTATAACACTTATATATGGAAGAATTAATAAGGAAATGACTTTAATTTGTCTTTGATTCTAACAAGTAAGGGACTGAGTTTGATGAGTAATTAGTACGTACATGAGATAGAAGTGTTGAATGGGTTCTGAATTATATTAATTATGTTTTTAAAAAAAAAAAAATCAAAGTTCAACATCAACGTTGTTGACCCAAAAGCAAAAAACACATTATTTCAACTCAGTTGAAAGTTGAAACGCTCCGTACAACAACAACATCCCCAGATGTAATATATATATATAGAGAGAGAGAGAGAGAGTTTGAATTACAAAAAACAAATTACATTTAAGCATGTTAATTATTTATATCATCATATCCTGTCCAAATACATAATTATATAATGATAATAATAGACAATTTAATTATAAATGCATATATTATTAATAGTAGAAGAAGATTCTTCCATCCAATAGTGTGAAAAATAAAAAGACACACACAAGTTATATTTGTTACTCCAACTTTGTAGCAAACATTATTGAAAGTCAAGTAAAAGCTACAGATTAAACTTATAAGTTTGTCGTGGGTCACAACGGTCAAACACAGAGACTGTGGGTTGGAACAGCTCAGATGAGAAATTCAATGCCTTGCTTTGACGTGCAGAGGCTTCTGTGTTTGACCCTTCTGAACCACGACAAACTTATAAGTTTAATCTGTAGCTTTTACTTGACTTTCAATAACGTTTGCTACAAGGTTGGAGTAATAAATATAACTTGTGTGTGTCTTTTATTTTTTACACTATTGCATGGAAGAATCTTCTTCTACTTTTAATAATATATGCATTTATATTTAAATTGTCTATTATCATTATATAGTTATGTATTTGGACAGCATATGATGATATAAATAATTTGTAATGAGTCACACATCGGGGAATCAAACTCTTGTAGTGAGGTTTATAAGTCCATTGGGTTCTCCCTTTTCATAGGTTAACTTTTGGGATTGGGCTCTCCCTTTGGGCTTGTGTTCATCACATTGGTGCTTTCATTCAGAGTCGATGTTTCGAAAAGGGCTACCCACGGAGGGTTCTGACCGGCCGAAGGCCGAGTGAAGTGCCATGGAGTGGAGCCGCCGAGGACGTCGGCTCTTGAGGGGGTGACTATGTAATGAGTCCCACATCAGGGAGCCAAACTCTTGTAGTGATGTTTATAATTCCATTGGGTTCTCCCTTCTCATAGGCTAGCTTTTGGGGATTGGGCTCTCCCTTTGGGCTTATGTTCATCACATAATTAACATGCTTAAATGTAATTTTTTTTTCTAATTCAAACTCTCTCTTACATCTGGGGATTTTTGTTGTTGTACGGAGTGTTTCAGCTTTCAACTGAGTTGAAATGTTTTTTTGCTTTTGGGTCAACAACGTTGATGTTGAACTTTGATTTTTTTTTAAGACATAATTAATATAATTCATAACCCATCCAACACTTCTATCTCATGTACTCATCAAACTCGATCATTCCCTGACTTGTTAGAATTAAAGACAAAGTCATTTCCTTATTAATTCTTTCATATATGAGTATTATTGTCCTTATTATAAGTCTACATATATTAAAAAATGTAAGTTAAAACTTTTAATATGTCTTTAATCGATTAAACTTTTCAAATTTATCCTTATTTAATAATGAAAATACAAAAAAAAAAAAAGAAGATGATATTAGTACATTTTCTCTCACATATTAAATATAGATAAAATTGGAAATAGTTATTAATGACTTTCGGGTGGATTTATTTTGAAGAATTTTTTCTTTTGACAAATTGAACTTATATCTAAGAGCATCGGCAATTTTGGGAAGCACAATCAACACTCTCCAGAAACTTTATAGTGTTAATTTGGGTGTGAACTAGGGACCAATTGGCTTACTAGAAACTAGGATCCCAAAGTTGGTGATTGAGATTGAAGTGGATTGTGCCTTTTTTCACATACATTGAAAAAATGCTTGTGGAGGGATTATTAAGGATGCACAAGGATGGTTATAGAGGACTTTTGTTTTCGTCTAGAAAATGATGACTCTTCAGTGGAATTATGGGGCTATCTTATGGATTTGAAATGGGCTTGAGACGGTGGTCAACAGAATGTTAAATTAAGCAAATATTCTCAATAGGCTTTAAGCCTAATTCATAGGGACATTTGTGACTTTCATGAGGACAAATCGGTTATTATGGAAGTCTCAAATATCTTCAGTCATAACTGGAAGGTAAACTTGTAGTATATAGTGAGAGAGAGCAACACATGGCGGATCTCCTGACTAAAAGGGCTCTCAATGATTACCCGTGATTGCCCTTACTTGGTCCGGATGTGCTATCTAATTTACTTGATGCGAGTAGCGCATATAAGGGATAGTTTTTAGTTTTCCTTTGTATTTAGAAAAAGAAAAACCCTAATACCTACGTTGGAATAAGGAGGTCTTTGGCAATATTCAGAGACGGAAGAACAAACTATTTCGAAGGCTGGATGGGATTAACAAAGCACTTTCAAGCGGTGGTAGAAATAGCTATCTTGAGGAGCTCCAGAAGAACCTTTGGCTAGAGTTGGATGAGACACTAACGCAGGATGCTATGCTTTGGGCCCAAAAAGCTAGGATTAATTGGTCAATTGATGGGGATCGCAACACTAAGTTATTCCATGCGCGTGCTAAAAGCCGGCGGAAGAGGAATCGCATTGATGCCATACGCATAAACGAGGGAGATTGGTGTTTTGAGGAGGAGGGTATCAAATCACACGCGACAGATTATTTTGAAAATCTTTTTCAGGAGGAGACGGTGGAGCGGGCGCATCTCAACTTTCACCCGGAGCGGATATGTGAGGTTAATGGGACGCTTATTGTCTTAATCCCAAAAACTGATCATCCCGAGACGTTTGGGATTTTAGACCTATCAGCTTATGCAATGTCATCTACAAGCTAGTTACGAAGATAGTGGCCAACAGAATGAAATCCTTCATGGCACATGTTATATCCCCGAATCAGTGTAGCTTTGTGCCTGGTCGTCACAGTTCGGATAATATTATTGTTGCCCAAGAGGTTATTCATTCTATGAGAACTATGGGAGGGAAGAAGGGTTATATGGCTATCAAAATAGATCTGGAAAAGGCTTATGATAGGGTGAATTGGCAATTCCTGATGAAGTGCCTACAGGAGCTCCATCTCCCTGGTAATCTTATTCGGGTAGTGGAACAATGTGTGAGTACTGCAAGTATGCAGCTCTTATGGAATGGGAGCAAGGCAGAGGTTTTCGAGGCATCACGCGGAGTTCGCCAGGGGGACCCTCTTTCGCCCTACTTATTTGTGGTTTGTATTGAGAAACTAGCCCATATGATTCAAGAACGGATGGAGGCAAGGGAATGGAGACCTATACGTCTTACGAAGAAGGGAACGCCGATTTCTCATTTGTTTTTTGCAGATGACATTATTCTGTTTGCTGAAGCTTCTCTCGATCAAGCAGAGATGATACGGGATTGTATGGCCCACTTTTGTGACTGTTCGTGGCTAAAGGTTAATGCCTCTAAGACCCGAGTGTTCTTCTCCAAGAATATAAACCATAACAGGTGCACGGAGCTCAGTGCAGCCCTTGGATTCACCCAAACGGCTGATCTAGGGAAGTATCTTGGGGTTCAACTACATCATAAGAGGGCAGGAATGGAGTCATTTCAGGTGGTAATCGATAAGGTAAAGGAGAGATTGAATAGGTGGAAAGCTAGCTCATTCTCTTTAGCTGGCAGGGCGACACTTATCTCCTCGGTCTCTTCAGCCATTCCAAAGATATACAATGCAAACATCTCACTTACCAAGCTCGTTTGTGAAACTCTGGATAAGCAGAATAGATCGTTTTTGTGGGGGAGCACAGCGGAGACTCGCAGAATGTCGCTAGTGGCCTGGGACGAGGTATGTAAAACCAAACGAAGGGGTGGCCTGGGCTTGAGGCATGCGAAGTATCAGAACCAAGCTTTTCTCATGAAGTTGGGTTGGAGGCTCGTGACGCATAGAGAGGACCTTTGGGTTAAGGTGGTCCGAGACAAGTATAGATGTGGGGAGGATCTTATCCCCAGCATCGAGGCAAAACGGCCTGGCTCCAATGTGTGGTCGGGGATAAAGAAAACATGGGATAAAGTATTGGGGAATTGAGATTGAGAATGGTACCGAGAATGTGAAATGGAAGTGGGAGAGGCATGGTGACTTTCACAAATCTGCATATAGACTACTTTCCGGGGATTTGATGGAGCAGGGTCGCGACTGGTCTTGCTTGTGGAAGGTGCGAGCGCCGCATAGGTGTAAGACGCTTATCTGGCTGTGTGCTCGACAATGTCTTATTAATAATGCGAATCGTATGAGACGAGGATTGTCAATGGATCCGACGTGCCCCTTATGCGGTGGAGGAACGGAGGACACCATTCATGTATTTCGTGACTGCGAACACTCCAGATCACTATGGAGGAGGGTGGTGCCTGCAACGAGGTGGCGCCTGTTTTGTAGCTTGCCCCTGACAGACTGGGTATGGTGGAATGTGAGAGGCCAGCATGAAGCGAGCAAGGAATGGGCATCTAGGTTCGTTATTCTGTGCTGGTGGATATGGAGACGTAGAAACCTATTTGTTTTCGAACAGAGATGTACTTTGAACGACAGCATCCTTGCCAGTACTGGAGCCATGATGGAAGGGTTCTATTCAACTAATGATAGACTAGTAGGGACACGTCTTACCGGGGTCACTTTGGCATCAAGGCGTGAGATTTGGAGACCACCAGAGGAGGAGTGGGTAAAGGTTAATGTTGATGGAGCCTTCTCTAGTATAACAAATCAGTGTGCCTGTGGTGGGGTGGTCCGGAATGCTTCTGGGTTGTTCCTCAAGGGCTTTAGTCACTCCATGGATCATGGGGATGAGTTGGCGGCAGAAGTTTGGGCTTGTCTCTTAGGGCTGAAAACAGCATGGGCGATGGGGTTCAGGAGGGTGTGCCTCGAAACGGACTCCATGGAGTGTCTTGGTTTGATTTTGCAGGGTCACAGTTCTCTGCATCGTGATGCTGGTATCCTCACGGAAATCCACAACCTGCGAAAGATGGACTGGGAGACGAAGTTTAATTACGTTCCACGAAGCTGCAACTCCGTGGCGGATCATCTAGCCAAGAATGGCCTGGGTTTAAGCTGGGGGCTTCATGAGATTTTTACGCCATCTGAGGACGTACAAAGGATTATTTGGCATGAGTGTAATGGGTGTACTACCCCCATAGGCGCTTAGTGAGGTGTTCTTTTTGTATCAAAAAAAAGAAAAAGAAAAACCCTAATACCTACGTTCGTTTGATTGTTTATGACTCGTCCAATGCAATATCTTATAATTTGTGTATGGAACATTTGTTGACACGTTACGCACACTTTTGATCTAGAAGAATGAAATTAATTCCACATCTACGATAAGTAATTATTTTGAATTCCACATATATTGATGATCATCACGTACGATAAGTACAAATGTGCACAAATAAAATAAATATCACGTGTATGTTATTTAAAATAGAATATTCCAGAAAAAGAACTTTAAAAATAGGAAAGCACCTAATTTGTCTTTTTGAAATTAAAATGAAATGACACAAATGCTCTCAAAGGTTTTTTTGTTTTGTTTTTGTTTTTTAAAGAGTAACCCCTGCCCCTGCCGGCGTGCTTAAGCTCTGGTGATGGGAATAATTATCGGCAAAGTAACAGGATTTGTTAAGGAATTCACAACATTTAGTTAGGTTTTAACAACTTTCATTTACCAAATAACAAATCTAAATTATCATATTTTTCATAAATTTTATTAAGGAATTTACGACATTTTATTAGATTTTAACAATTTTCGTTTATCAAGTAACAAATATATACTATATGGTTTTTCTCAAATTTTGATAAGGAATTCAAGATATGTTATTAGGTTTCAACATTTTTCATTTACCAAGTAACAAATCAAACTATCAAAAGTTGTTATTTTCATATCGAGTTTAGGAATTCATCCATGCATGAGTTATCATTATTCACAAATGGTTATTTTTAGAGTAAATACCTTTTCTGATCTCTAACAAAAAACATGGACCCCATTTTGGTCACTGACAAAAAAATCGACCATTATTCGTCTTTTTTATGGGGACTAAAAAGGACATTTTGGAAATTTGTGAGGAATTAAAATGTCCACCAATCGATCCTTATTCGTCATTTTTATGGACTAAAAATGACTTTTTTTTTTTGTCCGGGACCAAAATGGGGTCCGTATTTTTTGTCAGGTACCAGAAAGGGTATTTACTCTTATTTTTATTTGGAGAGTTGTGATTTTTATATAAGAAGTTGTTATACCCATATCGAGTTCGGAAATTCATCTAACCTTGCATTATCATTGTTCGCCAGAGAAGCAATCCAATGGTAGCATGAATCACAAGTTTTCACCATGGAAAACCACTTCTCAAGCTTCAATCAAACCCCAATAAGGGGGTTTCACTATGTTCTTCAAGAAATAACTCACATCTCGCTCTGTTCGCATGATATCTCTTAACCGCCATCCTAAATATTCACAGCCATCACCTACCATAGTAGTAGCCACAGGCAACCACCACAAAACATTGACTATCAGCAACAAGATGATGATTTAAGAATAAAAATAACACTACCAACAACACAAAGATCATATAATGCTAAAAAATTGATATGAGAATAAAAAAACACCAGCAACAACATAAAAATCTGAGAATAAAAAATCGATATGAAATCATTGCAGATGTCAAGGTTGCAATTTTGAGAATAGACAAGCAAGAGATATAGCTGAAATCGCCGTTGACGTTGTTAAGCTTACAAATCTGAGAATCGAAGAGCACGATGGATAGTTGAAATCACCATCGACATCATCACCAGATCTAGGAATATGAGGAGGATGAGGCGATGGAGGTTGAAGAAGATTATGGGGTGAGAGCGAAGGACAAACGGAGTGAACGGTGGAATGAACGACAACAGATCCACGTACAATGTCCTACTCGTCATCACCGTTGCTATTGTCCTTACTGTCGTTGTAGTTCTCGTTGCCGCCTCCGCCTTTGTTGGAGGAGGTTGTCTTAACCGTGTCATTAGAGAAGAGGATGGAGATGTGTCGAATGATGGAGAAGATGATATTTTGTTGAGGGTATCTATATCATTTCCTTTTGATTTCAAAAAGAACGAATCAAACCTCACACTTCTTTAGTATTATAAATATTCGAAATAGTCCTTTAATATTTTTAAAGTTCTTTTTAAAGGATTTTATCTATTTTAAATAAGGAGATTCCTTTTTAAGTTTAAATCTCAAGAATAGTTAAAACGTTGTTTTATTGGCATTTTCAAAAAAATAATTTTTATAACTTTATACTCTGTCTAGAATTTTATGCTGTTACAATTTTTGGCCTTATAGTCACATTTTTATTTTCTTTGATATATTTCTTAATTTCCTAAGAAATACCAGGATAGATGGATTGGGGTTCCTATGTTTTCAATAATTTTTAGCATAATTTTATTTCAAAATTTTTAATTAAAAATATATGTTGCTTTAATTAAGATAAGTATTGTCACAACTTAGAAGAAATTCTTTGACAATGGCATAATGTGTCTTTTGTTCCCCTCTCTAATTGATAGGAGACCTCATATTTCACACCGTTAGAAATACTAATGAAGAGATGAAAAGCTGTGGAATCGATAATTATAAACATATAGCCTAAAATATCTATCGCACAACGTATATATAGATCCTCCACCAGAATAACATGCATCGTAACATTTGATTACAGGGTCAATAAAATTGCATGGATATGATTAACTTATATAAAGAAGCCTAAAAAATTCGTCCTCACCTTCCATGTTATGGTTGAAGCCACATGTGTGATGTGTGTTTGATCTTTATCTATATGAAGATGAGCAATTACCCTTCATTTATGTATTTCTTTGGTTCTTGAACGTAACAAAGTCTTCTTTCCAACATTTTCAGCCTCTCTTTCTTTACGTACCTTGATGCTTCTCCAGTTGGATATAGTTTTCTTTATTTCCTTCATGATCATGCTTTCTTGGTTCTTCTACAACACTACAATATGTTTATTTCTTTGACCCTCCACTCCGATTTTTATTTCTTTTCGAGTTCACACCCACGAGGCGTGTTTCTCTGCTACAAATGAGCCCACAATTATTTTCATCATAAAAGAAATCGCAAGTTAATTTTTTAAGTTTACTGTTATAAGTCTCTGGCATATAAAATTGTAACAAGTCACTTTTAGACTTATTATAACTGTAACCTCAGTTGAACTCGTGATATACTTTTGCATATAGATTTTACGGTTTTTATATTTCTAACTTATAAAATCATATAAACTCACTCTTAAACTCATTGTAGATTTTTTTTGATTTGATCATATGTGCAATGGCTTTATATCATATAAACACTACTATCATTACAATACACAACCTGGTTAGTTTGCTGATGGGAACATTAAAATTGTTGCCACTGAATAAACAATTTCAAATCATGGCTGTGTCAGAAAAGAAAAGCCGCACACAAAAGCATTTAGCATCACAAGTGTGTTAACTAGAAGCCTACCCTACGACAGGAAATGTGGAATGGAGATTGCAAAAACAAAACAGAAAGAACTTACAAGATCGACCGGATATATACTGTCCACAACAACTACGATGCTTCCAAATCCTAGTTATTCACTTCCAAACACATCAAGATGTTTTACCAAAAACATAATCTCCCTTCCAGTACTTGTAAATGAGGGTTAATGGAGGGCAAAAAATATCATTGCTTGGGAGTATGCTTAAAAGAGGAAAGAAAAATGGAGGATATTCCATCAATCATCCAAAATCTTCCAAGGAGTAACGGGAGTACATTTAAGCATCCATCGCCCTCCCTCCTCCGCCCAATCCTTTCTTTGAACTCTTGCCCTAAATGGAAGCTGAATAAGAGTGCTCAAGTATCTGAATCATAGTGAATAACTTTCATTCATGGAGGATGACATTCACGTAAAATCGTATATATGGCACTTACAAGAGCACAGTGCATGCAGTAGAAAACTTGTTATTTAAAGGTTTCCAAAGTCAGACGCTATCCAAAATACTAGGTGAAAATCATCAAGAATACTCACAAGTAAAAGATGGGGAAAAATTGATATCACCCAAGTAGTATATACTTACATCTTCCCACAAAACCTCATGCTGAGGCTAACCGGTGATCTCAATAGGAGGAGATATCCCTACACAACTTGATACTTTATTTCCAGACATTAGAAATTCTCCCATATCAAACTCAGTTTTAACATATCTATCAGGAAATGTGTTTTTGCTTCTAGCACTCGTTGGAGAAGAAGGATATCTTCAAAACTGATTCAATCCGTCAGATGGCTCATGCATACTGAACTTATTAACAGCAGTGAACTTCCCTGGATTTTCGCTAATGACTGTGTCAATCCGAGTTTTCAATCTGTGAACGTGTTCATGCACTGCTTCAATCTTTAGAATAATGTCCTTCGAGGATATATCACTATCTTTTTATTCAAGAGATGACAAAATATCATTCCGCCTGAACTCCTCAGTATTAACAGCAGTACCTTAATGAAAAAGGATGTTGTGTTAGATGTAGACAAACAGGGGTTGGCTACGGTCCTCTTCCCTTCCCATCCACTTCTCATCCTCTTCCTCATCTCAGCCATTGGATTGAAATCTTAACCGTTCAGATCTAATATTATATAAAAGTATTATTTTTATATTTATTTAATAATTTAATATTTTTTTAATATAAAAATAATATTTTTATAAAAGATTAAATTTGAACCGTTCAGATTTCAATCCAACGGCTGAGATTGAGAAAAGGATGGGAAGTGGATGGGAAGGGAAGAGGATGGGAGCCACACCCAGACAAATAACATCGTAGGGTTTGAAACTCATGGAAACATATGCTGAAAACATATTACTCCATTCGGTTCTAAATATAAGACAGAGTTGACTTTTTTTAGAATTAAGAAAATTAAATTAGTTACTTAATCATATCATATGTTGTATATCCTTAGATTATATATCAGTTTATAAGTTAGGCAAAATAATTTAGAGAAAAAATGACAAATATAATTATTTTAAAGTAATTTAATTAGTTTTCTTAATATCTCCAAAAAAGTCAACTCTGTCTTATATTTATAACAAGAGGGGGTATTAATCTTCTTGGAAAATACATAATGTTTAAGAGCAAAACTTGTGTATCAAATACATTGAACTTTTTTTGGTTTTTCAAGCTTAAATTTTGGTAAACTATTGGACAGTCAACAAAAATGATCCCGTGTTTACAAGTGCAAACTTACTTGTAGCAACACCAGGTGCATCTTTCAAATAAGCAACATCAGGAGCTTTTATTTTCTGGGAAACAAGATAAATCAAATCATAAGATCACTGAAGTAATATAAATCAGGAGCCAATAAAGAAAATCCATATCATAGTAGGAAAAAGTTATGTTTTAGACATATATGATGCCAAATCACATTCTGCTTCAACTCTCTTTCGTATTTTCCTCTTTATCACTTTATTCCGACCAAATGAACCAGTAAAAGGTACTGACTTGGTCCCAAAACCATCCAATGTCAAGTTTGCAAATTTGTGCTTGAGCCAATAAAGAAAATCCATATCATAGTAGGAGAAAAAGCTATGTTTAGACATATATGATGCCAAATCACATTCTGTTTCAACTCTCTTTCGTATTTTCCTCTGATCTCTATCACTTTATTCCGACCAAATGAACCAGTAAAAGGTACTGACTTGGTCCCAAAACCATCCAATGTCAAGTTTGCAAATTTGTGCTGCTTTCTATGGCCGTATATTGCAAGCTCTTTATCATATTTAAGTGCTTGAGACAGAAGTTGCTTCAGCTGCAATTTTATCCACTTACAACACCACATCAGAGGATTTATAAACCATCTCCACTGATTAGCTAGTTTTTTCTTCCTGCACAGTTAATAGGGTAAAACATATTAGTAATTGGTCTTCTAATCAAACACCCAACAAGTGTAGAACAGAAATAATGTGCCTTTGTACAGTGTACACATAATATGTTCATTTTCCTTTCTTTTTTCTTTTTTTCCAGCTGGTATCTTGCTTCATATGGACAAGAACAAGAATCACAAGACAGAGTGGATACATGTAACAGTAAGACTTAAATTATACCTTATTTGAAATGGTTCAAAACAATTATCATGCATTGGTGAGGATGCATTCCCAGAATTTATCTGTGATTGAACTACAACATCACTGAATGCTGAACAATTCTCATTCTCTGTGCCAGATAACGTATCACCAAAAGAACTAGAATACTCCGTGACATCCTCACAACAACCTCAACAATCAATGTCTCTTCCCAGAATTTGAGCAACCGGTTATGTTAACTAATTCCACGTCTTCATTTCCATTAGACAAAGGAGTTTTTTCAATTGGCAATGCTTCAGTAGCACAATCATTACACTTACTAATTGCAGGTTGAAAATCTTAGTGCGCCGAAAATATGGAGGGGCAGGAACAATCTCTTTCCTATAGTGAAGGCAGATTCCATCTTCCCTTCAGCTCTATGTCAGGGCCCATTTTGCAGACCATGCAACTGCCTGACCAGAGATCATGCAATGATCGTGATGTATATTAAACATGCAAAAGCTAAACTCACTTAAAAATCAAGATGTACCACAATAAGGGAGAAGGAAAAAGATGGGTTCGGAGAATTGGATCCTAAGAAGCGGAGGAACTGTGGAATAAAATAAACACAGGCACTATAAAATATCAATAATCACAAGCACAAGAAACGCCAAAGCACTATATTCCGCTGGGATTGCAATTCATTTAACAGTAAAAGTTGTGTTCATAAAGAGTTTATAAAGGAAAGTGCTGGAATAAATTGTTCCAAAAGCATTTTTTCTTTGTAAGATTCTAGTTTTCCACAACAGTAGTCCCTATATACCGGCTCATTTAATTCAAATTAAATCCTACTAATAGTTCACACCTATGAGATAATATGCAGTAAGGTAACCATATGGATGATGTGCCTTGATCATTTTTCTTCCCATTCAAGAAAGTGAATACAATCCAACGAACAATTCCAAAAGCTACCAACCCGTTTTTCAAAATAATCTTTTATGAAATCCTCCATGTATCTTATAGGAAAACAGCTGTGAAAGTTTCAACAGCATATCAAGATTTAAAGGGTTTAGGTGCATTCAGCACTTAAAATATTTTTCCAGGTGCATCTACCCTAAAATATTATGTGCTGCAATTTTCTTACCGGAAATATTGAGAATGGATCTCACCCCTAATTTAACACCCCATTATTCCGTTTTCTTCAACCCAGAAATCTACCCCTTTTCTCTCTAATCCTCTCTCAAGTCTCAACTACCCGGAGAAGCCTATTAATTTACCCAGAAGTTCTGAAAACGGAAGGGCAATTTGCAGCTGTTTATCGAAAAGGCAATCATGCTTGCAGCAGTCTAAAACTGCAGAACTTCTTCAACAATGTAAACCACTAGCAAATTCTCGAAACGCTCATATCTAATCCAACTCACCGACCCAGGAATTAGAAACCCAACAAAGATCAAAGAATTGAAGACAAATACGAATTTCGCAACCTAAGCACCCTTCAGAGAACACAAGAAGCAGTGAATAGCACAAACCTCAGCAAGCAGGAAGGGAAATTTGCACATGCCTCTCCCTGCGTGGACTCGTCCCAACGAGAGGAAGAAGAGATGGCATCAACGAATACAGCGAATATTTTCAGTGATCCTTGCTAAATGATTTGGCATCCCACCCATCACAACTCTCATAAAGTGTTAGTGGGATGACAAGAGTCACATTATGTACCTAAAAGATGTATGCTTCTTCTTCTTACGTGCATGAGCACTTTTTTTTTTCTTTTTTTTAATTTAGATTTAAATTATATGCTGCTGAGATTTTTTTGCACCAAATATCTCAAATTAATTAGTTTCCATGATATTAGTGTTGCAAACAAATACAGAACTGAAACCTAATTAATTTGAGATATTAGGTGTAAAAAACATCTCAGAAAATAGCATATAATTTAAATCTAAATAAATATAGTATATAAAAAAATAAAAAAATGTGCTTATACCTCTAATGGAGGTATGAGCACATAAGAAACATATATCTTTTGGACACATAATGTAGACTCGGGATGACAAACAGCAAAAGGAAGCTCACTCTATTTGTTAGGGAACTAGAAAGATAGGCAGGGGCTCATCGTGGTGCAGATTTAATTTTTTTAGTTAGATAATTTTTAAATAAAAAATTTACTTCTTTATTTGAAGTTAAAAATAAAATAAAATCTGGATCCAGACAAGTCAAGTTTCCCTATTCATCCAAAGGATAGGCAGGGTAACCTGGTTCTTCAGATTCACTCACCCTATAGTTATTTAATACCAAACAGAACTCAACTTTTTAAAATTTCTCTGTATCCTTAGGATTAAATTGAAATTAAAATGTGTAAATAAAAAGATAATTGTGCTCTTTCTTTACAAGTCAAATGTGATTATTTATAAGACACGGATGAGCATTTATAAATCAAATATAATTATTTATAAAACAAATAAGTTAACTTATAATACCATCTCCACCATGTATAAGACAAGAAGCATATTTACAAGAATAGATGTGGGAATTTACAAGTCAAATATGCGTATCTACAACACATATGTAAGAATTTACAAGATCCTCTCCTCCATATATAAGACAAAGACATAAATGTCTTTTCAGCAAAAAAAAAAAACTTAATTTTAATTTACTCTTAAGAGATCCAATGAAGTTTCGAAAAGTTTTGAGAGCTTTTTGAAATTAAATGTCTATAATGAATGCAATGAAATTTTCCTTTTTTATTTTGCTAATATTTATATAAGGAATTAATGGATAGGGAAAACCCTAATACAGAACTTTAAAAATGTTAAAAAGACAAAAAGATGTTATGAATAATCATAATCCTAAAGATATGTTATTCCCAATTTATCTTTTTTGAAATTAAAAGAAAAATAACAATCTGCCCTTACATATATATTTTTATTTTAAAAATAACCCCATCGGCCACCACCGGAGCTCTGATGGGAATATTCCCTTGGGAATATAATAGATATTTCCAAAGTCGTGGGGGAACCCCACCACTTTGTTTGCACAAAATGTTGGTGACCCATTG
Source organism: Acacia pycnantha (assembly GCA_025563575.1). Lineage (NCBI taxonomy): Eukaryota > Viridiplantae > Streptophyta > Magnoliopsida > Fabales > Fabaceae > Acacia > Acacia pycnantha. The sequence goes on along the minus strand of JAMWYP010000031.1, from coordinate 1,244,413 downwards.
GACCACCAATGATATTTAATATAAATAATGCCAACAAAAATATATATATTAACATTTGATCTTCAACTCAATCCCATTAATAAGTTCAGGTAAGGAATTGACAAGATTAGATTATGAATTTGCAACTTTCGTTTTTTAAATAAAAAATTCATTTATTCTTTCAAGTCATTCACAAGTTTATATAAGAAATTCATAAGTTCATATAAGGAATGAACAACTTTCGTTTAAGTAAAAAATTCACTTACTCTCTCAGGCCATTCACAAATTTAGATAAAGAATTCACATATTTAGATAAGCAATTCACAAGTTTAGATAAAGAATTGATAAGTTTAGATAAGGAATTAACAATTTTTGTTTTTTAAGTAAAAAATTCACTTACTATCTTAAGTCATTTTTAGGTTTAGATAAAGAATTCACAAGTTCATATAAGGAATTCATAAGTTTAGATAAGAACTGCAAATTCGACACCCAAATTCCAACTTGATTTCTATCGCCAACTATCATCCACAACTTTTCCCACAATACTCAACCATCCCAATTCACAAATATAAACAACATAATCACTATATTTTTCTAAATATATAAAAAATTCAAATATATACGAGTATTAATACTCGTATATATTTGTTTAAAGTAAAAGACTACCATTAATCTATTTGTTTCATTTAGTGCACACATAAATAGCTGGATTCCTTGTGTTTGTTGTCTCCACATATCACATACCACTTTAGTCATATTTATAAATCATTTTTACCAAAAATTTAATTATATTTATAAGCCCAATTTCATGGTAGTAAATGAGATTGTGACAATTTTACTCATATTAACTGTACTAATGAAAATAGAGAGAGAAGAAAGAGATGAAAAATACTCATTTATAAATGAGGGTAAAGTTGAAAATTTACCTTATAATCATTGAGTTAACTACATTTCATTGGTGTGTGTGATTTAATTACAAAAAACTTATAAATAGAACCATAGTGGTAAATTTTGGAAAAAACATAGAAGATAAATTCCGGAAAATATATACACATAAAATTATAATGAAGAACGCTACGGCTTATACGTTTACATAATTCGTGCCCTTTTTTTGGGATCTGGCTTTCCTCCGATGCAAGGACGGTCCGCTGCACTTTTTTTGCCTAAAAATTTGTACCGCATGCGGTGTGTGTACCGCATGCGGTATATTATTAAGTGTAAAAAAGTGCAGCGGATGGTCCGATGCATCAGAGGAAAGCCAGATCCCTTTTTTTGGGGAAAAAAAATCACCTGATTTCTCTTTCAAATTAAATGCTCGAATCCTTTTTATAATTCAGAATTTTTCCTTATATTAATTTGTTGACATAACTTTACTTTTAGGGCTTAGGCTTTTTAGTTGTAAATTCCTTATCTAAACTTATGAATGGCCCGAAAGAGTAAGTGAATTTTTTACTTAAATTTTTTTTTATACAAATTCCGCGTCTAAACTTGTCAATTTCCTATCTAAACTTGTGAATTCCTTATCTAAACTTATGAATGGCTTGAGATAGTGGGTGAGTTTTTTACTAAACAAAAGTTACAAATTCCTTATTTAAACTTGTCAATTTCTTATTTGAATTTGTGAATGATTTGAGAGAGCAAATGGATATTTTTCACTTAAAAAATGAAAGTTGTAGATTCCATATCTAAATTTGTCAATTCCTTATCTAAATTTGATAATGTGCTTGAGTTAAAGATCAAAGGTTAATATATATATTTTTGTTTGCATTATTTATATTGAATAACATTGGTGTTTGAGCAAAAAAGAAATGATACTGATGGCTCAATGGTTACTAACATTTTGTGCAAACTATGGAAATATTTATTCCCAAGGGAATATTCCCATCGGAGCTCCAACCGTCGGTGGAGTGTGCCTAGTGGCCCCTATCAATCGCCTGAGCTCCAACGGCAGGGGCGGTCGACGGGGTAATTTTCTTACAAAATAAAAAATATATATCTAAGGGAAAATTGGTCTTTTTCTTTTAATTTCAAAAAAGACAAATCGAGCCTAATATTTTTCTAGACTTATAATATTTGAAACAATTTTTTGTATTTTAGCATTTTTTATACTTGAGAAAGACATGGATTGAAAGAGCGCCTTGATTGGGTTTTTACCAACCTTAGCTGGTTTAACTATTTCCCTAATTTCACTGTTCGCCACGAGCTGAAATTCAAGTCTGACCATAGGATTGTGATGGTGAATTCTAATCCCTCCCCTTATAGACAAGGCTTTCAAAAATGCTTTTCCTACCAACTCGCTTGGTCCCTTGAAAATGATTTTAAGGACATTATCAAGGAAGCCTGAAGTGAGGGAGATATGTTTCAGGGTCTTCAAAATTTTCAGGTCTCTGCTCAAATCTGGAATGATAACCGGGTAGGTAATTTCACTAGAAAGAAAAAAGAGTTTATTCGTCGCCTAGAAGGAATTGATAGGAGCAGAAGGATGAACTTGAAATCTGGCCTTTTTAAGCTGGAAAAGAAGCTATGGGAGGAATACCATAAAGTGGCTTCCCAAGAAGAAATTTACTGGTTTCAGAAGTCCAGAAGCAAGTGGCTGCAGGAGGGGGACAGAAATACTAGATTCTTCCACGCCTCTACAATAATTAAACGGAAGAAACAGCGGATTGGAGCAATTCAAAATGAAGCGGGTGATTGGATCGATGATCACAATACTATGAAATCTATGGCTCATGAATTCTTTCTTAATCTTTATACTCGGGATATTTCTGTTAAGGACCCGGATGGGTGGTGTTCAAACTTCCCTAATATGGATGCCCATCAGCTCTGCATGTTGTTCAGAACAGTTACTAGGCTTGAGATAAAAAATGCTACTTTTGCTATGGGTGCTTTTAAAGCCCCTGGCCCAGATGGTCTTCAGGCTCACTTTTTCCAGACTCAATAGGACGTTGTAGGCGACAAAATATGTGCTTTTATTGAGGAATGTTTCAGGCAACCTTCTAATATGAAACATATTAACAAATCAAAAGTTGTCCTCATTCCTAAGGTGGATAATCCTTCTACATTAAAAGATTTTTGTAACATCCCGTTTTCCAAAAGTAGTATAAAATTTTTTCATCAGAGTAGAGCATCGGAACAAGAGTGTAACTGATATATATATTCAAAATGCCCACTGGCTAGTTCAGAAGCGGTACAGTAACCGAGAGTTTTTAAAGTAAACAACAACAGAAGTGTTTCTTTGATTCCTACGCCGTGACAGCAAACGATAGTCTTCAGTCGAACCTCTAAGCTTGCTGCTTCCCTCTCTCCTCGGTCCTCCTGACCCTAACGCTATGTTAAGAGCTGAGATCCACATCGGATCTCAGGTAACGGTTAACCTCATATTCACATATACAGTATATAGACCACAATCATTCACCATAATAACAATATAACAGATGTATCACACGGAGTGCATCTAGAAGTATCACACGGAGTGCATATAAATGTACCACACGGAGTGCATATAGATGTATCACACGGAGTGTATGTAAATGTATCACACGGAGTGCATGTATCCAAAAGCACATAACAATACTCACAACATATCAACAGACCATCAACCACATATACGCATACAATACTCATACTACATACATGCATACAGTAAACATCAGAGTTAGTGTTACAGTACGTGAACGTACCTTCGTTGACGAAAATCGGTATTTCTGTTGGTATACGGCACGACAGTAGGTCAGAACGTAAACAGGGATATCCTACCAACATAACAACGTATTTGTTAAGGATCTATCATTACGACGAACATTTTTAGTCAAAATGACCATTTTACCCCTGACCCCCTAATCGACGGAATTTCGCCAGCACTTCGTTACTTTGACCCTAATCTTCCAAAATTTCAACATAACTCCAACCCCATCATGATTTTCGAAATAATGACTAAAATACCCCTATCATATGATATCTAATCATACTTGGAAGATTAAAGACTAATATAGCATTTCTACTCTAACTACCGAAAGAACTACGGAAGCTTAAGACTAAGTACCGAAGAACTTACTCAGAGCTTCATTGCAGAATTCCCCGGACTCCTCCTTCTCTCTTCCTCTCTCTAATTTCGGCTTGCTCTAGTGAGATGGTGTGAGGATTTGCAAAGGGGTTGAAGCCTATTTATAGGGAAAATTGTGACACTATTCACTACTTTTTCATACCGGGATATAGACAGTCGGATCGCACTTCTGCAAGGTGTCTTGATCCTCTCCATGCCACTTGGCTGCCGACCTCCCCCCCTTAGGTGGCATCCATTGGCCAATCAGAAGGTGACATTTTGCTCCTTCTAGAAGCCTCGCCCGATAAAGTTCTCCGATCGGTGTCCGAATCGCGTAATCTTGAAGGGACACGAGTCGGGAGCAGATCCCGAAGATCTCTTCTTCCTCTTCCAAAATATTTGGACTAACTAAATTTTTGATCTCATTCGGGGCATTACGTGCTCAGTAGAAGATTCTCGAAAACGTGCTCGGTTACGTAACAATTTCCGAATCATCAATCTCTAGAAAAAAATTCACCGATTCCAAATATGTCCAGATAATTATAAACTCACCCTAGATGTTGAGTTATAATTTATTTTCTTCAAATTCTAAATCTGTGACTATCTGCCTTTTTCACAGATTACCTTATTTCGTCTTATTATCAAAATGTTCCACCGATCTCGAAATTAACTTCTGGAACAGTCTATTTCAAGATAAAAATCCACTCTTTCATATTCCTTACTGACTTTAGAAACTTTATTCATGGTTTTCCAGTCAGGATCCAATTCCTATCGGTGTTTATTTACCTTATTTACTATTTCATTTAATTACTTTTAAATTAGGAGTTTTAATTTTTCATCCAACCTCTTTTTATCCATCCACCTACACCACCATGTCAGCGCACACACACATTTTTTATATTTTTATGTTTTTATTTAATTATTTAATTAATAAATAATTTATATAATTATTTTACCAATTTTTCCCATTGGTCCATTCTTTGATTTAGGCCTAAAATTACTTAACCTCAAACATTTTTCTCAATGTTTTCCAATTAATTAGAAAATATAATTATGCTAATTTTCTAGCCATATAACACTAATTATAGAGTTCTACATAATTTATCACCATTATTCTATTGTTCATGCTTAAATAATTAACCAATAATTATTTAATCAATCACTTTTTATTTGTTGATAATTTTCTTATTTAGAACTAATTACTTCCTCACAAAATCTGAACTAACATTGCTATTTTATCTCCCATATAAAATATCAACAATTATGGAGTTAGTTATGATCTCTAAATATTTTATAATTCCTATTTTACAATTCCTCCAAGCTTATAATTTATTAAATTACCAAAATTAGAGACAATATACCCTCTCAATTTTAATAATTATTTTATTGCCTCTAAGGATTTATCATCATATTTCATGGCTCTTAGATTATTTAAGGCATTTTAGCTCTTTATTTCCTCTTATTTCATTAGAAATTTCCTTAGAAAATTAAGATAAATCCTTCTTAATATTTGAGATCTCATATTCACCTATTTTCAATAGGTATTATTTGCTAATTTACTATATTTACCCTAAGTCAGATCTTAGGTATTACAATTTTCGCCCAATATCCTTGTGTAATGTTAGCTTCAAAATCATCACCAAGATATTGGCGAATAGGTTCAGAAATGTTATGGCCCATCTCATTGGCCCTGAGCAGTGCAGCTTCATTGCTAACAGATCCAGCTGTGATAATATTCTTATTGCCCAGGAAATCGTCAACTCTATGAGGATGAAGGGTAGGAAAAATGGATTTGTTGCAATCAAAATTGACATGGAGAAAGCGTTTGATAGACTTGATTGGGGATTCATCAGAAACACTCTTATTCAGCTGCAGTTGGGAAATAGTCTTATTGAGCTTATTATGGCCTGTATCTCCAGAGGTGTTAGGCAAGGTGATCCCTTGAGCCCTTACATCTTTATCCTTTGTATGGAGCGTCTAAGCCATCTTATTAAAGCTGAGTGTAGTAGCCGGCGCTGGAAACCGTTCATTTTCAAAAGAGGGGGTCCTCAAATTTCCCACCTTTTCTTTACTGACGATCTTATTCTCTTTACCAAAGCATCCTCTAGTCAAATGAGAGAGGTTCGTAAAGTGTTACAAGGTTTCTGTGAAGTTTCTGGCCACAGAGTTAATCTTGCCAAATCCCGAATGTTTTGCTCTAGAAATGTTAGTTTCAATAGAGCTCTTGAATTAAGTCAGTTGCTTGGGATTGGTCTCACATCGGATCTTGGGAAATATTTGGGTGTCCCAATTATCCATAGCAGAGTTACGAAAGCTACCTACAACCCCATTGTGTAGAAAGCTAGGAAAAAGCTATCCGCGTGGAAAAGCAAGTTCCTGACAATGGCAGGCCGATCGGTTCTGATCAAATCTGTGCTATCTTCTCTTCCCAGTCATTGTATGCAGTCTGCTCTTCTTCCCATCTGCACTATTAATGAGCTGGATAAAATCTCGAGGAAATTCCTTTGGTCCCAGAATAAGGATGTGAAAAAATTGCATCTTATAGATTGGGACAAAGTTACGCAAGCTAAGAAGCAGGGAGGTCTTGGGCTCAGAAATCTCCGCCGGCAGAACAGAGCTTTTATTATGAAACTTTGTTGGGGTATCTTGACTAATAGGCAAGCTTTATGGGTCCAATGTTTTAGAACTAAATATAGTTGTGGAGACTCTCCTATGCCTCACATCTCTAGGAAAAGGAACTCTTCCTCTGCCTGGAAAGCGATTGTGGGAGTTTGGGATACCTTCTCCTCTGGTATTGGGAAAAAAGTTAACAATGGGGTTTATACCAAATTCTGGCAAGACCTTTGGCTTCCGCTGGATCGCCCGCTCTTATCGTATGTTCCGGATCCATCTATAGTTAATGATAATGACATGGTTCGCGATCATATGTTAGCTAATGGAAGATGGGACACTAATAGATGGTATGGGTTTTTGCCTCCTGCAATCATTAATATCATCTCTAAGATGCACCCTCCTTCTAATAGTTCCCCGGATTGTTTTACCTGGAGGGCGGCGAAAGATGGTTGATTCTCTGTCAAATCTGCTTATCGCTATCTTTCGGATCACAGAGCTGTTGATAATAACAGTTTTTGGGCCCTTATGTGGAAATGACAGATTCCGGAGAAGATAAATTTTTTTATGTGGCAAGTTGGGCATGAGAGATTGGCCACCAACTCTCTCAGAGCCAGAAGAGGTCTTACAAATGTGAATCTCTGCCCATACCAGTGCAATAGTGAGGAAAGTGTGCTACATATAATCAGAGACTGTGAGAGAGCTAAAAATATGTGGAAACAAATTTTATTGCCTAACCATTTCACTCAGTTTTTTGCAGGAAATTTGCAGGCTTGACTCAATTGGAACACCAATCACCACCCTGGGAAAGGGAAGTTTCAAAACTTATCCTGGCCAAGGGTTTTTGGTTTGGGGTGTTGGATCCTTTGGACTACTAGATGCAAATACCTATTTCAAGGCAAAGACACAGATACCAGGAAGATGCTCCATTTATGTAACTATCTTCTTATGGAAAGTTCTGCTAATCAAACTCTAACCCACCAAATTTTCCAGCTTGGCAGGTTTGTGGAAAAGGCTTGGACCCCTCCCCCTGCAGATGTGGTTCGAATTGATGTGGACGGCTCGGTGCGTCACCAACATCAGGCAGCTTGTGGCGATGTGATAAGGACATCTCAAGGTCACTGGCTGATGGGATTCCGCAAGTCTCTTGGATTACGGTCTGTTCTTGAAGCAGAGATATATGCTATCATGACCGGGCTTAAAGTAAGCCATCAGATGGGCTTTCAAAGAATAATCTCATACTCTGACTCCCTTGATGCTATCAACATTCTTATGAGGGATTGCTGCGCCGAACATCCTCTGAGAGACATTATTGCTGAGACTAGAGATCTTCTCTTCAGAGATTGGAATGTTGAGCTTCACTATACCCCGAGAAGCAATATCCTATGTGCTGACTACATGGCCAAGCAAAGTCATGATACTCCCGTTGATGTGGATGAAGTATTAGTCCCGACAGTTCCCGCAGGCTGTCTTGATATGATCCTTAAGGATCAAATGGCCTGCCGTCACTAGTTATTTTCTAGTTTGTTGTACTGGGGATTAGATCTTCATGGTCTAATCCTCTTCTTTCTTTTCAAGTTTCGGCTTGCCTTCTTTTCACAAAAAAAAAAAAAAAAAAGTTCTTTATCCGGGATTTTTCCTAATGGATATGACTCATACGGTTGGAAAATATTTTTTTCATATTATTTTATGGTAGTTACAATTATTTTAATCAAATGTCCCTCAAATTATTTTGTTTCGAAAACATTTTAATCAGTAGTCACGTGAATGGTTTTCATAGTTGGTGTATTGGGGTAAAGCTCCACTAGATTTGTGAGTTTCAAGTTTGAGTCTTAGAGGAAACATCTATACCAAAAGGGCAACCACGAAATTCGAACTGGATTAATAGACTATATTGTTTTTTTCTAAAATATTATATTTTGTAATAACTATTCTTGATAGAAACTTATTAGTGCATGCAATAAATAGATATATTTTAGAAAAAAATATATTTTTTGGTGATAAAGGGGATTGGGTATTATATAGTCAAATCCAATCCCCGACTATTAGTGAGTGCGCCAACTAATTCAAAGACACGTGTACATTGACATTACTAACCAGGCAACTAATTCTTAACTACCTGATGACTTGATTTATTGCCTAATATGCTATCCAATATCTGCCGCCTTAGAAGGACAATTGGCTGGCACAAGATCTCAACACATTTCCCTGTTCTCCACACAAGTTGGCATCTAAATTCAAAACTTGGAAGCAAAAGCTACTCTCACGAGCAAAAACTACTGTACTTTGATTTTAAAGTCTGTCACCAGTCACGTGCGTAGCGACCTGGCCCGGGAGTAGACTCAGGGATGGAAGAAAGGTCGTTAGCTCTTTGACCATTGCGTATCACTCTGTTCTGTGCGCGTTGCCAATATATGCCCAGAATTTCCACGATGAAAGCTAAATATAGAATCTCATAGCTGGACCAATTATAGCTAAACTTCAATGGGTAATCCACATGTACTTCCCGTCTTTATGCTTTGTATGCTCACATTCCTATCCTCGGCGGCACTGTCTATCCCCTTCATAGTTTTGCATGGTAACTATTTTGTTTCTCAATCCTCTGCTTTGTTACAAAGTTTTATCTGTTTCTGCATGGTTTATGGTTCACTTTATGCTCTGAGTGTAGAGAGGGATAGAGAGATGGGTGATTTCTTCATTCTAGATATAATATAGGCTCATAAGGGTATGCTTGCTCGGTATAAATTGGCCATATATGTTAGACCCTATTGTCACATAAAGGTCCAACATGGGTTTTAGAGGAACCCACCTTGGTAGATAAGTATGCACTTGTGAGAAGGAGCATTCTTTATGTAGGCTTGTCATAAAGTTTTGATTCTATGTACTTCTGACAGGCCTTGGAGATGCATGCAAGAATCGAGGAGTCAAACACTTCACAGAGCTCTTAATCAACTGGTCTGGTTCCCAAGGATACTGCATGTATGATAATAATTTAATAATTTTTACTTTTTTATCTGATCGGAAGTCCATAAGCATAATTCACGGGTCAATAGGTCAGTTGCCTTGATTACAATCCGTCACAGATGGAAGTAAATTTAAAAGTTGAAAAATGGTGCAAAGATGTCTTTCCCAATAGAGCTGAACTTCAATCATTGAGATAGAGGATTCAAAAAATGTTATCAAATTGTGTTAATTTGTGACTAATGAATTTGCTCTCCTAACAGTGAATTCCCATGAATTCACACAGAATAGTTGCAAGAATAGATAGAAGCTAACAGTAATCGGAAGAATAAAGTTCCATGAGAATAACCTGAAAGATATAGATGTTGGATGCGATATGCTCTGAATTACTTATCTGCAGTTCTGCACTTCATCTCTTTGTAGAGAAATCGGAGATGGATCATGGGATTCTTGGACCATGCCCCTAATGGAACAGGTGACGCTGGTTTTCTTGCTTCCATTTTACAATGTTAGGCATGTCACAGTCAAGTAACTTTTTGTATACTCCATATGCTTGCAGACAACTATTGCCTGTGACAAGGTAGTGAACATATTTGGTAAGAGATTCCAGTTTTACTCCATGTGGTTCAAATATAATTTGTTTCCAAACAAGGTTTTGTTTTTATCCATAGGTGAAGAAGATGACTGAGCTAAGTCAGGGTTACAATATCGTTGGACTTTCTCAGGCGAGTAAGCAATGAAGTGAACTCATTTTACCTTGAACTTACAATACACAAGGAGAATAGACTAACAAAACAAAACAGAAAAGACTCAGAAGGAGATAGACAGCTGATACATAAGTTCTTTTTCACTTTGCAATCTATCCACAGTATTAATTAATAATGGGGAGATACAGGGAGGTCTTAGAACCAAAGATATTCTTACAATATCAATCACTACATCCCTTTGCTCCTTAATATAAGAGTTAGATAACTAATTTATAGATATTAAGGAAACTAGTTTAGTTAGTTATTTATAACAAATGTGTGTTGGTTTCCTATATTACCCTCTTTAATTATTCATGTGCATTGGAGACCTTGGGAACCCCCTTTATATGTAGTACAATCAATAGGGATACTTTGAGAGAAAATTATAAATTTGGGAGATAAAGTGAATTGAGATCTTATATTTAGGACCAAATCTAATCCTGCAATTAGCTCTTATATTAAATACAGAAGGTGGATAAAAGCCCTATTTTGATCCTTTAAAGATAGCACCATTATACTTTTTCCGAAAGCTCAATAATTGTATGTTGTGTATTTAGTACTGATAGGTTATAGTTTGGACTACTTAGTATTTATGGTCTTAACATAGTGGTAGAATGGCTTTTCAGTGTATAGATTTCCTTACTCTGCTGTATTGATCACTTGTTAGCCTCATTTGGTTCACAGGGCGCCATGATTGGTCGAGGGCTTGTTGAATTTTGTGATGGAGGACCGCCTGTAAGATATTGAACTTTTACATCTCCGGGGAGAAGTTATTTTGACATTGCATCTTTCCGTTTATTCTCTACTCGAGAACTCTGTTTCTTTCAAAAATCTTGTTTTTAACATTTCTCCGGATGTAAATCAGGTTACGAATTTCATATCACTCGCTGGACCACATGCTGGTATTGCTTTTATTCCGTTATGTGGGGTAAGTGCTTTATAGTTGAACTCAATCTGCCACATATTTGTTCTTCCACAGCACTTGATAATCTCAGAAGGATGGTTCATTTCAAAAGTGTAGCAAACATATATGGGTACTTAATCAGATACAAACTAGCTACTAATACGAACGTTTTATGTACTTGTGCAAAGTAACACCATCCATGTTATAACGCTATCTTTACTGCAATATCGTCAATCTGTCATGAAAACACTAGGAATAATCAATTGGCTACGAATGTGTGGTATTTTGGAGTGTGTAAGCATTTTTTAAATGGTGTGATTTTTCAGTATTGATATCTTTGGAATAGAACAACTGAGAGATTTGTATTGCTATCCCATGTAACGTGTATCTAGACCCTGAAATATTGTTGCAGAACTTGGTTTGGTCAAGTACAAAGATATCAATAATTAAGTTATAACATTTTCTGACATTTACATTTTTCTCAGTCTAAGTGGTTATGCATTCTTCTCGATGAACTAATCGAATCGGTGATCTATAGTCGCTTTATCCAGGTTTTTACTTTCCTTTCCTTAATCTTTTCCACTTGTTAATTTTCAATGTTTAGTTTAATAACAGGACTACTAAGATTGAATTCAAAATGAATGTTTTATTATTTGCCTTCCAAATTCTTTCTTAATGCAGGAACACCTGGCGCCGAGTAACTACTTTAAAATACCTACGGTGAGTATAATCTTAATAAGCATGTTTTTTGAGGGTAATGTTTTCTTCATCACAGCATCACAATTATTCATAGCATTAGATCTTAATATGAAAATCATCATTTGCTTGTTAAGTTACTTTTGACATATGTTTCAGGATATTTTTGCCTATATCAAGGGGTGTAAATTTCTTCCAAAGCTTAATAATGAAATCATGAATATGAAGAATTACACATACAAGGAACGGTTTGCTAGCTTAGAAAATTTGGTTCTCATAATGGTGAGTAAGAATTTCTCTGTTGTGCCTCTCTTGTCTATTTCTTTTTGGATAATATACGCATACACTCATGGTGTCTCTATCTTCCCTGCATGTGAATCAGTTTGAGCAAGACAATGTTTTGATACCCAGAGAAACATCCTGGTTTGGTTATTATCCAGATGGTTCATTTTATCCTGTTTTGCCAGCACAAGAGGTAATTTAAGCCACCATACGTATCTGGAATATACCTGTTGCCAGTATGTTATATACTAAGATGTTCTGATATACCTTGTGTGTTGTGTTAATTTTCTAGAATTCAAGTCTTTATTTTAAAATGTGTTGGCTAGATAATTATATCATGATCAAATTAGAAATACCTAAATCTCTGTTAGAAGATGTTTTGTATTAAGTTTCAAAAACCTCCCTGGTATAGATTTTCCCCACAAATCACTTGTTTCATTTACAAGCCGTTGCAGATGGTCCAGGACCCTTATATATAGCCTCAAGGAACCCTTTCTGATGCTAACTGTACGTTCTAAACCAACATAATAACTAAGTAATTTGTACCATATCAACTCTCTCCCTCTTGAACTTTACGCCATCTCACTACTTCTGATTAAATCATAATGGATGTAGTGATGATGCTTTTTGCTGAATCATTATACTAATAACTAAGAATGGAACTCTAATTTACTTGGTATACAGAAACTTCAATTCCACATCCTAAAGAAAACAAAAAAACACTCTGTGGATTCAGCAGCAGCAGTATAGAGGATTCAAATTTTTCAAACAAAATACTAACTCGTCTCCTTCGCATAAGAGACAATTCTGGCACTGCTGAGCCAAAACACGTTGTATGTCGAATATGTCTAGTTTCCCTGAAATGATCTAAAACGTGCCTTGTTTTTCACAGACTATGCTCTATAGGGAAGACTGGATCGGTTTAAAAATTCTGGATGAAGCTGGAAAAGTGAAATTCATTAAGGTGTCAGGACATCATCTGCAGATCTCAGTTGGTGACATGGAAAAATATATAGTGCCATTCCTGAAGAACCAGACATCAATAGCTGCATATCCAAAAATCGTAGAATCTTCATCTGAAATGGTTGGGCTTAAACAAGACTGGCCGTTACTCCGCGTCGTGAGTTAAGTAGATCATCCAAAATTTCCTGTGATCTGCTCTGTATATGGCAGTGTTGGGTTGAAAATCTATTTTGCTTGATTATCATGAATAAGTCCTCTCCGTTAAGATTGATTGAAGCGGAAAGTAAATCCCTATGTATGTTTGGGGATTAAACATGTCATTATTCTTCTGAGATCATTTATGAATGATGTTTTTTTTTTTTTTGGAAAATACAAGGCAAGCCGAAGCTTGAAAAGTCGAAAAAAGGGACCAGACTATACGTCTAACCCAAAATACAGCAACCCAGCAAACACTAGTAACTACAGACTAACTGATCTTTCAAAATCATGTCTAGGCATCCTCCAGGAACCGTAGGGAATAGCGCCACATCTTCCTCAGAAGGAATATCATGACCTCTCTTGGCCATATAATCAGCACAGGGAATGTTGTCTCTAGGAGTGTAATGAAGCTCAACTTCCCAGTCACGAAAAAGAAGATCTCTGGCCTCCGTGGTAAGATCTCTTAACGGATGATCGTCATAGCAACAACCTCGCATGAGGGTATTAATGGCGTCGAGAGAATCAGAGTAGATAAGGAATCTCTGTAAACCCATCTGCTGTCCCACTCTAAGGCCTAACATGATGGCATGAATTTCACCTCCACGACAAGTATGCAAACCAAGGGTTTTACTAAAACCCATGAGCCAATGGCCTTGAGAATCTCTAATGACTCCACCGCAGGCAGCTTGATAATGCGGACGCACCGATCCGTCCACATCAATACGAACCACATTTCTTTGGAGGCGGAGTCCACATCTTCTCCTCAATCCTGCCAATATGAAAAAGTTGATGAGATAAAAAATGGCCAGTAATATTTTCCATTAGGAGATAATTACAAAGATGAAGCATCTCCCTTGGAAGTCCAAAGAATCCAGCATCCCAGACTAAAAACTCTCTGCCACGAGAAATTCTGAAATCTCCCCTTCCCAGGACTATGATTAGCATTCCAGTTGAGCCAAACCTGCAGGTTACCTGAAAAAAACTTAACAAGATAGTTAGTGTTTAAAATTTCCTTCCAGAAGTTTGTAGCATTCTCACAATCTCTGAGAATATGGATGACACTCTCCTCACTATTGCAACCAAGAGGACAAAGACTGTCACTAGTGATCCCTCTCTTGGCTATTAGTGACAAGTCTTTCATGTCCCACTTGCCACATGAAAAACTTAATTTTTTCAGGGATGTCTCATTTCCACATTCGAGTCCAGAAGTTATTATTCCCATTTGGCCTCGGATTCGAGAGATAGGAATAAGCAGACTTCACAGAGAAGAATCCATCTTTAGCAGGTCTCCAAGTAAAACAGTCCGGAGAATTGCTATAGGGAGTACGCATAATAGAGATATTACGAATAATGAAAGGAGGAAGGATGCCCTGCCATCTGTTGACGTCCCATCTCCCATTCTATGAATGATGTTTTTGAGTACTGATGAAGGCAATATCTCCTTCAATGGATCTTCATTGGAGTACAGAATCTTGCATCTGATTTTTTATTGTGTACACGCGCTTCAGATACCAACCTACGAAAGTCAAATGGCTTGTCTAAAATTATCATACTACCACCCCTCGTCCTTGGTTCAACTGGTAAGGGGGTTGGACTTCCTCACCTTCAAGGGAGGGGGTTCGATCCCTGCCTTGGTCAAGGCGCTGAGGGAGGCGTCCTAGGGTCTAGGAAGCAGTAGAAACACTGGTAGAGGTGGAGGCATGTGTACTCTGTCCGGTATGCCTCGTGGATTTGGGTTCAAGCGCCCTGCCCTTGGATTGTGGGTGAGCCCAACCCCTTTCCTAAAATTTCTTCTTCAAAAAAAAAAAAAAAAAAAAAAATTATCATACTACCCTTTTATACAAACATGTCCTCCTCCTCTTCCTCCTTTTCCCTTTGCCTTCTTTCAATTCCCACTCATCCTGAAAATATTCTTTTTTTATTTTAAAAATTATTTACAAAAAGGCATGAATCAAAATTTATATTTGTTTTTGAAAACTTAAATCATTATATATTTTCGGAAAAAAATAAAATAATTATATATTCAAAAATTATTACATGATTATTTAAAATTATAATACGTCTAAAATCTATACTTATAGATATAATAAAAGGACAAATATATTGTTTTCACCATTTTTTAGTTTAGTGCCTAAAGATTGACTTATAAAACAATTTGTTTTTAATAATTTTTTATTCAAATTAGTGCAATCCATGTAGTTTTGAACTCGGAATATAACTTAATCTCTATAATTCTTTTAATTTAATAAATTATAAAAAAAAAAAATTGGAATAAGTTAAAATTAAGAGACTAAATAGTGAATAATTAGGATGAAGTTTAAAGGCTTAAATTCATATTTTTCTCATAATAAATCTAGCAAAAGATGCACGCTTCCCATGTCAGTCACATAGGCAATGTGATTTGTGCTGCTAGGTTTTTTTTATATGATTTTTTTTTTTTTTGATATGATGTGCAGCTAGGTTTTTAATTATAGGTTAATTAATTAATCTTCGTGAATAATTCTAGTTTTAAGATTTGTATGTGAATGTTTTAATATTCAAACTTTAAAATGTCCCAGCAAGGCTTCGACAGGTTGGGCTCATAATCATTAATTATTTCACTTCAACAAAAAGTCTAATTTTTTATTGTGGGAAAACATTTTCTTTTAAGGTTAAGTATCAAATTTATCCTGGAAGTATATGCTCAGTAGCAATTTTGCCCTAAAATTTTTTTTTTGGTTCAATGTTGTCCTGGAAGTTTAAAAATGTAGCAATCTTGCACTTTCTTGTTAAAATACTAATATTAACCGTTAAAAAATTGACATTGACTGTTAGTTTTTTAACAGAAAAATGTAAAATTGCTATGTTTTTAAACTTCCAGAGCAACATTGAGCCAGAAATAAACTTTTATAACAAAATTACTCCTGGACGTGTACTTTGAAAGCAGATTTGCTACTTAACCCTTCTTTTTTAAATAATGAAGAAAATTAAAGTCAAGGTTTTTTGTCACCTTCACCCTAGGGAGTCCCCTTCACGGGTGGAAAAAAGGCTTTTAAGATCGAATAAAACAGGTATATTAGGACCGGACCCGCGACAGGTCTTGTTCAGGCGGTATTAAAAGTCTCCCTATTAAGACCGGACTTGTAACCGGTCTTAAAGAAATTCTTTTAGACCGGACATTTTAAACATCCAGTCTTAAAAGTATTTCAAAATAATAATAATAAAAGAAAAAACTCAAATGAAACAATCGGTCCCAAATCACCAGATCTGGCAACATTTTGAATGTCCCTCCGTCATCAACGACGGAGAACCAAGAGAAGATTGGAAGCAACAACAACAAGAAAAACAAAAAAGATTATTAAAAAGTCCAGAAATAAACAAAAATAACAAGAAACAAAATCATTCACCATGAAAATCGAATTTGAAGTCCAGATCTATAAAAAAATCACAAGCTTAAAGCAACCAAATATGAGCAGGATCCTCTTGTCGGTGCTAGCAAAGCTTCAAGCAACCAAAATCGAAGTCCAGATACGAGCGAGCGGTCAATGTAGGAAATAAACAGACTTAAGCAAGAAGAGATCTGGGTTTGATTTCAAACCGGATCTATGCGAAGGCGGCGTGGAAGGACCCATAGATCGAAGAGGAAGGAGCCGCCGTCGTCCAGAATCCTCAAAGTAGTACGCTTTTGCTATTGCTGAGGATTGGAGTCGACGCCATCGCAAAACCCTCGAAGCATCTCACTGCCAATGTTGCCAAGGATTTGATTGTGTGACTCTTAGGATGACTTACGAAGATTGCGAGTAGGTTAGAGGAAGAGGATGACATTCTTGCTGAGGATTTGCCCGTGAGGCTCTTGGGACACTTGTTGAATCTATAACTAAGCAAATGTTATATCACCAAGAAGACAAAGCAGACTCACGGACTTAACAGGTTTAGCGAATTTAGTTTTTTTTAAACACTTTTAAGACCGGTTTTTTGAAACAACCGGTCTTAAAAGTGTAAAAAAAAAAAAAAAATTGACCGGTGGCAATTTCGTAAATATATAGAACACTTTTAAGACCGGCTTTTTGAAACAACCGGTCTTAAAAGTATTCTATATATTTACGAAATTGCCACCTGTCAAATTTTTTTACACTTTTAAGACCAGGTTGTTTAAAACAACCGGTCTTAAAAGTGTTCTATATATTTAATTAGTTAGCGTATACGATTATATTGTGCAATTATCTTAATTAAGTTGTTAGAGATTTTAGGCAGATCATGATTTTTGAATTTCGTAATTAAATTCTTGATTGTAATCATCTTAATTAAGATGTTAGAGAGATTGTAGGAATTAAGTTAGCAGATCATGGTTTTATGAATTTTGTAATTATATTCCTGATTGTAATCCCTAGATTATAGGAACTGCCTAGGTTTATTTACTTATTAGCATCTGTATATAATTCCAATTAAGCGAAGGAATAAATCATCACATTCTCGGACTTGATCAGCGTCTTCTCACAATATTTACGAAATTACCACCGGTCATACTTTTAAGACCGGATATTTTATAGCCCGGTCTTAAAAGTGTTCTATATATTTACAAAATTGCCACCGGTTATACTTTTAAAAGACCGGATCTTTTATAGTCTGGTCTTAAAAGTGTTCTATATATTTACGAAAGTGTCACCGGTCATATTTTTAAGACCGGATCTTTTATAATCCGGTCCAAAAAGTTCTTTATATTTACGAAACTGCCACCGGTCATACTTTTAAGACCTGATTCTTTATAATCCGGTTTAAATGAGGCGGTCTTAAAGCCCTTTTTTGCACTAGTGCCTGCTTTTCTCCAGTGTTGTTTAAACAGTCTTTGACTTTTGTAATGGAGGATTAACTGGACTGATGTAGCTTATTGACATTGATACTTTATGGCAAGTCTTAATTATTAATAAACTAAATTATGATTTCACTAACATAAACACAACTCGAGTCTTCACAACCCGATATTATGAATTCAACATGTGGAAAATAGTTGATTTTCTAATATTGATAATAAGTTTTCCTCCATCTTGTTAAGATGGAACTTATTGATAATAAGTTCTATATATTTACGAAAGTGCCACCGGTCATATTTTTAAGACCGGATCTTTTATAATCCGGTCCAAAAAGTTCTTTATATTTACGAAACTGCCACCGGTCATACTTTTAAGACCTGATTCTTTATAATCCGGTTTAAATGAGGCGTCTTAAAGCCCTTTTTTGCACTAGTGCCTGCTTTTCTCCAGTGTTGTTTAAACAGTCTTTGACTTTTGTAATGGAGGATTAACGGACCGATGTAGCTTATTGACATTGATACTTTATGGCAAGTCTTAATTATTAATAAACTAAATTATGATTTCACTAACATAAACACAACTCGAGTCTTCACAACCCGATATTATGAATTCAACATGTGGAAAATAGTTGATTTTCTAATATTGATAATAAGTTTTCCTCCATCTTGTAAAAAAATAAAATAAAATAAAATAAAAATTACAAGAGCTGTAATACCCTAATTTTTATAATTCTTATAAACATTGTTTTTTGGTAAATAATTTGCAAAATACAAAGGTGAATATATATCTTAAAAAGATTATAATCTAATGATTATATTTTTATCCAAATTTCACTTTCGAATTAATTAACCAATGGTTAATTATGAGACTATATTTAGGGGCTATTAAATGTGATATAAATAGCACATAAAATAGTAGCTAATTTATAAGAGACAAGAAAAGGTTAAGAAGCCATTTAGTTAAATTACGTGTCATCGGACACAAATAGGTAGTAATGAATTTGGGGTGCTATAAGAGCTGTCTCAATTGATAGCCTTGGTAACATTATTGCCTCTATAGTAATTAGTGTAAGAAGTAAACTAACATAATTTCAATATCTTAATTTGAGTCAGGTAGGCTGATTATAGATTTAATTAGTTTAACAAACCAAATTAGAATTTAAGTAGTTCAAGTAGCTTTTAAAAATATTTTCCCTGACGTAAGTTTTATCCTATAATAATTAAAGGAGGTTGATTGGACAGCTATAATTAAATAAACTTAAGTTTTATCCTATAATAATTAATAAAAATATAAACTTTTGAGCCGACATACGAGAAAATTAGCTTATAAATTTAATTTTATATGAGTTTTATTTCACATTTTATTTGAATTTTATTTACATTTTTATATTTTTATGTTTAACTTCCATCTCTGGAATTAATTTAATTTTAATTTCAAACATTTTATAAAAAGGAAAAGGCTAGAAAATAAGGGTGAGTTCATATTTCACAATGGAGCATTAATTTTTCAATTCAAAATACTATTAACTAATTATTTTATTCTATTTATTGTCAAGCCATGTAAGAAAATTTTATGCATTATAATTTTATTTAGATAAGTAAAATATTATTTTCTTAAGAAATTCCTTTTCAATACAATTATGTGAGATTAAAATAAATAGGAAGATTAAAACACATTCTTAAACTCATGGTAACTTTTTTTTTTAATCATATGTTCAAGGATTTTATATTTGAACTTCGAGCTCACCAGTTTACTTAATTATTTTATTCTTAATTTAAAGTGATGGTTTTTTAAATAAAAAAAATCGGTGGAGACCGCATAACTCAAGCGGATTTGTAAATTGGTTGGGCTATCATTTTCAGTATTAGTATTACTGCAACCAGTATTTCATCAAATTCATAAAGTACATACTCTCCAATAAATGTTTACATTCTTCTACAAGAAGAACATTGTAAAATTTGATTACAAGTTCAAGAAAAATGACTCCATTGTTTTTACTCGTAGAAAAACGGATCTAATGGTTCTCCAAAATAAATAAGCATATTAAATTCATCCTCACTTAATATGCGTCCACGAGAAATCTTGTAAAAGTCTCGCTCGGCTTCCATGTTATCATTGAGGTGTGTAGTGTTTTCTATTTGATCTAGCTTAAGACGAGCAATTTCTCTTTGCTTTTGTATTTCTGTAAGACGAGCTCTTTCTCTTTTCTTAGCTTCCTTGTTATCATTGAAATCTGCGGTATCTTTTATTTGATTTATCTCGAGACAAACAATTTCTCCTTCCTCTATTTCCACATTATCATTGAAGCCTGTAGAAGTTTCTTTTATTTGATCTACCTCGAGATGAGCAATTTCTCTTTGTTGTGTTTCTCTGATTCTTTTTTGCTCCAAAGTCTTTCTTGTTTCTACTTCAGCATATGATGTTTTTACTATTTGAGATGATTTCTTTGATAAATCAGTTTTGTTTTTACATGTCACTTTCATATCTTGAAATGTTTCTGCAATTTTATATGGTTATTTTGAATGATTAGTTTTGCAGGAAAAAAAGAACGACGGCGACAACAAAGAAAAAATACATAAAGATCATCTCCACCAATATAACACTTGAAAATCTACCTTGATGGCTGTTAGAGAGTGATTAAATCGTAATAGTAAGATCTACATATCTATAATCTAGACAAGTCCGATTTTCTCGGGAAATCGGGATACTCTAAGCATTCCATTAGTTATGTATGTGAAAAGAACTATAAATATCTTCATAGACCAGACGCTCACTAATGAGTATAGCATCTTTAGAATTGTAACCTTCCCATGGCATAGCATCCTCATCCACTAAAATTTATCCCCTTTTAATGCATTTACCTCACTGAACCTAGGGTTTTTGATATATGCAAGTATTTTTGTTGGAACGTTGATACATAACTAATGGAATGTCATTATAATGTTGACAGCTTTAGAATTGAAGGATTAGCTTAAAACCAACCATATTCTTTAAATTAATGTTATCCAAATGCACTTCGCTCTCAAAATTATCCCTTTTGAGGCCACATTATTACTACCCACGATTTTAAAACGAGATATCCAGACACTTATAATGCGTCTTTTGTTCCCGAGTCCATATGAAAAATAAAATAACTACATATAAACAAGGTAGAAATAAAAGAGAACCACCTTTAGAATTGAAATCTTCGAGGTTTTCGACTGATTTTGTTTGAAGAGCTTTTTCCCTCTTTTTTTGTATCTTGATATCTTTCCAATTCAGAAGAGTATTCTTTATTTCTTTCTCGTTTAGCGATGGTTTTACATCCGAACATCTTTTCTTTGACCCTGCCATGGGTATTGCTGGGAAAGAGCCTAAATAATTTTGAAATAATAATAATAATAATTTAGTTATAATATAAATTGTTCAGAGTTCAGTGTTGAAAGGGAAAACAAAAATATAACGAGATGTTTTGTACCTTGGTTTGCTTAATGGTTCGGGCGAGCCTGATGACAGTTGCTTCTTCTCCTCACCAGGATTGAGATCAGACGTGGCTTTATTTGCTTTTCTTCCCTCAAAGTTGTACTTATTATTTTTGTTTATAGAAGCATCCCTGATAAAAAAAAAATATGAATCTTTAAGTTATATAAAAGATCTTTTTAATTAAAAGATCGATCTTTGTGTTTTTTCAAGAGATCAATTTAGGCGACTGTTGGAGTAGATTCATAATAAGCGGCGTATGTATATCGATCACTTACGGAAGAAGTATAATACCACCAACCAAGTAATCTTTTTCACACCAGTAATATATACAGAGGGAGAGAGAGAGAGGAGATAATAGTATCTTACCACTTTTATGGTCTTCCACAGCTTCGGAAAGAAGATTGCGAAAAAGGCTCAAACCTCACAAAAGTACCGAATAGATTGTGGGTATGAAGAAGGACGGTGATTGAAACTGAAACTGAAAACTGCAAGGCTTATGCTAATGCTATCTGATTATCTGTCTCAGTCTTGAATCTTAATATACGTTTAAGGCGGAACTTAGATGCTCGGATAAGAGTCCAATGGTTATATATGCTGATATATTAATAATATTCCTTCGTTAACGTATCTTATTATCAGTGTTTTATTTATATTAAAATTTAATAATTTTTTCACCTTATTCTTATTTTGTTGGGAAAAAACTTTTAAAAAAATATGCATTAAAAGTTAAACTGTTTCACAGCATATAATTTTTGTATTAAAATAGTTTTGAAATTAATTTTATATTTTTAACCAAAATATATATATATAGAGAATATTAATAATGAAAAGGAATATAAATAATAATAAATTACGAAAACCCCATTAATTCTAATATTTCACCCCATTAATTACAAATTTAATGGTGAACTACAACCGAAATTTATAATCCCTTCAATCCTAAATATAAGTTGATTTTTTTTGGAGATATTAAGAAAACTAATTAAATTACTTTAAAGTATTTATATTTATAGTTTTTTTTTTCAAACTATATTTTGCCTAATATAAAACTAATGTTTAATCTAATAATACATAAATACGATATCTATACGAGTCGGTTAATTAACTTTTACAGAGGGGTGGGGACAATAAATACATCGCATTTTAACTATACATATATATACATGTGTATGTATGCGTAATTGAAACTATTTAAGCAATTCTTTCATTGAGAAATATACACATCCCACGCAAATTCATTTGTGCCGCTAAAACTCGCAGTAAAACCACGACTCTGATCTCTCATTATTGGCTCTCTATCCATCCCTCATTATTAACAAATCCTGACTGTCAAAATCTTTATCTAAGGACCCAGAATAATTTTTTTTAAAACCACATACGATTTTGTTAAAAATTGTTCTAAACCATTGGATCAAGATTTCGATGGTTAGGCCCACACAGTAAATGAGTCTCATGTATGAGTCCACAACAATACACAAAACGCGCGCAACGATATTGATGATGAGCACCAAAATGTTATGAACATAAGAATATTAAATTATGAATATAATGATTCGGCTTGAATTCTTATATTGCAATATATGAATATGCCTTTGTATTCTTAGACCCTCTTCTTCAAGCACTATTATTAACTAATAATTTCATTTTATTTTAATGTCCAGTCATGTAAAAAAAATCTATACATTTTAATTTTATTTAGGAATGAAATACTAGTTTCTTAAAGAATATGTTTAGTCCCTAATGTTAATTTTAGTCTTATACAACGGATAAAGCTAACTAAACAAATTTTTTAACCAACCATTTGAATAAAAAAAATTATTAGATAATATTTAATCTGTACATAGGTTGGGGGTGTTTTGGTAATCTCACTTTATTTTTTAGGGGAAAATTAAAATAAAGGACCAAGAGAAAATAATATTTATTATAAAGAACTATAAAAATTTAATTACTTATAAGGACTAAACATCATAATATAAATTTAAAATTACTAAATTGACTCTAATCAATCATCATGTATTATCTAATCTTGTATTCAAATTTAAAAGAATAACTAAAATTAAAACTAAAACTGCTCATCATGATATGATCATATCTTTTTTTTCAATATATTATTTAATTAACAATTATTAAACTTATATTTTTCTTAATTTTTATTTTTCACCAATTTATATCATCAAGTTGCCCATTTATATTATCAACAATATGTCAATTAAGTTCTTTATATAAAAATAAAAAATAAACTTATTTCATATTTTTAAGATATAATAGGTTAATTAGATTTTTAAATTTTATTAAAATTACATGAATTTTTTAACCCACATAAATTTCTTTTAAAACAAAAATAAGTCATACAAACTTTATTGGTTTAACATATATGATAAATTATAAAAGATCTTGACTTTTATTAAAACTATATAATTCCATTTTTAATTAAAAATTTTGTGTATTTTTAAAAAAAATATAATTTTAAAAATTTGAAGAATGCATTTGTTTCATTGATATATATTTAAGTTGTGAAAATTGAGAAAACGAATGTTCAATTTAATGAAACTTAATATTTTGTAATAGTTTTAAAAATAAAATGGGAAAGATAATATAAGAGAGAGTGCAGAAGATTTTGTTATGAGCATTTTAGTACTTTTAATTTGATATTTTTATATTTGTTCCTTCTAAGTAATTATAATTTTTATGATCCTTCTCCGTTAATATCTTAGTCCTTCATTCTAATCTTTCCATTTTCTAGTCTCGGATTCTTATTCTAATGGCGAGAGACAAGTGCCTATCTTAGTTCCACTCTCATCCTACCTTCTATTGATCTTTGTGAAATTTTAGTTTCACACAAGAGAAAAAGAAAACATAAGAAACCTACCCCTATGCCACCTTCCTCAATAAATTACTTTATAAAGAAATAATGAAATGCAGGAGATTGAGATTATGAAAGTTGTGTGGTGATTAATAATTCGGCAAATCTTGCGGAGGTGGTTACGTTTACCTTAATTAGATGCTAAGGGTTCTCTAAGAATAAAGAAGAAGCATTCATTGTAGATAATATCATAGTTATTAAACCCAACCGGAAACCGGCGAACCGGCCACGAAACCGGTCCGGTCTACCGTAGAAACCGGGGTCTTTTTTTTTCTTTTCCTTATACCGATATGGAAAGAGAGAGATGAACAGAAAAAGGCCACCAGATATCGAGAGACCGCCGGTGAGATCGACGATGAGGGAGACCAGAGCGACCGCTACTTCTTTTCCCTCAAAAATTGCCGAAGATCGATGAGGTGGGAGGCCAACGGTTTGGCAGAAGCTGTGGGTGGTTTGGGTGAAAAATAACCTTGAAGAGAATGGTGTACTTCAAGAATGGCTCACCTCTTTATGGTGTATATAGGCTCGCCGAAACTAAAACAAAAACTCAGATCTGGATGGAGAAAGAGAGAGAAACACGATGGTGAACTGAAATGAAACCTCAGATCTGGAAGGAGAAAGGGAGAGAAACACAAAGGTCACAATGTGTGATTGTCAGAATTTTACTTTTTATGAGTGCAATTTTTATCTTTTAAAGGAATGGTTCAATTAGCTAACGGTGAAACATTCTATTATATGGTGGATAAAAGAGGGGTTTTCTTTCCAATGGATAAAGAGGTGCTGGTTTTTTACATGCAAGTAAACCATTTTTAAAATTTCCCACATAGGGAGGATATATACTGTCATACGTAAACATCATTGTGCATTGGGAAACCAAGTTGATTAGAAGAAGAGGCAAATGCACAATAACTTTGTTCTGTCATAAGAACATAAGTGTCTAGCCCTAGGTAATGTTCTGTCATAAGAACATAAGTGTCTAGCCCTAGGTGGGTTAAAATATTGATATAGGATCAAGTAGCTCTCTCCCAAGTATCCATAAATGAGATACCTCTGAGAATAGGGGATCTTTGTGCACACATGAAGGCTTTCGCCAAAGGGGGTGGGGTGTGTGCTCTGTATGGCTGAATGATAAAGGAGAGAGCTTGGAAGATGTGTACCTTTTAGGGTAACCAACTATATATAAAGGCTACCTTAGGGTTAGGGTTTGGACCTGTTGAGCCTCTTGTGCCTCCAAACCCAAATACACTAGTTATCTCCGGCTGAGCCACACCTTAGATGAGCTTAATATTTGATTCCATAACAAACTTAGGCAAAAAAAAACTTTTTGGGGGTGGGGTTTTGTAATATGAAATCTTTAATTTCTTACCGGTTTGACCCTAGTTCGACTCCGGTCTGATTTCAGTTTGACCTACTAATTAACCCTTGACCCAGTATCACACCGGTTCAATGACCGATCCAGTTTTAATAACCTTGGATAATATAGATAACGCTCGAGCAAGAGACTCCAAAGTGTGTTCCATCCATGCAGGTAACTATTTCGAGTAATATAGCAAGATTATATTGTAGGCAAAATATTATCTAAGATCATTAGGCCAGTACTTGAATTACGATGTATTGTTCATATTTAACGCCAAGGATGCATTTTCTTAACTCCGATTAACTATGACCT
The DNA here is from genome assembly GCA_025563575.1 of Acacia pycnantha. NCBI lineage: Eukaryota > Viridiplantae > Streptophyta > Magnoliopsida > Fabales > Fabaceae > Acacia > Acacia pycnantha. Next base: position 1,218,248 of record JAMWYP010000031.1, on the reverse strand, counting down.
ACAGTTTGATTGCTAATGGAAAGGATGAAATTGTTAAATGGACCAAATTTTAAGGAGTGAGGTGTGACGAGCTCAAATTTGAGAGATTGAAAGTCATAACGAGAAGTTAAAATTTAAACGACTAAATAACTAATTTTCCCAATATTATATCAAAATATCAACAGTTATAACTATCTATCTATATATATATATATAATATATATATTCCTAATCCCATGTCATAAATATTGTCAAATATATTCATTGTACATATCGTTTTCCAGTAAGAGTATGGTAATATCTGATTACAAGTGTCACGAAAAGTTTTCCATTTTTCATTAATAAAATGGTATTGGATATGATTCACATCCAATAAGCTTATAAAATTGTTGCTCAGCTTCCATGTCATCGTTCAGGCGTGCAGTGTTTTCTATTTGATTTAGCTTAAGAAAAGCAATTTCTCTTTGCTTTTGTATTTATTTAAGACGAGCTCTTTCTCTTTTCTTAGCTTCCTCGTTATCGTTTAAGCCTGCAGTATCTTTTATGTGATTTATCTCAAGACAAACAATTTCTCCTTCCTCTATTTCCACATTATCATTGAAGCCTGTAGTAGTTTCTTTTATTTGATCTACCTCGAGATGAGCAATTTCTCTTTGTTTTTGTGTTTCTTTGATTCTTTTTTGCTCCAAAGTCTTTCTTGTTTCTACTTCAGCATATGATGTTTTTACTATTTGAGATGATTTCTTTGATATGTCAATTTGGTTTTTACATGTCACTTCAATATCCTGAAATTTTTCTGCAATTTGATATGGTTTATTTGAATGATTAGTTTTGCAAGGGAAAAAAACAATGACAACAACAAAGAAAAAATACATAAAGATCGTCTCCACCAATATGACACTTGAAAATCTACCACGATGGCTGTTAGGGAGTAATGAAATCAGAATTATAAATGTAATTGTAAGATCTACACATCTAGAGTCTACACAAGTTTGATTTTATCGGGAATTATCGGGAAATCGGGATACTGCTCTAAACATTCCATTAGTTATGTATTTGAAAAGAAGTATAAATATCTTCATAGACCATATGCTCACTAATGAGTACAGCATCTCAGAATTGTAATCTTCCCATGGCATATAAGCTACTGATACGGTTTTTCCTAAAGCGAGTTCACCACCAACTATAGCAACACCATTTGCTAAAATTTGTCCCTTCTTACTGCATTTACCTTGCTGAACTTGGGGTTTTTGATACACGCAAGTATTTTTTTTGGAATGTTGATACATAACTAATGGAATGCTTAGAATGCCTCATTGTAATGTTGATAGCTTTAGAATTGAAGGATTAAAAGTGTGTACTTTTGAAACTTAAAAGCCTTTAAACCAACCATATTCTTTAAATTAATGTTATCCAAATCTCAAAATTATCCCTTTTGAGGCCACATTACTAAACGAGATATCCAGACACTTATAATGCGTCTTTCGTTCCCCTCCGAGTCCATATAAAAATTAAAATAACTACATATAAACAAGGCAGAAATAAAATAGAATCACCTTTAGAATTGAAATCTACGAGGTCTTTGACTCGTTTTGTTTGAAGAGCTTTTTCTCTCTTTTTTTTGTATCTTGATACTTTTCCAATTCAGAAGAGTATTCCTTATTTCTTTCTGATTTAGCCATGGTTTTACATCAGAACATCTTTTCTTTGACACAGCCATAGGTATTGCTTCGAATGAGCCTAAATAATTTTGAAATAATAATAATGATGATTTGGTTATAATATAAATTGTTTAATTTATATGAATTTAATTTTCCTTTTCTTTTTTTGGTTTAATTTTCATCCTTGGAATTTATTTTATTTTGATGTAATTGATTTTTATAAAAAGACAAAAGTGATATTAGAAAATAAAGACGAGCTCATAACAATAACAAGGCTTTAATTTTTCAATTTGATAATCGATATACTCTTCTTAACTAATACTTTCCTTTTATTTTACCGTCAAGCCACAATTGTTTTATACATTTTAATTTTATATATATAAATAAAATTTTAATTTAGGAAAATCTATTTATATTTAAATAGAGCGAGATCAAAGTTAAAATAGGAAAAACTCTTTTAAAAACACTAGGGATAATAATACAGAACAAGCCAACAATGAGGTGCAATTTGAGAGATTGAAAATCATAACGAGCAGTTAAAATTTAAACGACTAAATAACTTATTTTTCCAATATTATATCAAAATAATAACGATGTTAACATTAAGGTGTTGAAAATCTTCTTTAGAAAATTAAAGAATAAAATTAAGCCGGATATCAACTTAGAATCATACCTAGAATATATACTATAATTATAACTGTGTGTGTGTGTATATATTCCTAATCACATGTCATAAATCAAATATATTCATTGTAGATATCGTTTTAGAGTAAGAATAGGGTAATATCTTATTACATGTTCAACAAAAATTATCCAGTTTTCATTAATTGAATAGTACTTGTCTACTTGATATGATTCACATCCAATAAGCTTATAAAATTGTTGGTCGGCTTCCATGTTATCATTAAGGTCAGCGGTATCTTTTATTTGATTTATCTCAAGACGAGCAAATTCTCTCGGGGCTCGTTTGGTACATGGAATCGGTGGGAAGTGAAAGAAAAATTAGAAAGTTCTTCTGTTTGGTATGCATTTTGGCTCAATCTTTCTTCATATGTGGGAAAATCAAATCCCACCAAAATTGGTGGGATCTCAACTTCCCACGTTACTATTCACACTTTTTGACAAATTTACCCCTCAAATTCAAACTTGGCGGAACTTTCGAATTTGGCAGGAGTGTTTGAATTTAAGTTTGAATTTGGCAGGATTTTTTTTTTACATAAGTTCAAACTTGATATATATTTTTTAAAAATATATTTTAGCAAAAAAAATTATTTTTCTTTTTTATTTTGAATAAATTACTTTTGAGGGTAAAATAGACCTTTCTTGATTCTTTACTAATTACTACCCCTTCATTTTCTTCCTACCAAACAACTCATTTTCCTTCAAACCATCTTCCCTCATCTTTCAAAATCTTTCATTCCTCTAAATTTCTTTCCCTCCTCAAATTTTTCCTATACAGGCCAGTTTCTGTGTTTCACCAAGGTAAGTTAGGAAGATGCTAGGCCTAGAACCTGCTAGAATAATTCCCTAATTCCAATTCATTACGAAAAGACCTTGCAGCCACTGCGTTTGGCTCAAACTCAGCTTTTCTTAGGCCACATTTAGTGGTATTTTCGTCTTTCTAAGTCAAAGACATTGTGATCCCCAGAAACTGACAACACGTAGGGGTTTTCAAATCGCCGATTCTACCGTGGATCATGTGGTGTACGGATCATTACGTGTCGGGCTTGCGGTCTTTCGAAATATCGTGCCTGCAAACGGCGTCGTATTTCGGGGAATTTCCCTTTAGAAGAAAGAGGAGAGAGATTTAGGTAGTTTATCTTCGTCATCGTCGCTCGCTCCTCTATCGCCATCCAAGCATTCCCTTAGGTAGTTCATTCTGTCTGATTCTCACTCTTCGGCTGGGTATTTCATCATTTCCATTTCTCTTTCTGTCATGCAATTACCTGTTTTTATTTGCGACTTCTATTGTGGGTTCTCTTCGTTTCTGCTTAATCATCCTTTTTATTTTCACTTATTTTGTATTTGTTGAAGGGTCGAAGATGAATATTTGTGCGGCAGGTATGCGTTGACTTAGAATTTTGTTTTCATTAATTGCTTTGTCTGAGGTAATTGTTCAATTTTTCCGCTTCGCTCGCGTCATCTTTTCCGGTTCTTGCGAGTTCTCTGGTTCTGCTTTTCTGTTTCACTATTTCTATATCAATTTTTGTCTGAATTCAAGGAGATTATTTAAAAAAATATGTGGGTAAAGCATTAAACGAATTTGTAAATTGGATGGACTATCTTTTTTAATATTACTGCTACTAATATAATAGGTGTTCTGTTGCGCGTGATTGCTCAGCCTATGAACTGATATGAAAGACCAAGTAGGAGAAAATATTTTCTTCTGTTGCCTCTTGTGCGGTGAAACTTTAATTTCACCCTTATTCTTCCTTCGATTGTTTTTTTTTTTTCCAAAAAAAAATGTGTAGTTTAATACCTTCTTAGATGTTTAGTCTTTTCAATCATCTAAGCTCTCACTGTATTTCATTTTCGTACATCAAGCAATCATAAATGTGTTGGTTGTGGCAAAATAGTCCCACGTGGGCAACTTAATGAGGAAAGGGGGGACTTGTCCACAAGGGAATGCCCCCTGCTCCCTTTGAACTCATCCCTCAATTCTATGAGGCATTTTGTATTTCCTCTTTTATAGTATTTCACTTGTAAATTATTTTGAGTGAAATTAAATTTTGGTATTCCTTTTATTGTTTTCTATTTATTATTTATTAGCTGTTATTAGATATTGTAGTTGTGAATTCAAATATGTTTTATGATCCGCATCATTGGTTTCCTTGGCATTTTCACCTGGTGGTTCTGTCACTTCTTTGGGGTTTTTTTTTTATATAAGGCAATAAGGCCATTATAGCTTTTTTATATCTTCTAAAAATGAAAACTTAGTTTTTGAAGCTTTTAGCAGCAAACAGTGGCAGTTACATTGCCTCAAACGGTCATGGCGCTTTGTCTTTTTGGATTTTTTTTTATAGTGGCATTTTAGTTTTCATAATATCTTCTAGGACAGAAAGCTTATCTTGTTCAAACTCTTAGCAGCAACAGGCAGCAGTTGTACCTCCACGTCTAGCTCAATTCTGGTGTTTATCTCATCATCGCTCTCCAATTCTACCAAAACCAAGATCCTCCCTTCAGTTTCTAGATTCTCTTCCAAGCGGATTTGCTCCTTCCCACAAACTCACCAACGCGTTGCTGTTTGCAAGCCCTCAATGAACTTGTTGAACAGACTTGGGTTTGGTAGCATGAGGGCTTCTGAGAATATGGATTCTACAATCCCTCAGGGTCCAGATGATGACATACCTGCACCAGGCCAGCAATTTGCTCAGTTTGGTGGTGGTTGTTTTTGGGGTGTTGAATTGATCTTTCAACGGGTGCCTGGGGTAACTAAGACTGAGGTTGGGTACAGTCAGGGATATTTGCACAATCCAACCTATGAGGATATTTGTACTGGGACCACAAACCACTCAGAGGTCGTTAGGGTCCAATATGACCCCAAAGAATGTGGCTATGAAACTTTGCTTGATGTGTTCTGGGATAAGCATGATCCTACCACTCTGAATCGACAGGTATAGTAAAGCTTTCTCCTTGTTCTATAAATGTAAACCATGTTGTGATTGATGGAATTGGTCTGGTAATTGAGTTAGATGCCCTTTGAATTTCAAGCGGGATGCATATGATAAATGTAGATTGTGGATTGTTGACTGAAATAGTTTTGGTTAACTTCATGAATTACTACTTTAAGGGTTTGATATGCTCAAAAAATTTGGTTCAATGTCTTATTTGATGGAGGCTGTGAGTTGATACTGTTGTTTCTGTTCATAGTTAGCCTTCTAGGTTTGCAGTTGTTTGTTTGTTTGTTTGTTTTTTGGGGTGTCTGCGTCTGTGTGTTTAAATGCATTTCTCTTGACATACGCTTGAAGTTACTACATCTTTTTTGAATCAAATTTTCAGCTTCACTTGCATATTTTCCTGATTTAATTGGTTGAATCTTGAAATGCAATTCACTTCTAGTAATTTGGATCCCTTGATGCACTTCATGGGGTGAAGTAGAGAGAAGTAGGAAGAAAGCAGTGGGCCCCGCTTTATACCATTCACATGTATTACTTTCAAGGTGGGACATACCATTCTCTTTTTACCCCTCTCGTCTTCACTAAGGTTAATTGCTTCGGAGGATCCATATTCACATTCAATGTTACAACTGTGACATCGGAATCCAACATCTAAAACAAAAATCTGTATGCTTTTTTGTTTTGTCCTGTTCAAACTACCCCTTTATGGATCATGTTTTCTTGTTATAAAATTCATGGAATTATTGTTTTTTTCCCCTTTGTCACTACCGTTCTTTCATATCAGTAGTTTTCTGCCTCCCTTTTTACTTTGCCTCAGAAAATCCATTCTCGTTTGTACGTCAAGTATATTATGCATGTCAAATAGATTAATGGCACTTTAATCTTGATGTGTGACAGGCGAATGATGTGGGAACACAATACAGATCTGGAATATACTATTACACCCCTGAACAAGAGAGGGTGGCCCGAGAGTCGCTGGAGAGACAGCAGCAGAAGTTGAACAGGAAGATCGTTACCGAGCTTCTTCCCGCCAAAAAGTTCTACCGGGCGGAAGAATACCATCAGCAATACCTTGAGAAAGGAGGCAGGTTCGGTTTCAAGCAGTCTGCTGCTAAAGGGTGCAATGACCCAATTCGATGCTATGGCTAAGATTATGATTGTGTTACTATGAGGAGCAAAAAGTACCAATTCAGACATGGATGCTGAATGTCTATATATAGCTTTGTGTGATAGTGAGTATCTGTTAATATATTCATAGAGCTTCTCAGAGATTCCTACTGTATTTTGTAGTTTGAGGTGCATAAAACCAATTTGTAGAGATGATCTTGTGTCACAGGCTATTATTGGTTTGCAACAGTTGAAGTTCTTTTTTCTTTGGTTTTTTGTTTTTTGCCAGTGAAAGCGGTAATGCTGTGTTATATGAGAACCTATTAAATATTTTGGTAATGCGGTGTGTGATAGAAATAGAGATGAATAAAAGTGTTGGAATGGAAAACGATGCAAGTTTGCATGAGGTGTGGATGCGAGTTGCTTTGTCAGTTTCATTAGTTTTTTTTTTTTTTGACCTACTTTTTCATGTAATTCACTGTGCTCCTTTGAGAAGGCATAGTCCCCAAAGAATAAAGCAAGAAATTGGATTTATATATCTTCCTAAAACCCAGCAACTCTTTTTGTCTAAAATAATATTTCCCAAATATTAAGAAACTGAGGCTGAGTCAAATAAGTATTTATTAGATGATAAGAACTGTATTTGTATTTCACTTCAAATACATTCAATTTAAATGATGGGGGATTGTAATTAATGTGCACAATCACAAGACACAGGTCTTTACATTCTTCTCTCTTAACTTTCTTTGATCTCTGTTGAATTTTTTTGTTTTTTTTTTTGTTTTTGACCATGTATCTCTGTTGATTTTGGTTGCTTATTCTTGAAGGGTTTTTTTTAAAAAATGGAAGCACATCTTTTTAATCATTGTACTTTATATTATTTATCTACATTTTTTGTTTAGCTTTGATCTTTTTAATTAATTTAGCTTTAATATACCTCCTAAAAGTGCCTAGTGCTTTATCATTGGTTCAACATCTTTCTCTAAAAGGCATCATTCATAAATAATATTAATAACATGTTCTTCAACAATAGATCATATTATCAAATATTTGTAATATTTTCTTAAAAAAGAATATATTTTACATTTTTCCTTTAGATTATAATATATAAATTAAAAACATACCAACATACTATCAACTTGTTTGACCCCGGCCAAAATAATAAATGGTGAACCAAGCCTTGTTCCAATGCCTAAATCTTGCTAATGGACCCGACTTGGAGGGTAAATACTTTTTTGGGTTGTTGAGGCGTTGATTTTACTTGTTTAAGAAAATAGAGTTTTTGTTCATAATTTATGTATATAAATACATACAAACAGCACTAAAAAATACTTTATTCAGTCCTTAACATAAGAGCTTTTGTAAAGATTAAGAAAATTATTCAAGTTATTTATTGAAAAAAATGCATTCATTTTCCCAAATTACCCTCCTAAATCATTTGTATCGGAATTCTCTTAACAGAGACCTCCTTGACGCGTGTAATCAATAGAGATAATTTAGATGGAAAAAAAATATAACTCTAAGTGATAATAGATTAGGGGTCTTGTATTTAGAATAATTCTAAATTCCCTAACTCCTAACAATAGAACAAATAGAAAAAAGAAAGACAATGCATCCATCTGACAAATCTAAGCTTCAGCAACAGCTTGAGGCTGCGTCATCTTCTGTTTAGTTTTCTTCACCGTCTTCTCAACTGCTGTCCCCTTATCCTCCACTTCTGTTTGGCTTTCAATCCTAGCAAACACTGGCATTGGTTGAGCCATGACCTGGCCACCCTTTAGCCCACCCCACTCAGTGTCTCTCTGCAAACAAAACCCAAATTTTTAATCAAACACCACAGAATACCTGAAGGGAGTGAGAGGGGAGGGAGAGAGAAAGAGACCCAGGTTGCTGCATCAAATTGATCCCTAGAATAGCCAAGTTGAGCATATATTCTCCAACTCAAGCTCGGAGTGATGGGGGATAGCGCGACGGCGATAATCCTCACGGCCTCCAATATAATAACAAGGTCCTACTCAACACCATTAAGAATCCAGCTTAGACATTATAGGCATCTTAACTGCGGCAAAACTAGTTAGTGCATGTTTGGGATGGCGTTTACATGCACCATTAGACGTTGAACTTACACTTTTCCCAAACAAGGGGAAAAGAGTGATATGGTTATCAAATAATAAAAAAGGGCGGCCCAGCTCCTACCAGATGGGGTCTGAGAGGAATAGATGTAAGTAGCTTTTTCCTCACAATCTGTGAGACTGTTTTTAGGATTTGAACCTATGAGGTTATCAAATAAGAGTTTGAGAAAAATTACCTTAGCAGCTGCTTGCGAAGCAGCACCTCCTTGCTTAAAAAGAAACCATGGTGCACGTTTATCCATGTAGGAATTACCAACATTCCCAATCTCAAGCACAGCCTCACAAGCCGATGACAATGAGAGTTTCTCATAGTGAATTCGAGCTTTCTCAACCTGTTAATGTAACACATGTTAGCTGACGGTAAGGTCAAAGGAGCCTCCCTGCACAACACTAAAAAGAAAAATATGGCTTTAAAATATGCAAAATTGGATATCTAGCATTAAAGAACCAGAAGTCAGAGTAAAAAAAAGTGCATGCCTGTCAGCTTCTGTGAATTTACAATGTTGTAAACAGAGACTGATGCAAATTCTGGTTTGGGCACAACGAAATAGAAAAGAACTAATATGACTTTCTATCGCAGGGTCTTAGATAGAATTTTATTGAGGATCCAAACATGCTATTGCATCCCTTTTTCCTCATTTTTACCATCTGGATTTTTATAAATACGGATTTTTTAATCTATTGTGGGGGAAATATTTTATCTCGTCCAAACACCTAAACCACGGGATGAAGAAGAAAAAGGAAAATGATATAACTGGGAGAAAGAATAACTAATTATCAGTAAAGGAGGTAAATGACATCTTGACAATGTCAACTGAATTACCCAAAGACTTTTTGAAAATGAATATGCTTATTTGTCATCACATATATCCGTAACTTTTAGAACAGCTTTTGAAAGGCACAAGCAATACCAAACCGAGCATTATCATAAACAGAATGTGACTTGAGGCGTTAAAATATTCCTTCATGATCATTGGCACAAATGGTGCAATTCATGTACCTACATACAACTTCAGTTTCAAAACATACGAATCAGACATTTGCACCTAAACCCACAAAAATCATTTTAGTTAGGCTTTTCTTTCTGTCAGAGCCACAGTTAACAGTGGCATAATCACTTCTAGAATGAAACACAAATATTTTAAGAATACTGCAATTTCCTAGGAACTTTACCAGCTTCTCTACATTGTCCTTGAATGCATTTCCTTCTACAGCAGTAGTGGAATCATCAATTAAAGTAGAATCACAGTTCTTTTTTAGAAGTCCTAGGGTACGATTAAGAAGATTTCCTGCCAAAATATTTTAAAATCAAGCACAATAAAGTTAGATTAAAAATCATGATAAAAGTAGTGGTCAGGGTCATTTGTTGGCAAGTCGTTAAAGTACCAATTGTATTGGCAAGATGTGCGTTAACAATATTGATGAAGCGTTCCTCTGAATAGTCCCCATCATTGCCAAATTCCACCTCTCTAAGGAAGAAGTATCTAACTGCATCTGTCCCAAATTTGCTAACCAAATCATTTGGCTCAAGTGTATTCCCCAATGACTTGCCCATCTTCATCCCATCCTAACATTGTCAAAAAAAAAAAAAAAAACATTGCTGCATGAAATAAACTCAGCCATAAGAAAGAGATCTGTAATCCCTAGTTCATTCACCGCCAGATTTAGTCAGAATATGGGTACTGAATGGTGGCAGTTAAGGGGAGTGAATATGCTAATGATGGACCCAACCCATTCATCCATGGCCCATTTAGGAGAAAAATAGAAAGCCAAAGCCAAATACAAGTCGAAAAGGTGGCAGTGAACTTTGAAAGAAAGATGTTGGCAGTAAAATTATTTCAAGAAATGTATTGATAATGTACAGGCTCATCTCTTGATACCTTTGTCAAAAATCCATGACCAAACACCATCTTGGGAAGGCTCATTCCTGCAGACATTAGCATAGCTGGCCAATAAACTGCATGGAAGCGAAGAATATCCTATAAAAAGAAGAAAGAATAATTAGAAAGAATAAATTATGCAGACTGAACATTTTGCTACTTTTCAGTATTTTTTGCTATCTTTCACTACATTAGAGAACAAAATAACATGATTTACAAGACTACCACAAGCAGAAGGCTGCAATGTTTATATCTACATTAAATTTAAAATCATAAACCCCGGAAGAACAATTGCAAGTTGAAAGCTAAAACAACATAGTCATTTACCCTTTAGACTCTGAAAAAACAGACATCAACAGGACAGAGATCAAAGTTAGGAACAGGTGTAATATAACTGTTGGAGTACCTTTACATTTATCAGGTTATAGCCTCTTGATTTAGCCAAATGATCAGATCTGATCCAATGGCCTAACATCTAGTTTCCTGTCTAATTTGATTGTTTCATGCATCTTGTAATATCCTAAATTTGCTCTGACAAATTCCATATATGATGTATTTTCATTTGGAAAAAACAAATAGTGAAATTTTATCCGAAATACCAGATTTTTTTTGAAACAGAAGATTTTAGAGACAATATTCTATGGTCGAGAGAAGCTAATTAGGGAAGAGAAATCTTTATATGGGATTAAGAATTAATTCCTAACACTTATTCAATATATGCAACTAAATAAGTAATAACCTAAGTTGCAAATAAAAGTCTTGTGAATGATTAAATGGGATCATATTGGAATAAACTCCACAACACCCCACTTCACCAATTAGTTAAATTAGTCAAGATACATACATGTTCATTTGACTTCACACCACATCAGCCCTTTTACCATAAAAGTTTCGGTCAACAAGTCATTGGAATTGAATTCAATGGTAAAATGGTAAATAAGTGGAAGATTAAAATCTTAAAATTTTCTCCTTGCTTCCACCGACTTTAGGCCTTCAATAGTCATTAATTCTCATGTTTTCTCTCATCCTCATTCGATCAGAACAAGCAAGAGAGAGAGTAGAGCTCAGAATATTATCCAAAAATGGCGCACAAAAATGGAAAAGGAGAGAGAAAATTAGTTTAGGCAAAATCACCTACCAAACCACCTCCAATCCAAAAACTCCCTTCACAAGCGTTCTACACCTCGAGGGCTTCAATTCTACGGTTTCAGTTTTCTCATAGGAGGAGTTTCAAGTCATCGGGTTAGTCAAGTTGCTGCCGAAATTCCAAACCAACTATATAATCATGATAAGATAAGCGTAAGCTTCGTTTTGAACCGATTGGTTTGAGATTTGGATGAGCTTTTGAATACTTTGTAAACATAACTGCTTATACAAATAGATAAGATACTATAACTACTCTAAACAGATAAGATACCATAACTACTCTAAACTATTAATAACATCTCCTAGACATGTGTCTTTGTCTTGGAGTAAACCAGAAGAGGACGTGTGATCCTAACCTAACACCATGACTCCATCTCACATATGATCTGCAGACCAGATTCTAGACATGATGACAAAACCACTGGGCAGAGTCAAGTTTGAAGAATTTCGAGGTAAGCTAGGAATGATTGATATCTGCTCTTCAGCTTGAGGGGAAGCGTTGGATAATATTTTAGAGATATTTCAGATTATTTAGATTGATTATTATTTTTTTATTAACTTTGATTTTGCTATTTAATATTTATTATATCTTAGGATTAGATATGGATATTATATATTAGGATATTACAAGCTGGAGGTAGGATTACAAGCCAAATCACAAAGAAAAACAATGAATGACAATTCACCACCAATTTTACAACTCAATATTAAATGCAATAAAACTTATAGCAAATCTCACAAAAGACTAAAAATGCAATAGGAATAACATACCTTCCCAATCAAATGTAGTTGAGGTGGCCATGCAGAAGAAACAGAATTTAGTAAATCAGGCTGCTCCAGGTCATCAGATAGTGCTGATATATAACTGCACATAAAATGTATGCACAGAAAAACAAAAACTAATTGGATTAATATACAATTCAATCCACTAAAAATATTAAACACTGTACCATATGTCAATAAGCTGTACAAAAATTATCAGCATGTTTACTGTTTAAAAAAAAAACTAATCAACATTACTATAGGCAATGATTTGCAACTTATCAAATCAAGCCAAGGAAACATAGAGACGTAGTATTTACATATTACAAAATAAAATAAATTTACCCTAGCAAGGCATCAAACCAAACATATATAGTCTGAGTCTTGTCATTTGGAACAGGGATACCCCAATCAACTGATGCTCGGGAAATGGAGAAGTCCCTCAGGCCTTTTTTGATCCAGCTTTGGACCTTAAAAGGTTTAAAGAAGAAACTAAATGTCAAAGCAAAAGATATCATCATTAAAATCCATCCAATATAGGTTTCAAAAACAATATAATACATGATTTACTAGAAAGCTCAACAGTCTAATAGCTAAATAAGACATACAACATTCTTATTCTAGTAACTTTGAGTATGGGATAGGAGAAATGTACAGTTTTATTTTGCTTGAAAACAAACCTGACCCAACAACTTCAAGGTTGAATTTTTTTTATTAATCTTTTCTTTTAAATTCAAGTTAGAGATTGAATCTAAGCAAATTAAAAAGTAAATTCAAGTTCAGACCCAAAGAACATCAAATATTGTGATTGATTTCAAGTTCAATAAGGTGCTTAAAACATTCGTGCATAGTAAATGAAATCATACATTTGACAAGTTAAAATGAGTCACAAAGGCAACCATATGGTTCTATAATTGATTGGAAGTACGTCTAAATTCTATTATTCATGATTCTCATCTTACAATTCGTTAAAAGTCATGACGCTAATAATATAAACTGATGGCTAAATTGGCAATGAATTGGTAATTCAAGCTGATGTGACAAAATAGTATGATTTAGTTGGCAAGGCAGTGTTGTATTGTTGTGAAGTGTTGTCTAATAGTATGCTGTAGCATCTCTATCATCGCTCATTCTAAAGTAGAAGCCTTTGCTAGACATCATCTTTGGGCACCTTACTTCCATGGGTTCTTTGGCAGGTGTATTCGTGTGTTGGTTAACAATAGTTGATGGAAAACAAATGTTAAGTGTGAGACATATCTTACCTCGTTAAAACGGAATGAAGGTTGCACGAAATTTGGATTTTGGTGCAAAGTTTCTTCCAATGATCTTTGATATTTTGACAGTGCAAAGAAATAATTCGCCTCTTTTCTTGAAACACATGGCTTAAGGTGCACAGGACAACAATTATCATCAAGCAATTCACTCTCGTCCTGCATTATTTTGGCAACTAATGTCATTAGATTTTTGAAATGAAAGAGATAAACCAATATTATAAACGAAAAGCCAGATGCAATAACCAGCCTCAATCAAAATTTTGATATCAATGAGAATAAATCATATTAAATATTAAATATTGGTAATGGCCGACACAACATAACATTATTTATAATTTGTATTTTTTTTAAAAATACGCACACACACAGCTATAATAACAATGCTTGCAACTATTAATGCCTTGATTTCAAATTTGATTTATGACCTTATATTCCTCACAGTTGACACAATAAAGTCCCTCATAGTCAGCTTGGTAAATGTCACCATTCGCGAGCACCCTTGAGTAAAATCCCTTCACCACTGCTTCATGTTTGCTATCAGTTGTTCTTATAAATTTGTCATAAGCAATATCTAACTGCCATAAGCATGTAACAACAGAAGAATATCACAAAAATTAACCTATGTACAGAAATGATTATTGATATAAATAAAATAAACCTTGACTAAACTATCAAAATAGTAAATTACATCTTTCCATAGTCTTTTGTAAGATTGTGATATGATATCACAATGTTCACGGGGAGTGGAACCCTGGGCCTTGGCGGCGGCGGCAATTTTTTCCCCATGTTCATCTGTGCCGGTGATTAATATAACCTTCTTACCAAATAGTCGCTGCCACAAGATGGATTCAAAAGGGATAAAAATCACATTCTTATAGTGGATCTACTATATTGTTCAAAGTAACCACAAATTGCAGAGAAAATGCAGATAACTAGACATATTTGGCTTCGGCAGAGAAGCTAGATTCCTAATTGGCAGAAAACTGCGAGAAGACACTTAAAATCCAGAGTTGGTAGAGCCAACAAAATTTTGAGCTTAATGCTTAAACTAAAAACTTATTATTTAATATGCAGGTTTTGAAAAGAGTTCTAAGCATACAAACTCTATTATACAACTATATAAGTGAATTGATATCAGATAATGCCTCAATCCTTTTGCTTGTTTTTCCTCAACTAGTAAGAGAGAATATATTCTCCTTCAAGAAACCATGGAAAAATCCACAAATGAAAAATTATTAAATAAAAGCTCTGAAGTTAAAAGGCATTAGCAAAAGTTTATTGCCACATAAACCAATTCACCAAATACCACAAAACAAAGCACACTAGCCTATACTCATTACTCTACCCAAAATCTTGATAATGAATACAAGGAAAATACAAAAAACTATCCAAGCAAACCCAATGCTTGATCAAGATAAGGAAATCTTGCTACCTCAAACTCCAAAATACAATACAAAAAAGGGATGTCACTTTATATGGACGGAACAACTGAAACAAATTATTTGTATTAATCTAAATAAACAATACAGCATGAACAAAAACTTAAGGATCAGCCTTTCCATTCCAAAATGAGTAGGTGAGCCAAAGGATCCTACAAAGCAGCATTAGTGAAAGAAATCCAGAACAGGGAGCAAAGAAGTACAGCCTAAACCTTCCTAAGCAAGATTCCTAAAGGATTATTGTTCAAGAGAATGGATTCTTGAAGGGTAAATGAACAATAAAGCAACTTGCAATTATGATAGTAAAGGAGTGTACCTGAAAGCGAGCAATAGCATCGGCAGCAATGGTGGTGTATGCACTGCCCATATGAGGAGGTGCATTGACATAATAAAGAGGTGTTGTAATGACAAAGGGTTCCACAGACTTATCTTTTGGGAGGGTGTTGTTTTTAGTAGAGCAGGTGCAGAATAATGCTCCAAGATTTAAGTTCCGACCAAGACGAAAGCGAGTATTGAAGTGAGTAACAGATGCTCTGGAACCACCAGAAAATGAAGGCTTTAGGATGCATAATGCATTATTGAAGTGAGTAGTTCCTGCTGCCATTTCTGGTGAGATATCAGCTACTTTAAGAAATGGTGACAATCCGGCATCCTTTTTGTCAATTGCTTTAGATATCAACCCCTAAAGACCTAATTATCCATGCAACCAAAAAATACATGATTATCAGTTTACCCAAACGAGAAGGGGGGAGAAGGGAAATTAACAAATTTACTCCCCATAATTTCACAAATTATACAACTTGGTCCTCATAGTTTAATTCAATATAGCTCAGTTCCTATAATTCTATCTATCATCAAGATTAATCTCTAATGTTCAGAAAAAATATCTCGTCAACTTTGCGTGGGTGGCTCCTTTTTCTTGCGTATAATTTTCCTCACACGAAACTTATTGGCATGCCCAACTCTGTCCTTCCCCTGTTTCACTAAACCTCTCCCCAGTTCCACCAATACACCACTAATAACTAATATCTCCCTTCATGTTAATTAACTTAGAAACTTTCATCGGAACTTGGGCAAAACTTTTACACCAAAAGATGCAACAGTCCTCTAGATCATGTCGTTTCCCGATATTAAAATCTACTTCAACTTTAGGAATGAGAAAAACAAGTGCAAGAAATAAAACTTCAAAACCAGATTCCAGAAGCCATCAAAATCAAATTTTTTTAGTGTTTTATTATTGCAACTTTTCTTCCATTGATTGAGATGGGGAAGCAAGGCAAATAATGGTTGACTAGAAAGGAAAAAATCATTCCTATGGAAAAAGCATAGCAGATGTGTCATTGCGGAGGAAATGAGATTTCAGAGAACAACGAGGACGTGAAGAAGAAAGTTAGAGTTGATACCAGCATTACCCAAAGTCACAGTTACAAGAAAAATCGAAGAAGAAATACAAATGCGCCAAAAAAAAAAATCCAAATACGCTGAAATTCTACAGAGAGGTCATACCAGTTAAATATAGAGATGGAAATCCTATACCGTAAATCTAAATCGAAAAAACAAAAAACTACAGGAAGAAGCAACACTTACCGGTGGTGTGGTATCTTTCTGACGACGAGAGTACCGAAGATAGCAACTGAGAGGGTGACAACTTCCGGCAATGGAGGGCGAGAGTGAACACGAGCGGCTACTGAGCTCCGTCGATTACAAGAGATAAGAAAATTGGGATGGGCATACTTGTCCGACAATTATTGTAAATAGGGATATTTTTGTCATCAAAATTTTCATTCCCTCGACTAAAAATGCAATATGGTGGAGGTCGTCTACTAAGTTATGGAATGGAACAAATAAAAGAGTATACAAATCACTGTTGTGTTGATTGAAGTGGTAAGCAATTTAAGAATAAAAATACACGTTTGAACGCACATCTAACATGTTCAGGTCCAGTTTCAAGCTGCTAAAGGTTGCAATGACTCATATGGCTAAGATTATGATTATGTTACTATGAGGAGCAAAAAGTAGCTGTTCAGGCCTGGATGCTGTGTTGTGTAGTTTGAGGTGGGCCATAAAACCAATTTGTTGAGATGATCTTGTGCCATAAAACCAATTTGTTGCTAATAAAGAGTGACGCTGTTGACTAAGGCGTCAGCCTTCATCTCAAAATGAAGGAAGTTTATTATATCAAAAAAAAAAATGAAGGAAGTTTAATACCCACTAGTGGATGTGAGGGTCATGGGCGATTTGTAAGTAACTTTGTAAGCACTCTTTGAGTCTGGAGGCCTGTCCTGATCCTAGTTACCGGTGTCTACCCCATCTAAACTTTTTTATATCAAAAAAAAAAAAAATACAGCCAATTTGCTAATATGTTGTGATATTTGAGAACTATATGACTTATTTAGGGAGTTGATATTGGTACATAAAGCATATTTTTTTATATTTGTTAATATTTTCTTAATTTACCTTTATTAATGCTCCTTCTATAATAATTAAGGAAGAGAGGGAGTGAGGAGATTAAGAAAGATGATTATGGTATTTTAGAAAAAATATGTCATATTAACTAATTTAATTAAATTCCTTAATTTAATCAAATATAATAGTAACTAACTAGATTAATTTTTTTAATTTAACTAAATTAGATAAATATACCTTACATTAAAAAAGCTGGAGGAGCATTTTGGTAATGGCCTATGTGATAGAAATGCATATGACGTGGAAGAAAAAAATCTTAGAATTCACCACTCGTCCTTGGGCTTAACTGGCAAAGGGGTTGGACACTCTCACCAAAGGGAGAGGGTTCGATCCTGGAGTTGGTCAAGGCGCTGGGGGAGGCATCCTAGCTCCTGGGTGCCTAAGTAAACGCCTGAGGGTAATAGACGGCTCGCCCTGCCCAACATCGGTATCACCTAGGAGGAAAGGAGATTTCACCTTGCCCTTGGATCGTGAGTGAACCCAACCCCTTTCCTAAAATTTAGCGATCAAAAAATAAATAAATAAATAAAGAAAACAATGGAAGTCTAGATGCATGTGGTATAAATGCAAGTTGTTGACCCAAAAAAAAAAAGGTGTAAATGCAAGTGAGTTGTTGTGTCACTCTCGTTTATTCATTTTTGGGCTGACTTTTTTCAGGTAATTTACTGGGCTACTTTGAGAAGGGAATAGCCCAAAAGGAACAAAGCAATAAATTGAATTTATAGCAGGTAGCGCATCATTATTGACGTATACCTCTTAAAAGAGGTTGGGTAATTCTGAAACCATTATTTCATAAGCTTTGATACAAAATTTTCTTACATATTTATCTTGTAAATCGTAAAAATTACTACCTCCGCTCTTAATTATAAGAGCTAGTTGACTTTTTTTTTTAGAGATTAAGGAAGCTAAATAAGTTACTTAATCATTTCATATGTTATGTTTTCTTAGATTATATATTAGTCTATTAGTCGAACTATTTAGTTTGAAGAAAAAAATAAAAATAAAAATACTCTAAGCTAATTTAATTAGCTTCCTTCATCTCTCCAAAAAAGTCAACTAGCTCTTATAATTAGGATCGGAGGGAGTATTATCTAAAAACTAATACAAACACACACTAAAACCCAAAAACTTTTTTCCAAAAAAATATTTCCGATATTAAGGAAATGAGGTTGCGTCAGATAAGGGATTCTTAGTAACTTGGTTGATTTTTTTAGAGATATTAATAAAGCTAAATAAACTACTGAATCATAACATATGTTGTGTATAATTATATTTTATATTAACTTATAGGTCAAGCAAATTATTTTGAAGGAAAACCATAAATATAAATATTTTAAAGTAGTTTATTTTGATTCCTTCATCTCTAAAAAAAAAAATCAATTGAATATTGTATTAAATACCTAGGTGATAATAAGAATTGTATTTGAATTTCATTTCAATTTGAATAGTTGAAGTTTGAAATAATAAGCTTTTATCTCCTGTGTGTTGCACATGATAGCCTGAAAGAGTGAAAGTGTTAATTGTGACATTGATAGATGATAGCGCTAAATGTTTAATTTGGAGATATAAAAACAAAATTTAAATGGGGATTGCTGAGACATATATATGTTGGGAAGCATGATCAACGAAACTATGTTGAGATGGTAATAAACATGGGGAGTCGATGTTAAATATTAAATGGGGTACCACCAAGCACCTAGATTAACTGGTTGAAGTTGTTCTAACTTAACCAGAGGTCTCAAGTTCGAGCTCTGGGAACGCAGAAGTGTTTGGTGGTAGAGCTTTCCGCCTTTGTAGTCCAACCCGGCTCGATCTGGATTAGTCTGGACCCCGATAAGTCCTCCGAGTTAAAAGGAGGTAGATTTAGGATACTAGATGCTTATGCAAAAAAATAAAAAAAAAATAAATGGGGTTATTTGATTATCATTGTGAAGAAAGGTTTGAAACTGTTTCTAGAAATGAAAGAAAAAACTAAAAATTCTAACTTGGTTATAATGTATGCATCTAAACTTTAACTCATGGGTCAAAAAGAATTTTAACTTTGACTTGATATAATTTAACTTCTATAATTTGACTATTTAAAATAATAGTCTCTATATTTTAGAATATAGACTTATATATTTTATGAATATTAGGGACTAACATTTTAAATAGTAAAAATTATAAAGACCGGGCTGTATTGAGTCAAAGTTTATGAGCTAAATTATATATGAGTCAAAGCTAAAAAGACTAAGACCTTGCTGACGGAATCAGGAGGAATATAATGAAATGTAATGTAATGATAATTGCATGAATTTATTTAGTGCACCATGAAACCGTTTGTTAAATTACAACAAATATGAGAATAATATATCAAGAGACAATATTGCCTTGTCTAAATATATACGTAAAATAGATTAAAATTGTCTATTTTTCATCATGCATACACACATATACATATATATATCCCACATATATAATAATAAATTAATAGACAAAATTACAACTTAGCCATATGTATAACAGATAATTTATTAGTTTGCAAAAAAAAAAATAAAATAAAACTACCTTTATATTATAATAACCCCAAATGGAAAATATACATATATAAATACATACATACGTTTATATATGTATGTATGTATATAACCCCAATGTATATAGCACGAGTGACCTAAGGTTTGAAATTATGCACTTCAAACTTGCTCCATATCAGGGCTATTATTGTACTAATTTGCATTCTAAACATGCTTTCATACTTATTCATTTAAAAAACAAACAAACTCAACATGGATATTCAGATTATGCAGTGACAAAGCTAAGATTTTTTGTTTATGTTTGCATAATCAGTGGGAGGTTTGGGGGTTCGAGGGCAGCATCCTCAAATTTATTTTTTGAGGAGAGTTTTTTTAAACTGTTGTGACGTTAATCTCTTCTGCGAAGCTGTGGCCGAGATGTAGATGAAAAGCGAAGAAGATAATATGAGTTCTGCATCATCATCATGGGCTTGCTCTTTTCATAATCACAGGAGTTATCCTATCTTTCTTCTTCTAACCATACCGCTATATTATAGTCCTCTTTCCTATCTATGTTTTAACTTCCTCCAGTTTTTGTTTTTGTGTCTGCACTTGTCCTCATTGACAATAGTGTGGCTCCATCACTGAGATTATGTATAATTCCTCACTTCCTATCACCATTCAACAACAACAACAAAAAAAACCATAAAACCGGGAAAAGATCAAGACAGTGGAAGAGAACGTTTTTTATTAGTTAGCCATCATGTTCATATTTCTACATATCGTCGATCTCCCATACGCACAAATTGTGATGCTTATTCTGAGAGAGAACAACCTTGAATTGAAAAGAAATTCAGAATTAAAAAGGTGAAGGAAGGAAGCGATACTAACAACAATGAAGACAATGACGGCAGAGAGAATGGAAGGCGGGCCATTAATAACGTTTTCTAGGTGGACATTTTAGTTAATTTAAGAAATTATAATAGCAATAATAACTTTTATATTACTAACGGGTTGACACAAATGGTAAGCGGCTTATGTCGCTTAAGTAAGGTCTCGAATTCAAGCCTTATAAATGCAAAAAATCCCCGCTGGGAGACTCACCCACCACAACTAGGTGTGCGACCCGGATCGGGTTTGGACTAGTCAGAATAAAACTCTGGTAAACCGGGTGAACAACCAAAAAAAAAAATCCATTGGATTATAAGAGGTACGTACTCGTATCCTTACTTATCAATCATAACCGTGTAAAATTTTATTATAAAATAATGTAATATTGATTAGAAAATGTAATATTCTTTATATTACATAAACCCAACAAATCATTACATTCAAATACATGTAATCTTTTCACACGGAATTGAATCGAGGCTATAAATTGTACAAACTTAAAATTTAAGAAATAAGTTATAATAGGTTAACCTTTAAGAATCATAAGAAAAATTCCCTCATTTCTTTTTAGATTCAGTTTATTTTTGAAGGCTAATGATTTATTAGTATGTATAACAGACAATTTATTAGTTTGCAAAAAAAAAAATTAATTAAAACTACCTATATATTATAATAACCCCAGATGGAAAATATACATATATAAATACATACATACGTTTATATATGTATGTATGTATATAACCCCAAAGTATATAGCACGAGTGACCTAAGGTTTGAAATTATGCACTTCAAACTTGCTCCATATCAGGGTTATTATTGTACTAATTTGCATTCTAAACATGCTTTCATTCTTATTCATTTAAAAACAAACAAACTCAATATGGATATTTAGATTATGCAATGGCGAAGCTAAGATTTTTTGTTTATGTCTGTATAATTAGTAGGGGGTTTGGGGGCAGCAGCCACGAATTTTTTTTTTCGGAGAGTTTTTTTAAACTGTTGTGACGTTAATCTCTTATGCGAAGCTGTGGCCGAGATGTAGATGGAAATCGAAAAAGATAATATGAGTTCTGCATCATCATCATGGGCTTGCTCTTTTCATAATCACAGGAGTTATTCTAACTCACTTATCCACAATACTATTTCCTATCTTTCTTCTTCTAACCATACCGCTATTATCAGTGGCGGAGCCACGTTATTACAGGTGGGTGCAAGTGTACCCATAAATTGTGGTTGTTGAGTTTTTTTTTTTTTTTTCTCTCTGGCTGCTGAGTTACTACATATCTTAACATAAACACCCATAATCCCCCTCAAAACATGAGACATTATTATATAGTGCTATGAGGCCCATTGGTGGTTTTATTTTTATGGGCCCCAAGCTTTACTACCCGCTGCCAGAGCCAACGTTTTACTTTTTTAGTATGACGTTTTTTTTTTAATATGATCATCTGATTAAATTAAATACAAATATTATCAGACTTAATTAACATAGTTTTCTAAAAAAAAAATTCTACAGTCACATGTACTTAGCTTGTAGAGTTTTGAGAGCAATTCCCTTACATAAAATAGAAAAGTTCCAAAAATTAATTGAATTTGAATAGATCAGTTGATTATCAATCTTTCAATGGATAACTTGAGAGCAAATACAGAGTATTTAAAGGTTTAAAGGTGACTGAGGAGAAAAATTACACAATCAAGGAAAATAAAAAGCTGCAGCAAGAATTGGTATGTAATTATACAGACAACCCTTTATATTCTTTTGTTTTTTTGGCAGAAACTTTTTTGGTTTATATCATTCCTTTGATCTCTTGTCATAGGATGTAATCAAGGTCCTCAGAATATTTCACTATAACTAGTTTACAAAGGGTTTGTAGGAGGTGGATCCTACCGTTGAACAAGATGAAATCTTATTGATTTTGTTTTCACTTGAATTTTGTTCAATATTGTGTGTCTAAATTTGAAACTTATATGTACAAAGTTGTGTTTATGATATTGTAGAGTTGTAATACATTTGTGTTCTCATTGTTTTCCTTCCTCATTTATGTAGGTGTTTGGTGTTGAACCTATTGAAAGTGACGTGCTCTTTGGTGGACAGTCTGGTGAGTTATAACATTTGTTATGCTCCTTTACTTATTTGTTGATAGTTGACTTTTTAATATCCTATCACATATGACAAATCATAATAATTTTTCCTTGCATGTTGCTTTGGAATTTGATTGTGTAACATCTGAGTATCTGTATGCCATGAGATTAGAGTATATTGTTCTGTTTAAATTGATTTCCTCGGAAATACTTTTCAATTGAATTTCATTTCTAGTCATAAACTTTACGAAGGAGTGAGTTGCCTTTTATCCTCATTAAAAAAAAATTTGGGGGCGCTATCCCCGAACCCTCAAATCCCCTCATTAATTATGCACCCATAAACTTAAATTCCGACTCTGTGGCTATTATAATCCTCTTTCCTATCTATGTTTTAACTTCCTCCAGTTTTTGTTTTTGTGTCTGCACTGGTCCTCATTGATAATAGTGTGGCTCCGTTATTGAGATTATGTATAATTCCTCACTTTCTATCACCATTCAACAAAAAAAGAAAAAGAAAAAAAACCATAAAACCGGGAAAAGATCAAGACGGTGGATGATAACGTTTTTTATTAGTTAGCCATCATGTTCATATTTCTACATATCGTCGATTTCCCATACGCACAAATTGTGATGCTTATTCTGAGAGAGAAAAACCTTGAATTGAAAAGGAATTCAGAATTAAAAAGGTGAAGGAAGGAAGCGATACTAACAACAATGAAGTTGTATAAAAAAAAAACAAAAACAACAATGAAGACAATGACGGCAAAGAGAATGGAAGGCGGGCCATTAATAACGTTTCTAGGTGGACATTTTAGTTAATTTAAGAAATTATAATAGCAATAATAACTTTTCCATTTGACTATAAGAGGTACGTATCCTTATTTATTAATAGGGGTGGAAACAGGTCAGGCCAGACTAAACCTCACCTTTAACAGACCAGACCTGGTATGCAAGGAAGTGGCATGAACCTGACTTGTTATAGGCTAACATTTTGGCCTGAGTCTGACTTGTGGCCTGTTAAGAGGCCTATTTTTTACAGGCCGGAAACAGACCTACAATATACAGGCCGACAACAGGCCTAATGTAAACAGGCCGAAAACAAGCCTACAGTATACAGGCCGACAACAGGCCTAATGTAAACAGGCCGGAAACAGACCTACAGTATACAGGCTAACAACAGGCCTAATGTAAACAGGGCGGAAACATACCTAATGTAAACAGGCTGGAGGGATATTAATTAATGTTTTTTTTTATAAAGAATAATTATTCTTAACAGGTCGGCCTGTCAGGCCTAACAAGCCTATTTGGAGGCCTAGACCTGGTCTGTTAAGATAAAACAGACTTTAAAACAAGCATTGGCCTGGTCTTTTAACCTGACAGGCTAGGCCATAGGCCCCTGATCTATTTCTACCCCTACTTATCAATCATAACCGTGTAAAATTTTATTATAAAATAATGTAATATTGATTAGAAAATGTAATATTCTTTATATTACATAAACCCAACAAATCATTACATTCAAATACATGTAATCTTTTTCACACGGAATTGAATCGAGGCTATAAATTGTACAAACTTAAAATTTAAGAAATAAGTTATAATAGGTTAACCTTTAAGAATCATAAGAAAAATTTCCTCATTTCTTTTTAGATTCAGTTTATTTTTGAAGGCTAATGATTATTTACGAAAAACACCCATGCTTGTGCTAGAAAGTGAAGACTAGGACCCCATGATGAGGCATGGCCCACAATTCCTATGGAGATTTTGTGGATTTCATCACAACCTTTTTTGGCCTTTTCATGCAACCACACCACCAAATATATAATAATCAATAAGTTAATTACTTTTTTAGGAAGCTAAGTTGGGATTAAATAGCCGTTAAACCCCTCTTTTAGATTATATTAAATTAAACAAAGACTAGATCTAAGTTCTAACTCATTTTTTAACAACAACAAAATTGGAAGAAAAAAAAAAGTGAATATTTAATTGGTTAAAATAATTGAGGTGTGTGTGTGTGAGAGAGAGGGCGGCATTTAATACATAGGCCCATGTGGCTGTGTGGCCTGTGGGTTCGTCGTACATGGATTGAGAAACGATCGGCACGTGGCGAGTGCATGGAGGGACACGTGGAGAGTCCCTCGGATGCTTTTGAGGTGATCCTAAATTATGGAACGCAACAAATAGAAGAGTGTACAGAGCCCGCTGACGCTGCTCCCTCTCAGTCTCAGTACACTTATTTTTATTTTTATTCATCCAGTCAATCCCTTCCTACACCAATTGTTTTCTACCATATCCACCACAATCCCCTGCCTCTTCTCCACGCCCCACTGTCGCGCGTGTTCCCATCATGATTTTATTTTAAAATAAGAATTTATTTTATATATTTTATTTTAAAGCCCACTTAAATTTTAAAATCTTAAATAAGTGTTTTTTCTACTAAAATGAGTTGTTAATTGTTACATAAGAATAGTTAATATCAATACTCATGTAAACAATAATATAGATTTGAGATTTTGAAATTTAAATGATATTTTCTTTTTCTTTTTTTAATTTTTATCTCACACTATAAAATTTATTGTATAAAAGTAGTTTAAAATTCAAGTATAAACTATCTTTTACGCTCGGTTTGGTTTGGAGGGAGGGGAGCTTCTCTCCCTAATATGAAAAGACATATATGCCCCTTATGTGGGATATTTATGTAAAAAACGATGCAAATCAAAGTCATATTAGACTTTTCACCCTAGGGAGGGGAGCTCCCCTCCCTCCCCTCAAACCAAACATACCTTTAGAGAATACAACTCCATTTTAGTTGCATTTAATATATTTTCAACTATGTATGAATGGAATATATTTGTATAAGATAGGATATTGTCACTACCAATTTTATGTCACTACCACTTTTTCACCGTTGAATCAGAATCTCAATAGGAGAGAGAAATGATAAAGGTAAATGGGATTCTAATCCAACGGTGAAAAAGTGGTAGTGACATAAAATTGATAAAATTGATAGTGACAATATCATATCCCTATCTGTATATAGTTGAAAATATATTAAACAAAATAGTTGAACTTGCTCAAGCATTATGCCCTTTTGGCCAAAAAACTTTCTATTGAGATTTCTTTTTGGAAAATTTCCATTTTTTAAAAATGGTTTAATTGTTAAAATTAAACATTTTTGCCTAAGAAGTTTGATTTTTCTTCATTTATGGGTTACTAGTTTAAACTTTAAACAACACAACTAAATCATCTTGAGAAAAGTTTAATCAAATAAATGGGAGATGAAGAAAATTAAGAAAGATTATTAAGGTGTTTTAGAAAAAAAAATGCCATATTAACTAACTTCATTAATCTAATTAAATTAGGCAAATAAATCTTATATCAATCACAAGAGGGAGTATTATCAATTTTAAATGAAGGAGTTTTAAAAAAATTATCTCACACAATTTAGGTCTTTAATATTTTTGTTGGACAATATTTGGGCCATGACTATTGTTATTATTATTTTTCATCATAATGTTTAATTTACATGCATGCCTTTTTTTTATTTTCATTTTTTGGATTCAGGGACAAAGTGTTTCTAAATTTTGCTCTAAGATTCAATAAACCTCCGTCATTTCAAAATAAAGAAACAATTTATTGAAATTTAAATAAGCTAATAATTAATTACTTAATTTAAAAATTATAATTAACTTAAGTTTTTAATTTGTAAATGTTTTTATTATAGACAAATGATTTTATTTTTAAATTGGAAAGCTATCAATTATGCAAAAAAAAAAAAAAAAAATGCAATTGGGATTTGCTATGCAATATATTTCAAAATGGTCATTATGTAACTTTTATCACCTAATTTTAGCGTTGAAATGATTGATTGTTTGATCACATCGTCTTTATCTTTGAAAAGTTAAGACTTACTTTACTTGTAAACGTCCCAAAAGATTCCTGAAAATCTATATTCTTGTCAAATTTTAATTTTTTAATTTTTAATTAACTAGATGGGATCTGAATTGCATTTTTTATAGGCTCTATTTTAACTTTATTTCCTGCATTTTTACATTGTTGACCGCATGAACATGTTTATAATTTTTATTTATTTATTTCTAAGTAAACGATTTTGATATATCTACCGAAAGGAATACGAGGACGTTGTCGTTTCGCATTGGAACTCGGAAATAAATAATGAAATTATTTATCAATGAAAAAAGAAAAAAAAGAAAGAAAGATACTCGTATCATCGAAAAAAGGTTACGAAATTATTTTATCACTGAAACTAGGTGGTAGATTCCCCTACGTGGGGATGATAAGATTCAAAATCATAACGTCTCTTCTGGCGAAAAGCAAAAATATCACTACTTTCTTCTGGCATACGACGTCGTTTCTTTCCTAAAACATGTTTCACACTAATTTCAAAATCATACGACGTCGTTTTGTTATCCAAACGTGAACCAAATTGTCCCGGAGTAATTTACTAATTTAACCCCAGAAAAGAAGAGGAAGAAGAAGAAGAATGCCTTGTAAGAACTAAGAAGTATGTTGACCGTAGATACATACGGAAAGACTTACGTATTTTGTATCCAATTGCGTCGTTTTGTCAGCTAATCCCTGAAAAACGCCATCACTCTCTTGCAGAGGCATATCGTCCCTTTCTCTCTGTGCTTTCTCGTGTTCTCACAGACTCACACTTTCACACACTTCACAAGCTCCATCACAAACACACACAGATTCTCGCTCTCTTTCTCTTCCTCTCCGTGTCTCTGTATCTATCTTTCTTCCTTTCTCTTTGGGGATATTTATGCAGGAAGCAATACTCTATCTGGATATCTGAGTGGCCCACACTCGCCGGAGAAGATGAAAGTTTCGGCAAAGTCTCAACAGCCGTCAAAATGTTCGGATTATATTCTTTTGAGGACTCGAAATCCGTCCCCGGACTCAGATCTTCAGCCTCCCAAGGCATCTCACCGACGAAAACCCAGAACCCCAGTGGCCCGGTTCAGGAAAAATGGTGCTCCCTTGGGTCGACGGAGCCGACCCGAAACCCCTTTACTGAAGTGGAAGACCGATGATAAAGGGAAGAACGACGATCCACTTGAAGAGGATGAGAAGTCGGATGCTGGATGCGGTAGGAGAGCCAAAGGGAAGAAACAAAGGGAAGTGACCGTGTCAGTGAGGAAGCTCGCCGCTGGGCTGTGGCTGTTGCAGCAGCCGGAGATGGCGCCGGCAAGGTCGGGACTTCAGGTAGCTTCAGTATTGCTCTTGGATTTGTGTTTTTGTTTACTGTAGATCCGTAGTATTCATTCACATGCCTATCTTTCTTGCATTAGCTGCTTGTGATTGAAGTTCTATTTTGCAGCATTGAGCTAATTTATCCGCATCATAGTCTCATCATTGGGAGTAAATTTATTCAAGACTTCTTTTGGTTGATTTGATTGTTGCTTAATTTTGAAGTTTAAGGTTGACCTTTGAGATTGGATCTTTATCATCACTCTCCAAGCTCCTTTTTGTGTTTGCCATATATTAGACTTCCAGAGGAAGATATTCAGTTCTCTTTTCGAGCTTAAAAAGTTATATCCAGTTCATTGATTTTGTGTTCTACTGAAAAACTTCTTAAGAGTTACGACCTTACTGTTCTTTAATGTTTTGTAAAATGCAATCAGGGTATACCTGTGCACATGTGCAATTTTATAAGATATCTTTTTCCCCGTTACTGGATGTTTATTATCTACAGTTGTTGTCCTTCCTATTAATTCATTTAGATGCGCTTTATAATTTAAGTATGACTTCATTTGGATCCCTTTTTCAGCATCCTTTCCGTTCTAGGACCTGTTATTAGATATCACAGTTTTTCTATTAATATTAGAGATTTCTTTTCCTTACTGCTTGTTATTCTTGTGCATAATGGTCAATGTGGTTAGCATCATTTGCATAATCAATGTGGTTTTACTCATCAACAGCATGGAATTGGCCAGCATGGAGGCCACCGGTTTCCCAACCATCAAAATGGTGTTACCAATGGTTCTGATCTGAACAATCTATCACAAAGCCCTCGTCCCATTGCTGGTGCAAAGAGTGGACACTTCTGTGAGGTATGTCTTTTTTAATTTCTTAATTGAACTCTTGAGTGTTAATAGTTCCTTGTTCTTGAAGATTATTGAGTGAAGGCCATATAGGTGTTGAGACTATAGTCACACAATTTTCTTCTATACTGCGTCGGGTTCTCTTTGCCTGACCTGGCGTGTGAGGACCAGTTTTAATTATTAGTTTGCGCTTTGGGCAAAGGTGTGATCTTATCGGATTAGGCTTGAGATATGCATCCAATTATAACATAGCAACGTGCAGTTGTACACTAAGTGCAAGTACAGTTTGACATGGCAATAATCCCTAAATTGAAGCTTTAAATTGACTGATAGAAATGATTTAGAAGAGCATCTGGTGGAACGACGTGCCTTGGAGTTTTTTGATGACATTTTGAGTGTTGCTTAGATTCATGATGTGTAAAGCTCATGGATTCTTATCACACTTTTTCTTAAAGTAAGATCACATGTTGAAAGTAGCATTTAGAATATCAACTATAAGAAGATTTGTTTATTTGTCTGGTATAATAAGAAGCTAGAAATGCTGATCTTAATCCCTCAATTTTTCAGCGTGAGCCATCTTTCCATCTTACCTACTCTGCAATGGAGGGGGTAACGAAGTGGGATCCCGTCTGCCTGAAAACCCCTGATGAGGCACAACATATCTACAACCAAATGAAACTTGTTGATCAAAAGGTGAGCGCTGTATCTGTCGTTTCTGCTCTTGAAGCTGAACTTGAGCAGGCTCGGGCACGCATTCAGGAGCTTGAGACTGAGCAACACACGTCGAAAAAGAAACTTGAGCATTTCTTGAGGAAAGTAAGCGAGGAAAGGGCATCATGGAGAAGCAGAGAACATGAGAAAATTCGTGTATACATTGATGACATAAAAGCAGAATTAAACCGAGAAAGGAAAAGTCGCCAGAGGACTGAAATTGTCAATTCAAGGTTAGTGAATGAATTGACAGATACCAAATTATCAATTAAGCGTTATATGCAAGATTATGAGAAGGAAAGGAAGGCCAGAGTTTTGATTGAGGAAGTATGTGATGAGCTTGCTAAAGAAATTGGAGAAGACAAGGCTGAAGTGGAAGCATTGAAAAGGGAATCTATGAAGCTTAGGGAAGAAGTGGATGATGAGAGGAAGATGTTACAAATGGCTGAAGTATGGCGTGAAGAACGTGTTCAAATGAAGTTAATAGATGCAAAAGTTGCTCTTGAAGAGAAATACTCACAGATGAATAAACTAGTAGCAGATTTGGAAAAAATTTTGAAGTCAAGAGGTGCAGACTTTGATCCAAAGGAGGTGAGAGAGGCGCAGTCACTTCGACAGGCCGCAGCTGCAGTGAACATACAGGATATCAAGGGATTTTCGTATGAACCTCCTAATCCAGACGACATTTTTGCCATTTTTGAAGAAGTAAACGGTGGTGAACCCGTCGAAAGGGAGATCGAACCTTGTGTTGCTTATTCTCCAGCTAGTCATGCTTCAAAGATTCACACAGTGAGCCCTGAAGTCGACATGATAGCTAAGGACGCCATTCAGAGATGTTCAGATTTTTATATGGATGATAACGGAGAGATAGAGGATGAAAGTGGATGGGAAACTGTGAGCCATGTTGAGGATCAGGGCTCAAGTTATTCACCAGAAGGTAGTGCTTATTCTGTGAACAAGAATCGTGGAGAGAGTAATATGTCAGGAAGTGTGATGGAATGGGAAGAAAATGGTGGTGATGAGACACCAATAACTGAGATCAGTGAAGTCTGCTCAGTTCCACCAAGCAAGCAAACAAAAAAGATCTCATCCATAGCAAGGATTTGGAAGTCATGCCCAAACAATGGGGAAAATTACAAGATAGTATCTATGGATGGTGTGAATGGCAGGCTTTCCAATGGAAGGCTATCTTGTGGGGGCCACATGTCTCCTGATCGGGGATCCGGCAAAGGCGGGCTGAGCCCCAGAGATCTTTTATGCCAGTTGAGTTCCCCCGAGTCAGGAAATCCGCACGCACAGAGAGGTATGAAGGGATGTATTCCTCGCACCACACAGAAGAATAGTCTGAAAGCCCGGCTTTTGGAGGCTCGAATGGAAAGCCAGAAACTCCAATTGCGCCATGTTCTCAAACAGAAGATATAAGATTTAAGCATAGGCAAAATTTGCTCGCCCGCCGTTGTAACCGAAGAACGATTGACAAAGCAGGAAGCAGTTCATTTAATTTAGCACTAAGGAAAAAGTACAGGCATCTTTTGGAAGCTGCTACAAGTGCTGAAGGACCATGAATAAACTCACATTTCCCATCTCAGACCGTGGCCATAGTTCTTCAACATGTCTCATACTTGGGCACTGAGCTGATAAATCTATTTCCAAACCCATTTCTGCCTACTTGCCTCAATGCAATGGAATAATCTGTCTTGGGAAATGGCCTGTTTTGTAATATTGTCATGATTTTGTGCAGGATCTTAGCAAAATCTTAGGGGAAGGAAGCATGTTGCTTACTTAGTGTATAATTTATGTCTGAGGACAAATATATCAATGAGAAATTAGATTATCATGCAAGCATATATGGCATCGGTATTATTTCCCTTGTGCATTATGGTTTCTCTGGTTAAATGATTTTAAAATTATTGAATTTTTGCTGTGATTATTTATTATGGAAAAATATATTAAATTTAATAACTTGCTTCATACAAACTGAACATGAATATGCAAATGTTAATGATAGTCATTAAACATTAAAAATGACAATAATTTAAGGGAAAAGTATTTCTCCAGTTACTGGAGATAGAGTTATCTCCAGTGACCCCAAAACTACGTCGTTTTGAATTAATGAAGGGTGTATTAGTAATTTTAGGTGAATTAATGAAGGGTGTTTCGGTAAAATTTATATGATTAAAAAATAAACAAAATTACAGAAACATCATTAATTAATCCAAAACTACGTAGTTTTGGGGTCACTGGAGATAACTCTATCTCTAGTGACTGGAGAAATCCTTTTCCCATAATTTAAAAAACGTTAAAATGACAAATATTTTAATACAAAATTTGTATGTGAGTTTAACAACAATAACAATAAAGCTTTATCCAATAGAATTACAAATACACTTTTTTAGGAATATGTGTGTTAACATGATATAAAACAATAGAGACAATATTATATTTTTAAAAATAATTTATCATTCAATTGATAAGGTTATAATTGGATAGAAATACAAATGACTCATCCATGGAGCTATCATTCTTGTTCATGTGGAGTGGTAACTGATATTCTCTCATCTAATCGTAACACAAGAAATCTAGTTAATTTTAAGGGTAAATGTGCAATTTTATACATGTGGTTTACCCTCGGAAGCGTCCAGCACCACGAGCTTTTTTTTGGAGCAAAAGTACATACGTGGTTACGTTTTGGGAGCGCTTAGCACCACGACGGTTGGTTGACCGTTCGTTAACTTAGATGGAAATGAACAGTAACGCGGGTGAAATTACATTTTTACCCTTACTTTTAGGTAAAAAAAAAACTAAAACTAAAACTACCCCGGTGGGCCCCACCACCGGCGGTGGGGCCCACTGGGGGAGGGGGTATTTTTAGTTTTTAGTTTTTATTTAAAACTAATGGCAAAATGATAATTTTTATTTAAAACTAAGGGTAAAAGGGTAATTTTTATTTAAAACTAAGGACAAAATGATATATATATATTTTTTACTTACCATCAGCGTGTCAATTCAAATAAGTGTCACGTCACGCCACATCAGCGTTTCATTCAAGTTGACGGTCAACTAACCGCCGTGGTGCTAGGCGCTCCTAAAACGTAACCACGTGTGTACTTTTGCTCTAGAAAAAAGCTCGTGGTGCTGGGCGCTCCCGGGGTAAACCACATGTGTAAAATTGCACCTTTACCCTAATTTTAACATCGGGAAAAAATAAATACACTTTTTTATTAAATTTTTAATTATATAACGACGGGTTGATATTTTATCTGTATATTTATTTATATTTGTTCATTGATGAAGAAAACTTTTTGGGAAAATCCCCAAGAAAGACCTCTAAAATTTTAAAATGCCCAATTAAATTTATTTCCTACAATTAATAAGAGATATTATATCTCATTTTAATAGCTAATAATTTATTTGAGATTTTAAAAATTTGGAGACATTTTTCTGGGATTTTCCCAAACTTCTTTTCTTTTTTTGAAAAAAATATACCCACCAATTCGGACGAATCGGATCCAACCGTGTTTTTACTTTCACAATTTCACCCAAACCCTCGTTCACCGACCCGCCAAATTATGCTATTTTCATCAATTCCCTCCATTTTCCTCTCAAATTCAAAACGCAACTCTTCAAATTCTTCGTTTACATTTCATCTTTCACTTCCCATTCCGTGTAATTCTGCTGCGATGGCAGATTGTGAAGCTCCCTCTTTCTCTCTCGGTCTTGATTTGGATCACACTCTTGATGAACCAGCCCCTCCTTCTCCGCTCAGTCCTCTCCGTGCTTCTGCGCGCGTGGAGGATGAGGAAGGATTCGAACCTGATGTGGCTGAGTCCGACCCGGAAATGGCTACTGTCCCACCACCTCGGATTCTGAAGCGGCTACGCCGAGGACCATCTGATGGGTCGTCGTTATCCGTCCAGAGACAGGAGGGGCTACAGCTGGGTTGTGACCGTGATGATGATATCGAGGAGTTCT
Organism: Acacia pycnantha; assembly: GCA_025563575.1. NCBI lineage: Eukaryota > Viridiplantae > Streptophyta > Magnoliopsida > Fabales > Fabaceae > Acacia > Acacia pycnantha. The sequence continues at coordinate 1,184,563 of JAMWYP010000031.1, read as the reverse complement.
CAGATGAGGAATACCTTCATGGTAACAACTTATACCTTGTTACATCTCTTTTATATCTAATTTTCTTATTTTGGATTTCGTGATAATGTTTTTCTAAAGAGGAGGTTCCCTTGATCGGACTGGGTTTTTACTTTCTTGTGCATTTATCGATCTTTTTAGATAGTCCGGACGAGGTAGAGAAAATATTGAAAGAAATCTCATTGAACCGATAACTGTTTCGAACTGAACTTACTAGCATTCTAGAAAGGGAAGAAGGTGGGGGTTTGGGAATTTTCTTTCCTTTGATTTGGAATTTAATTATTTTGGTTCGGGGTTAGATTTTGAAAATAAGATAGGATTTAGAGTCAGCGCCAGAATTTCTGACTATAAGATGGATTTTATAAAAATCAGATTAAGTCTTTTGGAAAAGGCAAAAGGCAGATGGTGAAAAGGTGTTAAAAGCTTTGAGGTCCCAGAATGAGCTCGCTCTCTGTTGTGTCCTGTAACAGTGGCATACTCACTTGTACAAGAATGGGTGATTCAAGTCTTTCTAGTTTTGTATCACTATTCAGTGATTCTTTAGAATGGATGGTTCTAAGAACTACTTCATTAGTTTAAGTAATTGGGTTTCCTTAGATGTTTATATAGATTTAGGTCATCAAGTGATGCAACCATATGAATTATCGTCACCTTTTAATGCAGTCTAATACCAAACCCTATCGAATGAAACATTTGCTAATGGATATGTTTGAATAAATCCCATATTTCAGTCCTTGCATTATATTACTCTTCTCTGTATACCAATTTAGATTTACGTATCTTTATTTGTTACTAAATTTATTGTATTTCTTCCATATCGGTTCAAAGCACGCCCATCAAAATGGAATAAGCCTTTGTGTAGCAGCTCCAAAGTTTCACTCAACGGATCTAGAGTTTTAACTACCCATTCATCCGGAAACTGCAACGAAAGAAAAATAAAAGAAGCTTCAGGTGTCCGAGGTTCTGCTACTTTGAAGATGGGCCAGAGTGGGTTGATGTTTCCAAAGTTGACAGCTAGTCCTCTTCGTAGGTTTCAGTTACTTGATTCTGACTCTGATTCTGACGACCCTGTAAGTGAAGATGTTAATGGTGCCCTCAAGATTGATCCATCCTTCAAGGAACCATCATGTAAGCCAAGCGAATTTATAACTTCTGACCAAAGTAGAAAAGCATCATTTAGGAGGGACCAAAATCAGGATCTATGGAAAGATTTTTCCCCAGTGAAGAGTTTTTCAATTCCAACACCTGCACTGAATGAGGTTTGTGAAGAATACTTTTGTTCTGCAAAGGAAAAAGAAGTGGGAACTTCAGTATCTGCAAGTCACTATGAGAGATTGCTTGAGTCCACTAGCTGTCAAAGGGACGAACAAATGTGGAATTCAGCTTATCCACCTCCTCCAGCTCATCAATATTTTTTCCACAAGGATCCAAGAATTAGGCAATTAGTTCGGAGTCGCCTGTGCAATTTTCATCCTCTAGGTGTTGACAAAGTGAACGACCAACCGAATGCATCACGTATTGATTACATGTAAATTCTGACGGCTTTTTATCTGACCATTAACATCTTTTGATATTAGCTTTAGAAATGAGAGAATAATTCTGCAGGTAATGATGCATTATGAGTTTATTTTGATTTCAGGGGACAATTTAGCAATGGAGAAGCTTCCAAAAAGAAGGAGGTTCGGAATGGTTACACTGAGAAAAGTTCAACTAAGGGAAGAACCAAACGAAAAGAATTGGCTGTTGAAGAACCTTTTCATGCTTCTGGGGGCTGGGTGACTCCAAAAATTAATCCTTCGTTAGGTGGTGGGGAATCTTCTAAGAGGAAAGCAACCAAAAGAAGTAACATGAAAACTATGTCAAAAGGAAAAAGTAAAGCAAACAAACCTGATTCTGCAGAAATCTTGCATACTTCTGCAAATTGGGTGGAACCAAAGAACTGTGCCAATATGCCAAAGGATGCAGGCAGAAGACGTGTTCAAGCAAAGGGTCAATCTGTTGGTCATTGGTTTACAGCATCAGATGGAAGAAAGGTAAGTCCAGACTCTTACTTTCATATTTTGTTTAACGTTTTTAATGTGTTCAACTTGTTGAAATTATTTGCTTGACTGATGGCACGTGCAGGCCATAGAAATTATGTCTACTGATTGATTAAAATATGGTACCTTTATAATTTTCATGTGAATAAAAGTCTTCTGCGCAATTAAGAATACTAATGAATATAGTGAAATGTAGGATTATCGCATATCATGATTTTTTTCTTGGGTGGAAATATTGCTGTATGATTTGATCCTTGTAATTCCTTTCTAATATAACACAATGCCCTTGATTTACCTTTTTATATGCCAACATCTATACAATAACGAATTAGTTATGTTTCTGTCATTACGAGCATCTAGGTTTGTTACTCTCATTCTGATGCTTTTGTTGCATTTTGAAAGATACCATTACTTTAGTGACAATATACTTTGCTGCGACAGCACTGGGCTTGGTATTCTAGTTTTTATAATCAATGAGTGATGGATAATTTGGTCATTGCCTTTCAGCTTTATCAATACTGACAACCATGCTCACTGCATGGTGTTGCTTTTACAACTTCCAGCAAACTTCTCCATGTCCAAATGTTGTTGATTAAGGTTAAAATGTTAGGCTTGGATAGCTTGTACAGGAATATATTTGACTGTCATCACTGTATGAACATATAGCAATAATGCAAATGCTGCTGACTTGCATTTATCTTGTGGTTTTGTTTTTCTATTAACGTTAACTGAAGTTTTTGAAGTGAATTGCTTAAGTATACGATTATTATTTCAAATCATAGTTTGGCATATTAACATAGGATTTGGTTTTCGATAAAGCACAATGGCATCATGCGATCTATGTAGCCAACTCCATCTAGTGGGATAAGGCTTTGTTGTTGTTGTTGTTGTTATAGTTTGACAGATTATTTGGGATCTTGATCCTCTATGCATTACAGGTATATGTAACCAAAGATGGGCAGGAGTTGACAGGCCAAGCTGCTTATAGGCATTATCGGAAGGTAAATATGAATTTCATCCTCTAGTGATTGCTGTATTTGTTGGATGAATCCGTCTTTGAATGACTTTGAATTTTACAGGAACGTGGATCAGGATTCAAAAAATCAAAAAAGAAAACCAGTGCCAAGAAGAAAAGTAACTGAATCTTGGTGTAAAGGCCTTGGTTCCTGTCTGGCTTTCCCACATCTTGTACATTACTCAGATCTTATTGCAAGATTTGGTTCAAATACCACCAGATTCTTATGTCATGTGTCGAGGAAATTGGCAAACAAGAGCTAGTTAATCAACATCACGTGAGGAAACTGATTCGGGGCTCTTGTTGCATGGTGAAGTTACTGAGATAAAATTCTCACAAGCAATTCCTTGTCATCTAGGCCATCTGTTTGATGTTGACTGAATTCCCTATGCCAAGTTCTTCTAGAGCTACCCAAGTGGTTCTGTAAATTCTAGAGTTATGTGGTCATGTTGGTCACCAGTGGCCAACAAAGATGGACCACGGCCCATGATTGGCTGAAATTTCTTCTCATGCATGTATATTTCCAGATGTGAGATGTGAACGTTTGGGATGTTGAATTTTCCTAATAATAATGAATAGTCTTTGCAGCATCAATGCTCTTTAGCAGCTCAAGAACATGGCAGACTAAATTGACATAAAGCCAGAAAGCTGATGACCGATAGGCTTTTGAGTTTTGTCTAAATAGCAATTCATCATTGATGTCTTAATCCAGGGAAGAAACTGGCAAGAATGTATGCAGTGAAGATTTGTCTTCAAAGTCCCAGGAAAACCAGTGGTTATGATTTGATTTGTGATTCATTTGAGAATGTGAAGTATGAGCTCAAGACTCAAGTACAGGCACATCAGCAATGGACTTGATATTCCAAGGTAGATAAAGTCAGGTAGGAAATTATAGGAAGTAAAAAATCAGACTGTAAAAATGAAATGTGTGTATTCTCTTCAGAAGTTCATCTTGCTATGACTATAGGCTTATATTGCTCAAAATTGTGTTTTTTTGGAAGAACATTCTTTAGGATTGTTAACTCGCGACAAGCATCATAATGAAAACGGTTTTCTTTTTTGGCCACTCAGAACTGTGCACTTTGCTTTCGAATTTTTGCTACTGATATTTTTTATTTATATAAATAACTTAGGTAGAACCTGGTACTACTAACCATTTTAATTAATTTTAGCGTAATGCTTAGCCTATTGCTTTTACTCTGTTAACCTATGTTACCTGGATATTGTAGAGTTTTGATGACATTCTCTTCCGTATGCATATGCATGCATGTAATGTTTCAACCGTGAAGAAAATTATTAATTCAACATTAGCGTTTAATTTAATCAAAAAAGCTTTTAATTTAGTCTTCTACAAATAAAATCATTGAGAATAATTTCTTGTCAATTCATTGCCAATGATACCTAACGTTATTATATTCTAGAGACAGTTATGAACATTTGTACTTCAGTGGTAACCATTAACTGAAGAGAATATAGTTTAAAATCATTTGAGGTGGTTGCAATGTGTATAAAAAGACAATTGGATATTGTTGGTTCTAAAGGTTGTTCAAGCAACATTGAGTCATTTAAAAAGGACCAAGAAAAGTCGAATCAAATACTTAATGAAGTTATTAACAAGGACCTTACTTAACAATTTAAATAAAGTTATTATTGTTGTGTTGGTTATGAAGGTAGATTGAGCAATAAGGAATTTAATTAAGGTTTGAAGTTTGTTAAATTTTAAAATAGAGTTAACAATTTAATATTTCTATAATTGGATTCTTATTTTCTCCTAAATATATAGAATCTTATTTGGTAAAAAAAAAATTGAAACAGATATCCAAAAATAAACTGAACTTTGAATAAGCATTCCATGACTGTTGAACCAGTGGTTCATTACTTAACACACTCCTTTTCTTTAAATCTCTGATTCTATCATTATTGATAGTGCTAATTCATCAACAATTAACTAGAGTCGCATGATAAACATAGACAAAATAATATTTCCCTCAGGTACTCACTATACATGTAATCCTTAATACTATATAAGCACAATTTTTATTGATAACTCTCACTGAGAATTTGCTCAACTGGTTTGCAATTCTAATGTGCCGACAACAGAAATGAGAACAGGAAAATATGAGTTGCAAGCTGTAGAACACATACACAAATAATTAACCCATATAATCTAATCACTTCACCTACTTGAACCTATTCACTTTTCAGAATAGAAACACAAAAGAAAAGAACCAGAAAAGAAAGAAAATTAATTTCGTCAGCGGAGTATAATGAAAATTTGTCTTTGCCAAGAGATTCATCAAAGGTGACTGGAAGTATGTGGCTTGTCTTTGTCATTGTCCTCTGGATTTGTTGAGGAACCCTTGGATCCCAGCACCTGTTGGCACAACCTGACAGCCACAAAAATAAAACATTGATCATAATTTGAAATAAAATCATGATAATCTACATGTAGGTGAGCAGAACATGTCTTCCATATATACTCATTTGATCTTGTTTATAAATCATTTCCAACATATTTCACACAGATTAAGAAAAACCTTAAACTTCATTAACTTTGCCTTAAAATTTAACCAATTTTCAACTTTAACCATATTTAATATACGATATACTATATGAAAACAAAGTCAACATAATAATAAATAACGGGCAAAATTGTATATTCATATGAAAAATTTAATGATATGACTTATAAATAAGGCCAAAATAAACCTCTCTCTGCCCTATTTACCAGAGGAGTACTACATGTTATTTACCTGGCGATTTTTTGGAGATTAGCAACCTCCAAATTGAATTTTCACAATTTCACTTAAAGAAACTAAGATTTATAGGTTATTCTACCACTGACACAAATTTTCTTAGCAGTATGGAACTATGACCCATGCAACTGGAAAATTGCAAGTATCAAACGGGAAAACAGAGAGATCAAGAATCATACGATTTTAAATCCTCTGCCTTGCTTTTAATATCACTTGACCATATAATTGGGTCATTGTCCTTAGGCATGGAGTCTTGTTGCTGTAATTTCTCTCTCAGCCACTGCTCTGCCTTATTGCACTCATTAATGATCTGAAACAACAAAGTCATGTAACTTGAAGCAAGGATTTATGAGAAGACTCGCTATAATATCTACTGGCTTGTGTATTAGTGTACCAATTCTTTATCCTGGGGAAGGAGGGAATCCACAGACTTGCGATGATCCAAAATGCACTTCAACAGATATCTTGTAGCTTGTGCTCTTGCTTCTTCATCTTTATACCGATTCTCAATTGGATCCACAAGCTACAGGAATTAAAAATATATATTATGAAAATAATTAAAAAAAAATGCATGGGTATAAAATGACAAGCAGCAGCATTGGAGAAGTAAAATGAAACCTTCTTTATATCTTCTAGTTTTCCTGAGTATGCCCCCTCAGTTTCATCATCACCATCCTCATAAAGCCACTCTTCAGTGTCTTGCAGGCTCTTAGATATGCCCTCCCTCTCTTGTTCACTTGCAAAGCTCCGGTAGGTGTCAAAGAGCTATACACATTCAATTATTTAATTTATATTTAAATGAAAACTCGTAAAGAAAATATATAAGCATACATTTTAAATGCTTGTACATGACAAGTAGCATGGAGAAAGATGCAAAAATGATTGAAAGGTACAGGGGGTAAGAAAACTCATGGCATCCACAACTTGGCACTCCACACAGTCTCAAAAACCAGTTCTTCACTAACTACACAACACAGTATCTTTTTGATAAACTTATTAGTCATACCTTTTCAGAAAAATGAAAGAGAGACGTCTCAGACTCTCAGTATTAAGTAATTATGATCACATGACAAGAAGAACTATCACAGGAGATGAATTGGATGACTGCAAAAATAATGTACTCTGAATAACAAACCAGTCATGCTTTTACATCAAATGAATACAAGTAGGTACCTTATTCCTCATCTCGTAAATATAGGACTCCAAGCTATTCTTCTTTTCTTTGGTTCGCTCCACAGCTCTGTCCTGTTGGGTCAGTAGTAGCTCTTTTTCATGAGCTTCCAAGATCTCAGCCTTGGTCATTCCACCATAGATGTTCTCACTCACTGGCACATGTCTTTTGGTAGTTTTATCTCTTCTAGCAGAATCAGCCTGAAAAAACACAGTAGTAAGATTTTCACTCTCTCCAAAGTTCTAACTTCTAACATCCATATGAATGATATCAGTGACCTGATCCATCTCTAAATAGTGAAAAACATAGACATGCTATCCACAGAAGAAGTTGAGGAAATCAATCGCCAACAGAGATATGGCAGAATTTAGCACCAGAATCATATATGGATGAAAAACAAAAATATTTAAATGAATAATTCCCATACAATAAAAATAAACTCTCAGAGACAGAGGGAGATGATGATAATACTCACTGATTTATGCGGGTCATCCTTTCTATTGTTGCTATCATCAACACCATTTGCTACCGTCTGATCAGTGCCAGGGTCAACATCCATTGATTCAGTATTTGGATGATCATTACCCTTTATATCATCTACCTGATCTTCAATCAACTGAAACCATGAAAAAGTTTATGCACATCACAATGGCTCCAAGAATAACATAAAATGGACAGAGAAAAAAAATGAGGCTCCTTACTTACTGTAGCTGATTCAACACTGACAATGCCATGCAGATTTAGTTGAACTCTAACTTTAACCCTTGCCTTACCGCCATGGGATCCATGGAAAGGACCAATCTGAATAGTAATGGCCAATGAATGCATAAGCACATAACAAGGAGAAGGCATGCAGAACAATGTATGCTACATCTAGAGTGTGGCACAAAAAATGGAAGGACTAGTGACGAATCAGAATTGTCACTCTGTAGTCCTGAACAAATAAAAAAGACCTAGCATGCAGAAGTAGCATAACAACTAATGCATGCTACATCTAGGGTGACTAGGACAAGAGATGGCAGTATCAAGGTACTGTAATATCAAAGATGTTTTCTCTTAATGAATATTATTAGACATAACGCAAAAAAATTAGAGCTTGTTATTTTATTGCATGATCAATTTTGGATAATTATTTGAGATGATGTTACATCTATTGCATTTTCTTCCTCATCCCCCAAAATACATCATGATTACAACAAATGCATACATGCACCTGTAAAGAAGATTCATTGAGACTACGATATTTCTGTAACAAAGCCCCTGTTGTACCTTTAAATGAGAACATGGGATAGTTTAGTAGGGCAGTTGCTCATGAAATTGATCACTTGTTGAGGAATAATAAATAAGGGGATTTTGTTGGTTTACATGAGCTCAAGATCCACATAATTGATGGTTTTCTATGCATCACGAAACTAGATTAGGTCAAAATCTTGAGGATGGTTGTACACTAAAATGTACAACTTTTTTTGAAGTAGATTAATGATATTAATAATTTTACAGCTCAAAAGTGGAAACTATAGAGGCGACCATGGTAACAAATCTATCAACACCCAAATGTAATTTTTTTTCTTGAGAAATTAGAATGTTCTATAAAAATCGTCAAGCTCACGGAGGCTATATTGCACACCTTTTGCCACCTAAAATAGATAAATAGAGAGGACAGAGAGAAAGAGGCCCAGAATGGCCAAAGAGAGTCAGTTAAAACGCACACACAAAAGATCTGAACTCCTTCACGTTGGTAAGATGTTTAGAGTAAGGGTACTGCAAGTGCATACCGTGAAGCTACTAATTTTAGGAGATGTCCCAGGTGGTAGTTCATTTGGATTAGCATAGAACACTTCCAAATGGAACAAACTACTTCGGTGAAATGTTAGAATTTTAACACATGGAATGGATTGGCCCTTTGGGAAAAGTATGCCATTTGATACTGCGCTAATTGGATCATCATCTGTCAAAAGTCCAATGGAGAACGGATTTAAATCCAGGACCTGAAAAAAAAATAGTTACTAACCTTTAAGAATCTATACCATAAACAAATATGTAAGTCTATAATACAGGAAATCTTTAAGAACATGAAGTGTGAGAATTTTTTATTCATGCTGAAAAAGTAGACATTGGATGGCTGCAAAAAGAATTAACATGGAGATAGTAAAAGAATCAATGTTTTGTCCATTAATACAAACCTCATATTCTCTAACACGGAAAACAGGGCTGAGCATTGCACATTGAAGAGCACAGCCACGAGCTACACATTCACTTGCATTCAATTTTCGGCTGGGTTCTCTCCTGAATTGAGAAGTTAATAATCTAGCTATAGCTGGAATTCTAGAACCCGATCCAACTAGCTCTACAGAATGGATCCTGTCTGCAGTTAATCTTGCATCAACTAATGCTTTATGGCAGGGAACACAAATCTTCTCCAGTAACCCTGATGCCAATTTCTCGAATTCCTCCCTCTTGATGAAGCCTTTGACATCTTTCTCATCCATCAAGCACTCAATGTTTAAAGTTGCCTCATGATTTGCACTCAAAACTTTCTTCAACTTCTCACATGCAGTGCGCAACCTGATACATGCCTTGACATTAGAGTACACGTCAATGCTGTACTGTTCCTTAAACTGTGCTGCAAAATGACTAAAAAGAACTTCATCAAAGTCTCTTCCCCCTAAATTCCTATCAAAAGCATGGGAAAGTATCTTCATTTTCCCAGCCTCAAATGCTGCAATGGAGATTTGTGTATCACAGTGACCAATGTCCACAAATGCTAAATAGGTTGGACCTGTTCCAAGAAAATCTGTTTTGTAAATACCATAACCAAGAGCAGTTGCAGTACAATCATGAATCAATCTCAGAGGCTTCAACCCAGCAATTCTTGCTGCATCAAGATATGCCCGTCTCTGCAAGTCTGAAAAGTATGATGGCACCCCAATAACACAGTCCGAAATTGACGTTTCCAAATCCCTTTCAGTTAAAGTTTTCAAATGAGCAAGGAGCATTGCTAAAATTTGAACTGGTGTAAATGTATGAGTCTCCTTGAGATATTTCAAGTGAACCAAAATGCCACCATCTTGGCCTTCAGAAGTTTCAACGGGGAGCATTTTCAGCTCATTTTGCACATCAGAGTCTGCATGTTTTCTCCCTATCAGCCTCTTCACTTGAGATATTGTGGATTTGATGTTCATCATAGCAGATGCAGCACCAGCCGAACCCAAAAACCTTTGCTTCTCTCCAAAGCAGACCACCGAAGGGGTTTCGCGTTTCGATTCATCATTCAGTAAAACATCAATCCCACGCTGCTTCACTACAGCAATGACACAGTTCTCATTTCCAATGTCAAACCCAACCACACCCATTGTAACCAAACGTATGTCGTATTAAGTTACAAACAACAACCTCAATCCAGTTCCCCTACTCTACTTTTCCAACAATCCAGAACTCTCTAAACGCCACCAAATTACACAAAAGTTGAACCAGAAACCTAACCTTCGCCTCCTACAAAAAGAATTAGGCAGAACAATTCATTAACCCGAGTATCTGTGAATTGCAAGTAAAAGGTCATTTAAAAAACATAGAATGAACCGAATGCACTTGTTCCATACTTCATCTGATTGCCCACAACCAGAGGGAAGAAAATAGAGAGGAAATAGGGGCAAACATAAAATTAAAGAGCCAACGGAAACGGGGGTAAAAACTAGTAATCTAAACCAAACTCAGAATTGAAAAGGCGTGATGGATAAATCTCCCTAACACCCCATCAAAGAAATTTTTTATCGTTTTCAATGTAACAAGGAGCACAAGAAAAATTTGACCCAGACAAAAATATTAAGGGATGATGACGTAAAACACCTGCTTAAAGTTAGGTTTGCTGGGATGAGAATGAAGAATATTCGAATCCAGAAATATTTAGAATTCGCACTTCACATCATGCAGGCGGATGATGATAAATGAAAAATTCTTCGCTTCGTTCTCCCTGGTCCAGACCAACACAGATATCCGTCCTTCAAAGTTCAGACATTTGATACAAAAGCTATCAAATTACCTTGTACTGAATATATATATATATATATATATATATCAAATTTCATTTACTACTTTTAACTTTTTGTACTTTCACAGCATAAAATAATAATAATAATAATAATAATAATAAACATCTTCATGGAATTACCATTACAATACTAACAGATATGATTAAACTTCTGGTAATGGCTGTTCCAAAAAATAATTTTGTTTTTATTTTTCATAAAAATACTTTATGAAATTGAAATGTGATGTTACTGTGAACATTTTTCAATACTTGTAATGCAATTATATTTTTTTATTAACAAAAAGTAATGAACAACTGTTGGAGATCATTATGTTAATTAATTTGTTGAAAGTAACTTTGTTAAAACAAAATATTATTCTCTCACAATTGTAAAGATAAAAAGTACATAATTGCCAACACTGCTCAATCTCAATTAAAATAATCTTACTTAACTTTTTTTTTAAAATTTTTAACAATGATTATTCCTTTTGAGTCATATTATTAGTCTTCCACATTGTTTTATGACTGATTTTTTTTTTATTTAAAAAAAAAAGAGGCAAGTCGCATTATTTTATTATAAAAATGAAAAAGAAATTGGAGACAAAAGCTACATTTTTTTAGAAGATGAAAATATTTTTCTTGGGTCAAAGCATTTTGGAACCTCGGGCTTTATGTTCCACTTTATTGGGCCCATTTGATTAATGGGTTTCTATTGTCTTTTAAAAAGTAAGTTTTTGTGGGCCCACCTACATGCTCACAAAATCGCAGACAATCCTGGTCCAGGATTGAAAGTGGACTTGGGCCCACTTAGCCTGTAACTCGAAAAAATAATCAGTGAATAAACATGATAAATATTTTTGGTATAACATGATACATATTAATGTAGTGTATTTGTACCAACAACAAAAAAATGTGTAAAATAGCCAATGAGGATTGACACAATTGGTGTCGGTTTTCACCCCAAAAGGGAGGAGGTTTGATACACGCGGGTCAATGTGTGAGCCTCGTTGGTGGGTGATCTGTAAGTAGGGATGTCCAAAAAACCCGGTAGTCTAGGTGGTCCGGTCTGACTCGGTCCGACCCGACTCGGTCTCTGATTTTTTTTTTTTTTTTTTGGTCTGGGACCATATGAGGCGGACCGGACCAGACCGGACTGGTCTGCTCGGGTCAGACCGGACTTTGGTCCAGGGTCTTAGACCCCCTGGACTGGTCCGGTCCGGCCCGATATATATATATATATATATATATATATATATATAAAATCACAACTTAACCTAACCCTTTGTCCTTCTTTATCATCTTCTTTACGATTCTTCATCACTCATTAGTGAGTCTTCTTCGGCCAAAAAAATATCCGGAGTCTTTTTCCCTTTTCAGTCTTCTTCTTCTTCCCTTCTTCGGTCTAGCCCAATAGAATGTTGTTATTTTGTATTTTTGTTCAATGTTGTTGGAGATTCTTATATGTGTAATTGTGTATGATTGGATTTAAGATGTTTGCATGTTTAATTATTGGTCCAAAGAAGTGGAAAAAAAACTAAAAAAAAATGAAATAGGTCTGGAATCGAAACCTGGTGCAAAGCTCGGCCGGTGCAGGGCAGGACTGCACTTCTCAGTTGACCCCCAACCCGGTCCAGTCTAATCCATGGACATCCCTATCTGTAAGCACTCTTTGAGTCTGGAGGTATACTCTGACCCTGGTGAGGTGCCGGTATGTACTCCACCTAAACTTTTGTCTATAAAAAAACAAAAAACAAAAAAGTGTAGAATATTAATATAAAGTATAAAATAATGTGGAGAGACTAGTATTGTTCACAAGTTGTAAACAATGGGGCATATCTTTAGAGTCGTATTTTCAATTAACATTTTATTTCCTATTCAAAGTATATAAGAAATTATAATTAAAATACAGTAGTATTTTTGCTCCTAAAATAATTATTCTAAATTAATTATTGAATCGATATTGCACTTTAAGTGTTAGATCATTGCAATGTTGCCGGGGAACTAAAAACAATAACGTTGATTGATAACTTAAAGAGGTTTTCTCTTTAATTAATGGTCAACTAGTAATATTTTCATGTTAAGAGTATATATTTAACCTAACTTACTAACCAGGCACCATGGGTTTAAGTGAGAAAAACTCTCATCCTTCACAAATTGTCAACGTCAAAACATAATGCCACGTGTTTATAAATGTGGAAGAAAATGACTCCATATTTTGCGTGATAAACAGAAATATAGTGCATGATATGTATGGGGATATATAACATCTTGAGCCACCAGATCATAGCACGTGGCAGACAAAGATTGGTGCAGAGAGAAATATTATTAGTGGTCACTGGTCGATCCCAAGTCCTAACAACCACTACGAGAGAAAGGGAGAATCCATATCAAGGCCCAAAATTGCAAAAAGGGCCCCAACCACTTTCAGCTACCACAAATGGCCCTAGGGCCCTGATGGGTATTTTGTCAAAAAACGAAATTACATTGGTGCCCTTAGTAAAAGTCCTAAATTCAAAGACGAATTAAACAAAGAAAAAGACTCGCAATCCTCTCTCTCACTTGCTCTATCACCACCGCTCTGAAATGGCTCTCCCTGCTTCTTCACTAATCACCAGCAAACCCTTCTCTACACCGCGCTGAAATGGCTCGCCCTAGCTCAAGCTTCTTGCTCTTCTTATGCTTCCCTTTCTAGCTTCCTTCCCAGACGCCTTTTCTCCACCACTTCCATTTCCATCACCCGATCCCCTTTTATCCCAACCATCATCCCCGCTCGCAGATCTCTCTACCCGTGTTCTCGTGCACTGCTCGGATTCGTTTCACTCCCATTTGATGCGGCATCAACAGAGCCGGCAACACTCGCCTCTCAACTCATGCTCCAACTTCAGCGACATCCTCCCACAGAGATGGCCCCGATTCATACGTTGACCCAGAGAATAAGGATTATGACGGTAAGTATTGAAAAGCTTTCCTGTGTTTTAAAAGAACACCAGTCATGTTCAATCTCATAATTCCATTTCTGTTTCATTTTTTCTCTTTCTGATATTTTTGTTGTTTCAATCATGTCCTTTTTTTTAAAGTAATTGTTCATTCAAATCATGTCCTTTGGGGCTATTTAGATATACTGGAAGCAAGAAAAACATTATGCACTTTAGCTTTATTGTTTACTTGATTGATAAAGAACGTAAGGTTTATCTTGATTTTGGGTCTTGCTCGTTTGGTTTCTTCTTCTTCAATCATGTTCGACTGGAAAAAATGTTTAGGATGCAAGTGAGGATAGCTGGGAGACTAACAAATACTAACGAAGTGAGCTTTGAATCTTCTCTGAAGGTAACTTCTGCATGATTATTTGCCCAATCATGATTATTTGTCTCTTCACTGTATGAGAACACAAAGTTCTTATTGCTTACAATCATAAATGATATGGAAAAATTACTGGATATATATGTTTGTTTTAACTGGTAGCTTCATTATGCCTCTATTTAACAGAACCATGCAATAGTTTTTGTCTTTTCATATTTAAATTGACTTAGAGGAGATTTTCCAATCATCTGTTTTCCTATTTTCGGTTGAAGCTTTATATTTAGAATGCGACCAGATCGTTGAGGATGTAAAGGCAACAGAGAAAGATTCTGCGACCAGATCTTGGAATTCATTACCATGGATTTGGTAATTGGGAAAAGATACGACTAGATGAAAGGCTTGGGCTCATGAAGAAGATTGCACCAGTTGAACTTCATCACCAAGGTGCATTAGTTTGAGCAAGCAATGTAGCAAGAGGTTAAATCTCTATGATATTTGGTCTTTGGCACACAAAACTGCAAAAAAACCAAACTGAGATTTACGTAGAGATGTGCAGAAGAAGCTTGATAAGCTTGAAAGAAGAACTCAGAAGGCTCTTTTCAAACTTATGGGTTCTACACAAAGGGACACAAGGTTCTTCGGTTTACTAAAGAATTCTTCCAAGAACACGTGCAAAGCCAAAAAGTGTTGTCCATCATTGAGGAGTCTCGAGTAGAAGATGAGACATTAGGCAAGATAGTTGTTAGGACACATTGTAGTTGATCACTTGTTGTGTACACGTGCATATGTATTTATGACAAATTTGTATTCATGAGAATGACCTTCAACATTTGTATTTCTGTAAATTGTCTACTGATGCTAACTTGACCATTTGAATTCAATGACAAGAGGAATTTTTTCCTTCTTTTATGATATTTGTTCATGATATCAGGAAAAAAATGCAGCTGGAAACGCCCCCTGATATTGTTGTAAAGGACCCCTGATATTGTTGTTAATACCCCATGTTATTGTTGTTAATGACCCTGATTATTGTTGTTAATGACCCCGATATTGTTGTAAATGACCCGCATTATTGTTGTTAATGACCCGATATTGTTGTAAATGACCCCTGATATTGTTGTAAATGACCCCTGATATTGTTGTAAATGATCACGATATTGTTGTAAATGACCCTGTTACGATATTGTTGTAAATGACCACGTTTATTGTTGTTAATGACCCTGTTATTGTTGTAAATGACCCTGTTATTGTTGTAAATGACCCACGATATTGTTGTAAATGACCCTTGTTATTGTTGTAAACTCGAGCGATGAATTTTGCCTCGAGTTTAGCTCCAGAACTCTAGCCAAATGCCCTTGACTCGAGCCAAATTACAACAATATCGGGGTCATTTACAACAATAATGGGGTCATTTACAACAATATCGAGGTCATTTACAACAATATCGAGGGTCATTAACAACAATAATACAGTCATTTACAACAATAACAAGGGTCATTTACAACAATATCGTAACAGTCATTAACAACAATAACAGAGGTCATTAACAACAATAATGTGGGTCATTAACAACAATAACATGGGTCATTTACAACAATATCGAAGTCATTAACAACAATAACGATGGTCATTTACAACAATATCGGGGTCATTTACAACAATAACAGTCATTAACAACAATAACATGGGGTATTAACAACAATATCGGGGGTCATTTACAACAATAACAGGGTCATTTACAACAATATCGTGGGTCATTTACAACAATATCGGGGTCATTTACAACAATATCGGTCATTTACAACAATATCGGGGGTGTTAACAACAATATCGGGGTATTAACAACAATATCGGGGGCTTTAACAACAATATCGGGCGTTTCAGTGCACGACGTGTACAAAAAAATTTCCGCAAAGATAACATTGACTCTCTGGTAAACTCATTAGCAAGTTGTGAAACAGCTAAGCGTAGTGCAGAATCTTTCTCTGTTGCTTTTACATCCTCAACGATCTGGTTGCATTCTAAATATGAAGCTTCAACTGAAAATAGGAAAACAGATGATAGTGGCCACACCCACATTGTTGTCATGCTATCATTTAACCGAACCAAACAGGAAATTAAACACTGAAACAATCAAGACCATCAAAGAATTCACGGGGTTAAGATTTCGACACAAGAAATGGAGATAGTCGAAAAACATATTAAAAAAAGAGTAAAATCAGGAGTGGATTGAACTTGAAACAAGAGGAAAATAGGGAGACAAAATGCACCTGAATATAGTAAGAAGTGAAGCAGATCGGAGGGATTCAAAGTGAGGAGGGGGGAAGTGAAGAAGCTGAGAAAAAGAGGTATGACATCGGGAGAAGAGCTGGAATAGGACAGTATTGTTGA
Organism: Acacia pycnantha; assembly: GCA_025563575.1. NCBI lineage: Eukaryota > Viridiplantae > Streptophyta > Magnoliopsida > Fabales > Fabaceae > Acacia > Acacia pycnantha. The sequence goes on along the minus strand of JAMWYP010000031.1, from coordinate 1,167,846 downwards.
GGAAGCACGAGGGAAGAAGAAGCGGGAGCGAGAGGAAGTAGCGAAGAAGCTCCGCCATTCTCGTTGGGAGTAAGAAAAGTACGAAGAGAGAGAGTAAGGGAGCGGGTGTTATAGAGAGAGATTGAGGAGCATAAATAGAGGAGATATACTAAGGGCACCAATGTAATTTCGTTTTCTGACAAAATACCCATCAGGGCCCTAGGGCCATTTGTGGTAGATGAAAGTGGTTGGGGCCCTTTTTGTAATTTTGGGCCTTAATTGGGCCTTGGTACAGATTCTCCCGGGGAGAAAAGAGCCAACGTGGCACTGAAAATGTAATGGACTGATAGAGAATGGCCATAACATGTTTTGAAATTTTTTTCCCCTAAAATTATGAGTTAGATTTTTTTTTTTTTTTAAAAAAAGAGTTAACCTCTTTCAACAAAATGAATAAATATTATTTTTAAGAAAATAAAAACATAAACAATGGAATAAATAAGAGAGTATAACTCAGATCATGACATTGTAGAGTTTTTCTAAGAGAAAAATGATAATCTGCGTGTTTTAAAAAGTTTAATTTAATAATAGTTAGGTTTTAAAAAAATTTCTAAAAAACAAGTTAGAAAACTTTTTTTGGAATTAAGTACAACTAATTTTGTATTTTTCTTTACTCCAATTATTACTCTTTTGGAACATAAATATGAAATATCAGGGAAATTTACCAAAATAAAAATTTTTAAAAAATTATTTACCAATTTGGAACACGGTTGAAATTATGTACCAAAGTAATGCTGACGCCACTAGTGGCGTCGTACTTTCTGACGCCACTAGTGGCAGCGTCAACTTTTTTAATTTTTTTTAAAGAGAGGAAACCCAATTTTTTACTTAAAAAAAATTGACGCTGCCACTGGTGGTGTCAACATTACTTTGGTACATAATTTGGACAGTGCTCTAAATTAATAATTTTTTATTTTTATTTTAGTAAATTTCCCGCAATATCATCTTCCCGTGCTCTAAATTGGTAATTTTTTTATTTTTATTTTAGTAAATTTCCCGAAATATCATCTTCTCTTTCTCAATCATTATCATAAGATTAGGAATTACCGAATTAGTCTCTCTCTTGGGATGGTATAACCAACCAAATAACCAATAGTTGGCCCCGAAAAACACAATAGCTTTTCATTATCCTAAAGCTGAAATTATGCTTAAAAACCATAGAATAGTATTATAGTTAATAAGTTTTTATATATTATGTTAATTTGGTTTGATTTTAATGTTGTGTTAACAAAAGATTTGGGAAAATCCCTTTAAGGTACTAAGAGACTAATAAAATGTCAAAAAAGTCCTACAAAAAATTCGATGTCAAAAATATCCCAAAGAATTGTTAAAACTTACAAATTGAATTGTTAATAAGATTTTTTTTTACATCAGAATTTTCTATAGGACATTTTTGATATTTTGTTTAGTCCCTTAAAACTTTAAAAGGATTTTCCATACATATATACATACAGGATAAAAGTAAGTTACTATGCTTTTTGTAAAATAGAATAGACAAACGTGAGATTCGTGTTAATCGTTGATTGTCTCAAAAAGCAAAATCTAACTGCCGACACATAATTCATAATTGTGACTGCTGACCCACTCTTCAAATAAATTATTCCTTTAATTATTATTAACATTAACATTAATTAATGTTTTTCCCCATGACCTCATACATGAGCTGTTTTTCAAGTTTTTAAGGAAAAAGTAATTTATATCATTATTGTCAAATTTATGAGTTGACTATCTGAATTTACCGTTTTTACGTTTATACCTTACAGAATTGTTCAAGGAAGAATAAAATTTATTTATAAAAAAGAAGGGAGTGAGTAATTGTTTAAGGAAAGATGTGAAAAAAATAATATGACAAAACAAAGAAAAAAGACATACCCCTAATAATAATAATAATCAATCCCAATCATTAATCAATTTTGGACAACGCACTGTATCAAATATTCCAAAAGTGATCCTGGTTGTTCAACTACACTTGAAACACGTCTCTCTTTAATCAAAATAAGGGAAAATGTCATTTTGAGGCCACGTAAGAATGATGATATAGCATTTTATAACCCTAAAAATAACCATTTGAAAAAAAAAAACGGCGCTCATCTCATTCATATGGGGAGCACATAAGGTGCTTCTTACCTTATATGCCCTTTACATGCCCATCCCTCTAATTAGAGGGATGATGCATTTTTATTTTATTTTATATATTTAGATTTATATTATATGTTGTTTTTAGAATTTTTTTTACATCCAATATCTTAAATTAATTAGTTTCCAGGATATTAGTGTTACAGGACAAACATTTCTGAATGTAAGAAATGCAGGACTGAAAACTAATTAATTTGAGATATTGGGTGTAAAAAAATTTCCAAAAAATAACATATAATATAAATCTAAATATATAAAAATAATAATAAAAAAATGCCTCATCCCTCTAATTAGAAGGATGGGCATGTAAGAGGCACATAAGGTAAGAAGCACCTAATGTGCACCCCATTCATATGTGGGTTATAGAAATTCTGAAAAGTTAAAATTGGAAATTTCGGAAGCCTAGAGTATTTTTTAGGGAAAATCCACCTCAGAGCACAAATAATCAAAAAATTATTAATCTCATGATAGAAAAAGAAAAAAAGAGGGAAAATGATGAAAAGGGAAAAAGGAGAGTAGCTAGATCAATTAGAGTTATAGTCAAATAAATCCACATCCTGTTTGAAGTAAAAAAAAAGGAAGAAGAAGAAAAACCATCCACATCGAGTTGTACCGGACAATGCCACTAGCTAGGTGGTGGTGTCCTAGTCGTTTTTTTTTTTGATTGGGGATCAAACGGTCCCTTGATCAAGATTTCAAAGGTCGGGCCATGGAGGAGGCAGGTCGAACTCTAACATGCCACTACACTACCCAAGGCGCTGGCTTGTCCTAGTCGTTTCTAGTCCATATCCTACACCAAAGATTTGATGAAGAGGTGGCCAATTGAATATTAGCAAAATAGCAAATTAGCTAAAAGTGGCCACAACTGAGCTTTTATGGTTAGCAATTTAATTTTTAAATATTTCAAACATGTGCGGGAATAAGGGCATTTTGGTCAATGACTTTTCTCCCATAATGTTTTAAATCCAAATTCAAATCTAAGTTCTATAAGAAGACGAGTATAGTTATAAGATTACCTAGTAGATATCTTATTTTATTGAGATATTACAAATATTAAAACATAAATAAATAAATCATAATTTAAAAAATGAAAAATTTAGATACCACCAGTCCTAAATATAAGAAGATTAAGAAAACTAAATAAGTTATTTAATTGTATTATATGATTTGTATGATTAAATTATTTATCAGTTTATAAGTAAGACAAATTAGTTTAGAGGAAGTAATGATAAATATAAAAACTTTAAATCAATTTAATTAGTTTCTTTAATTTGATAAAAAATTAATTGGGTTTTATATTGAGTAGTAGAGGTAGTGTAATTTATTTAACAGCCATCGTAATCCAATAATTTTGATCCAAGATCTCACGGAGAATGGAAAATAGAACAAAGATGGGAATCTAGGAGTATAACGGAACATTTTAGGACTATCATGGATTGTGACCACCTACAAGTTGAAGAGGCTACGAAGAAGCGAGGTGCTCTTATTTTACTCTATTCGCAACCACATTTCATTTCTTTGTCTTGACTCTGCTTCTTTTTCTTCTTCTTCTGATTGCCTTCTAAGCTTTTCGCTTCACTTTATCTTGGATTGCCATATAGGATTTTCTCCACACAGTTTTGGGAGTAGCGGAAGCAAAATCATAACTGGTAGGAATGTTTACATTGCTTGTTTGGTTGCTGAGAAAATCAGAAAACTGGGAAAGAATGATTAGAGTGTCTCGTGGGTGTTCGTTCCAATGTTACAAGCTTTTTTGACGTTTGTTCATGGTTGTTTTCTGAGTAATTTATGGGTCGCGGTTTTATTCGTTCGGTTTCTCGGAAAATGAAACGTTGTTGAATGAAATTCGATTTGAAGTATCTTGCCTTGTTTTCTCTTTTTCGATTTCATTTTGATTGGAAGTTGAGTTCATTTTCCGAAAACTGAAGGACTAGAACCTTCTGGTCAAACTTACTTATTTTAATACATCTGATAGAATGTTATAGAAAACGTACGTGGCTAATCTTCCTGAATGGATTGATACTTTGGATTTTTCTGCGTTATTATTCGCCAAGATTTCTCAGCAACCAAAAGGGAATGTTCTCTTTCAAGTAAATCTATATATCTGATCTGTTCTATGTCAGGTTGGATTCTGTAATTATTAACAGATAACAGATTTTGACGATTCAATCCAAGTTCATGGAGAATACTGGAAGCAGTGCCTTTTTTAGGAATAGAAGGTTGGAGAGCTTTCTGAACACAAGCTCGGGTCAAAGAGTAGGAGAGAGTCCTAAAGTTTCAGTGAAAGAAGAATCAGAAAGGAGACTAAAGACTGACATATTTTCAAATTACGATGACGAAGGGTGGTTGTTGGATATCATATCATGGATCAGAATTGTCTTATGTTTTGTGTCTATGATGGTCACAACATTCATATGGGCATTGATTATGCTTGTTCTTATTCCATGGCCTTATGAGAGGATTAGGCAAGGAAACATTTATGGGCATGTGACTGGTAGAATGCTGGTAAGCTACTTCTTATGCTTACTTTGGAAGAGAATTGATTTCACACGTGTTTTTGTCTGGTTTTCTGTTCGTTTATTGGTTCTTGTTATTTGAAGAAAATTTAGGTAAATGGTGTCTGTCATCTTTATTATTCAACTAATAAGCAAGTAGATATCCATCAGTTTTTTTTCTCGAACCGATCATATATGGAAAGTGACCCATATTTTGAAATATTATCATCATTCCAACAAGGCATAAGACTCAATATGTTTAGTAATGACCGCGTTAATCCCAAGAGGTGACAAACTTAACACTTTTAATCATAGAGATTACTCGAGAAGTAGAATAATAAAGTTAGATTTAGATTTTGGCATCACTTTTCAGTTTTGAGAGGCTACTAAGTATATCTTGATTGATCTAGCATGTTCATTAGTTCCACCAAAGTCCATTGCTAAATGGCCCTGGTTCTTCTTGGTTTGTGGGTTCAATGCGTGATTTATTGTAGATTATATTGTTATATTACTTATAAATTTATCCGTAATTCTCAGTTATACTATTTCAGAAAAATGAAAGCCTAGTGAACAAATCCATGTTTGCTTTGTGCTTGGTATGCTCAATAGCTTTCGGAACATTATCACCATATGAAACAGGACATGTCTCAAAAATCTAATATTTAGCCTTCACCATTTTTTGCTTATTTATTTATATTCCGACTTTTATGGCTGCTTGACAAGTAATAAACGTATTATTGATATTCACATTGATTGCAGATGTGGATTCTTGGCAATCCAATAAAAATTGATGGTTCTGAGCATGCTCACAAGAGGGCCATTTATATCAGTAATCATGCCTCTCCAATAGACATATTTCTTATAATGTGGCTGACTCCAATTGGGACCGTAGGAATTGCTAAGAAGGAGGTAAGTTGTAATTCTTCAAAATTTGTTTCTTTCCCTACTTTGAGAGTTGAATGCATATTGAAAATTCTAAGTAATGCTTTATTTTGGGCAGTACTTGATAAGAAACCTCGGAAGAAGGACTCAAGAAATCCCCTTACCAAAGATTAGTTTCTCTTTGTGATTAAGGGCCTTTGACAGTCCACGTTTGGCTGCATTTGTTCTGGCCAACCGATGGAAATGGATTTTCATTTGAAACTGTCAAGTTCTCTAAAAGAATTCTGCTATGTGGAAAGAATCTTTTTTAGGGAGTCAATAATGTGATGTTGAGTTGTAAAGATGCCTGTATATTTTTTATTTTCGTGGAGAACATGCTACTATCCCTTTAAAGTCTTGTTCTAGTTATTTGCTTGCTCTCTTGCAATAGGAATCAACATTATGCATTAATTCAGGAGTCTATGTGGCATTAAAAAAAGCACAAGAATTATGTGTGATAACCTAGTTTGCTAACAGAGATTTGTTCAAAAGTGTAACTGCTTCAGAAACTTACTGAAAGTTAATTCTGGGCAGATAATATGGTATCCTTTATTTGGCCAACTTTATGTTTTGGCGAACCACCTTCGTATAGACCGATCTAACCCGACCGTAGCTATTGAGTCCCTGAAAGAGGTATATAACATTTCTCCTGCTATATTGTCGTGTACCATTATATTGGCTTGAATGAGGTTCTAAGATATGTCCTTTTTATTCTCAGGCAGCTCGTGCAATCGTGAAAAACAACCTGTCCTTGATTATTTTTCCAGAGGGCACAAGGTCCAAAAATGGGCGGCTACTTCCTTTCAAAAAAGTGATTTTTCCTACTATGTTGGATGCATTACTTTCTTTACAGCTATAACTTAAATGAAGTTATGTTGCAGGATCAGGATGATAATAAATCTAGCTGAAGCATCTTTTTGATTGAGGACTTAAACCTTCGTTTCTTTGCTTATAAATCTTTGAAGAACTTTATTTGTTTATGGATCTCTTGGAACTAATCTATCCATAAATGAGTCATGGAATATTACTCCCCAGAAGAATCAAACCTAGGTTGACAAAAAGAGATACTCCTTTTTGTCCTAAATATAGGAGATAATTAAGGGGGTTTACTTTTTTGTCCTAAATGTAAGACCTCAATCCACTGTCTCCCAAATTTATATTTTTTCCCCAAACTATCCTTATTGATTGCACATAGTGAGTGAGTTTCTGTTATGGGGTAGTTCCAATACAAATAAGATTAAATAGGGTATTTTGGGGAAATCAATACTCATATTTTACAAATAACTAATTTAACTAATTTTTTAATTTATGCAAATTAGTTATCTTGCTCTAATATTAAGGATTGGAGGGAGTACTCTTTGGTGTTCTTCTTTTGATGATACTGGCCTTGTGACCAACAGAATTTTACTATCTGGATTCTGGAACACTTGCTTCTACTGTTTTGTCTTTGTTCTATATGTCATTACACCTCAACTTTCAATATGCAGGGTTTCATTCATTTGGCAATACAATCACGCCTTCCAATTGTGCCGATGATCCTAACAGGCACACATCGAGCATGGAAGAAAGGCAGCTTACATGTTCGCCCGGCGCCTCTTGCTGTCAAGTATCTTCCTCCAATAAGTACTGAAAATTGGAGGGTTGATAAGATCGATGACTATGTCAAAATGGTACATAACTTGTATGCTGAACACCTTCCAGAGAATCAGAGACCTTTGCCTTGAAGGATTTAAGAAATAGGTTCAGATTCCCAACTGAACTGAGATGCTTCTTTTTTGTAAACTATGACTGAAGTGAACCTGAAAGTGAAAGCTCCCTCTCTGATCAAAGTCTTCCTCAATTGCTGCACAGACAATAAGAACAGTGGTGGCTGATGAGTTCTTGGAAGATTTGTAAATTTTGCAATAAGCTTGGCTAGTTACTGTTGATTCTAGTTTTCTTGTCTTATAGTTTCCCTTTTTCTTGTAAATTAATGGCATTTGATTTTTAGCGTTAATGCTTTGGAATTCCATTTCAGAGTTTCTGAGTACTTAATGACAATTCTTCAGTTTGTAGTTTGTTTCAGGTTAGCAATTCAATGTGCTCCTTTGGAGAAACTCTGAATATGCGTTCTATGATGAAGAGTATTCTTAGTTTCACATTGTTAGAGAAAATGTCTCTTTTGGTCATTAATAAAACGGTTATTTTAATATTTTGTCCCTCAGATTTGCCCTTATTTGGATTTTGTCCCTCAAATTTAAAAGTAGAATAAAACTTGAGGGATTAAAAGCTATCGTTTGAAACTTAAAGAACTAAAATCAATAGCATGACAAATTTGAAGGACCAAAGTTATATTAATCTTTAATAAAAAATTAATTGAAAAGACACCCTCATCAAAAAATTTATGGGGAGGCCAGTACTACAATTACCATAATGATGTGTTTATGCCTTATTTCAATAAAAAAAGAAAGAGGGGAAAAGGACATAATTAGCAAATTAATTGCAATCTCAGTCTTTTTTCCTAATTATAGTAATTTTTTTGATTAGGTCATTTTTTTACAATTTTCTCTTATTTATAAATAACTGTTGGGTTTTGTATATTACCTGATTTTTTTTTTTTTAAAAAAAATATTATTTTTAATTCTTGAAAAATAGTACATTAAATTTTTTATATTATATATCTGTATATACGGATAGATTATCTCTGGTTGATTTTTGCAAAATTTCTTTGTCCACGCAGCAAGATCTGTTTCCATCAACGGCTACTTTTGGTGAAAATAGAGAAACTAGAAATGATAAAGAGGGATATACACTTGTTATTATACTCTCTGACGGGATTCCCTGGAATAGTGTTTTTTTAGATGGTGAAATTGATTTGATTGAATCTTTAATTTTGAAGCTGAAATTGTTTATTTTCAATTATGTTTAACAGTTTTGTTTTGAGCCTTGAACTATACAAGCATACATACATATACATATGTGTGTGTACACACACATGATAAGTGATAAGAAAAAAGCTTTATGTATTTATCCTTGTATTAAAAAAATTACCAGATTGAAGTTATTCTGAAACTATTTTCCAATCTAATGCTTACCCCATTAATGGCGTAAAGATTTGTGGCGCCACAACTCAGAATCCTGACATTAATCAGGATTCTGACGCCTTAATGATATGAGAGATTCTCACGCCTCTTACGCCATTAATCAATTATGGCGTGAGAATGACGTGAGAAATTCTCACGACATTAATCAATTATGGCTTGAGGATTCACGTCATAATTGATTAATGTCGTGAGGATTTCTTGGCGTGAGAATCTCTCACGTCATTAAAGAGTCAGGATTTTGACCCAACGGCGCTCCTCACGCCATTAATGGCGTGAGAATTTCCCACGCCTTTCATCAAAAAAATTCCCAATCTCGTTGGGTTTTTTTACGCCACTTGTGGCGTACTGGCAGTTAACATTACCAACTGTCTTACTTTGATAAATAGTTTCGAATGTGATTTAATCTGATAATTTTTTTTTTTTAAAAAATTATTTTGGTAAAAAGGCCTAATAAATGTAATAGTACAAAATGATAAATGCCCTTTAAGAAGACTTTATAAAAAGTTATATAACAAATCTTTATGCATAATCAAAATGTCAGAATAGGGGAAAAAATCAGAGTGGAGTTGGGATACCAACCCCATATAAAAAGCCTTATAAATGTTTATTATAACACACATGATAAGTAGATATTTTATAATTAAATAAGGATAGATTTTGGGATATATTGAATTTAATTTATTAATATTTTGTACTTATTTAATTATCTTTATGTACTTATCTATCTTTTATTTAAATATAGGATAAAATAATATTATAACAGAAAATCTATTGATATCCTACTTATTTGTGCAGGAGATATTATGTGATATAAGGATGCAACAAATCAAAATTGAAAAGATATAATATAATATATTATATTATAATATAATATAATATTATACCAATTGCATTAAAAGAGACGCACAACGAGGATAAAAAGAGGAGATCACGTGAATAACCCAGCGGACATCTTATATATATTAGAGACGAGACGCAGGGCACTGGGACGGCAGAACAATTATCCAAGACGCATACACACAGACGCCGCGAGGAAAATCAAAGAGGAGAACCTGGAAGACTCACGGACGCCGCGAACAAGAGAATTGGGACGACGCAGAAGACGCAAGACGCAAGAGTAGTTGTGACTTTTTATCTCTTCTTTTATTTTGTTAACCTAGCCATGCTTGGCTAGTTTCCTTTAGTAGTTAGGGCGAGGATGAACCCTATGTGAATTTAAAGTATTTATTTGGATTCTTATTTGATTATTGTTTTCTTGACTGAATGGATTACCTATGCTTAACGCTTTCTTCAAAGAGTGATCGCCTTTTAGATTGTTCATAGGTTAGTGTATGACAATAGAGATGTTGATACATTTAACTAGAACCGTTAATCCATAATAGAATTGCATGACCTAGACATAGGCTTACGAATTTACGCGATCTCATAATTCTGGTAAATAAATTGATTTTTCCAAACAATACTAAGACATTAGGTTGTTTTCAAAGATAACGGATTAAGGTAGCATCAAGACATTGGGACTTAGTCTAATTTTAGAGAATTGGTCGTCAGTCGTGAGAATAATAATCAATTAGGAACTTAATTCAAATACTTAGAGGAACATAGGGGAATTCTATGCCCTAGCTGCGTTTTTCTTTATTGATCATCTTTTCTAAACAATCGTTCTTGATATTCTTAATCTTGAATGCTTTTCTTGATTAAATTCCTTAAAAATTTTGTTTGGTTACAAATCAACCCCTATTACTCATTGATCCAATTAAAGCTTAAATAACGAATTAGTGGTTGGAGTACTATTCCTCGTGGGACGATCTCTTTCTCACAACTTTATTACTTGTAACGATCGGTGCACTTGCCGAAGTCGCTATCAAGTTTTTGGCGCCGTTCTTGGGAATAGTTTTATTTCAACACTAAGAGTAGTTATTGAAACTCTAGATTGGATTTTTCTTTTCTTTTGTTATCCTACTTTGTTTATGCGAGGTACCACCGAGAAATTGCTGCAGTTTGATCCACGAAATTGAAAAGACAGACAAGGAGAAATCGGAAACTTGCTAAACGAGAGAAAAGGAAAGGCTAGTAGCTCTAGTCTTCGAGGCGAACCGGTTATAATGGCGAAAATGTTATAGATCCTCCTCCTCCTCCAAAGAGGACCATGGGCGATTACATGACGCTTAATCTGCCGGGCCGCAACTAGCATTGTCAATCCTGCTGTGAATGAGAATAATTTTGAAATCAAGCCATCCCTCATAAGCTTGGTTCAACAACGCTCTTTTAGTGGGAGTGATTTAGAGGATCCTAATAAGCATATTGAGACTTTTCTGCAGATTTGTGATACCATCAAGATGAATGGGGTTTAGGCGGCTATTCGTGTGAGACTGTTTCCTTTCTCTTTGGCGGGAAAGCGGGAGCTTGACTTCGTTCTTGTCCTAATGGAAGTCTCTCCACTTGGGACATTATTACCACAAAGTTCCTTGAGAAAATTTTCCCTTCTTAAGTATACAAAGTCAGTCATCGGACATCCGTTGCTTTACTCAAGGCAATGGGGAATCATATTATGAAGCTTGGGAAAGATTCAAGGAGTTGCTTAGGAAGTGCCCACAACATGAGCTGCAAGACTATGATCAGGTGAGAATATTCTTCAATGGGATGCTTCCTTCCTCTAGGATGATGATTAATGCTGCAGCAGGAGGTACGCTAAAAAATAAAACTCCAGAGGAATCATGGGAGTTGTTTGAAGCTATGGGGTCCTTTGAGAATGAAACTGTTACTCCACAACAAAAGAGGGGAGTTCTTCAGCTAGACTCTTACAATACAATGTTGGCCCACAATGAGAACATTGCCCAACAAAACAAGGTGATCCAACAACAGTTAGCTTCCATCACTAAACAACTTGCCTCTTCTCAGATATCATCTATCACTTCTCAGCCTCCTTTGCTTTGTGTTTTTTGCAAAGGGGAACACGCTAATGGAGATTGTGCAGCATTCATTCTTGGAGAAACAGTGAGGTTAACTACATGGGTAATCCTCCTAGAAATCGGTTTAATCCGTATAGCAACACATACAATCTGGTGCAAATCTTACCCAAACTTTTCCTATAAACCCCAAGCAGCACCTCGCTAGTTCCAACAAACCACCACTACCGATCCGGAAAAGGCTTTGACACGCTTGACTCTTACCACTACCGAATACATACAGGGGTCGAAGCTTTCGGAATGAAACAAAGTCTTCTCTCAAAAATCACGAGACTTCGATCCGAATTTGGAGAATCGAGTTGGTCACTATCAAAGCAAATAGCAGAGAGAAGCCAAGGATCCTTCCCTAGTGTTACTGTAGTAAATCCAAAGGAGCATTGTAAGGCCATAACTACAAGGAGTGGTATAGTGGTTCAATTAGGTTGAGAAACATTCAGATGAAGGACAAGTCTCGAGAAAGGGGAGGAAGAGGTTGAGAAATGTAATGTGCAGCAGGTTCCAAAGGAGATAGCTACAAAGAAGTCTCCCACTCCTTCTTATGCAAAACCTCCTTATCCCCAAAGGTTGAAGCAAGCAGATTCGAAGCAACAAGATGCGAGGTTCGGGATATTTTTAAGAAATTGCAGATTAACATTCCTTTTGCGAAGCTCTTGAAAATATGCCTAATTATGCAAAGTTCATGAAAGATTTGCTTTCCAAGAAGCATAAGTTGCAAGAGGCGAAAAAGTAGCATTGACTCAGGCGGTGTAGTGCCATCATTCAAACTAAGTTGCCACCAAAGCTTAAAGATCCGGCAGACTTTAGCATTCCTTGTAAAATAGGGAATGTCAATATGGGCAGAGCACTTTGTGATCTGGGAGCTAGTATTAATTTAATTCCCTTATCTGTTTCAAAAGCTCTCGAAATTAAAGAGATGAAGCCTACTATGATGTCATTACAGTTGGCGGATAGGTCCATTAAGAAGCCAGAAAGTGTCATTGAGGATGTGCTTGTGAAAGTGGACAAATTCATCTTTCCGGTGGATTTTGTGGTTCTTAACATGGAGGAAGATGATGAAATTCCTTTACTTTTGGGAAGACCCTTCTTGGCTACTGCTAGAGCGGTAATTGATGTAGCTGCAGGAGAAAATGGAGTTTCAAATGAATGATGAGAAAGTCACTTACAATGTATTTCAACCCATGAAATACCAGTGATAATAGTGATTCTTCAAAATTGACGTGGTTGATGAGGCCATTCAAGAAGTTTTTCAAAAGGTTCAGATGAGCCTATGGAGGATGATTGATTTACAGGTTGAGGAGCTGAAGAAGAAAGATTATGATGCGCCACTGTTACTCCTAAGGTGGAACTAAAGGAGCTCCCTTCTAATCTGAAGTATGTTTTTCTAGGGAAGGATGACACTTATCCCGTTATTGTTAGCGCTGAGTTGTCCCCTACTGACGAAGAGAAGTTGCTGAAAGTTTTGACTACCCACAAGACTGCCATAGGGTGGTCTATATCTGATTTAAAGGGGATTAGTCCTTCATTTTGCACTCATAAAATTCTTATGGAGGACCATGTGAAACGAGTAAGGCAACCCCAGAGGAGACTTAACCCGACTATGAAGGAAGTGGTGAGAAAGGAAGTGGTGAAACTGTTAGATGCAGGCTGGAGAATGTGTGTGGATGATGCCACTCGCAAGGACCACTTTCATTTTCCATTCAAGAAAAAAACCAAGAGATGACATGACAGGAGGATTCTTCCAAAAGAGTTTCATCCGGGACAACAGGTATTACTTAATAACAATCGTTTAAAACTTTGTCCAGGGAAATTGAAGTCTAGGTGGCCAGGACCGTTTGTAGTCAAAGAAGTCACACCTTTTGGTGCAATAGCCATTGCACCAATAGGTTCAGATGAAGCTTTTAAGGTAAATAGGCAGAGATTAAAGCATTACCACGGAGGAGACATTGATAGAGGAAGAACCTCTGTGGCATTGGAAGTTGAGAATTAAGGTGACATCCGTCAGGCTCGCGACGGTAAACAAGCGCTGATTGGGAGGCAACCCAATAAGTTTTTCTTGCAGTTATTATTATTATTATTATTATTATTATTTTCTTTCATTTTTTCTAGGTTTAAAGATGATCACTCCTCTTGTTGTTGCCAAGTCTTGCGTGTGCACTCGCTCCTCTCTAAAAATTTGAAATATCATGGATGGTACCGGATGAAGAACTCCACATCGGAGTTAGAGACCTAAACCAGGGGAGTACTAGTTTCTTTCCCTCTTTATATTTTTGCAACATTGAGGGCAATGCTTGATTTAAGTGTGGGGGAGGGATATGATTTCCTTGGTTATGCTTGTCCTAATGCAATTGAAAACATTGAAAAGATTTTTAGATTGACCTTAACTTTGAGCTTTCCCCTCTTAGAAAATATTATCAAGTAAAAATTAAAATAAAAAAGAATGTTTCAATTAAGTCTCTAAGCCTTAAATTTTTGTAGCAGTCTTGAGATGAACTATGAGAATAGGGAATAGTTTGTAGTAGGATCAATGATTATTAGTTTAGGAATATTTTGCTACATGATTTCTTTAGAAAATTAGATGATGACCTTGCTAGCTAAGTAAACCTTTTGCTCAGGGAAATGACTCAAAAAAAAAAAAAACATAACAACTCCGCTGACATCTCTAGACTTGACTTAGTAACCGGTGCTGCATCACCCATGTGGGGGTCGCGTCAAACGGTAAAGTCCAAGAGAGTTATGAGTTGGGCTAAAAGCCTCTTGAGGTGCCCGTTGGAGTAAGCGAGTAACCGTGCCGCATCACTTGTGCAGGGTCGCGTCAAAAGGGGACCTACAACGGCTCAAGACAAAAAAAAAAAAAAACAGAGAAAAGAAAAAAAAAGGATGAGTCATTTCCTACCTGAGGATCCTTATTAAATTAAATGAAAAGCTTGGTTTAATGGGGGCATTTGAAGTTTTTTGGAAAAAATAAGTAGCGTAATATTCTTCTACTAATCTTATTGTTGCCCTTATTATTCACTGATCCTTTGATTATGGGATGTTAAGAGATTACTATAATTGTTTAAGGCTATTGACTTAGTGACCTATTCTTATAAGACATTAACTTAAATAAGATTTGATGATATGATCTAAGTGTGGTCGTTTATTGCTCTCTGTTTAGGAATTCCATATGCAATGTTCCTTTCAGATAATTAATTCTCTTGCTTGAGGACAAGCAAATATTTAAGTGTGGGGGAGTTTGATAAGTAGATATTTTATAATTAAATAAGGATAGATTTTGGGATATATTGAATTTAATTTATTAATATTTTGTACTTATTTAATTATCTTTATGTACTTATCTATCTTTTATTTAAATATAGGATAAAATAATATTATAACAGAAAATCTATTGATATCCTACTTATTTGTGCAGGAGATATTATGTGATATAAGGATGCAACAAATCAAAATTGAAAAGATATAATATAATATATTATATTATAATATAATATAATATTATACCAATTGCATTAAAAGAGACGCACAACGAGGATAAAAAGAGGAGATCACGTGAATAACCCAGCGGACATCTTATATATATTAGAGACGAGACGCAGGGCACTGGGACGGCAGAACAATTATCAAGACGCATACACACAGACGCCGCGAGGAAAATCAAAGAGGAGAACCTGGAAGACTCACGGACGCCGCGAACAAGAGAATTGGGACGACGCAGAAGACGCAAGACGCAAGAGTAGTTGTGACTTTTTATCTCTTCTTTTATTTTGTTAACCTAGCCATGCTTGGCTAGTTTCCTTTAGTAGTTAGGGCGAGGATGAACCCTATGTGAATTTAAAGTATTTATTTGGATTCTTATTTGATTATTGTTTTCTTGACTGAATGGATTACCTATGCTTAACGCTTTCTTCAAAGAGTGATCGCCTTTTAGATTGTTCATAGGTTAGTGTATGACAATAGAGATGTTGATACATTTAACTAGAACCGTTAATCCATAATAGAATTGCATGACCTAGACATAGGCTTACGAATTTACGCGATCTCATAATTACGGTAAATAAATTGATTTTTCCAAACAATACTAAGACATTAGGTTGTTTTCAAAGATAACGGATTAAGGTAGCATCAAGACATTGGGACTTAGTCTAATTTTAGAGAATTGGTCGTCATTCGTGAGAATAATAATCAATTAGGAACTTAATTCAAATACTTAGAGGAACATAGGGGAATTCTATGCCCTAGCTGCGCTTTTCTTTATTGATATCTTTTCTAAATAATCGTTCTTGAGATTCTTAATCTTGAATGCTTTTCTTGATTAAATTCCTTAAAAATTCTGTTTGGTTACAAATCAACCCCTATTACTCATTGATCCAACTAAAGCTTAAATAACGAATTAGTGGTTGGAGTACTATTCCTCGTGGGACGATCTCTTTCTCACAACTTTATTACTTGTAACGATCGGTGCACTTGCCGAAGTCGCTATCAACACACCTCTACCTATCTTTCATACTCTCTTGTATATATGTATGTGTGTACATATACATATAATACATACATATATGTGTGTGTAGATATATATTGTTTTGTTGTACAACACAGATGTCCAATATTTTGTTGTAGAACACAGATGTCTAACTTCAATGAACTAATGAGTGTTTATATTGGATCAAAAGATTCCCCAAGATATCTTATTGAAAGATACCAAAGAGAATATCAAATGGTTCTCCAAGATATCTTTATAGAAAATACCAAAGAGAGCAATGGATCACTGTGCACAAATATGACGTTTAGCCAGAAAGGAGTGGGGTGTGTGCACAGTGAAGCTGAACAGTAAATAGGATGAATAAAGAATGTGTACTTTTTAGGTTAACATTCTATTTATAGATATTACCTTTAGGATTTGGGTCCTTGGGCTTTGTGCGCCTTCTGGCCCATGCGTCAACCGCCTTACCTGCACATCCCTTGATTATAGGTTGATTAAGATCTTCCTTGGTTATTGGCAGATCCTGGTATGCTTTGCCCTTATTGGGTCTTGTGGTGAATAGGACTCTTATACGAGACCATAAAACACACACACACATACATATATGGGAAAAACACTTCTCATGTTGTAGGAGAAGTGTATTCTCATATTACACACACATGAAATGGTGGGACCCACACACACACACATATATATAATGCTTATTATATATGTGTGAGTCCCACCATTTTATGTATGTGTAGGAATCTTTTCCTTCTCATGCAACAAGAAGTTTAAACCCCTATATATATATATATATATATATATATACATATATACACACGTACGTACGTAAATATGCTTAGGATCATATATGTATTTTTGCTGAGGATCAGCATTCACAATGTATAGGCGGATACAACCCCTGATCGTACTGATGTTTCAGCCCATCTCAATTCTTCATCAGAAGTGATTGTGACTAGATCATTGTATTTGATAAGAACAGCTCCTAGGGTAGAAAATCCGTCGCTGATAACATTCCTTAGATGCTGGAGGCTACAATTGACCTGTAATTCTGCCAATCTAATGTCCTCACCAAAAACAAGTTTGACTATTTTCTTGGCTGTAATTCAGCCTTCTTCTCATTAATGTTTTCCTTGGCCGCCTTCTTTTTGGATTTGTTCACAGCAGCCTTCCTTCCTCGGCTCAACGTTATTGTCCCCGTCCTCCATGTCTTCCAACTTCTCTTTGGATTTGTTCACAGCCTTCTTCTGCTCAACACTATCCTTCAACTTCTTGTCTTCCACCTTCTCCTCAACAAGCTTTTCAACCTTTTTGCTCTTCTTGTGTTTCTTCTCTTTTACTACCTCTGGAGGCACATAAGGAGGTTCAGCATGATCAGATGGCAACTCATTTTGCTATATCGGCTACTTTTAGGACCCGTTTGTTACAAAGAAAGCTTGGGGAGGGAAAGGGAAGATCCCAATCTTCCCATGGATTTTGGGTGTTTGTTAGAAAGAAAGTCCAGTCAGCAACTCACTGGAAGTACTCATCTTCCCTTATTTGAGGGAAGATGCTTTCCATCCGAAAATGGAAGGAAAGCTGTCATCTTCCCAGGAAAATGGTTTTTTGATAGATTTACCCCTGAAATTTAAATTTGGCGGGAAAGTTCAAATTCGGCGAATTTTTTTTTTCTTCAAAAGTTCAAACTTAACAATAATATATTTTTAAAAAATATATTTTAGCAATTTTTTTTTATATTTTGAATTAATTTCTTTTGAGGGTAAAATAGACATTTCCTAATTCTTTACCAACTACCACCTCTTCATTTTCTTCCTACCAAACAACTCAAGTCATCTTCCCTCATCTTTCAAATCTTCCATTCCATTCCTTTCCCTCCCCAAGCTTTCTTTGTAACAAACGGGTCCTTAGTCCCTTCTCCGAAATTTCCAATATGTCATAACATTGTTTGGCTCCATCTTCAGTACATTACTAACATCTCTCAGAGCTAAATCTAGTTTATTTAAAGCCTGATAGCACTTCAAAAGGACTTTACTGTACTTTGGAGTAACTTCAAGAGCTAAATTGCACTCATGAATGGCCCTCGGATGCTCGCTGAATGCCATCTGCATGTAGCAAGCCGCCATGTTACCCCAAAGAAGACACATCTATATGGTTTCTTGGGCAATTTAATGGCTTTCTCATATGTTAACAGCTTGCATTGCCCTGTCACTGTCTTGGTGTCTCCGTCTTCCATTGACTTTGACTGTTACAGTGTCGACGACGTCGGCGTTTCCAAAGTTTCCATTGTTGTTAGGTGTTCCACTCACCCTTTTCAACTCATTCAGCAGTCCACAGCTTTCGACAGGCACGCACCTTGTACCCTGGTTCTATCCCTCCGATGCTACGAGCAGCAACTGCCGCTGCCACAACGCCTGCTCCTATGGGTCTCATCTCTGTTAGTGTTTGCCTTATCTAACAAAAAGGCTTAACATCTCTTTTTTCTAGTGTCTCTGCCACCGTCCTATGCCAGTGCCTCATATTTTAACTTAATGGTGATAGTTGTTTTTTTTAATAGTCATTTGGTGTTTTTTTTTTTCACTTTTTAATTGTTGATTGACAATTTTGGTCCCCTCAATTGTTTTTTGTGCCCAACGTTCCTCGGATAATAATTGGTTGGCAAATCTGCACCTTAACCCTATTTTTTTCAATAACATCGGGTGTTATTTTGGCTATTGTAGCCTGCAAACTTTTGCACTGAAGTCCCATCCTATCATAAATAAATTAAGCATGGAGGTTAATTGAGTTCAAATTCTCCTTAAAATATATGTGAATTTTGATCATTGTCTCTTTTTTCATCATCCCTTATCATCTCTAAATCATGTCAGTTCATTTAAATCTGAAAGGTAAAAAATAAGTCATATCATCAAATTATCACTTCTTTAACTTTTCTCTCATCTTCTAAATCAACGGTTCAAATTGGCTCCTCTTCCCAATCAACTATCAATATAGGTTTATGAGGGATTATAGGAAATTGAGACAATGAGAGAATCTCCTCCCAAATGTATACATCATCTCAAAAGTCCAATGGTTGAACTTTTCCCTGAGTTTCGAACTTGAGACCTAACAGATTTAGTGGGACCTTATACGTTAGACTAACTTTATATTGATGATTGAACTCATTTTTACTCGGGAGAATATATATTTAAGAATATCCTTGTGCCATACTCATGTAACGCCATGAGAGCTGTTTAACAAATTAAACGAAGCTGCGATAGATATATATATACAGTGGTGGATCCAGAAAATTATAGAAGGGAGGGCATAATTGGTGGGGGATTCGGAGGCAGCGCCTGATAATTGAATATTTTATACACTTATTTTTGTCTCTTGAATAATAACTTAGGACCCTTTATCTAATAAATAATGGCTTTTATGTTTATTTGGGCCTTGGGCCTTTTATTGCATTTTAGCCATTTTTAATAATAAAATTCCAGTTTTGTATTACTTCACTATTTCTACCATAACTCTTGAACCAGACATCGGATTTGCCTCATTTTTGTCTCATATTTCAGATGATTCAGAGATCTACAATTGTTATGAAGACATCAAGAGCCAATGCGGTCAAGAGGGCGGTCGATTTTGGAGCAAGTCGGATGCACAATTCTGGATATTATTTGGACCCGAATTTTGTAATTTAAGTCCAGTTTTATTTTATTTCTGTTTTGGGCTAAAACTATTAGGGCCCATTTTCGTTTTAGGTTATTTTTAAGTAAGGCAGCCGCCAAAGACAGAGGCATTCACGAATTCACGAATTCAGGATTTTGACATTAGGGTTTCACGATTTTATGAAAATTCTCTCTACCGATTTTCGCATGTTCTTAGGGTTTTTCGCGTTCTTCATCTTTTCTTCATTTGTCCAGCCATGCTCGGCTAAACCCCGTGATTGACCCAACGATGAAGATTCCATGATTCGTCCAGAGAACTTGTGCCTAATCGGTAACTTAATCAATTCGTTTTCATCTTATCGGATTCGACTTAAAATAGTTCGGATATTAGATTTAATATTCGGTTTGGATCATCCCAAGGACTAAATTCGGACTAGGTTTTAGTGTTGTGTGCGATTGCACGGTGAGACGCCACTGTTCGAATAAATTCTAGGCGATCGTCTAGGCGAGGATTATCAGGATGAATGCAGAGATCTCGATTCATCCGAACCAAACGTGATTAGTTATATTTCGTTCAATGATGCATGATTCTGGAATCTGATCGTTGGGTTAGTCGTTTTTAATCTATTTCAGTTTATTAACGTTTTTCTATCTGTTTCTATTATCTCTTCTCTAATCTGTTTGAACCAAAAACCTCCCCATTTTTACTGTTTCTATTTCACTGTTATTCCAATCAAACCCGCTGCGAATTCATTGGGAAAACGATCCAGGTTCCCTACCTTTGTGCATCCAATATCCTAACCTTGCTTGCTAACTTTGAGCTTAAATCTGGTCTAATACACTTGTTGCCTAAGTTTCATGGTCTTGCGGTGAGTGCCCATTAAGCATTTGAAGGAATTCCATGTAGTGTGCAGCACAATGAAACCACAAGCCATTGATGAGAATCATATCAAGCTGAGAGCTTTTCCTTTCTCATTGGACGGTGGAGCTAAGGATTGGTTGTTGTACCTTGATCCTCATCTATTGGGAGCTGGTGATATTCGAGGTTATTTCTAGACAAATATTTTCCTTCATCAAGAGCAAGCTGCGATCAAGAAGGAAATTGGCAACATTAAACAGGTCACTGGGGAGACTATGCATGAGTATTGGGAGAGATTCAAAAGGTTATGTGCAAGCTGTCTACACCATCAGATAAATGAAAAAGACCTGATTAACAATTTCTATGATGGTCTCACTCGGTAGACAAAGGATTGGTAGATGCTTCTAGCGGTGGTGCTATGAGCAACAAGACACACGAAGAGGCTCGGGACTTGATATCCATTATGGCGAGATAACTCTCGGCGGTTTGGCACTGGGCCAATAGTACCCTGTTTACCATATTCAAGCACCGCCAAACCGTATGATTCCCGAGAGATTAGAGACTAGACTTGATGATCGACCTCCCTTGTGAGGCGGTTGGCGTGCACATGAGACAGTGCAGTCTTCACCTCCTGAGTGGGTACTCTTGTGGGTTTTGTTCGACCTATATCATTCTACCGACTCATGCCCTACCTTGCATGATCACGCTTGCCAAGACCAATCGGTAGCTTCGGTGGGCGTTTTTCCGGAAGGCCACAATACCAACGAATAATGCCTTCTCCAATACTTATAATCTGGTTGGAGAAATCACCCCAACTTTCGCCTGGAACCAAAATCGAACAGAGTAACCGAATCAGAATCGAATCGAGTAACCAAGATCAATGCAATTGGGAATTACCGCGAGACAGTACATGCCACGTACTTTCCAGCAACAATCTGCACCCCCTTTGCCTTTGCAAGCGCCACCTCCTCGACCAGCCATATGTCCACCTCCACAGGCGGCACAACACAGCCCGAGCTAGTAGTAGTGGTGGTGGTTCCTCACTTGAAGATATGATGAAGCAATTTGTCACAGCCAATATGCAGTTCCAACAAAGAACCGACACTTCCATTCGAGTTTGCAAACACGATTGGGCAATTGGCAACATCATTGAACCGACTTCAACCTCGGGGATCCAACTCCCTTCCTTCACAAACAATTCCCAATCCTAAGGGAAATGTGAGTGCTATATCACTACTGGCCGGCAAGCAATTGGAGGAACCTAAGCACGCTACGAGATGTGACTTCCACATCGGAAACGAGTCAGAAATGTGAAGATTGACTCGAAAAGAAAAAGGCGTACAACAAGGTGAAGATGAAGACATTCCTATTCCTCTTCCCTTCCCTCAGAGAGCAATTCAGCCCAAGAAGTTGGCAGGTAAAGCACAAGAGAAGGATATACTTGAGACATTCATAAGAGTAGAGATCAACATTCCTCTCTTAGATGCAGTCAAACAAATTCCTAAATATGCCAAGTTTACGAAAGAGTTGTGCACCAACAAGAGGCGGCGAAGGGGAATGAGCGAGTGAGTTTGAATCGAATGTCTCAGCACTCATCCAGCCTACTATGCCTTGTAAATGCATAGATCCAGGGACATTTTCTATCCCTTGCCTCATTGGTAACTATAGATTTGATGATTGCATGCTAGATTTAGGTGCTTTATTAATGTCATGCACGCATCTCGTTTATAGATCTCTTGGTCTTGGTCCTTTGCGTCCCTTGGTGTTATTGTTCGTTAGCTAATAGAAGTAGTGCTCATCCTACGGTTTAGTTGAAGATGTATTAGTCAAAGTTAATGACTTGATATCTCCTGCTGATTTTTACATCTTGGATATGGAGGGTGAGTCTCCTAGTAGTAGGTCACCAATCATTCTAGGGAGACCTTTCATGAAAACAGTAGGACTAAGATAGATGTGCATTAAGGTACTCTTTCCATGGAGTTTGGTGATATATCGTGAATTTCAATATCTTTGATGCCATGAAATATCCTAGGGAAGAGCATTCGTTTTACGTATTGATGTGATTGATGATCTTGTGGATGATGTTCTTGCCGATTGGTGTGTTGCTTACCCTGATTTTGCATCTATGAGTGATTCTCTCATTTGTGCATGTGCTAATAATGAATGGTGTCCTATTTGCACTGAAATTAATGATGCATTATTTGGTGATTCTGACTTGCTTAGTGATTCTGCATTACTTGTCGATTCTGATATCGATTCTGAGTTTGAGCTTCATCCTGATCCTAACGTGCATCATGATTCTGATTTTGATGAGCTTACTTCGATTTTGATGAACCGAATTCGATGTTAACATTGAAATGTATAGACACATCCTTTTGCTTGTGCTTCTTTGAATGTGGTTTCATGGATTTCTAGTGTGATGACATCGAGTGTTGTTACCACCTAAGCTTCTTCCCTCCATTGAGCAACCGCCCAAACTAGAGTTGAAATCCTCCCGAGATCACCCGAAGTGTGCATTTCTGGAGGTGAATGAACAGTTTCCAGTCATTGTGTTAAATAATCTTTTCCCTGATCAAGAAGAGAAGCTGCTAAGCTTATTGAGAGCGAACAAGAAGGCCATTGGGTGGACATTAGCTGACATAGTTGGCATCAGCCCTTCTATGTGCATGCATCGTATTCATTTGGAAGAGAAATCTAAGCCTGTGAGGCAACCCCAGAGATGCCTTAATCCTCTTATCCTTGATATGGTAAAGAAGGAGGTCACTAAGCTCCTGCAGGCTGGCATCATCTATCCCATTTCTGATAGCGGTGGGTTAGCCGGTCCAGTCGTTCCTAAGAAATCCGAGTCACCGTGGTAGCCAATCGAAGAATGAGCTCATTCCTACTCGAGTTCGAATAGTTGGAGAGTTTGCATCGACTATAGGAGACTCAACCAAGCCACTCGCAAGGATCATTATCCTCTACCTTTCATTGATCGATGTTAGAGCGTTTGGTGGTAAGTCTTATTACCGCTTCCCGGATGGCTACTCTGGATATTTCCAGATCCATATTGCTCCTGAGGATCAGGAGAAGACGACCTGATCATGCCCCTTTGGGACATATACTTACCGAATGATGCCTTTCGGCCTCTGCAATGCTCATGGCACTTTTCAGCGTTGTATGGTAAGTATTTTCTCTGAGTTTCTAGAGGATTGCATGGAGGTTTTTATGGATGACTTCACTGTATATGGGTCTAGTTTTGATTCCTGCTTGCTAATTTGTCTAGAGTTTTGCATAGATGCATCGAGTCTAATCTTGTGCTGAATTATGAGAAGTGTCACTTCATGGTTGAGTCGGGTATAGTCTTGGGACACATAGTGTCTAGGAAAGGGATTGAGGTAGACCCGCTAAGATAGATGTAATTACCGCATTGCCTTACCCCGCTTCGTGCGGAAGTTCGCTCTTTTCTTGGCCATGCAGGTTTCTATCGACGTTTCATTCAAGATTTCAGCAAGACTGCTCGACCCTTGTCCAACCTTCTGCATAAGGACGCTGACTTTGTCTTTGATGATGCATGCAAGGCGGCCTTCAATCACTTGAAACGTTGCCTGACCACAGCCCCAGTGATTCAGCCCCCTGATTGGCTCCTTCCTTTTGAGTTGATGTGCGATGCTTCCAACTATGCGGTTGGTGCTATCTTAGCACAGCGGGTTGATAGAGCCTCCCATGTCATTGCATATGCTTCAAAGACCTTGGATTCTCGCTCGTCTAATTACACCACTACGAGAAGGAGTTGTTGGCTATTGTATTTGCCTTCGATAAGTTTAGGTCATATCTCGCTAGCTAGTAGAGTCATTGTTTTCTCGACCATGCAGCTTTAAAGTTTCTTTTGAAAAAGGCAGATGCTAAGCCACGACTCATCCGGTGGATGTTGTTGCTCCAAGAGTTTGATGTGGAGATTCGAGATAGAAGTGGAGCACAAAACTGGGTAGCTGACCACTTGAGTCGTATCACTCATTCTCCCTCTCACCCTCTTCTATTCGGGATGATTTCCCTGATGAGCAGCTCCTACAGCTGCAAGTTAAGATCCCATGGTATGCTGATTTAGTTAACTACTTGGTAGCTGGTGTTTTTCCTGTAGATTCCACTAGGGCCCAAACTCTAAAATTGAAAAGTGAGTCTAAATATTATGTTTGGGATGACCCTTATCTGTGGAAATTTTGTAGTGACCAAGTAGTTAGGAGATGTGTGACTGATTGTGAGTTTCAATCTATATTGCATTTTGCTCATGCTTCTGCCTGTGGTGGTCACTTTGGACCCCAAAGAACTGCTAGGAAAGTGTTAGACAATGGATTATTTTGGCCTTCTCTGTTCCATGATGCCCATTTGTTTTGCAAGTCATGTAATAACTGTCAGAGGGCAGGGAGTATTTCCCGTAGGCATGAGATGCCCCATGCAGGTTTGGCATTCCTAGAGCCATTATCAGTGACCAGGGTTCCCATTTTTGCAATCGAAGCATGGGTGCCTTGCTACGCAAGTATGGAGTGCTACACAAGGTTTCCACAGCCTACCATCCTCAGACCAATGGTCAAGCTGAAGTCTCAAATCGAGAGATTAAGCAAATCCTTCAGAAGACTGTTAACTCTACCCGGAAAGATTGGAGTAAGCGACTAGATGATGCTTTGTGGGCATATCGCACCGCCTACAAGACTCCGATTGGGATGTCTCCTTATCGGCTTGTCTTTGGTAAGGCATGTCATCTTCCGTGAGTTGGAGCATCGAGCCTATTGGGCCATTAAGCGGTGTAACATGGATTTGGCTCGATGCGGGATGGAGAGGAAGCTACGGTTGCAAGAGTTAGATGAGCTTAGATTAGATGCCTATGAGAGCTCAAGGTTGTATAAGGAAAAGACTAAGGCATTCCATGATAAGCATATTCGAGGAAAGAATTTTCAGTGGGCGAAAGTTCTTCTATTTAATCCTGTCTGAAGTTTATGCCTGGTAAGCTTCGATCTAAGTGGGATGGCCCTTTTGTGATCACTAACACATTTCCTTTTGGTCTTTGTTGAGCTATGTGATTCACCCACAGGAAGAACCTTTAAGGTCAATGGGCATCGCCTCAAGCCATTTCATGAGGGATCCCCACGAGCGGCCTGAGGAAGCGAGACTCTCCTCATTGATGCCACCTATCCTCCATAAACCTCATTGATGCCACCTACTCTCCATAAACCCTTGGGGAGTATTCTTCTTTCTTCTCCCTCTTTCTCTTTTGTTTGTTCTTTTTTTTTTACCTTGCTTTGCTTTTTGAAAAAAAAAGAATCTATTTCTATGATTGCTACATATTATGAACGTGGACATTTTGGCTTTAATGGATCATTCTGTTTGGTCTACAATTCTTGACTCTTCGATTACAAATCTTGGTAGTTGATTTGATGTTGTTGATTGCCTAAGTTGGTATTGACCTTGTGAGGTTTTGGACCTGCATGAATGGAATTCATCTTTTGCCATTCTTTCTTTCATGTGTGCATCTCTCATGATTTTTGTTCTCTAGAACTTGCTCCTTTTCTTTTTGAAACTACATTTTTCACTTACGTGCATAAGTATGATGGAAGCTTGTTTTCTTTCTTTTATTTTCCTCACTTTGGCCAAATAACTTGTTTTGTGTTTAAGTGTGGGGGTTGCTCAGGAGTGCAACAGTTTAAGTGTGGGGGGGAGATATTTGATTTTGACATTGTCATTACGTATACAATGAAAGGAAAGAAAGAAAGAAAAGTAAAAAAAAAAAGAAGAAGAAAAAGAGAGAGAAAAGAAAAGAAAAGAAAATACATAGAAAGAAATGGATACATTAGTAGAATAAAAGTTTCATACATAGAGAATGATTGTGTTAATCAGTGCTCTTCCTTTTGATTTCTTTGGTGCTTAGCCTCTCATTCCATACTATTACCTACCTTCACCCTAGCCCCATTACAACCTTTAATTACAAGCTCTCTTGATTTGTGCATGTATGTGTTGTGAGTAGTGTAGACGTAGAAGTTGAGCAAGCTTATGGTAGAACAATTTTCTTGAGTAGAATTTGAGCGATACACTTATTTACCTTAAACACTTGAGAGACTGATTGATTGAGCGCATCATTTGTGAGACCGTCTTTTGTGATCGCATCATTGATTGAGACCGCCATGAATTGTAATTTGAGATGAAGGGATTTAGGTCTTGATTGATTGGTCTTTTGGAACTTTTTGTCCCTTGATTCAATTTTTGCATTGTAGCAATTATTAGTAAATACGAGTTTTTCCTTTTAGTCTTTTTTCTTTAGATTTTGCTCAGAGTGCAAAAAGATAAGTGTGGGGAATTTGATAATTGAATATTTTATACACTTATTTTTGTCTCTTGAATAATAACTTAGGACCCTTTATCTAATAAATAATGGCTTTTATGTTTATTTGGGCCTTGGGCCTTTTATTGCATTTTAGCTATTTTTAATAATAAAATTCCAGTTTTGTATTACTTCACTATTTCTACCATAACTCTTGAACCAGACATCGGATTTGCCTCATTTTTGTCTCATATTTCAGATGATTCAGAGATCTACAATTGTTATGAAGACATCAAGAGCCAATTCGGTCAAGAGGGCGGTCGATTTTGGAGCCGAAGTCGGATGCACAATTCTGGATATTATTTGGACCCGAATTTTGTAATTTAAGTCCGTTTTATTTTATTTCTGTTTTGGGCTAAAACTATTAGGGCCCATTTTCGTTTTAGGTTATTTTTAAGTAAGACAGCCGCCAAAGACAGAGGCATTCACGAATTCACGAATTCAGGATTTTGACATTAGGGTTTCACGATTTTATGCAAATTCTCTCTACCGATTTTCGCATGTTCTTAGGGTTTTTCGCGTTCTTCATCTTTTCTTCAGTTTTTCCAGCCATGCTCGGCTAAACCCCCTGTGATTGACCCAACGATGAGGATTCCATGATTCGTCCAGAGAACTTGTGCCTAATCGGTAACTTAATCAATTCTGTTTTCATCTTATCGGATTCGAATTCTGAAAATAGTTCGAATATTAGATTTAATATTCGGTTTGGATCATCCCAAGGACTAAATTCGGACTAGGTTTTAGTGTTCTTTGTGCGATTGCACGGTGAGACGCCACTGTTCGAATAAATTCTAGGCGATCGTCTAGGCGAGGGATTATCCGGATGAATGCAGAGATCTCGATTCATCCGGAACCAAACGTGATTAGTTATATTTCTTTCAATGATGCATGATTCTGGAATCTGATCGTTGGGTTGGTCGTTTTTAATCTATTTCAGTTTATTAACGTTTTTCTATCTGTTTCTATTATCTCTTCTCTAATCTGTTTGAACCAAAAACCTCCCCATTTTTTACTGTTTCTATTTCACTGTTATTCCAATCAAACCCGCTGCGAATTCATTGGGAAAACGATCCAGGTTCCCTATTACTGCAAATCTTTTATTGAACTTGGTTATTTTGTGAGGGCTCGGCAAATCTCTTTCAGCGCCCTCGATTTTTTTTTTTAAGGAAAGTTTTAAATGCATTCAAAAACAAAAAAATATAAACAAGAAAAAAATATATCAAAAAATATTTATGAAATCAAGTGAATACTGATGATGTAATAAGAAAGACAATTATTTTACAAACCTGTTATTTAGAAAAGCAAGGCTAAATACTATTAGAAATAAATGCAGCTACATAAATAACAATGAAGGGTGGGTACTCAATAAGTTCAAGTACATATATTTTAATAAAAATAATATATTACAATAAAAATAATTATACTGTCATTCTTCTAAACCTTATTTTTTGGAATTCCATCATAATTGTCTTATTATCAATGCTATCAAATACATCTTTTTTCAATATAAGGCACTAAACAATCATTCAACCATTCACCCCTCATCCCATTACGAAATATAGCTTTGATATATTAAGGGTGAACACGTAATTTAAGGGTGGACAATCATTCAAATATGTATTAATTTTTTTTAAAAAAATCCCAAATAATTGGGGGCACTTGCCCAGTGTTGCCCCCCAACTTTGTACCTAGGTCCACCACTGTATATATATGAAGCTGCGATAACAGGCATGCGCAACTCTGGGGAAGGACTTGGTGAGTGGATCGAACTGCAAATACCTATTAACTCTTAATGCAAACCCTCAATTTAATTTATATACATGATTGTTTAATATTATATCATTATTATATTTCCCTAATAAATTTAAATATATATTTAGTTTCTAATTCCAAAAAATAAAAAAACTGACAGAAAACATGCTGTACAAAAATATTTTATTCATATTTATATTCAAAATTTATTATAATGGAATAATCACCTTACAACATAAAGTTGTCAAATATACTAGTATTGTTTCCTATAAGAAGTCCAAAAGAAAATAGGGAGCAAAATAAGTCTAAAAGAAACTAGGATGCTCCTTGTCTTCTGCTCTAGTTCATCTTCCTTACCACATAAAGTTCTCAAATATGCTCCTTATCGAGCTGAATGAGGAAAGGGGAGAACAAAATGAAAAAAATGAGTGAACAGAATGAAGAAGATTGGCATGAAATTCCCATTTACAAAAAGTTTGACATAATTTTCATTAATTATTTGAAACTATTTGTAAGACTCAGCTGATATCATTTGTAACATCTATCTCTGATACCATTTATAACATATCATCACTCGAGGCTGATTTTGATACAATTTGTAATATCTATCTCTGATACCATTTATAACATACCATCACTCAAACCTAATTTTGATATCATTTGTAACATCCATCTCTAGTATCATTTGTAACATACTAGTGTCGTGTCTTGCTTTCGATAATGCCCATTAACCCTCCCAATTTTTAAAGGTGTTGAAAGAACCTTATAAGCCATCATTCATAACAACAATATATAGTAAAATCGATCTTTTCAAATTAGTAGAAATATTGGCTCCGATAATCCATCTTTATAAGCTTGTCTTTTGGTTGGAGAAAAAAATCTTAGTCTTTTTGGCTTTCTATATCCAAGGTGACTTTTGAAATATATGATCAACTTGTCTTTACCCAATAAAGCCTTTAGATTACATTATATTAAATGGACCAAGAACTACAAGCAAAGGCGGAGCCACCTTATGGAGAAGGGGGGCACGTGCCCCCCCTTGATTTTTTTTTAAAACAATTTTTTTTTTTTTTAAAAAAAAAGTACTATGTTCCTTGTGATTGCTTGCATTCTCAATGACATGAAAATACTTATAGACGAGGTAAAAATACTTGCGGACATATTTTAGCATTGTGACGTCAATCGAGAAAGATTTGCTTCCTTTTTGAGATACTTTTCTATCATTTTGTTGTCTTTTCTCTCGTATTTTAGGTGGATATGCCCAGCACAAAAATTGCTTGGAGCATGTAGGTTGCTAATTTTTGCCATGGGCATTTTATGACTAACACTTGTTCTTTTTCTTATTGATGATGATCAAACTTGCAATCGATGACAAGTGAAAACCTTCTTAATTTTTTTTTTTTTTTTTTTTTTTGCTTTTGATGACAAGTGAAAAAAAATTTTCGGGGGCGCTGCCCCCGAATCCCCGCACCCTCCAAGCAAAAGTGCTCCCCCTTCCATAAATTTCTGGATCCGCCTCTGACTACAAGTCATATTGAATTTCACATAGGTGGAGGGCTGCTCTTCTCACTGAACGTGCTTCACATCAGTATCGTCTTTGCTTGAATTTCGTCGGTTGATGCTCTCCTTTTACCTTTTGTTTTGGATCACTACCTTGCTTTGCAATCATCTTCCACTGGTTTATAATTTTCAATATGGCTCTACTGCCCTCCAGCTCCGAGGATCGTTTAGCCTTTTGACATCTCCACTACCTCTTTGTTCGAGTTCTGCACCATCGTCAAGTTCATGCAGCAAAGCTCCAATATAATCCTTAATATATATCCATTGGCGTCTGCGTGGATTCAAAGATCACAACAACCACTTTATGCTCTATTTTCAACATGAACTTGACTGGATTTTCTTTCTCAACCGTGGTGTTTGGCAATCACAGGGGTTCTTGTGTGTCTTTGACCCATGGATTCCTGACATACGTATCAATGATTTACATGCAACTCCTTCATATGTGAATCTATGGATTGCATTTCAAGATCTACCTATCAACTATTATAATGAAGAGGCCGCTAAGCTTCTTGCTCAACCATTTGGCGACTACGTACATTTCATACGATCGTAACTGTTCAGCCGCCGGGATGGCTTCTGCATTAAAGTTCATATCGGAATGCTTACCTCATCTTCCCCCAATCACACCTCAATCAGGAAAGTTGATTCACCTAACTTACCTTCTGAAACAAGTTTGCTGCTACCGTAAAAGATGTGGACGTTTTTGTATTCTTAGTAAGTTTGAAGTAGCTTTTCATACACGTGTGGTGGGTCCAATGACATGTAAAGCATTGAAAATATTAGAGTTAGTTAATTAGTTAGGGAGTTAGAGTTGGTTAGTTGTTAATGAGCCTTGAGATTGGGTCTTAAGGTGTTGCCTATATAAGGCATATAATAACCCTTCATTGTATCTCTATGCTTTTGTTAAGATGAATAAAAGTATCATAGATTTTCTCTTCCCAATCCCTCTGAACTTATTTCTGTTCTTCCCATTCATTCATACACAATAATGTTCAACATAAGTACATTTAGTCTAATCTAGGCTCTCCCTTTATATAGGATATGGCCTTAGACTTAAGCAATAGCAAAGCACAGTCATAAAGCAATGGTCATAACCATGGTAGTTAAAAACTCGTTTTATCATTGCGATTTTACGTTTTTACGATTTTTTTTCATTAAAACGATTTTACTAATTTTCCAAACGCTTTTGAGTTTTTACGGTTTTTTTACGTTTTTACTACGTTACGATTTTACGTTTTACGATTTTTCATTCTCCTTCCGTTTTTAAGTAAAATCTACGTTTTCACCACCATGGTCATAACAGAATTCTAACTATCCTAATTACCCTTTCCTAACTAATGGCCTCATATTATTAATATTGTGACATGTGGCCTCATAGGATTAATATATTGTGCCAATTAATTTTCAATTATTTGACCTAACTATTTATTTATGACTTATATAATTATACCTCTTAAGGTCCCTTGTCCTCAATGGTCAACGATGGGAAAGTTAGGAAATTGCTGTTGAAACTGATATAGCAGTACCTACCTAGGAAGCTTCCTCCCCTGGCGTTTCCATTTGACATTTCAATTACAATCCGACCTTTTATGTGCCCCATTCTTCGTTGCAAAATCTGGTCAGGTTCCTTATAATTTGACAATTCTAGCCAATTTTCTGGTGGATGCCGAACCTTGACGGAAGGATTAGGGCACAATTTTAGTAATGAAATGTGGAATGTATCATGAATATGCGTCTCCACAGGAAAATCTAATTTATAAGCAATTGCTCCTATATGTTGCTTAATTCGATAGGGCCCAAAGAACCTAGGAGCTAATTTCTGACTGCTCCTGGATGCCACTGAAATTTGCCTATAAGCTTGAAGTTTCATAAACACTTATTGCTTATAATCAAGATATTCAGAGATCAAACAGAAGCATGCCGAGGATGACAGCTCTGGTACCACTATTAGGGATGTTGTAGAGAATTTAGGATAATAGAGGGAAGAATATAAATTCAGAGGGATTGGGAAGAGAAAATCTGTGTGATATACTCTTATTCATTCATCTTAACAAAAGCATAGAGATACAATGGAGCCTATATGCCTTATATAGGCAACACCTTAAAACCTAACATAAAGGCTTATTAACAACTAACGTACTCCCTAACTAATTAACTAACCCTAATATTTTCTATGCTTTACATATCATCCAATTTCCTCCCATGTTACTTTCTTCCTACCACATACGTCACTCCTCTGGGCTTCTTTTTTGGACCTCGATATTTTCTACCAGTAAAACGCAAATCATACTATCACCGTTTGGGAGTGGATAATAGCTTCCAAGACGTGTCTTGGATCTACTGTTATCAAGCTCAAGTTTTTCATATCAGATTTATGAGGAGCTTCGTATCTCATATCCTCAACGTGCTCTCTTGCTGCTTCATCGAGCTACTCATCAGTCCTACATGAGAGTGATGCTGGCTTATACACGTTGTTTGCTCCATTGCAATGAGTTATGTGCTCATTTCTCTGTATGTCTTCCTTCTTGCATGGTTAAATACAGCATAGGGTTATGTTTCCTTCGGTTTTTCTTTATCTGTTATGTTTTCTGTTTATCATCGCTTGCGCCCAGAACCAACAGTTACGTAATGCTCACTCTTTGTTTCTTTTGTAACTAGACCCAACATAGGAAATGAATGTAATATCATTTCACCTTTAATCTATATTGTTTTTTTTTTTATAAAAAAAAAATATTAAACGGCTAATTAGTAAAAGTCAGATAAACTAAAGTTGGAAAACTGGGCAAAAAAAGGGGACCCAGTTTCCCTGCCTATCCCAAGATAGGTAGGGAGAGCTTGTCTTAAATGAAAAAATCATTTTTTTAAAATATGTTAGTTGAAAAATTATCTTTATTTTAGATTATCTACTCATTAAAATAATTATTTTTTAAAAATAAAACATTAAAAAAATTAAATCTGGACCGTCCAAATCCCATCTGGACGGCCCAGATGGGACAAGCTCTCCCTACCCATCCTAAGGATGGGTAGGGAAACTGAATCCAAAAAAGGGGGGGGGGGGAACTAAAACGGAGTAACAAAATCTGCTAAAATAAATCAAAGCCTTAACAAAATCTATTTCACAAAAATCAAAACTTTTAATACTACATTTCAAGACAGACATTTTTTTTTTTCTCGAAGGAGGTATTCTATTACCGCTTCAGGAAAATATTCAGTTACAGAGTAGCAAGTCTAATCAAAGCTTACAAATCAAGATACAATATAAAAAGCAACAGGCTGAAGCCATCCAAAATATAACAGGAAAACAAATTAATCATCCTCCCTCCCAGGGCAGTCTTGCAAGGCAGCATCCATGACCGGAGAAGTCTGTTTAGCATCCAAAGTCAGAAAGTGAAGCAAAGAGGGTGTTGGTTGAGGCACCCACCCAATTGGGTACACCCCCTTATAGGCAATTGCTGCAAGGTGATCATCAACACAGTTACCCTCACGAGGAGTAAATGAAATCGAAAACCCAACTTTGGAAGAAAACAAACTAATAATGTCATGTATGATTCCTCTACAACACCAGTCAAAGGATGAAGGAGATTGAGCAGCAACACAATTAATCAAGGGAAGACAATCAGACTCAAAAATAACATCATCAATCCCTAAATCCAAAGCAATCAGCAGGGCCCGTTTGAGCGCTAAGGCTTCAGTCATAAAGGCCGAAATAGATTTGAGCTTATCAACAAAACCCCAAATAAAGTATCCAGCAAAATCTCTGCATACCACACCTATAGCAGCCACCTCATGCCCCATATGAAAGGCTCCATCCACATTAATTTTAACCTTACCAATAGGGGGCAGAATCCAACAGGCAGGATGTCTGGGATTATTAGACTTTAGATCAGAGATGCAATTCAAACTATCCAGGAATTCAGTAGCACTCTTCCTAGCCATTTCAATTACCACAATTGGATTTGGTTCAATACAATTAAATACTTTCCCATTTCTTTGTTTCCAGATAAACCAAAGAATCCAACAGATTAAAGCCAGATCATAGGTGCTAAGAGAGGACATACCAGAGATCCAAAGCCACCATTTGTTAAAGTTGGTAACCTCTGCACCCTCGAATTTGATCCCAAGTTGGCTGCCAAACCAGATACAGCGGGTCCATGTACAATGGAAAAATAAATGTTCCAGATTTTCTTCTGCTGACTCACAGATGGGACATATATTTGACTGGGACCGACGCCTATAAAAAAGGGCAGCATTGGCGGCAATGGCATTGTTGAGTAGGCGCCAGATAAATTGTTGCACGCGGGGAATTGTCTTAATTTTCCACACAGATTTCCAAGAAGCCGGGGGAACAACAACGGAGGACCCTGCCTTACTATTTCCAACTGAGTGCCTAGCTTTCTCCACCTTATACCCCATCTGAACCGTATACTCCCCATTCCTAGCATTTTTCCATACTAGTATATCCTCCAAGGCATTGCTCGGTATAGGAATATTGTAAATAGCATCCTTTACTTGCTCCGGAGTAAACTGTGATATAAGGCTAAGATTCCAGACACCATCATCAATTAGATCACATACACGGCCCTTAAGGATAACTGGATCAACACAGTTCACAGGTTGCTTAAGCAGGGGAAATCCGGGGATCCAAGGCTCACCCCAAATACTAATAGAAGTACCTGAACCTACATCCCACTGAAGGTCTTGCAAGAGTATATCCCTACCCTCAACCATGCTAGACCAACACCATGACGCTTTGTAGCCTTTAGTAGCCTGAAGGAAATTAGTCTTGGGAAAGTAGACACTCTTCAACACCCTCGCCCATAAATCATTAGGTCGAACCAAGAGTCTCCAAGCTGTTTTCGCCAATAGGGAGTCGTTCATGGTGCAAAGGTCCCTAAAACCCATGCCTCCAAGATCCTTACCAGCAGTTAGGACATCCCAAGCCTTCCAATGTGTACGGCGACCAAAAGCGTTTCCATCCCACCAAAAGTTGGCGATGAGGCTGTGAATTTCCTTGCAGGTTTTAAGGGGAAATTTGAAGCAATTCATGGGAAAGATCGGGATAGCCTGGATTACAGACTTAATCATCACCTCTCGGCCAAAAAATGATAGAGATGAAAGTCCCCAACTTTGGAGCTTGCTTGTGACTCTTTCCCTAACATAAGCCAATGCTTGGTGTTTGGTCTTCCCCTAAATACTCGGAATGCCCAAGTATCTCCCCGGATCTTCAGAAGCTGAAATTCCCAGGATACCTCCAACCAAAGATCTAACTTCAACAGGGGTGTTGGAGGAGGAGAAGATGCTGGACTTGTCAAGATTGATTACTTGGCCCAAGGCAGCACAATACAATCTAAGGAGTCGGGCAAGATAATTACAATCCTTCCTGGTCACTCTCATATATAATAAGGAATCATCCGCAAAAAAACTATGGGTAAGCACCGGACAACCATGGCTGAGTTTGATACCTGTAAGCTGTTTAGCACCTTGGCTCTTATCAATCATCAAGGAGAGAACCTCCGCCACAAGAATAAACAGATAAGGTGAGAGTGGATCTCCTTGCCTTAGACCTCGGCTAGGAGAGAAAGAACTAATATTTTCTCCATAAACACATACATTTATCTTAACTGACCGAACACAGTTCATGATTAATGACTCCCACTCATTGCAGAAACCAAAACCCAACAAGACCTTTTCCAGGAAAGGCCATTCAATTCGATCATATGTTTTACTCATATCCATCTTGAGAGCAAATTCGTACTTTCCCCCAGATTTCTTCCTCCTGAGATAGTGATAGACTTCATGAGCAATAATGATGTTATCATGGATGCAGCGGCCAGGAACAAAGGTTCCTTGATTTTGGATATGCAATGATCCAGCAACGGTCTCATCCTATTAGTCAATACCTTAGAGATGATTTTGTAGGCGAAGTTACAGAGCCCAATAGATCTGAAATGAGAGACATGTTCCGCCTTCTCCACCTTGGGAATCAAGGTAATGTTCGTTTCGTTGATGGCATCAACCAACGACTTTCCCTCAAAGAATTCCCTGACCATATTAAAAATCGATTCCCCAACCTCATTCCAAGCATTATGATAGAAAATGCCGGAGAACCCGTCAGGACCTGGCGCCTTTGCAGACCCTAGGCTAAAAGCGGCAACTTTAACCTCTTCCCGAGAAACAAGGGATATCATATTCTGATTCATTGTAGGAGAGATCCTCGATTCAATAAAGCCAAGAACTATACCCATGTCTGAAGGATCAGAAGTGGCAAATAGCGTCTGAAAAAAAGAAGAGATATTCTGGGAGATAGCTGATTTCTCCAAAAGCCAATTGCCTTCATCATCCTTAATGCATACAATATTGTTTCGGTGTCTTCTTTTAAGTGTGGACATATGGAAAAAGCGAGAATTTTTTCCCCAAATTGGAGCCAATTAACTCTAGATCGCTGCCACCAGAATTGTTCTTCAAGAGCCAGTAATTGATCCAACTCCCCTTTACTTTCAGCAATAGTATGAGAGGAAAAATCATCCCGGTCGCCCTGGTTAAACCTGGCAAGTTGCTCCTTCAAACTTTCAATTTTATGGGAATTATTAGGAAATTCTTTGTAACTCCATTTAATAAGATCCTGCCTACATTTTGTCATACTATAAACAATACCATCAACAGCAGACAAAGCATTCACATCAACCGAACTCCAACTGTTCCTAATTAAACGGGAAAAATTTGGGTGAGTAGTTCAACATACCTCAAACCTGAAGATACGTTTCCGGCAGAACCCATCAGGATGACATTGAACTCACAGCAGATGGTTGTCAGAACCAACTGGGTCCACATGTAAAACATGGAGATTAGGAAATTGCTCCCTAAGGAGAGTATTCCCCAACGCCCTATCAAGACGCTCCCTGACCGTATCTGGATGCAACATGTTATTACACCAAGTATATTGGAAGCCATGAAACCCCAGGTTGTCCAGCTCACAATCAGCAAGAAGAAGCTTAAAATTCAGGATTTTCCTCCATGCTTTCGGGTTTCCACCGCTCTTATCAGACTGGGACAAAATGTCATTGAAGTCCCCTACACACAGCCAGGATTCACAAATATTGCCACCATCGAATCTCCTGCCAGCAATGGAGTCTCTCTTCTTCTATAGGTGGCCCATAGATAAATGTTATAAGAGCCGGAGTAGACAAAGCACCAAAACTAACCCCTGTATGGATAATGTTAGCAGAAGAAAATAATATTTCCACTGTGACCGCATCAGACCACTAGAGTGCAAGCCCACCACCAAGACCCACTGGATTGACCAACCACTCCTCAGAAAAACCACACCGACGTCGAACCTTTCTCACAAAGCTTGCCTTTTGTTTGGTTTCCATCAAGAAAACCAGATGGGGTTTCCTCCTGAGACACTCTGCCTTCAGGTTCCTAGCTGTCAGGGCCACCCCTAGCCCCTGACAGTTCCAGGCTAGGAGATTCATGGCGAACCGGCAGCTGGTTCCATCCAGCCACCGGCTTGTGAAGAGGAAGAGGAATTACGAGTCTTATGATGATCAGCTAGGGGTGCAAACCAACTGTTGGGGAAGTCAATTTCTCCAGATATTGAGAATTCACCAAATAACTCAGATGTACCACCCAGGGAGATAAAATGCGTACCATGAGGAGAGCCACGAATCAAGGCCTTAAGGGTTCGAACATTCCTGCATCTCCCTTTTGTTCGCTGGAAAGTCTTGGCAGATGAGGGTGGAGACTCAACAATATCATCAAATATTAACTTTCGGGGCTTTTTCGCTGAGACCAGTTCTGAATCATCCACAAAAGGCCTTTTAAGACTAATATTTTGCAATGAAAAGGATACCGCGGATATTGGAGAAAGGCCTATATTGGGGGGTTTGGAAGACCCACGTGGTTCGGCCTCATTAGGAAAAACAATAGGAATATTTGCTCTCATCCCCACATGTCTTGGACGACAACCCTTAGACCCCACTGGGCCCTCAATATGAGTTCCACCTTCACCTCGGCCCACTATACTTTTGGAGAAAGGAAGATCCCTCCCACTTGGCATCTCCAAAGAGCCTTCTATTTGCTCACGTGTAAGTGTAAAGTCAACTGCAGAAAGTGCTTATGTCTGACCAGTATCCTTTTGGACTGCTCCACGCAAATTATCCGTCGACTTCACCAGATCTCTGCCAACTTCCATATACCTGACAATCACATCCCTTGATACGCTACTTACCAAACCTGTACCTGACCGCGGAGACCATCAACTCATCGGAGTCTGGGAATTCACCGGCGATCGCCTCCGGGGACTGTTGTTGGCAGTAGAATCCTTCAAAATAAATTTGGCCTCAATCCAATCCGGCCTACACACCTCCAACAGATGATCAAACATTTTAACTGTTGGTGTACTAAACTAACTTCCATAGTCCAACACTGCGTCTTCATCCTCCTGAGTACCTTTATTAATCCTGCATCCTCGGCTGTCATGGCTTAAACGTCCACACTTGAAGCAAAAATTCTGTAATCTTTCATATCTGATAGTAACCCATGCTAGACTCTTGTCTCCTCTCGGTACCCAAAATCCAGTGAGAAGCGGGTTGTTAAGATTGATTAGGGACCTCACTCTGAGAAAGCCCTTGTCTAGCTTACCAGCTTCCATCGGTCGTTCATACAACAAAGTTTCCCCAACCGCATCTCCTAAGATATTGGCATTAGATCTGTCAAAAGCCTCCAGAGGGAGACCATGGAACTGTACCCAAAACGGAGTATTATCAAACTTAACATCACTAAGAACCATACAATCCTCCCACACTTGGAGATTGAGTAAGAAACCTTGGATAGACCATGGCCTCCCTTTTAATATTCTTGCAAATTCCTTGCAATCTGCAAACCTGAAAAGGAAAATAAGCCTGCTTCGGTCCAACTCATTAACTTCAACACCTGTGTCTAAATTCCAACCCTTCTTGATCATAGAAATCACGGTCGGAATATTTAAATTTTTTCTTGTGTGGATCATACCCACAAGCGTACCTCCAGACTTCACCTCCTTCCTACTTAGATTCAGAACTACCTTCTGCACATTCTTACTGCTACTACCCTGCCCTTCCTCCAGGCCCTCCACCAGCACCATATTACCACTAATCAGCAACATAAAGGAACACACTTACATATCAGAAAGAAAGGGGAAAAGAAGAGAGGAGAGACGGGAAAGGGGGGGAAGAGAGAAGAGACCGTTGCTCGGAGAACACCGGCCGGAAGGATTCACGAAGAACCAAACTGAGTACCCTCACAGGGAGAGAAAACACTCATGAGGAGAGAGACATATCCTGTAATACCTTCTTCAATGCCAAAACAGACATAATTCTTTACAAATTATTAGCATTCCTTATTTCAAGAAATTACTTCAATAGTGTTTATTCATAACTTGTTCTTCTACCTTTGATTTTCAAACTTTGAGGTTGGTCTGAGATTTTTTTCTACCCGCTAAAAATGAATTCAATTTTTTTACCAAAAAAATCTCCTCCGCGCAATTTTAATTGCAACTTGTATTAGAAGATACTCCCTCTAATTAGGGGTGAAAATAGGCCAAGCCCCTATCAGGCGGCCTACAGCCTGGCCTATTTAGGGCCTGGTCAGGCCTGACCTGTTTGTTAAAAAGGTCAGGCCAAGGCCTATTTAAAGGCCTAAATGTGTAAATAGGCCAAGCCTATTTTATTAAGGTCTAACCTGTAAGCCTTCAGGCTTGGCTTGTTTACACATTAAATAAATATAATTATATTTATATCGTATAAATAATATAATATTTATTATTTTTCATTCTTATATTTTACTAAAAGCTTATATTTATATAGTTTTGATAGACTCAAAGTGTACAAAAGCCTATTTATGGCCTCCAAGGCCTACAATATGAGGCCTTCTTAAAGACCTACATTGTAAGTATGCATTTAAAAAGGCTTCAGGCTCGACCGGACCTGCGTTCAGGCTTAGGCCTGAGCATAAAAAAGGCCTGCGTTCAGGCTCAGGCCTTCTACCACCATTATAGACTCAAGCCTATTTAGCCAAAGCCTGGCCTGGCCTATTTTCATCTCTACCTCTAATCCTTATTATAAAACACCAACTAACAAGTTTATTTGGTTTTTTTTAATAATGCATTTGTTTGTTCCCAAGAAGCATTAATTATTTCGGGCAAAAAAAAGGAGCATTAATTATTTTTTTCTATGTACGTTCATCATTAATAAGGGTAGTAGGTGTGAGTAATAATTAATATGATATTAGAGTTTGTTGCAATTAGCAGCGATAATATTGGAAATTATTTAAAGGGTTAAGGTGCAAAAATAGACAAATGCTTTTCTCAAAAGAGCGTCCAGTAGCAAATACTTTTTTTTGGCGCAAAAGTAGACACGTGGTTACAAAAGTGGAGCAAAATTAGCGTTTGACCGTTAGTTGACCGTTAGTTTGATCAAAAACATTAACATGGATGTTGACTCAGCAAATTTTTTCCTACTTGGCAGTGCAAAAAGAAAGAAGAAATAAAAAAAAATTTCCACACCTCCTTTTATTCCTTCCTTCGTTTCTTCTTCCTCCTTCCCCGTCGCCCCCCAACTCCACGATCGTCGCCCCCCCACTCCACGATCGATCGCCCCCCCCCAACGATCTGCCACCACCCCCCCTGGTTCTTCGCGAGGAAGAAGGGCTCCAAGCTCTCTTCGGTCTTTTCTCTTCGATCCGAACCCCCTCCCCCTCCCTCTTTTCCCTCTTCTTCGTCTTCCCTCTTCTTCGTCTTCGATTTGGTATTGAATTTGGTATTGAATTTTTTGCTTCAGATTTGCTGGGTTTAAATGTTTCAGATTTGCTGGGTATTCGTTTTGCTTCTGGTTTCTGGATATGAGTTTTGCTTTTGGTTTCTGGTTTCATTGTTTTGAGCTTTTGGGTTTTGGATATGATAGAATGATCACCGGAATCTGGGTTTTGCATCACCGGAATCTGGGTTTTGCATCTGGAAGAAGAAGAAGGACTTAACTGAAAATTTTAAAAGTTTATAGAAGGACTAAATTGAAATTTTTGAAATGTATCCGGGGCTGAACTGTAATTTATAAAGCATTAACATCCACGTCATCATCTACGTCATCATTTTCAGTTCAGAAAAAGTCAACTAACGGTCAAATGCTAATTTTGCTCCACTTTTGTAACCACGTGTCTACTTTTGCGCCAAAAAAAAGTATTTGCTACTGGACG
Source organism: Acacia pycnantha (assembly GCA_025563575.1). Lineage (NCBI taxonomy): Eukaryota > Viridiplantae > Streptophyta > Magnoliopsida > Fabales > Fabaceae > Acacia > Acacia pycnantha. The sequence goes on along the minus strand of JAMWYP010000031.1, from coordinate 1,126,330 downwards.
CTCTTTTGAGAAAAACATTTATCTATTTTTGCACCTTAACCCTTATTTAAATTATAGGACAACTTTATTGATTTTAATTGTTTTTGTTGATTTATGTGAATAGTTAGTTGATGAATATCTCTAGTTTTATTAAAACTCTGCAACAATTTATTTATTTTTAAAAAAAGAATATAACAATTTTGAACAAATGTTTTCGCTCCAACTTCTAAGCAGTTTTGGTTCCAGATCGTGCTCCCGAATCAATCTAAGGCCACGTTTACACTTCCAGTTCCTCGTCATGTGGGGCCCACACTAAGTTCACACGTGGCACAATTCTATTCTGCTGTCATAGCTTTCGCTCACAGCTCGTCTAGCCCTTACGCTAATACGCTAACACTCACGGTGTTCGCTTCTCACTTCTCAGTCCCACGGCACCACCACCTCCTCGCTTACTTGGCCTGAGCCCAACACAATAAACACTTTCTTTGTCGATGTCGTCGTCTTATTCTCTATGAATATCTCAATCGCAAGCTATTTAGTAGTTTGAGTTTGTAATTAATCCTCTTTTTTTCAACTCTGAGTCCCAAAACGGTATGCTTTCTTGTAACCTCTCCCCCTCAGATTCGCTTATTTAGTTTTTGCATGCCCTTTCTGTTTAATCAAACTCAAATTGGGGATTTATGTGACCTTTATTTTCTACGTTTGGAATTTTTTTATTTTCGGGGAGGAAAGCGTTGTTTGGTTGCAAATAGGAGAGAAATTTTTAACTTTTCGTATAGAAATGTTAAACCCTTGACCCTTGGTGTACAAATACTTACTGGATTTTAGTTCTTTAGCCGTATTTTCGCGGTTTTATTTTAAAAAAAATCAAACTGTCCGCATGCTTTTAGAGGAGTATTTGTTCTAGTTTGCACTTCATGCTTTACTGAAATTTAAGATTTTAAGGGGTGGACTTTATTTATTGTTGCATGTGTTAATATTGCTTCCAACTTTACAGTGCTGAGAGGTCTGGTGGCTAGAGTATGTTCAATGTGTTTTGATGCTTTATCAATTTTTTTCCTAGCCTAGAACCTATTTATCTTTCTTTATGATTCACGTTGATATATGCAACTCTGTACTGTGTATCTTAATTGCGACGATTTATTCAATATATATGCATCACTGGTACTTTGGTACAGACTAACTATAGTCAGTGATTTAGCCTTATGAATGACACTTGTCTTTTTGGCGTTACATTATTCCCTCCAAGTTTTTGGGGCTAATATAAAAAGTTCAGGTATACTTGTCTCCTTGCCTTTTGAAATTAAGAGTCTCTATTTACTGGATTAATCATTAAAATAACCTGGAATGTTTGCTCTGCTTTGTAGCTGCTTTAACTGCTATAAGTTTATCAGTGATGGAATTCAAAATGAGGACAACTTCATATTGGAACAAGAAAAAAGATTATGTTGCATTAGATTGTTTTGACTACTGTTGGCAGTTAGTGCTATACTGCTACCCTCTATGATGCCTGATGAAATCTATGGATATGCTCAATGTTCTTGGGATGATAGTTATAAATGGATCATAGTTCATTGCCCTTTATTTGACATATACTAAGCAGTTGAGAAAATTTTGACCCTAGTGTGCATCAATATACTTACAAACAGTTTTTTTCGTTCCTTTAGAGTGGGGGAAGGAGACATTGGAGAAGTATATAAACAAAGATGGACCAGCCAAATCCTAATAACAACTGTAATAGCTCTGGGGACATCCCTTTGAAGCGCAAACGAGGTCGTCCAAGGAAATACCCAAAACCATATGCGGAAGAGAATGCCCATATCCCAAATATTCAGAATCTAAACCGGAATCCAGTCAGTGGAGGAAATGCTGGTGCTCCCCCAGGATTTGACAGGGTCAATGGAAGTCAGCCCCATCGAAGGGACCTAGGAAGTGATTTGAATGATCCCATGGTTGGTCAGGTGGTTTCTTGTGTAATCGAGGCAGTATTTGATGCTGGATATTTGCTCAGTGCTAGAGTGGGTAATTCCAATACTACTTTAAGGGGTCTCGTCCTAAAGCCTGGACATTATGCCCCTATTTCGGCTGAAAATGATGTTGCCCCAGGTGTTCCAATGATCCAAAGAAATGAGGTTCCCTTTCCTACAGGAACTCATGTTAAGAAGAACCCTCACCGAAGAGAGAGAAACAAACATTACATCAATGTTCATAGAAACGTGGATCATACGATGAAGGGATCACCCCCTGTCAATCATTCTTCTAGAGGAGCAGTCAGCTCAAGTAATTTGGTTGCTTCTCCAGGAAATAATCATCAGTCAACGGAAAAACAAACCAGTTCTCTACTATCTAGAGGTACTGTTGTCCCTGTTACGCTCCAACCTGTTAATTTACAAAATGGGGTTATGGTTTCTAATCAATCATCACCACAAGTCATGACCCAAACTTCTCTAGGAAGCACACCAAGTGTTGCCAAAGAAATTCTCGCCGAGAAAAACCAAATGCCATTTTCTCAAACTCTAACTACCCAAAATTTGTTCCCGAGAGGGATGCAAAATGAAGATGGTTTGTCGAATCTATCTTCAGCTGAGGTTCAAAGAAAAGTGGAGGCCAAATCAACGAGACAGCCTGGCTTGCCTTTTGAGAATCTGGTTTCCGAGGTTGTTAGGAGAGTCGAAGCTCCATCTGAATCCATAGATACTACTGAGGCTAACAACAGCAAGTCAGTAGAAAAAATGTCTATAAAGGATTCCACCAGTGGGCCGGAAGAGAAAGTTAATGGTGTGGGTCAGCCACTTTTGATAAAGCCTTTACAAGCTGTACAAACTGTTTCTGTGGAGCATTCTGCATCTGCTTCTAGACCTTCTGGAAATAGTGAAGCAGGCGAAAAGATTGACCAATCACAGGTAAAACAAACATTGTATAATGTTGTTACTTTCGCCTTGAATAATAATCTGTTCATTGTCTTGAATCAAGGCACATGTAATTATGACTAATGTACTATGATGTAACAAGGTTTTGCAGGATAACAGAATTGAGGACCAGCCACTCCAAGCAGAAGAAACAGTTTCTGGAAACAAGTCGGATAGCAATTTTAAAGGCAAACCCGATGAAAAAACTGGTCAAGCAGCATAACTCCCCTGGTTTTAAATTTTCAATTGGTTGGTTGATAGATAAGGTTGCCATTATCAGCTATTGCCACGGCATATTTATTTATGGGAAAAGTAGGCAATCCAGCATAATTTAAATATTTAGGGCTTGAATGCTCAAATCTTGAGGATATTGGCTCGGGTTTAGCCTGCATGCCTTGTCAGATCTGTGGAGAAAACTTGATAGTGAACTTTTTTCCTTACAACGCCTTTGATATGTGATTCTAATGTGTATTGAAACCAATTGTACGAATAGTACCTTTCCGTCGTTGAACTGTTATTCTTATTCTTAAATCATTTGATATTACACAATCTATTAATCATATTGATCTGGATTCATCAATTTAGGGATATATAATATATGCTTGATACCGAAAGAGATTCATGTGGCGTCGTTAAAAGAATCCTCAACATGTTAATCTTCTCAATCATCACCCACTCTTATTTAGGAATTTCTTTAAAATAGTATCATACAGCTCCAAATGCCATGGAAAGACAGATTTGGGGAATGAGTTGGTACATTTTTTTTAATTAATAATAATTCATACATATCTTCTCATATACTTTACATTTTTGTGTATTAAATAAAAAGGAAGAGATGTACATTAAAGTAATAAATTACTTTAGATGTACCCTCGGCTGTCCTGTGTCATGGAATCATGGGATTGATTCATGATTCATGGGACCTGCTAAACAAAACGAATGAGTTCTACCAGCGATTGCTCCATTTTTTGTTTTCCTTGCGAAAAGGTATCATCAATAAGGAAATGTCTGGAGCAGTGTGGAGATCTCAGTACTTAGCCACATTCGTTGCTCTCATTTGTGGTCCCTGTTAGTGAAATAGATGGATGCATAAATGGGGGAAAAAAAGTAAGAACCATTATTCCTCTAAATTTCAAACGCCATATTTAGAGTGAAAATAAATGTAAACTCTAGAAAAAATAGTGACTGATTTGAGGAAATCAACTGCCTATGATATAAAGCTTGAGAAATCATGGTGCAAGTTTAAAGAAATTGACCCTGTTGCAACATATTTTACATTATATGGAAAAATGTCGAACATAGACAAAAACCAAGATCAAAACAAATCTTGATCATACCTCTGTTCACTGATGAAGCAGAATCAACCATGCTGCTCCCAATATTTGGGCATTCATGTATGCGGACTTTGCAAAGCTCTTTTGAGGGTAGCTTGATTCCAACATCAACAAGATTCTTCAATTCCTCAAGTCTTAATTCTTTCAACTTTTGAAAGAAGAGTGGCTCACCATCTACAGGATCTGTCTCATTACCATGTCCAAAAATCTCCTTTAACTGAGGAGCATCAACTATGATTAGACTGCTTAGTTGGGGAAGATTTCTAGCGATGACAGTAGAGAAAAGGCTTTTCAACTTGCTGCATCGCCTAACCTCGATTCTCGTAAGTTTCGGAAACCACGTCTGAGCAATGGATACATTATCATATTTTCCATCCTCTGCAACAATTTCTTCCAACTCTTCACAGTTTCCTATATATAGTTCCAGTAACTCTGGCAGGCATCTCTGAATAATTGAAGTAAAGATGGATTTTAGCTTTCTGCACCTACTCACAGTCAAATACTGGAGATGTTGAAGCCTCAGAGTTTGTGTTAAAGTGGAAGCGGTCCATATGAACCTCAAATCATGTACATTTAGAAAAGACAGCTTTTCTAATTTTGAGTTCAAGAAGCATTCCTTGCCAAGGTGGGTTTCCTGTAGAGATAGAAGATGAGAAAATTTGACTCAATTTATAGTTGAGACAATAAGTTACAATAAAACTTTTTATTCTTTTCGGAGTCAATGAATGATATGAACCACATTTATACACTATTAGTTATTACCAAAATAAAAATAAATGCACCTAAAGTATGTATGGCACAGACTGCAGCCAAATTGATGAATATATGTTTTTTGCATATTTTAAAGTTATTTTGAATGGAAATTTTTTCCCGTATTAATGTCTATAGATTCATCATTTTTTTTTTCTTTCAATTTTCATATCAAAATCAATTCAATGGCATTTCATGAGTAGCATGATACAGTTTCATCATATGCAGATTTGAAATTTTTTAACTACATGCCACTGGTTTGATTGAAAGAAATTCTTGAAAATAAATACATTGGAGAGAAGATCAGTACCGTATTTGGAGGAAGTTGTCGATTCTCCAAAGCAAAATTCAAATTGTTGGGAGATGAATTTGTGCTCAATCTAGGACAATTTCTCCATGTTAGCTTCTTAAGACATTCCCAGCTTAAATGATAGTTTTCGGAGAAAATCCCAAGAAGATTTGGGAGACTTTCAAGTTCTATCTCTTCGAGATGAGGAAGCGCCATCTTAGCACTGTTCAGGTAAGATAATTCATCTTCATTGTTGCATTGACCAAAGATATATTTCAGCTTAGAGGCAAGAGAAATCTGCATCTTCCGCAACTTCAGAAGGCCTTCAACACAAGAGTTTGGGAGTATAAATTCTAAGTTGCCACAGGAACTGATGGTAAGCACCCTCAGCTCAGGGAATATCTCATGAGAATTATATGGAATATGAACTGTTACATCCTCTGTATCTGTGCCATCTTCTTGTTCATTATTTATTATATACCTCAATTCTGAGCACTCTTTGATAATTAGATATTCTAGCTTCACCAGAGTCCTAGCAACAGACATCGAGAAGACAGATGTCAAAGTTCGACATTTGATTATTGAGAGCTTCTTAAGACTCTGCATGTTACATGGCTGTGGAAAGATTCTGTGCAACTGGTTGCAACAGACCATCCTAAGAACTTGTAACTTTTCAAAGAAGCAATGCAGAAATGGACCACGCCACAATTCTTTTAAATTATCAATACGTTCGAGGCCTAACTCAACCAGCTTAGGGAGGGTTGCATCTAGCAGGATCTTATCTTCACTATTGGAAGTAGAATCTACAAGGCATTCCAACTCCGAACAAAAATTAAGCAGGAGATGAGTCATCTCCTTCATGCATCCAACAGCTTGAACTGTGGCTGGAAAGATATTTTTGCATCCTCCATGAAGGCCATACAAGCGAACATCAAATGTCCTTTGCAGAAGATACTTAAGAAAAGCATCTGAAGCAGACGGATTAAATCCATTCACATACAGAAGTCTCTTGCTTGATGAAAGCAGTTCAGATGATGGACACCTCATAAGTGGCCCTAAATATAATTTGAACCTCTGCAAATTTGGGAAAGTAACATCACCATCATCCCCAAAGCATTGATAGGGTTCCATAATTCTAGGACTTGAGCAATCGCCGTAGTTGAAGCCGTATAACTCTTCTAGTTGTGAGCATCTTCTTATTACTTCAAGACAAGAATGCTCAATTCTGCATTGTGACAAATCCAGCAACTTCAACTTGTCCAGCATTGTGATTCCATCGGGCAGTTCTTTAAATTTACTATATTGCAAGTCAAGAATCTCAAGTCTTTTTAGGCTTACCACAAAAGAGATATCACCCAAATCCCATCCTACTAAGCGCAGAGTTCGAAGATTAGTCAACATCTGCAATGATTGAGGGAATGAGATGGCCACTTTCTGATAATAATTTTTATTGACCAAAGCCAGAACCTTGAGTTCTTTCAGACCTCGAAATGATTCATCAGATAATTCCAAGGAACCTTTTAATCCCAGGGGAATCGACTGAACAAAAAGATTTATTAGAAGGATCTGAAGTTTTGGAGCATCCAATTGATGAAGAAGCTTATCTATTCCATTATTGTACCATGAAGACAGTGCATAACAATCTTTTATAGCTCCACTTTCTATTGATGTGTTCAGCTTTCTGGCAGGATTTACTATAATAGGTCGATCTTTTGATGCGATCCACAAAGCTACATCACGAACCATGTCATGCATTTTTACATGGTCATTTTTATAGTGAAGGACCTGGTCACATTTATTCATCTCACAGCGCATCAACAGACAAGAATCTACAAGTCTATTAACGTACATTCTCAATCGGTCACTAGCGGAATCAAATGATCCCTCGCAGATACCAAGCCCCACTCCATATTTGATCAAGTCATCAACAAGGATCTCATGATCTTCTGGAAACATGGAACACATCAAGAAAAGCAACTTGATGTCATATTTCAAGTAATCATAACTTAATTTAAGACAACTGAAAGCATCTCCAACACCTTCACCTACATCCACCGGCTTTGAATCTCTCAAACTTTGTAATGCTACCTTCCACTCATCAACTACACTCAATTTTCCTTTTAGGGAGGACCCCACAGTTGCAATGGCAATAGGAAGTCCTTTACATTCCTTACAAACCTCCCGTTGCAGTTGCAAATTGCTCAGCAAGTTGGAAGATAACACAGCATCTATGCCCGCATGCTTTTGGAACAAACTCCAAGCTTCCTCTTCAGATAAGAGATCTAGTGGAATCCTCTTTAGACAGTCCATTAAATTGCACACTTCTTGACGACGAGTGGTTAGAAGCACCTTACAACCCTTGCGATTTCCATCAACGGGAATCCCTATATCCTCAAGGTTGAGCTTTGCCCAAACATCATCCAAAATTATGAGAATACGTTCCCCACTTTGTAATCTAATAGATATCCGCCTTGCTTTCCCTGCTTCAGTTTTTTCATCCAATATCAGGCCCAAAAAATCAATAAGTTCATCTTGAATTTTCGTGACATTTGGAGACTGGGACACGGTGGTAAATAAAACATGATCAAATAGCTTTAATTCTTTTGCTTTTTTACCCACTTCTTTCACCAGTGTTGTTTTGCCAGAGCCTCCCATGCCATATAAACCAATTATATAGCTACTATCATCTTGTAGTGCCTCCAAAAGTTGATCTGCAGCCAGTCTTGTAGACTTAAAATACTCAAAGTTTCCAGAAGAGAAATGCTCTATATCTGGAATTGGGGCGGGGAAGGAAAATGGTTCAAACTGACATTTTTTGTTCAGCTGCATCAAAGCTTCTGTTTTATTTTTCATTTGTTTGCACAGAATGTATCTGTTAATGATATGAAACTGCCCTCGGAAGCAACTGTTGCTGTGGACCAGTATTTCTTGTTCCAGCTTCTCCACCTCTTTTGTGAGTTCCATCACTTCATTCAGCCACACTGGAACAGCATCATTGACTTTTTCTGCTTTATAGGTAGCTTCTTCAGCTCTTTTCTGTATATGCTCATGAGTTGAAGCCAGGGCCTTCTTCTCACTCTCAAGATTCTTCATGATTTTGTTGACACGAAACAAATACTGTCCTTGATGAATAGTCAAATTCACCAGATGTTCTGAGACTTTAGCAGCAATGGAAACAATGATCTCTGTCATCTTAACTCAGTGAACCTGACAAAGGTATCAATTCTAACTGTTATATCCAGAACCCATGGACATGACATGCACATTTCCGAGAATTATTTCTGTAGTGAACCGGGGTTAAAAGGTAAGAACAAAAATCAAGGGGCAGGTTACATTTTTAGCGTGTATATTGTGCAAGGGTAACAGCAACCATTAGAAAACGGGTTAATATGCATATTTTCCCCAAAAGTTTCAAAATATAGTAATGTTATCTTATACTGTTAAAAAACTAACGTCCACCGTTAAAAAAATTGACATTGACGGTAAGGGGCTATTGCTTCGTTTTAACACTTTCAAGAAACACGAACCTCAAAAAAACTTTCAGGTAGCATTTGTTCCTCAACAAAAACTTCCCTAACAAATTCTCACTTGAACCCATTAGAAAACTAATCAAGAGTCGCAAAGTGATAACATAGCACCATCAAAAGTTTTGAATCAATAAACTTTTTGCTTTTCTCTGAGTATAGTAATTAAAAAGACGTTATTACTCGAGAGCCATTCATTTCTAGAGGAAGCAAAATTCTAGCATGTAAACCGTGCGAGGGTGACTAATTGAACTAGAGAAGTTATCAAAATTCAAGAGTTATAAACTACTCTAGTTTTAGAATCGTCGATATCAAAAGACAAGAACACAAAGTACAAAGCATAGTTATACTTACAAAATAAACAAATAACTGACCGAATAAAAACTTTGCAGGTTCAACTGCTCAAGGATGGTGGCGATCCCAATCTCCTCTTCGTCAGGAAGACGTGCTTCTTCAGCTTCAAAAATTGAAGGAGCGAAGAATATAGAGAACTAATTTGGGTGAATTGCGAGAAGGCAAAGAAAGAGTTGAGGTGTGTGATCGAATCAATGGGTGAAATTCAAAGAAATGGTGGCGGATTTACAATGCAGCTTCATCAAAAGGAAGCGTTATTTCCTCTGATTTTCATTGATGGACGTAAGAAAAGTAGGAAGCACTGGAGTGGACTTGGACGACTTGATTTGACCCATACAAAGTAATCCGAATAAAATTAAACAATAATAAAGCTGAAATAATGAGATTTTGGGTCCCTTAATTAAACTTTGTCTCAACTCTCAACTAATCATTAAATTGTGATCTAATATAAGGTTATCAAAGTCACAAATTTAAATAATTTTTTGATAAGGACGTTAACTCAAATTCTTAATATGTAAGAGTTTACTTTTATACTATTGAAAGTATATGATTATGTTTGAGCAAAAAAAAAGTATATGATTATGTAATTAAAATATAAAAATAATGATAAAATTTAAATATATTTCAAATTTTAATAATTGAAATCAAACCTATTAACCTTCATGTTTGTGATTCCCAACAAAATTATTTTTTATAAAATTATATGAAATCATTAAACATAATGAAATTCAAAAAGTTAGTATAAATTTATGAGACAGTGAACACAATTTTATAAACTGAAAACGCCAAAAAAATAATAAATTCGATAGGTAAATTCACGAGTTGAATTTGTAATTAGTATGAAGTTGAAGTGGTCTCCAAGATTGGTTAAAACTAAATATGAAGAACACGGTGGGTATTACCGGATATGATTGGAAATGACTTTTCTTTATCATCTGCTGGCTCTAACGGGGTGATCGAAATAATTGTCAAGCACCCTCTGTGAGCTTCAGATGAACTCACAACAGACCCACTCGAATAGAACGAATCCTGAAGAAATGTGTGGGAGACAAGTAATTGAAATTGATGGCACCTTTTCTCCTTATTTCAGCAGAGTAGGGTGTGATGATGTACTGAAGACAGGAGATAACTCCTTGACCCAGGGTTTTCTTCTTCGTTTGGAGGGTGGAGACCATCTCACAGCTGAGTTATGGGGATGCTTGATGGAACTCAGGAGAGCTTGGGATCGGGCTGCAAAGAATATAATCTTGAGGGGAGTGACTCGGCTGAGGCAATACCTGGTCCTAAATGCGGTTCCTGAAACACATGATGATTGGACAATGCTTTTAGAGATTGGGAACGTGATTCAGTAGAATTGACAAGTTGAGTTCCAAGTTATAGATAGGAATCATAATCTTATGGCGGATTTTCTGGTGAAAAGAGCACTAAATGAAGGCTTCGGCTTCCAAATCTTTGGATCAGAGTCGCTGATGGGATTTTTAGCTATTGCTTCTTAGTTTCTTAGGTGTCTAAAATAAAAGTATGACTTTAAGTGTGGGTTGACACATTTTTCTAAGATGAAAATGTAAAAACAATGAACTTTGTGAGTTTGACAACAATAATATAATCTATTGAGAGATAAATTGTAACATATACTGTTTTAGTATTAAATAAAATATTTTTTTTCAATATATTTAATTAAGAATTATTGTTGAGTGATCTAGTGTCGGTTAGTATCAGTTTATTGTAAATGATTTTGAACTTATGAGGTAAATATGTTTTACTATGTTCTTATTTATAAGTCAATTTCGGTATATTACACATAAACCAATGAAAACCTTAAAAATCATTAACTTTACTTTAAATTTTAATAATTTTACAAATTTACCCATACCAAATATACACAATATCCAATGAAAACAAAGTCTAGATTATAATAAATGAAGAGTAAAATTATATATTCACGTGAAAAAACTTTCTCTCTTTACTTTATAAATAAGACATAAGAGTAAGTCAATAACGATAACAAGAGTTCTCTCTCATGAAGCGAAAAAGAGCTTAAAATAAGCTCTCCTAAACTCATGATTTTACAGATATTCTATAATATAAGTATTTGAGAAGAGTTTTATTTCAACTTCTAAAAAAAAAATTACTATTTTAAATTTTTTTGCATGTTTCCCAAATAAGCATACTCCCTGCTATCCAAAATTAAACCACTTAATTTAACCAAGAAATAGAAGTTAATTCATTAAATTTGTCCTACATTGAAAAAAAAAAATTCCAACTTTACTCATTACCAAGTGAGGTTTTAAATGAGAGAAAGAAATACAATGAGTCATATTAAAACATTAATTATAGGGATACAATTAACCTAAGAAAATTAATTACTCTAAGTGTCTTATACTATTGAGTATCAAATCATAATTTTAGAAGCGACTAATATTATAAAAAGAGGAATTAAGAGAGCATCAATTAATTACAAGTAGAGTCGGGAAAACAAAGTAACAGACTGAGCTAGTCGAGCCGATCCATTTAGGCCCTGAATTTGTAAAGGCCAGACTTAAAATGTTTGCCTCAAAAGTGAAAGCAGGTCTAAAAGGATCGGCCTTTTTAGGCCCTTATGTTTTTTTATTTTTAAAAATTATTTATATGATAACAATATTATTGATTTTTTATAATTTGTTAATGATGTTACAAATATTTAGTTATTATTATCTTTAGAATTAATTTTCATAAGAACATATTGTATAAAGAATCCTAAAAAAAAGTTTATAAAAGATATTTCTTATTCCATAAGTATTCTTACTAACTTTGTATTTTTTGACTTCTTTTATAGTGATTGTTTTGTTCATATCTTATGTTGTTTATTTTGTTGACTACTTATACTTTTCAAAACATATTTATAAGAAGTGTTTTTTATTTTGTTAAGTCTTCTCATTAATTATTTGTAATTGTAGTATGTGAACAATAGTTTGCCTTTGATTTTAAGTTAGTGATTGTGTTTGTTTATTATATAATACGTATCGTTTACGCTTTAATTTTGACAACGTTTATGTGTTAAATTAGGACTTTCATTGTTCTAATTTTATTTCTTTAAAAAAAGTTGAAAAAAAGTAAAAGATTGTTAAAATAACTTCAGCCGTAACCCTAATGCTAAAGAGATGGGCCTTGAAAAAAGAAAGAGATGGGCCTTGAAAAAAGACTATTTTTTTAGCAGGCCCTTTTAAGCCTTTGCCCATGTAGGGCCAACCCTTTTCACCAGCTTTAATTATGAGGGTACAAGGGGATCAACTTATTGGCAAATTGCCAATGTGAGTTGGCATAGATGGTAAGGGATCCAGGACTAGGCCATTGGGTCGTGGGTTCGATCCCCTTTGCCGTCGCTGTGACTCCTTTGGTAGGCGATCTCGTAAGTCCCCAGTAAGTGCTCATAGAGCCCGGGGCCGTGCCCTGGCCTTGATGGGGGACTGATGTCGAACCCCTCCAAAACTTTTTTTTTAGCAAAAAAAAAAAAACATTGGCGAATTTCTAACACTAGAGTAATATTTTTCAGGGTTAACAATTTGGGCTGGATAGGCAAGAGCAACCCAAAAACCGGCGACTCGGTCTTAGGCGGACCCACCTATTAGACAAGGGGGGCAAGTGCCCCCTTGAATTTGGAGATTTAAAAAAAAAATTAAAACATGTTTGAATGATTGTCCACCCTTAATATATCAAGACTGCACTTTGTAATCGGATGTGGATGAATGGTTGAATGATTATTTAGTGCCTTATATTGAAAAATATGTATTTGATAGCATTGATAATAAGATAATTATGATGAAATTCTAAAAAATAAGGCCTAGAAGGATGACATTGTAATTATTTTTGTTGTTATATACTTTTGTTATTAAAATATATGTACTTGAACTTATTGAGTGCCCACCCTTCATTGTAATTTATGTAGTTGCATTTCTAACTGCACTTAGCCTTGCTTTTCTAAATGACAGGTTTGTAAAATAATCACCTCTCTTATTACATCATCAGTATTCATTTGATTTCATGAATATTTTTTTGATATTTTTTTCTTTTCTTGTTTATATTCTTTTGTTTTTTAATGTATTTAGAACTTTCCTTTAAAAAAAAAATTTATTGTGCCCCCCTTCTGTAATTTTCTAGATCCACCCCTGGACCTGGCCATGAAACTAGTCTCGGAAGGTCCTAACCTGATTTTTTGCATAACCCAATGTGACCTGGGCAACATGGGCAGGTTGCTGGGTTGACCTAGTTGCTTTTTTTTAAAAAAAGTTTGGGGGAGATGACAATATTAATTAAAGTTAATGATAATTTTTTTGCTGATAACTATTAGTGTAATAATTAAAGGATTGTAGGTATGAATGAATATAAAAAAAGAGTCTCAATGTAGAATCTTCTATAAAAAAATGTCCCTAGAGATCTCAGTGACATAGATTTCAAATGTGAACTTATGTTAGTGATAAGTTATAGACTAACCATTGACAATATCATATATGTTAACTAAAGTAGCTCTCGTTGGGAAGTGTGTATGATTATATTGATAAGTCATAGAGTGGTCATTGACAAACTCATCTATGTTAACCAAATTAGGTCTTATTGACAGATGTAAGTCACTATATTAATAAGTCATAGAGTGACCATTGACAATTCCATCTATATTAGCTATACAACTTATGTTAACAAGTATACATGCCTATATTAACAAGTTATAGAGTGACCATTGACATGCCCATCTATGTCACTAAGGCTTCTAGGATTTTTTTTATAGAGAATTTTGTACTACGACTTTTTTGATATTTTTTCTGATCCTTAGAACTTGAGTGAGATTTTCCCAACTTTTTATTCATAAGTAGTAGGGGTGTTCTTGGGATGGGACGGGATCGGGAAACCCAATCCTGATCCTGTCCCAAAGAAGGGTTTAGGAAGGGAAATCAATCTCGATCCCAAAAATTTTCTTTCCAGACCAGGATGGGGTTTCCCAAAAAATTTTGCTTTTTTTATTTTAAAAAAAAAACTGTAATGATTTAGGCCCAATTTTGACGTGAATTGGACCCAACTTCTGGTATTTCCTTTAGAATAGCAAAGATATAAATATCAAACTGTACCAATTAGTTCCATACACTTGTATCAAAAAAAAAAAAATCGGCTTTCTCGGCAGAAGAACCATTGATTCCCAACAATGAACGACATCAAAGGACAACTTTGTCCGACACGGAGTCCCTCGGCTTCTGGAGGAGGTCGGGACATCCCACATGCCGAGCCAGACTTTCGATCTCTTCAAGCCGGGATGCTTGCGATAATGAGACGGGTGGACAACATAGACAAGCGCCACACCCCTTCACTATCAGCGAGCGAAGAGCCGCGGGAGAAAAACGGACCACGAAACCCTTTCCGGCGAGGACCTGGAAGATAAAACTTGGAGAGAGGACGACGATGAGCTCGGCTCATCGCACCGACAGCAGAAGGCGGAAACCGTCAATGCTTAAGAGGGCCAATAGGAGGAACCAAAAACCGGGATGAAGAGGGTCGACCTCGGCGAGGAACCATCGAAGTGACTGTGACGATTCCCCCAAGTGGTTTCCAGCGACGGGAGATATGTCCACCAAATGCACAATAGCTTTTTCTCGAAGGAGATCAGAACGCCCGATTTCTGAGAAAAGTGAATTTGGGCGAGTTGACAAAGTATGATGGCACACAAGACCCGACGACTCATTTAGAAGACTTTGACGTTCACATGTCGGTTAGAGGTCTCAAGAACCAATCGTGCCCCGGATCTTAGCCGCGACGTTAAAGGGGCAGCGTTGAAATGGCTTCAACTCTTCCCTTTGGGTCGATCCACAACTTTTTGAAGACTGGCGAGGCCTTTGAGTTGCCAGCGACTAGCAAACGGCAACCAAAATCCCAGTATTCTCTCTCCAAATCGGAAGGTGGCCAGGAGAGCTGCTCCAAAGTTACCTTGGCCAGAAGCTGATCATGCGGTATGCAGAGTGCGTGGACTTAACGAAGACGTACAATGTTCACTTATTGGTGGACGGCCTCGATAAAGAGTCCCTTTGGCAGAATCTTTTTAAAGGAAGCGGGCAAAGAATCTCAATGACTTCATATCCCGTTCAAAAGAAGTATTTGGACGTCGACGGAATACGAATGGCAAACAATCCCAATTCGGCGCGGACCAAGATAGAACCTCCTCCCCGTATGGTCGAGACTCTCTGATAACGAGGAATAGGGATTCCCCGGAGAAGGGAATGAAAACAGAGCAAGTGGACGGGATCAAAGCCGAGGGGGAGGCCTCCTCAACACATCTGTCCGCGAGATAACAGCGCTGCACGGAGTTGCTCACTTAGGTTCGAGTAGTGGACGGCGTTTGAGAATTCTCTTGCCCGGATCCGGGACAAAGCAGGCACCAGGATCGAGCTCAGCACTACATTCGGGCCTTGCTACGACTGCTTGTAGGAGTGCTCACGACTTATTTCTTATGGGGATTCCTCCACAGCCGACTTAATTTTGGGCTCTGGCAGACATAATTTGGTCTAAACTCCTCAAGCTTATCGCTTGAGTCACTGGAGAACTTGGATTTAATCAAATCACAGGACCTGTAGAGTCCCGCCATCAATTATTGACATCGGAGTATGCTAGGAGAGTACTGGTCATGCTAATATTTTCTATTCCGTGTTAGGATAAGGCACGCGTGCTTCTTGCCAAAGACATCGGAGCGGATCAGTCGGGGAAATCAACCACCGCGCAACCCCCACGAGACTTAATTGACCAATTCCCTTGGGAGACCATCGAAGGAAGATCCTTTCGGCGAAGGAGAACCATTGAAGGCCAAGAATGTCTTCCGACATCAAGAGACAAACACCTACTCTCTTTGTCTCCACACGAAGGGGAAAGACCGTGTGCTCGGTGAGGGGAGGAGCCACAACTCCTTTTCTTTTTCTATCTTGATCTACATTACCGAGGCTTGGGATTCGATTTCGGTGCTTCCGAATTTCAAATGGCAACCCACTTCCAATTTCCGAGCAAAGCGCCCGCCCAATTACACCCCAATGGATGGGGTTACACGATTGCCTTTGAGAGGTTTAAGACGAGCCTTGGACTCGCCTTGCACCAGGGCTAGGCGCTTCTACTACGGCGGGAGCCCCCCCCGGACCTCTCGCGCGGGGAAAGAACCGCGAGGAGACTCAAGAAATGTGGACATCCCATCGAGGAATAGCCAATCGGCGCTTGTTTACCCAGTCCACGACTCTTTCAAACGCTCAAGGGCAACTTTTCAAAGTCGTCGCTAAAGCAACGGCACAACTCCTTGGTTCCTCAAAAGCCCGATTCTGCGAAAAGTCGATTTGGGAGTTTAATTTGTATTGGTGTCAAGATCACCACAATGTGTCCCCCTAGCGCCTATAAGGTGGAGCGTTCCATCTGCTGGAGGCACAAAAGGAAAGCCATCGATGCCATAATAGACCACGTTAGACGAATTTGGCATCATAACTTGGGGCTCCTTAGCGGCCCAACATCGGAGGGGAGGCTCGTGTCAGATAAGATGGCGGCGGGGGCCGTCACACGACATTTCTGTTATTTAACATGCGGCGCAGTGCGCGTCTTAGCATCACGTATTGATCAAGTCTTTGCTTTCCTAGTAGCTAACTTGGTGTATGTGTTTTGTGCGAGGGCTCAAAGATGAAAGAGCGCAATATCTTTCCTCGGGATCCCAGAGCCCATGCCAAGGGGAGAGAAGAGGTCGCCAGGACGCGGCGACCAAGATCCGAAGGTCGGAGAGTCTTCGAAGACAGGCCGAGGGAAATTCCGGGGAAAGAAAAAAAGAGCCGAGGTGGCAAGTTTGATCACGAGAAATATTCGGCCACGACGGTATCAGCGGAGCAATGGGCGGTGGCGGAGATACTATGAGCCAGCGAAGGAAATACCTTCGAGAAGTCTGTCCGTCGTGGGACCGACCAAAATTCAAGGAACATCACTGCGAGGTAGCACGGCCGCCTTTGTTTTTCACAAGCGACGACCTCAGGGACGTTGTCCCAGCCATCAAGATGGGCTAGTGATAACCGGAACAGTCGTCAGCTGCCGAGTCAAGCGGATATTTGTGGATGCCGGTAGCTCGGCCGACATACTAAGGCGGGAGGCGTTCAAAAGAATGAGCACAGACCGGGACGACTTAAAGCCTTGCAAGACAACCCTCATCGGGTTTAATGGAGAACAATCGCGTCCGAAGGGTTTTATCGACCTCGAGGTTCACCCTTGGAGTCAAAGACGCCTTTAAGTCAGAAAGAGTGCGGTTCATAGTGGCCGAGTTCGTTTCACCTTATAACATAATATTGGGAAGGCCAACCATTCACAAGTGGGACATGTTGGTATCTACAAAGCATCAAAAGCTCAAGGTGATAGGCAACCAAGGAACCGTGGTCACGGTAACTGGGGATCAAAAAGAGTCTCGACAGTGCTATTTTGAAACCGTCGAGTGGGGAGGGCGGATCTTCATCGCAGCCCCAAAGAAGCAGCTATCCGGACCGTTCGGACCGGGATTCTCCCGAACTTAGAAGTAGTTTGGAGGACTTCCTGAAGCAAAACAGGGATGCCTTCGCCTGGGATTCATCTCAGGTACCTGGAATAGACCCAAAATTTTGTTGTCACAAGCTAGAAGTCTATCCGGGCTCAATCCCAGTGTCGCAGAGAAAGAGGAACCACGGACCAGAAAAAAGGAAAGCGCTGAATCCAAGAATTGCTTGAAGTCGGATTTATTCGGGAAATACAGTATACAACCTGGTTATCAAATGTGGTGATGGTAAAAAAGCCAAACGGGAAGTGGAGAGTTTGTACAGATTACAAGAACTTGAACAAGGTATGCCCGAAGGACTCCTACCCAATGCCAAACATCGACCAAACTATTGCTACAATGTCATGCCTTTCGGATTGAAGAATGCGGGAGCTACATATCAAAGGATGATGAATAAGGTCTTTGCAGACCAGATCGGCCGCAATGTGGAAGTGTATATAGATGACATGATCGTCAAAACCCTGGACCAGCAACGTCATATACAAGACCTGGAGCAGACATTTGCCAAACTCAGAACCTACAGAATCCGACTGAACCCGGCCAAATGTGCCTTTGGCGTCACGAGAGGGGTTACAATTGAGCATTCGTTGCATCTCAACTTCCCAACTTCGAACAATCAAGCGAATACGAGGCCTTGATAGCGGGCTTCTTCAAGCCAAGGAAAATGAGGCCACAAGAGTTAAGGTTTTCACCGACTCCCGGCTTGTGGCGGCTCGGATCGAGGTACGTATCAGGCTAAAGGCCCACTAATGGCCAAGTATCTCCTAAAGGCTAAGGACTTGATGTCAGGTTTCGATGAAGCAAGCTGTTACTCACATTCCCAGGAGAAAACGCAAGAGCCGACATTTTATCAAAATTGGCAAGCACTAAGCGGGCCGGTTGTCATCGCACGGTTGTCCAGCAAAATCTCGAAGATCCGGTATGCATGATGGCTATTTCGGTCGAATCATTGGAAAAAGCCGATAGAAGACTACCTTGAACGTGGACTCATCCCAGACGATGCAATGGAAGCAAAAATGTTGATTCGTGACGCGGCCAAGTACACAATGGTGGAGGATCAAAGACTACTTCACCAAGTGGATTGAGGCCGAACCTCTCACAACGATCTCCTCGGCTCGTGTGCAGCGATTTGTTGAAGTTAATATAATTACGCGGTTCGGAGCACCAGCCGAGATAGTAACAGACAACGGAACTCAGTTCATGGAGTCGGATTTCGTGATTTGATTTATGAATACGGAATACAGCATCACTTTGCTTCCGTGGAACACCCGCAGTCCCGGGTCACCTCCCATTGTCGGGATATTGCAATGAAGCAGCTGATCGCGGCTCGTTATAACAAGAAGGTTAGACCAAGAAGATTCCAGCCCGGTTGCTTGGTACTTAGAAGGGCCGACATCGGGAACAAGAACTCCAAAGACGGCAAGCTTGCGGCTAATGGGACGGACCTTATCGCGTTCGGGAAACTCTTGAGAGAGGAGCTTACATTACGGAAAATTTGGATGGAACCCCTATCAAGCGAACATGGAATGCGGACAAATTAAAGGCATATTTCAGTTAGGCTTATCTTTTGTTTTTCTTAAAGCATCGTTTTCCATTATGTTCTTTGTTCAACGTTGGCTGCTGGCTTTTCCCTTCGCAACAATTGCTTTGTCGAATATGAATGAAACTCTCGTTCGAGGTATCTATTGAATTCCAAACATTGTCTTTTTCAAGATTCAATTGTTATTAGCTTTTCAATTTGAAGAAAACACGTACTGATAGCTATCGCAGCCCAGACACGCTAATTTACTCCGGGGTATCAATAGAAAATGTCATGCCGACCCTGATCAGGTCAAAATGCTCGGACGCTATCGGGACAAAACCGAACCTGGGCAGGTGGCAATTTTCATTTACCTTTGGATGACCGGTTACAATACCGGAATTTTATAAAACAGTGCAAACACTAGCACTTTAAAACATCATGGTCTTATGACCAAAAGCGCGTTCGCGGATTCTCGCCTATTTTCATAAGACCTTGGCCGGTCGACCGCGATAAGCGGTAAAGTTATATTTTAATACGATGCATTATGGTTGCTAAATTACCATCTATTGTTAATCGTAGCCAAAAATGGCCATATTGGCCAATCATTGATAAAGTCATGGCCGGTAACACAACCGGGCAGATTATACAAATTACAAAGAAAAAAAGAGAGAAATCAATCCATGTGCTTGGGGGCGGTCGAGACTTCCTCACCCTGCTCAGCCTCCAGCACGGCCGCATCGCCATCTATCCGGGTCTCGGAGCCTCCGCGGACAGATGTGTTGAGGACGCCTCCCCTCGGCTTTGATCCTGTCCACTTCGGCTCACGAACCCGTCCTCTCAGCTGTCATGGCTTTCAACTGCTCTTCGCTTCTAGCTTGAGCCGCCTTAAAGCCTTCAATTATTACATTGGAGTCCGCCAAGAGCCCCTCGGTCTCTTTTAGTTGAAACTCCACTTTCTCCAGCTGAACCTCACGAGCCTGGAACTCGTTCGAAGCGATTTGCCATTGTTTCAGAGCTTCATCGCGGTCTGTTCGGGCACGCTTCAGCTCCGCGGCAGCCTCCGCATATTTGTGGTTGAGGGTGAGAAAAGATTGGGTCAAACCAGCACCTTTCAGGAAAGCATTTCCCAATGCCTGGACTTCTCGTACGTCTACTTCCCGGAACCGGGGTATCAAGCAAGGAGAGGGGCTCGGCGTCGGTCGACTTAGGAGGCGGCGATTTCGGGGTAGGGAGGCTCGGATAGGACAGACGGGGCTGGCTTCGGTTGCGGGCTTGGACGACTCCCGACCTTAAGCTTCTTTGGCTCGGCCTGCTCGAAGACTCTCAGGCCTTCGACTTGCCGCGTCCTTGGCCGACCTCTTTCTCCCCTTGGCGTGGGCTCGGGGATCCCGAGAAAGATATTGCGGCTCTTTCATCTTGAGACCTGCACGAAACACATACACCATGTTAGCTACTAGGAAAGCAAAGACGATCAATACTGTACTAAGACGCGGCACAACGCCGATGTTAAATAACAGAAATGTCGTACTCGGCCCTGACGCCATCTCATCTTGACGCTGAGCCTCGGCCCGATATTGGGCTACTAAGGAGCCGGCCCCAACAGTACCGTTCGCTCTAACGTGGTCTATTATGGCATCGATGGCTTTCCTTTCAGGCTTCGGCGAGATTGGACTGCTCCACCTTATAGGCGCTAGGGGACACATTGTGGTGATCTTGACACCAATACAAATTAAACTCCCGATCGACTTTTGCGAGTCCGGCCCTTTGAGGAACCAAGGAGTTGTACCGGTTTTAGCGACGACTTTGAAAAAGTTGCCCTTGAAGCGTTTGAAAGAGTACGAGGCTGGGTAAACAAGCGCCGATTGGCTATTCCCGAATGGATGTCCAGCCCTTGAGCTCCGGCGGTTCTTTCCCGAGAGCGAGAGGTGTGGGGGCTGAAGAAGTAGAAGAACATAGAAGTGGTACAAGGCAGTCCAAGGCTCGGGCAAAACCACTCAAAGGCTTGAGCACACGAGGCTCTTCCTCTTCAGGGAGACAAAGAGAGTAGGTGTTTGTATCTAGAACTGGAAGACCTTCCAAGTCTTCCATGGTCAACTTCGACCGATAGGATAACACTTCTCGGGTAACCCAAGGGAATTGGTCAATTAAGTCTGTGGGGGCTAGCGCGGTTTGCATTTCCGGACTCGACTCAGCCGCGTGGGAAGAAGAAGACGACGCCATTATACCTAACACAAATAAAAATATAAGCAAGATCAGAATCTTCCTAGCATACGATGTCAATAATTGAAGGCGGGACTCTACGGTTGTGGTAAGATTAAAATCCAAGTCAACGGGACTCGGCGATGAAGCTTGAGGAGCCGGGACCAAATTATGTCGGCGGAGCCCAAAATTAAGTCGGCCGTGGAGGAATCCCCACAAGAAATAAGTCGTGAGCACTCATACAAGCGGTCGTAGCAAGGCCCGATGTAGGAATCAACCTCGGCCCTAGGACCCGAGCTGGCCACTTTGTTAGGCGGCTATTCGGAAGGCCGGAGAAGCGGACACGTCGAAGCTCGGGTTAAACACCCTTGGATTAGGAAGAAGCGGGAAGGAAACATTCGGACTTCCCTAACCGACGATGCATCGTCTCGGATTTTCGCCGCCCACCACCGAGAAGTTTTCCCTTGCCTCCACGGTGATCGGTTAAAGCAACGGTTTGCAACGTTGGACGGGAAGATTCATCGCCCCAAAGCCACCAACGGCTTTTTCCCTTGACGGTGTGGCGTAGTTCCGCCAGTTCTTCGGGGGTCATATTCTTTATGTCCTTCGACATTGGGAGCCACTCTATTAAAGGTATTAACGAAAAGGAAACGGCTCACTCGAAAAACAGGGGGAGTTTTGCACAAATGAAGGAACTGAAAACAGGACTACGCGAAAATCCACTCAACAAGGGAATCTACCCAGAATTTCAACTAAATACAGACGCAATCTTATAGGGAAACGGCAGATCAGAGCAGAACAAAAGAAAGAGGCAAGGAAACAAGAATACCTACCTAAATATGGAGATTATCAATTAAAGTTGTGGAATGAAGATGGTTCACAAGACAGATTATCCTCCGGAAAGCGAGAATCGTCGGGAGAGAAGTTCTTCAAAACAACTTTGGTAAAATGGCAATGAAGGAGGCTTGGCGGGTATAAACCTTTCGAAACCCAATCGACGGGGGCAAAAGCGCCTTTTCCATTCGTTAGCAAGGATGACGTGACCTTTTCATTTAATGCGCGTCGTCGGGCATTAATTACGCCAAGAGCCGTATAGGCCAGCACCCCCTCAATTCGGCTTCACGACAGGTCGAGGACGCCCGGTGACATAGGCAAATGATAACATAGAAGAGGAATCGACAGCAGAAAGCACCCGGGCACAAGGGGCAGGGTTCACAGTCAAGTATCCCGGCTCACCGGTTAGGCTAATCGGCCTACGAGAAAGGACCCGCATTTGGAGTCTTCGACCGTGCAAGAAGCGATCCCGGACCCCGGATGGTCGAAGAACAACAAAATTTAAACAAACATAACCCGGACCACATGTCTGGGGGCAATTCAACCAGAAGACTTGTAGTTCCGAGGTTGTTTGAAACTCTGATAGACACCTTATCAAAGTAAGACGGGGGGGGCAGCTCCGATACAACTAGAGGATCCAGCAACATGTCCACCCCGGTTGACCAGAGACCTGGACAACCCGGCTGGGGGGCAAGGATATCATGTTACTTCGCGATCAACAAAGACTCGGACTTCAACAAAGACTCGGACTTTCGTTCTTCAGTCAAGCGAACATCTAAACTCGGCTGCTCAAGACACGAGCAGCCGAGCTTGGGGCAACATTTACGGACCTAGTCTAGGCCCATTATCTCACCGGCTAGTACGGGGGCAACCCACTATCCGTGGGACCCGGCCATGACCTTGGACATGCACCCACGACCACGGACATGCACCCACGATCCACGGACATGCGCACACGATCCCGGACACGCACATGACACGTACGGTGTGGCGGCCAAGGGACTAACTAACCGGGTATACTCTATATATACGAGAGGAAGGAGACGGGCGCCGGTACATTCATTCTAAGCCACGACTTATCTACATCCAGTCACACGGCACACACACCCCCTTAGGCGAAACGCACGCTTGTGTATGCCGTGATCATACCCTCTCCTGAACGCTTGTCCCATAAGCATACGGGAAGGGCACACAGATCCTATATCAAATCACCGGACCTTCAATAGGCCGGACATCAGAGTTCTACACCAGAACAACTTGTATCAAAAAAAAAAAAAAAATAGTTCCATACAAATATTTAAAGCAAATTAAAATTATAAATTCATCGAAATTCTAAAAAATGCAATATATTCGAGGATAGTTTTAGATATTAGATAATTAAAAAAAAATACAATATGTATATTTAAAATCAGGAAGTCCTAATCCCGATCTCGAATACCACTTTGGTCCTATTTATAAGTCCAGTTTGACCAAAAAATTTGGTCCTATTTATAAGTCCATTTTGACCAAATAAATGAGATTGTGACAATTTTGCCCATATTAATGATGATGAAAGAGATTAGCTAGCTATGTTGGGAAGAGAAAAAGATGAGAGAGATTTGACAATAAATTTTAAAAGGTACCCATTTATAAATAAGGGTAAAATTAGAAATTTACTCTATAATCATTGAGATACTAAGTGGTATAATTTTTCCCAAATTTTTCTGTCCCGAAAATTTCGGGACAGGATTTTATCATCCCAATTTGTTTAGATCCGGGACGGGAAGATCAAGAAAGGAATCAAATAAATTGGATTCATAACTTGCATTTAAGAAATACTTTAGAAAAGCTAAAACATATTTTTACATAAAAATAAATTTAACTAATTTTTAATATTTTTGATTAATATTAGATTTAAAATAGGAGAGAGTATAATTTTTTATTTGGTAAATATCCCCCCTTAAGTTATATTTGATCAAGCCATGAAAAAAAAATCATTATTAGATGTCAAGCACTAATATTTAGGAGAATTACTAGGAGGTTTTAATAAAATAATTTAATAATAAACGAATTCTTTTTTTTTTGGTGTGAACCAAGGTATCCCCACAGCCGGTAGCCATGGGATTAATCCTTCGCCCCGGGTAAGCGCACAAAGCGGTAAAGAGCTAGCCACGGGATGCTTTCCATTCACAAGAGTTGGGGATCGAACCCCCAACCACTTGCTTAAGGGACGAGATGCTCAACCATCACGCCCACCCGTCGTGGTTATGAAAGCGAGAATAGCAAGAGTAACGTAAATGACAATAAAGATGACCCAAAGTCTTTGTTCAATTATTAAAGGCCTCGTTGCGTGTTACTTTACCGGTTTGCCCTTTACTTTTTTATGTCGTCTTTTAATAATAATGATTTAAAAACAATAACGAGGAAAAAATAAAAGGTAGGATATATGATACGTATAATATAATACAAGTGATAACTTTAGCCGTGAAATTATATTAATATAAAAGAATTATAACATTAAGATTCTTCTTCTTTCAAATGAGATCCAATAATGCATAGTAATGTCGCTCTCAGTCAAACAAAAAAAGTTGAGGTAAAAAAAAGTCAAACAAAACTTAGGAAACAAGTTTCTGGCGACAATTTTGCGTTTTTGCTGGATGTAACTTTTGACTTTTAAGACTCTTATTTCTTTTACAAATTTTACGGGGAAAATATGTTCATTTATTATTACTTCTCAGATAAAATTAGTTTATTTTTAAAAAAATTAAGAAAATTAAATAAATCACTTAATTATATCATATGTTCTATGTTACGGATTTATATAAGGCCCATATTCTGCTGTATGGCCCAACAAGGGGCAATCCACATGGCACAGATATGACGCCACATCACTTGGGCTTTGAGGCATAGAAGCCCACAGTTCAAACCCTAAACCTAAGGTAGCCTCTATATATAGCGGG
Organism: Acacia pycnantha; assembly: GCA_025563575.1. Taxonomy (NCBI): domain Eukaryota; kingdom Viridiplantae; phylum Streptophyta; class Magnoliopsida; order Fabales; family Fabaceae; genus Acacia; species Acacia pycnantha. The sequence continues at coordinate 1,101,140 of JAMWYP010000031.1, read as the reverse complement.
TTAACCCTAAAGGTACATCATCTCTTCTACACGGTCTATGCTCCGGCTAATCACATACAGCCGTCACAGAGCATACGACCACCCCCTTAGGCTAAACGCCTCCTCTAATCCTCGAACTACGTGGACTTTGATCCCTCTTCAGGGTACGTAGGCCCTAGGAATCGCTCCTAGGTCAAGTCCCAATCAACACCAACATCCTAGCCCCTCAGGGCTAGACAATCTGTGTTCTACACCAGAACAGTGGCGCCGTCCGTGGGGACCGTAAATTTCGATTCCTACGACCAACGATGGTCAATACCAGAAGCAGCAGTCAGATGCCTTTGCACGGGCAGTTCCTGAAAATCCACAGCAGCAAAATCAAGAATCGTAGCAGCCTCTGAAGGGATTCAGAGAAACAATTGTTGTTTGAGCAACGACTTTGGTTTTGAACTTCTTCACATGGGTTTTCTTTTAACTCTCCATGTCTCTACATGACGAGAAGATAGTTGGAAGGATCACCAGGATCTCTCTTTGGGAATTCTTTTAAGAGAGGGTGTGTATCAGATAAGCTGGGCAATTGAGCAATGTGGAATGAAGAGTCTCATCCTCTCTCCTCAAGGATCGTCATCCTCTCTCCTCTCATTGGATAAGTTGGCAATTGAGCAATGTGGAATGAAGGAGTCTCATCCTCTCTCCTCAAGGATCGTCATCCTCTCTCCTCTCATTGGATAAGTTGGCAATTGAGCAATGTGGAATGAAGGAGTCTCATCCTCTCTCCTCTCATTGGATAAGTTGGTAAATTGAGCAATGTGGAATGAATGATTCTCATCCTCTCTCCTCAAGGATCGTCATCCTCTCTCCTCTCATTGGATAAGTTGGCAATTGAGCAATGTGGAATGAAGGAGTCTCATCCTCTCTCCTCAAGGATCGTCATCCTCTCTCCTCTCATTGGATAAGTTGGCAATTGAGCAATGAAAGATTCTCATCCTCTCTCCTCAAGGATCGTCATCCTCTCTCCTCTCATTGGATAAGTTGGGAAATTGAGCAATGTGGAATGAAGGATTCTCATCCTTTCTCCTCAAGGATTCTCATCCTCTCTCCTTGGGAACCCAGTAGGATTCTCTTCCCCTGTATCTCCACCATGGGTTTTCTTTTTCTGTTTCTTCATGAATTCACATGATGAGAAGATAGTAGGTAGGACTCTCATCCTCCCTCCTCAAGGATCGTCATCCTCTCTCCTGGGAACCCAGACTTTTCAATTCTTTCACATGATGAGAAGATAGTAGGCGGGATTCTCATCCTCCCTCCTTGGGAACCCGGATTTTGAGTAGGATTCTCATCCTCTCTTCTTGGGAACCCGATTTGAGCGGGATTCTCATCCTCTCTTCTTGGGAACCCGGATGTGAGTCATCTTTTCTCCTTTGGAACCCAAATTTGATAGGATTCTCATCCTCTCTTCTTGGGAACCAGATTTGAGCAGGATTCTCATCCTCTCTTCTGGGGAACCCAGATGTGAGTCATCTTTTCTCTTTTGGAACCCAAATTTGATAGGATTCTCATCTTTTCTTCTTGGAAACCCAGATTTGAGCAGGATTCTCATCCTCTCTTCTGGGAAACCCAGATGTGAGTCATCTTTTCTCCTTTGGAACCCAAATTTGAGTAGGATTCTCATCCTCCCTCCTTGGCGTACCCGGTTACACCAAATCTGGTTAGGACCCCGGCTCTGCCAAAGTTTTGAAAACGGACCCCGGTTACACCGAATCTGGTTAAAATCCCGGCTCTGAGTAAATTTGAAGGCATACCCCGGTTACACCGAATCTGGTTAAAATCCCGGCTCCGAGTAAATTTGAAGACAGACCCCGGTTACACCGAATCTGGTTAAAACTCGGGCTCCGTGTTACGGCGGCAATCCTGCCAGGTCTATTTACATGTGTGAATCCGAGGTAAACAAACCCGTTTTCAGAAATCAATAAACCGGAATCTCGGTGTTAAAGTATTTAAACCGGAATCTCGGTGGAAGAGTATATCAACCCGGAATCTCGGTGATAAAGTAAATAACCTGGAATCTCGGTGTTAAAGTATCTCAACCTGGAATCTCGGTGTTAGAGTATGTAAACCCGAATCTTGGTGTTAAGTTAAAACCGGAATCTCGGGTCGGCACGCAAGCAATCCCGACAATCACGAACAATCGATCCGGGTTGGTAAATCAACACATCCGGCGGCTCAAAGACCTGAACTACCGGTCTGGGGGGCAACAGAACGGATAAACGAGTCCAGGGTTACGACACCCATAATGGACAAATGAGTTAAGGGTTACGACACCCACAAATGGAGAAACAAATTCCAGGTCACGACACCCAGAATGGACATCTGTTACACTTAATACGTGCATCAACTTGGATTGTTTCGATATGACAACCGTCATCGTCAAGGCTAAAGTTTGCATAAATTGCGAGGTACAAGATCTTATTCGTGGAGGCAATGTACCTTTTTCTTTATATGTTATTACATATTTCTTCGAATCCACATATCACCTGTGTTTCCTTTGAGCTATTGATACCCTCCCATCACTGGGCGCAAGGGTGCCGTATTAAATTGGATGGAATCCACCTCCAAAAATAGAAGAACGCCGACCCCGGTTACACTGATCCCAGTTAAAACTCGGGCTCAGCGTAAAGTCTTGACGGAAGCAAAAGATGAACCACGGCACACGGCCTAAACATGGCGGCCAAACAACTCATTACGGCCAAACACAACAGAAAGGTCAGGCCTAGGGTATTCGACTGGGGAGACCTAGTCCTACGAAGGGCCGACGTCAGTAACAAAAAAGCCAGAGATGGCAAATTGGCCGCAAATTGGGACGGCCCCTACCGGATCAAGGAAAAACTCAACAGAGGAGCCTACGTTCTAGAAACTAATAAAGGGTTTATTAACCGAATGTTCAACTCTAAGAGTGCTTAAATGATTCGCTGAATAAGCAGACCGACACCGAGGTCCATACGCCGTGAACCGACACCGAGGCCCATGCACCCGTATATATTTTGATGCATCGAAATTGACACCTAAGTAAGAAGGCGAATAGTCATACTTGGACCCCGATCAGGTCCACTTGGTCAAAGTGTGTCCCGACGACGACCACGGATGAGCATGTGACAATTTGCCCTTACCCCGGTTAAAATCCCGGATAACGACTCCGAACCTCGTAGCGTGGTATATTTAGACACCCTACTCATGCACTGGGTTTCGACACCGAGAAGAGTACTAAGCGGACTCTAATTATTTAAAGACCCTAGCCCGGTCTAGAACTTGACTATGTGCAGTTTATGCATAAAGTTAAAAGTACACAATGGACGAATTACTTGAATTTTCATTCATAAGGTTAATTGTTCAAAAGTACACACAAACCGGCATCCTACACCACGGCATCTCGGACCCTTATGTCGTCGGTCCTCACCACGGCATTCCTAGGGCCGGAGGTTACCACCTCGGACCCTTAGGTCGTCGGTTCTTACCGTGGCACTCTTAGGACCGGAGGTTATTACCTCAGTCGCCCTTTTTGGACATCGGTATTCACCACGAGTCCTCAAGCCATAGGACGCCAACATGGCACGTCACGAGACGCAGGATGTCACCCCGACTCATCAGACCTTGCAACGTTACCACGTACACAGGGAAATAGGCTCAACAAGTCCTAGCTCGACGTAGACGTCAGGAGATGGGCAACACCTCGAATGACTTATCCAGGGACATCATACACCCCCGCAGTCCAAAACCTTGAACTACGGGTGGGGGCAAGCACATTACGGATTTATAAGAGCATACGACCACCCCCTTAGGCTAAACGCCTCCTCTAATCCTCGAACTACGTGGACTTTGATCCCTCTTCAGGGTACGTAGGCCCTAGGAATCGCTCCTAGGTCAAGTCCCAATCAACACCAACATCCTAGCCCCTCAGGGCTAGACAATCTGTGTTCTACACCAGAACATTCTATATTTTCAAATTATATATCAGTTTATAAGTTAGATAAAATAGTTTAGAGAAAAAAATGATAAATATATATATTTAAAAATAATTTATTTTATTTTATTAATATCTCAAAAAAAAAAACTAACTTTAATTTACATTTAGGACTCTTAGAGATATATAATTTTTTGCCACACTTTATTTTCCAGAACTTATTTATTAGATTTGCTGAACCTTAATTTCAAAACTTTTACTTTTTTATATAAGTATCTTGTAATAGTTTTTCCCCCAACCCAAAAATTACTAATAGTTAAAAGGATTATGTTTTTTTTTTATTGCCATGTAGTTAAAAGAGTAAATACCCTTTTTGGTCCCTGGAAAAACACATTTGACCCTTTTTGGTCCCTGAGTAAAAAAAAATTGTGTTGAAGATGAACAGGGTTAAGTGAGGGGAAAAAACAGTTAACGTGTAAATTTGCTCCAAAAGTTTTTGTTAAAAAGCAATGTTTCTCTAAAAGTTTTTTTAAGCTTAATATCACATGAAAATTTTAAAACATAGTAATGTCGTTTTATAACTAACATTTTCGGTTGACGGTTAATTTTTTTTAGTAAAAAAAGGATAATATTGCTTCATTTTCATGCTTTCAAGATAATATTGAAACTAAAAAAAGCTTGTGGGAAACATTGTTCATAAATGAAATTTGCAAAACAAATTTACGCATTCACCAAAAAGAAAAACATATAGTAACTTAAGAAGTAAGGTCTCATCTTAGCCATTTCTTGATTATGGCGATTAGAACTTAGAAGTTTAAAAACAAAAAAAAGGAGATTCCTTCTTCGTTAATATTCTTGTTTATTGGCATTTGCAGGCAAAAAGCCAAAAACACTGAACAGTGTGACAGTGACGAGAGGATAGAGTTGAAAAAGACGATCCGATTCAATAATGGCCGACTCAGACGCAAGATGACATTCGTTCCGTGCTCTTCCGGCGTCTTCCGGAGGACTAACTTACCACCGATGGAGATCCAACTGATTCTAACTGTCTTCTTCGTCGTCGTTTCTGCAACCGTCGCCGCCGATTACGTTCGTCCTCTGCCTCGCAAAGCCCTTCAGTTCCCATGGGATTTGAAGCCCGCCTCCTACCCTCAGCAGGTGATTTGTCGTTTTTCTTTGGTTCTCTCATCGTGTCTTTCAACTATTTGATCGATTTTAGAGTCTCCGATCTATTTTGGTCCGGCTTTTAGTTGCTTCTGGTTGTTCTGAGTCTGTTTCTTCTTTTTCCCCCCTCTCCCCAATCAGAAATGGTTACTCCATTAAGATTCAGTATTTCTTTTTGAGAGAAAATTTCCATTTGCTTTCCATTTTGTTTTATATCATTGCTTACGATTGATTATTGATGGATCAGGTATGGATGCATGCCAGATACATAAAGTAATATGAATATTCGTATGTCCAATAAAGGGAAAATTATGAATAATTTTTAAAATTAGTCAACCAGATGTACTCATATTTACCATAAATATTCAAAGTAGTGAGTTTCAAATGCATTTTCCAACTCTTATTAATACTATTATTTTTTGGTGTGAGCTGGGTTACATATTTTTTTCGTGAGCACTGGTGCGGGAAACAGGATTTAATCGAAATGTGAATGCTGTAATCCTTCAATTTTTTACCCGAAAGTTAGCGACACTGGCTTTATGCGGATCTTCCCTTGACTCAATGCAATGGTTACTCAGATTTGTTTTTTACACGCACGTTATGCGAAGTGAGGAGTGTGGCAAATGCGCTAGTTCGCTCGAGAGTTTGAGAGTTTATGACCGTGTCTGCTCCATTTTTTATTACATGGTGGTGTGCAATTCTTTTTTTGGGTCAAAGTAGTGTGCAAGTTGATGATGGGCAAATGTTCCTTTTCCCGCTTAGTTTATGTGGTTTATCTCTGGATTTGAAACAACTTTCCAGCAGCAATTCATTGTTTGGATAAATAAAGACGGGGCTCTGTTGGGAATTCTTCTTGTGTTGGATTGCAAGTTGTCATCTCCCTTTCTGTCCCCATATTTCTCATACCAGATATCAATTTTATATTATCTTTGTCATCTTGTACCTTGAGTCTGATGAAAATACTCTGTATTATTATTATGTATGCATAGGCATCTCTGATGCTAGAACTTTACAAATCAGTATGGAGAAAAGAGACTTTTTCTGTGATCTTTTCATCCTTCCCTTGTCTTTGACTAGCTTCAAGATATTTTTCTGCATTGACTTTCATTTTCAAATTAAATGGGATATCGCTTAAAAAGAAAATAGTTTAGATTTACCAAATAAAGAGCGATATCCTATCTTTTTATTTGATATTTTGATTGATTCTTTTTGAGTATGGTATGTGTCCATGTGAAATCTTATATTTCTGTCCAATAGTGGTGTCAGAATGATATCTAAACCATATCTATGTTTATATCCATTTGTGATTGACTCTACTGATAATATTGACATAATCCTCCAATTTCAAATAGATTGTGTTTAAATAGACAATTTCTACTCTTTTTATTTTGTGAAACTTTATTAGCTTTAAAGTCAATCTGCCACCTTCAATTTGTGTAAATTTGCCCATGCTTGGACAGTTACTCTGTTAGCTGTGCTGCTATGCTTTTATTTTGTATATTCTTTAATCAGCAATTTGAACTCTGTAATTTCTTGCAAAATACAAATGATGCAGGTGCACATTAGACAATTTCTTTAGTCTTGTTGATTATGAAACTCAAGTTGTAGAAATGTTTGGTGCAGGTGCACATTTCATTGGCTGGAGACAAGCACATGAGAGTTACCTGGATAACTGATGATGATTCATCACCTTCAATAGTAGAATATGGGACAATACCTGGGAGATATGACAGTTTAGCCGAAGGAGAGAGCCAATCTTATAGTTATCTTTTGTATAGCTCAGGGAAGATACACCACACAGTTATTGGGCCCTTGGAGGATAATACAGTGTACTTTTATCGGTGTGGTGGAGAAGGTCCTGAGTTCCAGCTTAAAACACCTCCAGCTCAGTTACCAATTACTTTTGCTGTGGCTGGGGATCTGGGTCAAACTGGTTGGACTAAATCAACATTAGATCACATTGGTCAATGCAAGTATGATGTCCACCTGCTTCCAGGAGACCTTTCGTATGCTGATTATATCCAACATCGATGGGACACATTTGGCAAGCTGGTGGAGCCTCTTGCTAGCACAAGACCATGGATGGTGACACAAGGGAACCATGAAAGGGAGAGCATACCATTGATAAAGGATGGGTTTGAATCGTATAATGCCAGATGGAAGATGCCATTTGAGGAAAGTGGGTCAAGTTCAAATCTCTTTTATTCTTTTGAAGTGGCAGGTGCCCATTTTATCATGCTTGGCTCCTATGCAGATTATGATAAATACTCAGACCAATATAGATGGCTGAAGGTTGGTTGATTTTACCAATTGATCATGAATTATATATTTGGATGCATAATCTTTTTTTTTTTTTTTGGGTAGCATTAGAAGAATTTGAACGTCAATCCCATGCTTTATACATAAAGGACATATCCCGTTTGAACTTCACTCCCCTAATAATCTTGTTATTTATCTGCAGATGGATCTATCAAAGGTTGACAGGAAGAGGACGCCTTGGTTGATTGTGTTATTTCATGTGCCATGGTATAACAGTAATAAAGCTCATCAGGGTGAAGGGAGCGATATGATGGAAGTTATGGAGCCATTGCTTTATGCTGCTAATGTTGATTTAGTTCTTGCTGGTCATGTCCATGCTTACGAACGCTCGGTATGCTTATAGTTAACATTTCCTTTTACTCGTGATTTCATGTCATTCTGGACTTTAATTAGTTCTTAGTCCTGCTGACAGAAACGTGTGCACAATGGAAGATCCGACCCATGTGGTGCTGTTCATATAACTATTGGTGATGGAGGAAACAAAGAAGGCTTAGCTTCTAGGTAAGTTATCATTTTTTGTTAAGCTCAGCCTGTCGTCATTTCTTAATCACCATCTGCCATAGATATGCTTACCTGGGAGGCTGCCCAGTCTGTTGAGTGAGGCTAATGAGGTTTCTACTGTATTGCATTTCCAATATTATTGAACTTCGAATTCTGCTTTTTAAGTTTTCATTTGTCCAACTCAAGTACACATTTTAGGGCTGCTAACTGGGCAGAGGAACCTGAGAATTCTCCTGTTGTTTTTCCATAAACCTTTATATTGATATAGGTGGAACAGATAGCTACAGCAAATATGTGCCAAACCTTGTGGCTCCTAAAATCAGTTGTATTATTCTGATTGTGTGTTTCTGAATTAGTTACCCCACATAGCCCCTTTTCTCTTGTTTTATTTTGTCTCATTTGACATCCGAGTGATCTGCAATATCCCTATGGGTTTTTTGTTTCCTGAAGCATGCACCATAGCTTGCATAGTGAAGCTTAGTCGGTAATCATTGTTCATTGACAGGTATATTAACCCACAACCAGAGTGGTCAGAATTCCGGGAAGCCAGTTTTGGTCATGGTGAGCTTAAGATAGTAAATTCCACTCACGCCTTCTGGAGTTGGCACAGGAATGATGATGATGAGCCAGTAAAATCTGATGATATCTGGATAACCTCTTTGGTTAACTCAGGATGTGTGAGAACAAAAAAGACATGAACTCAGAAATGTGCTTATGACCCCTTAAAAATCTAAGGTCTCCTTCCAGCATCCCTCAACTAAAGATATAGATAATGAAACAAAAATGTATATTTTGTTGCCACTAGCTAGCTGGTTGGGTTTCTGTTCTGCAGTTTTGTAAGTTGTGGCATTTCAGTACTTTGCTGCATAGTAATGCTTGTATTTACTCAAGGCCTGGTTAATGTTCAGTAAGTCTCATGTAATTAATGGTTTTATTCGCATTCTTACAACATTACGAGTTGGTTTCTGATTGGGTAAAAACTTATTGCTTATGTAGTGGAAAATGTTTGTGTGTGTATTCCTTGGTAGAAACTTAGATTTGCTTTAGTTATTTATTTTTTTGGGAAAAGTGATGAGACAATTTATTTGATAGAGTTTTTGATCTGGGTACTACCTTGGCTGTCTAATTTGATATCGGATGAGACGGGAAAGTTAAAAACCCAAAATAAGTTCAATCAAGTGAATCCACTGCCCAACACAGAAAAAAGTTGAAATTTATTACTGTAGTCTGTAGATGTAAAACTTGGCATGAGAATGTAGATTAGAGCCTTTTAAAAGTATCATTTTAACTATGAGAATGTAGATTAGAGCCTTTTTAAAGTATCATTTTAATTGTGATGGAGTAAATATATTAGAGGAATTTTGTCTTGATTTATGTAAATAAGTGATTTTAGGGTGTTTAATCATGATCTCGAACAAACACCATTGGTGCAGATATAATTGGGATTTGGCGTTTTTGTGGAGCTGAAGGGGGATAGCGGCTGTTAGTGTTGTAGGGACAAAAAGTGAAAGACCAATTTTTTCTTTTTGATACACAGTGAAAGAACAATGTTGTGCTAGAGCAGCTTCAATAATAGTCACCCTTCTAAGGAAGTTCAGCGACTGGATTTGGTGATAGGGTGGTTTAGTGAAGGTGATGATGTGGCAAAGTATATGAATTTTTTTCCTATTAAGAAATTGGAAAAAAAAAGGCGAGGTTGATGCTGCATAGCCATGTCACCTTTGTATAATTTGGTCAATAAACTTTGATAGTTAGGGTTTGTTAACCATGGCTTACATTGCCTTGTTTTTGAAATTTTGAATGCAACATTATTCCTTTAAAAACTTTTTGATGCTCATAACTTGTCAATGAGAACTTTCAGGATATTTTTACCCCTTTTTATTTTTGTTATTTAAATTAATTATGATAACATTGGGTCTAGGTCTATTGAGGTAGTTACTATAACAATAGTTACCATTAAATTCTAGAGTAAATACCCTTTTTGGTTCCTGACAAAAAACACGAACCCCATTTTGGTCCCTGAAAAAAAAAAAAGTCCTTTTTAGTCCATAAAAATGACAAATAAGGGTCGATTGGTAGACATTTTGATCTCTCACAAATTTCCAAAAGGTCATTTTTAGTCCCATAAAAAGGACGAATAAGGGTCGATTTTTTTGTCAGGGACAAAAATGAGGTCCGTGTTTTTTGTCAGGGATTAGAAAAGGTATTTACTCTAAATTCTATTATTTGGTATGAAAATACTTAACAAACTTTTACACGAGTTTCTATCTTTTCAACCTAATTTTGATACTTCGTTTTTTTGGTTAGAATTAGGTTATTTTGTTAACTTCTCTTTCTTATTTGTTATTAGCTATAACTTTTTTCATTTTTTCATTTTTTTTTTGGGTTTCTAATACTAAAAAAATAACAACATTACCAGATTTTAGACACGTCAAACTTAATTTTCTTCAACACTTCTACATCTAATAGGTTTTGGTGGCAATTTCATTTTCCAGGGATAATTTATGTTATTATTTACATAGGTATAATGCTATGATTGTAATCATAATTTATAATAAAGCCAACTTAGATTAGTGATAAAGTGTGTGGCTTTTAACCCTGTGTTAGTGGGTTAGATCCCCATCTGAACTCCAACCTTGTATATTATGTATATACATAATTTAAAATGAATGATTATTACTTATGTATTATATAACATGCTGGTCCTTTTATATTAATATTAAATAAATAAATAATTTAATCTTTTCTGTTTTACTTCTATATTGATATTAATCCCTCCTCCACTTGTTGGGTGCCCAATCCTTCAACGTTTAAAGATCAAAATGACATGTAATCAATAATCAAGGTGTATTTATATCAAAAAAAAATAATCAATGTGTATTTTATGAAAAGAGAAGGATGAAAATGGCAAAAGAAATTCTATGAAGTTTTATCTATAAAAAAAAGTTTGATAAACTTTACCCGTTGAATTTATAAGATTAGTGTCAAAAAGTAAACTATTAAATTCAGCGAAAATTTAGATCTGGTTTATTTTTGTTTTCAACATTTTAAAATTTTTTATAAAATTGTCTTAAAAATAATTTTTGAAATAAAAAAACAATAAAATTTGTTTAGATCGTTGTTTCAAAAAATCATATTTAGGAATAAAAAAAACACAAAAATTTATTTGAAATAAGTGTACTTTACATCAACCTAGATAACAAATAAAGACAAAGAATTGTTTTTTTTTTAACCGGCAAATAACTCTATAAATTACTAGCTAGGGCTCTCCTCTATGATATCTCTTTTATGGCTTTCTTTCGCAATCCATTTTAGTTCTTGGCCCTTTTCTTTACGTTGATCTTCAACTTCATTCTTTCATAGTCCTAACCACAAAGCTTGCGAATTATACAAGTTTCCTAATACTATATTTTTTTTAGTCTGTAAAAACCTACCCGTTCTTGATTTTTCTCTTTATTGGATCTATCACTCTTCTTCAAACTCCATTGCCGACCATAAAAATTGGATCGCTTGAGCTATTAACCCTACATCTGCAGGCATGGCGGGCTCTTAGACTTTTGTTGCTTTCTGGAATAATACACACACATATACGCACATATACACACGCACTATACATATCTACATACACACATATAGACACACATATATATTAAAATGAATGATTATTACTTATGTATTATATAACATGCTGGTCCTTTTATATTGATATTAACCCCTACTTGTAGGGTACTCAATCCCTCCACTTGTAATTAGTTAATCTCTCCTCACTTATAAAATAAATAAATAATTTAAGCTTTTCTTTGTTTTCCTTTTTTATTGATATTAACCCCTCCACTTGTAGGGTGTCCAATCCCTCAACTTATAATTGGGTCACTCCCTCCTCACCCGTAAAATAAATAAATATTTTTATATTTTCTTCATTTCCCTATTGTGTACGTGTAGGTACAAAGGCTATAATAATAGTGATAAGCAAATGTCTAAAGATCAAAATGACATGTAATCAATAATCAAGGTGTACTCTATGAAAAGAGAAGGATGGAGTGGCAGTTGACTCTGAACTCTTGAGAACATCTGGGATTCAGTTGGAATCCCAGGGTAACAATTAATCTTATAGCTAGTGTATAAATGGTATATAAAAGTTAACTAAAATAAACCGTCAATGCAGCGTAAAACATTCAGAACACTTAATGCAGAACATACACAACTAAATCAACATATATACAACTCAACCATTGCGCTAGGTACAATGAATTGGCACGACACAGGAGTTCCTGTACATTCGATCTTAATCGGAACATCCAACTAAAATCAATCAACTGGGAACTACAGAAAGTCCTTATGTACGTTGGGTTCTTAATTGCAAATACCCCAAGTCGCTTGAATGCAATTAGGTTAGCCTCCTAAGAACTACCGTCCAATAGGTCTAAAGTCCTACACCTAGTTCTAACCACCATGAAGGTACTCCATGGTCAGCCCTTCCGCTCAATCGAGTAGCGAGTAATGCTGGTCTCACACGGGATGAGACAATTCCATATATGATTCAAACAGACATACACAACTATATAGTGTATGTGAGATTAGAGTTACTCCCTTCTTGCTTTATCCAAATAGATTTCGTGAACCTCGTGTGTTCCGGGAATTACGGGTTCCTATAAGAACACATTATGAAAAATGATCAATATTAATCTCAACTCTTGAAATTTCAAATGTCATCTAATACATTATAAATAAACATGGAATTACTAGACTCAGATTATGTCTATGATTTCATTGTTTCCCTTATTTTCACACATTTGACCCTATTTTCTAGAATTTGTATAGTAACTTTGAAAAATCATATCTCATAGAAAAAAACGTCTAAATGAGGTGATTCCAAAGCCTATAAACTCCTTATTAAGTCTAGTTTCAGGGCAAAATGGTTCCAGCAGCTTTTCACATTGGGTCAAAAAGTAACTAATCAATAAACTAACTAACTAACTAATTCACTAACTAATCAATTAACCACCTTATACTTCTAACAGGTTCATTTCTCTCTCTTCTTAAATCTCACACGCCATTTTTTATATGTGTTATGCTTCTCCTTCTCTTTCCTGCTGGTTTTGGCCGACTGTGAATTAGATAGAAAATGGGTTAATGGGTATTAAGAATTTAAGGTCGGTGGGAGCATGGTAAAAATCATAGCACATTAGATTTTCATTTATTTACCATTCTACCAATTAATCTTTATTCCAATGATCTTGTTGACCGAACTACAAAGGGAAAAAGGGGTTGATATGGTGTATTCTTCATGAAGCATGAGAAACATATTTATGTTTTGGCTGATTTAAATAAATTGGTAAAGTGTGATATTGTGAAATTTCATTTCAATATGATTCATTTATTTAATCATTTATAAGTTCATTCCTCATTTAGTTGTATAAGTGTTAAAAATAAATTCTTAATTCCATATAAGGATTTCTCTTCCTCAATTAACTTCTCTATACCATAGGATATTGTCTCTAAAATTTCTATCCCAAAATCATCCCTTGACTAATTATTCTTTAATTTTTCCTCATAATCTCTAATAAATATTCATGCAACCGTCTTGTCATCACTTTGGTCAACTTTAATGAGCTAAAATGGAACAAGAAAAATGTTAATTCCATTTATCTCATTGTGTGCCAAGATATGTCTCAAAATTTTCAGTTTTGGCAAAATCAGGTAATTTGGGTAAAATTGACCATTTCATTTCTTCTAAATCCTAATGCACATACATCATACAGGAAATTTGTTTGAGCAATTTACTATATATTCAGATTTATCTAAAACAGCAAGGCATATCATGCAATTTTTTATGGTTTCTAAAGAGAAAAACATCTAACTTTAATATATTACTGCTATTCATGAATTGTTCAACATCAGGCTGCTGAGAAAAAATTAGAATAAAACTTAGGTCCGATTTCTCCAATTAAATATTTTCATCTGTGATTTTTACTATTAATAATGTTCCGATAAAAATTTTAGAATTTTATCAATGTGAATCTTTATTACTTAAAAAGAGGCCACATGACAAAATATGATGGGGGAATTCATTATAAAATATATAAGAAGATGACCCTAAGATTTTTTCCGAATAAATAATATATTTATATTAGATTGTATTAAAATTTTGACTTAATAATATTCTGAAAGAGAATGAAACAAAACAAAACTTAGGATTGCTTAAAAAGCGAACTTTGCCGACTAATTATTGACATTTGATGTGGACTATTCCATTTTTACAACGTTCCGCAAATATCGATAGTGTGATCTCAAACCTGGCGAGGAGAAGCAGCAACCATCATCAGCTCGCCCGGACCAGTTAAAAGATTCATCTGCTCATCGTACGATTAAGCAAATTCAGGTATACAAATCTCTTATATTCTTGTTTTCCTTATCGGCGGCACTGAACTCTAAAGAATTTATATTATAACCAAATTATTATTTGAAAATTATTTAGGCTCGTTCCAAGCAATACTCATGGCTGTGTCAAAGAAAGGATGTTCTGATGTAAAACCATCGTTAAATGATCCAGAAATAAAGAAGACTCTTCTGAATTGGCAAAGTATCAAGATACAAAAAAAGAGAGAAAAAGCTCTTCAAACAAAACGAGTTGAAGACCTCGTAGATTTTAATTCAAAAGGTGGTTTTATTTTAATTCTACTTTGTTTATTTTATTTTATTTTTCATATGCACTCTAGGGAACGATGTAACATCTCAGCACCTCACTCTCGATATTGTCAGCTTTAGGGCCCATCAGCCCCTCACGGCTTTAAAATGCGTCAAGAGGGGAGATATCCACTTATAAAGGATCTTTTGTTCCTCTCCTCAGCTGATGTGAGACATAATACTTAACCCACCTTTGGGCCTAGCGTCCTCGTTGGCACGTTAACTCACATCAACTCGAGTCTGACTCTAATACTAATTATAACATCCCAGCGCTCGCTCTTGATATTGTCTCTTGATTATGTCCCACATTGGCTGAGGAGGGGAACAAAAGATCCTTTATAAGGGTCTGGATACCTCCCCTCTTGACGCGTTTTAAAGCCGTGAGGGGCTGATAGGCTTTAAAGTAGACAATATCGAAAGCGAGGCCCTGGGGTCTTACAAACAAAAGACCCATTATAAATGTGTGGATATCTCGTTTTAAAATCGTGGGTAATATGTGGCCTATGCATTTGGATAACATTAATTTAAAGAATATGGTTGGTTTCAAGGCCTTAAATTTTGAAAAGTATATACTTTTAATCTTTAATTCTAAAGCGGTCAAGATTACAATGAGAGGCACAAACCTATCAAGACTATAGATGTGTAGATCTTACAATTACATTTATAATTATGATTTAATTACTCTCTAACAGCCATCGGGGTATGGTTATTGCAGAAGTATTTCAGGATATGCAAGGGACATGTAAAAATCACATTGATTTATCAAAGAAAGCATCTCAAATAGTAAAAACATCATATGCTGAAGTAGAAACAAGAAAGACTTTGGAGAAAAAAAGAGTCAGAGAAATACAAAAACAAAGAGAAATTGCTCATCTTGAGGGAGATCAAATAAAAGACACTGCTGTAGGCTTCAATGATAACAAGGAAATTGAGGAAGGAGAAATTGTTTGTCCTGAGATAAATCAAATAAAAGATACTATAGGCTTCAACGATAACAAGGAAGCTAAGAAAAGAGAAAGAGCTCGTCTTAAAGAAATCCAAAAGCAAAGAGAAATTGCTCGTCTTAAGCTAGATCAAATAGAAAACACTGCGCACCTCAACGATAACATGGAAGCTGAGCGAGAATTTTACAAGCTTACTCGTGGACGTTTATTAAGCGAGGATGAATTTGATATGCTTATTTATTTTGAAGAACCACTAGATCCATTTTTCTACCAGTAATAACAATGGAGTCATTTTTCTTGAACTTGTAATCAAATTTTATAATTTGGGACACAAGAATAATTTATAATTGAATTCATCGCTTCATCAGTTTCTGTTTTGGAATTTTAAATTTGGAGGATAAAAGAAATTAAACTGAATTTATCAAGATGCATGCATCTTTTCTTTCTTTAAAAACAATTTTTCCTATTTTAACTTTGATCTCATAGCTATTTTAATATAAATAGATTTTCCAAAACTAAAATTTTATTTTTATATGGAAAATTAAAATGTATAAAAAAATTGTGGCTTGACAATACAATAAAACGAAAGTTTTAGTTAAGAAAAGTATATTGATTATTATATTCGGAAATTTTCCTAAGAAAAAAAATCTGTTTTCTGCTTTTAAAAGAAAACTATCATGAAGGATAATTTATATTTTGATTTTTATAAATAATTATATAATTTTATGGTCATTTCTAATAAATATCATTTTCTTTATTAGGTCCTCCACCCTAATTTTTCCATTGTCCATAGTGTAAGGAATAAAAAAATTTCTTTCTTGTCTTTAAAATAAAAAATAAGTATATACTATTCAAATATTTTAAAGTAATCATTGCTGCGTTGGTAATTAATTCAGTAAAGTAAATTACTATATCTAAATTCAAATTATTATTTTTTAAACATATTCTATTATTAATTTAATTAATAATTCTTGTGGCATCAAAATCAAATTAATTTTAATACCATCTGATGATTGGAATATCACTAACTTTTAATGTGATAATATGTTTATGTTTTCCACTTTTATTTTACCAATTGTTATTTTTATTTTAACTAACTTTTCCTATCTTAGCAACCTGATTTTGATTTTGTTTTTTTGTTTTTTTCAATAAACTATGTTATTTTGTCCCTTTATTTATTTATTTATTTTTACTTCCCTTTTCTCTTTAAAACTATCAATAAATGTCATCAGATTCGTATTCATTAGCCATGGTTTTCCTCAAAATATTTTGTATTTTTATATAATACTAAAAAAAGTAATAACTTAATTGTAACAAGATTTAAAACCAGCTCAAGGTTAATCTTAGCCAAAAATGTGCTCAATGTTGTTAGATAATTAAATAATACTGAATTTAAGAGATAGATGGGATATATAATTGAATTTAAATCGTTAATACTTTATTTCATTTTAAAAATAAATATTAATTAATTTAATAAAAAATGTTACTAACAGTTTCAATTATCATCACTTACCTCCATCAGCTTTTAAAATTTGTTTTTTTTTTTCTAGTTTTGTTCGGAACAAATTCATTTACAAGCCTTTTTTTAAATTAATATAAAAATAAATTAATTTATATTTAAATTTTTATAATTATAATAATTGATTAGTTAGCTAACCTAGCTGCCTAGCCAGCTCAGGGGTACAACTAGGGGTGGAAATAGGCCAGGTGCCTGTGGCCGGGCCTGTTAAAAGCCTGGTCAGGCCTGGCCTGTCAGGCTAAAAGGCCAGGCCAATGCCTGTTTTAAGGCCTGTTTTGTTTTAACATGCCAAACCTAGGCCTCCAAATAGGCCTGTTAGGCCTGACAGGCCGGCCTGTTAAGATTTTTTTTTAATTTATAAAAAACATTAATTAATATCCCTCCGGCCTGTTTACATTAGGCCTGTTTTCGGCCGGTTTAAATTAGGCCTGTTGTCGGCCTGTATACTGTAGGCCTGTTTACATTAGGCATGTTGTCGGCCTGTATATTGTAGGCCTGTTTGCATTTGGCCTGTTTTCGGCCTGTATCAGGCCTATTTCCATCCTGTTTGCATTTGGCCTGTTTTCGGCCTGTAAAAAATACAGGCCTCTTAACAGGCCAGGCCAGGCCTTTAACAGGCCAGGCTCAGGCCACTTCCTTGCATAACAGGTCTGGCTTGTTAAGGGTGAGGCCTGACCTGTTTCCACCCCTAGGTACAACACATGACTTTTATTATAGGGAAAAATACTAAAAAATATTGTTAAAATTATTAAAAGATAAATAAATATATCAAATTTCAATAATTTTAAAGGGGCTGATTTAGAATTTTGAAATGTTACAAAATTTGAGAAATTACTTAACCATCCTTAGTTTTTTTTTCAATAAAAAATCCTCAACCCCTTGCATGCCTCCGGCAGATTGAGAAATAGTTTTCTGACAGGGGCATTTTGGGAAATAGTTTTTTGACAGGGGCATTGTGGTAAATAGTTATTTAATAAGGGGCAAATTCAAAAATTAGCCCTTATTTTCTAGCCTTTTCATTTTTATAATTTTTTGAAATTATAATTAAATTAATTCCAGAGAAGGAGGTTAAACATAAAAAGGTAAATAAAATTCATATAAAATGTGAAATAAAACTCATATAAAATTAAATTTAGAAGCTAATTTTCTCGTTTGTTGGTTCAAAAGTTTATATTTTTATTAATTATTATTGGATAAAACTTAAGTTTATTTTCTTATTAAAAAAACTTAAGTTTATTTAATTATAGTTGTCCAATGAACCTAGTCTAATTATTACAAGATAAAACTTACCTTATAGGAAAATATTTTTAAAAGCTACTTAAAATTCCTAAATTCTAATTTGGGTTGTTAAATTTATCAAATCTATAATCAGCCTACTAGACTCAAATTAATTAGGATATTGAAATTATTTTAGTTTGCTTCTTACACTAATTACTATAGAGGTAATAGCGTTACCACGGCTATCAATTGAGACAGCTTTAGTAATGGTTTTTTTACAAGATAGAGGAAAACTTATTATTATTAATATTAAAAAAAAAGTCATCTTAACCATTTTCAATTTTGAAGTTTATGATAGGAGCATGGTAGTCAAAATCGCGCTTTAAAACGTAAAAACGCCGCTTTTACGATTTAATATGAGCAAAACGTGTTTCGTTGTGGGAAAAAACGTATTCTGAGTAAAAGCGGTAAAAAAGCGGTAAAAAACGTAAAAGCGGCGTTTTTTGGAATAAAACGCGATTTTACATATCAGTTGATTTATTAGCTTAGATTGTGAGTTGTGAACTTGTGAATTTAAATTAGACTTGCATTTTGAACTGTATTGAGGTTGTTTGCCTTTGTTTAAATGGTATTTGATGACAATGTTGGATATTTTGATTGATATTGCATGAATGAATATATGTATGGAACTATGGATGATGGTAGGTGTCTTACTTTTTTTGAATTTCTTTATATATATATGTAGGTAAAAACTACGTTTTGAATTACGATTTTACGTTTTACGCTTTTTCATTGCCCTTCCGTTTTCAGGTGAAAACTACGTTTTCACTACCATGGATAGGAGGCTTAAAAAAAAAAATCTCCCAAATAACGCCCCTCATCTTTAGAAATTTAAAACCAAGACCCTGAAGTTTAATATTTTGAACGTTAACCTCTATCTCACCTTAACAAATGTCACTTAGCATTGATAGGGAATTCAAATATTTTATTTTTTTTCCCCATAATTCAAATACGTTAACTATTTTATTAATATTTAAGTATTTATTAATATAATAAATTACAGTCTAAAAAGAAAAGATATCTTAATAAAGCATTAAACTTCACAAAATAAAAAATATTGTTCCCAGATCCATTTTTTTCAGATTGTAATTTATTATATGAATAAATACTTTAATATTAATAAAATATTTGAATTTTGGAAAATAAAATAACATAAAATATTTGAATTCCCTATCTTATTATAAAATAACATATGTGTATATATATATAGAAGTCTACTAGAACAGTCAAGTCAAATATCGATCTTTTACTACGTTTAGGGAACAAAATCAAATAGAGCCACGTTCGATCTTGATCCCGACGCACGTCTGATCTCAAACCTGACGAGGAAGAAGCCATCATCATCAAGCACGTTCGATCTTGATCCTGACGCACGTCTGATCTCAAACCTGACGAGAAAGAAGCAATCATCATCAGGCTTGCCCGAACCAGCTAAGGGATCCATCTGCTAATCGTGCGATTAAGCAAATTAAGGTATACAAATCTCTTTATATTTTGTTTTCCGTTTCGGCACTAAACTCCGAACAATTTATATTATATACAAATTATTATTTTTATTATTTAAAAACTATTTAGGCTCGTTCGAAGCAATACTTATGGCTCCGTCAAAGAAAGGATGTTCTGATGTAAAACCATCCTTAAATGATAAAGAAATACAGAACACTCTTCTGAATTGGAAAAGTATCAAGATGCAAAAAAAAGAGAGAAAAGGCTCTTCAAACAAAACGAGTTGAAGACCTCGTAGATTTCAATTTTAAAGGTGCTTCTCTTTTATTTCTACCTTTGGCTTTGATAAGATACTAGTTATGTAGTTAAATTGGGAATAAGGGAATTATGATAGATTGATGGGAAGGTTAAATGAGAATGGTAAAGTCAAGAAAACTCTAATAGGATAAACTCTGATCCTAGAGAAGTAACGAGATTCTCACTACTTCAGTAAGAACCGCCATCTCTGATCTTATTAGATAAGATCAGCCATCTCTGATCTTATTAGATAAGATCAGCCAATTCTCTAATGATTAGGAGAGCCAGAATCTGCAACTCCACTAATTACTAAAGCCCAAGGAGAATCTCCTGGTTATATGTAGTTATTTTAGTTTGGGTTAAGGTGCAATTTTACAAGGAGGAATCTCCAAAAGTACACACGACGTTATGTTTGGGAGCAAAAATACCACGTTAGTTGACTAACATCCAAGTTAACGGTCAACTAACGGTTAACGGCCCGTGGTATTTTGCTCCCATAAACTCGGAAACTCTTGTGTAAAATTGCACCTTAACCCTTTTAGTTTTCATATAAACTCGGAGGGAAACGAAAAACGCATTATAAGTGTCTGGATATCTCGTTTTAAAATCGTGGGTGGTATGTGGCCTCAAATAGATAATTTTGAGAGCGAGATGCATTTGGATAACATTAATTTAAAGAATATGCTTGGTTTCAAGGCCTTTAAGTTTGAAAAGTATATACTTTTAATCCTTTAATTCTAAAGCTGTCAAGATTACAATGAGAGGCACAGACTTGTTTACACTATAGATGTGTAGATCGCTAAATTTTAAAGTGTCATTGGTGGGGATGGGAATAATCAATCTTTATGTATTTTTTCTTTGCTGTTGTTGTCGTTTCCCCCTTACAAAACTAATCATTCGAATAAACCATGTAAAATTGCAGGAACATTTCAGGACATGCAAGCGACATGTAAAAACCAAATTGATTTATCAAAGAAAGCATCTCAAATAGTAAAAACATCATATGCTGAAGTAGAAACAAGAAAGACTTTGGAGCAAAAAAGAGTCAGAGAAATACAAACACAATGAGAAATTGCTTATCTCGAGGTAGATCAAATAAAAGACATTACTGCAGGCTTCAATGATAATAAGGAAATTGAGGAAGGAGAAATTGTTTGTCCTGAAATAAATTGAATAAAAGATACTATAGGCTTCAACGATAACAAGGAAGCTAAGAAAAGAGAAAGAGCTCGTCTTAAAGAAATCCAAAAGCAAAGGGAAATTGCTCGTCTTAAGCTAGATCAAATAGAAAACACTGCACACCTCAACGATAACGTGGAAGCGGAGCGAGAATTTTATAAGCTTACTCATGGACGTTTATTAAGCGAGGATGAATTTGATATGCTTATTTATTTTGAAGAACCACTAGATCCATTTTTCTACCAGTAATAACAATGGAGTCATTTTTCTTGAACTTGTAATCAAATTTTATAATTTGGGACACAAGAATCATTTATAATTGAAATTCATCGCTTCATCAGTTTCTGTTTAGGAATTTTAAATTTAGAGGATAAAAGAAACGAAACTGAATTTATCAAGAAGCAAGCATCTTTCTTTTCTTTTCTTTCTTTTCAAATAATTTTTCCTATTTTAACTTTGATCTCACTCTATTTTAATATAAATCAATTTTCCTAAATTAAAATTTTATTTTTATATAGAAAATTAAAATGTATAAAAAAAATTGTAGCTTGACGATAAAATAAAACGAAAGTATTAGTTAAGAAAAGTATATCGATTATTATATTAAAAAATTAAAGCCTTGTTATGAGGTCGCCTTTATTTTCTAATATTGCTTTTGTGTTTTTATAATAATAAAAAATACATTGAAATTAAATAAATTCTAGGGATGAAAATTAAACATAAAAAATAAAAAGGAAAATTAAATTTTGAAGCTACCTTTCTCGTTGTTAGCTCAAAGGTTTATATTTTTTTATTAATTATTATAAGGAAAAACGGTAAGAGATCAAATTCAACAGTCAAATTATTTTTAAATTGATTTTGAAAAGGAAAAAAAAAAACAGATTCTCTGTTTAAATAATAAAGATGTTAAAAATTCATCTTTTATATTAACAACAGTCTATCTCTTTACGCAAGGGAAGGTGTACAGGCATACTTGCCTCTCTTTTTTATTTAATCAAAGATATCACAAGGCACTTTAAACTTAAAATTAATGTTTTTGATGCATCTCTCTATTATTTTTTTAAAGAAAAATCTAGTCAAGAGTATCATTGTCTATAAACTCAATCTCACTACCAGCCAGGCAGGGGCGGACACTGCCCCCCTAAAATTTTACCAAAAAAAAAAAAAACATCCATCCCAACACATGGCATTCGACAATTGGTTTGATTTTATATACATATACCACACTCTGGTCCTATTTATAAGTCCATTTTGACCAAATCTCACATACCAAGGAGAGATAGGTATCTCAATAATTATGGAGCAAATTTCCAACTTTACCCTCATTTATGAATGTGTACCTTTTAAAATTTATTATCAAATCTCTCTCATCTTTTTCTCTTTCCAACATGGCTAGCCAATCTCTCTCATCCCCATTAAGATGGGCAAAATTGTCATAATCTCATTTATTTGAAAGAGGATTCCTTCCTCATCTTTTTTCTTATTTTCCTTTATTAGCCCATCTGGGTTGTTGATTGGAAAGATGAGAGAAATGTTAAAGTCACTACAAAAAAAACTGTTTTTGCGACGGAAAAAATCCGTCGCAAAATAGGGGTTTCCCGTCACAAAATGAATTTGCGACGGATATCATCCGTCGCAAAAGCCCTCGTCGCAATTGCGACGGATTTCAAATTTTCCGTCGCAAAATTGCGACGGATTAAAACCTGTCGCAAAACAATTGCGACGGATATAAATCCATCGCAAATTCGACAATTTGCGACGGATTTTAAATCCGTCGCAAAAAAATATTTTTATATTTTTATTTTATTTGATTTTGCGACAGAGTCTAGTTCAGTCGCAAATATCATTATTTAAAAAAAGATTTGTTGAATTTTGTTTTAATTCTTTTTTTAATTTTATTTAAAAATTTATAAAAAAAATTGTATACCATATATATATATATATAAAGAGTTTTTACATAGATGGAAAATAAAATATAAATAATAGTGTTGCAAAGAACATGTACTAAAAAGTAGTCTAAACAACAACATTACAATCATCATCACCACCAACATTGTCATCATCACCAGGAGCCGATTCCTTACCCTTGTTTTTCATTAGGGACATGAGTTGAAGCTACATCTGCCTTACCATCTCGTGTGTCTCATGCAGCTCAACTGCTTGCGACTGGACCAACGCCTTCATCTTCTTCATCTCATCTGTAAAAAATTAGGAACTACGTTTATTTTTTGTACTTTATTCAAATAGACTAGGGAATGAAAATGTAACAATCAATATCAAATGTATTATGTAACATCCCGTTTTTCCAAAGCAGTATAAAATTTTTTCATCAGAGTAGAGCATCGGAGCGGAAGAGTAACTGATATATATATTCAAAATGCCCACTGGCTATTTACAGAAACGGTTCAACAACCGAGAGTTTTCAAAAGTAACGGACAACAACGGAAAGTCTTCACTGTTCCCCGAACTTGCTTGCTTCCCTCTCTCCTCGGTCCTCGGTCCTCCGAGCTCGGACGTAGCCGAGATCTAATTTACCACATTGGATCTCAGGTAACGGTTAACCTCATATTCACATATACAGTATATAGTCCACAGTCATTCATATTAACAGTACAACAGATGTGTCACACGGAGTGCATATAGATGTATCACACGTAGTGCATGTAGATGTGTCACACGTAGTGCATGTATCCAAAAGCACATAACAATACTCATAACATATCATCAGACCCTCATCCACAAATACGCATACAGTAAACATCAGAGTTAGTGTTACAGTACGCGAACGTACCTCCGTTGACGGCGTAGGTACTTCTGACAGAACTCGTACTTTTACGGAAAATCGTGAAACATCCAACAGCGGCACGTCGGGCAGCGTAACGGCAGCAGATCAGAGTTTCTGATATCCTATAGGAGTAATATCACTTTCATTAGTGATTTGGCATTACAACTGGCATTTTAGGTAAAAATTATTGTTTTGCCCCTATACCCCTAATCGGCGGAATTTCGCCAGAGCTTCGCTACTTTGACTCCGACTTTCCAAAATTTTGCCAGAACTCTGACCCCACCATGATTTTCGAATTTAATACTTAAAATAAAACTAAAGATCTATCTAGCATTCCTTCTAAAACTACCGAAAGAACTAAAGACTAAAGACCGGAAAAATTACCCAGAGCTTCGCTGCAAAATTCCCCGGACTCCTTCCCTCTCCAGAGCTTCTCCTTCTCTCTAGGAAATTTCAACTAGAGAAGTGATTTTGGTGTGAAATTTGTGAAGGGAGGGTGTGCTATTTATAGAGGATTTTCAGGTTACTATTCATCCTTTATCAGACCGAATACGGACCGTAGGATCGCACTTTTGACAAGTGTCACGATCCTCACCGGGCCACTTGGCAGCTGTCCTTTTGGCCCTTAGGTGTCCAAAAAGTGATGTCATGCATGACATCACTTACTTCTTCAAGAAGTTAAGGCCGGTAGAAAATTTCTCGATCGGCGTGCGATTCGCGTAATTTCGGAGAAATCTCAAAATTCTGGATTATACAATTCCAAGACAATTCATTCCTCATTAGAAATGTCTAGTCTAACTATCTTTTTAACTCTGTCTAGGCCTTCTCCGGCCTGACGGAAGTTTTACGCAAAAAACGTGTCGGTTTCGGAACGAAATTCCGGAAGCTACCGCCCATGGACAAGAATGCACTGATTCCAAATATGTCCAGGAAAACTCTCAATTCTTCCCCAGATGTCGCAACATGACTTTTAGACCCTTAGCTTTCAACTTGACTATCCGGCTTTTTCTCAGAATTTCCCTATTTCGTCTTATTAGGAAAAAGCTCTACCGGCTTCAGAATTAACTTCCGGAAAAGTCTAATGGAAGATAAAAATCCACTGATCAATATTTTACCTTGACTTTGGAAATCTCATTCCTGGTTCTCTAGATAGGATCCGTTTCCTATTTATTTTATGACTATTCACTATATTTAATTATATTATATAATAATACAACTTGTCTTAATCATAAAATCTCAAAAAACCTTATCCCTTTGAGATTTTCGGCCCCCCTTTATTATTTTTTTAATTAATTTTCGTTTTAATTTATTATTTAATTTATTAATATCATAAAATAATTATTTAATATATAATTTTTTTACAAATTTTTCCTATTGGTTCAAACTTGTTTTTAAGCTAAAAAATACTTAATGTAATTTATTTTTCTCAAAAATTTTCAATTAATTAGAAAATATATTTATGCTAATTTTTAGCCATAATCCACTAATTATGGAGATTTACATAATTATCTTTGAATTTCCTTTGCTTATGCTTAAGTAATTAGCCAATAATTACTTAATTACTTTCTTATCAATAGTTGATAATTTTCTTAATTAGAACAACTCATTACCTCATAACTTTTGCATTGACATTTCTGTTTCCATGTCCTCTACATTATTTTAGGATTTACAAGGGTATTTTAGTCATTTCAATACTTTTTGAGCATTCTTATTCAATTTCTCCAAGTTCATAATTTATTAAATTACCATAATTAGATATAATATACTCTCATAATTCACTTGGTCATTTTACTGACTTTTAGGATTTTTCATAATTTTTCTAAGTTATTTATGTCCCACAAGGGCATTTTCGTCATTTGGCACTTTAACACTTAAATTCTCTAATTTCCTAAAGAATTAACTTAGAAAAAAAAGACCAAATATATACAGAATTAAGACCATATATATTTGCTTATAAAAAATACCCCTTTTATTTATCTGGGTATTACATATTACGTTTACCTGCAGAAACACCTTCATAGTCGGTTGAGGAGCGCTTCGTTTGCTTAAGTCGGCTGGCAGAGGCACCGTACCTGAAGATTCTACCTTTGTTGTTAAATCTGCCTGCAGCCTGAATGAATAAAATCTCGTTATCGGACTGAGAGGATGTGGGGTCGGTCGCACTCTACGAGTCTCTCTCCTCCGTCAGCCTCTTATAGGTGTCCTACAAGCCAAAAAAATACTTGTTGTATTAGGGGCTAGAGTCTTATAATCTAGTCCTATTTCTCATTTTCAAGCTTCGGCTTGCCTCTATTATCAAAAAAAAAAGAAGATATTGTAAGGAACTTTAAACGTAAAATTAATGTTCTTGATGCATCTCTCTGTTTTTTTTTTTTAAAAAAAAAAATCTAATCAAGTGTATCATTGTGTACTGTAACATCCCAACTTTTCATAAGCAGTATAATTTTTTTTTTCAAACAAACATCATTTGAAAACATCAGAGTAGAGCAACAGAGCGATTGAGTAACTGATATGTATATATAAAACGCCGCCTTCACTGGGTCTTCTACTCTGGCCGCTTGCCTCTCTCCTCGGTCCTTGGTCCTCCCGACCACGACGCTATATTAAGAGCCGAGATCCGCACCGGATCTCGGTGTAACTTAACCTCATGTATACATACACACATATGGGTCACCAAACAACAAGAAATAAACCACACCACCCAACCAATGCACATGTATCGCTCCCAGCATTACAGATGTATCGCTCCCAGCATTATAAATGTATCGCTCCCAGCCTTACAGAAATATCGCTCCCAAAGATGCATACGCTTATCTTCTAACATAATATGCATCCCAACAACACCCCACATATACACACCATACACACATCACATACATACCATATACAAGCATACTATATCCATCGAGTTAGTGTTACAAGACGCGAACGTACATACTTCCGTAAACCGAATGAATGGTTGTAAGTGTCTACCATGGGGCCTCACCGACTTATACGGCGACTTATGGCACACCCACGTAGACTAGCCTTGCCTTCGGCACCAAACTGTTCTAACATATTTGCATTCAATAAACATACCATAATAATACACATAGCACATATATGCATACCATAAACATAAGAGTTAATGTTACAGTACGCGGACGTACATTCGTTGACGTTATACGGTATTTCTGGCGGAATACGGCACGACAGCACGTTACTTTGACCCTAATCTTTCAAAATTTCAACATAACTCCTACTCCAACATAATTTTTGAAATATAAATCATATTAATTAATGATCCACATCATAACAGGCATTTTAGGTAAAAATTACCATTTTGCCCCTATTCCCCTAATCGGCGTAATTTCGCCAGAGCTTCGCTACTCTGACTCCGACTTTCCAAAATTTTGCCAGAACTCCGACCCCATCATGATTTTCGAAATTCATACTTAAAATAAAACTAAAGATCTATCTAGCATTACTACTAAAACTACTGAAAGAATTAAAGACTAAAGACCAGAAAAATTACCCAGAGCTTCGCTGCAAAATTCCCTGGGCTCCTTCCTCCTCCAGAGCACCTCTCTCTAACTTCTCTCTAGGAAAGCTCAACTAGAGAAAATGGTTTTGGTGTGAAGAATGCAAAGGGAGGAGCTTGCTATTTATAGAGTTTTGTGAGGGCATTTTGGTCTTTTTCCAATCTTCCAACTTTCAATTTTGGCCACATAACACATCTTTTTGCTCAAACCACTTCTCCACCACAAAACTCCTCCAAAACGTGCTCCCCTCCCCAAGGTCATTATTGCATTGTCACCAACTTTTGCTTTATGTTTTGCACTGATAAAGTTCCCGATCGGTGTCCGAATCGCGTAATCTCGGAAAAATCTCAAAATTCTGGATTTACAACTTTGAAGACATATTCTCACTTACTACAAATGTCCAAGTTAACCTAAATTTCGATTCCATATAGGGCTTCAACTGTCAGTCTGAAGTTCCTCGAAAAACGTGTCCGAAAGCGTCCAGTTTCAGAACGCATTTCTGGAATCATCAACTTCTTCGAAAAATTCACCGATTCCAAATATGTCCAGATAATTTCAAACTCATTCCTAGATATTGAGTTAGAATTTATTTTCTTTAGATCCAAAAATATGCCTATCTCGCATTTTTCCCTATTTCGTCTTATTAGGAAAATGCACAATCGGACTCAGAATAAACTTCCGGAAAAGTCTAACGGAAGATAAAATTCCACTGATCAATATTCTATCCTGACATTGGAAATCCCATTCCTAGATCTCTAGATAGGATCCGTTTCCTAATTATTAAATTACTATTCACCCTTTTTCACTTTAATTAATTATATTATTAAAATAATAAAATTATTTACTAAGTTTTCTCTCTCTTTTTATTTTCCCTTTTTTTCCTTTTATTTTCTGCCCATTTTTCGTTTTTTTTTATTATATATATTTGATTAATTATTTAATTAATTAAATAATTATTTTTACATAATTTTTTACAAAATTTTCCTATTGGTCTATTCTTGCATTTAGGCTTAAAAATACCTAAACTCATCTATTTTTCTCAAAACTTTCCAATTTAATTAGCAAATATATTCTTACTAATTTTAAACCAGAAACCACTAATTTTAGGGTTTTATATATTTATTCATGAATTTCCCTTGCTTAAGCTTAAGTAATTAGCCAATAATTACCTAATTATTTTCTTATCAGTAGTTGATAATTTTCTTACTTAGGATGCCTCATTACCTCATAACTTTTGTATTGACATTTTTGCTTTCATGTCTCCTGCATTATCTTAGCATTTACGGGGGTATTATGGTCATTTCCTTACTTTTTGAGTATTCTTCTACAAATTCTCCAAGTTTGTTGTACAAACTCAATCTCACTACCAGGTCCTCAAAAAAGATCTTTTATATTATTTAAAGAGTTATATTTTTTTTATGAGGGATGCTTCTATAAATAAAAAGAAGTACAACGTTCAAGGAAGAAAAGCAAATAAAGCCACGTCTGATCTCATGAAGAAATAAGGAAGAATCTTCTCAATTGGAAAAGTATCAAGATATAAAAGAAAAGAGAACATGTATTTCAAACAAAACGAACACCACGTAGATTTCAATTCTAAAGGTGGTTCTATTTTATTTTTACATTTTTTATATGTAGTTATTTTATTTTTCATATATACTCAGAGGGAAATAAAAGACACCTTATAAAAATCTGGATATATATCTGTTTTAAAATCGTTGGTGGTAATGTGGCTCAAAGCGGATAATTTTGAGAGCCAAATGCATTTGAGTAATATTAATTTCAAGAATATGGTTGGTTTAAAAGCTTTTGAGTTTGGAAAGTATATACTTTTAATACTTTAATTCTAAAGTTGTTAACATTACAATAAGAGGCACGGACGTGTCTAGACTATAGATGTGTAGATCTTAAAATTACATTTATAATTCTAATTTAATTACTCTCTAACAATCATCGGGGTAGATTGTGAAGTGTCATATTGGTGGAGACGAGAATAATCAATCTTTATGTTTTTTTTTCTTTATTGTTTTCTTTTTGCAAAACTAATCATTTGAATAAACCATATCAAATTGCAAAAACATTTCAGGATATGAAAGTGACATGTAAAAACCACATTGATTTATCAAAGAAAGCATCTCAAAATGTAAAAACATCATATATTGAAGTAGAAAAAAAGAAAAAAAGAAATTGCTCATCTCGAGGTAGATCAAATAAAAGGCACTACTACAAGCTTCAATGATAATGTGGAAATAGAGGAAGGAGAAATTGTTTGTCTTGAAATAAATCAAATATATAAAAGATACAACAAGCTTCAACAATAACAATGAAACTTAAAAAAGAGAAAGAGTTCGTCTTAGAGAAATACAAAAACAACGAGAAATTGCTCGTCTAAAGCCAAATCAAATAGAAAACACTGCACGCTTCAACGATAGCATAGAAGCCGAGCGAGAATTTTACAAACTTTCTCATGGATGTTTATTAAGTGAGGATGAATTTAATATGCTTATTTATTTTGGAGAATCATTAGATACATTTTTCTACCACCAATAACAGGGGCGGAGCCAAGAATTACAATTACCGGGGGGGGGCGAAAATTATAGTATAGAACTTAAGTATTCATGAAATTGCTTCTAAGACCTGTAAACATTTTAAGATATTCATTTTAGTCCCTTCACGAAACTTTCAGTAGGGACTAAAATAAAACCATTGAAATTTTATAAGGCTGAAATTAAATTAAATTTAAAAATTTGTCGTTTGCAGTAGAGAAACACGCCTCATGGGTGTAAACTCGAAAAGAAATAAAATCTGAGTGGGGAGTCAAATAACTAAACATATTGTAGCGTTGTAATAGAACCAAGAAAGCATGATTATGAAGGAAATAAATAAAACTATATCCAACTGGAGAACCATCAAGATACGTAAAAAAAAGAGAGGTTGAAAATGCTGGAAAGAAAACTTTGTTACGTTCAAGAACTAGAGAAATACATAAATAAACTAGCCAATGGCGGATCTTCAGCCAAAGAGACGATTACTACTCTATTTTTATTTAGTTAATATTATATTATTTTCTAGGATAGGCTAATAATCCAAATATCATAATAAATCCAAATTAGCTTAAAATAGTCACAAAAAAAAAAAAAGGTTATTGTTTGAATATCTCTTTTCTCATAAAGGAGAAGGCTTGTTTGTTATTTTAAAATTTTTCATTATTTTTTGGGTAACGTAATAGGAGGCCATGTTAGAAGCTATGAGCCTGTTTGGGATAGCTTCCACAGCTAAAATAAGTCCATCTACTGCCTAATCACAATGAAAGTCCAATTATGAGGTGTTTGAGATAGCTTCATTTATTGATGGGCTTCAAAGTGTGAAGCTCTTTTGTGTGCCCTCGGTGCTTTTAACCCCATCACAACAGCTTCCTCTTTTTTTTGCATTGTGCTTCTCTCTTAAGGACCGTTGCCCGCCCCTAAGTCATGCCTCTCCTCTTTCAATTTTCGCCTGGTACTCTCCTCTCCTCTTCAATTCGCCTTCTCCTTTCCTCTGCAATTAATCTGCCAGCTACCTCCTGTACTCAATTAAGTCCGAAGTCTCCGACCTACCTCCTTTTCAATTCCTCCAGGTACTCTCCTCTCCTCTTCAATCCACTTTCTCCTTTCCTCTGCAATTAATTTGCCAGCTACCTCCTGTACTCAATTAAAGTCCAAAGACTCCAACCTACCTCCTCTCCTCTTCAATTCATCCAGCGACCTACCTCCTGTTCTCCGCTTCATATATCTTCTTCTTTTCCTTTGCACCAATTCCAGATCTGTTATTGCATTCCGTAAACCGCCATTGATTCATCAGATCTGTTCTTCTTTTCCTTTGCGTCGCCGTTGATCAAGCCGGATATCCTTGTCTGACTGTGATACTCGCCACTTGCCAGATCTCCTCGTCCTTGTCAGATCTGTTCTTCTTTTCATTTGCCTCTGGTGATTTCTTCATCCAATTTGTTCTTTTTTTGATTGCTGAGACTTGTCGTTTTTTTCCCTTTCTTCTCATCTGTTGATCTAAATTGCTTTGTTCTTGGCCTTAAAATTTGGGATTTACGTTGGGGATTCTATTTTGCTGAGTTGTTTCTTCATTCATTTTCTTCATTTGATTTCATATGCTCTGTTTTCTGTTGTACTCGTTGGGAATTTACGGTGGGGATTTGGTGAAATCTGTAATTTATTCTTGATTCTTTTTGCTTGTATAGCTCTGTTCTACATTGCTTGTATAGCTCTTGTTATGACTCCTTCAAACTTTTAAATGTGGTTTGTAAAATCATATAACTTCAAATTGGATATGGCATCTTGGAAATTTGGTGGTCGACATTTTCATTGAAAGCTTGCAAAGAGTTTTGCATATAATTGGTCTGTTTTGCGGCTTCTTCTGAATACTTGCTATTTTCCATTGCCAATTTATCTATATGTAGTCACTCTCAGTGTTTATTCAGTTTTTTCTTTTAGCAACCCACAACAACCTGTATCGGAAAATTACTGGCTTCCAGAGGTTGTGGGATTAAATTTTCTGTTATTGGCTTCTAGAGGTTGTGAGATTAACTTTCTGAAAATGCACTGTTGTTTGTTGCAAATGCACTGTAACCCTAGCTTTTTCTTTATCCGATTTGGTTTACCGGTTCATTTATTGCAAATGCTTGTAAATAAAATGATTTTTATTGTGCGCTTATATTTTGCATATTTTCAAAATTGTAAGTTCTTTAGTGACATATATTTTACAATATATTTTAATGGGTAAAAATTACATATTGTTGAGTTTATTAGTTCAAAATTGTTGAGTCTTTGTAAACATTTTTTTTTTTTGCCAACATAAAAACAATATAATTTAATGGGTAAAAATTTATATATTACCATTAAATGCTAATAACCGTTTGTGTTAACTTACTCATTAATGACATAGAAATATGACCAGCGTAGCAGCAGAATGGGATGTAGGTTCCACTAAGACTTTCATTGACTTATGCATTGAGCAAATATATATTAAAAAAATGACTTGGCTCATCATTTACGAGGGACGGGTGGAAGAACATTATTACCGGATTTAAAGAAAAAACATGTTTAGCATATACCAAGAAACAACTGAAAAATAGGTTAGATAGCTTGGGGAGAGAATGGAGAGGTTGGGAGGAGTTATTTTCAAAAGAGACCGGTATAGCTATTGACTATGCAAGGAATATGGTTATTGTAGAAGATGAATGGTGAGAAAGAAAAATAAAGGTACCAAACTTTTAAGCTTTTAATATGTATTGTTATTATTATTACCATTAACAGGTCAGGCTTCACCCTTAACAGGTCAGACCTATTATGTAAGGAAGTGGCCTAAGCCTGTCTGTGGCCTGTTACAGGCTTAATTTGTGGCTCAACCCCTTGCAAGCCTCCGGCGGTCTCGTATATATTTTTTTAATTTCTCAAGTAAAAGTCGTCAATATGATATTTAGTTATTAATATGATATTTGAGTTGTTAATATAGATATTAAAGTCGTAAACAGGGTCAACCAAAGCTCTAGCAGCCTCATATTTTTTACGACTTTAGTATGCATATTAACAACTCAAGTATTCATAATGATGACTTTTGCTAAAGAAATTTAAAAAAATATATAACCGCCAGAGTTCCAGTCAACCCTACTTATGACTTTAGTTTTTTGTTTTTTTTTTTTTTTTTGTCTTTTCTATTTGCGAGTTTAGTATCAATATTAACAATTCAAATATCTATATTGATGACTTTTACTTGAGAAATTTTAAAAAAATACTTGAGTTTGACATTAATCTTTATATTCATTCTGTACCTTGACACAAAGTATAGATATTAATATATAACTAATCACAAAAGAAAAATTAATTAATATGCAGCTATAATGGCTTATATATTTTGTATGGTATTGAGATGAATTATGCTAATAATGATTTATTTATTTCTTTTAATAAATATTTTATGTTGGTGTCTCCGTACATAAATGCGCCTGTATGTGTACAAATTGGCAAAAAAAATTGCTCATCTCGAGGTAGATCAAATAAAAGGCACTACTACAAGCTTCAATGATAATGTGGAAATAGAGGAAGGAGAAATTGTTTGTCTTGAAATAAATCAAATATATAAAAGATACAACAAGCTTCAACAATAACAATGAAACTAAAAAAAGAGAAAGAGTTTGTCTTAGAGAAATACAAAAGCAAAGAGAAATTGCACGTCTTAAGCTAAATCAAATAGAAAACACTGCACGCCTCAACGATAGCATGGAAGCTGAGCGAGAATTTTACAAACTTTCTCATGGATGTTTATTAATATGCTTATTTATTTTGGAAACCATTAGATCCATTTTTCTATCAGCAATAACAATGGAGTCATTTTTCTTGAACTTGTAATCAAATTTTACAATGTTCTTCTTGTAGAAGAATGTATAGACATTTATTGGAGAGTATGTACTTTATGAATTTGATTAAATACTAGTTGCAGTAATGCTGAAAACGATAGCCCATTCAATTTACAAATTTGTTTGAAGTTATGCTTTCTCCACCGATTTTTTTTTTTTTTTTTTAAAAAACAATCACCTTGAATTAAGACGAAAGTTGATTTGGAAATAATAGTGAAATAGAAAAAGTAGTATCAGAGAACTCGCAAGAACTAGAATGGTTGACGCGAGTGAAGTGAAAAAGTTCAATTCTTATTTATAGGCCTTGCTTTGTTCGGCTATATCATGAGAGAGAGAAGTAGCACTTAGGAATGCACCAATTACTTAATTGGGTTAAGGAGCAATTTTACACATGAGCTTTTTCCCCAGGAGCGCCCAGCACCACGTGCTTTTTTCTGGAGCAAAAGTACACACGTGGTTACGTTTTAGGAGCGCCCAGCACCACGGCAGTTAGTTGACCGTTAGTCAACCGTTAACTTGGATGGAATGCTGACGTGGCGTGACGTGGCGCTTATTTGGGCCGACACGCCGACATGGACGCCGACGTGGATGCTGACGTGGACGCTGATGGTAGGAAAAAAAAGAAAATTACCATTTTGCCCCTTAATTTTAAATGAAAATTACCTTTTTGCCCTTGGTTTTAAATGAAAGTTACCCTTTTGCCCTTAGTTTTAAATAATAATAAAAACTAAAAATACCATTCCACCACCGCCCCACCACCGTGGCCGGCCGACCACCACCACCACCGGCCGGCGGGCGGCCGACCACTACCCACGGCCGGCGGGCGGCAATGGCCACCGCAAGGCGGCCCATCACCGGCGGCCGGCAGTGGCCTGGCCACGGCAGTGGGGGCGTGGTGGGGCCCACCAAGGAGGGTATTTTTAGTTTTTTTAAAAAACTTAGGGCAAAAGGGTAATTTTTATTTAAAACTAAGGGCAAAAGTGTAATTTTATCCGAGTTACTGTTCATTTCCATCCAACTTAACCGTTGACTAACCACCAACTAATCGCCGTGGTCTTCCGGCGCTCCCAAAACGTAACCACGTGTGTACTTTTGCTCCAGAAAAAAGCACGTGGTGCTGGGCGCTCCTGGGGGAAAAGCTCATGTATAAAATTGCTCCTTAACCCTACTTAATTTGATATGTTTAAACTATATTTGGCAATTTTTGAAGTTAAGATATAAGGTGATATAAGGTAATTTGGGTAAAATACTGAAATTTTTATAAGATCAAACACACATCACACATATGATCTTCAACCATAACATGTAAGGTGAGGAGTGAGGACAGATTTTTTAGGCTTCTTTATGGAAGTTAGTCATATCCATTCAATTTTATTGACCATGTAATCAAATGTTACGATGTATGCTATTCTAGTGGAAGGATCTATACGTTCTGCAATATATATTTTAGGCTATATGTTTTAGGAATATTTATCAATTTAATAAAAATAAGATAAATAAAATACAAAAATATTTTCCATTAAAACTGGATTATACGCACTCTCACGCCTCAACTCAGAGGATAAATAAAATAACTATCCACAAAATTACATGTGTCTCTAAAAAATTAAAAAGGGTTAAGGAGCAATTTTACACATGAGCTTTTCCCCCAGGAGCGCCCAGCACCACGTGCTTTTTTCTGGAGCAAAAGTACACACGTGGTTACGTTTTGGGAGCGCCCAAAGACCACGGCAGCTTAGTTGACCGTTAGTCAACCATTAAGTTGGATGGAAATGAACAAGAACTCGGGTAAAATTACATTTTTGCCCTTAGTTTTAAATAAAATTACACTTTTGCCCTAAGTTTTTTTTTTAAAAAAAAAAAACTAAAAATACCCGCCGCCGGTGGTGGCCGGCCGCCGCCGCCGGCCGGTGGTGGTGGTCGGCCGCCGCCAGCCGGCGGTGGTGGTGGTCGGCCGGCGGTGGTGGGGCCGGTGGTGGAAGGGTATTTTTAGTTTTTATTATTATTTAAAACTAAGGGCAAAAGGGTAATTTTCATTTAAAACCAAGGGCAAAAAGGTAATTTTCATTTAAAACTAAGGGGCAAAATGGTAATTTTCTTTTTTTTTTTCCTACCATCAGCGTCCACGTCAGCATCCACGTCAGCGTCCATGTCAGCGTGTCAGTCCAAATAAGCGCCACGTCACGCCACGTCAGCGTTCCATCCAAGTTAACCTCTCCTTAAAGCTTCACGTAAAATCGCTTCCTTAACCCAATTAAAAACTACAAAATTTGAGGGTGGATCCGTCATTACACGTGGGACGCATTTCTTCTTTAATGGGTAAAGCCGTCCGTTTTCGCTGCACGGGTCATAGTTAATAACAGAAAACAGCTCAATCTTCCCCCGTACCGGCCGTAGGGGTAATATGGGCATTATATCTAGTGGGACCTATGTTTGGGTGCGGCTGCGGACCCACATATGTATATATATATATATATAGAAGTCCCTAAATTGAATTCGTGAAACAAAAAAAAATACCGATCTTTTACAACGTTCCGCAAATATCGATAGTGTGATCTCAAACCTGGCGAGGAGAAGCAGCAACTGGCGAGGAGAAGCAGCAACCATCATCAGCTCGCCCGAACCAGTTAAAAGATTCATCTGCTCATCGTACGATTAAGCAAATTAAGGTATACAAATCTCTTATACTCTTGTTTTCCTTATCGGCACTGAACTTTAAAGAATTTATATTATAACCAAATTATTAATTTGAAAATTATTTAGGCTCGTTCGAAGCAATACTTATGGCTCCGTCAAAGAAAGGATGTTCTGATGTAAAACCATCCTTAAATGATAAAGAAATACAGAACACTCTTCTGAATTGGAAAAGTATCAAGATGCAAAAAAAGAGAGAAAAGGCTCTTCAAACAAAACGAGTTAAAGACCTCGTAGATTTCAATTCAAAAGGTGGTTTTATTTTAATTCTACTTTGTTTATATGTTGTTATTTTATTTTTCATATGCACTCTAGGGAACGATGTAACATCTCAGCACCTCACTCTCGATATTGTCAGCTTTAGGGCCCATCAGCCCCTCACGGCTTTAAAATGCGTCAAGAGGGGGAGATATCCACTTATAAAGGATCTTTAATTTGTTCCTCTCCTCAGCTGATGTGAGATATAATACTTAACCCACCTTTGGGCCTAGCATCCTCGTTGGCACGTTAACTCATATCAACTCGAGCCTGGCTCTAATACTAATTATAACATCCCAGCGCCTCGCTCATTGTCTGCTCTGTGGCGCATCAGCCAGTGCTATGTCCCACATTGGCTGAGGAGAGAAACAAAAGATCCTTTATAGGGGCATGGATACCTCCCCTCTTGACCCGTTTTAAAGCTGTGAGGGGCTGATAGGCTTTAAAGTAGACAATATCGAGAGCGAGGCACTGGAGTCTTACAAACGAAAGACGCATTATAAATGTCTGGATATCTCGTTTTAAACTATAGATGTGTAGATTTTACAATTACATTTATAATTATGATTTAATTACTCTCTAACAGCCATCGGGGTAAACTTTAAAAGTGTCATATTGGTGGGGATGAGAATAATCAATCTTTATGTATTTTTTCTTTGTTGTCGTCGTTTTTTCCCCTACAAAACTAATCATTCGAATAAACCATATAAAATTGCAGAAGTATTTCAGGATATGCAAGGGACATGTAAAAACCACATTGATTTATCAAAGAAAGCATCTCAAATAGTAAAAACATCATATGCTGAAGTAGAAACAAGAAAGACTTTGGAGAAAAAAAGAGTCAGAGAAATACAAAAACAAAGAGAAATTGATCATCTTGAGGTAGATCAAATAAAAGACACTGCTGCAGGCTTCAATGATAACAAGGAAATTGAGGAAGGAGAAATTGTTTGTCCTGAGATAAATCAAATAAAAGATACTACAAGCTTCAACGATAACAAGGAAGCTGAGAAAAGAGAAAGGGCTCGTCTTAAAGAAATTCAAAAGCAAAGAGAAATTGCTCGTCTTAAGCTAGATCAAATAGAAAACACTGCACGCCTCAACGATAACATGGAAGCGGAGCGAGAATTTTACAAGCTTACTCGAGGACGTTTATTAAGCGAGGATGAATTTGATATGCTTATTTATTTTGAAGAACCACTAGATCCATTTTTCTACCAGTAATAACAATGGAGTCATTTTTCTTGAACTTGTAATCAAATTTTATAATTTGGGACACAAGAATAATTTATAATTGAATTCATCGCTTCATCAGTTTCTGTTTAGGAATTTTAAATTTGGAGGATAAAAGAAATTAAACTGAATTTATCAAGATGCATGCATCTTTCTTTTCTTTTCTTTCTTTAAAAACAATTTTTCCTATTTTAACTTTGATCTCATTCTATTTTAATATAAATAGATTTTCCAAAACTAAAATTTTATTTTTATATGGAAAATTAAAATGTATAAAAAAATTGTGGCTTGACAATACAATAATAGTTAAGAAAAGTATATTGATTATTATTTTCGGAAATTTTCCTAAGAAAAAAAAAATCTGTTTTCTGCTTTTAAAAGAAAACTATCATGAAGGATAATTTATATTTTGATTTTTCTAAATAATTATATAATTTTATGGTCATTTCTAATAAATATCATTTTCTTTATTAGGTCCTCCACCCTAATTTTTCCATTGTCCATAGTGTAAGGAATAAAAAAATTTCTTTCTTGTCTTTAAAATAAAAATAAGTATATACTATTCAAATATTTTAAAGTAATCATTGCTGCGTTGGTAATTAATTCAGTAAAGTAAATTACTATATCTAAATTCAAATTATATTTTAAAAAAAAACATTTTCGATTATTAATTTAATTAATAATTCTTGTGGCATCAAAATCAAATTAATTTTAATACCATCTGATGATTGGAATATCACTAACTTTTAATGTGATAATATGTTTATGTTTTCCACTTTTATTTTACCGATTTTTATTTTTATTTTAACTAACTTTTCCTATCTTAGCAACCTGATTTTGATTTTGATTTTGATTTTGATTTTGATTTTGATTTTTTGTTTTTTTTCAATAAACTATGTTATTTTGTCCCTTTATTTATTTATTTATTTTTACTTCCCTTTTCTCTTTAAAACTATCAATAAATGTCATCAAATTCGTATTTATTAGCCATGGTTTTCCTCAAAATATTTTGTATTTTTATATAATACTTTTTTTTGAACACTGTATTTTTATATAATACTAAAAAAAAGTAATAACTTGTAACAAGATTTAAAACCAGCTCAAGTTTAATCTTAGCCAAAAATGTGCTCAATGTTGTTAGATAATTAAATAATACTGAATTTAAGAGATAGATGGGACATATAATTGAATTTAAATCGTTAATATTTTATTTCATTTTAAAAATAAATATTAATTAATTTAATAAAAAAATGTTACTAACAGTTTCAATTATCATCACTTACCTCCATCAGCTTTTAAAATTTTCTTTTCTAGTTTTGTTCGGAACAAATTCACTTAATACAAGCCTTTTTGAAATTAATATAAAAAGAAATTAATTTATATTTAAATTTTTATAATTATAATAATTGATTAGTTAGCTAACCTAGCTTCCTAGCCAGCTCACGGGTACAACACATTGTTAGTTCTCAATGTGTTTTGATGATAACTGACAATTGTAAACAAGTATGAATGTTTTTGATAAGCTAAATGAATTGATTTCAAGCCAAAAATATTCTGCCAGCGCCAAACTCGAGCCTAGATGTGTGAACTCGAGTTTGCTACTAACAGAGAGGAAGACAGGCTATTTTGCATTTTAAACTCGAGCCTGTAGATTTAAACTCCAGCCTAAAACCTCCATAGTATGTGTTCAAAAGAGTTTACAAATGTGTAAACTCGAGTTTGTGGTTGCAAACTCGAGTTTCCCTCTGCGAGTTTAGGTCATCCAGAGTTCTCTAAGTTTCCAACGTTTTTATGGAAACTCGAGTTAAAGATTGAAAACTCGAGTTTACATCACCTGAGAACAATGCTCGCCTCTGACCTTGTGAGAACTTCACTTATCATTCAAACAAACTATTTCAAAGTTTTCTCATAAAAGAGAAAACTCGAGTTTCCGTTTTGAAACTCGAGTTTCGAACTGCCAGAGAAGTTTCCAAAGTTTTCAAAGAATATGAAAACTCGAGTTCTGTTTTGAAAACTCGAGTTTTGGCCAGGCAGAGAGCTATACTATTTTTTGAACATTTGAAAACTCCAGTTTTGTTTTGGAAACTCCAGTTTTAAGCTTTTTGGACTAAAACATGATTCTTCATCGAAATGTCCAAAACTCGAGTTTGTCATTAATTGACTCGAGTTTGGCACTATTCTCTTAACATGTCCAAAATGCCAAATCGCGATGTTTTTCTCTGTAAAGAGAAAACTCGAGTTTAGTTTGAAAACTCGAGTTTCACTCTTTTGATAGAAGTTCACTGGAACGAGAAAACTCGAGTTTGCATCGCAGGATTTGAATTTCGAACTGAATCGATTTGCTATATATTTATGTTTAGTCTCAATACTTTGTATCATCACTCACAACTATTCTTAACTATGTTTAATCAGTGTGTTAGTGAGTTTCAGATGATTTAGACAGGATTAAATGGAGATTTAGCATAAAGCAAAAAGCAAAGTCAGAACATTAAATGCCAAGCCCAGAAAAGTTGTATACTTCTGGTTAATCCGCCTGCACACGTTTGGAAAAGCGAAGGATGATTTCCTTCCAGCATTAACTACTCCAACGGATTAATTCACAGAGAGTCAACTCTGAACATCTATACAGCTGGATTAAGTGAAGATTAGAGAGAGAAGAAGGCCAAAGCTTAATGTAATCAGCTCCCAACACCTCCAACGGCTATATGAGGATTTACAACGGTCAATTAATGATCTCTAGCTATATATAGAGCTGCAATCAAGTCTTCAAGAAGAGAGACAACACAGAAACGAAATACACTTCGTAGTTCATTATTCTTTAGTTTTCTGCATGCAGTATCTTCTTTGATACTTAGAGCTTCAGTGTTTATCATATATCTACTCAAATGAGGAGTCTAAACACTATTTGATTATCTGTAAATCTTAAGGTTGTGGAACCTTAAGTAAGGGTATACAATTAAAACTTGTAAGGGGGAGTGAGTCCTAGGGAAAGGATCATCTCTAGTACAGAGTGTGTAATTGTTTGTATCTTTGATTACAACTTGTAAAGAGGAGTAAGTCCTAGTGAGAGGATTACTCAAGAGTTACAGAGTGTGTAGTCAAGAGTGAAAAGTCCTAGAGTGTGTCTAGGCAGTGAAAAGTCCTAGAGTGTGTCTAGGCGGTGAAAAGTCCTAGAGTGTTTCGGGCAATTGTAAAATCCTAGAGTTTCTAGGTGACTTAGTGAAATCTCGAGTGTTTCCGGGGACTGGACGTAGGTCAAGATTTGGACCGAACCAAGATACATCTCTCGTGTGAATCTTCTCCTCTCTATCTCTACTTTGCCTTAACTTACATCTGTTGTGTGGGTGACTTGGTTCTTGAGCATTCAGTGAAAGGTTCTTGAGCAATCAGCGAAAGAATTTTTATAATCACCTATTCACCCCCCTCTAGGTGATATTCCACCCTTCACACATGACTTTTATTATAGGGAAAGAGACTAAAAAATATTGTTAAAAAAATTAAAAGATAAATAAATATGTCAAATTTCAATAATTTTAAAGGGGTTGATTTAGAATTTTGAAATGTTACAAAATTTGAGAAATTACTTAACCATCCTTAGTTTTTTTCCAATAAAAAATCACACACACACACACACACACACAGAGGATGCAGGACTGTCGGTGCACACACAGAGGATGCAGGACTGCCGGTGAGGACACTCTTTTTGATGCAGGACTGCCGGTGAAATTTGTAGATGTTGTGATGACTTGTGTGACGACCAGTAGTATGAGAGTCACACACACACACACACACACGGTGAGGACACTCTTTTTATTAAGGACACTCTTTTTGATGCAGGACTGCCGGTGAAATTTGTATTTGTAGATGCTGTGATGACTTGTGTGACGACCAGCTAATGAAGCTATGGATGTTCAGTTGGCTTCCCCGATTCAGTGGTCCACCATCGATAGCTGGACCTCCGATGCCTCCAGGCATGCCAGGATGCGAACCCCGATACAGACACAGCCCCCCACCCATCCTGGCCCATCCACTACTCAGAACCTACTGGTGTCAGTGACGAGACCTCAGCTGATCCCACTACTCTTAGGCAACTAAAACGCCAAGTGCGTTATCTGACCCGGATGGTCGAGGCCCTATGCATCAAGCAGAATATTGACCCCACTAGTTGTCAACCAGCTGAGGACGACAACGATCCCGACGATGCGGTCACACAAGAGGACGCCGATGACCACTCCGATGACTTTTGACAGGAACACTCCACATCAGAGTTAGAGACCTAAACCAGGGGAGTACTAGTTTCTTTCCTTCTTTATATTTTGGCAACATTGAGGACAATGTGAGATTTAAGTGTGGGGGTGAGGGTATCCTTGATTTTAACTTGCTTCGCATTTTAACTTGCTTTGCCATCAATTTTGCTTAAAAAGAAAGAAAAACAAAAACTCATGGAAGTGAGAATAGTATATGTGAGCATTATTACAATTGGTTTAATTCAAACATGAAAAGGAGTGAATTTGACCAGGAATTGATTCTATGTTCTTTGAATGTTAGTAAAGAGATAAAGGTTTGGTTTGGATACTTTACTTTAGGATGTCAAAGAACCTGTGAGGAATTTGAGCCTATATATTTTTTTTATCTGTCTAAGAGGGAGTACACCTATTGTGATTTCATCTCTAGAACTTGTCTTGAATCTCTTTTGAAATTTGGAATCCTTTCGCATGCACAAAGATGATTTAGGCATTCATTTCATAGCTAGTTTGGCCAAATATCCATCCTTATCACATGAAAACCATTTGTTTACCCCAATTGAGCCTCAAAAACCAAAAATGAAAAAAAAAAAAAAAGAGAATAGAAAAAAAAAACAAAAACAAAAATTGCATAGAATAGATAGCCCTTTGTTTGAGATATGCAATTTTTATATCTTTTTCTTCCCATTCAATGTTATTACTTTAGTAAGTGCCAAGTGATCCAAATTAAAAGAATGAAGGAGTTAGAAAGTCAGCA
Organism: Acacia pycnantha; assembly: GCA_025563575.1. NCBI lineage: Eukaryota > Viridiplantae > Streptophyta > Magnoliopsida > Fabales > Fabaceae > Acacia > Acacia pycnantha. The sequence goes on along the minus strand of JAMWYP010000031.1, from coordinate 1,057,971 downwards.
CCAAAAAAAAAAAAAAAAAGAGAAAGATAGAAACTAAGGAATATATGGAAAAAAAAAAGATTGTTGAGATGAAAAGAATAAAGGTTACATATGGTATTAGTGAGTTTGTTTTCTCTTGGTAACTATTCCTTCATTCTTCTTCATGAATTTCATTAAACTACTTGGCACTAATTAAAGTATTTTTCCAGACCATTTGATCAATTTCATTTCATTATCCTACCTTGATCATTACAACCTTGAGAAAGTCCTTTTAATTTGAGTGTGCAATTGGATAATGTATAAAGTGGAGATTGAGATGATAAACAAGCTTATGGTAGACGAGTTGCAATAGGTGGAATTGAGTGAAACACAAGCCCTAGAATATCTTGAGAAATGAGTGTAAACACTTGACTTGTGAGGGACATTCTCTTGTGATTTATCTTTGCCAAATTAACTGTCTTGCTACTTGCATTTTTGGAATGTGGAGAAAATTGTTGAAAAAAAAAAATTTGTTTCTTGAAAGTTTGAATTGACTTCAATTTTGTAATGCTTGCTTCAAAAATTTCGCTTCCATGGTTTTTATGAGCTGGTTGTCTTGGAATTCTAAAATCTTGAGGACAAGAAAAGATTTAAGTGTGGGAGAGTTTGATAAGTATATATTTTATAATTAAATAAGGGTAGATTCAGGGACATATTGAATTGAATTTATTAATAATATACCTATTTAATTAGATTTTATATACTTATCTATCTTTTAATAAAATATAGGATAAAAGAATATTATAATAGAAAAATCTATTGATATCCTACTTATTTGTGCAAGAGATATGATGTGATCTAAGAAGGAAAAAAATAAAAGGAATAAAATATATATATATTAAGCGAAGTAATATACATATTGACATCTATCTATTAATATATATATATACATTGTGCAGGAGACAAAGATCGAGATGTAGGCCCACGCGTTGAATAAAAATAAAAAGGATATAATATATCCTTTATCCAATAAAGAGAAGCAGATCACGTGAATATCCTGGCGTACATCATATATATAAAAGAAAGGATGGACAGCACGAATAAGGAGGACGCCGCGAATGAGAGCGAACCAGAACATAGAGGAATTGAGAGCAATTGACGGAACGAACGGAATAAAACAACAAAAAGAATACGGAGGACGCACTCCACGGACGACGCACAGGAGATCAAGAACAATCGGATATCAAGACGCAGAGAAAGAATTAGAAGCCGAGAACGCAAGGACGACGCAGAGTAGTTGTGATTTTTCATCTTCTTTATTTTGTTAACCTAGCCATGCTTGGCTAGTTTCCTTTAGTAGTTAGGGCGAGGATGAACCCTATGTTAATTTGAGTATTTATTTGAAATTCTCTATTAAATGTTATTTACCATATTGAATGAGTTATATTTACTTAAAGCCTTCTCAAAAGACTGATCACTTTTAAGATTGCCCATAGGTTAGTGCATGACAATAGAGATGTTGGTGCACTTAACCAGAACCTTTAACTCATCATAAAATTGCATGACCTAGACATAGGCTTACAAATTTATGTGATCTTATAATTCCGGTTTAGATAATCTTTCTAAATAACACTGAGACATTAGGTTATTTTTAAAGATAACGACTAAGGTAGCATCAAGACATTGGGACTTAGTTAAATATTAGAGAATTGATCGTCAGTTATGGGAATAACAGCAATTAGGAATTTAATTCGAATACTTAGAGGAACATAGGGGAATTCTATGCCCTAGCTGCGTTTTTCTCTATAAATCATCTTTTCTAAAACATTCTTGAAATTCTTGATTCTTAAATTTTTATTTAATTATTTAAAACCTTTTTTTAGCTACAATTTACCCCTATTACTCTATTTCATCCAACTAAAGCTTAAATAACTAATTAGTGGCTGTAATAATATTCCTCGTGGGACGATATCTTTCTCACACACTTTATTACTTGTAAACGATCGGTGCACTTGCCGAAGTCGCAACAATAAGATCAGCCAATTCTCTAATGATTAGGAGAGCCAGAATTTGCAACTCCACTAATTACTAAAGCCCAAGGAGAATCCCCTGGTTATATGTAGTTATTTTAGTTTTCATATAAACTTGGAGGGAAACGAAAAACGCATTATAAGTGTCTGGATATCTCGTTTTAAAATCGTGGGTGGTATGTAGCCTCAAACAGATAATTTTGAGAGCGAGATGCATTTGGATAACATTAATTTAAAGAATATGCTTGGTTTCAAGGCCTTTAAGTTTGAAAAGTATATACTTTTAATCCTTTAATTCTAAAGCAGTCAAGATTACAATGAGAGGCACATATTTGTTTACACTAGATGTGTAGATCGCTAAATTTTAAAGTGTCATTGGTGGGGATGGGAATAATCAATCTTTATGTATTTTTTCTTTGCTGTTGTCGTCGTTTTCCCCTTACAAAACTAATCATTCGAATAAACCATGTAAAATTGCAGGAACATTTCAGGATATGCAAGCGACATGTAAAAACCAAATTGATTTATCAAAGAAAGCATCTCAAATAGTAAAAACATCATATGCTGAAGTAGAAACAAGAAAGACTTTGGAGCAAAAAAGAGTCAGAGAAATACAAACACAAGGAGAAATTGCTTATCTCGAGGTAGATCAAATAAAAGACACTACTGCAGGCTTCAATGATAATAAGGAAATTGAGGAAGGAGAAATTGTTTGTCCTGAAATAAATCGAATAAAAGATACTACAGGCTTCAACGATAACAAGGAAGCTAAGAAAAGAGAAAGAGCTCGTCTTAAAGAAATCCAAAAGCAAAGGGAAATTGCTCGTCTTAAGCTAGATCAAATAGAAAACACTGCACACCTCAACGATAACGTGGAAGCGGAGCGAGAATTTTATAAGCTTACTCATGGACGTTTATTAAGCGAGGATGAATTTGATATGCTTATTTATTTTGAAGAACCACTAGATCCATTTTTCTACCAGTAATAACAATGGAGTCATTTTTCTTGAACTTGTAATCAAATTTTATAATTTGGGACACAAGAATCATTTATAATTGAAATTCATCGCTTCATCAGTTTCTGTTTAGGAATTTTAAATTTAGAGGATAAAAGAAACGAAACTGAATTTATCAAGAAGCAAGCATCTTTCTTTTCTTTTCTTTCTTTTCAAATAATTTTTCCTATTTTAACTTTGATCTCACTCTATTTTAATATAAATCAATTTTCCTAAATTAAAATTTTATTTTTATATGGAAAATTAAAATGTATAAAAAAAATTGTGGCTTGACGATAAAATAAAACGAAAGTATTAGTTAAAAAAGTATATCGATTATTATATTAAAAAATTAAAGCCTTGTTATGAGGTCACCTTTATTTTCTAATATTGCTTTTGTGTTTTTATAATAATAAAAAATACATTGAAATTAAATAAATTCTAGGGATGAAAATTAAACATAAAAAATAAAAAGGAAAATTAAATTTTGAAGCTACCTTTCTCGTTGTTAGCTCAAAGGTTTATATTTTTTTTATTAATTATTATAAGAAAAAACGGTAAGAGATCAAATTCAACAGTCAAATTATTTTAAAATTGATTTTGATAAAAAAAAAACATTCTCTGTTTAAATAATAAAGATGTTAAAAATTCATCTTTTATATTAACAACAATCTATCTCTTTACGCAAGGAAGGTGTACAGGCATACTTGCCTCTCAACCCCTTTTATTTAATCAAAGATATCACAAGGCACTTTAAACTTAAAATTAATGTTTTTGATGCATCTCTCTATTATTTTTTTAAAGAAAAATCTAGTCAAGAGTATCATTGTCTATAAACTTAATCTCACTACCAGCTAGGCAGGGCGGACACAGGTGGGGGCGAGGGGTGGCCTCTGCCCCCCTAAAATTTTACAAAAAAAAAACATCCATCCCAACACATAGCGTTCGACAATTGGTTTGCTTTTATATACATATATCACTTCGGTCCCATTTATAAGTCCATTTTCACCAAATCTCACATACCAAGGAGAGATAGGTATCCCAATAATTATGGAGCAAATTTCCAACTTTACCCTCATTTATGAATTTATTATCAAATCTCTCTCATCTTTTTCTCTTTCCAACATGGCTAGCCAATTTCTCTCATCCTCATTAATATGGGCAAAATTGTCATAATCTCATTTATTTGGTCAAAATGGACTTATAAATAGAACCAAATTTTTTGGTCAAAGTGGACTTATAAATAAGACCAGAGTGGTATATATTAACTGAGATAAGTCAAGCATTTGACCATTTGTTTGCTATCACATATATTTTAAAAAATAATAATAAAGAGGTGGGGCCCACCTTTAATATATCCCCAACCCCACTTATTTGGAAGAGGATTCCTTCCTCATTTTTTTCTCATTTTCCTTCATTAGCCCATCTAGATAGTTGATTGGAAAGATGAGAGAAATGTTAAAGTCACTAAAAAAAACTGTTTTTGCGACGGAAAAAATTAGTCACAAAATAAGGGTTTTCCGTCACAAAATGAATTTGCGACGGATATCATCCGTCACAAAAGCCCTCGTCGCAATTGCGACGGATTTCAAATTTTCCGTCGCATATTATTGAATTTGCGACGGATTAAAACCCGTCGCAAAAACAATTGCAACGGATATAAATCCGTCGCAAATTCGACAATTTGCGACGGATTTAAAATCTGTCGTAAAAAAATATTTTTTAAAATAAATATTTTTAATTTTATTTGATTTTGCGATCCGTCGTCGCAAATATCATTATTTTTTAAAAATATATTTTTTTTGTTGAATTTTGTTTTAATTCTTTTTGTAATTTTATTTAAAAAATTTATAAAAAAACTGTATACCATATATATATATATATATATATATATATATATATATAATAACAATCATACATAAAGAGTTTTTACATAGAGAGAAAACAAAATATAAATAATAGTGTTGCAAAGAACATGTACTAAAAAGTAGTCTAAACAGCAGCATTATAATCATCATCATCATCATCATTACCACCAGCATTGTCGTCATCACCAGGAGCCGACTCCTTACCCTTGTTTTTCATTAGGGACATGAGTTGAAGCTGCACCTGTCTTACCATCCCGCGTGTCTCATGCAGCTCAACTGCTTGCGATTGGACCAACGCCTTCATCTTCTTCATCTCATTTGCAAAAAATTAGGATATACGTTTATTTTTTGTACTTTATTCAAATAGACTAGGGATGAAAATGTAACCATCAATATCAAATGTATTACGTTTACCTGCAGAAACACCTTCATAGTTAGATGAGGAGCGCTTCGTTTGCTTAAGTCGGCTGGCAGAGGCACCGTACCTGAAGATTCTATCTTTATTGTTAAATCCGCCTGCATCCTGAATGAATAAAATCTCATTATCGGACTGAAAGGATGAGGGGTCGGTTGCACTCTGCGAGTCTCTCTCCTCCGTCAGCCTCTTATAGGTGTCCTACAAGCAAAAAAATACATCACGGATAAACCATGGGAAGAGCTGAGCCCTCTGCCTACAGAGGGACCAGATGGCGTCGCCCTACCCCCTCTGATAGGACGGGGTCGGGCTCGACCACTACTACGTCCACTACTTGAACGTCCTCCTGGATGCTCCATCTCTGAACACTTATAAACATTATGTCAAAATATATATATAAAAAAAGATATTTACTTAATATGACAGTAGCGAAGTAACGGAGTATGTAGTATAAAAAATCGTCATAAACAAAGAACTAACACAAATCAACCAGACGATTCTTGTTCTTCGACATCTGCTTGCACGCCTTCCTCTGGAGTCTCATAGTCGTTGAACTCAGATTCACTATCAGAGTAAATCACTTCTGCCTCATCGTCTGATTCTTCATCGTTAATTTGGATAGGAATCAACTCTAACTCCGCAGTAGAATCAAACAGATTGCTTGGTACATCGTTGTCGGCAATGTTTAGGGGCAGTACATGTTCCACATTAGCTTGGAATGGTTCAGTCATACCGTCATTTGTTTCCAACTCTTTCGAGTTAGGTATAATATTATGTGCTTTGGTTTTGATAACTCCCCTCCACCCTTGACGGGATGTGGGGCATAAGGTATAGTAAACTTGTTCCGCCTATTGAGCAAGGATGAATTGGGTCATAACCAACCGTATATCTCCTTGTCCAGTGGATCTCAACATTGCCATATTTGCCCACTTTTGTCCCACGCAGACTGTCATCAAACCACTCACACTTAAAAAAAGTCACCACCTTGTCCCACTGGTAATGCAATTTGCGATCTGATGGATTTTCCACGAAGTAGGATCGAAACCATTGAGGAAAGTTAGAGTTCATGCTTTGCTCAACTTCGGAATCCGACATCGAAGGATTTTCCGATCGAACCCAATTAGAGAAGTAACTGTAACAAAAAAAAAATGAAGTTAATACTTTAATACTTACCGTAACAGTAAAAAGAAAAGAAATCTTACTTTAAGTACTGGGCGGCCTCTTCACAATTGTTTAGAATGTACCACTCCGCTACTTGCTTATCTCTTCCTTTCAGAGTTGACCTCCAATGTTTTCCCACTACTCGGCCTGGAAAATTAAATATTGATTTTTGATTGCAAGTATCACCGCCATCATCGTTGCGAGGTACCCCTCTGCCCTCTCCATCTTGATGTCATTTTTGGGGAATAATAGTATGACGCAAACTTAGTGGCCTCTTCGACTAGAAACGCTCCAGCGATAGATCCTTCGACGTACCTTGGATTTTTGATCTTCTTCTTAAGTGTGCGTAAAAACCTACAATGGACAATGAGAGGGTATTTATAAACTAAAGTATCATGTCCATCAATTAACAACCACGCGAAAGAAATATATATATTACCTCTCAAACGGATACATCCACCTATATTGTTGCGGACCTCCTACCTTTGCTTTGTAGGCCAAGTGAATAGGCAAATGTTCCATTGAGTCAAACATGCTAGGAGGAAACACCATCTCTAACTTGCATAGCGTTATTGGTATGCTCTCCTCTAGGTGCCGTAACTTTTCAACATTAAGTTCAGAAGCACAAATTTCTCTAAAGAACATAGAAAATTCCGTCAGAATAGACCATATATGCTTCGGAAGTGCTTTGAAGGCCCACGACAACAATCTCTGGAAAAAAACATGACAATCATGACTCTTCATCCCGAATAACTTCGCCTCGTGCAGATCAACACATCTTCTCAAGTTTGACGCATAACCGTCCGGGAGTTTCAGATCTTTAACTCATTACAACAATTCTAAATTCTGTTGTTTGTTGAATGTGTACGGCGCTCTAGGTTTGGAAGTCCGTCCCGTGACATTCTCCACCAAATGCAAATCAGGCCTTCTACAAATCGCTTCTATGTCCCGTCTAGCGTTGACTGTGTCCTTCGTCTTGCCCTTGGTGTCCATCACGATGTACAAAATATTGCAAAACACATTCCTCTCAATATGCATGACATCGAGGTTGTGTCTTAACAATTGATCTTTCCAATATGGTAGTTCCCAAAAGATGTTATGTTTGTTCCAATGATGATCAACGTTGTATCCCTCAGGTTCGCTTAAAGCAGCCCCATCTGCAACACTTTGAATGTACTTGACCCTATCCCATATTTCTTGGCCACTTAAACGACGAGGTTGATCTACTCGTTCGACCACATTCTGTATGAAGTCTTTTTTATTTCTCCTAAACGGATGCTCGGGGGGCAGGAATCGTCGGTGCCTATCAAACCAATAGACCTTGCGAATGTAATCCAAGCTAAAACCCATGTTTTGTTCAAGACATACCAAGCATGCAAGCTTCCCCGACGTTTTCCACCCATTCAACATCTCATATGCAGGGAAATCATTTATCATCCACATTAAGGCAGCCCGCATGGTGAAATTCTGGCTCAATGATACATCATACGTAAAAACACCTTCACTCCACAACACCTTCAACTCGTCTATCAAAGGCCTGAGGTACACATCTATCTTCTTTTTTGGGTTGGATGGCCCAAAGATTAACACGTTCAGAAACAAAAACTATCTTCTCATGCACATAGAAGGTGGGAGGTTGTACGGAGTCACAGTGACAGGCCAACAGGAATAATTCCTACCCGTATTACTGAAAGGAGAAAACCCATCCAAACATAGACCAAGACGGACATTACCGGGATCCATAGCAAAGAAAGGATTTGCCTCGTCAATTTTACGCCAAGCTTCGGCATCGGATGGATGCGTCACAAAGTTTTCATCCCTACGATGTTCCCAGTGCCACCTCATGTGAGCAGCTGTTTGTTCTGATGCATACAATCTCTGAAGTCTGGGCACGAGAGGAAAGTACCACATCTTACTTAATGCTTGACGGGTTATTTTCCTTGCATTCCTCACAACTTTGTATCTGTCATGTCCACAGAATTTGCAATCGGTCAGCTCAGCATCATCCTTGTAATACAACATACATCCTCTGGGGCAGCAATGGATTTTTTCACATCCAAGACCAAGCTCTTTCACCTTTTTTTTTGCTTGGTAAAAATCCTTCGACAAATTATTGTCTTTTGGAACAATCTTACTCATGATCTGCATCATTTCGTTGTAATTCCTCTCACTCATATGGTGATCAGTCTTCAAGCTTAGTGTTGTTAGGGTAGCCAATAGTGATGAATATTCACTATTTTCAAAGTGTTTGCAACCTTCCCATAACAGACGTTGCGCTTCTTGAAGCATTTTATAGAACCTATCGGCTTCCGGATGAGAATCTTCTCCCATGTATTTTGGTTGAGTATGTGTATCAGTCTCCTCTCCCATGTATGACGGTTCAGCATGAGTAACGGGAACAAAATATTGGCCGATCGACGGTCACGTGGCATCCATAACCAACTGCTCATATTGATTATGATTGTTTCGATGACTACTGTCCCCGTAAGAACCACTCGGTGTCTGTCGGACTTCGCCATGACATTCCCAACATTCATAATCCTTCATGAATCCCTTTTTACACAAATGGATTTTGATTGTGCCCGGATATTTAAATCTTAAACACCTACATTTGACACACGGACAATTGATCGCCCTACTTGAATTAGTTGAATGTGCCAAAGAAAATTGGATGAACTCTTTCAAACCCGCCAAGAATTCTTGAGTTAGTTGTCTTCTATCAGTTAGACGATTGTACATCCAACTTCTATCATGATTGCCTTTCATACTTCCTAGCTAGTTCAGTTACCCACCTAATTGACATCTAATTCAATGCCACAAATCTATATAAGTGGCCAATACAACTGGCCACTTATGCCAATCAATTATCACTTAATCAAGAAAGTGAGAAACAAACACATGCATTGAACAAAGAACAGATCCCAGCAAGCAACCAGAGAATGAGGATAGCATACCGGAACATGGGGACATACATGTGGAGGGGACAAATAAATAATAGGACAGTATAAGTATTTTGGAGTTTATAAGATATATAGGATAAATCAAAGAGATTATTTAAGAGCATAATATATAAGACTTAATCAAGATTATATAATATGCAAAATGAACTTTATATTTTGTATTTATAATTACCTATTTATCTAAACAGTATTTATAATTTAGTTTTTTAAATTATCCATCTTTATTGTATAACTTGTTAAAGATAGATTCAAATAAAAAATGTAAATGAGATATTTTTTTTCAAAAAATTTAATAGTCATTTTTATAAGACATTAACTCCAACTAGCTAATTTAACTAATTTTTTAATACATAAGAATTTCATTATTCCCTAAACTCACATCTTCTTTCTACGTTACATTAAAGATAGATTCAAATAAAAAATGTAAATAAGATATTTTTTTCAAAAAACTTAATAGTAATTTCTATAAAACATTAACTCAATAACTAATTTTTATAATACATACAAATTTCATTATTCCCTAAACCAACATCTTCTTTGTACTTTATGTTAATTAATTAATTCTCTTATCCCTCAATCTCACTTTTAACAAATTATTTTTCTCATTTGAACGCTATCCTATTTATATATTTATATATATCATTACCAACTAATACAACATCATAACAATTATTATAAGCTTCCAACAAAGTAAACATTATCCTAAAAAGTAATCTTCCAATCAACATCAAGCACCTTTTAATCTACATACACTAATGAATATCCATAACAACTACATTTTAATTCTTTGCTTTATCACTGCAATCAATATCAAACATTCCACTTTCTCTTATCTTTTCAACTTACATGATACACACACTCAAACATATATAACTAAAGCCTTCATTGCTTGAAAGAGTATTATTAACACAATTGATTCAAACAAATTGTCATGTAAATAGAACCACATACCAAAGAGAGAGAGAAAATACAAACATACCTGATTGAAGACGGTGAAGAGGCTGGAGATAGAAACCGCAAGGCGAGAGTTGGAGGACGGACTTGAATCAGGCAAAGGGAGGAAGATCGGACGTTGGAGGAGCGACCACCGGCACCGACAAGCAAGGGGAGGACGTTGGACGGTGAAGAAGGCGGAGGGGCGACCACCGGCAGCAAAAGACTGGCGGAGGAGGTCGGACCGTAGTGAGAACGAGGGGAAGAGGAAGATGAAGCGACGCGAAATGATGAACCGCAAGGGGGGCAGATATAAGGTGTTTTGCGACGGATCGCAGGATCCGTCGCAATTCACTTTTTGCGACGGATCCCGAGATCCGTCGCAAAATGGCGGACCGTTGGGTCCGCCACATTACGACGGACCACGGGTCCGTCGCAATTTGGCGGACCCAATGGTCCGCCATTTTGCGACGGACCCTGGGATTTGTCGCAAACATTGCAACAGACCCCAGGTCCGTCGCAAACTGGCGCACCCAACGGTCCGCCATTGCAAAAGTGCGACGGATCCCAGGGTCCGTCGCAATTTGGTGGACCGTTGGGTCCGCCAATTTGCGATAGACCCCGTGTCCATCGCAAACTTTGTGACGGATACTTGTATTTGTCGCAAAAAATTGCAACGGACACGGGGTCCGTCGCAAATTTACTCACATTTTTCATCTGCTCCCTAAGTTTTTTTGTTTGCGACAGATTAATGTTTCCGTCGCAATTTTTGCGATCGAAAAATAAATCCATCGCAATTTTTTTTTTTTTTTTTGCGACTGATTTAGTTTTCCGTCGCAAATTCCAACAAATTTGCGACGACAAAATATCTGTCGCAAATTACCAATTTTCTAGTAGTGAGTAGTGTTGTGATTAATTGGACAGATATAATTTAGAGATGATGAGGTTGGCGGCTCGTTTGCCTTTTTGTCATATTGAGAAAATGATTATATTCTTTCTATTAAATTTCCTTCATGAATATTTCATTATATATATATATATATATATATATATATATATATATATATATATATATATATATTCATGTCATTTTTTATCATTTTTTATTTCAACTATATTTTCAAAAGCTATGCCAAACAAATCAAGAAAAAAGCTACTTCTACCACCATTATCTTAAACACAAATCACATCTTCTACCACCATTATCTTAAACACAAATCACATCAGGAAAAGTCTATCAGAAACAAAAGCCACTTCTACCACCGCTATCTCAAAACGGGCCCTTAATTACTCTCTAACAACCATCGGGATAGATTGTGATGTGTCATATTGGTGAGGATGAGAATGATCAATCTTTTTGTATTGTTTCTTTGTTGTTGTTGTTGTTATTATTTGCAAAACTAATAATTCAAATAGACCATGTAAAATTGTAGGAATATTTCCGAAAGTGACATGTAAAAACAAGATTGATTTATCAAAGAAATCATCTCAAAGAGTAAAAATGTCATATGTTGAAGTAGAAACAAGAAAGACTTTGAAGCAAAATAGAATCATAGAAATGCAAAAACAAAGAGAAATTGCTCATCTCGAGGTAGATCAAATACAAGACACTAGTGCAAGCTTCAATTATAACAAGGAAATTGAGGAAGAAAATATTGTTTGTCCTGAGATAAATCAAATAAAAGATATTACAGACTTTAAGGATAACAAGGAAGCTAAGAAAAGAGGAAGAGCTCGTCTTAGAGAAATACAAAAACAAAAAGAATCTACTCATCTTAAGCTAGATCAAATAGAATACACTGCACGCCTCAACCATAACATGGAAGTGGAGCAAGAATTTAACAAGCTTACTCGTGGACGTTTATTAAGCGAGGATGAATTTCATATGTTTTCTTTATTTTGGAAACCATTAGATCCATTTTTCTATCAGCAATAACAATGGAGTCATTTTTCTTGAACTTGTAATCAAATTTTTCAATGTTCTTCTTGTAGAAGAATGTACAAACATGTCACGCATATCAGGTAAGCAAGCTGACAAGACAATTATCAGGATTGGCCTCCCCTCTGCTCTCATAGAATTGAGGCCAATGGCTTCTCCGACGGCATTTGCCTTCTCTGGTCAGGAGATTGTCCGCCCTTATAAAAAGGGAACAGGGTCTGCTCGGTGGTCTATAAAGAGAAAGTGTTCAGTCTACCGGAAAGTCAGATTTCTATCAAACCTTGGGTTTCAAGCGTAACCCGCCCCACTACCAGAGATAGGGGTCTATTTCAGGAGGCTGAAAAACAGAAATGGATTTGTGAAGTTCTAATTCCAGTACTTATTGTTCCGAAAGGCTGGGAAGGAAGACGGAGATAGCGAGACTAAGCCAAGGGAAGGTTTCACGAGAGATACCTGTTACTGGGCTAAGGAGTTACTCAGGGACTGAAAATGATAGCCCATCCAAGTTACAAATTCGTTTGAAGTTATGCTTTCTCCACCGATTTTTTTTAAGAAAACAGTCACCTTAAAATAAGACGAAAGTTGATTTAGAAATAACAGTAAAATAGAAAAAAGTTGATTTAGAAATAATAGTAAAATAGAAAAAAGCAGTATCAGAGAACTTGCAAGAACCAGAATAGTTGACGCTAGTGAAGTGAGAAAGATGAATTCTTATTTCTATGGCCTTGCTTTGTTCTATCCTGGCTATAACATGAGAGCGGGAAATAGCACGCAGGAATGCACCAATTACTTAATTTGATATGTATTTAAAATAGATTTGCCATTTTAGAAGCTATGATATATTAACAACTCAAGTATCCAAATTGAAAAAAAAAAAAACAATAAAAGGAAGAATAAGTATGAATTTTCACCTCATTAGAGGCAACACAAGAAAATATTCACGCACAACAGAACACCTATTATGTTAGTAGCATTAATGTTGTAAAAGATTGCCCATTCACTTTACAATTTTTTTTTTTTTTAAAGTAATCTCCTTGAATTCAGACAAAAATTGATACAGAAATAGAGAAACAACAAAGCATAACCATGTGAACTTGTCATTTTCTCAGGTGGTCATTTCCTTGAGTGAATTTATCATTTTTATATTGGAAATTGTCATTTTAAATGTGAACTTGGTAAACCCATGTCAAGTGTAGGAATTCTTCCAAGCCTCCATTCTCATTTTCTTAAGTGGTTATTTCTTTAAGTGAAATTGTCATTTTCATAAAAAAACTTGTTATTTTCCTTAACGACAACCATGTTAGGGAAAAGTCACAAAGCAAATCCCTCCTCTGATGCCTTTCCCCCTCCTCAATTACACAATAACTAGAGAAAGTGCTGAGAAAATGGCTGACAGTACGTGTGAAGTGAGTCGAAAATCATGTTTTCTTTTCTCTTATTTTAAAACTCACCTAGGGATATTTCTATAATTTTATTTTAATTTGAAAAAGGATAGTTGAGGCACTCACACTCTTTTGGCAATATGAATATTAGAATCAACTTTCCGTCATTTAGCATTTGTAATGGTCTTTATGTGAGATTTTCCCTTGATATTTTCTGAATCAAAAAGAAATTGATTTATTCACCTTACTTTAAATTTTCCTATTAATTCTAATCTCATATAATTGTAATAAAAAGTATTTTTTTAAGAAAATAATGTTTTATTTATTATATAAAATTATAATGTATAATTTTTTGTACTTGGCTTGACAATAAATAAAAAATAATAATTAGTTAAGAGCATATTGAATTGAAAAATTAATGCTCTATTATGAAATAGGAACTAACCGTTATTTTTTAAACTTTTCCTTTTTATAAAAAGTTTGAAATTAAAATTAAATTAATTCTAGAGATGAAAATTAAACATAAAAAAATAAGTTTATATTTGTGCATTACAATCAGGTTGACGTCCTCCAACCAGAGCCTCCTCAGAGTAAAATTGAGTCTATGGAAGTGGAAGACACTAGACTTAACCAAAATGACAGAAATTACCCATCTTGCAAACATTGTAGACCCTCTAGTTGCAAAAATCCACTTTGGATCTGAACTCTGAATACTGGTATCTAATTTACATGTCCTCTCCACAGGATAATCTGCTCATCCTTGAACAAGATAGGAACACATGGCACAAGATCCTGCAATAATAAGCACAAAGTTGGATTACCTATGCACATGATGATTTCATACAAAGGGTGGAAACTTGAAAACTTTAAAGACTCAAGACATACTCTTAGCTTCACCCCAATCTTTTTGCAGTCACTTGCACCTACGTGAGTACAGTCGAGTCTCACAACCTCCTCGGTATTGAAAGCTTCCCTCACTTTCTCCACCACATAAACATAAACTCCGTTTCTCGCTAAGAATAGAATTTTGACATAGCATTTAGATTGCAGAATATGATAGGACACAGTGCTACTTTGAGCTATATTAGAAAAAAACAAAGCAGCATATTCTGTAAATTTATTATTTGTAATACCCATATTCTTCACTTACTGAGTTTCATCAGAGGTGGTGAGTTTAAACCCTTGTTTCTCATATCTTTCATTTCTTCATATGTCAAACCCTCGATTACTTTCTTGACAAGCCTCGGGTAAATTGGCGCGTAGGGCTTCCATAGCATAAGAGGAATAACAGGGCGATTCTTGGGATCATAATTTCGTCCTCTGTATAAAAGCAGGATGTTTATGTGACGATAAATGATTTTTCCACCAGACTTGTCCTGCAGATACAGCAATATATATGCATCAGTAAAAGTCATCTGAAACTCAAGAAAAAACCATCAACGCTTTCATTGATTAATCAACAAAGAATGTACACACACATATATTGACCTCAAGGTGGAAGCAAACATTGTCCATATCAAGAGTTGGCACACCCAAGCACTTAATTCTCACAGCTTCAGCCTTTTTCCAATGGTTATGGATGTCATCCAGCATGTTGTGAGTGACTCCCTCCTTCCCTAGCACAAAATAAGAGCATTAGCTTCTTGCAACCAGAATTTGCTACAATCCAAGAACTCATCAATCTATAGTTAAACAATCCTCATCGAATTGATCGAAAGCTATGGAATATATACAAATAAGACTTGATGTTACGTAACTCCTAAAATATGAAATGGACAATTCAAAATTTATCAAGCTAATTTGCAACAAAGAGTACACAATTTCATGCATAAGAATTTGAGAGAGTAATAATTGATCAAAATAGCAAAAAGTTGCCGGAATAAGACATACCAAGATTGATCTGCCTAGCACAATCACTGTGACGATAACGTTCGACGAGCTCAGCCACCTCCTCCTCCGAAAGCGGATCTCCAAGAACCCGACTCCGCTCCTCCTCCCACCTCTGCCTGTCCACTTCCTCCTGAACCGGCGCATATGTTCCAGTCCATTTGCGGTCGAGCCGGCCTGGGCCAAACGGAGAGAATTTGGGCGATTCTCGGAAACTTATGGGTTTGACGGAGTCGTCAATCTCGGAGTAAGAGTGTTTGAAATCGAATGGAAGGTCCGATTTCAGAGGAAACTTAGGCTCTTCCTTAGTACTCAGAGCTTTCTTCAAGGTTTTGATCTTCTTGGACTTCTTCGGGTTTGGGGATTTGGGAATAGGAGAAAACGGCGGGTCGTAAATGTCTTCCTCGTGAGTGGACTGACTCAGGAAACGACGGAGAGTGAGAGGAAAGGTTGGGGATATGGAAGCTAAACGACGGCTTGAGAATGATAAGAACCTCAGCATTTGGCATAGAGGGGGCAGAAGGAGCTAATTGAGTCGCCGGGGACGGTACGTGGCAATGAAATCAGCTCCGATGACCCTGCAGTGGCTGCGGGACTCAGTCTCTGAACTTTTCTGTTTGGCTTGACCAAGGGAAGGTTATGAGAGGGATTTTAGTAGAGGGGAGGTTATGAGAGGGGATAAAAAGGGATTTTAATATTACTATGTTTCCATTGATTAAAAGGGAGGGAAGGGAAGGAAAATGATTTTAATGTTAACTTATTTGGTTCAAGAGGAGAGAAAAATTATTTTTACATGGACAACTTTATCCTAATATTATATTGGGATAGGATATTGTCATTCATTTTTTGTTACTATCAATGTCATTTTTTTACTGTTAGATCAGAATCTCATCTACCTTTATCATTTCTCTCCCCTACTAAGATTTTGATCTAATGGTGAAAAAGTGGTAATGATATTGGTAGTGACAATATCCTATCTCATATTATAAATGATTTTTTTTCCAAACTCATTAAATATATTATAAAGTTTAATTATGAATAACATTTTTATGGCCTAAATTATAAATAACATTTAGTATATGTGTGTATATGTATGTACGTACGTATATATATCCTCTTTTTTTTTTAATTGTATACATATCAAATTTCATGTGATTCTTGCATTGCAACAACTTTTATTGGTCAGATTCAATATAATGTATACAATGTAGAAACACACAATTAGAATATAATTTAATACAAGAAAATAAAACCAAACACAGACTTAAAAAATAAATAACAACTAAGACTAGAAATCGCATCAACACTACAATCTAACTGTTGATGAAACACGAGTTTTTTGTTAGCTGGAATTAGGGATGTCCATGGACCAGACCAAACCAAACCGGGTTGGGGGTCAATCCGAGGTCTGGTCCAGGAGGGACCTCGGGCTAGACAAGTCAGCCTGAGGTCTCAGTCTGGTCTGGTCCAACCCAAGCTCAGGCTGGATTAGACTGGTCCAGTGAACTTCCTGGACTGGAGCTTTTTTTTTTGCCACTTCTTTAGACTAAGTATTGTATATGTTCTCAGTATTAGCTTTGTTCCGAGTACTATCTGGATCACTCGGATGGTACTATCCTGGATCACTCGTTCACTTGTTCCGAGTACATCCGGGAACAAACCTGCACAGTATTGTATATGTTCCCTAGCTCTGTCAATCCATAATATACTCTAGGCCAAAGTTGGAGAAAGAGAACGAGTGATCTAGGATAGTACCATCATATTGGACCTTTCCCAGGCAAGGTAAATCAGACCAATCTTCTAAGGAACAGATGAAGAAGAATCGGTGAAACAAGTCTTATTCTTGGACATGAGAGCCATTCTCATTGCTCTAGCCCAAGAATAGTAGTTTGGACGGATAGAACCGGTGAAACCAAGATCAAAGAGGGTTTTTGTTAGGATGAAGATAATAGGGATTACCGATGTTTTGAGTGGAATCAGAAGAAGCACGGGTTGAATCGCCGTCATTATTACCGATGAGAGAGGTGGACGAGGTCGTATGTGTAGTTTCCATGGCAGAGATACTGAAAAATGAAGGGAACTGACAACAAAGAACAAATCGGTGAAATCCGAATCAGGAAAGTGAACAAAACAAGGAGAAATCGTCAACTGAAACGAAAGGAGAGCCTCAAAGAAACAGAAACAAGGCGATCTGATCGAAGGAGACGAGGCGGAGAGGTGAGCCAAGTGAGAGCTAGGGTTCAACGAGAGAAAAGCGTCTGTCGAATCGAGGAAGACGGAAGTGTGTGAATAAAAGAAAAGGTGTATAGAAAAATTATTCAAAAATAGTTAAAGACTCATAGCTCTGGTAACATATTGTGAAAGTAAGAATAGAAATGAAAAATGAATTGTATTGAGATACCTTCAGTCAGTCTATACATCATATATTTATATGTGTGGTAAATAACTAACTCCTTATATTTACATCATGATACAGTAAGTAATCCCTAACTAATTTCTGTTTATGCTAACTAAGATCAAATATTTACAAACAACAATGTGACATCACATATAATCTATTACACACTTCCTTTTTGCTGATGACACCATAAATATTATGAATGCGAACAAGGAGAATTGTGAGCTTTTCAGGGATATCCTACATGAATACTGCTCAGCGTTGGGATAGAGGATTGACTATGAAAAATCAAGCCTTTTCGTCTCTAGCAACACTGTACTCCTGCGCATGCAAATTGTCTGAATATTAATGAAGTCATCGACCCCGGGAAGTACATAGGACTACCTGTTTTATGGGGTAGATCGAAGAATAAAGCCTTCTTAGCATATGTGCGACATAAAATGGGTAAGAAGGTCCTAGAATGGAAGAAAAAATGCCTTTCTTTTGCAGGGAGGGAAATTATGATCAAAACAGTGGTGAATGCAATCCGTATATATCCTATGTCATGTTTCAAATTCTCCAAACACACTTATGTTGCTCTGGATAGATTGGTATCTAATTATTTTTGGGGAGATAATTAGACAAATAGGAAAATCCATTGGGTGGCTTGGGATTCTCTGGCAGCTGCTAAGGAGGGAGGACTAGGTTTCAAGGATTTCATGGGACTCAATGAAGCATTGCTTGCCAAAACAGCATGGCGTATCTTACGATGTCCTGAAAGTTTATGGGTGAAGATTCTAAAGAGTGTCTATTTCCCCAACACCTCCTTTTTGAAGGCCACTACAGGTCACAACGCATCTTGG
Organism: Acacia pycnantha; assembly: GCA_025563575.1. NCBI lineage: Eukaryota > Viridiplantae > Streptophyta > Magnoliopsida > Fabales > Fabaceae > Acacia > Acacia pycnantha. Next base: position 1,039,203 of record JAMWYP010000031.1, on the reverse strand, counting down.
GTGTGGGACAGCATTCTTACTGGCCGAGAGACTGTTAGCAAGAATCTATATTGGCAGGTTGGTTCAGGACTGTACATTCATGCTTGGGAAGACCCGTGGATTCCAGGGGCGAATAACTATAAATTAACTCAGAGAGGGCATGAAAATAAATACAGATCAGCTAGTTGCCGATTTTATCCAGAATTCAGAGTGGAATTTGAGTATGATTGAGAATGCAATGGAACCGATTATGCTTCAGTATATAAAGGATATCCCACTCCCAGCCTCTCGAAGACCAGACAGGTTAATCTGGGCAGCATCGAATGACGGGTAGGCCAGGGTAGTATCGTGTTCGTGCATGCTATAGGAAATCTCAAGCTTCAAAAGCCCAGTTACATACTGTTACAAGATCCTCTGTCTCTCGAAAAGCTGATACAAGATTTTGGTCAGCGGTATGGAAACTGAAAGTGGCCCCTAAGATCAGATTTTTCAATTGGTGAATCTTAAAGAATGCACTTGCGACACAATAGGTGCTCTTTAAACAAAAATGCAGTCAAGATCCACTTTGCCCTGTATGTGGAATAGAGGTAGAATCTGTCGAGCATCTTTGTATGCTTTGTGATTGGGTTAGAGCAGCATGGTATGGGTGTCCTTTGGGACTAACTTTCTCCTTTGGAGGAACTCCTAGCTGAAGAAGGGTTCAAAGGAAGTAAAAGAATCGCAAGATCCAGATGTTCCCTCCAGTCTAATCCTGAAAGGTTGCCCGATTACAACATCAGGGACCTGGAAAGGAGGCTACGTGTCAAAGGATAGAATTAGAGTGGAGAGAACGAAATCTTATGTCTCACAGTATTGGATTGGGGATGACTTTTTAAATGGAGATGCTACTCAGAGCAGGAAACCCAGGGATAACTTGCTCAAGGAGAGAATTTGGATAAAGGGTTGAAGAATGAAATTGCTAAGAAATCTTCCAGCAATACAAAGTTAAGTGAAAATTTTGATAGCAACACACAGGGGACAAAAACCTGAATGAGATAATCGAGGTGGGTGAGCAAGAATATGACAGAGTCAAAGATGTTTATGCCAATGAATTGTTAATTGCAAATAGGGAGTAGAATCTGGAGGTGGACCATGAAGAAGACAACATGAATTTGAAAATAACACTTCTGAATATGGAAATGACATTATACATTTAAAAGTAACCTGAAAATGAAAATGAGAAGGCAAACATAAATTAATTCCTAAAGTTGATATAGGTTTACCAGGCTTAGATTTAAAAATAACAACTTTAGATATGAAAAGGACAACTATTCATTTAAAAATAATTACATGTGAAAATGAGCTTTGGATTAATTCCTAAACTCGATATTAGTTTACTAAGTTTGATTTTGAAAATAACAACTTCAGATATAGAAATGACAACTCTCCATTTAAAATGATCAATTATTCTCGTCAAAGCTCCGGCCACGGCGGCGACTACCAAAGCTTCAATAGGGCGTGTCACTGGCCAGCAGTGGTAGGCAGTCACCAATGGGTGCAGGGGTTACTTTTGTAAAAAAACTAAATTGTGTGAAGGGAATTTGTATCTTTTCCTTTTGATTTACAAAAGGATAGATGAGGTACTCACGCCTCTATAGAAATATGGAAGCGCATCTCTATCCTTTCCTATTTGTAAGGTTTTTTATGTGTCTTTTTCCCTAATTTTTCCCCTATTTATTTTATATATAAAGGGCATTGTAACCTTTGCCTTTTTTGTTCTTTTATTTTTAAAAAAAAGAAATATTTTTCTCTTCACATCATTTCATTCTTTAATTTTTTTTTTTTAACCAAACAGATAAATAGAAATATCTTCTTTTCCTATTTACAAATATACATCATATCAAACATAGATCATTAAATTCTATTCTCTTCTCTTCAATAAAACCAATCTGGTCCTCAGCTAAAGTCCCTCCAAATAACCAATAAGAAGATGAAATTGTCACACAATTATTGCCAACTCTAGTAGTGCTATATATATATATATATATCTATTTGTCCTGTCATATCCATCTCCATGTAATGTGTTGTACCACATTCAATCCAGTATGAGAATAATGTTAAAGTTCTCAATACACAAACTACACTAATCATCACCGCCATTTGCATTTAGAGAAAACATAGAGGTACCCTCCACAAACTGAAGAATTTCAGGGTTCTCATCTTACTTCTACAAAGTTTCTCAAACTAGTATCGGCATTGCCTGGGTCAAGTTACGAGATCAAGTGAAGAGAGGTATGAAGCACCATTATCTAAAAAATGGAGCTGAATTGCATTCATCAGATTAATGATATGTTTGAGAGAACAGTCATTAAATATATCTGTGTGCTTCTGAGAAGAAGAAAAGTTATCAAACTTGAGACCTTTTGGTGAGCCTCTCGTCTTTAAACCGCCTTTGATATCCAACCATGGATTCAAAAGCGTCCAAAAGATTATCCAGGCCCTCATGATTGTCCCCTAATGCCTTCAAGCAATGTACAATGCTCTCAATGGTGGACAAGTAACCATCTTTAGGCTCACGCCTTACTTCACTATACAAGCTCATCTTGTCCACCTTCAACTTTATATGGGGCAGAATGTTCAACCAGGGATTTTCACTGTAAACTCTTCTTGCCTTAGCCCATGTTCCATCTAAGACAATCAAATTCTTTATCTCAAAATCAATAGCATCAAGGTCTGTGATATCAACAGCTTTTTCAGAAGGAAATAGTAGTACTGATCCAGGAGGAACTTCAACTTCAAATTCACATTCTTCATCATCATCATCATCTTGCAGATGAATGCCTCCCTCTAACTTCCTCCTCTGCAACTTCTTCACCATGAACCCTTTTGAGAGTGCTTCACAAGCTTCAGGACAAGAAAATATTTTAATCAAGCTTGGCTTCTGGTTTTGAGTTAGAGACCTCCATATATGAGACACAGAATTAATAACACCATGTTTCCCAATAACAACAGTAATAGCAGAATCTCCAGTATTTTCATCTATCTCAGCGTTATCTTGCATCTCTACACTTAACTTTGAATCAACCACATGATTAGAGCTTTTCATAGTCTTCATATCATTCTTTAAAGTACATTTTCCAGCACTATCACTTTCTTTCTTGGAATCCGACGAACTAGCATGTTCATCATGCACTGACTTCTGGTTTCCTCCAATATCCAATGCTTGATGAAAAGCCAAATTATATGAATCATTTCTAACCAAACCCGATTCAGAATCGGGTTTCGTCAACCGAATCCGGAACTGGGCTTCGAAATTGACATCTGAAACAGTCACTACATTGAGATTCCTGAGACCTAATCTGGCAATCCTGGTAGAATTAAGAGGGTGCTTGCTCTCTAGCGAGTGTTGCAATATGGTTACGCTTACCGAATTGTCGATGCCGGAGGTCAGAATGAGAGAGCAAAGGCATGTTCGGATGGGTTTAGAACATGTGGGGCAGATAGGTCTCTTGGATTTTCCTGGCGATATCGACATGATTAGGGTTCGACGAAGAGGAAGGGGTTTCTGTGAGAGGGCGAAAGAGAACCGGGTACTGGATCGGACCAGAACGTTCGCATACGCCATTATCTGGGAAGAGAATAGCGTGTGCCAGAGCATCCCGGTGCAGAGTCCGAAATGACAAAGTTTGGGTTGGGATGGTTTTAATCTTAGCCGTCCAGAAGATCGAACGTCCATGTCGCGCCGCATAATCAGAAACTGTAGGATGCATGGGGGGCAGTGTTGTAGAGAATGGAGAACCATGTCTTACAGTATTTCAGTTAACACTTATTTGGACTCGACCTGGACCTGGCCGTGGTCAATATCGAGATTATATGATAATTCAGGGGTAAAATTGAAATAAAATTTGACCCGTGGTACTCCACACGCCACTTCACACGTGTTCAAAAGTTGACGAAGTTACAGATTTTTGTGATTTGATCTGCGAAACCCGCGAGTCTCATTCTATTCGATTTCGAGAATCTTGATTTTCCGGGAAAACCACATCCGAAGAAAATGCACGATTTCTGCTTCACGATTCCGTATGGGTTGCTATTGGTGGGTGGAGGACTCTTCGGATATTTCAGGAAGGGAAGCATTGCTTCTCTTGGTGGAGGCGTAGGCTCTGGTTTGTTGCTCATCATTGCGGGCTATCTCAGTCTCAAAGCCTTTAAAAAGAGAAAGAATTCGTACCTTGCTTTGATTCTTGAGACTGGTATGGCTTTTCTTTAAGAAATGCTTGCTTTGATTCCAGTTCAGTGATTGGCTTGGTTCGGGTTCTTAATTCTGTCTCTGAATGAAGTTCTCTTCATCCGTACGATTAGTGTCAATTTTAACCTGTTTTGTGTTTCTGCTAAAGGTCATGAGGGTTCAAAAGCTTCTAGTCTGGAGGAGGATCTAAATTAATCTGGTGGTATATGGTTAGTTAGTAAAGAGACTCGTTAAATGCTTGAATAAATAACAGAGATAGGGCCGTTGATTAAAGATAACGATTGAGTTCTACGCAAATTTTTATTTATTTACTTATTTTATCTCTGTCTTGAGATACTTTAACTAGTGATTCAATGTGTTTTTAAAATGTTTTGTGATGGATCTCTGTCAACGGTAAGAGCTGGCAGCTTCATCTGATATTGAAAATCTATTATTTGAAAATCGCTCATTAGTCATGTATCTGACACTTATATCTGATCCGACGCTGCACTTCAATTATATGTTGTCCTGTTCTGTGCCGTGTTGTGTCTCGTTTAGGTGTCAGGTTTTGTGATTCTTAGGTCATGTCATTTGTTATCAAAGATATTCATGATTGATCAAAATTTAGGGTATACTTGGTGGGGGGAGTGGGAAATAGAGAGGAAAGTGAAAATGGAGTGGGATGGATAAATCTATCATACATAACTTTCGATCCACTGTATTGATATCTCTGTATGATTGTGGTTGCCATTCTCATACTCTTTCTAATTAATTTTGTTATGAATAACAGTTTGTGCAGCCGTACTCACTTGGCTCATGGGACAGCGTTACCTGCAAACTTCAAAGTTCATGCCTTCTGGTCTTGTTGCAGGGATAAGGTAAGCTAATTATAGTTTAATATCCAGCCCTTACTTTTTAATCTTCATGTCTATATACTAAGGCAATGCCTATCCCAGAACTTTACTTGTGCGCAGCCAATACCATGTTAGTTGAGAATATCAGATTATTTTTCAGTTTCACGCCTCAGAGTAAGTGTTTGTCAAACTGTTACAACATAATGAGAAATTCTACTTTTATATGTGGATTTGCAGAAGGAGAAAGAGGAGAGAATGGAAATGAGTAGTTTTTTTTTTTTTTGTTAAATGGTTGGGCTATAGTGTTGAAATCAATACTAGGCATCTGTAAAACCTTGCTGAGTTAAAGTATTATCGTGATGTCAGAACTCTATTTTTGTTGATTAACTAGATAGTTTCTTTAGGTAATATTTATAAGCTAGCATTCTTCCGCTCAGACTTTTTGGTTTCTCGTGTAAAAATTAAACAATTCTAGGCAAAAGCTCATGCTTCTTTTGGTACTAAGCTTCTGGGAATAGTCAGCTGACAGGTAGTCATAATTCATGGAGCACAAACAATGAAATTCTATGGTGTTGTGTTGTTGAACAAAATTTAATTGTAGTCCTTTAGATATTTGTGATCAATGTAGTGTTTTTTAATAGAAAACAACCCAGACTCGTTTACAACTCAACGTCATTTCCAAGTTAAGACGATTTGTTATTTTTCTATTGCAGTGCTATCATGACTGGGTTTTATCTGTTCAAACTAGCTTCTGGCGGCAACCACCTCCCTGCCAAGGCTGAATAACTAGCTCTTCTTTCTGTGATCCATACGACAGTATTCACTTACATTCTTGTTGGTATCAGTGTGGAACTTGAGATTGTTGTTTGCTTACTTGTCCTTACTCCGTTACACGTATAACATAATTCATGATTGTTGTTCAGTCACTTGGATAGACCATCACTAGAGTTAGATTCATAGGGAGGCCCTATTATGAAAAGACAAGCAATTCTAGAGGTGGGTCCTATGAAAATGGATCTGATATGGTTCTGTATGTCTAATATTTTTCTTAATGATTTTCTACACGAGAGCTGATACCCTTTGAGCAGAATTCTCGTCTACACAGTAGCTGATATTTTCCTTTTTTTGGGTAAAAACATGTCGATTGATTTTGATTGCAATTTCATTGCTTAACACTGATGTAAAAATCGGTGGTAAATCTGACGGGTTGACTTTGATTCTCTGATTATGGTAAAGTACTTCCACGTATTAATGGTAAGTTTCATCGTAATAATATAAATTCCAATATTCAACAAGTTGATGCGAATTGTGGAAGAGCCCAACAGTGAAAAATTGTTTTAAACAAAAAGCTTGTTAAACGATGATTAATTTTGTAGACCAGAAAAGAAATTTAAGTAAATTTTTGTTCGCATGTTGTTATGGCAAGAAATAGTTCCGGGCTTTGCAAAATGGCTCCAAAGCTGGAACACTCGAACGGAAATTTGAAGAGGCAAGACATGAAATAAAATTTTCATATTAGTACAAAGTTTTCAATCCCATCTGTTTACATCATGTTTAATCTAGCTACAAGGATTAACCCAAATGACGTGCATGAATTGATACAATAATATGTATTGTTCAACTAGATATACATTTTCTAAAATCATGCATGTAAAAATAAGCACTAGACCTTGGATCCTCTACAACTTTTATCTCACCATCAATTTCAAAAGAAATAAACACAAGTATTGTTGAACCCATCCACACAAGTGAGTTCTACACAATCAAATAGACCCCACCATTTAAGTGAGTTCAATATCTTCTGTGTCTATCTCTGACATTGATGAGAGAGAAACAAACAGGAGACGATGAAAATCCTAGAGGAACGATGGTCTGGCGAGGCATTGAATCAACCACAGGGTAGGAGGAAAGAATTGGGAGAAGCTAACAATTCTGTGGTCTAAAGTACTTTGGAGGCAGAGAAGGGCACCTTTCATTCATATGAGGATATGGTTTCAAGCTGTTGTATCCAGGCAGCTCCATTCTATACTTCCCTCTAATCTGACAATATGGCATCTTCACAGTGTCTTCGCTGTTGCACCATTTTGGCAAGCGGCTTGAGTTATTCTCAAAAAAACTGAGTGTGTAAGCATCTTTTATCTGCAATTATAGCACACAAAATAAGCTTTAATTTCAGCAACTACTCTTTTTTTACACGAGTTTAGATGACTTCAACTCTAGGGACTCATCAAGGTTAGAGCATGCCTCAAAAGCAAGCTCAAGGAGCGCAGAGATACTACATAGTTGACTTTTTTATAAAGATTAAATAAGCTAAATAAATTGCTTTAGAGTATTCATATTTATCATTTTTCTTTCAAACAAATTTTTGTAACTTATAAACAAATATATAATCCAATAATGCAGGAAATATATTATTATTAAGTCATTTATTTAACTTTTTTATTCTCTTCAAAAAAAGTCAACTATGTCTTAAATTAAAGACCAGGGGGAGTATTTAATGTCAGAAACTACTACAAACAAACAAGTTCTTCAACCAAGTCATAAGGCACATGCAATGCAACTTAAATTTTACATTATTGTTTATTTCATAGAATTATAATGGTAAGGTAATCAATTAGCACTAAATTATCATGAAAAGTACAATGGGATTTAAATCATAAATATAACAAACCGAGAGAGGAAGAATAAACCAGACAGGTAACAGTCTCAAGCAAAGCCTAAGGACACCGTTGACAGTAACAACAGGCAGCCATGTCTCACTAAATAGCCCTCACCCTTTCGCATAATATGGAATCAAGAATTGAAACACTATGAAATGTTATCTATTTCATCAACATATCTCTGCAAGCATATGTCAAGATATGTATAATGACCATATCCTTCACTTAAATCTTTTTACTAAAGTCCTCCACAAACCACAACTCAAAGAACCTAATTATGACACGTCTGGAGGGTGGCTAAACCAGTATGGTGTCAGTACAGAATGGGGCAATAGTCATCTAAGAGCATGTAACTGTGCTTATTTGAACAGCCAAACAAACACAAATGTGTCAAGTTATTGGAAAGGCAAGTTTTCAAAATTACCAAACCATCCAACACAAACTCACCGTAAACTCTGTCACCTGAATAGAGCTAGCAATTGGATCAAACAATCCTGCTTCCTTATACATTTCTAGAATGAACGCGACACAAGAAGTTGACTTCCCATCACTGTAAATCCAGTCATCCTGTTCTGGAATAGTCATCAGTTCAGCAAATGATGATCCTCGCTTTTCAACTTCTACTAATATTTCAGGGAGGGAAAGTCCCTATAGAACCACAGAAAAGTAGTATCAATGACACATATCTAATGAACTGTGAGACTCCAGATAATCAGAGAGCAGTCACTAAATAGAGATACAGATCCCAATTATGTCAAATGTACAAATTACCAATTTGTGTCACTTGTCTATGCAACGGATAAGAAGCATCTCATCCTATACATTAGAGGGCATTGAATAAAAATACGGTAACCTCATGCCAAAAAAGTTCAGCAATCAGCATAAAAATGACATAAGTAAAAATTGCAGTATACTTTAGTTCCAAGTCTTTTGTTCAGGGCTTCATTCCACATGTTGGCAGCATATTCAGGTTGGATCTGATTCCATATTGTCATCACGGAAGCAACCTATGGAGTAACACAGCTAGTGGTGAAAAGACATGCGAAGAATCATAAGCTTTCTCAAAATCAGTCATGTAAGAAAATTATTCCCATCAGCCTTGTCTTTTTCAGTGGCAAATAAGCTGGAACTATGTCAATTTGATGACACGTTGGGGGGGGGGGTTTTGAATAATTAGTATCATACTGAAACTGTGATAAGAACCAGTATGGGTATTTTTTTGAAATAATAGAAGTCTATCGTTGATAAATCTTGGCTTACATGCCAATATCTCAAGATTGTTACATTGAATGTTACAGTAAACTTGGAATTTTAAAACCTCGGTTAAGATTAATACCAAATGAGCATCCAAGGGGGGAGGATAGTTTCCGCTTATGGTGTCTATCCAACTGAAAATCATGTTATGGTAACCATACGGCATGCCATCCATGCTCCGAGCATACTCCCATGCAGCAGTTTCATTAAACTTGGCACGCATGTCAGGGTGCAAAGGAAGAAGGGCAATATGAGGGTTGGAATCATCTTTATTCACTTCAAATTCCCACCATTCATCCCATGGTAATACAGCAATAATATCTTCTCCCTGTAAACAAAAAAAAAAAGGACGGAATGAACTAATTGCAAATATATTAACCAAAGAGCATGACTGGCCTGTGCACTTTCAAATGATCAAACAAGCAATATGACACATTCATCTTGAGGAAAATCTATTCATGTCAACATGTTATATAAATAACAACAAAGCATTATCCCATTAGATGATTATCCCACTAGGTGGAGTCCGCTACATAGATCCAATGACACCATTGAACTCAGTCAAAAACCAAGTCTCAGGATTAATTGTGAATTAAGAGATTTCACTCAATAACCTCATTGAGCATTCTCTTCAGTCTTCATTTGCCCCTCTTAATTAGACTCTAAACAACTTGATCTACCCTCCTCACTGGCGCATCCAATGGCTTTCTCTGTATTTGTCCAAACTACCTCATACGATTTTCTATCTTTTTTTCTTCACTGGGTGCCACTCCAACCCTTCCTCATATAAGTTCATTATGAATCTTGTCTTTCCTTTTACATATTAATCATATTTCAACCAGATGAAACTGATAACTACTCTGAAATCTGAGCTTCATGCAAGATGAAGCAATTTAAAAAAAAAACAGAGAAGGCAGTCTCAAGGTAGGAGATCATCTGTAAAGTTTGTCTTGCACTAAAATGAAGGAAACGTAGCTATAGCATTCAAGAAAACAAAGACTGCTTTCTGCAATGGCCCTGCTACACAGGGATGAAAGAAGCATAAAGACACTGTAAAAAGAAATGGATCACAGCAATAAATACTTTTTATATATGAAAACAACTAGAAAGCACCGGTTCACAAAATTCAACATGGGGAATGACTACTTTTATGAACATATCAAGGAGGACTATGTCTATGAAATACAATAAATCAGCCCTCTAATACAAGATAAGTGCAAGAGTATGGGGCAGTCTTTTTCAACGCAAGTCCTTGTACTGTTTGCTTAGCTAAAGATCAAAAAAGTATTTACCTTTTCGTTTTCATGTCCTGATTCCCCAACCCATAGCTTTCCGTCAGAATCCCTTAAGCAAACAGCAGTGTGACCAGCATATGCTCCACTGACCCACTTCTCCAGAGTCTCAAATGCACCCCAGCGGCCTCGAATTTTTGAAACGGCAAGGAAATCTCCAGAGTGAATGTCATCAGCACTAACATTTGTAACCCATGGCTCAGGGCGTGCAACAAAAGAAGCTCCCATGTGCTTGTTCAAAAATCTAAGATTTGCATTCTCACCCCATCCAGTGTTTGTAAATAAGGGGAAGACATCCCAAAGTGCTCTAAGGGTCCCAAACATTCCAGCTTTCATGAGGAAAATTGAAACCCCTCGATTCTTTACCTAATTTCAGAGTTAAGAAAAATCCTGAAAGTGGATAAGCATTCTTAAAAACTGAACTAAAGTATGGTACAATAATTAAGGCCACTTACATACTCATACTCTGCTTTCCCTTCCCATTCTTTGAAATTTAGTGTGTGCTCCCGAGACAGGAAATAATAATCCCATGTTACACGATATGGGGTGACAAAGAGATAAAGATCCATACACGTCCAACTATGAGCTTTGCTAACCTAGATGAGCACATAAATACTCATCAGCAGTTTCGTTTAAAGCCAAAGTCAATAAGAAAACTGTATATATAAGAATATACAAATGTAGAATAGCAAGCAAATAATGACATCAACTTGACCAGCAAATTCAAATTACAAAACTTTTTTCATTAGTCAACAGAAATAGCTTCATAATACCATATAATAACAATCATAAACAGATAAAAAGAGAATATTTTAGTTATAAGACCAAGGACACTAAGATGAACTCATAATTGGAAAAAACACGAAGTTCAGAACCCATCAACGGATTTAAAGTTTAAGCCTAGCTTCAGCGAAATGAACTTTATAGACAATCGCTGGTCTTCTATCTTCATTGAAATAACACTCATTCTAAGTTTCTAACACTACCCACAAAATAAAAGTTGTCCACATTGTCGTCAAGAAAGATCTATTGTTGCTAATATTTCACCACGATCAAAACTATATTAGACCATATGTGTGTTCTGAGTTTGAGTATGTGGCAATAACCGGTTCCAGTGTTATACTAAATACCAAAATAAGAAAAGTGGTTCAAACTCACAGTGAAGTAAAATAGCAAACTCAGAAGCCAACCTTGATATGAAGCGTTCCGCCACCGAATTCGGTGCCGCTATTGTTGTGAAACTCCATCCAAGCCCTGTTCTCGTAGAAGCACGAGCCTTTCCACTCAAGGGCATCGTCGGCGGACGAAACGGCACCGACGAAGGAGGGGAGAAGGTCGACGGCGCTGTGGAGGGAGTTGATGATAGGCCACGAGACCTGTCTGGGCAACAGAGGGAGTAAGTCTTGTGGGTTCAATGGGGATTTAAAGGACCAAACTTGCAGGCTCAAAAGCGATGTGAGGATTATGGGTACGTAAATCAGCTTGAGAAGCAAAGAGGAAGCCATGGGAAAGGGATAGAGAGTGGGAAAGGAAGAGGGTTTGGTTAGTTGGTTTTGGACACCTCCTCCATTGATTCTGGAGAAAGCTAACCAGATTGAGAGGTATTTTGATTTTCAGCACTCAAATGAGAAGTAGACATGTAATTTTGTCTTTCTTCTTGGGAGAAAAAAAGTTAATTATATCAGAAAATCGAATCTTTAAAAAACTGGATTTTGGTCCCCGAAAAAATCTTACAAAATTTATAATAAAAGTTTGAGAAAAAACAGGAAAAAAACTTTAAAAATCTAAATCAACTTGTTATCAAAAATTAATAAGAGAATCACGATAAATAATTCACAACTTATTTTTATGAAATACTTAATTTAAAATTTTACAAATTTAAAGTTTTTTCTGTCTTTTTTCCTGAAATTTTTAAGATTTTAAATTATATCTAAAAATCAAGAGATTATTAATTTTACTACAATGAATAACTTTAATATTATAATATTAAAAATAAAAATTATATAATTTAAACTTCTTAAATTTTGTGAAAAGTAATAAATTATTATCGAATTTTCTTTAGATTTTATAACGTTGGGGCATGGAGTGAAATATTTCCCTTTCTATCGTTGAATGGTAGGAGGAAGGAATAGTACCTCGTGCAACAGAGCCTTAGCGGTTGTGACTTGTGAGACAGTAAAGTGCAGATTAGAAAAAACTACAAAGCCCAGGGGCCCAAATATAATTTTATTGATGATTATTCATTAATTTTTTTAGCTGAAACTCAAATTAATATTAATATTACATTTTTAAATAATTTTAAAAAAAATTAAATACCATTAATTAAATTGAATATTTGGAGTTAGTGTCGTTATTCAATAATATTTATATATTGAAAAATAAAAATAATCAACTCAATCACTGAATGCCTTTGTATATAATGATTAGAATTATAATTAGAATTAGAATATCCCAGATTTACAGGAATATTCTGTGTGTGTGGGCGTTGAGATCTCAAGCATTTTACGCAATGTCCATTGTCCAATCCTATGTTTTAAGATATTCATTCTTAATGTACAACTGATTTATAAATGACAAAAGAGTTAGTTAAGTTGATTACGTGTAAAAAAAATATGTCAATTTCAGAAAATAAATTATATATATATATATATATATATAAAAGAAAAATGACAAATAAATATCATTTGAATTTGTAAAACCCTCATAAGCCCACCGAATTTGTAAAATGACTGGGAAGTGACAATGACCTATGAGGGATATGTAAATTCGGGTGAAAAGTCCACACTGCCCTTAAAACATTGGAGGGAATAAGGCTACTCCATTCTCATTCGACTGCCCTAGCGAGTTTTTCATCGCAATGCTCGTTCTTCATCGTCTTCCTCATGACGCTCGTTCTTCATCGTCTTCCTCGCGACGCCGTGAATCCCTTAAGAAAAATCTGGTTTAATTTTCTGAAATTTTAATCGTTTGGGATGTGATGGTTGTTGGGGCTGGACTCCATTGTTGGAAGGTGAAGAAATGAGAGATGAAGAAAAAGGTAAACAGTAAAACGAGCTCGAGAGGCTGAAAAATCCAATAATGAACAATAAATGCGTTTAAGGAAGAAGATGAACAGTAAATGTGGACTTTTAACAAAATTTTTAATGGGATGAACAACTTTCAAAGACTATTTTCATATAAACCGTCCTTGAAAGTTAAGCAAAAAAAAAAAAAAATTTTGACGACTGTTTTTTCAAAAAAAAAAAGTACTTTTAACGATTGTTTTCTTAAAAACAGTCGTTAAACGTTTTAAAAGTCATTAAACCATCGTTGAAAGTGAAGCAAAAAAACAAAAGTTACAACGACTATTTTTAAGAAAACAGTGGTTAAAAGTACTTTCGATAACTGGTTTTTCAAAAACAATGGTCAAAAACTTTTAACGACTGTTTTTAAGAAAACAATCGTTAAAAATACTGTTTTTGATTACTTTTTTTGAAAAAACAGTTGTCAAAAGTACTGTTTTTCTTCTTCTTAATTTTCAACAACGGTTTATATGAAAATAGTCGTTGAAAGTTGTTCATCACATTATGAATTTTGTTAAAAGTCTCCATTTACAGTTCATTTTCTTCCTCAAACGCATTTACTGTTCACCTTTTTCTTCATCTCTCTTTCCTTCAGCTTCCAACAATGGAGTCCAGCCCTAACAACCACCACATTCCAATTGATTAAAAATTCAGAAAATCAAACCAGATGTTTCTTAAGGGATTCACGGCGTTGCGGGGAAAACGATGAAGAACGAGCATCGCGATGAAGAATGCGCTAGGGTCGTCGAATGAGAATGGAGTAGTCTTACTCCCTCCAGTGGACTTTTCACCCGAATTTGCATATCCCTCATAGGTCTTTGTCACTTCTCTGTCTTTTTACAAATTCGGTAGGCTTCTGAGGGTTTTGCAAATTCAGATGGTATTTATTTGTCTCTCTCACACACACACAAAATTTGAAGAGATTAAAAAAACAAAATAAATTATTTGAAGAGATTAAAAAACAAAATAAATTATTAGTTATGGCCTCATGACATAATATATCTAAATTTTTTTTTGTATCATAATTGATTATATTATACATATCATTTTATAAGTGAGGTAAATTAATTTATAAAATATGATAAAATATTTAATTAATATCGATCATTTGGAAAAAAAAAATTATAATTTTGAGCAACAAAATATATCTTTTTTTTTTAATCATAATTGATTATATTATACATATCATTTTATAAGTGAGGTAAATTAATTTATAAAATATGATAAATATTTAATTAATATCGATCATTTGGAAAAAAAAAAATTATAATTTTGAGCAACAAAATATATTGATAATTTATATTTACGATCAAATCAACTCTTTTAACTTAACTCATACATTTAAGACAAGAATAATTAATACCCTTCAGATCCTTATTATAAGGCACCAACTAACAATTCTTACAAACTAAGAAAAACAGTTAAAGTCAATAAAGTAGTTCTACAATTTAAATAATTTCCAATATTACCCCTATTAATTGTACTAAACCCTAATATCATATTAATTACTACTCTCACTCACTACCGTAATTAATTATGGACATACATGAAAAAAGCTCATTAATGCTCCTTAGAAACGCGTAAATACCATATAAAAAAGACCAAATATACTTGTTTGTTAGTACCTTATAATAAGGACCAGAGGGAATAATAAGAAAATGTGGGTTTGGGTGAAAATAAGTTAAAAGATCAATTTTCATTTATTAATCCACATAATTATAAGATTGGCAGAAATGCAATTTTTCCCATTTATTTTTCAAAATTGCCCTCTTACCATCCGTAGAGAAATACTTCCTCTGGTCCTTATTATAAGGCACCAACTAACTTTTCTCACAAACCAATAAAAATAGTTAAAGTCAATAAAGTTGTCCTAGAATCTAAGTAATTTCTAATATTACCCCTACTAATTGTACTAAAATCTAATATTATATTAATTATTACTCTCACTCATTACTTATATTAATTAGGGGTAGACATGGAAAAAAAATAATCAATACTCATTGGGAATAAGTAAGTGCCTTATAAAAATGACCAAATAAACTTGTTAGTTAGTGCTTTATAATAAGGAACAGAAGGAGTATCTCTTTACAATGTCACAGTATTGGGCAACCAAAAGAAAAGGAAATAAAAATAAAAATACAGATGCAGAAGCAGAAGCAGTCCTTGTTCAAGGAATAACAAGAAAACTTCACCAGCCAAACTCCTCAAATGACATTCCAAAACAAATGCTAGCTCTCCTCAAACCTATACTCTGACATGTCATAGAGAAACTACATGACCACCGCCTTGAAGAACTCTTGAAGTAGACTTAATTCACAAACAAAAAAATATAGACCAACCCAATCACACACACATAAACATGCAGCCAAACACTTTTCAGTGAGATTAAGCTTTGACATGTTTATATGTTTCTTTGTAATCAGATTGGTGTACAAAATTTTCTAGGAACTGGGTCCATTTAAGAATCTTTCCATCAGCTTCATACTTTGAGATACTTGATAGCGGTTTGAACGTCCTTGTCGCCTCGGCCGCTGCAGTTAATCACGACCTTAGTTCCATCCGGAAGAGATGGGCAGAGCTTCTCAAGGTAAGCAAGAGCATGAGATGTCTCCAATGCTGGGATTATGCCTTCTAGTCTGGACACTCTCTTGAAGGCTGCAAATATGATAGCAATGGCACATTAAACGACATAGATATTGATCAGGTTATTACAGGATACAACACAATGTGGGTCTTGTAACATAACAAAACAAATAGTGTTTCAATGCAATTTGAAGTGTTGTATTGTGCCTGAATATGTCTGATTTTCAAAATATCAGTGATTCTTTGAGTAGATAGAGATAAGTTACAAGTGGTGGAAAAGGAACAGTTTCTGACCACAGAATAAAATATGAGCTCATATGAATAAAGCCACTTCATATTATTCTACCAAAAATGGGGTTTTGTTTGCAGCTTTCACAGACAATGAAACCACCAAGAAACTTGCAATAATTGTACAGGATAGGCAGTTTTTAGGAAATTTATTGTTATCTATTCAGGTTGTGCTAGGTTAAAGTAACGTTATTGGTTGCTTATTTATTTACTTAATTGGGGGAGAAAAAAGATCCTAATGCTACCCAAGCAACTCTCACCAGGACCAAAACATATTACAGCAGAGTTATACTAAGTTACTAACATATATACATCCAACAAACAAAATAACATTGGCTAGAATCCATCAACAAAAGATGGATTAGTTGAAGTTAATCACCAAAGCAAGAGAAAGTCTCAACTACAAAAAAGTATGCTTAAGATGGTTCCAAGTTTTTTTGTGATTGTTAGTTAGCTACCTTGAAATTCAACAACAAATAGTAAATGAAACCAACATAGAACAACTTGATATAGACAGAAAAATATATCCATCAGCAAAAATTTTCAAATATTCCAGAATAATCAAGAAAATGAGCTCGCAAACGGTATTCAAAAAATGTCTCCTTCAGCAAAGATATTCAACAGGTAAGATTGATATTGTCTTCTTATACTGCAACATTCTATGCAGGTTTTGACTCAATCTATGCTATATGATCAACATTCTTCTTCCTTTAGTAAAATCAAACATGGAAGTAGCCGCTCTCTGATTTTCTAAAGAGCCCTAATGATGTTCAACTCAATATGTACTATTAAGAGATTTATGGAGATCAAAGTGGCAGCACTGTTGAGAGAATAAACAAACATATTCCTTGAAATTTGAAATTCAAGGTCCACTCTAATTTTTCACATTCCATCAGAAATAACTAAATATTGAATAAAGTGGGGACCGAAAAAACTCAGAGTAGACATACCTTCCAATGCTTCGTCATCTGTAACACTGTAATATTCAGCACGTCCTATATCTTTCAAGAAGCTGTGCTCAGGCCCAACACCAGGGTAGTCCAAACTGTGCACATTGAAAGAATAAAAAGCAGATTTGGAATAAGTGAAATCAGCATAAGCACAAGAGAACTGACATGGGAACATTGAAAAATTACCCTGCACTAATAGAGTGGGGCTCAACAATTTGACCATCATCATCCTGCAACAGATAGCTCATAGCTCCATGCAACACCCCAACTTCTCCTTTTGTTAATGTTGCTGCATGCTTGCCACTATCAATACCGAAACCAGCAGCTTCCACTCCAATCAGCTTAACTTCTTTGTCATCAACAAATTCATGGAAAAGTCCCATCGCATTTGAACCTCCTCCAACACATGCTACAAGCACATCAGGTTTCCCTCCCCATTTCTCCAATGCTTGCCTTCTAGTTTCCTCGCCAATCACTGCATGAAACTCCCTTACCATCATTGGATATGGATGTGGCCCGGCAACTGAACCCAAAATATAATGAGTTGTCTCCACATTAGTCACCCAATCCCTTATAGCTTCTGATGTTGCATCCTTCAGTGTAGCAGTCCCAGAATGCACTGCTCTTACCTACTTCAATGAACCACACTATTAACAAGGCCAACCAATAGAATATGTGTTTAAAATTGTCAAGATAAGAAGTTTACCGTCAATATCTGGCAACTAGATCAGTAGGTTGCATAAACCACATAAATTTTCAGATGCACATGTGCATAATTCAATGTCAGAAATCCTTACTTAAGCTTGAATAGTATTCCCTCTGGTCCTTATTATATTTTGGGAGTTGATCTTGGTCCAAAATTTAAGACATAATGTTCATATTTATCAATCTTTTCCTAATTTTTTGGTGATACTCCCTCAACAATAATCAAGCCGGAGAGAGAATGAGAGAATTAAGGAAGATGACTAGGATGTTTTAGAAAATACATGTTGAATTTACTAACCAAACTAACTTCCTTAATCTAATAAAATCAACTAAATAGGTCTTATATTAAAAAGGAGTAATTGGTATGAAGGATTATATCAGCAATATATAGCATAAAGTTTAACATACCTCAGCACCAAGAAGACGCATCCTGAAGACATTAAGTGCCTGCCTTTCCATGTCTTGTGCACCCATATAAATTATGCAATCTAACCCAAATCTAGCACAAACAGTAGCAGTGGCTACTCCATGCTGACCAGCTCCAGTTTCAGCAATAATGCGTTTCTTGCCCAATCGCTTGGCAAGCAAAGCTTGGCCAACTGCATTGTTGATTTTGTGAGCTCCAGTGTGATTAAGATCTTCCCTTTTCAGATATATGTGAGGCCCTTCACCGTTAGGACGCTTGTAATGCTCCGTCAACCTCTCAGCAAAATAAAGAGGAGTCTCTCTACCAACATAGTCTCTCAGAATGCTACTCAGTTCTTTCTGTAATTCAATAATTTTTGTTCAAAAAAGAAACTGTTTCAGATTACCGAATCATATATCCGTAGGATTACGGATTCTATGGTTGAAATCTAGTAATAATCGAATCAAGAGGAAAGCCATAAGAAATGAGAGATTATAAAAGGAGAGTAAGAACTTGAAGAGATACAAATTATGCTCATCAATTGACAACGAAAACGAAGTTCTAATCAAACTTAAAAACCTGAAATTCTTCATCAGCAGCCAGGGAATGGAACGCAGCCTCGAGCTCAGTGAGTGCATGCATAAGGGTTTCAGGGACATATTTGCCGCCAAATTGACCGAATCGACCAAATGAATCGGGTCGTTGAATCGGAACCGACTTATTATCGTCCTTGAGATCATCCATTAGAAGAACAGAAGCGGGGTCTCTGGTCAACGCGAAGGAGGCAGAAGAGGAAGTTCGAGCGGTGGTTCTGGCAATGAAGGAAGAAGAAGGGAAAGCAATGAATTTAAGAGATTTGGAAGGAAAATGCAATGAAGGGGATTGGTCTTTGTGAAGTCTGCAGGCAGTAGCAGGGCTTGCAAGCGAGGCCGCCATTGAAGCTTCAAGATATGGTTTTGGTTATTGTATTATATAGAACAGCGTCGTTAAAATTCATTTTTTTTAAGAAAAAAATGTTTTCATCGGTAGAAACCCAAAACCGTGGATGCCCGTTTGGATGAAACCAGAGGATGATTCAATGCACTTAACGAGAGATTGTAATAACAGGGAAGAGATTTTCTCCTCTTTTTTCATTCTCTCTCATCCGCTTAATTTGGGTTGTTGATGGAGAAAATGAGATAAAAATAAAAATAGCATTGTATTGATTACATAAATGTGATTTAAAGATTATGAGAGATAATTAAAAAATGATGATGAGAGAAACCCAACCTATAATAACACTAAAGGAAAGATGGATTTCATTAGTTACCCGATCTTAAAGGAAAAGTTCACATTGGGCCTATTTGGTTTGAAGGAAGAAAGAAGGAGGGTGAGAAAAGAGATAAATTTTTTCTCTCATTTTTCATTTTTACTAAATAGCCTATGAAAACTTTTCAATATTTAAAAAATATACTCTCAACAAAAAAGAATTTTATTCTCATTAGTGATAATTTGATCAATACCCTCATTTCTATCCCTCCCCTCCCACCCTCTCTCCTCAAACCAAATAGGCCCTAAGGCACACTAGAATCTCAAACATCCAAAAGGAAGGAAAGATGGGTTTCAGTATTTTTTTTCTACTCATTTTTTTCATTTCCTTTTTTACTTATTCTTTCACACACACCCTCTTCATAATAAGGTGTGTTTTTAAAAATAAATTATGTATATATTATTTTTAACCAATTTAAACTCTAATTTTGATTTTTCATAATTTAGTTATTTGCAACTTATAAAAATTACAGGATGAAGTATTATTTATTTAAGGATGATGGAATTGCAAAATACTATTAAGAATGAGTGGATGATAGTGCACGCACGTTGTTTTGTTGTTACTGGTTGAAATGATTGATGTTGTGGCTTGGAATGATTTGAGCTGATTTGGATTGCATTCATTCACTTTCTTAAATGAGTATCATGTGGCTTTATTGTATCTTGCTAAAAAAGTCAGGTGGGTTTGTGAGGTGAGACTGACCCCTCGTATTTTCTAAATATAACCTTTATTTAAAATTAGATATAAATTATATTTAGGTATGGTTAGACTTAATTTAAAAATAGGGAAAATCCATACAATGGTCCAATTAAGGCCCAAAATTTCAAAAAATGCCCCAACAACTTTCATATATCAAAAAGGGCCTTAGGGCCTTTTCTGAGATTTTTCATTAAAACATTAATTGTTAATGTGACTGATTTAGTTGTTAAAATATTGTTGTTAATGCGACTGATTTAGTTATTTACGGGTATTGATTTTGTTGTTAATGTGGTTGTTTTAGTTGTTAACGTTTATACCAGAAAAGGCCCTAGGACCATTTTTGGTATGTGAAAGTTGTTGAGGCCTTTTTGAAATTCTGGGCCTTAATTGGGCCCCTGTATGAATTTTCCCTTAAAAATAATGTTTCAAACCTGTTTACCTTTTGAATTTACTGCTGCCAATTTAAGAACCTATAAATCTTTAATATTGCTGTTATTAGTTTGATAATTATCTTAAGTTATTTGTTATTGAAAAATTATTTGATTTCTTTCAACATTATTTTGAAATATAGGTTTAAACTTCTCATGTTACATGAAAAGAAAAAATTCTTACACACATCAAATGATGGGACCCACCTATATATATCGACATTTTTGTACTGAATCTAGTTGATTTCTTTTCTATCATAGTTGCATGCATTTTTGAATGAATTTTCATTTTCTTCCGTTCTTCTCTCATATCCAATTCTAGAATCATTTTAGATAGTAGGCATGTCCTGAGATTTTACAGGCTTCTACTGACAGTCTTAAGTATTTTTAGCTAATTTCAAGGGCAGCATTATTTCAAGGTTCACTGAAGCGGGATAAGCACGGCAACAAGGTTCCATTTTTCAATTTCATGGAATCAACGTCACCTCTTCATTGAAATAATTTTACTCAAGTTTAAAAATTGATAGGTGAAACTGTCGTGAAATTCTCAGAATTAGTTACATTTATGTCAATCTTCGACAGCTTTTGATCTTCTTGTTATAATAAGTTGTTATGCACCTTCCAAAATTTAAATTGTGGTTGCTGTTACCCTAACCTTATATGCATCATGAATCCTGTTAGATATTTCATACAAGTGGTGTTTAGATATTTCATACAAGTGGGGTTTTCTGCTTTCTCACAAATGGTATTGGGTGGATTTACGAGGGTGGCCTTCTTTAGCATAATATTATATAACACGTGACTCTTTTTGTACTTTATATAATATTTCTATAATATTAAATTAGTGTGTAAAATACTCTAATTACCTTTGGTTTTACTTTTTTTTTTCATGAATATTTGGTGTCTTGGACCTACTCTTTTTAACCCAAAGGATTTATTAGGTTCCAGATTAATCCGAATTCACCACGAGTGTAACACTCGTCCTTTTGACGCCCTTATTTATCAGAGTTACAGCGCATAGGCATTGAAATAATTTGGACAACTTAATTGCGGAATAAAAGTTTCACAAAATAACTTAGTTTGAAAAACTGAGGATAAATTTTTCGCGATTCGAATTTATCTCATAGTGGGTTCTTAATACAGTAATCCAAAATAGATAGATGATAAATGTTAAAGTATAGTCTAACTACTCATATTTTCCCAACAAATTCCATTTGTTGTAATTCTTACAGCTGCATCTTGCCTCTTGATCCCGAACCACTACATGTCTCTTTCATGCGATCTAGAGTTCAAATGAATGAACCCCAGGGGTAACAGTTAATCTCATGAACAGATATATAACATAAATGATAATATAGCACATGTTAAACATAGAAGCATTTACAGGTAAACAAGTCGCACCGTAATCGCAGTTAACGGCTAAGGACCGCATCCTTATTAGGACACGCAGCCCTATGAGACATGCAGCCTCAATCCATAGCTAGGAAAAACATAACATGTAAATCATCTATCAAACATGATCAGCTAATACATGAACACATACATACATGCTAACAAGATTACAGTTACTCACCTCAAACTAGAATCCTTAAATTTCTGTCCGATAGGTGTTGAGATCGGTCGAGGCGTCTATGAAATCCTATAAACGTTCATCATTGCCATTAGTCACTTAATCTCGTCGTAACGTAATTAACTATGCGAATTAATTTTAAGAGGATTAAAAATGGATTAACCTCTAAAGATTCCCTTACTAATAATACCCTTTTTAATTATCATTAATTAATAATAACACTCTTTTATTTATTGTTAATTAACAACTCCCCTTATTATTTTTTATTCCCTTTCTACGAATAAATAATATTATTATTTATTATTATTTATCTATTTTATTACTTATTTCTCTACAATTAATTTAACCTCTCTTAGACAATTCCAACGCTTTAAAATTAGAAGTTTATATAAACACCATACAACATGTAAAATGCTTTAATCTATTTTCTTTTAATGTTTCTAATGGTTTTCCAAATGCACAATGAATTAGTATATATGTGTATATATATAGGGATTAAGATTTCTCATGTGACTGGAGATAAGATTATCTCCAGTGAGTCCCAAACTACACCGTTTAGCACTAAACAAAATTAAAAACATCTTAATCTCTTAATTTATTATTATAAAATAAAAAATCCTAACCTTCACCTACAAATCAGACACCATCTTCACGGCCTTAAGACCCAGAATGATCCAGAAAAGACAAAAAAAAATATCTTTGGGAATGGCCGCCTGGCCTGGTACGAAGTAGGAGAGCTATCCCAGCAAAAAATCCAGCATTTGTAGGAACAAAAAAGTTAATAAGATCGAGATGGTGACATGTGCCAGGATGAAAATCTTCTCCAGAAGATGCAAAAATATGAAAGAACCCTAAAATCTACCAATTGCAGAAATTGAACTAGTCTCATCGCTGAAGATTAGAACCAGAACAGTGACAGCGGCTGCAAGCATGGTGTAGAAGATGATGAACAGTGATCTCCTCTCAACCAAGAAATGGAACGGGACAGGGCACTTTGTACCATAAATTCTTCATCAGTGTTACCCAACATGCCATAAATACTACTCCATGGCTATGACTACAACTCTCCTGCTTCCCAAGCCGTTCAAATTTCAAAACCCTAAATCTGTTCAGGCTCACTCTGCAAAAGTCGCATGTTTTTCCTCTATAACAACCCAAACACAATCTGCCAAACAAGACCTTCTGAGCCTAATTGCAAAGAGATCTCAAATTGTTGAAGCGATTGATGCAATGGCTGCCTTGGCCGCTGGTTCCGTCACTATTGGTGATTCCCTCTCGGCAACGTGGAGGTTGCTTTGGACCACGGAGAAGTGCGAGGTTGGAGGCGTATGGCTAAGGTAAAAGCCGTGAAGATGGTGTCTGATTTGCAGGTGAATGTTAAGATTTTTTTATTTTATAATAATAAATTAAGAGATTAAGATGTTTTTAATTTTGTTTAGTGCTAAACGGTGTAGTTTGGGGCTCACTGGAGATAATCTTATCTCCAATCACAGGAGAAATCTTAATCCCATATATATATACTCGAGCTAGAAATTAACGTCCATTGGACTTTCTTTTTCTTTTATCAATAAGGCATGTGGGTGTGTGTACATGAATTTAAGTATGAAATTGATTGATTTAGAAAAAGACACCTAACAACTTTTGAATTCATGATATATATATATATATATATATAAGCGAACAGCCAGGTTATATGCTCAAATATAGAGAAGATATGGGTATGACGATACTAGAACCAACCATCAAGCCTCGTGGTTTGACCAAATATGATCCGGTCATGGAAGGATACTGTCCTCTTTCATACAGAATACTTTTATAGAGAGCTGAAACCTCTCAAACCTTCCTCCTTCAGATCACATTCAGCACAGCCTTCCTTCATTTCCTACTGGAGGCGTAGCCAAAACTTGATTTTATGGTTTTTATATGATCATAACCAAACCTTAACCCTATTTGAACATATAACCATGTGTGTCTTACAGGATCATGACAGATTTAATTGCCGATAATATTACTCCCTAATTTGACCCCCTTAGAAAATTAGAAACTCATACCTTAGATTTGTTCCACAGATATTTGAAGTATGCTTCAAAGAAAGAAATGATAAAACTTTGGAATTTTATTTCTCGAACACAAAGCAGTTGTACAAGAGAGGTAGTGAATTGAGTGATATCTCAAACTCAGTGTGTGTGTTGCAATGTGAGATTACATGGCTTTATATAGGCAGTCGGCATTCCAACTGCTTCCTAACTCTGACATACGCATTTACAATTCTGACATACTACACTTACGTAACATAACTTCTAATATTACAAAGTCAAAAAGGCTAATAACCTAATAGTCAAAAAGCCTAATATTGTACTATTACCAAACTATTTGCACATCTACGTAAAGGTAGCTGCTGCATAAAGGCATATAAGACAAACAACTTTACTTTTTCCTTTTCAATTTTCGTTTTTTTTTCAATTTTTTTTTTATTTTTTATTTTATTTTTTTACTTTTGTCAACTTTTATCAGTGTCGGCAAAACTTCCACCATACACGTTGCACTTTCATTTACACTCTTCTGCTCCAAATTTTTAACATGTCAGCACTTTGTCGGTGTCGGCAAGCTTTCCTTGTCTTCTTCCACTTTACTTCGAATCTTCAAAGGACACTGAGATCTGTCTCCGGATCTTCAATATCTTGCATAGCTTTTTCTCTTTCTTCACAATTCTTACACCTGTGATTAGAGTACTCTGCCAAAAGATTACATATCTTCTTCTTTGTCCTTTCTGAGTTTTCCATCCTGTTATTTCTCAATATGGGAATGAGGATGATCATCCCCAAAGCCACCAAGTATTAGCTCCACAAGCTCCTTACAATCCGTTTCAACTATCACCTTCCTCCAATTGCAATCCCAAGTATTAAGGGTAAATTAAATCCCAAATTTTAATTGATAGCTCACAAATTTTAAAAAATTCTAGTAATTTAAAAAAATATATATTTATAGAAATAATATGAAATTAAAAATTTAAATGATTTATATAATCTCTCAAATCTATTTAGTTTATTATATTTGATAGAAAAAATGTGTTTGATATATATTTTTTGTTATTTAAGAAACTAAAAATAAATAAATTTTGTAGAATTTTTTTTTTATACAGGTAAAAATTAAAATTATAAATTTTATAATCTAAAAGAATCTATTAGAATTAAAATTTGGTGGTATAATTTTTTTGGTCCATATATATGTGTTTGAATAATTCTAATGTTAAAGAGTGAGCATTTTGATAAAATAAAAGTCTATAGTCAAACTTAACGATCAACTAACCGTTTGAGTGGATGGAAATAAAATCACAAAATATAACGAATGTTTATGTAACATACATTTTAATTTTAGGGGAAGTCTATATGGGTTTTCAAAATAAAGGGGATGTTTGTGTAATTAAAGCAAAAGAGAAAGATAGTTAAAGTATTTTACTCTAAATTTTTCTCCAATTGTTGGGTTTTCCATCCTCCCACTTGTATTTGAATTAATCCCTCTTCACCCGTAAAATAAATAAATAATGTAAGCTTTTTTTAATCCTTTTGCACTTTTTTTTGGATCATATTACAAGTATCCAAGCAATTAGTAACTAATTTAGCTTGAGGCTTTACAACTAGAATGTCTCTCTTTAGGGTCTTTTTGAATATGATAGAATTCAAACTCAGTTCGTCTACTTTATAGTCTGACTAATCCACCGCTAGACCAAGTATCCTATCTTGGCTTACAATTTAAGCTTTTCTTCCCTTCACTTGTACTTGAGTTAATCCCCCTCACTTAAAAAAAAAATAGATAATTTAAGCTTTTCTTCTTTCTCCTTATTGTGCACATTTTTGTGTGTAGGTGAGCCTTTCTTGTTTTGCAGTATGAATGCTCTTGCAATAATGCTGATTAATATAGAACAGCATAAGATTGTTAGCGCAAAAAAATGTAGAACAGTGAGATTATTATTATTTTTTTGAAAAAATACTGTTTTCCTAGAGAAATTTGAAACTCAAAGATCCCGGATCTATGTCCACTTGGTAGGCACAGCATTAGACAATCTAAATATAATTTTACATCAACAATATGAAGTCTACATAACTCAAAAAAATAACTTATTGAAGCCACCTTAGTATAGAGTCATGAATTGACTAATCCGAATGTGATCCACGTCACGCACCTGGCTATAATTGGTAGGCACAACATTATACAACCTACATATAATTTTACATCAACAATATGGAGTCTACATGACTCAAAACAATAACTTATTGAAGCCGCCTTAGTATATATAGTCAGAAATTGACTAATCCAAATCTACCCGCATCGTCACGCATCTGGTTATGATGAGAGAGTCTCCCAACGGGGCTTTTCTGCATTTATAAGGCTTGAACTCAAGATCTTGCTTAAAGGTCACAAGTCACTTACCACTTGTATCAATCATTGTCGGTTATAAAGTCAAAAATTACAATAATAAAGAGAAATACATCAAAGAACAAAGAAAAACTACCTATTAAAACTCGAAAACTCAAGCCAAATCATCCTAAAGGAGGGGAAGAAAAACGAATAGAAATGGAAGTAGAAGGTGGAATTGGGGTGAAATGAGGCTAACTATGGTGCAGAATGAAGAAGATGAAAGATAAAGATGGGTATAGAGACTCACAGTGTATCCATTAGGCGTATATCCAGCGATGCCTCAAACACGATTTGGTTGGATACTTATGTCTTAACAAGAAATTATATTTAAATAGCATAATTTTATTTCATTTTATTTTTTTTACTTTAAAAAAATCATAATATCTAAACTAAAGGTACAAACTAGATAGGTATTCCTAATTATGCAGGCAAAGTTTTAAAACCATACTTGATCTTAAATAAGAATGAAGATGAGGTAGTTAACTTTTTTTTCTTCAAATCTCCTCTCCTTAATTGCAACAAAATTTGATATGAGTGGTTCAATCTCTAGTTGCTATTTTTTCATATAAGATTATAAGTATAGTCTAATTGCTAATGATGCCAAATCTTCATTAGGGGTTGTTTGTTTTTTATCATACTTTTATTTTAAAAATGTTAAAAGTAAGCAAATAATTTTTTGATGGCAAATAATTTAATCAAAATATTAGACAGTTTATTTTTAAATGAAGTCGAGGGACACTTAAAAAAAATATAGATCTCATTTTTAAATAATTATATGTAGAAAATATGAGTGGTTCAATCTCACCAAAAACCCATCCCCATTTTCAACCAAAATAAATGAAAAAAGGCACAATAATACTAACTTAAGAAAGTGAACTATTCATTCCAAATCATCTCAAATCTTGAGAGGATTCAGTTTAGAATGAATTTTATCTAAAGGTAAGATATTTTTATTTATCCCTTATATTTATTATTTTTCTTGAAACTAATTTTTGTAACTTATAATTGATATATAATATAATATTATACAAAAATATTTTAGAGAAATTATATTATAGGTTTTCAGTGTAAGTGTTAGCTAGAGCTATGTTTCCCTCTCGGTGCTCAATTGATAGATGATGGTTTTGAATTCTATTGCTTTATGTATATTTATATATAGACATGCTTCTAATTCCGTTATTTCTGTTGGGGCCGATAACTAACTATGCAGTTAGTTTAGTTATATTGAAACTTGCTTATACACTAAGAAAGGAACTAAATTAGAAAACGAAAAACTAAAGGGGATACATCCTAACATATTTCGAGATATCACAGAGTTTAGAAACTCTGGACACGTATCATAGAAAACAGAGGTAGAAAGACCTTTCCTTGCTCAGCAACCATACTTGCCTCGCTCCCTTGGAATATAGTAAAAAATCAGATCCCATCCTCTTTTCCCAAATTCGCTAATCTTCCGGAATAGAAGATTGACACTTATGGAGGAAAGTATGCAAGTTAAAAGTTCTTGTGGTAAACTATTCTTCACGAATTGGGTCAGGAAGAAACTCGGATTTGGGGCCCCTTGTCACACTAAACAGGAAACCATCATGCACGACATCCTCTACTTGTGTGGGGCATTGGAAGGCGATTATTCTATTGGATAAAATGGAATCTTCTTGTGTGGGGCATTGGAAGGCGATTATTCTATTGGATAAAATGGAATCTTGAGATGCTATTTTGAGGTGGGGAGTGATTGCCAAGAAGTTGGTTTGAAAATGAAAATGTTGGGTTGTTTCTTCATCTGTACAAGACAGACGGGGTATCGTGGGATAGTACTGCAGTTGACCTCCATTTTTTTCTGTGTTTATGCTACTTCAACTTTGTAAGCTTCTTAGCTAGATTTGATGTATTCTAATGGTGGGAGGTTAAGTCTTCATTACTGATTTATTGATTACAACTCATGCATTATGCTACAACCTTTTAACTCCTTTTATATTCTTGATTGACGTTAAACTCCCCTCTATATGTTGGTGTCTGGTCCCTCCACTTGTAATTTACTCAATCTCCCCACTTGTAAAATAAATCAATAAAACATTTCTTGTTTGCCTTTTCTCGTATACAACTTTTTAAACTGTGTTTTTATTGTTTGCAAGTACAAAGGCTATAATAATACTAATAACTAAGGAGCATGAGTTTAAAGACAAAAGGGTATATAAAGTATAGGGTTAAATACCATTTTTGCTACGGAAGTATTGGCTATGGGGTATTCAGCATTCAAAAGTTTTTTTGGTATCATTTTTACCTCATAAGTTTACAAAAAGGATCAAATATGTCCCCGGAAGTTTTTTTAGGAGTAATTTTTTGTAAACTTCCGAGACAAAAATGATACCAAAAATGAACAATCCAACGATCAAGATCAACCGATGAGCAAGATTGATAGTTTATAAACTTCCGGTATTGGGTGCTCCAAAACCAAAACTTCTATGGCAAAATTGGTATTTATCCCTAAAGTATAAACTATAATTAAGCTGTAATTTAATGAAGAGGTTTACCTATATATATATCAAAAATTCCTTTTCATTAGAGGAAAAAACAAGCATGGCGGAGTGTTTTATATATTTTTTTAATACTCCTCCAATCTTATTTATAACCCTCTTTCAACATGTTTCTCATTACTAAGGGTGAACAAATCAAAACCGAAACCGAAAACCGAAACCGAATAATTCGGTGTTTGGTTTTTTCGGTTCGGTTTTTAAACTAGCTTAGTTTGGTTTTCGGTTTTTGCAAAAAAAAAAAAACGGTTAAAACCGAAAAACCACTTTTTTAATTTTTTAAATCATAATTAATTATACAAAAATCGTTTTTGAGTGTTTCAAAATTCCTCATGACCCTTGACATATCTATTTTCAAGGAAAAATATTCCCAGAAGCAAGAAAGTCACGGATCATTCTCATTTTAATATTTTCTCAACGTTGCCCATTTTATAACTCCATAAATAAGGCTTAACTTCAAAAATATGTTACTACTTGTGTAGAACTCAAAATGCTACATAATTTATATATTTAGAAAGCCCTATATATCTACTTTATTCATGTAAAATTTCATAACTTTATGTAAAATTTGGTTAAACCGAATTAACCGAACCGAAATAATTTGGTTTTTTCGGTTTTTAACATGTGCATATTTCGGTTTTTTCAACCGAATGCTCACCCCTACCCATTACTCAAAGAAAGTCTCAAGACTTAGTTAACTTTTCCTTAAAACACAACAAAATCAACACAGTAATAAATGAAAAATAAAATTATACACTTATATAAAAAATTTAAGGGTTAAGATGCATTCAACACCTTGAAATATTTTTTTACATGTGTTCAACATCCTAAAGTATATTATAATTCATCCAGCACCTTAAAGTTGCTATTGAAAAAATTCCTTAAGATAACGGATGCACCTTCACTTAAAAGAATTTCTTTGGGAGTTAATTACAATGTTAATATCGCTCCTAAAAAAAATTCTTCATGGCAAAATTTCTTCTATTAGTACTTTAAGAAAAAAATTGTGTCATAAAATACTGGATGCACATGAAAAACTATTTCAGATTGTTGGATGAAGTACAAAATACTTTAGAATACTAGACGGATACAAAATAGTAGTTTGGGGTGCTAAACACTCCTTAACCCAAAAATTTGACGTGACTTATAAAATAAAATAAAAAATTCTTTTCTCCCTACCTTATAAATAAGATCAGCTGATCAGAGAAGTATTTATTAAAACAAAATATATAAAAAGTATACAATTTTTTATTACAAAATGTTTAGGTGAGTTAAATCTTAAGGGGCTTAATTTACGTTCAAAGCACTTATAAAAGTACTTACAAATTGCACATCAATGGATTATGAGTATTTTAATAGAAATTGCCATGTGGAGCAAGGATTTAAACTCACAATGTTTTTTTTTTTTTTTTGATAATAAAAGATGGCTTACAGCCAGATAATTAGACAGAAACTAAAAATCGGGGGAAATAGTTCCCATACTCTCCTGAGCTACCAATGATCTCAGCAATCCTGGACATTCCTCAAAAACCTCAGATCGGTTGATACCCTGCTTAGCCAATAAGTCAGCCACTCTATTTGCTTGGTGCAAAATATGACACATACAAACTTGCCAATCCCTTCTCAGCAGGTCTTTTATCCTCACCAGCAGAAGACTTGTACGGGAGGAGTTTTCTTCAGTCAGCCTTGAGACTAACTCCAAAGCATCAGATTCTATAATTAATTTCTTGAAGCCTAAATCCCACGCAAGATACAATCCTTCAAAGATGGCCCACTCTTCCGCCACATGCGCCTCACAGACTCCTATCTGCTTCAAGAAACCACACAGCCAGAGACCCCCACTGTCCCGTAAAATACCCCACAGCCGGTCAGAAGCTAAGGTTACCAGTTATAGGATCAGGTCCCAAAGCATAGTTCCTCCAGTAATGACAGATTCTTTCTGCTGGGTTCAGAGGTCTAACTCACAATGTTATTGAATTCACAAAAATTAGAGTATGCTTTGGGCCCCAAATTTAAAAGTAAAATGCAACAAAGGAGATTGAGCTTAAGAAATGATTTTGGTTATTGGATTACGTAGAACAGTGCGATTATTATTCTCTTTTTTATTTGAAAAAATTAAAATTATTTTCATAAAGAAAGTAAGAACTAAGAAGCCAAAGAGCCCGGATCTCTGACTCTTGAGACATGACCCTTTAGCAGCTATATAGGCGAAACCACACTTGGTCCTCAATAAAGAATAAAGAAATGGTAGTTAATCTAAAATAATAAATGGAGAAGAAATACAGACAAGGTTATATCTAGCCTCCGCCGTTCCTACACGGCTAGGGTAGGGCATTTTGATGAGTGTTAGGACTAGTGATTAATTAGTAATTGTAAATGTGTTGTCAATAGGCTAGCTGATCTGTTGTTGTGTATAGACGGTCAGGATTCATTGTAACAATTATTTGTCTTATCCACTTTCCTATATAAAGGTGCACAGTGCCAGAGGAGGATTCATCCTTTTGGTCATTCATTTTATCCTTTTGTGTTTTTACTTTCTTGGTACCAGAGCCTGCGTTTTTTTTTTTGGGAAATAACCTTTTTCACACAAAACCCTATTTCCCTTTTTCCTGAGATGGCATCGTCTCCCTCTGTAAGCTCTGCCTCTCTTTCTAGCGTCGATGGTCAGTCTCTTCCCGGCAGCGTCAAGTCCTACCCTCTCTTTCAGTCTTCCAGCCAAACATCGACGATCAAGTTGGATCGATCGAACTATTTGGTGTGGGAGTCTGTTGTCTTGCCTTTGATAGAGGGAAATCGATTGGACAATCACATCGATTCCGATCATCCTGTTCCTCCTTTCACTACGGTTCTGCCGAACACCACCACCGTTATTCCTAATCCAGCTTTTGCAGAATGGTACTCGGTCGATCGTCTTCTCATGGGATGGCTCCGCAATACGATGACTCAAGAGGTGGTCACTCAACTACTTCATTGTCGCACAACCCTTGCTCTCTGGACTGAAGCTCGTGCCCTTACATCTGTTGTTTCTCGCTCTCGTATTATGGTGTACCGATCGGAGTTACATAACACCAGGAAGAACAGTCTCTCCATGACCGATTATCTTTCTCGTATGAAGCTCACTGCGGATCAGCTTGCTCTTGCTGGTGCCCCTATTTCTGTTGATGAACTCGTGCTGTATACTCTTAATGGACTTGATGGGGATTATAATCCCATTGTGGTAAAGTTGATTGACCAAGAGGGACTGACTTGGGTTGATACTCAGTCCGCCTTACTTGCCTTTGAGAGCCGATTGGAGCAACTGAATCATTTTTCCTCCCTCTCTATTCAACCAACGGCCAATTTTGCTGGTAAGACCACTGATTCTGAGTCATTCCCTGGTCGTTCTGCTTCTTCTCGTGGCTCTTCTCGTGGAAGAGGCAGTGGCCGGAGGTCCAGAGGCCGCTCCAGCAACAGCAACTCCGGTCGCCCTTTCTGTGATTTGTGTGAACGTTCTAGACACGAGGTCTCCAACTGCTTCAAAAGATTTGATAAGAATTTTCGCCCACCAACCCACTCTCCTCCTCAGTCCTACTATGCTGACTCTGAGATTGTTGCTGACCCGGAATGGTATATGGATAGTGGGGCTAATCATCATGTTGCAGCTGACTCTTGCCAGCTTGATTCCGTGAAGTCTACTGGTAAGAGCAATTTAGTCTCCTGTACTGGATCCAAAACTCCTATACGTGGTGTTGGTACTGCCTGTCTTCCTTGCTCTGGTTCTAATTTAGCTCTCAACAATGTTTTACTAGTGCCTGAAATAGCTAAGAATTTGCTTAGTGTTCATCAGCTTGTTTCTACCAATCCTGTTTCAGTCTTATTTACTAATGAAGGTTGTATTGTGAAGGACAAGGACACAGGGAAACCTCTACTGACAGGAGCCCCAAGGGACGGGCTGTACCCCATGAATAGTGTTCCGTGCCAAGCCCATATTGTTGTTGCCTCTATGAATGATGAATTCCTGACTTGGCACTACAAGCTTGGTCACCCAAGCAACAAAGTTTTACAACAAGTCCTCAATAATTGTAATGTCAATGTTCAAATTCATGATAATTTTGTTTGTGAGGCATGTCAATATGGAAAATCAAGAAAACTTCCATTTCCTAAGTCCTTATCCCATGCTTCATTACCTTTTGAATTAGTTCATACTGATTTATGGGGACCATCTCCCATTCAATCCACTCTTGGCTATAGATATTATGTTCATTTTATTGATGACTTTAGTCGTTATACTTGGATTTTTCCTCTCAAACACAAAGGCGAGACGATTCTGACTTTTAAAGTTTTTCAACAAATGGTTGAGACTCAATTTCAAACCAAAATCAAATCTATCCAATGTGATAATGGCACTGAGTACAAATCACTTATACCACTAGCTGAAAATAGTGGCATCACTATGCGATTCACTTGTCCATATGCTTCTCCTCAAAATGGGAGAGCCGAAAGGAAGCATCGGCATATTGTGGAAATGGGCCTCACTCTATTGGCTCAAGCTAAAATGCCTTTGGTTTATTGGACTGAAGCGTTTCAGACGGCTGTTCATCTAATTAATCACTAGTCCTAACAATAAGAGTTGCTGAGCCCTCACAAAATAACCAGGAGGAAACCTGGATCGTTTCTCTCAAGGAATTCACAATTAGGGATGGAAATAGGCCAGGCCAGGCCAGGCTTTAGCTAAATAGGTCTGAGCCTGTAATGGGGGTAAAAGGCCTGAGCCTGGGCCTGAGCCTGAATACAGGCTTTTTTTTTAGGCTCAGGCCTGAGCCTTCATAAGGCCTGGTCAGGCCTGAAGCCTATTTAAAGGCCTACTTACAATGTAGGCCTTTAAAAAGACCTCATTTTATAGGCTTTAAAGGCCATAATTAACTATATAAGAATAGAATTAGTACTATAATTAATTAATTATACTTGAAATTAGAATATAAGTATGAAAAAAATTAAATATTTTGTTATTTATATTATATAAATATAATTATATTTATTAAATATGTAAACAGGCCAGGCCTGAAGGCTTACAGGCCAGGCCTTAACAAAAAAGGCCTAGCCTATTTACACATTCAGGCCTTTAAATAGGCCTTGGTCTGGCCTTTTTAACAAACAGGCCAGGCCATACCAGGCCCTAAATAGGCCAGGCCATAGGCCGCCTGATAGGGGCCTGGCCTATTCCCACCCCTATTCACAATGAGTCCAAAATCAACAGTAAACACGTAACACAGTAACCAAAATGGGGGAGTTTTTCAAGGTAATTAAAATGAAGCAAAGCTAGAATAGAATATAAGAAAATGAGATTAATCAGATTAAAAACGATTAACCCAGAATTGAGATTCCATAACCTTCATCGGACAAAAACATAATAATCGAACTTGTGATTGATTCTGGACAAACCGAAATCTCTGCGTTTATCCAAAAACTCCCTCGACTCGACTAGACGATCGCCTAGCATTTGATCGAACTCATGGCGAGCTCGCTGTGCGATCGCACAACGCTCTCTGTAACCCTGTCCGACCTATGTCCTTGGGATATCAATCTGAGTATTAAATCTAATACCCATTCCGCAATCATAATAGAATCCGATTAAAATAAACATAAACAAATTACGTTACCGATTGAAGTGCGGGCCCTCTGGATTCACAGAATCCTCAATCCATGGGTCAACCACAAAAGCTTAGCCAAACATGGCTAGGAAAAACTCAGAAGAGAACATGAAGAATATGATGAATAGAGCTGGCAATCAGGGCTGGCCCGGCCCTCCAGGGCCGGCCCGTGAAGGGCCAGGGCCTAACAGGGCCGGCCCTCCAGGGCCCGAGGTAAGAAAAATACATGTTTTCCAAAGCCCTGCCCGAGAGCACCAGGGCCAGGGCCGGCCCTCCAGGGCCCAGAAATTACTATTCCAAATTTTAATTAATTTTCCTATGTTTTTTTAAAGAAATATAATTAGTAAATTACATCACAAATCATCCAACAAATAAGCACAGTCACTAATTCATAATCAAAAGCAAACTATGTTCACAAATAACTCACATAAAACATAAGAAACATATCACTAAGCGACATTAGTACTATGACTATTATTGTAACAAATAATTTAATCATTAAACATAAGAGTAATTTTATTTACAACAAATAATAAACCAAATCATAAAATTAGAGTATATTTATTATGTATTTGTAGTTAAATGGATAAATAAATCTATAACAAAGACAAAAAATATATAAATTAATAAATTAAAAAAGAAAAAGAAAAAGAAAAAGCTACAGTGAAAAGGGCCTGCAGGGCTGGCCCGAGGCCCTCCAGGGCCGGCCCGTTTAAGCCCGAGGCCCTCCAGGGCTGGCCCTACAGGGCCAATTTCAAATATCTCGTCTATTTTTCAAGCCCGGCCCTTGCAGGGCCAGGGCCTAAACGGGCCGGCCCGATGGGCTCGGCCCGATTTGCCGGCTCTAATGATGAACAACTCAGAGAAAATAAAAAGCTTCTAATTTAATCCAAAAATCTCATAAAGCGTAATTGAGAATATGTTTGTAGCCACCATCTAATATGTTTGTAGCCACCATCTAATCTTCCTTATATAGGAGAGGTGATTAAACAAAAATAGGAATCCCCTAATAATAGGAAACCTCTAATAAATAGGAACTCTAAAAAATAGAAAACCTCTAAAAATTGGTCTTATTACAAAATTCGGGCAAAATAAAAATCCAGAAAAATGCATCTGTCTTTAGCTCCAATTTCGTCCATCTTCTTGTCCGAATCAGCCTTCCGAGTCTTCATAATAATTGTAGTTCTCTGAATCATCTAAAATACGAAAGAAGAATCATGCTAATCCGATATCTAGATCAAACGTTATGGCGAAAATAGTAAAGCACTGTAAATCTAGAATTTTATTACCAAAAACGAATTTCATCTAATTAAAAGCCTAAAGCCCAATTGAGTAATAAAACCCATTATTTCTCTATTAAACATTCCTAAATTATTAACCCAGAGAAAAAAATAAGTGAAATAATATTCAATTATCACGTTTCACGGTAGGCTTTAGAGAAACTGCATCCGCCGTCGCATCGCGCTCCGGAATATCGGTCGTCGTGGTCATCTCCACCACCACTTCCGTCGTTTGTGGTTGCTCGACGGTGGTGTCCGGGGTCGTCGTCTGTTATTGCTCGGCGGTGGTGTTAGGGGTTGCTGATTGTCGGGACCAGCAATTCCAGAACCAATTCAAAGCAGATTGAACCGCGGCAAAACACATCTTCTTTGGCACACTGTACCCTTAAGTTCCCATTTTTAATAAGATTCCGGCTAAAAGCATTCCGATCCCTTCTTAATTACAAAAAAAAGCTCCAGCATGATTTTGACTTCTAAACAACTCCTTAGGTTGGAATAATATTTAGAAGAGAGGACATCAAAAACTCCTAACTATCCCTCCTATCTTCTTTCCCGGCCCGGTTACATACTACAATTTTCCAGCTATTTCATAAAATAATCCAGATTTATTTGAAATAATTTAAACTAATTTGAATTTAAAGTCAAAAACTAATTCTAAATAATTAATTCAACAAACAACATTAATTTAAAGTCTGGACGTACTGGTTGTGCATTGAAGCTGGCTTGTTGCAATCTCTGAATCTTAACTTTCATATTAACACTGAAAGTTACTACAATTGTTTATCTCACCCAAATTTTGGCTTATACTTGTCTGGGCAGAAAAACACCCTGATGAACATTAAGTTTGAAACAATACGAAGCATTCACTTCAATGTTAGATGTTTTTTACTGTACTTGTGCTGCTGTGACTTTGCAAGCTTCTTGACAAGATTGTAATGTATTCTAATGGTGGGAGGTTAAGTATTCACTATTTGATTTATTCTCAGTTTCAAATGAATGATTACAACTCATCTATTATTCACTGTGTTACCCCTTTTATATCTTAGATTCACACTAAACTCCCCTGTTCAGTCCCTCCACTTGGAATTGACTCAATCTCACCACTTGTAAAATAAATAAATAAAGCATTTCTTGTTTTCCTTTTCTCTCCGTGCACAATTTTTAAAATTGTGCCTATATTGTTTGCAAGTACAAAAGCTATAATAATACTAATAAATAATAAGCATGAGTTTAAAGATTTTAAAAAACTCCATATGAACTGTAATCAAGCTGTAACTTAATGAAGTTTTACCTATAGAGAAGTTTAGAAGGGGGAAAAAAAGCATGGCGGGGAATATTCCTCTAATCAAATTTATAACTCACTTTCAACATGTTTCCATGGTCTACGAAAATAATGGGAAAAATTGGATTCAATTGTCAACTGCTCCTATCGGAAATAGGATTGACTACGGATTCAAGCAATAGCACATGGTTTCATAAAACTGTATGATTTTACCGATCTAAATAAAGCGGGTTTTACATGAAGAAGATTTGGCTCAGCATGTTCTATTCGATACGGGTAGGAGAAGAACCCGACTCGGTATTCTTAAAAAAATAGAGAAATCAGAATGGCCCTGTTTGGATGGGCTTTTTTTATAAAAAAAAAAAAAAAGTACTTTTTAAATGCAAAAGAAAATGTTTTTTAATTAATTTATGTGTTTAGATGGTATTTTTTAAAAAAAAGCAAAAGTCACAAAAAAAAAACAAAATGCTGTTTTTTTTAAAGCTCCAATTTGGAGCTTAAAAAAACACACTACAAAAAAAGTACTTTTTTAAAAGCCTATTCAAACGAGCCCTAAAGTCTCACACTTCGTTAACTAACTCTGCTTTAAAACATAACAAGTTTCTAACTTTATCCCTTATTTCATATACATTATCATTATACCATTTGAAAACAAAATCAACACAAAAATAAATTAAGGATATTTAATTCATATGAAAAATTTAAGGTTAAGGTGTGTTCAACTCTCAAAAGTATTCGGGCAACAACTAATCTGAATCATATTACCAAGTATCTGAGCAATGACTAATCCAGATCAAGGTCTTTTTGAATAAGGTGGAATTTGGAGTTAGTTTGTTACTCCATCCAATTCTTAATATAAGATATAATTAGGGAGTTGATCTTAGACCTAAATACAAGACAATTTTTTCATATTTGTCAATATTTTCTTAATTTACCCTTTTTGATGTTGTATCAACAATAATCATGTATAAGAGGAAATGAGGATGATGATTATAGTGTTTTAGAAAATACATGTAATGTTAACTAACTTAAATAACTTCCTTAATCTAATCAAATTAGGAATATATGTCTTATATTAATATTGTTTAGCTCATTTAATCTAAACCAAATATTCTTGTTGTCGCAATGACATTAGATATAGGTATTCACATTACATACTTCTTAGGTGCTTGTCCCTCTAATTAGAGGGATAAAAACATTTTTTTAAAAAAAAAAATTATATATTTCATTTGTTTAGATTAAATTATATGTTGCATCTTGAATTTTTTCGCACCCAATATCTCAAATTAATTAATTTTCAATATACTGGTGTTACAGGGAAAATATTTCTAAATACAAGACTAAAAATTAATTAATTTGAGATAGTTGATGTAAAAAAAATTCAGGATTCAGCATATAATCCATCTAATTAGAGGGACAAACACCTAAGAAGCATGTAAGGGAGAAACATGGAATGTTAACCCAGGATCATAAAAAATTCAAAATTTGATGCCATGTGTTACTTCCAAGTTCATTCGCACATTTATTACTTTTACTATAAATATGCTTAAATTTGACGTTCGAACTCGACACTATGAGATTTCTTTTTTGATACAAGGCGAGGGGAGGGGGGATCGAACTAAGGACCTAAGGGGGGGAAACAATTCTCAATACCATTGCACTACTAGTAATGCTGGTAACACTATGAGATTTCTAACCTCATGAATCGATCATCATTTTCATACTCAAACGCTTATCTACTTCATTCTTTTTCTCCATAGTAACAGCATGCCGTTACATTATGTTTTGAAGGAAGCAACCAAGTTTTGCAGATAATTTTAATTTTAGGTTTTAGTCACAAGCAAAACCTTGTTTAGAGATTTCAAGTAGAACTTGGAGATCCAACTACAATACAAGCAGCTTATCTGACACAACATTGTTTCCATCAAATACAGATATTTTGTTTTCAATTTAAACTCAGACTCAGGAATAACTAAAATGCTTTCAATGTCATTAATTATATAGCTATGTGGCATGATATATCCTAAAATATTTTTGAGTCTGAGTTTAAAATGATTTGATATATCGTTTTATAAGTTAGTTAATTAGTTTAGAAAAATGATCAATTATTTAATTAATATCAATCATTTGAAGAAAAAAAAAGTTATAATTTTGAGCAACAAAATATATTGAGATTTTATATTTAGATCAAATCAACTCTTTTAACTTAACTCATACATTAAAGACTAGAATAATTAATAATAAGAAAAAAGTGGGTTTAACAGAAAATAAGTTAAAAGATCAATTTTCATTTATTAATCCACATAATTATAAGATTGACAGAAATACAATTTTTGTCCATTTATTATTCAAAATTGCCCTCTTACCATCCATAGAGAAACAAACAGATAATGCACCTCTTTACAATGTCACATTATTGGACAACCAAAAGAAAAGGAAAATAAAAATAAAATGCAGATGCAGTAGCAGAAGCAGTCCTTGTTCAAGGAATAACGAGAAAACTTCAGCAGAACTCCTCAAATGACATTCCAAAACAAATGCTAGCTCTCCTCAAAGCTGACATGTCATAGGGAAACAACATGACCACCGCCTTGAAGAACTCTTGAAGTAGACTTAATTCACAAACAAATAAATATAGACCAACCCAATCACACACACACACAAACATGCAGCCAAACACTTTTCAGTGAGTTTAAGTTTTGACATGTTTATATGTTTCTTTGTAATCAGATTGGTGTACTTCAAGATACTTGATAGCGGTTTGAACGCCCTTGTCGCCTCGACCGCTGCAGTTAACCACGATCTTAGTTCCATCCAGAACAGATGGGCAGAGCTTCTCAAGGCATGCAAGAGATGAGATGTCTCCAATGCTGGGATTATGCCTTCTAGTCTGGACACTCTCTTGAAGGCTGCAAATATGATAGCAGTGGCACATTAAACGAAAGAGATATTGATAAGGTCTCCAATTTGAAGTGTTGTATTGTGCCAGAATATGTCTGATTTTCAAAATATCAGTGATTCTTTTAGTTGATAGAGATAAGTTACAAGTGGTAGAAAAGCAAAGTTTCTGACCACAGAATAAAATATGAGCTTATATGAAAATGAATAATGCCACTTCATATTATTATCTCAAAAATGGGGTTTTGTTTGCAGCTTTCACAGACAATGAAACCACCAAGAAACTTAGAATAATTGTAAAGGATATGCTGTCTTTATGAAATTTATTGTTATCTATTCAGTTTGTGCTAGGTTAAAGTAACGTTATTGGTTACTTATGTATTTATTTAATCGGGGGAGAGAAAAGATGCTAATGCTACCCAAGCAACTCTCACCAGGACCAAAACATACTACAG
The DNA here is from genome assembly GCA_025563575.1 of Acacia pycnantha. Classification (NCBI taxonomy): domain Eukaryota; kingdom Viridiplantae; phylum Streptophyta; class Magnoliopsida; order Fabales; family Fabaceae; genus Acacia; species Acacia pycnantha. The sequence goes on along the minus strand of JAMWYP010000031.1, from coordinate 998,462 downwards.
CAGAGTTATACTAAGTTACTAACATATATACATCCAACAAACAAAATGACATTAGCTAGAATCCATCAACAAAAGATGGATTAGTTCAAGTTAATCACCAAAGCAAGAGAAAGTCCCAAGTAAAAAAAAGCACGCTTAAGATGGTTCCAAGTTTATTTATGATTGTTAGTTAGCTACCTTGAAATTCAACAACAAAAGCCCTGGCCTTTGGGTAGTAAATGAAACCAACATAGAATATAGCCAGAAAAATATATCCATCTGCAAAGATTTTCAAATATTCCAAAATAATCAAGAAAATGAGCCGCAAACAGTAGTCAAAATATGTCTCCTTCAGCAAAGATATTCAACAGGCAAGATTTCTATTGTCTTCTTAAACTGCAACATTCTATGCAGGTTTTGACTCAATCTATGCTATATGATCAACATTCTTCTTTCTTACATTAGTAAAATCAAACACGGAAGTAGCCGCTCTCTGGTTCTATAAAGAGCCCTAATGATGTTCATCTCAATATATAATATTAAGAGATTTAGGGAGAACAAAGTGGCAGCACTATTGAGAGAATAAAAAAACATATTCCTTGAAATTTGAAATTCAAAGCCCACTCTAATTTTTCACATTCCATCAGAAATAACTAAATATTAAATAAAGTGGGGGCCAAAAAAACCCAGTAGTCATACCTTCCAATGCTTCATCATCTGTAACACTGTAATATTCAGCACGTCCTCTATCTTTCAAGAAGCTGTTCTCTGGCCCAACACCAGGCTAGTCCAAACTGTGCACATTGAAAGAATAAAAAGCAGATTTGGAATATGTGAAATCAGCATAAGCACAAGAGAACTGACATGGGAACAATGAAAAATTACCCTGCACTAATACAGTGGGGCTCAATATTTTGACCATCATCATCCTGCAACAGATAGCTCATAGCTCCATGCAAAACCCCAACTTCTCCTTTCGTTAATGTTGCCACTATCAATACCAAAACCAGCAGCTTCCACTCCAATCAGCTTAACTTCTTTGTCATCAACGAATTCATGGAAAAGTCCCATCGCAGTCGAACCTCCTCCAACACATGCTACTAGCACATCAGGTTTCCCTCCCCATTTCTCCAATGCTTGTCTTCTAGTTTCCTCGCCAATCACGGCATGAAACTCCCTTACCATCATTGGATATGGATGCGGCCCAGAAACTGAACCCAAAATATAATGAGTTGTCTCCATATTAGTCACCCAATCCCTTATAGCTTCTGATGTTGCATCCTTCAGTGCAGCAGTCCCAAAATGCACTGCTCTTATAACTTCTGATGTTGCATCCTTCACTTCGAGTGTGACTTTGCAAGCTTCTTTCTTTGCTAGATTTTGATGTATTCTAATCGTGGGAGGTTAAGTATTCACTACTGATTTATTCTCAGTTTCAAATGAATGATTACAACTCATCCATTATTCATCGTGTTACTCCTTTTATATCGTAGATTGATATTCAACCCCCCTGTACAGTCCCTCTACTTGTAATTGACTCAATCTCACCACTTGTAAAATAAATAAATAAAGCATTTCTTGTTTTCCTTGTTTGCAAGTACAAAAGCTATAATAATACTAATAAATAATTAACATGAGTTTACAGATTTAAAAAAACGCCATATAAACCGTAATCAAGCTGTAACTTAATGAAATTTTACCTATGCAGAAGTTAAGAGGGGAAAAAAAAGAATGGCGGGGAATGTTCCTCTGGTCAAATTTATAACTCACTTTTAACATGTTTCCATAGATAAAAAAAAGTCTCAAACTTCGTTAACTCTGCCTTAAAACTCAACAATGTTCTAACTTCATCCCTTATTTAATATACATTATACATTTGAAAACAAAATCAACACAATAATAAATTAAGGATATTTAATTCATATGAAAAATTTAAGGGTTAAAGTGTGTTCAACACCCTAAAGTATCCGGGCAACAACTAATCTGGATCCTATTACCAGATCTCTGAGCAACAACTAATCCAGATCAGGGTCTTTTTGAATAAGGTGGAATTTGAAGTCAGTTTGTTACCCCTTAGCTCCTTAATATAAGATATAGTTGGGAAGCTTATCTTTAGACCTAAATATAAAACAATTTTCATATTTGTCAATCTTTTCCTAATATAAAATAATTTTAAGTTTAAGTTTTAGTCACGAGTAAATCATCATAGTTGTTGTAATTTTCAAAGTAGAACCTTGTTTACAGATGTTTTATTGGTAACATCCTCAAGAAGAAATTGGAGATCCAACTACAATACAACCAACTTGTCTGACACAACATTGTTTCCATCAAATACAGGTATTTTGTTTCAATTTAAACTCAAACTCAGGAATAACTAAAATGCTTTCAATGTCGTTAATCTCATCCAAATCCATACATAGGCTAAGTCATTACTCAAAATCAGATAAGAATCCTGGACTAAGAGCCCTAATTTCAAAAACAAAAACTGAGATGTTTTGCCAAAATTCTGGTTCTATTCTTGCAGACAGAGGGTGATAAGTGTGAGTTAACTTCTGCTATGTTAGTACTTAGTAAAACAATGTCCAATGCAGTAATATAAGTTTCCACTTAAATTTGTATATCTAAATGAGATTAAAAATAGAATATCTAAATCGTAAACAACCTGAAATTTTTCATCGGCAGCAACGTAAAGGATCGGCATTGAGTTCAGTGAGTGCATAAGTAAAAATTTCAGAGATGTCCTTGCTCTCCAATTCGCTGAGTCAACCAAACAAAGCATGTCACTGAAGTGGAACTAACCCAGCACTGTCCTTCTTAAAGTCATCCATGAGAAGGAACAAGCAGACCATAATTAAAAGTAATCTCCACAGATCATGTCACTGAAGCAGAACCAACCCAGCAGTGTGCTTCTTAAATCCATCCATGAGAAGAAAGAATCATACAATTACCAGTAATCTCCACAAGAGCATCTTCCATTTCTAAAATGATGAAACCTGCTAGAGTCCCGCACTATAATTTCTCGATTCTTTATCTTGGATATGAACTTGAAGGCAACATGACAATCACTGCAAACCCTCAGATTCTTCATCACTCTTATAGGTACTCCCTCTTGGGTGTTCATTAAAGCAAAAGCAATTGCCAATTTTTCACTATGATGTGCCAAGTTATATTCTTTCTCCTCATTATCCATGTCATGCAACACGGAGGCGGTATCAGGGACATAACCATGGAACTTCATTTCTGAGGTTAGTTCTTCCAGATACAGCTCGATCTCCACCAACATTGGGTGGGATTTACCACCCGTACCGAACTGGTGAACTTGATTCTTCAGTTCTACCCAACTAATACCAGGTTCTTTCTTCACCCTCCTGTCTCTCATGGCTTTCCTCACCTCAGAAACATCCTGCCAACTCTTAGCTGCAGCGTGAATGTTTGAGAGAAGAACATAAGAAGCTGAGTCTTGGGGATCTATCCTAAGAACCTCTTCAGCAATTTTTCTTGCCATTTCAGTATTCTTGTGGATTTTACATGCAGATAACAATGTTTTCCATATAATTGCATCGGCTCTTACAGGCATATCTCGTATCATAGCCACGGCTTCCTCTAAACAACCAGATCTGCCAAGCTGGTCAACCATGCAGGTATAATGTTCTAGCCAAGGCTTGAATCCATACACATCAACCATCAAATTGAAGAACTCGAGCCCCTTGTCCTTCAGTCCACTATGACTGCAAGCATATAGCAAACTCAAGAATGTAACCTCATTTGCCTGTAATTTTTCTTGTTCCATTTGATGAAAGAGCCGGATAGCTTCTTGTCCTTGCCCATGAAACCCATAAGCAGCAATCATTGAGCTCCATAATACAACATCTGGTTCCTCGCATTCCGAGAAAGCTTTGACAAAGTCTTCCAGACATCCACATTTGGAGTACATACTAACTAGTGAACTAACCACAGCAACTACAGAGCTAACTCCTGATTTGATCGCTTCAGTATGAATTTGCTTCCCTTGACCAAGGGTGGCTAACTCTGAACAGGCACTGATCACACTCACAAAAGTAATCTTATCAGGTCTAAAACCTGTCATCTTCATCAAACAGTAGTGATTCAGAACTTCCTCAGCATAACCATTTTGTGCTTTTCCAGCAATAAGTGTATTCCAAGCAACAACATTATGAATTGGCATTGATCTGATAATTTTTTCTCCGTCCTGCATGCTTCCCGCTTTCATATACATATGAGCTAAAGAGCTTCCCACCACCAAATTAAACTCAAACCCACATTTCATGACATAAGCATGAACTTGCATTCCTGCTAATAAAGCTCCCAAATGCGCACATCCCCTGAGTATGCTACCTAACGTGTACTCATCTGGCATGAAACCCAAGTCGTTCATTTCTGAAAACAATAACATAGCCCCCTCATTCATTTCAAACTGGGTCAACCCTGTGACCATTGCATTCCATGTCGCCACATTTCTCTCAGACATTTCATTAAAGAACCTATTAGCACTCTCAAAATCACCATTTTGAAGATATGCTTTAATCATAATGTTACATGACATTGTATTCCTCTTGGGCATACGATCAAACAAAGTCACAACGGTTTGAAGGTCCCCAAATTTCGAGTAGAGGTTCAAGAGATGATTGGAAATGAACCTGTCTGAGGAACACCCGGAAGTGATTATCAAAGAATGGAGTTGTTTCCCCAATGGCATGGACTTTCTCAATATACATGCTTGGAGTAGATGAGAGAACAGATTGGGTTCTTCCCATATCTTAGGTACAAAGAAATCAAATGCTTCTTTTATGCATCCTTTGTTAGAAAGGCTGACAAATTGCTCTTTGAGATCCACAAGATGCCCCTTTTGCAAGTGAGATTTCAAAGAAAGGGTGGAGAAATGTGAAACTGGATTTTGAAAAATGGTGGGCACAAAAGAGATGCTAAGACACCGAAGACCATAAGCGCCCATGCATTTGCTAAATTGCCCTTTCATACATAAAATGAGGCTTTTTCAAGCTCTAAACCGGAAGGAAATAAAAATATTTCTCAAAATGCCATAAAATGAAAAGTATTTACCTAAATACTATAATTCTTCAAAAGTTTTTATTTTGTACCTCTCTCCTCGCATAGAAGACACTTTCAAGACACAAGCTGAATAGGCAGCAATGGTTTTGTGTAGCCTCACTTTGCAAAGGATTTTTTTACGCTCAATGCCCTGCCATCATGAAGACAGCAATTTTTTATCAGCTCTTTATGTTGCACCAACTTAATTTCAATGTTCCAATTCGATATTTTTCACAGAAAATGTTCCAATTTAATAGGCCATGCATTGTTTACAAGACAGATCAAAACTTGGCCAAAATGCTACAACCAACCAATATTTAAGAAAGATAAACACAGATACAATGAAAGTGCAAATTTCAGATTCCTTGAGACCAAGATTGATATAAGTTGCAAGCAACCAGTAACTAATTCCAACTCAAGCAAGAAATGGAGGATACCCACAACTGGAATTCATAGTCTACTTGGAAATAATCAAATTCTCTAAGTCCCGGTTAATCAATCTAATCCCACATCATTCACACATTAGCAACAGCGCATGCAAAGTTCCACTTCGAAATTCAAATTAACATAATCAAATAATACCCACCATCTCTTCCTCTCTGGACCGAAGCAGCTTCTTCTACGATAAAGAAGGATGATGTCGGCTCCGAGAACCCTCGCCGTCGCCGTCCAACCGTACCGCCTTCGCACGGTGCCGTCGAACCCACGCCGCCGCTGCACGCCTCAATGCCCCTAATTATGTAAACCTTATGTTACTCTGGACGCAAGGAGAGTAGGCCAGGTGGCAGGGGTTCAGGATCAGCTTTGCAAACATGGATTTTTGCCGCGCAATTGGAACTGGTTCTACCGTTCTGCTTGAGAAAATAGTCCGGATATTTCTGGAAAGTCCAATTTTATTTTTGCTTATAAATATGAGATAAGATATTGTGACTTCCAATTTTATGTCACTACCATTTTTTTACCGTTAGATCAGAATCTCAATAGGAGAGAGGAATGATAAAGGTTGATGGGATTCTGATCTAACGGGAAAAAGTGGTAGTGACTTGGCAGTAACATGAAATTGGTAGTGACAATATCCTCCCCTATAAATATTTGTGTGTCTATAACATGAGATAGGATATTGTCACTATCAATTTTGGTCACTACCAAATCACTACCACTTTTTTCACCATTAGATCATAATCTTAATAGGAGAGAGAAATGATAAAGGTAGATGAGATTCTGATTTAACAGTGAAAAAGTAGTAGTGACATTGGTAGTGACAATATCCTATCTCGTATAACATTACGAACTATCTATATTAAATTTAAATTTGATTAATACTCTCCGAAAAAAAACAGTTAAATTGCATCAATATTCTTTGTATGCTGATTTGTTCATGGTAATTGGTAAAGGATCTCATAGGTATGAATTTTATTAAATAGTTATATGGGGTGTGATATTGTCACTACCAATTTTAGGTCACTACCAAGTCACTACCACTTTTTCACAGTTAGATCAGAATCTCAATAGGAGAGAGAAATGATAAAGGTAAATGAGATTTTGATCTAACTGTGAAAAAGTGGTAGTGACTTGATGGTGACATAAAATTAGTAATGACAATATCCTATCCCATTTAAAAAGGGGTTAAGATGAATCATCAATATATAAAACGCTTTAGTTAGATAATTAAATACTAGTATTGAAAAATCACTATATAATTGCTATTACCCTTTGTGTTTGTTGCATAAATGGATGGCATAAGCGCGTAGGCCTGTGGTGAAAAACAAAATTATCTCCCCAAGCAACAATCAAACTTTGAAATAATAAATTCGTGATTTTTCAAACACAATAGAGATTTTATGAAATAAATAAAAAAGTTATTAGGATATTATTAGTTAAGATATTTTTTTCAATTACATTAGAGATTTTATACTTTGGAGACGACATTAAGATCAAAAAAACTTTCAGAACAAATACTTTACAAATACTCTCGAGATTAAGATTTTACAAATACTTTTAAGAAGGATTTATACCTTAACTCATTTATATTGTATAGAGATCTGAATATAGGTGATAAGCCATAACCAACCCATAATTTTTAATAATATAGTTAATTGATGATGATATAATAAAGGGTTAACTACATGCTCATGAGCGATTTTACCTTAGAAGTTTTTTTTAGCTTAATGTTGCCTCAGAAGTTTAAAAACGTAGCAATCTTACCATTTTCCATTAAAAATCTAATGTTGACGGTTAAAAAATTGACATTGACCATTAAGTATTTAACAGAAAAAGCTAAGATTGCTACGTCTTTAAACCTCTAGGGCAACATTGAACCAAAAAAAACTTTCAAAACAAAATTGTCCCTGAACGTATACTTTCAGACAAATTTGCCACTTAACCATATAATAAATGCTACTTTTCTCCCTCTTTCTTCCTTATCCCTCGTTAGTCATTACACAAGAATCACTTCAATAATGCACAACCTCATCTGCTAATATACTTTTAGGCTAAATAACCTTAGCCCGCACATAATACTCTTGTTTAAGAAATTGAGAAAACTAAATAAATTAGTTAATCGTAATATATATTGTACAGTGACTGTGTGTGTCATTAGATTATATCAATTTATAAATATAGGCGAATTATTTTCAAGATGTGTCACAGTGTGTCATTAAATTATACTTCTATATCAATTTATAAATATGGGCAAATCTTCAAGATAAACAATAAATATAAATACTTTAAATGAAAATTTCAATACGCCTTAGGACAAAACAGAAATTAAAATTTGTGAGTGAAAAGACAATTGTGCCCCTACTTCACAAGTCATATATGATTATTTACAAGACACCTATGGGAATTTACAAGCTAAACATGTTTATTTACAAGACAAATAAATAAAATTACAAGAGCTTCTGGTACATGTACAACAAAGAGCGTATTCACAAGAATACATACATGTGAGAATTTACAAGTTAAATGTGCAAATTTACAAGACACATATCAGCTATGTACAAGAGAGAGGGTATAAATGTTTTTTTAGCTAAAAAAAATTTATTTCACTTTAGTCCTACAAGGTGCAATGAAGTTTCAAAAAGTATTGAGGCTTTTTGATATTAAAAGGTTACAAAGGGTGTAGTGAAAGATTTCCATACCTTAATATAATTTATTTAATCCTCTCAACCTCTCAAGAAAATTTAATTCACTCTTATTCTAAGAATTACATAAGAAGCATATTTTTCAGAAGAAACTATTTTTTCGTCATAGTCTTGTTGAAGAAGCTCTCGAAGATGAGGTGAAAACCAACGGCACATCTAGAGCTTGTTTAGACAAATAGTCCACTACAACATTTACAACATGAGAAGATCCTGATCGTCCTTTTGGAAGAAAATTCTCTTCTTAATTTTTTTCTTTATTATCTCTGATCAATAAATCTAGACCGTTGATTAGGAAAAAGAGAGAAAAGTCAAAATAGTCTAATGATCTTTTAGATTGATTAAACGGACGTGATTTAGAGATTATGATGAATGATAAAAAAATGATAATGAAAAAACTCAATCCATCAAAATTCACGTCTCCATTAATAATTTAATATACCGTACGAGAGAAAATAATCAGCAACTGAAGCCTGGTTCATTACAAAGCATTAGTCTCTACCATCGATTCTTGTTCTAATTCTTGATACTAAAAATATTTATTACATTGGTAATATTCTTTTGTAGAATCTTGTCCCAAACACCTATGATATTTTTAGAAAAACAATTATTTGGGTAATATATTCATTGCAACCCCTCCTTTATTTTCTTAGATTCATCCAATTTTATATTTTTATTTTTATAACTATTAGCTGGATATTTTGAAGGGTGTCTTTCACTATAAGGATAAAGATATTAGTTCCTGCAATTGATTGAATTGGTTGCATTAGTTGAGCGCGTCCTCAATTCTTTTGAACCAAATGCACTTTTACATTCTTGAATGAGGGTATGAACTTGTTTTTTTTTTAAACTTAATCAGGATGAGTGAAGCCATCTCTTTTAGTTGGACTCCCTCCTTCCTCAATGATGCTGTTTTTTAAAAATAAATTATTATAATATAGTTTATATCGATGCTAAACTACCCTCCACTTGTAGGGCATCGAATTCCTCCACTTGCAATTGAGTTAATCCCGTTATATTGAAAGAAAATAAAAGATGTACAAAAGTTTTATATATTTTAAATCATGTACCTAGATTTTCAATGAAAAATCATGTAGAGAACAAAGAACAATTGAACATAAATGAGTTTCTCATCCGAGCCAAGCTAAAGAAACTTCCAGCAGTGCCATTCGGTCTGATCTAATTCTTTAAACATTATAAATGTGCAATTAATTAAAATTAAGACATAACTCTTTTCACATGTTTATCTCATAAACCGTTGAAAGTTTCCATCCTATTCCAATCAAACGCTAACCAACAAAACAACTAGGCTATGTGATAAGTATATATTTTATAATTAAATACGGATAGATTCTGGGATATATTGGATTGAATTTATTAATATTCTACCTATTTAATAATATTTTATATATTTATCTATCTTTTAATTAAATATAGGATAAAAGAATATCATAACAGAAAATCTATTGATATCCTATTTTATTTGTGCAGGAGGTATTATGTGATCAAAGGGATGCAACAAATTAAATTGAAAAGATATAGTATAATATTATTATATTATATATTATAATATTATATTATATTATATTATATTAGAAAAAAAAAGATAAAGAAAGGGATGTGATATATCTTTATTAAAAGATGTAGAATCAGATACGCAATCACGCATACAACCAACCAAGCACTTAACCTAATATATATTAGGAGAGGGAGGCTGCGAAAGGAGAACGGAATGGATTACCTGTGCTTAACGCTTTCTTAAAGAGTGATCGCCTTTTAGATTGTTCATAGGTTAGTGTATGACAATAGAGATGTTGGTACATTTAACTAGAACCGTTAATCCATCATAGAATTGCATGACCTAGACATAGGCTTACGAATTTATGCGATCTCATAATTCTGTAAACAAATTGATTTTTCCAAACAATACTAAGACATTAGGTTGTTTTCAAAGATAACGGATTAAGGTAGCATCAAGACATTGGGACTTAGTCTAATTTTAGAGAATTGGTCGTCAGTCGTGAGAATAATAATCAATTAGGGACTTAGTTCAAATAATTAGAGGAACATAGGGAATTCTATGCCCTAGCCGCGTTTTCTTTATTGATCATCTTTTCTAAACAACCGTTCTTGAGATTCTTAATCTTGAATGCTTTTCTTGATTAAATTCCTTAAAAATTCTGTTTGGTTACAAATCAACCCCTATTACTCATTGATCCAACTAAAGCTTAAATAACGAATTAGTGGTTGAGTACTATTCCTCGTGGGACGATCTCTTTCTCACATACTTTATTACTTGTAACGATCGGTGCACTTGCCAAGTCGCTATCAAGTTTTTGGCGCCGTTGTCGGGAATAGTTTTATTTCAACATTAAGAGTAGTTATTGAAACTCTAGATTGGATTTTTCTTTTCTTTTGTTATCCTACTCTGTTTATGCGAGGTACCACCGATGAAATTGCCGTAGTTTGATCCGAAATTGAAAAGACAAAGCAAGGAGAAACCGGAAACTTGCTAAACAGAGAAAAGGAAAGGCTAGTAGCTCTAGTACCGAGACCGAACCGGTTATAATGGCGAGAAAATGTTACAGATCCTCCTCCTCCAAAAAGACCATGGCGATTACATGACGCTTAATCCTGCCGTGGCTGCAACTAGTATTGTCAATCCTGCTTGTGAATGCGAATAATTTTGAAATCAAGCCATCCCTCATAAGCTTGGTTCAACAACGCTCTTTTAGTGGGAGTGATTTAGAGGATCCTAATCAGCATATTGAGACTTTTCTCGCAGATTTGTGATACCATCAAGATGAATGGGGTTTCGAAGCGGCTATTCGTGTGAGACTGTTTCCTTTCTCTTTGACGGGAAAGCGGGAGCTTCGCTTCGTTCTTGTCCTAATGGAAATCTCTCCACTTGGGACCTTATTACCACAAAGTTCCTTGAGAAATTTTTCCTTCTTCTAAGTATACAAAGTCATGGTCATCGGACATCCGTTGCTTTACTCAAGGCAATGGGAATCATATTATGAAGCTTGGGCAAGATTCAAGGAGTTGCTTAGGAAGTGCCCACAACATGAGCTGCAAGACTATGATCAGGTGAGAATATTCTTCAATGGGATGCTTCCGTCCTCTAGGATGATGATTAATGCTGCAGCAGATGGTACACTAAAAAATAAAACTCCCGAAGAATCATTGGAGTTGTTTGAAGATATGGGGTCCTTTGAGAATGAAACTGTTATTCCACAACCAAAGAGGTGAGTTCTTCAGCTAGACTCTTACAATACAATATTGGCCCACAATGAGAACATTGCCCAACAAAACAAGGTGATCCAACAAAGAATTAGCTTCCATCACTAAACAGCCTTGCCTCTTCTCAAGTATCATCTATCACTTCTCGGCCTCATTTGCTTTGTGATTTTTGCCAAGGGAACACGCTAATGGAGAATGTGAAGCATTCATTACTGAAGAAACAGCTGAGGTAAAATACATGGGTAATCCTCCTAGAAATCAGTTTAATCCATATAGCAACACATACAATCCTGGTTGGAAATCTCACCCAAACTTTTCCTATAAACCCCAAACAGCACCTCAGCAGTTCCACCAAACCACCACTACTGATCTGGAAAAGGCTTTGACATAGTTAACTCTTACCACTACTGAATACATACAGGGGTCAGAAGCTTTCCGGAATGAAACAAGGTATTCTTTCAAAAATCGGGGCTTCGATCCGAATTTGGAAAATCGATTGGTCGATTATCAAAGCAAATAGCGAGAGAGAAGCCAAGGGTCCTTCCTAGTGATACGTGGTCAATCCAAAGGAGCATTGTAAGGCCATAACTACAAGGAGTGGTGTAGTGGTTCAGCCAGTTGAGAAATCTGTTCCGATGAAGGACAAGTCTGAGAAAGGGGAGGAAGAGGTTGAGAAATGTAATGTGCAGCAGGTTCCAAAGGAGATAGCTACAAAGAAGTCCCCCATGCCAAGTTCTTGGATATTTTTAAGAAATTGCAGATTAACATTCCTTTTGCAGAAGCTCTTGAAAATATGCCTAATTATGCAAAGTTCATGAAAGATTTGCTTTCCAAGAAGCATAGGTTGCAAAAGGCGAAATTGATGGCATTGACTCGGCGGTGTAGTGCCATCATTCAAACTAAGTTGCCACCAAAGCTTAAAGATCCGGGCACTTTAGCATTCCTTGTGCAATAGGGAATGTCAATACGGGCGAGCACTTTGTGATCCGGGAGCTAGTATTAATTTAATGCCCTTATCTGTTTCCAAAGCTCTTGGCATTAAAGAGATTAAGCCTACTATGATGTCATTACAGTTGGCGGATAGGTCCATTAAGAAGCCAGAAGGTGTCGTTGAGGATGTGCTTGTGAAAGTGGACAAATTCATCTTCCCGGTGGATTTTGTGGTTCTTAACATGGAGGAAGATGCTGAACTTCCTTTGCTTTTGGGAAGACCCTTCTTGGCTACTGCTGGAGCAGTAATTGATGTAGCTGCAGGAAAAATGGAGTTTCAAATGAATGATGAGAAAGTCACTTACAATGTATTTCAATCCATGAAATACCCAGCTGATAATAGTGACTGCTTCAAAATTGATGTAGTTGATGAGGCCATTCAAGAAGTTTTTCAAGAAGGTTCAGATGAGTCTATGGAGGATGATCTTGCTCAATTGTTACAAGTGAAAGAAGAGGTTTCTGCGGAGGAGAATTCTGATTTACAGGTTGAGGAGCTGAAGAAGAAAGATTATGATGCGCCACCTATTACTCCTAAGGTGGAACTAAAGGAGCTCCCTTCTAATCTGAAGTATGTTTTTCTAGGGAAGGATGACACTTATCACGTTATAGTTAGCGCTGAGTTGTCACCTACTGACGAAGAGAAGTTACTGAAAATTTTGACTACCCACAAGACTGCAATAGGGTGGTCTATATCTGATTTAAAGGGGATTAGTCCTTCATTCTGCACTCATAAAATTCTCATGGAGAAGTGGAGAACGATGTGAAACCAGTAAGGCAGCCCCAGAGGAGACTTAACCCGACTATGAAGGAAGTGGTAAGAAAGGAGGTGATGAAACTGTTAGATGCAGGTATGATTTATCCTATCTCCGATTCAAAGTGGGTTAGTCCAGTGCGGGTAGTACCGAAAAAGGTGGAATCACCGTAGTGCAAAATGAGGATAATGAATTAATTCCCACTAGAACTCATCACAGTGGAGAATGTGTGTGGATTATAGGAGATTGAACGATGCCACTCGTAAGGACTTCTTTCCTTTACCATTCATGGACCGGATGCTCGAAAGGCTTGCAGTCACTCTTACTATCGCTTCTTAGAAGGCTATTATAGTTACAATCAAATAGCAGTGGATCCAGAGGATCAAGAGAAGACAGCTTTCACTTGCCCCTTTGGTATTTTTGCTTATAGACGGATGCCCTTCGGTCTTTGCAATGCTCCAGCTACTTTTCAGAGGTGCATGTTGTCTATCTTCTCTGACATGACTGAGAGATTTATTGAGGTATTCATGGATGATTTCTCTGTTTTTGGCACTTCTTATGATACTTGCTTGGCTAATTTGTCTTGTGTGCTTCAAAGATGTCAGGATAGTAACTTGGTACTCAATTGGGAAAAATGTTATTTTATGGCAAAAGATGGGATAGTCTTGGGCCATAAAATATCTGAACAAGGGATAGCAGTGGATAGAGCCAAGATTATAATCATCAAAGACTTGCCCCCTCCCACCAATGTACGTAGTGTTCGCAGTTTTCTTGGTCATGCAGGTTTTTACCGGAGGTTTATCAAGGATTTTTCCAAGATAGCCAAACCACTTAGTCAGTTGTTGGTCAAGGATGAAGACTTTAACTTCAACAAAGAGTGTCTGATAGCATTCAACTTGTTGAAAGAAAGATTAACAACTGCACCTATTCTGACAGCACCTGATTGGGATCTACCGTTTGAGCTGATGTGTGATGCCAGTGACTACACCATAAGAGCTGTTTTGGGGCAAAGGAAGAATAAGTTGTTACATGTTATATATTATGCAAGTAAAGTTCTGAATGAGGCACAAACGAACTATGCAACAACTGAGAAGGAGATGCTTGCAGTTATTTATGCATTAGATAAGTTTAAACAGTATTTGATTGGTTCCAAAGTTATTATTTTTATAGATCATGCTGCTCTAAAATATCTCTTGACTAAGCTAGACGCTAAGCCTAGGCTTCTCCGTTGGATGCTGCTACTCCAAGAGTTTAAGATTGAAATCAAAGACAATAAAGGGGTAGAGAATGTGGTAGCCGATCACTTGTCTAGGATTCGGGTTAAGGAGTTGCAAGATGATTAGAAATGGAGATTCATGATGAATTCCCAGATGAGTATGTCTTGGCAATTAGCAGTGTTCCCTGGTTTGCTGATTTTGCTAATTATAATGCCATTGGGATGATACCAGAGGGACTAACATGGCAACAGAGGAAGAAGTTCATGCATGACGTTCGGCGGTATATTTGGGATGAGCCTTTCTTATTTTTCAGGTGTACAGATGGAATGCTCCGGCTCTGTATACCAGAGGAGGAAACTCATAAGATCCTCTGGCATTGTCACGGTTCAGATTATGGTGGACATTTCGCTGGAGAATGCACTGCTGCTAAGGTACTTCAAAGCGGTTTTTATTGGCCTACATTGTACAAGGATGCTAGGAAGTTTGTGGAGCAATGTGATCGTTGCCAAAGAACAGGGAATATCTCTAGGAGACACGAGATGCCACTCAACAACATTCTTGTTATTGAGATATTTGATGTGTGGGGAATTGATTTTATGGGGCCATTCCCAAGTTCTTTTAACAACAAGTACATTCTTGTAGCTGTGGACTATGTCTCAAAGTGGGTGGAAGCAATTTCCCTTCCTACTAATGAAGCTAAGGTGGTGGTATCCTTTCTCAAAAAGAATATATTCAAGAGTTCGAGTACCGAGGGCCATTATCAGTGACGGAGACACTCATTTTTGTAACCGACAGTTTCAATCATTGCTTAGCAAATATGGTGTCACTCATCGTGTCACTACTCCATATCACCCACAAACTAGTGGGCAAGTGGAGATTTATAACAGGGAATTGAAGCAAATTCTAGAGAAGACTGTTGGGAAGTCAAGGAAGGATTGGTCTCAGAAGCTTGATGATGCATTATGGGCATACCGAACGGCATTCAAGACTCCTATCGGCATGTCACCATTTCAGTTATTATATGGTAAATCTTGCCACCTTCCAGTGGAGCTTGAGCATAAGGCACTTTGGGCAACTAAGCTTCTGAATTTTGATGCTAAATTTGCTGATGAAAAAAGGTTACTTCAGTTGAATGAGCTTGATGAATTCAGAATTTTTGCATATGAGAGTGCTAGCCTCTACAAGGAAAGAACCAAAAGATGGCATGACAGGAGGATTATTCCTAGAGAGTTTCATCCGGGACAGCCGGTACTACTTTATAATTCTCGTTTGAAACTTTTTCCAGGGAAATTGAAGTCTAGATGGTCAGGACCTTTTGTAGTCAAAGAAGTCACACCTTTTGGTGCAATTGCCATTGCACCAATAGGTTCAGATGAAGCTTTTAAGGTGAATGGGCAGAGATTAAAGCCTTACCACGGAGGAGACATTGACAGAGGAAGAACCTCGATGGCATTGGAAGTTGAGAATTAAGGTGACATCCGTCGAGCTCGAGACGTAAACAAGCGCTGATTGGGAGGCAACCCAATAAGTTTTTCTTGCAGTTATTATTATTATTATTATTTTTTTCCCTTTCATTTTTCTAGGTTTAAAGATGATCACTCCTCTTGTTGTTGCCAAGTCTTGCGTGTGCACTCGCTCCTTAGAAATGTGAAACATCATGAATGATACCGGATGAAGAACTCCACATCGGAGTTAGAGACCTAAACCAGGGGAGTACTAGTTTCTTTCCCTCTTTATATTTTTTTGCAACATTGAGGACAATGTGAGATTTAAGTGTGGGGGTGAGGGTATCCTTGATCTTAACTTGCTTTGCATTTTAACTTGCTTTGCCATCAAGTTTGCTTTAAAAAAAAACTCATGGAAGTGTGAATAGTATATGTGAGCATTATCACAATTGGTTTAATTCAAACATGAAAAGGAGTGAATTTGACCAGGAATTGATTCTATGTTCTTTGAATGTTAGTAAAGAGGTAAAGGTTTGGTTTGGATACTTCACTTTAGGATGTCAAAGAACCTGTGAGGAATTTGAGCCTATATTTTTTTTGTCTGTCTAAGAGGGAGTACACCTATTGTGATTTCATCTCTAGAACTTGTCTTGAATCTCTTTTGAACTTTGAAATCCTTTCGCATGCACAAAGATGATTTAGACATTCATTTCATAGCTAGTTTGGCCAAATGTCCATCCTTATCACATGAAAACCATTTGTTTACCCCATTTGAGCCTCTAAAAAAAATAAAAAAAAAAATTGCATAGAATAGATAGCCCTTTGTTTGAGATATGCAATTTTTATATCTTTTTCTTCCCATTCAATGTTATTACTTTAGTAAGTGCTAAGTGATCCAATTTAAAAGAATGAAGGAGTTAGAAAGTCAGCACTATAAGATTATATGCTTAAAAAAGAGAGAGAGAGAGAGAGAGAGAAAGATAGAAACAAAGGAATATATGAAAAAAGAAAAAAATAGAGATCCAAAAAAAAAAAAAGATTGTTGAGATGAAAAGAATAAAGGTTATATATGGTGTTAGTGAGTTTGTTTCTCTTGGTGAGTATTCCTTCATTCTTCATCATGAATTTCATTAAATTACTTGGCACTAATTAAAGTATTTTTCCAGACCACTTGATCATTTTCATTTCATTATCCTACTTTGATCATTACAACCTTGAGAAAGTCCTTTTGATTTGAGTGTGCAATTGGATAATGTATAAAGTGGAGATTGAGATGATAAACAAGCTTATGGTAGATAAGTTGCAATAGGTGGAATTGAGTGAAACACAAGCCCTAGAATATCTTGAGAAATGAGTGTAAACACTTGACTTGTGAGTGACATTCTATTGTGATTTATCTTTGCCAAATTAACTATCTTGCTACTTGCATTATTGGAATGTGGAGAAAATTTTTGGAGAAAACTTGTTTCTTGAAAGTTTGAATTGACTTCCATTTTGTAGTGCTTGCTTCAAAAATTTCGCTTCCATGGTTTTTATGAGTTGGTTGTTTTGGAATTTTAAAATCTTGAGGACAAGAAAAGATTTAAGTGTGGGAGAGTTTGATAAGTATATATTTTATAATTAAATACGGATAGATTCTGGGATATATTGGATTGAATTTATTAATATTCTACCTATTTAA
This sequence comes from Acacia pycnantha, assembly GCA_025563575.1. Classification (NCBI taxonomy): domain Eukaryota; kingdom Viridiplantae; phylum Streptophyta; class Magnoliopsida; order Fabales; family Fabaceae; genus Acacia; species Acacia pycnantha. The sequence goes on along the minus strand of JAMWYP010000031.1, from coordinate 980,948 downwards.
TAATATTTTATATATTTATCTATCTTTTAATTAAATATAGGATAAAAGAATATCATAACAGAAAATCTATTGATATCCTATTTTATTTGTGCAGGAGGTATTATGTGATCTAAGGGATGCAACAAATTAAATTGAAAAGATAATAATATTATTATATTATATATTATAATATTATATTATATTATATTATATTAGAAAAAAAAGATAAAGAAAGGGATGTGATATATCTTTATTAAAAGATGTAGAATCAGATACGCAATCACGCATACAACCAACCAAGCACTTAACCTAATATATATTAGGAGAGGGAGGCTGCGAAAGGAGAACAGACAGAATTGACGGAAAAAAGAAAGAACGAACAAGACGCAGCAAAGAGACGGACGAGAAGAATTGAAGAACGGAAAGAAGGAGAAAACGGAGACGCAAGAACGAGTTTGATTTTCATCTTTTCTTATTTTGTTAACCTAGCCATGCTTGGCTAGTTTTCTTTAGTAGTTAGGGCGGGGATGAACCCTATGTGAATTTAAAGTATCATCCTATGTGAATTTAAAGTATTTATTTGGAATCTTATTTGATTATTGTTTTCTTGACTGAATGGATTACCTGTGCTTAACGCTTTCTTAAAGAGTAATCGTCTTTTAGATTGTTCATAGGTTAGTCTATGACAATAGAGATGTTGGTACATTTAACTAGAACCGTTAATCCCTCATAGAATTGCATGACCTAGACATAGGCTTACGAATTTATGCGATCTCATAATTCTGGTAAACAAATTGATTTTTTCAAACAATACTAAGACATTAGGTTGTTTTCAAAGATAACGGATTAAGGTAGCATCAAGACATTGGGACTTAGTCTAATTTTAGAGAATTGGTCGTCAGTCGTGAGAATAATAATCAATTAGGGACTTAGTTCAAATACTTAGAGGACATTGGGGAATTCTATGCCCTAGCTGCGTTTTTCTTTATTGATCATCTTTTCTAAACAACCGTTCTTGAGATTCTTAATCTTGAATGCTTTTCTTGATTAAATTCCTTAAAAATTCTGTTTGGTTACAAATCAACCCCTATTACTCATTGATCCAACTAAAGCTTAAATAACGAATTAGTGGTTGAAGTATTATTCCTCGTGGGACGATCTCTTTCTCACATACTTTATTACTTGTAACGATCGGTGCACTTGCCGAAGTCGCTATCACTGTGCATGGAAACCATTCTGTTCCCCAGCACAGTTTCTGAGATGAAACAGTTTTTTCTGATTCTGTGCCTGGGAAGAGTTCTGAGAATCAGAATTACGTTTGTTAACTCATTTTATTTTTACTCCGAGAATCAGAATTACGTTTGTTAACACAATTTTTTTTTTCATTCCGATAATCAGAATTACGTTTGTTAACACATTTTATTTTTATTTCTGTAATTTTTATATTCAAAAAATTATTTATGTGGTGGTGGCGGTGGTGGTGGCAGTGGCGGTGGGGGCGGCGGCGACGGTGGTGGTGGCGGCGGCGGTGGTGGTGGCGGCGGCGGTCGTGGTGGTGGCAATGGTGGCGATGTGGCGGTGGTGGCGATGAGGTGGGGGTGGCGCGACGAGGTGGGGGTAGCGGCGGCGGGGTGGTGGTGGCGGCGGTGGCGGTGAGGCGGTCGTGGTGGTGGCGGTGGCGGTCGTGGTGGTGGCGGTGGTGGCGCGGCGGTGGCGGTGGCGGTGGTGGTAGTGGTGGCGGCGGTCCCGGTGGTGGCGGTGAGGTAGGGTGGCGGTGGCGGCGGCGGTGACGGTCGTGGTGGTGGCAATGGTGGCGATTAGGTGGGGCGGCGGCGGCGCGTCGGCGAGGGGTGGTGGTGGTGGTGGCGGTGGGGGTGGTGGTCGTGGTGGCGGTGAGGTGGGGGTGGTGGTGGCGGCGGCGGTTGTGGTAGTGGCGGTGAGGTGGGGGCGGCGGCGGGGGTGGTGGTGCGGCGGCGGCGGTGCAGTGGGGGTGGCGGCGTCGGTGGGGGTGGGGAGGGTAGTTGACACTGCGAAAGGTTTTCGAGAGAAAGAAGAGAGGTTGAAGGTTGAGGAATAAATTCTGATTTTGTGCCCAGAAATAGAAAAGCATGAATTTTCTGCTTTTTTTTTCTATTCCCCAGCACAAAAATTGAACCAGTTCATCCCGGGAACAAAAAAAAAACCGGATTTACCAAACAAATTTCTCATCCATTTGTGTTCCGGGGAACAGAAATGAACAAAAAACACATTCTGGGAGCGTTACCATGCATACCCTAATTGACTGGAAAATAAAAACTGACAAACACTTTCCCTGATTCACAACCTCTCTAGAAAAATTGCATTTAGTTTCCGGACAAGAAAAAATACGAAAACATGGTCTCTTAAAAATTTAAAATTACATTTAAGCCCTGTGGGACTTCTTTGAAATAAATTTCAATCTCGCTACAAGTTCATGGGTGTCTATTGACAAATCTATGAGCATTTGGCAATTGACATTTATTGCAAAAAAGTCGTATAGGATTTAATTAAATACAATTTTGAGATTTAAATGACTATTTGTTATATTTTCTTTTACCAGGAACCTAAATGCAATTTTCCCAATATGAAATTCTACTACCCTCTCCTCTCTCGGGCTGAATTTGCCTGTTCGGAACAAATTCATTTACATATAAAAGTAACTTTTGAAAAATTAATTTATGTTTTTATTTATGCAGCCATAATTGGATATCCTAAAATGGCGTCTGTCTCTGGCTACAAGGACGTCATTGTTTTTAAGATCAGCCTTAACTTCCATATTATCCACACAAAAAAAATCAAATATTTTTAAATCATTAAAATTAAATATAAAAAAAAGCCAATTAATCATACAATTTTATCTCCATGAAAGTTTAATAAATTGTAACTCTTCAATCTTTTAATAAGTTATAATGATAAGATATGCATTAGATTATGATTAATTTAAAGATAATAACAAATCAAATCATATAAGATTCTAATAAGATAGATTCTAATTAATCCTGTCAAATATTTATAATTCTATATATAGGGATTAATGGATGTAGTTCTTCATTAATTATTTCTCTCATCGATCTCATCACTTTCTTTGTTCATATCTCAAACATGTATGCTGTCATACTCTTCTGCTTTCAAATGATTCTCATATCAATTTCAGTAATATTTCTAACAATCTCTTCAACACTCTTCCTTCTCATATCAAACATGTATGCTGCCATTCTCTTCTGCTTTATATCAATTTCAGTAATATTTCTAACAATTTCTTTAATACTCTTCCTTCTCATATCAGGCCCCCTAGTTTATGATGTCCTTATATCTGAGCTATACATAGTTTGACCCCTTCTTGTTATTTTGCTCATTGATTACCAACATCTTCAAGTATTCAAAGACCACTGTCACCGCCAGAAGCCAGACATATATTGGTATCCCACCCGGTTCATCAAAACCTTCAGTTCTGACTAATCCGGATTCGGATTCTGCAGTAGCAATGACAACCCTCCCAATAGTGGTAGCTCCATACAAGACAGATTACAAGTGCGCTACAGCAGTTCGAACACTAGACCTCTTAAGGGAATCCAGCGCCACATTCCACTGGATCAACCACCTGTTGGTGAAGCCAGACATATATTATTGAGGAAGAAGATGGATGAACAACGTTGGGTTGATGTGCATGATGGTTAATATATCCTTAATTTAAAATCTAGTTTGTTGTGTAATTTACATTACAAATTGAATCTTATATTAAAGATATGAGATAGTATTATATTTTGGAGGTTGGGATATGAGACTAGGAATAGATTAATTAGTATTTTAGTATATTTTCTTATCAGTATCATTCTTAAGATTATTTTAGATTTATTTTCAATAAAATAGGATGTCTATATTTGCTGGATATTCCTATTATTATCTTTTAGATTTTGAGTTTGAATTATTATTATTTTATCATTTCATAGGGTTCTATAAATTGAGTTAAAACTTTCATTTGTATTCAACTTTGATTAATGATTGAATAAAACGTTCCTTTCCTTAATCCCTTCTCTCTTCTTCCGTTTTACATCAACTGAGGTTATTACCATATAGCGTAGAACTCCTTTTATATTTTATATTGCTATCAAACTCACCTCCACTCCAACCCCCTCCTCTTGAAATTGGATTAAACCCCCTACTCGTGAAATAAATAAATAATTTAAGCTTTTCTTGGCAGGGTGTTTTTATTATTATTTTTTTTTATATTTGTTGAAACAAAATAAAAGATATAAAATAATTTTATATATTTGTTCACTCAAAAAAACAAAGAATTTTAAATGTTTTACGTGACATGCCAAACTGATTTTAAAGTCAAATTTTATTCATTTTATAATTTTCCCAAAATATATTTTATGATATGAAATTTCTATATTTTTACATTTACAAAAGATACATATGAAATATATAAATTAAATTTAAATAGTTTAAATTTAATTAACATATTTAATCTTTGTTCTATAATTTTAATTTTGGTTAAGGTGTAGAAATATACAAAATTTTATCGAAAGTAAGTCTAACACCAAATACAAAAATAACTAATATGTATAAAAGTAACTATGATTTTCTAAAAGAGTTGCAATTAATCAATATGTTCACAAATGAAGAAATCAGAGGGACCTAGGGGCTCATATTTTGGTCCTACCAAACTTGCTTGTGTTATGGTCAAACATATTTAGATTTTTCTCTATACAAGCAAACAAAAGAGAGCAAGTTGGGTGATTTGATTCTAAAATGTCCTTTTAGCACAGGGTTAAGGAGTAATTTGGCCAACGAATTTTTACTTCAAGAATGTCCAGCACAAATAATTTTTACGTGGACCAAAAATACAAAAAAAAAACTTTTAAAAATGTGCAGTCAGCACAAGAAACTTTTAAAAATGTAAAATAAACACAACACCGTTAGAAAAAGATAGCGTTTGTTATCTAAGGTGCAGATTGGTCAACGAACTTTTACTCTAGGATCGCCCAGAGCAAAAATGTTTTACTCTAGAAGCGCCCAACACAAAAAAGTCCATTTGCAATCGATCCAAAATCCAACTGTTGCAAATCCTTGTCTGGATCCCCAACCATGTGCATTGGAGTTAGAAAGAAGGAAAAATTACATTTAAATACTATATGAATTTGCAAAACCCCCAAATGTCCTTTAAATTTGTTAAAGGACTTAAAGGTAACAAGGACCATATTGAGATTTACAAACAACTAGGGAGACCAAGGTCAGCTCCCCACTAGTGAAAGTTTCAAAAGAAAAAGAAAATGACCCTCGCCGGAGGGTCACCGCGGCCGGCCGCCAGACGACCTGCAACCGCCGGTGGTTGGGCGCTGGCCACTAGCGGCTTGAAATCCGACAATGGTTTTTCTTTTGGGGGGGGTTTGTTTTAAAAAAAAAAAAAGATTCATTGAAAGTGAGAGAGGTGGGGTTCGAACCTCCAACCCCCCACCATCATGGGGCCAAGTGGCTTCTTTTAATATATATATATGCATTAACAAACACACACACACACACATTCTTCTTAACATTTTTTCCATCAACAAACACTCTTGTAAATCTCATTACTAAACTTGTAAATGCCATTAAAAAATTGGTAATTGTCATTGAAAGATTTGTTATAATTGCACTTCTTTTTTTGTTTCATCAGACACACATGTGAAAAACCTGAAGAACGAATTTATAAATACCATTTCGAAACTTGTAAATGTCATTGAAGAATTGGTGATCGTCATTGAAAGATTTGTTATAATTGCACTTCTTTTTTTGTTTCATCAGACACACATGTGGTAAACCTAAAGAACGAACTTGTAAATACCATTGCAAAACTTGTAAATGCCATTGAAGAATTGGTAATTGCCATTGAAAAATTTGTTGCGCGTGATGTTTGTAAATCAAGAATATAATGTTCAATGAAGGATATAGGATGAACAAAAATTTGTTGTGCATGATATTTGTAAATTAGGAATGTAATGTTCAATGAAGGATATGTGATTAACAAAAAGTAAATGATTTATAACAAATCTTTTAATGGCAATTACCAATTAATGGAACTTACAAGTTTTGCAATGGTATTTACAAGTTCATTCTTCAGGTTTACCACATGTGTCTGATGAAAAAAAAAGTAATTATAACAAATCTTTCAATAGCAATTACCAATTCTTCAATGACATTTATAAGTTTCGCAATGGTATTTACAAGTTCGTTCTTCAGGTTTACCACATGTGTGTCTGATGAAAAAAAATGCAATTATAACAAATCTTTCGATGACAATTACCAATTCTTCAATGGCATTATAAGTTTCGCAATGGTATTTACAAGTTCATTTTTCAAGTTTACCACATGTGTGTCTGATGAAAAAAAAAAGTGCAATTATAACAAATCTTTCAATGACAATTATCAATTCTTCAATAACATTTACAAGTTCAATAATGGGGTTTACAAGAGTATTTGTTGATGGAAAAAATGTTAAAAATAATATATATATTTGTTAATACATATATATATTAAAGGAACCAAGTGCCCAATAGTTGAGCGCACTTTCGATAAAATATCATATGTATTTTTACACCTTAACCCTTTTAATTAACATATTTCTTAGACCCATGTGAGAAAAATGGAAACACACAATTTTTTTTATTAGCATGAGTTTAATTAATCATGATCTTACATAAAAGTAAAGTAATTATATACCACTAATTTATCATCTTATCAACAAGATTATCAATTTTTTGGACAACTAATTTACTTGTTCAAAGTGTGCCATGAACTTGAACTAAATATTTGAACTGATAAAAGTTGGAAAAAGATTATGTTTACTTTGGGTTTCAACAACAATGAATCAATTAAATAAATTTATTTCTGAGGTGATTTAATTTCATTAAAATTAGATTTATTTATTTTTTTAGTAAAAGGAAACAAAAATAAGACAGACATTAAAATTAGATTAAACTACGGCTCATCTTGTTATTAAATCAGAATCAGCTTCAAAATTTGAAGCAAATGCATGAAATTCTGATAGTAGATTGTAATATGAATCTTTAAGAAATTGGGAATTATGGTAGAAGAGAAGAAAATTAGAGGGTTGAAGAAGAAGAATTAGAGAGCGAAGTAGAGATAGAGAGACTGAATAATGCTGCATGCTGTGATTTTCATCAACATTGCAAAACAGGATTATACCCTTATTTATAGGATACAGTGACTTAGTGACCAAGCCAAGCTAAAACTAACTAACCAACGGTTATATTCCCCAACAACTAACAAACTAACTAATTTTTAACTCTTTATTACATTTATATATCAAATTCCAACCTATTTTCTTAAAAGAAAGTTCAAAAGATTTTTTTTTTCTTTCAAATTTAACTTAATTTGTAAGCTTTGAGAATAAGATTTTAAAGTTTTATTTAACTAGAAATCAATCCCATTCCACACCAAACAACTCCAATGACCATAGAAATGAACACCTCACCTCACTTTCATCAAAATTGTCAATGCTTTACAAGGTTTGGTTTCTGGGTGGTGGAATGATAGGGGATAGTGCTGGATTGCTGAGTTTTTTTTGGTATCCCACCCGATTCATCGGAACCTTCGGTCTCAACTAATCCGGATTTCGCCCCGCGTCAGGCCTACAATCGTGGGGGAATAGCTCACAACATCATTTTCTCCATTTCCATGCTTCGAACCAAGGAAGTGGTGGTGGCTGGAAGAGCAAATCCTTTTTCATTTGCTTTCAATGTATGTTGGTTGGATTGCTGGTTTATCACATAATATAGGCTACTGCAGCCTCTAGAGGCTGACATGGGCCATTTACAAGGGCCTCAAAGTTGCATGGGATCTTGGGTTTCGAAAACTCAATCTAGAATCAGATTCTAAGATACTCACTGATATGCTTGTCAAAGAGTGCTTCTTGTATTTATGTTGAAAGTCTAGTTTTTTCAAGAATCCGAACCTTATTGAGAAACTCATGGACTGTCAACATACAGCACATATCTAGTAGATGCACTTGCAAAGGAAAGATTATTTGGATCTTCCTTCTTTCCTCAATGCTTGCCCGGGACTTGGCTTCAAAGGACTCTGATTAATTTCCCCACTTGATTGGCTCCTTAGCCCTCATTTTGTACCCAAAAAGCAAAATTGTCAATACCACATGCCTTTTTCTCTTCTAAGGCTAAACTCATAAAGTTTATATTAATTGCATGTGACTCCCCAATCATTACAAAGTTTAAACTTAACATCCTTAATGTTTTAATTTTTTTACATTAAACCTTCTACTGATGATTTTGCCATGAAGTTATGAATGTAAATTGCCACCTTAGATGAAGAAGAATGACATAACATCATACAATTAAAAATAACTTGAATTTTGTCATTAAAAATAATTTAAATTTTGAAATGTCAAGAGAAGATCTTGTACAATTATCCTAAAATTCAGGGCTTTGCATATTATAGTTTGACTTTTTCTTGAACACTTTATAGTTTGACTTTTTCAATCCATGTTAAATATCCTCGTTAATCTCATGTGACATATGTCAGTAACTCAACGATAAAATTATCAGCAAAAATTAAAACATCAAAGATTTTAAATTATTAATATCAAAAATTAAATCATCAAAGATTTTACATTCTTCCTTGCCAAGGCAGCTTCTGCGCACCGCCGCTCTTCATCAATCCGAGTAGCAGCCACCGCTTTGGTCATCGAAGATTTCGCAATCCGAGCTGCTGCAGCCAGCACTCTAGCCGACTGCATATCAATAGCTCCGTTACTCTCAGCGTTTTGAGCAGAAACAGCAACTGGGTCAACTGAATCTCCATCCCCGTTAGCTTTGGTGACGGTGGGGTTTTCGCTGATCAACTTGAAGTATGTAAATTTGGGGTCACCGCAATGTGGGCAGAGGTAAAAAGGAGGAGTATTATCGGAATCGGAGGAAGGGACCACGCAAGAACGGTGAGCGAAAGATGGGCATTTGTGGCACATAAGACAGAGATGGGGCGGCGGAGGGTCGTCATAAACGTGGAAGCAGATTGGGCAGAAGAGACCCTGATGATTCTTGAGCACACAATTGGTACAAAAACGACGTTGGCTGCCTCGGTAGCGAACGTTATAGAGGATGCCTAGGAAGCGAACGTTATAGCGGAGAAGAGAAAGATCTTTGGTGATACCGCAACCCTCACCCTCACAGGAAGGAGAGGAAGATTGACCAGGCGTCATCGGAGAGAAGCATCCGACGAGGAAGGGCCTACGGTTGATGTGGGTTATATTAGAGATATGAGATAGTATTATATTTTGGAAGCTGGGATTTGGGAGCAGGAATACCATTTTTGTCACTGAAGAGTTTTGGTTAGGGGTATCTAGCACTCGGAAGTTTTCTTGACATTATTTTTGCCCCAAAAGTTTATAAAAATGAGAAAATATGCCCTGAAAGTTTTTTTTAGGAACAAATTTGTCTCGGAAGTTTTTTAAGGAGCAAATTTGCGTAAACTTCTGGGGCAAAAATGATACCACAAATAATCAATCAAACGGTTAAGATAAACTGATGGGTAAGATTGCTACGTTTGTAAACTTCCGAGGCAAAAATAATACCAAAAAAACTTCCGGGTGCTGGGTGCTCCAAACCCAAAACTTTCGTGGTAAAATTGGTCTTTATCCCATAGAATAATTAGTATTCCCTCTGATCCTAATTATAGGAGCACCTTTGTAGTGCAAATTGCATTATAAAAATGCTCCTATAATTAGGACCGGAGGTAGTATTTTATTATATTTTCTTATAAGTATCATTCTTAAGATTATTTTATATTTATTTTCAATAAAATAGGATGTCAAGATTAGCCATATATTCCTATCATTATCTTTTAGATTTAGGTTAGATTTAGATTTAGATTTTTAATTTGAATTATTATTATTTTATCATTTCATAGGGTTTTATAAATTGAGTTAAAACTTTCATTTGTATTTAACTTTAATTAATGATTGAATAAAATGTTCCTTTCCTTAATCCCTTTTATCTTCTTCCGTTTTAAACTCACCTCCACTCCAAGCCGCTCCTCTTGAAATTGGATCAAAACCTCTCACTCGCGAAATAAATAAATAATTCACTTGTAAAACAAGTAAATAATTTAAGCTTGTAATTAAATAATATGAATATTATTGATCATTCTTATTAGAAGAGAGTACAAGGAGGCTTTTATATAGGCGGACTAATAAGCTAAATGTAATCCCTAATAATATGGATCTAACCGTAATCCCTAATATATGAATCTAATAATATGGATCTAACCGTAATCCCTAATATATGAATCTAACCATAATTCCTAATATATTTCCTAACAAAGCTTGGCAGGGTGTTATATTTGTTTTAATGTTTGCTGAAACAAAATAAAAGATATAAAATAATTTTACATATTTGTTCACACAAAAAAATTTATATATTTTGCGTGACATGCCAAACTAATTTTTAATGTCAAATTTTATTTATTTTATAATTTTCCTAAAAGATATATGAGAAAATTCTAAATAAATACCATTTGAATTTGTAAAATCGCCAGAAGTATGTCGAATTTGTAAAAAGATTTAAAGGTACCAAAGACCTATGATCTACAGAGGGCCGCCGGGCCGCTGTTGGTCACCGACCGCCGGAGGGCCGCCACCTGCCACAGGTGGGGGGGGGTTAAACAAGACATTAAATTGAAAGTGTGGGGGTGGGGTTTTTCTTAGTTCAAGACGTGATAATGAAAAAAATAATGTTGGGAGTTCTTTCCGCTTCAAAGGACTATTTGGGATTAATTTCCCCACTTAATTAGCTTTCTAATTTTGTTTTGGGCTTAGCCCTCATTTTGTACCCCAAAAAAAAATTGTCAATGCCCACATGCCTTTGTTTTTTACTTTATAAGGCTATACTCTACCGAACATCCTAAAGTATATATTAATTGCATGTGACTCCCCAATCATTACAAAGTTCAAATTTAACATCCTTAACGATTTAATTTTTTTAACATTAAACCCCCTACTGTGGATTTTGCCATTAAGTTACAAATGTAAACTGTCACGTGAGATTAATAAGAATGATATGGCATCATATAATTAAAAATAATTTAAATTTTGCCATTAAAAATATTTGAAATTTGAAATGTCAAGGGATTATATATAATTATCCTAAAAGCCTGGCTTTTTTTAATCCATGTCAAATATCCTTATTAATCTGATGTGGCAATTTATGTCAGAACCTCAACAATAAAATTATCGGCAAAGGATTTAATGTCAAAAATTAAAGGGTTAAGTAGCAATTTATTTTTATTTTTTTCTCCAAACTAATTAATTTGACTAATAAACTAAATATATAATTTTAAGATACATAACATATGATATAATTAAATAATTTACTTAACTTCCTTAATGTCTCCAAAAAACATCAGTCCGATCTTATAATTAGAACTGGAGGTAGTATGATTAAATAACTTATTTAGTTTTCTTAATTTCTTCAAAAAATGTCAACCTGGTCTTATAATTTTAATCATGACAGGAGGGAGGAAGGGTGACAATTATTATTATTATTATTATTATTTTCTAAACATAGCCTACTCCTTCTTCCCCTTTAGCGTCCTTTATCGCAGGCATGTCTCAATCAAACAATATTCATTCGCCTGCATAATTTGTCCCAAAAAAATGTTTTGAACAAATCAAACAAAACAATAAGAATGAATTTGTCCGAACAGAAGATCAAATGAGTACGTTGCAGGTAGTTCAAATGAACTTTTCCAAACAATAATCACTCGCCTGCGAAATCATCGACACGAATGATTAACGAACCTCTGGTGCATTGTAAGCAGAGATGACTGAAAGAATAAAACTTACAAAAAGTGTCTAATACAATTTAGGCTGTCAACTGAGGGGCAACATTGCCATGTTTTTAGACTTCCAATGCAACATTGAGACAAGAAAACTTGAAGGCAAAATTGCTCCTAAGCGTATACTTCAGGGGCAAAATTACTATTTTAAAAAGTGATAATGCGGTCAACTAACGTTTAACTGTTAGGGCTGTTAATGGAGGGGCAACATTGCTATGTTTTTAGACTTCCGGGGTTCTCCAAAAAAAACTTCCAGGGTAAAATTGCTCTTGGGCGTCTACTTCCGGGGTAAAATTGCTACTTAACCCAAAATTAAAACATCAAAGATTTTAAATTTAAACTTTAAAACATTAGGAGTTATATATAACTGATCTAAAATTCAAGGGTGATGAATTTTAGGAAAAGAGATCAAATTTAACACACATGCACAGACAAGCACAAATTAGAACTTGTGAGTTGTGACCTCCCTCTCAATCTCTTGCGCTTGCTATTGTGCAGGGATGTGACTAAAATAATACCCACCTCAATAACGATGTATATGAAAACTGAAAAGTATATCCATTTTTCTTGCATAGCATCAATTTAACAATATATAATATGAAATGAATCTATAAAACGCCATACTATTTATAAGTTATGAACAATATGACTCTTTTTTTTTTTTTTTGTGGCCAACCGCATGACTCACTTTTCAAACTCCTTAAAATGAACAAGTCCCACTGTCTACTATCACTGACAATGTTATTCACAGTTCACACCTCCACTTCAAATAGGCTCTATAGTAATAATAAATAACGGGACAACACTATATATATATGTATATGTATATGCACATAGTATAGCATAAATTATGCTCATATACTCTTTCGGTCACATAGTATGATGACCATTAGGTTTGTAGCAAGGCCAGAGTAGATCAAATGCAGTAGGTTGGAAGACTAGAAGGTCGGTAAACGAAAGTTCTGACGGCGTGGGAATAACCTGATGGATGATTGTAGCTGAACTTCACCCCCGAGCTGCCCTTGCCGAGATCAGTGCAGTGATCATGGAAGCTGCTAATGGGACGTGCAAGGCAGGCATCCCAGCGATCACTCTCGGGCATCGTCTCTGCGACCGTGTAAACCCCCCTAGAGTCTGTGAATGCCTGGTAGTTTAGAACTTCACCGGACTTTGTGATGCAGAGAACAGCAACCTCAGCACCTGCATCAAAGCAATCACAATCACATTTTAGGAAATTTAACAGAATATTGAGAGTCAATCATGTTATGGATTAATCTGCCAAATCTGAATCCTAGGTTGCTTCAAGCATTTGAAATGCAATTTATTTTTCATTTGTTTTGCTGGTTCAAGGGACTAGTTCCACTTCCAGTGGACAATCACATTAACTATTTCCTCTGTTGCATTACTCTTTAATTATAATCTAGGCAGGCAAATAGAATTGTGTCATAAAGCTGATGAGCAGTATCAACCAAGTTAAATTAAATGGTTCAAATGTGATTATATTGCTCAACAAAATTCAAATACAGCAGATTAAAAAGCAAACTCAAGTCATGCTGATAGAGTCAACATAAATTTTATTCAAGTAGCATAATCAGAATCAACATGCGATGTTGCCAAGATCAAATATCCACAATGGGTGAATCACAGTTACGTAAGTGGTATCTTAAGATGGAAACTTGAAAGTTTTGAATTTTCAGATTGTTTGAATAGTTTTTCACGCAAAAATGAAAATAAATTCTGATTGAGAGGGAAACACTTGAGCTGCCCCTAGTTTCCCAATGAAAAATCATGTAAATTACAACTTACTCCAAGTAACTTTGGCCCTATAATAAAGAACAACAGGAAAGAAATTATTTCAATAAATCAATCCAATCAAAATCATATAGTCTCAGCCAACACTTTTCCTGATTCACATCCTCTCTAGAAAACAGGTTGTTCCAACAAGTTTAGTCTTGAAAATATTATCACTACTCAAATGGCTCCAATGCCAACTCTAATCAAGTCAATTGTAAGGAAAGTAAGACAGTCTACTGCATTGATATCTCTCTGCCTGAATTTTCCTGTGTGGAATGGAGGTATGTGACCCAAAATATTCTGGTTGTTGATACATATATGTAAACGATAGAAATTGTGTTGCAAGAGAATGTTAAAAAACTGTTTTGAAAAGTAAAATAGAAATTATTAGAACTGTATCAGGATGATTCAAAAAGGCTTTGTAAATCACAAACTAAAACATTGGACTAAGGAAAGAGATACTAATCAGCCAGTAAATTAATTTTTTTAAAAACCATTTTAAGAAGTATGGCTATGCCAATGATTAAAATTTAGCTTGAACAGATTGGTCAGAATGGTAACTGGTTAAACTAATGTCATTCCAATCAAGCAGCAACTTAAAGCAGGCTAATCAACTTCTTCATCAAGGCTTGCAAGAACAACCGAGTAAAACACCTAGCCGTCTTATGGCACGGATTCTATTTCAGTATTAAATATAAAGGTAATATTAGATTGAACAAATCTTAAGATCAAACAAGCTATTTGAGACTGAAGATGAGATCAATGAGACGACCAAATTGAATGGCTGAAACTTCAATTGCAATAATTATTGATATGAAACAGATGGTACAAAACTAAATTAAGAGTCTCTTCCAACCTATTTCCATGGTTAAAATATAACCAAATTACACTTCAGGAAGCTCTCAAACACAGGATCATCAGCTGAGTCAATCAGTTGAGGAAAAACACAATTCATTTCAATTAAAAAGAAAATCAATTTCGACACAAAATCAGAAATCCAGTTGAACAACCTAGTCAGAAGGACAAACAAATGAAAGATGGTGCCAACTGACGAGAAAGAGAGAGAGGGACCTTCGAGGATATGGTCTTCAGGTCCAATAGAAGAATCGCCACAGGCATCACAAACAACTCTGCCATGGATTTCACCAGTCCAAGCTGAAGCACCAAAAACGAAGAACATCAATAGAAAAAGACTTATTCCCCCCTTGAGCTTCTTCTTCCTCAGAGCTTCCATGCTTTGAGTCTTCTTTTACCTTCAGAAAGAAACGCCCAGTAATGACTTCTTAGTACAATTTCCTCTTTCAGGGGATGGTAATTTTACGGTTCCTGCAATTTCCCACCGACACAAGACGAAGGAAGAGTCGTAGTGTTAGAGTTTGGTTTGAGGAAGGGGTGGAAAATTTTTAACCAAATTATCTAGAAATTTTAAAAATTATATAACTTTCTGCATCTTTCCACATATTAATTTTGAAAACATGTTACATATCTGATTTTTCATACTAGAGAGAGGCACATTCCCTCCAACCAAACATAGCCTTAATGTTCCTCGTAAGGAGGGCTTAGGATGCCCTCCGAATCTATTGAGCTGGGCTTGCTCATCCCAAAACGGCAGCGTTTGGGATGAGCGTACCCACTTTTTCTTTTTTCTTTTTTTATGTTTTTTTATTTATTTGGTAAAAAAAAAATCAGCATCCCATATCTTAAATTGATTAACTTTTAGTTATCTAGTATGTGAAATGTTTTTTTAGTAGTATTAATTAATACACCTAATATCTCAACTATTTATTCAGTAACCTAATGTTTTAAATTATTAGTTTTTAGTATATACAAGATTTTAAAATGTATTTTTAGTAATTCTCGATATCAATATCTAAAAATATTTTTTTAATATCACTCAAAATCCTAAATTAATTAATTTTTAATATGCCTAACCTAGCACTAAATAACTTATTGCACTGAATATAACTTTTAAAGTAGTTTATAATGTTGGTGGCACTGGAAAAAAATATTTTAAGATTTTAAAACAATTCAACACAAATAAAAAAATTAATGAAAAAATGTTTTGTAAAAAAAAAAACATAGCGCTTCGCTAGGCTGAGTCCAACTCGCGGGTCAAGGAGCCGAACGTCTAGAAGGGCTGGATCGGAATTAAACAAAATGTTAAGGATTAAACGGGTAACCAACTCTTACAGCTTCCTATAAATAACCTCCTAACCCTGCATTTCATCCCTGCGCGGCTGCGCCGACCTTAAGGCGGAGAGTCTGTGAAAACCTAGTCGCCCAGAAAATTTGTCGAAAGATCTGTAGCTGTTCAGTTAACTTCTATCTTTATAATCTAAGCTATCAGCTTTCTTTTATAATATCAATTAGCTGGTTCATTGTCACTTTTTCGTTCTCATCCGCCAAATGATTTTTCTGCCCTGTATTCTTTGCAATTTTTTCATGGCTTGAAGTTTTGTTTTTAGGCCTGATTGTGGTACTCGCTGCTATCTTGATTCTGAGATATATATAACAATATGTCTAGTGTGTTTTGGTTTTAAAACCTATTTGGACTCCTAATGAACGCTTGCCTTTAATCGTTCTCTTCTTTTTCTTTACCTAGTTGTTCATTCAATGTGAGAAATTTGATGTGGATGGTTGATTGCTCCAATTCAGTGTTACCATACACATTTGCAGTTTCATTCTGGAAATTGTTTTTACACTGTTGAATCCCTGTGAAGATTTGTTTTAATATTTAAAGTAGTGGACTGAATCTTATTGAAGAGAAATGGAATCTGAGGGATGTTTAAATATCTTACTTTGTTTTCAGCAACATTCATTGTTTCTTTGGTCTTCCTTACTTTTTTGAAGAACTGAGCTTAGTTATTCTGAGATTATAATAGAATTGTTTCACAAGCATTCAACTTTGTAATTTATATCTAGACTGTTTTGAGAATGATCCTGATTAGTTTGACCATATGTTACGTATTTACCTTATTGGACAAGCGCAGCCCTTAAGATCGCCTTTCTTTTTAACCATGAAAGCGTTTTGAGTCATAGCTGCGCAAAATAAAACTTTCCAACAATGGAGGCTTCTCTTTAGGGTTTTCCTACAGGGTTCTCCTCTGTCCCACCTGTTTCTTATAATCTTGAGGCATATTTTTTACCTTTGGTTCAGTAACTTGTATCCCATTTTGTTGATCTCTGTGGTAGATGGCTTCTTGCCAATCTACCTGCTTGAGATTCAACTGATGGGATTTCGGTTCAGTTTCTTAGGTGGTTTTTTATGTGTCTCAGTGGCAGGTGGGAAACAATTCCTACTAATGGTGTTTTGCCATCTCATTGTAGCTTTTATATTTTATGACTGGTTTCAATGGTTGATTTGGTTTTTTTCCCACTTCTTTTACTCAACAATTCTGTTTCATTGAGAATTGAGGAAAACAGAAAGCAAGGATGATGATTCAATTAGATGTGTGAAAGGAAGTTTCCTTTCTGAACTTAACTTTTGAGGCATATTTTTGTCTGACTTGCTCTTTTTGAAAATAGTCTATGTTGTATTTGACAATATGGTGTTTTTCCATCTCATTGTAGCTTTTACATTTGATGACTGGTTTCACTGATTGATTTGTTTTTTTTTCCTCTTCTTTTACTCAACTATTCTATTTCATTGAGAATTGAGGAAAACAGAAAGCAAGGATGATGATTCAATTAGATGTGTGAAAGGAATTTTCCTTTCTGAACTTAACTTTTGAGGCATATTTTTGTCTGACTTGCTCTTTTTGAAAATAGTCTATGTTGTATTTGACAATATGGTGTTTTTCCATCTCATTGTAGCTTATACATTTGATGACTGGTTTCACTGATTGATTTGATTTTTTTCCCTCTTCTTTTACTCAACTATTCTATTTCATTGAGAATTGAGGAAAACAGATAGCAAGGATGATGAATCAATTAGATGTGTGAAAGGAAATTTCCTTTCTGAACTTAAAACTTTTGAGGCATATTTTTGTCTGACTTGCTCTTTTTGAAAATAGTCTATATTGTATTTGACAATGCTTTGGTCTGTTGTGTTTTTTTATTTTTAGATATAGTACAAATCACTCTCAACTGATAGTAGAGAAGAGTTTTATTTTGTGGGTGATTAGGAGATTTGAAGTCTATGTAAATATGTTGTTTCTCTTTTTAGTAAACTTCGAGGTGACTTACAATACTCAGTATACCAGATTCATAACTGACAAGTTGATGTGGTTAAGCTACAATTATTTTTTAAATGATGTAGACACTCAAATCTTTACAATAAAATGGCATTGGTGGTCTAATAACTAAATTAAAATGAATTGCATTAATTTTTAAAGTTCCTCCCTTCCTACACCTCAAATGGCTCCTCTCTAAAGGTTTTTCTTATAGGGAATATTTTTTTGATAATTTTTTTTTTTTTTTTAGGGAATTAATCCCCAGTATTCGACGCTGTTTGTGGTAATGTAGACCCAGAATGAAGAGAGCTGGCCACTTTTAAGTAATTATATCAGTTGATTTAAGTACTTAATGATTTTATAATATTAATTTAAAAAAATACTGTTATAATTAAAACGTAGTTAATTATAAAATTAATTTAAAATAAAAATGGATAAATTAGAATGAAGGACTTTTAAAAAAGGATATTTGATATTTATTGAGAATGAGCATAAAAATTATAATTATTAGCATAATTAAATATAAAATTCAAATTGTTAACCTATCCCTAAAGAAATCTTCTTCATTCCTTCCCACATTCTATTTTTAAAATTAATTACAAAATTCTAAATTTTAATCAATTAAATAAAAGATTCTTAAATTTCATTTTTAAAATCAATAAAATTTTAATTAAAAATATAATTATATAATTTTAATAAAACACAGTCTTTTATAATTTATTATAGATGTTAGATTATGAACATTTTTATGATTTATTTTTATTTAGAAGAAATTGTATGGGTAAAAATTTAATGTTAATAAAATTAAAAAATCTAAATAAACTATTATATCTTGAAAAAAATGAAATGAATTTAGTTTATATTTTCATAAAAAGTGTTTGATTGATGTCAACGTTTGATACTTGATAATATATTTATTAATTAGATGATCTATTGATTATATGAATATAAATTTATTAAAAATAAAAATTTAAAAAAATGAGTTTCAACCATAGTTAATTAAAAATATATTGATTTTACATAACTCTGAAACTAAGTGAAAAATAAAATTTTTTAAAAAAATATTCGACGATATTACAAGTGAATGATGGGTGGTTTTACTTTTAATTTTAGTTATTTTTTAATTTATGAATACAAAGGATAATGTGTTTGATTAAAGACAATTAAGAAAATTTAAATTTATATTATAATGTTTAGTCCTTTTTAATAAATAATTTTTCTTCCATGTCCTTCATTTTAATTTTCTTATGAAAATATATTAGTATAAATAAAAGAAGTTATTGAAAATAAAAAGGTATTGTTGTAATTAAAATATAACTGTAATTAAAAATATACTATTATACCAATTTTATATACCAAGCATTTGGAGAAAAACCAAGCATCACGCTTTGATTCATCCAATTGATTTACAACAGAGGACTCATGAAAGTATCTTGATATACCAAGCATTTGGGGAAAAACCAAACACTAAAACGAAACACTAGGCATTGGCTTATATCAGAGAACGAGTAGCTAGTAAAATTTAAGGATGGGGTCAATCCCTGTTATCTTTTGTAAGCCTGGAAGTAGTGATTAAATCTGTTATCCAGACAATCCCAATTTACCTTATGAATTGTTTTAGATTTGTGGTGCTGGTCTAGTATTTTAGATGCTAGAAATTTTCTCATAAAAGACCTACGTTGGAATATTGGAGATGATATTATAATCAGAATATGGGTTGACACCTAGGTCCTAGAGGTTACCTTCCCGGAGATACCTAGCAACACCAATGACCCTATTGTCTCAGAGGGTAGAGTTTGTGACCTAATAATTAATGGTGAGTTATTAAACAATATTTGGCTATTGAAGTTAAAGAGGTGATACACGAAATCCCTATCTCCACCAACGGGTTGGAAGACAAATTGGTATGAATTAGTGCCAAGAATGGAGAGTATACGTTGAAGCTGGGTACCATTGCTGGAAAGATAGGAATTCTGCTAATGTGAATGAAGCGGGATCATCAACCGTCATACCTACTACATGTTGGAATTCAATATGGAAGATTAAAGTAATCCCATGAGTACAACAGTTTATATAGCGTCTCTTGAATCATGCCATTGCTACAAATTCAACACTGTTTTGGTGAAGAAGGTCTCCCAATAGACAATGCCCAGTATGTGCAAGAGCGGAGGAGACTCTTGAACATTTATTTTTCCATTGCCCTTGGACTCTATGCATTTGGTTCGGCTGTTCACTAAGTGTTAGATTTGATTCCTCTAGAATCTCAAACTTTAATGCTTGGTGGATTTTGATTATAGGTATGCCCTCTTTGAGTAAACAGGATCTGTCTTTGATTTGTTGGATTTTGTGGTTTATCTGGAAAAATATAAATGAAATGATTTTTTATCACGAACATTTGAACCCGGGTAATGTTATTGAATTGACTAGGAAAAATAACTTCAAATTTTTGGCTAATTATGATACAGTGCATAGGGACTCTATTTTGCTGAGGGGTTGTGATAGTCCTAACATTAAATGGTTCCCTCTTATATTAGGTAGCCTTAAAATTAATTGTGATGTAACATTTTCACCTAATGAGAAAGTTGTTGCTATTGGGGGATCATTTCGGTTTATTTAGATGGGGATATCAGATATGTAGATAAAGTTAAATCAATCATTAAAAAGTAAGAAGTAAAAACTCACCGCTTCTGCTACTTTAAAACCAAACTAAATAATGTAACAATTTATGCCCCTCCTATCAAACCAAACACATTGAAGGATTCTACTAAGTCGCAGCGTCCTCAGGCCAAGGGGGAGCTGGGAGAAAGGCCAGTCAAACTGTCCTGAGAAGTGAGAACAATGTGAAATGTATGGATTAAGGCAGAGGGGGGAAAAGACTAATCTAGATCTTGCACATGATGGTGTTGATTATTGAAAGAAAGAAAAAAAGAAGATTGTGAAAATAACACCACTTGATCGTTGGCCAAATTAACTAAACATCAATTGAGACTATTCACTATGAATAGAGCTAAACTAATTAAAAGCGTGTTTTTCATTTAAGATGTTATAGTTTACCACCTCCGGTTCTAATTATAGGAATACTTTTGTAGTGTAATTTGCACTACAAAAATATTCTTATAATTAGGACCGGAGGAAGTATCGTTCTTTTTTAGTCCCAAAGCAATTATGTTATGATCTGAAAAAAAATACGAGTTCAATGATGCATTCTACACAAGAGTTTTCAGTAACATTTTATTTTTCATTGTCTTACTGATTTTCTGAAAATTGGAGAATTACATGGAAATTGAATTTCAGTGTATGCAATCGTAATGAACCTTAAAAAATCATGAGTATGATACCTTTTTTTTTCTCGGCTTACGCCCCTTGTTATTTTCCTCTGATACTCACTTATTGATCAAAATTTCTGTTTATTCTTCAATATAAACACTATATACACAAATAAATTTTAAAAAATGAAATAAACGCAAATTAGCCATCATATATTGTATTTTTGTACCATGAATAAAAGATACACAAATATTCTCCTCAGAATATTTCATTGTCCTAAATTTCAGAAGAATTACATTACTATTTGACGTATATTCAAAATCCAAAGACTTGCAGGAAATCACCCCAAGCCAAAACTCAAACACATACCATGAATTCTTACGGATCATCAGAGGATCTTTAGAAGTCACTTCACGTAATCAAAACTTCCCAGATTTTTACAACTAATGGTCTCAATACATAAATCTAAGACCTACTTGTCATTCTGTTGCAGATCGATTCCCCAGGCTGAAGCTAACTGAAGTAAGAGTTGGTCTGGTGGCACACCTTCCCAGTCTTCAGCTGTATCAATTGAAGAAGATGCTTCATGTAGATTCAGCAAGATTTCCTTCTTCAATTCCATGGGAATCCCAAAGGTATCAGGGCCATTCTCCGATACTATCTCCAACAACTGGGCATGATAGATTTTAACATCAAATTTTAAGCCTTTAACTAATATTTGGAAGCTACATGCAATGGAGAAACTATTCTTAATTCAGTAGAAATATTGTGTATGAATATTTGGAAACTATTCATAATTCTGCAGCCAATCTTGAATTAGTGATATATGAGTATTACAAACATGGGGTCCGGGTATATACATTTAACTATTGGTATGATCGGCAAATTTCTTATAAACCAGCTCTCCCAGAAAATTTATCCTATGAACATGACAGGCGGGAAACTAGAAACAGCGGTACAGTAACAAGGTATAGGAAATAAATAACCACACAAGCCACTCTTCTGGCGTCATAATAGCTTCACTTGATAGCTTAAGCTTTTGAGTTGACATTGGCATGATATGAAACTCTCTATGCCAAGCAGTTATGAAAGACAAAATGGAATCAAATGAAAGGATACAACAACTTCTTTATCCTTCTAAGTAGGGTTGGCTACATGGATCACACAATACCATTATATTCTCAATGCAATGCCATTCATTACTCTCGACGTTGAGTTGTTAATCTAGAAGCAATTTAATATAGAACGTGTTCATAAAACCAATAACTTCCCGATTCCCATTGATCTGGCACTGCCTGCTTGAAGTCACAGCAAATTTTCTGTTGCAGTCATACTGAGGCTAATTCCAAAACAGGACTTTAGACTAATCTAACCACCACTTCGCCCCTTACTAGTAGAAGGTCATGCTTTAAAATCTGGACCATGTACTACTCCCTCCGCCACTTATTATGGGTCTCAAACAATTTACAGACAGGGAACCAAAGAAGACAGACAAGCTGAAGTTCAGTGATCATAATTTATGTTGGTAGAGATTGTGCCATCATCACTCCATGTGATCTTATGGTTAACCGCCAAGCAGGGACATTATGCTTTTCCAAAATTGAAGTTTACTAGTCTAGAAATTCAAACACAGTGACTTCTTAAATAAGATTAAAGTAGATGGGGCACAATCATTTCCGAGGAAACCGGGCATTGTTTTAAAATCAAGTTCAAAAGAAACAAGGAAAGAGAGTCAAATGATATTATCCCCGTATTCAGGAAGTATGCTCAAGAATTCGTTATTTAAGATAATAGTTATATGATGGGAGAATAAACACACTGGCTTAAAGACTTTTTCGGGTGAATATAAGGAAGACAAATTCTAATCAAGTTATGGCATACCTGTTGAATCCAAGACAGGCAGACATCAAATAGATTCTGCTCTAATAAGAACTGTCCAATTGCATGCAAGATCTCACAAGCCACCTCATTCGAAAGTAGACCAATAACAGGGCCTGATCTGTCCATTAGCTTTACTAGCAAGAAATCATCACCTGTGGATAAAACTTCAGCATAGGCTGAATCTATATCATCCACTTGAAGAGCATCCATAGCATTACTCCAAGAAGTCCAGATGGCATCCCTCTCTTGCCCAATATTGTCATCCACCAGAGCCTCTGCAGTCATTTCGGGGATAGCCACTCTTGTCGCTCGAGATGTTGCACCATCCTCCCCAGCAACCCTTATTGCTTCCAAGGTAGCTTCATCTTTTGAAGCTTGCCAGACGCTTCTGGCAGAAGGCCCCTCACCAAGCCGAAGGGGCATTGCACCTTTATCCCAAGCTCTTCTGCTGCCCCCTTGATCAATGTCGTGTGCTGACTTTGGTGATCTTCCATCAACAGAACCACCACCAAAAGTTCTTCTTGAGGGCATCTGGCCATTTCTAGATGCAGTATGCCCAGGAAAATCCCATGCTTCAGACGTGTCAGACTTCCAAGATGACCCTCTTCCCCTCATGCCCAAAGCATTTCCATCAGATTGACCAAATCTTTCTCCAAAAAGGATACGTCCATCACCATTTCTTCCATACTTGCCAATGGAGTAGTCAGCAAAACTGTTATACTTGCCAGGTCTACTAGAACATCCCTCAAACCCTGAGAAGTTACCACCTCTACGACCTGATGACATAGATAAATCTCGTGCCATGTCTTCAACGACTCTCTCAAGACCTCGTACCCTGTTCTCTAAAGTCACCATGCCATCATGAGATCCACCCATAAAATCCTGCAAATTTGTTAAGATCCATCACTGACAAAGTGTATATTAGGGCAAAATCACATGCCATGGTGTAATGATCATACCTGCACCATGTTCATCAGGTGAGTTTGCTGCCTTTCAAGCTGCAGTAACTGCCTCTGGATAGCCAACCAGTTTCCTCTGTTGTTGAAGGAGACTTCCGATTGACCATCAGTTTTAGAAAAACCCGCTACATTAGCAGAACTTTCCCTCTGACTGATTTCAATCCTATCATCAGTATTATGTGCTTTTGTTCTTAATTCTTTTCCATTCACTTTCTTTTCAGAATATCTATCATGGGCAAAATCTTCATAGTTTTGTTGTCTAGGATTCGCATCGTTGCTTCTCTCTATGATGCGATATTTATTGTTAACAGAACCAGGAAAATCATCAGTAGAAACATTTCCAATGCAATTTATTCTTTCTTTTGAACTTTTTAAACTTGCCTCTGATTCTTCCTCATTGTTTGTGCCTGAAGAATTGAGACATCTACGAGGAACAGCTACTTCTACAGGTAAATCATCTGAACCCCTTCTTTCAAGTTTCTGGAAGAATTCTAGGTTTATCTCTTTATCAGTCAAGGGAGGAGCTTTCTTTTTCAATATTACAACTGCTTTCTCCGGAATATTAACAGGTTTGGCTTTGGCGTTGGAATCCAACTTAGAAGAACCAGGTGATGAATCCTTTGCCGATGGCTCAGTCTTACTCTCTCCAAGATGTAACTTTTTTATGTCACTTGTTTCTGATGAAACAGATTCTGGTTTATCACCATCTAAAACATTAGGAGAGAAAACAGAAGTGAAAAATCCTGCAACAATGTACATGAAGTATTGATTATGTCAGACAATAGAAGCATGCTTACCACAAGTCAAGGGCTTGGAATCATCAGTAGCTCCATATCCTTTTCCTGCAATCGTTTTCCATAACTGCAGCGCTTCTGTTATGCTATCTCTGACAGGTTTTATCTGAAAAACAACAGTACCTTTTTGATTTGGGAGTCAATGAGCACTTCAATGCAATTACTTGCCCAGTTGCTCTAGAATGAAATTTTGACTAAGCACTAGTATTCTATGCTAGGACAAGAAACCCTCTTAGTTGCTATCTTAATAGCTGAACCTCTAAAGGAGAAAAACAGATGTGATATTATTGTAACGAATAACCAGTCAAAGTTAGCTGTTCATCATAATTATGTCACCGTTATCTTAAGAGATTCGCCTTCACAAAAATCACGCCATTTACATGCACTGAATATATTAAACACCTCAACCTCAACCAATCATAAACCCAAAATCAATATATCAATCAATGTAATATATAAAAGAAAAATAGATCAGAAACATTCCTTTAATGCTTATTTACTATTTATTGACAAGATTAACTTTTTTCAACTCTGTAATTTTAAAAAAGAAGAAAATCTTAAATTATCGTGCATATGTAGAATAATTCAATAGCCAAAGAAACTCAAGGAAGGAGACTTTTTTTTTTTGGGGGGGGGGGGGTAAACTGCTCAATTTTCTGTAGGTAAAAATAGAAATATTTCTGCGCTCATATATAAGATACACTAGATTGCCTGAAGCACATGCATATGCACCTCCTTTTAGCATGGTAACTTCACTGTAAGGAGGACTTCCTGGTCTCATTCCTTCCTATCAATACAGTTTCCTTAAAAAATAATAATAAGTATTGCAAGAATTGGGAGGATAGACCAAATAGCCTCCACTGAGAAACAAAGCATGAAACATGTATACAAAATAATTAAATGAAAATGTCAAGAAGCATGTTTGACTACTTATGATAAGGAAATCTCATTGCAAATGCTACCTTATCAAAACGGCATGCCTCAAGGGCTTCCAATGTGGGTGTTGCTTCATCCATAACCAAGCTGCTTGAATGCAGAGCTAAGGAGCTTAATGCATCAGCAGTTGCCTTACGTGTTGCCCAATCAGTACTAGTGAGGCAGTCACGCATACTAGGTAGTAAATGTTCCAAGCTCTGTGGTGCGATTGCTCCAACCTGCAATTCAGTTACCTCTAAGAAATCTGTCTAACTGTTATAATCTGGTGGTAATTAATAGAACAAATTGTTCCTTTGGAGATGTATTTGTAAGTTTATATAAAGAAAACAATAAAGAGCGATAACCTCCCAAATGAAACCACCCAAAAATAGATATGATGAATGAAAATAGAAGATCAAATTTCAAATAACACACGAGTAGAATCCAAATGCTACAAGAAGATGAACAAATGTTAAGTAGAGGTATTCCCTGCCATGTTCTTCAATCAAAATATAGCATCCGAAGAAACCTTTTTCTGGTAAAACATTCATATCCTGCCGGGCTACAAAAAATATCTGAGTATAAAATTACGTTATACATAAGTTTTTGTTCTGGTACATGTGCCTAAATAATCACAATCATCATTAGCATTATACCTATGTAGTTGCCACCGCCGTTTTCATTATATTTCTATGTTAAAAGGACTTTCCCAATGTCAATATTCTAACATGAAAGGATCTAACTTAATTTCAAATATATGCAAACCTGAGACAAGCTAGCTACAACAGGTAAGACTGAAGCTTTAGCCAAGAAGTTGGGATTGTTAAGGAACTTGCATATCCTAGGGCATAGCTTCTGAAACGCAGAAATGGGCGGATCTGAAGCGCTTTCCACCATCTTAGCCATACATATAGCAGCACCGGATTGCACTCCCTTGTTTTGCTCACCCATCGCTTCAAACAAAGGCTTTACAAATAATGCAACCACAGAACCAAGACCCCCATTATCAGTACCCCCGCCCACACCTTTCAAGTACTGCGCCGACAATGCACCAATAGCATCACGACACGCATCCTTCACACCTGAATCAGAATCTTTGAGTCTCTTCACAATGTGGGCAATAATTTTGGTCAAGTGGGTCGACGTTGAGTCGCTGTGAGTCGCACAAACCACTGTGAGCAACCTAAGGGACTCTTTCTTGACAGCAGGTTTCGGATCGTTGGACGCTTCATACAAGCAATTCAGAATCATGGGTATGCTCTCTGGGGATAAACTTTGGATTATTTTTTCCAAGTCTTCAACTGCGATCTGGTATGTGTCTCTGTCAGAAAGCTTCGAGAGAGAAGTGAGGATCCTTCCCTTGAGTTCGACCATAGCAAGGTGAGAAGAAATAAAAGATGATGGAGATCTCACAGACGGCGGAGTCGAAGATGGTTGATTAGAAGGTTTCATGGTTTTCGAGTGCTTGTGTGTCTGTGAACTCATTGTCGCTGCCAATAGAGCAGCTAGCAGTGAAATTGAAACCTACGGAAATGCAAGTCGTCTTTGAAGTTGGAAAAAGCTGAATAATAGAAAAGGGAAATGCTGAAATGAGAAAAAAAAATTGAAACGATGAATGGTGATGAGCAGTGCTTGCGGTTTCAGATAGAGGAAGAAGGTAGGAGAAGAGTAAAAGCAAAGCTTGCTTTGGTGGATTAAGCGAAGAAAATGATGGGAAAATGAGGAACGACTGAGACCCCAGATCTGCGAGCAGGAGTGAGGGAAGACGCCAAAAAGATGACATTTTGAAAAACTGAGGGGATTAACGTTTAAAAATATAATAAAATGATAGTAATTTACATTTTGTTTTATTAATTTAATAATGTTTTACAACTACAAGTTTTTTTTAAATGCATAAAATTATAATTTGCCAAAAAAATGTATAAAACGGTAAATATACATACACAAAATTTCATACTTAAATTAATATTAATTAATGTTCAAACTAAATATGTATTTAAAAACATAAAAAGTGAAAAATATTTTTTATATAAAAAAATAATGTGTGTCTCATATATTGTCACATTATGAATAATGTAGTTTTCAGTAAATGTTATAGATATATCCACAAAATATTGGGTTGAGTTTAAAAATTCTATAAATTTTTGCCATTGAAAATCAATTCTCTATTTATTTATTTATTTTGCCATAAAATTCAAATTTGTACTTAAGACTATAAATATATTTAATTAATTTAATTAATGTTTAACATGAATGCTTCATTCATTTTATGCAATCTACCAAAGTTGATTTAGTTTATATTAATGTAAAATTTTGTGTTGGCAAAAAAAAAAATTCTCATCAATTTAAAAGAAATATGAAAAAATAAAAACAAATCTTGCTGCGATGAAAAAGTTTATTCTTTCCTGGAATATATGATTTAATGAAGAAAATATAAATTTTAATTTTGCTTCATCTTTTTTGTACTATCTGATTATTTTTAATAAAAAATCAGTGAAAAATCCTTATTTAAAAATTATATTAGGTAAAAATATTTGAATTTGAGCATGGTAACTTTTTACATATGAAATCCTTCAAAATATCGGTATTTTTATGTATATAAAAAAATATAAATAACAAAAATTTAACTTGGCTTAATTAAAATTGTCTTTTTAAATACATATTTTTTGGAAAAGAGAAAAGACCATCCAAAATTAGACCGCCTTGTTTTGTCCGTGATGATCGTGGCGTGGGCAGGTGATGATGTAGGGTCCGGTTGAGGTGGGCCCAAAGGGGAGAAGCAATGACATTTCCTCTTCAGATATTTTTTCAGTTTTCCTCCAAATATTAAATAAATTTGGTAGGCTTTTTGACCTTAATAATTTTTTTTAAAAAAATAATTATCAAACTAAGCCTGTTTGGAAACAATTTACCAATATAAGTCTCACGCCATTAATTCCGTAAGAAATTGTTGCGCAACAGGTAATCACGCAGAGATTTTTTACGCCATCAGACATCTGATGGCGTAAAAAATTTTCACGCCACCCTTTTTCACGCCACCTATGAGGTGGCGTGAAACATTGTACAATGGAATCAGACCCACTCAATTGGGTCTGATTCCATGTATATAAAAAAAATTATAATAATATTATATAATAATAATAATAATAAATGATAAAAAATTGAAATAATTTAAAGTTCTACTTTATTTAATTTGAAGTCAAAAGAAAGAAAGCAGGGAGTTGAAATAACTCATTAAGAACGCCTTTTAAAAGATTACGCGGTACAATTTGGTTATAACAATAGATCACAATACAGGGGATCTATATATTTGTTATACACCAAATATTTGTATAACAACAGTATTGATTTTGGGGTCTGTATAAAAAAGATACAGATCCCACAAATGCTAATTATATATATATGTGGGATCAATACTGTTGTTATATATATATAATTAGCATTTGTGGGATCTGTATCTTTTTTACGACCCAAAATCAATACTGTTGTTATACAAATGTTTGGTGTATAACAAATATATAGATCCCCTGTATTGTGATCTGTTGTTATAACCAAATTGTACCGCGTAATCTTTTAAAAGGCGCTCTTTAATGAGTTATTTCAACTCCCTACTTTCTTTCTTTTAATTTCAAATTAAATGAAGTAGAGCTTTAAATTATTCCAATTTTTTATAATTTATTATAATTATTATAATTATAATTTTTTTATATACCATTTCATATAGGGTACGGGCTCTGAAGAGGGGAGCAGGTGAGGGCCAAATGGCGTGGGAAATCCCCACACCATTTGCTTGCCATTTGCTAAGCAAATGGCGTGGGGATTTCCCACGTCATTTTGTGCGTAAACCTTTCATACGTGACTAATTGCAGATTTCCCCAGTCCTGCAAATCTTTTTTACGCCTCTTATTTCGTCCTGTCAGCCAGCGCCACCAACTGCATTACTTTGGGAAATAGTTTGAAATTTGATTTATTTTGGTAAATTTTTTTTTTAAAAAAAAATTAGATTGGTCAAAAAGCCAAATTTGGTATGTTACATGAAATTTAATACACACACCCCTGGGAGGAGAGAAGGGTGGGTAAATACTCTTGGAAATTTTAATCTGATGATTGTTTTTTTTTGTAAAGCCTGTATACCAATTTCTTTTTGTAGGTACACATCAAGATAGAGACTCTATTTGGAAGATGTTATGGAGATGGGTTGTCTTGGAGAAATTGTTTTTTATGTGGACTTTTGTGCATAGGAGAGTACATAAGATGCGATTGAGAGTTCAGAGAGGCATTGAGGAGTCAACAAGATGTCTGTTTGGATGCAACAAGGAGGAGGACTTAATGCACTTAATGAGAAATTGCAACAACGCGAAGGAAAGATGGATTTCAATAGTTAACCCGGCCTTATGGGAGAAGTTCACATCACTCCAAGGCACAAAGTGACTGAAATGGAATCTCAAACATAAAGCACGAAAGGATTTCACCAAGAAAATCACATAGGCCACATTGTTTGGTTATATCTGCTGAGACATTTGGGTGGATCATTGCAAGAAGTTATTTAGCGAGGACCTTACCAAAGACAATACAAACGCACATGTTAGCATTTTTAGGGGCAAGCTGGGATAAAGATTTAATAACAAAATTCCAATTTTATTCTAACCAAAATATTGCAAGAAGTGTCAGCCTGGAACGTCCACAAGGATTTATCACTCTCGAGGTGGATACTTCAATTCTGGAGTCAAGGAAAAGCAGTTGTGGATGCGCTATTACTGGAGACAATAGACGATAGATATGCGAATTCATGTATAAACTCATGATAGTTCATCAGCAATAGCATAAAATCATTGTGGTCATCCAAGGTCTATAGATATGTTGGAATAAAGGATACAAAAATGTTGTTATATCATCAGATTGTGTTGAAGCTGTTAATGTTTTGACCAAGGGTTATGTTCATTCTCATCCCTTTAGGAATATTATAGTTGATGTCAGGTTGTGATTATTAAAAAATAGAAAGTTTTAATTATCATATTCATATGGATTATTTGGTTAAGTTAGCTCATAAAATCGTAGGAAACTTTTGTCTACTTGATCACTTACCACCTTCATTCTAGGAGATGATAGTTAGTGAAGGATAGTAGATTATAGTATTTCATATTATAGATGCTCTTTTGAGTTATTAATGGATTTCAATTTTCATTAAAAAAAATCTACACACACATAATGTGATTTGGTGAAGTTTTTATATTCTGTTATAGATATAGATTGTATATTAAAAGAAAGAGGCTTATAAATTTATGTCTTACAATAAAGATAAGGTAAATTGGATTTTTCCTAATCTAAATAATGCGACATTTTCCTAATTTGTTTTTGTCTATAATGGTTGATAATTATAAATTTATGTATATTGGGGGTGTTTACATGATGGGACCAGATTATGACGATTATATCTCAATAAATGTTATGGGTTTGGCTTTTTTAGATCGTGTCACGTCCCGTCCTAAAGATATCTTGTTCTCAGTGAAATGGGACAAGAAGATTTGAGCAAAAAAAAAGAAAAAAAAGAAATGGGACTAGATTCGGACAGATGACGACTTAT